>OX336393.1:172430133-174930133 GCA_946902985.2 Meconema thalassinum | reverse complement strand
CATATTCTTTGTTGGACTTAATTACATCTTCCTTCATATCGTTAACAGAATTACCAATACAAGCTTCAGTATCAACATTGATACCTTCAGCAATTAATTTCTGCTGGTCTTTTAATTTACCTTGTAAATTACTAACAATACTATTAATATTGTCATGCTGATCAGTAAGTTGTTTCAGGGATCTTGTAATACTAACATTTTGGTTTCTCTGTTCAGTGGTGGTACACTTTCCTGAATTCTAGCTTCTAGCTGAATAATATTATCGCTACACTGTAGTTTAGCTTCTACTACTCTCTTAGTTACGTCTTCTCTCAGAGTGTTCATCTCTGATTTGGTAGAGGCCATATTTTCTTTCACTTGATTGAAAGCAGATTTGGTCTCATCCAGAGCCTTCCTACTTTGTTCAACTGAGAATCCACTTTCTTCCTGGGCTAATCTACTCTGTTCTTGGGCTAATCTCCCTTCATCTTGGGCCTTCTCAAAAGCCTTCTTGATCTGCTCCTGGGATCCTTTCGTCTCTTCTTGTTCCTTTTCCTGGGCTATTCTAGCCTTCTCTTGGGCCTTTCATATCTCCTCTTGGACAGCTCTGTCCTCTTCACGTGCCTTTCTATTCTATTCCCGTAGTCTCTCCTGCGCCTTTCTACATTCTTCCTGTACTAGTGTGACGTTGGCTTTATTAGCAACTTGTGCTACAGCTAATTCCGCTTTCATTTCGGACTTAACTGTGGCAGATGACTGTTGGATCTCCCTTTCTAACTTCTTACTATTATCATGTACTACCTTATGGAGGGCATCAACATCTCCTGTTAATTGGGTTTGGTTTTGTCTAATCATTTCTAAGAATGACCGGATATGGGTCATATCTTCCGAAGACATAATCAAATACAATTGAGAAATGAGGAGGAATCCTCTACACTACTATACGGAAATATCAGAGTGACCAATTCATACTGCCTATGTAGAAAAATGCTTCGATTATCCTAGTTTCGTAATAATAATAAACGGAAATCTTAATATCTACTTAACCGTGGCTTAGTAAACTGATCGTCCCTCATTTAACAATCCCTAACTGAATTTAAATATAACAACACGAATCTAACTCTTAACTTAAATGACCAAAATATCATCAGTTGGTATAACAAACATGCCTCAAACAATAGTACTCCTCAAATGTATCAATGTTTATACAATTAAACAATTTTCAAAATTTGGGATCAGCATTCTTACTAATTTCAAAAATCCACCAGTATGTCCACATGGTTGTCGTTGAACACGTTAGCGTCTCAACACAATCAAGGCCAAACACAGTGGGCGCCAAATTAAAAGACCTATATGCGCCCGAATCTCACATTAGCCATCACTCATATCCGCTGAGATGGTAAGGATTGTAGGGACGTTGACACCCAGCTAGATACGTCAACGCATCCATACTGGATAAATGACTAGGAAACACTTGACGCATACGGACGTACAATAACACTACAATTAGTTACACATATACTAGCATATCTAATTCCAAAATAACTTGGTGGTACGAGAATCTCGGATCTCGGACCTGAACGGTGAAGCTGAGACTAAGTGAGTTCTAGTAACTAACTGGTAGTATTATCGCACGGCGATTGCGAAATGAAAAGATGATCAGTTTCTATAAAACAAAACAGGCAAACGACATGTGCCTGGGATTTATTCCCAAAATAAATATACACAAGAAACATCCCTGTCATCCATAATAAAACATGAAACTTGCAAAACAAACTATTACTCTTGTAGATGAAATATCCACTTCCTAAATCTTCGAATAAGATCGAATAGTAAAACTTGTTAGTCATCCTGTGACTGGTTGCTCGTGAGCTTGATCTACGATCAGCTGTTCGACTCATAATAATAACAATCTTGAAATACCCTACGATTTACAGCTATTTACAAACGTGAGCAAATCCAAAATAACAATGGAATATATAACTAACAATTATATACAATGTTGAATTACTCGCGTCCAACGCGGTATTCGAATCTGGACAAGAATTGACGTGATATGTCAATCTAATTACTCATCTGTTACAAACTTCTCTTCTAGTCAAACACTTGTTCACAAAACGATAGCTTCTATAAGCTTCTGGTTGTAAGTCAAAATAAATGAACTATATTAACGAACAGTAAAGTTAGTTAAAGTTCTGAATAGACAAATCCATTACATAAGAATAATAGTGACATTAAAGATCGAGATGGAACTACACCAAATTAATACGACGATGACATGGCTATAGCATTAACGCTAAACTGACAAAACAATACAAACAAACGCTCTCGAATGTCAGTGACTTTCTTAACACTCCGTAGTAGTAAATTGCTCTCATGGCAATACTCAATTCGTTACCAAAACGTGAACTTCACGTACTCATAGCGTCTCCTGCGCTTCCAAATACGACACAAATTCTCCTTACTCTTGCTACAATAACTCTCGTAAAATACTGCACGGAATACTTCAAATCAAACCCATCTGTCTACAAACCTGTAGCAGAATTAGTGATCCTACTATGCAACACTACTGTGTATACAGTTCATGAAACACTGCTAACCTCCTCCTTCTCTAATTTTAAAATCATCGTGATCATTACCTTCGACAATACATTTGTCTACAACAATATCTCTCGTTTGACATTCCACGCAACTGATCATAATGCAATCTATTGATAAACCATTGCATTGTACAACAATACCACGTTTACTTGAGTGTAAACTTTAAAATGGTGTAGTCCGCTCGTCTAATAGTTAATAACAATACTTTCGTTTCTCTGTTAGAAAACAAGAATGAGCAAAGTCTTCATTTACCAACTTGCTTAAACATGTTACTGACTTTGAGTAGACATACAAGTCTTCTTATCTTCATTTCGCATTGGCAATGTTATAACAAATAATTGTTGCTATTAATAGGCCTCACCTGACTTCAATTGTCACTGTAGTGATCCTTTGTTGAAATAAATAGTGGTTAAATAAATCATTCATGACTTACTTATCGTCACATAATAATTTATTCTTCAATTGGAATAATATTCCGTTAATGTTATTATTTATAACATTTTAAATTTGTTACTAAAGGTTTATACATGTTAAACTTGTTATTTACAGTATCATAGTGCCTCATCATAAATCTTGTTGTGAGCAATAATGTATTATAGCAATCTAAACGCATAACATGGTTTGAAAACTTATGTGTTACGATCGAAGCATTTTCCTAACATAGAACAGTTTTCGTTAAAATGAGAAGGTTAAAAACGACGGTGGATAAAACCTGACCAAAACGGTAATCTAACTTCCAAATGCTAATAAAATCACGTCTGAACGACACACGGTGACGTGCAAAAATTTAACTAACAATTTCTAAATAGGCATACAATAACATGAGTTATAAGAAAGAATTTCTACATAATGAATAGGTTCACCCTGCTACATCCTCAAAAAAATCTACTGAGATCTAAGAGCTGTCTATTCTGTACCTTTCTGACGGTCTGCGATGAAAATACCTCGAACGATGGCATCGATGTTCCGCTCCAAAGTTGGCGCGTGCTGGTCGCATTCCACACGTGCTCTGGGTAGGCCGCTCGCCTCGCAGCTGATCTCCCCGAGCCTGCTTGACGGGTGCCCACCTGGCCTCAGTGAACTCGTGCTCTGCGGACAGCAATCTTCTGGCTACACGACACTTGCAAGTCTAGATGCTCGTACCAGGAACATTGAACACTGCTTACCATCTTCTTCTCTCTTCTCCCCCGCGTCAGAATAGTAGCTTTGAGAGTCCGTAGTTAACATCTCTCCAAGTTCTTTATGGACATTTGAACGTAGCTTTTGAAGTTCAGCAAACTGCATGGTGGAATCGCAGAGGTGGTGACGTCGATCTCAGGACTTCGGAATCCACTCTGAATCTTCTCGTGTCATAGTGTAGATTATCCTCCTTCCATTGTTTAGTGAATCATTCCAAACATATTAGAGGGTGCAGAATAAGAATATCTCCCTCGACTCGTATATTTTAGCATGTTGAAAATGTAAATGATATGTTTCTCAAATACTGCAGTTATAATGCTGCGATGTGTAGATTAGTTTTAAAAACGAAATTGCTTGCTTCTGTTGAATGTTGTCGATTGTATAGCAATCTTCTTCTCTATTCACTGTTTCATTAGCTTGCTTCTTGATATAATATGCTGCTTATCGATACTCAATGTTAATTTTGCGGAGCGCTGCACAACTGGTCCTCTCTCCTCGACGGTATCAGAAAGAGTCTCTGCTGTGTGAACGTGGTTCGCGCGTGCGGACAAACTAGCCTCGCAACCGGTCCACTTGTAATGGAATTATGCTAATTACCCTTCTCTGGGCCAAAATTATATAATTCTCTTCTTCATAATCAATGTAATATATTTTTCTTGACCTCTGGGAATGCTAATCTCTCTTAATAAAGCAAATATGATTAAATAGCGTTTCCCACACAAATTATGTGCTGAATTCTCATTGGCTGCAGGTTTATTATCAAAACTCTACCTGTCCTAGCCTCTTATCACAAAGTCATGTGCAAAATTTGTTTGTGTCGATCTGGCTGACAAAAACCGGTCCTGAGAGTGCTAACTTGAATCTTATGACAATTTCCAGCTTCCTCTGCTCAGACACTTCCTTGGTTAAATTTACATTCACCTCAAGACTTATAAATCCAAATGATCCAAAATCATCCAAAATTCTCCAAAAAGGTTTCTAAATGGTTCCAAACTCTTCCTAAAATATTTATGTCAATGAAATAAATTTTCATTTCCAAATTCCACTTAATACTCGAAAAATTGGCAGGTCGGTTCAATCCTCAACTCTGTCCATAACTTGGGCTGGGGTGAATTAGGGCTCAGTACCAAATCCTAACAACCCGATTCCACGAATCTGGGATAGCTGAACAAATAACCAAAATGTTATTTGACATACTGTACCCACCTCCAGGCTTAACAAGCGAAGTAGTAGCACTCAAATACATCGTCAACAATGGTCAGTACTAATAGGTAATCAGCACCATCCCGTAGTCTACGCTGCCTTTACTGGAACGCAGAAGGACTCACACCCAAGAAGAGAGAATTCGAACACATCATCAAAACCGCAGATATAGAGATAATACTGCTCCAAGAAACCCAACTGAAAGAAAAATCAAAATTCAGAACAGCTTAAAAGAAAACTAGTGACATTAGCATGCGTACTTTTGTTGATAAAGTGCTCACTTGGTGTGCACGGTTGGACGATGTAGGTATAAAATTTACGGATAAGGCCAAAGCTGCTTTTATTCTCCGAGGACAGGAAAAGCGGGAGTTCGAAAATTTGATACGTTCATTGGAAAGCAATGAAGAAAACTTAAGTGTAAAGGTAGTGCGAGCCGAACTATTGTTGGAGGAGAGAAGGAACAAGTTGGACAAACTAAAGAAGGAGCGAGAACAGGAGACTTATGCGAGGCTGAAGAAGGAAGAATCTGAGGGTGAAAGCGTGAAGGCAATGTTGGCAGCCATGCGCTTCAATTCCAAGGGGATGGTCAACAGCAGCAAGAGTCTCAACAAGCCAATAGGTAGTGGTGGATTCATGTGCTACAAGTGCCAAGAACAGGGACATATTGCGAAGTTCTGTGATTTAGTTCATGAAGCAAGGAAGCAAGAAAGAAAGGTTCAATTTTGTGTTTTAATTGTGCCAAGATAGGTCATACTTCCCGGAATTGTAGTAACGGACGCAAGGAAAATGTTAAGGTTAAGAATCGTGAGGTTATTGCCACGGTAAAGGACGATGAGGCGGCAAACGAATGTGTTCAGGTTAATGCTAGTAGTGTTAAGGTAAAGGCTTATGTGGCAACTGAAAGCAAGGATGATGCTTCTGATTGTGTACGCAGGTGGTATGTAGATTCAGGAGCCACTGAGCACCTGACACCTAATAAGGATATTCTGTATGATTACACCCCAAAGGTTTCTGGTAGTGTAGGCACAGCTGATGGATCCGTAGTTAGTGTATGTGGTATGGAAAGTGTGCTTATGAAGGTATCTGACAAGTGTGGAGGTTCTTTTCTGAAACTGAAAAGAGTGTTGTATGTCCCAGGTCTTCAAGACAATTTAATATCTGTAGGTCAATTTGACAGGAAAGGTGCAGTCGTAACCATTAAAGATAGCAAAGTTGTATTGTCAGATCATGAGGGTGTATTCCTTACGGGCGAGGCCGTTGGAAATATGTATGAGGGAAATTGTGATTATTTTATGGTAGAACAAGGGAAAGAATTTGCTTGTAATTGTGCCGTTTCTAAAACGACACTTGTACACTCCTACCTTCATGGCTCCGTGTTTGTCTTTCTCTGCCAAAGTGGTAGAAAATTTAGTTCGCTGATTCACGTCAGAGAGCGTGACATTAACTGAGAATATAAGATATTGGTTGAATCATGGTGTTGTGCACTGCCGCTAGATGGCAGTGTTGTTATTGTCGAAGTCCGGACAGCTGTTTTGGAGCTTGGGAAAAGTATTATAAAGTTTATGAAATTTGCATCGACCTGACCAGATGTAAGAAACTACTGATGAAAGTCCTCGTGGGAAATGAGTGACCTTTGGTTATCCCCAGAGCGCCGGATTTGTTGAGAACTTGGCCATATACGGTACTAAGTCTTATTTGGAAACGTCGATATGTTTGGAATGCTTATTTTATTAGCAGGTAATGTCCTTTGCTCTAAGCTATTCTGTTGTTGTTCTTAATCTTCTGTTGACCGAGCTGAACAGTAGTCGTCGATCAGCTGTTAGATGAGACATAAGAAGATCGAGAGTAGCCATCTTGAAGAAATGTCGTTTTGTATTTTAGCTCCGTACATTATATGTTTTAAATAAGTGGAATACTTGAAATGAAGTTCCCTATTAAAATAAGATTATTAATCTGGGTATTTTGAGAATATTTGCAAGTCAGTATGGACACTGACAACCTCGATATTTAAGTTGGATGTGAAGTAGGCTATTCATCGTACAATTGAGGGGTAGACTATTCGTGTACTTGATGTTAAGTACTAAAATGCGTACGGTCACCTGGAAGAATACTTTCTTTTGAATTGAAGTTGTATTGATTTTGACAAAGGATGATTGAGGAATATGCCAAACTGTTAAAATACCGTATTATATTACCAAAATCCCATCGAGACTTAGTATCGGAAAGGTGTTCCTTCAGGTTAGTGTAACCTTCCATGTCTTTTATTGAATTTTTATATGTTTATATATTGTGTTGTTAAATGTACTCAAATATTGTAATACAAGTTAGATCATGCCAGAGTACCTGGGTATTATTTCTAGATCTTAAGCACAATAGCGTAACCTTAATGAGTGCCTCTGGGGTAGAATTACTTAATGGGTCTGGACGTTCCAAGGGGGAGCGGTTCACTGTGTGGAAGCGTGCTGGGCCCATAACCCAGAGGTCCGTGGATCGAAACCACGCTCTGCTACTAGTGAACCGCTCCCCCTTGGAACGACCAGACCCATTGAGTAATTCTACCCCAGAGGCATTCATTAAGATTACGCTATTGTGCTTAAGATCTAGAAATAATACCCAGGTACTCTGGCATGATCTAACTTGTATTACAATATTTGAGTACATTTAACAACACAATATATAAACATATAAAAATTCAATAAAAGACATGGAAGGTTACACTAACCTGAAGGAACACCTTTCCGATACTAAGTCTCGATGGGATTTTGGTAATATAATACGGTATTTTAACAGTTTGGCATATTCCTCAATCATCCTTTGTCAAAATCAATACAACTTCAATTCAAAAGAAAGTATTCTTCCAGGTGACCGTACACAATTTAGTACTTAACATCAAGTACACGAATAGTCTACCCCTCAATTGTACGATGAATAGCCTACTTCACATCCAACTTAAATATCGAGGTTGTCAGTGTCCATACTGACTTGCAAATATTCTCAAAATACCCAGATTAATAATCTTATTTTAATAGGGAACTTCATTTCAAGTATTCCACTTATTTAAAACATATAAGGTACGGAGCTAAAATACAAAACGACATTTCTTCAAGATGGCTACTCTCGATCTTCTTATGTCTCATCTAACAGCTGATCGACGACTACTGTTCAGCTCGGTCAACAGAAGATTAAGAACAACAACAGAATAGCTTAGAGCAAAGGACATTACCAACTAATAAAATAAACATTCCAAACATATCGACGTTTCCAAATAAGACTTAGTACCGTATATGGCCAAGTTCTCAACAAATCCGGCGCTCTGAGGATAACCAAAGGTCACTCATTTCCCACGAGGACTTTCATCAGTAGTTTCTTCGTTGCCTACGCTATATACAAGGCCGGGAAATGCAAGCTGTTTTGCGCTAAAAATGAATCACCATGAAGTTCCACCAGTGACCGCTAGGATCGCTTTGTACCACCCTAGTTCCAGCATTCGCGCCAGTTTAACTCAATAGTGACATTGCAAATAGTGGTTGTTTACATGAGTATTTTTAAATGGCTTACTGCTGTGTTCCGTTTTGTACGTCCCGACAGGGAATGTGCAAATCAGTTTCATTTCACTTGATTCCTATCAATCAGGAATTAAAAATAAGTGGAATATAGCTGTTTCTCGACGAGGTGATAAGCCAGGTAGTGTATGGACTCCTTCTAAAAGGTCGGCTGTTTGTAGTAGGCATTTCAGAGAAGACAATTACAGTGTGAGCACAACTAGAAGATTTCTTCTGCCTAGATCCGTACCTTCAGTATTTACAGACTTCCCTCAGCACACCTAGGAAACCACAAAAACGACGACAGTGTCAAACTGACGACACTCTTTCATCCAAAAGAAAATCTGACTGTCCAGGAACTGTGAGTAATTTTGTTCCTGTTTGTGAATACGAGATAAATTGTAGAAGTATTGGGACACAGTTTTCACCCATTTCAAGGCCAGTTGTTAGGAAGTCTCTTCGAAAGAAACTGCGGAGTGCTACGAAAAAAATGCTAAACGAGACGCTGTAATTCACAAGCTACGAAGAAAACTTCATAATATTCAGGCTGAATTGAAGAAAAATAAAATTAAGAAATATGACACGAACAAGCAGCTGTTTGCAATTCAAAATGAAGCCCAACAAGGTAGCCTCCAAGCCATTTTTTTTTTTTTGCTCGAACAGCTGCATGCATTTCGAAAGAAGAAATATAAGTAACTTATCAAGAAACTACAATTAAAATTGGTGTTCTTCTATCTACTAGGTCACCGACAGGCTATCGATTGTTACGTGAACTAAGTATCTTGCACCTACCACATCCCAAAACTTTGAAGACATACGTAGGGTACTCGAAAGGAGAGACTGGCATCACCTCATTTATCAGAGCAAGATTGATGGCAGAGGAAAAGTCACTGGATCACGAGAATGCAAAAGTGGGCTCCCTTATCATTGACGAAAAGGCTATACAGCCTAGGCTTGTGTACGATAGGAATTTAGACATGTTTGTCGGCATGAGTGACTCAGACTAATTAGACGCAATTGGTATTGAAGTCAAACTAGCCAACAAGTTACTTTGCATTCTTTTCAAAGGACTATCTTCTTATTACAGAATTTCTGTGTCATTTTATTTTATTTGTTCTATTTCTGGAGCGCACTTGGCAAAATTGGTATTAGATGCTATGAAGGTAATCGAAGAAAGTGGTTTCAGAGTGTTAAGAATTGTAACTGACAACAGTCAAGCGAATGTTTCGATGTTTGAAACGTTATGCGGGGTCGTATAACGCATTAAATTAAACATCCTCTTGATGAAAATCGACCGCTCTTTATAAGTTTTGATCCCAGTCACATCACATTATCAAGAATGTACGATCGCAGTACTTGTCTAGGGAGTTTTGTAAATGGCAACAATGTGACAAGTGATCATTTGAAGATCCTTTATAATCTTCAGAAAACTCTGGTGATAAAACCTGTCAGGAAACTCTCCAGGAAAGTGGTTTATCCTAGTAATTAGATGAATGTTTCCAGGGCCAAAGTTGTGTTTTCACCTGAAGTTGTCGCAGGCTTAAAAAGTATGGAAGTCGTATGCTCTGAGGAAATTAATGTCAAAGGCAGTTTACTTGTGACTATTAATTGTATGGAACATTTTCAGAAATGGTTTGACATCCATGATGTCTGCAACACTCGAATGGCTCGCACCCCAGAAATGACAATAAGATGATTTTTTGTGCGATGGAGGATGAGCCCGCAACATCCCGAAAAGTTCAGGAAATTTAGTAAAGAGACTTACCACGCTCTGGAGTTGACAACTCTCTCTTCAGCGGCATACATATGATATTTAATAAGCATCAATTTCCACTATGTCCTAACGAGGAATTAATCGAGTGACGATGTCGAGCTCTTTTTCAGTCACCTCAGACGAAAGGGGGGAGGGTTCATTGATATGATGGATGTGAGATCTTGTATCCATGCTATTGAATCTACCCTTCTCACTGGAATTATCGCAGCTTCGAGCCATGGAAATGTCGAACTAAGGAATGAAGACTTAGTATCCAGCGTAAGGTCCAGGTTCTTTTCTAAGTACCAACTTCAAGGCCAGGTGAAGAAATCACGGATTCTGCCTTCGTACCGGAGCTTCCCGAACACGTCCTTGCTATAGTTGGAAACCCCGTTGAAGGTACATTTATAACCTGCCCATTTATTTTCAATGCATTGTGTTTTTATCTAAACACGATTATGGTATTTAAAATTTGGTTTCATTTTTAGGAACTCCAGCTACTGCATCCAACATAGCAGTAGCAATGGTGGCAGGCTACCTAGTGCGCGTAGCAGAAGAAAATACCAGCTGTGAAGGTTGTTTGCAATATATTTCTCTTCCTGCGAGTGAAAGCCCGGTTTTCAGCCTCATACGATTTCAAGATCGTGGAGGACTGAGGTACCCTAAAACATCCATTTGTGGTGTTACTAGAGCAAATTATGCATTGCGTATCACCTGCTGTCCAGTATCTGCCACGGAAGAACTTACTGACAAACTGCACACTTTTATTAAAATACAAGTTCTGTCAAACAATTAAGTGTGTCCAATGCAGCGATTCTGAACTTTCGATTCTCCTTTTGAAGAAGTTCATGAAGCCGCTCCTGGACAAACTAGCCTTCAATCGCACGAGCAGGAATGAACGACTTTTACAGCTTCAAAATAAGCCTCTGAACAGGAAAGTACTGAAGCTCTAAGAAAAGACTGATTGTTTATGATATTCCGGTGATTTATAGATATGAATGATAAGCCACACTTTTGTAAATGTGCATGAAATATCCCGGGTATTCTCTCATCTCAATACTAAATTCATATAGTTTGCTCATATTGAGGGTGTTACAATGCGATCCTAGCGGCAGAATGCTGAACTCAGTTGCCCCCTAGTCGCGGTGTGGCATCTCCCGGCCTTGTATTATAACGTAGGCAACGAGTTTCTTACATCTGGTCAGGTCGATGCAAATTTCATAAACTTTATAATACTTTTCCCAAGCTCCAAAACAGCTGTCCGGACTTCGACAATAACAACACTGCCATCTAGCGGCAGTGCACAACACCATGTTTCAACCAATATCTTATCTTCTCAGTTAATGTCACGCTCTCTGACGTGAACCAGCGAACTAAATTTTCTACCACTTTGGCAGAGAAAGACAAACACGGAGCCTTGAAGGTAGGAGTGTACAAGTGTCGTTTTAGAAACGGCACAGTAATGACGAGGTGGAGGTTGTGTATGCTAAGAGCAACAAAGCTGTAACTAGCGGAATATGGCATCAGCGTTTTGGCCATGCTCTGAACATTCCAGATCGTGATTTTATACCCAAAGAAAAGAATGTTGATTGTGATACTTGTAAACAAGGTAAAATGAAAAGACTTAAATTTAATGAAAGAGATCATGTATCTCAGAAGCCATTAGATGTTGTGTTCTCTGATGTATGCCAGCTAGAGCACCCATCGATTGGAGGTAGCAAATATTTTACTACATTTACTGATGATTGTACCAGATTATCAAATGCAAGGTTTCTTAAGCGTAAGAGTGAGGCATTTAATGAGTTTTTCAAGGTTAAGGCCCTAATGGAGACAGCACAAGGAACCAAGTTGAAATCTTTCCATTCAGACAACGGTGGAGAGTATTTAAGTACAGAGTTTTTAACTATCTTGAAAAGGAAGGTATTGTTCGTAGGTTAACAACAGAATGGCGTTGCTGAACGCCTCAACCAGCAACTTCTCACCACTAGTAGGTGCATGCTCATTCAGTCAGGCATGCCAGTTCAATTTTGGGGGGATGCCATCAGCACAGCCTACTATATAAAGAATAGGTGTGTGTCATCAACTGTAAAGAACATCCCATTTGAACTGTGGACAGGTAGAAAGTTTTCAGACCGGGAATTGCTTATGTTAAAATCATTTGGTTGTAAAATTTGGATCCATACACGTAATGTGTAAAAGTTAGTGCCAAGGGCAAATGTTGGTGCAATGCTAGGGTACCCCCGATGACTCGAGGGGCTACCGTGTATGGGACATCGAAAAGAAATGTGTCATTAAATCCAGGAATGTAGAATTTGTTGAAGATGTATTTCCTTTTTCTGTAAAAGCCCAGGAGAAACCTGTAACTCAGATAGATTGTGAACTTAGAACAGTTGGAGAAGTGTTTGTCGAGCAGAAAAATTGTGGAGGTGAAGTGTTTGAACATGGAGTAGCCGAATAAGGAAATGAAAATTCTGAAACAAGTGATAGTGATGCCTCTTTGTCAGATTCTGATGTAGTAATAGACGCTCCATTACAGCCTGAACACACAGTATTACGCAGGTCGAGTAGAGAGAGAAAACTTCCCAGTAAGTGTGTGTGTTGTAAGGAAGTCAAAGTCAAATGTCGCATTGTCATGTTGAGGTCAGAATATAACGATCCGGTGTCTTTTCAAGAAGCCACCTCACGAGATGACAAAGATAAATGGTTTGAGGCAATGAACCATGAGATTGCCCTCTTGGAAAAAACATAATGTGTGGACATTTGCAGAAGATTCAGGTGGCAAGACTGCCATAGGCACCAAATGGGTGTATAAAACTAAACGAAACCAAGAAGGTGAAGTAACATAGGTATAGAGCACGTTTAGTAGCTCAAGGTTTCAGTCAGATAAAGGGTACAGATTTCCTTGAATCCTACAGTCCTGTGGTAAAAAAAAGGAAAACTATTAGGACCCTTATAGCCAAAGGAGTAGAGCGTGAATGTTACAATTGTCATTTGGACATTGTATCGGCATACCTTAATATCAAAATTAAGGAAACAGTGTTTGTAAGCCAGCCAGAAGGTTTTCGCAGTGTAGAGGACCCAGACTATGTGCTAAAACTCAACAAGAGTAGCCTATTTACGGTTTATGTCAAGCCGGTAAAGATTGGCACAATTGTATCACTGCACAACTTGTCAAGCTTGGCTTAAATCAAAGCAAATATGATCCATGTCTGTATTTTAGCCCAGATCATGCATGACCTGTATGTTGCCCTTTGCTACCATACAAGGAATGATGTGTAAATGATTGTTGTTAGTGTAAGGCTGGTTATGTATTTTTTTGGTTTAAGTTTTTTTTGCAATTTGTGAATGGGGGGAAGTGTGAGTTTGCATTCACAAATTCTCATGGTGTATTTCTTTTGTTTTTGTATTTCTCAGTGTTCTTTTGTTTTTGTATGCCGTACAAGTCAAATGTACTTTTTTGAATATAACTGTCTGTTTCCGGTTGTGACCAATGGATGTCGGTGTTTGTTTCTTATCCCATCAATTTGGGGTTTAGGGCTGTATTTAGTAAACCCTTTTTGCTAATTATTTATGACAGACAGGCACCAAGCATTAACTGCAGAAAAATTGACTGGGACGTATTTAAAGATATCGCCAACCAGTACTTCCAAGAAGACTTACCGACACCAACAACAACAGCAGAAATTGACCAAGCCATTGAAAACTTCACTGCAACAATCAGAAGCACTGCCAAAGCAGCTAAAAGCCCCCTCCACGGACCAAGAAGTCAGATCTGCCAGACAGAATGGTCTTCCTCATTAAAATCAAAAACATAGCACGCAAACGCTGGCAGACACTCCGAACGCCACTTCAGAAAGCAACATACAATAGACTTCGAAGAAGATGCACGAAGGAACTCAGGGATCACTTCAACAGCCAATGGGAGGAAAAACTGAAATCGCTCAGTACGCGCAGCCATAGTATCTGGCGAGTGAGCAAAGCATTCACAAAGAAAACAATAAATATCCCGACCCTCCACAAAAATGGACAAGTAGCGACAAGTGACAAAGAAAAAGCGGAAATGCTGGCAGAAGGCCTAGAGCAGCGTTTAACCCCAAACCCAGACACCAATAACAATGACTATAGTTGCCACGTGGAGAACGCAATGAGACTGCACGAAGAGAAAAAAATTAGAAGGCGAACCGCAAGAAACCACAGCAGCAGAACTACGTACAGTCATCCACAGCCTCAAGAATCAACGTGCCCCAGGGCCAGATGGCATTCCCAACCAAGTACTTAAGCACCTCCCAGACATATCAATAGAACAGCTCTCAATCATCATCAACGCAGCAATTAAAATAGGCTACTTCCCAAAGAAGTGGAAAACAGCCAAGATAATTAATCTTCCCAAACCAAACAAAAAGCACACGGACCCAGAAAACCATTGTCCAATAAGTCTCCTAGATGGCCTAGGAAAAGTTTTTGAACGCATCCTGCATAAGAGACTCTTAGAAACAACACCAGTCAAGGAGGCAATGCCAGACGAACAATTCGGCTTCCGCTCTGAGCATTCCACCACCCAGCAACTCATCAGAATAGTGAACAAGATAACCCACTCGCTAAACCACAACAGGACAAGACCAGTAGTATACTTGGATATAGCGCAGGCCTTCGACCAAGTATGGATAGCGGGTCTGCTAATCAAACTCCGGCGGCTTAACATTGATAACACATACTGGAGACTCATGGCTAGTTACCTGACGGACAGAAGCTCCTACGTCAGCGTGAATGGTAGTACCTCACAAGAGAAACCCATCAAAGCAGGCGTCCCTCAGGGGAGTATCATGGGACCGCTTCTGTATCTCCTGTACACTCATGATATCCCTAGAACCGACGGTACAGAAATAGCTTTATACGCCGATGACACAGTCATAACTGCAGATTCCTTTAGACCCGATGTGGCCACTAACAAAGTTCAGGAAGCCATTAATAAGATCCAAAAATGGCTAGCATTATGGCGCATTAAAGTAAATGGAGCAAAAACAGTCGCGGTCATGCACACAATCAAATGGAACCATAAACCAACCACCAAAGTCAGAGTAAACGGCATTGCAGTAGACTGGTCCAGGGAAGGGAAGTACTTGGGAGTAACCCTGGACAAGAAACTCCCGTTCCGAGCACACATTGAGAAAACGATAGCCAAGGCCAAAGTAGCAACTACAATAGTCCACCCGCTTCTAGCCAGAAACTCCGCTCTCTCGACCTGCAACAAAACCACTATACCATACCAAATAATTGTAATATACAGTAATCAATATTTTATTAACACAACTCAACATCGCATCCAAAGACATTCCAAAGACACTACACACAAAGATAACAAAACCAAAACTTTGTAAATCAAAACACTGTCTATTTTCTACAGGAAGTCGATTGCTCGAACTTTCTCCACATTCTCCCACCTTACAAAAGGTAGTTTTGCAACACACACTCATAAACTGAAGTAAACATTCCAAAATTATAGTTGAACATTGAGCTCAGGAATGTGAACCACTATAAGTCTAGTTTCTTGAGTTGCCTAACAGTTCTCCCACAACGAGTCTTGAATTCACTCTCCTTTTCAGTTCCAGAGTTACAGCAGGGAATATCTTCATTAAGGACCGGCTCACTTAGTCGGTGTTGTGAAGTGTTGATAGAATCACCTTTGTTAAGACAGATTATCTCTAACGAATAAAGTCGCTGTACTGGACGAAGTAGAATGCCAGTTGCTGTCGTAATTTTAACCAGACGAGTCACATTGTCTCTTCCAGGTAACAGCTCCACCACTCTTCCTAAGCGCCAATTGATCCGTTTCTTGTTGTCGCTCTCCACCAGTACTATGTCTCCTACTTGTATGGATCCCTGTTGCTTTTTGCTCCGTGATCGGAGAAATCCCAGGTATTCTTTTTTGAAGCGATTTCTCAGGCTCTCCCGAACAGCTTGTAGATAACGCCATCTGTCGTTTAAACTGCTGGTTTGAATTTGGTCTAAGTCGGTTAAATCATTACCCTCTAGGCTCTGTAGGAACATGGAGTGTCTGAATTGCTTGAGTTCATCTTCTTCAGAAAGATAAGCAAAGGTCTGTTGTTCATCAGGTTCTCACAATCGCACAGAAGAGTACACATTTCCTCAAAATTTAGGCAAGCTTTACCCAAATTACGGCGAAGCAAATACTTTAGAATCTTAATCAACCTTTCCCAGAATCCTCCCCACCAGGCTGCAGTGGGAGGGTTCAGCTTCCATTTAATCTTCAGAAGACAGCACGTCCTCTCTATTTCAGTCCAATCCAATTGCTCCATGGTTCTGCGAAGTCTGGTGAAATTCGTCCCATTGTCCGAATACATGGTATTCACTCTTCCTCTTCTTGACACTGTGTGTATGTCATTCCGGTGTAGGCATCGAAGTCTCAACCGAGACATTCTAACTCCAAGGAGCGCTCCCATCAGTTCAAGGCGGGGTAGTGTCAGTTCTTTGAGAGGCGCCACTCTAGATTTAGCCATCAGAAGACTCAGTTTGATCTTACCTTCTTCTTCCGTTCTCAGAAATATGCAACAACTAAACGCTCTTTTGCTAGCGTCGACAAATACATGCAAAGTGCTGTTGTCGTTCAGGAAAATCCTTCTAGGTATCCGACAGTCATGTAGGTATTGCAACTGCTGGGTCCATCGACAGAATTCCTCACAAATGTCTCCTGGTAAAACCTCTTCCCATCCTATACTTTTCTGCCATGTCTTCTGTAGAATGAGCTTGGGAATCCGAGTTACTGGGGCCGAAAATCCAATCGGATCAAATATTTTTTGCACGCTGGATAGTACCACTCTTCGGGTTACTAAACCTGTAGTCGGGCTGAAGTTACAACCAAGTTCATCTACGTCGCAATACCAACGAAGTCCTAAGACATTCTTAGTTTTACCAACACCACAATCGAAGGAATTCAACCATCCCCTCAAATTGAAACCTGCGGATATCATCAATTCTTGTGCCTTTAAAATAAAGGGTCCAATTTCTTCCTTTGAAGCGACTCCAGTAAGACAACTGTCCACATAAAATGCAGGTTTCATTTTTGTAGCTACTTCTTTAAAATGAGTTAGGGGCTCGTCCAGAAGGTTGTTCAGTACGGAAACCAATGGGAAGGGACTCGAACAAACACCAAAAACCACCCGGCAATGTCGAAAAGTGGTGATCTTATCATTATCCCACCAGAGAAATCGGAGCATATCCCTGTCTTCAGGATCAAATATAATCTGCAGGAATGCCTTCTCTATATCAGCTATTAGACCTATAGGATAGGTTCTAAAATTGGTCAGCACTGATGGAACAAGGTCGATGAGGTTGGGTCCGGGCTCGAGGCAATCATTCAAGGAATGACCATTTCTGTCTTTGTCGGAAGCATCGAGCACCGGCCTTATCTTTGTAGTACCACCATATTTCAGCACAGCTCTATGAGGCAAATAATGTGTAGGTCCATCCAAAACTTCGTTTTCAACACCTTCGATAATTCCTTTGTTTACCCATTCCTGTAACACCTCATCATAATCCTGAAATTTCTGCATCCCTCGTAACTTTCTTGAAGTGTTCAATAATCGTTTCTGAGAAATTTCACGATTCGTTTCCAGAGAAGTACAACCATCAATCCAGGGTAGTTTGACAATGTAGCGACCAGATTCCTCTTCTCTCTTCACTGTCCTGACATCTGAACTTGTTGTTCCCTTTCTTCCCTTTTTATCTGTTCGCCAGGATCTTTAATACCCAAAATCTCAATTTCCCACAAATCCGCCACTCATGTTGATTGAGTTAAAGTAAGTAGAGTGTAAGACGAGGCAGTAGTTGAGGTGATCTCAGAAGAACCCATAAGTGTCCACCCTAAACAAGTTCTCACAACCACTAGACTCTTGTTTACATGTACAAAATCTGGCATGATTACCTGAGCCCACACGTCAGCTCCTAACAATACCTGTATGTCAGTACTGTTGCCACCATTATCTTGGCCAACATCACTAAGTT
Source organism: Meconema thalassinum (assembly GCA_946902985.2). NCBI lineage: Eukaryota > Metazoa > Arthropoda > Insecta > Orthoptera > Tettigoniidae > Meconema > Meconema thalassinum. The sequence goes on along the minus strand of OX336393.1, from coordinate 174,911,854 downwards.
CAACTCCTTTGTCCCTCAGTAAATTAAACAAGTCAGCATCAACTAGGGGGGGTACCTCCACAGATACTATCAGAGCCTAACACTGCAACCTCACATCTGTTTTCCTCGTTCATACCCAGCAAAGTTATTTGATAGGACACGAAACAAACAGGTGCTGTTTTCCTACCACCAAATAATTCTTGACTTAGTGTTACCTTTCCATTACCTCAGTAATGATACAACTAAGACCCTAGTACACAGCAACGTTTCTGCAAATCAAATAGCTAGTCAGCTCGTGGAGAGCGGCAAACCAAATAAAGCTGGAAGAGGATCAAAACAAAAAGCAGAAAAGCCGACTAGTCAGGAGAACAGCATTCTCTCTAACCACTTTGCTGTAGAAGATCTAAATATAGCGCTGAATAAATGCAAAAATGGTAAGGCGGCAGGTCTTGATGGCATTTGTGTTGAGCAACTGAAAAGATTTGGTCCTGTCAGTAAGCAGTGGCTCTTGGACTTATTCAACAACTGCATCAACTACTGCACAATTCCTAAACTGTGGAGAAAAGCAAGAGTTATAGCAATACTTAAACCTGGAAAGAGCGCAAGTGATCCGAAGAACTACCGACCAATCTCTTTGTTGTGTCATTTATACAAAATCTTATAAAGAATGATTTTGGACAGACTATCTGACGTGGTAGACCCATTACTCATACCAGAACAAGCCGGCTTTCGACCAGGGAGAAGTTGTACTTCCCAAGTACTGCACCTCACACAATACATAGAAGACGGCTATGAAAACAACAAAGTCACTGGAGTAGTTTTCGTTGACTTGACATAAGCCTACGACACAGTTAACCACCGTATACTGCTTCATAAAGTGCACAGTATAACTAAGGACTATAAACTCACCCAAATGATTGAGTGCTTTCTTCAGAACAGAAGGTTTTTTGTTGAATTCCAAGGTCAGAGGAGTAGATGGAGGAATTTGAAGAACGGCCTTCCACAAGGGAGTGTGCTAGCTCCTATACTTTTCAACATCTACACCAATGATCAGCCTCGCCCGCAAGGGACAAAGAGCTTTATTTATGCAGATGATGTCGCTCTAGCAGCTCAAGAGGAAACGTTTCAAATTGCTGAAGAAAAGCTCTCCCATGCTTAACAAATTCTAAGTGGATATTACCAAGAGAACCAACTACAGCCAAATCCATCAAAAACACAAGTATGTGCCTTCCACCTCAAAAATCGACAGGCAGCTAGAAAATTGCAAGTAATTTGGGAAGGTAAACAATTAGAACACTGCTTCACTCCCAAATATCTAGGAGTAACTCTTGACCGATCACTAACCTATAAAACACACTGTCTGAACACCAAAAGAAAAGTATCAGCACGGAACAATATTCTCCGGAAATTATCGGGTTCAACCTGGGGGACGCATCCTTCCCTCTTGAGAACTTCGGCAATTTCCCTTTGTTATTCAGCTGCAGAATACGCCTGCCCTGTCTGGTGTAGATCTAGTCATGCTAATCAAGTGGATGTTGCCTTAAATGAGACCTGCAGACTCATTACAGGATGTTTGAGATCTACACCACTTGATAAAGTTTATTGTCTAGCAGGTATCCCACCCCCAGTTATTCGCCATGAGTGTGCATCCAGACTGGAGAAATCTAAAGCACTGAACCTGAGGACCCATACTTTATATGGGTATCAATCAGCAACCCAAAGGCTAAAGTCAAGAAGAAGCTTTCTTCATGCAACAGAAAGCCTCACTGAACCACCATCGAACTTTAGAATGAATTCATGGCGTTCAAGATCCAGCCACCTTGCAGGATGGATGATGCCTTCCGAAAGCCTTCCTTCAGGCCACGAGGAAAGTTGGTCAACATGGAAGACACTCAACAGGTTGCGCTCAGGAGTTGGAAGAACGAAGACCAACATGAGAAAGTGGGGATTTGTCTGCGAATCTACACTATGCGAATGCGGTGAAGAACAGACAATGAACCATCTCCTTGTATGCAACTTGTGTCCAACTACATGCTCTCCCCAGAACGTGATTGACGCTACTAAAGAAGCATGTGAACTAGCTGCATATTGGTCAAGCCACATTTGATTAAATTTGTACTTGTGTAGAGCTTAATCGCATTGCTACCTGCCATCAAAAATGGTTAATGCTTATAGTACCAGGTTTGAAGTTATATCTTGTAAGTTATAATGTATGTTTCTCACACGATTAAATAAATAAGTTTGTTCCAACTCTAATATCTTAGCACAAGACTTCTTTATGTAGCTTCTCTGCGATCCACTATCACACAGAACCCTTACTTGGTGCGTGGATCCACCAACAACTACTCTAGCAACTAAAGTCTGCAGATAGGGCACATGTCCTTTATTACTACCTGCCATCATGCTAACTGATTTTGGAACCGAATCACCTTTTGGTTCATCTGAGGCTGTTTTCACACACATCAAAGCGTAATGTTTCCCCTTGAAAAATGGGCACTTCACAAACATCTTACACTTGACACTGACATGTCCCGGTCGTAGACACCTAAAACAAGCTCCCTTTTTCTTTAACGTTACTTGGCGCGTTCTTCTTGAGAATAATCAATAGCTACAGCACAGTCTTGAGAAAGATGTGAGGTTCTGCTACAGAATATACAAGCAGTATCTTTGTTATTTCTGTTTCCCTTACTGACTGAAACATCCTCTATTGAAATTAAAGAAGCCACTGAAGGTACGTTCCTATTCTTAGACTTGGTCCTATCGTCTTGCTTAACTCAATCCGTCCTCTCCTTAACTTCAAAAGAACTATGTCTTAGCTTAAGCCGTTCTTCGCCTTCTACCTCAGTCTTTAAGAATGCTAACAATTCACTCAAGCAACAGTCAGGTTCCTTGGTAGACGTTTCTCTTGATACACGATACCTCTCCCCAGTTCTAAACATAACCTCTGGCAAGACACTCTCTACTAGTGGAAATAACAGTGCAGCGTATTTCTCCTGTGATCCTCCCAAGGAATCAAGTGTTCTCAACTGTCTCTCCAGACTGTCATACAGTTGGGCTATGAGTCTTAAACTATCCTTCTTTAACACCAAGGATAAAAGTTCCCTAACATAGTACTCAATGAGTAACTCATCCTTCCCATACCTAGACTTCAACAATTCTATAGCCTTTTTGTAGTTTTCCTTTGAAGGAGGAAAGTTTTCTACCAGCTTCTGAGCACACGAACCAGGTTCCATACACTGAATCAAATAAACAAATTTGCCTTCATCTTTAAGGCTGCTATCTTCATGTATTTTAGTAAATTGCGCCCAAAACCCAATCCAGCACTTCACGTTTCCATCATTTTTTTTTCAGTTCTAGTTTTGGTAGTCTTAGTAGTCTCTGATTAGAAGTATGTGAACAGTTACTCGTATTAGCTTCAGAAACGGCTTGATCTCCAACTTGTAAGGCCTGCACTTTTTCCCTAACCTTAAAATATTTCAAGTCGTACTCACTGCAATTGTTGATCTCTCTTTCAAGCACGATGTCTTCAAAGTCTTCCTTTTGCAGCAGTTCATTGTATACTTCATAATCCAGACGTTTTAACTTCTCGTAGCGTTCCACAAGTGAAGCATATCTGCTACGAATCTCCACGTGGTCACAATCAGCAAGCGCCAACAGTTCTTCAAGTTTATTCACTTCACGTGTAAATACGCCGCGTAATACTCGACGTTCGATCATCGTTGTTCTGATTAATTATTTGATGTTGAAATTGCCAGTAATTCTGTCTCGGTCGCCAGTTATATACCATACCAAATCATTTTAATATACAGTAATCAATGTGTTATTAACACAACTCAACATCGCATCCAAAGACATTCCAAAGACACTACACACAATGATAACAAAACCAAAACTCTGTAAATCAAAACACTGTCTATTTTCTACAGGAAGTCGATTTCTCGAACGAGCTTTAGTTCACTTTCTCCACAACCACAATATTCAAAATGCTGCTGCGGTAGGTAATAATGTACGCAGCCCTTGCATGGGGCATAGCACGTGACTGCTACATAAACAGACTGCAAGTGCAACAGAACAAGATACTCCATATAATATCAAAAGCAGATCGTTACACAACAAACGAGACCATCAGACGCAACCTCAACGTGAAGACGGTAAAAGATGAAATACTGAAAGCATCGAGACGATTTTACAGCAGCAGGACAGGAATGACAAACCCACTGATCAGAGAAATTCACCAAATGGATGAGAACGTGGCCTACAGAAAGCCACACCCCAAGACGCTTCTACTGTAGTAGGAAGAGACTGTGGCAAAAAAATGTAGAAAAGACTGTAAATATCAAATAACTCCGTAACACAAACCCGTACCATATGAATGTTATAAGTAGAACACCTGTACATATTACACATTATATATTGTTAAATTGTGAATAATTGTAAACTTGTAAATAACAAACCTGTAAATTGAAATTTACAATCCTCCACTACGGAGCAACTTAGGACTTTCACCACCTTTCCTCTACTCTTCTTTACTTCACCTCTTCTGAAAAGGGCCAATAGTAACTAACCCAGTATTATTAATAATGCAGTAGAATAAGACAAATATCGAAATTCAAAGCTAGCTGAACCAGGCAATTATTAACAACCTGTAGAATTGGGACAAAGGACCAAATTTGGTCAGTGGTCCCGAGCACAACACCTAGACGCCGCCCCTTCGGGGCGTCGTCCAGGAGTCACACTCTGACTTGGACTTGGTGCGGGCGTCAGTCTAGTGTCGAGGGAGGGAGCACCCAGCACCCATAGTTGCTTTTGCAACCGGTACGGTAACACAACAACTTTTTGGCATACCAGGGACCTGGAAAGGAATAAATGTTTCAATAAACTAAGAGAATATTGTATTACCATCCAAAAAGCCTGCGATAGTCCAACATAAGCGATGTAAAGGTTCTAACTGAACCATAACATGCAACATGCATGCAACTCAAACTTTTTATAGATAGGCCTATAGGCTAATAACCCACCTACAAAATGAACATTTGCTCCAGAAAACAAACAGAGTAATCCTCATTCTGGATGACGTAAGTAGTAGCGTTCTTACGTTTTGCTTTTCACTCGGACACTAACTAAATGTATAAACAACTCACTTCAAACCACACACAGTTAAGCAAATGGCCGTTACATCTCCCACCCTATTGATCAGCTGATCACGTGCTCACGACTGCTGCATGCCAGCCTGGACATTACGGTGCCAGTGGTACAAGCCTATTGGCAACTCCAGCTATCTGATATGACATCTAGCGGTAAAAATGAGAAACTTACCAAGTAGGGTACATTTGTCACGTGGTGATTGTATATAGCTTCTTGTATTGGTAAGCAGATCGTGGTAAATTCTTCGTGTCTTTATACATAAGTAATAAGTTTTACTCGTTGATAGAGTGCAAAATGCGTGAAAGCAAAGTGTATTGCTCAGTTTACGGCTGTAAGTCGATGTATAAAAGAGGGCTGCGGATATAAATTTTCATCACTTTCTAAAAGATGCAAATAGCAATAGACGAAAGGTGACGATACCAAATAAATATGGTCAACAGGAGCGGGTTGGACCACTCACCACTACACACACTGACGACAGGACGGGTTGTTCACTGTTACGCCGAGCCAAGCACAGTATCGCCGAGCCAAGCCGTACCAAGACAGCCAAGCTTACACCAGCCGAGGACAGTCAAGATTCATCAGTCAGGTATCCTTCCCCGTTCCCTAGTTCATTTCCAATAACCCTACCAACCACCATCACCTCGCTCTGCGATATCCAAGCCATTCCACTACGAGTCATATAGGCCTAATTTGACTTCGCAGGGTAAATATCTACTCTGCAAGAACCTGCTACAGTCCGATATTCAACACCAAACCTACCTGCTAACCATCCAAATCAAGCAATTCCTGTCTCCCCCGAGTTTTAATACAAGTTAAACTCATCCCTTCGCCCTAGCAAGCAGCAAATAATTTCTAAAGTCTATGGTACAGTGAGCAAACTCAAATATACGGCAGCTTTTAAACGTAACAGCGCCATGACTCGAACTGCTCAAAAACAAATACCAGCAGACAACCGATGCTTGATAATATGAAATTGACACATAAAATCCAGTGGAACACACAAATTAGATCACGTGTATCACACAGTTATAGCCTACATATATACAATTAAAATAACACTGTCATTATTTTAGGGACCACATTTACTGATTATAACCGAAAAATAAAAAGTGTTCCATATCAAACGCGTGTTATTGAGTATTTTTACCCTACTTATCCAGACCGACCGCAGCCCCCCAAGTGTTAGTTTGAGTTGCCAATTGTTTACCAAATATCGGATGTACGCATCTGCGAAAATAATGTATTGCCTATCTGACTACCGTATTTTGTACCACACAGGAGTTATTTGGCGAAGAGGTTTCTATGTCCACCAACGCTACAACAAAGAAGAAGACGAAGAAATATTTGTTATTCTTTCATTATTCGAGTCGCTCGTCCGCTGTGAACGCAGTAACTTATCCGTCGTTTTCGTCTGTTTTTTTTGTTTGCGGTGAGCGGTGTGGTGTGCGATTTGCTATCCATATTTAAGTGTGCTGTTTCGTCTTTATATCCTTGTGCTTGGTGACGATTTATGTAAGTATTATACATTCGGAAATTCTTCGCCGCAATGTCGGAGAAGAGTGGGGGAGGTCAAAGAGGCCTCCCACCGGATAATTCATCTGCGGTTATTATTGATGGTTACGCCAAAATTGAATCAATGAATATTGTGGATGAACATGAGAACACTACAACGTCAGAAGTTCGGGCTACTCCTGTGGTCCAAACCCCTGTACAACCTCGTACCCCTCCCAGTGACTATCGCTACTTCCCAAATCATACGGGACCGTATATAGTTTTCGTTCAAGGCGTTGAGCCTCAAGCGATTGGACATCTGCATCCAATGGCTTTGGGACGTTTGTTTTACGAACGTAAAATCCCAGGAATTCAAGAAATCCAACGAAAAGGGCGCAATCGGGTTCAAATTCAATTTAAGTCACTTCGAGATGCCAATTCATTTTTGGAACATCCGGTATTAAAGGATAGAAATCTAATGGCCTTTATTCCATCGTCAAGCCTACAACGAGTGGGACTCATTCGGGGGGTAGATACCTCCTTTACGCAGGAGGAACTAATGCGTTTCATTGACTCTCCCGTACCTATCGTTCGCTTACAACGTTTTTTTCGTACAAAAACCTTAGATGGAAAACCGGAAAAAATAGCAACGGGCACCGTGAATTTTTTTTTCGAAACTCAAAACTTGCCGACTCATGTCAGCATCTTCAATGTTCTTTTAGAAGTAAGTTTGTACATTTTTTCACCTCTTCGATGTCAGGAGTGCCAGAGGTATGGGCATGTGCAACTTCACTGTCGGGCTCGGGGCCCTAGATGTGGACAATGTGCACAGGAGCATTTAACGAGTGACTGTAAAGAAGTGATATTCAAGTGCGTTAATTGTCAAGGAAATCATATGGCTGGGGCGGTGCGCTGGGGGTGCATCAGCAGCAAATGGAGATAAAGAGGCTGATGTGTACTGAAAACAAATCATACAATGAAATTGTGAAGCGCCAGACAAGTACCTCTTTTCACCCTTTAGCACTCCCCCAACAATTCCCCCCTTTGGCAGCTTCATGTAGTGGGCAACGATCTGTTCCTCCGCGCAAGCGTAAATTTACTGAGTTGGTACATCCGGCTCCGAAATTGATTACACCCTTGGGATATGATAGGTCGGCATATCTGCAACTGATAAAGAACCCAACCGTGGAACGGATATCACCCCTTGAGAAGCCCAGCGAACCGGGTACATCCGGTGTCCGGCGCCTGGAGCCCGATTCGGGGCCCGATAAGTCAGCTCCTACTCAAATCATCCTCGACGAATTTACGGAACTCATGGATCTTTTAGGCCACAATGCACAGTGGGCGCACTGTGTTAAAAAGTTATTAGATAAAATACTGCCATTACTTCCACCCCTCGAAAAACCACTACCAAGGGGCACTGGTGCAGTTTGTCAATAGTTTCTTTCCTTTTCTTTTTTGGGTTGTATTCGTTTAGTCTCTTTCTTCATCTCATGTCGTTCATAGGTGAAGGATGTGGCTGCTACAATGGAACTGTCGGAGTGTGGTAAATAAGAAGCATGAATTGCTTCATTTAATATCGACATATCACCCTGAGGTCGTATTTATCCAAGAAACGTGGCTATACCCACATTATCGTTTTCAAATTCCCAATTATACGGTCTTTCGTGAAGATGGTCCGGGATACGGAGGCTTGATAACCCTCTGTAAAACGGATTTACAAATAACTCCGCTGTCTTTGCCTTATCAACTCCCTTTTTGTTATCATCAATTTTTTCGGGTGGGGGATATATATGTCAGTCATATCTATTGCCCACCACGTGTTCAGGGCACGCAACAACAGTGGCACATGTATTTTAAATATGTGTCTCAAAGATCTAAGCATGTTATTCTACGAGATTTTAATGCACACCATGGACTCTGGGGCAGTGAACGAACTAATGCCAAAGGTAGACATATTGCTCATGCTATTTCCACATTTTCCTTAAATGTGTTAAATGACGGTTCTCGTACGCGATTGACACCCCCGGGCAGTCCCAAAAGTGTGGTGGATTTAACTCTCACTACCCCGGACTTGTCGCATAAATTAGATTGGAGCACGATCGGGGACACGCATCAGAGTGTTCACTTCCCTATTTTAATTTTTTATGATCACACTGGGGTAGCACCATAGATACACCGGGGCACTAAAATAACTCGTTCCTTAAAATACTTTGATTTCGACTTCTTTCAGACATTCATTCAGGATAAACTGGGTCGCATCCCACCCCTCCCACGTCAGAAATACTCTCTCTTGTATCACCTTATTCAGCAATATTTGGATTGTTATCACCCGAAGCGTCCAATTCCGTATAGTAGGTTCCAACGCCCTGGGACTATACAGTGGTGGGATGCAGAGTGCGCCTTACTAGTAAAAAGACGGAAGGCGTGTTAACGAAAATATCGGAAACATGGTACACATGACAATTATATCTTGTATAAGCGCGTCACAGCCACGATCCAACGAGTATTTAATGAAAAGAGACGCGATGCATGGAAGAATCACATCAGCTCATTAAATGCCACAACCTCTTTAACTAAGTTATGGTCTACCATCAAAAGTTTGTCTAATACGCGTTATATGGGGCCATCTACAGGACTTAGCCGGCAGGGTTTTCAAGAATTTTATATAAATCTCACGCCAGATACAGTTATCAATAAGGGTCCGCTTCCGTCTTATACAGCTTCAGATCATTTCCATGTTTTACTGCAACCTATAACGCACGTGGATATTCAATCTGCCCTGCGAGGTACGAAATCGACTAGTCCGGGTGTGGATTCCATAACATATCAGATGGTTGCCTATCTTCCCGACAAGGCACTGGAGATGCTTATTTCTGTATATAATGAAGTATTACGGTTTGGCACGTTTCCCACTGAGTGGAATATCTTTGAGGTCCTTCCTATCTTAAAAATTTCGAAGGACGCACGTGACCCTCAGAATTATCGTGGGATCAATTTAGGCTCCTGTGTTAGGAAGATATTTCAAAAAGTATTATTGCAACGTTTGCAATGGTGTATGGAATATTACAACTTATTCTCTAAGTATCAATTCGCATTTCGTAAACGTAGCAGTACTGTAGATGCTCTTTCGATTTTCTTAACTGATGTGTTATTAGCTAAAGGACGCAAACATCATACCATTGCTGTTTGTCTGGATATTAAGGGGGCGTACGATGCCGTAGATCCCATGATTTTACAACGGAAAATGCGGGAGCTTCAGTTCCCCTCTCCATTTCCTTGTATTGTTCACAATTTTTTAACTCATCGGCGTCTCATATTACGTACCCCCGAGGGGATGCTGGACCACCGTCAGACGTCTCTGGGTTTGCCGCAAGGGGACATACTTTTAGTGGGTTTCTGTTTTCCATTTATACTCAACAATTAGAAGCGGTGATTTTGCCTTATGCACGTATCGTACAATAAGCGGATGATTTTATGATTTATTGTTCCCGTGACACTTTACATCAATGTCGAACAGATGTATATCTTGCTTTAACTCTCGCCCATGAATGGCTGAGTAATCATGGCTTGGAAACATCTCCGGGTAAGAACTCTGCTATAATTATCACGCATCAACGGCGGTACGATCAGACCCCTATTTTATTTCGACAGGGTACCATAGATGTTGTGCGCAATATCAAATATTTAGGCATTTATATTGACGATAAACTCCGGTGGACATGGCAGGTACAATATCTTGAAGTTAAAATCGAAATACGGTTACAGGTCCTTCGAGCTTTGACAATGCGTCGTCGGGGAGCGGACTCCGCATTATTATTGACAGTGTACAAGAACATTATTCGTTCACAATTAGATTACGGCAGTTTTTTTTACGATGTAATGGCTAACAGTCGCTTGTTAATGTTAGATAGACTACAATATAAAGCCATCCGCATAATTCTAGGGGCTTTGGCCTCCACCCCCACGAGTGAATTGTTGGTGGAAGCCGGTGAGTTACCTTTAAACCATCGACGCACATTTATAGCGGACAAATATTTAGCCTACAAATTGTCGTTAGTGGCGTCTCCGATTATTTCTAAATTACAACTTCTGACGGAATATTACGCACAAAATCGTTTAGATCGCTCACATAAACCGGCACTTGTCATGGCTTATGAGATTTTACAACCCTTCAGGAAGGATGTGTTACAAACCCGTTTAGCACTTCCATATACACTCTCATACAGGGTTTTGCATACCCAACCTAAGATTCTGCATAATTCCTTTCCATTGCTATTTCAAATGTTCAAGCATCATCCGAATATCATGTCTCGTGCATTTCGAGATATTCAGGATTTGTATTCCAATTATACGATTTTTTATACGGATGGTTCAAAGATGGTTCGACCGGATCACGTGGGGTCAGCTTTTTACTCTCCTGACTTACAGGTTAGTCTCACTTCTTGCCTCCCCCCTCATCTTACAATCTTTACAGCTGAACTCTTTGCTATACGCCAGGCTTGTCACTATATTCATGCCCTTCGTTTACATCACGTGCTAATATGCACGGATTCTTAGAGTGTCATTAATGCCTTACATCATTTTCTGCACTCAAATAATTGGTATCTTTACCAAATAGTGCAATATTTCCATACATTCACACTCACAGGACAAGACGTGGTCATCATGTGGATTCCTGGGCATTGTCATATAGCGGGAAACGAAAAAGTAGATCTCTGGGCAAAGAATGCGGCATGCGGTCAGGGAACAGTTACAATATCGGGATACCGTATCCGGATATAGTACCGATAATTCATCAGCGAGTCGTTAGTGCTTGGCAAAATGAATGGACCGAGATAGCAAAATGTAAAGCAAAACAAATTTTCTTAATAAAACCATCCGTAACTACAGCGCCTTGGTTCCGGGTCGGAAAATATTCGCGGCGTCATATTATTACCATCATTCGAATGCGTTTCCAGCACGCTCTTACACCAGTAGCTTTGGAGCGCATGCATCTCAGGGAAAATTATAGGTGTGTATGTGGCAGGGCACGAGGTACATTAAATCACATTGTTTCAGTGTGAAACCTTCAATCCGCAGCGGGACATTATGTTGGAGAAATTGAGGCGACTTAATTATCCCTTGCCTTTAAACATCGCGTCACTTGTACATAGTCCTACAGTTCCATTGGTGGATGCCATTATGTCATATTTGGATCATCTTCCATTTCAATTGTAAAATCGTAGGTGGGCTCCTAGGGGGTCCTTCCCGTTATTGGTTGCGTTCACGGTAGCAAACAGTTGATCAACTGTTGAAGAAAGTACGCTGTGAACGCGGTGTGATGGAGCGCTCCCTAAACTTGTTCCATGGAGCGGACGCCATTTTATGGAGCGTAGAAAAACTTCGCTCCATCCACGGAACATGTTTAAATCCAACATGGCGTAGCATGAAGTAGATTTAAAAACAAATGTAAACATTGTGGAAATCGCTCAAAATAGTTCCTAAACTGATGAATACTGAAATAATAATGAAGAACACAACATCACGGTCCCTCTATAGCCTATAAAATGACCTGCATTGTGTTAAATTCGTGATAAATCTTTATTCCGATTTACGGACCGCAGTTGCGACAAATTTTAACCTATGTGTGAAACAACATAACCTGATATATCGGATGTTACATTCTTTCTTTTGTTACAAGTATTAAAAATTATATGAATTCAGGTGTGTGGTTCCATTTTTAGTGGCAATGTGCATTTTTAAAGTTTTTAAATCGATGTTTCAGCGTTTTTTCATCACTTGTCTGGGGTAATTTGGTCTGAAAATACGATTTTAACCTATGCTTAGGGCTGAATACTGTATCTCGATGAATATATTGTTGTGTAGGCAGTATAGAGAGAATCAAACTTCTAGGCTACCGGTACTGTATAAAAATACCTTTCATTTGGAGCAAGCATAGGCTACCAGTACTGTATAAAAATACCTGCATTGTACTGGGCCTACCCCAAATTCTGATAGGCTAAGACCTATTGTCAAGAGTCTTGACTCAAAAATAAATTATTTCAATACCGTTGGCTACCGGTACTTGTTGGGTTAAGGATTTGTATGCAATAGAATATAAGAATTACCGTAGATCTGTTTGTGCCTGCATTATTAGGTGATTCTTCCAATAGAAAACTAAGTGTTTGGCTGATCAGAATGTAATGACTGGGAAATACTAGTAGCCTATTAGTATTTTTCTTTTCATGGTATTAACAGACTTAACTGAAAGTTGTCTTGCTTCTTGGATGCTGTTTAGGTCTAGATTAGCCTACACATCCACATTCCTTTCAAGAATGTTGAAAAACCTATTCACTAGTCCAATATTTTTTCTTGAAACTATCTTAAATGTTTCACTAAATTGTACGGTATTTTAAATTCACACAGCTCATTATCAGACCGCAAGACCTCCCCCCCCCCCCCCCCTCCCGGCTTTCAGCTTGGACTGAATGAAGTCAGTTTGGTCTTGTACAGGCCCTAGTCTATAAATATGTTTCTATGTTTGAAAGAAACCAGCTTCCCTTGGTAAGCATTTCAAGTACCGGTAACCATTACTTTTCTTTTCATGGCATTAGCAGTCTTATCTTAACAGTTATCTTGCTTCTCGGTTGCTGTTCAGGTCTAGATTAAACATCCACATTCCTTTCAATGTAATGAATATTACCTACCGTACTGGTACCGTACCATTGGCTATAATTGGGCAAGCTCAATAGCCAATGTTCACTGCAGTAGGCTACCAGTACGGTACATCAAGAAGCTGGGAATGATTATGCACTGAAACTCAAGATATAATACATATATACTGTATATAAATTTCTTTTTACACAAGGAGAGAAAATTAAGCACTCTTCAACATAGCACTTTGTCCTTTGTCCTTTATTTCCTTCACTTACGGTATCTCAACATGCCTGAGTATTAACATTTTGTGACAATTATTGTATGCACATACTGTATTTTGTCCATGCTTCAACTAATCCAACACCAAAATTTCCATCCTTGACTTCCTTTGTCAAACAAGCGATGATTTTCTCTCTGATGACAGGTTAGGACTCAGTACTCAAATAGGAACTGACTATTAAGTAAAATGCATTATGAGAATGGATTTAGAAATTGTGACATAAGGCTAATTTATTTTACTCACTCTCTTGTGTGTATGCTACATATTGATCTATATTTTAACAGTAGCCTAGGCTACAGGATACATTTCAAAATGCTGTGGTGTCAGTAGTTGTGCATGTATTTTTAACTGAGGCTAGGATTGGGAAGGAGGCTTTAAGTTACAAGCTTAGTAACCTGTAAAGGAAATTGTTAGTAAAATGAAAACTTTAAGGGAGTGAGAAGTCATGAATATTACCTACTGGTATTGTACAGTAGGTTATAGGCTACAATTGGTCAAGCTTGCTAGCCTAGGTTCACTGCAGTAGGCGACCAGTACATCAAGAAGCTGGTAATGGTTATGTACTGACACTCAAGATATATAATATATATTTTCTTCTTACACTAGCAGAGAAAATTGAGTACTGTTCAACACAGCACTTACCCAGTTTGTCCAATATTTCCTTACCTTATCTCAACCTGCCTGAGTATTAACATTTTGTAACAGTTATTGTTTGCACATACTGTATTCTGTCCATGCTTCAATTAATCCAACACCATAATTTCCATCCATGACTTCCTTTTGACAAACGAGCGATGATTTTCTCTCAGGGAACAGATTCGGTCTCTGTACTCAAATATGAGCTGACTAATAAGTAAAATGAATTATGGGAATGGATTTAGAAATTGTGACATAAGGCTAAATTATTTTACTCACTCCCTTGTCTGTACAGTATGTTATGGTACATATTCATCTCTATTTTAACAGCACAGGATACATTTCAAAATGCTGTGGTGTCGATAGTAGTGCATGCATTTTTAACTGAGGCTAGGATTGGGAAGGAGGCTTTAAGTTACAAGCTAAGGAAATTGTTAGTAAAATGATAATTTAAAGGGAGTGAGGAGTCATGAATATTGCCTGCTAGTACTGTACAGTATAGGCTACAATTAGGCAAGCTCACTAGCCTAGGTTCACTGCAGTAGGCTACCAAGAAGCTGGTAATGGTTAGGCCTATGTACTGAAACTCAAGAAATATAATATATTTCTCTTCTTACACAAGCAGAGAAGGTTGAGTACTGTTCAACCCAGCACTTACCCAGTTTGTCCAATATTTTCTTACCTTATCGCAGCTTGCCTGAGTTTTAACAGCTCATTACAGTGATGCTTCACTTTATAATCTGCATATTCATTCACACGGCATTATTTGCTGCTGACCACAGAAGACCTGATGTTCTTGTACAGTGACTGAATGAACTATGTTTGTTACAAAACTACACCTACGGTATAGTTCTTTTGTACTGTAGTTTCATTTGTATTCAATCTGGTACCGTACGGTAATGAGCCTAGGTGGAAGATATTACTTCTTTTAACATTTAGTTTGCTGATTCGTACCAACCATCTATCTACCAGGCACATATTGAGCAACAAAGGGAATTGTTAGTAACCAAGTATCAATATCTTTAAGAGAGTGATGAGTCATGAATGTTACCTTCGGTAATGGTATGCAATTGTGCGAGCCCACTAGCCAAGCCCCATTGAAGTACCAGTATCGTACATCAAGCAGCTGGTAATGATTATGTACTGAAATTCAAGTAGTCATCGCTGCTTTTCGGGTACAAAATTATAAATATATAAACACTCTCCTGGAAAAAATTACATGCATTAGTTAGTTATCACACCTAAATGGGCAATGGGGAACTAATACATGTAATTGTTTCCAGGAGTGTGTTTACATATTTATAATTTTGTACCCCATGTTGACCGACTGAGAAGCAGCAAAGACAATTTGTATAGGCAACGCTGAAAAAAAAGAATGGCTTCAAATTATCACAGAAAAATGTATTCTTTAGCACTGCTTCATTTATATTTGTTCCTAGGAGTCATTCATCCTGGTACTTTCCTGCTTTTTACATCTTATTTTTTTCAGTTTATATTTTTGCAGTCTAGTTTCCTCTACCTCATTCTTTGGCCGATAACCTCGATGTTAGGCCCCTTAAAACAACAACATTATCTACCTCATTCTATACTGTCCAGACTTGGGTTGCAATAATTTTAAAATGCCCTACTTTCCTTAATTCTTTCTATGTTACTGGACCATTTGTTTACATGATCTATTGAAAAATCAATTGTGAAAGCATCTTTTAGACAACTGTTTTCAACCAAAAATCTGTAGCCTAACATTTTTCATTTTCATTAGATGAACAGTAGCCTATAGGGAATATGGTATGGAAACCAGTTGTGTATTGATAGGAGGAGAATGGACTGCCATGTAAGAGACTAATATTTAAGGTAATCCATCAACAGTTCATGTTGTGCCTTTCACTTTAAGTACTAATATTGGGGTGTAAACAAGTAAGGTACCGGTATAACAAGGATAATACAGGCTCGTACCATTTATTTATTTATTCGTGTCAGAAGCAAACAAAATACTGGATTACACTAAAATTACATACATATTTACAAACAAAAAAAAGAGAAATAAACCATACAACACACAATGTCTTTTCAAACCACGGTCAACCAAAAATGTGCAACCTGTATAGCATTGGAAGTTGCTAGTAAAAGATCTTCTGCTGTACAAGTGGCAGGGCACAGCGGACAATTCAGTAGATGCTCCATGGTATGGGGCATACCGCAGTCGCAGTTGGTGGAGTCGACGGGGAAGTGCCATTTCTGCAAGTTATCCTTAGATCTTCCAACAGCAGAACGGAGACGATTAAGTGCCCTCCACACGATCCATTTCTGATCATGTCCAGGTGGGAGGCTTTCCGAAGGGTGATCCCATAGAGAGTTATTCCCAAGCCGAGAAGTCCACAATTGTTTTCTAGCTGTAGCTGGTGTAGTTAGCAAGACTGCAGTGGTGTTGAGGAAACTTCTCCTGGACTTCAACCTACGGGTGGCTGGTACATAACCGTACAACGGATGGGAAAACTGATTAACCTGTTTAGCTCTCTCTTCATTGGCTGCTACCTCACGACGTATATCCGGTGGAGCTATCCCTGCACGCTGGTAAAGTTTTGCAAGAGGTGTAGGCTTCAAACAACCTGTAATAAGCCTACATGTTTCATTAAGCGCCTTGTTAACATTATTTGCATGGGTGGATTTGTACCATGATTTCCTTTGCTTTAGATGAGGGACCCAGAAATTTTATTTCTAGATGCTGGTTATAATTTTAAAGGGTGGAACCTTGAGGTCATCTGACCTTATTGGATAGGGGAAGGGTAATGATCCAGATAAATACCCCTAGTTGACAGGTAGGGACAATGTGTTTTATATTCTTGTAGTGTTTTAAATTAATTTTGCAATCTAACCTGATTTTTTGTAAATACAATTAATTTGTATAGTACAGTAACTATTTAATTATTTAATTATTTAATTATTTAAACCAAGTCTACTTGTTAATTGTCACTTTAACTCAGAGAGTCATATCGTGACATACAGACAATAAACACATAGATAACATAAATGTACAGTGTGGCGTTAGATAATTAAACCAAATGTCCATTCGGCATTTCATAGCTTCCTTGTTATTTCAAAACTTAATAATGTTTTGCAGTAGTTATCTTCATTCACAATATCACTGGGCAACTTTTCTGATGGAAACTGCACAAAGATCTTTCTTAATCATAAATGTGGACACAGTGTTCTTCATTTTTTGACAGTTCTCCATGGGAGACACCTCACAGAAAGAATTACTTTTATTTCCCTATCGAGCCCTTACTGACTGTAAGAGTCTGATAAGTTTTGTGGTAAGGAAAAAAAACCCATCAAACTCACAGGAAAAATCTACAGACAGCAATATGTGGCTGTACGGTAGTATCGTATAGGCTACCTAGTTAATACAGATAGGCTCTCCTAGGCTTTAACAAGATTTATAGCTTAGGAAGCCATCTCCTGTACTTGAATGCTTAATTTACATGCATCTTTGTTCTGAATCTCATCCGACGCTTTCTTATTCCACATTGCCCTGATGGTATTAAAATATTTTGCTAATTGACCTGCTTTCCCCCATTCCCTTTTTAGTAATTTAATTAAAGTGTGATACTCATTTTCATTTTCTATTCTGTTTAGATCTGCTTTGTCTACAAACTTTGCTCTTATCATTTTAATTTCCTTGCATTCCCTGATCAGGTGCGCCGCACCCATAACCTTCCCACAAAACAGGCAAATGTCCTCTTTTCCTACTTCTCTCAACGCTTTGTTCTTATACACCCCCATTAACCACCAAATTATCCCTCTCATTTCTCTTTTCATTAGTCATTGAGGCTTTATGCTCATAAAGTTCCTTATTTCGCAGAACTCCGTTAAGGTTCTCCTACTGGTGCACTCTTCCCTTAGCACCTGCAACTCTACGTCATTAACCCTTCTGCACACTTTTTTACACACCCTACCTTCCTCTCTTTGTAAGTCCCTATCCCATAGATAACCCATTCCTAATCTTTCCAGTACACTTCTTACCCCGTCCACCCAGTAGCCCTCTTGCTGATGCTTCATTTGGTGCAGGTAGGCTACCTTAAGCATTTCCCCCCCTCCACCTGCTTTTAAACGAATCCAAGACTTTATGACCCTTTTTATGATATGTTGTCTAATGCTTACATCCTCACACAACATTCTCGCTCCACAATTTGCCGTGCAACTAGGTAGCCCCAAAATTATCTTGGCGAACCTACTTACAATACTGTCCAGGGTTTTCGTTCCTTCCTCTAAACCCCATACTTCCACTCCATAGAGTGCTTTTGAAACGATGAGTGCGTTGAACACATTCTTATACACTTTGTAGTCAAGATTCGGTAACCTACGCTCTAACACTTTAACATTCGCCAATGCCGCTAGCCCTTTCGATTTTGCCCTTTTAATTTGTTCGGTCCATTTACCATTACTCGCCATTATCGTCCCTAGATACTCAAATTTTTTCACCGTCTCTAACTGAGACCCATACATGACCCACTTTTCATTCTTAGCCAGTTTAACTCCCTTTTTGCAGACCATAACTTTGGTCTTACTCGGGTTAATTTTTAAGTTCCAGTCCTCACAGTATCTCACAATCTCGTCAATACTATATTGCATATTATAGGGTGTTAGAGCAAGCAGAAGGATGTCATCAGCAAAAGCTAGGCCCGGGATATCATAATTGTCCAGGCAAGGGTTGGACCGTTGCTCAAAGCCCTTTGAATCAAAAATATCGTTGATAAATAGCAAAAAAAAAAAGCACCGGGGATAATTTGCATCCCTGTTTTAATCCTATATTAGACGTTATCTCTCCTACAATTACATCATCTTTAGTTTTAATTGCACATTTCACTTCGGAATACACATTCTCAATTGCTCGTATCATTTTATGTGACACCCCGATTTTTCCCAGCTTAGCCATGACAGCTGAATCAAACGCCTTCTCCAAATCAATAGCTGTGATATACAGCTTGCCTCTTTTCCTTCTTATGTACTTGTCCATCACCGTTTTAACCACCATTATATTGTCACTGGTTCTCATACCTTTTCTGAACCCTGTCTGGAGTCTCGAGAACACCGAACAGCCCTCTGCCCATGCTATTAAACGCTTGGATAAGACCCCGGTGTACATTTTGCTAAAAACTCTACAGCACAGTTAAGCTGATGAATAAATCCAAAAGCTTCAAATATAAGAAGCAGGAACAAATTAGATAGATGAAGCAGTGCTAACAAATAATGAAGTCATCATGTGTGGATGACTGGTAAGAGGTTTACTGCTAGACTTACAGACTCTTGACCCTTCTCATATGATATAACCCTACACTAATAAAATCAAAGCTACGTATATTGATATTCTTGAATAAATATTCGTCTATTGAGACGTAGGCCTAACCTACCGTGTTCAATTTGAAGGGATTAAAATACTTCAATTATCATACCGTAAATCTTGAGATATACCACCATAATATACCGTAGCCTACCATACGTTAAACTGTCAAGTATTCTTTACCGTCGCCGAACTAGCATAACACAATAAATGCCGTATCAGAAAGACAAGAAATTTACGTACGTAGGCCTAATATTATCGGGAGCAAGGTATGGTTTGATACATGTTCACAGCCTTCGGTACATAGTTTCAGAGCAATTTCTTTCCGAGTTGCAAAACTAAAGGTAAATTAGATACTGATCTAATATCAGCATTCACTCTCATAAGATTATCTGATCATTTCAACATCGCCCTTGTCCACTTTCGAACAACGCGCGCTGCTACAGATCAGATGGAGCAAACCGTTCAGAGGTACACGTAAAACCTGATCCCGCTCTCGATTCATCAGCTTTGGAGCTGTTGATCAACTGTTTGCTACCGTGAACGCAACCATTGTTCTGGTGCTCCTGGGTGTGGTTTTTAGGCTTTTTTTTCACCCATATATATATGTATAGATCGTGTTTCCGTTATTCCTCATATTTGGCGTGTGCGATAACTATATAAATTTAGACATCAGTGCTAAAGATCAGCTCCGATAGTGAAGAGGATAATGTGGACATCAGCAACAATAATAATAACAATTATGATAATAATAATGTAAATAAATCACCAACACAAGCTTGCAAAAGTAACAAATTTAAAATTTACCACCAGAATGTCCAGTCTCTTTATAATAAAATTGATTACATAAATCTAATGCTTAAAAATGAACTTAAAGACATCTCAGCACTATGTATTTCAGAACATTGGCTGAAAGAGGAACAACTCGAATTAATTCAATTCCCAGGGTTTATACAAGCTAGTAAATACTCTAGATCTAATATTAGCCATGGTGGTACTTGCATCTTCTTAAGAAATAATTTAGATCATGAACAGATAACAGCTTATGATTATCTAATTATGGAACAGGATTTTGAATTCTCTGCCGTAAAAATTCAGCAGTTTAAGTTAATAATTGTATGCGTATACCGTTCTCCGTCAGGAAAGTTTCCTCTATTTATAGATAAACTAGAATTGTTACTCAATAACATGAGCAAAGTAAATTTCGATATAATAATTTGTGGGGATGTAAATGTGGATTTCTTAAAACTTGATAGAAATTGTGAATTATTAAACCAGTTACTAATTTCCTATGGACTGAAACCTACAGTAAATACACCAACAAGAATAACAAAATTTAGTAAAACCACTCCTGATCAAATTTTTATAAATACAGATAAATATCACCATTCAATAGAAGTCTATTGTCCGGGTTTTAGTGACCACCATGGACAAATACTGAGTTTTGAAGTATCCGAAGTAATCAATAATAATGATAATGGAGTAAAATCAAAGTGCAGGTCATTCACTGAATCAAATGTTACATATTTCAATGACTTATTAAATAAGGAAACATGGTCAGAAATTTATGAACTAGAAAATGTAAATGATAAATTTAATGCATTTAACAGTACCCTAAAACACTATTTTGAAATAGCATTCCCCTTTAAACGAAGAACTGTTCAAAATAACAAAACTAGCAATTGGATAACAACAGGGATTATAAATTCATGTCAAAGAAAGAAATTTCTACACAAATTATATAAACAATACCACACAACACCTGAATTCAATTTATACTACAAAAAATACACTAGCATATTAAATAAGGTAATAAGACTAGCAAAGAAAATGCATAATGATAATTTTATTTCCCAATCATCTAATAAAAACAGGGCTATGTGGTCTGTAATAAAGAAAGGAACTGGAAAATCTGCTAAAATACAAAGGAACATTACACTGACCAGAAATAATAAAGTGATTAATAATCCAGAGGAAATAGCAAACACTTTTAATGACTATTTTCTGGAAATTCCGCAAAAATTATTAAATAAATCACAGGTAAATACACTAAATTCTAATAATAAAATAAATATATGCAGAGATTCTTTATTTATAAATCATGTCACAAGTGAAGAGGTAAGAATAGTTATAAAAGAGCTAAAAAATAAATTCTGTGCTGGCATTGATGGCATCCCTGATGCAATTTTAAAGAAATGTGCAGAAAATATAATAAATCCACTTACGCACTTAATAAACAGTTCAATTCTCTCAGGAACTTACCCGGATATTTTGAAGTTATCAAAAGTAATTCCAGTGCACAAAAATGGTTCAAAAGATGAATTAGATAACTATCGTCCTATTACCTTACCAACTGGTATTGCAAAAATTGTGGAAAAAATTATGTATAAGAGACTGATAAGTTTCATAGAAAAAAATAAAATATTATCAAACTCACAACATGGATTTAGAACGGAAAAATCTACACAGACAGCAATTTACGAATGTAGTAATAGTATACTGAAATTAATTGACAATAAGGAACATGTAACTGGCCTATTCTTGGATTTATCGAAAGCATTTGATGTAGTTGACCATAAAATCCTCCTTACCAAACTAAATCAATATGGTGTTAGAGGTCTAGCTAATAAATGGATCGAGTCTTACTTAACAAGGCGTAAACAAATAGTAAGCTTGAGACACAAGGATGATGGAACCAAATTACTTAATGAAACATTGTCCAATGAGGGAATTATTGAATTTGGAGTACCCCAGGGATCGGTTTTGGGCCCACTACTCTTTCTTCTATATATCAATGATATAACACAGAACGTTCATTCACATAAGGAAATTTTGTTTGCGGACGATACAACACTCGTAATAAAAGGTGAAACTAAACAGGTCATACAGCAGTCTGCTGACTCCGTTACAGGAGAGTTAACCAAATGGTCACAAGATAATCGCCTCATAATAAACTATAAAAAGACAGTATGTCTAAATTTCCACACTATACAGAATAGGAATCCTGCGATGCCCAATATAACATTAAATGGTCATCAAATAGAAAATAAATCAGAAACAAAGTTTTTAGGACTATGGATACAACAAGACTTGAAATGGAATAAACATATACAATATCTGAATACTAAACTGAACTCGATGTGCTTTGCGTTACGTATTTTGAAAACCTGCACTAGCATGCACACATTAAGAAATACTTATTTTGCTTATTTCCATTCATACTTAAGATATGGGATCATATTTTGGGGTATGTCGCCAGATGTACTAAGCACGTTTAGGATACAAAAGAGAGCGATTAGAATTATGGCAAATGTACACTCTAGAGAATCATGTAGACCTCTGTTTAAAGATTTAAACATTCTCCCACTGCCCTGCATATATATCTTTGAAAGTATTATGTTTTTTAAAAAGAATTTAATGAATAAAGATGTTTTTCTTAAAACAAACAATGATGTTCATAGGCATAACACAAGACAAAATCAAAACATTCATATTTCACACACACACACAAGCATATATCAAAAAGGAACTTTTCACACTGGAGTTAAATTATACAATAAACTACCCCAGTATATAAAACTGGCCCCAAAAATAAAAACCTTTGATAGAATGTTGAAAGCTTATCTGCAGTGCCATTGTTTTTACTCAGTAGTTGAATATTTTAGCGTATAGGAGTGATGGAATCTATAACTATATTTTACTTTTTTAATTTAATTTTAATACCTAGCTGTATGTTGTTGTATTTATAGAATTAAGTTTTCATATTATGATAATAGAGTGAGGTGTAAATAGTTGTGCAATAAGATTGTATCTATTAAGATTTGCTATTATAATAAGTTATAAATAGTTATAATCTTAGTAATATATACCTGTTAGTTCTTTTATTTTATGCATGTAAATTCTGACGTGTCCTATATCAAAAATGTATTGAATGCATGTATTTGATCAAATGGAATTAATAAAAATCTATCTATCTATCTATCTTTCAATGTGACAAACGAAGTCCAAGAGATCAGTGGTTTTTGAACCATTTGCCGCGGCATTTTACTGCGATGGTTACTGTAGTCTTTTCCCAGCCGGATGTTATTGGGCGAAGAGTCTCTGTGTCCAGCAACGCAACCCAAACAACAACAATAACTTTCATTATTCCTTGGATTGTTGTGTATAAGAACGAAAATATTTTTTCTCTACCGGCGTTCTTATTTAACGTTTAATTTTTATTAGTATTTACTTGAGACTTTTGTGAATATTCCTTTAATTGAAACTGTGTTTTGAGTGCCATCAGCCATGGCAGATGTACTAGATATTGATAATGCTGAAGAATTCGAAGTCGATGATGAAGGAGATCGTAAGCACATTTTCTAATTTACTCATTTTATTTATGTTTTAAGAATTAATTTATTTCATTGTTCCGTTTGTACATATTCAAATTCGCTGCAAATAATTCGTTATTACATTCTGCATGGTACCTAAGAATGAAATGTTATTTACTGATAGCATGTGGTTTCCCTCACCCCGTTTTTTTCCCTCACTTCCTAACCTGAAGTCACGGGGTATTTACACAAAATCTCTCATTTTTATCATCGATTACAGCCCATACCACCCTTCAAGCCGTGGTTCTCTACCGGACAATATACTCGCCGTCATATCACAACAATTATTCGTCTCCGTTTTAATCATGCTTGATCCCCTGTTCGTTTAGCCCGCCTCCATTTCCGCCCTTCCCCTATTTGCGATTGTGGGTAGTTTTTAGGTACCGTCAATCATCTTTTTTTTTTATGATTCTCACCGGCTTCCCTTTTTTCATACCTTATTCAGTCCCGGCTTTCAACTTCCCTTGACTATCGAAACCCTTCTTACAGCCCCAACTGTCCCAGTCATTACCTCGCTTTTAACCTTTATTGATGCTTGTCACCTTACCTTTTGACTTTCGTATCTTTATGTGTGACCCGGTTGTGCTTACGTTTTAGAAAGTAGTCATTGTGGATCAGTTGACGTGAAGAATAGTTCCCCTGTCTTCTTGGTTTTACTTCCCTTTCTTCGCTTTTTGGTAACCCCATTCTTTCATTTGGTAGCTGATTCTTAAACGTTACGTTCCGAACCTCGTTATTGGGTAAAAAGCTCTCCGCTCTGCCCGCCCACACCCCCTTAGAAGAAGAAGATTAAAATCTCTCATTCTAATAAATCAATGTGTTGCATTAACAGTTACCCTTCTTCGTTTGCTGTGGTACGTTTGCACTCTGTCGCCCAAGTTTAGTGCTAGGCACATAAGGCCTACTCATATAGGTACTCAGCATAGTTTACTGTGGCTCTTTTGGGACTAATTTCTTCCTGTCAGTTTTAAGTTTTTAGTTTTAAGATGATCACTTTTTTAGTGGCTACTTAAGTGTTTGCAGGTTGCTTATGGGTGTTAACAAGAAAGACCAACACTAGGCCTCCCAAGAAGCCCCACAGCATTTCATTTCATTAAGAGGGTGCAATACCAATGTATTGTACCTTTCCGCTTCTTTCTTCTTCTTTTCTTCAGTGTTTGTCCCGCCTGGTGGCAGGGTCCGCTACATGGATTCAATGTCTCCATTCAGTTCTGTCCTGGGCCATGTCAGGGTGGAGATTGA
The DNA here is from genome assembly GCA_946902985.2 of Meconema thalassinum. NCBI lineage: Eukaryota > Metazoa > Arthropoda > Insecta > Orthoptera > Tettigoniidae > Meconema > Meconema thalassinum. Next base: position 174,886,728 of record OX336393.1, on the reverse strand, counting down.
CGCTCTTCAGATCTTTGTGAAGGGTATCGGCCTATCGCTGTTTTGGTTGTCCTTTTGGTCTATTACCGGCGACTTCCAATATGTAACCCGTCTTTCCACTTCTTTGCTGTTGATAATTTTATTGTTTAAAGAGATGCCTGGTTTTTGAAGGAATGCCATTATTTTCAGAGGGTATTGCACGCTTGAAGGAGAAAGCAAAGAAAAGAAAAGGGCGAGGTTTTGGAACAGAAAACTCTGCTCGTGAAGATATTCGTGAATATGAATCGATGGATGCTGATGGTGATGAGGAACCTGGACCTCAAAGATGTGAGTTTATAGCCACCTTATATCATCACTTCACCTGTTTTTGCATGAATTCTACTCTTAGATGTAAGGTAAATGCACCAATGGTCGTCATGTTAAGACAGATTTAGTCAAGAAAATATATACACCTTACACATTTTAGTAAATTTAATCAGCCAAAGCACTGTACCTAACCTCAAACTCGACTCAAACACTAGGGGAAGTCTAAATATCGAAGATATTCGTTTTAAGAAGAATCACGTATTTTAAAAAAGTGTGTTTTTGCGCCAGTCCTCGGCACGATGTCTGTGGATTTTTCCTATATTCATCACCCGTTTGCACCAATCGCCGTCACATTGTTGGTTTTCCTTGTCTGCTGTTTATAATGCATTTCTGTCATTTGTTGCGTAAGACACCGATTTATCGACTTGGAGGCTAACATTTACAAATAATACAGTACCAGTAATTATGTTTTTTTAATTAAAAAATTAAATAAGAAAAAAAAAATACAGCATCGGGAAGCGGGAATGGTGGGTAGAGGACATACGAGATGAAAATATCGTAATTCTGCTTTAAACAAGTGAGACCACGGCATAACAGCCCGGAAAATGACCATTCACCGAGGCCTCTTAACACCAAGTGTTGTTGCCGAAAGTTTCGAAAAATCCTTCTTCAGTGCAGTATCTTCGCTATTAGCAACCCTCTGAATTCGCCACTCGTGTACACTTTTCTTCCAGGCAGTCTCTAGTGGCTTAAAATCCCCTAAATCCATGGGTTGAAGTACGTGTGTGGCATTAAGTGATGTGGGCCGGGTAAATACCCAGTGGGAAGGTAAATATAAATTGGGTATTTACCTGGGTATATACCCAGTGGTAATTTAAATACCCAAAATGAGGGTATTTTCAGTTTTTTGAGCTTTGTACAACACTTTTGATGTGTTGATGAAGTCTTGGACAAACAAGGACTGATACACAGGTATTTGATGCCTTAAATTGAAATCAGGAACAATATTGATTCATCAAAACTCAGATTAGAAAATATTTTATTACTTAAGCCTAAAGAGATTCATTATGTATGAATAGCCTAATACATTTGTTAAGCTTCATTAAACCTAAATAAAGTAAGGCCTCTATTTTTTAGAACGTTTTTAGTGTAACTCTTAATTTTCTATTTACTAGTCTTTTTTGGGTATTTGATTATTTATTTTATATATAAATAATATTACAAACTGTTCTGAAAAACATATACAGTGTGTTGAAAACTGTATATTACTCCTTTTATAGAACTAGGCCAATACTCTGAATAAATTTCCCCCTACATTTATCTCAGTTGGCAAAAAGGCCTAGTTCAATTATAACCCTGAGTTTTTCAGGGTATAACTATCAAATTTTATTTCCTGATCTAATTCCCATTTCTAATTCTGTTCTTTTGATCCCAATTCTAATTAAATTAAATTTTATTAACTATCTAATGTTGTTACATTTCTGAAAAGTTAATGTAGAGTAGTTTGCATACCGGTACCCTTCTTTAAGTTTCAACTTACCACGACACAGGATTTTTAAGGAAAAATCTAAAATACCCAGGTATTTACCCGAGTTTATACCCTGGGTATTTTACATCACTACTGGCATTAGGTAGTAAATCGACCAAAACAATTCCATGATCCTCACAAAATTTACTAGTATGTATGGTCAAGTGTGAGAAGTGCCCGTCTATGAATAGAATGACAGGAAGAGGAATCTCTTTCTCAACCAACGCAGGATGAAATATGTTACTGAGAAATTCGTAAAACACTTCCCCCGTCATCCGCCCATTTGGCGATTTGCCATGTCCCAGTGTGCTGGCATTGCGGCATTGATGTCTTGCTGCAGACATTCATACTTGAACACTACAAGGGAAGGAGAAATATCGCCTTGGGCATTGCCTGTTACAAGTACTGTTAAGCATTCTTTCTCATCCGAATTCACTTGCTGGTATATTGTCTTGTCACTCCTGTTCACCAGCACTTTGTTACCTCTGGGATTGAGAAAGAAAGCCGTCTCGTCAGCGTTGAACAGTCGCCAAGGGTCTGACAAAATAGACTGGAAGTCGTTTTCCACCAAATAGCTGTAGACTTCTGAAACCCAGGTTTTAATTTGATGTTCTGTAATTGCAGCACGGCTGACTGTCAAATTTTGAGGGGTTCGTAAAGATAGACCTGGATTTCTTTTTAGGAAAGATTCACACCATTTCCTTCTTGACCCCCATCTTTGTAAGGAAAGTCCCTCTTCAATTCTTGTGTGAGGCACTGGACGCTATTTCGCAAATCGTCCTTTGTTACTGGGCCCCCGCTTTTCGTAGTGAGATTACCCATTGAACAAGCATAGCCTCATCTTCCTTTGTTAAAAATTAACTTAGCCCCATCTTCCTCTCTTGAGGAGATTTTCCTTTAATTTTGTCCGAGAGGGTGTTTCTCGGAACACCTTTCCGCTCCGCGGCCTTTTTAATACTCGTGCCGTCCTCCATAACGGTCTTAATAGCAGCTTCCATTTGCTGAATATCTTAATTCAAAACTGTGCGTTTCAACATATTGTCTGAAAGCAAAGATTTAGTCTTAGAATAATATAATATTTTTCTTCTCAATAAAAAAAATTAAAAATCCTCTTTAACACGCCTAGCCAAAGAAACCTAGGCCTACTGAGGTGCGGCCGTCAAGAAGAGAGACCTACGTAATAATAGCAATACATTGTAAACGTTTATTGGTTGAGAAATGTTAACACAAACTTTAACATTATCTTGCACTAGTGTTCGTCACGAATGTGCTCTAAAGTTCGTCAGCTATGACGACTACTGGACACGATGATCAAATGATAATTTAATTAATACAGGGTGCTTTAGAGCTACATCATAAGTATATTGCCGCTGTAGTTAGGTCTTACAAGGACAAATTACAATTTTCGTCACAAATAACAAGCATTGGTAAAGTGCGTTTTTTTAATCCAGTGTTCGTCACCGGCATTTCTAACAAAACTAGGCACGTGAGCATGAAATAACAAATCACATATGTTACAGAAACAATTACCGACTATATCACGCACTTGTAACATTTTAAAATGTCGGAACATAACATGTTGTATGCACATAATTAACTTGCCTGCCTGCTTAGCACATGTGAGAAGCAAATGGTGCGTCAAGACAGCTCAGCTCACAGGAGAGGTTTGACGCTGGGAATCACCTATTACATCGCACGCATGATTTCGCAAAGTTGCTCTTTATCGGCAACGAAGGTATGACGCATCTCGTAAGACTTCGTGCGTTGAGAAAGACCCGTTGACATGCTTATATACGAGAGTGACAACGACTGGATCAGTGACGAAAACCGGTACAGTTAGCTTAAATTGCATTTATACCTTAGATAAACATGTCCAAAGTGGAATCCAATGCTAGCAAGAAATATCTCATGATTAAGTAAGTTTCCGGATTGAACAAAATGATACAAAGTATTACCCCTGTTTCTTTAGTCCAGTTTTGGTGATATCACAGCACAGTAGTACGTCTATCTGGACTAATTGGGACCGAAAGTGTTCCGTAAAACGATTTTTCCGGATAAGTGAACAAGCATTTGTTTCATAGGGAGAACCACTATGCTTCTCATTTAGCTGCAACTCTTTCTCACATGACAAAGGTGCAGAAATGGGATATCCCTTACTTGTCTGAATAAACCTAAAAGCTCAAGCAGCCTTAACCTCCCTATGAAGTTCTCTCAGTAAAGTAGTGCAGATGCACTCTAGGTATATAAAGGGAGGTAGCGTGCAGTTCGCTACTCCTGTGGGGGTCCGGGCGGGGACACCAAGAGCCCGCTGATGAGCCAGCTAGCTATGCTAGGCGAAACCCCACACAAGACATGGCACAAACCTAGAAAAATTGCTGGGTTTTAATTCACTGGCCGTGAAAGCCAATATACCATCTTTTTACTGTAAGTTTTCATTAGACACTGCACCCTCTCTCCTTTATCCAGTCCTTTAATGATCTCCACCTTATTCTCAATTGATAAAACATTGCGATTTTGGTTTTCCTTTTTGCCACTCGTAGGAGCTATTTTCACAACATAATATATTACAGTACGCACACTCACCCTACTGTAACACGTTGAACCATTATAGAGTAAACAAACGGTAGGAGACAACAGAGACAAGTATTGAAAATGAGAACTGACCTACTACTGTAGGCAGCGCGCACTTCCGCATAACAACAGTAAGCACGCGCTGATCCGTCCTTTTTTGCTCGTCCGGACAATTGACGTTCCGGATAAACTACATTCTACTGTACTACATCTAGCTTGATGTACACTACTCATATACTCAGCATAGGCAACACTTAGCACACTATCATAGTTCTAACACTGAATACCGATCAAAGTAGGCCTACAGTATTACTTTGGTAACAGTAGGCCAGAACATATTGTTCTTATTTTCTACACTTATGAAATTAGGCAAAATACCTTTTGTGATGATGATGAATAATTCTGGAAATGCTGTAGTACTGGAAGTTTATTCTTCTGATGTCTATAACCCTCCCACCATCCCTGTGTAGATCAAGACTTGTATAATAAAATTATTAATTCTGTATAAGACCAGAACGTGGCTTTTACATACCTTGTTTCATCTTCTGAGGGACATTACCAATTCAAATTAGTAACCCTACTCACTACTGCACCTAAAATATGAGCTAAATTATGTAAATATGTGTTTTTATTTATTGCTCTTTTAACGGCAGCCATGTTCCGACCGCTTGAATTTCGTTCAACTGTCAACAAGGCGCACGCAACGGCACACACCGAGGTGCACGCGTGCGTTGCCAACCTATGGGATACATAATACACCTCACTAATTAAAGATTAGGCTACTATCGGCCCCGTGCTAGAAATCTCCCATGTTCATAAACACATTTTCCCCAATAGGTTTATAATGAGAGACTTAGGAAGAAAGGTTGTTATGTTTTTATTTCAACCAAATGATTATAGAATACTATTTATACTTCAGTTAGAATTCCAAGTCCTACTTTTATTGCACACTTCTTAGAAAAATCGATATTTAGGAAATTAGAATGCAATTCGTCACTGCTAATGTCATTTGTGTGCTGAGTCCATTGATTGACAGCGAACCTGTAAATGAATTAACGTTTAACAGTATGGGAAGGAAACAGCGGTCCCTACGGCCAAAATGCGAACTGAACAACAATGTCGTGTATTTTCCTACAGCAACAGTATTTGTGAATCACACACTTCTTACAAAAATTTATATTTATGAAATTAGAATGCAATTTGTCACTGCTAATGTCATTTGTGTGCTGAGTCCATTGATTTACAGCTTATCTGTAACACTAACCGGTTATTCGATATTTATGAAATTATTCGATTTGAGTACTCATTCCTTTGATTTACTGTTTCTGAAATCCATGCAAAATGATGAAGGAAAGACCTCAGAATGTTAAAATGACATGAAGCAGGCGTCACAGCGGCCAAAATGTGAAGTGGACAGCAATCATGGAGCGTATGTTCCTTCAGCAACAGTATCTGCAAATCGCACACTTCGTACATTTTTTTTGTGTTTTTTAAATAAATTATAGATATTTATGAAATTAGAGTGCAATTCATCACTGCTAATGTCTATTCTCTTCCATTTGAATGCCCATTTGTCACGATCCGTCTCTTGGGAGCGCCGCAGGAGGGATCTATACTACTGAAATAATATATATGATGATTGGTGCGTGACAAAAGCCAGGGATGTATATTTAGCTAACGCGGCCAGCAGACTAAAATCATTGTCAAAACCCATTGGATTGGACAAAATGAAGGTAATAATAATAATGATATCATGTGGCCTTGGGTGCAAGCTTTGTTATTTGACGCCAAGAGGACAGCTTGCATGTCGAATTTTGTTGTTCCTTGGAGTGCTAAGGAAGTCAAGGAGGTTAGATATCTAAGCTCCTTGACACTAGAGCTTCCTGGTAGAGGAGGGAGGAACTTTGTGTTGGTGGAAAATTCCGAGATTAAATTTGCCATTATGGGCACGGCCTACTGAATTCAAATGGGTTCTTTAACATGCCAACAACGTATGGCATGCGTGACTTGATTTTTGTTGCCTTTCAAAAATCACTTACCATGGGCAGGAGCGAACCTGCAAGCTTGGGTTTGGTAGTCTGACATGATAACCACTCGCCCACCTTGGCAAGCTAAATAAAAAACAAAGGTAAGAATGATCGGGTTGAGTTGCGGCCTTGACCCCGGGAAGCTAGCCGTACACTGTTAAGAAAAGACTTTTGAGTAGTACGCTAGTACCGTAAGCTCGGGGTTGACAATACCGTCTTTGACGATAATTCACCTGCGTAATGTCGGCCACATCTGGACTTTTACCTATATAAGTCGTGATCTAAAACGGGGATAGTGGGTGGTTTGTAGCTAGTGAAGAAGTAAACATCGATTACTAAATCATTCCCCGATTTATTTTTCATGATTTGATAAGGGTATTTTGGCTAATTTATGTACAGTATACTCCCGATAATTCGCGTGCGGATAATTCGCTTTGCAGTTAATTTGTGGGTCTCCAAGAGTATTATTTTATAGTAGTAATTCTTACAGCAACTTATCATCCTGCTAAATAAAATAACCTCCTTCGTTTTAATGAATTTTAACGCGATACGATGCTTGGAGACAAAATCATTGAGAACATTAACTGCTTTTCTCAGCGATGTAAAATTAGGCCTACTTGCGCACTGCTACCAGAATGTTACAATCTTGAAAACATACGAGCATGTCACCGAAAGGGATATCTTTTATCTTCAATGCTGAGACAGTGTAAAGTGGAATGCACATTCACTCCGAACCTACCCTCCCTTTCCAACAGCCACACTCCAAGGTCGCTGGCCTATGAGTTGTGAAGGGTAAAAGCGTGGATAGCATATTATAAATAGTGATTATTGCCCGATGGCGCAAACCTACGCGACGCTACGCCTAGTGCGTGTTTGTTAGATGATCTTCATACAGTCAACACGCTAGTACATTTGAACAAAAGCAAGCGTTTGCTGGCTTCTGTGACGACAATATTTCAACGGGAAAGGTCCTCTCACTAGGATGACATTAAGGCAAAACTTGGATGAATGTCAACATGCAGAAGAAGGTGACAGGCTTGTAATTGAGTAGTTAGATATCCATAATGACGATTATTGTTTCAAACATGAAAGCGAGGAGAATATTGTAAGGAATTCGACTGTCGGTGAAGAAAACTGAGATCTAGTGCGTGTTCATAAAATACATTTCTATATTTTAATCAATAGTTTGGTTTTTACTTGGCTTAAAAATCATAACTGCGGATAATTCGCGGTGTTCGATAATTCACGGAAGTTCGTGCATTAATTACGGTAGTGCACTGTACTATAGAAAACGTTATCGTAAGTATCTCATTCAGTGCTACTGTAAAATTCAAGCTGTGTCCGCCATTATCTGAGTGAATTGCGGGTTTTGCCTGGACTAATAATAGGTGGTTAGCCATATCCCCCTGGTATTTGTCACACACAGTGGGAGTATTTGTGCATCTATAATCTTTATCCAGACCAATTGTTTTGCCAATTAATGCTTTTTTAAATAATTACAATATTATCTATGTATTTAACATGGTCTGTATGATATATTTTGTATCCTACATGTTGGCAAAAGGGAATTCCTGACATTGAGTCATGCAGGCCTGTATTCAGGGAGCTGAAAATAATGACTCTCTCTCTGCAATATTCATATACCTCTGTCGAATGGACATTAAAGAAAACCCGAGTAACTACACGATAAGGTGGGAGGTACATCAACATAACACAAGAAATAAACATTATATCGACACACCCCAGGTAAGGCTAAAGAAAACCCAAAACTATCATAATTATACAGGTATCAAGCTATTCAACAAACTGCCTATAACAGTGTGAGAAATGCCAGTACAGCTGCTAGGGAAGAAACTAAAAAAAAAAAATGGTTGACTACGAATTCAACTTACAACTTGTAATATAGATCTGGTTGCCTGTGTCATGGAGGTAAATATAAAGAGTAAAATAAATAAGGAATGGAGATGGTGGTGAAATAGGGAACTAAAATACACTGACCGGCAAAAAAAAGTGGAACACTTTAATTTTTTATGTAATTTCTTAATTTATTCCACTAAAATGTATCGGTTTTCCAATATTTGCATTATTCATGTAAATTTAGATGGTTGGCAACAGAAAATACCGAATCATGTTTTACAACACGCTTAACTCACAAATTTCGTTACAGTTTGCAAATCTTACAATTTTCTATTTTTTAGTAATGCTCTTTTGGGCTGGTGTTTATCAAACGTATTGCCAAACAAAACAGTATTATGTTTGCACTGCACTGCAAGAGAACACTGGTCACTAAAAACGGGTGTTTCCACCTTTAGCGTCTATGACAGCTTGTAAACGCTCAGGCATACTGTTCACAACTCGTCGAATGGCATCTGCCGGGATGCGATCCCATTCCTCCAGCAGCGATGTTCTCAGTTGTGCCAAGGTGGTGTGGTCATGCTGTCTGACGTTCCTTCCAAGCGTATCCCATACATGTTCGATGGGGTTCAAGTCAGGACTACGAGCTGGCCAGTCCAGGGTTTGAATCTCCACTTCCTGCAGATATTGTACAACACAGCGAGCAGTATGAGGGCGGGCATTATCCTGCATCAGCATGAAATTCTGACCAATGAAAGGCGCAAAGGGCATCACATGGTACAACAGGATCTCTTCGATGTACCTTTGGGAATTGAGCGTTACGTGATCGATGCACACCAACTCAGTGCGAGCCATAACATTGATGCCACCCCACACCATAACCGAGCCACCTCCAAATGGAGTCCTGGAGGAGAAAGCAACAGGGCTGTACCTCTCCCCGCGCCTTCTCCACACTCTTTCTCTTCCATCAGGAGATCTAAGGTTAAAGCGACTCTCGTCAGTGAAGAGAACAGAGGCCCACTGCTCGTGGGTCCATCCCAGATGCTGCCTTGCGAAGCAAAGACGCGCCTCTCTGTGATGCCGTTCGAGTGCGGGTCCACGTGCAGGTCTCCTGGACGAAAGATGAGCTTCTTCAAACCTTCTTTTTACTGTTCGCTCACTCACTCTCACATTTCTGACATTTTCCAGTTGATTTCATGCCTGAACTGCTGTGGTATGCCGATCACGCAGAACTTGGAGGGTGAGAAATCTGTCATCCCTGGCACTTGTGCTTCTTCTACGGCCTGACCCTCGTCTCCTGTCGTATGTTCGGAGCTCTCTGTAACGTTGCACTGCACCATGTATGCTACCGAGAGATGATCCAATGACCTCAGCAACATAACGGAAGCTGCGGCCATCCTCCACCAATGCAACTGCCTGTGCAGCTTCTTCACGGCTAAGAGGCATGTTTTAGTGTCAACTGCAAATGGATAACTTGCTAAAATGTGTGACAATGATTCACACGTGTTCAACAAGTGCCAGTTGTTATCCCTAGAACAACAATAAGCGAGCGGCAACACTCATAAACCTTAAACGCTTCCAGTCCGCTTCCCGCCATAAAACCATTAAGATAGGCTCATCGAGGATTGGGGGTAATTGGTGGTAATAAACCACCCTAAGAAATGTCATATTATCAATTTCTATTCACGGATGTTTCAGATGTTTGTTCTAATGCATGAAAAGCTTTTAAAATGTGATTAAATCTTTTTCAAGGCTAGATTTATACTATTTATATTACTTTTTTTAACTGTTCCACTTTTTTTGCCGGTCAGTGTAGTAAACATTATAACAAGGTCTTACTAGGCTTAGAAAGAAAGACTGACTTTTGAGAGTGATAAAAGAAAAAGAGAAAGGTTGTTTTAGTTGGCAAATAAAAAGGATGTTTGGAAGTTATGTAAGATGATGGATAGACACTATACAGCATTTCTTGGAATACTAAAACAGTAATGATTGTCTGTCTGATAAAAAGGAGCTTATGTTTTCCTGTTATTCTTATAAAGTGATACCTTATTATTTATGATGATCCTACAATCTATTGATCTTTATCCCCATTCCATCATATTTGAAAATAAGTTTGTATTACAGTAATAAATATAATATGTTATACAGTATTATGCCTTGCTTTTCTCATTGATATTCCAGTTGGTTAATTTATCCCTCGTAGCTCGATACCTGCACCCATGAGATAGTAAAATCTCGTGTGATATTAAAATCACATTTATTCATAGAGCCTTAAGCTTATGAATTGGCACCCAACCCCCTTTTTCCTTTTTGTATTTAAGCAGATGTACAATTGTAAATACTAGTGGACCCGTGCGAGAACTCCTCACATGTGTATAAACCACCTGCCTGGCTTTACTGTTGTGCGGGCTTCTATAAATATGTTTATTTGTTTATACACACCCCATGTGTACAGACTACTCGCCCGGCCCTAATACTGTGCGGGTTGGACGCGACACTGTTCTGCCAGGGTCTATTGTCTTGTTTATTTGTTCAAAAGCACTTTATAAACAAATAAATATATTTCCAGTGACTTTTCAAGAAATACAAGGTTTTTCCTGTACTATTGAGACTATTTGGAAGATTTTGGTACAAACTGAACCTTCTAACTCCTTCTGGTTTAGGAGCTTGAGTTTTGTGAAACATATACCTTAGCGTATTATATATGTATAGATAACTATAGAGGGATCACCCTCATATCACAGATAGTAAAAATACTGGAAAGGATATTAGAAAGAAGAATGAGAAGAAAGGTGGAAGGAGAGTTGCAAGAGGAACAGTATGGCTTCAGGAGTGGAAGATCCACAGTGGACCCAATCTTTAGCTTGAGGCAGGTGATGGAAAAGAACTGGGAATATGGAGAGGATTTGATCATGACTTTCATAGATCTAGAAAAGGCATATGATAGTGTCCCCAGAGAGAAGGTATGGGAAACCATGGTTAAGAAGAGACTGGGAAGAGAAATGTTGGAAATGGTGCAAGCAATGTACAACAACTGTGTTAGCAGGGTACTGACCCCAGTTGGAAAGACAGATTGGTTTAGGAACAAGACTGGACTAAGACAGGGGAGTGTGCTGTCACCTCTCTTGTTCATAATGGTGATGGATGAAATTGTAAAGGAAACAAAGGAAGCATATGGACATCAAGAAATGAAGTTACTGTTATTTGCAGATGATATTGTGGTCTGGGGAAGGAACACCGAAGAAGTGCAAAAACAACTAGATGCCCTGAACGAAAATATTCAGAAGTACGGCCTGAAAATCAGTATAGAGAAAAGCAAGACCATGGTGATGACAAGAGGGGGAAAGACAAGGAAAGGGCACTGTGAAAATTGGAAGTCAGAGTTTGGAAATTGTAGACACGTTCAAATACCTAGGAAGTGAATTGATGCAAACTGGTAGGTTGGACATGGAGATTGGCAGGAGAGTACAGCAGAGCAATGCATTCTATCAAAGTGTAAGAAAATTTGTTTGGGATAAGGGAAGTACCAAGGAAAAGCAAGGAGGTAATGTATAAAGTGTACTATGTTCCCATATTAACTTATGCAGCTGAGACTTGGACCCTGACAAGCAGGCAAGAGAGTAGAATCCAAGCCAGTGAAATTAAATTCTTAAGAAGTATGATAGGAAACACAAGGAAAGACAGAGTGAGGAATGAAGATGTTAGGAAGGAAGTTGGGATGGGAAAACTAAATGAGAGAATTGAGAAGAATAAACTAAGGTGGTTTGGACGTGTAAAGAGGATGGAGGAGAATAGAATACCAAGACAGATGCTGGAGGCAAAGTGCAAGGGTAAGAGAGCAAGAGGAAGACCTAGAACAAGGTGGATTGATTCAGTGAAGAACAGCGTAAGAAAAAGAAATCTGGACTGGGACAAGATCGTGGAAGGAAAGAGGAAAGTGGAGAAGTGCCATAAATACCCCGACCCGGCAGGAGCTGGATAAGGGGAAATGATGATGATGATGATATTGCTAACTAATACCTTTATGTATAGCTTGTGTATTTGTATTTTTACTTGTATTTTTGACATTGTCTATTGCAACACAATAACATTTAATTTGATTTGACAATGTCCATCCAAGGGTTCTAGGTCTTCTCTCACAGGTCGCCTTCCTTCCACCTCACTTTCCAAGCTTACTCAGGCTATTCCTGATGCTTCCTGATGTCCGAACCACCATAGTCGAGATGTTCTGATCCTGTCTAGAACAAATGTCGTGATCCCAGCCTTTCTACTTACCTTCTCGTTTCTTATCTTGTCCAATTTGGTCCTTTGGATATTGGACATATTCTTGACATGTCTCTTGCGGTGGGGGAACGTGTTTCTAGTGTTTCTATGCCATACGTCAATATTGGTGTGAAGAAACTCTTGAAGAGTGTCAACTTTACTTCCTTGGAATGTTCGTATCCCTGAGTAGCATCCTCGCCTGCTGGTAGAAAAGGGAACTCTTCTGTATTCTGTTGGGGACTTCATTGTTAGCTAGGGCATCTTTGAAGACTACAATACCGAGGTAGGTGAATCTGTCCACACATTCCAGTTGATGGTCTCCTAGTTTAACAGTAGCCAATATATTTCTCCCGACTGGCTGCATGGTGCAGCGGTAACGTTCTCGCCTCCTGGTTCCAAGGTTGCAGGATTGAATCCCGGCGCAGTCAGCGGGCATTCGAGGGTGCCCAAATGTGAGGGAGCCTTGTCAGTAGATTTACTGGCACGTTAGAGATCCCCTTTGGGGCAAAATTCCGGCATCTCTAAAAGGCGCAGTAGTTAAAAGGGACGTAAAACCAATAACATTATTACTATATTTCTCCCTGTCACAGCCATTGCCACTGTCTTATTCAAACTAATCTTGAGATTAAACTCTTCAAACTTGGTCTTCCATTCGTTGAGTCTACTCTGTACTTCATGTTTAATTCTACCTGTTAATAAGGCTTTACACACAAACAGAGACCTAACCCGAATTAAAGGCTACAGTATTTCTGTGTCACTAATTGGTGCATATGCTGCAAGTCTTTTTCTTGTGATGTTGACTACGTGACCTCAAACTTATCAGCAACAATCGGTGTTATGAATAGAAGGATGCAAGCTGGGTAGAAAATCTCTAGGTAACTTGTGAGTTAACATTCACTGTCTAGTGTGTGGATCTTGCTGATCTACGAAAAAAAAACGTGGTTTGCAGATAACACTCAAACTTATATTAAATTTCCTAGTGTACATTTACTCAAATAACTTGTTCTTTTTTGAAAGTTGAATTTTTGTTTTCTGTATAGTGTATATATAATTTATTATAATTATTACTTTTATTAAATTTTTTGTTTTATTAATTTTAGGTCTTCTTATATTTGGCTGTCCACCTTTAAATTTTTAATTCCATTCAAAATTTGTTTACTTAAATCTGTGTTAAGAGCGGCAGATGACCTCTCTGTTCCGCCCCTTTAAGCCTCAATAACAAACTAGTCGCTGGCAGCCTTCCTGGGAAATAAGAATTCTCAGAATATAGAGCTCAGCTGCTGGTTTCAATCCGGCCATGGACATGGATGTGTTTTAAATTGTCATTAATAAGCCCATTCAATTTCTATGATATAAGATATACATACAATCATCTTTCCTCCTCATATCAAGACTAGCTTCGTGGCACAGTGGCAGCGTTTTCGCTTGCTGTGCGCAAGGCTACAGGATTGAACCCTGGTGCTGCCAGGTGACATTTGAGGGTGTAAAAATCTACTGATACGTTACGTCTGTAAAAGCCTCTGTAGTTAAGAGATATAAAACCAATAACATTATTACATTATCATCATACCCATATACATAATAGAAGTAAAATTAAATTGGAGCTGGCTGCATGGCTAAAATGGCCAAAAACCGACGAATATTTCTAAAATATATCTTAGGAATTTGTGTGATGATTGATAGCTTATTTCTCTTATCAGCAGTTTAATGTTTATTTTTGTCACCCCAAGAAGTATTTCTTTAAGTACCTAATTCTAAGCAGAACAAGGTACTGGGTGCAAATAGCGAAATTGCACGGGTGTTGGCCAACAAGGTCCAACAATTCTACTATAACTATGCTAACCCTTGTCACCAGTCTCATAAATGCTATTTTTTGTTACCCTTGCAATGCAAACCCGTCAACGACAGTTATGAAGAGCTAGTTGTTTATAGAATACTAGAGAATTCCACCCAGTCAATACTTTGTTTACATTGATTGACATTCAAATGAAGGCTGATTCCAGAGAATAGTCCACCCAATTAGGAAAAAGTAAAATGGAATGTAAAAACTCTGCAATAAGTTTTCATGATAGATAAAACATGAAATTTTATTAATTTTATGATATGTATTCATTTGCTGATGTATTTCAGTTCTTAATTGAGTGGTTAATTGAACCTTTATGTCAGTCTAAATTCATTTGAAATTTCTCCATGGTTTTAGGAATTAGTTTATTAAATGATGAAAAGGTATGAAAATAATTATGGTAAATGTTAATTCTAATGTTCTTTCTCTTCACAGTAAAGTACTTATTTAGGTTATTAACAGTTTATATAAGGTGTAATAAGAAATGGATTCATACAAAGCTGGTAGTAAAATAGGTCGCGTGTTTACGACGTTCTCGCGAGTAGGCGGCTGGGGAGTTTCCCGTCACATGGAGCCGCGAGCTTTCAGACGTCAGTACAACATTAGGGATGTCCCATCACATCGGGACATTGTTAAATGGTACAACATGTTTTTGGAAAATGGATTGCAGATGCCTCCCTCACACAGGTGGAAGGCGGCGTGATAGCAACAAGGAGGAAGATATTCGACAAGTCATGACGCAGGGTCCACGAAAGTCACTCAGCCGCTTATCAACAGAGCAGAATACACCATGCACAGCATGTCCCAGGATTGCTAGGCATTATCTTCACATGCGTCCATACCATATGCAGCACCTACAAGCATTGACACAGCTGAATTATGGAGCTCGACTCAGTTTTGTTACGACGATGTGTGAGCGGCAGGAAGGTGGTTAAAACGATGGATGTTCACGGACGAAGCCACATTCCATGCGAGTGGCCGAGTCAACACGCATAACTGCATCATTTGGGGAACAGAAAATCCACATGTCTCATACGAACTCGGGACACTAAAACGTAATTTGACTGTTGCTCTACGTGCAAAGAGAGACCTTATAAACGTCCACGATGTTGTGGAAGTGGCGAAAAGAAATTCAGCAAGCACAAATGTTATATTTGTTCCTCTGGAGATGTTGAAAAGAGTAAACCCCTTCTGGAAATCCGCTTCGTCGATGTCTGTGCTCTACCAGGAACACACATGATATTCATTATGTGGAGCCGTTAAAAAAATACATAGTTCAGGCAAGAAAATATTATTATTCAGAAACAACTACCACACACTCTCTACATCCAGATTACAAGTTCGAAGCAGATGACAGAAATGCACCCCGTGACAGCTTTTGAAGTGGGCGACTTCGTACTTGGAAAATACAGTGGAAAGAAACAATCCAAATATTATGTTTGTACCATAACTGAAAGTGATGGTGATGTTTATTTCGTAACCAATTTTCGCAAGTACAACGATGAAGCTAAACTGTTTTGTGAACCACCGACGAAAGACGAGTGCTTTTTAAATGAAAGTGAAATTGCAAGTTTTACGCGACCGACAATCTCGCGATCATAAGCCACGAGACCTCACTTTTTACGCGAAATCCGAACCACAGCATGTGACTTTCATCTCGAAAATCGCACATGCATTAATCGGGACTCGAACCCAGTCCGTCTTGATGGTTGCAAGTGTCAGCTTGACTGCTGCGCCATCACGCCCCTTACTTATAATTACTACGATATTAAATCTACATTTTATCATTCAGTGATCGTATTTGATGACGAGTTGGCTCCTCGTGCCATGTCGCGATAGTACTAATTCGTACGTGTAATCACGCGATGCTGTCAAGTAAACACGCGACGATCGCATTTAACTATATTACGCAGATATTACGCAACTTACACATTTGGTTTTTTCGTAAAAACGTACCTTTGTCTTTCTTGTAAACAATATCTTAACATTACCAATGAAAGTTATCACAATTCGCAGAAGTTTGAAAAAACTTAAAGATGTGTGAAATTAAAAGTCCGTCCCATGTAAACACGAACGCTACGTTTAAAATTTTATAGAATTGCATACATCAAGCCTACAACAAAGAAATTTGTGGAGGTTATTATCTAGACGTTATTATGCATAAATCTCAATTTTTTTAGATGGTAAGTTTCATATATATTTTAAATAGAAATGTACAAATGTAAACACGCGACGCCTGGAGTTGGCCTGAAGTACATGTTTCAAGCTCTAAACATCGAACTTTTTTTTTAATTGAGACATAATTATGTTCTTACCAGTGTCACTGTATTTTAATTTTGAGATTGACAAACCAAAAGTGCAAGAGTTGGATGTTTAAAGCTGCTTACTGGAGAGCTGTACCTGCCTGAAATGACTTCCATTTTAACCTTACATTTGTTTTCCAGCTGTGGAAGGATGGATTCTGTTCGTGACATCGGTTCATGAAGAAGCTCAGGAGGATGACATCCATGACAAGTTCTCAGAGTATGGCGAGATAAAGAATCTCCATCTTAACTTGGATCGACGCACAGGATTTCTAAAAGTATGCATCTCAAAATTGTTAATTAAGAATAATGAAGTTTTATATTGTATTTTGCTGAAACCAATTCTCTCTCTCTTCAGGGCTATGCATTAGTTGAATATGAAACTTTCAAGGAGGCACAAGCTGCAAGGGAAGCTTTGAATGGAGCAGATATTTTAGGCCAATCTATTGGGGTCGACTGGTGCTTTGTCAAAGGACCCAAGAAGTAAGTACTGGAACTAATGACCAAGATGTCTCGAGCTCCTAAAATAAATGACTAAAACAGAATTACATTAACATACCATAGTGTATTATCAAAGAAAGTGCTTGCCCTGGTGAGTGAGTGGTTATCATGTCGGACCACCAACCCCAAGCTTGCAGGCTTACTCCTGGCCGTAGTAAGTGATTTTTGAAAGGCGACAAAACCTCAGCACGCATGTCATACGTTGTTGGCATGTTAAAGAACCCATTTGAATTCAGTAGGCCGTGTTAAAAATGGCAAAATTAATCTCGGGATTTTCCGCCAACACAAAGTTTCTCCTTTCTCTACTAGAAAGTGCTCGTGTCAAGAAGCTTAGATATCTAACCTCCTTGACTTTCATAGCGCTCTAAGGAACGCCAAACATTTTTGGTTAATACTTGATGCATACCATCTCAAATCCTGTCACAAGCTGGAGCTGTTCCCCATAACTACTGCTGCATGACAAATACAGTTGAACTTGGTTATAGCGACAACACAGCTATAACATCATGTTTTCTGCGGTATGGACGTATTCCTCACAAGTGATATTTCTCAGCTTTGCTTATTATGAGCCGGCCCCGTGGTGTTGGGGTAGCGCGCCTGCCCCTCACCCGGAGGCCCCAGGTTCGATCCCCGGCTCCGTCAGGGATTTTAAAACTGACGTGAGGGTTGGAACGGGGTGCACTCAGCCTCGTGAGGACAATTGAGTAGCTGTCTGACAGTGAGACAGTGCCCCGGTCACGAAAACCAAGATTAATGGCCGAGGGGATCCGACGCGCTGACCACGCGTCACCCCAAAATCTGCAGGCCAATTGGCTGGGCAGCGGTCGCTTGGTAGGCCTAGGCACTTCAAGGACTGTAGTGCCATGGGGTTAGGTTAGGTTAGGTTTTGCTTATTACGATAAACCTTTATGCGTTTACCTCACATATAATCTCATTTTCAGCCTCGGTTGCAATAAGGTTTTCTAAGAACTAACGTACAAGGAAAGCTGTTGTTGAAATCTGGCAACCTGGCAAATTATTTTCCCTTCCCTTATTTGTGCATCCTGTTTCCTAATGTGAGCACATCCTGCAAGGCCTTAAGACCAAGTTCAATACTGAAGATTAACCATTGTAACCCGTATGCATTCCACAGCTCATTTACCAGTACGTATTTGAAGCTCAGTGAGGTGCTCAGCAGGAATGTCCTATACCTTCCAAATCACTGTTGGTGTCCATCAAGGATCAGCCTTGTCCCCCTTGCTCTTCATACTATGCATGAACGACATCACAGATGACATCCAAACCAGGTATCCATGGACATTATTATATGCGGATGATGTCATGTTAGCTAACGAGAACCGTGGGTGTCTCGAACAGAAAGTAGAGAGTGGAAGATGCGTCTTGAAGAATTTGGGATGAAATTGAACCTGAAGAGGACGTAATACCTGGAATGCGGTGACCAAACTGATGGCACGATCACTGTTGGTGAGGCTCAACTTAATAAAGTGACCCTATTCAAATACCTTAGGTCATGCATCTCCTCAGACTGCAGCACGATTTCTGATGTCAAGACAAGAGTCACTGCCGCATGGATGAAATGGCGCCAAGTTACTGGAGTCCTATGCAATAAGAAAATTCCATTGCATCTGAAATCTAAAGTATATCTCACAGTGATTAGACCGGTGGCCCTTTATGGATCTGAATGCTGGCCTACAACATCGAAGCACGAACAGGCGCTTCATGCAATGGAAATGAAGATGTTGCGGTAGTCCAATGGCTTGACTCGACTGGACCATATTAGGAATGATGCTGTGCGGAAGGATTTCAAGGTTGCCCCAATCACAGAGAAAATGCGTGAATCACGTCTTCGGTGGTATGGACATGTGCTCCGTAGCAGTGAAACCTCAGTTGCTAAGACTGCCCTTCAACTGAATGTGGAGGGTCGACAACCTCAAGCACGCTGGTTGGATAGGGTGAGAGATGACATGCGGCTCGCTAAACTCCGCCCCCGGGACGCTATGGATCGTTTGAAGTGGAGGAATCATTGCAGGAAGGCAGACCCCACATAAATGGGAAAATGCAAAGAAGATGATGATTTAAAGTTAGTTTCCGTAGCATATTTTCGCAGCATGGTCGGTATAACAAAAAGGTTGATGTATGTCGCCAATTTGGCCTAGTTAATTCCACAATCAAACAATTTGGAAGAGCAAGGGTAAAATTGTTGCTGTATTTGAACACACTGGTTCGAAATTAAATGGTTACGAAAACCTCAATGGAGCAACATAATAGATGAAGAGCTTCTTAAGTGGTTTAAGCAACAGGGAAGATACAATGTATTCTTTAGTTGACCTCTCGTTATGGTGAAAGTAGAAGAATGTGTGTGCAGCAGTGGGAGGATTGACAGATTTAAACGACATGGCAATTTTACTTTTGGCAAAGTGGAAGGCAAATTTTGGTGTGTACTCGACAAAACATTTTAATTGTAGTGTATGTTCACGTTGGCTTAAAAGTGAGTATATATTAGATTGAAAATACGAATCTCAGTTCCAACGCTCTTTTATAACAACATAATTTTTAACTGTACTTGCACATATTATCAGGAAGATTCCACTTACATAGTTGACACACAAAACTGATTGATTGTCTTTTAGTTAATGCTTTAAATTTTAAAGTATTGACTAGGCGTAAAAGTTTCCTTAAAGGTATATTTTACCTATTATACTACAGTAAAACCTCGATTAACCGTTCTGCGGATTATCCGTCGCCAAAAAAAAAAGTCGATTTAAAAAAAAAGCGATGTACAGTCGCTTCAAAATTGAATAAATGTACTCCTGATGTCAATAATAATAATGATATTGGTTTTATGTCCCACTAACTACTTTGACGGTTTTCGGAGACGCAGAGGTGCCGAAGACGGATGCTATTCAAATTCAACAGTCACAAACTTTATTATCCATTCCATTATTGAAGAATAATGTACTGTAACGTGCCCTCACCCAGCCCACAGAACGTAAGAGTCCGGTATGCTGATCATTTCTACTTCTAAATGATGCCTACGACTTATTTGGTAGCGTGTAACATCGAGTACCATCAAGGTTAATATTTTCACCTCAGGCTGCTGCATCGTAAATATTTCACAATGCACAGGGATCGGAAACCAGCCTAGCGGTCCGTCTGTCAACCTCCGCTATTTTTAGACAGGTAGCAGATAGGCTACATTCTGTCTGCATTCTGTACTGTAATGCAAAGCAAGGAAGTGAACTGACCGATAAAGTTGAACATTTATTTTCCGTTCTAACAGCCGAGAAATGTTGAGATCGAAATCTGCAATGAAAAGAAAACTTGTAGTTTTAACCATACAAAATAAAGTTAATATAATCTAACGGTTCAAGAAAGGTGAACTAATCTCAAATTTAGCATCAGAGTTCGGTGTGGGTGTGACAACAGTGCGGGGCCTAATGAAGAATAAAGACAAAGTGTTACAGTTTGCGGCGAGTTCTGACAGTTCGCATGGACTAGTTAAAAGAAAAACAATGAAAGCATCATCTTTAAAAGAATTGGATGCTGCGTTATTCACTTGGTTTCAGCAAATGAGAGGCGAAGGTGTAGGCCTACCTATTAGTGGTCCATGATAACAAGGCAGGCACAAATTTTTCATGAAAAGATGGGGCTCTCAGGGTCCTCACCAGCGTCCAATTGTTGGCTACAGAGATTTAAGGGCAGACATAGCATTCGAGAATTAAACATCGAAGGAGAAAATTTAAGTGGTGACAGCAGTGCAGCAACAAACTTTAGAAACGAGTTTAAACTCATAATTGAGAGATACAATTTTGTTCCAAGTTAAGTGTACAATGCCGATGAAACTGGACTTTATTGGAAGTGCTTACCTAGTAAAACACTAGCAGCTGCTGAAGAGAAATCAGCTCCTGGTAACAAAACTAGAGCTCGTTACCATACCATCTTGTGCAGTGCGAATGCTAGTGGCGACCATAAATTAAAATTAGCTGTTGTTGGTAAAGCAAAAATCCGCTTTCTTTCAGAGGAACCACTTTCTTTCAGAGGAACCACTTTCTTTCAAAGAACCGTGATGAAATATTTTCCAGTAGATTATTCTCATAACAAATCTGCATGAATGATACACGATATTTTCAGGACTTGGTTCCCTAATAAGTTCGTTCCGCGGGTTTGAGATTTCTTGGCTTCCAAGGGCTTGCCATTAAAGGTCGTACTTTTTCTTCATAATGTACACTCTCACCCTGTTGATACAGAGTTGAAATCTGAGGATGGAAACATTTATGTTTCCTATTTGCCACTTAATGTAACTTCATTAATTCAGCCGATGGACCAGGGCGTCATCGCAACCTTTAAGTTGCATTATAAGCAGGAATTGCTAGCCTCTTACTTTCTGAAGAACATCACTCGATCGTGGAGAAAATTGTATGTTGATGTCGAAGAGCTCGCCGACGTTTTTCATGGGTTTACTGATGAAGATGAAAATGAAGGATTGACAGGGTTGATACGCAACCGGGAGAACCGGGAAAAGTCAGGGATTTTTGTTGCAGTCAGGGAAAACCGGGAAAAGTCAGGGAATTTTGTAGAGAGAGAGAGAAAGAAAAGAGAAGAAAAAAAAAAGAATTATGAAGGTTTGACAGTTATTTTTTGGTTGGTATACCAAGATGTATACCGGTAACGGAAAGTAACGAAAAAGTAGCTAATTTTACAAACGGGTAACGAAAGTAACGAAAAGTAGCTAATTTTTATGTCGAGATAGTTGGAGGTAACGAAAATTCGCTGAGGTCGGTTTAAATCATTTAAACCCGCGCCGCTAGGCTCACAGATTGTGATGAAGCGAGTTTCACGCAAGCGGCGCCGTTTGCGTAGGCTTCCCCGTGCACGACCTCAAGGAAATGCATACTGAGGATACCTTCAGTGTTACTGTATACATCGGTTCAACGTATATTTTAGGCATCAAGAAGAGAGTTTAATTTTGTGTGAAATGTTTTTCTGTATTCGAAAACCCGACTTTTTGCGAGACGTTTATTCGCGGTAACTTCCGAAACTCAACAGAAACCTCTCATTCCTGATATTGAACTCTAAATTTGGATATCTCAAATTGAAGTCCAGGAATAATGCGATATAATTTATTGTCGCGCTCTTCCAAAATGATACAGTTTCGAAAAAAATCGCTAAAATTCTACGAAATACATAGACCACGGTATATTCTAAAAAGCTATCCGTCTCGTAAATTTGCGACATCCAGTTTGGTTAATTCGAAACTCCGTTATTTGTCAATTTTTCCTTCGAACTTTGGTTCAATTGGATATATAATCTAACCGGTTATCTTGAAAACTTGTATAATTTGAATTCGAAAGAAAATGTGCCTCTTGTCGTATTATTCGTGCAATCCTCTCTGAATAATTCGTAATATCAGATACCGGTACCTACTACGAACGTTCATCCTCCAAAATCACATCCTCACGACTTGCCTGCGGGAATCTCGCCAAACGGACAGAGATCGACGCCAGTTGCGTAAAAGTCATAAAACACGTGCCCGATCGCGAACTTGTGAATGCGAGGACTGTGGGAATCCTGTCAAAGGTGGTTGGGCATCCATCACGAAACATACCGAACCCTACTCGCCACTTTTCCCATTACAGTATACTTAAGAGTGTACGGGGAGCGAGAAGTGCATCAACCCACTTAGAAATAACAGACTACGTAGCATCGCGATACCCTACTCATTTCTTCTCGTGATCCACCGTGAACTTCCAACCACAGCATAGGGACAGCGGGAATCATGGCGCCGACCATTCAACATGTCCATAACTGCTCGTGAATTTTGACCATGCCCAACCTCGAGCTTGCCTCCACCAGGACAGATAGACAGGCAGACAATCGTTGAACGGCCGAATGCGGTGTCGATTGCATAATATCGCGTTCTCAGTGTCGAACCGCGAGGACAACGCGATTCTCGTAAAACGACCGAGAGCGGCAGCGATTGCGATACATCGCGATATTTCTGCGCATTCAATGACGAGTACAACTGGATTCTTGTCAAACGGACAGAAAGCGACGCCGATTGCATAATAATATTTTTCTGTGCCCGACCTCAAGGACAATAGAAATCTCGTCGAACGACTAAAAGTGACACCGATTATGTAAATCGCAATTTTTCTCCGTGTTCGATCGTGAAAACTACAAATCGCGTCAAACGGCTGCGACCAGTGCCGATCGTGTAATGTCTCTATATTTCTCCGTACTTGACTGCGACGACATGGTTCGGTGACGATCACGTAACGTCGCATATATTTCGTGATCTTTCGCGGGGACGAAGGAAATCTCCCCGAACGGCCAAGATCAGAGCAACTTCTTGGTAATCATAACTTCTTGTACACAAGATGGCATATTAACTGAAACAACTCATTTGATATTAAATATCTTATGTTAGAATAAAATGTATCAGTTGACAGTTTCTAGATACTTTTATTGTGATTGACTAGAATTGGTGATTGCTTTCTTCACAGTTATTATTTTAAAATTGATGTTAGCAAATTAACATTTATTGTAAAAAATGTGTTCCTGTTCTTATCGTAATAAACGTTATTTATTAAATAAGGAACCGTTGTTTTTTTTTTTTTTTTTTTTTTTTATACTTTTAAAGAAACGCATCAACTTATACAGAGAGCTACATATAAGTCCGGTTTATATAATGAAACATTGCTCGAATATTTCTTTATCACTATTATTTTCATCTACTACAACATTTTCCTCACGTCTAAGAATAGCCTTGCACAAATAATTAGTCTAAAATCAGTTTTTCTAACTTAATCGATCATACAGAAGAACGTTTCGTACAGGAGAATGCACTTTTGCTAGGTTTGGAAAACCTAAGGAAAAGCAAGGTAAATGTCGTCCCTGTGGTTAATGAATTTTCTATACTTTGCTCTGGAAAATCGGGAAAAGTCAGGGAAATAAACGACTCTGCGGTCAGGGAATTTCTTAAATTTTGGTCTGGAAAACCGGGAAAGGTCAGGGAAATTTGAAATCCTGAAAGCGTATCAACCCTGATTGATGATCAAAGATATCCTGAAGACTATTGAAAATAACATTCATTTTGGAGAAGTGGATGAAAGTAACATTAGGGAGTGGCTTCATACTGACTATGTATTGCCTGGGCATCACATTTTAACTGATGACGGAATAGTAAATACAAACGCCAACGGGAACACGGCAGTCAGCTGCGAAGTGACGAGTGAAAGTGAGGGGGATGTGGAAGAAGAGTGCGTCACATACAATCTCGTACGGCTTCAGACCGCACTGGAGTCGGCTGAAACGCTAATGGAATTCTTGGAGTAAGAGGACGATGCAGATTTTTCAGACATTCTAGTAATTAGGAAGCTCAGAATGGACATAAAGAAGAAAATAAGCTGTAGGAGAGTGCAAACAAAAGTAACGGATTTTTTTAAAGCAGCTTAAATGACACCAGGTAAAATAATTCATTTATGGTCTGCTGGTATAGGTGAATATTTAGTATGTACTGTTGTTGCTTTCACTATATTTCGGTTTTAAAGAGGGTTTTTTTTGCTCTGACCCGACTTAGACTGAAAAACGGAAATTGATTTTGGTGATGATGACTATTGTCAATACGGATCCAGAATGAATCAACATTCCCTCATGACTTTTAGTTTGCATTTTAAAATGCTTTCCATCTTGTCAATACATATGTTTTTTTTTTTACTGGACCGGGTTCGATTACCGGTCAATGCATGTGAAATATCACATCCTGTGGTTCGTGTTCGCAAGATTAACAGTCTTGTAAAACTTGTTCTTTAACAA
The DNA here is from genome assembly GCA_946902985.2 of Meconema thalassinum. Lineage (NCBI taxonomy): Eukaryota > Metazoa > Arthropoda > Insecta > Orthoptera > Tettigoniidae > Meconema > Meconema thalassinum. The sequence goes on along the minus strand of OX336393.1, from coordinate 174,861,738 downwards.
AATGATTTATTCCAGTATTATAAAGTGATAGATCACAGCTGCAGGTACCATGAGAGACATGCACTAACAGAATGTTAACTACTGAACTAGGAAACCTAACAAGGGGCTGTATAATAGAGGCTAGACTGATGAAATCAGCCAAGCACATGTCCATGAAAAGGGTAGAATGGTCCTCAGCAAGGATCCATATTTAGACACTGCTATGGGGTGGGGAACAGCAGAATAATCATCTGATGTCCAGGCCAGGAACTTCTGTGGACTGAGAAAATAGTACTCGTCCTTCATTAATTTTCCTTAATTTACGATACCAGTACATTCTAGTTGGTTCCTACGCTACCACAAAATGGCCGTTTCTCTGTCTTTGATTTTTAATTTGTATGTTGCAAAAATTTGCATGCTGTCTACAAATCTTAAGTAAATTCCCTGATGTTGTATATCAGCATGTATTGTCCTAGTGTATTACTAATTTGAAAATTCTCTTTTTCCAGGCCAAAGAAGAGCAGGAGAAGGAGATAGGATAGAGATAACAATACATATTAAGATCTTTCTTATAAATACGTAAAGATGGTTGATAGGAAACAATTATTCAGAAGTGGCAGTTTCCTTTTTATTCGTTGAAATCTTGTGACAGGTCCACTGAAAAATAAACACTGGGTTTTTACCCTGAAATTACCATAATTTATCTCTGGTGTTATTGATGCAATTTAAACCAGAATGAGACAGTTGACTGTACTGCACACAAAGAAATGTGTTGATTCTTCTTCCCTTTACTGTCTTTCGACCACTTTCTTTATATCATTTGGGTGTATTAGTCAAGGGGTGACATTTCTGCATGCTGGTTATGCAATGTAGACAGGTCATTGCGAACATGGACAAGGATTAGTTAATAAACATTCTGTAAATTATATAAAGTAATTTTAATGATCCATTAAATGAAAAGAAAAATGACTTCTTTTCTAAATGTGTGGTTTCCTGAGTAACGAGTGGAAGAGACCCAGTTCCAAGTAAAGCAGTTCAGTGATGCATGGTGTGGGATCGCTGCAGTTCAGAACCTGTCGAGTGTCTGGCGTGTGCCATCATGGACTCGACACGATTCGCAGTTTCTCGCAAAGCATCGGACAGTTCTGGGAGATCAGGCAGGTCCAGCGTGATGTGTGCAGACAAGCGCTTATACACAGAAGACGACTCTTTCTTGTTCCTGTTAGAAATAAAATATTCATTTTAAACCTTAGTTTGTAATGAATGTGATTGTTAGAAATCGACGAACATCAACAGTGAGTAATGATTGCCAACAAACCAGTTCTTGTAAACGTCAGAAAGTAAATAACTGAAAATAATCACCGACCAGTTGTGTGTTCTGCATTCATGCAGCAATAGAGAATAACTGAGTCTCAGGTTAGGCTCATAAGCATACATAGACCTTTTGGACTGTCCAAATTCCTTGTAAACAGTAGAATAGCGATCTTGGATTTTTAGAGTATTTTAAAATTCTGGGAAACTAAGTAAATTTTTATGACACTGGAATTTTAGTTTTACATGGTGCATTCAAATTTGTCAGGTAAAAGTACAGTATATCTTGGTTATGATTATTGTAAATGTATATTCCTATTGACATTTAATCAATAAGCTATCATTTCTTGAATTGATCACATATTTACACGAACCGTGTATGTGCAACTGTGTTAATTTTGAGGAGTTACTTTTAATGCATACAAGTTTTAGCCTACTAATAGGTACAAGTGTTGCAAAATGATTTTATTTAACACGGGTCACCACGTCTCAAATGGTGACATTACGTTTGTAGTAAAGTAAAAAAATGGAGGTACTGGTATACTGTTTCTTTCAGTTATTTCCGATTATTTGGCCGCTCTTTTACAGAGGAATCACTTTCCTTGGTTAAGGTGAATGAATCCTAGCCTACAATGTTTCTACTTTGAGACGGCGTCGTTTGATACGAAGAGTAGTACATCTTATAGGCCCCTCGTGATGTAGTGGGTAACATTATTGGCTGTCTCCCACTTTTGTCATCCTAGGAGTAGTTTTCTCTGGTTTCCTGCTTCTATGCCAACCTAATGTCAGGATGGTTCCTAACTTAAGGTCACTGTTTTTTGTTTTGTTTTGTCGTGTAGCCTCCTGAGAGGTCGGTTTGAGAGATGGAATGAAGATGAAACTGGGCAAGGATGTGGAAGGAAGCATCCGTGGCCTTTCAGAAGGTACCGTCCCAGCATTTGCCTGGTGTTGAAAACGGGGAAACCACGGTAAACCATTTCAAGGACGGCAGACGGTGGGGCTTGACCCACGCGTCTACCGAGTCAGCAGAGAGCTTGGCCCCAATGGTCTAATGCTGCGCTTCTAGCAAGCGTAGCCACCACTGTTTGTAAGGCCACTGATACCTCCTTCTCAATCCTAGCCTTAATTACAATACACACAATACTTTAGATACCACAATAACACAGGTTATCTGAACTACACTCGCCTATGTCCTCTTAGACTGACCACATTGCTCTAAGGCAGGAACTCTCTCAACGTTGTTGAGACTATGAGCACCATTAAATCAAATATAATATTGATTGGCATGGAATTATGTACATTTTTAAAACACTCATCCTTGAACTTAAATATTGCTAAGAATGTCAGTGATGTCCAGGGAGAAGTCTCTTGTAACTACACACACAATTACTCATGATCATTTTTGGTTCTTAAGAAGTCATATTGTTTTCTTGAATAACCGTGACTTTAATAATCAAGTCCACACTGAATTGAAAGGGGTTGTGTACCATGTTAAACAAGTGTTCATTTTCTTCCAAAACACGAAAATTTTGTTCAAAATAACTAGAATTGTCACGTGGACAGTCAGACTGGGCTCGGCAAAGGCTCGAGTGTGTAAGTTCTAGGAAATACGCAGTTCACTTTTAGTGGCTGTGGGAAGGAATATTTTAAACTTTAACCAAAATGAAAATATTATCTCTTTCATATCACATTCTATTTTGTTAAAGGTCCACTATAAAAGCTAGATTAATCGTAAAATTATCCTCAAATAATTTAAAAACCTTTTCTGTGAAGCCACTTGAAAAAATATATAAGTTAAATTAATTTATTATTTTTTATATATTTGTCTATACCCTAGGGGGTTTGCCAAATGACACAGTGCATAAGCCAAGAGTTATTACAAAGCTAGTTGTTTTGAAGTGGTTCATACTTTCCAAACCTTGTAACAGCATCATCACGACATATCCATTGAATGTCTGCATGAAGGATTAGTTCTAAATATGGTGCCCTTAAATCATGCAAGAAGAATATTACAGTAGAGGGGTCATGTAACAAGAAAATTAATTAACTTAACAATCATGTTGATGTTTTCTGAAATGGCAAGCTAGGTTTTCAATATGAATTAAGCAATGATAGAATGTATTCAACGTATGACGGATGGTTGTGTAAAGTGCGTTATGTCACAATTCACTAGTTTTGAGAAAATCAAGTTTTAAAGTTCAATGCAAATTCCAAAATCGAGTTGTAGAATATAAGTAATTTGAATTATGTCTTCAGGAGTCTATTACAGTTCACAACAATGGGGTAACTCGTCATAACGCTCTTTGCACACACACAATAACGTGTTGAATAGTGCTCAGTGTGGTTGCACACCCGAAGTCTGGCCGAAGTGAATATAACACGTATTACACAAATCAATAACTTCTTAACCGTCCACAATATAACATAACTCACTATACACGCGCAAGCTGACTGCCCTCCTATCTTCGATGCCAGTATTAACTCGTTTCACACCATTGACTTAACGCACTTAACACACCCGTCATATTACACACCTATATTGATGTATGCAGCAGGCACGTGGACAACAACTAAACGGGAGGAAAGTAGAATCCAGGCAGCTGAGATGGAGTTCCTTTATAAGTATAATTGGAAAGACTCGCAGAGGTAAAATCAGAAACAAGGAAATTAGGGAGAAAACGGGAGACATGATAGAGATCAGTAAACTAAAATGGTATGGACATCTTATGCGAATGGGAGAATATAGTCCCGAAGAGATTATTCACTGAGAAAGTCACTGGAAGGTGTCAAGGGGAAGGCCGAGGATGAGGTAGATGGATACAGTGAGGGAGAGCATTGAGAAGAGGAGAGAAAATGGAAGATATACTGGAAGAAGGACAAGTATGGAGGTCCTCGATTCACACCCCGACTCAGATTACTGGAATCGGGAAATGAAGAATGATAGTGAATGAAAGGAGCTTTTATCCCCTCTCAGGAGACTGAAAAAATCCTTTGTTTTTACTCACCATTGAAGGTGCACCATGTGCAACCACACACACGAACTTTGATATTGTTGGATATGAGGAAGTTTTTTTTTTTTTTTTTTTTTACTCGCGGGTACAAATAGTCCTAATGAACAGATCAATCCACCGCTGCCACATGCATTGCAGCCAATGAGCCATCACCCACCTGGCAGCCAGCAATGGCCGTGTGTATTCCGTCAAGTGGTGGATATAAATATATTGCCCTTTTTTAGAGGAAACTTGCATTTCATTGTGGCATTTATCTGATCAAAGATATGATGGAATGAATTCCTTGTCCACTTACAGTACAGCGGCAGCTGCGTTTCTGATTTGTTGGACTCGCTTCTTTAGCCCACCCCGTCCTTGAGTGGGGAGCCCTTGCACATTTCTCACACCATTCGGGCGATGATGATGCGCGTCGCCTACAGCGGGGAACGCCCTAGCAGTTTCATCCATAATATTTATTCTAGCCAGTGCATTGAGATACAACAGAATTTGTTTTACGTTGTTATGCCTGCCATCGAACCCTCCTCCTTTCACATCCCGGACTTGGGACCGGGCAATGGCGGAGTGAATAAATAAATAAAAATAAGTACCAAAAACAGTTTTCCAGCTATTAGATTGTTTTAATATCATCATCATTTCCCCTTATCCAGCTCCTGCCGGGTCGGGGTATTTATGGCACTTCTCCACTTTCCTTCCACGATCTTGTCCCAGTCCAGATTTCTTTTTCTTACACTGTTCTTCACTAAATCAATCCACCTTGTTCTAGGTCTTCCTCTTGCTCTCTTACCCTTGCACTTTGCCTCCAGCATCTGTCTTGGTATTCTATTTTCCTCCATCCTCTTTACATGTCCAAACCACCTTAGTTTATTCTTCTCAATTCTCTCATTTAGTTTTTCCATCCCAACTTCCTTCCTAACAATTTCATTCCTCACTCTGTATTTCCTATCATGCTTCTTAGGAATTTCATTTCACTGGCTTGGATTCTACTCTCTTGCCTGCTTGTCAGGGTCCAAGTCTCAGCTGCATAAGTTAATATGGGAACATAGTACACTTTATACATTACCTCCTTGCTTTTCCTTGGTACTTCCTTATCCCAAACAAGTTTTCTTACACCTTGATAGAATGCATTGCTCTGCTGTACCCTCCTGCCAATCTCCTTGTCCAACCTACCAGTTTCCATCAATTCACTTCCTAGGTATTTGAACGTGTCCACAATTTCCAAACTCTGACTTCCAATTTTCACAGTGCCCTTTCCTCGTCTTTCCCCTCTTGTCATCACCATGGTCTTGCTTTTCTCTATACAGATTTTCAGGCCGTACTTCTGAATATTTTCGTTCAGTGCATCTAATTGTTTTTGCACTTCTTCGGTGTTCCTTCCCCAGACCACAATAGCATCTGCAAATAACAGTAACTTCATTTCTTTATGTCCATATGCTTCCTTTGTTTCCTTTACAATTTCCATCCATCACCATTATGTCCCAGTCCAGATTTCTTTTTCTTACACTGTTCTTCACTAAATCAATCCACATTGTTCTAGGTCTTCCTCTTGCTCTCTTACCCTTGCACAGGTGACAGCACACTCCCCTGTCTTAGTCCAGTCTTGTTCCTAAACCAATCTGTCTTTCCAACTGGGGTCAGTACCCTGCTAACACAGTTGTACATTGCTTGCACCATTTCCAACATTTCTCTTCCCAGTCTCTTCTTAACCATGGTTTCCCATACCTTCTCTCTGGGGACAGTATCATATGCCTTTTCTAGATCTATGAAAGTCATGATCAAATCCTCTCCATATTCCCAGTTCTTTTCCATCACCTGCCTCAAGCTAAAGATTGGGTCCACTGTGGATCTTCCACTCCTGAAGCCATACTGTTCCTCTTGCAACTCTCCTTCCACCTTTCTTCTCTTCTTCTTTCTAATATCCTTTCCAGCATTTTTACTATCTGTAATATCAGGGTGATCCCTCTATAGTTATCACACACCTTCTTGTCCCCCTTCTTAAACACTGGTATTATTAGCCCTTTCTCACAGTCTTCTGGTACACATTTCCGTTTCCACACACACTTTAGCAGTAGATACAACCATTGCATACCAACGGGTCCAGCAGCCTTTATCATTTCTACACTGATTTCATCCACCCCTGTTGCTTTTCCCATCTTCATTTTCTGTACTGCTAATTCTACCTCCAGCATTGTTATATCATCTTCTGTTATAGAGTCGTCAGGTTGTGTCACTTCCATCTCACCAGTACAATTGCTCACATTCAATAGCTTATCGAAATACTCCTTCCATCGTCCCTTTATCTCTTCTGGGTGTGTTAACAACTCTCCATCTTCCTTTTTCACTAGCTTTGAAGTAACTCTTTCTTTCCTCTTACTTCTTAGAAGCCCATACAGCATCCTTTTACTGCCACTTACATCTGTTTCCATTCTTCGTGTAAATTCTTCCCAACTTTCCTTCTTTTCTTCTCCTACCACTTTCTTACACCTCCGTTTGCTGTCGTGATACTTCCTTTTGCTTTCTTCTGTTTGATCTCGGTTCCATTCTTTCCATGCAGACTTCTATTCTTTCACTGCTTGCCTTACTTCCTCATTCCACCACGGTGTCTCCTTCTCTTTCACTCTTGTTGACGCCCTACCACAAGCACTCTCTGCTGCACCAACAAATGCCTTTTTAAAGTGGGACCATTCCTCTTCTATGTTTTCCACTTCAGTAACAGGGATTTGTTGCTTCAATCTCTCCTGAAAATCTTCCTGTACAGTTTTGTCTTTCAATTTCCATACATTTATTTTACTCTGATCTCCTTTAGGTTTTCCAATTTTTCCCATCTAAATTTTACCACCACAGCTCTATGGTCCCAATCAAATGCTTCTCCTGGTAAAGCTGTCACATCTATCAGCTTTCTGCGATTAGTCCTTTCCACCAGAAAGTAGTCAATTACTGATTTTGTTCTTCTATCACCCCAACCATATCTCGTAATTTTCCTGCTGTTTTTCTTCCAAAACCATGAATTACCCACTATCAGTCCATTCCTTTCACAAAAGTTTACAAGTTCCTCTCCTTCCCGGTTCTTTTTCCCATATCCATATGGTTTAATGACTTCTTCCTTTCCTTGTCTCATGTTTCCGACTTGTGCATTCATATCTCCCATGATCACCACTTCTACATCTGAAATTACTCTTTCTACATCCTCCATATATACTTCAATATCTTCTTCTCTGTTTCCAGTCTGTGGTGCATACACTTGTATGAAGTCCATCACGTCATTTTTCATCTTCATTCTAATTTTCATTATTCTGTCACTCACACACTCGACCACTTCAACATACTCCTCCAGTTGTTTCGAGGTTATCTGTCCCACACCATTTTTTGCCTCTTGGCCACCACTCCAGTATAATGTATATCCTTTCCTCAATTCCTTCCTTCCTTTACCTTTCCATTTCACTTCACTCAGCCCCATCAATCCAACATTCTCCCTCTCCATGAAGTCTACCACCTCCTCCACCTTGCCTGTCAGGGTCATGACATTCAGGATTCCCACTTTCATTTCGGTTACTGGTCGCCCATTTCTCACAGTTCCCCCAGTACCAAAGGAACTGCGCATCGCCTGCAGGGTACGCTCTAACCTTCTCCGAATCACTTGAAGTGCCATTTCCATTTTAGGCTATTATTACGATGGGGTCGCCACTCCCAAAGGCATTTTATGAAGCTACTGCCAGCTATTATACAGGCCGCCCCTAACATGGGAAACTGACGCCCTTGCAGCCGCCCCTAACCTGGGAAACAGACGCTGCCGATTGATGCTGTACTCATACTATTCCCTGAGTACTGGATTGCCTCTTCCGCAATCTCCACCGTTCCGAAGTCTATCTTCTCCACTGCAGATTCCGTTGAGGTCTTCGCACTTAACCCTGTGCACGGGGCCTATGTTATAACCCATAGACTGGGTCCTCACCAGAACTTAGCTGGTACTGTAGTTCCATGGTATATTACAGTACCGTTGCCCACCCCCGCGGCATGGACGCGCCTGGCAAGAATTATCCTTGTAGCCAATTATAATTGCCACATGGACCGGGTTAAGGAGCTGTCTAAATCCAGCCTCCAAGGCTTAATATTCATAATGCATAACAACATGAGCTTAGTTTCTTGGCAAGATTAATGATATGAGAGTTCCATTTTACGTCATCCTGCAACCAAAGGCCTAAGAATTTAGTAGAAGGGGTGTTACCAATTTTAAGGTCATTTAAGATTATGGAGGGGATATTAATACTTTTATTCTGAGATGTGTGAAAATTAAGAACCACTGTTTTACTAGTGTTGATAAGGAGTCCATTATTGTTGAACCATAAGGACAGATGACATGTTACTTCCTCTACTGACTTTTGAAGTTCAGTGTCATTTTCACCCATCATTAATACACTTGTATCATCTGCAAATAATACAGTTTTAAATGCAGGTATCTGAGATATTAGTTATTGTTGTTTTAAGGGGCGGGACTATCCGAGATGGTAAGTCATTTACTTAAAGGAGAAAAGGTAGTGGCCCTAGAACGGACCCCTGCTGAATGCCATACTTCAAAAACATAGAATCTGAGTAGTAATATTTAAGTATATTTGTTGTATTTTCTAAACTTATTTGTTCGACTATCTGTATGACTGAAACCACTTACTAGTGATACCCCTGATACCATATTGATGGAGTTTATCAATTAGTATCTGATGATTTATCACGTGAAAAGCTACAGACAGGTCCAAAATTAGGCCACATGCTCTCTTCCTTTCATCAAGTAACTCGAGCAGAATTTGAAACTCATAAATTGCTGACATTGTTGATTTTCCTTCTCTAAAGCCATGTTGAGAGTCTGTTAACAACTTATATTTATTTACGGAGCTAATTAAACGGTTGTAAGCTATCTTCTATAAAATGTTGGAAAATATGGACAATCAAGAAATAGATCTATAATTGGTTACGTTTTCTCTATCTCCTCCTTTAAATATTGGAATTACTTTTGCAATTTTAAAGATATCAGGAAATATTCCTGTCATGAGATGTGTTAAGGGAGTAATTATATTTTGGATACATTTTTTAATGGGGGCGTGGTGGCTTAGCGGTCTAGCTGTATGCCTCACACCAAGGCGGCCCGGGTTCGATTCCCGGTCAATGCATGTGAGATTTTCGATGTGAAATGCCATGTCCTGTGGTTCGGATTCCACGTAAAAAGGAGGTCCCGTGGCTCATGATCTCGAGATTAACTGTCACGTTAAACTACAAGCTTCCTTCCTTCCTTCATTTTTTAATTAGTATATCAGGAATGTTACCAACTCCTGAGCAATTTAGTCTGTAGGATCTTTACAATATTGTGGATTTCTGCTTCTATAACATTTTCAACAAACATTGATTTTCTATTAAATTTTGTATTCCCATATTTTGATTTTATGGCTTGCACATTGTTTGTATTTAGTAATTTTTCGGCTATTGTAGAAAAATGCTCATTAAAAATTCTTGAGGCACTCTGCGGGTCATTCAGCTTCTTGGAATCTTCTGATAACGTTATGTTACTTACTGCCGGTTTTGTTTGTCTGGTTTAATTTTTTATGAAATTCCACATGGCCCTAGTTTTATTTTTAGATTCCATTCATTCAACATTCTTTTTGTTAATTTTATAACTTTGTTAAGTACGGTCTTATAGGTCTTGAAATATATGTTAAATTAATTAGAAGTTTTGTGTGTACTTTGAAAATCGTGAAGGAAACTCTTTCTTTTGCATGAAGTAATTATTCCAAGAGTAAGCCATTGTTGTCATGGGGAAGAAAGTTTTAGTCCGACACTCTTCAAAGGAAAAGCAACATCATAATAATACAGGAAAATATTAATGAATATCTGGATTTTTTTGTTTGTATCTATTGAATTGCACACGACTTCCCAAGTTTCTCCTTTTAATAAGTTGTCAAAAATGGTTAATATTGTGCTGACTAAAGCTTCGACGTTGATCAAACTGAGCATTGTGAACTGGGTTTGAAATATTCTAGTTATTATTTGAGCTCGGTGGCCACTAAAATCTGGACTGATTTCTTCAACAGAGTTGCAGTTCACATTGTCATTTATTATTATCTGGTCAAGTGTGGTTGCACTAGTTTTTGTTATTCTTGTGCTGCTGTAGGAAATGCACCGGGATAATTGCGTCTAATGAGGTTTGTGCTTTTCAAAACTTAGATGAGCATTCACATATCTTGTTCATTGCCATTCTACCACATAAATTATATGCGACTAGACAACTCCTGTGAATAAATATAGCCGAATCACCCAAGATAACTAGTTATTTGGAGTGCTGGTTTTGAAATAAAATAGTGGATCCAAAATCACCTTAGTCGGAATATATGTCCCTTGCTAACCATTTTTGACAAATGAAAGCTAAATAATGATCATAATAAAATGGTCAGTATCTGAGTCCTTGTATCTTGTTTCAACTTCGTCTTCAGTATCATCAACTAGCGATTCGTTATCTACCAGCAGAAGGCCACATACTTTATGGATATCCTTAGGTTATTGTTAACAGCACGCCTGAAACCCACTGACAGAATGTTACATCCAGGGGCGGTTCGACCTTGTACATCTAGGGGGGTGAGAATTTAAAAAAATGCCGACTGGCTGTTTAACATTGCCGACTATACGCTTAAAAACTGAGCAACGGGAGGGAAAGGGTGTGAGGGGGGGGGGGGCAGTGGCGGCTAACTATACACAAGACAAATATACTTAATTAAAGGCTTTCATTTAAAATGTATTTTATTAGTTCCAGAATTTTGAATCGCAGGAAAATTTTATAAATGAACAAAATAATTGTTTAAATATTACAAGAATTAAAGAAAATCTAGTTATTCTTTCTAAAACTCTACTCTACGATGTTTTAACAAGGACTTCTTCTCCACTATCTCCGTAATTTCAATGTCGTCGACCTTATCTTTCGTTGAAAACAACATCATGAGGGAGTCTAAGCGGTCGTCACCCATAGATGTCCGCAAATGATTGTAAATGAGCTTCAACTTGCTGAAGGACCGTTCGGAAGAAGCAAAATACAAGGGGATGTTAAAATCAGTCGAACTACTTGTCAACCACACGGGATAATCCTCTTTAATTTAACAGCAACTTTTGTGATTTCTTTAAAAGATGAGCTCTGTTTACTGGCATCGAGCAGGATTTCAAGCTCAGCCAGCACACGCTCTTCATCTTGAAGGATGATTTTCGAGTGTGATTGCTTTATAGATCGGACGCGCTCGATGGTGCAATTATTTCTATCAGCGGGTATCTTGAAAATTGTGTGGAATGGCTCTAGCAAAGAAATTAGTTTTGCGAGATTATCTTGCACGCTTGTAGTAAGTACATCCACATCCTTTCTGTAGAATGTAAGAAAAGAAATTTCTGGTGTCGTTTCAGCATACGCGTCATACTTCTTTGCAAGTCGCCGGGTCCTGTGGTTCTTTAAGAAGTCTTCCTCCGCATTTACTTGCATACTTTTCGCAAATGACGATGCGTTCATCTTGCCGTCGTCGTTGATATCTTCAAAAGACTTCAAAGCGCTCTGAATCAGCTGCATCACGTCTACTACATTCAGCTCCTCCGCTTCTAAAAGCTCGGTTACGTTCTTAATTTTAAACATGATGTTTTTGGTAAAGTACATGCTGCAGATAAAATCAAAGTAGAAGCTTTTTGTGCAAGCCTGACGCAAAATTTCGGGTTTTACTGTCAAATTCAGAATCGAATTAGGTTTTCATTGTTTCCAATGCTGTGACTATCTCTCATTAAGACGTAGAAACAGCTCTCATCGATTCGGCGCGCGCAGTCCACCTTGTTTTTGATAAATTCTTACGTTGAAGTGAATGTTCAATTTTATCCAGCTCTTTCTGCAAGCTTTAATGTCGTTTCGTGCCACCCGAAAAAAAAAAACCTACAATGCTTCAAGAGTGTCAAAAAACTCTCTGATAAGTGCGCTAGCATTACAAGCTGGCTCTACGAAACTGTTTAACCTGTCAGCTTGGCATGGAACGTAGGAATATATATTTTGCACTTCTCTGATAGCTTTTTCTGAGTGCCGTTGTATATGCCAGTCATGTTACAAGCAAAGTCGTACAATTGAAACGCTAGTTTATCGAGTAGAAGTAAAAGTTCTTCTGAATTAAAAATTAAAAATATTTTTTTCAGCCAACTCCTCTCCAGTCTTTTTAAACAGCGTCTGTTTTTAAAAGATGCTCCACAGGAACGAGCTCTTCATCTTTTTCGAGGACGTATCGGATATTCAACGCGAGGAGGTCTTCATGTGACATATCGGGAGTAGTATCTGCTATAACGGAGAACATACCGGCGTTCTTGATCTCTTCTGCAATTATTTCACGAGTTTTCCCTCCAAGTAGACGGATGAATTCATTTTGAGAGTCCTTGCTCATATACGTAACGTTGTGCTTCCGCGTATTCACTTCTTCCAACCACCTATTCATGACCGGACTATGCCGTGAAAGTAACTTCACAATTCGCGTGAAGTTTTCATTATCTTGAGTGATTCCATCCTCGTGACCTCGGAAAGCCAAACCTTGCCGACAAAGGGTTCTTGCTGTGTCAATAAGTATCTGGATAACTTTTTTGTGGAACTCCTTTTCTTGTTCTTTCTCAATTTCTGATCGTCCGTAAATGTTTATCAAGGAGAACGTCTGCGTGGCCTTTTGCATTGACAAAGTGGCTCAAATCTGTCATAGCTGCTTGATGAGCTTCTGAAGTGAAGTGTTCTTGTAATTTGCCCTTTATCTTCTTTCCACGATTTTTCAATTTGTGCCACTGTCGTACTCCAGCGTGCGACCATTCTTCACTTGAGGACGCCCTTCCTCGTCCGTTTGGAAATAAGCCACAGGCAAAACAAAACACCGCGTCTTTTTCAAAGCTGTACTTCAACATGGAAAAATCCGTATACCAGGCTGGATTAAATCGATGCTGCTTATTTTCTGGTATGTCTGGATTTGCTGGAAATACACTAAGTTTTGGCTTGAAGGCCCCAAGTGAAGTCAGGTACAGTCGTTCGTTTGCCGTGATAATTCTTTTCCGTTTTGTAGGATCGCGATTAACAGGTAAATCGCCCGCTTGAATGGGTACTGCGTCTGCACGCATGTTATTTTCCTCCTCTCTTGCTCGTTGAAGCAACTGACCGCTTTCATCCTGGATTCTGGATAAGCAGTCTTATCATTTCTTCCATAAAAAGTTTTGTGTTTGGAATAGAGTCTTCTTTTCGTGTTTTCAAAATACCTTCAACTCTTTTGAAATGCGTTATATACTCACTAACTTGGCCAGAAAACACAATCCACGAAAATTCGCTACTACGCGGTGTAGGACCGTCACCACTACAACCGGCATCCGATGAAGTTCCAGCTGCTCGTAACCTGCGAACGTTAGATGTGTTGGGGGATAGTGGTGGTTCAACAGTTCGCGATGAGCAACGGTGGTCAATGGCTCAACGGTAGATGATGGCTAACGATGGGCGATGGCTCAACGGTGGTAAATGGCGGAATGGTGGACGATGGCTCAACGGTAGGCAATGGCTCAACGGTAGACGATGGCTCAACGGTAGATTTTGATTTCAATTGTACCTTAGCTACCAGATGGGCATTACGTTCAACCCTTTGAAGACGTCGAGAGTCACAGGGGTGCTTTTCCGGATATTCGTTCCATCGGCAAAGTTACTTAGACTTTTATCCTCCACCCCGCCCCGGTATTCTTGTCACTGGGTTTTAAAACACTCTGTAGGTTTTATTTAAATAAAAAAGATGGTTTAAAAGAGATCAACTCCCCCACACAAAGGTAAACTTTTATGGATTTATCGGGCATTTTTTCTTGATAACACCATTAAACATAAACATGGCTGAAAATATGCATGTATTTATTGTATTATTACGTACGTTTCATGGGTACGCGATGCTCACTGAAAATGTTCCGTGCTGGCGAAAACTCACGTCCCCACTGCCACTGCATTTGCACCTAGTTTTCACTGTAAAAGTTGCTGGTTCAGGAACGACTGCTTTCGCTCATTCTCAGTGACCACTGCACTGATCATAGTGAGCACACCACCCCTTGAGGAACCTAGGAACCATAAACCTGTCAATTTTGTCACAATAGCGCGGATATGTGAGGACGCGCCGAGACAAGCGGTAGCAGGTCATAACATTCCTCCGACAACATCAAAATGAGTTGGCTTGACCTGAAGTTATCAATGCGCTCACCAACACCACTTGTCTACCCACATGGCACAGATGCTGGGCTCGCTTCGCTGTGAAGCTGAGTCGCTCTGCATAATGAACGCGGGATATTACTCCCACCCAGGGACGTGCCGATGAGTTCATCCCTTGTCCTTGGTCCCATATTGCTCAGCTGTCATTCTTTCTTCAGTTTCCATACACAGAAACGAAATGGCAAGTGGCAGCCGGTGCACAGAGGACTGGAAGTGAAACTTTTAAAATGGTTACTTTGCCGACTCTTCCTCTTGCCGCACTGGGCTATTGCCTGGCTGCACGAAATTGTTGCTGCGTCCGTTTGTGTTGACTGTCGGCAAAAATGCCGACTGTCAGTATAATAAATATTTTTTTAAGAAATCGGACCAAATCGTATATGGCCATGCCCCGTTTTGCTTTTTTAAATGCTGTTTTGGGAAATGTTACGACTTCTTCAGGATTTGCCGACTGAGAAAATACCTGAGGGGTGTGAGACACCCCCCCAATCCCCCCACTCAAACCGCCCCTGGTTACATCATTGGGCGCGCTATGTCACAGCAGCTGTTAAATGTTACACGTGTGCAATTATTTTTAGGCTCATCATTTCACAGCTCCAGGAAAATGCTTACTAAGATATGGTGAAAGATGTCCTTAAGACGATAAGATCATTACTTGAATTGTTGGCTTGATATTAAAACAAACGAAACAAGTCAACTCACAATATCCACATTCTTAGACCCCTGACTACATTTATTATGTCAGCTTGCCTCTTGATGATTCGTTGGAGGGTTTCCTGATTCAGCACGATCCATAAATATTAATTACAAATAAAAGCAGACAGGAATAACGCACAGCACCTTCACAGAGAGAGAGATAAAATAAATATCATGAACAATAAATTTCGTATCTCCTTCCGACTCAATAGTCGAGACAAAAATGGCCAACTTGGAGACAGACACCCGTGCCTACTCAGGCTATATATGTACTCAACATTTAAGATAACCATTAAATACTGTATCTGTTTGAAAAGTGAACATGCGTTCAAATTAAAATAATACTTTCAGACGACTTGGCACAATATTATCAATTATAATTATTATAATTTAGGATAATAATCACGTTATTTGCACAGGCGGATGAACACGGTTAAGCGTCCATTACCAACCACACACCCATGCTACAAGCATGTGGGTCTTCAGTCTGATAATGCAACTTTTCAGACTGGCCGACAGAATATGTTCCCAATTACTGGGACAAATGAAAAAATAACCTGTAAAAACTTACATGTGATTAAAACATGTACAGCATATATTTGTTATGGACTACAGGTTATAAATTGAGTCTTTCCTTCGGAAAGTTGGCAACCCTAGCTCTCAAGAAAGTACAAAGTTCCAGAAAACAAACTCTAAAACTGTCAGAAATAACTTATCTACAGTTCCTTGACATAAACGCAGTGCACAAAACACATCAATTGTGCGACAAACGGAATGTCCGTAGACTCGTCAACAATAGAAAAGTAAATGCATTCAGATAGTTTTAGTCAAGTTGTGTGCTGAATCTGTGCCTCGATGAGGTCAATGCGCCTAGAAACCATGTCATTACTAAGAGGTACATTTTTTCAACATTAATCAGGGCATTTCTACACTTTTCTGGTATACTCTCCGCCAGAGAGGTCACTGTTGAAACTACAGTATACACTCCTACATACCTCACCACATGAAAATGCCATGTCAAGCTTACTACGTTTATGAGTCACTGATAAAGACACCAGTTGATAGTTTGTTCACGGCATTGCCTGATGAAAAACATTTCTGTTGACACTTGAGCTGCAATTTCAGTTGGTATATTTTACCTACTCTAGCGTCTGACACCGTGGGATACTTTTTGGCTAACGCACTGTGATGTAACTGCATTCAGATAGTGATATCTTCGACAATTTTCTTTTCTGTACCCCGATCAAGAAGCATGATACAACAAACGGATTACTCCTGAATAGTCATTATTCACCACAAGAATTTCCCTTTCCCAGTTATTTTGAAAGGAGTATTGTTTCTTCTTCCTATTTGACTTTCTACATACAAGTATGCTGAAACCGTCTTTTGTGGAAGAAGCTACTGATGTTTTCGATTCTTCCGCACTGTGTTTATGGACAGTAAATCTGATGATAATTGTTTTAAGGTGCCTAACATCTGGGTTATCGACCCCTAATAGTTTGGGTGATTGTGCAAATGATGAAATAAAACTTACTAACTTACGTACTAGAAGATAAGATAAAAAGGAATAAGGAAATAAACAACAGGGGAAAAAAATGATTGAGGGACTTGGATAGAAGTAGAGCCGTGAAAGCCCTAAGTCAATGGAAGGGAAAAACTGACCCAGCTCAGGAATCTCGCAGGGTCGCCAGCCGTGAGCCCTTGAGGGTGTAGCACTATCCAGGGTGCACCATAAGAGGAGGGACTACACGCACCCTGCCTCCTTTAGGGCCTTGTGCAGAAGGCAGGACATACCATGAAGAGAAAAGAAGAGGTATAACACCTCGCTGAATAAGGTTATCTGGAAAGTTGAGACAAGCGCAGAATAATAATGTCGATTATTATGGTCCGTATTGATGTAACTATATTTTATAAGAATAGTAGGATATCCGCCTTTCAATACTATTTATTAATACTACTAACAGGGACATGACTTTCAAAAATCTGGTAACTACAAAACCAACATGGCGGCCAAGCGAAGTTGAAACTTTTAAATAGATTTTTCGCGATTTAACCATCCGAACGTAATGAAACTTGGTATAGCGAATGTTTCTACAAATTGTAATGCACTGACATCTAATTTAGTTCAATTGTTTGCATAACCCCAATATGGTGGCTGTGCGAAATATTTCACTGGCATTCTATATCTCCGAAACTATAACTGATATCACCCTGAAATTTTGTACGGTGATAAAGGTCACTATTACAAGTTTATCTATGTAACTTTCAAAAACCTGTAAAGTACAAAACAAACATGCTGGCCAGGCGAAGTTGAAACATTTTAATCGACTTTTCTCGCGATTAAACCATCTGAGCGCAGTGAAATGTTGTACAGTAAATGAATTATACATATTGTAATGCACTGGCATCTAATTTTGTTCAATTGTTTACATAACCTCAAGATGGAGGCTGTGTGAAATTTTAATATTAAGTTTTTGTTTCGTGTGTCTTCATCATGCGATTGAAGTGAAGGTTTGAAAATGAAGCTACGCAATAATTCTCCTGTAATGGAACATATAACAAACTAAAATGGCAACCATCCGAAATATTTAAACGGTTCTCAGTATCTACGAATCTTTTACAGAAATCAAGCTAAAATTCTTTATGTTCACCTATAGAACTTTCAATAACCTGGTGAGCACAAATCCAACATGGTGGCGACGCGAAGTATAAATATTTAAATGGACGTTTCTCGCGATTTAACCATCCGAGTGCAGTGAAACTTTGTATGGTAAATGCTTATACATTAATCCTCTGGCATCTTAATTTATTTCAATTGTTTTCATAACCACAAGATGGCAGCTGTGCGAAATTTTAAAAATCTCGTTTTTACTTCTTATGCCCTAATCATGCGATTGATGTTTGAATACCACACATACACAATTATCTTCATGTTCTAGTACATAAATAAAAATCTAACATGGCAACCATCTGAAATATTTAGACGGTTCTCAATATCTACGAATCTATTACAACATCATCATCATTTCCCCTTATCCAGCTCCTGCCGGGTCAGGGTATTTATGGCACTTCTCCACTTTCCACCATTCTTCCACGATCTTGTCCCAGTCCAGATTTCTTTTTCTTACGCTGTTCTTCACTGAATCAATCCACCTTGTTCTAGGTCTTCCTCTTGCTCTCTTACCCTCACTTTGCCTCCAGCATCTGTCTTGGTATTCTATTTTCCTCCATCCTCTTTACATGTCCAAACCACCTTAGTTTATTCTTCTCAATTCTCTCATTTAGTTTTCCCATCCCAACTTCCTTCCTAACATCTTCATTCCTCACTCTGTCTTTCCTATCATACTTCTTAGGAATTTCATTTCACTGGCTTGGATTCTACTCTCTTGCCTGCTTGTCAGGGTCCAAGTCTCAGCTGCATAAGTTAATATGGGAACATAGTACACTTTATACATTACCTCCTTGCTTTTCCTTGGTACTTCCTTATCCCAAACAAGTTTTCTTACACTTTGATAGAATACATTGCTCTGCTGTACCCTCCTGCCAATCTCCATGCCCAACCTACCAGTTTGCATCAATTCACTTCCTAGGTATTTGAACGTGTCCACAATTTCCAAACTCTGACTTCCAATTTTCACAGTGCCCTTTCCTTGTCTTTCCCCTCTTGTCATCACCATGGTCTTGCTTTTCTCTGTACTGATTTTCAGGCCGTACGGTACTTCTGAATATTTTCGTTCAGTGCATCTAGTTGTTTTTGCACTTCTTCGGTGTTCCTTCCCCAGACCACAATATCATCTGCAAATAACAGTAACTTCATTTCTTTATGTCCATATGCTTCCTTTGTTTCCTTTACAATTTCATCCATCACCATTATGAACAAGAGAGGTGACAGCATGCTCCCCTGTCTTAGTCCAGTCTTGTTCCTAAACCAATCTGTCTTTCCAACTGGGGTCAGTACCCTGCTAACACAGTTGTTGTACATTGCTTGCACCATTTCCAACATTTCTCTTCCCAGTCTCTTCTTAACCATGGTTTCCCATACCTTCTCTCTAGGGACACTATCATATGCCTTTCTAGATCTATGAAAGTCATGATCAAATCCTCTCCATATTCCCAGTTCTTTTCCATCACCTGCCTCAAGCTAAAGATTGGGTCCACTGTGGATCTTCCACTCCTGAAGCCATACTGTTCCTCTTGCAACTCTCCTTCCACCTTTCTTCTCATTCTTCTTTCTAATATTCTTTCCAGTATTTTACTGTGATAAGAGGGTGATCCCTCTATAATTATCACACACCTTCTTGTCCCCCTTCTTAAACACTGGTATTATTAGCCCTTTCTCACAGTCTTCTGGTACACATTTCCGTTTCCATACACACTTTAGCAGTCGATTAAACCATTGCATACCAACAGGTCCAGCAGCCTTTATCATTTCTACCCTTATTTCATCCACCCCTGTTGCTTTTCCCATCTTCATTTTCTGTACTGTTAATTCTACCTCCAGCATTGTTATATCATCTTCTGTTAGAGTCGTCAGGTTGTGTCACATCCATCTCACCAGTACAATTGCTCACATTCAATAGCTTATCGAAATACTCCTTCCATCGTCCCTTTATCTCTTCTGGGTGTGTTAACAACTCTCCATCTTCCTTTTTCACCAGCTTTGTGGTAACTCTTTCTTTCCTCTTACTTCTTAGAAGCCCATACAGCATCCTTTTACTGCCACTTACATCTGTTTCCATTCTTCGTGTAAATTCTTCCCAACTTTTCTTCTTTACTTCTCCTACCACTTTCTTACACCTCCGTTTGCTGTCATGATACTTCCTTTTGCTTTCTTCTGTTTGATCTCGGTTCCATTCTTTCCATGCAGACTTCTTTTCTTTCACTGCTTTCCTCACTTCCTCATTCCACCACGGTGTCTCCTTCTCTTTCACTCTTGTTGACGTCCTACCACAAGCACTCTCTGCTGCACCAACAAATGCCTTTTTAAAGTGGGACCATTCCTCTTCTATGTTTTCCACGTCAGTAACTGGGATTTGTTGCTTCAATCTCTCCTGAAAATCTTCCTGTACAGTTTTGTCTTTCAATTTCCATACATTTATTTTACTCTGATCTCCTTTAGGTTTTCCAATTTTTCCCATCTAAATTTTACCACCACAGCTCTATGGTCCCAATCAAATGCTTCTCCTGGTAAAGCTGTCACATCTATCAGCTTTCTGCGATTAGTCCTTTCCACCAGGAAGTAGTCAATTACTGATTTTGTTCTTCTATCGCCCCAACCATATCTCGTAATTTTCCTGCTGTTTTTATTCCGAAACCATGAATTACCCACTATCAGTCCATTCCTTTCACAAAAATATACAAGTTCCTCTCCTTCCCGGTTCTTTTTCCCATATCCATATGGTCCAATGACTTCTTCCTTTCCTTGTCTCTTGTTTCCGACTTGTGCATTCATATCTCCCATGATCACCACTTCTACATCTGAAATTACTCTTTCTACATCCTCCAGAAATACTTCAATATCTTCTTCTCTGTTTCCAGTCTGTGGTGCATACAATTGTATGAAGTCCATCATGTCATATTTCATCTTCATTCTAATTTTCATTATTCTGTCACTCACACACTCGACCACTTCAACATACTCCTCCAGTTGTTTCGAGGTTATCAGTCCCATGCCATTTTTTGCCTCTTGGCCACCACTCCAGTATAATGTATATCCTTTCCTCAATTCCTTCCTTCCTTTACCTTTCCATTTCACTTCACTCAGCCCCATCAATCCAACATTCTCCCTCTCCATGAAGTCTACCACCTCCTCCACCTTGCCTGTCAGGGTCATGACATTCATAATTCCCACTTTCATTTCGGTTACTGGTCGCCCATTTCTCACAGTTCCCCCAGTACCAAAAGAACTGCGCATCGTCTGCAGGGTACGCCCTAACCTTCTCCGAATCATTTGAAGTGCCATTTCCATTTTAGGCTATTATTACGATGGGGTCGCCACTCCCCAAGGTATTTTATGAAGCTACTGCCAGCTATTATACAGGCCGCCCCTAACATGGGAAACAGACGCCCTTGCAGTCGCCCCTAACCTGAGAAACAGACGCTGCCGATTGATGCTGTACTCACACTATTCCCTGCGTACTGGGTTGCCTCTTCCGCAATCTCCACCGTTCCGAGGTCCATCTTCTCCGCTGCAGATTCCGTTGAGGTCTTAGCACGTAACCCTGTGCACGGGGCCTATGTTATACCCCATAGGACTGGGTCCTCACCAGAACTTAGACGGTACTGTAGTTCCATGGTATATTACAGTACCGTTGCCCACCCCCGCGACGTGGACGCGCCTGGCAAGAACTATCCATGTAGCCATGGACCGGGTTAAGGAGCTGTCTAAATCCAGCCTCCAAGGCTTATTACAACAGTCAAACTGAAATATTATATGTTGATAGAGGCAATTAACATGAGTAGGTTACATGAAAATAGGCTGTATAGTTCTTCACGGAAGTACTTGTTAAATGCTCTGATCTATTCTGTGTACTGTAATGATTTGGTCCTTGTCATTCATTGATTAGGAAATCTCATGAACATCAACTCCCTGATCTGACTGAAACTTCACACACATATTAATCAGATCACAACACAACAACTTTGATGTCATTTCAACCCCAAATTCTATCAGATCATCTCTACAGGTGGCAAATTTGCAAGAGTTTAGCCTTAGAACATCCAACTGGACCTTGTATGCATGGATACATTTCACCATCGTGAAATCTACAATGGCAAAGTCCTAAGGAGAGAAGACTCAGGGTCAGATTACTATGTTGTTAAGATCAAAATAAAATTAACTCCTAGGGTTAAGAAAAGATCCCCAAATAAGAATAGAAAAAAATTCGACCCTACCACCTTAATAAACAATGGGGAGTACTATAGGAAAATAGGAGAAGTATCTGTCAACATTAATACATTAGAAGAACTGACCACCAAACTAAAATCGATGGCAGAAGAGTTAGCTCCAACAAAACCTAGGAAAAACATGAATGGTGGAACGAAGAATGTGACCAGACAATTGAGAGAAGACACCAAGCTTGGATAAATCATCATGCCCAAAAATCCGACAAATCAAATTTAGAACTGATAAAACAAAGAAAGTTAGCCCATAAAATCATCAGACAAACCAAACGAAAACATCGTAAAAATACCTTACAAAAGATAGAAGAGAGTTTCAACAAAAAACTATCACGAGATTATAAAACCTTTGGCAAATACCTTAAAAAATATGAACCCCCTACATTGATGCTGAGGGATAAATCTGGAAGGTTGGCTCATGTTGTTGTTGTTGTTTGAGACTTCAGTCTTTTGACTGGTTTGATGCAGCTCTCCATGCCTCCCTGTCCTGAGCCAATCGTTTCATCTCTACATAGCTACCACACCCTACATCCGAGGCTATCTGTTTAACATATTCTAACCTTGGTCTACCCCTACAGTTCTTGTCCTCGACCCTTCCTTCCATAACTAAGCTTGCTATTCCTGGGTGTCTTAGTATGTGTCCTACCAACCTATCTCTTCTCTTCATTAGCAGTCGCCAGAAACATCTCTCCTCTCCCACTCGCCTTAATACCTCTTCGTTTGTAACCCTATCTACCCATCTGATCTTCATCATTTTCCTGTAACACCACATTTCAAATGCTTCAATTCTCCTCTTTTCTGCTGCACCAATAGTCCAAGTTTCACTTCCATAGAGCGCCACGCTCCAGACAAAGGCTTTCAAAAATGACTTCCTAATACCTAAATCTATATTCGATGTCAACAGATTCCTTTTTTGTAGAAAGGCTTTCCTTGCCTGAGCCAACCTACTTTTTATATCCTCTTTGCTTCGTCCATCACTGGTTATTCTGCTTCCTAAGTAACAGAAGTCTCCTACTTCCTTCAGCTTTTCACCTGCCAATTTGATCTCCATGGAGGTTTCTGATTTATTTCGGCTGCATTCCAGTATTTTTGTTTTACATTTATTAAGTTTCATCTTGAATTCCTTCCGTAAGATGGAATCCATACCATTCAAAAACTCATTCAAATCCTCAGGCTTGTCGGCCAAGATTACGATGTCATCAGCAAATCTCAGAGTTGAAATTATTTCTCCTTGAATCTTCACTCCCACTTTAAATTTTTCTCCAATTTCCTTCATTGCTTGTTCAATGTAAAGATTGAAAAGTATGGGTGATAAGTTGCAGCCTTGCCTTACACCTTTCTGAATACCAGCTTCTCTCTCATGTCCTTCAGCTCGAATGACTGCTGTCTGGTTTCTGTATAGATTGTATATTACCCTCCTATCCCTGTACTTTATTCCAATAGATTTCAAAATGTCAAACAATTTAGTCCAATCAACGTTATCAAAAGCCTTTTCTAAGTCTACAAATGCCATGAACGTTCTCTTATCTTTCCTTATTCTATCTTCCAAAATCAGCCTTTGTACAGCTTCCCTTGTTCCTACATTTCTCCTGAAACCAAACTGGTCTTCACCCAACTCCGTTTCTATCTGGCTTTCAATCCTCTTGTAAATTATTCTAGACATGATCTTTGAAGCATGAGTAATCAAGCTGATTGTACGGTAATCTTCGCATCTGTCAGCTCCCACTTTCTTCGGTATAGGGATGATAACATTCTTCTTGAAATCAGGGGGTACCTCACCTGTCTCATAAATCCTACACACCAAGTGAAATAACCTGATCAGACCTTCATCTCCTATGCAGCGTAGCAACTCAATCGGTATATCATCTATGCCTGGTGCTTTGTTCCTGCCTAAGTCCTCTAATGCTCTGTCAAATTCTGATCTCAATATTAAATCTCCTTTTGCATCCTCATCAATTTCCTCCTCCCTTTCCATTACATGATTCTCAATCTCCTTTCCCTTATACAAGCACTCTATGTAAGCTTTCCATCTCTCAACCCTTTCTTCCCTATCTGTTAGAGGCTTTCCATTTGTGTCCTTAATATTACAGCACTTAGTCTTCTTTTCCCCAAAAGTATTCTTAATCCTTCGATAAGCTGTGTCTACTTTTCCTAATTTCAGACAATTTTCTATACCTGCACATTTCTCTTTCAACCATTCTTCTTTCGCTTCCTTGCACTTCTTGTTAACCTCATTTCTCAGACGTCTGTATTCTGCTTTCCCCTTTTCATCTCTTAGATTCTTGTGTTTCCGCCTTTCATCCATCAATTCTAGTATATCCTGAGTGATCCACGGTTTTCTACCTATTCTTTCTTTCCTACCAATGTTTTCTTTTGCGGATTTTGTTATTTCATTCTTCAAAAGTGCCCATTCGTCTGCAATTGAAGTTTGTTTAGGGGTTTTGATTAGTCCTTCCTTTATACTCTTCTTGAATCTTTCATTTACATCCTTCACTTTCAGTCTGTCTATTGCCCATCTTTTTGGCTTTTGACTTTTCTTCAGTTTCTTCAACTTTAATCTGCATTTCATTACAACCAGATTGTGGTCAGAGTTTATGTCAGCACCAGGATATGTTTTACAATCCAAAAAACATAGTAATCAAGAAAATGCAGAGATCCTCGCAGAGACTTCAACAAATTTTTAAATTGTAATGACCCACTGGAGACGTTCGAAGTAAATACTGACACACCCATTTTAACCACCACAGATCTAATTGATCTGCCTAATATCAATGAGATAGAAATAGCAATTAAGGACCAAAAAGTTATAAGGCATGTGGTGAAGACTTCTTTGCAGAAATCTGGAAAAACGCAGGGAAACCAGCAATCATAAATCTACATCAGCATCTAGTCAAAATGTGGATCACAGAGAAAATCCCAGAATATTGGACCTCTGGTGAAATTCATCCATTATACAAAAGATGAGATAAAACTAATCCAGACAATTACAGAGTAATAACCCTTCGGGACTGCACTTACAAAATTTTCTCCCGCATAATTTACAATAGGATAAAAAAACATTCTGAAACCACAACTTGGAGAATACCAAGAAGGATTTTGCCCGTACAGAAGTTGCCCAGACCAAATCTTCAGCCTGAAACTAATAATGGAATATTACAAATACAGAAATAAACAACTGTTTATTTCATACATAGATTTCAAAAAGGCTTATTATAGTCAGTGGCGACTGGTGGTCACCGTTCTTGGTATACCGCACCATTTACCCCTTACATCCCCCCCCTTATTTCCAAGCCTCGACCTCTTGTCAAAGTTGAATTATTATTATTATTAGTATATGTATTGGAGAACATTTACATAACTTCTAAGAAATACACTTTATCGCTATAATTTTGGATAGGTTATCCCAATAAATTGAGGACACTAGACAATTGTTTTGGCCGGGGATATAAGGTTGGATTCCCTTCCTAACGCCACGTGATCTTCCATGTGAAATATTTAGCGTGCTGTCACCGGAATTCGAACTTCGACCGTCCGGATTAAGCCAGTGCGTCATCCTCCCTGTGCAAGGACTATGTCCTTATACATTTAAAAAATCTTCGTTTAACGCCTGAACACGGCCTACTTGAAACTGCTTCTAGGTTAATGTCCTTCGAATCCCCTCGCCCTCCTAGTTCATTTTGGCAACGTACAGAGTACATTTCATCATTACGCTACCTTCTCTCTCTCCCCGTTCTTGACCAGGTCTTAAATTTTACGAAAAGATATAAACATTGATCCATTTCCGAAGGATCTCAATTATACATTGTCTCATCATTAGACATGTCCAAACATGAGAAGCGCATTCATTTATAACCAATGTAATAATGCAATTAAAGAAGAGCCAGTATCTCAAAGTGAAAATATATTCTGGAAAGCGAACATTCAGCCTCAATCAATAAAATAATTATAGTGTAAACTACCTTGACATATTGTTCCCCAACCTTGGTCTGCCAGGAAGAATATTTTACTTGAAAGTAAGATCCATTCACTTAGATTTCTAAAGGTCCACCTCGTGGCGTAGTGGCTAGTATTCTGGGGCTGTTACTGTGGAGGTCCGTGTTCGATTCTCTGCTCTACCAAGAAATGTAATTCTGGTCTGAGGGTTGGGATTCGCTCAACCCCCAAGAGGCAGAAATCAGAACAGGTGGTTCGATTCTAACCCCAAACATCCTAGAAATGGTCTTTCGTGGTTTCCCACTTTCACTCGTACATATCGTAAGGCCACAGCCGCCTCCTACCAAAATCCTGGTAACGGTACAGCCATCATAACGACATATCTCATCAGTTTCCACACGCACCAAGCCAGGGGTGGATTTAGGAGTGAACGATTCATCTTGCTGTTATACATTTAAAAAAAAAAAAAAAACAGTGGCTTTAGACAAATTCTTTCACACTTAAACACTCTATATCAAAACGCACATTTTACGATAACCTACTATTTTGAGTGTTCGGCTGTAGAGGATAACAGAAGCAGAGGTACAGTTATGAGGCGATGGTTAGTTTCAGTGTTGAACGATTTCAAAGTCAGAGATGTAGAAGCAGAGGGAGCCGCATTGCTAACTGCTAATAGGGGATCATAGAGGCGACTTGTTCGCAAACAGAGGCTTGCAGACTGGACTGGACGTTGAAAGGTAAAACAGTCTCAAATGAAAATGTATGTATATTTGAAAGAATACTAAGATACACATTTTTGACAGTTCTCTAAAAAATGGATTTAACGCGTTGGCTATGACAGTAAATAGTAGAACTACCAAAACTAAAATAATTTGGAATACAATAAATATTTGACTTAAAATTGCTATTATCACGCAAATTTTTCCCAATTCACATAACGGAATCTGCGAGGGATCATTCCTCTACCGTCGCAAGGATGGTGTCTCGGAGCTGGATACACTTTGTCAACAGGTACAACTGGGGATGGTGACAGGCGACCGCTAACTTGGGTCTAATTAAGGAAGGACCAGGGAAGGGATTTTGGAGGGCAGTCGGTCGGTCGTGGACCTGTTGAAAGGAACCGTCACGGCACTTGCCTGGTGGTGAAAATAGGAAACCACGACAACCATTTTCCGGACGGCTGAAGTGGGATTCAAACCCACACTCTCCCGATGCAGCGAGACACGAGCTAGCACGTTACTGCTCTCGGCCACCGTGATCGGTAAAATTTATTTTTACTCCAAAATATTAAAAAAATAACCCAAATGTCCTGTTACTCACTAATTTGGGCCTAGTTTTAGCAAAATTATCCTACCCCGGCCCTCCCCCACTCCTCTCTAAGCTAGGGGTATTCCATACTCTCTAGGCTCCCCCGTGTGTTCGCCTACCCCCATGATCTTGCCTTAAATCCGCCCCCGAACCATGTACACGGGGCTACATGACCACGATGCTTCAAAGCCCCTAATTGAATCAACAACTGCAAAGCAACAAATATTCTAAGTGTAAAATTCTACCTGATTTCGGCAGAAACCAATGCCTTCATTTCCTTGCACAAAGGAATTTTAGTAGCCTACAGCCCATAGATCGCTTTAATTTCAACTTACTGAGGAAATCCAATGGAATAAAATCGTTTCAACAATGCTACTATCCACTTCCAGTGTTTCACTTAATCTAAACATGTTAATATTTCAGTGGGAAGTATTTCATGCCAAGACGAACTCACAACATAACTGAACTGAAGTGTATGAGGCGCGGCGCTGGTGTGTCTTCCCTTGTGAGCAGGGTGAAAGTACTGTTTGAAATCAACCAATCAGCACTACACTCACCGCTAGTCTGTAGCGCAATACCCCATACGGAACTTTGCTGGGCTACTCTTTCCTTCCCTCACCCCGCGGGCCAGTGTCGAGCCCTTTCAACGACCGGGCTAGACTTGCGGTATACCAAAGTGCAGTCACTCACAGCTAAAAGTGTGTACCCCAGAAGAAAATTAACGAGTTACGCGGGGTTCGAGCGCCAGCTTCCATGACAACAATCGGCGGAACATGAATAATGACAAGCTCGATTTTCCTGTCTGCACTGCTACATACAAGTCGAGAGAATGTGGAGATAAACATTTTATATTTTTATCACTGGTGGTATACCGCCGGTATATGCGATGCATGGGAGAATTCGCCACTGATTATAGTATACACAGATCTACTCTTTTCTAAATTCTCAGATCATATGGCCTTCATCCTAAATTAACAACAATTATTGAACTAACTTCAACAACACAATTTCAAAGGTCAAGTTCAGGGGAGAAAGGTCAAGTGTTTTACCAATAAAAACAGGCCTTAGACAAGGGGACAGATTATCCCCACTACTTTTCAATGTGGCTCTCAATTACATCGTGAAAATTAGGCAAAAAGAAAACCCATCTAAAATCAACATTGGAGCAAAAACCTCAATAAGAACAAACTGCCTAGGGTATGCAGGTGATTTAGCTCTCTTAGCCCTTGAAATGGAAGAAGTTAGTGCTCAGATCACCAGTCTCCAGAAAATTGCATTAAAAATAGGATTGCAAATATCTCCTGAGAAAACTGAGATCATACCAATGAAACCTCTTGACATAAAGGAAGTTATCATAAATGATCAAAAAAGTAACATAGTTCTACAATTTAAATACCTTGGAGAAATCATTGTGCATAACTTAAGCAAAAAAACAATGTGGATATATAGAACCAACAAAATGAAAATAGCACAATTTCTAACCTGGTCAACTTATAACAAAAAATGCTTGTCAATAGGCACTAGATCCAACACTGCAAAACTGTAACTTTGCCCGAAGCCACTTATGCTTGCGAAACCTTGTTCCAAATTAAAAATGAAAGAAGAACTGATCAGCTCCTCAAAACTGAAAGAAGAATTACCACAACCTGCATAAATAAAAAGTACCAGGTTGAAGGAGTCTGGAGAATCCTCTCCAATTAAACAGTCTATCGAGAGATTGACCCAGTTACCAGCATGATGAACAAGAAAAGAATCTCTTATTTCTTTCACATCCTACGATTACCAGAAAACAGGATTTTATGACAACTAGTGATGAGAAATCTGGGAAAGAAGACTGGAGGGCATTGGATCAAAGAAATTCAAGAGGATCTCAAAACAGTTGGACTCGAAATTACAGATGCAGAGAACAAGAATAAAATTACCACCCTTAAGAATCACAAATTTTCAGCAGAAATGATGCACAGACAGCCTGCAGAGATTTCAGACGAATTAAGAACACTGTGATCAGAACGAATGAAGTACTGGGCAGATAAGAAGAATTAAACAATACAACCTTCAAAGAAAAAGTGTATATGGAAGACTCGAATGGTCCAATGTGGCCAATAAAGTTAATAATAATAATATAAAGCTCAATGTTTGTCTGTCTATTATTTATACAAATCTACAGTTTCACCGATCTGAGCCATGTTTACATACTTACCCTTTGAAACCCGACGAGTAACACTGTCTACTTGAAATTTCGGACAGACCTCTCCATTCCCTGCATTTAGGCCCTTTAGCATAAATCTAAACCCTTTCACCGATCTGAACCAAATTTTACATACTTACCCTTTGGAACCGAAGAAGAAATGGATGACCCAGGAAATCCTGAAGCTTATTGAAGAAAGGAACAAATTTAGAAATATAGACACTCAAGCATATAAGTCTCTAAAGAATCAAATAACAACGAAATGTCGCAAGGTGAAAGAAAATTGGATGAAGCAGGTATGCATGGATATTGAGGATGACCTGAAGAATGGGAAACCTGACAAAGCTTATTTCAAAGTGAAATCTTTGAGCTATCAGCAACGCATTACAAGCAACGTAGTTAAGGATTCCAAAGGGAAGCTATTGTTTGAAAATGATAAGGTATGTGAGCGATGGAAGGAATATCTTGAAGATTTGTATGATGGACCAGATATCTCTGACAATAGTAGTTATATAGAATATGAAGAACTAATTGAAGAAGATGATAAAGGTCCAACTATAACTAAAGCAGAGTTTTATGCAGCACTCACTAAACTGAAAGGAAATAAAGCAACTGGTGTAGATAACATTCCTGCAGAGCTCTTAAAATGTTGTGATGTAAGCATTAAGGAATGCCTTTTTCAAATTATTACTAAATGCTATGAGGACGGAATTGTACCTCCTGATTTTATTAAAAGTCGAACAATCACACTACCCAAGAAAGGAAATGCTTGTGAATGTTCTAATTATAGAACTTTAGCCATTCTTTCACATGCATCAAAGATTTTATTGATAATCATCAAAGAGAGACTAAGCAAGAAAATTGAACAACATCTGGATAGTGATCAGTATGGATTTATAACAAGGAAACGGACTAGGGAGGCTATCCTAGCATTATGTCAGATTTTAGAAAGAAGACTGGAAGTTAATTGAAAAACCTATATAGTATTCATTGATATAGAAAAGGCATTTGATAATCTTAATTGGAAAACCTTATTTCTTACATTGGCCAAAGTCGGGATTGACTGGAAAGACAGACGCCTTATTCTGAACTTATATAAAAATCAAACTACCGAAATAACAGTTAATGGCAATAAAAGAGAAGCAAAAATAAGAAGAGGTGTAAGGCAGGGTTGTCCTCTCACCATATCTCTTTAATATCTATATAGAAGCTGCAGTAAATGCATTAAAAGAGAAAACAAAAGGATTAAAATTTAATGGAGTTCAGGTTCATAGCATTCGCTTTGCAGATGATATTGCACTTTCAGCAAACTCTGCATGTGAAATGAATAGAATGTTAAACATTTTTCAGAAATCCTTAGGAAAATTCGGGCTAAGAGTTAATTTTCGGAAGACAAAATTAATGGTGGTTGATAAAAAGAAACAACCAATTTTAGCTAATATAATGTTAAATGATAGTGCCATTGAACAAGTAACAGAATTTTGCTATTTGGGAAGTGTGATTAATTATGACAACAGATGCATCTCAGAAATTAAGAAAAGAGTAGTGTTGGCGAAGAAAGCCTTTCAAAATAAGAAGAATTTGCTGCTCAATGAGCACCTCAACTTGAAGATAAGGAAGTCATTTCTCAAGACCTTTGTTTGGAGTGTGTTGACCTATGGTTGTGAAACATGGATACTGGGGAAAAGAGAAGAATCAAAACTTGAGGCAGCTGAAATGTGGTTTTGGAGACGAATGACCCGAACAAGCTGGGTGGAAAGAAAGAGAAATGAGCTTGTTCTGAACCAAATTCAGGAGAATCGATGCCTGAACACCATCAAGAAAAGGAAATCAAAATTCATGGGACACGTACTCAGACATGACACTCTCCTCCAGGTCATTTTCGAAGGAAAAATTTTGGGGAAGAAACCAAGGGGACGACCAAGACAATCGTATCTCAGGAACATTGTCAAGGAAATGGAATGTGAATCGTATGTCAATATGAAGAGAACTGCTGAAGACCGTAAGAAATGGCTGCAACGACAAGGCTTTTAGCCTTTAGAAGCTGATGATGATGACCCTTTGGAATACGACAAGTAACACTGTCCACTTGATATTTTGGACAACCCTCTCCATTCCCTGCATTTAGAATAACAGACAAAAGGAACTTGAAAACCACATTTTAAGGCCCTAGAACTATTCATGTCAGTAGTAGTATAACTGTTAGAATATTTTAATAAGTCCATTGCAGGCTGCATATCGCCACCCCTACCCCTGGTGCAGAATTGCGAAAATAGCTACATCTTGCGCTGCTTATAAATTGCACTAACGGGGAGTAGTTAGTGCAAAAAAGGTTTCTTAGCCCCCTTAAAACAGTTTAATCATTATAATCATGAAAATATTATGCCTCTGTATAAGTGTGATGGGGTTGGTGCAGAACATTGAGGTTATCAGCTGCAATAAGCATTGGTGCCTTCAAATTTACTTTGATTTATTCCGATCCTTATCCTTCAGCGCTATGTGGTGATAAATGACACTATTGCTACTCCAGGATGTCGGGACAGCCAAAGTTTTCCCAAGTGCTCTGATTATTTTCCTAGGGTGGTAAGAGACAAAAGTCGACACTTTTGGTCTCCACTTTTTGTAACGTGTTTTTCGAGGGGTTTTATGCAACTGGCATAAGTCAGTAGGAAGCCATTCTATATTTATTTACGCGGCAAATTGTTCAGCCAAGAGAATTTTTCATGGTAATTTATTATTATTATTAATTTATTATAATTATTATTAAGGTATTTTCGGAGCATTTTATAAAAATTATTAGCATTCAGATAGGTTTTCTATGTCTTAGAAAACGCTATCCAACAAATTATTACGAACGACGATATCATAGAAAATTATCTGATTACGGAATTTTACGGAGTTTTCGTCAGTTAGGGTATATCGAGAGACGTGACTCACTGGGATTTCAAGTACACGCTTAATCTTGTCGAGAAGCATGACGCAATCTTGGGTCGCAAGGTCTAGAAAAGGCGAATTGTTGGAACGGAAAACGACTTCTCCCTCTCGCGCGCCGAGTGTAAAGAAACCAGAGGAGGGGAACTAGCGGTGGGTCAACCAATCAGTGAGGACCACGCAAGCTGAAGCCGGCTGAAGAGTGGGGGAGCCAACGTGTGCATATATCGTTCGACGCGCCGTGAAACGAGGACTATCTGTGTAGAACTTGCGGAGTGCGGTTGGGGGTGCGTGTCGCTCCGATGTTCAGTGGAGTTGAAGACTAACTTTTGCAAAACTTAACCAGTGCGGTTGTACGAGTGTTTGGGTCCGAGGTACGGACCATAGAATTATCTAAGCTACCAGTATATCATCAAATTCCGACGGAGATGACGACGTCCAGGAGACTGTGGGAAGCTCACAGCATCAGCAAGTACGAGGGAAATGCCTTGGCAATTTCCAATGGTAAGCGCAAATGACGCAGAAATACGCAATCTCTCATTTTTCTTTGTTTTACATTTCATTTTTCAGTAACTTCATAGCTTGGAAATAAGAGTAAAATCAATTTATCAGACTCCGTTTTCACGTAATTTTCTATCGGTAATATTCAAATCACAACGCTCCAATTTAAATTTTGTACTTATTATTATTATTAATTTTGCTATACTGGTTTTATATAATAAATTCATTTCTTTTACAATGCAATCTTTGCTTTCAGTAGGTAGCATTAGATATAGACCAATTCCTTCTCCTGATACAATTGTTTGTTGGGTTAATGATCAAATCATACCACGATCTGAGTGAATAGTGTCTTGAAGGTGTTCTGCCAGAGCTAGACGTTGTTAAATACAAATTTAGATTTCAACATTGCATTGAGGTCTTGGCGCCCATTAAAACAACATAGCTTAGGCAAAGGTAAACAGTTACATTTATCACCCAACAGTGTGGGCTAGCCAAACTGTTACATTTGTCGCTACCAACATGTGGCATTAAAAAACGCTACATTTGGCGCCCAACGTGGGGATGAAAACCTAATAACATTTGTGGAAGGAGAAGGGTATATATTTCTGTGCCTGTATTTTGGGGGTTATTTGTCTGTATCAGTGTATATCATTATGGGGGATGAGAAAGAAAGACAGATGAGGTTACGTAGTGGTCATCAACGGGAGAGTGATGATACGAGCAGTATGTCGAGTGATGGTGGTAGCGGAGGTAAATCCCGATACTGAAACAGGGAGTGTAGGCGGCCAACCAGAATTAAAAACTTTACTTCTCGAGTTTATGTATCAGAACAAAGTTAGTAGTGATGCCTTAAATGCTAAATTAGAACAAAACAATGCAAAACTGGAACAAAATAATGCTAAATTAGAACAAAACAGTAGGGAAAATAAAGAAAGTACAGATGCCTTAAATGCTAAATTAGAACAAAACAGTAGGGAAAATAGAGAGAGTAATGAAACTTTAAACGCCAGATTAGAACAAAACAGTAAGGAAAATAGAGAGAGTACTGAAACTTTAAATGCTAAACTGGAACAAAACAACGCCAGATTAGAACAAAACAGTAAGGAATATAGAGAGAGTACTGAAACTTTAAATGCTAAATTAGAACAAAACAGCAGGGAAATGAGTGACAAATTCGAACTGATTAGAGGTGAGATCAGGGGGGTGATGGAAGAAAAGGCTAAAGAGATTATTGCAGATGTAGACAGAAAATTAGGAAAAGTACAGGAGGAGTTGGAAATTAGAATCAGTACACAGGCTGAAAATTTAAAAGAACTAGTGCAACTGGAAACACAGCAGGTCAAAAAGCAATTGGGGGGAGAAATTGACAAAATTCAGGAAGCTACTAAAGAGGTTAAGGAACAGCTGGGGGGTAGAATTGAGAAAGTCCACTCACAAATAGCTGCAGAAGTAAATGATTTAAGAGAGAGTAATAGAGAGAGCATTAGCAAGATTGAGGAGAAACAAGCAAAGCTATATGATAAAGTAGAAGAATCAGAAGGAAACATTAAATTAACAGTAAACAGTATTGAGAGGAAGGCTGAGGAGAAAATCGCAGAATTAGAATTAAAATTAAAAGCTAGGATCAGGCAAGAAAATAGTCAGAATAGGCCAGTTTTTGTGAATAGCACACACAGGGAGGTAGAACTGGGTAAGTTCAGCAATCGACAGGGGTGCCCAATGGAGTTCATGAACACTATAGAAAATAAATTCGGGGAAAGGTTGGAAAATGGTAGTATTGAGTGGTGCCAGGTAGTTGAAATTTTAGAACAAGTGTTTGTGGGGGAAACGAGGAATTGGTTTGCTGTCTACAGAGACAAGTTTACTGATATCAATGATTTTAAAATGAAATTCTGTGAAAAGTTCTGGAATGAGGTTATTCAGTCGCAGCATCGTGAGGGAGTAGTGTGTGGTAAATATAACCCTAAAGGAAGCTCCACCATGACCGAATACTTTTTAGGGCAGGTATTAGTGTGTAAATATCTGGATGGCTTGAAGGAGGAAAGTGATGTGGTGAGGTTGCTACTTAGGCACTTTCCCTATAGGATCAAGGAGGCTGCTTGTATCCAGAATGTAAAGACAATATCACAAGTAGAAAATTTGTTAAGCACATTTGATGCACTAGGGAGAGGGGGTTATGAGGACAAATTCAATCGGAACCAGGGTAATAATAATAATAGACCTAACGAGGCCAGGCATCAGGAAGTTCAAGGGAACGGTGGCGAAGGGGCCAACGCTCAAAATAGGAATAATAATAATCAGCTAAATCAGAACAGAGGAAATGGCTATGGGAATCAGTATCAAGGGAGGAACAATGATTTCAGGGGAAATCAAGGGAGGAACAATGATTACAGGGGAAATCAAGGGAGAAACAATGATTTCAGGGGAAATCAAGGGAGGAATTATAACGACAATAATTACAACCAGAATAGGGGTCAAGGAAGAGGACAGCCTAGTGGTAGTAATATACAGCCAAACAATGACAACACAACTCAGAACAACCAGACCAGTTTAGTAGTTAGTAGTACTACGGCCAGCTGTAGCGGTTCTTTAAACGCGAACCAGGCTGCGAAGTAAGGTCAGAATCTCAGTCTGTAGCATGCCCTGTCCATACAATTATACAGGAACCCTATGACCTAAATGTAAGAAATGAATTATTACATGAACTAAATGATGAAGGTATTATTCAGGAAGTGGTTAGTAAGAGCCCCATAGTTAAATTTAACGTGTCCGAGGCGTACACAGATGTTTTAATTGATAGTGGTTGTATGAAGAGTTGCATAAGTAGTGCATTTTATGATAAAATGAAAGGAACTGGAGTAAATTTTGGGGAGATGCCAATTAAAAGCACTTTTGTTATCACAGCTGTTGGGAAGAGGTCTAAAGTAATTTCTAAGCAAGTTTTAGTAGACATTAAAATTAATAATCATGTAGAGAAGCAGATTTGCCTTGTAATTCCAAATTTAGTATTCAGTGTTAACTTGGGTTCAGAGTGGCTAAGTAGAGTGTCTGGTAACTTATGTTATGATGTAGGGAGTTTGAAATTTAAATGGGGAGATTCTGAAGTAGAGGTAGCGTTCAATGACCATATTCAGAGGAGTAGTATTGTAGGTGTGATTTGTACTTTAAATGAGATATCGCCACCCGTAGAGCGGGGTTCTCCATGTTTTGTGGGCAGTGTGATTACGAACGGAAGTCTAGAGGACTCGTTACGTGAGGCTGCATTTCAGGGAAATATAGAGGTGGAACAATGTGTTCGGCTCTATGATGTGTTATGGTGTAATAGGAGAGTTTTTGAGGATCTCATTGGTATGGCCAATTGCTATACACATTCATTGAACGTTATTGATAGGTCAGTATTCACAGGACATAGATATCCTGTACCTTTCGCTTATCAGAGTGCAGTTGAGGCACAAATTAACCAGATGCTTGAAGATGGGATTATTGAGCACTCTAACAGTCCATATGTTAATTCTTTGATCACAGTACCCAAAACCGACGGCACGGTTCGTATTTGTTTAGACGCTCGTTTGGTTAACAGTAGAATTAGTTCAGATCAGCTGAAATCTATGTCAATAGAGGAATTAATGCAAACATTTGAGGGGAAGAAGTATTTCACTTGTGTAGATTTGAGTTCCAGTTTTTGGCAAGTGCCACTTATGTACGAAGATAGACCATTTACAGCTTTTAGTCATAAATATAACCTTTATCAATTTTGTAGAACACCTTATGGGTTAAAGAGTAGTTCAGCAGCTTTAATTAGGGCTTTAAACATCGCATTAGGGGATGACACAGGAGAGTTTGTAACAATTTACATAGATGATATGGTAATTAGTTCACGCAGTTTTGAGGAGCATCTACGTCATTTAGATATAGTTTTTCAGAAGTTAGATCAGGCAGGGTTCACTTTGAAGCGGTCTAAGTCGTCATTCTGTCAGTCAGAGGTGACATTTTTAGGTCATAGAGTGTCGAGTAGAGGTGTGACACCATAGGAAGGTAGGGTTAGTATGTGTGGACAGTAGCAACAGGGCATCGTTACAGATACTGAGTAATATGCTAGGTAGAGCAACGTGATGACGTTCATTTAAGGGAGCCACTTGCAAGGTTGGAAGCAGGTGACGCAGAAACATTTATAGTTTCCAAACGTATTGGAAAAACAGCATATGTGCTGGAGAATAGTGAGGGAAACAGATTATACGGGACGTATAATATTCATAGTCTACGAAAATATGTGTCATAAAGTGAGTGTGTTTAGCTGGCGAGCCAGCCTATCAAATGAGTAAGTGTGGTGTCTGGTGCGTGGAAGATCTGGTCTTCAAGGCAGGCGTATCAGAAGTCGCACAGGGGGGTAGTATGTAAGTAAATGAGAGTTTTTAAGGTACAGGGAAATATGACGGGATTGTCGGATGCTCTTGAGCACTAAAATGTCTCGATACACCAAGGCCAGAATTTGGTAGCGCTGGTGAATTCCCATTTGCCTCCAAGAGATGGGTGAGCGCTTGTACATGGTATTTTTGCTTAAGGCGTCCACGAGGCAAAAGATGGGCCATCAGAATGCGAGACAGTCCTTCATGAAACTCATACATATCAGCACACGTGATTTCTGTTTACGGCCTCGCCATGTAAGATTTGTAAGTGTGTAATTTAAGATAATCTGTACAATGGTATTATTTGTGTGAGGAGAAATGGTCTGTGTTGAGAGCTAGTATTAAGTAGAATATGGTTAACGGGAACTTAACAAGACAGGGCGCTTACGGCACAGAAATATTTGGTGTTATATGTAATGCGCATTTACTGTTTTTTTTCAGAAGTCAATATTAATTTAATCTACGTTAAAGAGAGATTAAGTATTATGGTCACGAGGCGCTGCCACAATAGTGTGATCGTGTGCTGAGTGATAAGTGGAATTAAATGTCACCATAAGGAGGGGACCTCCAGTGAAATTAGGAAGTTCTATGGTGATATAAATATATCAGAACACCTTCAATGCGTGTGATATGACATCATAAATACATAGTGCTCACACATTAATTATGTCTATTTCTCCAACATAGAGAAATTTGAGAGGCGGAAATATCCGTGGAACACTATTCCCTATGTAAAACATTGAACT
Organism: Meconema thalassinum; assembly: GCA_946902985.2. Classification (NCBI taxonomy): domain Eukaryota; kingdom Metazoa; phylum Arthropoda; class Insecta; order Orthoptera; family Tettigoniidae; genus Meconema; species Meconema thalassinum. The sequence continues at coordinate 174,823,573 of OX336393.1, read as the reverse complement.
GGTTGCAAAGTGCGATCCATAGTGACAACAAACTTTGACGCAAAGTGCGTGAAGAAAAAATATGAGTGTATATATCTGTAATTTAGGGTGATTTCATTTATGTAATATGTATTTTGGATGGGGTTTATTAACGTGTCTGGGATAATCGGATAATGGACCGTCGTCACGGTAAATCATCCGATGATCCGAGGCGAATATGTAACGTGTTTTTCGAGGGGTTTTATGCAACTGGCATAAGTCAGTAGGAAGCCATTCTATATTTATTTACGCGGCAAATTGTTCAGCCAAGAGAATTTTTCATGGTAATTTATTATTATTATTAATTTATTATAATTATTATTAAGGTATTTTCGGAGCATTTTATAAAAATTATTAGCATTCAGATAGGTTTTCTATGTCTTAGAAAACGCTATCCAACAAATTATTACGAACGACGATATCATAGAAAATTATCTGATTACGGAATTTTACGGAGTTTTCGTCAGTTAGGGTATATCGAGAGACGTGACTCACTGGGATTTCAAGTACACGCTTAATCTTGTCGAGAAGCATGACGCAATCTTGGGTCGCAAGGTCTAGAAAAGGCGAATTGTTGGAACGGAAAACGACTTCTCCCTCTCGCGCGCCGAGTGTAAAGAAACCAGAGGAGGGGAACTAGCGGTGGGTCAACCAATCAGTGAGGACCACGCAAGCTGAAGCCGGCTGAAGAGTGGGGGAGCCAACGTGTGCATATATCGTTCGACGCGCCGTGAAACGAGGACTATCTGTGTAGAACTTGCGGAGTGCGGTTGGGGGTGCGTGTCGCTCCGATGTTCAGTGGAGTTGAAGACTAACTTTTGCAAAACTTAACCAGTGTGATTGTACGAGTGTTTGGGTCCGAGGTACGGACCATAGAATTATCTAAGCTACCAGTATATCATCAAATTCCGACGGAGATGACGACGTCCAGGAGACTGTGGGAAGCTCACAGCATCAGCAAGTACGAGGGAAATGCCCTGGCAATTTCCAATGGTAAGCGCAAATGACGCAGAAATACGCAATCTCTCATTTTTCTTTGTTTTACATTTCATATTTCAGTAACTTCATCGCTTGGAAATAAGACTAAAATCAATTTATCAGACTCCGTTTTCACGTAATTTTCTATCGGTAATATTCAAATCACAACGCTCCAATTTAAATTTTGTACTTATTATTATTATTATTAATTTTGCTATACTGGTTTTATATAATAAATTCATTTCTTTTACAATGCAATCTTTGCTTTCAGTAGGTAGCATTAGATATAGACCAATTCCTTCTCCTGATACAATTGTTTGTTGGGTTAATGATCAAATCATACCACGATCTGAGTGAATAGTGTCTTGAAGGTGTTCTGCCAGAGCTAGACGTTGTTAAATACAAATTTAGATTTCAACATTGCATTGAGGTCTTGGCGCCCATTAAAACAACATAGCTTAAGCAAAGGTAAACAGTTACATTTATCACCCAACAGTGTGGGCTAGCCAAACTGTTACATTTGTCGCTACCAACATGGGGCATTAAAAAACGCTACATTTTCTAACAGCCAATTAGATATAGGCCCTAGGCAGTGTCTATCATTCACTTACTCCTCTTTCTAATCATATTTTTCAATTTAAAAAGAAAACATGTGTGTCAATACTGTAGTTAGTAAATAGCAGTTTCCCTATTCATTATTATCATTATCATTATGGGGAAAATCCTGGTAGATACTGCAGTAAATATTGTTGGCAAAACAAGCAGCAGAGTAAGAGAGAGAGAAACCCCATGGTGGAATGAAACTGTCCAAAGAGCAATAAAAGAGAGAAATGAAGTGAGGAAACAAAGGGACAGAGAAAGTCAGAAAAAAAAGAAATTTCAAGAACTCTGTCAGCTGTACACGAACCTGAAACTTAAGGTGAAAAGAATCATTTCTGCAAAAAAAGAGAGATACTAGACAGAATTCACTCAGAAACTAGAAGAAGACTGCAGGAACAACAGGAAGCTATTATATCAAGTGGTGAGGAGTAAGAAAAACAGCTATGAACCAATCAAGGCTGTGGAGAAGGAAGATGGAAACCACATGGAATGAGAAGGAGATTCGAGTTGAGACAGTATTTCGAAAAATTATATAATGATCAAAATTCGAATACCAAACAAGAGGAGACTAAAAAAGAAGAAAATATCCCAGATATGGAGTACCCTCTAACATGGATGGAAGTGGAAAATGCCCTAAAGAACATGAAAAAAGCTAGGGCAACAGGCATTGATGATGTAAACGCTAACATGATCAAGGCAGCTGGAGTACAAGGATTGCAGTGGTTGTTTAAGAGTCCTAAACACTATTTGGAAAGAAGAAAAATACAAACGGACTGGACTAAAGGTGTTATCGTTCCTCTATTTAAGAAAGGAGACAGATGGAAACCTAGCAACTACAGGGGAATTACTCTCCCATCTCATGGCCTGAAGATAATGGAACGAATCATAGAACACAGATTAAGAATTATCATTGAACCACAGCTTGAAGAAGAGCAGTACGGATTCAGCTGGAACAGGGCAACAACAGATCTGATATTTTCTGTTATGAGAAGCACTGGGAAAAAGAAAAAGACATATCTTCATTTTTCTAGATATTGAGAAGGCTTACGACAGTGTACGGAGAAATACAATCTGGGAATGCCTTCAAAATAGATCAATACCAGCACTTTATTTATGCACTTTAATAAATAAAGTGCTATATGAACACTGCTGGACAGCTGAAGAAGGTGGAAAGTCTCAAGTACTTGGGAAGTATAGTGGAGGAAAATGGGAGAAATGACAAAGAGATTACGGAACGTGGCAGACAGGCAGAAGCATTTCTGAGAAGCATTAGGAGCTTAGTGTGGAATAAAGATGTCCCACAAAACAGCAAGGAAGTGTTATACAGAAGCTACTATATCCCGATACTGACCTATGCTTCAGAAACTTATACAATGAAGAAAAGAGACATAAGCAGAATACAGGCAGGTGAAATGAAGTTCCTGCGAAGTAGGATCGGAGTAACAAGAAGAGACAGAGTGAGGAATGAAAAGGTCAGGGAAATGGTGAAAGAGGAGCCCTTGCAAGGTAGGATTGAGACATCAAGACTGAGGTGGTATGGACACTTAAAGAGAATGGATGAGAAGAAGATTCCCAAGAGGATGCATGAGATGCAGATGCAGAAGAAACGACCAAGGGGAAGACCAAGAGATAGATGGCTGAAAGGAGTGGAGGAATGTGTCAAGAAGAGAGGCGAGGACTGGACCAGAGTGACAGCGGAGAGGTGGTGGGAAGAAAGGACTAAGTGGCGAGGCTTACGTTCCAAACAGACCCAGCCTGGGGCTGGAAACTGTACAATATGATGATGATGAACACTGCCAGAGTTGTGTTCAAATAGGTGATGGCTATTCAGAGTGGTTCGAGACTAAGCAGGGTATACAGCAAGGCAGCGCTCTATTACCAATTTTATTCATTACTGTAATGGTTGAAATAATGAAGAGAGTTAAGAGACTCAATAAGACCTCTGAGTTTAACGCTTTAGCGTTTGCAGATAATGTCGTAATATGTGGTGAAAATGAGGCTGAAATACAACAAAAGTGAATGATTGGAATGCTATATTAAAGCAATTTCGTCCGAATATAAGCCAGTCCAAAACGGTAGTGATACCCATTAGTCGACACAACATCTGTACTACCATCACTCTGAATGGTACAAAGTTAGAACAAGTACATCAGTTCTGTTACCTTGGCAGTGTAGTGTCCACAGATAACCAACCATCTGCAGAAATCACTAGTAGAGTTCAACACGGAGCACAATTTTATCATCTCGTGAGAGGGCTTCTTTGGGATAAGCAAGTTCCTTTAAGATCAAAACTAATACTCTACAAGAGCTTCTTTGTACCTGTTACAACATAGCTTAGAAACTTGTACCCAATCCAAGAGAAATACCAGCAAACTACAAGCAGTGGAGATGAAGTTTTTAAGAACTATGATTCAGAAGACAAGGAGGGACAAAATAAAAAATGATGAGATATGCCATCTTGTTCAAGTAGAACAATCTCTTAATGAGATCTGTGTTAAAGCCAGGCTGAATTGGTTCGGTCATCTCAACAGAATGGACACACGAAGAACAGCTAGAGTGTGGTTTGAGAAAGAACTGAAAGGCAAGAGACCAAGAGGTCGACCAAGGAAGAGATGGATCGACCAGGTTAGAAATGATCTTGCAGGGAGAGGTCTGGATTTGCAGCAGGTCGTGGAGGGGGAGACATTCAAGGAGAGAACTAAATGGAGAACGCTCATTCACCGCACCCGGGAAACTGAAGCTGGTTCATAATGATGATGATGATGATTATTAGGGGAAAATGACCTGAATGTTAGGTCCATTATACTGTACTACTTATCGCCCCCACTACCACCACAAAGAAGTTATATTTTTTAAATATTTTTTTTCTGTTAGTTTAAGTATCATGTGCTTGTTCTGTGGTAGTATTCATTATCATCCATAAAACAAATTAATCCACCGGGCAAAGCTGGACACTACTGCTAATTATAAATAGAATACTTTAAAAACAATTGTTTTGGCTTGTCTATCTTGTGTTTAACAGTTAATTTGCTTTTCGAAAGAGGTTGTTCCTCCATTGCTCATTTATCAGGCCTGGCAATACTGTATGTTGGAAGCCATGCGTAATTACCAAGCATAATATCATTTTTGCTTAGTAAGATTGGCTGAAACCCGATTTTCCTGGCCATGAAATGTTCAGATGATCGAACTTGCATGCATAAGAGTGACTCAACTCTTGTAATACTGTATCTAGGCACTCCAGCATAAAGTGGCATGTCATGGCATCTATTGGCAAAATTGCGGGAACAAAGTGAATATATATACCAAAGTGTCAATGTATCAACATCAATACAGAGTTGGGCAAAGTGTCAATATTTTGACTTTTAGCGATTCTGGTTTAAATGTGTGTGGGAGACACAGTGCCTGTGCTGAGCTCTCTTGCCATCTCCGACCAATTGCTGTTCAACCCCCACATTTTAGCAGCCTGTCTACTGTAAGAGAGCTTAAGGTGACTCTTTTAATTACATACTTGGCATGTTTCATTGCTTTCTGTGCAAATTGAAGAGTGTTGACATCTAGATATCAAGTAAAAGTATCATGAATATTAGAGACTCCACAGATCACACAAGTAGTGTGATTTCGCACAGTTGAGAGTTGCTAAGTGGTTTACGATAGCACTCCTTTTAGATATAGAAAGCTTTGAAGCCATTTTTCAGTGGTGCCTCATTACCAATTGATATTGTAACTTTTCAGTCGGTCTACACTATATTGGGAAAGATAAAACAACCTGAAAAAAATTACATATGATTAAGAGGTATTTGCAATGGATTACAGGAAGAGGGAGATACAACAGGATGACATGTTTCACTCGTCAAGCGAACAACATTGAATCCTAAAGTTCAAATCTACAAGACAAAATAGCTCTACAAAAACACTATCAAATCCCACAATTAGTCAACCATGAACTGATCCAGTCCCCAAACACCAAACCCTCCAAGAGCAACAAAGTCTTACAAAGTACAGCTAATATTGCTATTAAACTGAAGTGTTAAGCCCCTAGAAAGAATACAGTAATTATTAATATCTGCAAGGCTGAAATATCACAAAACCACTCATGCAATGGTCACCCTCCTCCAACTAATCCACGAAGGTTTGACTATTACTGCTGTGAATTGCTTAAAGCACTATGCCCTCAGAATAGAAATATTTATTTATTGAATATCTGTTACAAGGGGAACCCTATTCCACCAAAGTATATTAGGGTTGTAATTTAAGAAATTACAGGTTACATATTGTATAAGGCAATTTACAAAGATAATTTAGAGTAAATGTGATGTGTGTAAATTAAAAACTGATTGTTACAACATGATTTTTGATAAATGTGTTAAAGTGATTTTGTTAGTTCATTATTGCAGTAATTCAAAAGGTGATTCAGATTACAGTATATCTCTCTTTAGAAGGCAGGACAGTCAAATAGGAGGTGACTAGTGCTTTGAGATGATCCACAGATGCAAGAGTAATCGTCTTCTACTTAATTTTGAAACATTAGAAGTAAAATTGAAATTGTCCTTGGCCGGAAAGAAAGTGTGTAAGCTCAGAGCTTGGTGTCAGCATTTTGGAGTCGGTCCAGAAAAGAAATATAAACAAATAAGTGTCACAAATGTGTTGTAAAGTTGATATATGTAAATGTTAATTTATCTGAATGTGTTCTGATACTTCAAGTCAAGTGGTGAAGCACTTAAGTCACAAGCCCCCCAAAATGATCTATAAATGTCAGTACAAATAAGCAGTAAGGGCCGTTTTCACCAACTCTTCACAAAAGATTATTTGGTTAATTCCCATTTAACTTAAATACGAGATTTAATGCGTGATTATCTTCAATGCATTTCACGAGGCCATTCGGGTTCACAATTACTTAAATAAGATTTACGGCTGTCGCGCATGCGTAGACTAGGTTTCATCTTGGAGAGCCTGGCGGACAGAATTAGAAGCGTCTAGCACTAATCGTTGTTTGCGACGCTTCCTGGAGACTTTCTGGAACATAATTATAAAGGAAGGGAAATACAGAAGACAAAAGCTTAAAATGATATGAACAAAGTATTTAGGAGAACTGACAGTTGTGTGAATAGATAGCTTAATAGGATGCTCTTATCCAGTTGTCTTCGTAGCGTAAGCGGATGAGGTGCAGACTCTTGATTCATCATGCAGCGATGGAAGGGGTTCAAAACAACTGCAGAATTTTTTATTTTATTTTTTATTTCCGTATTCGTGTTTCTTGGTATTAAAACGTTGTAATGTGTGTGATCTTTTATAATTTCATTGTTATAAACATATTTTATATTCATATGGAAGAAAGTACGTGTGAAACTCGGAAACAAACCGCCATTGTGGAATGCGCAAGGCACAGTTCAGCTGCTTTCCGCCACTTTAAAGATGCTTTAGAGAGTTGAGTGGTCAGATTTGGCCATTTAACGTAATTCCTTGTTAGTGGTAAGTTAACGAGCGTTTCTGTTTGGTGAAATGCTCGTGCTAAGTTAAATAACCTTTAATGATGAATTAAGTGATAATTGGCATTGGTGAAGACAGCCCTAAAACTTACAAGTGTGGAAAACCAAATCAGAGTTTGTCTTCAAGCTGCGAATACTACTAGCATTGTTTTAATGAAGTGAAGTGAACTTATCTAAGAGTATATTGTTTCCATACTGTTAACTGATTGACAATAAAAGATCATCACATTTGTTGGTTACTACTGGCAATATACCAATTGAGGTTGATGATTATTTTCAATGCAATTCAAGAGATTATGTACTTTCACAAGCAGATTGTCTACAGATTATTCAATATGTATCTTGTAATATCCAAGACCTATACATGTGCTGCTATTTTCAAACAGTTGACTATATTTCCTTCATATGGCGTGGCTGCCAGTGCGTTTGATACCCAGCTCCACCAGAGATTTGAAAATTTAGTGTAAGGGCTGTAACAGATTGTACATTTTTTTTCTTAGCTCATCAATGTAACAGACCAATAGCATCCAAGTCACTCCATGCAGAATAAATAAACTGCAGAAGAAAAAGAATTAGCTACTGTGCTGAGAAACAAAAACTATGCAAACAGAAAGAGAATTGTCCAACAAGCAGAGGAAGATTTCATTAGAATGAGGTATCACAGACTAAATTGAGTATATGGACATAACTGGCAAAGGGAAAGTTTTCACTTCAATCTATGTGGAAAGTCTAACTTGAGAGTTAGTGTTGGGAAGAGTGAGATGGTGCTCATATACTGATCACGTGAGAACCCGTTGGATGTACATAATGCAATACATTTTGCAGCTCAAAACGTGTCAGAAAAAAGAAATATCATAGTTCTGAATCTGCTGTCATCCTGTGGAGTAGCAACATTTTGTGCATACAGTGAACTATAGGCTGAGGCAAGCAGCATTACCTTCGAGCCAGAGCTTGGATGCAGATGATGGGCTGGTCTAGAGCTTTAGTAGACAGAGGGAATCCTACACAAACAAAAAAAAGAACATGCAACATCACATCAATCCACCTGATCACAACTCCACTAGCATGCACAGAACAACTAATTTACATCAAATGGCCTACATTCCTAGTTATGGGCTCCAATCACAAACAAGGGTGAATGTCTCTCTGTGAGCCCCTCTTAACCAGTTCCAAGTACTGTATTGATAAACATTATATACAGATCCGGGGCTAGGTATCATAGGGCACTAGAGGCAAACTTTTTTTTTTCCCCCCCTCAACCTTAAATCTCTATTCTAGTTGTAGAAGAGGGAGTAATACCGGTAGTAAATTTCAAAATTAATTACCACTCAACTTAGGTGAGTTTCATTAGGAGTTGCAGAAGCAACAACTCAAGTTGCAGAGTGTCCATCAAGGTAAGTACTTTCTATTAAACTTGATGATGATGATGATGATGATGATGATATTTCCTGAGGACTGGTTTAAAATTTTATTGAGCCAACTAGTGATCACATATGTTTGAAAGCCCATTTTACATGGTATATAATGCCACCGTCAGATTGCATCTCTGTGCATTAATGGCAAGTTGACAGCATATACAAAAGTAGTATGCTAGAGGTCGTGCTCCAAGATGGATGTCAAAACAGTTGAACAGGGGTCATACTACATAAAATCATTCCTGATGTATCATTTGCATAGTACAATTTGGAGTAAATGTCCAGTGCTGCTGGACAATGCCATAAACATCCATGATAACACAACAGCCCACAATGCAGTAATGGGGACGAGTGGGAAATCTTGGAACTCCCACCCTACTCGCTGATCTCAGTCCATATGACCAGTGGCGTATACTGGTCTGAAGGTCTGGGCTACCACTGAGCTTAATATTACACAAAACTTGCTTTTGAACTGCCGTGCGAAAAGAGTTCATATTTGAAAACCCTTCATTTAACCATACATTAAATTCACGACTAAATAACAAACACGGCCAACAATACAATTTAGACAGATTGCAACTGCCAGATAACTTATTCCACCTAGCATATGTAGGGGGCCTTGTCATATGTATAATATGAACTTTCTCACTGTATGGACGATGGCTGAAAGGAACTTCTAACAAACTCTCTATTATACAGTCATTGGCATTTAAAGCCCCCGCAGGTGTTTGTTCCATAATCTTCTTACAAAATCACAACTGGCACAGTTAAATCAAACGATGATGATGATAATTGTTGTTTTAAGGGGCCTAACATCGAGGATATCGGCCCCTAATGATCTGGGTGATAGCGAAAATGATAATGAAATGGAAACCAGAACAAAATTATCTCAGACGGAAAATACGTACAAAAAGGAACTCAGTTGGAAACAACTCACAATATGGTCTCACAAAAGGGAATTTAGAACGAAAAGTTGCACAAAAAGAATAGATTGAAAAAAGACCCACAAGACGTAGGCGAGATTCAAAATACGTACAAAATGCAATGTAGCGTCGAAATACTTACAAAATGCAACTGAAATTCAAAATACTTACAAAATGCAAATGAGATCGAAAATACGTACAAAATGCAATTGAGGTTCAAAATACTTACAAAATGCAATTGAAATTGAAAATACACAATGCAAGTTAGATTGAAAAAAAGCCGGTTCAGATTCAAAATACTCACAAAGTGCAATTGGAGTTCAAAATACTTACAAAATGCAATTGAAATTGAAAATGCTTACAAAATGTACGGTAGATTCAAACGACTCATGTGGATTGACAATACTTACAAAATGCAATTTAGATTGAAAATACTTGACAAAATGTAATTTAGATTCAAAATACCCACAAAATGCAATTAAGAATCAAAATATGTGCAAAATGCCCACCAAACAAAATGCAATTTAGATTCAAAATTCGTGCGAAATGCGGTTTTGGTTGAAAATACTTACAAAATGCAATTGAATTCAAAATACTCACTAAAAGGCCCGTCTACCTGCATTGAAAGACTTACTAAAAAGCAATTTAAATTGTCAATCTTTACAAAATGCAATTGAGGTTGAAAACAATCGCGAGATGTAATTTAGATCGAAAAAACACACAAAAAGTAACGTAGATTAAAAATGCCTTAAAAAATTGCTAGAAGGGAATTTAGACACACGGTGAACCAAGTAACAAAAACAGTGCGGGAATCTTAAAGAGAGAAGTAAATATAAGGAAAAGAGGAGTGGAGAGGAGAGGAGAGGGGAGGGGAGAAGGTCCGCCCCAAAGGGAAGGGACAAAATGGGAAAAGGGACCCAGCTCAGGAATCCCTCGGGGTCGCCAACTCCCGAACTCACCAGCCGTGAGCCCCTGAGGGTGTAGCATGATCGACGGTGCACCAGAAGTGATGGGGCTATATACACCCTGCCTCCTTAAGGGCCTGGAGCACAAGGCAGGAGGTAAAAGGAAAAGAAAAAGAAGGCTGACCCCTCACAGAAGGAGGGTATCAGGAAAGATGAGACAAGGGCCAATTAAGGCGGGAAAGTGAAAGACTCCCTAGGCCTCGGATAACCTAATACCGTCGGGGTAGTTAAAACAAAACACTACATAAAGATTCTTCAGCATACACACACTTAAATAAATCACACATCGAAAATACTACAACTTCTAAAAAATAATCACATCTATGTGCGCGATAATGTATATTTATTGTAGGCTATTTGTTGCTTTAAACGCTTTTAACTTCAAAGAAACTGCTGACTGTAGCGGAAACTCGCTCGCTATTAGCGCTGTGCCTGCACAGAACAAGGGTAGGTGCGGAGAGATGGGGAGAGCGGCGTGAGGCTGCCGCTTTCTTGGTCGGTTTCTACTGCGTTGCCGTGTTGACTACCCACTAACCATTACTTCTTTCGATAATGAAGAATGTGCATGAAAGTCACGATTGTTTGAATGCTTTGTTTAAACTGTAATAAAGTGTTATTTATTTTTAATGTAATTTTCTTGGGCTACCGGCGGTAGCCCCGGTAGCCCTAAGAATACGCCCCTGCATATGACTCCGTCTCATTCCGTATTTGAAAATACGCTGTGTGTGATACAGTAAGGAGAACAGTATTTCGACAAAAGGTGGTAATCGTAGACGAACCACACACAGCCAATGGTATTAAATGCCTTGAACGGAACTTGTAGCTCACCCTTTAGGGTGTCCGCTGGAAGCAGCTACAGACTCAGGCGAGCCGAACATGTCCTCGGACACTCCCGGCACTAAAAGCCATACGATAAATAAATAAATAAATGCCTTCCTCATCATTGGCAAAGATATGTTGGAGCCTTGTGGTGCTATTTTGAGAAATGTTCATTATTTCCTTTTGTGCAAAATAGATCAATGGTTTCTATTTATGTATCTTTCAATTTCCTCTACCCGTTGGCTCCTGCACCTGCACCAATTTGGTACTACAATTGCGAAGTATAATCCAGTGACCTTAAATCACATACAGTGAATTTCTATTCCTACTTCTATTCCTACTGCTTTACCGGTTAATGATATTATTTCCATTTTATGGCCTTCATTAGACCACTTTAGTCAATTCTATACAAAGGATTTTTGTTTTTTCTATCAGCCCAGTACTTCTTTATTCTGTCGGTTCACAATCTTCTTACTTAGTCTGTTTTGTTTTTTTAAATCCTTAATAGTAATTTGTAATTCTCTCACATCTTCTTTGATTTCTATAATCAATCTAATATCAAGTCGTAAGAAAGTGCCCAGGGACATCATAGCACGAGTACAACGATTATATGATGAAACTAAGAGCTGTGTACAGGTCCAGGATGGGAAATCAGGTTGGTTCGAAACAAAGAGCGGAGTCCAACAGGGAAGTTGCCTTTCACCGCTTCTCTTCATTATCATAATGGATGAAGTTTTAAAAGCAGTTAAAAGCAAGGATCAAGAAACTAATACCTTAGTTTTCGCCAATGATGTCTTGGTGGGGGGGCGAGTCAGAGGCTAGACTAGATCTTCGACAGAATGAATTTGCGACCATGGGTCTTAAAATCAGCAAAAGCAAGACAGTTGGTTTGGTGACGAGTAGAAATCCTTCAATGGTCCATCTAAGACTTGGAGATAGGAGGTAAATGTTGTAGAAAAATTCCAGTATCTAGGCAGTATTCTTTCCTCGGACAAAACCATACATCAAGAGATTAACAACAGAATACAGAAAGCGTCCAATTTCTATCAGGCAGTGCGTCAGCTACTTTGGGACGAAACATTTCCACAAGCTTCCAAGATTAGTATGTTCAAGATATGCTTAATACTTATACTAACATATGGACTGGAAGCAGCAACCCTTACTGGTTATGAATATTCCCAAATGGGAATATGATGTTATTTCCGTTTGATCAGATGAATTATCAATTAATATGATAAAATTGGTCCGGTTAACTTAAACACAAAATGCCAGCGTTTCGCCCCGGTGTGCCGTTCCCTGATAGAAAAAACAAAAATCCTTTGTATAGATGATGAGGAAGGCATTTAATACCATTGGCTATGTGTGGTTCGTCTACGATTACCACCTCGTTCTTGCCTTCAAAAGACGAAAATGGATAAAATAAGGAATGAGGATATTTGACAACTGGGACTGGAAAAGAGCCTGCTAGAGACACTCGTACTCAAGAGATTGAGATGGTATGGTCACATGAAGAGGATGGCTCTCCACAGGATATCTCGAGTGTACTTTGGCCAGAGTGTCCCTGGGAAGAGACCCGGAGGAAGAACTCGCGATGTGTGGGAGAAGCAAATTTATAAGGACCTTGAAGCTAGAGATAAGATCTGGCATGAAATACAAGAACAACAGTTATGGATGGACAGGACAAATTGGAAACGGCTCATTTATAACCCCACCCGGCATGCTGGAGTGAAGAAACGATGATGATGATGATGATGAATCAAATAATACTCTTACTGTTCCTTAATTTTTCTATTATTCTCCTACTGATTCAGCTTTCCGGTGTCCTGATTAAATATCCAAAGAATGATAAGCATTTTTTCTTAATTGCGGTCATTACTGATTCCATCTGCTTGTAGACTGTTTCATTAGTAGAAGCTAGTCTCCAATATCCATCCACTTGATTTTGTTCTCACTACTATTATTTCTATTTTGAGTATGTTGTCTATTTATGCAGTTGGTTGTTTTGAAGATGGTTTCACTTTCATTTGTAATTTCTGGTTGTGTGACCGTTTTGTAATGCTTTCATTGTGTAATATACAGGGTGGCGCACGAAATGTGTCACCATTTGTTTCGTACATAATTTATGAGTCACAATAGATATCCTGTTGAGCTTCTCAACAGCAGTAGTAGTGGAGCTTGTAGAAACAACTGAGTTATGAAATGACGCGTTATTCACGATACCGTCGCCAGGAGACCAGTGTTTCCAACATGGCCGAGAATGGACAGCGCAGCAGCGATCAGCAGTTGTGCTACTTTTTCATGAATCGAAAAGTCCTGTTGCAACTGAAAGGCGGTTTCGACAACAGTTTGTGACACGATGGGCGCCTTGCAAGAGAACCATTCGCAGGCTGTATGATCAATTTGTGCTGGAAGGATCAATATTGGAAGCGAAGCGACCTCGGCCGAAGCAGCAGTGCAACTGGGCATATCCAGACGCTCCGTTCAACGGATTCTTAAAAGTGACCTCCAGATGTACCCGTACAAGATGACCTCTGCTCAGAAGCACGGTAGAGCACAAGCAGCAGAGACTACTGTTTGCTCGCTGGGTGGAGGATAGGGAACAAAATCTCATCAACGTTTGGTTTTCAGACGAGGCGCACTTTCATTTGGACGGTGTGGTTAACAAACAAAATGTACGCTTTCGGGCTGCTGAAAATCCACAAGTGCTTCATGAATGACATCAAGCTACGAGGATTACAGTGTCAGGATGTCTACTGTAAGGATGAAGTAAAATTAGTTACTTTTTAGGTACCTTTTAGTTACCTTTTAGTTAATTTTAGTTACCTTTGAATTCAAGTTACGTCTGCGGTCTACAAGCATAGGCGCTCATCACGCGGTGAAGAAAAACAACAATGAACTGTTTTTAAAGAAGTTTTTTATTTATCGTATGGCTGTTAGTGCCGGGAGTGTCCGAGGACATGTTCAGCTCGTCTGAGTCTGTAGCTGCTTCCAACGGACACCCTTAGGTTGAGCTACAAGTTCCGTTCAATTTCAAGTTGCTACCAGATATCAATGATACCTAGTGGTGAACGTTGGAACTTTGATAGAGCGTTCCGATGAAATATAACCTAACAATTTAGCTTCACACAAGTTTTGTCTGTGGAAGAATCCTTTACATGCCTTAAATCCATGACATGGGACCGCCGGCTTTACTTCCCCTCCGAAGGAAGGCATACTGAAGGATTTTTAACGCTTTTAAAAAATTCGACGACTTCGGCCGGGTTTGAACCCGCTATATTGGGCACAGCAGTTCAGCATGCTATCAACTACACCACCGAAGCCGCTTTAAATGAAATTCACATAATGTTATAAAAATTTAAAAAATAATAAATATATGCTAGATATTTAATATCCAATGAGTTGTTTCAGCTAATATGTCGTCTTGTCCACAATATGTTGTTATTATTACGGTACCAAGAGATTGCTCAGCTCTTGACCATTTGGCGAGATTTCCTTCGTCCCCGCGGTAGGTCGCGAAGAAATGTATGCGATGTTACGCGATCGTCACCGAATTCTGTCTTCGCAGTCAAATGCGGAGAAATATCGAGATGTTACACGATCGGCGCTGGTCTCAGTTGTTTGGTGAGCTTCCCGTAGTTTTCACGATAGAACACGGAGAAAAATCGCGATTTAGATAATCAGCGTCACTTTTAGTCATTCGACGAGATTTCCATTGTCCTTGAGTTCGGGCACAAGAAAATATAGCATTATTACGCAATCGGCGCCACTTGCTGTCCGTTTGACAAGAATACAGTTGTCCTCGTCATTGAACGCGGAGAAATATCGCGATGTATCGCAATCGCTGCCGCTCTCGTCCGTTTTACGTTGTCCTCGAGTTATTATGCAATCGTCGCCGCACCCGGCCGTTCAACGATTGTCTGCCTGTCTATCTGTCCTGATAGAATGGCGGAGGCAAGCTCAAGGTTGGGCATGGTTAAAATTCACGCGTAGTTATGAACATGATGTTCGGTCGGCGCCGTGATTCCCTTTGTCCCTATGCTGTAGTTGGGAGTTCATGAGTTCAGGGTGGATCACGAGGAGGATTTAGTATTTCGATGCTACGTAGGCTGCCATTTTAAGTGGGTTGATGCACTTCTCGCTCCCCGCACGCTTTTAAGTATACGGTCATGGGAAAAGTGGCAAGTAGGTTTCGTGATGGGTGCCCTGTGAAGGGTGCCCAATCACCTTTGACAGGATTCCCGCAGTCCTCGTGGTCACAAGTTCACGATAGGGGACGGGTTTTATGATTTTACGAAACTGACGTCGATCTCGGTCCGTTTGACGAGATTCCCGCAGGCAAGTCGTGCGGTCAGCCGGCCGTCTTGAGGATGCGATTTTGGAGGATGAACGTTCGAAGTAGGTACGATATCGAATATTACGAATTGTTCTGAGAGGATTGCACGAATAATACGACAAGAGGGCAAGTTTTATTTCGATTGAGAACCACGAATTTTCAACAAGTTATCGAAATAATCGGTTAGATTATATATCCGATGGAACGAAAGTTCGAAGGAAAAATCGACTTATAACGGAATTTCGATTTAACCACACTGAATGTCGCAAATTTACTTGACATATTTTTTAAATAAGTTATATGTATTTCGAAGATTTTTCGCATTTTTTTCGAAACGGTAACATTTCGCAAGATTGCGACATTAAATTGTTTCGCGTTATTTCTGGACTTCAATTTGACATTGTTTCCAAATAACAGAAATGAGAGATTTCTTTTTAGTTTCGGAAGTATTCGCGAATAAACGTCTCGCGAAAAGTCAGGTTTCCTAATACAGTAACACAGAAAAATATTTCACACGAAACTTAAGACTTCTTGATGCCTAAAATATACGTTGAACCTATGTATACCGCTCAAGGTATCCTCGGTATGTATTTCCTTGAGGTCGGGCACGGAGACATATAGCTTAGTACTATGAAGTAGGCACGGCGCCGCTTGCGTGAAACTCGCAATCTCTGAGCCTAGCGGCGCGAGTTTAAATGATTCAACCCGCCTTCAGAAAATTTTCGTTACCCGTTTGTAAAATTCGTTACTTTTACGTTACTTTCGTTACCCTTTTGTAAAATTCGTTACTTTTTCGTTACTTTCGTTACCGGTAGACACCCTGAGTGTAGGCCGCAATTTCCAGCCACGGACTTTGATCTTCGAAGAAACTGTGATCAATGAGCGATATTTGAGCATTCTCTGCAAGAACTTTGTTCCACAGCTTCTTGCTACTGCGTTGCCCTTCAACACGCAGTGGTTCATGCAAGATGGAGCAAAGCCACATTCTGCAAGCATTGTGTTGGATTTCTTGCACGAGATTTCGACATGCGGGTCATTTCACTCACATTACCGGATCGTTTCAGTGACGGACAATTTCGGCCCCCCAATAGTCCAGACCTCAACCCATGTGCGACTTCCTTCTTTGGGGGTACATAAAGGGAATAATTTTCCCGAAACGTCCACATGTTTTAATGGAGTTCAGACACCTTATTCTTCAAGCTTGCAGTGAAATCATGGAAGACATGTGCCGCAGGGTTATCGCTAACATGAGTGTTCGTTTGAAGGAAAATAGAAATCAAAATGGTGGACCTATTGAGCATGTGCTGCGTTAAAATAAATCTCCACATAGTGTACTCCTTGGTAGTATATGTTCCTTTGAGTTTGTCTTGACAGTAAAGCCTTTATTCAGAAACAAAATGGTGACACATTTCGTGCGCCACCCTGTAGTTGCCATGACTGTTATGTAATGTTTTGATTTTGTCATATAGTTACCATGACGTATGAAATAACACATATATAAGGAAGGCCAGAGGGAGGGGGAAGTGAATACTTCACCATATAACTTAAGTACCAATTCTCTTCTGTAAACTTCATATAAAAACTTTGAATGATCCAGTAAGACTATTCAGTGTCTGGACTTAAAGGGAAAATTTGTATTAATCCAATTACTTGGGTCAGGTTGTAGATCGCTGATATCCATCACCAATATTAGGATGTAAACAAAATCCTTCCACTGGTAACCAGGTGTTCATTGGACAAATGTGCAAGTCTATTGCCTTTTATTAACGACATAACAGTACACCTCTTGGTGGAATGGTATGTGTAATTGGCTGCCACCCCAGGCATAATTCCCAGCTCTGTCAAGAAATGTAATTCTAGTTTTAGGTACTGGTATAGTATCGTTAACATACAAGTCACTGAAGTTGTGTCAATTTTGAAGACATACACCAGGCTTTTGTGCCATAATTATGAGTTTATTAACAACACAACAAAGCCAACGAGACAAATTTACAGTGTCATATTCAGAACATAAAATAATAATAAATAATGTTATTTGTTTTACGTCCCTTTTAACTACTGAGGCTTTCGAAGACGCCGGGATGCTGGAATTATGCCTCAAAGGGGACCTTGAACAAGCCAGTAATTATACTGGCATGGCTCCGTCGCATTTGCCAACTGAGTGCTCTAGGTTACTATCATGCAAATTGGGCCCAGCAGGCGAGAACGTTACCACTGTGTCACGCAGCCAGTTGACATAAAAGATTACTGGTGTAGGATAAGAAAGGCAGGACAAAGGTGGTTGTGATAGTAGTTTTAAAGGTCATCGGCCCAGGACTGGTGTGAATTAATCCTACAATATGAACAGGGACATTGGCTTTCAGATGAGCACTATCCGGTTATCAGTAGTTAAATATATATTATACTAGCAGTAGTACCCGGCTTCGTCCGGCGGAATGATGATAATATTTCAGTCTCCTTAACACTCAACGTCATAAATTATATTTATTTATGTATTTATTTCTTACATTATCAAACCCAGTGACAATGTTTATATGGGAAGGCTCTGTAAAATAATGATCATTCTCGTGATATTTGTCTTCAGTCCGAGTCGAGATATGTCGTTAGCGGTCCTAGAATTCGTGACATCTCAGTCGTAGAAGACTTTATGTGTTGGTGATTAGAAATATAATGGACTTAAAATCTAGGTCATTTTCCCCCAATGACGTTGAGGGCGTAACATCTAGGTAATTTGCCCTACTGATCAGGATGATATTGAAAATTACTACATAACTGACATATGAAACTTAGAAAATAATAGAAAAAGTTATTTTTAGGACTCACATTTCGGGAAAGACTTGATTATTTTTTGCCAAAGAGCTCCCACTTAGATCGCTATCTGGTTAAAAGTTTCATCTTGTTAAGGTTTAAACTGTACGATAAATGTCTGAAACAATTCCTCAAAGAGAAGCTTCCAGAAAGCTGCACGAACCTGAGAATATCGCAGATGATGACGATATATGATGACAGACGTTCTGGGGGGAGGGGGGGGTTCCCGGTCCTATTCACACTGACCGGTGAATCACTCATTCTTTCGTAACACTACAGTGGATTGAGCAAAGACTCTGTATGAACATCAGCATAGTCAACAATACCAGGTAACACGGCGGGGTCTGGACATTTCTCTCATGTCACCTCGCGATGAATCAGCAAGCTATTCTCACACCTGCCCCCTCCTCCTCCCTCCACCCACCAGGGTCTCACAACTTGTGGGACGTGGGTTTGCGACCACGGGACCCCAGCTGAGTCCGGCATTGCTTCTACTTACTGGTGCCGGGCTCCTTTCAGTTCTCTTTCCTGTCAGCCTCCCTTGGTCAAACTCTTGTTCTCTTCCGACCCCGATGGTATCAGGGTATCCGAGGCCTAGCGACTCTTTCACTTTCCCGCCTTAATTGGCCCTTGTCTAATCATTCCTGATAGCCTCATTCTTCGAGGTGTCAGCCTTCTTTTTCTTTTCTTAATATCTCATGTCTTCTGCTCAAGACCCTCAAGGAGGCAAGGTGTGTGTAGCCCCATCACTTCTGGTGCACCCTGGATAGTGCTACATGCTCAAGGGCTCATGGCTGGTGAGTTCGGGAGCTGGCAACCCTGAGGGTTTCCTGAGCGGGTCCGGTTTTACCCCTTCTATTGCCTTTGGGACGGACCCTGTCCTCTTTCCGGGAATGGAGTGGTCTGTCCGCAATTTCAAGCAGACAGTGTTACTCGCAGGGTACCAAAGGGTAAGTATACACATTTTGGTTCTGATCGGTGAAACGGTGTAGATTTGTGCCAAAGTGCCTAAATGCAGGGAATGGGGTGATCTGTCCGCAATTTCAAGTGGACAGGGTTACCCGTAGGGTTCGAAAGGGTAAGTATACAAATTTTGGTCCGGATCGGTGAAACGATATAGATTTTTGGCAAAGGGCCTAAATGCAGGAAATGGGGTGGTCTGTCCGAAATTTTAGATGGACAGTGATATTCACAGGGTTACAAAGGGTAAGTATACACATTTTGGTTCAGATCGGTGAAACGGTGTAGATTTGAGCCAAAGGGCCTAAATGCAGGGAATGGAGTGGTCGGTCCGAAATTTCAAGCAGGCAGTGTTACTCGCAGGGTTCCAGACGGTAAATAACAAATTTTGTTTGAGATCTGTGAAACGGTGTAGATTTGGGCCAAAGGGCCTAAATGCAGGGAATGGAGTGGTCTGTCCGCAATTTCAAGCAGGCAGTGTTACTCGCAGGGTACCAAAGGGCAAGTATACAAATTTTGGTTCTGATCGGTGAAACTGTGTAGATATGGGCCAAAGGGCCTAAATGCAGAGAATGGGGTGGTCTGTCCGAAATTTCAAGTGGACAGGGTTACCCGCAGGGTTGCAAAGGGTAAGTATACAAATTTTGGTTCAGATCGGTGAAACTGTGTGGATGTTTGCCAAAGGGCCTAAATGCAGGAAATGGGGTGGTCTGTCCGAAATTTTAAGTGGACTGTGTTATTCACAGGGTTACATAGGGTTAGTATACAAATTTTGGTTCAGATCGGTGAAACGGTGTGGATTTGTATACATAACAGACAGACAAACATTGAGCTTTATATATATAGATTAATCGCTCCTTCTCTGTTATTTACAAGAGTTTCATTCCCAATACGTGCTGTGATAGTATAATTATGAGCTATTGATTCTCCTTAGATGTTGTTGTTTGAGTCTTCAGTCTTTTGACTGCTTTGATGCAGAACTCCATGCCTCCCTGTCCTGAGCTAATCATTTAATCTCAACATAGCTACCACACCCTACATCTGAGGCAATCTGTTTAACATACTCGAACCTTGGTCTACCCCTATGGTTCTTGTCCTCAACCCTTCCTTCAATAACTAAGCTTGCTATTCCTGGGTGTCTCAGTATGTGTCCCATCAACCTATCTCTTCTCTTCATTAGCAGTCGCCAGAAACATCTCTCCTCTCCCACTCGTCTTAATACCTCTTCATTTGTAACCCTATCTACCCATCTGATCTTCATCATTCTCCTGTAACACCACATTTCAAACGCTGCAATTCTCCTCTTTTCTGATGCACCAATAGTCCAAGTTCACTTCCATAGAGTGCGACACTCCAGACAAAGGTTTTCAAAAATGTCTTCCTAATACCTAAATCTATATTCGATGTCAACAGATTCCTTTTCTGTAGAAATGCTTTCCTTGCCTGAGCCAACCTACTTTTTATATCCTCTTTGCTTCGTCCATCACTGGTTATTTTGCTTCCTAAGTAACAGAAGTCTCCTACTTCCTTTAGTTTTTCCCCTGCCAATTTGATGTCCATAGAGGTTTCTGATTTATTGCGGCTGCATTCCAATATTTTTGTTTTACATTTATTAATTTTCATCATGAATTCTTTCCTCAAGACGGAGTCTATACCATTCAAAAACTCATTCAAATCCTCAGGCGTGTCGGCCAAGATTACGATGTCATCAGCAAATCTCAGAGTTGAAATTATTTCTCCTTGAATCTTCACTCCCACTTTAAATTTCTCCCTAATTTCCTTCATTGCTTGTTCAATGTAAAGATTGAAAAGTATGGGTGATAAGTTGCAGCCTTGCCTCACACCTTTCTGAATACCAGCTTCTCTCTCATGTCCATCAGCTCGAATGACTGCTGTCTGGTTTCTGTATAGATTGTAGATCACCCTCCTATCCCTATACTTTATTACAATCATTTTCAAAATGTCAAACAATTTAGTCCAATCAACATTATCAAAAGCCTTTTCTAAGTCTACAAATGCAATGAATGTTCTCTTATCTTTTCTTATTCTACCTTCCAAAATCAGCCTAAGACTTAGTACAGCTTCCCTTGTTCCTACATTTCTCCTGAAACCAAACTGGTCTTCAACCAATTCCGCTTCTATCTGGCTTTCCATCCTCTTGTAAATCATTCTAGACAGGATCTTTGAAGCATTAGTAATCAAGCTGATTGTACGGTAATCCTCACATCTGTCAGCTCCTACTTTCTTCTGTATAGGGATGATAACATTCTTCTTGAAATCAGAGGGTACCTCACCTGTCTCATAAATCCTACTCACCAAGTCAAATAACCTGATGAGACCTTCATCTCCTATCCAGCGTAGCAACTCAATCGGTATATCATCTATACCTGGTGCTTTGTTCCTGCTTAAGTCTTCTAATGCTCTGTCAAATTCTGATCTCAATATTAAATCTCCTTTTGCATCCTCATCAATTTCCTCCTCCCCTTCCATTACATGATTCTCAATCTCCTTTCCCTTATACAAACACTATGTAAGCTTTCTATCTCTCAACCTTATCTTCCCTATCTGTTAGAGGCTTTCCATTTGTGTCCTTAATATTACAGCACTTAGTCTTCTTTTCCCCAAATGTATTCTTAATCCTTCGATAAGCTGTGTCTACTTTTCCTAATTTCAGACAATTTTCTATACCTGCACATTTCTCTTTCAACCATTCTTCTTTCGCTACCTTGCACTTCTTGTTAACCTCATTTCTCAAACGTCTGTATTATGCTTTCCCCCTTTCATCTCTTCCATTCTTGTGTTTCCGCCTTTCATCCAACAATTCTAGTATATACTGAGTGATCCACGGTTTTCTGCCTTTTCTTTTTTTCCTACCAATGTTTTCTCTTGTGGATTTTGTTATTTTATTCTCCAAAAGTGTCTATTCGTCTGCAATTGAAGTTTGTTTAGGGTTTTTCATTAGTCTTTCCTTTATACTCTTCTTGAATCTTTCGTTTACATCCTTCTCTTTCAGTCTGTCTATTGCCCACTTTTTTGGCTTTCGACTATTCTTCAGTTTCATAAACTTTAATCTGCATTTCCTAACAACCAGATTGTGATCAGAGTTTATGTCAGCACCGGGATATGTTTTACAATCCAAAATCTGGTTTTGGAACCTCTGCTTGACCATAATGAAGTCGATTTGGTAACGCCCTGTATCTCCTGGTCTCATCCATGAGTATATTCTTCTATTGTGGTTATTGAATAAGGTGTTAGCTATGACCAACTAATGTTCGGTGCAGAATTCCATCAGCCTGCTTCCTCGATCATTCCTTTCACCTAATCCGAAATCTCCTACTATCTTCCCTTCTCTTCCTTTTCCTACCACAGCATTCCAATCTCCCATTACTATAACATTTTCATCACCATTGACATACCGCAGAATTTCATCTATTTCTTCGTAGACCTTTTCAACATCTACATCATCAGCAGCTTGACTGGTAGGCATATAGACTTGTACCACTGTGGTGCACGTAGGTTTTGTATTGATTTTTGCTACAATAATCCGTTCACTAAATTGCTCATAATATTCCACCCGCTGTCCAAGTTTCCTACTCAATATGAGACCAACCCCTGCTTGGCTATTGTTTGATATAGTGCTAATGACCCTATGTCTCCTGACCAAAATCCTGTTCTTCCTGCCAGTGCATTTCAATAATCCCAACCAAATCCAACCTCAACCTATCCATTTCCCTTTCCAAGTTTTCTAACCTTCCACTTCCTAGCAGACTTCTAACATTCCACGCTCCGATCCGTAGAATATCAGATTTCCTCTTTGTCACTTCTGTGATGTTAACCCCCTCTCGAGTAGTCCCCACCCGGAGATCCGAAGGGGGGACTAGTTGACCTCCGGATTGGAATTTTACAAGGGAGGAGGCCATCATCACATGTAATTATGCATAGAGAGGTGCATATCCTCGGGAATAGCGTTACGACTGTAGTTTCCCATTGCTTTCAGCCGTGCAGCAGAAATAACTGCAATAATGAACTGAGATTGTAGATGTGATGGAGAGAAGAAAGCTGGATGTACTGGGCTTGGCAGAAACAAGATGGAAAGGAGAAGGTCGCAGAGAACTGAGGAAAGGGTTCCGGTAGTACTGGAGTGGGAAGAGTGAAGGAAGGAGCAGCGGAATAGGAGTAGTTGTGAGAGATGGAATGAAGGAAGAGGTAAAGGGAATAAGTGACAGGATCATGAAGATCAGAGTAACTGTAAAGGGAAGAAGCCTGGAGATAGCCCTGGTATATGCCCCTCAAGTTGGATGTACAGCTGAAGAGAAGGCAAACTTTGAGGAGGAGCTACAACAGCAGTTGAATGGTCAGAGCATCGTCATGGGAGATTTGAATGCACATGTAGGAAGTGAAAGGCAAGGATATGCAAATGTAATGGGAGCAGAAGGATGGGGCAGTAGGAATGAAGGAGAAAGTTGCTGGATTTTTGCAAGAGAAACGGTTTAGTGGTAGGCAACTCTTGGTTCCGGAAGAAAGAAAGCCACACGGTAACGTGGTACAGCAGTGATTTAACAAGGAAATTTTTGGTAGATTACATTCTGTACGACTGGGAAATGAAGAGAAGTGTCAAAGATATAAAGGTAATATCATCAGAGGCCTTAGATAGCGACCACAGACTACTAGTAATGAACCTGAGAGTTGTTAAAGATAGCAAGAGGACAGAGTACCAGGAAAGGAGAATCAAAGTATGGAAACTGAAGGAAAAGGAAGTCAAGGAAGAATTCTAGAAGATGATAAGGGAAGGGATGCCAACAGACAATTCTAAAACAGGGGAAGAGGAATGGAAGCAATTCAAAAATACAATGGTGGAAGCTGCAGTGGCAGTATGTGGAAGAACAAGCAACAGAAAGTGGTGTAAGGAGACACCAAGGTGGAATGAGGGAGTAAAAGAAACTGTGGAAAGGAAGAACAAGGCTTTCAGAGTGTGGTTCCAGGAAAGAACTGATCTAGCAAGGGAAGATTATAAGATAAAGAAGAAAGAAGCAAACAAGATTGTCGCAGAGGAGAGGAAGAAGTGGATGGTAAAGTGGACAGAGATAATGGAGGAAGACAGCAGAGGGAATAAGAAAGTACTTCATGGGATGGTCAAAAGTAAGAAAAGAGGTCTGCGAGAGGATGTGGTAATGGTGGATAAAAACGGAAATTAGGTACACAACCACGAGACACTCAAGACAGTGTGGAAAGAGTACTTTGAGGATTTGCTGAATCCAAATGGTCATAGGGAGAAAGACAACGTACTGGAAGATGGAGAAGACAACACAGGAATGGAAAAGGACCTGTCTTGGAGAGAACTGGATTTATTTTATTTATCGTATGGCTTTTAGTGCCGGGAGTGTCTGAGGACATGTTCGGCTCGCCTGAGTCTGTAGCTGCTTCCAGCGGACACCCTAAAGGGTTAGCTACAAGTTCCGTTCAATTTCAAGTAGTTCCAACTTTCGCCACCAGATATCAATAACCTAATGGTGAACGTTGGAACTTTGATAGAACGTTCTGACGAAATCTAACCTAACAATTTTGCTTTGCACAAGTTTAGTCTGTGAAAGGATCTTTTACATGCCATAAATCTATGACATGCGACCGCCGGCTTTACTTCCCCTCCGAAGGAAGCATACTGAAGGCAATGGCTACAGACAAGATGAAAGGAGGAAGGGCACCAGGTGTGGACGAAGTGAGTGTTGAAATGGTGAAGGCAGCAGGGGAGGTTGGGAAACAGTGGCTGTACCGTGATGAGGGTGGTATGGAAGGAGAAAAAGACCCCAGAAAATTGGAGTCAGGATTAATTGTCCCAGTATTCAAGAAAGGAGTGCAGAAATTACAGGGGAGTCACACTCGTACCACTGCGCCAAGATAAATGAAAAGATATTAGAAAGTAGAATACGAGCCAAAGTGAAGAGAGAATTGGAGAGGAGCAGTATGGATTCAGACCTGGGAGATCAACAGTGGATCTCATATTTTCAGTGAGACAGCTCCAGGAACACCACTACGAATTTGGAGAGGATCTGTTGATGGCCTTCCTGGACATCGAAAAGGCCTATGATAGTGTGTGTAGGGAGAAGGTATGGGAAGCAATGGAAAACATGGGAGTGGTAAAAGGGACTGTAGGCAGAGTGAAGGAGATGTATTGTGGAAGTGTGAGTTGTGTGAAAGTTGGAAGTGAAAGAACAGACTGGTTCAGACAAATGAGTGGCCTGAAACAGGGTAGTGCACTGTCACCCCTTCTCTTTATTGTGGCCATGGACGAGGTAATGACATGGGTAGCAGGAAAGATAGGAGAAGATAAGATGAAAGCAATGGTGTTTGCAGATGATCTCATAGTCTGGGAGAAACAAGGGGGAGGAAATTCAGGAGCAACTGAAGGCTTGGGAAGAAACAGAGGGAGAGTACGGATAGAAGTTCAACATCAGTAAATGTGAGATCCTGTTAACGACAAGGAAAAAGGACAGACCAAAGAGTGGGATAACACTTAGAGGTGGACAGCTGAAGAAGGTGGAAAGTCTGAAGTACTTGGGAAGTATAGTGGAAGAAAATGGGAGGAATGACGAAGAGATTATGGAACGTGGCAGACAGGCAGAAGCATTAGGCGCTTAGTGTGGAATAAAGATGTCCCACAAAAAAGCAAAGAAGTGTTATACAGAAGCTACTATATCCCGATACTGACCTATGCATCAGAAACGTGGATAATGAAGAAAAGAGACAAGCAGAATACAGGCAAGTGAAATGAAGTTCCTGCGAAGTAGGATCGGAGTAACAAGAACCGACAGGGTGAGGAATGAAAAGGTCAGGGAAATAGTGAAAGAGGAGTCCTTGCAAGGTAGGATTGAGACATCAAGACTGAGGTGGTATGGACACTTCAAGAGAATGGAAGAGAAAAAGATTCCCAAGAGGATCCATGAGATGCAGATGCAGAAGAAACGACCAAGGGGAAGACCAAGAGATAGATGGCTGAAAGGAGTGGAGGAATGTGTCAAGAAGAGAGGCAAGGACTGGACCAGAGTGACAACGGAGAGCTGGTGGGAAGAAAGGACAAAGTGGCGAGGCTTATGTTCCAAACAGACCCAGCCTGGGACTGGAAACTGTAAAAGATGATGATGATGATGATGATGATGATGATGATGAACTGACAAAACCTCTGTATCCTATATTAAAAAAATCCTTATGCCCATTTTCTTTCATTCATCCATCATATCTTCCATAAGTTATTATAATGTAATACAAGTAGTAAATATTCTGTAATTGTCAAAGTATAACCCTAATATGCTATGCAAGTAGGATTCCTTCAATGTATTGGAAACTCAATAATAAATTAGCACAATATAACAGCTTTTGATTCTCCTTTGACCGGATTACGTTGATACATTAGCACCACAAGATAACAGCATTTGATTCTCCTTAGATGACTGGATTACGTAGATAACTTAGCACCATAATATAACAGCTTTTGATTTTCCTTAGATGACTCGATTACATTGATAAATTATCATCACAATGTAACAGCTATTGATTCTTCTTAGATGGCTGGATTACATTGATAATCTTGGAACGCTGGAAGGAGCACTTCTCCAATCTCCTAAATCGTCCATCAGAAGCTGCTGAAGACTTCCTCTGTGATGTGCCGCAACAACCTGAACAACTGTGGTTGGCAGTACCTCCTACTTATCATGAATTCAGTGCAGCTCTCACCCAATTGAAACCCAGAAAAGCACCTGGCCCAGATAACATCCCTCTGGAACTAATTCAAGCCGGAGGTCATTCCCTCAAATCAAGAATTTTCATCCTTATCCTCAGAATTTGGGAATCAAGAAAGGTACCTGGAGACCTAAAGAATGCCACTATCGTCACTATCTTTAAAAAGGGTGATCGCAGTGTTTGTGGCAACTACCGTGGTATATCACTGCTATCAATTGTGGGGAAGATTCTTGCAAGAATTCTACTTAACCGCCTCAAGGTTATCTCTGAGAGGATCCTCCCAGAGTCACAATGCGGATTTAGAACGTCCAGAAGCACAATTGACTTGATTTTCTGTGTGAGACAGCTACAAGAAAAATGTAGAGAACAACAGAATCCACTCTTCTTAGTCTTTTATGACTTGGAAAAGGCATTTGATTCGGTTCCAAGACCAGCCATGTGGGCAGTGCTGAAGCGGTTTGGTTGCCCTCAGCGTTTTGTAGATCTAATCAAAGCTCTCCATGATGGCATGACAGGTCAGGTTTGCCATCAGAATAAGATGTCCGATGAATTTCCCATTACCCATGGACTGAAACAAGGATGTGTACTGGCTCCAACGCTTTTTGCGCTGTACTTGGCTGCAATGCTTTATGATTCACCCACAAACATCCCAGGTGTGGAGATCAAGTATCGTTTTGATGGAGGTCTTTTCAACCTAACTCGTCTCCGCTCCTTGAGGAAAACTCAGGTTACTAAGGTTACTAACATGTTGTATGCAGATGATGCTGCATCACCAACTCTCACACCAGAAGAGCTGCAAGAGTCAGTTAACTGTTACAAAAGTGCATGTGATCGCTTTGGTCTTACCATAAATGTCAATAAGACTAAAGTCTTGGCACAACCTTCACCAGGCACACCTCTTCCTCAGTTCAATATCTCCATTTCAAATTTGCCATTAGAACAGGTTGACCACTTCTCGTACCTGGGCAGTACCATTTCTGTGAGCTGTACCTGTGAGCAGGATGTGGATAAGAGAATTGGCGCAGCCCATGCAGCATATGGACGATTAGCGCACCGGGTCTTCATGAATAAAGATCTATCCATGAGTACAAAGCTTATGGTGTACAAAGCAGTAGTCATTTCTACATTGTTGTATGGCTGTGAAACGTGGACCCTTTACCGACGTGATCTTAGGAAGCTTGAGCGTTTTCACCTACAAAAACTTCGATCAATCCTGAGGATTAAATGGGAAGACCGCATTACCAATATTGCTGTTCTGGAAAAGGCTCAAATCAACAGCATAGAATCATCCATAATAGGTCACCAATTTAGATGGATTGGTCATGTCCATCGGATGGATGATGTGAGATTACCTCGTCAAATGCTATATGGTGAGTTATGCTATGGCACCAGACCTCATGGTGGTCCTAAGAGGCGCTACAAGGACCAATTTAAGCACACCCTGAAATTGACAGGTCTTGATCCACAAACCTGGGACATGCTGGCTGAAAACCGCTCAACTTGGCGCCGTACCATCTCGGATTCTGTAAAGACGTTTGAAAGGGATCGACGCATACATGAAGAGGCCAAGCGTCAAGCTAGGAAACTTCGAGCAGCCCAACCACGTCCTCCTCCAGCAATACTATGTGACTTGTGTGGTCGCTTGTTCCATGCCAGGATTGGACTCTTTAGTCACCGTAAACACATCCACAAACTGGACTGAAGGAAGAAGATTTATACTCGGATTCGAGTTAAAGCCGATGATGATGATGACATTGATAAATTACGGTAGCACCACTATATAACAGTTTTTGATTGTTTAACAAAATGATTATTTTCTCTACTTTGTGCACTTCTGCCAAAAATTATTACAAAATTATGTATATTAATTGTTATGAACCATCTGAGTTGTATTTTAAAAACCATGATTGTACAAAATATGTTTTTAAAGCTTATGAAATAGCCTTTTATGTGGCATCATGAGGTTGCATCGTTTGACTCCGTAGAAAGGGCCTATTTTACTTGCTATCAAGCAAGTTGGTGTTTAATAATAAGTGACTAATGTAGTTATTTCATGACTGTTGTCAATACAGGTCCTTCAAGTTGAGCTATGTAAATCACATTTGGTCCTCACGGCACTCTACGGAAGCTCACAAATTTTAAGTTTTAATTCATGTTCTGGTGTTGGCTTTGAGCACATGTATGGAGACTAAAAGACAAACTAAAACTCAGCCAAAGGATGCCCAAATAGAGCTCAGGTTCCTCTGCCACACAGTCCAAACAGAGTATAGAAATTAGCACCTACACAAGATAGCTACTCAAGGTATTTGAGACTAGGCTATTATCATTATTGTAATCAGAATGCTTTCTTTCATATCATAGAGCTCTGCATCTGTCCTCACAAGGCTGATTAAAACTCATTTTAGACCCTTGCACAAAGGAACATTCCTTAAACAGAGCTAGGAATCAAACCCGGAATCAGCAGTGCAAACGTAAGCTACACTAACCATTAGACCATACAAATAGTGAAACTCTTAAAAGGTGTCTACAGCATTCTTGTGAAGGAGCTCATAACTACTAGGAAATGAAGCTACAACAATGCTACACATACAATGGAGCAAGGCCAGTACTTACCTTCGAGCCTCTTCATATTTTATTTGCTGTTTCAGGAAGACAGCATTTTTCAGTAATTCTTGAATATTATTGAAATTTTCTTCAGCCCCCTCCATTGACTTAACAGCACTGTAACAAAAATATTATTATTATCATCACCACACCTTTGATGACTGATGTATCAAGTGTTCTTAGCATGTCTCTCTGTGGGACTTTCCACTATCTCTGCTCCCACCTGCATGTTCTTATGATGGTCGTGTCCAAGTTCCTATCCTCCTTTTCCTGTCTTTTGATTCTAAGTGCCGTAATATGTATGGTATTGATCTTTGAAAGCATAGATCCTCTGAAACTGATTAATAGAATGACTCTTAGGGTATACAGATTAGAATGTATGATTGTATTATGTTTGTTTGATCACCTAGGCCAGGGATCTCCAAACTATGGCCACCAGTCCGGCCCACCATAGTTTATTTTGAATGAAGTATAATAATCATCAATTTCTGTTTTCCGGCTTGGGCCGGGTTGGAGCAAAATGTCACCCCTCCACTCAACTGTCTGTCCACCATCCTTCCTCAACCACTGAACTCCACTCCAGGTTCTGTTCTCTCGCACTGTCCTTCACCAAATCCATCTACCATACGGTACTCTAGGTCTTCCTCGTCCTCTCTTTCCAGTCATCTGTCTCTCCATCACTTGTTTTGGCTTTCTTTCATCATTCGTCCTTTTCATATGTCCATACAATCTCAATCTGTTCTGCTCCAGCTTATCACTCAGCTACTTCATTTCTCACTCTATCTCTCCTAGTCTTTTGTACCATACACCTCAGAAATTTCATTTCGGCTGCCTGTATTATACTTTCATCTCCCCTCGTCATCGGCCAAGTTTCTGTACATCATTCATCATCATCATCAATTTCTGTTTTCCAGCTTAAACCGAGTCGGAGCAAATGAAGTACATCATACAAAATTATGATAATAAGATGTTTTTTAATTAATGACCAATTAAAAACACAATAACTGACATACATATTGAACATTTTATCTGTAATTAATTATATAATATTTACCTAAAAACTTACAGTAAGTGACATACATAGGTAATTCACATAATGAAATCGAACATTATAATTATGATTAATGAGATTTATGTAGCTGTAACCTTCCACAGCAAAAGTGGATCATGTCTACTAATGGAAGTTATCAGCAGCGACTTCAAATGCTCATCAGTTAATTTGGATCTGTAAATATTTTTAGGAGAATGTATTTCACACAGATAAGTAGTAGTGGCGAAAGCTGGGAAAAACCACGAGCAAACTGATAACTCAATCTTCGGCTAGACTCGAAGCCAAAATTTGTTCGTACTTCGAAACTACAGTATGTGGAGGAGTTAGTGTGACCCTTAGGCTAAAACGTTTGGAGACCCCTGACCTAGGGTGATTCGCCAAGGTATGGCCTCGATTTTTCAAAGTAGGTCCTCTGTAATCATCTATTTTTCTGAAAGAGAAAAAAGAGATAGAGAAGATATTGAATGTCTTCAGAGAAATCATTTGCATTATCATTCCTGCATGCAGAGAGAGAACACACAAGTTGCCAGATACTGATCCCTCTTTCATTAAAAAAGTATCTGATGAAAAATTAATTAATTTTATGAGTTTAGAGACATCTATCTGTGTGGAGGGAATTTAACCTAGAAGAAGATTTTTTCTTTACGTACCAGTAAATTGATCGATAAGAGTTCTTTCACCTTAAAATATCCTTTAATGGCAACTGACTGCACCAAAATTCAATCCTGCAACCTTGGGTTGCTAAGCCACACAACTGGCCAACGAATAACTAAAAGATTTTTTTTTGTATGGACATTACCAGGCACTCCAATAATAATGTCAGTAACAATGGTTTACTTACCCCACAGCATACTCCACATCATAGCATCGTCCTTGAAGTTCGTGGTGCAGCTTGGTAACTTCCACTCTTTTCTCTACCATGGGAGGGAGAGCTTTCCGCACATGTTCCTGCAGGCGGTAAAATGCAAGAGAAGGCTCATTTGCCACGATATGCATATTTTCCGATATTCTTTCTGTTGCTGTAAACAAACGGCAAAAACAAAATTAAAAAATTGGGATGATAAGAAGTAAAAATGACCTCATTGAAAAAAGAAAAAAAAAAGTTAAACGTGGATTCCAAGTCAGCTGGTATCCCTGTAACTAAAAAAGAACTTTAATAGTTAAAAAATTGCCTATATCTAATAGAGAAATGAGTTTGGCTTCAAACCTCTCGGTGCCAACCAATGTCTCCAATACTCTCCTTATCCACCTGAAACGATTTGCCAATTGTGAGAATGGTTAGTTTCAACTACTCGTACCTATAGTAAGTTATGACCTTAGTTACTAATAATCTGTAATGATTTCTACCCTATCTATCAAATAGTTTCTGAATACATGCAGCTCTTTTAGTTCTTATTAATGTTTCTCCTGATGGTAGACACACCATTTTCTTCTGGCAGTAAGTTGTTTTCTTAAAGAGTCTGGCATAACAGACACAGCTCAAACAGAAGAATCTGGCGAATTGTATTGCAGTTTATAAAGTTCAAATTAAAGGTTTATCAATGGAACACAGTCGTCTAACAATATCAGAATTGGAAGATGGCAGGAGCAGGAAAAAGAAACATGACACATTAAAATGGGGAAGAACAAAAGGAAGTTAGACAAGATGTCTGGCAGTATTGAAAAGGTCATTAAACAGGAAACATACCACAGGAATATGGAAATACTGTACATGTATTGTTTCTAAAGTTTGGGATGTGAAATTGGTAGGTGTAGATGTACCATTTTATGATTGGAAAGTCTGTAAAAACCACTAAAGCCCTCCAATCAGTGTCATTTTAATTTTTCTCCATGAAAAATAGTATATGGGGAATGTTTTGGCTAATGGTGAAATGTATTCATAACAGTGATACCTGCATGAAGGTGTAAAACTGTTTGAGTTTAACCATCTACATCACCGCAGCCAGCCATGATCACAATACATTTCCAGGTCTTGGATGAAGAGTGTGTTGATGGGAAATTTCCTTGATATCATAGAGATGACACTAGAGTCATCTTAGAGTCAAAATTAGAACAACTGCATAATATCCAGGAATTTGGCCCTCAGCACTCTTTCATCTAAGATTCCCACTGTGGCGAGCTGATACTATGTCAGTGGTTAAACGTGCCTGCCCAGACAGCAGGAGATTCAGGTCTGAACTCCAATTGTAGTCTCATTTTAAGTGTTATTCAGCAGTTGGCAATAATAATATTTGGAAATGGGCTTAATGTTCTTTTGGTTACTGAGGTTTTAGACACTAGGGCACTGGAGTTTTGATATGTCAGTAAATCTAAAAATACAGGTCCCTAGCATTTATGCACCCTCAAATGCCAACCTACTGTGCTGGGATGATACAATATCCTACAACATTGGACACAGCAGGCGGGAGACTTACGACTGCACCACACAGCCAAAAGAGGAAAGTTTGCCGTAAGTTCCATATTCCATATACCACCAATTATTTCCAAGTATTGTGCTATAATACAGCAAGCATTTGCATTCAAGGTATGCTACCATACACATTTAATTTAGGGAGTTTCAACTAAATTATTTCTATTACTTTGCCATAATTAAAAAATGGTGCCTCGTAGAGCACGTTCTAAACTTTCTTTTCTTCCAAATATCACTAAACTGATGTCGTACTTCCAGAACAGGTATGGCTTTATACCTCATTATACTTGAGTAGTCCGTTTGCAAGGGCCGCTAAGTGCATTATAAACGAAACCGAGTAAATGACGAAAAACTGCTACGACCAAACTATTTAAGCGAATACCATATTTCTTACGCCTGAAAATCAACATAAAAGCATTTATTATTCAGTTAAAATCTGTGAAATCTACGGTTGGATCTTCTGTCCTAAAACATAAATTAAAATATTGACTTAGAGGTTTTTGCACATGTATTGTGCAGTTAACGACATTTGCACCCGTGACGACGAGAGTCGTTAATGAAACTTAGGTTGCAAAACCCGCTATTTTTTTTTTTACAAATGCCATTAGGATGAGATTTTTAATAAAGAACTATTTTAGTTTCAATTTGGTTTATTAGGAAAAATAGACCACGTCGGGTGCGAGATTTTTTTTTTTAAATACATCTTAAACACCGTGAAACTCATTTAGACAGCACAAAAATTTACAAATTAAGAAAGTGCATAAAACAAGAAAAAATGGCACTTAAGTTAGGTCAGGTCATCCTCGATGTCCATGAGCTCAAAATCTGCTGGTTCTCCGTCTTCTTCCTCTTGAGGTCGGACGATATTGTTGGCTTCTTGCTCCTGGAAGACCTCACTGAAGAATTTTAGGTTGTCATTCGCTGGCCAGTTTCACCGAAATACAGCTCTAAAAGCCGTCCGACGGCTTGTAGTTAAGTTTCTTTGAGTGCAACACCTACTTGAATTGGCGAGGGACCCGTATGTTTGTTAATATTCACTCCACTTTTCATGATGCTCTTTTCCTCACCAACTTCAAAATAGTAGAACGGCTCCCCTCAGACCAGACATGTTATTTTTTTTCGTTTTGCCAATTCTGAACACGATTTTCTTCCCTTTTTGGAATTGGAAATGCTTACTACCCGGATTTTTTTTATCATGCTATCCATATACGCTTTCTAATCCCTAACAAGATATTCATCTTGTTCCAGGCGAACAACTGTCGCAAATTTCTCAATGTGCTTGATGTATCCGGAAGGAATTTCAAAGACACTAACTTTGCGAAGTTGCCGTTCAATATTTCCAAAAACTCTATCAAATGAGATAAATGAGCGGCCCACAATTGGGAACCATAGCCGCATTTCCTTTAGACATGCGGGAGCTTCTAGCAGTAACCAGTGAGATAGCATGCTGATCATAGTCTTGTTTTTGTTCTGACCCCCACAGCCATCAGAGAATAACCGAAATATTTTGCACCTTAAAAATGTATGCCAGTTTGTGAAGAAGTGTCGATGCTATTTGGTTTGATCCTTTGGCATGTTGATGTTCTAACCAGACGTAAGAAGTTATTCTTAACTCCAATATCAACGGGTTCAAATGCTTCAACTTGGACCTTTTCTCACACTCGTTTCTGTTCTTCCCACCGTATTTGGAACCAAGAAACCACAATAGTATTACAGTCCACAAATGTTTTATGACTTGAAATGCCCACAACCAAGAAACAACCTGTCAATCAATGAGCTTTAAACGGTGTATTTCGACAAGGCAGCATGCCATTGTTGCGTACGCTTCCTCGATAGTG
The DNA here is from genome assembly GCA_946902985.2 of Meconema thalassinum. Taxonomy (NCBI): domain Eukaryota; kingdom Metazoa; phylum Arthropoda; class Insecta; order Orthoptera; family Tettigoniidae; genus Meconema; species Meconema thalassinum. The sequence continues at coordinate 174,788,631 of OX336393.1, read as the reverse complement.
CAGCCAACTCAAATCTGAAACACGAAACTATCCTTCCCGATGGAAATAAATAATTATTTATTGTGAAGTAATTCTGTGGGAGGAATATTGGCAGTTCTTGTACCAGTTTGCGTGTTTTGCAGCCGTATGTGGCAAGCCAGACGCCATACTTACGGAACTTAGCGGTCTTTGGACACGTGGAACATTAAACTGGCTTTGCAACCGTAGCCAACATGCATTTAGCGGTTTATGCAAACGAATGCGATTTTTGTTGGCCATTTTCAAAGGTTTAGAGCGGGATATGCACCCTGAAACTTATTCCATCGTGTAGCCAGTTAAAAGACGAACGTGACGGCATGCCCAACTCAAAATCGACAAAAAGTGCACTTAGCGGCCTTTGCATCTGGGCTACTCACTTGGCTGTCACCTAAGTGCCATTTTCCTACTACCTTATTGCCTCTTAACTGCCACTTTGTAAGGAAGCAAGTTCCTTCCTTACCCCTTATTGCATCTTCTTGTTGTTTCATTTGAGGGGGACATCATTGTCATTTAGCCCCATGTGTGTGTAGAATTTATATGATAACCTGTGTTATTGTGATGACTGTCAGTAGTTTGTGAATTTTAATTCAGGTGAGGATTGGGAAGGAGGCAGTTGTGGGAAACCACTTCCAGGAGAGTTGAGGCAAAAATCGAATCCACTCTTTCTCAATTTTGCCTCACGAGGCTGAGTGTACACCAATCCAGCCCACAGACCAGATTTAAATTTCTTGGTAAGGCTGGAAATCAAACCCGGACCTCTTATTAACAGCCAAGAATGCTAGCCGTTACACCACTATTAACTACCACCTTCTTAAGGGGACCCGGACCCCTTTATTATCTCATACACTTTGCTATAACTTAAGTGTCACCTTGCTGACTTCTTAGTGCCTCTAAACTGCCACTTCCTAAAAAGACAAATTTCCCTTTATTATCCCCTTCCTCTTTGCTACCACCTATTTCACCAGCTAGCTGTGTCCTAACTGCCTCGTATATGGCCAATCTATGCTTATCTACCACCTTGCTAAGAGGATCAGCATTCCTTTATTTTCCACTTAACTGCCACCTTATTCCTTAATATTTTTACCAGAATTGTGATAAACATTAATACAGAGAAGTAAAACAAATTAATTTTAAGTTTCTTCAACACTTCATACTTTCTTCCCATACCAGTATTAGTTTCATGGCATTATCTCCTAGTTAAATGTTTCAACTTAAAAACTTAACAAAAAACAAATTTAAAAAAATGGCTATTTATTTTTGAATTTTACTTAATCCGTCTCATGTTGTGTTGGGGTGGCGCGCCTGCCTCTCACCTAGAGGCCCTGGGTTCGATTCCCGGCTACGTCAGCAATTTTAGAAACTGATGTGTGGGCTGGAACGGGGTGCACTCAGCCTCGTGATGACAATTGAGTAGCTGTCTGACAGTGAGGCAGCGCCCCGGACACGAAAACCAAGATTGACGGCCGATGGGACCCGATGCGCTGACCACGCGTCACTCCAATATCTGCAGGCCAAATGGCTCGGCAGTGGGCGCTTGGTAGGTCTAGGCCCTTCATGGGCTGTATAGCCAGGGGGGAAAACAAACTTAATCCCTACAGAAATTGGGACAAAGTAAATTTAAGTAAACGAATGAACACCCATTGCAAGAGAACGAATACAGTATTTTGTGAATTATAGTTGTAGAACATAAATAACAATTACAATAATACTTAGCAGTAGTATTCGGCTTAGTCCAGTCGATTGATCATGAAGTCTCAAAGTCTCCTCAGTTCCCTGGTTTGGTAACACTCTTAAGTATTGAATGATATTTATTTATTTATTCAGTAACAATGTTCATATTAAAGTGACTCATAGCAAAATGAAGGTGACAATAAGAAATTAATAACACAGAATCATTAAGGAAATTAACCAATACAATTGCTACAATGTAATAAGAGATCACAGGTAAGTCTGTTCAAAGTGAAATGTCACACTATAAGCATGAAAGAATGGCTCTTTCACCACCAAATAAGTTTCCAACAGCCTATTAATATGGCCATCGCATTATCAGAGTCATATCTCACATGCAGTAAGTGCACAGGGCTTACAGCTACGATGTCCGAAGTTGTAGCATGATTACATATCTAGCATATCTATAGCCACCCTGATGGAAGAGTACCAGAGACCGTACTCACTTCCCCCTGATACTGGGCGTAACTGTCACAAACTAAGTCTCCGTTCTGTCCCATGTGTAGTATCCAAGGAAATGGGTGGTGTATCCCAATGGCAGAGAGTCAGTTATGTCCGCAACATCTTAAAGAATTACAGGTCAAAAATATGGTAAAGGTAGGTTGAAATGTTAAAAATTGTGTAAGGAAGAAACACACAAACATTCTGCTTTATATAGTATTGACACAACTTGTTCAAGAAAACTACATGTTGATCATACGTACTTTACATAAATTCTATTGAGAAGTGTCATGCTATTCAGTATGACTGGTAGATGAGAGTTCCATTATTTTTTTAATCACTGTGGGTCCATATGGTTCTATTAATCTGAGGCAAACCAACTAATAGGCCCTGTAAAATAATCATCATCCTAATGATATGTGTCTTCAGTCAGAGTCGAGACTTGTCATTAGTGGACCCAGAAATCATTGCCTCTAATGCAATAATCTGACTCTGTATACGTCATTTAAATTATGCCGTATTCTGGTAACGGGTGGGGTGTATGTCCCAGTTTTACTACCCTATTAATATATATTTTTTTCATGTTTCGCAGTTACCTGAGCCTGGTTTTACAAAGTCCTCTTCCAAGCAGGCTTCAGTGTCGAGCACTTCATGTCTGCGTTAATTGAGGTACAGCTGGTTTAATATTTATGTTGGTCTGAATTGAAACACATGCAATAAACTGATTACATCTGAGATATCAGGAAATATTGGAACTGACAATTGAGATCTTCAATTTTAGAAACACCCTCCCTGCAAATGACTTAAGAAAAGTGAATGTAATATACCCCTTGATCCCCATAAAGGACGTAACATCTAGGTCATTATAAAATAATGCCACTATGTCCTAAACGTACAGTACGGATCTTAGAAAGTTTACAACCTGTAACGAACATCCACTCATAGAATACAGGTACGATCAAACTTAACAATGCACTGTGTTTCTCGAACAGGAATCTCTTTTCCAAATATCTCCAAAACAGTTGGTTCTAGGGTCTTAGATTGTGGTTTTTGGGTCCCTTTGGGCCCTACCGAATTTTGTTTCTGGCATTGTGAAGCTCAAAATGAGCCTGGTTTGGTCCTTTCTATTACACATTTGATGTTTCACCCCAGTGCCAAAGGTCCTGAATCTAGGGAATAGAGGGGGCTATCGAATTTTCAAGTAGACAGTGTTATCCACTGGGTTCTAAAAGAAAAGTGCGTCAAATTTGGTTCAATTCGGAGGAACAGCGTACTTTCAGCTTTATCTCTATAAATAAAGTACAGTAACCTAAGCTTTCTGTCTGAACATTTTTAACTTTCAGCTCAAACTTTATCTCAAATGAGTTGTGTAATGACCAAATATACCCTCAGTTTAAGTATTGTCTGTTTGTTATGACTTGGCATCAAATTTACTGGAGTGAATGGCATGAAAATTTGTAAGCAGAAGGCTCCCCTAAATTAAACTAGGCTACAAATGATTCATGTAGTCCAAAGGGTTAAATGGGTTAAGAGGCGGCCTCAAATTTTGCCATTAAGGCGTTGCGCAATCCATCTCTCGACATGCAGCTGTCGGCTCAGTCACGATTTCATGGCATACGCTTGAGACAGCTGCAAATCACTCATTGCTTCAGTGGTAACGTGAGGAGCAAAATATGCTGACATTCATGTGTCTCAATCATACATCTAAGAAGTCACAAGGTATCACTATTATTCAGTTCGCACGGACCCTGCACAGATGCGGTATCTGCAAATATTTTCGCCTTGTGGATCTAGTTTGCATGGCTGTGTGGATAGCGGATAAGCTGCGGATAATGTTTGGAGCAAATTTGCGGATTGATTTTAGAATACAATCCAGACTTGTTGACCCGGATGTTTATGACATATATCTTTTTCAGTTATGTTTTTCTTTCATGACAAATGTAAGATGATGATTTATGCTAATCGCATTCAAATTATGTCATTAAGCATAATTAACACTCCGAACTGAAGTGAGTTGCAATTCCGATTGTATAACATTCATTTCAAACATAGCACATGACATACATAGCCTAAGGGACGACTTTCTCCTCAAATGTCTAAATGTGTTGTTTAATACTTTATCTAACTAAAATAATATTACAATGCCCGTAGATTCGGATAACGTTTTGTTTATCCGCGCAGGGCTCTAACCATAGGGAGATATAAATTCAACAGTATTTACCTTGATAGAGTGGGCCATTTGCACCCTACTTCTGTCTATAGACTGGCAGCGTGGCATAGCAGTAACGTTCTCGGCTGCTGTGCCCAACGTTGCAGGATTGAATCCTGGCACAGTCAGTTGGTATTTGAGGGAGCCATAACAGTAATTTACTGGTGCATTAAAGATCTCCTTCCTGGAAAACTGTCTACAGCTAGAGGTAAGGATAATAGAGTCTCTTCACAGCTACTTTGTTTATTGCAGTCACCCTAATTCCACTGGTTTTCTCTCGATGAAGGATGTGCTAACATTGATTTCTTGCTATAGATTTCAATATCAGTAGGCTTAGTCATGGTTCCGTATTGATTGTCAATTAAGGGGCTAGTATAAGCTCCGAAACATGTACCACATGGGTCTAATGTAACCCTTCAATGTTTAATTATAAGTATTGATCAGACGGATTCTCTCTTCCTTTTATTATATTTAATAGATTTCAATGTTAGTAAGTACAAGTAAATTTTCATAGAACATTGTGTTAGTGTAATCTACTCCACTATTAGAGATTCAGGTGGCAAGTCAGTCCTCCATTTTTCTGTCATGGATATGACCTAGAAGTTGTCATCCCTTCCTTTACCTATGTACTTCTCAACGACGGGTAATGAATGCTAGTATATAAGCTGAGTGTTTCAGTAACATGTCAAACGGGTGCTAGCAATCCAGGCTGCCACGCTTACATCGACAAAGAGAACATGTGGTCTCCGAGGCCACCCAAAGGTGCTATGGACATAAACATGTATCACACAAATAAGGCATCCTGAGAAGTTAATATTTGTATTGCCTATCGACAGTGAATGTGTACACTAGGCTATCATACACGTAGCATGTGAACAGATGGCAAACACATATAGACGACCAATCGTGTGTTTGTGGTTCCTCTTCTTCTTTCGAATAACCCATTTGGAGGGTACGATGAATCAACGTTGGCTATTGTCCATTGTATTCAATTTCCGTTGTTTCCAAATTTCTTTCATCCTTCTAGAGTGACTATCTTTCTCCTCTTGAGTCCAGCGCAGTTATACAGAATCTTGTAATTGCCATGTTTACATCCGTAGCACCTTTGGGGGGCCTCGACGACCACATGTTCCGTGTCAATATGATCAGTGTTGCGGCCCAGATTACCGGTATCCGCTTGGCATGCTCTTAATGAAACACCCTGTATATATACTGTATATAAGGGACGTGCAGAGGTAAGCATACAAATATGCCTCAGTAATTACAATAGTAGCTAACTGGGTCTATTCTCTCTGCACAATTAAGGCCATGATACCTTCAGAAGTATTGATTTCAGAGCACAGATAAGCGTTCATGTACCGGTTCATGGAACATCCTAGTTCAGCATTTTTTTAATGATGATAGCCATGCACAGCTATATAGTCCTGTTATCGTGTATCGTTGTGGTTGGTCAAGTTTTATGGATTAAAGCAAAAACCATAAAACTATTGGTACCGGAACGTAAAATTTTAAATTGTCATGACTTACCCTACATCCTAACGCAAATTATACTCACCCTTTTTTACTTTAACTTCCAACTCGGGATCAGAAGATAATGGAGCTGCCATAATTGTCTTGCTTTAAAAAATAACAATTAAAACAAAGATGATTTCGAATTGTGACCGATGGACAGGATAGTATTCTAATCTGTTAATGTCATTAATTCACTAATTGTACTTGCTATTGCTACGAGATTTTATAATAAGCCACCTAAGTGAAGGAATAAAATGTTCAAATTGAGCGTTTTGTTTTTCACCAATGCAACCACACAAAATATAGCAATGCAGCGAAATCCATAGTGATTTCGCAAATGTCAGAAACAGCTGTGCAAAGTGAATTGTTGTTGTTGTTTGTGTTGCGTTGCTGGACACAGAAGCTTCTTCGCCCAATAACATCCGGCAGGGAATAGTCTACAGTAGCCATCGCAGTAAAATGCCGCAGCAAATTGGTCCATATGTTCAAAACCACTAATCTCTTGAACTTCGTTTATCACATTGCAACTGATGTCCACATTATCCTCTTCACTATCGAAGCTGATCTTTAGCACTGATGTCTAAATTTATATAATTATCGCACACGCCAAATATGAGAAATCAGGGAAACAAGATCTATCCGTATATTTATATGGGTGACCAAAAACCGAAAACCACACCCAGGAGCACCAGAAAGAATAACGGGAAGGACCCCCTAGGAGCCCACCTAAGATTTTACAATTGAAATGGAAGGTGATCCAAATATGACATAATAGCATCCACCAATGGAACTGTAGGACTATGTACAAGTGACGCGATGTTTAACGGCAAGGGATAAGCAAGTCGCCTCAATTTCTCCAACATAATGTCCCGCTGCGGATTGAAGGTTTCGCACTGAAACAATATGTGATGTAATGTACCTCGTGCCCTACCACATACACACCTATCCAGGGGGATGACAGTTCATAGGGAGCGCGTGGGTCGGGGTAAGGCCCTGTACTGTTTGTTCTGCCAACCAATGAAGAATTAATTTTAGCACTAAGGTTCCGTAGTTGGCACTCATGAACGTTCACATCAAACCGAATGGCGGAAGCGGGAATAGTCTGTTTTGATTGATTTTCCTCGTGGTGTTGTTGGTTGTTTTGATTTGTTCAGTATTTTGTTGTTTATTTGAATTGAAATGAGAGCCAATCATGCCACTGCAAGGGAGGAATAATTGCCAAGCACCGGGATGTAAGAATTATAATGATAGTAATTAGAACAATACGGCAATTTTCATCTTCCAGGTGTTGACCATGTGTAAAACTAGTGGGCAATATGGACTACTCTCGAATAAAAATATATAGAGAATAAATGTGTGCATTTCATCTCTTGTTTGTTTTCTTACCCATTCTCCTTTGCATTGCAATAAAATTTGTGGTTTAGGGCTACGGGGAGGGGTGGGTGGCAGCGGTCATGCTAGGCAAAAAGTGAGGTTATGGCAATGTAGTGTGTGCAATTGGACAGTTTTCTTTATATTCATCGAATATCCCAACAATTCTGCAGAGTATGAGAGCATTTTTAATTAGCCTAGAGGTGAATTAAGCTCTAGAACGGCATAACTGTGTCCTTCGTGACAAATCTATTGCCAACATTGATATATATGAAAATGTATTATTTTTTTATCTGGACGTATATTTCAGCGCCTAGCGGAAGGCGCAGTTATGTTTGTGATATTTTCATCAATAATCAATAACTCATCGCAGAACATACTGTTCATTTACGTGTAATAAAGGCTACATTCATATGGCTTTTTACTTTTTATGTTGCCAGACTTGGCAGTACAATCCATAGCCTCAGGCGGTGTTCTCTCTCGGAAATTCTATAACCAAAAGTGACAAATCTCTTATACTTACATGATCCTTGCACCTATCATTGTCCCTGAGATGCATGCGCTCCAATCTAGGAGAGAAAGTGAATTGAGTGACGTTAAAAACGATCGATTCCCGCGTATTCCGTGAAATAGAGAGTTCAATAATGAACCTCGTTGTATTCTTTGCAATCGTCAGATCTTTCGTGCAATATGTCTTAGTTGTGTTTTTTAAAATTATTATTAAAGATAAATCGCACAAATTGTGCATATTAAAATAATATTACAATGCCCGTAGATTCGGATAACGTTTTGTTTATCCGCGCAGGGCTCTAACCATAGGGAGATATAAATTCAACAGTATTTAGTTATCTTTTTGCAATTTTGATAATTATACTCTGGTTTGCGATATGAATTCTATTTAACAATAAAACAACATTCCAACTATTAAATTAAGCGTATAACGCCGGCCCTCTTTGTGTAACTGTTGGTAGTGCTGTAGTATATTCCCTTGAATATAAACTCATTGCTGTCGCAATACATGGACTTTCTGCAATTCATGCACATATACTACTCTATGAACAGATGTCAGTTGATAAAGGATTTCAGTAAACATGGCTGTTGATACAGTAAGAGAGAAGTCTTTACACGATTACAGGAAGAAATTATTAGAACACAAGGAAGTCGAAAGTCGTTTGAAAGAAAGTAAGTAAAAGAAATTAACTTCTCTCAAGATTTTGCATTTTATCTTTCAGTCTATATGATTTCTATTTAATACACAAGATTGCAGATTCATCTTGTGTATTATAGATGTCAAAAACATAGTTTTCCGGCACATGTATCTTCACTTGGTGCCAGTTTCGAGGCTTATCATAATATTTCGTATATAGTCTATAGCAATTATGAGATTTTTTTTTTGAAAATAATCTGGTTTTCCCATCTTTTTCTTTTCAGTGAGGGAACAGCTGAAGGAGCTTACAAAACAATACGACAAGTCGGAGAATGACTTGAAGGCGCTGCAAAGCGTTGGGCAGGTGTGTGATTCCTTTTAAAAGTTGAGGTAATGGATAATGGGAAGTCCGATGGATCATATACGTCTACCTGCAACATGCAGTCCACCATCCTTAGCTTCAGTTCTTGTTCTGGCTTTTAATTTTCAGTAGGCCTATGTCTCAGTATCCACTGGAGCTAAGAGAGTCTTGTTAGTTATTAGGATTTTAAGGGACAGGGAACTCGTGTAGCATACGTTGCCCGGCGCCACTAAAATCCGAAAAATTTTCTATAGAAATGGCCAATGTTACTAATATACAGGAGTTGAATATTTTATCGCTAGAGAGTGTTACTGTATTTTTTCCGAGTGCCAACATTATTGTTTCCAGAGCAATATTTTCATCCAGACCAATGGTTTTCGTCTAGGCCAATAAAGGTTAGGTAGCGCGGTCCGCGTTAGGCTAATATAAACACCCCTGGTTTTTGTCACTCACAGTGGGGGTAGTCACGCATCAACAATCTTTATCCAGGCCAATGGTTTTGCCTAGTAGTACAATCTGTTAATGGCAAATGGCTTTAATAACGTGGTAGAGTAATTACAAACCATTTTCAGAGCGCTACTAAGTAAAATAACGCACTTTCGAAACGGGCAAAGTTTACTACACGAGAGCTAGGGGCAGAACAGTGAGGTCATCTGTCCCTCTAAGAGAGTCTACAACACTGGTTTTGGTTTAGGCCTATTCAACAATAGGTATCACTAACAAATGCTTGCCATGAATTTCATGAAGTGGGAACTACTGTACAAATTATGGAGAAAACCTAGTAACCAAGAATTACACAAGAAGTCGAACTTCCTGGACCTTTTTATGTTTTATGTTAATATTGTGTGCTTTCAGAGATTATAAAATATGTACAGGGTCTTTCATATAAAATAAGAACGTCGAGCGGTGGCTTTGTTATCCGCTCCTGCAGTAACCGTGGCCGAGTTTGTGACGTGCCACGGCCCCCTGCTGTAGTATTGAAAGCGCACGCATAGGCGCATATAATGTACTTGACATTGCAATAAGCGTGCAGGTGTTCAGTCGCCAGTCTGAAACTCAGATGTTAACATGACGCAGTTATCATTACAACATTGTATGTAAAACTTATTTAAAGTTCGAGTCGGCTTGGCGGGTACGCGATGCATTTGTTCAGCAATTTCCTTCACTAGCAGATTCACGTAATTTTAAATAAGTTTGACACTACTGACTCGGTGCTCAATCATCATCTTGAGCAGTTTCAGACCGCTGGTCGGATCTGCTTATAAGGTAATATTTCATACGGGATTGTACACACGCTTAAAGCAAGGGGCCGTGGCGCGCCACAAGCTCGGCCAAGGCCACCGTAGCAGCGAATAACAAAACTGCCGCTTGCCGTTCTTACTTTATATGAAAGACCCTGTATAGCCTTCCAATGCAGACAGGGATGAATGTAAAATGAATAAATTCTTGAGTACCGGTATGTGAATTCTTGCACTGGAAAATGTATGTTAGTTATTGTTTTAAGGGGTGGAACAGCAAGGTCAAAATGCATGTTCCTATAATTACTCTTTCTCCCTCTTCTCTCAGTTGCAAGATTTAAGGTGAAATTTATTTATTTTTCTTTCTTTCTTTCTTTTAGATTGTTGGTGAAGTTCTTAAGCAGCTAACTGAAGAGAAATGTAAGTTGGCCATAATGAATTCAAATCCACATTAGCTCTTTATCACATGTTGAATCAATAATATGCAGTTACTAAGAGTGGCACATTCTTTGTTTGAGCGACTCTACATATTAGTCATCTAAATCATTTTTAATTCCTTGTCATTAATTTGCTAATTATTCATCTTTGCAGTCATAGTCAAGGCCACGAATGGACCGCGTTATGTAGTGGGATGTCGTCGCCAGCTAGACAAACTGAAGCTGAAATCTGGCACACGAGTGGCTCTCGATATGACCACGCTAACTATCATGCGATACCTACCTCGAGAAGTGGATCCCCTGGTGTACAACATGTCTCATGAAGATCCTGGAGATGTGACCTACTCTGCGATTGGTGGTTTAAATGAACAGATTCGAGAGTTGAGGGAGGTCAGTATTAATATCATCAGCAGGTTGTATTTAACTTCTTAATCCAGTAATATTGTTGTTGAATTCATTAAAAAAAATAGCTTGCCATGGTGGGTATCGTGTTGGACTACCAACCCCAAGCTTGCAGGTTTGCTCCTGGCCGTGGTAAGTGATTTTTGAAAGGCGACAAAAATCAGGATACACATGTCAAACGTTGTTGGCATGTTACAGAACCCATTTGAATTCAGTATGCCGTGTTCATAATGGCAAAATTATTAATCTCTGGATTTTCCGCCAACACAAAAGTTCCTCCTTTCTCTACTAGAAAGCGCCTATAGTGTCGAGGAGCTCAAATATCTCACCTCCTCGACTTTCATAGCGCTCCAAGAAGGGATAATATTCGACATGCAAGTTGCCCTCTGGGCGTCAATTAACAATGCTTGCACCCGAGGCCATACAATATTCTTCTTCTTAGCGTTTGTCCCGCCTGGTGGCAGGGTCCGCTGTGAGGATTCGTTGTCTCCATTTCTTTCGGTCTTGAGCCATGTCTGGGTGTAGATTTACAGTCTTCAGGTCAGTATGGAACGTATCAACCCACCTCTGCCTTGGTCGTCCCTTGGGCCTCTTTCCCGTGACTGCCAGGGTATATGCAGACTTAGCTATTGTATCGTCTTCTGCACGCAGCACATGGCCAAACCAGCTTAAATGGCCTTCCCGCTTTTTCTGATGGATCGGTGCCACTCCGAAATGTGTCTGTATATCAGCATTGGAAACATGATCCATTCTAGTGATGCCGCCTGTCCACCTAAGCATCCTTGTCTCCATGGTGCTTATCCGACTTTCCACCTCCTTTGTAGTGAGCCAACACTCGGTACCATAGAATGCGACTGGACGGATAACAGTTCGGTAGATCTTTGATTTAAGGTGGTCTTTCATCCAGCGGTCACAGGAGATGCCTGTTGTCGTAAGCCATTTCAGCAAAGATACCTGTGTCCTTGCGTTGACTTCGTTAATGATTCTTCCATTGTCAGAGACAATAGATCCAAGATATTTGAATTTTGTTACACAAGTGAGATCTCTGTCAACGCTGATGGTCCCAAAGTTTTGGGGATCTAAAGTCATATACTCAGTCTTCCTTTTATTGAGTCGCAGGACATATTCTGCTAGTCGGTCGCTTCACATTTGTGTTTGGTGCTGGAGTTAAAGTTTGCTGTTTGCAGCGAACATGACATCATCAGCATACAAAAGTGTCCATGGGAGTAGCTTGTGCAGGTCTGATGTAACAGCAGGGGTGATAAGGCAGAGCCTTGGTGGACTCCTACCATGATGCTGAAATCATTGGTTGCTCGTGCGGCAGCTTGAACATAACTCTTTTGTTTCTTTGTAGAAAAGTTGCACCCAGTTAACAAGATATTCTGGAATTTCGTGTTCTCGGAGAGCCAACCGGATTACATCGTGAGGTACCGATTCGAAGGCCTTCTCCAGGTCCAGAAAAGAGAGATGCAGCGGCTTATTCTTTTCACGGTGCTTCGCAACTAGCAACCGTGCTGTGTAGATTGCATCTGTTCTGCAATTTTTCACAAAACCAGCTTGGTTCTTTGTGAGTTTTGCTATCTCGCGAATCCTATTGTCGAGAATACGTTCAAAGATCGTCATCGCGTGGCTCAGAAGTCTGATTGGGCGATAATTTGAACACTCAGCAGGGCTTCCTTTCTTCTTGAAGATTGGAATGGTGTTGCTCCGCTGCCGGTCTGTTAATATCTGACCTTCTTTGGTGATTTGGTTGAAAAACTGCGTTAGCCATCTTGCTGCATCCCAGTATTGAGAGCGCCAAAACTCTGCTAGAATATCATCAGGGCCGGTAGCTTTCCCCAATTTCATCTCCTTCAGGACAGCCTCAACTTCGTCGATGTCAATTTCCTTTATTGGTCCTTCAACAGGAGAGGTGGGTGGAATTGGTAGATGGGGAAATTCCTCGGTCTAAATTTTCTTGAAGTAGGGTGCCAGCGATCTCTCGCCTTCTCCCAGTCGACCAGCAACTCGCCTGTTTCGTTATTGATGCCATAAAAACGTTGGATGTCTTCCTTTTTCCGGTTTCTTGATTTGACCAGACGATAAATGCCACGCTCGCCTACGCGAGTGTCTATTTTTTCGTAGAGATCAGCGTACTGATCTGCTTTTGTTGCAGTTACTACCTTCATCGCCTCACTACGGGCAGCTTTGTAGGCGTTCCAGCGAGGCGGTGTTTGGTCTTCAAGAAACTCATGGTATAATTGTTTCTTCATGCGTACTGCCTCTTTAATGCCATCATTCCAAAGCCACGTTTCTTTATCTATCCTTTGTCGACCTGGTTTAGTTGATACGAGAAATGAACATGCAGCTTCATGAGTAGCATCTTTCAATCGATTTCAACTGTGGTGACTGGAGGTACTGTGATTTTTGAAAGAATGTTGGCCTCGTTCTCCTTGAATCGCCACCATTTGATTCTTTTTGGTCCATTTCTGATTAAGTAGCCAGTTCTTGGTGGTTTTATCCGCAGTTTACAGATGACTGGTCGATGTTGCTTGGCAACAGTTTCATATGGAATAACTTTCGTATTTAACACATCTTGAAGATTCCGCCGTCTGACGAGGCCATACAATATTAATATTATTTAAAAATATAGGATTGAAGTGGACTATGCCTCACTGGAGTCTAGGATGGAAATCACTTGCCCTGACTATATGTTGATTTTGTGAGATGTATTCGTAAGGGTTCAAGTAGGCCTATATATCATGATACGTATGTATCCGGGGGGAAAGTTTTAGTGTAGTCGATGACTTGCATTTGTTTGATGCTTTGGCTTGAATTGCTACGATTTTGTCAGCTGTGTGTGGTTTCAAACAGTGCGTAGTTAGATGCCGATGTATTGCCATGTGTTCAAATGCAACGGGTGGTGGTGAGTTATGAATGTTCATAAATTACTTTTTGTTGTTCAATTTAATTGAAAAGTTACACTGTACTCTTTACATGGTGGCCACCACTCCTGGAAATCCTGGAAAACTCCTGGATTTTTAATAGGTCTGGAAAACTCCTGGAAAATGACAAAAAAAATTGAAAACTCCTGGAAAATAGCCACTGTTAATTAATTATAAAAATCTTTCCCCATCAACTGCTAAAATTCCCAGTCCTCTCTTAGTCCTCGATGTCATGATATCGCGGATGGGGTAGCAAGGGCCATCTAGCGGTCGCTCTGCAAACCTTGCTTATTTTTAACCGGAAATGTACGCGCCATGTTTTATCTTAAATCATACTCCCACTGCTGTTTTGGTTGAGCACTCTAATCGTTAACGAAAGAAATTTCCTCAGGCTACCTGTTTCTGTGTGGGAGATCGTGCGATAGTATTTTTGCAAAACATATTGAGTATACACAACTTCACCGCAATAAAATTGCAGGCAGCATTTTTTTTTTTTAAGCCGATATTTGAGTCACACCCGTGGGGGTTTGCCTGTTCCTCTATCGGGCGCGTCCCAGGTGGCGGATAGGGGGGCTCGCCGGACTTGTCCGGAGGGTTTGAGGGAAATAAAATACCTCTCGCGGACCAAAAACAGGCCCCTTGCCAGGGTTATGGTGAAGCTACGTTAGGCCTAGCAAGCCAGTAGTGGATATGAAACTGCTTTTAAAACGGGAACGGGCCTCGGAAAGGACAGATCTAAAGGAAGCAGACCTGGCTATGGAAATGGACTACGAATCGGAACTTTGAATATAAGGACATTGACGGGAAGAGTGGAGGAGGTTGTGGATATGATGGAGAGGAGAAAACTGAATGTACTCGGACTGGCAGAGACCAGATGGAGAGGGGAAGGAAGAAAAGAACTGAGAAATGGCTTGCAGCTATACTGGATAGGAAATGAGGAGGGGAAGAGAAATGGAGTGGGAATGGTGGTGAGAGAAGGGCTGAGGGAGGAAGTAAAGAGGGTAAGTGATAGAATAATTAGAGCCAGAATCACTGTGAAAGGTAGAAACCTGGACATTCTGCAAGTCGATGCACCACAGGTGGGATGCACAGAAGGCGAGAAGGACGAGTTTGAAGAGGAGTTGCAGAAGCAGTTAGTGGGGAGAGACCTGATAGTCATGGGAGACCTAAATGCCCATGTCGGAACTGATAGAAGAGGTTTTGAGGAAGTGATTGGTGGTGAAGGATGGGGAAACAGGAATAAGGAAGGAGAGAGATTGTTGGAACTGTGCAAGATAAATGGGCTAATGGTTGGAAACACATGGTACAAGAAGAGAGAGAGCCATAAAATTACTTGGTACAGCAGGGATTTGACTAGGAAATCAGTGGTGGACTATATTCTATGCGGGAAGGAGACAAAGAAGAGTATCACGGATATAAGGGTAATACCTTCAGAAGCCCTGGACAGTGACCACCGTCTGCTGGTCGCCAAGGTGAGAGGACTGAAGGAAAAGAGGAGAACTGAAAACCAAGAAAGAAGAATAAGGACATGGAAGCTGAAGGAGGATGGAAATAAGGAGAAGTTCCAGATATTAGTGAGGAACAAATTACCGAAGGATGATCCGAAAACAGGTGAAGAAGAATGGAATAGGTTCAAGGACGTGTTGGTAGAAGCAGCGGAAGTCGTGTGTGGCAGAACTAGTGGAAAGAAAAGGTGGAAGGAAACACCATGGTGGAACCCCAGAACTAAGGAAGCAGTGAAAAAGAAAAATGAAGCATTCAGGAAATGGTTCCAACAGAGGACAGACAGAACAAGAGAAGAATACCAAGAGCGGAAGAAAGAAGCAGGAGAAGTAGTGAAGGAAGAGAAAAAGAAATGGCTGGAGAAATGGACAGAAATGATGGAGGAGGACTGTGATGGCAGTAAGAAAGTGTTGTATGGAATGATAAAGGCAAAGAGAAGAGATACAGGGGAAAATGTCAGAATGGTGGACAGGAATGGAAAGGAGGTCGAAAATATGGAAGAAGTAAAGGTTATCTGGAGAGAATACTTCAAGGAACTCCTAAATCCAACTAAAACCAGCGTAGTGGACATTGTGGAGGAAGAAACAGACAGTGACCAAGACATTTCAGAGAAGGAATTGACATGGAAAGAAGTGGAGGAAGCATTAAAGAAGATGAAAGGGGGAAAGGCACCAGGAATAGACGAAGTGAGTGTGGAGATGGTGAGAGCAGCAGGGGTGATAGGAACACAGTGGCTCTTTCGAGTAATGAAAGTGATATGGAGGGAGAAGAAAATACCAGAGGACTGGAAAAGAGGGATAATAATACCCATATTTAAAAAGGGAAGTAGGAAGGAATGCAAGAACTACAGGGGAATTACACTCATGTGCCACTGCGCCAAAATATTTGAGAAGGTACTGGAGAGAAGAATTCGGACAGAAGTTGAAGATGGGCTGAGGGAAGAACAGTATGGATTCAGGCCAGGAAGGTCTACAGTTGACCTCATCTTTGCAGTAAGACAGCTACAAGAACACCATTATGAATATGGGAAAGATCTGGTGATGACCTTCTTGGATATTGAGAAAGCATATGATAGTATTAATAGAAACAAGGTATGGGAAGCAATGAGAGCAAAAGCAGTGAACAAGGAGACAGTGGCAAGAGTGAAAGCAATGTACGAGGGAAGCAAAAGCTGTGTAAAGGTGGGAAGAGAGAGAACGGAATGGTTTCAACTGGCGAGTGGTCTGAAACAGGGAAGTGCCCTCTCACCCCTGTTATTTATAGTGGTGATGGATGAAATCGTACGAAAAGTGGTAAATAGCATTGGGGAAAGGAAAATGAAGGCAATGTTGTTTGCTGATGACCTTCTGGTATGGGGAGAGGATGAGGAAGAAGTACAAGAGCAATTAGATGAGTGGGAGAAGGTAGTGTTATCATATGGGATGAAGTTCTCAGCACAAAAGAGTGAAGTGGTCATCACAACGAGGATGAAGAACAGACTGGATATGGGCATAACACTTGGAGGACAGCAGTTGCAGAAAGTAGAATGCTTCAAGTACTTGGGAAGCATAATTGAAGAAAAGGGAGGCAATAGGATGGAAATAAATGAGCGGGGAAGGTGCGCAGATGGATTTTTCAAGAGTGTTAGGAGGATGATATGGAATAAAGATGTACCACAAAAATGTAAAGGAATCATCTACAAGACCTACTTTGTGCCAATTTTGACATATGGTTCAGAAACATGGGTGATGAAGGAAAGGGACAAGAATAAAATACGAGCAGTGGAGATGAAGTTCCAGAGGAGTAGGGTAGGAGTGACAAGAATGGACAGAGTAAGGAATGAGAGAGTCAGGGAGATGGTAAGAGAGGAACCATTGCAAAATAGAATAGAGCGATCTAGGCTACAATGGTATGGACATGTGAGGAGGATGCAAGAGGAGAGGATACCGAAGAAGATGTTTGGAATGGAAATGACGGGAAGGAGGCCAAGGGGAAGACCAAGGGACAGATGGACAAAAGGAGTTAAGAAGAGTGTGGAGGAAAGAGGAGTGTGCTGGGACACAGTAAATGACGAGAGATGGTGGATGGACAGGAAACGATGGAGAGGCTTATGTTCCAAGCAGACCCGACCAGCGGTTGGAAACTGCTCAAGATGATGATGATGATGATTTGAGTCACAAAGGCTTTTTTAAAACAACAATTAAATCATTTGTGTGTAGGCTTGAGTTTGTCAACATCTGTATAAGTAAACCAAACAAAACTGCTTTATTTTGGTCATGAAGTAGGCAACCGATAAATCCCCCGTGGGACTCGCCCTTATTTTTACGTCTGAAAAGATGAGAATTACTCCTGGAAAATTCCTGGAAAACACCTGGAAAATTGTTGACCGATTTGAGTGGCCACCATGTCTTTAGGTTGAGACAAAGCCGTTGGTCGCTATTTGGTTAAATGATGGTCGGGCGAAACCATTGGTCGCTACTAGGTTAGACCACTCTCTGGACAAAGCCATTGGCTGCTACTAGGCTAGATGACTATCTGGAGGAAAATTACCGTACTGCTTGTACTACAAGCAAGGGGTCTGGGTTCGTGTGCGTATGTATGTAAGGCCTTATTAATGGTGGCATAGTTGGTAGCATGCTGCGTTTCTATGCCCAAGGTCGCGGGTTCAAACCCGGCTGAAATCGTCGGATTTTTTAAGAGTGTTGAAAATCCCTCAGTATGCCTATCTTCGGAGGGGAAGTAAAACTGGCGGTCCCATGTCATAGATTTATGGCATGAAAAGGAACCTTCCGCTATCTACGCTTTCGTGAAGCCAAAATTTGTAGGTTAGGTTTGATTAATGCTCGTAAATTCCAGCGTTCGTCACTGGGAGCTGATTGCGATGGCATCTAGTAGTAGCGAAGTTCACAGCTAGGTGTCGTGGACGTTAGCATTTGGTAGCGAAAGTAGGAACTACTTGAAATTATTGTCTGCAGTCCTTACTTGAATGAAAAACAGATAACACATAGAATTTAACATGTATGCATCTTTTAAATCCTTAGTGTATTCCATGACGTCATGGATGCCGCCATTTTGTGTCTAGGGGATTTTTTTTAGTGTAACGTACTGCAATCTATATTACTCCCTTAGTATGAGGTCACTGCGATTACGAGGGTTATTCAGAAAGTTGGTACAGTTTGACATTTGTATAAAGTTTTGTATGAAATGCTACTTTAATTACTCCCTGTAGCCTATTGCCAAGTCCATTTCTTCATGGTACTTTAATTATTTAGGCACTTATTAGCCTTTCATGATAAAATTGCCCGTGGCTGATGTGGAAACTGTTCATTGTTTACTTGTGTCAAGCTGTCAGCTTACTTAGTTGACAGGTACAGTCGCGTGGGAAGGATCTAACTCACGTCGAGTAGCCTTTCAAAGTTTTGCTCTCCGTGGTCTCATGAGCTCCTATTAAGCTTAGCTGTCTGTTAGGGGCAGATGACCTTGATGTTCAGCCCCTTAAAGCAACAATAATTAACTAGCTGTGCTGTTGAAACACACCATTCCTAATTTGACCATTCTTATTAATTATTCCGTTCACAATATAACTTCTAACACAAGTAGCGTGCGAAATGCAGCTAGACTTATGTGGGGTTGAGTAGATATTACGATCACTTTCAGTTAGTGGGATTTTGGCATCCCCGGTGACGTGTTGATGTTAATGCTCGCATGTTTGACGTTTTCGTGCAGTTGTCGTAATGGTTGCCATTTGGTCAGCTGCCAGTGTTTCGTTAGATTTCGGCGTGGGTGGACATGCGGAGTTCGACTTGAGGAGGTGAGTTTACATTTCTTTTAGTAGTTCAATTTAGTTGAAAAGTTGCACTGTACTCTTCTAAAGCCATAGACAAAGCTATTGGTCTGGATGATAATTACTGCTTGTACTACAAGCTTTTGTATGTAAAGCCTTAATAAGATCGAATTTATGTCCACTACCGTACTACGTTAGGCACTGTCTGGACGAAAATTACTGCTTTTACTAAAAGCATAGCGTATAGAAGAGAAAGTGACGCGACTTGTGGAGTTTGTATGGTCCAGCCGCTAGGTGGCTCTAGCGTCGGCTAGCGCTGAGTGAGGACGGTATCAATACAAGCAGTTGAATGTTACTTTTCAGTAACTGAATGTTATCAGCTCACACTACGTTGTATTAGACAAGATGATTCAAATATAAAATTCTCCGCACTGAGTATATACAACGCTAACGTCCGTTGTGTTAATTATGAAACATCAGATTGCGTCATAGGTTCATATAATAAGGAAATAAAACATTCTGACGGGGGTCAAAATGTAACTGAATGTGTGAAAATCGTAAAGCTACAGACCATTCACTACTGCACAAATAAAGTAAATATAATATAATACAGTATAATGACAAACTCACCCATATAACTTATAGCTCTCAGTTGTCCGAAGCTTTGGACAGCTTACGCGATGATTTTCCAGACTTAGAAGTTGACTGCTCTTTCCTAATTTCTTTCGTACGAAAGAAAAAGCGCACTTCATGAAATGAAAAACTAGTTTTCCAATAAGGTCCAGTTTATGTTCCATACACCATCAAAAAATCACGGCCCTAAAACAATCTCATCAATGCTGTCCTAACACTCATAAAATATATCAACCCACAAATTTGAAAGGGAAGATAATTCCATTTCAACGACTACTTCGACCTGTAAAAGAATGTTGAAGACACTGTCAGACGGTTGAGTTAGGTAAGTAAGGGCATTTATTGTGCCAAAGTCCTTTATATTAGTGAAAGTTGCAGCTGTTGTGTCCGACGGCCTTTTCACTTTGAAGGGTTGTTGCACACTTCACACAGCTGATCCCTTTCCTTAGTTGCTTGACAATATACCCGGCTAGATAGTGTGGGAGTGCACCAGGCTTCAAACTCCATCTCATTCTCGCCATTTCGACTGTCTTTCCTTCTATAATGAAAGTGTCCGTTTTTATAAGGAAATTATCGGAGCAATGTTTGTCACATAGCCTGCATATGACTTACTAGACAATTTAATGTCTTTCCTCGGAATGGCCTTAGCCCATTTAAATAAATCATCTTCGGCTTTTGGAGGTCTAAAAATGTGCCTACCTGTTGCAGATGACTTGTCGTATCCAGATCGGCACCCGGGAACAAAACAACACGGCATATTCACTTACACAGTTTTGTTTGACGAATCTTACCAGGTTATAATTCACTCGACAGCACAAACGTAAAGAAATAAGTGTAAAGGCTTACAAATACTAAACACACCAGTGTCATAACGTATGTATTATTTCACTATCGCTTCTTGATCGCATACACTTTTCAACACCAAGAAATAAGGACTAAACACGGCAGCATTTCCATCTTTTCAAACTCGCGAGCGCTTAGAAAGTGTCTCCAGCCAGCCACAACCAACCGCTGCGCAGTCTACCGGCGGGCGCAGCAACTACCCATACTAAAGATACGGCAAACTCGGGAGTCGGCACACTTTCTCTTCTAAACGCTATGCTAAAAGTAAGGTTTGTGTTTGGGTGGCTCCCTCTCCCGTAACTGACTGCTCCCAAGCTACCCCAGCACACTCCTTTTATACTCTTGAGTCGAGAGGCATGTACCAGTTAATGGTGGCATTGATGTCATAGACGACATCATGAAAGACAGTAAATGTTTATATGGCAAGCTTGAGGGAATACGCCTGGGGAATAGTGGGTTTTGGGTGGGTAAAACATAGACAGAAATTGGTATTTACAATAACACTTGGAAAAGAGATGTGTATAGTGTTCTTTATAATAATTTTATTAATACAGCCAATGGCCATGTACTTTTCTTTTCAGGACGGGTCAGGGAAGGGATATTGGAAGGAAATCGGCCGTGGACCTTTTGATAGGAACCGTCCCGGCATTTGCCTGGTGATAAAAATGGGAAACCACGAAAACCATTTTCAGGACGGCCGAGGTGGGATTCGAACCCACGCTCTCCCAATGCCAGCGAGGCACGAGGTAGCGCATTAGCGCTCTCGGCCACCGCGGCCGGTATAGTGTTCTTTATAAGACCTACATAATGATGATGATGATAATTGATGTTTTAAGGTGCCTAACATCTAGGTTATGGGCCCATTAGACCTATATAGATCAAGTAAAGATGGAGATACATGTTTTGTAAATATTAGGCAGAATGCAAAAATTTGGATGTGTATCAGGATGTCACATTTATGGCAAAGGTGTTCATTCTTTTGGATTCGGCTGATTCAGACTAGTGTCTTCCATCTTATTCTTCTGTGCCGAGACATATACATTTAGTTGTTCGGAGCTACAGGAGATCGATACTTGTGAGATGTGATGCTAGAGAAGGATGCTTCATATTCCTTGGAAAACTCTCTTCACCAATGAGTTTGTTTTGAAGGAGCTACACATCAAAATCACTTCGTCAACAATATATACACAAAGAATTTTACGGCCACATTACTGTACACGGAGAAAAGAGACTAGAAAGACGCAGCAAATGTCGCTGGAATAAGATATAATGGAGGACCTTCCACACACTGGACTGAAATGACATTGAGAAGGCTGGAAAAGACTGCATCATCGTCTCCTTGTAGATCATGATCTGCAGTATTGGGAGAATGATGAGAGAGAGGTATAAATCTGAATTGTAAGCATTGTGTTCTCTTAAAGACTCACCTTATCACTGTGCTGTATATGTTTATAACATTTGTTCCCACTCTGGAATATGAGCAGCTGAGTGAGTGCAGGCATCCTTCACATTCTGCTCCTTGTTCGGTTTTTCTTGTTATGCTTGGAAGCATGAGTTTGACCTTGTCTCTCCCACAATCATCCCATTTTATATTTTTCCCCTCGATACAAGGCTCTTGATTGAAGTATTCCATTCTATCATCTCAGCATTGTCTCCTCCCTTGCCAGAAATACCTCAACATATGCCATTTTATTTGCTGTTCTATGAGCAAATAATTTCCAGTTATAGAGTTGAGCCCTTGACAAGTCCAGGAACTGTAATGAGAGAATAGAATTGCAAAACCTCTAGAACTGTTGTGTAACCGGTGTGAAAACACGATTTGATATCACAATTTCAGAACTCTCATAGATGTAAGCATGGCACAAATTTTTGAAATGCTGCCTGTGACATGCAGTTGATACAGTGGAAGCTAATTTATATGATCAAAGTGCATTGTAGAATATGCATTGTAGGAAAGAGAGTGCATTCTTGTAGATTCTGGTACTTTTTCAGTGTTGTTCTAGGGAGAGTGCACTTAATGCTTCACAAATGTGTTCATGTGGGTCACTGTAATGTGTTATTTGTTATTTCAGGTAATTGAGCTACCTCTGTTGAACCCAGAGCTGTTCCAAAGAGTGGGCATCACCCCACCCAAAGGTTGTCTCTTATATGGACCTCCTGGTACAGGAAAAACTCTCCTGGCTAGGGCTGTAGCTAGCCAGCTTGATGCTAATTTCCTCAAAGTGAGTGTTTATTTGTTTATCTTTTATTTAAATTTATTTACATAGTTTACGCCCACATTGGAGCACTTAAACCAAATACATTTAAGTCATCTATGGATTCACAGGGACCCAACTACAAGGGGCTGAAATGGCTACAATGTTGAAGCCCCTAAATGAAACAACAAACCCCCTCCCTTGCTGCACCCACTGGGTAAGGCGGCTTCTGTCAGAAAGCATATTTATATATTTATGCTGTATATGTATACAAGCGTCAAGTTTGTGTGTCATGCAGTAAATTTAATACAGGGAAAACATTTAGGTTACTGGTGGGCACCGTGGCTTGTATTTAGAATAATGCTAAATATGATTGGTATGCCTTTGTAGAAGAACACATCCATGTTAGTGTCCTTTCCACTATGACGTTCTTCAAGAATTGCTGCAGGATCAGACTGACATTTCCTTTACTGTTTCATCACTGAGACTTGGAACTGCAGAAGGTGAAGTGGACATTCCAGCTCTAGTAAATGAAGCAAACTGGCCTCAGTTTTCACATTGAACATTGAAAACATTGAAATTTCATTTTCGTTTCATCATCATCTTCATTTCCCCTTTTCCAGTTGACACTGGGTGGGGGCAAATATGGTTCCTCTCCACTTTGTTCTGTCGTTCCACCATTCCTCTTCCGACACAGTGTTCCAATCCAGGTTCCGTTTTCTAATACTATCCTCCACCGAGTCCATCCAACTCATTCTTGGTCTTCCTCTTCGTCTCTTCCCTGTCAAGATTAATTGGAGGATTATCCATTTCACAAGGTCCGTATTGACGTGTACAAGATTAATTGGAAGAATATCCATTTCGCAAGGTCCGTATTGACGTGTACAATGACAATTTCAATGGGTTGAAATTGTCATTGACGTGTACAATAACGATTCTAATGGGTTGAGGGGGTTGGGCGGAGACCCCCTCAACCCATTAGAATCGTTATTCTTCCCTGTCATCCGTCATTCCAGTGCTCGTCTTGGTAGCCTTACTTCATTCATCCGTTTGACATGTCAAAACCATCTCAATCTGTTTTGCTCCAGTTTGCCATTTAGTTTCTGTACTCCCAGTTCCTTCCGTAGAAGCCTCCGTGGCTTAGGCGGCAGCACGCCGGCCTCTCACCGCTGGGTCCGTGGTTCAAATCCCGGTCACTCCATGTGAGATCTGTGCTGGACAAAACAGAGGCAGACAGGTTTTTCTCCGGGTACTCCGGTTTTCCCTGTCAAAATTTCATTCCAGCAACACTCTCCACTATCATTTCATTTCATCTGTCATTCATTTAATCATTGCCCCAGAGGAGTGCGTCAGGCCTCGGCAGCCGGCACAGTTCACATCCTCGCCGCTAGATGGGGGCTTCATTCATTCCATTCCTGACCCGGTCGGAGACTGGAAGCAGGCTGTGGATTTTCATTTCACTCCCAGTTCCTTCCGTATATCTTCATTTCTCACTCTGTCCCTCCTCGTTTTCTGGACCATACTTCTCAGGAATCTCATCTCTGCTGCTTGTACTCTGCTCTCATCCCTCTTAGTCATTGTCCAAGTTTCTGCTGCATATGTCATTATAGGAACATAATATGCTTTGTACATAACTTCTTTAGCCTTAATTGGTATATCCTTGTTCCATACTAGTCCCCGTACCTGTTGGTAGAAAGCACTCCCGAGTTGTATTCTTCTACTGATTTCCAAATCTAGTCTTCCATATTCAGTCAGTTCGCTTCCCAAGTATTTGAAGTGTTTCACCACTTCCAATTCTTTATCTCCTACTTTGATTACTCCTTTTCCTTCTTTCTTACCTCTACTCATCACCACTGTTTTACTCTTCTCCACATTTATCTTCAATCCCCATAGCTCAATCTTTTCATTTATTACGTCTAGCTGTTCTTGTACCTCCATCTCATCCTCGCCCCAGATCACAACGTCGTCTGCAAACAACATTACCTTCATCTTTGCCCTATTATATTCTTTCATTGCTGCCTTCATGATGTCATCCATCACCATTACGAACAATAATGGTGACAACACACTTCCTTGCTTTAGTCCAGTGTCAATTTTAAACCATTCCGATGTCCCGACTCTAGTCTTCACACTACTGTAGCACTCCATGCACGTTCCTTTTATCATGTCTCTCAGTTCCTTGCCTATCCCCCTATTTGTTAAGCTCTCCCAAACTTTTGTACTAGGGATGCTATCGTATGCCTTTTCTAGATCAATAAAAGTCATTACCATATCGTTTCAAAATTTTAT
Organism: Meconema thalassinum; assembly: GCA_946902985.2. NCBI lineage: Eukaryota > Metazoa > Arthropoda > Insecta > Orthoptera > Tettigoniidae > Meconema > Meconema thalassinum. Next base: position 174,763,617 of record OX336393.1, on the reverse strand, counting down.
AAATTAAAGTTCATAAAGGATGTAAGGGAAGAAACAGTATGTAGAAATGGGATGAAATTTAACATAAGTAAGAGTGAGGTGGTGATCACAATCAGGAAGAAGGAGAGTCACAACAGGAATAACAATTGGCAGGGATTGACTGAGGAAAGTAGAGAGTTTCAAGTATCAGGGAAGCATGATGCAAGAAAATGGACAAAGCGACAGAGAAATAAATGAGTGGGGCAGATAAGCAGAATTATTTATGAAGAGTGTTGGAGATGATTATAATTGTTATAAGGGGCCTAACATCTAGGCTATTTTCCCCTATACGGGTGTTAGAAGCCAGAAATGGAGCAAGGATGTCCCTCAAAACAGCAAAAGGGTTGTATATCGGATATATTATGTTCCAGTCCTGATGTATGCCTCAGAAACTTGGGCTATGAAAGGAAGGGAGAGAAACAGTATTGGTGTGACAAATAATAATAATGTTATTGGCTTGACGTCCCTTTTAACTCATGTGGCTTTTAGAGACGCCAGGGTGCCGGAATTTTGCCCCACTGGGTAGCTTTAACTTGTCAGTAAATTTACTGACATGGCTCCCTTCATTTGCGCACCCTCAAATGCCAACTGACTGAGCCAGAATTTGATGGATTGACACAGATGAACAGGTTAGGAAATGAGAAGATTAGAGAATTAGTCAAGGAGGAAGTATTACAGGATAGGATAGAGGAAACAAGATTTAAATGGTATGGGCATGTTAAGCAAATGGAGAAAAGGAGGATACCCAGAATGACACACGAGATAAAATGAAGAGAAAAAATACCAAGAAACAAGTGGCTGAAAGGTGTGGACTCCATGCAAAAGAAAGGAGATGACTGGACCAAGGTGGAGAAGGAGAGATGGCGGAAAGGCAGAGGCTTATGTACCAAACAGACCCGACCAGTGGCTGGAAACTATGCGAGATGAAGAAGATAAAAAAGTGTGTATAAACATTAAATTATTATCTTTTGTATCTTTTGTTTTTAAATCATGAACAGTAATTTGTAATTCTCTCTTCCTTAATGTCCATAATCCATTTTATTTTATTAACAATTCAGAAAACTGTCATTAAGAAATAAAGCACACTAAGGGTTAGTTAGTTAGTTATTGTTGTTTTAAGGGGCGGAACTACGAGGTCATCTGCCCCTCACACAAAGGGTGATTTCAGACTAAGCAAGACGACTGCGATCCAACAGAATGAAGAAGTATTGGGCTGAAGGTTTTAGGAGTTGGAAATGCCTGGTTTATCTTTAACTAATTGCAGCTTGCAGTTCTACCAAATAATATGTTAAATGCACTTTGCTTAATTGTCGCTTAAACTGTCCCGGTTTTCACCAATACCATCATTTAATTGTAGTAGAGCCATCGTTACTTCGGACTTGACATTTGAGTGCTATGCTAGAGCTATTTAGCGATCAGAAGTGAAATCACTTCATCTAGCCAATCGCGGGCAACCATTCAAATCTATATATATAGGCAATTAGAGTTTCGTTCACGATTTAGCAAACGTAACTCTAATGGTCGTGATATAACGATTTGAATGGTTTCCTGTGATTGGCTAGTTAAAGTGATTTCACTCCTGACCGCTAGATAGCTCTAGAGTACCACTCAAACGTCAAGTCGGAAGTAACGATGGCTTTACTATAGTTGTTCACATTCTCTTTTCTTATACACAATTCTTCCTGTCTTTGTCCTCAGGTAGTTTCCAGTGCAATTGTTGACAAGTATATTGGTGAAAGTGCGAGGTTAATACGAGAAATGTTTAATTACGCACGGGATCATCAGCCTTGCATCATCTTCATGGATGAAATTGATGCCATAGGTAAAGTATCATTTTCAACACTTTTACAATACATTTCTCTCTGGTCTCAAAATGATTATGCATGTTCATTTATTTCAAGTTCATTTCTTACTCACCTGCACCTTCTGAGGAAAGCAGATGTAAATGACTGTGTAGAGGATTATACTTATTATGCATTGTGCAGGTGGAAGACGATTTTCAGAAGGCACTTCGGCAGATCGTGAGATTCAGCGTACTCTCATGGAGTTGCTAAATCAGATGGATGGCTTTGACTCCCTTGGTCAGGTAAGATACTATATTTATTTAGGTTTTGATAAAATGCTTTTCTTTATTGGGTGTTCAACAATTTTTAAAAGCTGAATTGAGATTTATTCTCTCCATCCAGCCTCACCTTGTAATCTTGGTCCGAACTGCTGGGCATTTCTACAAAACTTGCCTCATCATCTCACCAAACCCATCATCTTCTCGTAACTTGAAATTCATTACCGTATTCTATTTTACTCGCAGTTAAAGACCTCCCCCATTTTTTTCTTAAAGAGTTAGGATATAGATTCCTTCACATATTGCCCCATTATAAACAAAACACAGTTTACTACCAATAAATCTCATCACATATCTACTACAGAGCCTTTACTAGGCATTAAATGAAGCCTAGAAAAGCTCCTCGGCCAGATAACATCCCTCTGGAACTCATTCAGTCTGGAGGTTTACTTCCAAAGACTAGGTTTCACATTCATCCTCTTAATTTTGGTAGCCCAAAAGGTACCTGATATTTTAGAATGTCGCCATAATCACGAAAAGTGATCGAAGCATTTGTGGAAACTGTTGTGGCATATCACTGCTATCTATTGCAGGAAAATTTCTTGCTAGAATCCTTCAAATATTCGAGAGGATTCTTCCAGGGTCTCGGTGTGGTTTCCACTTCTCCAAAGGTACAACGGACATGCTTTTCTATGGGAGGCAACTCCAGGAGAAATGCAGAGGGAAACCTCTCTTTCTTAGTGTTCTTTGATTTAGAAAAGGTTTTTGATTCTGTCCTGAGACTTACTATGTTAGCAGTGCTGAGACACTTTGGTTCCCCGGAGTATTTTGTGGATTTGGTCCAGGCACTTCAAGATGGCATGACTGGTAAGGTTCTGTATCAAAATAGTATTTCTGATGCAATTCGAACCACTCATGGAATGAAGCAGCGTTACAACATTTTTCTTTCTCTATTTGCCTGCCGTGCTTTATGAAACATCTACAACAAACCCTGACAAGGAAATCAGGCACCAAGTATTTGATGGAATACTTTTTTAATTCGGCTCAATTTCACCTACGAGGTAGCTGAAATGCAGTAAGTTGGTGATGCTGCATCACCTCAAAAGGTGCAACAGTCGGTAAACTGTTTCAAGAATGCATATGATTGATTTGGCCTCACCATTAACATTCAAAAACTGCAGTATTTGTGCAAACTGCCTCTAGAGTTCAATATAACTAACTCACACTACATTAGAACAGGTTCACGGATATTTCACCTGCCTGTAAATCTACAGACACGAATCCCTTGCATTTGCGTACTCTCAATTGCCAACTGACTGCGTCAAGTTTTGATCCTACAACCCTGGTGACAGCAAGCGAGGCCATTACCGCTATGCTATGCAGTCAGTCAGAGTAGGAACCACAGCATTTTAATGTACTGTACTTGACAATGAAAATAAAAATTCACAATGGATTCAAATTCCTAACACTAATGACATGTGAAACAGAGAAAATGGTGATATTTTAAGAATAGCACATACGAACAAATTTACTGCAAGACTTCTTCTTGAGAAGATAAGTTTCCACTAGGAAAATTCAATGTTTTATTTTATACCTAGCCCTGTTCACGGGATACAAGATAGGCTACAGTACTTCACGATAAGTCTTATTTATCTCAATTGAGGTATCTTGTCTGCTGCATATGTAATAAATGCTATTACAGCATCCAGGGCTTCCCGACCTGCTGTAGTAATCTGTACATGTTATAAATCTGGTGGTAACTCGTTGCAACCTGTTAAATATCTTCTTTGGGGCCAAATTCCAGCACTCTGGTGTCGCAGTAGTTAAAAGGGACGTAAAACCAATAACGTAATAAATTATTTGGTACTTATCATTATTTATTGAATGACTACCCCCGTACTTTTATCTGAATTTTATTAGAATTAAATAGCATAGTGATGATGGTAATGTTTGGTTTCAGCTTAGAGTTGAAATGAAGGGAGAACTTATTTTATCGGCTAAGATTAAACTCTCTGTTTTTGAAGCTTTTGTACAGCATGTTGGAATGAAGACTTTCTGTTTAAGGTGAAAATCATCATGGCAACAAACCGTCCAGACACATTAGATTCCGCTCTCTATTTTATCGGCTAAGATTAAACTCTCTGTTTTTGAAGCTTTTGTACAGCATGTTGAAATGAAGACTTTCTGTTTAAGGTGAAAATCATCATGGCAACAAACCGTCCAGACACATTAGATCCCGCTCTGCTCAGGCCTGGTCGTTTGGATCGTAAAATTGAAATTCCCTTGCCAAATGAACAGGCACGATTGGAGATCCTAAAGATTCATGCTGGGCCAATTGCAAAGCATGGGGAGATAGGTAATGTGAAATAATCAATCATCTTTACTGTTTATACTGTTATATCTACTTCATCTTCTTCTTCCAAGAATTATTTATGCACATTATTTACAGCACCTAATGACCTTTAGGCTGGTCTCACAATTAGATCTGCCATTGGACCTTTCAAGATACAAGTGCTGCTGAACTTGGCTGCGCAGTGATGGCAGAGTGCTGTTTGCACATAAGTCAAGCAGCATTGCGGGCACTACTTGTGTTAGAAGTTATATCGTGAGATTTGATTAGAAAAAATAATAATAATAATCAGCATATTAAGGATGGTTTATTTCTAATTGTTTTGCAACAACACAGTTAAGCGTAAGAGGAGCACATTTCACCACGGAAGGGAGAACCATGACTGAGGCTACTGGTGCTAAGTCATATCTTACCCGCACAACTGTACTTGTCAACCAAGCAGGCTAATGACATGACAAGAGTAAATAAAGAATAGTTTCCATCTCAACCGCCAGCACTCTTATCTTGCCAGGCTAATAGTGTTTCTTACACGGTGTTAATTTTCTTTTCTGTTAATGTTATGAGTTTTTTTACACTTATACATTTTTTTCTTCATATTGCTGAAAAATGTTTAAGTGAGGTTTTCCTGTATACTGGAAAAATTCCAATATTGCAAAGAGTTTTCATGGTTGATATGTAAAATTTTGTGTGTCTTGCAACTGGTCTAAATTTTATATATATGTGGGAAGGGATTTTACAAGTGAATAAACCGAACACGTCTTGTAGTAATTTTAAGTATAAAGACTGTATTTACACATAAGATCACAACAGATGAGATTGCACAGAACTTAGCGTGACTTCACTCGAAACAAAACTGTCTCACCGATCGTCTTTCTTTTTCGCGAATTCCCCTCGACTCCTCTACGCGGCGCCACCGGGCGGTGCCAAGACTGGCGGGAAACCCAAAAACGGTTCAACATATTCCGATTCCCACAATCGGCCATCCTGCAGATCATCCGCCTCGGATGATGTGTCGTCTCCAGCCCAAGTAGATTTTGTCCGTCACAGAACTTGAAGAGGATACCATCCTGCAGGGTGTAATCCTTGTATGGCTTCGTCTTCAGGTGCTCCATGATCGCACACAGACCTTCATCAGCTTGCTGAGCTCGTTTCAGCCTGGCAACGAGTCCATCGACGAGACCATAGAGGACCATGGGATGGAGACTCAGGGCATCGGTGTGAGGCATTCTCGCACCCGGTCTATGCTCGATCGAGTAATCAAACTCCTCTAACATCATGGCCCACCTAGCAATTCTCGGAGTGAGGTCCTTCTTGTCCATCATCTTCTGGAAGGCAGAGCAGTCGGTTATGATCTTGAACTTGATTCCAAGCAGGTACTCTCGGAGCTTTTTCAAGGTCGTCACCCCAGCTAACACCTCGAGCTCGTAGCTGCTGTACCTTTCCTCCTATGGCGTAGTCTTCTTGCTCAGATATTGAAGAGGATGCAGTTGACCATCGTCTGGGAAACGTTGCAGTAGCACTGCTCCATAACCATACTTGCTTGCATCAGTATGGACTTCCGTCTTGTAAGCCGGGTTATGTATGATGAGGACTGGATCTTCGGATAAGGCTTTTTTCAGACTTGTGAATGCAATCCTCTGTTCTTGCTCAAAGTTGAATCCACCGGTTGACTTCAACAGATCACTGAGCGGCTTTGCAATCTTGGCGTAGTTTGGGATGTACTTCCGGAAATATCCGGAAAGGCCCAAAAACCTGTGGACTTCGGCTAGCGACTTGGGTTCTGGATAATGTTGAACTGCGGCTGCTTTCCTAGGAGATGGTGAGACAGTTCCATCTTCTACAACGTATCCTAGGAACTCAATTTTCTTTTTCAGGAACTGGCACTTCGAGAACTTAATATCCAGATCATGAGTTTCAGCTACCTCTATCACTTGCCCAAGCTTCTCTGGCATCATTTTCATCTTTTGCTGGGATTACTACGTCGTTCATGTACACCAGGACTATCGGATGCTCGAGACTTGAGGAACTTCTATGCCGTACTCAAGGAAATATATGGACCATCTCGCTCATCATCAGGTACACTGAAAAGCGCTGATAATTCTACTACCTTTACTGATAGTCAAGAAATCTTGGAACGCTGGAAGGAGCACTTCTCCAATCTCCTAAATCGTCCATCAGAAGCTGCTGAAGACTTCCTCTGTGATGTGCCGCAACAACCTGAACAACTGTGGTTGGCAGTACCTCCTACTTATCATGAATTCAGTGCAGCTCTCACCCAATTGAAACCCAGAAAAGCACCTGGCCCAGATAACATCCCTCTGGAACTAATTCAAGCCGGAGGTCATTCCCTCAAATCAAGAATTTTCATCCTTATCCTCAGAATTTGGGAATCAAGAAAGGTACCTGGAGACCTAAAGAATGCCACTATCGTCACTATCTTTAAAAAGGGTGATCGCAGTGTTTGTGGCAACTACCGTGGTATATCACTGCTATCAATTGTGGGGAAGATTCTTGCAAGAATTCTACTTAACCGCCTCAAGGTTATCTCTGAGAGGATCCTCCCAGAGTCACAATGCGGATTTAGAACTTCCAGAAGCACAATTGACTTGATTTTCTGTGTGAGACAGCTACAAGAAAAATGTAGAGAACAACAGAATCCACTCTTCTTAGTCTTTTATGACTTGGAAAAGGCATTTGATTCGGTTCCAAGACCAGCCATGTGGGCAGTGCTGAAGCGGTTTGGTTGCCCTCAGCGTTTTGTAGATCTAATCAAAGCTCTCCATGATGGCATGACAGGTCAGGTTTGCCATCAGAATAAGATGTCCGATGAATTTCCCATTACCCATGGACTGAAACAAGGATGTGTACTGGCTCCAACGCTTTTTGCGCTGTACTTGGCTGCAATGCTTTATGATTCACCCACAAACATCCCAGGTGTGGAGATCAAGTATCGTTTTGATGGAGGGCTTTTCAACCTAACTCGTCTCCGCTCCTTGAGGAAAACTCAGGTTACTAAGGTTACTAACATGTTGTATGCAGATGATGCTGCGTCACCAACTCTCACACCAGAAGAGCTGCAAGAGTCAGTTAACTGTTACAAAAGTGCATGTGATCGCTTTGGTCTTACCATAAATGTCAATAAGACTAAAGTCTTGGCACAACCTTCACCAGGCACACCTCTTCCTCAGTTCAATATCTCCATTTCAAATTTGCCATTAGAACAGGTTGACCACTTCTCGTACCTGGGCAGTACCATTTCTGTGAGCTGTACCTGTGAGCAGGATGTGGATAAGAGAATTGGCGCAGCCCATGCAGCATATGGACGATTAGCGCACCGGGTCTTCATGAATAAAGATCTATCCATGAGTACAAAGCTTATGGTGTACAAAGCAGTAGTCATTTCTACATTGTTGTATGGCTGTGAAACGTGGACCCTTTACCGACGTGATCTTAGGAAGCTTGAGCGTTTTCACCTACAAAAACTTCGATCAATCCTGAGGATTAAATGGGAAGACCGCATTACCAATATTGCTGTTCTGGAAAAGGCTCAAATCAACAGCATAGAATCATCCATAATAGGTCACCAATTTAGATGGATTGGTCATGTCCATCGGATGGATGATGTGAGATTACCTCGTCAAATGCTATATGGTGAGCTATGCTATGGCACCAGACCTCATGGTGGTCCTAAGAGGCGCTACAAGGACCAATTTAAGCAGACCCTGAAATTGACAGGTCTTGATCCACAAACCTGGGACATGCTGGCTGAAAACCGCTCAACTTGGTGCCGTGCCATCTCGGATTCTGTAAAGACGTTTGAAAGGGATCGACGCATACATGAAGAGGCCAAGCGTCAAGCTAGGAAACTTCGAGCAGCCCAACCACGTCCTCCTCCAGCAATACTATGCGACTTGTGTGGTCGCTTGTTCCATGCCAGGATTGGACTCTTTAGTCACCGTAAACACATCCACAAACTGGACTGAAGGAAGAAGATTTATACTCGGATTCGAGTTAAAGCCGATGATGATGACACCAGGACTGTGCCGGCTTGAATCTGTTCTCTGAATACAGTGGAATCTCGTTAGCACGTTCTCGGTTACGACGTTTTTCCGTTGTACTATTTGTAAGCGAACCGTATTTTATTCTTATTTCATTATAAAATTCGGCTTCTGGATAACACGACGCGATATTACCTCATATTCTCTGCTAGTTATTGACAGTGTAGATGATTTCATTGTGTTTGACGGCGTAGAAGCGGCTATAGCTATGACGCAACACAGGTGACGTGTCTCTCTCCCGCTGCCCTTTCTCAAGTCCCTATCCTACTAAATTCATGTTGATATATCCCCTTAATACGTTCTCTATTCCCGCTTACAACGATCAAATTTCCGTTGAACTATTTATTTGTGAACCGTATTTTATTCTTATTTCGTTAAAAAATTCGGCTTCTGGGAAACACGACGCGATATTGCCGCATATTCTCTGATAGTTATTGACAGTGTAGATGATTTTATTGTGTTTGACGGAGTAGAAGTGGCTATAGCTATGACGCAACACAGGTGACGTGTCTCTCTCCCGCTGCCCTTGACCCCCTTCCCTTCGTTTATTTCTCACGTAGGCTCATTATTGTCTTCGTATTCCGCACTATTGTCTTCTAGTTCTTAGTGTTCACGTCCAGTTATGACCTATTTTATTGAGTGTTTCATAATGGATAAGAAGAAAGTACGGCAGATAACTAATGATGAGAAAATGAAATACATTCGAGACGTGGAATGCAATCCTCACATGAAGCGTGTGGATATAGCGCGAATGTGGAACATTCCTCCGTCTACACTGAACACGATTCTCGGCAAAAGGAAGGAAATCGAACGTGCATTTGAAGAAGGAATGAGCGGCAAAAGGAAACGTGTGCGAGAGAGACAGTTTCCTCAACTAGAAAGCGCTTTATTGAAGTGGTTCAAGCAAGCCCGTGCTTCAGACATATGCGTGCACGGTCGCCGGTAACTGAGCCATCACTGGCGGAGCGCGAGAGCGAGAATGTCCTTGCTAAGCAGAAATAAAGACCCTGTATTATACTGTAGTGTAGAGGTACAGTAATTCATTTTTATGTTATTTATTCCGTGTAAGTTACTGATAACCTATGTTTATGTCGTGAGTGTAGTAGTGCATACAATCACTTACTAAGGTCGGTGATTTGACGTCCATATATACGCCGCGTTCTTTCTTATACGTTGTAAATGTAGTATGGCGTTTATCGGTAGTACGTTTTCCCGCATATGACTTCCAAATTTTTCAGTCCCTTGAAAAACGTACTAACGAGATTCCACTGTACGCAGTTGATTAAGTGTTGGAACACAGGAGACGAGTTGCAGAAACCAAATGGAACTTTCAGGAACTCATATTGGTCTGAATGTGTCACAAAGGCCAAATACCTTCTGCTCTCTTCCTTGACTGCAACGTGAAAAAATCCATTTCGTAAGGCATCACTCAGCTTGACCAGGACGTCATCAATGAGTGGTAGTGGGTATCGATCTTTGACAGCTTTTCGATTTACTGGACGGTAATCGACGCACACCCTCGGAGACCCATCTTTCTTCCACACAACTACCACTGGACTAGCGTACTCAGACATACTGGGTCGGATGATGCCATCTTGGAGCCACTGCTGCACTTGCTTCTCTACAATCTCTTTCTCAACTGGTGATAAGCATCTTGGGTGACTGTGAATCGGTTCTTCTTGTTTCATCGTGATGCTCATCTCAACGCTGGTACACTTCTCCTTGCACGGCGAGTGTTCATTGACCATCTTTCTGATTCTCAAAACAGCCTCTTCCGATGCCTCTCCTATGTCCAACTCCTCGGCTGCTATCACGTCGGTTCGGTACAAGTACAATTCTGATATCTCCTTGGTCATCTTGACACCGGTTTTGCTGATGGTAGTTACGGCTTGGTCCAGCAAGTCGTTACCGACGATTGCTGACAACTTGAGTACATCTCCAGACACCACATAGAAATCAGTCAAGTAAGTGTCGTCGTCAACCTGGACGTCAGTTGTAAAATATCCTAGGGGTGGCACCTCACTATCATCGAAACCCTTAAGTACTATGGCGGTAGTCTTCAGCTCGGGATCGCCCATCACTGCTTAAATGTCTTCACGGATCAGATTGATTGGGCAGCCCGTGTCCACCAATGCGTCGACCCTCTGGCCCTGGAGCAACAATTCCTTCATCTTCATATTCGACTTGGTTCCCAAAGCGACGTTCACTGTCTTCTTCTCTGCATTCTGCTCAAGGTTTGGGCACTTGGAAGCTATGTGTCCGAAGCTGCTGCGATTGAAGCACTTTGGACCCTGACTCTTGTGTGGACATTCTCTGGACTCATGACTGTTCTTCTGACCACAATTGTAGCATCTCTTTACAGACGAGATCTGCTTCTGCCTGTTGTCTTCTCTTGGTGTATGTTTGTTTGTTGTCTTCTCATTTTTTGTCAAATTCTGGGAGTTTCGTGCGTAAGCTCTCTCATAGATCTTCAACTTGTCCTTGAATTCCTTGATGTCCCTTGCTCCATACAGAATCACCTTGGATCCAGTGTCGTCCTCGATGCCATTGTATCAACGATTTATCATCGATTGCCGACCTGCTGGCTATTTCTCGCATCACCAGGAAATATTCCTGAAGAGTTTCAACTTTTGTTTTTCGTCGATTGGTTAGCAGTCGATGTATCTCTGCTGCACTGGTATCATCTCAGAATTCTTTCTTCAGGGCTTTCTTCAACTTGTACCAGGATGTGATGCCACGTTCACTATGCACGAACAACTTAGCCAGGCCTGTCAGCGACTTTTTTGCAAAAACATATTTTTGCATCTCGTCCCAGCCCATCAACGTTGCTGTTTCCTGAAAGTCCTCAATCCAAAGTCGCACCGGATAGTTCTCGCTGCCGTCATAGGTTCTGACAGAGCGCTCTACATTGCGGAAAGTTAACGCAACTTGTGTGGGACTCCCTGGTTTGCAGTGTGCCACGAGTCCACCACGTCCTGGTCGACTTCCCCTTCACTTGAGCTTTCTTCTCCAGTCTTCGATTTGTGTTTGGTCTTTGTTATGTTTTTATGGTTAGGCCTACCTCGTATTGCTTTGGAGACTTTCTGGGCTTCGGACGAGCTAGATGAATCCGATGATGATCCTGACATGCTAGAGGTTGAATGTTTCATGGATTTCATCCCAGCCATTTTCTCCTTTAACTCACGTAATTCTTCCGCCAGTGCTTCGTTTGCTTCTTTCATCTTGATCATCTCATCATTAGTTTTACCAGTCTCTTCTTCTTTTTCATCATCTTCGTCTTTAGACATCCCCAGCCTCGAAAGGTTCATTAAGTTGTCACAGACGCACTGCACAAGCACGGCTTTCTCTCCAGTATATTCAATTTTTAACACTGTGCAAATGGCAATCAGGTCAGCCTCGGTGAATTCGGTCTCAATGAATTTCAATTTCACCAGGTGTTCTGGTGAGTCACGTTCAAACTCGAATCCTGGGAATTCTCTTAGGCGCTGCCTGTTCTTTCGATCACGTGGCAGTTTTTCGAAAATGAGGTTATGTAACGTCTTAATCACGGCCGTAGGCGCCGTCTTAATGTTATTATTCACTTTTTCAATGTCTTGTAAACACGCCACTTTGTCCGCCATTTTTCTACGTCTTTCGGCACTCGCACTAATCACTTTTCTTTTCGTCGTCTTAGGGTTCAGGATCCTGGAACTCGTCTTTTGTAGGCTACTCGAACCACCACGTCTTTGGGAGTTGAACAGCTGCCCGTCTTCTATATTCCACGGACCCACGTCGTCGGCGTAAATCTTGCCAAAAAAATGTCGTCAATTCACGCCTTGGTTTTATCGTTGTAGCCAAAATTGCCGTTCCGCACTCAAAAGTCCTTCGTATCCCGGACGAGCCCCCAAAATGTGGGAAGGGATTTTGACAAGCGAATAAACCGAACTCGTCTTGTAGTAATTTTAAGTATAAAAACTGTATTTACACATAAGATCACAACAGATGAGATTGCACGGAACTTAGCGTGACTTCACTCGACACAAAACTGTCTCACTGATCGTCTTTCTTTTTCGCGACTTCCCCTCGACTCCTCTACGCGGCACCACCGGGCGGTGCCAACACTGGCGGGAAACCCAAAAACGGTTCAATATATTCCGATTCCCTCATATATATTTTTTTTTTTTTTCACAGACTTAATATGGATCCTGAATAACTCCCATAAGTCCAACCCCTCGTCCACGTCGTGGGAGACTGGCAACGGCACAAAGTAGGGGATCGCCTGTAGGGGCGAAGTACAGTGGGGACTTAGTGTGCCCCGGGACTGTTACGGTAGCTGTGAAGGTCCTACAGGAACCCTGAAAAGTGACGGCTAACGGGGCTCTGGTGAGGCTACGATAGGCCCAGCAAGCCAGTAGTGGATGAAACCAAATGCTTTCAAAAATGGAACGAGCCTCGGACATGATGGATTTAATAGACGACGACACGGCTGTACACACGGACTAAGATTTGGAACTTTAAACCTAAGAACGCTGACGGGGAAGGTGGAGGAGATAGTGGATATGATAGAAAGAAGGAAGTTGGATTTATTGGGATTGGCAGATACAAAGTGGAAAGGGGAAGGAAGGAGAGAACTGAGAAAAGGCTATAGACTGTACTGGAGTGGGAACGAAGAGGGAAAGAGGAATGGAGTGGGAGTAGTAGTACGAGATGGTTTAAAAGAAGAAGTGAGGAGAATAAGTGATAGGATGATAAAAGTGAAAGTAGCACTGAGGGGAGAGACCGTAGAAATAGTGCAAGTGTATGCTCCACAAGTAGGCTGCGCCTCTGAAGAGGAGGAGGAGTTTGAAGAGGAATTTCCGAAGCAGCTGGTAGGAAGAAGTATGATTGTTATGGGGGATCAAATGTCCATGTAGGAAGAGAAAGACAAGGTTATGAGAGTGTTCTAGGACCAGAGGGTTGGGATGGAAGAAATGAGGAAGGAAAGAGACTGTTGGACTTCTGCCAGAGGAACAGCCTGCTAGTTGGGAACTCCTGGTTTAAGAAAAGAGAGAGCCACACAATCACATGGTACAGTGATGACTTGACCAGGAAGTCGGTGGTCGACTATATACTGTATGAGAAAGAACTAAATAAGAACATCACGGACATCAAGGTTATACCATCGGAGAACCTGGATAGCGACCATCGATTGCTGGTAATGAACCTGAGAGGGAGTAAGGAGAAGAAAGGGACTGAGAACCAGGAAAGACGTATAAGGATATGGAAACTGAAAGAAGGGGATAGAAGGGTCGAGTACCTCAAAATGGTAAAGGAAGGAATTCCAACAGATGAAGAAAGAGGGGTGGAAGAGGAATGGGCTAGATTAAAGAAGACACTAGTAGGTGCAGCAGAAGCAGTATGTGGGAGGACAAGTAGTAAGAAGAGGTGGAAGGAAACACCATGGTGGAATGAGAAGACAAAAGATATAGTAAGGGAAAAGAATAGAGCCTTTAGGAGGTGGTATCAAAATAGGACGGTAGAGACAAGGGGAGAGTACCAGGAAAGAAAGAAGGAGGTGAAGAGAGTGGTGGCTGAGGAGAGAAGAAAGTGGATGGAAGAGTGGACAAAGATGATGGAGGATAGTGAAGGTACAAAAAGGTCCTGTATGGGGTGGTAAAAAATAAGAGGAAGGATCCTACGGATTATGTTAGAATGGTGAACAAAAGTGGACAAGAGATAGAAAATAGGGAAGAACTGAAGAAAATGTGGAAAGAATATTTTGAAGAACTTCTGAACCCAAATGGAAAAGATGGTGAGGAGGAAGAAATCGCGGAAGAGGAAGAAGAACTGCAAACAAAAAAGGACTTAACATGGAAAGAAGTGGAAGATGCATTGAACAAGATGAAAGGAGGGAAGGCACCGGGTGTGGATGAGTTGAGTGTGGAGATGGTGAGAGCAGCAGGAGAGGTGGGGATACAGTGGTTGTACTGAGTGATGAGGACAGCATGGAAGGAAAGGAGGACCCCAGAGGACTGGAAAAAAGGAATAATTGTCCCGATCTTCAAGAAAGGTAGTAGAACAGATTGCAGAAACTATCGGGGAATAACACTGATGAGTCATTGTGCAAAGATCTTCGAGAAAGTTTTGGAAAAGAGAATTAGGACAAGGATAGAAGGAGGGATGAGGGAAGCACAACATGGCTTCAGAGCAGGGAGGTCCACGTGGATTTGATTTTTGCTGTAAGGCAGTTACAAGAACAGCACTATGAGTATGGAACAGATCTACTGATGGCCTTCCTGGACATTGAGAAAGCATATGACAGTGTATGCAGAAACAAAGTATGGAAGTCCCTGGAGGATAGAGGAGTAGAGAAATGGACTATAAAGAGGATAAAGGAGATGTACAAGGGAAGCGTGAGCTGTGTGAAAGTGGGAGGAGAGAGATCAGACTGGTTGGAACAGAGAAACGGCCTGAAACAAGGAAGTGCACTGTCACCGTTACTTTTCATTGTGGTGATGGATGACATAATGACCCGAGTGGCACAAGTAATTGGGGAAGGAAAGATGAAAGCAGTGGTGTTTGCAGATGATTTGGGGAAACAAGGAGGAGGAGGTACAGGAACAGTTGGACGTTTGGGAAGAAATAATACAAGGATATGGGATGAAATTTAGCATAAATAAGAGTGAGATGGTGATCACATCAAGGAAGAAGGAAAGAACCACAACGGGAGTAACAATTGGTGGGGAACAGCTGAAGAAAGTGGAGAGTTTCAAGTATCTGGGAAGCCTGATACAAGATAATGGAAGAAACGATAGAGAAATAAATGAGTGGGGGAGGCAGGCAGAAGCATTTCGGAGGAGTGTGAGAAGCATGTTATGGAGCAAGGATGTCCCTCAGAACAGCAAAAAGATCATATATCGGACGTACCATGTCCCTATCCTGACGTATGCCTCGGAGACCTGGGTTATGAAAGGAAGGGAGATGAGCAAAATACAGGCCAGTGAGATGAGGTTCTTGAGAAGCAGTATTGGAACTACAAAGATGGACAGAATAAGAAATGAGAGGACCAGAGAATTAATGAAGAAGGAACCATTACAGGATGGTATAGAGAAATCTAGACTTAGATGGTATGGACATGTAAAACGAATGGAGAAGAGGATACCCAGTAGAGTACACGAGACGAAGTGGGAAGGAAAGAGACCGAGAGGAAGACCGAGAGACAGGTGGCTGAAGGGGGTGGAAGAAAGAGTGAAGAAGAGAGGAGAAGACTGGACAAGGGTGGAGGCTGAGAGATTGGTGGGAAGACAGAAGACGTTGGAGAGGCTTGTGTTCCAAACAGACCCGGCCAGTGGCTGGAAACTGTGCAAGATGATGATGAATAACTTACAATTTCAAATGTTATGTAGGCTGTAGCCATACCTTGGTTAATCAAGGTTGGGTGTAAAAGTATAATCCCAGGAAAGAGCAGCTACAGTAGCCTCTCACAAATCCGGACCTCAAAAATCCGGACCGCTCAAAAAATATTTTTTGTAATACAAAATCAGTAAAATGTAGATAACGTGATGCTTAAGCGCCTTCAATTTCTCCGCGACCATTCCGCATTACAAGAATGACGTCTTTTCTATTCTACTGGCTGTGCGGCACGGCGGGAGGTCATTGACTCGCCCCCTCCCCAACAGCTCTTTGTTTACTCATACAGTACTTAGTTGACCGCGCTCACTCTCTCTGTGCAGACGTTATTTTCGGTGGCTACCTCGTGTTGTGTCGGTGCTCTGTGTTTCTCGCGTCTTGTTTTTAAGTACTGTAAGATGAGTAACAAACGAAAGCAAGTGTGTGTGTCAGTGGAAGAAAAACTCCGTGCTATAAAGAGGATTGATGCTGGAGAATCGGCGAAAAAAATCGCTCTAGAGTTAGGAGTAGGAACAAGTACAGACGATGATATAGTCAGAATGGTGACAAATGAAGATTGTTTGGAAGAAGAGGAACTACCTGAGAGCAACATAAACCTGATTCCACATTCAGAAGGATTTAAAATGTTGGACCGAGCCCTAGAGTACATTACTCAGCAGGATGGAATATCTTCAGCTGACATCATTTGTTTAATGAAGTTAAGAGACATTGCGGCAAGAAAACGTGCTGAAACTGTGAAGCAGAAAAATATTCAAGACTTTTTCAAGCATGTGTAAGTTTGTTTTTACACACTGTTTCTGATGATTTATTTTCATTTATTTTGCATACTGTAGTACTGTAATGTAAATTCTTAAGTCTTATTAAAGTTGTTCAATACTATTAACCATCTATTTTTTCTACCCCTGTGTTCAGTTAATTGCAGTTCAGAACTGTTTTATGCGAGTAACAATAAAGTACACATATCGGCACGGAGTGGCGGCGATCGCGGCACGCAAACCACTGCCGCGACCGACGTCACTCTGTCTCCGGGAAATCCGGATTTTTCGGAATCCGGATCGGCCGTCCGCCACATTGGTCCGGATTTTCGAGAGTCTACTGTATACCGTAAAACATTTTGGGACTACTCTACTATTTTAACAGGAAATAAATTATTGTGATAATGACTAAAGTTCCAACAATCAAGGGCAACTGTCCTGTTAATGCTTGAGAAAAGCTGCAAGAGAAGGCAACTCTGTGATCGATCTTTAATGATACAATATCTTGCATGGATACTCATCGTAAAACACCAATTTTACATCACCTTGATATAACGTTAACTAGCATTTAATGCAAGAGTTTTAAGGTGCCGGAAGTTGTTCCATAAGAAGAATGTATTTTCATGTTTTATTTAATGTAGATCACTTAAATGTGCTTTCCCACATTTATTTTTTCCTGCCACTTCCTGGTCACAGGGTGTGAAGGGGTGGACCAATATTACTGTACTTCATCACATCTCTTGGCCATTTGTAGTTTTGTTTTGTACTGACCTGGCTGCGTGGCTCAGGGGTAACGTTCTCGCTTGCTGAGCCCAAGGTTGCAGGTTCGGAACCTGGCGCAGTCAGCTGGCATTTGAGGGTGCGCAAATGCGAGGGAGCCGTGTCAGTACATTTACTGGCACGTTAAAGATCCCCTTCGGGGCAAAATTCCGGCACCCCGGCGTCTCTAAAAGCCAGGGTAGTTAAAAGGGACGTAAAACCAATAACATTATTATTATTATTATGTTTTGTACTGGGGATGAACGATAATACCGTATATGATTTTAAAATGGACAGTCAGAACTTCTAGAGTGTAGATTGTTGGAATAAGGTCAATGCACAATTAGTGCATGGAACATAACATTATAGGAGGAACAAACTATCAGGACTAGCTCACCCAGTGAGTTTATTTGAGCTACTCCTACCGGACGGTAGGGTACCCTTACCCTATAGGGATGTGATGAGGTTTTTTAATTTTGTACTGTGGAAGATAACTTGGGAGGGGATCAGTTACACATTCAGCCAGGAGATGGTCATTTTCAACTTTTCATCTAGAATAATTTGATGAGCTATGAGTAGGGACCGGAAAATTAGCATCTATTTACAAAGTTAAAAAATAATCACATTGTAATATTATTTTAACGACTCCAAATTTATGAAGTGCAGTTATAGTCCTCAAACGAAAGCATTGTCAGTAGATTGCTTTCTTTCAAATTGCGCCGTCTGTCTGTAACCACTGTGTTGTAATGGGACAACACATGCTCGCTATCTACATTGTTTGTTGGGGTCCACAACAATTCAAAACAGTACCGTATATAAAGTCCAGGACACCTTAAATAAGTTACTAGAAAACCAACATGGCCGCCACATTTGGTGTTGCCAACTTACATCATTTAACACCAAAAAGTCAGCACACACATCCATGTAACACGTATCGCAAATGATCCAAACTAAGTAAAGGCTCTTTTACGAAAATACGTTTTACATGAAGTTGTGAAGCAGTCCTTGCTCAAGTTAGGGACATCTTGGTCATCAGTCCTCGACAGTAACTCTTAAGCAGTATTATGGTAGTGAAGTTAACTTAAATTATCTCTTCTAGATTGATTTTTAAAGCATATAAAATGCATAAGAACAGAAACATTAATACTTACTCAATTATTTTCGCCAGGGAGCTAAGGATGAGCATGTTCATTTCTTCTTATAGGCTATATTTTTATAATTAGTCCAAAAATGTAGACCATTCTGTTTTAAGATGAGTGTTCAGAGAAGGATTTAGGAGTAGGAGAGAAATATAATAGTAGGGTACATATTAGCTTATTATTTCTTTATTTTTGATAAGTACCGTACTCATTTCTTGCATGTATTGGCAACTCAAACTAACACTTGGGGCGCTGCGGTCGGTCTGGATAAGTAGGGTAAAAATACTCAATAACACGCGTTTGATATGGAACACTTTTTATTTTTCGGTTATAATCAGTAAATGTGGTCCCTAAAATAATGACAGTGTTATTTTTGATTGTATATATGTATAACTGTGCGATACACGTGATCTAATTTGTGTGTTCCACTGGATTTTATGTGTCAGTTGCATATTATCAAGCATCTGTTGTCTGCTGGTATCTGTTTTTGAGCAGTTCGAGTCATGGCGCTGTTACTTTAAAAGCTATATTTGAGT
The DNA here is from genome assembly GCA_946902985.2 of Meconema thalassinum. NCBI lineage: Eukaryota > Metazoa > Arthropoda > Insecta > Orthoptera > Tettigoniidae > Meconema > Meconema thalassinum. Next base: position 174,744,572 of record OX336393.1, on the reverse strand, counting down.
TTGCTCACTGTACCATAGACTGTAGAAATTATTTGCTGCTTGGTAGGGCGAAGGGATGAGTTTAACTTGTATTAAAGCTCGGGGGACACAGGAATTGCTTGATTTAGATGGTTAGCTGGTGGGTTTGGTGTAGAATATCGGACTGGTAGCAGGTTCTCGCAGAGTAGATATTTACCCTGTGAAGTCAAATTAGGCCTATATGACTCGTAGTGGAATGGCTCGGATATCGCAGAGCGAGGTGATGGCGATTGGTAGGGTAATTGGAAATGAAATAGGGAGGGGGAAGGATACCTGACTGATGAAGCTTGGCTGTAGTCGGCTGGTGTAGGCCTAGCTGTCTTGGTACGGCTTGGCTCGGCGTAAACAGTGAACAACCTGTCCTGTCGTCAGTGAGTGTAGTGGTGAGTGGTCCAACCCGCTCCTGTTGCCCGTATTTATTTGGTATTGTCACGTTTTGGCTATTGCTATTTACATCTTTTGGAAAGTGATGAAAACTTATATCCGCAGCCCTCTTTTATGCATCGACTTACAGCCGTAAACTGAGCAATATACGTTGCTTTTACTCATTTTACACTCCATCAACGAGTAAAACTTATTACAGTGGAATCTCGTTAGTACGTTTTTCAAGGGACTGAAAAATTTGGACGTCATATGCGGGAAAAAGTACTACCGAAAAACGGCATACTGCATTTACAACGTATAAGAAAGAACGCGGCGTATATATGGACGTTCAATCGCCGACCTTAGTAAGTGATTGTATGCACTACTCAGTCACGACATAAACATAGGTTATCAGTAACTTACACGCAATAAATAACATAAAAAATAATTACTGTACCTCTACACTACAGTATAATACAGGGTCTTTATTTTTGCTTAGCAAGGACATTTTCCGTCTCGCTCCGCCAGTGACGGCTCAGTTGCCGGCGACCGTGCACGCATATGTAGGCCTACGGCAGAATACGGTGCTTAAAATCAGTAGCCTGCCATGCAGTTTTACTGGCCATGATTTACAGTAGATGCTGAAAATGTTCCCCATCCGCTTCCAAACACATATAATACAGGGTCTTTCTTTATATTTGATCAGCAAGGACATTCTCGCGCTCCGCCAGTGACGGCTCTGTTGGCGGCGACCGCGCACGCATATGTAGGCCTACGGCTGAATACGGTGCTTAAAATCAGCAGCCTACCATGCAGTTTTACTGGCCATGATTTACAGTAGATGCTGGAAATGTTCCCCATCCGCTTCCAAACACATATAATACAGGGTCTTTCTTTATATTTGATCAGCAAGGACATTCTCGCACTCGCACTCCGCCAGTGACGGCTCTATCGCCGGCGACCGCGCACGCATATGTTTGAAGCACGTGCTTGCTTGAACCACTTCAATAAAGAGCTTTCTAGTTCAGGAAACTGTCCCTCTCGCACACGTTTCCTTTTGCCACTCACCCCTTCTTCAAATGCACGTTCAATTTCCTTCCTTTTGCTGAGAATCGTGTTCAGTGTAGACGGAGGAATGTTATACTTTCGCGCTATATCCACACGCTTCATGTGAGGATTGCAGTCCACGTCTCGAATGTATTTAATCTTCTCATCATTAGTTGTCTGCCATACTTTCTTCTTATCCATTATGAAACACGCAATAAAATAGGTTATAACTGGACGTGAACACTAAGAACTAGAAGACAATAGTGCGGAACACGAAGACAATAATGCGCCCACGTGAGAAATAAACAAAGGGATGGGATGGAAGGGCAGCGGGAGAGAGACACGTCACCTGTGTTGCGTCATAGCTATAGCCACTTCAACGCCGTCAAACACAATAAAATCATCTACACTGTCAATAACTATCAGAGAATATGAGGCAATATCGCGTCGTGTTTTCCAGAAGCCGAATTTTAAAATGAAATAAGAATAAAATCCGGTTCGCGTACAAATAGTACAACGGAAATTTGATCGTCGTAAGCGGGAATAGAGAACGTATTAACATGTATTCTGTAGAATTGGGACTGGGACTTGAGAAAATCATCGCGCTAAGCGGGAAAATGTCGTAACCGAGAGCGTGCTAACGAGATTCCACTGTACTTATGTATAAAGACACTAAGAAATTACCTCGATCTGCTTACGAATACAAGAAACCATATACAACCAGTCACCACGTGACAAATGTACCCTTGGCCGATAACCTAGATGTTAGGCCCCTTAAAACAACAACAACAAATGTACCCTACTTGGTAAGTTTCTAATTTTTACCGCTAGATGTCATATCAGATAGCTGGAGTTGCCAATAGGCCTACATATATGAAGGCAGAATTGAGACAAGCTGTTGAAAGCCTGTTGGCAAATCCCTATTGAGATGCAAGAAGATGGTTGATCCAATGCTTAGGCCTAAAACCATTCGAACTAGTCGTGGATTTTATTGGCATTAGACTAATGGCAACTCGAAGATTTCGTCTTGGAATGGTAGAAAGCAGCAGTCGGTTGATTTTGGGGCTTTGTGACATCATGGTCATGTAGATCTGTGTACTTGGGCATGTGGAATTTGTCTGATAACCTGTGTTATTGTGATGGCTAGATCAGTGTGTGCATTTATTATTCAGATGAGGATTGGGAACGAGGTGGCCATGGCCTTAATTTAGGAACCATCCCGGCATTTGCCAGGAGTAGAAGCGTGGAAACCACTTCCAAGATGGCTAAGATAGGAATCGAACCCTCCTTTTCTCAGTTTTGCCTCATGAGGCTGAGTGTGCCTTGTTCCATCCCTCAGACCAAAATTAAAATTTCTTGGCAGAGCTGGAAATTGAACCTGGACCAACTGCCAAAAAATGCTAGCCGCACAACGCGAGATGGTTGGTAGAATAGTCTCCTGACCTCTCGTCAACCGGCACATTAAAAGCCACTTGTAGAAAATTCAATGAATTCACTGAGAAATTGACGAATTAAGTACAGGCTTTGAAAGACAAGCTTTATCGACGGAGTAATATCTTGAAAATTATAATTATAAGATATCAACACAAAATAATTTTCTGTGGAGAGCTGAGTTATTTAAATTGCGAGAGCGGAATATATGAGAGGGAATTGAACTGAGGCAGCGTTGTCGCGAATGGGTACGTCCTCTACACTTCCACTCATTTCTACATGATCATAATAATAGAATTATCATGACGAATACAATACATAGTGTTATCACTGACCGAGTTCAAGTGCGCCCCGCTGTTGGCCAGCGCTAGTGGTGCAGACCCCCAACGCTACAGTCAACCGCAGTCAGCTGTTCAAAAATGGGATACGCACTGGCCTGCGTAAACCTCTTTACAAAGGCTGCGGTTACACTGATTACATCAAATTTTCAGTGCATATTCTAAAATAAAATAATAGCCTGCCTTCAACCAAAAATGTTCAAGGCAAAACGACATACGTAATAGAGGTAACACTTCAGGAGTGATGAACCAAGTAGAATACTTAACTTAGCCTAAATACCTTGTGTAATGATAAATAATAATTATGGAAGTGATGTCCTAATAGATGCTTTCTCCTTAGCTGTCTGTAACCCACCCGCTATGCCCTTTTATAAAATGACATATACTGTAGTGAAATTTCAGATTAATTCTGTACCATGTATCACTCTTTTTTCTTTTTGCTTTCACTTTGATAATATATCATTTTCATACCTTATTTCATCTTCTGGCGGGAGGGGGGGGGACATTATCAATTGTAACTACTAACCTTGATCACTTCTGCACCGGATATATGTGCTAAATCACTTAAACATGTGTTTTTATTTATTGTATATTTAACAACCGCAGCCATGTTCGACAGCATATTTGGTATGTGAAACTGCCGCAGTGAGCGATCACATTGACGTCATTAGTTACCAACATATCCGATACTAAATAGGCCTACATTAGACGACACATGTAATGTTGTAATTATGTGAGAAAAATAAATAAACGAGCTCTTCTTGGTTAGACGACTGACTGGACGAAACCATTGGTCGCTACTTGTTGAGTCGACTGTCTGGACGAAAATTACCGATTGCACTACAAGCAAGGAGGTCAGGGCATAAGCCCCAGGTTAGGTTTGTTTTGTATGTAGAACAGTATTTACCACTGTAATGAACGCTGATCGCAAGAATTTCATGTTTCGAACTAATCGGGAAAAAAACAGCGCCTCACTGCCTAAAAGTTATTGGTCTAGGCACAAACCATGGGTTTGGATGAAAATTATTGATGCGTGTCTACCCCCACTGTGCGTGACAAAATCCAGGGGTGTTTGTATGGCCTAATGAATTAACAATTATTGGTTTAGACAAAAACAGCTTGCACAATCCATTGCAAACTGGTTCAAACTTGGCGCTATTTTGTTTCATGGTACCGCGCTTATACAAAGTAGTCCCGTAAGTGTGGGATTGGCAATACTGTACTTGTGCATAATTAACAGCGAAAATGGCAGACTCAGCTGGAATTCCATCTATATAAGTCGTGATCCTATTTGGGACATCCTGAGATCTGAAAAATGCACACTTTGTCACGAACCTGGAAGTAAAATGGATAAGGGGCACCTGCCACATTGCAACAAACTTGATGTGACTGCTAGAACTACAGGAAACCTCACACGACTCTATTGGAATGCAAGAAAGCTGATGGATTGGAATCTGGGCTAGCCATAAGAAACAACAACAATGCTTTAATATGAAAAATTGAGGTAACGCGTTAGCTAATATATAACACCCCCGGTTTTTGTCATGCACAGTGGGGGTAGTCAAGCATCAATAATCTTTATCCAGACCAATGGTTTTGCCTTTTATTTCATTATTCACGTCCAATGTCCAAGCTGTGTAGTATAGGCCTGAGAGATCTATGAAATTTTTAGTTTTCTATTACCATATAATGTATAGCCTACAAGTATCGTTACCTGTGTGCTACTAATTCTAGCGCAGCCATCACAGCATAAGTCACAATCATGTCCGATGCAGGTGTATAAGCCACTTTCTACTTTCATTCAGAATTAATAATACAAGTAGGCTATAGCTGCGACCAATATTTATAACTGATTGCAACCAGTGGCTTCGCCCAAACCGTGTCATCTAACCAAGTAGCGAACAATGACTTTGTCTCACCCAACATTAGAACATCAGTAATTTTCACCCAGACATTCAGTGGCGCAGTAACTTATGTCGAGAACTAAAAGAGAGCTATGAGATATTGTTGGTTTTCTCTGAAAATTTGCATATGTGACTCTAGCGCAGTGCATATACCATGCACATGTGAGTATATGGCTCTTCAGAATGATGATTGATTCATGTTGCACAACCCTTGAAGTTCGTTGAAGGGCATCACACTACTATGTCGCAACCATGACTGAAACAAATAAAAATAGGCCTAATATAAATATTTTATCTGCCTACTACTAAGTAGGCTATAGGTCAGTAGCCAAGTACATAAGTTATAAGCTTCATAAATAATCACCAATACATTCACTACCACCAACCGAGTGCGAATCATAGACTAGGCCTACTTCCAAGCTTAAGAGTTACCGGTACATGTGCAATGTATTATAATATTATGGCTGACGGCATTTGGAAGTCGAGAATAATATACATTACTATATTAGAAGGCGAATTGAACCTAAGAATACATTCCCGAGAGAGAACTTACATAGGCTATATTTTAGGTTATGTTTGAATTAGGCCTATACGGAAAATGCAGTCTGAAGACTATTTCAAAATTTCCAAAGACCGTTAAGGTTTTTTATTACGTTATTTGTGCTCTGACTGAATATAAAAATAAATAAAACAACGATTAAATAACTCTGTACTTTAAATTGTGTAGGTCTAGGCTAGGCCTACTTACTTAAATTGTAGTGATCTTTGTAGAGTTACTCCAATCCATCTCCAATCTTGTTCTCATATTTTTTAGGCGTCATGATGAAATCTAAATAAGAATTTATCCAAAAATTAATTAAATAAAAGCTTCGAAACATCTCAGACAAGTGGATTTGACACACACATATCAAGAGTCTATAATAACTGTATAAACTGTTTTAATCGATGTATATTACTAGTACTTACCTTGTACAACTTGTTACAACTTCATTAGACTTGAATTTCCAAAGAAATCTGTGTAATTATTTAAATAATAAGTCATTAGTTACAGTCGTAATTATAATGTTGGCTGACTTTGTGAAAAATGCATTCTGGGAGTTATTGCCAGAAACATGTCGGCAACTGTGTGGTACGGAATTTTACTGGTATTATGGTCTTTGGAGATGGCGGGATTTTAAGCAGGGTTAGCGACCATGTGCTCGCACCTGAAAACAACTTACCTTCAAGAAATGCAACCATAAACCAACATTTACGTAAGCATAGGGGACGGCTGTTAATGTTGCCTACCCTGTCTTGATCTAGTAACTCATTTAAGCTGTCCCAGACTATACCCAAATGTAAGACGAGGTTTCTTCCCACCTTTTGTGTTTAAAAAAAGTGGGCTCGTCTTATATTCAGGATGTAAAAAATTTGCGATCAAAGTTTTTAAAAATTATTATTATTCTCAAAGTACTATGTGGCGGCGGCATCTTGTAACTCGCAACGAATCAATGCGTTAATGAAGATTAAAATATGCTTGGTTGTGTTTAATTACCATGCATTTACGAATAGCATACATTTTGAGGTTAGGATTTACGCATACAAGTCATTTTAATCGGATAAGTAACATGTTTGATATCATACGGAAATATGTTTTCAAACAATCTTTACTAGGACAAAACCCGTCAAAGTTTTACATGCAGTAATTGAGTGATCAACGTATCTTAATTTAATAACATTAGCGCTCTTTCTAAGTTGATCCCGAACATCTGAAAGTCGTGTCGTCATACGGTAATTTAAATACTGAACATCTCAAATAGAGTTTTTAATTCTTCCTTCTGCAGTTGGTACACAGGAAATCACTGTACTTTGTTACAGTTGGTTGGCATTTGTGACTGCTTGCTGCGTTGTCGCTGTTCGCTTGTTTTTGTGTGGCTTGACTAACTCACATCTTCATGTGGTCTTCACTTGTGCTCAGTGCGTGCTGTATTTTAGGTTGAATTTGCATCTACTGGTAGTTTATTCTTTGTGATGGCAGAAATTCGTGGAACGAAGAAATTTCAAGTTCCGTTGGGTGAAAGGAAAAGTTACGATGCGAACTTAAAGTTGATAGTGATTCGTTATGCTGAAACATCAAATGTTAAAGCAGGACATAAGTACGGAGCGAGCGAGTGTAATGTGCGTAGATGGCGGCAAACTAAGGACAAACTTAAAAGTGCTCATCATCATCTTGCACAGTTTCCAGCCACTGGCCGGGTCTGTTTGGAACACAAACCTCTCCAACGTCTTCTGTCTTCCCACCATCTCTCAGCCTCCACCCTTGTACAGTCTTCTCCTCTCTTCTTCACGATTTCTTCCACCCCCTTCAGCCACCTGTCTCTCGGTCTTCCCCTCGGTCTCTTTCCTTCCCACTTCGTCTCATGTACTCTCCTGGGTATCCTCTTCTCCTCCATTCGTTTTACATGTCCATACCATCTAAGTCTAGATTTCTCTATACCATCCTGTAATGGTTCCTCCTTCATTAATTCTCTGGTCCTCTCATTTCTTATTCTGTCGATCTTTGTAGCTCCAATACTGCTTCTCAAGAACCTCATCTCACTGGCCTGTATTTTGCTCTTCTCCCTTCCTTTCATAACCCAGGTCTCCGAGGCATACGTCAGGATAGGGACATAGTGCGTCCGATATATGATCTTTTTGCTGTTCTGAGGGACATCCTTGCTCCATAACATGCTTCTCACACTCCTCCGAAATGCTTCTGCTTGCCTCCCCCGCTCATTTATTTCTCTATAGTTTCTTCCATTATCTTGTATCAGGCTTCCCAGATACTTGAAACTCTCCACTTTCTTCACTTTCTTCAGCTGTTCCCCACCAATTGTTATTCCCGTTGTGGTTCTTTCCTTCCTTGTTGTGATCACCATCTCACTCTTATTTATGCTAAATTTCATCCCATATCCTTGTATTATTCCTTCCCACACGTCCAACTGTTCCTGTACCACCTCCTCCTTGTTTCCCCAAATCATCAAATCATCTGCAAACACCATTGCTTTCATCTTTCCGTCCCCAAATACTTGTGCCACTCGGGTCATTATGTCATCCATCACCACAATGAAAAGTAACGGTGACAGTGCACTTCCTTGTTTCAGGCTGTTTCTCTGTTCCAACCAGTCTGATCTCTCTCCTCCCACTTTCACACAGCTCACGCTTCCCTTGTACATCTCCTTTATCCTCTTTAAAGTCCATTTCTCTACTCCTCTATCCTCCAGGGACTTCCATACTTTGTTTCTGCATACACTGTCATATGCTTTCTCAATGTCCAGGAAGGCCATCAGTAGATCTGTTCCATACTCATAGTGCTGTTCTTGTAACTGCCTTACAGCAAAAATCAAATCCACTGTGGACCTTCCTGCTCTGAAGCCATGTTGTTCTTCCCTCATCTCTCCTTCTATCCTTGTCCTAATTCTCTTTTCCAAAACTTTCTCGAAGATCTTTGCACAATGACTCATCAGTGTTATTCCCCGATAGTTTCTGCAATATGTTCTACTACTTTTCTTGAAGATCAGGACAATGATTCCTTTTTTCCAGTCCTCTGGGGTCTTCCTTTCCTTCCATGCTGTCCTCGTCACTCGGTACAGCCACTGTATCCCCACCTCTCCTGCTGCTCTCACCATCTCCACACTCAACTCATCCACACCCGGTGCCTTCCCTCCTTTAATCTTGTTCAATGCATCTTCCACTTCTTTCCATGTTAAGTCCTTTTCTGTTTGCAGTTCATCTTCCTCTTCCCCCATTTCTTCCTCCTCATCATCTTTTCCATTTGGGTTCAGAAGTTCTTCAAAATATTCTTTCCAAATTTTCTTCAGTTCTTCCCTAATTTCTATCTCTTGTCCCCTTTTGTTCACCATTCTAACATAATCCGTAGGATCCTTCCGCCTCTTATTTTTTACCATCCCATACAGGACCTTTTTTGTACCTTCACTATCCTCCTCCATCATCTTTGTCCACTCTTCCATCCACTTCCTTCTCTCCTCAGCCACCACTCTCTTCGCCTCCTTCTTTCTTTCCTGGTACTCTTCCCTTGTCTCTACCGTCCTATTTTGATACCACCTCCTAAAGGCTCTATTCTTTTCCCTTACTATATCTTTTGTCTTCTCATTCCACCATGGTGTTTCCTTCCACCTCTTCTTACTACTTGTCCTCCCACATACTGCTTCTGCTGCACCTACTAGTGTCTTCTTAAATCTAGCCCATTCCTCTTCCACCCCTCTTTCTTCATCTGTTGGAATTCCTTCCTTTACCATTTCGAGGTACTCGACCCTTCTATCCCCTTCTTTCAGTTTCCATATCCTTATACGTCTTTCCTGGTTCTCAGTCCCTTTCTTCTCCTTACTCCCTCTCAGGTTCATTACCAGCAATCGATGGTCGCTATCCAGGTTCTCCGATGGTATAACCTTGATGTCCGTGATGTTCTTATTTAGTTCTTTCTCATACAGTATATTGTCGACCACCGACTTCCTGGTCAAGTCATCACTGTACCATGTGATTGTGTGGCTCTCTCTTTTCTTAAACCAGGAGTTCCCAACTAGCAGGCTGTTCCTCTGGCAGAAGTCCAACAGTCTCTTTCCTTCCTCATTTCTTCCGCCCCAACCCTCTGGTCCTAGAACACTCTCATAACCTTGTCTTTCTCTTCGTACATGGGCATTCAACAAGAAAATCTTTCCGTGGACCAAAGAAAGGGCGCTTCCCTGTCTTGGAGAAAGAAATTGTGGAGTATGTGTTGGAAAAGCGGACAGAGGGATTTCCGATAACACGAGACGTTATAAAAATGAAAGCATTGGAAATTTCTCGACGAATGTGTGTTACAGGTTTCAAGGAGAGTCAAGGGTGGTATACTCGAATGATGAGACACTCTGGATTCACTCTACGGCGGCGCACTACACTGGCGCAGAAGCTGCCAGAGGAATATTCTGAAAAGCTCTTAGCATTTAAGAGGCACGTCATTAAATTAAGAACGAACAATAATTATTTGTTGAGTCAAATTGGTAATGCCAACGTGACATCAGATTATTTCGATATGCCGTGCAACACGAAGGGTGCAAAGAGTGTGCTTGTGAGAAGCACAGGTAATGAGAAAACCAGGGTTACTGTGATGTTATGTGCACTTGCCGATGGGTGTAAAATGCCTCCTTTTGTAATTCTTAGGCGAAAAACGATGCCCAAAGAAAAGTTGCCAGCCGGCATCATCTTCCGATGCAACGAGAATGGTTGGATGACCCAGGACCTGATGGTTGATTGGGTCAAATCACTTTGGCACCGCAGACCAGGTGTTCTACTCAAGCAGCGTGGACTTCTTGTTCTAGATGCATTTAAAGGGCATCTCACTCACGAGGTTAAGTCAGTGATGCAGCTGGATTGGTTGACCTCCTTACTGAACTTGAAGGGTGTCTGTATCCTACCTCTCATCTCCTTTACCCCAAATTGCATAACCTTGACACCAGTCTTACCTTAATTTGGAGGTTATATCTGGTGGCATGACGTCACAACTCCAGGTAATGGATGTAGTGGTGAATAAACCATTGATGGATCATCTCCGTCAACTGAACAGAGTGGCTCTTGGAGGGCAATCATGCCCTTACTCCAACTGGCAAGTTGAAGAAACCCAGTATTGGCATGCTGGGAGAATGGATCTCTACTGCCTGGGAAAGGATTTCTAGTGACTATTGTTGCTGGTTTCAAGAAATGCTGCATTTCTAATGCAATGGATGGTTCGGAAGATGATTTGTTGTGGCAAGCAGTGTGTGGTGTTCAGGACGAAGATGAACACGATGGTAACAGTGATGTTGAAATTGATATTGAAAGTGATTAATGTGAGATGGAGGACCTACAGCATTTAAAGGATGTGATAATTTTAAAACATTTTTGTACAAATAGGGAGTTGTGTGACATGGGTAAATCAGTATTTAAACCATGTTTTAGTTGTATATAACCCTGTATAATAATAATAATAAATTATTATTTTCATAACTGGATACAAGGAAACAAAGCATATTGATTTAAAATAGCTTCAATTAAGTGTTGAGCAACTTCTAAGATACAACAAACCTGCCCGTCACGGTAAGCTAATTTGCAAGCACAACCTTAAGGGCATATATTGTGCGAGTTATGAGTTCACGGGTATTTTTTTTGAAAAACTCCTGTCGACCAAAAAATATTATGTGTACTCGAGTTTGAAGGTTGTTTGTTAAGCAACCAATAATAGACTTACATAAAATCCAATGACATCATTTTTGTCGTTCTATTTTACGTTAGTTCATGTAGGTTTGGAATTTTTAATTTATATTTTAATATTTTTGATCACAGTTGGAACACAAAAAGTGCCCGTTTTTAAGCATGTTTCAACCGTGCGTCACATTTAAGAATTATCTCAAACACCCGTCATCAAATGAAATCCAAATTTTAACACAATATACATTGGAATGTTGTATAACTGGTTTATTAATTTCAAAATTTTGTGCTATGGCACGCCACGCTTGGAAGTGATGGGCTCCATCTCAGCAACGCTGTACAGCTTTCCACGGAGCGGCTAGCTGGTGAACCATGCCTTATTTCCCCAAACAAATACAAACCGATATAAAATAAGTGAATTAATTTACGTATTTCACAGCCATACAGCATAACCTTTTGATGTATAAGGATTACAACGCGACCAAGAACTACATTTTCCAACCACCCCGAGCCGAGAAAAAGTTACCTTACAAATATAACTCTTTCTTGGACACACAAAATTTTGAAATTAATAAACCAGTTACACAACATTCCAATGTAATGTATATTGTGTTAAAATTTGGATTCGATTTGATGACTGGTTTTTGAGATAATAATTCTTAAATGTGACGCATGGTTGAAACACACTTAAAAACGGGCACAATTTCTCAAGCTCAGCTAATTTATCAATGAAAAAAGTGAAAATGAAAATCCACAGCCTGCTTCCAGTCTCCGACCGGGTCAGGAATGGAATGAATGAAGCCCCCATCTAGCGGCGAGGATATGGACTGTGCCGGCTGCCGAGGCCTGACGCACTCCTCTGGGGCAATGATTAAATGAATGACAGATGAAATGGTAGTGGAGAGTGTTGCTGGAATGAAATTTTGACAGTGAAAACCGGAGTACCCGGAGAAAAAGCTGTCTGCCTCCGTTTTGTCCAGCACAGATCTCACATGGAGTGACCGGGATTTGAACCACGGACCCAGCGGTGAGAGGCCGGTGTGCTGCCGCCTAAGCCACGGAGGCTTAGCTAATTTATCAATGTTATTCAAAATTATATTTTTTGGATACAGAGCTTGAGAAATTGACACAAAATGCTTATGGTTGGGGTCTTGAGCTTTCAATGTGGCTAGCTTGCACTTTGAAGAATGAGCAGCTTTGTCAAATGTGCCCCTACATGCAGCCTGCTCTAGAAGAGTGAGCTTAATCAAAGCACTTTTAGTTGCTGCAGAAAAATTCCCTGCACAAATTAAGGTAAGACTAATTCAACTCTCCGCTGGCACTCAGCGTTCTCTCCATCTCGCTTGTGGAGTTAGCACTGTACCGACAACACCTGATATTGTTGATTGCATAATGAGAACATGACCCTTGGATCTTTTCAGCATAGCTCAGGTGCCCTCTTCTCACATCATACAACCAACCAACAGCACTTGATCTCAATCTTGCCAAGTAGCCAGGCTGATGACTTTATTTTCAGAGATCTCACATTTCTGAAAAATGTATGGTGTCAAGTTTCTACATTTCTTTAATACTGGTATTGGGATTTTAGTACGTCTAACACTCCCTTGGTAAAAAAAAAAATCAACCAGGAGACTTAACACTGCTGCCAATGCAACTTGTATAGACAAATGTTGACAATCCTGTGAACTTTGTTGTGTGCCTTTCATATCTAATCCAAAGATTTGAATGATCACATTTTATCAGTCTCAAAGGTTTTCTTAAGTTAAACAGAATATGTAAACACGCAATTACTGATATACCTTTTTGCTACTCTTGACTGACAATCTGTAAAACAGTATCAGAATTCAAGGAGAAATCGCCGGATGATATGTAATATAACCTAGAACTCTCACATTGTAGATGATACTTTCATCATATTATATAACATTCCCCAAAACGAGGAGAACACTTGACAAACATTGTCTATTCATATTACGATATGTACTTATGGTCAAATACTCGAAATGAAGGCCGGCACGATATAAACCAATATAAGCAGAACCTTATTACTCTAATTTTGAAGAAAGAATCTATACAAACGATTGGAATATTCCTTTTATTAGCACAACCAAATGAAACTAAGAAATAATTTCTACAAAAACATAGTTTTATTGGCGATAAACCGTGCATATTATGCGGCAATTATAGCAGCCATTTTCAAATTGATTTTTACCGTAATGAATTGTTTTCACGACAATAATCTATGTTAGTACATATCGATTTATTACTTGTAAATATTGATTATTTAGCCAATATTTCCATTGCTAGGAACTCACAAATTTCAAAGTTGCGGCGTGAAAATATAATACAACATAATATTCAATACTTTTTGGTCAATTGGGCACTTTTCGCATTTATGGAAATAATTCGCAAGAACCCTTAGTTATCGCAGTGGCCCATTCAGTTTTGCAAATTCTGGGTATACATAGTCATAATAGTTACCAAATAGTAGAAAAATGTAAAATGTGCAATTATCGCAATTGTGATTTTCCCATATCTCCAGGTATGAGTATAGTTGTATACCAATAACTCTTACATTTATTCAAACCTTAGTGATTGATGTATCATCATGTTTTATGACTTCTGTATGGCGATTTTGATTTAGGTTCTGTATTAATGTCTGTATATTTTTCTTCCAGATTATGAAGCTGTTGTTAAGTTATCAGATGGATTCAATGGAGCAGACTTGCGGAATGTTTGCACAGAAGCAGGACTGTTTGCCATCCGGGCTGAGCGTGAATATGTCATTCAAGAAGACTTCATGAAGGCTGTGAGAAAGGTTGCTGACAATAAAAAACTGGAATCAAAACTAGACTATAAACCAATCTAATCTTGTGCATTTATGAAACAGTATGTTTTGTGTGATACTCTGAATCTAACCTAATCAAGAGAATGTTCCCTCATTGGAAACAATGGTTAATAAATTTTTACCATATTATATGTATTTTATTTTTCCTCCCAATGTCCATAATCTATACTATGCCCTAAGTGCACTATAAAAACATACGAATCGGGACATGCAAAATTCACATTTGCGATAATACATCTAGGCATCTTTTCATAAATCAACAAATGTTGCATTTTTAAGAAAATATAATTACATTTTCACCTCTAGAACAAATTGAGTTATTTTTTATCGTTTAAGACATATTCAACATTTTTTTTTCGATTAGCTCGATGTATCCGTGGTTGATGGGATTGCTTTGTATAAGTTGGCATGTTTGACTTATATAAATATAGGTCATAGAACAACATCTACATACCTTTCCTAATTAATACACAGGGTAATTTTAAAACATATGTTTGAAGACAACCGTGTGACATAGCAAAACTACACTGCTGTTAAATAACTGAAGGTAGCCACACTGCTGCATTGCACAGAAGGGAGAATCCTCAAAGGCTAGGGTAAATAACCCGACAGATGCGGTAATCTAGCAGGCAGAGGGCTATGAGGGAGGCAGTCCCTCCCACAAGGCTTTGGAACTTGGGCTAATAACCCAAATGTCCGAGAAATCATAATTAAAAGAAAACTTGAGGAGAAACATGACTGATTAAACTGTGGGCGATCAAGCAAGAAAATAGGACCATGAATGCAGCAACTTGTAATAAACAGGAATTAGTTTGCATGGAGTGTGAATTTCTGTGTGAAATGCTTAGAACAAGGCTGAATATTCTGGCAATTACAGAGACTATGAAGAAAGACATTGGATGTGAACGGCTAATAGAGGCAAATAGTGGTGAAAGGTCCCTAATTTTTTCATTCAGGGAAGAGGGGAAAGGGAGGAGATGCCTGGTCATCCCTGATGGGTAAAGTCATTACACTAAGTGCTGGAAATTTAAAATGGCCTTGGTGAATTAACTTTTAACAGCAGCTCCAGTTTTGAGACTACTCACATGGTGTTTATCACCATGGTTACCATTATTATTCTTGTAGACTCCAACAGCAGAGAGGAAAACACGCACAAGAAATGGGAAACCTGTTGGGCAGATAGGCCTATGGAGAGACACCAGAATGATAACGGAAGAAGAGTTCCTAGATCTGTGTGTAGGGAATGACTTTGTACTTACAAACACCATGTATCCAAACAAAGAAATGCATCGCTACACAAGAGAAGTACCAAGTTATCAGGTTCATTCTAGTACAGAGGAACCAGTGGATATGCTGTACATTTTAGATGCCAGTATGTATAGAGAATATGAGATCGGTAGTAACCACTATTTGGTAGTTATGCAGATGCAGGTAAACTTCGAAACACAGGACTCGAGTCAGTAGGAGGAAACACAAGGAAAGAATAAAGCCCCATATACTAAGGGATGAAGCCACCCTGCAAAACTATCAATAAGCTGTCAGAAAAAGGTTTGACATACTGGAGTGGCCACCCAAAGGAGAAGAACAGTTGGAAGTGATGTCACCTCTTCAAAGAGATTATCTTTGAGGCTGCAGCCGAAGTCGGTGCAAATCTAACTGGAGGCAGCAACAAACGAGGACACCGTGGTGGACAGATGAGGTGAAAGACCACATCAGAAAGAAGAAGGAACTGTGGAGGAAATACTTCCTCACCAAACACCCAAGCAATTATGATGCTTAAAAGAACCAGAGGCAAATAGTGAAAGCTGCAAAGTAACAATCATTGGAGACATTCGGATCAGCAATGGAAGAAAACCTCCACAACGATCAGAAGCTCTTCTATAGAGTGCTGAGGACCCTGCGAACGGAGAAACAGTGTCCTCTTAAGTTCATAAACGAGGAAAGTGGTAACCTTCAAATCAAAGATAATATGCAACGCTGGGGGGAACACTTCCAAGAACTTCTTTGAGAAAGCGCAAAAGTTGAGGACTGAAAAGTTGGAGAAGAACACCACCAGGAGAAAGGTAGGAAATACTGAGAAGTATATCTTGAGTAACTAAAGCACACACTGGTCAAAGCAGCAGGATACGACCAGATAGCACCCGAGCTGCTCAAGTTTATGGGTAAAAAAGAAGAGTTCTTTCACCAAATTAATCTAGCCGGGAAAACAAAGAAGATAACCGTTGACTGGGAGTGCAGCATAATAGTGCCTATTTTCAAAAGGGTTATAGGAATTCCAGCCGGGTCACATATGTTAGAGGGCGGTGTAGATTACACATTGTGCCTTTGCTGACAAAATATTATTGCTAGGAGATTTGGAAAGAAACCTACAAAAGAACTTGTTGACATGGGGAGAGGAGCTGAGAAAGAGAGGCATAAATATCGATGCCAGAAAGACACAGACTATGATGATGTCATGCTAGTCTATAATGCAGACCACACTGAGTGATGGGATGCCACTGAAGCAAACCACAGATTTTAAATACCTGGGAGCTACAATCCGAGAAGATGGCAAAATGGACGAGATCACAGCCAGATCCCAACCTTCAAGTCGACTCTTCAATGTGCTGAAGAAACATTTCTTAAACAACTCTTGCATATCCAAACCCACGAAACTTAAAGTCTACAAGCTGGTATACCTCCCTACCTTGCTCTATCGTGAAACCTAGACACTGACGAGTAAACACCGAAGTCAACTTCTGGCATCAGAATTGAGATCTCTGCAAAATTGAAGGCAAATAGAGAAGAAACAGAATCAGATAAAAAGAACGAGTCTCAATATCCTGTCTTTGCTAGAAAGAGTGGAACAGAGCTAGTTACGATGGTTTGGACATGTTCAAAGAATGGAAGACACAAGAATAGTTAAAGAAGCTTTCGATGCCAGAATGCAAGGAACAAGGCCACGTGGGAAACCTAGAAGGACATTAGGGGCAGATGACCACGTAGTTCCGCCTCTTAAAACCTCAATAACTTACTAGAAGGACATGGGAAAAAGAAGTGAAGGCAGCATTAGGAGCCAGAGAAGGAGAGAGAAAGAGCTGAATCCGGTCAGAATCAGTTGGAGGACTCGCTTGAAAACATTGACACCATAAGGTACAAGAGGATGGACTACATAAGTAATTTTAAATATCCCAAGTGTCAGTGCTTACAATCGAGCATATTTAAAGGAAATCATTCGTAATTTGGCACAGTTGTATTCTCTACTCTCTACATGATCGATGTAGAAAAATTTGATCATTCATTCTCCTCAAACTATAGATGAATTTAATCTTCTAATACATACTGTTGTGTGTTGCCGCGGGCCAGCAGGAGGCTCCCGGGGGGAGGGGCAGTGTGACAGTCTAGTGGCCTTGGCCAAATCCCGCAGGGGGAGGGAGAGAGTGCCCACGGCCATACATTAACAAAGCACCTGTGAGTCGGCCAGAGAATACGCGAAGATTCTGGATGTGGAACCAACCAGAACAGACTCAATGTGGCAATGGGTTGTGACATTTCGAACTTTCCAGGTCAGGGACTGATCCCATATAAACCAGCGAGCCGCGGCGAGCAGGCAGTGTATTGGTGTGTATTGGACAGTATTGGTCAGTGCTAGGGTGTATTGAAGTGTGGCCAGTGAGTGAGTGCGCAGCAGTACAGTGATTATTACTGGACGTCTACGGTAACAGAGTGTAAGCCTGTCTGCCAGGGTGCAACTTTGAGTCAGGACTGTTAGTGCTTGGAGGTGTCGCGGTGCTTCGTGGAAGTCGTGGTCGTGGGATCGACACGGGACGAGCAACAGAGCACAAGGAGCAGCAAGAGGACTCTGGAAGTAAGTGTAGTGGCAGGGACAAGGCTGTAGAGAACCTGTGTAGACTGTACGTGTGAGTGTAAGCTGGAACACTGTAACGCCTCACGGACAGAGAGAACATAAATGTGGAAACTAATAGTGACCAGTAGTGTTTTCTGAATTAGACTCAGTGTGTGTGTATGTGTGTGCACTGGTGTCAGAAGCCGGATTACGAACCCAAGCAAGCACAACACCTGAAGGTCCTAGGTTCAAAATCGTGCAGGTCTTTGTATCACAGTTCATTATTCTCCTGCGAGTGCATGCCCGTCACAAGTCAGGCAAATAAAATGGATGCGCAAATACAACTCCTGCTAGAAAAGTTAACTTCCAAGATAGAGGATGTGGAAAAGAAAATGACAGAACATTTCGAAAAAGTGGGTAAGAAAATGACGGAACATTTTGAAAACCTGGGGAAGAAAATGGTGATATATTCGGAAAATTTGGAAAAGAAAATTGGGGAAAGTTCTGAAAATTCTGAAAAGAAAATGGAGCAGGGAACTAGTCAGGACGAGCTGAAATCAAGACCGGAGTATAACAAGCTTGGAGGTGATATGGAAAGTGGGGCGGCCGAGGACGCTGATGGCTAAGACAAACAGTTCGTGGAGTCCGGAGTTCGGAATGCTCAGCGAGTCAGGGACGAGCCACTGGGAAGCGTCACGGGCATGGAAATCGGGCCGAGACTTAACAGCTCTGACGACAGGAACAGCGTCACGAGTGTGAGGACGCCGCACGTCGATGAGGCTTCATCATGGCAGATCTTCGGGACCGAGTTCGATACTGTGGCGAACCATGCCAGGTGCACGCTGGAGGACGGAGCCGTTCAGGTCATCACAGGACTTCGCCTGGCGGATGTGCTACACGACGTCCGGACGGGGACTGGGTACAACGGGATCGTCGCGACGCTGGAGGAGCATCGTGGGGACTACCAGCTACCTGCCATGTACCACCTACGCCTGGAAGGGAGGAACGGGCGCGCGAGTAAGTCAATTGAAGAGCTCGTGCTGGCTGGCTCGCCTCCCGAGCACGTGCACCAAGAGGCGGCGTACATCTTCGTGGATGGGCATTGCGACGCCATGGTACGTGAGTATTCGATGCTCGGGGGAAAGCGCTACCCAAGGCAGGTAGAGACCATCGTGTTGGGAATGGCGACGGTGAAGAGGACAGCATGGATGACGCCACCGAGGAGGAGTAACGCCGCCGGAGACGAAGAGGCGGTGGAGGTTGGCCACCCTCCACCAAGGCAGCGTAAACCACCACTGGGACGCCGTTGCAGCAGGAAAGTCACCTGTTGGCTACGGAGTGAAAGAGGCCATCTAATTAGCAGCTGTCGGCGAGGAACAGCCTCACGGTTAGAAAAGCGAGTGACGGCCAGCCTAAACTGGGGCTTGTCAGCGCCGTCAATGCCACCCCCTCAGACCTTGGACAGTCTTTATGATGAACAACTCGAGGCGAGTTGCTTTAAGGAGGGGAGCAGTGTTGCGTGTTGCCGCGGGCCAGCAGGAGGCTCCCGGGAGGAGGGGCAGTGTGACAGTCTAGTAGCCTTGGCCAAACCCCGCAGGGGGAGGGAGAGAGTGCCCACACCCTCTCTGTTCCTCCCACGGCCATACATTAACAAAGCACCTGTGAGTCGGCCAGAGAATACGCGAAGATTCTGGATGTGGAACCAACCAGAACAGACTCAATGCGGCAATGGGTTGTGACATTTCGAACTTTCCAGGTCAGGGACTGATCCCATATAAACCAGCGAGCCGCGGCGAGCAGACAGTGTATTGGTGTGTATTGGACAGTATTGGTCAGTGCTAGGGTGTATTGAAGTGTGGCCAGTGAGTGAGTGCGCAGCAGTACAGTGATTATTACTGGACGTCTACGGTAACAGAGTGTAAGCCTGTCTGCCAGGGTGCAACTTTGAGTCAGGACTGTTAGTGCTTGGAGGTGTCGCGGTGCTTCGTGGAAGTCGTGGTCGTGGGATCGACACGGGACGAGCAACAGCGCACAAGGAGCAGCAAGAGGACTCTGGAAGTAAGTGTAGTGGCAGGGACAAGGCTGTAGAGAACCTGTGTAGACTGTACGTGTGAGTGTAAGCTGGAACACTGTAACGCCTCACGGACAGAGAGAACATAAATGTGGAAACTAATAGTGACCAGTAGTGTTTTCTGAATTAGACTCAGTGTGTGTGTGTGTGTGTGTATGTGTGTGCACTGTGTATGTTTGTGGGCTGCAATAAAATTATATTTCTTTAAAGCAGTAATTGGTGTTGTGCTTTCCGCCCACCGTAATCCAGTTAACGTAAGTGCCACTAGGCGGGGGGGGGGGGGGTGGCATGTAACAATACTATGCTGCAAAACACTATCTCATACACATTGCAAATGATCAAATTCAACAATCCATTTTCTCCTTCTTCTGTAGTCTCAACCTCGTTCTTGGCTGTCACTGTCGAGGCCAGGGTTCGATTCCCGGCACTGCCAAGAAATTTGATTCTGATCTGAGGGCTGGAATGGGGTCCACTCAGCCTTGTGAGGCAGGTTTGATTCCAACCTGAGTCACCTGGTTTTCCACAATTTCCACACTTCTACTCCATGTGAATGCTGGGATGATACCTAAATTAAGGCCTCATTCCCAATCCTTGGGATCTAAAGTCATATACTCCGTCTTCCTTCCTCCGAAATACAACTACAGCCATCACAATAACACAGGTTATGAGAGAAGTTACACACACCCAAGTATATGGGGCTACATGACCACAAAGCCCATCAATGAATCAATAACAACAACTCTTCTGTAGTCCATAACAAATGATCAAATTCAACAATCTGTTTTCTCCCTCTTCTGTAGTCATCAACCTCATTCTTGGCTGTCACTGTTAAGGCCAGGGTTCGATTCCCGGCACTGCCAGTAATTCTTTTCAGGCTATATTTTATTTATTTTTATGTCCCAGTAGCATCTTCTTCTTCTTAGCGTTTGTTCCGCCTGGTGGCCGAGTCTGCTGTGAGGATTCGTTGTCTCCATTTCTTTCGGTCTTGAGCCATGTCTGGGTGTAAATGCACAGTGTTCAGGTCAGTATGGATCGTATCAACCCACCTCTGCCGTGGTCGTCCCTTGGGCCTCTTTCCTGCAACTGCCAGGGTATATGCCGACTTAGCTATTGTGTTGTCTTCTGCACCCAGCACATGGCCAAACCATTGTAAACGGCCTTCCCACATTTTCTGATGGATCGGCGCCACTCTGAAACGTATCCGTATATCATCATTGGAAACATGATCCATTCTAGTGACGCCGCCTGTGCACCTAAGCATCCTTGTCTCCATGACGCTTAGCCGACGTTCCACCTCCTTTGAAGCGGGGCAACACTCGGTACTATAGAGTACGACTGGACGAATAACAATGCGGTAGATCTTGGATTTAAGGTGGTCTTTCTTCCAGCAGTCGCAGGTGATGCCTTTCGTCGTATGCCATTTCAGCCAAGATGCCTGTGTCCTTGCATTGACCTCGTCAATGATTCTTCCATTGTTAGAGACAATAGATCCAAGATATTTGAATTTTGTTAAACGAGGGAGATCTTCTTCGTCAATGCTGAAGGTCCCAACTTCTTGGGGATCTAAAGTCATACACTCCGTCTTCCTCCTTTGAGTCACAGGCCATATTCTGCTAGTCGGTCGCTCCACATTTGTGTTTGGTGCTGGAGTTAAAGTTTGCTGTTTGCAGCTAACATGACATCATCAGAATACAAAAGTGTCCATGGGAGTGGCTTGTGTAAGTCTGATGTAACAGCAGGGGTGATAAGGCAGAGCCTTGGTGGACTCCCACCATGATGCTGAAATCATTGGTTGCTCCAGCGGCAGCTTGAACATAATCATAGCTACCTTTAACTAAGCCTTGGCCTCACCGAATTGCAACACTGCTTCGCTAGCGTTATACGTCCGGGTCCAGCCGTGCGCCTAGGACAGATTATGATGATGATAATTGTTGTTTTAAGGGGCCTAACATCTAGGTTATCGGCCCCTAATGGTCTGGGTGATAGCGAAAATAACAATGAAATGGAAACAAGAACGAAAATTAAATAAGACGAAAAATACTTACGAAAGGGAATTTAGAACGAAAATACTTACAAAAGGAATAGATTGAAAAATATACACAATCTGTAGGCTAGGTTCAAAATACGTACAAAATGCAATGTAGAGTCGAAATACTTACAAAATGCAATTGAGGTTCAAAATACTTACAAAATGCAATTGAAATTACACAATGCAACTTAGATTGAAACCGCCCATTTCAGATTCTAAATACTCACAAAGTGCAATTGGAATTCAAAATACTTACAAAACGCAATTTAGATTGAAATTACTTACAAAATGTAATTTAGATTCACAAATACCCACAAAATGCAATTGAGAATCAAAATACTTTGAAAATGCCCACCATACAAAATGCAATTTAGATTTAAAATTCTACAGAAATGCGGTTTAGGTTGAAAATACTTACAAAAATGCAATTAAAATTCAAAATACTCACTAAAGTGGCTAGCTCCTACATTAAAGACTTACTAAAAAGTAATTTAGATTGACCGTCTTTACAAAATGCAATTGAGGTTGAAAACACTCGGAAAATGCAATTTAGATCGAAAAACCTTACAAAATGCAACATAGATTAAAAATACCTACAAAATGTAGTGTAGATGAAAAAAAGAAAAAAAAAACGCTAAAAGGAATTTAGATACACGGGGAGCCAATTAACAAAAAAGTGCGGTAATCTTAAAGAGGAAAGGAAATATAATGAAAAGAAAACAAGAGGTCTGACCCCTCGAAGAAGGAGGGATCAGGAAAGATGATACAAGGGCCAATTAAGGCAGGAAAGTGAAAGACTCCCTAGGCCTCGGATACCCTAATTCCGTCGGAGTTGGAAAAGAACAAGAGTTGACCAAGGGAGATCGACAGGAAAGAAGACGGAGAGGATCCCGGCACAAGTAAATGGAAGCAATGCCGGACAAAGCTGGGGTCCCATGGTCACCAACCTACGTCCCACTAGATGAGAGCCCCTGAGGGAGCCTAGGGCAGAGAAGACATTGCTGTCTCAGTATTCTAATTTGAATTCGGGTTATTGGAAAGAAGTTCACTAATATGTATGGACGGGGGAAGGTGCGTATACTGTAGATGACAAAAGGAGATTCTGATTTAATTTATTTAATAACTCAGCTCAAGGGAAATAGGGTCAACTTCCCTATCTTCCACTCGAGTAATTCTTGTCTGGCGCATCCACGCTGCGGGGGTGGGTATCCTCCACATCAGTAGGCCGGTGTGAAGGAAAGCTAAGTTCAGGCAGGGACCCAGTCTCACGGGGTATAACGTGGAACCCATGCCCAGGGTTACGGGTGAAGACCTTAACAGCATCTTAGGCAGAGAAGGAGACCTTTGGAATGGCGAAGATGGTGGATGAGGCAACCCATCCTCTCTGGGTAAAATTAGAAGAGGAAACCACTGCCTTGTGGAGAAGAGAGATCTTCAAAGGCCAAGGGAGTAAATTATGCACCAAGAGGGGGATAGGTTCTGCCTGATCAATACAACGTAATTCACATTTAAAGGGTTGTATTAACACCCTTGTGGTACATGTTTCGGGTCCTTATTATGGCCCCTTCATCAGCCTCAAAACAACAATAGATATCAGTATCATATAGGATTCAATAAAGGTAAAATCTAACATGAAATGTATGAATGACATGAATGAAAATGAAACATATTAAACAATTATGGGTAATGTGGTGAAACATATGAAAAAAACATATCATAGATGGGGACATAAAACTATTACGTACAAGACAAAGATTAAAAACACATTAAACTTGCCTGCCTTCACACACCCAGCACTCTCCATCTCGCCATCTGACCTATTGGACATTCATAGTCCCGCATCGGAGGTCTCTTGTGTTTTCCTCTGCTCTAACGTAAGTTGTGTATTAATTTTGTACCGCTATTTCTTCTCATATTTTAATATAGCTGTTTCTCTCGTATTGCATATTTTCAAAATATAATATTTCTTTCCCTCTTGACGACACGTCTTTCACATAAATATTTTTGTTTACCCTTAGATTCTTAAAGGCCCGTGTTCACATAGACGAAGGAGTCCCCTCTCCTCTCTCTCCGTTTGGGATTTGCCCGTTCTGTCTACTACATCTCGTATCCAATGGACTACCTCTACAATCAGGATATTGTCTCTTATGCTTGGCCTGTTTTTAAACGTCAATGGTGATGTATTATGATTTGACTACTAGTCTAATAGGCTTTCTCTACAAGTTTCAACCATTTAATAATAATGGACTCTATGACACGGAAGCAGAATTGGATCAAGCACTGTATTATAATATAGGACTCCAATACAAACTTTGCAAGACATTATTCGACATGCATTAGAAGTGCTTGTAATTGCAACTTGCTATTTTAATGTGTTTTTAATCTTTTAATCTTTGTCTTGTACATAATAGTTTTATGTCCCCATCTATGATATGTTTTTTTCATATGTTTCACCACATTACCCATAATTGTTTAATATGTTTCATTTTCATTCATGTCATTCATACATTTCATGTTAGATTTTACCTTTATTGAATCCTATATGATACTGATATCTATTGTTGTTTTGAGGCTGATAAAGGGGCCATAATAAGGACCCGAAACATGTACCACAAGGGTGTTAATACAACCCTTTAAATGTGAATTACGTTGTATTGATCAGGCGGAACCTATCCCCCTCTTAGTGCATAATTGTTCAATCAATACGGAACCATGACAAATACGAATATAAGGGAGTAAACCCCGAAAGAAAATCCTCAGAAGCGTTAGGCTTAGCAGGTCAGCAGATGAGTAAAGGTATACTTGCTTTCAACTACAATACAAGCCTCGGATGGAACTTTAAACATAGAAATGGAATTGACACTTCTCTGACTAAAGTTGCACAGTATGATGGTAATGCTGATGTTCGTGCAAATGTTAGATCAGAGAACAAAACACGATTTGGAACAATAAATATTTTAACAATGAATGGAAAGGAAAATGAATTGATTGACCTAATGGAGAGAGCGAAAACTTGACATCCTGGGATTAAGTGAAGTAAAATGGAAAGGGAAAGGAACGAAGACACTAAGAAAGGGATACACTTTGTTTTGGATGGGTAACAGTAAAGAGAAAAAAATGGAGTGGGATTTATAGTGAATCAGAATGTGGAATCAATAGCTGAAGTAGAATATGTTAATGAGAGAATTATAATAATGCACCTAAATATCAATAAGGAATTGCTAAAGATAATACAAGTGTATGCTCCACAAACAGGATGTAGCGTAGAAGAAAATGAAGATTTTCTCAATGAATTGGAAACACATATGGTTGGAGATGGGATCATGATAATGGGTGATCTGAATGCTCATGTGGGAACTGATAGAATAGGATATGAGAATGTTTTGGGCCCGCATGGGTATGGAGATAGAAATGAAGATGGAGTGAAACTGTTGGACTTCTGTATCAGAAACAACCTGATAATAAAAAATACATGGTTCATGAAGAGGAATAGTCATAAGATCAGCCGATATGGTTGGGATGGATAGTATGGAACACTCATTGATTTCATAATAACAGACCGAGAATGGGGAAGATACATCATCAATACCAAGATAATCCCCAGTGAAAGTATGGAAGGTGACCACAGACTGTTAATTGTGGAATTAAAACATGTAAAACTTCCTAAAATTGTAGTGAAAAAGAAACCAAAGATCAAGATTTGGGAATTGGAGGAGGAGGATAAAAGAATAGCATTCCAAGATAGGATAAAAAGGAAGTTGCCTAACACAGAAATTCGAAGTGGAGAAGAAGAGTGGAAAAATTTTAGACAGACTTTTGTGGAAGCAGCATTTGAGATATGTGGGAAAACAAAAGCAACGGTCAAGGGAAAGGAGACACGGTGGTGGACAGACAAAATAAAAGAAGAAATAAAGGAAAGGAACAGGGTAAAGAAAGAAATGGATAAGGAAAAGCAAAAAACTTACCAGAGAGATGAGATTATGATAGAAAGATTACATGTGGAATACAAGAGATTGAAATTACAAGTAAAGAGGAGTATTAAAGAAGAAAAGGAGAAATATTGGGGAGAGTTTACCAACAAAATTAAACAAGATAGTCGAGGAAATCAAAAATTATTATACAGAGTAATAAAATCGAAAAGAACTAATCAAAAAAAAACAAGGCATTAGAGAGAGAAGATGGATCCATAGTACATAATGAAAGGGGTCTTCAGAAGGTGATGGCAAAATATTTTTAAAAACTTTATAATGAGGATGACAGTTCTGCAGAAGAAGGAGATAAGAAAATGGAAATAATAGTTGGAGAGAAAGAAGAGAACCCGATAACATGGTTGGAGCATGAAAGGGCAGTGAAAACAATGACCAAAAGTAAAGCAAGTGGAAAAAATGAATTCAACGCTGATATGATTAAGGCAGCAGGAAGCATCGGCTTACAGTGGCTATATAGAGTCCTCAATGCCATATGGAAGGATGAAATAATACCTGAAGATTGGCAGCAAGGAAAAATTATACCATTGTTCAATAAAGGGAATAGGAAGAAATGTGAAAATTATAGAGGTACAGTAGAACGTCGTTCATCCGGACGTCAAACAACCGGAACGTCAATTATCCGGACGAGCAAAAAAAAAAAAGACGGAGCCTACTGTTGTGATGCGGAAGTGCGCACTGCCTACAGTAGTGAGTCGGTTCTCGTTTTCAATTGTTGTCTCCTTCTGTTTGTTTACTCTATAATGTTTCAACGTATTACCATATGTGAGTTGGGGGCAGATAACCTCGTAGTTCCGCCCCTTAAAACAACAATAACTAGTGTACCGGTAACTAACAATATGCGAGTGTACTGTATTACGTTGTGAAAATGGCTTCTACGAGTAGCAATAAGAAAAACCGAAATCGCAAGGTTTTATCGATTGAGAAGAAGGTGGAGATCAATAAACTGGATAAAGATAAGAGTGTGCAGTCTAATTAAAACTTACAGTGTTGAAAAATCCACAAATTATGATTTGAAGAACCGAAAAGGTGAAATTCTGAATTATGCATCGAAGTTAGATAGTGAAGAAGGGTCTAAAAAGAGAAGAAAAAAACACGGGTGAAAAATTGGAAGAAGTGGCGTACTTATGGTTTATTCAGACATGAAGTAAGGGAGGTCCCATTTCTGGACTTTTGTTATGTGAGAATGTGTTGCAGCTAAATGAGAAGCTTGGTGGTTATTACTATAATGCACTGTGCATGTTTTTTCCTATGAAATTAACGCATGTTTGATTATCCGGAACACTTTCGGTCCCAATTAGTCCGGATCAACGACGTTCTACTGTATAACTTTATTATCACATGGGCTGAAAATATAGGAGAAAGTCATAGACAAAAGACTGAGGGATATAATAGAAATGCAGTAGAGGAAGAACAATATGGTTTTAGACTGAATAGATCAACAATAGATTTGATATTTACAGTACGTATGATATTAGAAAAACATCTGGAAAGAAACAAGGAAATCATTTTCGTATTTTTAGATTTGGAAAAAGCCTTTGATACAGTTAAGAGAAAACATGTATGGGAGTGCCTACTGGAAAGGAATGTATCGAAATCATTGATTAATAAGATAAAAAATGTTGTATCATGAGAGTAAAAGCAGTGTACAAGTCGGAAGTGGTGACTCGGAAATATTCTATACAAAGAAAGGCCTCAAGCAAGGAAGTGCATTATCACCATTATTATTTATTATACTGATGGATGAAATTATAAAACATATAAAACAGAGTATCAGTAATGATGAAGTAAATGCTTTGGTATTTGCAGATGATGTGGTGATTTGGGGAAAGGGAGAAAAGGAAGTACAAAAGAGACTGGACATTTGAAGGAGTTTGGAATGTTAATTAGTAAAAAGAAAACTGTAGTCATGTACTGTGGAAAAGAGAAAAAGAAATGTCAAGTGAACATAGATGGGGTACGGTTAGAGAATGTAGAACAGTTTACATATCTAGGTAGCACTATAAATGGAAGTTATGACATCAACATTGAAATTAATAACGACTAAGTAAAGGTACAACGTTTTATTACCAAGTCAGAGAACTTTTATGGGATGACAAAGTACCCAAGAGAAGAAATTAATATTATATAAACAGTATTTCATACCAATTGTAACATATGGACTGGAAACACTGGTAACGAATAAAAGGCAAAACAGTAAGATACAAGCAGTAGAAATGAAATTTTTAAGAACTTCAGCTAAAGAGACAAGAAGGGATAGAATTCAAAATATTAAAACCAGAGAAGAGTTAAATATGGAACCGTTAAATCAGAAGATACAGCAAGCAAGGTTAGGTTGGTTCGGACATGTAAAAAGAATGGGTGAAGAAAGAGTAGCAAAAAAGGAATTAGAAAGAGAAGTCAAGGGAAAGAGACCAGTAGTTGGAAGACCGGGAAGAAGGTGGTTGGACCAAATTTTGAAGGACATTGGAGAAGCTGGATTGGATGTGGCAGAAGTGATGGAACAGGAAAAATAGAAGGACCGAAAGGAGTGGAGGAGGCTTGTAAACCACACCCGAGTGGGACTTTGATGATGATGATGAATAATTAGTCAATAGAACGATAAAATTACTTCACATAAATCCCCCCTATATTATTCTGCCAAGGTCCCATTCCAGTTTTGTACCAAAAATAAGGTCCTGTTAACACCAACCTATACATATGGGGTACCTACAGATTCCGCATAACCCCATGTGTGCCCGAAACGCACTCACTTCCTCTTTAAATGCCTCACAATTAAATAAATACCTTAAAATGTACATTTACAATGGGAGCACCATAACCTGGAGAGCCTGCCGCTAGAGCGCAGGGCAGCGCGGTGGCGGGAGCACGGCGTACTGCTAGCTAGAGGGCCCAGGTGTGGCCTCGCCAAGACTTTCTCTAGGGTTCAATCCTTTGCAAATGTAAAAAATCCTGTAGATGAAACTCCCGAGCAAACAATAACCGATGAATTAATTTTAACATCGAATATTGTCTACAAAGAGGTCCTGTGACAAGTACAAAACACTGTTCTACATAATTCTTTGTGTTCTTTTCATGAACGTATGCCGTTTAACAACAATAAATACATTTCTTCAATATTTAAAACTTCGTTCTCCCACATTCTTCCCTATTACCCCATAAACCTACATTCACGTTGCGTAAACTCGCACGGGCCCACTAGTTTAACTTTTACTAAAACATGACGAGAATCAAATAAATACTTGAAATGAGTGTTAACAATTATCATTTCTTACTTTCACTTGAAGTAGGCCTTTCAATGCATCTGTCATCATTTTGGAGTAATTGTTCAGAAGAATGTTCGATGAAATTGCAATTATTAGCTTAACATCACCATTGTCGTGCTTCCTCGTCTTTTGGGAACATGTATCATTGAACATACCCTTCACTCTTAGTTTTGTCATAATTGGACGTACACATATGTCCGGCATCTAAAGGTATCAGAAAATACAGAATTTTTATATTTATATTAAAACGTTGCTGGAAAACAATTTACCCTAGAAAGCCACAGTGATGACTGAGAAAATCGAAATGAGTATACTCGGTCTATAATAATAATATCGACCGGGGTAGCTACTCATGTTGAGGTGCAAGGCCCTGGGACCAGACTATCTCTTGACTCGGAAGACCAGTGCGTTCGAACCCCTTCGTCAACTGTTCTTGAAATGGTTTTCCGTGGTTTCCAATTTTTAGCTCCAGGCAAATGCCGGCCACTGACTCTTCCATACAATTCTTTGCCCACTTTCAGTCATTGTATCTCTCATTAATTATTCTGCTAAGGCCGGCGTCAGGAAGGGCACCCGGCCGTAAAAACCAATCGCCACATTAAAAAAAAATATCTTAGTTCAACCCCAACCCCATAGAAATGGAAATAATAATAATAATAATGATGATAAAGCACCATTATTAGACTTCTGAGACATCTCATCACTGTGGCTTATTACAGTAGGTAGCTCGTCCTCATGCAATAAATCGCTATCTATGTTTTAGTAACTAATTAGTAGGGCTCGGATTTTTAGGTGCTAAAAATCGGGAAAATATTTATTTTTTATGTATTAAAAATGCCTGAAATATGTGACAAAAAAAGTAAAAATATTTAATTATAATTTAGTTTATAAATGTTAATATAAACAATATGCAGTACTCACAAATGCAATTTATTCTATGTCTCACTGACTGCTGAAGCATTACAATACACGAGATACATCTTCAGGTTGTCCATCACAAATGACCGACGATTATCGCGAAACTGCGGCAATATGTTTCTTGCCTTTTAGGTGCTGTGTAACTTGAGATCGCTGTTCAGCCTTGATTGATTTCCCACATGGTTGGCAGAACAGAACGCCCCTACCAGAAGTAAACTTATCTGTAAATTCTGCAACAGACCATAACTTGTAGTTGTTTTTACTTTATGCATCGTAGAACTGCCTTACATTTCACAGTGCCAGAAATGAACTGCATGTGAGTGACACTGGTTCTTGGTAGCTGGTGTGGGGGGGTCTAGCACATGGTGCAATATGGCTATGGTCAAGGAAATCCCCAGCTTCCACAGTGAGTGGCACGGGGCAACAAGATAAGAATAACACAGTTGCAAGTTGACATACGCTGTGCATGAAGATTAGATAGCTCACAGGTTCTTCCCCGTTGAAGTAACACAGAACATAATGCAATGAACTGAAAGATCTAGCATACTGATTTAAAAAAATGTAAATATTATGTCTTTTTATGTGCTAATAAGTGAAAAGCAGGAATTTATGCATTTATAGAAAAAAATGCTTAAAATATGTATTTACATAAAAAAAATATTTATTTACCTAAAAATCAGAGCCCTACTAATTAGTACGTCCATATCATTGATTTATGGGTATCTGTTTTACTTACATTGCTTAAATGCCAAGGAAGACATGAGAAAAGTAGCTATCGTAGGTCATGGTCGATCCAAATTACTGAATATTGAAGAGAATTGTCAGACTCCGCTAGTATTAACGGACGATTGTTGTTCCAGGGTTAAGTTACAGTAACTTAGGCAACACATTTAAATTTTAACAAGTGTATGAAGCTTTAGAACAATGCCGAAGAGCAACCACGTGTGATAGAATTCAAGAGCTTATTTCAATATTATAGAATAACGACGTTGTGTTAGGAACTGTACGTACGTTTCCCAGATGATTAGTCTTCGCTCTCGGGTGTACCTTAACCCCTACTGGAAGAACTGCGAGTGATAAAAGAATACATGCAATTTTATGCGGACTCGCACGTTCAGCACCATTCATCACCATGCTTACTGCTCACCACACATAGACCTGAGTGCAGCGTTGCTGCTCTGCTATGGGCAAGGCCCGGTTTTAGGTAGCCATGATGTATCTCTGAATTTTTAGTATGTTGTTTGGACCCATTAGGGCTATGTATACCCAAGTTTGCAACTCTTAGAAAGTTGTGGAAAAATTTTTACACACCAAAAACCACGAAATTTTTGGACTTGTTTCTGATTCTGCTCTATATCTCCTAATCCATGCATTCTTCGTCGAACGCTATTCTATACGTTTGTTAAGACCATTACATGTGTGACAATTTATGCCCAACTGGAGCTCTGTAGGTCAATTGGTTACTAAATTACGCCACTTTGAAAATAGGCCAGGTTTTCCAAAAATTGAACATTATAGTTTTATACCTTCTTTGGACCGAAACTGTGCCGAAACCGTTGATCCTACGAGTAGAACTTGCAGAAGATACGTTGTAGGCAATTTAATTAGCTTTAAATTAAGTGCAGAGTGGGGTCTGTATGGCTCGTAGTTCTCTAAAAATCTCAAAAACCCATATGAGAAATAATCGCATTTTTCCAGAAATGTACCTAACCACTTTTTGTTGCATGAAGTGAGATTTAAACATGCATACCGTGTTTGTTATGAATCTACGGGAGGGCGACCGCCCAGGGCCCCGCGGTCCGGGGAGGGGGGCACGCCATGGATTTTTTTAAATTTAATTAATTAATTATACTTTTCAAACTAATTTATAATTCATATTCCTTTTTTCAGTGTAGCTATGACCTCCCATGAAACAGAGAGGCTCTTGCTTGGCACTGAAAGGTAACAAATACTGTTTGCAGAAGACAATGAAAATGTACAAATTGTAACTGCCAAATTCAAAAGCGCCCTTGAAAAACTTGAAGAAGAAGGCCCGACCGCAAAACTTTGGGTACTCTACTATCGAATGACCTTATTCATGAAGCAATTCATTCAAGCCGAAAGGATGGGAGATTGGAACCTTCACCTGCAATAATCAGCCAAATGCTCCCATTCTTTCACTCGTCTGGACACTTCTTCTATGCGAAAAGGGCTCGTTTATATTTACAAGATATGAGCACTCTGCAAGACCGGATGGACCCAACCGAATATCAATTGTTTACGAAAGGATGCTTCACCATCCGCAGATCCGACAAATTTTGGTCAAGTCTGTGGACTGACTTGACAATTTAATAGGTATTCATGCGTTCAATGAAGAGCCAGGGTGGCCTAACCCATGGCAGAGGTATCTCTACTAGTGTGCTCTCTCGTTGGATGGGAATATGAGATATTTACCCCACAACAAGTGAACAGCATGTCGATATGCGACCTACGCAAATTTGCACGAGATACCTCTGACGTGAAAAATCTGAAAGCCTGGTTCAATAACCATCCACCGTTCCCATCGATAGATAAACTTGTATCTATCAGCAGTGGCACTGTAGGTGGCCCCCACATAAATTGCCACACTGCCCGAGAAGAAGGACTGAAAGGGGTGAACCGAATTATTGGAAAAACGTTTGGGAATGTTAGTTTCTCTAGGAAAGAAAAACTCCTCCCTTTGGCAACGCCTGCCACCTCTATCAAGATCCACAAGAAGAGAGTCGATGTCGAGACACTCACCATCTTCAAGCGCATGTGTATCATGAAACAGTCAGACTTTCAGTTGAAGGCCCACTTCACATATGAGCTCGCTCCATTTCCAATGGCCCTATTTCCGACAAAGGGATGCGTAAAGGCACAAAATCAGCTTTTTACGCTGCCTTCACTCAAGCCACAGAGAACGTCAGTGTGCAGGCAAAAACATTTGCTGTCGTCGATGGAGGATACCTCCTACATAAAGTCGTGTGGCATCGGAATGATTCGGTACGGGCTATCACAGCAAGCTACTTAAACTACATATTTAACCACTTTGAGAGAAATGTATGTGTAGTCTTCGAAGGGTATCCTGAGGATGGCGCCCAAAAGAGCACCAAATTTGCAGAGCGATCACGACGGTATTCTGCAGCATCAGCGGAAATTGTGTTTGACGCATCGACCATCATCACAGTCCCCCAAGAGAAGATGCTCTCGAATTACTAAAACAAGGTTCGTCTCATTGAGCATCTCTGTTCTGCTTTTGCTCTCGAGGGGATTGAGACAAGAATATCAAAAGAAGACGCAGACCGCGATATCGTCGTGACTGCTCTGCAAAAAAGTACCTCCAATGACCACGTCATCTTCTTTGGAGAGGATGTGGATTTGCTTGTGCTCCTCTGCGGTCTAGGATCCACTAAAACGAACGTATACTGCCAGAAGAGTGGCTGAGGTGAGGCGGGTTGCGTCCAATTCTCCACCAGCTCATTCAACCAAGGGGAAGTGGAGCTACCACCTGGATTTGAACTTTTCATCCACACATTTACTGGGTGCGACACCACTTCTGCCCTCTTCTGGCAGGGGAAGATGAAAATGTGGGGACACTTCAGACAAAATCAAGCCCTAGTGGACCAAGCAAGAGTTTTCCTCGAGACAAATGCCACACACCAACAAGTCGCAGCAGCCGGTGACAAGTGCCTAGTTGCCCAGCATGGAGGAGACCAAACGACAGACACCCTCAACGATGTACGCTTCACTACTTTTGTGAAAAAAGGAAGCTTGTAGTTTAACGTGACCGTTAATCTCGCGATCATAAGCCACGGGACCTCCGTTTTACGTGGAATCCGAACCACAGGACATGGCATTTCACATCGAAAATCTCACATGCATTGACCGGGAATCAAACCCGGTCCGCCTTGGTGAGAGGCATACAGCTAGACAGTACTTTTGTGAAGACAGCAGCCAACGCCAAAGCGAATCTGGTCCTTTTGTCCCCAACCAAAGAGGCTACATAGTATCACCACTTCCACACATACCACCAGGTGCAAAAGTGGTTGGGGGTGGAGAAAGAGGCCACCGACTGCGGTTGGGAATTGACCTCGGCTGGACCCCTTTGCCAGTTGGCAAGCTCCTGCCCCTGCAGAGCTCCTAAAACTCCTCTCCTGCAAATGTAAAAAGGGGTGCAGAGGTGGCGCACTTGCCTGAAAGCAGGGCTCAGATGTTCGGTGATGTGTGCTACCTGGTCTGGGAAAACGTGCTAGAACGCTGCCCTTATCATCATTGAAGAGGACGACGACGACGAGCCTCAAGACAACCTTGACGATCCACCAATGCTGGAGTACCTACGTACAGGGGACGAACACGACGAGCCACCAATAGTGGAAGACCTACCTATTGAAGAGAGCAACGAAAGTGACGGCCCAGGGCCATGAAAAACAAGGTGACGATTTTGACTATGTGTCTAATTTGATTGAGTTACTGTACTTTTGATTTCTTATGTTTATTTTATTATTATTTTATTATATTACATAATATTATATTATTATTATTTTAAAATACATTTCACCTTCTTTTTCATTACAAAAACAAAAAACAAAGGATAGGAAATGTTATGGAACATTTCTGGAAAAATGCGATTTTACCTTATATGGGTTGTTTTGAGATTTGGAGAGAACTACGAGGCTTACAGACCCCGCTCTGCGCTTAATTTAAAGCAAATTAAATGGCCTACAAATTATATTCTGCAAGTTCCACTCGTAGGATCAATGGTGTCGACGCAGATTCGGTCCAAAACAGGTATAAATCTAAAATTTTCAATTTTTGGAAAAACTGGCCTATTTTCAAAGTGTCGTAATTTGGTAACCCATTGACCTACAAAGCTCCGGTTGGGCTTAATTTGTCAAACATTTTGTTCTCTTAACAAATGGATAGAATAGCTTTCGACGAAGGATACATGGATTGGGAGATATAGAGCAGAATCTGAAAAAAGTCCAAAAATTTTGCGGTATTTGGTGTGTAAAGATTTTTCCACAACGTTTTGAGAGTTGCAAACTTGGATATACATAGCCCTAATGGGTCCAAATAACATACTAAAAAATCAGAGATACATCATGTTTTGCGAATTTATTGTCACTTTTGACTGGCCTAATATCTAATAAACTATGTAACTGTCACCAGGCACACTCACATGGACCCTCCCCCATCATAATCTAATGAACTAAATCAAAATATAACAAGGCCAAATCATGGACCTAATCAACCAATTCCGAGGCGACCTTTTGCCTGGCAGCGCTCATTCTGGGGTGGCAGTGAAATACCCGGTGTTGTCAGTTACTTGTATCGTAGCTTCAAAATTAAAATTTCTTGGCAGAGACGGGAATGGAAACTAGACCTCCGGGCCGACAGCCAAGACGACTGGCCTCTACACCACGATGTGGTCCCCATTCAGGACTAACAGAAGAACAATGCCAGATTTCACAATACAGTATATAGAAATATGCATAGAACTCGGCAATTTTTGTTTATGCTGTGTCTTTTGTGGGGTTTCGCTTAGGAACACCAAGCTGGCTCATCAGCGGGCTCTTGGTGTCTGTGCCCAAACCCCCACAGAAGTAGCTAACTGTGCATTAGGCCTCCCTCCCTTCATTATTGCGAGAGCTAAAAGCTCAAGCAGCCTTTCACCTCCCTATAAGGCTTCCAAAAAGATGGTAGCCTATATTGGCTTTCATGGCCAAGGAATTAAAACTCAGCAATTTTTCTAGGCTTATGCCACCTAAAACAGGGATGTCCAATTATTTTTACTGTAGATTAAACAATATTATTTCACAAAGTGATAAAATTTCTGACTGTTAAAACTTGTAATAAAAACACCATTATTTTGGTTTGTGAAAAACAATTTGGGTGGATGAATGGATCTCAGGGGAACATGTGTTCGCGAGCACTTCATGGCTCGTATAACGAGAGCACCAGGTTTAGAATGCCAGCCCTAGAGCATTCAACACAAAAATGTAGACAACTAATGGACTGTTAAATGAATTTCATAAGCTGCCATGTTAATTCTTTTTCTTACACCTTGAAACATGTAACATTATAGGATTCTTTTCAGGTATTGACAGGACTGGCAAACTATTTATTTTTAAATTATATTTTTAGATATAAAATTTTACAGCAATATTTGATTGGCACTATTTGAAGGCTGATCAGGCTTTATGTACAAATGAAGCAAATCTGCAATGTTCCAGCCCCTCGCAAGGATCTAAAAAATAACACGAGCCTTACACTAGTCACATATGAGGTGTAACATCTGACATGTTGTCCAACTATGAAATTGGGATGAAATATATGTGAAGTCAATTTTTTTTCGGCTGTACTCCTCCAGTTTTTAATTTTTCCTCACATTTCCTTTGTCGATAATTTCGCATATATTCTGCTCTGGCTTTACCCATCTCTGCAAATCACAAAATCAGGAAAAAAAAAGGGGCATCACCCCGAGTCCTACAACACTTCATACAAGTCCCTAGCATTATCGGTTCGCAAAATATTAAAAAGCCGATGATCCTTTAGTTTTGGGGCATCACCTAGGACACCTCATACAAGTCCCTAGCATTATTGGTTTGCAAGATATTCAAAAGCCGATTTTGCAAAGATATCCGGTGCAGTAGGTGCAGAAGTGATCAAGGTTAGTAGTTACAATGGATAATGTCCCCCAAAATATGAAATAATGTATGATATATTGTCGAAATGAAAGCAAAAAGGAAAAGTGTGATATGTCGTGCACAATTAACATTTTCAGTTGGTAACCCTAGTTGCCGAAGATAAATAATTTACATGGTTTGTACAGTTCATTATTAAACAATTCCTCTCGGCACGCCGGAAGGCGGAGGTAGATTTCACCAGGCAGACTAGGGGATAGGATATAATAGCCAGAATATGCAGGTTTTCGTAGAAGGATCAGACCTCATTTATTGCAAGAAAGTATTTTACAATTGGAGCTTAATAAGCTTTGTTTTTCATCTTTCAATGCATATTTTTAACATTTTATTGTTTTATGGGGACGGTAACCTTCTTGTCATTTGGTGACCATTTTTATACTTGTGGTCACACTGTCCTTAAGCAAGGTTTCGACACTGATGTGTAACTATCTAACAGTCTGTTCTTTCACCTCGGTTGCTGGATATTTTTGTTCTTTTTCACGTGAAATTTGATCTCCCTCAGAGATGATGGTTGGTTCCTTAGTAGTTTAGGGGCTGCGACAACGCGGTCATGTAGCCCCGTGTACTTTGGGTGTGTGTAGACCTTAGTTTAGGGGCTGCGACAATGAGGTCATGTAGCCCCGTGTACTTTGTGTATAGAATCTGTCTGATAAACTGTGTTAATTGTTATGGCTGTATTAGTCTGTAATTCAGGCAAGGACTGCAGACGGTCAATTTCAAGTAGTAGTTCCTAATTTTGGTACCAAATACTACCATCGAGTGAACTTGGCAACTAGATGCCACCGCAACCAACTCACAACGAACGTTGGAACTTCCCCTTCGAAGGATAGCATAGTGAGGGATTTTTAGAGCTCTTAAAAAATCCGACGACTTCGGCCGGCTTTGAACTCGTGACCTTGGGCATAGAATTCAGCATGCTACCAGTTACGTCACCGAAGCCACTTCCCACAGAGTCAGATGGAAAACAGAATGTGATCTCGTGCAATGGCGTCGTCATGGTAACCTCTGATAGCTCATCCCTCATCAATTTAGTACCGTTGTCATGACAACCTCTGATGGCTCTTGGCATTTTCTTATAATTTTGAAATCATTTTTCTCATCCCTTGGCGTAATGGTGGGTCATATCAAAAATTGTTGCAGACAAAAGTTTTAGGTAATTATTAGGGGAGTATTGTCCAATTTGTACGGTTTTGATATTGAGCCCATTAAGAGAGATATGATTAACTAATAAAATTATTAATAATGTCCGTCTTTTCAATACTATGTTAATAATCTATTTATACAACTGGGTACATGTTTCGTACAGTCGTCTGTCCTTTTTTTTTTCATTGTATGTATTTGATAGTGTGCATCATATTTGTTTATGTCTTAAATGTATATTTGGGCTGAGGAAGTACAGAGGACTGTACGAAACATGTACCCAGTTGTATAAATAGATTATCAACATTGTATTGAAAAGACGGACATTATTAATAGTTTTATTAGTGAACATATTCAATACGGACCTAAAATGGAGAATATTGCTCTAAGATATGATTAAGGTTTCCCGGAAGAAAAAAAAAAACTTTTTCCCACCCCTTAGGTCAATGGTTGGTACTATCAAAAAACGTTTTAAATATACATTTTTGGCACTTATCCGACACATAGTATGCACTTTGAATGGATCAGATATTTCACGTATTAAGAGAGTTATAGCGATATTTCACATTTTCGAAAAAAAGCCCTCATTTTCACCCCCCTTCGACCAATTTTGCCCATTAACGAACTCGACCGAGATTTTATAGGGATACATATTATGGAAAAAATTCAAAGTGATTGGTGCAAAATTACGGCAGTTATTGTGTCCACAAGAAACTGATATATATAGGTAAATTATATATAATAGAATAAATAATTATCCTTGTAATTATGGGTCCGCCCAGTCAACAATTTTAATTATATTGTAATCAAAGATCACATCTATTTAAAATTATAGTACATGTTTCGGGATCCAGTTTATCATGATCCCTTCATCAGCTTTTATAAGAGCTCATCAATACAGAAAATGTCAACAATCTTGATGTTAACATGTCTGATACATAAATTATATATAATAGAATAAATAATTATCCTTGTAATTATGGGTCCGCCTAGTCAACACTTTTAATTATATTGTAATCAAAGATCACATCTATTTAAAAGTATAGTACATGTTTCGGGATCCAGTTTATCATGATCCCTTCATCAGCTTTTATAAGAGCTCATCAATACGGAAAATGTCAAATGTCAACAACCTCGATGACATGTCTGATACATAAATTATATATAAACTTTTGAACAGACAGTCGTTTTGGGGTCTGAGGGATGTGAAACGCGAAGATATATCAAAATTTTCCGGAAGTCGAAACATGGTACCCATTGCAATACTTAGCTTTCTAATGAAATCTACCTAAAATAGAGCCACACTACTGCTGTGTCAAGTGAGCTGGGTCGGGTATGTCCCCATGCGTTTCAGTTGGTCATGCTCATTTTCTTTCCAGTAAGCTATTCTGATTTAGTAGATCTCTGAATGAGCAGACACCATTAATACAGTTCATTTTCCAATTGCCTTAACCACGATTTTATTAGACTACTCTGAGACATTAACTGCCAGGAATAAAGAACATCATAAAGCACAGTGAATACCATCCCTATGGAACGGGGCTTTTCAAAGGCTGTGCCGCGGAAACGTCGCAATGACTCACAGTCACATTTATAGCATGTGGCGATTACAACAGCCCTAGATGCTGTCATAGCATTTATTACAGGTTCATTTCTACATTGCGATGCAGCCCCGTTTAGGGAGTTTTGGGAGACCTCGGCGACGTCACCGTGATGTCAAGGCTGACGTATTCATATTTAGGTGCTTTGATTGCTGGGAGTTGCTCTGCAACCTTGTCAGCTGATTACTACCTCAGTGTCGCGCGCGGTTTTGTTGGAGAAAGTTCTCCATTTTTTTGTTCACCTGTTAGCATTTTGTAAACGTAATATTAACAATTATTATTCCTGTGAATAACCTATAGAAGAAGATTTATATATTAGCAGTGTCGTGTGCGTGGATTGTGTTGGCGATTTGTAATAAAATTGTTGAATTCCTGAAGTTGTCGCATTTAATTGAAATGTTGTTACGTGTTACGCGAGGCAATGTGTGGGCGAAAATTACTGTTTCTTCTTGTACATGTGGAATAATACAATAATATCGGTGAGTTTGTTTTTTACGTTGTTCATATATTTATTTTGGTTGTTGCATTTAATTGAAAAGTTGCACTGTACTCTTCTAAAGCCATAGACAATGCCATTTGTCTAGACGATAATATTACGTCAGGCACGGTGTGGGGGAATACGCCTGTTAAAATAGTAATGGGTGGGTGAAATGTAGACAAAAACTGGCATTTACAAGAACACTTGCAAAAGACATATAACAGTCGTTTGGATCAGACATATATTGGTCGGTTTTTACGTTTCATACAGTATGTTTATGTGGCGTTATTTGACAGTATGTACTGGATGGTGATTTCTAATTGAGATAAAATTATTTGCAGTCAATATTGGAAAACATAAAAATACCTAACTATTGGAAGGGAGGGGGGCCAGCCCCCCCCTTAAGAAAACCATTATTGACCACAATGTTTTATAATGAAATTATAATGCTTTAGTTTATGGGTATGTTATGGAGTTTGTTTTTGCGCATTTGCAGCCAACCTTTGAAGAAAAAAAAAAAACTATACAAAACCATATCTTACTATACACAATTCGTTTTGAAGTTTTTTATAATGCTTATTTCTGTTATTGAGTTGTCACCACCCAAAATAATCTATAACCAAGGCTTTTTCCGTAAGCTTGCCAGAGACGCATTTCGTAAAGTCGTTGATAACATCACAAAAGCTGACAATTTTATAATTATGAAATTCAAATAATTACGATATCATCATCATCATTTCCCCTTATCCAGCTCCTGCCGGGTCGGGGTATTTATGGCACTTCTCCACTTTCCTCTTTCCTTCCACCATTCTTCTTCCACGATCTCGTCCCAGTCCAGATTTCTTTTTCTTACGCCGTTCTTCACTGAATCCATCCACCTTGTTCTAGGTCTTCCTCTTGGTCTCTTACCCTTGCACTTCGCCTCCAGCATCTGTCTTGGTATTCTATTTTCCTCCATCCTCTTTACATGTCCAAACCACCTTAGTTTATTCTTCTCAATTCTCTCATTTAGTTTTCCCATCCCAACTTCCTTCCTAACATCTTCATTCCTCACTCTGTCTTTCCTCGTCTTTCCTATCATACTTCTTAGGAATTTCATTTCACTGGCTTGGATTCTACTCTCTTGCCTGCTTGTCAGGGTCCAAGTCTCAGCTGCATAAGTTAATATGGGTACATAATACACTTTATACATTACCTCCTTGCTTTTCCTTGGTACTTCCTTATCCCAAACAAGTTTTCTTACACTTTGATAGAATGCATTGCTCTGCTGTACCCTCCTGCCAATCTCCATGTCCAACCTACCAGTTTGCATCAATTCACTTCCTAGGTATTTGAACGTGTCCACAATTTCCAAACTCTGACTTCCAATTTTCACAGTGCCCTTTCCTTGTCTTTCCCCTCTTGTCATCACCATGGTCTTGCTTTTCTCTATACTGATTTTCAGGTCATACTTCTGAATATTTTCGTTCAGTGCATCTAGTTGTTTTTGCACTTCTTCGGTGTTCCTTCCCCAGACCACAATATCATCTGCAAATAACAGTAACTTCATTTCTTTATGTTCATATGCTTCCTTTGTTTCCTTTACTATTTCATCCATCAC
The DNA here is from genome assembly GCA_946902985.2 of Meconema thalassinum. Taxonomy (NCBI): domain Eukaryota; kingdom Metazoa; phylum Arthropoda; class Insecta; order Orthoptera; family Tettigoniidae; genus Meconema; species Meconema thalassinum. The sequence continues at coordinate 174,702,803 of OX336393.1, read as the reverse complement.
CATTATGAACAAGAGAGGTGACAGCACACTCCCCTGTCTTAGTCCAGTCTTGTTCGTAAACCAATCTGTCTTTCCAACTGGGGTCAGTACCCTGCTAACACAGTTGTTGTACATTGCTTGCACCATTTCCAACATTTCTCTTCCCAGTCTCTTCTTAACCATGGTTTCCCATACCTTCTCTCTGTAATATGTAATATGTAACTGAGCTATATAGGCCAATTATAGATTTAGATACGATTTTTTTAAAATCTAACCTGATATTGCGAAATTTTTCATATACGTACATTGGAATATTTAATGGAGCTATGTAGGTTAATTACAGATTTAGATAAACGGTTTTGTAATTATGAAATTACAATAATTACCATCTGTATCGGAATTTGTAATTGATGTACATAGGACAATTATAGATTTCGATGCAGAAAATTAAAAATATAAACTGAAATCGCGACGTTTTTCTATGCATCAGAATCTTTAATTGATCTATGTAGGTCAATTACAGATTTCGATGCAGGTTTTTTTATTATGAAATTACAATAATTACGATGTGTATCGGAATCTATAACTTAATTGATCTACATAGGCCAATTATAGATTTTGATGCAGAAAATTAAAATATCAACTGAAATCGCGAAATTTTTCTATGCATCGGAATCTTTAATTGAGCTATGTAGGTCAATTACAGATTTCGATACACGGTTTCTTAATTCTGAACTTATAATAATTATGATGTGTATCGGAATCTGTAATTGATCTACTTAGGCCAATTATAGATTTCTATGCGGAAAATTAAGAATATCAACTAAAATCGCAAAATTTTTCTATGCATTGGAATCTTTAATTGAGCTATGTAGGTCAATTAAAGTTTTCGATGCATACCTCGTTTCGAAGGTTTTTGTGTTTCCCCACCCAAAAACCCCTGTTACCCAGGCTTTTCCCGTAAGCTTGCTAGAGGAGTATTTCGTGACGTCGTTGATGACGTCATGGAAGTCGCCATTTTGTTTTAGGGAAAATTTATTCGCGGCTGCATTGCAATGTATAATAGTCCCTTTATTACATACGGAGCTGGCAAGATACCTAAGTTGAGATAATCAAGTCTTGTGGTGAAGTACTGTAGCCTATGTCGTATCACGTGAACATGGCTAGGTATAGAACAAAACATAAAATTTTCCTAGTGGACACTTATGATCGCAAGTTTCAGCGCCATGCAATCTTTACTTGTGGAGGAACCTTACACAAAAGGTATACAGATACTCTGGAGGCTCGTGGGAAATAATTAATTACACCGATATGAAATATCCTTGAGGATGAATTACGAGTGTACCAAAACTTCCTATGTCGGTGCAATGTATGTCTAGAAAAAGAAGGACAGCATTTCCAGCAACAACTGTTGTTAAATTCATCTAAGTATATGATTATTAAATATGTAAAAATGTGTATATGTATCAAAATAGTTGGGTGCTTCGCGCCTGCTAGCACCAGTTGGGTGGCTCGACAGGCAGCTACACACAGTGGCCCACCTGTCACGCCGTGCATCCGTGGTTCTGTCCTATAGGAAGGGTCCTCACTGTAGTTTAGGTGTTCCTATATGAAGGTGTTAGTAAACACAAGAATGTAAATGTTATTTATATTGTTTCAATCATCAGAATAACAAATAAACAAAAATTAAACGAATCAACAAGTAGGCTATTTTGATACATATGGCTACGAGATGCTCGATGCAAGTCTTGCTTTCTTCTTTTCTTGGTACTCTTGGAGATTGTCCACAGAACGTTTATAGAGCATAGGAGTTAAGGACGGGGCACTTATATCCTTAAATAATTCCCATTTGCTGTTTACCAGTGAAACAACATTCAGAATCCTCTTATCAGCGTTAGTCTTCACAACAGGATCAAAACAAAGAGCATCACAACTGAATTTAAAAGCACTTAGAGGCTCGTTTTCCTTTGAAGCTAAGCACCAAAGAACATTTTCGGAAAGTGTGATAGTCCAAGGCTCTACTCCAATGAATATTACTTCCAACAAATTAGTAGAAATGTTTGGCAAATCTCCTGTAACATGATAAACAACAATACCATCATATGTTGAGATACAAGCAACTATCAGAGAAGCATTATTATCTAACGCACAACTACTAAAATGTTTAACAGCAAGTGTATTTCGGGGAGCATTGATATCTGTTTGTCCAGAGCTATTGGTTTCAAAAATGTCAAAAGCACTATCAGTTCGTAACTTGTTATTCTGTTTCAAATCATCTTCTGAAAAGTGATGCATGCTGACATTTTGGTAACAATCTATCATACTTAACTGGCACCCATTTACATAATTCCAGAACCTGAGAGATCCATCTCCAGAGCTAGAAACTAGAATTGATAAGCAGTGGGGAAGAATAGCAATACAGGAAACAAATTCCGTATGACCTAAGCAAAATGACTGAATATTGTAAGAATTAGGAAATCTAGATACACGTATCTTTTCATCACGATCGCACGTTATAATATACTTGTCATCCTGTGTTATTAGCACATCAAGTAACATAGACAAATGCCCGAGCAGGAAATTACCACCACAGTCTAGTTCTTTAACAGAATACAAATACGCATCTCCCGATTTATCCGCTACAACGATAGCACGACCACTAGGAGTAAACTTCGCTTTGCTGGCAGTCCTAGATAGCACTGTGTTGCTTAAGAGAGACCAGTTGTGAGTTGACCAAAGACTCATTTGCTTATTGCTGGAGCACACGACGAGCCATTTATTACAATGGGATAAATCCACACACACTACACTTGCTGGCGAATCCTTCTGTTCCGATTTTACTTCTTCATCACTGTCCACTTTATCAGCGTTTTTACCCTCTAAATCTGGAGGCTCAAGCATATTTAATATATCTGCCTGTCCGGATACAGCAAAAACTTTCTGCCCACATGAAGAAACAAGGATGTTGCCGTTAACGGAGAGAAACGCCATCCTTTCGAGTCAATCCACATGGCATTGGACTGGAAGATTATGCACTCACGTTAACCATGAGGTCACGCACATAACCTCTACTCGTCGATCTATCTTAATACAGTCCCATATTCCAGATACTTCAGAGGATAACCTCAAAACTGTGGAGTACCTCTAATCTTCATTGATAACACCTTCATCTATACTACACCGGGATTAATTGGTTCACGAGAAAATAATAATTTTTAGATCACCGGCATCAACTACAACTTAATGGCCATAATTGCGATAGCTACGTTCACCACCGCCAGATTCGCTATTGGCAAATTAAGTCGAAGCTAATGGTCAAATTCACAACTATTTATAAATTAAATCTCTGTATATTATAAATCACATAATCAAAATAAATTAATATATATTCCTGTATTTGTAATTATAATGATCTTCTTATGGGGTATTCGAAACTTTCTGAATCAGTTAGTACCGGAAACTATAGATAACAACCAATGAAAATGTGTTCTGCCTGGAGCCTGGAGTTTGCCGAGCAAAATGGTGTTTTAGGGGTGGTGTAGGGTGTAACAAATGTCTACTCTAACAGGGCATTGTGTCAAACAACTATTTGTGGTTAATAACTGTGTAGAATTTGACTAAAATAAGTGAGAAAATCACCCGGATGATCTAATTTTTATGATCACGTGTGTTGTAGACTTCCAAGGATCGCGTAAACATGAGGTAAGTTGTCTTGCTCATTAGGCTAGGATACGATGTCTCGATTATTTGTGTATGTTGTTTAGTTCCGTCTGCATTCAAATAAAAACATCATTATCTTATGATTCATTGTTAACAAGATTGGCAGCAGAGGTTAATAAGAATTCTTCCATATGTCTTGTTTTGAAGGGTCGCAATCCTCACAACGCCCCTGTCAACATTGTTCCAGAGAAATTGTTTTATCAATACACTGTAATCTGAATTGTATTGACAGCGAAGTAAATAGCTTGATTCAAGTTAGAATGTGATATTCTCAAGTTACATATTTGAAATGAACTGTATTACAAGCAACGAAAATATATGAAAATACTAATAACTTACTAACCCATTTTATTTTTACCGGTGGGGTTTAATAGCTTTCAGAAAGAATTTCTATTGAACTGAAATCGGTTTTCGGTCGTTATTTCCCTTTTCATTGGGGTTGTTATTACGTGTGGTAATTTCTAAGGAGTAGATGTAGTTACTGTTTGTTGGCCATTGATTTCCTCATAAGTGTTCTTATGTGCTTGGCCTATCTTTGATCCTAAGTTTTTTTTATAAAGATTATTTATAGGAGTAATAACAATATTTAACAATAGCGATAATGTACCATAATCGTTGATTGTATCTCGTTATCAGTTTATGTACCCAGGGTTGTTTATTGCTATGATAGGACAAGATAGTTGGCACATGTTTTGCCATTGGTATTTCTGAATACCGTAAATAAAAATGATTATCATAGATTTATAAATTGAATCCCTTCCCATAATGGGTAGCCTATTTCGAATACCGTATTGAAACACTGATTTAGTTATGTAAAACAATTTCTGATGTTTTGCGATTCCTACATACATTTTGCAGTACAGCCTATACTGTAATTGATTATCCTCCTATAAGGCGGACTTGTCAAACCGACTGGCCTGCCTACTGCTTTATCATTGTGCTCAGTAGGCTACTTGTTCGTGTAATTCCAAAATGACGTAACTTACCATTGTAAGCATAATTTTGAAATATGTTGAAGTTGTTTACACAGTATAAAAGGCTACATCTACAGATGTTGTTTTCTGTGATTTTGAAGTCTATTTCTGTTATGATTTGGTGGGGGTTTCCACAATTCTCGTAAGTTATGTATGAACATAATTTTCGACTTTCTCTTGGCCCATGATTAATAATGAGCAACGTCCGATACTGGAACTGGCGGGTGCCACGCTGGATCAGCTGTGCCGTGTGAGTCATGTCAATTGGTTTGTAGGTGCTTGAGGGCTGTGGAGCCCGCAATAGGCAGGCTGGGGGCGGGCGTCAGCATCTGTTCCGCCAGTGATGCGCAACCCATGGCCCCTGAATGGAGAGGAGACAGACTTCTCTGGTCAAGGCGTGAATGTGGTTTTCTCATTTCGCTTCTTTTTTTTAATGCAAATTTTAATACTTTCTTGGAATACCTGACTATTGGTACAAATAGGTGATTAAGCTCATTTACCAAGAAGAAGCATGATCCAAGTTATCTTGCATGTGGGGAAGAAAAAGGAATCATCAAGTTGGTGATACTCGGAAGCGAAATGTCTTCGGCTCGATCGTATTTCGTAATTGTGCAAATGCTTTTCAGCAACCCAATGCATTTAGAAGTATCTTGGTCAGGGGCGTAGCTCGAATCCAGAAATTGGGGTTGCGTAGCGTATTGTTGCGAAAGGTGATGATTCACTAGGTACATTCCGGAAGTCATTCATGCATCACATAGATAATGAAGCAGGGTGTCAACGAGTTAAAAATCTCACATTCAAGTTGCGCCATTCGTATAAACACTGTCCAATAATTAATGCGTTGTGAAAACGAAACCCATGTCAACACCGATTGCGTGAATCATTAGTGTGTAAGCTGGGTGAATGTGATTGACAGTTCTCGTCTCGCCATGTGGTCTGTGAACGAGGTTGCCATACTGTACAGGCCGGACGTTAGTTTTAGACGAGTGAAAAATCTTAATGGAAGCCTGGAGGCGAGTTACTGCAGTACCTGTGTTGTTATCAGCTGCCCCAAGCGGTCCGATGATTGACAAAGCTGTCTCACACTCCTACTGAAGTACAGTCATTGGAAAATATAATGACGTTCTGTTCGTAAATACGTAACTTGTACTTCCGCGTCACACAATACTTCTACGTTGACTGTACTGTCTGCAAGTCGGTGTCGCCACGTGCTCAAGTCTGGAATTCCATTTCATCAGATCGGTGGTGACAACTGTGAAGCGATAGGGTGAGAGTGACTTTGTACAGGCTCACCCGCAGGCTTCAAGGTCAAGGGCAATCTTCTAAAACAATCGTCCGGCCTGTACAAGCCTAAGTTTCAGTTGACATGGCACTCAGGCACGTGGGCTGTAGTATTGCAACGCAGTGTTATTATGACATCAACTATGCGAACATGGATTCGTCAAGCGGAAGAGGGGTGAATACTGACGTGGAATTTCCGGCCAAATGTCAAACCCTTTCTGCAAGCATAGCCTAGCTTCTCTAATAACACATCTGCATAGGCCTGTATGGAACGTTTCTGGCCTGCAAACACTCACGTGCAATCGTGCATCGCCATAAAAACTCGTATTTCGAGTATATTTAAAATATTACCATGATTTATCCCTACGTATTGGAGGTGAGCGAAGATGCTATGATTCAAGGTCAGTTTTACAATACCTCTTCCCACCTCCTCGCACATGACGTCGACCGGCAGATTTTCGGCGTTCAAAATTAAAAATGGCCCGTGCGGTTTTCACTACGTCATTGCACAACTTTGTAGGAATATTTTGTACTAAATTTCAACAAGATTAGATTTTTACACCACAATCTGTTCCCTGGTTAGTACCACAGTAGCCAAGTCCCTGATCGTAATATTTTCTGGTCCTCGAATAATAAAGCTACGTCCACGATACCCTTTCCGTTTCACCTTGCCGTTACTCTTTCCTTTCAATTTTCCTCACAGGGCATGCTTGAACCACAAGCAATGCCTGTCCACATTCATGCGTCAGTTTTCTTGCAACAATCACGCTGCTGATGCGAGTTCACTTGTGGTAAATGCGGCTTATTTAGCTGAACAAAGAGAAATGAAGAAAAACCGAAGACTGCGATCAATGTGGATGAAGGATTTTTTGAGAATACGGGATTATGGGATCTTGAAGGAAGTCCGTGCGGATAATACGCTGTTCAGAAACTTCACTAGGATGTCAATCACCAACTTTGAAGCTTTGATAATGATTGCGAAGAAAGAAAACACACATTTCCGTGAAGCAATCACGCTTAGTTTTTGGTTACATGATTCATGTAACCTTTGATTCATTGGTTATCGAATTCAAAAGGAAAAGAGTCTCATACCCGAACCATGGTGGTTCATGTTCATCTGCCCCGGAGCCCGTCTTTTTCATAGCTACTTTTTTGATGTTCTTTTGAAAAGCACGATCTTAGCTTTTTATTTTATTCTTTACCTCCTGAACATCCAACTTGTACTTTTCTGCCAATACACTTAACGCGACATTTCGCACTGTTTTATTGGTATTGAACTTCGAGGAAACCTCCCACAGAGCAGAATGTTTCCTATAATCATCGATAAATTGCAACGTGGTGGCTGACATGATGTGAATCTCAGCGGTAGGAGCGGGATGTAGAGCAGTGCGGGTAATGTGCTGAATGCTTCGCTCTCTGAGAACATGGATGCGCGTTACAGTAGGTTCTCACAGACACGCTCAGCGTGGCAAATATTTTGCGCGGCAGTAGTTGACGGGGGAGTGGGATGGGGAAGTGCTAGCTAACTGCCGGTAAGTGTACGTTACGTTTCTTTCCCTCGACCTCGTTCAACTCCTATGACACATGAAGCAACATTTTTGTCACTTACTTTACCCCTTGCGCTATCTGACATAATATGCCTTTGACCGAACTTAAAAGCGCACAAGTGTGGACATAGTTTAACGGCCATTAGTTCTTAGCTACTAATTCGGCTAGTTATAGCGCTCAACGTTGCTTAACTTAGGAGATATTGACGAGTTCAGGTGTTTCAACACCGTTGGCGGTCGGGATACATTAAGTTGTTTGGTCCCTGCTGGTAATGATAGCGTGAATATATTAGAAACATTGGTTACCTTTGAAGAGACGCTTATCAGGATTATTGACGAAGATGTCCCTAGTATGTTTTCGAATGCGAATGCAGCATGGTTAAAATATCTCAGGGTGATTTTTATCATTTCAAATGATCTTGTCGACTTCATCCTTATGCTTGAGTCTAACGTTATGCGTTACGGAGACGGCGACCGCGTGACGTCATGCAGCCGTGCGGGAAGCCTAAGTTATTACCCGTTTTAGGGGCCGATAACCTCGATGTTAGGCCCCTTTAAACAACAATTATCATCATTATTATCCGTTTAGCATTTGATTGCCGCTTAGCCTGGCTGTGCCAGTGTTTGTTGTTGATTGTAGCATGAGCCTTCGGGGCGAAGCGGGGAACACAGCGATGACAAGAGTTCGTTCTGCACATAAGACAAGCAGCATTGTGCGTCACTGAGACTATTGGAGCTGAGTCATATGCTACTCGCGCAACTGTACCTGTCAACGAAGCAGGCTGACGTGTGACACAAGTAAACAAGGAATGGTTCCCATCTCGACCGCTGGCAATCAATTCGTGAAAGTTTTTTTTAAATAATGGGTAATGGACGGCGAGTGCGTGACGTCATGCAGCCATGCGGGAAGCCTAAGTTAATGGGTAATGGAGTCTGTTGAAAGAGTCCTGGGGCGTCGAGCGACCTGGGGCTTCGAGAGAAGCGAGTTGTAGCATGCGTCATTTGAAACGATATAACGTCTAGTCTTTCAGACTGACTGCAACTTTTTGTTGTTGTTGTCGGAGCGCGGCTGTTTACGTGTAACTAGGACGTGTATATACAGGGTCTTTCATATAATGTAAGAACGGCAAGTGGCAGTTTTGTTATTCGCTGCTACGGTGGCCTTGGCTGAGCTTGTGGCGCGCCATGGCCCCCTGCTGTACAATTGAAAGCGCGCGCATAGTACATACGAGGGCTGTTTTCTTTTCAAGTTCCGATGGCCAGTATATAAATAACAGATTGACATGCCAAACTGATTTTACTACTAAATGTTTGCTTGTTTTATTCTTGTGTCTCAAACATAATCGCCAAAACGATTGAAACATTTGTCGTATCGTTACACCAGCTTTCCAATGCCCTCGGCATAATATTCTGCCGCCACTGAGGTGGGTACGTCTGGACAGTCTCCTGAAATTTTTCCTTATTGACGAGGCGTTGCCGCCCAACCATACCTTCAATTCTCGAAGAATGTGAACATCATTCAGTGCTGGTTCCGACTAAACGGCAGATGATCCAAAACTTCACACTTGAATTCTTTGTAAAAGTCCATCATAACGTTGGTACAGTGTGGTCGTGAATGCTTTTCACCTTTTACGAGAATTGAAGATATGGTTGGGCGGCAACGCCTCGTCAAAAAGGAATACATTCAGGAGACTGTCCGGTCGTACCCACCTCAGTGGCGGCAGAATATTTTGCCGAGGGCATTGGAAAGCTGTGCAACGATACGACAAATGTTTCAATCGTTTTGGTGATTATGTTGAGACTTAGGAATAAAACAAGCAAACATTTAGTAGTAAAATCAGTTTGGTATGTTAATCTGTTATTTTTATACAGTCCATCGGAACTTGAGACAAAAAGAAAACTCGTATGTACTATGCGCGCGCTTTCAATAGCAGAGCAGGGGGCCATGGCGCGCCACAAGCTCGGCCAAGGCCACCGTAGCAGCGAATAACAAAACTACCGCTTGCCGTTCTTACTTCATATGAATGACCCTGTAGGAAGCGAATCAGATGCAGTGGCCCGAGCTGTCTTGACTAGCGGCAGCCGTACCCAACAAAATACTCACCCTGTACGCATTTGGGATTTTTCGGACATTGAGATTTTTATCTTGCGTCAAACGGCATAAATTCAGCTTTGTCCGGTCTAAGTATGTTGGTGATTGTTGATGCATTTAGAGGTATTCCGACATCGTTGTCATGTAGTTCCCTATGTGAGTTTATATGTGTAATTTGTCTCATAACCTGTATCATTGTGATGTATGTAGCACTTAAGACCTTGTGTGAATGAACGTTGCTGCGCTCTGCCGGCAAGGCGCTCAGATATCGGTATGACTTGTGTGGGTGGAGCAACGTGATTAGACACTCTTGCTGAGGAAAGATTTCAAGTTCAAGATGGTAAAACAATGTACAGAGAGTAGAACAAATCGTTTTGTGGTTGACTTTAACTAAACGTAAAGAAATAGCCACCTGGAACGAAATTCTTTGCACAGTACATTCGTAGAAGGCACGTCTCCTCAATTCCGGATTTGTAGTCCGCATTTTAGAAAGGGGAACACCGACAAGAGGTCCTGACAGATCCAGGCACTAGAAGCTAAACTTATCAGATCAGCGCCAACAATGGGAGGTAGCAGAGTAGCTGCGAGAAGAAAGGTCGAAATGAAAGATGACAGAGGAGCCCCTCAGAAGTACGTGGCAGCAATGCCATGCTCAGCTGGAGTCCTGTGGTCATCAACCCACGTCGTACTATTTGTGTGCTGCTGGGGGAAGATTCTCAGGACTGGAACTGTAACATGAAAATGCAGGAAGCGGGTTTACATTTGGATTATTTAGTAACACGAGTTTACCGACAGGTATACTTTTTAGTATCATGAAGGAAAAAGGAAGATTGTAGTTTTACGTGACCGTGAATCTTGTGATTATGAGCCACGGGACCTCCGTTTTACGTGGAATCTGAACCACAGGACATGGCATTTCACTTCGAAAATCTCACATGCATTGACCGGGAATCGAACCCGTACCGCCTTGGTGAGAGGCATACAGCTAGACCGCTGAGCCACCACGCCCCTAGTATCATGAGTTCATGACAATCAATAGTGATACAAATTCATAAGACTAAGGTGAGCTTGATGTCACCACCACAGTTAAATTACACATGTTGTCATCAATCACAATATGAGTCAAGGGCACACAATCTCCAAAGATTGAGACGGTCCTGACCTAGCAATATTACATCCGAGCTGAAGTAGAATAAAGGTTGGGGCCGATAACCTAGATGCTAGGCCCCTTAAAACAAGAATTATCATCATCATCCATAAACAAATTCAGCTCCGTTACGCAACTTTCGTCCAATAAACCCGCGTACTTGCGTGCGTATATACATTCTTTATATTACTGCAGATACCACAGTATAGTCCCCTCACTTTCCTGGTTAACGATCGGCGACTCAAACGTAAGGCAGTAGCACACGCCGACAATAACCATTGTTCGCTACTGACCAATAGCTGACGATTGTTGACCAATAGAATGCTTCCTCTATCACTCCTCGTGGACTCCAAAGTCCCGCCCTGGCAGCCAGCTCGTGTCTCACGCAGGTATTGGGTGTCCAGTGTTGCACATCTGCACGTAGTTCTGTCCAGTCTCGCTGCTTGCTCTCAGTGGCTACGGTGGAAAGTTGACAACGCTGTGCCTCGCGCTGGGAAAGCCTTGGCTCCAGGCAGCCAAGGAATGTTAACATATCCGCCCAGCTAGATTTCAAAGGCGCGCAGCACTTTAACGAGGAATATGCAAGAACTATAACAGGCTATTTTACTGTGGTGTCTGTAGTAATGTGTGTATTTGTATTTAAGGCTAGGATTGGGATCGAGGTGGGCTTTCCTGAGGTAGAAGTGGGAAACCACGGAAAACTAATTAGCGTATTGGATATCTGAGGTGAGAATCGAATCATCATCCTCACAGTTTTTCTTCACAAATCTTGAGTATATTCTGTTCTGACCTTCAGACCCTCTCCTTTACAGTATTCCGCGGCAACGTTCTTATTAGGTTTCCTCCATTGTTGGAGGAAGCAAGAAAGTAAAGTTACTGTACGTTAATAATAATATTCTAAATTTATATTATTATAGTGCATCAAGTGGGGTACTGCAACTCAAATTTAACAACATGAGTTTTTTTTGTCGTGTGGCCTCCTCAGAGGCCGAGTGCAGGTCTTTCTATTCGACGCCCGTGGGCGACCTGCGCTCCGGGATGAGAGATGGAACGGATGAAGGAGAATGAAACTGGGCAAGGATGTGGAAGGAATCGACCGTGGCCTATCAGAAGGTACCGTCCCAGCATTTGCCTGGTGTTGAAAATGGGGAAACCACGGAAAACCATTTCAAGGGCGGCCGACGGTGGGGCTCGAACCCACGCGTCTACCGAGTCAGCAGAGAGCTTGGTCCCATGACCTAACGCTGTGCTTTAGCCAGCTGAGCCACTACTGTCGGTATGAGGTGGTTAATTAATGCTGATTTCTCTCAAACACAATGCCTTCTTCCAATCTGTGAAATACGACGTGACCATCCGAATATTCCCTAAACGCAGATAAATCTCTATGGATGATGACATTTCACCACCTTTACTGACTTCTCGGTTCTCCAGCACGAGCCATCACACACACTCGTCATACCGATCGGTAAGTGTGTTGCCGCTAGGGGCTCCAGCAGCTAAAATATCGTCATTCGCACGAGGTCTTGAAGGAAGCGCTGGGCATTTGTCTGGACAAAGAGTGGAAAATCCCACTTCTAGGACAGCTGAGGTAGGAATCGAACAGATCTCCCCTCATCCTTGGGTTACGTGGTTGAGAGTAACCAATTCCAACCCTCTGACCAGAATTAAATTTCTTGGCAGAACCGGGAATCGAATCCAGGACCTTTTGACCCCGACTCTCAATACGAACCGTGAGACCACAGAAGGCGACACTCTAATTTTGTGATTTCCCCATAGCCACATATATAAACAATTGGACTCATGCCTGTAATGAATACAAATGTCAATTATTACGTTGATTCACCAGCTTTGTTCAGTCTTTGTACGACACGAACAAAACAAGAAATCTTCACTATGAAGGGAGTTTCCCATAGCCTCCCTTGTCAGTGATTAGTACGTAAAAAATAGCGATAATTGGAACTGCTGGTGAGATACAGATTTCAAATTTCATTTTGATCCACCCATCCTTTCTCAAGTTATAAGCGTGCAGACATACACACAAATCTTTATGTTTGTGCGCATTCCTCACCAAACATTCTAAAACCCCAGAAAATGAAAACTTCGGCAAATTCACTAAAAGAAAAACGACAGTTTGAATCTAATGCATTGTAGATTTTCCATCAGGATATGCTGTCAAATGATGATACCATATTTTTGTGAAACACCCTGGTGTTCCGTAGCTTTAGCAGTTCCATCAAAAGCTGACTAAAATAGCTACCTCATGAAATGGAACCATTTCGTGGCGTAATCGGGTCGCCTATCGGCTAGGAATGTTGGATATTCGGGTTCGACTCCCTACGGCGGTCTTATTTTTCAATTCTTTCGCTCCAGCTCATTTCTATGTAGTATTCGGAATACTGGAGGTTTGGACCAATCCAAAGCCAGCGTGGACCGTTCACTGCCTTGCGGTGAAATGGCTAGCATTATGGCTGTCACCCATGACATCCGAGTTCGATTCCCGGCTCTGCCAAGAAATTAAATTATGAACGGAGGGTTGAAATGGCGTACCCTGACTAGAGGAGTGTTTGATTACCACTTCAGCAATTCTGGAAGTGGTTTTCCATGGTTTTTCCAATCCTAGTCCAGGCAAATGCCGGAATTGTACCTTGTTTAAGGCCACGCCGCCCTCCTTCTCAATCCTAGCTTCATTTTTTTTTATAAATTACAGTAAGCTTTCTGTCTGAACATTTGAGTTTTCAGATAAGACTTCGTATTTACCCCTCACACCGTACCCCAAAGGGGCCCATAATCTAGACGTTAGGTCCCTTAAAACAATCATCATCGTATTTATCCAAATAGGCTATACTTTCTGTATAGTTTTTGCCTATTCGTAATGGGTTGGCGTCAAAGCTTTTAGAGTGAATGCCATGAACATTCTTATGTAAGTAAGAGGCTCCCCTAAAATAAAACTAGGGTAAAAATTATTTATATAATGCAAGGGGGTTAAGAGTAAGCCTCAAATCCCACCAGTAAGGTAATCGTGCAGTTTATATAAACACTTAACATGAAGTCGTAGGTTCATACATTGAATTCGTGAAACGCGCACGGAGAGGGCTGCAGATCACTTAGCATTCCCGTGATACAGTGAGGACATCCTTCTGACATGCATGTATCCCAATCAATCGGACAGACCGTGGAGTGCATCCATACGCACGCTATCTAGTAGGGATGATCGCCTCTTCAGCTATTTTATATTTACAGTATATCTGTTTCACCCATAACCGACAGCGGTAGCTACGCACGCTAATGAGCAGTGCTAGGCTGTGGGACCAAGCTCTCTGCGGACTCGGTAGACTTGGATTCGAGTCCCACCGTCGGCCGTCCTTGACATGGTATTCCGTGGCTTTTCATTTTGAACTCCAGGCAAATGCTGGGACGGTGCCGTCTGACAGGCCACGACCGCTTCCTTCCACATCCTTATCCAGTATTTATCAGTTTATCAAATTTTTCAGTTTATCCGGCAAATCTTCTGGGCTTTAGCTGTGTCTGTTTCGGGGTTTTTCCTAGGTGCACCAAGTTAGGCTTTTGGTACAGTCCGCTTCCTGACGTAGTGGCTAGCATTCCTAGCTGTCGCCCCTCAGGTCCGTGTTCGATTCCTGGCTCTGCCAAGAAATTTAATTCTGGTCTGTGGGTTGAAAACAGTGTTGCCAAATCTTGAAATGGTAAAGAACTAAACCCTATGCTTTAAAACACCAGAAAAGCACCAGCTGGACTCAATGATTCAAACCACTAGAAAAAAACCAAATATTATAAATATATAAACGGCTTTTTACTTACATTTCTTTCATTAAAAATAGTCTTCTTCACTTGCGGAGTCTGCTACAGCTGTAGCTCTGCATACTTCCAATTTTGGCCACTTATCCTTCGGATGTTCGTAGTCGTGATAGCATTTTCCCTCTGTTTTTAGTCCAAATCGCATACACAGAATTTTTGAACTTTCATTCGATTTCTTTGCTTTGTTTTCACCAATTAAACTTGGCTAGACACTCTCCCTACATCTGCATTAGAGTGAGGGAGCGAAAGTACATAACTGCCTTCCCATGAAACTGGGAAATCCCCTGGGAGCTGGGAAGAAAATAGATGATAGGTCCGTTCTTTGTACAAGTGCACTTGCACTGACCCCTGCATGTTGCGCTTAGCACTTATGCACGCAAATGAGAATTTCAGGGATTTCCCCTGTTGGAGTGTTGATCTTGACATGTGTAAGGCTGAACATTGCCTATCCTAATTGATTAACTTTATTAAAACTATTACATGGCTTCCAGGATTTACTTATTTGTTATAGGAGACAATTTCATGGAAAAATCCGTCAAGCACCAGATTTGGCACTGGTTTTATTGAAATAACACCAGTATTTTGCTATGGCACTATTAGAACATTTCTGGCACCAGAAGAACTTCAGAAACACCAGATCTGGTGCTAAAAACACCAAACTGGCAACACTGTTTGAAAAGCCACTTCCAGCCTATCAGTCTCGCCTGCATTACAAATACACACTACTACAGATACCACAATAACACAAGTTATCAGACACACACCTAAGTAGCCTACACGGAACTTAATTACCACAATGTCGCAAATGCCCTAAACAACAATAACAAACAAAAACATAATAATTTAGTGTCAACTTCTGTTTATCGCACTTTCATCTTGAAGAAACAATTCACAGGAAATGTGTTTTGAAAGTTTGTCGTCGGTAGAGTAAACTCCTTCTTAACGAGGTTTTAAAAATTGTATGAAATTCGTATATAGGCCTAACGCTGAGTACCGGTGCTCAATTTTCATTTTATTTCTTGAGACGAAAGTTGCTTAAACTATTTTTCCAATATTTATGTATGTAGAAAAATTAGATCGCATTAATGGAGAAAGAATATTTTAAACGTTAAATTTGTGAATAAAAGTCACACTCTTAAAAATGGAATTGTCTTATAATGAAGATGCGTGTATCCACTATTTTCGCATGGATAAACTAAAACATTGGATAGGAAGGGAGAACTTTTTGATTTATTGATTTTTTTTTAAAGATAACGGTGGTTTTAATTTTTTTTTTCTGGGTTCCGCAGTTTATGTATTGTGCTTTTTATGTCTGTTTTTCTGGAGTCAAAAGTCCTGCGAAGTCCATGCAAATAATTATTAACGCTTGCAAATCAGGCGCGAGTATTGACGCCTGATACTTCTATATGACAACATAAGTGCCACTGAAACATTAACCCATATAATTGTTGTGGCATGAAAAGAAAAAAAAACGGTTTGCTCGGTACAGCCACTTTAAGCAGCATGGCGAGGATTTATGTACGCTTTCCGTCGTGGTGGGGGTTCTGTCGTTCAAGTTAACTAAGTAATTTCAAACCGCAGAGGTACAGGGTCCTTTTCATTGATCTAGCTACAGTGGCTCTATTTTTAGCTCTATTAATAGAGCCACAATAGGTGCTAAATAGCAGCGCAACAATACAATCTCTCGGCAATGAGTCACCTGGCTACGCATGCATTTTGTCGGTGCGCTACTGTGTTGCTAGACTGATAAAAACTTACCCTGTATTTTATGCCCTACATAGGTGTGTCCATCAACCGATAATCTGAGTTTTCGTGTTGGTTAAATCGCCAAGGGCGCGAGGGGAGCTTCAGCAAGTTCAGAAATCGAAGATTCGTATCCCGGCGCTGACAACGGCGTATATTTTGTGTATTATTATGATTATTAGTTTTATTTAATTTTTGTTTTTATATTTAGCCTTTATCATATTTAGGCGTACACCTCTAAATTTAAAATCTAAATTTGTATAATTGTATCCTTGTCACGAGGGGCAGATTACCTCGCTGTTTCACCTCTAAAAACAAGTAACTAACACCCAACTACATGGGGCTGATGACCAAGATGTCCCAATCCCCTCAAATGAATGAACTACTCGTGTTAGTAGTGTGGCTGGAGTCACTCTCTTTCAGTGGAAGCCACAGTGTCTCATCTTGGAACGGAGAAAGAAACAAATAAAACATTGATGCGTGCAAGTGACTGCCTCCCACAAAGCCTCTTGAACAAGGTTTGTGTAAATAAACTCTAATAGGAGCGAGATCCTACTCCTCTGCCGTCTCGGCCCGCTGATGCCAATGTTGCAACTCACTGGTTCTGCTTTATTTCATGCTTTCCTCTTTTAACTATAAGTTATTGAAGTTTTTATTTTCAAGTTCAGTTACAGAGGTTCTTACCGTTGATGTGAATAGGGTAAAACACATTTTGTGGTTTTCGACCACAACGGGACCTTAGTATCAAAGTGACGATTGAATGCAAAATGCTTTTGTGTTTATATTTTGCGATCTGTTAAAATATCGTTATCAGTAGAAATCCTGCTAGTTGGTGACGTCGTTCTGCTGTTATTTTCTTATGAAAGTATTTCTACAGAAAAGGAATCTGTTGACATCGAATATAGATTTAGGTATTAGGAAGTCATTTTTGAAAGCCTTTGTCTGGAGCGTGGCACTCTTAAGTGGACTGTGGCGCAGCAGAAAAGAGGAGAGTAGAAGCGATTGAAATGTGGTGTTACAGGAGAATGATGATCAGATGGGTAGATAGAGTAACGAATGAAGAGGTATTAGACGAGAGGGTGAGGAGAGATGTTTCTGCCGACTGCTAATGAAAAGTACAGATATGTTGGTAGGACATATACAGTACTAAGACACCCAGGAATAGCGAAGTTAGTTATGGAAGGAAGGGTCGAGGAAAAGAACTGTATGAGTAGACCAAGGTTAGAATATGTTAAACAGATTGCCTCGGATGCATGGTGTGGCAGCTATGTAGAGATGAAACGATTAGCTCAGGACAGGAAGGCATGGATAGCTGCATCAAACCAGTTGAAGACTCAAAAAAAACATCTTTATACTGTAGTTAAGTTAGTTGCCGTTTCTCTGCTATATATGAGTCTTCTGTCCTGCTCTACAATACATTTAGATTTCTGTAAGGACTTCTTTCTTTTACTAAGGAACGTTACGTAAGAAATGGAATTCTTTTTAATATGAATGGAGATCACATAACGTAATCCGCCGAACGCCCACGAATGTAAAAAGGTATTGACGTGCATAATTATGTTTCTATAGGGACTAGTTATTACCTTTTATCCAGGAACATACGTGATTCTTCTCAATGCGGATGTAGATCACAAAACGTATTGCACTGGCGGGAGACGAATGTACTGTAATAAATCTGTATACATCTCAGACCTGCTCACTCGCGCCTATAAGACCACAATCCAGGTTTTGTGACTTCCGCAATAGACTAATCACTAATCACTAAGGAATAAATTGTTGCGGCTTCGAAACATCTGATGATTTGTTGTTCATTTAACACTAATATACTTCGCCAATAGAATAACATCACTTGATCTCTCTACTAGTCCGACATGTAATAGCCGCTGCGGATCGAAGTATCATCGTTAGAAGTACAGCAATAAAAGAGAGTTGGGGACAAACTTTGACATGTAATTGGGGGAATGTATTTGAAAAGTGCTGGAATGAAATGCTATTCTTAAATGTCATAACGTCTTATGGCGGATAGGTAGGCAACTGCTTGTGCATGCATGTTAGCCACTTCTTAATACTAAATTGTTTCTCATTCTGAAATGTAAATACAGTAAAACCTCATTAATCTGGACCCCGTTCGTCCGAACTTTGCTTAATCCGGACAGCCGTTTAATAATATGTAATACATTGAGTTGTGGTTAGAAGCTGATGAAGATGATACAGGTCATCACATTTTAACACCTCGTAGTTCCGCCCCTCAAAACAGCAATAACTAACTAACTTAACACAGGAGAGATCGTTGAAAGTGTGATCGCTGCGGAAAACTCTCCAACGGATGAATATGACCAGGATGGAGCAGGTGATATTATTAAACCTACATAAGCTAAAACAAAGTGAAGTTAAAGGCCATCTAAACATTGCCATCAAAAAACGTCGAAGATGACAACGATGGAAACATACAGTATCTGCATATTTCGAACATTTGAGGCATCTGCGCGAGTTAATTATTGCAGAAATTAATGTCAGAGGAAGACAACAAAGGATCAGTTTCTTCAAACCAGTAAGCATGTCAAATTTGGTCAATGAATTTGTACCTTGATTGCCATGTTCTAATTCTGTACTGTACTAATTATTCTGTATTACATTATACTGTACATTTTGTATACTAAATAACCCTTGTATTTCTTAAATTTTAATATACTGTACTGTACACGTTCTTTTTACTGAACAGAGTGTTTAAAATATGTACCTTGCCTCATTTCATAGGTTATTTTGTTTAATCCGGACTGTCATTAATTCGGACAACCTAGAGCCCCGATTTGTCCGGAATAATGAGGTACTACTGTATATTTTAAGTGCCCTGCCGTATCTCCAGTTCGAGAGAGTAAATTGATAACTAAATAGCCACACAAGTGCCATTGTCTTATATTTTTACTCGCCCTTTGTTGAATGGCGAGCTTGAAAAAGTGGGAACTCGAACCCTTGATATGTTGAAACGAGATTAGATAAGAGAGTGTTGCGTTCGTGATTCGCCTGAAATGTGCTGACTGGAGTCGTGAACGTTCTACCGTGGGTGGCTTCTTACGGTTTCCTGCCTAGTTCACACAGGCGGACAAAGTTATATTGCTAAAATGTGATTAAATATACTGTGTGTATTTTTCTGTAATGGGACATGTTGAATATGTTGTGTTTTTTATAATATTCTACCTACTCGGAATGTCAATATTGGCGTTCTTTTGCTTGCTACGAAACCCATCTGCGTCGGCGAACCTGAATTAAAATTTTGTCTATTTTATTCGTTTTTAAAAGCGTTGCTTAATGGAGCCAATCTGGATCGTTGTATAGGTCTCTTATAACATTTAAATTGCCGCACAGAGTTCCACAAAAAGCTTCAAATAAAGTGTAGTTAAAAATATGTATTTAACATAGACATTACCTTAGAAACCGTACGCATAGCGGAAATGTAATATTGATAGTAAACAATGGAAATTATGTCTGCAGAAGTTGGTTGGTTGGTTTCTTAGTTTAGGGGCTGCGACAACGCGGTCATGTAGCCCCGTGTACTTTGGGTGTGTGTAGAATTTGTCTGATAACCGGTGTTAATTGTGATGACTGTATTAGTGTGTGTATCTGTTTTTTTAATTCAAGTAGGGACTGTAACTTTGAATTTTCAAATAGTTCCTACTTTTGCCGCCAAACGCCACCGTCAACGACTACTAGGCCTAGTTCAGAACTAGCTACTAGACGCCACCGCAGTCGGCTCTTGGCAACGAACGTAGCAACCTAAGAGCGTTGTTTACATTCTTAACCTATCCAATTTAGTTTCACACAGGTGTAATTAGTGGAAAGATCTTTAACATGCCATAAATCTATGACATGGGACCGCCGGCTTTACTTCCCCTCCGAAGGAAGGCATACTGAGGGATTTTTAACGCTCTTAAAAAATCCGACGGCTTCGGCCGGGTTTGAACCCGCTATCTTGGGCATAGAAGCTCAGCATGCTACCAACTACGCCACCGAAGCCGCTTGTCTGCAGAAGACGGGTGTATTCAGTGACAGTGTTACCAACTCAGGAGTTTAAAAAATCGCCAAGTGATCAATAGTCGCTAGATCCCTATGTCATCAATAAAGAATTTTGTTTTTCGGTTTCGGAGTTTAAATTGTCGCTAAACCCCTATCTAATAAATGATAAATTTAATTATTTTTGTCAAATTTTTAGGAAAAGTCGCTAGGTCTATCGACAGTCGCTAACTTGGCAACACTGATCAGTGATACCATCTTATGCTTGAAGTGCTTACATTTTCTACAGTTAAATAATTATATAATACTAGTTTTCATTACCCGCCGTCGATGGGTAGGCTACATACAGTGAGAGCCTTCTCTATACAACGGAACTTCGCCGAGGTCGTGCGGCAGACAGGTCGCAGTGAGTGACCGCCAGATTTATAGTATGTTCCGATTACAACAGCAGGTTGGGAATCACCGCCTGCGGTCATACCATTGATTACATTCCCAGCTGGCAAGATACCTTAGTTCAGAGAGTTATGACTTGTGTTGAAGCACTGTAGCCTGTCTCGTATCCCGTGAACATGGTTAGGTATTGAACAAAACATCTAATTTTCCAATTTTCTCAAGAAGACGTCTTCCAGTAATTGTGTTCGTACGTTTCAGCACCGTGCGATTTTTACTTGTGAGGGATCCTCATACAAAAGGTATACAGAAACAATCCGCGTACTCTAGAGGCTCTCGAGAATGAAATAACTGCACCGATACGAAATATCAGTGAGGATGAATTACAGCGGGTGTACCAAAACTTCCTACGTTGGTGCAATGTGTGTTTAGAAAACGAAGGACAGCATTTCCAGCCACTACTCTGAAATTCATGTAAGTAATGATGATTATTAAATACGTTAAAAAGTGTAAATGTGTTAAACAAGTTGGAAGCTACTCTGCTGCTAACGCCAATGTCTAGGTTTGACACAGTGCCCCCCCCCCTGTCGCCACATGGCTCCTGCGAGGTTCCGTTCTATAGAGATGCACTCACTGTAAAGGTACAAAGGAAGTGATGACACCTTCTAGGTCATATCCCCGCCCCCGAAGGAAAGAAACATAATATGTCCTGTGAAAAAAACTCAATGTTAGCACATTCTTCGTTGAGAGAAAACCTGTGAAGTTAGGATGCCTGCAGTAAACATAAAGTATCTGTGAAGAGAATATCCTTAATTCTGGCCGCAGAAAGTTTTTTTAAAAACGTGATGTTTTTACATCCCTTTTAACTATTGAGGGTTTTACCGACGATGGGGTGACGGAATTCAGCCCCGAAGGGGATATTTGACGTGCCAGTATATTTACTGATACGTTAAAGATCCCCTTCGCATTTGCACACCCTCAAAATCCTACTAAGTGCACCAGGATTCGATGCCGCAAACTCGGTACAGCAGCGGGAATGAAACCGCTGTGTCATGCAGCCAGTCTATAAACGGTTTATGTAGCTTGCGGGTAAATACCGTAGAATGTACTGTATATCACCCTATGATATATCACTTCTAGTAAATGCATGGTCTGGCTGCGTGGCTCAGGGGTAACGTTCTCGCTTGCTGAGCCCAAGGTTGCAGGTTCGAAACCTGGCGCAGTCAGCTGGCATTTGAGGGTGCGCAAATGCGAGGGAGCCGTGTCAGTAGATTTACTGGCACGTTAAAGATCCCCTTCGGGGCAAAATTCCGGCACCCCGGCGTCTCTAAAAGCCAGTGTAGTTAAAAGGGACGTAAAACCAATAACATTATTATTAGTAAATGCATGATTGAGACACACGCATGTCAGTATAATTTGATTGACGTCTTCTCGCGGAAGCTTGTTGTTGCTTGATTTAGGGGCTTTGCGACATCGTGATCATGTTGCCCCGTGTACTTGTGTGTGTGCGGAATTTGTCTGATAACCTATATTATTGTGATGGCTGTATTAGTATGTGTATTTGTAATTCAGATGAGGATTTGGGAAGGAGGTGGCCGAGGCCTTAAATTGGGAACCATCCCAGCATTTGCCTGGAGTAGAAGTGGGAACCCACGGAAAACCACTTCCAGGATGGCTGAGGTAGAAATCGAACCCACCTCTTCTCAGTTTTGCCTCACGAGGATGAGTGTGCCCCGTTCAAGCCCTCAGATCAGAATTTAATTTCTTGTCTGAGCCGGGAATCGAACCCGAGCCTCCCGGTGTGACAGCTAAGCATGCTACCTACTGCGCAACGGGCCGGACCATTGTGGAAGCAATGAGTCATTTGCAGCCGTCGAGTAATGAGTCATTTTACAGCCGTCTCGAGCGGATTCAACGAAATCACGACTGCATGTCTACTGATAAAATTTCAGGCTTCGACTTAACCCCCTCAACCTTTTACATTAGGGACAGATGACCTCGTAGTTCCGCCCCTTAAAACAACAGTTACTAACTAACTAACTGACCTTTTACATTACATGGATAATTTGTAGCGTAGTTTTAATTTAGATTTTTCTGTACTTAAAAACGAATTTGCATGCAATTTGCTCCAGTAGTTTTGACGTCAACCAGCGGCGTAACTACGGAGGGTATTTAGGGGGACCAATCCCCCCCAGACCCAAATAATAATTAAATATCCCAATTTCATGAATTTTTTCTTTACAGAAATAAAAACCATTTTCGGAATGTTGACAAACGACTGGAATATGTACGTTTATAATTTGAGAACAATATTATATTTACTTGTGTTTAGTGTTAGGCCAATCTAAACTGTTCATTCCGAGGGTTGCAAATAAAACGTATCAACGTGCTTCCATTGATTGTCTTATTTTACCCCCCGCACGAAACAAAAACAAACACATGACCAAAGCTCAAAGCAAAAACAAACACATGACCAAAATACAAAGCAAAAAGCAAAAGCAGAAGACATACACAGAACAGAAAGCACATTTCCAAAACAAAAGCAAAATCAGAAAACAATCACAAAACCAAAAATATAAAACAGAAAGCAAAATTCGAAAATAAAAGCACAAAAAAAAAGAAAGCAAGAAGAAAAATTCGAAAACAAAAGAAAAAGCAGAAAACAACAAACACAAAACAAAAAACGCAATTAGTTATTTTTTTTTACTCCGCTCCCCCCCCCCCCCCCCCCCCCAACCAATTCCTACTGTAGTTACGCCACTGACGTCAACCCATAACAAACACATATAAAAATTAAATTGAGGGTATAGTTTGGTGATTATTCACCTCATCAGGGATAATTACAAAGTTTTAGCCAAAAGTTCCACATGTTCAGACAGAAAGCTTACTTTATTTATAGGGATAAATAATACGCACATCATGAGCGACATATTGTTTCTAAAACGCAATATGATTTTAGAGACATCCATACTATGAGCCTTGTGCATAGTCATAGACATGAAGTGGTTCAACATCAAACTTTAAGATAGGCTATGAATGTTGTGGAATGAATACACTGTAATATTAAATACGTTGGTAATACCAATTCTGAACTGCACGTGATTGATTTTTAGCCTATTTTCATTTTATGAAAAAGAAAAAAAAAAGCTTGCGAGATCAAGTTTTGTCCGTGTGTGTGTGTCCCTCTAATAACTTCTAAACTGCTGGAACAATTTCAATAAAACTGGGTAAGGTCATAGCACCATTTTGGCCGACCCCGACCATGTCCTTTAAATTTTATTACGTCTCACCAATCCAACATGGTGGCCGTGCGAAATATTTCACCAGCATTCAATATCTCTGAAACTATTACCGATATCACCCTGAAATTTTGTACGGTGATAAAGGTCACTACTAGTTCACCTATGAGACTTTCCAAAACCCGGTAACTACAAAACCAACATGGCGGCCAAGCGAAGTTGACTTTTAAATAGATCTATCTCGCGATTTTGCCATCCAAACGCAATGAAACTTGGTACAGCAAATGTTTATACACATTGTAGATAAACATACGACTAATAGCTTCCTTAGCAACATTTTGAAGTTAAAATTTCGAAAATCAAAGACCCTGAAACAGCTCCTGGTGGGTTGGTCTCATGACTGCCCTACAAAATTATGTGGGGATCGCTGTGAACATTCCTTTTTAAAGAAAAAAATCTGGTTTGTAGTCGTACCAAGTCATTCAAGGTACGGCATTTAACAATCAGTTGGCCAGTGGCGTCATCATCGCTGATTTCATCACATAACTAGACATCTTGTTATTTGCATTAGCGGTCATGTGTGGGACATTTATATTCCAATTAGCATACCTATGAAAGTGCACCGAACCGACCTTGAATAGCGACTTCACAACTTCCGTGGAACGAGAACTGTTCTATGTAGTTGGAAGTTTTCTTGCTAGTACATAGGTCTACTGTATGGGGCCTGGACGGGGAGCTAGCAGCAAAAAAATATAATATTTATTTTATGGATTTTATAAACTGCATTATTTTTAACTTTAATATATAGAGTCACCTGTGTCCTGGTCCTAGCGAGACAGACACTGCTTTTGAACCCTATCTGTGAACCGCCTGATTGGTACTTGATTTTACGGATTTTATAAACTGCATTACTTTTAACTTGAATCTTTATTTTATTTGTTCCCCTTTCAAAGCTTAGCCTTTTGAAACTCCTGATCCCGTGAGATCTCCGAACTCAGGAACTTCAGGTGTGGTCAGAAGAACTGAGGTAGGTGACGGTTCTAGGGGAACATGTGCTGTGGAAAACTCTTCTTTTTTTTGGGGGGGGGGGGGGGAGTGCCCGCATCCCCTTCGTGGCAGCCGCCCTTTACTACTGCTGCGTGCGATATGCTGTTCTAGTGAGAGAAACAGTTGGGGGGTTTGATGTAATGGCCAGGGGAAAATCCATCTTCTTCTGTTTTATGCTTCCCTCCCCCGACCTCCGAAGGGCAGTTCTTATTCTCCACCTCGATAGTATTATAGCGTTCGAGGACTTCCCGTATTTCATGATCCTCCGCTTCCCCCTCCCCAATACCCGCATTCTTCAATTGATCACTACATAGTGATATGATAGCTAGAACAGGAACGTCTAAACTACGCCCCCAGGGGTTCACATCTAGTAGGGCGTGGGTTGGCGACCACGGGACCCCAGCTGAGTCCGGCATTGCTTCCACTTTCTTGTGCCGGGCTCCTCGCCGTCTTCTTTCCTGTCGACCTCTTTGGTCAACTCTTGTTCTTTTCCAAACCCGACGGTATAAGGGTATCCGAGGCCTGGGGAGTCTTTTCACTTTCCTGCCTTAATTGGCCCTTATCTCATATTTCCTGATCCCTCCTTCTTCGAGGGTTCAGACCTCTTGTTTTCTTTTCATTTTATTTCCTTTTCTCTTTAAGATTCTCGCACTGTTTTTGGTAATTGGGTCTCCGTGATCGCTCTCTACGGCCCAGCCTGAAGAACTCAAGAGTCCATGTGTTAAATTCTTTAAATATTCAACATTAACCGCTCAATATAATTGGGCTGCTCGTATAGGCCTACATTTTCCCCGACTGAAGAGCACTTACATAGAATACAGTATAACTAACCTGAAGTAATGGCTTCTAGGATTTGGATCACGACAACTTCCAGCAGAGACGAAAGGTCGCGGTTATAATGTGTAAAACAGGCGTCTGTGTTTCAAATCATAGCTCAACAGCTCAATCCAGAAAGCTACGTCACGGAAATCTTCTTCACAACAGGAACAATCTATTTCATGATCAACTGTACTATAAGAGAAGGTAAGGAAAGGACAACTCTATGTATATGAATCAGAAATATAAGTTAAGGTTCCAGTTAACATGTTCCTCGAGATTGCCACTTCGTGTAAAATTGAAATTGATGAAATAATAATGATTGAAAAAAAATCTAATAGTATATGATAGAAGTATTAAGGGAGCAATTTTTTGTCATGTTATTAAAATTAAATTATTTCATCAGTCTAGACCTTCCATAGTTCCAGGGAATCAAAAATGGAAGGGTGCTTCCCCTATCTCAAATAATAACCTCCTAATGGGTGTAGTCTGCAAGGTGTTGACCATAGCCCGCCATGTGGAGGTATGTAAAAAAAAAAGTACATTTCCTCCGCTACTCGTAAAAGCTTAGAATCATGGATATGTTAACTTTCTGGCTCTAGAGCTCTTTGAATACTTGGATACTTTTCGGTATCGTTAGTTGTAGAGGAGAATGGCGTATCAAGAATACATTTTTGAAACACATTAAAAATCCCCCGTGCTCGTTAAATCGTGCACCACGGCCGCGAGGGTAGCTGCAGAAAGTCTTGAGATCGCAGGTTTGAAACCCGGCGCTAATAGCTGCTATCCTGAACGTGATTTTTCAACACTTCCTCCAGGCAAATGCCGGGATAGTGCCCTACTTCAAATCCCAGGGCACCTACCTCATCCCTGTCCCTAATACAGGTACACACACTACTACAGTCATCACATAAATACAGCTTATCAGACAAGTTCAACACACACCACACTACACGGGGTTGATGACCTAGATGTCCCAAGCCCCTAAAATCAATTATTAACAAAAACAACATACAAGTTGTCGCACGGGATACAAGCTCTTATTATTCTTCCCGTTTCAACGGGATCGGGGATGAGGTGAGAAGTTTATAACGGTATTATTACACATGTTGATTCACTCATGGTATCGATCACACCAGTCTTAATGTTATTCCGTAGCTGCAAAATTAACTTCGCTAGAACATAAATAACTTCCATGTTTATATGGATACCGTACCACATTTTAAGCAGACCTCGACAATGGCAAACTCGCCAACTTTATGACGGTTACTGAGGGTGTCCCATAAAGAACGCAAATTTTAATTTAATTATAAAACACATAATTTGTTGGAAAATTGCTAACATTATTATGTCAGTATGAAGCACAAAGACTGCGATTAAACATGAAACACCAATATCAGGCAAATGTCCTCCACGGCTTCGTCTGCACACATCCAGTCTGTGGACAAAATTGTCGATGACTGTACAGCAAAGGTCCGCTTGAATTTGACCCTTGACACGTCGTATTTCTGGATTGTTCACATAAACGCAGGATTTGACATGCCCCCCCCCAAAAAAAAAATCACATGGTGTCAAATCACACGGTCTCGGTGGCCAGTTCTGATAGTCATTGCGTGAGATGAGACGAGCAGGGAATCTTTCTCTCGGTAACCATGTTGTTTTAACGGCTGTGTGGCAAGTTGCCCCATCCTGTTGGAACCACAAGTCTTCCACATTCAATTCTTGCAATTACAGCCATAAAAACTGTGTTATCTTGTGGCGATAACGATCACCAGTCACTGTCACTGCTTTTCCAGTTTCGTCTTCAAAAAAAGTATGTGCCATAGATCCGGCAATTTTGCATGAATGTAAGTTTTGTATGCGAATGGTCTGCATCTTACCTCTGACTGGTCTTAAAATGAAACTTAAACAATGAAACAGCTGTTTATAAGAAATTAAAATCTTCACCACAGATTTCACTGGATGTGGATCACTTGTTGAATTGTCAACTCTCTGGTAATATATTTTTAAAACCTCATTGAGTTGGTCAAAGATAGAACGCAAGGGCTTCCTGGATTCCTGGTTTATACTGCCATCTGTTGGTAAAAACTTAGAACTTTTAGAATTGAACCTACGTAGTGATAGAGGAAATACGCTTTATCACGGAGTTACTTGATATCGCTGAGAAACTTCACTCTACCCTACACATAAACATTAAGCTAGAAGTGTGCCTCGTCACTGAAGATTATTTTCTTATGGAAATCACTATCGATTTCTTGTTTTGTGACTACCCAATCGGCAAATGTTCGACGCTTAAAATGGTAAATCGGCTTCAGCCTTGTGTTAGTTGCATCTTAAAAGAATGCAAATACAGTTTTTTTTTGGTGGGTTAAAATTCGCCGTAAACTGCTTCTCGGAATGGCTAGCTGTTGAGAACGGCGGCGAATCGAGTACATGGGACACGTAGCGACGCTCTGAATGACGAGAGCGACATTCCCTACCGATCGCCGAGTGAATGAGTACGTCCAGGTGTTTTGATGTTCTCTGTCGATCCTGTATCTTCAAATTTCCTTGCCAATCTCTGCACCGTTGACACATTAGGCGCATTTCGCCTACCAAAAATTACACGAAGTCTTCGGACGGTCTCTACATAGCATTCGCCGTACTTGAAATGCACTTTCAAAATCTGGACGCGTTGATCCTTCGTGTATCGCTCCATTTCAGCTGATAACAACTGACAATTGACAATGACAATCGCTAATCGCAATATCAACAGATGACAGTCGCCATACTTTCAGGTCTGGCAACCTAGCAAACTCAAGGTGGCGCTAGTTTTAAAAATTGTATACGAGAAGTAAAATAATTGTTTCACGTCATGCACGTTGGATTTTTTTAAATTATGTTGGGTGTTCTACGTAGTCATGCATTTATGATCATTAAACATAGGACCTACAGACTTATGTGGACTCCGAACCACACGGACGTGGCTTTCCATTTTGAAAGTCTCTCATATACTGCCGGGACGAGTTTGAACCGCATGCTAGATGGAATGTCATGAATGGCCGTAAATTAGATGATGATAATTGTTGTTTTAAGGGGCCTAACATCTAAGTTATCGGCCCCTAATGGTCTGGGTGAAAGCGAAAATGACAATGAAATGGAAACCAGAACGAAAATTAAGTGAGACGGATAATACATACAAAAAGGAACTCAGATTGAAACTACTCACAAAATGGGGAGCGGTAATACTTACAAAAGGGAATTTAGAACGAAAATACTCACAAAAGGAATAGATTATAAAATACGCACAAAATGTAGGTTAGGTTCAAAATACGTACAAAATGCAATTGAAATTCAAAATACGTACAAAATGCAAATGAGATTGAAAATACGTACAAAATGCAATTGAGGTTCAAAATACTTACAAAATGCAATTGAAATTGAAAATACACAATGCAATTTTGATAGAAAAACTCCCATTTCAGATCCAAAATACTCACAAAGTGCAATTGAAATTCAAAATGCTTACAAAATACAATTGAAACTGAAAATGCTTACACACTGTACGATAAATTCAAACTACTCATTTGGATTGACAATACTTACAATATGCAATTTAGATTCAAAATGCAATTGAGAATCAAAATACTTGCAAAATGCCCACCATACAAAATGCAATTTAGATTTAAAATGCTTGCACAATGCGTTTTAGGTTGAAAATACTTATAAAATGCAATTGAAATTCAAAATACTCACTAACATATCCTACTCCTACATTGAAAGACTTACTAAAAAGCAATTTCGATTGCCAATCTTTACAAAATGCAATTAAGGTTGAAAACACTCGCAAAATGCAATTTAGATCGAAAAATCATACAAAATGCAATTTAGATCGAAAAATCATACAAAATGCAATGTAGATTGAAAATACCTACAAAATGGAAAGTGTCTTCCGGGCCCCTCCATATGTATTCAACCTGAGACATATTTTTGGAATTACTGTATTGAGCTTGCACATTTTAATCTCCCCTCCAAATAAAAAGTTCCGTGAAATTTAACTTGCCTAACTGAATACAATTTACTTCGTTTTTAGTTATTCATCCATTCTTCTTTTTTCTCTCTTTCATTGGTTTTTCTTATACTTCAAGATTTTGAGCACTGTGCATTAAAATGAATATTTTTGTTATGTCTGAACGTGTTGAGACACCGCAAGAATAGGCCATCCTCATTTGAGAAATATAAAGTGTAATTTTTTTCTGAGATGCAATTAGAAACGTTTTGCTCCACAAGGAGCTTTAGCACGTTGTAAATCAAATGGACAACTCTGGCAACTTGGCCATTTTCCTGGAAGAAAAATGAAAAATACAATGGTCATTATATATATTTTTTAAATTGTTCTCTTTGTATGGTTTGGATACTATTCACTGGCTGAATTTACATCTAACAGAGTCATATCAGAAAATTTCATAATAGTTGTGACATTAAATAAAATAAAATTATCCAGTCCTAAGTTCTTCTACCGCCTCGGACCCCTCAGCACATTCGGGCCTATAGCCCCGCTTGTCCTTCCCTCTCGTCGGGCCCGCCTTCAGTTACAATCCCGATCCTGTTCACGAAGATGATAATTTCTGGATAGATTCTCCAACTCATCTCTCGCTGATCGATATTTGTAGGAATGATTTTCATGTCACAACACAATCTCTGGAAAATGCGTGACAAGTCACGAGACTTAACTTTTCCATCTGTAGAAAATATTAAATTATTAAATATTAAATTATAGAAGACTCGAGCGTTGTTCATTGGCGTCCTATCCCCGTCGTTTATGAACTGAAATCGTAGGACAGTTGTAGCATACGACTCCCCTTTCTGTAAATATGCGAATCATCACTCACGCTGCTAATGAACGTGTGTGTCTGAAGAAAACAGAGGAAGGAAGCGTGTATTTTTACGTTAATTTCGCGACCATAAGCCGTGGGACTCCCTATGTGGAATCCGAACCACCGTACGTGACATTCTCAGAAATCGTACTTGCATTAATCGGGAATCGACTTGGTGAGCGTTAGGCAACTTGGCCGTTGCGCCGTCACACTCCAAACGATTTGAGGTATGTTGATAAATATAATTGGTTAGTAAACTCTTTAAAAATCAGCAGTTTTTCTAGGTTTGTGTCGTGTCTTGTGTGGGGTTTCGTCTAGGACACCAAGCTGGCTCATCAGAGGGCTCTCAGTGTCCCCGCCCGGACCCCCACAGGAGTAGCGAACTGGGTGCTACCTCCCTTTTTTATGAAGCACACCTGCGTCTCTTTGCTGCGAGAATTAAAAGCTCAAGCAGCCATAAACTCCCTATGAAGGCTTCCAAGAAGATAGTATATTGGCTTTCACGGCCAGTGAATTAAAACTCAGCCATTTTTCTAGGTTTGTGCCGTGTGTTGTGTAGGGTTTCGTCCAGGACACCAAGCTGGCTCATTAGTGGGCTATTGGTGTCCCCGCTCGGACCCCCACAGGAGTAGCGAACTGCGCGCTACCTCCCTTTTTTCTGAAGCGCACCGGCGCTTCTTTACTACGAGAACTAAAAGCTCAGGCAGACATAACCTCCCTATGGAGGCTTCCAAGAAGATGATATATTTGCTTTCACGGCCTGTGAATTAAAACTCAGCAATTTTTCTTGGTTTGTGCCGTGTATTGTGTAGGATTTCGCCTACCTGATGAGTCAGTTTGGTGTCCTAGGCGAAACCCCACACAAGACACGGCACAGACCTAGAAACATTTTTGAATTTTAATTCACCGGCCGTGAAAGCCAATATACCATCTAGTAAACTCTTTCTTCTGATGTATTTCCCTTGTTTTAGGCATACCAATCCATATGCAGAGGTCCGCCTCGTGGCGCAGTGGCTAGCATTCTTTCCAGGTCCGGGCTCATTTTCTGGCTCAACCAATAAATTTAATTCTGGTCTGAGGGCTGGAATGGGGTACACTCGGCCCCTTGAGGCAAAACTGAGAAGATTCCCACCTCAACCATCCTGGAAATGGTTTCCCACTTCTTCCCCCAGGCAATTGCCGGGATGGTTTCCAACTAAAGGCCACGGCCGCCTTCTTCCCAATCCTCACCTGAATTACAATTTCACACATTATTACTAGACACCACAATAACGCAGGGTATCAGACAAATTCTTCATACACACACCTAAATACACAGGACTAGATTACCACGATGTCCAAGCCCCTCAAACGAAACAACTAGAAACAGAATTTGTGTTGGACTGGCTGCGTGGCTTGGCGGTAACGTTCTCGCCTGCTCTTCCAATGGTTGTAGGATCCTATCCTGGCTCAGTCAGTTGGCATTTGAGGGTGCGTAAATGCTAGGGAGCCGTGTCAGTAGATTTACTGGCACGTAAAGATGCAAAATCCCAGCTGTCCGTCGTCTCTAAAACCAGTAGTAGTTAAAAGATACGTAAAACCAATAATATTATTATTATTGTATAATTCGTGTTCAAAGGAAACTCTTAACATCCGAGCTGTCAGTGCAGACATCCATTACTGCTACTCGCTATTTCCTTGTTCTCTTATCCTGACATGTAAAGCCTCCATGTAACTAAGGTTAATGAATGGCATTGTGATGCCAGCAGGAAGTTTAGGTTGTGCGTTATCGATGTAACCACATTGTCCTTCAGTAAAGCAAACTACAAGTGCCATTAGTATTGAAGGACTGCATTTTAGTGGTTTTTTTTTATACTGGTTTGACGTGATACAATTCTCGTTTTCAACAAATAGTCTAACCGGTCGGAGAAGTCAAGTACAGTAGTCAGCAAACACGAGTCAGATTCGAACCCAAGATACGCCATGTTCAAGTTGAAGGTATAAGAGAGGCAACTACGAACAAATTAATGAGGACCTTGCGGAAACATTTTCAGACAATTTCATACTGAGCCACTCATACAGAGTTTCATGTCACGTAAAACTACAAGCTTCTTTCCTTTGAAAACTAAATTGATTTTATTTATCGTATGGCTTTTAGTGCCGGGAGTGTCCGAGGACATGTTCGGCTTGCCAGAGACTGTAGCTGCTTCAAGCGGACACCCATAGGGTGAGCTACAAGTTCCGTTCAATTTCAAATGGTTCCAACTTTCGCTACCAGTTGTCAATGATACCTAGTGGGCGGTCGGGGATGCTTACCGCATGTTAGGGTTTATAATAAGAAACACTAAGCCATTCATTAGGACCAGTACCTGCATAAACCTTTATACTGCCATGGTGAGATCCAAGCTCGAGTACGCCAGCCAAGTATGGAGTCCCTGGCAGAAAACATGCATTAAGTCCATTGAGCAAGTTCAAAAGAAATTCCTCAGATATTTACACCTCAAAATAACGGGCAATTACCCACACATGGTACCCTACGGTGAACTTTTGTTGAATTTCGGCATGACTAGTTTGGAGTCTCGAAGGCAAGTGAATGATATGAAATTCCTTTATAAAGTCATTAACGGTCAAATTGATAACTCAATTTTCCTATCGCTCCTAAATTTCAACATCCCTCGCTTAACTACAAGATCAACCATAACATTCAAAAATGATATAACCAATACCACTTCACATAACAATTCACCTGTATGGAGGCTTTGCAGTATTTACAACGATGCGGTTCGTGTAAACTGGAAACTAGATTTCTGTCTCTCAATCAGACCGCTCTTGGAAATTATAACCCAGTCACTCTAATTCATACTTGAAATAAAATTATCACACATAACAGAATCAACAAGGTATATATGTGGATAGGCCTGTTCTCTAGTTATTAATGTTACCTTTTAGTTTATTATGTAATAATTTCAAAACCTGTTTTTATATTTGGCATTAGATCATATTTAGATTTAGTTTTTATGTTATCTTTTTACTACTATGCATTTTGATCTGTGTGAACTTCTTAGTTTTAAAAATTACATTAAGATATTAATACTAATACTTAATACAGACATATCAGGAAATGTATCCTACTGTGTAGGTGCACTATTATTGGGGCGCACACTGAGCCCTGTTGTGTACCATCAACAAATAAATAAATAAATAAACATTGGAACTTTGATAGAGTGTTCCAACGAAATCTAATCTAGAAATTTAGCTTCACACAAGTTTAGTCTGTGGAAGGATCTTTTATATGCCATAAATCTATGACATGGGACCGCCGGCTTTACTTCCCCTCCGAAGGAAGGCATACTTAAGCATTTTAATGCTCTTAAAAGATCCGACGTCTTCGGCCGGGTTTGAACCTTCTATCTTGACACGTAAATGTGCTACGACGACGTTTATTGGCTTGAGATAGTATGCACCTTACGATTATCCATTGAGCCTCAACTTACTTCATTGTATCATCCGTGTATTAAGATAATGACCAACCCCTTCGTGAATTGGTTAGCGTGCTAAGCTCTGAATCGTAGGGTTCCGAGTTCGATTCTCGGCCGGACCATCGAGGAATTTTAAATTCTCAGGGACTGTGGATATGTGGCGTCTTCATCATCACTTCATCCTCATTAGGACGCGCATGGTGCCCAAGGGCGTCAACTAGAAAGTCCTGCTCTCAGCGTCCCACGAAGCCACACGACATTCTTTTTTAAATTAAAATAATTGGGATTATTTATTTCACAAAGGTCACTTCTTCTGAAGGGAGGAGCGAGTATGTTTTGGAATACGCATGCGTCCAGAAACCAGTTGGCCTGCACCACTGCAACTTTCAAGCGCTGGTTGGCATTTTGTTTCAGCATTCGTTCTTTTAGAGTCGGAGAGAACCTCAATTACAGATGATACTAAAATGATAGGCGACTGTCTGTTCAGGTCATTAGCATAAAGGCATGCGAACAGCTATTATGTCGTGTGGAAATAAGTGGTATAGGATTGTTGAAATGAATGCTGCGGAGCAGCACGTGTCAGAAGTATTACATTCTTCTTCTTTTTTATTTGTTTCACCCAACTTTGGGGTACATGAAATCAATCACTTTTTATTGTTTTGAGCTTTCCTTTTGGCCCAGTATTGCCTCATCCTTTGAGATCTTGCTTCCCTTTCTTTGGCAGAGATGTGGATCGTACGCTTTTGTTTGAGTTTCACTTGGAACCGTTGTTTCTTATCCATGGTGACGGTTTTGGCTGTTTTGTCCATGAGCATGGTGTCTGTAATTTGGAGTTCGACGAGATCTTTCTCGGTATCCTTAAACCAAAGAGGTTTTGCTTTTTTATTACGAAAGTAGTATTATTTTTTTAAATTATGACTGCTGATTTTTCTAGATTGGAGAAGACACGTTTGACAATGTTGCCATCATTTGTGCTTCCATATCCTTGCTAAGGCTTATCATTGAGCAAGCCAATTTCAGGTCTGAATTCTCTTATTAGTCGCGGCAATTATTTCTTTTTCCTATCCTCGTACATGCCTTTGTCAGAGGTAGTGTAGGCTATATGAAATAAGTATGATGCATTCCAAGAACCTTATCCAACCATGAAGCACTGAATGTCCAAATCCCATATCTCCGTTATTTATTTCATCATTTAGAACTTATGCCATGTTATTGAAGTCCCTGAAGGTAAGTCGGCAAATATATCAACGCTGCGTGTATGTAGTTTGTCAGAGCTTTGCACACTTTCCCGTCTACCATTGTAAGTAGCATCGTCGTCGATGGTGACTTTTGTTGACTTAAGTTGCTGAAAGCGGCTTCGGTGGCGTAGTTGGTATGCTGAGCTTCTATGCCCAAGATCGCGGGGTCAAACCCGGCCGAAGTAGTCGATTTTTTTTAAAGCCCTAAAAATCCCTCAGTATGCCTTCCTTCGGAGGGGAAGTAAAGCCGACGGTCCCATGACATAAGAGTTATGGCATGAAAAGGCACCTTCCTCTAACTACACTTGTGGAAGCTAAAATTTGTAGATTTGTTTGATAACGCTATATTAGTTCCAACGTTCGCCGCCAGGTGCTGGCTGCGATGGCATCTAGTAGCCAAGTCCGCAGCTGGGTGTCGTGGACGGGAGCATTTGGTAGCAACAGTAGGAACTACTTGAAAAATTGATCGTCCGCAGTCCTTCTACCTGAATCACAGATTATTATTATTATTATTAGCCATTGGTAAATCCCATAAAGGGCAAAGCCTCCCGCTAGCATGGTAGCTCTAAGATATTTCATCAGATGAGCTAGATTGATGAACATTTACCTTAATAGTAACTTAAAACTAATTGTCCTGACTATTTACACTCTTATTCCTCTTCCTCAAAAATGATCGTATTATGTTAAACATTTTCACTCGTAAAACTTGGACCTGGTTCAGATTATCCTGAAGATTTATCTAAGCTGACGATGAGTCTAGGGATGTTTCAAACAAACTGTTTCGACGACAGTCCTCCACGAATTCCGTTGACCTGCCGCTCTCATCCACTGCTTCCCCATCGTCGACTTGAATTCGTCTGACCATCTGGTCTTCGGCCGACCGGGGTTTCTTCTTCCATCTCGGGGCTCCCACACTGTAGTTGAGTAGGCCCACCTTGCGTGATCCATTCTCAGCGCATGGCCTGCCCATGTCCATTTCAGTTTCTTGGCCCTCGTGATGACATCCTCTAGTCCAGTCCTCTTCCTGAGTTCCTCGTTTCTAATTCTGTTCCTTAATGTAATGTTTAAAAGTTTGCTCTCCATTTTCCTCTGGCACACTTCTAACTT
Source organism: Meconema thalassinum (assembly GCA_946902985.2). Taxonomy (NCBI): domain Eukaryota; kingdom Metazoa; phylum Arthropoda; class Insecta; order Orthoptera; family Tettigoniidae; genus Meconema; species Meconema thalassinum. The sequence continues at coordinate 174,666,345 of OX336393.1, read as the reverse complement.
CGAAGCTTGCTTCTTAGTTACTGACCACGTTTGTGGTCCATAGAGGAGAACGGGAAGTACACACGAGTCCATCACTCTTTTTTGTCTTGAGGCAATGCTCTCTGCTGTTCAATATGAAGGACAGGCTCCAGAATATTTGCCATGCTGAAGATATCCCTGTTGATTTCCTTATCCATATTTTGCTGAAAAGATAGTGACTGGCCCAGATAGACAAAGTTTGACACATATTCTACTTCTTTTCCTTTCACCATGACTTTCTTTGCTTCATGATTTGTCATAACTTTTGTCTTGATGGGATTGAGGCTCAAGCCCACTTTGTTGCTCTCCTCATGCAGATCTTTTAACATTTCTTCCAGCCTCGAACTCGATTTTGCAAACAGGATCACATCATCGGCGAATCGTAAGTTTGTCAGTCTATTTCCATTGATTGTGATTCCGTATTTGTGCCCCCATTTTAACTTCCGAAATATGTCCTCTAAAACGCTCGTGAAGAGTTTAGGTGACAATGGATCGCCTTGTCTTACGCCTCGCTGTAGATAGAATTTATCGCCTTCTTTTTCCATTCGGACTTTTTCCCAGCTGTTTAGATACAGTTTTGAAAGCACCCGCAAGTACTTCGTGGGGATCCGTTGGTTGTGTAGTGCTTTCACGACGCTCGATTGGTCCACCGAGTCGAAGGCTTTCGCATAATCTACGAATACGATGTACAACTTCAGATTATACTCTTCGGCCTTCTCTATTATTTGCGTCATGGTTTGCAGGTGATCTGCTGTCGAGTGTCCTGCTCTGAATCCAGCTTGCTCTGTGGGTTGATTTTCATCCAGAGTTCTCGTAATTCGCCGAAGTATTATTTTTGAGAATAGCTTGTATAGATTGGACATAAGACTCACCTGTCTGTAGTTGTCTAGGCTATCTCTGTTGCCTTTCTTATGTAATAAGATGATGGTGTTCGCTGTCCACTGCTCTGGGATTTCTTCCCTGGATAAAATGTTATTAAATATTTCGGTTACTGGTGAAATAAGTCCCTCTATTCCTAATTTCAAGAGTTCGTTGTAAATACCATCATCTCCAGGGCTCTCTCCATGTTTCAAGTCCGAGATCGCAGCTCTCACTTCGCTCGGAAGAATGGGCAACACTTGGTCTGTTTCGGCATCCGTGTGATTCAGATGACTTTCTGAAAGTTCTTGAAACTCTTTTGTTGGCATGGAATATAAGGATCTGTAGAAATCAGTTGCACAATCCACCAAATCATCTCTTATTTTGCATACTTGGTATCACAGATAACACACACTAATACAGCCATCACAATTAACACCGGTTATCAGACAAATTCTACACTCACCCAAAGTACACGGGACTCCGAGGCCGAGTTGTCGCAGCCCCTAAAGTAAGGAACCAACCAACCGAAGTTGCTGAAATTGATTTTCTATGTAACTTTTCTCTGATTTCAGCAGTTTCGTGAGCAAATTGGAATCTAATTGGTCGACAAAATAGTACTGATGAACATTCTTTATTTTGCCAAAGTACAGCTGGAAGTTTGCGCAATGAAGAGCAAGAGCACTAAAAATGTGATGAATATATTATTTGCATCGGGACTAGCAGTGAATTTCTGCTGTTATTCTGGTAAACTTGTTCCATCGAATCCTCTCTTAGTAACCAAGCTTAATTTCCCCCCTACTTTTAACCCTCCTTGATTAATTACAACATCTCTTTGTCTTTACAAATTTCGTGAAGCTATATGATCCAGAAGTCCTTCTAGTTTTATTTCGGCAAACTCTTCAGTGATTATAATAGTGTCCTTTAAGGCTGATTGCATTTTTATTATGGAAATTGAGACAAATCTTTGTTTCGAATTTTACTGTACTGTTCCCTTGTAAGATTGGCATCGACAGCAATATACATACATAGAAAAATCATCTGTTGCTGGCATTTCTCGGTGCTTTGTATTCATTAATTGCTTGCATGGTGTTGAATACCTTGAGGCTCGTTTCGGGGAAGTCAGAGTGATATTTTCAACGAGTTTTGATGAGGGGTGCTGGTGTACTTCAGATATTGGTTCCCGAACTTCACTATAGGTTGGTAGTTTACCTGTAGGTTGTTAAGGTGAAAATGTGGTTACTTCAGATTTAGAAGGGCTTGGTTGAAGCCGCCACTTTCTGAGATAAACATTCATCTTCTTAAGGTCTTCACTCAGCAAATCCTCTGCTTCATCACGCTGGACTGTAAGTTTTATATCGTCCGCATGGATATCGTACGGGATACAGTTTCTGGCAGATCATAATGTATAAGTTAAATAGCATAGGGGATAAAACTGAACCCTGAAGCAGACCATTATTGAGTGTATGGAACTTGCTCCTGGCACTTTCGTTGTGAACTTGGAATAGTCTATTACTTAACATGTTGCTGATGAGAGTGACTATTTTAAAACAAGGGACTGACTTTATGAGTTTGAGGAGAAGTCCTTTCCTTCAGACAGTATCATACGCAGCTGAGAGGTCCTTTTTGGCGGAATCCAGCTTGTTCAACTGGAATCTGTTGCTCAATTGCGGGAGCAATTCTATTCAGTAACGGTCTTTGAAGTACTTTGTAGGTGACACTGAGTAAGGCAATTGGCCTGTAACTTTGGGGTAGGTTTGGATCCTTTCCAGGCTTCAGTATTGAAATGATTTTGGTTTTCTTGAAAGATGGTGGAAGACGTCCTGATTGTAGAATGGAACTGAAAAAGTTTGCAAGCCATCGTTTGGTAGCTGGACCTCATTTCTTGAGTAACTCCGGATACACACCATCAAATCCTACTGCTTTTCCAGTCTGGAGGGCATTCAAACCATGCTGTATCTCTTCTAATGAGAATGGTCGCGAATAAAACAAGTGAGGTTGGACTTCATGTTTTAACTTGTTGAATTCCAATCGGACCAGTCTGCTTAGATTAATACTCGCACTTAGCTCGACTGATTCCCTCAATGTTAAGTTGACAGATCGTTAGCTGAGGGCCCATGGTCCTGATATTGAATGCAGAGTCCTTACAAGGACTTTTCGTTGTGTCAATTTGACTGTCATGGCTGTGAGGCCCCATGGGGCAAACCGACGACGTCTTATGACTGTTGCTTTCTTAGCACCAACCAGGGGTCATGTGTATGGTAATTTAAGGTTTCACCTACTGTTGCACAACGCACAATATACACTGAAGAAAATGGAAATTGCAACACCCAGAAGGAGTGGTGCTACATTGCTGCAATCGAACATGCAGAACGAGTGTTCGGTTGCGATTCGATGAATTCACTATGGGTCAGTTGTTCCAGAGTTGTGGGTGGCTGAGGACGGTTGGCCAGTTGTCGACCCATCATGACCCACACATGCTCAATAGGACTGAGGTCCGGGGATCTGGCGGGCTATTCTAAGGTTGTGATGTCGTGGAGAGCTTCTCTGGAGATGCGTGCAGTGTGAACCCGGGCATTGTCCTGCTGAAACATCCCATTAGCAACGATCGCCATCATAGGGACATCCACTGGATTGAGTACCCTATCAACGTACTGTCGAGCAGTCATAGTGCCCTCAACAAGCACTAATTGGGATTACACATTAAGGCCAATAGCTCCCCAGACAATAATGCTTGGTGTTGGCCCTGTGTGCCTCTCGACAATAAGGTCTGGGCGGCCCCTCTCCCCGGTACGTCGGCGCACACGATTCCGGCGATCACTGCGGGCAAGACAGAAGCGCGATTCATCACTAAAGACGACCCTACGCCATTCGTCGACCCACGTCGATCGTTCTCGACACCAGGCCAGCCTTACACGTCGCTGTTGTGGGGTCAATGGGACATCTTCTGCAGGGACACGAGATCGTAAGCCAGCTGCACGCAGGCGATTACCAACTGTTTGTTGTGTAACGTGGGGTGCCACAGCTGCTCGAATTGGCGCTGCTGTTGCATGGGGTTCCATCCGGGCCATCCGAATGATTCGGCGATCCTCTCTCACAGTTGTCTGTCGCGCTGGGCCTGTGCCAGGTCTACGAGTGTGGGTACCTTCATTTGACCACTGCTGCCATACACGTTGTACCGTAGATACCTGTCGGCCAACACGTGCAGCGACAGTCCTTAGCGATAATCCAGCCTCACACTGCCCAATTATCCGAGCCCTCTCAAACGGCGACAGTTGTTGATAGCGTGCTCTTCTCTGTCGTCGAGGCATGTTTGACGGGGAAAACTTCACTGCACAGACTGCAGGTCAACTACGCTACACCTGAGTCCGTATACTGGAGTTGATTCCTCCGCGACCAATCACGTGGGGAGACCTGTAGCCGCAATCCAATGGGTCTGAAACTTTGATCGTTTGCATACCTACATGACATCGTTCCATATCTTGAAAATCAACTCAAACGACCAATGCCTTCATGGTGTTGCAATTTCCATTTTCTTCAGTGTATTATATCATTTGGAAAGCACGGCACTCTTTTCACTGCAACGCATAGCAAGAGAGAACACGGCACACGTCTGTTTCGACATGCACAGTTAAGAGGGGTGTGGTCTCCCTTCCCTTATCTTATCGAAATGCGATATAATGTACGCAATCGTCAACTATTAGTATCAAGAACAACATTACAACTACGGTACTCTATGTGTTGACTTTTGGACTTTTGCCAGCTTTTACTGTGAATGGCCTCACAGTGCGCCATACGCCGATTCACCCCAGGCATAATTTATCCATTTTGTTATGCTGCACAAGATAGTCCTAACACAAAGTAATAGGACGTGCGATTAGTCTGATAGACGAGTTTAAATGATGTAACGTAAACATCCCTCCCCCCTTCCCCCCGCCATACCGTGCACATTTTAATGTGTTGTAATCGGGTCGCATATCTGCCTGGAACACTGGCGGCGGTGGCCGAGAGCGCTAACGCGCTACCTCGTGCCTCGATGGCATCGGGAGAGCGTGGGTTCGAAACCCACCTCAGCCGTCCTTAAAATGATTTTCGTGGTTTCCCATTTTCACCACCAGGCAAATGCTGGGACGGTTCCTTTCAATAGGTCCACGGCCGATTTCCTTCCAATATCCCTTCCCACCCGTCCTGAAAAGAAAAGTACATGGTCAATGGCTGCATTAATAAAATTATTATATCTGCCTGGAATGTAAGATATTCAGGTAGAATCCCTACGGCGGTCTCATTTTGAACTTTCTGAACCAGCCTATTTCTGGACAGACGGAGAATTCAAAATACCGGAGATTTGGACCAATCCAGGGCCAGCGTGGATCGTTCACTGTCCCGCGGTTAAGTGGCTGTTTTTTTTTCTTCTTTTTTTTCCCACATCTTTCGTCGCTTCCTGACCTGGGATATCATACACACACCCTGTGTGACTGTACAGTTCACGCCACAGTTTTTGACCGGTCAGCCCCAGGTGGGCAGCATAACAGTCGGCGAGCCTCAGGCATTTGCAATTAGATTTGACCGGACAAAAACTGTGGCGTAAACTGTACTGTTCAACTAAGCTTAGAAAGAGTTATTCTTCCGTTTAGTTGAGCATGTGCAGAAGTGAATTTTAGCGAAGTTAATACTCATTAAATTAAATACGGGTCTTTCTCTTGTACAGTATATTAAAATGGTACCGGAGCATCGCCGACAAAACATTTGTTGCCTATAAAACACTGACAATTTCTTAAGACATGTGACGTGAACTGTACAGTTACACAGGGTGTGTGGGGCATTACTAGGTAGCCAGGAGCATTTTAGCCTACTTCCTATTTTTGCAAAAAATGAAAGTAGTCTTATGAGATCCACACAGGACCAAACGTTGTGTGTCTGTTTGTGTGTACTCTGTATGTATGTATGTATGTATGTATGTATGTATGTATGTATGTATGTCCTCCCCCTATCAATTCAAACACGACGAAACCGAATTGAACGAAATTTGGTACAGAGGTAGCACTAGCAAAGAGCACCTCAGTGTCATGTTTTATATTGCCGCCATCTTTACCACAACTCAATGGCGGCCACTCAAATGGTCAAAACTTAAAATTAAATTACGACCAAACTAATTATCGGATCTTTACCAAATTTATTAGAATCATACTTTCGTATGGGATGCGTCTAGCGCCCAAATTACAAGGTCGTCAGCCATACCATTTCAGGATGGCGGCCGTGTGAATTATGCAAGCTTTATAATCCATAACTTGGGACCCACCAGTTCCGATTATCGAACCGAGAATTGTTTAAACTGTTCTAAAGGACGTGGTCCGTTCGAAATCAAAAGTTTATATTATAATATTATAGTGCAGAAATTACTTTAAAAAGCTGAGCCGTCTCGGTTACAAGACAAGATGGCAGCAGATCTCTCGTTCTGATCTATATTTCACTAATTTGAGTATGTTGCATGCAATATAGCCTACATATAGAAATGATATAAACTATGTATGACATGGATTATAATGAATATATACTCCAATGAAGAAATCGTTTATTCCAAGTCATTATTTGCCCTGACTTTGTATGTAAATCTATTGATAACGTTTGACTTCGGTGGACGGTGGACACGTTTGGTTCTGTGGTTAGAGCTTTAGTGTCTCACCCGGTAGGCCGAGGTTCAAAACTTATCAAAGTTGTATTATTTTGCTTGATTTTTTTATATTTATTGTTTAAGTACTGAGACGTTATAAAATTGAGCGGTATGTTGTGCATTTGCAATGGGAAAATATATATTTAATTAAAAGAAAGTTCGCCACCGGGTCTGCACGAGTGACATCTACTAGCAACCAGTTGAACTATGCGAGTGCTAACCACAGCCTACTAGATGCGAACTGCGCTCTATACCGGTCTTGACATTCCCAGATAGTGAGCCCATCCATACGGTCTAATTGAAAAATATCCTCTTGTTGCCGATAGATCGCCCGCGCCCCCAAGGATAGGCGCGATTTAAAAATAGCTGTGCGGTAGGTTTATTAAATGTGTTTCTCTCAGTAATACGTTTAGACCAACGAAGATTTCTTTCAGTTTCAATTATTGTAAATAGTCGGTGTTAATATACTGAATTCCTACGTTGTTTGGAGTGGTTGCTGATGACATTGTAAAATGCTGGGGTAAAATAAACTATGGTTTGAATGCCGCTGCTCAAATCCAGTATGTCATACTGTTGTGTGCCATTTTGTACTTCGCGTAGGAAGAAAATAGGATGCGATAAGGATAAAGAGTTGTATACCCATACATTTAGGATAAAGTAGGCTATATGCGATAAGGATAAAGAGTTATATACCCATACATTTAGGATAAAGTAGGCTATATGTTCTTTCCTGAACATCTTGTTTTTTTGTACGATACCGCAGATCAAGAAGCGACGATAGATGTGAAAAACGTATGAGTTTTTTATTTTTTATTTCACGAGCCTCATTGGTCCACTCGTATTATTAGCCATTCGAGATTTGATTGCCGCTGAACGTGGCTACGCCAGCGTTTGTTGTTTATTGCAGCATGAGCCTGGCGTGACAAAGCGGGGGACTAATGTCAAGCATCATTGCGAGCTACAATCTTCGCAATAGCACAGCTAAGCGCCACAGCAGCTCATGTCACCACGGGCAGTTGAACGATGACTGAGGCTACTGGAGCTGAGCCACGTGTAAACAAAGAATAGTTCCCATCTCGACCGCCGGCAATCAAAATCTTGAAAGGCTAGTTCGGCTGGTGGATATTTATGACCATAGGTCTACATTAATGTATAGGCCTATACGCGAGCGACGCGAGCATAAGGGCTACTAGCTATGTACCGAAAGTAGGTTTTTCTTAACAACTTTTAGGCAGTTAATGGTAGTACATCTATAGAGCTGGATTTGCATATAACCTACGTCGATGGTTGGCGTAATTGCACATGCGCCATACAGGATGAAACGAATTGTCTGTCAGGATTTAGACGCTCGTTGGATCCGCTGTGATGCATTCAGATGATTTCTCATTTAGGGGCTTTGTGGTCATGGTCATGTAGCCCCGTGTACTTGGTTGTGTTTGAAATAAACTATGCTGTACTAGTGTATGTATTCGTAATTTAAGACCAGGATTTAGTCAGTTATTGTTGTTTTAAGGGGTGGAGCAGCGAGGTCCTTTGCCCCTGACCAGGCTTTTGGTCCGGGCCTTAAGCTACGTACCGTCACGGCATTTGCCTGTCGTGGCAAACCACGGAAAAACACTTCTAGGATATCTGAGGTGAGATTTGAACCTACCTCTTTTTTTAGTTCTGACTCACGAGGTCGAGTGGGCCCGTTACTGCCCTCAGACCAGAATTAAATTTCTTGGCATAGTTGGGAATCGAACCCGTACCTCCGCGACGACAGTAAAACGCTAGTCACTGAGCCACGAAGTGGATAGGTTATGGATGCATTCAGTAGAAAGTAAGAGAAGCTGTAGAGGTCGCTTAGACTGCGTTTGAATCAAGTTCATGAGAAGTCTTGAGTGTACTCAGTATACAAAACAAGTGTTCTCGCAGGGACTGTTTGAATGTCGTGGGATCATTCTCAAACCACAAGGACAGAGCGAACATTGTCTTGTGTATGTTCTCGCTCTACATAACTTATATTGCGAACAGCAGCACTTTTAATTATTTTTTTCGTGGCTTCCCTTTTCTAATAGAATATACCAAGATGATACCAGATTTACCGCCATAACTGCTTCCTTCCCAATCCCAGCCTCAATTACAGCACACAATTAGTATAAACACCACAGTAACACTTGATTATTACAGTAAGCTTGAATAATAACGATAGTGGTCAATAATGAATATTCCTTATTGATTTAATTATTAGACATTCCTCGCACGGCGAGCTGATTACTACGCCGTCGCTAGCCCGCAAGCAAAACGTATATTCTCGTTACTTTTAATTAATCGGAATATTTTATATATGGTGTAATGTTTTTATTTTATGTTTTAGTTCCTACTGACAGGAGGGGCAGATGACCTAGTAGTTCGCCCCTTAAAACCTCAATAACTAACAGGGGTTGCGTGTAAGGTAGCAAGGCCATAAGACAGGCTATCCCGGGAATGTGAACAACGATGTTAATCTTTCAATTAAATAAACTAAAGATAACAATATGGGGACATATTTAGTCAATTTGGTTTCGTGAGTTAGTGGTGGTGTAATTCAACATGCAGGATGAGAGTTTGGCTGTGATACGATAACAATACTTACAGGTCTCTCTGACGTAAGGCAAATTACCCAGTTGCCGACCCATCATATCCCACACATGTTCAATAGAGCTAAAATCCGGGGATATGGCTGGCCATTGAAAGGTTGTGATGTCTTGGAGAACCGTGCCGCGTAAACGCGGATAAGTCCTGCTGAAACATCCCATCATAGGGCCAACCACTGGATTGAGCACCCTGTAAGCATACTGGTGAACAGTCGTTTTGCCCTCCACATTAAATAGCTCCCCAAACCATAAGGCCCGGTGTTGGCACACAGCCTTTTCCCGCCGAAATAGGCAATCGAAGCAATTTTCCCGCAAAAAAATTAGAAGTTGTAAAATCGGGAAAAGCTGTCGGTGGACAAAACTGAATTGTCACCATTCGATAGGTACCTCCCCATCTCAAGCTGACCGGGCACTTACGGAATTGAATCCCGCCTGCAGTGCGAACGAAGAACAAGTGGCCACTGGCCCCTCCCCCAACTAAGACGAATAATTTGGGGTTTTGGAGAAACACGTCGCATACTGGTGGCGGACTTCGGGTGCTTATTGTGGTGCCACATTCGGCGCCAGGTGTCGGAGGCGTGATACGTCGGTGTGCGTCTACCGGAGGAGAGGGGCTACCCAGACCTTATTGAGAGGCACTCAGGGCCAACACGATTGCGGCGACCACTGCGGACAAGACAGAACTGTAATTCATCACCTAAGACAAAACTGCATTCGTCGACCCTTGGCGATCTTTCTCGATACCACGCCAGCCGTTCACATCGATGATGTGGGGTCAATGGAATACCAGTAGGAACACCAGCGTGTAAACCACCGCACATAAACGATTCCCAACTGTTTGTTGTGTAACGGGGAGTGCCGCTGTGGCTCGAAGTTACGCTGCTGTTGCGTGGGGGTCCATGTCCGTATGTTACGGACTTTCCTCCACAGGTTGTCGGTCGAGTTGGGCCTATATCGGTCTGCGAGTTTACCTCCATTTGACCAACTCTGCCATATCCGTTGTATCATCCTTTCAAGATACAATAATTGCCGCTAAACTTGGCTGCGCCAGCGTTTGTTGATAAAAGGTCTTAAAGCCTTGCAGTTGCAGGACGAACAGTGGTACACAGCGATGACGAAGTACAGTCTGCCCGTAACTCAAGCAGCATTGCGCGCTATACTTGTGTGTGGACGGAAAAATAATGATAATGGGCATCACGTGGGGAGGCCTGTAGGCCTATAAACAATATTCAATGGGCCTGAAATGTTACATTTTACATACCTACATGGCGTCGTTCCATATCTTGAAAATCGGCACAAATGACCATTTTTTATTATTTTGCAATTTCCATTTTCATGAGTGTACTTGCCAGTGCACACCAGTTAAGTTCACTTTGTATTGACAGGTACAGTATATCCTTTCATTTTCTTCAAAGTGGTCTGTGGTTGTCCGATATACTGGCGATTTCTTTTAAAACACTCCAGTTTTCCTTGGGGGTTGTCTTCTACTCCAGGCAAATGCCGGATTGATTTCTAAATTAAGCCATGGATACCTCGTATCCAAATCATAACCAAAATTACAAGTACACACACTAGTACAGCCATTACAATGATACAGGTTATCAGACATATTACACACACGGATAATCTCGTACATGGTGGCCCACTTGAACCTTTCACCGCAAACATTCTGAAACAATAGATACTGAAGAACGATTTTCACAGAAATTATAGCAGGGCAGGGGCTCATTAAGGAAAATATTTTCCACTTTGTGTGACTGGAAACCTGTATTATTTCCAGCCCACGTGATAACAGTGAAAGTAATATTATTAAAAGCAACGTTTGTCGCACCGTAGCTATTACAGTAACAGAAACGTGAAGTTCACTCATGAACCTCACGATGTGTAACTGATGTGCATTTCGTTTATCTCAAGCGTCAACTACACGTTACAAGTTCTCGGGATGTGACTGGTCTATTGCGATGCAACAAACGCCATTCTGAATGCGAGTTACAATGTTATTAATTGCGCGATAAATAATGTGGGGTGTTCATTTAAAAACACAAGTTTATGTTGACTGTCAAATTAGCTTACGTTTTTGAATGATCCCTTTCCTGCCTTCATGCCTGTGTAAATAGTTTTTCAATATCTATTGTTGTTTCTGATATACCTGCGGTGGAAGGATTAAGTAGGCCACTCTGTACAAATATCACTCAAAAAGAATACAATCAATACAATGGTAATGATTAGAGCGAGTAAATATATGACATTTCATATTCTAAACTATAAAGAATACTTAAGTGGGAACCAGATATCTTCACATTTAATGCAGTCGGGAATAAAAATCCACCAATAAAAAAATCATATTTCATAATATTTTGATAAAATCTTAATATTATACGAAAATTGTCATATTTATTCATATTCTAGCATTTATGCAATTCTGTAGTATAATTATACATTAAGTACGGTAGTTATTCAAATAAATTAGAAACAGAAATTGCGTGTCTTTATATTCGTGTTTTTATAAGTAACTAGCTATACCTGGCATGCCAATCAAAGACAGATAGAAACAACAACTGCGGCTTTTAGAGACTCCGGGGTGACGGAATTTTGGCCCGAAGGGGATCATTAACGTGCCAGTAAATTTACTGACACGGCCCTCTCGCATTTGCGCACCCTCAAATGCCAACTGGCTGCGTCAGGATTCGATCCTGCAACCTTGGTCACAGCAGGCGAGAACATTACCGCTGAGTCACGCAACCAGCCCAAGATAGAAAGAAAGAAAGAATAAAAATAAGTGTTTGAGTTGTAATTTCGTTTGCTGAAGTGCCTTTGGATAAACAATATGCTTTGTTTTGCTGTCTGGTGCGTATATAAATAAATCCGAAGGCTTTCCGACGCGTGAGCATGCCACATACAGCTGACCATGTGAGCATTTGTTGAAACTACTCGTGCGCCATCTAATGTAAAATGGATTTACTTATTCAGAAACAATAGTGGGAGTGTGCACAAGTCACCAAAGTTTCATCGCAATTGGCGGAATTATATATGAACGCTGACGGGACTCTCCTGAAACGATTCGCTGGCCAACACTCATTTGTTGAAACTACTCGTATGCTACCTAATGGATTTTCTAAATCAGAAACCTTTGCGGTAGTGTGCACAACATCTCAACTAAATTGCATCGCAGTCGGATGAATAGCATATGAACTCATACGGGACTTTGTTGAAACGATTCGCGCGCCGTCGCTCATTTGTTGAATCTACTCGTGTGCTACCTATTGTAAAATGGATTTACTAGGCCAGAAAATTTTCTTGGAGTGTACACAACAACTCACCCAAGATTCATCGCAATTGGATGAATGGTATATGAACGCATACGGGACTTTGTTGAAACGATTCGCGCGCTGTCGCTCATTTGTTGAATCTGTACATATTGTAAAAACCTTTCCTAGAGTGTGCACAACAATTCACTAAAGTGTAATCGCAACCGGATGAATGGTATATGAACGCGTAAGGGACTTGAAACGATTCGCGTGCCATGACCGTATTCGAACCGGCAGCCAAGCGTGAGTTCAGTCTTAAGAACCCTCGGTCAAAAACCGTGGCGTTAACTGGATTGGAATAGACAGCAATACCAGATAAAACGGCGCGGCGGGTTGCTGGCAGTCCCCTTCACGTCACCTCGCGATGAATTTGCAAGCTATTCTCACACCTTGCATTGCGGTGCCATAAGTATACAGATTGTGCAATTGGGTTACTGTTGGATTTAAGGGTTCCCGTTAAGTCCCTCGCTCTTTTGCGTTATTACCCATTCAACATTTGATTGCCGTTGAGCGAGGCTACGGCAGCGTTTGTTGTTTATTGTAGCATGAGCCTCATGGGGCGAAGCGGAGGACACAGCGATGACAGAGTGCAGTCTGTACATAAATCAAGCAGCATTGCGTCAGATAAGCGTCACGTTCATGTTACCACAGACAGTTAAACGATGACTGAGGCTACTGGAGCTGAGCAACTATATCAGTCAACTAAGCAGGCTGACACAAGTAAACAAAGAATAGTTCCCATCTCGACCGCCGACAATCAATTCGTGAAAGGGTGATACATACATAATTTGTAGCCAGAAACCGTCCCTGGAGTGCACACAACTCGCCCAAATTTCATCGCAATCGGATGAATGTTATATGAATGCATAGGGGACATACATACAAACTATCACGTAACATTATAGATAGATAGATAGATAGATAGATAGTTAAATATAAATAAAGAAATAAGAAAATGCATTACAAAACTAAGTTAATTTTGTATAAATTTAGTATTAATCCAGTGCCATTAATTATTTACGAAATGAAGAATTGATATAACTTATGCCATGTCATATTAAAAAAATTATCTCACAAGTACATATTCATGTTTTCCATTTTGAATAGGCTACAGTTCCGCGTATAAAATCGTACGACATAGTATACTTAAAAATAGTGTACCCTGTTTCAATACAGATCCCAGCAGCTGAAAGCATAAGCATTTTGAAAATGTAATACGCTTTAATCCCGTTCTGCTTCATATGCTATGTCGTATTGAAAAGCTTCATAAAAACTGAAGAATCAATTCATTGATTTGAATACAGATGCACGTAGAAAATTGGTTGGCATAATATACTTAAACGCAGTATACGTATTGAAGCAAATTACAATGTTGCTAGGGGGCGTGGTAGCGCAGCGGTCAAGTTGTTGGGCCTCTCACCAAGGTGGACTGGGTTCGATCCCCGGTCAATGCATGTGAGATTTTCGAAGTGAAATGCTATGTCTTGTGGTTCGGATTCCACGTAAAAAGGAGGTCCCGTGGCTCATGATCGCATGATTAGGGGTCACGTAGAACTAAAAGCTTCCTTCCTTTTTTTTACAATGTTCCTACTTAATACTAGCGGACCCGTGCGAGAAATCTCGCATGTTCATAAACCACGCTTTCCCCAATAGTTTTATAATGACAGACTTAAGGAGAAAGGTTATGTTTTATTTCAACCAAATGATTAGACCTATAGAACATTATTTATGTTTCACAATCAGTTAGAATTCCATGTTCTGCGTTCCCTAACTTAAGAAGGCAATCACTGAAAATTGGATCATCATAACACTCACTGATTATTCGATATTTATGAAATTATACGATTTGAGTACTCATTCCTTTGATTTTCTGTTTCTGAAATCCATGCAATATGATAAAGGAAAAACCTCAGAATGTTAAAATGAAATGAAACAGGCGTCACAGCACCAAAATGTGAAGTGAACAGCAATTATGGAGCGTATTTTCATACAGCAACAGTATCTGCAAATCGCACACTTCGTACATTTCTAAAAGTATTTTTTAAAAGAAATTATAGATATTCATGAAATTAGAGTGCAATTCGCTATTGATTCTCCTTCATTTGAATGCTCATTTGTCATGATCGGTCGCTTGTGAGTGCCACAGGAGGAATCTATACTACTAAAATAATATATATGATGATATGAAAATTAAAAGAAATGTGATTCATTGTGGTACACGCATAAGCTTCCAATATGCACACTGTGGGGCTCTGGCACAGAAGGGGTTCAGAAGTAAAATGGGCGATCTTGTTTGCACACTAACTCATTTCAGCATGATACCGTAGGTCATAGAGAAGCTGGAATGCAACTATTTGACACTAATGTCTGCCATTCAGAAAGTGGAAGACCTGAGGAAGGCTGTTGCAGATATTCCTGGACCAAAAGGGAGAATTGTGTCGGAGAAATTTGAATCTGTGCTGGATAAACATGTCTTACCAGGTACTGAATGAAATGAGTCAAGTTATTGAAGGTTTGTCAAACATCATTCCAGCAAACATTGTGGTAAATGATGTAGCATGCTACAAATAGGCTCCCATTACATCATGTGATATGGAACGAAGCTTCTCATCATTCAAAATTATATTGACAGATAGACGTTGCAGTTTGCTTCCTCAAAATTTAGAAAAATTGTTAGTTCTATATTGCAACAAATGGAATGTTATATTATGTATGTGTGTCTGGCTGCGTGGCTCAGGGGTAACGTTCTCGCTTGCTGAGCCCAAGGTTGCAGGTTCGAAACCTGGCGCAGTCAGCTGGCATTTGAGGGTGCGCAAATGCGAGGGAGCCGTGTCAGTACATTTACTGGCACGTTAAAGATCCCCTTCGGGGCAAAATTCCGGCACCCCGGCGTCTCTAAAAGCCAGGGTAGTTAAAAGGGACGTAAAACCAATAACATTATTATTATATTATGTATGCAAACTTTGTCCTCTTCAAGGTTTCGGCCTTTGACCAATTCCAAAATTACATATTGATTGCAAATAATTATAAATTATAATTCACATCATTACTTTTTGTAAATTACTGGGGGCTGATTAAATAAACACAGTCTTAAAAAGAAACTTATTATTTAATAATTTTAATGTAAAAATTCAATCTAATAATTATATTATATTGAATGTACGCATGAATTCCTACCAATTAACTTTGAAGTATCCAAATGAAAACCAGCACGAACAACTTCATATAATTTCATATTTCGTCACTTTAAATTTCATATTTTTCTTATTTTCATCTATTTTATTTCATATTTTGGTAAAAATTCCTTCATATTTTTACTCGTTCTAGTAATGATAATACATAATATTATCTGTTTAACCCCCCTTTTGACTACTGGGGCTTTTAGGGTCGCTGGAATTTTGCCCAGAAGGGGATCTTGAACGTTCCAGTAAATCTACTGACACGCATTTGCACACCCTCAAATGCCAGCTGACTGCGCCGGGATACGATCCTGCAAACTTAATATCAGCTGAGCTATGCAGCCAGTCAAATGGCAATGAAGTAAAAAATACAAAAAGTACAGTATTAAGTTACCTATTCTAGAACAAAATACTGAAAACTAAAAGAAGAAAAATAATAATATTTGAGTAAAGATTCGAGAACTTAATTAGCGCTCTCAGAATGGTACAAGTGGTACTGAATTATTTGTAGGGAGTCTCTAAGCATTACCTCTTACAGAGCTAGATGGAAAGCTGAATGGGACCTCTGGAGCTGGCATTACCATGGTTATGGCTGGCCATTCCTTGATCAGTTTCCAATAGTTTCATTGTTTTGGAACTATGTAGGAAACTGTTGTTTTTCGCACTGATGGGATGTATGAAATGAGCTGTGTCCAGCTGTTCTACAGCAACTTCTATATTTTGCCTATTTTAGCGCATGTCCGAGAGACAATGGCCCGAAATCTGAAGAATATATTTTGAAATGGTAATAGTCATGTGTTCATCCAGGAATATAGACTAGGTTCATGCAAAATTTTAGCTTCATCAGTTTGGAAAAGATTTCGTGAAAGAGCAACGTGACGACAGACATTCAGACACCACTAGATTTGCATATACCGTACGACAGTGAGAGACTTCCCTATAGAACGAAGCAACGGATGCGCCGTACGACGGCTGGGGCACTCTGACTAGCCGCATATCGAGCAATGTACTGGCTCTAGTAACAGCGTAGCGCCCAAGTAGTTCAACACATTTACACTTTTTAACGTATTTAATAATAACCATTACATGCACTTCAGAGTAATTGCTGGCAGTTCTCTCCTTCCTTTTCTAAATACATTGCACCAACGTAGGAAGTTTTTGTACACTCGCTGTAATTCAACCTAATTGATATTTCGTTTCGGTGAAGTTATTTCGTTCTCGAGAGTCTCCAGAGTACGCGGATTGTTTCTGTAGACCTTTTGTTTGAGGTTCCTCCACAAGTAAAAATCGTACGGCGTGGAAACGTACGAACACATTTACTGGAAGACTTATTCTTGAGAAAATAAGTGTTCACTAGCAAAATTCGATGTTTTGTTCTATACCTAACCATGTTCACGGGATACAGTACTTCACGAGTCTTAACTCTCTCAACTAAGGTATCTTCCCGACGCGCTGTTGTGTAACGATAGATGCTAGTCAACTGGCGCTGACTCAACGCGCTTAGTCCGTCACACGGCACAGGCGAAGCTCCGTTTTATAGGGAAGGCTCTCACGGTAGATGTTTTACACGGCGTTGCCTGGCATTTAAAGATGTAAGCTGCAGTTTTCTTTACATGTACTGATTGCAACAACGGAAAGAATGGTTGTGCTAAATACATACATAGAAAGAAAATTGAAAAATTAGAAAATTGTGGATGCTGACCTCGATGTTTCATCCCTCTTAAAACAATTACTATTACCACCACCACTGTTGTTGTTTGAGTCTTCAGTCTTTTGACTGGTTTGATGCAGCTCTCCATGCCTCCCTGTCTTGAGCTAATCGTTTCATCTCTACATAGCTACCACACCCACATCCGAGGCAATCAGTTTAACATATTCTAACCTTGGCCTACCCCTACAGTTCTTTTCCTCGACCCTTCCTTCCATAACTAAGCTTGCTATTCTTGGGTGTCTTAGTATGTGTCCTATCAACCTATCTCTTCTATTCATTAGCAGTCGCCAGAAACATCTCTCCTCTACCGCTCGTCTTAATTCCTCTTCGTTTGTAAGCCTAATGCCCGTTGCTCACGGTAAAATTTTCTTTCAAATTTCTTGTACAATAATTTAATTTTATAAAATTTCTGTTGCTCACGGTCAAATTCAAGTTTTATAAAACCTTTGATAAAACTTTCCATAAAATAGGACATGTTGTATTCCGTGAAATTAATTTTACGAAACGAACCAATCAGGGAAGCTGAAATGAAGATGATACTGGCGCCACGTGTTGAGAAGATTGTGAAGCTCGCTTGTAAACAAACACTTGGAAAATGGCAGGCTCCGCCTGGACTAAGGAAGCTGTTAGTGTTTTACTGGACGAGTACCAGCAATTTCAGTGTTTGTATGAGGTTAAAACGCCCATATACCACAATAGAAATGCAAGAAGGGAGGCAGACATCTCAATCGCCGAATATGTTTCACAAATTCGACCGAACACAAGCCAGGCTGATGTGAAAGCGAAGATAAACGGGCTTCGAACTCACTTGCAGTCTCATTTCAGGAGAAATGGTTTGCCTCATGTTAGTGTGCTGTCGAATAATTTTGGGACCAATAAGATCTAGGAGTTTTTTAAAACTGCTTTCCTCCATTCTAAAATTTCTATATGAATTCTGATCGTCCAACCTCAACTCATTTTCGACCAAGGACAGCATTCCTCTACTCTTCTCTTCTTTTTATCCATTCCCGAGTCCAGGACTACCTAGCATTTCTTTTTCCTTTTTACCACTGTACGACATATAATTGTAGCTAAAGCAGCATTTTTTTGTGTGTGCAATTTTTGCTTTGTTTGTTGGAGCCATACTCTCAAACCAATGTGTGTTGAACAGCTGATGATTCTTGGTTCAGAAGTTTATCGGTAGATGGCGATCCTGATACATTCACGGATTTTATAAAATAATTTTACCGTGAACAACACAGCTTGCTTTCGTCAATTTTTTTAATAAAATTAGTTGTAAAATAAATTTTAAGAAACATTTTACCGTGAGCAACGGGCATGAAGCCTTATTAGTAAGCAAGATCTGATGATGTTCACTTGTCGAACAAAACATGTCACCCATTTAACCCCTCTCCGCCGCCATTGTTTAGAGAAGTATATTAATAAGCTTATAAATAATTAATGTAAGTAATATTTCTTTCAGATAATAGGGTGATAAAATAATTTCCCAATCTAATTGGACACTTTCGTGTCGACAGACTGGAAAGTAATTCTCTCAATAGATTACAAAGGCAACACTGAAATATGGCTTCTAGCATTTCAATATCTCTTGAGTTAATAGTCTACTCTCAATAGGGGTATATAATTTCTATTTCATTTTGTAAACAAATGCATTTTTAATTGGGCGATGCAAAGAATTACAGCATCTTGGAATACAGTAGATGCATCACCCTTGCCGATTCTTTCACTAGCCTACCAACCTAGGGAACGTACCAAGCAAGCTTTGAAATGGTCCTGTTATGAGTGGATGACAATTATAATATTTTAAAGAAAGTAGAATAGAGTAACGCTAGTCAAGTGATACTCGCAAGCAATGATTGTTGTGAGATTGTCATTGGGTGTGCTCCGTTACCCAGTCGGTACAGCAGCGTGGGGTGAGCGCCAGCGAACTGCGGCGAGTAGGCAGCCGGATGGTGTGGTTTGGTGTGGTGTCTTCATTAATAATTACAGTGGACTCTTCCGGTTTGGAGAGTGACAGCGTCTGCCTAGGGTCTTGCGTTCCGTGAAAACCATGGCTCTCGTGGCATGTTTTGATATCACAAGATACACGTGAACGAGAAAGGCTGTTCAAAATTATTTTGGTAAATCACAAAGCTAAGAGGGGAACCTTCGATCAGAGACCGTTAAACCTGTGTACTTTATCCAGTGTCCAGCGACCCTAATTTTTACAAATGCCATCTTTTTAAGTTTTTAAAGTTTTCTAGATAGCATCCTTTGAGGCAAGGCTTCTTCTACACCTCCATTCCACTTACACCGCATTCGTTTACAACACAAGCCAAATATTTCCCCCACTTCTCACCGCGATCGTCCAGTCCAGTCCAGTCCAGTTGGGGCAGATTTCCGTCGCAGTGCTTTTTCTAGATACACGTTGCACCTACGTAGGAAGTTTTGGTACACTCGCTGTAATTGAGTGGTTTTATGCCAGAATGAACTAAGCGACAAGCAACGATACGAGCCGAGTTGTCAGATACCGGTAGTTCGTTTTGGCTTAAGACAACATTTTAAAAGTGTGAATAGCTCATTTTTTAAAACTAAATATCGCTTAATTCATTCTGGCATAAGACCACTCAATTCATCCTCACTGATATTTCGTATCGGTGCAGTTATTTCGTTATCGCGAGCCTCCAGAGTACGCGGATTATTTCTGTATACCTTTTGTTTGAGGTTCCCCCACAAGTAAAAATCGCACGAAACGGCGCTGAAACGTATGAACACATTTACTGGAAGACTTCTTCTTCAGAAGATAAGTTTTCGCCAGGAAAATTCGATGTTTTGTTCAATACCTAGCCATATTTACGGGATAAAGTACTTCATCACGAGGTAAGACAGGTCGAAACCTATCTAGAAACTTGGTGGACGCAATCATTGTACTTACTATAAGAGGACTACGTGCAGAAAAACAATCCGTAAACTTGAACTGTAACTAGTTAAAGCTTGGTACTGCATCATACTTCAGCAACGTTTTGGGATGTAAGTCTATAATAGATCCTATTTTAGGTCACTCATATACAGGGTCATTTTTTATCGGTCTAGCAATATAGCAGCGCAGCGACAAATTGTATTCGTAGCCGGGTAACTCATTGACGAGAGATATATTGCTGCGCTGCCATGTTGTTAGACCGACAAAAAGAATAAAAGACATATATATATACATGCATATCATAGTCACCGATGTGATCACTACACACAGTAGCATATTATTTTATCCTTTCGCTTGCAAGCATGAAGCCACCGCAAATGGTGAGACCTTTACGAAACGCGTGATAGGTTATCTTAGTGCCTGTTGGTCTTTCCATTATCACACGTAGCCACAGCAGGTCATACAAGAACCACCCACTCGTACCTAATGAGATGGGAATACCCCCCACTTGGTACCTGTGGAGCCGTTTTCACCGTGGCCCACATTTTAACGGAGGGTGTGGATCTTGCTGACTTACGAAGAAACCTTGGTTTGCAGATGACTTATATTAGCCGATGACGCGGTGGCTGCTGATCTCATCATCCGCTTTATAGGTGAGGGAGCAATCTAAATTTTCCAGTGTACATTGACTCAACGACTTGTTCGTTTTTGAATTCTGAATTATTTTCCCCCGTAATTTTTGTTTATATTATACTTATTAATTTTATTTTATTTTTTATTTTTGTTTTTATTAATTTTCGGTCTTTTAAAATTTAGGTGTCCACCTCTAAATTTTAAATTCCATTCCAAATTTGTACTGTATACTTTAATCTGTGTTAAGAGGGACAGATGACCTTGTAGTTCTACAAGGTCATCTGCCCCTTAAAACAACAATAACTAACTCACTCTTAGATGTCGGTAATATAATAATCCTAACCTACATATAAGGCTAAAATAATCACAGTACTGGTAAACTTATCACTACGCCAATAATTTGTGTCTTTACACATACGTAACATAAATATCATCACGATGGGTATGTTTTCGAAAAAATATACGTACATACGCAGGCAGCGTGCACGTTTAATACGAGATGTCGGTTGAGACATAAGTGATTTGCTCTTGACCCTCTAATTTGTTCATCTATTAGTAGTAGGCTAAGTATATCAGTATTTATATCAAACTGTGAACAACCATCTAACCTTGGACAGTACGAGAGAGCTAAGTATTTTTTTTTCTCTACGCGATATCATTAAATCATTGCGGACAGGGATGGCAGGCTATAAGTGAGCTATATACTGTAAATGGCGATAGTTCTTTCAACAATAAAACACACATCTCGGGTTAAAAACCTGAAATTCTACTACTCTAGGCAGCTTTCCAATAATGAAACAACGAAGGGATTTATAATATTTCGAGAGATAGTACCCTGGGATAATCTAACCACTCGTTTGTCACATAAGACCAAGAATACCGTTCGCTGTCTCCCATGATATCACTGCGCAGAACAGCCAAACGATTTTTCTCTGCGCATTGGATACTAGCACCCCCAGGATTGGTGAGTTTACATGGCATACATGTGACTTCCGTGAACTGCACAATAAGAAAGCGTCTTCTCGCAGATGTTAACGATTTTAATGTTTTGATCAGGCATCAAGTTACGTGGAACAGGACATACAGCGGTAGTAGTTATCATATTAGCTACACACGCAAGAACGTGGGACTGTCGAAAGATGTCCCAAACCCGTAATTGGTGTAACCACAAGCAACTCTTACCTCATGTCAATGTTAATGATATGGAAACAATGTTCTGGGTCTACGTGAGTATGATTATAGAAAAGAGAAGTGGAAAGCTTACTTTTATTGCTCTTATTGCGACTCCAAGACCCAGAATGACTATCGTTTCATAAGCCTCATCGGGTAATCTATGAACCTTTTTAGCATGAGTTTTTTTTTTTTTTTTTTTTTTTTTTTTTTTTTTTTTAGGATTTCTGCATTAGCAAGAACAAGTTTCAGTTGACACCAATTAGTTTGTTTTTAGAACGGCACACGACGGTCCCTAGCTTTCTTCTTGGCGTTTTAAATTGCTCTGCGTGGGGAATTATGAATAAGGTTAGATAAAGAAAGAACACGAGTACGTGCAGCTGTTACTTGTGAATGTGAACCAAGCGAAGAGACCCGTAAACAATAGTGCCGAGCCAATTAGAATGTAGTTCCCAATTTGACTGACTGAATGAGAGTTTAATCCAATTTCAGTATGACCCAATTAACTGTAGTTGGCTGACGAGACTTGAAAACTGAAGGCTGAAAGACACGTTCGGCTTAAATACGGTGTGACACATACTGTAAGTCACTTCCCAAAGAAGGAAAACACCTCTATTTGGTCGGATCCATGAGAATCTGTTCGAAAATGTTGATATCACCGCGTTTGATCCCTACAAATTGTGGCATGTACAAAATGTAACAGTTTCACAGAAGAAGCGGACTTAACTGCAACTGGGTCACGCGGTGTTTGCATTCTGACCATTCCTTTCTTCAACGTAATTTGCTCAGCGATATAATTTTATATTTTCGCACCTTTCTTTAAAATGGGTGGTTTAATTTAGAAAAAATTTATCGAACAAACGCCATTGAAAATTTAATTAGGAAACTTCAGCCAGAATTCATGATGGAACGACTCTTGACTGAAATAAAAAATGTAAACATCAGGCCTGGGAGGAAAGGCAATTGAGCTATCTCCTCTAATTTCTAATTTAATTTTTCTTAAATAACTTTGTAAGGACGTCTATTTTTCGTAGACTTACATTACGATGACCCCATTGAAAGCTTGAAAACATGTTTCATTAAACATTGATTAAAGCATTTACAGGTATCTTTATAAACGTAATTAATACATACGTTACTAACCATTTAAGATTTGATTGTAGCAGGAGCCCCGCGGGGGTAAAGAGGAAGGCACAGTGATGACAGAGTGCAGTCTGCACATACGTCAAGCAGCATTGCGCACGCTACCTGTCTTAGAAGCGCAGATAAGTATCACAGGAGCTCATGTCACCTCGGACAGCTACTGGAGCTGAGTCATATCCTACACGCGCAACTGTACCTGTCAACGAAGCAGAGTGACGTGTGACACAAGTAAACATAGAATAGTTCCCATCTCGACCGCCGGCAATCAATTCGTGAAAGGGTAATAATACGTCTATTAAACAAAGTTTCCGTCATGGTTAATGTTTTTGCTTCATATGGTATAATCTAGGAAATAATAATGGCGTGTAGCTCGGGAGTGGCTGGGTACAGGTATTCCAAGTAGACGTTCGCAGACAACCTGCCGCAACCAAGCTATTGTACTCAGGACTTGGAAGAAACCACTCACTTCACATCAGATTTAACGTAGGCTAATTTGTATGTTGATTGGTTATATATTTCTCTTATCCACTTCCTAATTAGGATTATTAGCTAAGTGGGCCTACATATACGTAACTTTCAAAAATCTAATCAACACAAAAACATCATGGGGGTCACGCGAATATCTAACATTTGAAATGATTTCTGGCGATCTTAATCATTCGAGCGCAGTGAAACGTTACCCAGCGAATCTTGATTTAGAGCTAGTCTAAATATAATGGCATCTAATGTTGTATTATACAAAAAATTCATTATGATTATTTTCCTCTTATCCCATTCAAGCGATTGAATTGAAAGTTTGTATAATAAGGTACCATTATAATATGTATTTACTTTTACCTACTGTACATAACTCGATGATTTACATTTTAACCATTCCAACTTGGCGGCAGCGCGACATATTCTCCGAAACTATGTCAGCAATCAAAACGAAATGTTGTATGGTGATAGAGGATTATTAAGTGGCCTGTCGCTTGTAAAAACCTGAAGCACAAAAACAACACGTGAATTTCAAATACCGTATTTAAAGTGACTTTTCTGGCGATCTTATTATCCGAGCATAGCGAATCTTAATTTAAAGCTAAATAAATTGGCATCTAATATTTACGGATTGTTTTCAAAAATTCAAGATGGTAACAGTGTGAAATAAGAAGAAAAAAAACATGATTTTATTTCATCCTATTCAAGCAATCATTTGGATTTTCGTATAATGAACTACCAAATTCATCTTTATCTACTGAAATACTCTCTTACTCATAAATTATAGAAGCCGTGCAACGTTTCTTAAAATTAACTCTTTTTGACTCGTTACAGAAAGATACTATCTCTATGGGAGGAACCACAACTAACCGATACTAGAAGTTGTATACAGTATTGTAGTACGTAGTTTTTTATTGTAATGGTGGTGGGGTTGGTGGTGATTGTTTTAAGGGGTGGAGGGTCGAGATCATCTACCCTTAGTGTAGGTATCGAAAATTAAGATTATGTGCATTTTAATTACTCATACTGAAAAGGAACATCTCTTATTGATATTCTATTGAACTGGTCTTTCGGAAATGTGATAAACCGTACCATGAACTAAATTTTCTGGAACACAATATTTTAGTGTTGTATTCAAATATTGTTGATAGTGCCTCCTCGTGTAACTTAAGCACAATGTTTTCCAATGCTGGAGGTGCGTTGATGTGAGTTATATTGAGCAACGATTAAAGCTTTGGTTTAAGGTGGCGCTAACTGATTAGTAGAACAAAACAGTTCCGTTTCTTAATATGATCACACAAACTACTGAATCAATTGTTATGAAAATGTATCAACATTTACCTTCATAAAATAAAATAGTTTAATTACTGAATAGGCAATATCATTCAAAGGAAGGAAGAGTTTAGTTTTACGTGACCGTTAATCATGCGATCATGAGCCACGGGACCTCCCTTTTACGTGGAATCCGAACCACAGGACATGCCATTTCACTTCGAAAATGTCAAATGCATTGACCGGGAATCGAACCCGGTCCTCCTTGGTCGGAGGCTTGGGTAGTTTATTGGCTGAGGAATAACCCACCCACCAAGGGAAGATGATTAAGAGAAGGAAGTAGATTTGGGATTGGAAAAGAAGGATAGAAAAATAGGAGGAGAGTCGCACAAAATTTATGAATTTGACTTTCAATACATTTAAAGGTGGTTGCCACCGCAAGTCCGTGCTCGGATACCTGAAGTGGGTACGAGCTTGGTCGAAGCTGACGGGAACCGCAGCTAAGACTTGGGCAGTTTGCCAGAGAAAGGCTTTAGTGTATTTCCTCCCAAGCACGAATAAAAGTACTATAGGGAAGGGTGATGGTCTGGCCAGACAGATAGTAAAAGCTTTATTAAGCATGAACGAGGGCATAAACCTAGGAAGGGCTAGGAAAGCCAGGATCCTGCCTAACTGTAGTATCAGAGAAATGATGAATCCAAAAACAAATATTTAATTTATTTACAATTAGAAGAAGTTTGAGGAAATTAACAATTATGCAATATAATTTTAATAAACATAGTTCATTTGAACTCTTTAACAAACAGGGTCGCAGACCTCTCAACATTAAAAGGTTGCTCCAGGCAATTGACAATTTACACGGTTTCAAACCTTACATGTTTCTAAAATCTTTATAAGATTTAAACAAATGAGCAATGAAATAATTAAAGCTTGAACATGAATTGGAGTACAAAAGTGCACCTTAAGAAATTCAGGAGAGAATGTTCTAGAGAAAGTGACAACTTTGAAAATAACAATAATAACAACATGAAAAATAAGATAGAAGTTCCTACAACTTCTTATATTTATACAGAATTAATATATGAGAATTATACAAAGAGGGCAGGTCACTTACTGTGAAACCTGAAGAAAGTGAAAGGGAAAGTTCTGGACTTCCCAAGTTTGAGCAGGAATCACTCGCCAAATGGGACAGTTTCCATTTCGTGAAACCTGAACATGACTTGCTCAAGAGTTTAAAGAATTGTTTTCCCTGATTATGGGAAAGGAACAACGTAAATTTAAAACTTGTATCACACAAGCAATTATGCAGAATTTAATTAATGTTAAACTAGCAAAGAGGGAAGGGCACCTTGTGAGTGACACCTTATAGAAAGTTACAATTTTATTAATAATGATGGTTAGTAGAAGGTTGAGGAAAGATCATTGGGATATAGGATCAATGTTCATGGCCGTATTTAATATAACCGGACGATCGCGACGCGGTAGAAACGTGGAGCAAGCACTGTTTATCACTATAGTCTATGAAGATGGATGCAAAGTTCACTATAGAAACACTAAAGTTCATAAAAAAGAAAGTTATTGCAATTATGGAAATAACTGATTGCACTATATAGGTGAGAGTCTATTTCTTGAAAAAGTTGTGATTTACAATTAAATGCGCCATAGAATGTTCCAGAGGTTCCAGCGGTGGAGGAAAGTTAGCTATTGCAAAAATTTGTGAGGAAGATTCCTCATTTTAACTAGCATTTTCACAAGTGCGTGAACAATACTTGACGGCAAGACTCGCAGATAGAGAACAAGATCTCGAAGGTTCCAGAACAACCTTAGCAGAAAATGGGGTTGAGAAAATCCAACGGAGGAAATAGCTTTATATTTATAGACAGCGGGTACTAAATAATATCCCACGTAGCGAGAGAATTTCTCGTTTAAATAGCTTAAGAAAAGCTCTTTTTTAGTAAGGTTGGCTTATACAAGCAGAAGCTCAACATGGCAAATCTCGCGAAGAATGATTACCGCCCCATAAGTAATCTCACGCTGTCTATAAAATAATCTATAAAAGCATGTAGATAAAATGATGAAGATGAGGTTAAAACCTTTAAAATGGTACTTATCTTGATTTCATGTTGAAGTTGAAGTTTCCTACTACTTTGCCAACATGGCGTAAAAGAGTGTGAGCCTCTTGGTTTGAGGAGGCAAGCTCGAGCGGAGCTTTGACTGAACGAGTCAACTGCAGACTAAGAAGTGAGACTTGCTCAAATAAGCACGGAAGGTCCTAGGAAGGGGAGAGAGTGGGGGTAGGAAACAAAAGGTATACATATCAGCATAACCAACTTATAAAAAATAAATTTTCTTCTTGATGGATGGTCTTCTAAGAATTGATAGTAGGCGATATTAGCGCAGCATGGTGAGTAAAGAAGTGGATGTAGACCTCTTGCTCCAAGAGAAAATAGCTGACGATGGTAACAGGATCTGGTGGCCAAATGGATAAGTAAGTCCTCTAGCACCAGGAAGAATTGAGGAGCTTCAGAGATTCGCTACGAGGTGACGCTAGGTGGGTCACAGAAGTTATATATCTGAAACATACTTATGAAGACATAAGAGATATGCCCAACAAGGAGAAAACAGATGATCACTGTTGGTGTTTGGCAAAGAGGAAGGAAGAAAGGAACATGCAAAGAGCAATAAAAATTATATCTCAGGTGCCGTGTATTCAAAGAATACACCATACTGGGGGGGGGGGGGGGAAACACCAACAGAGAGCAAATAAACAGTTACACATTTAAAGGAAGAGGAGCGATCAAAGACAGAGGTCTTGTAATCGAACCGTTAATGGTCAAGACTCTGACCACCCTGACTCTCCCATCTCTTCCAGGGTAACACTTAGTCACTCTACCGGAAGTCCAGACTAGAGGGGGAGAAACATCCCTAACCAAGACCAAGTCTCCCACTTTAATGTCGGGACTGGAAAGAAACCACTTCTGCCTCCGTTGCAAGGAAGTTAAATATTCCAAGTTCCATCTCTTCCAAAAAGAATTGCGGAGGGCTTCAAGTTTACACCAAACAATAGGTAAATCAGAATCCCTGAAAGAATTAGGAAGGGGAGGAGGGGCAGAGAGAGAAGTGCGTGTAAGACAGTGACCAGGTGTGAGTGGAAGGAGGTCATCAGGGTCATTAGAAAGCGGAGTAAAAAGGCGAGAATTATCAACATCTTCCATCACAAAATAGCTGGAAGCTGAGAGAAATAAAGCACTAGTAAAGATTACGATACAATGCAAGAGAAGAATTGACAAGTTTAAACAAAACGTATAGAGACAAGTACATCTATTAAGGATAAGAATATACCAAATAAACAAAGAAACTATGCGAGTAGAAAGCAAGAACGCTATAGGTAACAAACGAGTAGCAATAAGCAATGACCTTAAGTCACAATAAGCATCAAAGGGGTTACTCAGAAAAATACTTAAGTCAGCGAGAAACGTGACATAACAAGTATGAATGCAAAAACACATCGAATGTGACGACGAGAAAAAGCAAGTTTGTTCATCAATGAACATTAAGATCGCAAAAGATGTAAGCAAATTGCAATACATAAGCGCGTGAGAAATACGCAACGAAGTTTTGAAACAAGGAACGAAGCAGTTATAGAATACGAGCTTGAGTAAACGAAAGACACAAGCAAGTGCGGCCTTGACACACATAGTACAACGAGAAAAGGCATATAAATAGCTGAACGAGTCCTTAACTGGAACAAGTTTATTTTGGGAAATAGGTGAGCGGCTTCCGTACTTGCAGTAGCGACTCGCCAGACAATGGTTGGCAATCAGCCAGAGTTGAGATAAGAGAAACTTGTTTTGACCTTTGTCAAGCGTACAGGAAATAAACAACAACTTGGCCTTCCTCAGGCGTGTATACAAACAAGTTTGAAAAACAAGCAGTTCAGAATAAACAAACAACACTGGTTGAATCAGCTGTAACTTAAAGCAGATATTCAGGTTGAACGGAATGCAGTCAATCGTAACTTGGACGTGAAAAAGCAATTTAAAGATATATGAAATAGAGTAGGAAATCAATTTCGCATAATTGAGAGGATCACGGAATCCGACAATTTTCAACAAAAAGAAGCTTAATTCTTCCGAGCAAAGAAGACAAGCTGGGACATTGAGAAGAAGGTTATGCATAAGAATAGTTATTCTAGATGCTATAGAATTCAGAGTTTCAAGCGGTTTCAAAAGCGACTTCCAATTGTGAGGAAGGAGGGAGGAGCCGGCCGTGGCCATCCTTCTACATAGCGAAAGAAGTGAAACATAGCGTACAGCAAAGTGATGGTGACTGATAGCCATGGTTTTACACAAGGGGAAGATAGTTTTCGAGGAAGAGTTTAAGCAATTACCTGCTATAAAAAATGACATAAGAAGGTAAACGAAATAACACAAAGCAAGACGAACTTGAATTGCCATTTTGTGCGGGAAGAAGGAAAACCCATTTAAACAACTTACAGAGGTAGCGTAGTTGTTCACGATAAGACATCGTTTCGACAAGTGTTTTTCAAAAATATTGAGAACTGAAACATGAGCGTTCTCTTTTTCAGAAATGGGATTTCTGTCAGCTGTAACGAAATGACATTGCGCTTTAGTTTGAAGACTGGGTTGTTTGATTTCACCAGTAATAACCCAACCAAAATCGGTGTCTCATGGGACCACGGTTGAAGATAACTTGCGTGTTTGTTTGCGAATGCAATTCCAAAAAACATTGGCACTGAAAAGTACATCAATGGGACCTTGAGCATTAAACTGAGGATCGGCTAACCTTAAGTGCGAAGGAATCTTTAATCCGGAGGTATTAATAGAGTGACTTGGAGTGTCCTTGCCAATACTGGTAAGAATGAGACAGTTTAAATTAAGATTGGTGTTTCTTTGGCAAACGTCTCTGATTTTCAATTTTGAAGACTGCAAAACTTGAGTTTTCAAATTGTCAATGCCGGTCACACTGATAGAAGTAGGCGATGACGAAAGACCTAGTTTTTTAATCAACGATTGCGAAACAAAGTTGTGCGTTGAAGCGGAATCGAGAAGACCACGGGTTCTAAACCAATTTCCAAATTTATCTTGGATTTCGAATTGTACAGTGGTCAAAAGGGTTTGCGCACTGTGAGAAGGTTCGGCATTAGAAATGCAGGAAGAAGCATTAGTTTGTTCGGAGCTGCTCTGCATGGAGCTTGAAGAGGCAGGTACTGATGACCTCGATTTATCGTGAACGTGCAATAAAGAATGATGCGGTTTTTTACAATGGAAACAGAGATTTGATGACGTACAGTTCGAAGAAGAATGCTTAGGTGACAAGCAATTGAAACAATGTTTGCTATTCAACACAAACTTCCTTCGATCTTCGACAGACAATTCTTTAAAGGATTTGCACAAATACAATGTGTGAAGCTTTTTACAGAGCGTGCATTTTAACGATTTGTTAAGCGGCCTGATATCTTCTCTTGAATGATTGAAAGAAGAACGGGTTTGTTTGTTTTCGACAAATGGGGGCTGATGTCCCTTTGAAGAAGCAAGTTTTTTTTCAAAAATTTGACACTGAGGATTCGTTTCGACCTTTTCGCACTGAAATGCGAGTGCTGTAAGGAATTGACATCGACTGTTGAGAAACGAGATAAGGTGTTCGAACGAATGTTCCTTGTTGCAGGCGAGTTCGATCTCCCAGGCCTTCAGTGTCGAAAAATCGAATCTTGATGTAGCTAGGTGAATAAGTATGGTGTCCCATGTTTGGACAGGCTGTTTTAGTTGGTATAACGCTCTGAAATTTAACTGCATAGAATCTAAGAGGTCTCTTAAAGATGTGACGTCATTAGGTTTGACGGCTGGTAAGTTGAAGAGACAGCGGATATGACGAGCTACACTCAAACGTAAATTGCCATATCTCTCTTTAAGGAGATTAAAGGCGATGTGGTAGTTGTCTGCGCTTAAAGGCAGTGACTCCACCAAGGCCAAGGCCTCAGATTCCAAAGACGTACGGAGGAAGTAAAATTTATGTATGTCTGGGATCTCAGCATTTTCATGAATTAGGGAGCAGTAAAGTTCGTAAAAAGAATACCATTCACCTTCCTTGCCTGAGAAGTGCGGTAGGCTTATCTTGGGAAGTAACGGTTTCGGTTTGTTCTTGTGAACTGAAGCGGGTGCGAACTGGGCCGGATTGATGACCCTAGTGTCCGGTTCTGAGATATTGCGAATCAATTGGTGGGCCTTTGCAATCCCTTCAAAGTACAAGGGTTCGACCTCGTCCCGATCCGATTGGAGTTCTGGGCAAGCGGATTCAATCTCGGTTTGAATTTGGTCATAATAATCATAAGACCGTTCGTACAACTTAAGGCGATGTGTCAAGATGTCTAAATCACACTCTGCGGGATTTAATTTGCTGATGAAATTTCTGAATCTAGTGAGTTGCCCTTTATAGGAAGAACGTCTGGCAATGAGAGTTTCATCTTTTTCAGTAGGGGCCATGACAAAAAGAATAAATTGAAATACAACTCACGAAACTGTAGAACCTTGGAGATGCTGTCAAGCTGGCAGCAGCAAATGGGTATAAAGAACAGGACACACCAAAGGAGACAGGAGCGGCCTCTTTCCCGTTCACAGGCTTTGCATGATGTAGATATAACTGAAAAATCCAAAGCAGATATTAATAATTTGCCAAGTATTGTCAAATGACACTTGACAAACAATGGACATAAAAAATGGACTCTCCCGGGTTTCTGGTACCAAATTTTGGGTAGTTTATTGGCTGAGGAATAACCCACCCACCAAGGGAAGATGATTAAGAGAAGGAAGTAGATTTGGGATTGGAAAAGAAGGATAGAAAAATAGGAGGAGAGTCCCACAAAATTTATGAATTTGACTTTCAATACATTTAAAGGTGGTTGCCACCGCAAGTCCATGCTCGGATACCTAAAGTGGGTACGAGCTTGGTCGAAGCTGACGGGAACCGCAGCTAAGACTTGGGCAGTTTGCCAGAGAAAGGCTTTAGTGTATTTCCTCCCAAGCACGAATAAAAGTACTATAGGGAAGGGTGATGGTCTGGCCAGACAGATAGTAAAAGCTTTATTAAGCATGAACGAGGGCATAAACCTAGGAAGGGCTAGGAAAGCCAGGATCCTGCCTAACTGTAGTATCAGAGAAATGATGAATCCAAAAACAAATATTTAATTTATTTACAATTAGAAGTAGTTTGAGGAAAGTAACAATTATGCAATATAATTTTAATGAACATAGTTCATTTGAACTCTTTAACAAACAGGGTCGCAGACCTCTCAACATTAAAAGGTTGCTCCAGGCAATTGACAATTTACACGGTTTCAAACCTTACATGTTTCTAAAATCTTTATAAGATTTAAACAAATGAGCAATGAAATAATTAAAGCTTGAACATGAATTGGAGTACAAAAGTGCACCTTAAGAAATTCAGGAGAGAATGTTCTAGAGAAAGTGACAACTTTGAAAATTACAATAATAACAACATGAAAAATAAGATAGAAGTTCCTACAACTTCTTATATTTATACAGAATTAATATATGAGAATTATACAAAGAGGGCAGGTCACTTACTGTGAAACCTGAAGAAAGTGAAAGGGAAAGTTCTGGACTTCCCAAGTTTGAGCAGGAATCACTCGCCAAATGGGACAGTTTCCATTTCGTGAAACCTGAACATGACTTGCTCAAGAGTTTAAAGAATTGTTTTCCCTGATTATGGGAAAGGAACAACGTAAATTTAAAACTTGTATCACACAAGCAATTATGCAGAATTTAATTAATGTTAAACTAGCAAAGAGGGAAGGGCACCTTGTGAGTGACACCTTATAGAAAGTTACAATTTTATTAATAATGATGGTTAGTAGAAGGTTGAGGAAAGATCATTGGGATATAGGATCAATGTTCATGGCCGTATTTAATATAACCGGACGATCGCGACGCGGTAGAAACGTGGAGCAAGCACTGTTTATCACTATAGTCTATGAAGATGGATGCAAAGTTCACTATAGAAACACTAAAGTTCATAAAAAAGAAAGTTATTGCAATTATGGAAATAACTGATTGCACTATATAGGTGAGAGTCTATTTCTTGAAAAAGTTGTGATTTACAATTAAATGCGCCATAGAATGTTCCAGAGGTTCCAGCGGTGGAGGAAAGTTAGCTATTGCAAAAATTTGTGAGGAAGATTCCTCATTTTAACTAGCATTTTCACAAGTGCGTGAACAATACTTGACGGCAAGACTCGCAGATAGAGAACAAGATCTCGAAGGTTCCAGAACAACCTTAGCAGAAAATGGGGTTGAGAAAATCCAACGGAGGAAATAGCTTTATATTTATAGACAGCGGGTACTAAATAATATCCCACGTAGCGAGAGAATTTCTCGTTTAAATAGCTTAAGAAAAGCTCTTTTTTAGTAAGGTTGGCTTATACAAGCAGAAGCTCAACATGGCAAATCTCGCGAAGAATGATTACCGCCCCATAAGTAATCTCACGCTGTCTATAAAATAATCTATAAAAGCATGTAGATAAAATGATGAAGATGAGGTTAAAACCTTTAAAATGGTACTTATCTTGATTTCATGTTGAAGTTGAAGTTTCCTACTACTTTGCCAACATGGCGTAAAAGAGTGTGAGCCTCTTGGTTTGAGGAGGCAAGCTCGAGCGGAGCTTTGACTGAACGAGTCAACTGCAGACTAAGAAGTGAGACTTGCTCAAATAAGCACGGAAGGTCCTAGGAAGGGGAGAGAGTGGGGGTAGGAAACAAAAGGTATACATATCAGCATAACCAACTTATAAAAAATAAATTTTCTTCTTGATGGATGGTCTTCTAAGAATTGATAGTAGGCGATATTAGCGCAGCATGGTGAGTAAAGAAGTGGATGTAGACCTCTTGCTCCAAGAGAAAATAGCTGACGATGGTAACAGGATCTGGTGGCCAAATGGATAAGTAAGTCCTCTAGCACCAGGAAGAATTGAGGAGCTTCAGAGATTCGCTACGAGGTGACGCTAGGTGGGTCACAGAAGTTATATATCTGAAACATACTTATGAAGACATAAGAGATATGCCCAACAAGGAGAAAACAGATGATCACTGTTGGTGTTTGGCAAAGAGGAAGGAAGAAAGGAACATGCAAAGAGCAATAAAAATTATATCTCAGGTGCCGTGTATTCAAAGAATACACCAAGGCTAACAGCTTGACCGCTGCGCCACCATTGTTACCAACATTACATTATTAATCAATTCTTAAAAGCAAAATATTAATCAAAACGTACATTTATGACCTGACTATTGAAGTTAAAGATTTGAAACTAATAAATACATTTCAAGAAAATGTTATGGCTTGCAATCTAACTTACAGTACTGTGGAATCATGGTTTAAATTCTTCAAAATTTTCTAGGTCAGATTATAGCTCATATGCATATAAAGATACTGTGAAATTTTCAAGTAGATCGGCGCAGTAATTTCTGTATAGTTCATCTACTGTAAGTTTGCACTTTTTTGACAGTTCTCGCGGGAACGAATACTCCTGCAGAACATATCAATCCGCCTCTACCACGTGCATTCCAGCCAATGAGCTATCACCCACGTGGCAGCCAGCAATGGCCGCTGTATTCCGTCAAGGTGTCAACAGCTGTTATGAGTTGCTAAACCTACATTCATCTCGCAATATTAATTCATTGCCCTTCTTAAAGGAAACTTGTAATTCTTTGTGACATTAATGAAATAATCGTTCTAACAGCACACCCACTGACGGCTCGCTGACAGAATAATGTTAGCCTACATCATTGGACGCGCTATGACCAAGACCTTGGCTATGACATAGCAGCTGATAACTTGCATGTGAGAGTGGAATTATTTGAGGCCCATCATTTCACAGCTCGAGGAAAATGCTTACTAAGGTATGGTGTAAGATGTCCCTAAGACAATACGATCATTACTTGACTGTTGGATTGATATTAAAATAAAACGTACGAAACATTTCACCATGTTAGTTAACTTTTAGGCCTAAAAACAACTCATATTTTAGGCCTACTTTTTTGCACAAATCATGCCATATGAAAACTATTCACCAGGCCAATGTCCTTGGGGAAATAAATAGTTCTGCTGACTTTTCTTTTACCTTCAAAAAGAAGGAAATAAAATAAATATCTTGAACAAGAAATTCCGTATCTGTTTCAGACTCGATATTAAAAACAAAGATGTCCGACCTGGAGACATCTCAGTACTCAACATTTAAGATAACCACTATATATTTATCTGAGAAATGAACACGCGTTCAAATGGAAATAATACTTTCAAGACGACACTGCGCAATATTATCAAATATAATTCTTTAATATAATTAAAACGTTATTTTCTCAGGCGGATGAGCACAGTAAAGTGTCCATTACCAACAGCACGCCCATCCCGCGAGCACGTGGTAGTTCAGTTTGATAATGCAACTTTTCAGTCTGGCCGACAGAATATGTTGCCAATATATTCACAATTACTGGGACAAGCGAAAAAGTAACCTGAAAACACTTACATGTGAATAAAACATGTATATATTTGTTAAAATTGAGTCTTTCCTTATGAAGGTTGGCAACCCTAGCTGTCAAAAAAGTGCAAACTTACAGTAGATGCACTTTAATAATGTATCTTATTTGCATAAAAATAAACGTTGTAAGGAACGGCTGCCAAAGACATGTCTTGCAAATAGATTAATAAAGAAATGGTAGATGTTGGTGTCAGGAAGGGCATCCGGCCTTAAATCCCCGGCCAAAACCCAAATGAGCCTGGTTGGCTCCGGCGACCCCAATTAATTGGGAAAAGCCGAAGGGAAAGAAGAAGATGTTTGCCAAAGTTGACAAATTTCAAAATAGTTTTTTTTTTTGTTGCTCCAAACAAAGTCCATCACGTGAAAAATCTATTTAATTGGCGGAAGAATTTTGAAATGGAAAAGACCGATAGTATACACGAAAACAAGGTGTTCAATAAATAACACGCAGCCTACTTTCTCTTAAATGTGTGGGCATAGGCATAACGTTCTGTCCTTATCAAGGAGTTTAATTGAATATTCTTGTGGTGAACGTTAAGAGTTGTGCCCCGTATAAGACTCTCCGTTTACTACGTTTCGTTGTAATTCCGCTTTTGCACCCAGATGATTTAATTCGAAAATTGAATGTGTGGAATTATTTATCTTGGGCCTTCTGGAGAGAAATCCTTTTATGTGAGTCTACATATTTGTTGCGTTTTCGTCATTTGTAACTGTAATAAATAGTGGATTGTAGATATTAATATCCTATACAGTTAGATTCGTTTGCTGGAGAGGGGGTGGTGGCCGGCTGCCAGGCACGTGCATGCCTTGCACCGGCCAACCGAGCTCGTACCGCGGATTGCGCGTGGGTAGAAGCCGTAACAGAGTACATTAACTTCAGCCTAACGAGGCGATCTAACCAGGGTCACTGAACTTTAATCAATGAGGGTATGAAGAGTTAGCACACAGATAAGAAGGTAACATAAACAACAACTTCCTGCAGGATTTATTTAAAGAAGCACACATGTTTTTTTAAATTATTGTTACGTGCCACCCCCCTAATGACACTTTTGTTAACTGGATTACGGTGGGTTGAAGCACAACACAGATTGTTCCTTTAAAGAATTAATTAACTTGATTGCGGCCAGAAAGATACACTACTCATCAGCAAATACAAGCAATTAGAACCTTACTCCAGTTTCCTCAAGTCTCTTCCTTATGGAGAGCTCTTGCCCCCTTTCACTTGTCAACAAACCACAGAAGTTAATCCGTCCTAATGAGTCCGGTGGCCTTGACAGAAACTACCTGCACATCTCCCGTATGTACACAAACTACAGTTACTTACGATAACCTGCTACACGCTGCTTCGCTGCCCACGAGCTGGGAAACAATGTCACTGGATTTCGTAACTCGCACGGCACTCCGCCCCCAATACCTCTGTCGCTCAGTGAAATCAAACTCGCTCAAAACACAGGCAGTCACCTGTATGCTTCTCACTCTCTCGCTGTCAAGAGAATCGGCTTCACTAGGGGTTTCGCAAGTCACCACACTTCTGTCGCTCAGGATAAACGCTCGCACTAGCTCGTAAAACACACTGTCCTCAGAAACTCGGTCCCCTCACTGTTGAGGCCGCTTATATAGCAGTCTGATGACTCAATGAATTCTAGAATCGTCCAGGACACACGGCATCTCGAGATTTCCTTCACTGGCTGGGTCACGAATATTCTGGACCATCCCTTTCACTTCGCAGCCCGTTGCGTAACGCGCACGTAATACACTGAGGCAGAGCACACACAGCCCGGGGCAGCTGTGACTCAACGCGGCGAGGCGGCAAAACAAACTCACAGCCGTAACACCACCCCCTTCCTAAAAGGCTGATCGTCCCGATCAATCATTGGTCCGTCTGTGTCCCTCCGTAGGCTGCCAGGTGATCTCGATGCACGATCTTCATCTTCGCCCTTGGGCTCCGCTGGATCCTGTAGACGACATCGTTGATCCGTTTCACGACTCGGTACGGGCCCTCCCAGGACTTCTGCAGTTTGGGTGACAGGCCTTTCTTCCGTAATGGGTTGAAGAGCCAGACCAGGTCGTCCTCGTGGAATCCGCCAGCATCCGTCTGTTGGTCGTATCGGGTCTTCATTCGGTCGGTCTCGATCCGCAGCTTCCTCCTCGCGAACGTGTGCACGTCCTCCAGTTGGTCGACCAGTTCTTGACAATACTGGCTTGCCGGGACCGGATCATTTCCAGGTGGGCCGAAGGCAAGATCGACAGGTAGACGGAGCTCCCTCCCAATCATGGCCCGGGCTGGTGTGCACCCGGTGGCTTCATGCACGGCGGCGCGGTAGGCCAGGAGAAATAGTGGAAGATGTTTGTCCCAATCCCTCTGGTGTTCGCTGACGACTACTCGGAGATGGTTCTCGATGGTGCGATTGAATCGATCTACCATCCCGTCGGACTTTGTCCTTGTCTTCCGGATTCCCAGCAGCTGGCATAGATTCTGGAACACCTGCGACTCGAAGTTCCTCCCTTGGTTGGAGTGCAGCTCCAGGGGTACTCCGTACCGGCTGACGAATTCCTTCACCAGGGTCTCTGCGATCGTCGCGGCTTCTTGGTTAGGGAGCGCATACGCCTCCGGCCATTTGGTGAAGTAGTCGCTGACGACCAATATGTAGCGGTTCCCTGCCTCGCTTAACGGAAATGGCCCAGCGACATCGATGGCCACTCTCTCCATGGGGCCGCCCACGTTGTAGGTCTTCAGTGGACCCCGTCGTCTTCGGCCCTTGCTGGCTGCGCAATCGTGGCACCTCGCGCAGTGGTTCTCCACGTCAGTTCGGCATCCGATCCAGTAGAACCGCTCTCTCAGCTTCTCCAGGGTCTTCTTTATCCCTAGGTGTCCACCAGATGATCCTCCATTGACTTCCTTCAGGACTTCCTCCGTCATAGCCTTTGGAACGACGACTTGCTCCAGAGATGTCTTCCCGTCGGTGCTCTCCCAGGTACGGCAGATGAGGCCATCCCTTACAACCAGCGAGTCCCACTGCGCCCAGTAGGACTTAAACTTTGGGCTGCAGTCACTCACAATGTTCCACCCGGGTCAGGGGACACAGGCCCTCTTCCATTCGGCTATCAGTCCCAGGTCATCATCTTCCGCTTGCGCCCGCGTGAAAGATTCGCGGCTCCAGCTCCCTTGAAGTTCCACGGTAGTCCTTCGGCACTGTATCCCGGTGTCCTCCTCCCTTCTGGTACAGAAGGTGCAGTCTTCGGGGCACGGTCTTCGTGACGGGGCGTCGGCGTTAGAATGCAGTTGGCCTTTCCTGTGCTGGATCTCAAAGTTGTACTGTTGAAGCCTCTCTAACCACCGCGCGAGTTGACCCTCGGGCTGGTTGAAGTTCAGGAGCCACCCAAGGGATGCATGGTCGGT
This sequence comes from Meconema thalassinum, assembly GCA_946902985.2. NCBI lineage: Eukaryota > Metazoa > Arthropoda > Insecta > Orthoptera > Tettigoniidae > Meconema > Meconema thalassinum. Next base: position 174,627,421 of record OX336393.1, on the reverse strand, counting down.
CCTGATGAGAAACTCGTGTCCGTACAGGTACTTGTGGATGTGTTCAATGGTCTTCACGATGGCGAGCAGCTCCTTCCTGGTGACGCAGTAGTTCCTCTCTGGCTTTGGCAAGGCTTTGCTGAAGTAGGCCACTACTCTCTCCTCGCCGTCCACTATTTGCGACAGGATTCCCCCTCTGCCAAAGTCGCTGGCATCGGTATCGACGATGAACCTTGTTCCAGGTCTGTGGTAGGCCAGAATAGGTGCGGTGCACAGAGCCTGCTTGAGCTGTTCGAAGGCACTGTGGCATTCTGCTGTCCACGTGAAGAGTTGGTCCTTCTCAGTCAGTCGATGCAGTGGTTTGGCGATGTCGGCGAATCCTCTCACGAAGCGACGGTAATAAGTGTAGAGTCCCAGGAAGCTTCGTAGTTGGGACTTGTCCTTCGGAACTGACCACTCCCTCACAGCTGTGGTCTTCTCTGGGTCGGTGCGCACCCCTTCCTCGGAGACGTTATGCCCAAGGTACTGGACCTGCTTCTGGAAGAGCTGACACTTCTTGGGGCTCAACTTCAGCTGGGCAGCCCGTAGCTTCATCAAGATCTCCTTCAGGTTGCTGTAGTGCTCCTCGAAGCTTCTTCCCAGAACGATGATGTCGTCTAGGTAGACCAGGCAGGTCTTCCAGTGTAGTCCCCTCAGAATGGACTCCATTAGCCTTTCGAAGGTCGCAGGGGCGTTGCACAGACCGAATGGCATGACGGTGAACTGCCAGAGCCCGCTGCCCACAGAGAACGCAATTTTCTCGCGGTCCTTAGGGTAGAACTCCACCTGCCAGTAGCCACTCTTCAAATCCAAGGTGGAGACCCATCTTGACCCTGATATGGTGTCCAGGGTGTCGTCGATCCGGGGTAGAGGGTAGCTGTCCTTCTTCGTGACGTCATTCACCCGCCTGTAATCCACGCAGAACCTGGTGGAACCGTCCTTCTTCTTCACTAGCACGACCGGAGAACTCCAAGGACTATGTGATGGCTCGATCATTCCTTGCTCCTTCATCTCTTCTACCATCCGGTCGACTTCGGCTTGCTTGGCGCGCGGGACACGTCGGAATGGGGCCCTAATCGGTGCGCTGCCCCCAACGTCGATTCTGTGCTGGACCAAGCTTGTCCTACCGAAGTCTTTGCTCCCCACGGAGATGACACCCTGGAATTCGCGTAGCAGGTCCTGAAGTTGGCGCGATTGCTCCTCGTCTAAATGGTCCTGGGATCCTTGGTACAGCTTCTGTAGTTCTTCTGGCAGGGCGCGTCTTCTTCGGTTGTCCTTCTGCAGGTGTCCGTCCGTCGTGTCTGTGATGCGGGCAATCCAGGTAACGGGCTCGCAGACTCCTAGGTTGGTGTCCCGGTGAACCGTAATATCGTAGTCGTTCAGGTTGGACAGGCGGACGTACGGCCGAGGCGTCGTGTTGATGAGGGTCTTGGCAACTAGCAGTCCTTTTGTCTGGATGTCCTCATATTTTGGCTCGATGACAGCCGCCACTCCCTCAGCAGTTCCGTCGACAATTACGACGGCGCTGACCTCCGTCCTGGCAGGAACGATGACGTCCTCTCTCAGCCTTACTCGTCGTGCGGTGACGGCCTCGTGTGCTGGTTGCAAATCAAGTTCCTCAACTCCGAAGTGCAGAGTGTTGGTACTCAGGTCCAAGATGATGTTCTGGTTCAGGAAGTCCAGTCCGATGATCACTTCGTTTGATACGTCAGCCACAAGCACTGGATGCTTCACCGCCCGTCGACCAATGACGAACTCCAGTGATGCTTCGCCATGTAACGGTGCGGTCTCTCCGGTCGCGGTTATTAACTGGAGGTTCCTTTGTGTGGGTTGCACTCTCCACTTCGGGATCACGGTGGGATTAACGATGGTCCTCGACGCTCCCGTGTCGATCAGCATGGGCCAACTCACTCCGTTGATGACTCCGTCGACCATCAGGCTGCTATTATCCCTCCGTAACTGCGTCACACGAACTTGGACTGCCGGTGCTTCACGACTGTCACAAGCCAACCTTTGCCCACCAAGGCTGGCTAATACTCGTTTCCCTGGGTCGCGCGGTTATCAGACGACTGATCTCCCGTCGGATACCCTCGGCGGTGGCGATCAACGCAGTCCTTGCTCAGGTGGCCTTTCTTACCGCAGGTCCAGCAGGTCGGTAGTCCTCTTCCGGGCCGCCTCTCCGGTTGCCTTCCGGCTGTGTCGTTGCTGGTGGTGCCGCGACTATCGAAGAAACGGCTTAGCGCCTCCATTAATTCGTCGGCCAGGGGCTTGGTCTCGTTGGTTTTTACTGGTTCGTCGACGTCCACTAGACGCACCCGCGCGTGCATTCTGGATGCCTGTTTTGCCGTCTCGAACTCAAGTGCGTGGCTCAGCGCATCTGCCAAGGTCTTATTGCGCGCGAGTCGCAGCGCCTGTTGGGTGTCCGAGTCCCGTAGCCCGTCGGTGAAGGTCTGCGTCGCTATCTGCTCCAGAAAGTCGGCCGGCGCTGTTGGGTAGGCGAGCCTTACGAGACGTGCGATGTCCATCTCGAACTCCTGCAGAGTTTCCGCGTTCTTTTGTACCCGGGTCCGGAGCTGCATCTGGTAGGCCTGCTGAAGATGGCTATCTCCATATCGGGACTCCATATGGGCGATTAGTGAAGCGTAGTCCTGGGATCCAGTCGGGATGGCCTGAAGGACGTTAAGGGCGTCCCCTCTCAGCGCTACAATGAGAGCTGTAGCCTTTTCCGTGCTGTTCCAGTTGTTTATGGAACAGGCTGCCTCGAACTGACGTAAATAGGTGCTCCACGGGACCTTTCCGTCGAAGGTTGGGGGCGTCACTCTGCTCTGTCCCGTTCCTGATATTCCCGGTGTACCTGTGGGCGGGCGTCGTCGCAGCTCGGCAACTTCCTCTTGAAGAGCGTTGAATCTCGCTTCCATCCCCGTCGACGGGCGTTGGTTCAGATCAGCAATTTCCTTTTGTAAGGCGTTGAATTTCTCTTCCACCCCCGTCAGTGGGCGTTGGCGCAGTTCGGCAACTTTCTCTTGTCGAACTTCTTTTCTACTGCTGTGACTTCCTCACGTAGGCCCTGGCAGACGGTGTTGACTTCCTTACGCAGACCCTGTTCCAATTTCTTTTGACTTTCCTGTAATTTCGTCAGCAGACACTCTTCCAGATTTTTCTGGCCATCCAGAAATTTGGCGGTTAGGTCCTCTGCTAGCTTATTCTGACCGTCTTCTAATTTTGAAGTTAGATCCTCGGCTAAACTTTTCTGGCTGACTTCCATCTTCTTAAGGTCCTCCTCTAACTTATTTTGACTGTCTTCCATCTTCTTCTGGCCGTCTTCTAATTTGGCAGTTAGGTCCTTGGTTAAATTCTTCTGGCCGTCCTCCATCTTCTTCTGGTCGTCTTCCATCTTCTTCTGGCCGGCCTCCATTTTGGTTTCCATGCCACTTAACTTTTCTAGCAATGCTGCCAATTGCGCCTCCATTTTAGTTGTTTGTCTTGTAAAGGGCATGCACTCACAGGAAAATTAGAGAAAATGACCTGCTCGGGTTTTGAAACCAGGACCGTCAGGTTGAAATGGTTTCTATAGCCCTCACTGTTGCGTGACAAATATACTGTTTTCTACTAAGATATGTTGTTGTAATGGGCGCCAAGACCTCAACGCTATGTTGAAATCTAAATTTGTATTTAACAACACCTAGCTCTGGTAGAACACCTTCAAGAATCTTTACTCTCAGATCGTGGTATGATTGGATCATTAACCCAACAAACAATTGTATCAGGAGAAGGAATTGGTCTATATCTAATGCTACCTACTGAAAACAAAGATTGCATGGTTAAAAGAAATGAATTTATTGTATAAAAACAAGTATAGCAAAATTATTAATAATAATAATAAGTTTGAATTTAAATTGGAGCGTTGCGATTTAAATATTACCGCTAGAAAATTACGTGAAAACGGAGTCGGATAAATTACTGATTTTACTCTTATTCCCAAGCTATGAATTTACTGAATTACTGAATATGAAACAAAGAAAGACGAGAGATTGCGTAGTTATGAGTCATTCGCGCTTACCACTGGAAATTGCCGTAGCATTTCCCTCGTACTGGATGTTGAAGTGAGCTTCCCATAGCCCCCTGGACGTCGTCATCTTCTTCGTTGTTGATGATATATTTGTAGATATGAAGATTTATGGTCCGTACATCGGAACCAACACGTACAACCACAACGGTTAAGTTTCACAATGATAGTCGCTAACTCCACTGAACATCGGAGCCACTCACTCGTGCAACCATACTGGTTAAATTTTATAACGATAGTCCTCGTTTCCACGGCGTGCCAACCATATATGCACCCGCCGCATCCCCACTCTTCAGCCGACTTCTTCCCGCTCGCTCACCACTGATTGGCTGACCCCTCACGCGCTACTCCCCTCCTCTAGCTCATTACACTCGGCGGGAGGGTGAAGTCGATTGCCGTTCCATACATCCGCCTTTTCTTGACGATGCGACCCAGCCTTGCGTCATACTACTTGACAAGCATAAGCCTGTATCTGACTTCCCAGTGAGTCATGTCTCTCAATATACCCTAACTGACGAAACTCCGTAAAATTCCGTAATCATATAATTTTCTACGCTAATGTTGATCGTAATAATTTGCTCGATAGTGTTTTCTAAGACATAGAAAACCTATCTGTATGCTTATAATTTTATAAAATGCTCCGAAAAATACCTTAATAATAATTATAATAAATTAATAATAATAATAAATTAACATGAAAAATTCTCTTGGCTGAACAATTTGCCGCGTAAATAAATATAGAATGGCTTCCTACTGACTTATGCCAGTGGCATGAAAACCCCTCGAAAAACACGTTACAAGGTGTTGTGCTTGAGTTCGTAATCCGGCTTCTGACACCAGTTGTTACGTGCTACCCCCCCCCCTAGTGACACTTTTGTTAACTGGATTACGGTGGGTTGAAGCACAACACAGATTGTTCCTTTAAAGAAATAATTAACTTTATTGCGGCCAGAAAGATACACTACTCATCAGCAAATGCAATCAATTAGAACCTTACTCCAGTTTCCTCAAGTCTCTTCCTTATGGAGAGCTCTTGCCCCCTTTCACTTGTCAACAAACCACAGAAGTTAATCCGTCCTAATGAGTCCGGTGGCCTTGACAGAAACTTCCTGCACATCTCCCTTATGTACACAAACTACAGTTACTTACGATAACCTGCTACACGCTGCTTCGCTGCCCACGAGCTGGGAAACAATGTCACTGGATTTCGTAACTCGCACGGCACTCCGCCCCCAATACCTCTGTCCTCAGTGAAATCACACTCGCTCAAAACACAGGCAGTCACCTGTATGCTTCTCACTCTCTCGCTGTCAAGAGAATCGGCTTCACTAGGGGTTTCGCAAGTCACCACACTTCTGTCGCTCAGGATAAACGCTCGCACTAGCTCGTAAAACACACTGTCCTCAGAAACTCGGTCCCCTCACTGTTGAGGCCGCTTATATAGCAGGCTGATGACTCAATGAATTCTAGAATCGTCCAGGACACACGGCTTCTCATGATTTCCTTCACTGGCTGGGTCACGAATATTCTGGACCATCCCTTTCACTTCGCAGCCCGTTGCGTAACGCGCACGTAATACACTGAGGCAGAGCACACACAGCCCGGGGCAGCTGTGACTCAACGCGGCGAGGCGACAAAACAAACTCACAGCCGTAACATTATTATTTGGGAGTCTGGATGACCTCACGTCACCAGTTAAAGGTTAGAACTTACCTTTTCACATAGGATGCTGAAGATGTTCTCTTTCAGCTGACAGTCAGTAACTTTGGAAGTTACATCGTTACATTATGTAGCTACTCCTGTACCACCCTGCGTGTTTACTATGATTAATCGAAGCTCGAACCTAAGCCCTTTTGATGTCTGATTGTTGGGTAATTTAAAATACATAGTGTGCCGATCAATTACCCGTACTCTAGTGGAGCTCTAGAACAATATACGGCAGCAGATATCCCCGCTCCAGCAAAATAATCCCCCTGTATATGCAAGATGGTGACTGCGTGCTGTATGCTGTGTGATAATTTAACTTAAGACTACCTTACCTGTTTCTCATCTGTTACAAAGTTTCGTGTTAATTGCGCAATTGAATCCTGAGTTATTGATTTTTAAGTTTTAATAGTATGCTCAGCCACCATCTTGAATGTATGGTGGAAGTGTTCTTTTTCCTTTGGCATACAAAGCCCATATACGGCACTACTTTAATGGTAATTTGCGATATTGTATCTCTAAAATTTATAGAGTTATTTGATAGTATATTTTATAATTTGAAGATATCCTCTGCGCGCTATATTTAGTGTGTCATTCCTATGAATAATGGTTGCGAAGTCTATCTCACTTACAAGGTTCTACAATACTGTTAATTTTCGTTGTTGTATCTTAAACATACTTTGAGTTATTCACTATCTTATTCTATATTTTCAAGATGGCCGCTGTGCGTTGTATTTAGTGTGTTATTCTTATGGTTTAGTTCAGGAAGGCCCTTTATATGGTACTCCTTTCTTACTAAGTTTCGTTTTAATTGCACATTTACATTTTGAATGATTCACTATAGCGTTTTAATAGTACGTCTTGAAAATATAACGTTATTTTCCTTTGCGCATACGATACTCCATATAGGTTTCTACTTATCATTATTTTTCGTTATTGTACTTCTAAAACTTAAAATTTTGTTAATTTTTAAATTATGAAATTTCAGGATGGTCGCTGCGTGCTACATTCAGTGGGATACATTTATCACTAACGCTACTGATGCCTGTTATATAATACTCCTCTAAAACCAATTTTCGCCGTAATTGTGCAATACCATCCTGAGTTACTAATTTGGCCTAGCCGCCATCTTGAATCAATGGAGTCTCTGTTCTTTTGCTTAGGACATGCAAAGTGACTTAGAGGTTCTATTTTATTACAGTACCAACTTTTTATTATAGCTCTACTGTAGGATACTGAAAGTTATTATTTTGTTTTTACATTTCAAAATGGCCGCTGTGCAGTATATACAGTGTGATAATACTTTGAATAACACAAGTGAAAGCTGTTAAATGATAACTCATTGCAAGATTCGTCTTATCTAATTTCATTCTGAGCTATACACTGAAGAAAATGGAAATTTCAACACCATGAAGGCATTGGTCGTTTGTGTTGATTTTCAAGATATGGAACGATGCCATGTAGGTATGTAAACGATCAAAGTTTCAGACCCATTGGATTGTTGCTACAGGTCTCCCCACGTGATTGGTCGCGGATGAATCAACTCCAGTTTACGGACTCTGGTGTAGCGTAGTTGACATGAAGTCTGTGCAGCGAAGTGTTCCCCGTCAAACATGTCTCGACGACAGAGAAGAGCACGCTATCAACAACTGTCGCCGTTTGAGAGGGCTCGGATAATTGGGCTGTGTGAGGCTGGATTATCGCTAAGGACTGTCGCTGCACGTGTTGGCCGACAGGCATCTACGGGACAAGGTGAATGGCAGCAGTGGTCAAATGAAGGTACCCACACTCGTAGACCTGACACAGGCCCAGCGCGACAGACAACTGTGAGAGAGGATCGCCGCATCATTCGGATGGCCCGGATGGAACCCCATGCAACAGCAGCGCAAATTCGAGCAGCTGTGGCACCCCACGTTACACAACAAACAGTTGGTAATCGCCTGCGTGCAGCTGGCTTACGATCCCGTGTCCCTCCAGAAGGTGTTCCATTGACCCCACAACAGCGACGTGTAAGGCTGGCCTGGTGTCGAGAACGATCGACGTGGGTCGACAAATAGCATAGGGTCGTCTTTATTGATGAATCGTGCTTCTGTCTTGCCCGCAGTGATCGCCGGAATTGTGTGCGCCGACGTACAGGGGAGTGGGGCCACCCAGACCTTATTGTCGAGAGGCACACAGGGCCAACACCAAGCATTATGGTTTGGGGAGCTCTTGGCTTAATGTGAAATCCCAATTAGTGCTTGTTGAGGGCATTATGACTGCTCGACAGTACGTTGATAGGGTACTCAATCCAGTGGTTGTCCCTATGATGGCGAACATTGCTAATGGGATGTTTCAGCAGCACAATGCCCGGGTTCACACTGCACGCATCTCCAGAGTAGCTCTCCACGACATCACAACCTTAGAATGGCCCGCCAGATCCCCAGACCTCAGTCCTATTGAGCATGTGTGGGACATGATGGGTCGACAACTGGCCAACCGTCCTCAGCCACCCACAACTCTGGAACAACTGACCCATGCAGTGCAGCAAGCATGGGCCACAATTCCTCAAGAAGCGATCCAGGGCCTTGTTGACTTCATGCCTCGCGGAATTAATCAATGTATTGCAGCTCGTGGTGGGCACATCCTGTATTGATTGTTGTCCAAACTTACGGTCAGAGGGACCTGAAAGTGTAATCATCGAATCACAACCGAACATTCGTCCTGCATGTTCAATTGCAGCAATGTAGCACCACTCCTTCTGGGTGTTGCAATTTCCATTTTCTTCAGTGTATGACAGATTAGGATTTCACAGCCGGCGGCGTTCATAACTAGGTACAAGGCGGAAAACTTTTAACTCATTCTGAGATATCGATAAAGTTCTAATATTTCGCGCAACCGGCATCCTGAATGTATGGGAAGTCTCTTCTTTTGCCATGGCAAAACGGTGGTTAGACCACTCAACGGTCCTATCTTGTCACTCATTTTCTCTTTTAGTGTGAGAGTTATCTATATATTAGAAAAACCATAATGAAACGTAAATTTGATATAGGAGTGCTGCCAAAGATGCCGGGATAAGAGTGGACGGACGAACGGAAGAAAGAACATGGTGCACGAATGAAGAGGATTCGGGAAGAACGTCGCCGCAAGACTGGATTGTTTTGAAAATTGTTCAAGTTCACACGCTCTCTTAAAAGGGAATGTATGGTAGTAATAGGGTAATAAAGCTCAATGTTGGTTTGTTTGTCTGTCTGTTATTTATACAAATCTACAGCGTTTCACCGATCTGAACCAAATTTTACACACTCACCCTTACCTTTTCTTACCTGACGAGTATCACTGACTATTTGAAATTTCGGACAGACCACTCTATTCCCTGCATTTAGGCCCTTTGGCACAAATCGACACCGTTTCACCGATCTGAACCAAATTTTATATAGGGGCAGATGACCTCGAAGTTCCGCCCCTTAAAACAACAATAACTAACTTTTATATACTTACCCTTTGGAACCCGAAGAATATCACTAACTACTTGAAATTTCGGACAGACCACTCCATTCCCTGCATTTAGGCCCTTTGGCACAAATGTACACCGTTTCTCCGATCCGAAACAAATTTTACATACTTGCCCTTTGGATCCCGACGAGTAATCCGCTAGACATTTCGTACAGACCACACCATTCCCTGCATTTGTGCCGTTTGGCACAAATCTCCACCGTTTCACCAATCTGAACCAAATTTCACATACTTACCCTTTGGAACCCGACGAGCAACACTGTCTACTTGAAAGTTTGGACAGACCACTCCATTCCCTGCATTTAGGCCCTTTGGCACAAATCTACACCGTTTCACCGATCTGAATCAAAGTTTACGTACTCACCCTTTGTAACCCGACGAGTAGCACTGTCCACTTGAAATGTAGGACAACCCTCCCCATTCCCTACATTTATAATAGACAAAGGGACCTGAAAACCACGTTTATGGCCCTAGAACTTTTCATGTCCGTAGTACACTAGTGTCCAAAATTTAAGCATAATCACTAAACGAGGCCATACCGACTGATAGGAATGTCAGACGGATTGCTGAACAAACGGAAACTGAATCACACACCATATGTCACACAACTTGTCCAAAAGAACAGTGTCAGAAAGGTTCTGATAGCTTAGGTATGCCTTTGACAACTAACAAAACTTAGCAACGCCTTCCACAACAAAATATGCTGTTAATAGGGTGTATGGTTACCTCTAACGGCCACACATGCTTCGCAGCGACGTGGCATGCTCTCTATCAGATGGCCCAGGAGCTCTAGTGGCAGTCGATCCCATTCCTTCCTAAAGGACAATGCCAAGGTCTTGGAGAGTCCTTGGTGGAGGCTGACGGGATGCTATTCGCCTCCCCAATGCATTCCAGGCATGTTGTATAGGATTCAAATCCGCAGACCTCGCTGGCCATTCTCTGTGATGAATGTCTTCCCCAGCCAGAACTTCATCCACCAGAGCAGCGCGGTACGCTCGGGCATGATCGTCCATTAAGAGGAAGTCTTGACCAACCGCACCTCTGAAGAGTAGAACATTGTGGTCTCAGTACCTCATCCCTGCATCTCCGAGCGTTCACAGTGTTCCTGGGACCACCCATGAAGATGTGCAGGTCCGTACGGCCATTCAAAATGATGCCGCCCCACACCATGACGCCACCACCTCCACCACCATATTGGTCCCGTTCCACGATGTTCCTGTGGTTGTATCTGCTACCCGGTTCTCTCCAGATTAATATGCGACGGGAATCGTTCTGCAAACTGAAGCCGGATTCATCTGTGAAGAGTACATGCCTCCATTCATTCATGGTCCAGTTTCGACGTTGACGGCTCCACAGTAAACGGGCCCGTCCCTGTGCTGGAGTGAGCGGGACGCACACCCTGCTGTTCTGAGCCTCCGGTACACAGTTTGCCGGGAAACGACAACCCCTGAGACGGCTGAAAGCTCCGCCGACAATTGTCTTGCAGGTGCACTACGATTTTGTCGGGTGGTTACTCTTGGTCGACCCTGTACTGGCCTACGACTAACATCTCCTGTATCTCGAACTTTTCTCCAAAGCCTGGAAATTACACTTTTTGGCACATTCAAGGATACTTCAAGGCGACGCGACGTCGGTCTGTGTCTGACCTGCTTCTAGGCGGCCGAGTATTCTACCCTGCAAAACGGGGTCCAAATGGCGTCGTTTTGTCATTATGTTGTCACGTTCACCTCGAGGCTACACTCCGCACACTATAACAGGGCAAACACGACTAATGGAATATGGGGCGCAAGCACTGGCTGTGTTTACCTTGCGGTTACGCAACTGGTCAAAGCAGGGAATACTCCTTTCCTATACAAGAGCGAACACGTAAGTTTGGTAGATGCTTATGTCATGCGATTTGCGGTCAATTTCCCGTTGCCCTGCTTATTTGTAACTTATGCTTAACTTTTGGACACTAGTGTAGTGTAACCGTAGGAATATTTTTGTAAGTCGATTGTTGGCTGGCAATACGGACTGCATTAGGCCGCCCTTACCCCTGTTCTAGTACAGAATATGAAAATAGTTTCATCTTGCGCTGCTTATAAGTTGCTGTCACGGGGAGTAATTAGTGCAAAAAGATTTCTTAGGCCCCTTTGAACAGTTTTCGTCATCATGAAAATATTTGGCCTCTGTATAAGTGCGATGGTGTTGGTGCAGTACATTGAGGTTATCAGCTGCAATATGCGTTGGTGCTTTCAAATTTACTTTCATGTACTCTGATCATTATCCTACAGCGCTATGTGGCAATAAATGACACTATTGCTACCTCAGGAGCTCGGGACAGCCGAAGTTTTCCGAAGTGCTCTGATAATTTTCCAACGGCGCTATGCGGCAAAATACGACACTATCGCTCTTCATTTTTCTAACAGCCAATGAGATATAGACCCTAGGCAGTGTCTTTTATTTCACTTAGGTCTACTCCTCTTTCTTATAATTTTTAGCCTATTTTCATTTATGAAAAAAAGAATAGCCTTATGAGATCACCTTTTGTCCGTGTGTCTATCGGTGTGTGTGATTCGTGTTTGTTTGTGTGTGTGTGTGTGTGTGTGTGTGTGTGTGTCCGCAGCTAATACAATCTAAACTGCTGGAGCGATTTCCATGAAACTCGATAAGTTCATAGCCCTATTCCGGACGACCCCGACCGTGCCCTTCAAATGTTGTTACGTTTTACCAATCCAACATGGCGTCTGTGCGTTATATTTCATCTGCGTTCAATATCTCCGAAACTATTACAGATATAACCCTGGAATTTTGTACGGTGATGAAGGGAACTACTAGAAGTTCACCTATGTGACTTTGTAAACCTGGTAACTACAAAACCAACATGGCAGCCAAGCGAAGTTGCGACTTTCAAATAGACGTTTCTCGCGATTTAACCAACCAAACGCAATGAAACTTGGTACAGTATATGTTTATATACATTGTAATTCACCGACATCTAACTTCGTTCAATTGTTTACATAACCTCAATATGGTGGTTGTGCGAAATATTTCACCGGCATTCTATATCTCTGAAACTATTACTGGTATCACCCTGACATTTTGTAAGGAGATAAAGGGCACTACTGGAAGATCATCTATGAGACTTTCAAAAACCGGTTAACTACAAAACGAACATGGCTGCCAAGCGAATTTGAAAGTTTTAAATAGACTTTTCTCGCGATTTAATGATCCAAGCGCAATGAAACTTGGTACAGCAAATGTTTATACACATTGTAATGCACTGGTATGTAATTTAGTTCAATTGTTTATATAACCTGAAGATGGCGGCTGTGCGAATTTTTAAATAAAGTTTTTATTTCTTGTGTCGTAATCATGCGATCGAAGTGAAAGTTTGAATAATGAACCTACGCTATAATTTTCCTTTAAAGGTACATGACTCAATGGCCTCTACATATAACAATCCAACATGGCGACCATCCGGAATATTTAGACTGTTCTCAATATCTACGAATCTACTAAAGGAATCAAACTGAATTTCTTTATGTTCATAGGGGCTATGAACATAACTTCACCTATAGGACTTTCAATAACCTGGTGATCACAAATGCAACATGGTGGCGACGCGAAGTATAAACATTCACATGGTCGTTTCTCGTAATTTAACCATCCAAGTGCAGTGAAACTTGGTACAGTAAATCCTTATACAAATGTTAATCCACTGGCATCTAATTTATTTCAATAGTTTCCCGAACCATAAGATGGCAGCTGTGCGAAATTTTAAAATCTCGTTTTTACTTCTTGTGTCCTAATCATGCGATTGGAAGTTTGAGTACTACGCGTACACAATAATCTTCATGTAACAGTACATAACTCTAAGCCCTGCATATATAAAAGTCCAACATGGCGACCATCCGAAATATTTAGACGGTTATCAATACCTACGAATCTATTACAACAATCAAACTGAAATTTATTATGTTGATAGAGGCAATTAACATAAGTAGGATATATGAAAATAGGCTCTATAGTTCTTCACGGAACTACTTCTTTTTTCAATTCGTTTGTAAATTACATGTGTCAGTACTGTGGTTAGTAAATGGCAGTTTCCCTGTTCATTATTATCATTATCATTAGGGGAAAATGACCTGGATGTTACGTCCATTATACTGTACTACTTATCACCACCACACCACAAAGAGTTATATTTTAAAAATATTTTTAGCCTACTTTTCACATTTTGCAAAAATGAGGAAAAAGTAGACTTATGTGATCGATCCGGGAAAATGTGTCTGTCTGTCCTTCTGTCCTTCTGTCCTTCTGTCTGAGTAAAGATGTGCACCGGAATATCTCACGTCCATATTTGAAAATGATGTCAGTGCTACCAACTGCTGAAAAAACGCACTAGAAATTTGAGCTCAATGTTGGATATCTTGCAAGGTATGCATGGGAGCTATTCCAAAATTGGCACACATGTAGATAATATTATTTCAGTTTAATTTCCAGGAGGCCAACCATGACAGTGTTGCCAAAATAATTTTAAGCCTGCTGATAATACCAATTTTTAAATACATCTAACTTCTATACTATCAGTTGGATTTCAACCAAATTTCGTATGTGCTATGTGTACCATAACAGATATGGCTATAAGTATTGTTATGAGCAATCAGGGCTGCCAACTGTTAATAAATGCTGTCTATATTTTTTTACCCTAATATCAATATATCAGAAAGTATGCAAGCCAACAGCTCTATACTTTGCACACGTATAGCACCTGACATTCTAGATTAATTTGGAGTAATTAATATAAGGCAGTGCTGCCAACATGATTCTATGCCTGCTGATATGTCCAATTTTAAAATACATGTAACTTCTATACTAACAAATGGATTTCATCCAAAATTGGCACAACAAGATATCATAATATTTCAGATTATTTCTGACCAGCACACGCATGGTAGTGTTGGCAACATGATTTTACGCGTGCTGATAGATCCAGTGTCTAACTGCATGTAACGTCCATTGGACTTCAACCAAATTTTGTATTCTGTACCTTAAGAGATGGAACTAAGAATATATTCAGTCACCAGGGCTGCCAACTGTAGTGCTCTATGAGGCTACATTATACCAGGTATATTTTGAACTAATTAGATATTTCGATATTACCAACTTAATTTCGTCATTATTCTTGATAGGTTCATATACTGTAGAATAATCATTGGCATGAAAAGTAGGCTGTATAGTTCTTCACGGAACTTCTTGTTTTCTGTTAGTTCCATGTGTCAGTTCAGTAGTAGTAGTATTCATTATCATCCATAAAACAAATAAATAACACCACCGGGCGAAGCCGGGCACTACTGCTAGTTTCTTTTATATTTTATAGATTCAAGTTGGTAGCTGCGCTTAATGTTCACTCTCATAAAGTCATCACGTTGGTAACAGAGGGTCCTTGTAGGAAACTACTTAAATGTCAAGTACTGTGAACACAGGTTCATTGGCTCATTATAGTTATGGATTATAATGCTTGTATGATTCGTACGGCTGCCATCTTGAAAACATTTGACTGATGAACTTGTAGTTCGGGAGTCTGACGCTTCGCACATGAAGGTATGTTTATCCAAAGTTTGGTAGAGATCAGGTGATTAGTTTAGTCGTAAATATGTAAGCTTTGAACATTTGGGTGGCCGATATATTGTTTTCGTTGAGTTCGTTGAGATGGTGGTTATATAAAACATGACACTGAGGTCCCCTTTGCTACCTCTGTACCAAATGTGGTTCAATTCAGATTCACCGTGTTTCAATTTCCTATTTTACAAAATTGAAAGTAGGCTAATAGGCTGTTTGGATCTTCACATAACTACTTGTTATAATTGTTCTCGCTTGTATATACGCATATTGTTACAGAAGGCGGGAAACGATCACACGGAGTTTTACTTCTGTTTTATTTATGTGGTGGGGAGGTTTAAAAACTTCCGAACTGTCGAGGAAGTGTTAAGAATGACAGATTTTTTGACACATGTATTGATGAGAAGATGCAATGCTTGTAGGTTTCTCTTCAGAGATGTTTGTACGACATTTGTTGCTTAGAGGACAAATGAAAAAACTGTCTTTTCTTTATTTCTTTTGCCAACTCACTCTATTTGCATTTTTTTTTACTGTACACCTGTTGCATGTTGTGTGTATTAGAACAGCAATGTCGATTACATTATTATTATTATTTCACCTTATGTTTTGTGAAGCACAAAGTGTACGGTTAAGACTGTTCGCTGAACAGGTGGTATTATTAGTGTTCATCGTCACTTATCTGGCGCGAATTATGTGGTTTTTGATCCACAGCCGGCAGTTGTGGTGCGCTCTGAGGTGCGGCGCATGCGTAATTTGTCCAGCATGCTGGAACTCTGGCTACATCAGCCAGACAACGAGAAGCTTACAACAGTACGTGCCGCCATGGATATGTATAATATTTCTTCGTTTTGTCGTAAAGTAGGTTGTTTTTGTTTGTATATATAGGCCTACACTAAAAGAGAGAGAGAAAAAAAAGGAAACCAACCAGTACTTCCTCGTTGGCGACGCTTGCATACTGCTTTTGTTTATCAAACATATATTTTGTATGTCGTGGTCTTTTGCAGGGAAATAATTCGTTATGCTTTATTAATTACTTCTTATACAGTAGGTAGTGGAACGCAACTTATTTATTTTGGCTATTTACTTCCACAGCGCTATACGGATTGCAAATTCTTGTAGTACAAATAGAGCAATTTTATTGTAGTTATTATAAAGCTCCATTGAAAAAAGAAGATAAAATATGGAGGGTGGAAAGAAGACTATGAAGATGCATTACAAGGAAGATTTCGAGCATGGAAACGATGGTATTCAACAAAGAAAGAAGGTGATTATTTGGACTTCAAAAACCAAATAAAGCTAATGGCAAAAATGTTGAGTTCTGCGAAGATACATTTTGAAAAATCTCCGTTAAATCATGTTGGAGACGACTTTCAGAAACATATTACAAGACATTTCTGTAAAACCTACAAAACTGTGCTAACAAAGTATCAGCCACCATTTTTTATGTTTTAGACAGGAAACTGGGCAACTTGCTATTAAGAAAACAGAAAACTGTGAAATATTAGCAAAGCACTGGCACAAGCTCGTCAATTGTGAAAATCAGCGATGAGTTTTGATTAAGTAACTTAGAACCTAAAACTATATTTCTAAATTCAAAACCCCCAGATTAAATTGAAGTTCAGAATATAATATAAGAAATCAAGAATAGCAAGACTTCTGGAGATGATTCAACTGTCTCGGAAATGTGGAAATATGCCACCGATGATATGAAAGACTTCAAAAACGTGTAGAGGAAATTTGAGAAACTAAGCAATTTCCAGAAGAATGGAAACGTTTTCTCATTCATCCGTTACAGAAAAAGAGGGAATAGGGCAGATGTTAACAATTACAGTGGAGATTATTTACTGGCTTTTACGTACACAATCCTATCCAAAGCTCTTCAAAATCGTTTGGATGAGAAAGCGGAGGTACTGTGTCGAACAAATTCTAAATGTAAAATTGATCATCAAAGATTACGGTCTTAGCAGCAAAAATGCTGTCATAACATTCAAGAAGGCTTATGACTCCGTAGACAAACTCTCTTTAATTTCCTTGAAGAGTTTGGTGCAGATTTTAAAAGCGGTTTTTTTCTTACAGAAACAAGATAAAAACAACAACCGTGGAGTAATCTCTGAATCATTTGAAATATAACTGGAGTAAGGCAGGGTATGGAACCTTACACTACAAGGAAAGGGAATTCAAGAAATCAGACTAGGATATAAATAACTTAATTGTCTAGCTTTCGCAGATGATTTGTCGACATTTTCCGAAAACGTTGTTACCGCACGTGAAGAAGTAAACATTTTGAAAGAGACAGAGGAAACGGCAGGAATACAAATTTCTGTTGAGAAGACTGAATTCATAACGAACGTTAAAAATGTCTCTGAACACAATATACGGCAAAAGAGTGAATGAGTTTTGAGTGCCTAGGGCAAATAATGTAGCCAAACGGTCTAGATAAAATAAAGCAAACAGACCTCGGAGTTCAGAAAAATGAATTGGCCTGTCAACTAACGAAAGACACAACAAAAAATAACTTTCAGTAAAAACAAAAATCCAACAATTAACACTCACATAAAATCGGAATGTCTTGATGCAGCGGAATGCTTGGTCATTAAAAAAGAGAAAAAAAGGAAAAATCGAAGAATTGGATGAAAAGGAAAGTGCTTAGGAAAATATTTAGTCCAAGGAAAGTTGGGAATACAGTACTTGTATACGGAAAAGTAATAAAGAAATTGAAACTGAAGACACTATCAGATGCTCTCAGAAAAATCAGTTTTTTATGGTTCCAACGTTCGCCGCAAGGGGCTGGTTGTGATGGCATCTAATAGCCAAGTTTGCAGCTAGGTGTCGTGGACGATAGCATTTGGTATCAAATGTAGGAACTACTTGAAAATTAATTGTCTGCAGTCCTTACCTGAATCACATATAACACACACTAATACAGCCATCACAATTAACACCTGCTATCAGACAAATTCTATACACACTCATAGTACACGGGGCTACATGACCGTATTGTCGCAGCCCCTAAACTAAGGAACCAACCAACAAACCAACTTTCCACGTTGGATGGAATTCCTGTGTTCGTTGTGTCGCGTGTCAACTCTCCTTCCACTTTGTCTCCCCTAATTTGTCTCGTCATGAAATCGTGTATGTTCCTGACTTCGTGTGTGGTTCCTGTTTTGTTAAGTAACTACTGTATTTTTTTAGTTGTGTGATTATGGTGTTATTTGTTCTGGACGATATTTTGAGCCCTTTAAAAAAGATCTTATTTTGTATTTGTTACTGTTCACAAAATTGAAGCGCACGTATCCAGCTTTCTCTTTTGATGTTTTAACAAAATTTAGCGTACTATTTTGGGCTCGAAACTGGTTTCTTCGGATGTTAGAATGGCAATTTGAATTCCCTTAAACGTAGCCTGTTGTCATCGGTATTCTGAGAACTCTGTTTGCCCTGGAGCTGAATCCCGCTAATTTGTGGGACTTGGGTGATTAGATCGATTGTCAATGGCGTGAGATGTTTGTGGAGGTTTGTGATATATCGAGTATGGCGTGTTATAGTTTGAACGCATGATTGTTAAGTCCAGGTATTTTATGCGCTGATCAGTCTGAGTCTTGTGACAAGGTGGTGTTACTGATGACAATAATGTTCCACGATGACTAAATAGATAAAAGCATTGGGGATAAAAGCCAATTATAATTACTAAAAGAAAACTACGTTCTACAACATAACAATGGGGGTCTCAGACACTTCTGATTAAAAGACCGCAGTGTATGATATTGGAAGAAGTATGAATCGTTGGTAATTTTTTTTCATTTCTGAACATTGCTAGTGTCGGTAGCTATGTTGTTTATGTAGGAAATAACCTTGAAAATAAGAGGATATTTCTAATATCAATTGCAATGGAACTGATGAAGCCTCAGCATAACGAGATTTTTTGCTTTGAAGCGATGCAAAATTTATATTTTCTGTATGGAATATTAATGGCAATACTAGGAGCTATTTTTATTGTTTTTTTTTTCTTTGTGGACCTTGTTCAGAAACATCATGAACAAAGCCTAATTTCATTTTTAACAAACAATTATTTTCATGAAATAAAGGAGTAATTTATCACTACGCGCGAGAACTAGAAATGTAAGTCTTCCTATGACTTTCATGCCAATTAACTTGTATGTCAACTGCTTTTTAGCATACAACTACGCAGGTTATACAGTGAAGGCTCTCCCTATAAACCGGAGTTTTGCTGAGGCCGTGCCGCGGACAGGTCGCAATGACTCACCACTAGATTTATAGCAAGCATGTACCGATTACAAAAGTGGCTCGGGAAGCTCTGGATGGTGTCATAGCATTTATTACATACGCATCTGGCAAGAAACCTTATTTGTGTTGAAGACCGTAGCCTACCTCGTATCCTCTCCACATGGTTAGGTATAGAACAGAACATCGAATTTTCCTAGTGGAAACTTATCTTCTCAAGAAGAAGTCTTACAGTAAATTTGTTCATACGTTTCAGCGTCGTGCGATTTTTAATTGTGGGGGAATCTCAAACGAAAGTTAGGATATACAGAAACAATCCGCGTACTCTGGAGGCCTTCGAAGACGAAATAACTACACTATGATACGAAATATCAGTGAGAATGAATTACAGCGAGTTTACCAAAACTTCCTACGTTGGTGCAATGTGTGTTTAGAAAATGAAGAAGAGCATTTCCAGCCACTACTCTGAAATTCATGTAAGTAATGATAGTTACTAAATACGTTAAAAAGTGTAAATATTAAACTACACCGGTGTCCACAATTAAGGCAATAAACTGCTATTTTTCCGTCCTGTGGCTAATTCACGATATAACCAGACAAACTGTCCACAAATCTCCGTACAATCGTGTTCTGCCCGGAAGATGACATTCCTGTCATCGTACGACCATGCCAACGATGACATCAGTGCACCTGTCAAACGGGGTGGTGTTTACTGGGTAGATCCACATCAACAGTCGCTGTGTAATGCTCGGGTCTAAGCTGCGTGGACCTGAGAGGAATGTGCATCGCAGACTATCAGTAGTGGTGGTGACGAGTGATGAGGTTTCTCGGTCCTTGCGTAATAACAGAAGCAAATACATTAGTCGGTGACTCAGTCACTCATTCCCAACGCCACACTGGTTTCAGAAAAGACCCATGTTAGCAGTATTGGAATAGACGAGAATGTCAGGTAACACGGCGGGCTGTCGACAGGCTTCTCAATTCTCGCCTGCTCCTACCCTGCCTCTGCCCTTCATCCCGCAAGTTCACAGAGCTTAGAACCGAGCAATACAGTATGCAGTATGGCACAGAGAATACGCCTATATATAAGACCCTCTGCGGTGGAGGTCCATAGGAAGAATGGGAGTAGGACAGTCACAAAGTTATATGGCCCGATGGCTTAATGTGAATTGTTCTGTTGTTTCTTGGATGTGGCGACAGTTTGTAGAGACCGAAAATGTATCGAAGACCAGGACAGGGTCGAACACGTGTGACATCAGAACGAGAGAACCGTTATTCGGCTGTAAGGGCACGACGTGAGGGTACTGCCGTAGTACTGCACTGCAACTGGCATCTGACCTCGCAGCATCCACTGGAACAGTTGTATCGAGGCAAGCATTCAGAAGGCATCGGCAGATTGGCCTTTATTGTCGGAGACCTGCTGTATGTGTACCCCTGACGCGTCTGCACAGAAGGGAACGTATAAAGTGGAGTCAAGATGCCAACTGGACGGTAGAACAGTGGGCCAATGTTCTCTTCACAGATGAGTCCCGATTTGATATGCTCAGTGATTCTCGACGGATTCGCATCTGGACAGAACTTGGAGCATGATTTCGGTACTCAACATTGTGGAAAGAGACCGATACCTAGGAGGATAGTGTGGGCAGGGATTATGCTCACTACTCGAACACCTCTTCACGGAATTGTGCGGGTAAATCGGAATGGTTTGGTTGGTTGGTTGGTTGGTTGGTTGGTTTAGGGGCTGCGACAGCGTGGTCATGTAGCCCCGTGTACTTTGGGTGTGTGTAGAATCTGTCTGATAACCGGTGTTAATTGTGATGACTGTGTTAGTGTGTGTTATCTGTTTTTAATTCAAGTAAGGGCTGCAGACTTTTGAATTTTTCATATAGTTTCTACTTTTGCCGCCAAACGCCACCGTCAACGACTACTAGTTCAGAACTTAGCTACCAGACGCCACCGCAGTCGGCTCTTGGCAACGAACGTAGGAACCTAAGAGCGTTGATTACATTCTTAACCTATACAACTTAGCTTCACACAGGTGTAATTAGTGGAAGGTTCTTTAACATGCCATAAATCTACAACATGGGACCGCCGGCTTTACTTCCCCTCCGAAGGAAGGCATACTGAGGGATTTTTAACGCTCTTAAAATATCCGACGACTTCGGCCGGATTTGAACCCTCGATCTTGGGCATAGAAGCTTAGCATGCTAGCGACTACGCCACCGAAGCCGCTGCCAAGGTTTAACTGCTGTCAGGTATCGTGACGAGATCTTGGGACCTCATGTTCGGTTGTTGCGAGGTGTTGTGGGCCCAGACCTCGTACTGATGGATGATAATGTCCGACCTCATAGAGCACAGGTGGTTGATGTTTTCTTGGATACGGAGATATTGCACGCATAGTGTGGCCTGCTCGCTCTCCCGATTTCCGATTTGGAGTATGTCAGGTATGCACTAGCGAGACTACCGGTAGTTGCATCACGTCAACATCCACCAACCACTGTCCAAGACTTGCGAGCTGCTCTACAGGATGAATGGGCGTTATTGCCTCAATATGAGATTGATGACCTCATTCGCAGCATGACCCGCCGTTGTCTGACCTATATTACTGCCAGAGGTGAGCACATTAACCAGTTGTCGAAATGTGTGTGCAAATCGATGTTTACTTTCTGTATTCTTTACATTATTGCTACTTTACTATCACCTGTTTATACTGTTTTGTGGCAATATAAACTCAACATTTCAGTTTGTTGCTTTAATTTTGGACACCAGTGTAGTTGGGCGCTACGCTGCTGCTAGCGCCAGTGCCTTGCTCGACACGAGGCTAGCCACAGGGGCTCAGCCGTCACTCGTCTTATTCGAAGGAGGGCCCTCACTGGTGGTTTGGAAGTCCCGCAGCGTACTTCGTAGAAATGATAGAAATGTGGAAAGTGGGAATGGTTAATCCCCTCCTCTTCTTAATGATCGTTGGTGGGAGATGATGTACAGTACTTCTATAGATAACTTTCATAAATTAACCCGTCGACCCAGATTCGACTATGCCTGCTAGATATAAGTACAATTATCTAGAGATCCTGTTGCCTGTGTATTACATTTTTCGGCAAAATATTCTTAATTTATAAGTTTTAGAAGCCAGTAGCCATCGTAATTTTTTTTAAATTTTTAAACAAGCTAATTATTCTTTTACCCCTTAGTAAAGTGTTATTTAATTGGGCCCATTAATGTGATAGCCTAGCGGCTTGGGTGGCGTAGTTGGCAACACGCTGAGCTTCTATGCCCAAGATCGTGAGTTCAAACCTGGCCGAAGTCGTCGGATTTTTTAAGAGCGAAATCCCTCAGCATGCCTTCCTTCGGAGGGGAAGTAAAGCCGGCGGTCCCATGTAATAGATTTATGGCATGAAAAAGAACCTTCCATTAACTACACTTGTGGAAGCTAAAATGTGTAGGTTAGTTTGGTAACGCTATGTTAGTTACAACGTTCGCCGCCAGGTGCTGACTGCGATGGCATTTAGTAGCCACGTCCGCAGCTAGGTGTCGTGGACGGTAGCATTTGGTAGCAAAATTAGGAACTACTCGAAAAAATTAATCCTTAAGTACTTCTACCTGAATCACAGATAACACACACTAATACAGCCATCACATTTAACACCGGTTATCAGACAAATTCTATACACACCCAAAGTACACGGGGCTACATGACCGCGTTGTCGCAGCCCCTAAACTAAGGAACCAACTAACCAATGTGATAGCCGTCTGAAGAGCGATTCTTGTATTAACATATTCTACTCCGTTACATTTACTTTTCAACCGCAGTGTTTTTTAGTGTTCGTGTCTGTATTCTCCAGGCTCAAAAACTACTAGATTTGGATGCGTTTCCTCCACGGATTCCTTGCTGTTCGAGGCAGATGTATTGAATGCTATGTACAATTTTAATGCGTTATCGACGTGCTAAGCACAAATGATGATATTAACCAACTCGGAACAGAAGTGCGTGCATTTCACAAATCTGAAGCAACATCTGTACCATGCCTTCCTAAACTACTCAAAAGATATGTCGTATGAATTGGTGCGTTGAAATATAGTTACTCGGTTTACAGCAAGCATGTGTGACCGAAAATATATGGGTGGGAGGTGGGGGAGGTGTGTTTCACAGGTCGTTTTAATATTGAAAAAGCGGCTCACTGTTTCTGTATGTAGCCTATTGTTTTAGAAATTTGGGGCATGTGACATAATCTGAATTTTAATTTTAGCGGATAGTTACGAGTCATTCAATCGATTTTTAGGCTCACTCTTTATGGATAGATAATTGTTGTTGTATTTTTCTGAGTGGGGGGAGTGTCCTACGGTTTCTTTACTTTGTCCCTTTCGGTAAATTAGGAGAGACTAGAGCTATAATGTGTTATATTTGAATCATTTAAAATGCTTCTTTCTCTTCAGTGGCTGGGAATTAATGTTGTTAAGTAATTTTAGAGATTTGGGCATAAAGGTCATCAGCCCCATGTACTTTGGTGTATATTCAGTTTGATAACCTGTGTTTCTGATGACTAGTAGTGTGTGTAACTGTATTATTATTAGGGTCAGGGATTGCGTTAGTGTCCCGTGGGACCGTTGTCAGCGTAGGAATTGGTGATCTTATCTCCGGACTTGTTGCAGCTTCCCATCCCTGTCGTGATGGGTGAAACAACGCGCACGACTACGTCAGGGGTTAATAATGATGGACATATCGGCTGTTCACCCAAGTAAGGAGGTAACATCACATCAGGCGTGGTAGGTTGATAGCGATTGTTGTGTCCTGACTGTGAAAGTACTTCAGATGACGAATCATGTAGTTGGACATCAGCTATTCACACGGCGTGATTCGGTGCTTCCTCTGCCTATCTGAACCACGTGTGTGCTTGAAGTAATGGAGAGAACGAAATTGGCAGTAACCCAACCGGAAGATTGATAGTACAGTCGTTAGATAACCCTGCTTTTAAAGACGGGGATGTTCCTGATAAAGTTCAACGACCTTTATAACATAGCTGCTCTAGTTGTTTCACGTTACCTAACAGCCACCGTAGGGTCGTAGTTTATGTGGGCTTCTTGCTTGCATATTTACGCTTTCAGGGTTACTAAGCTAAAATTTTGTTTAGTAAAATTGTGTGAAATCGTCAATATGGCGTGTCTCAGACCGAAAATGTCTCCATAATTCATACAAAATCAGGTTCATTTGCTTAATTGAAGGCATACCCCTCTCCACCATTTTCAGTGGGTAATTACTTTACCTAGATCAGGGTGATGTAAATTAGCAATTTTGTCTAGTTTCCAGTTACTTTGCCTATTAACGTAATTTAATTACAGTTTGCATATTTTCCATGCTTCTGAACACCAGACAAGGTGGCTTTTGAGTTGGAACCGCGTCTGCTATCAAATGTCGCTTTCGTGCAATGCATGGAATACGTATAGGCCTATAATAATAATAATAATAATAATAATAATGATGATGATGATGATGATGATAATAATAATTGGTTTACTATAAATATTAATGAAGAAAAGTTGAGTTATATTTAAATGTTATAAAATCGTAGTCTCAATGGTCGTATTTTCCTATTTAAACGTTTCAAGTTAATTAATACTAGGCACGTCTGGAAAGTAAGTTACGGTTTTTATTTGCCCCGGCATTGCTGCGATCGCAGTTCGGTGCATGCGCGGTAGTTGCTTCGAGTCAAGGAGAAGGCGATGACGCCATTTTGAGATCGCTGTCGTTCACGCTTTATAGTACTTGGTCAGGACAGCGAACGAGTTGATTGAAAATCCCGCCGCTTGTGAGTTAGATTGTCATTCGTTTTCTGAATGCGAATAACATTAAACCAGTCCACATTCATCGACAGATTTGCGAGGTGTACGGAGAATATGCGATCAGTGATTCAATGGTAAGGAGAAGGGTACGACAGTTCAATGAAGGACGTGGTAAGTGCACGATGACGAACGAAGTGGGCGTCCATCGTTGGTTAATGAAGACTTGGTTCGTGTAATTACAAAACACGCCAAGGAAAACTTGACAGTTATACTGCGATATCTGATCTTTCTACGAACTTCTTCATGAAATTGTTTCCGAAAATGACATTTCGAAAATTGTGTACTCACCCTTAGCGACTTCCATCTCTTTTTGCACCTGAAACCGTTCCTTGGTGGACAAACATTCAACAACGATGACGAGCTCAAAGGACATGTTACCGCGTGGTTGACAACACTGAAGGCAACGTTTTATGAAGAAGGCTTACAAAAACTTGTGCCACGCTATTGCAAGTGCCTCCAAAATGATGGGAGCTTTAGGCGATTTGTAGTTTATTTTGCAATAAATAATAAGTTGTCTATCTGTGCTCGTTTTGTTTTTATTACCAAACGGAACTTACTTTCTGGACGTACAACGTATACCGATGTAATGACCAAGTAGCAAGTGCATAACACATAACACCATTATGGTCCATGAGGTGTTAGAAAGATTGATGTTTTAAAATGCAAACCGCACACTTTTGTTGGGGTTGGGGTCTCTTTATTTGGAAGATTTATATATCGTTCTTTTAGGAGGCTTGTCTTTGGAATATCCATGAAAGGTCACTCCTCCATTCCTATAGGTTGAACAGCTATACCACGGGACCCCAGCTGAGTCCGGCATTGCTTCCACTTACTTGTGCCGGGCTCCTCTCCGTCTTCTTTCCTGTCGACCTCCCTTGGTCAACTCTTGTTCTCTTCCGACCCCGACGGTATTAGGTTATCCGAGGACTTGGGAGTCTTTCACTTTCCCGCCTTAATTGGCCCTTGTCTCATCTTTCCTGATACCCTCCTTCTGTGAGGGGTCAGCCTTCTTTTCCTTTTACCTCCTGCCTTGTGCTCAAGGCCCTTAAGGAGGCAGGGTGTATGTAGCCCCACCACTTCTGGTGCACCCTAGATAATGCTACACCCTCAGGGGCTCACGGCTGGTGAGTTCTGGAGTTGGCGACCCCGAGGGATTCCTGAGCTGGGTCCGTTTTCCCCTTTTGTCCCTTACCTTTGGGGCGGACCCTCTCCTCTCTCCCCTCTCCTCTCCTCTCCTCTTTTCCTTATATTTCCTTTCTCTTTAAGATTCCCGCACTGTTTTTGTTACTTGGTTCACCGTGTATCTAAATTCCCTTTTAGCGATTTTAAGGTATTTTTAATCTACGTTGCATTTTGTACGTTTTTTCGATCTAAATTACATCTCGCGATTGTTTTCAACTTTAATTGCATTTTGTAAAGATTGACAATCTAAATTGCTTTTTGGTAAGTCTTTCAATGCAGGTAGCCGGGCCTTTTAGTGAGAATTTTGAATTTCAATTGCATTTTGTAAGTATTTTCAACCAAAACCGCATTTCGCACGAATTTTGAATCTAAATTGCATTTTGTTTGGTGGGCATTTTGCACATATTTTGATTCTTAATTGCATTGTGTGGGTATTTTGAATCTAAATTACATTTTGTCAAGTATTTTCAATCTAAATCCACATGAGTCGTTTGAATCTACCGTACATTTTGTAAGCATTTTCAACTTCAATTGCATTTTGTAAGTATTTTCAATTTCAATTGCATTTTGTAAGTATTTTGAACCTCAATTGCATTTTGTACGTAATTTCGATCTCATTTGCATTGTGTAAGTATTTTGAATTTCTATTGTATTTTGTAGGTATTTCGACGCTACATTGCATTTTGTACGTATTTTGAACCTAGCCTTCATTTTGTGGGTATTTTTCAATCTATTCCTTTTGTGAATCTTTTCGTTCTAAATTCCCTTTTGTAAGAACATTTTGTGAGTTGTTTCAATCTGAGTTCCTTTTTGTAAGTATTTTCCGTCTCACTTAATTTTCGTTCTGGTTTCCGTTTCATTAACATTTTCGCTATCACCCAGATCATTAGGGGCCGATAACCTAGATGTTAGGCCCCTTAAAACAACAATTATAATCATCATCATCATGAACAGCTAAACACAGAACAACAAACAAACAAACAAACAAACAAACAAACAAACATAAAGCAAATTATTGCGGGCGATTCAGAGACAATGTCAGTGAAAGTGAAATGGTGACGCATAGACAGCAAGTTCAATATGCATAGTGATTGGTGCTCTTTTGAATCGTGGAAGCATTGTGAGAGGAATTCTGCTTTCTACAGAAATACTATGTATTGGTTTTACGTCTCTTTTAACTACTGCACCTTTTAGAGACGCCAGGGTGCCGTAATTTTGCCTTGAAGGGGTTATTTTAAGCATCCCCAAATGCCAACTGACTGCGTTGTGAGTTTTCGAAAGATATTGCTCACTTGGAGAGATTAAATGGCATTATTTGATTCTGAGGCTCGGTATGTTCGCGCTAGTGGCCAGGAATGATTGTCTGCATGCTTTCCTTGACAACTGATGCAATGCATGTCCTGTGGTTATCATGTGTATTTATGGTCTTAGCTACAGGGACATAATATTGCCTAACCGGCTTGAAATATTTTCCTCAATTTAAGGCACAATGGTGAAGCCTTCGGCAGACTCCGAGTGGGGATTGCATGATAGTTAAAAAATGTTGAACCGCTCTTCCTTAGTGTCATTACGGAAGTCATGGAAGTATCTTCTCACGAGGTGACGCGGACGATCCTTATCTTCGCTGTCAGTTTAGTAAATGCATTCGGCAAGAATGGCGCCTTATCTCGCCCAGCACAACATGACGTGCGTATTATTTGAATTTATTTGCTATTTCTAATGTCTTTCTCGCCATGTATTGCGCCAAGTTGAAGGAAAGTTGTTGTTGTTTGGTATCAAGTATCCATCGGCATTATTAGCATTGATATGATATTTGGCTTTCATTATTAATTCTCTCTCCCCACTAGCATTATGGAATTGATTGTATAAAAAAGAAAGATAGAAGGGGCACGTGAGGATACCCAGTGAGAGTGGCGTATTTAGCATTTTCTTGTATTTTATGTGGCAATAACGTATATTAACGTGTTGACCACTCAGTGGCAGAATTAATCAGCAACACAGAGATACAATAGCAATTCCATGATTTATTGATTTATTTATTTACAAGCTGTCCACGGCATGCGTTGCAATGCCAATCAAAAAAGAAAATGTTGCTGTTATAATTCTGTTTGTTGAAAGTGCTTTTGGATACATTTTTTTTTTTCTCTTCCTGTTAACTGCCTCTAAAGTTTCAGAAACATTCGTGGGAGCGTACACAATAACTCACCAAAGTTTCATCGCAAGTGCATGAATGGTATATGAACGCATACGGGCCTTAGTTTAAACGACTCACGCGCCGTCACCCATTTATTGAATCTGCTCATACACTACCTATTGTAATATGAATTTACTAAGTCCATAAACCTTCGCAGGAATGTACACAACTACCTATCTCAAAGTTTCATCGCAATCGTATGAATGGTTTAAGAACGCATATGGGACTTTGTAACTATTCGTGCGCCGTCACTCATTTGTTGAATCTACTCGTGCGCTACCAACTGTGAAATGAATTTACTAAGTCATAAACCTTCACGGGAAGGTACACTACTACTCATCAAAGTGTCATCGCAATCGGATGAATGGTATATGAACGCATTCGGGACTTTATTGAAACGATTCACGCGCCGGCACTCATTTGTTGAAACTACTCGTGCGCTACCTATTGTAAAATAGATCTACTAAGTCAGAAACCTTTCCTGGAGTGTACACAACAACTCACGCAAGTTTTATCGCAATCCGATAAATTGTATATGAATGCAGACGAAACTTTGTTGACACGATTCGCGCGCTGTCACTCATTTCTTGAAACTTCTCGTGCCCTACCTATTGTAAAATGGATTTACTAAGTCAGAAACCTTCAGGGGAGTGTACATAACAACTCATCCACGTTTCAGCGCAATCGGATGAATGGTGTATGAACGCATCGAGGACACACAGACTTTCACGTAACATTCATTTTTAGCCCATTTTCATTTATGAAAAAAAAAAGATAGGCTTAGAAGATCACCTTTTGTCCGTGTGTGTGTGTGTGTGTGTGTGTGTGTGTGTGTGTGTGCGTGATACGTGTGTGTGTGTGTGTGTGTGTGTGTGTGATACGTGTGTGTGTGTGTGTGTGTGTGTGTGTGTGTCCCCTAATAAAATCTAAACGGCTGCAGCGATTTCAATGATACCGGGTAAGTTCATAGCACTATTCCGGACGACCCCGACCGTGCCCTTCAAATTTTGTTACGTCTCACCAATCCAACATGGCGGCTGTGCGAACTATTTCACCAGCATTCGATATCTCCGAAACAATTACCGATATCACCCTGGAATTGTGTACGGTGATAATGGGAACTACTAGAAGTTCACCTATGTGACTTTTGAAAACCTGGTAACTACAAAACCAACATGGCGGCCAAGCGAAGTTGCGACTTTTAAATAGACGTTTCTCGCGATTTAACCAACCAAATGGAATGAAACTTGGTACAGTATATGTTTATACACATTGTAATGCACCGACATCTAACTTCGTTCAATTGTTTACATAACCTCAATATGGCGGCTGTGCGAAATATTTCACCGGCATTCTATATCTCTGAAACTATTACCGGTATCACCCTGAAATTTTGTACGGAGATAAAGGGCACTACTGGAAGATCTATGAGACTTTCAAAAACCGATTAACTACAAAACGAACATGGCGGCCAAGCGAAGTTGACAGTTTTAAATGGACTTTTCTCGCGATTTAATGATCCAAACGCAATGAAACTTGGTACAGCAAATGTTTATACACATTGTAATGCACTGGTATGTAATTTAGTTCAATTGTTTACATAACCTCAAGATGGCGGCTGTGCGAATTTTAAGATAAGTTTTTATTCTTGTGTAGTAATCATGCGATCGAAGTGAAAGTTTGAATAATGAACCTACGCAATAATTTTCCTTTAATGCTACATGACCCTATGGCCTATACATATAACAATCTAACATGGCGACCATAGGCCTACGATATATTTAGACGGTTCTCAATATCTACGAATCTATTACAGCAATCAAACTGATTTTTTTAAATGTTCTTAGGGGCTATGAACATAAGTTCACCTATATGACTTTCAATAACCTGGTGATCACAAATCCAACATGGTGGCGACGAGAAGTATAAATATTCACATGGACGTTTCTCGCAATTTAACCATCCGAGTGCAGTGAAACTAGGTACAGTAAATCCTCATACAAATATTAATCCACTGGCATCTAATTTATTTCAATTGTTACCATAACCATAAGATGGCAGCTGAGCGAAATTTTAAAATCTCGTTTTTACTTCTTGTGTCCTAATCATGCGATTGAAGTTTGAATACTACACGTACACAATAATCTTCATGTAACAACACATAACTCTAAGGCGTACTGTAAATATATAAAAGTCCAGCATAGCGACCATCCGCAATATTTACTCGGTTCTCAATATCTACGAATCTATTACAGCAATCAAACTGAAATGTTGTATGTTGATAGTGGCAATTAACATAAGTAGGATAGGCTATATGAAAATAGGCTTTAGTTATTCACGGAACTACTTGTTATATATAGAGATAGAGATTTAGCATATGGCTTTTAGTGCCGGGAGTGTCCGAAGACATGTTCGGCACGATAGAGTTTGTAGCTGCTTCTATGCGGACACCCTTGGGGTGAGCTACAAGTACCGTTGCTTGTGGATGAGATGAAATTAATGAAACTGGGAAAGTTCAATTAGTTTGGCTACCACACGTCATTGACACCCAGCGACGAACGTTGGAACTTGGTAGAGCCAAATATCCTACAAATTGTAGTGGTAGGTTCTTTTTCGTGCCATAAATGTAAGGGGCCCGCCGGCTTTACTTCCCCTCCGAAGGAAGGCATACTGAAGGATTTTAACGCTCTTAAAACTCCGACGACTTCGGCCGGGTTTGAACCCGCGATCTTGGGCTTAGTTCAGCATGCTACCGACTACGCCACCGAAGCCATGATGAGAATGTGGGACAAGGAAGCATTCATCTTTTAATGCATAACCTTTCCCGTATTTTCTTCCCAGGATTTCTTAGAATAAATATTAGTACTCCTTCAAAATAGTGACATACTGAAAAAGAGGAAATAAAATTCAAATGCTGCCTAAAAATGTGTATAATAATAATAATAATAATAATATTAATAACAACTTAATAATATGTTTGTCACAAATATGTACTCGATTGTTCCATAAACTCAATTAACTTGGTTTCCAATTCTTTTGATACCTTTCAATAGTTGACTATTGCTTTTAGATCATTTAAAACCATTTACTTACAATGCTAATAGTTATCCGATTATTTATAATTCAGCGTTTACTAGCCAGCATCTGTTTTCAATTTCACTCCACTTTCAATGACGGCATTTGAACGGATTTAGTTCGAACAGAAGGGCAGATGACCTCGTAGTTCCGCCCCTTGAAACCTCAATAACTAACTTATTTCGAACAGGAGCTAACGAAAACTGTACTGTGGCCGTCCAAAACCAGGCCGAGAAATTGTGGTTTTCAAATGAGGAACAAATGGCGTCCCCGGAAAGTGTCTCGAGACGCGGGACTGTTTGCTGTCCCTTAAAATCGGGGACGCCTGACAACTCGGCTTGGTTACTTGGTGTAGGGTTGTTTTTCCTGTAAATTTCCCGTTGTTTGAATTAGTGGTACCCTGGGCTTGCATCATGTTATGTAAACTTCTAGAAGAATATATTTTTGTAACTTATATGATGATGAATATTGTTTTATGGGGTGAATGTGAGGCTTAGTAAACTCTGACCAAGTGTGGAAGAGGTTAATGTTTCCTCGAATGAAATTGCCATATAGGCCTACATAAAACAAAACAATAACCGGCCTAACCTCAAAATCTACCATTGTAGAAAAAAATTAGCCAACCCCTTGGAAGACTGGGATTTGCAAACCGTTACTATATTCTGTCTGCATGGTTCCATCTAATCTCTTTAAATTAAGCCATCAGCGGTAGTACCAGGTACCGGCGAGTCTTACGCTCCTTGCCCTGGAGTTAAAATTTGCGAGGGCTTTAAATTGTTTTAATAATTAATTATTGTTAATATTATGAAAAGAATCCACAGCCTGCTTCCAGTCTCCAACCGGGTCAGGAATGGAATGAATGAAGCCCCTATCTAGCGGCGAGGATATGAACTGTGCCGGCTGCCGAGGCCTGACGCACTCCTCTGGGGCAATGATTAAATGAATGACATATGAAATGAAATGATAGTGGAAAGTGTTGCTGGAATGAAATTTTGACAGGGAAAACCGGAGTACCCGGAGAAAAACCTGTCTGCCTCCGTTCTGTCCAGCACAGATCTCACATGGAGTGACCGGGATTTGAACCACGGACCCAACGGTGAGAGGCCGGCGTGCTGCCGCCTAAGCCACGGAGGCTTCTGTTAATATTATAATAGTAATAAATAAATAGTCCGCCCGGGGCAACTGTCGGTAGCGGAGCGGCCACCAGTTGACCCGGCGGCTTCTTGCATGGATTCGATTCTTGTTGGGTGTTAAAATTGGTGAGTAATATACTGTATAATTTTCCCATGAATTTATGTTAATTAAATGATTTGGGTTTAGGGGATTAAAGTTGTTTTAGACCGGACAAGATCGTCTCTCACACGTCCTACCATGGCATATCAACAGCAGCTTTAGGTTGATAATAATAATAATAATAATATAAAAAGAACTTTAAGTTGTTAAATAAAGGTTTAGGAAAGAAGAAAGACCGCTAGTGGGTTAGTTTTTGTAGTATGAAATATTGTAGATAGATTTTTAGTAAACAAGAGTTTAGTGCTTTTCAGTCGGTCAACACGAATGTACCCAAAAGAGATGGGTTATGCCCTAATCCTGAAATAAATTACATGAGATTAATAAAACACTAGGATGTAATTTATTTCAGGATTAGGGCATAACCCATCTCTTTTGGGTACATTCGTGTTGACCGACTGAAAAGCACTAAACTCTTGTTTACTAAGGCAACACTGAAAATATGGCTTCAAACACCACAAAGATTTTTAGTATTTATTTTAAAATAATAAATTGATATTAATAAGCCTCACATAGGGGGGGATTTGTGTGTATGTTTAATTGTAATGTAATGTATGGGTGAATGTTGGTGTAGTTACACTGTGATTGGCTGGATTTGAATAAAATAATGTGGCGGGGTGTGAGGTGGTCTTTGGAGTGATTGCTAGTGTT
This sequence comes from Meconema thalassinum, assembly GCA_946902985.2. Taxonomy (NCBI): domain Eukaryota; kingdom Metazoa; phylum Arthropoda; class Insecta; order Orthoptera; family Tettigoniidae; genus Meconema; species Meconema thalassinum. The sequence goes on along the minus strand of OX336393.1, from coordinate 174,594,065 downwards.
AATACCGGGATTTTTTTTGGGAATTGTTGTTGTTTAAGTGTGCGGCTGAAATGTTAGCTAGTTTTTAGGGGATTAACTGTAAAATGGGAGTTTTGGGTAGTCGGACGCGGTCGGGCATGGTCAGCCATTCAGCTGCTGGCCACGCCCGGCCGCGCTTAATTGTTTGTTTTTGTTTTTAGTGTGCTTGTGGAGTGGCGGTGAGAGCAGAAGGGGGGGGGGAGATGTGCTTTGGATGTTGTCTGGACTTCATTTGCCGGTGTTTTATGGCAGATTTAATATACCTGCACCCAGGGTAGGAAGCTGCGTGCATCCCTACACAGATTACACACGTGGGGGCTGTCTCTCGACACTGTGCATTCAGAGTGGCGATGAGGACTTCTACATCTGTTGAATCTAGCTTCCCCACACATGCGCTTAATGGACCTCCTGCATTGGTTTCTCGTTTTTCCGGTAGAATGAAGACAAGTTACACAAATTTTCAATAAACTTCTGCAACTAAAGGGGTGTACATATCTTAACTCACATATTCGTAGACTTAGATTAATAGTTTGAGTGTAAAGGATCGGATGATCGCTCGACGATCCAAACTACCAAAATCATAATAAATATCAATCCATATAAAATAGACCCATTTATTTATATTTTTATTTTTATTTTTTTAGCGTATGGCTTTTAGTGCCGGGAGTGTCCGAGGACATGTTCAGCTCGCCAGTTTTTGTAGCTGCTTCGAGGTGGACACCCAATGGGTGAGCTACACGTACCGTCGCGTGTGGAGTGTTGTATGAGGAGGAAAGTGTGATCGTAAGGTCAAGGAGTTGGAAGGTAGCGGCTGTGGCCTATAGTTAGGGACCAACCCCGGCATTTGCCTGGAAGGAAGATGGGAAACCACAGAAGACCATCTTCAAGGTTGCCGGCGCGGGGATTCTAACCACCTCGCCTCCCGGATGTGAGCGACTGCCAGCAGTCATGCCGTAACGACCACGGCTAACTCTCCCGGTATTTATTTACACTGCGGATAGTTACATATCGTAAACGCTTAGTTTATGTGGATTACAACGCACCCAAGGACGAACTTCTACGGAAGTCCAGTTTCGAAATGCGAACCTTTCACATTATTGATTGTTTTGTTGTTTGTGTTGAAGATGAAAGTTTGATACTTTACATAGGCCTACACACAAACAACATATCTAACTAACAAATCTTTAAATTTGGTTACTGTAGCACAACGGCGTTGAGAGTTGTGAATCTTTTTAAGTCGACGTTTCCCTCGAAACCCGCAAAAAAACGGTACTTTTTATATTACACCTGCCATAAAAAATATTAAAATACGTTTCTAAAAGTTACCTTTATCATCAATCAACGCAGAAATAAACAAGGAAACTGGTGATGTTACTTGTTTTCCTGTAGGTCTTTCGGTTATTTTGCTATTTATCTCCAAACTCGGGTGCACATAATTTCTGCTCCGACAATAGTCATCCAAGCGTATCAATTAGGCTCATGTAAGTTTTTCTGGTTTAGGGAATAATACCCATAACAATTTGGGAACAATCGTGTTGACTGACTGAAAAACATCTACACTTATTTTCTAAGGCAACATTGAAAAATTGCTTCCAACACAATAATGTTGCTAACAACATTTTTATTTTTTTATTTTGAAGAAAAACGGACAGCAATCCTGCGTTAACATAAATAGTGTTTGAATTCAGTGTCACTTAAATACTCGGCCTTGCATCTGTATGGTTGTACACCCTGTGGTGTAGTGGTTAGTATTGTTGGTTAGTTCGTTTATTGGGTTTTAAAGGGCGGAACAGCGAGGTCATTTGCCCCTAGCATTGTCGGCTACGATCCCAGATGCCCGGGTTCGATTCCCGTGTCTGCCAATAAATTTAACTCTGGTCTGAGGTACTGGAGTGTTATTGGCATGCATGTCACCCACGTGGTGTCAATTTCGAAGTCTTGCACAAGGGGAGTGAACTATAGGTTTTGTCTTTGCTTTTCCTAAATGAACTTTTATTCTATTAACACAGCATAGCCTAATAATAATATCGTATGGCTTCGGGTGCCGGGTGCAAGCTTTGTTATTTGCACCCAGAGGACAGCTTGCATGTCGAATTTCGTCGTACCTTGGAACGCTATGAAAGTCAAGGAGGTTAGATATCTAAGCTCCTTGACACTATAGCGCTTTCTAGTAGAGAATGGAGGAACTTTAGTGTTGGCGGAAAATCCCGAGATTAATTTTGCCATTATGAACACGGCCTACTGAATTCAAATTCGTTCTTTAACATTCCAACAACGTATGACATGCATGTCGTGATTTTTTCGCCTTTCAAAAATCACTTACCACGGCCAGGAGCGAACGTGCAAGCTTGGGGTTGGTAGTCTGACACGTTAACCACTCACCCACCGTGGCAAGCACAGCATAGCCTATTTGGCCAATAGTCTTACTACAATTGCAAAGTGCAAAAAAAAAAAGTTTCTCGTCGCCCAATGCCCGCTTATCTAGCGCAAAGACGGCTGGAAAATGTGCGGATTTAGTGGGAAACCACTGAACCTGCCAGTACTGAACTTCTTAGTCTGAGGACGGCCATGGTGTAACTACAATGGTGAGGCGGATCGCTCCCTCTCTCTTGTGCGGATGACGTCACAACGGGGGCATTGCGTTCGGTGACACAGCACGAAGTACATGCATTTGACACGGCTCTGGTCTTAAGTTGAAGGCATAATTAATAAATAAAATGTATTATAACACTCAACATACTTTGTATTGTGAACTCTGATAATAATGTTGGTAATTATGAATGCGCCGTACCTCTAAAATATATTAATAGTCCAATAACGAGATCAACTATTTTCTTACATTGATGAATTTACACATTTTGCGATTCAATTTTCTCTGTGAATTGCCGAAAATTATTTTTCTGTTCAAGCCAAGCAACCTAATATATGCTCGGGTTCGAGTTAAACAGTGAATAACCTCATATGCAATATTAATAGGCTATGAGGCAATTTTTAAAAGGTCCTGCTGGTTACTTCATTGAATATAAACATACCATTTGATAGCGAAATGTCATGAAATTTATGAAACTCAGCGTCCATTGTTGTTTCAACTTCCATATGTTCATTATAGGGATACAAACGATTTCCCCTTGAAATAAACTGGAGCCAATCTGGGCCTTCATTACTGGGTTAATGTTCTTGAGATACAAAGTACACGGGACTACATGACCGCGTTGTCGCAGCGCCTAAACTGAGGAACCAACCAATGTTCTTGAGATAATGTTCGCAAATTTTTGTACTTAGCCCTGAATCTATGTGCTACATATCCTGTACTGTATTTTAAACCTTCATGGTTCATTTCATCTTTAAAATCTGAGACATCAAATTCATCCAACAATTCATTCTGATGATCGGTCATTTTAAACAAACTCATATTCATTTCCACAGTTTCGTAATTTGATTCAATAAATAAACTGGAAACTAGTTTTTCTTAGTCAGGAGCATCCACGATATCAGGAATATGTTTGGCAACATTCACTAACGCAGTCTGCGAGAAACAGGTAGGCCTATCGGTTTCTGTTTCCATTGGTTTAATCAGACACTTTTCGTCAATATCCTCCTCCTCTGTATTTATATTTAAAGTAAACACTGAAGCAGAGGGCTTGTCCAAAATGAACCATCTCAATCTACAGTTTACTTAATATCCAGAGGATATGGGTGATCATTAGAGCCTCCCATTCCTCTAATATATGTGAGAAGGTTCTCCAAAATATCTTGATTTAGACGATAAGTTATTATGTACTCGACTTGGTACATCGGCTTCAAGCATCTAAAAAGGTTAACTAGATACGTGTTGCTGAGTAGAATTCCTTTTCGAAATGGGAGCAAGGTTTTATGTCGGTCAACTTTCATGGACGTTATCAACTCATTGACATTATTTAGCACACTGATTTGCTTCTCAAAATCAGTACCAAATGCATTTCCTTCAGAATGATGATGATGATGATGATGATAATTGTTGTTTTAAGGGGTCTAACATCTAAGTTATCAGCCCCTAATGGTTTGGGTGATAGTGAAAGATAAGATGAGAATGAAAACTATAACTAATACTAACTACAGACTTACATACTAAAAGAAGAAATGGTAAACAAACAAAGGATAAGGCAATTAAAGGACAGGAAGAAAAGAAATGACCTCAACCCACGAATAATGAGGATTGAAGGACTTGGAAGGAAGGAGAGCCATGAAAGGCGGTTAGGAAAGAGGAGAGGGCCCATCCCAAAGTCAGTGGTAAAAGGGGACAAAACGGACCCAGCTCAGGAATCCCTCGGGATCGCCAACTCCCGAACTCACCAGCCGTAAGCCCCTGAGGTTGTAGCAATATCCAGGGTGCACCAGATGTGGTGGGGCTACACCCACCCTACCTCCTTGAGGGCCTTGAGCAGAAGGCAGGAGATAACATGAAAAGAAAAAGAAGGCTGACCCCTCGCAGAAGGAGGGTATCAGGAAAGATGAGACAAGGGCCAATTGAGGCGGAAAAGGAAGAGACTCCCTAGGCCTCGGAAAACCCTCGGGGTCGGAAGAGAACAAGAGTTGACCAAGAGAGGTCGACAGGAAAGAAGACGAAGAGGAGCCCGGCATAAGTAAGTGGAAGCAATGCCGGACTCAGCTGGGATCCCGTGGTCACCAACCCACGTCCCACAAGTTATGATCCCCTGGGGGCTTTCAGAATGACTCCCAAATTTGTTTTTAGCATTAAGTAAGCCAAACCAGTCAATTATTAATTTTATACATCTAGCAGCTTCTTCTCAGTCAATGTTTTTCATCAAACCTTTCCCTCCACACAATTCAAGAGCCTTTGATACCTGGTTTGAAAGTACTTGAGCTGCAGGCCGAAATTTTTGTCTCTCTGGTCCCTTTAAGTCTAAAAGATATCTGCTAATTTTGTGCGCAGTAGTGAGTTCAGAAGAAGACATACAAATTAGTAGTTCCAAAACATTCCTTGCTCACCTTTTTCCCATTGAGCAGTACACATCCCTGATCTTATTACGGACAAATCTAACAAACGATTTCTCACAAGTTTCAATAAATGAGGAATGTTTGGAAACACAAACACCTTTAACGAACCGTTGCTTGGATGATTGAAGACACATTCGTTATTATGCCGTTGACAGAGATTGAAATACAATACTTTCACTAGCAACGTACACACCTGTCAACATTAACATCATTATTTCAATCGACTGCAGATTCACGCGCCTGACTCCCGCCTTTAGCCACAAGTCACGGCTGCTCCCGTTGTGTCGTCATCCGCACGAGAGAGAGGGAGCGATCCGCCTCACCATTGTAGTTACACCATGAGGACGGCATAGCTTGTCGTGAAGCTGGCTACGTTGTATTGCAACCATTGTTTCACGGTTCATTGATACATTTTCTGAAGCATAACCTTTCTTCAAGGTTACGAAGTTTATAAAGAGAAACATGTCCGCTAACAGAGGATAGTACTTACGTCTTATCTCTTCGATTTGTACACGGTTCATGGTATTGTCAAATGGCATCCATTTAAAGCGGGAATTTATGATCTCTTTCATTAGACTTTCCAAATGAGTGTTTAAGAGTAATGCCCCTTTGCACGTGTCATTTACTGCCTGCTTCTATATGTTTGAACTCACGTGTTCGCCATTTGATCACATTTCGATCAAACTTAGTGTAATTAGCATCATCCTAACAGATCAAAACTTGTCGTACACGGATTGGTTTAGCTTGGTTTGGGATTTGGCATGTTTCGAGAGTAGGCTATGTCTATGTGCTGTTAGCAGTATCATAAAACTGTACCTGTAATACATTCAAACTGGTTTATCAAATTAATTGACAGCTCTTTATTTCCTCTGTAAGACTTTCACGGCTCATTTCATGTAACTTATATTATTTACGTTATCATGTTTGACAGATGCGAACGAAACGTTGTAATAGATTTGTACCCTACATGTATTTCCAGCACAAATCATACTCTGGATGTATGACAAACTGCGCTACCTACAAGAAAATGCAAGGATGGTACTTCTTGATGTTTGTGAGGGTATCTTTCACAGTAATAACCCTTCATAATTAACATTTCCCGTCGGGAAAGAAAACACATTCCTTTAAATACAAGGGTTTTTATTCCTATTCCTAATCACACATACATTTTTAAGCAGGTGGAAACAATGCATGGTTGCTGATGTGTTCGATAATTCCTCGGCTAAAACGATATGCCATTATGACATGATAAAATACTTCAAAATTATTATTCTTGTCACAAGATACTGGATTGTTTTTAATGTGTTTTGACTAGGCTTCTGTTATAAATAACTATCTTTAGTCGACTTCGTCCGCATATACAGCATACAGAACATTTTCCAGCTGTTAACAATACTATATTTCCGTGCGTATCGTTTTCCGTGATTTATGTACCCATAGAGTCATGTCCTCACCATATAGTGTGAATGCCACTATTTCGGTGCTAGGATATTGTTCAGACGGATGCTTATATATTATTGCTCTCGTATTATTTGATGAGTAAGCCTCCGTGGCTTAGGTGGCAGCACGCCGGCCTCTCACCGCTGGGTCCGTGGTTCAAATCCCGGTCACTCCATGTGAGATCTGTGCTGGACAAAACGGAGGCAGACAGGTATTTCTCCGGGTACTCCGGTTTTCCCTGTCAACATTTCATTCCAGCAACACTCTCCACTATCATTTCATTTCATCCGTCATTCATTTAATCATTGCCCCAGAGGAGTGCGTCAGGCCTCGGCAGCCGGCACAGTTCATATCCTCGCCGCTAGATGGGGGCTTCATTCATTCATTCCATTCCTGACCCGGTCGGAGACTGGAAGCAGGCTGTGGATTTTCATTTCATTATTTGATGAAACCGTGCTAGCCGAGAGCTAGCCGAGTGCAATCGTAGTATTAGAGTGTTAGGAATCCCGGAACAACTTAAGAAAATCCGGTAAAGGAAGATGAGAGAAAAAGTAAATAAGAGTTTCAGGCTGAGTTTATTGGGTGGCCAGCTTGTATTATAAGTAATGGATATAAAATAAATTGTAAATTGCGTATTGCCAAAAGCCTAGTTTGTGGCGGAAACGACTGTCAGTAAACAGCAGCCTCCAGGATCTGACAAATGAATCCCAGAAAGGACATTGGTTGTAGGCCGTCAGATTGTAAGCAGAGTGGCGAAGCAACAGTGAATGCCTTGGAGTAAACACGAAGTCTAAGAGTAATGGCAAGTACACTGAAGAAAATGGAAATTGCAACACCATGAAGGCATTGGTCGTTTGTGTTGATTTTCAAGATATGGAACGATGCCATGTAGGTATGTAAACGATCAAAGTTTCAGACCCATTGGATTGTTGCTACAGGTCTCCCCACGTGATTGGTCGCGGAGGTATCAACTCCAGTATACGGACTCTGGTGTAGCGTAGTTGACTTGCAGTCTGTGCAGTGAATTGTTCCCCGTCAAACATGCCTCGACGACAGAGAAGAGCACGCTATCAACAACTGTCGCCGTTTGAGAGGGCTCGGATAATTGGGCTGTGTGAGACTGGATTATCGCTAAGGACTGTCGCTGCACGTGTTGGCCGACAGGCATCTACGGTACAACGTGTATGGCAGCAGTGGCCAAATGAAGGTACCCACACTCGTAGACCTGGCACAGGCCCAGCGCGACAGACAACTGCGAGAGAGGATCGCCGCATCATTCGGATGGCCCGGATGGCACCCCACGTTACACGACAAACAGTTGGTAATCTCCTGCGTGCAGCTGGCTTACGATCCCGTGTCCCTGCAGAAGGTGTTCCATTGACCCCACAACAGCGACGTGTAAGGCTGGCCTGGTGTTGAGAACGATCGACGTGGGTCGACGAATGGCATAGGGTCGTCTTTAGTGATGAAACGCGCTTCTGTCTTGTCCGCAGTGATCGCCGGAATCGTGTGCGCCAACGTACCGGGGAGAGGGGCCGCCCAGAGCTTATTGTCGAGAGGCACACAGGGCCAACACCAAGCATTATGGTCTGGGGAGCTATTGGCCTTAATGTGTAATCCCAATTAGTGCTTGTTGAGGACACTATGACTAGAGCCCTGCGCGGATAAACAAAACGTTATCCGCATCCGCCCCGCAACCGCACGACTGTTATCCGCATCCGCCCCGCATCCGCATGACTGTTATCCGCATCCGCCCCTCATCCGCATGACTGTTATCCGCATGCGCGTGACTTTTATCCAAATCCGCTGATATTTTCAATATTATTTTTAATTTATTAGATAAAGCATAAAGTGATAATCCAACACATTTAGACATTTGAGGAGAAAGTCGTTCCTGACAATTTGCTTCATTGCAAGTTGGATGACACTTCTGGTTTCTTGACCGCTTTAGACAAAAAACTGGCTACTTTTGCACTTGTGCCTCAGTAAGTTTGATGTGCCTGATTTGTTTCCTAAGTATGAATACACTTTTTTACATGTAGAACACCCTACTATGTTGTTCACCTTTTCGTTTCCATTGAAAGTGTAACCAAATATCGGCCATATCGTTGACTTGAGCTTTGTTTCACGCGTTATTGAATATTCACCTTGTTTTATTTTAATACATAGTTTATCCATGTTGGTGAAATGATGTTCATACTCACGGCCTGCTCACGGTCGCGGTAACATTCACTACGTGAACTTCTCTTTACGCTAGGAGAAAGGGATTGACATGTGGCCGGAAATATCAAGTCAGTCATCATCCTTCTGCTTCTTGACTCATCCATGTTCGCACATAGTTGATGCCATAACTCTCCGTTGCAATATCACAGCCTAAGTGCTTCAGTGCCAAGTTGGAAATAAATCTACTGATAAACCTGGAACCAAATCTTCCAGGATAGATTAGACGGCGAAGTAGCTGACTTGAGGAATGTTAATGATGTCACTACGATGAACTATCAAGCTCATTGACAGCATTATATCTCGTACGTATAGTAATAATGGCAGTGAGAATTGATGATGATGTGATGTCAAGCATCTACTACAAACATATGGTACTTAATAAAATGTAGTTGAAAGCATAATGAGTAAAATAATCTTCTCGTGTATAAGTGCAATACGTGCCTGAATATTTCGTACGCAATAGGCTTTAGGAGTATTCCTCTTTTAAGCATGAATCAGTAGATTGGCATATCAAATATGTAATATTATCGTAAGTTTGTATTCTAAAAACTATCCGCAAATTTACTCGAAACATTATCCGCTATCCGCACAGCCATGCAAACTATATCCGCGTGGCGAAAATATTTGCGGATATCCGCGGGTTTATCCGCGGATATCCGCATCCGCGCAGGGCTTTAACTATGACTGCTCGACAGTACGTTGATAGGGTACTCAATCCAGTGGTTGTCCCTATCATTGCGAACATTGCTAATGGGATGTTTCAGCAGGACAATGCCCGGATTCGCACTGCACGCATCTCCGGAGAAGCTCTCCACGACCATCACAGACTTAGAATAGCCCGCCAGATCCCCGGACCTCAGTCCTATTGAGCATGTTTGGGACATGATGGGTCGACAACTGGCCAACCGTCCTCAGCCACCCACTACTCTGGAGCAACTGACCCGTGCAGTGCAGCAAGCATGGGCCACAATTCCTCAGGAAGCGATCCAGGACCTTATTGACTCCATGCCTCGCCCAATTCATCAATGTATTGCAGCTCGTGGTGGGCACATCCTGTATTGATTGTTGTCCAAACTTGCGGTCAGAGGGACCTGAAAGTGTAATCATTGAATCATCGAATCACAACCGAACACTCGTCCTGCATGTTCAATTGCAGCAATGTAGCACCACTCCTTCTGGGTGTTGCTATTTCCATTTTCTTCAGCGTATATACTGCCGGGCCCTGCAAAAATAGAAATAACATTATGGGTTTAATGTTACTTTGAGTTCGTTGCAGTCAATTGCTACATGTTTCCCGCAAAAACCCCTAGTGCAGCGAATCCACGACCTACTAGCCGGGCTGTGCCACGCTGACACTCGAATCACATGGGAATTGCGGGAAATGAGTTAGCAGATCAAACTGCAAAAGAGGCGGTAATACTACCACCTCGACCAATGGAGGTACCCGCTCGAGATATTCGCTCCCAGTTACGCCTTCAAGTTCTGGCTTTTTGGGAGAGTCAGTGGCTAGCTGACCCACTGCCCAGTAAACTGAGATCGATCAAGGGAACTACTCGCGTGTGGCGGAGCTCCTTCCGGGCCCGGAGAGAGTCCGTCATTTTGTGTAGGCTAAGGATAGGTCATACAAGATCCACCCACTCGTACCTAATGAGAAGGGAAGACCCCCAACTTTGTACCTGTGGAGCCGTATTCACCGTGGCCCACATTTTCACCGAGTGTGTGGATCTTGCTGACTTACGAAGAAACCTTGGTTTGCAGACGACACTCAAACTTATATTAGCCGATGACGCGGTGGCTGCTGATCGCGTTATCCGTTTTATAAGTGAGAGTGGGTTAGGGCCAGCAATCTAAATTTTCCAGTGAACATTGACTCAACGACTTGTTCGTTTTTGAATGATAATGTTTTGTTTTTTCCGTAATTTTTGTTTATTTTTATGATTTTTATTTTTATTTAATTTCTTTTTTTTTTGTTTTATTAATTTTTGGTCTTTTTAAATTTACATGTCCACCTCAAAATTTTAAATTCAATTCAAAATTTGTATTCTTTAATCTGTGTTAAGAGGGGCAGATGACCTCGTAGTTCCGCCCCTTAAAACAACAATAACTAACAAACTTACTTTGAGCTGATGTGGATTAAGGGACGTCACAGTTCCCGAGCTTTGCCCTTTAACATGCCATCTAAGCTACTGACACGAATTGGTCGCATTTATACACCCCTCAATGAAATCAGACTACTGTCGACCAAAATATTATGTTCACTCGAGTTTGAAGGTTGTTTGTGAATTAACCAATATACCTACATAAAATCCAGTAACATCATTTTCGTTCTATTTTACGTTAGTTCATGTAGGTTTGGAATTTTTAATTTATATTTTAATATTTTTATCGCAGGTGCCCGTTTTTTAAGCGTGTTTCAACCATGCGTCACATTTAAGAATTATTATCTCACAAACCCGTCATCAGATCGAATCCAAATTTTAACACAATATACATTGGAATGTTGTATAATTTTTTTTTTTATTTCAAAATTTTGTGTGTCCAAGAAATAAAGTTATCAAATTTGTAAGGTAACTTTTTCACGGCTCGGTGTCGTTGGAAAATGTAGTTCTTGGTCGCGTTGTAATCCTTATACATCAAAAAGTTATGCTGTATGACTGAAATACGTAAATTAATTCAATTATTTTATATCGGTTTGTATTTGTACGGCGAAAATGAATTTTTAAAAATGTCCTTTTAGTCGAAATAAGATGTGGTTCACCAGCAAGCCGCTCCGGGGAATGCTGTACAGCGTTGCTGAATGGAGCCCATCACTTCCGACTTCCGAGCGAGGCGCGCCATGACGCGTGTTGGGCTCCATCTTGGCAACGCTTGCACAGCTTTCCCCGGAGCGGCTAGCTGGTGAACCATGTCTAATTCCCCCGTACAAATACAAACCGACATAAACTAATTGAATTAATTTACGTATTTCACAGGCATACAGCATAACTTTTTGATGTATAAGGATTACAACGCGACCAAGAACTACATTTTCCAACGACCCGAGCCGAGAAAAAGTTACCTTACAAAAATGACAACAACTTTCTTTCTTGGGCACACAAAATTTTGAAATTAATAAACCCGTTATACAACATTCCAATGTATATTGTGTTAAAATTTGGATTCGATCTGATGACAGGTTTGTGAAATAATAATTCCTTAATGTGACGCATGGTTGAAACACGCTTAAAAACGGACACTTTTTGTGTTCCAACTGCGATAAAAAAATATTGAAATATAAATTAAAAATTCCAAACCTACACGAACTAACGTAAAATAGAACTATGAAAATGATGATGTAATTGGATTTTATGTAGGTCTATTGGTTACTTCACAAACAATCTTCAAACTCGAGTGAACACAATATTTTGGCCGACCGTAAGCTGGATGTCTTCAGCTTTCCAATTAAGTCCGAATGGGTTAAATTTAGAATGCATTTGGAATTCTGATTTTTTTGGAATATTTAATGTGAAGCCCAATATTGTATTTACATTCATTTAATTACATTGTAAGGATATATCTATTATATTATTTTATATATTTCTTTTAATTATACATTTATTATATAGTTTTTTCATATCAAACATTTGTTATTAGACTTTTAAGTATAACATTAGTATTTTAATTCTTAATTGATCTGAGGAAGACCTCAATGTCAGGCCGATACATGTACCTATCCTATAATATATAATAGATATGTTTTAATTCAAGTACCGGTATTGATTGGCGTATACTTGAAATGAAAATCCACAGCCTGCTTCCAGTCTCCGACCGGGTCAGGAATGGAATGAATGAAGCCCCCATCTAGCGGCGAGGATATGAACTGTGCCGGCTGCCGAAGCCTGACGCACTCCCCTGGGGCAATGATTAAATGAATGACAGATGAAATGAAATGATAGTGGAGAGTGTTGCTGGAATGAAATTTTGACAGGGAAAACCGGAGTACCCGGAGAAAAACCTGTCTGCCTCCGTTTTGTCCAGCACAGATCTCACTTGGAGTGACCGGGATTTGAACCACGGACCCAGCGGTGAGAGGCTGGCGTGCTGCCGCCTAAGCCACGGAGGCTTCCGGCGTATACTTAAAACTTCAAAATTAAATTTAGACCCATCAGAGAGATAAAAAGAATCCCAAATGAGTGGTTGTCTAGTTTACTTTGAGCCACCTTATTTTCTATGTTATCTACGCCATGATAGTATGAGTAGGTTGCCTTTAAATCGGGAGACCAATTATATTTGTCATTCAATATTGGTATAGAATTATTACGTAAACACGTTTGTTGCGGTAATATAAAATAAAAACGTACAGTCGAATTCCCAAGTATTTTTATTTCACTGGTGTACTATATACTTGTCATTACTTTTAGCCGTCGTGCTTACTTCACAATGGCGGCTTCGGTGGCGTAGTTGGTAGCATGCTGAGCTTCTATGCCCAAGATAGCGGGTTCAAACCCGGCCGAAGCCGTCGGATTTTTAAGAGCGTTAAAAATCCCTCAGTATGCCTTCCTTCGGAGGGGAAGTAAAGCCGGCGGTCCCATGTCATAGACTTATGGCATGTTAAAGAACCTTCCACTAATTACACCTGTGTGAAGCTAAATTGTATAGGCTAAGAATGTAAACAACGCTCTTAGGTTTCTACGTTCGTTGCCAAGAGCCGACTGCGGTGGCGTCTAGTAGCTAAGTTCTGAACTAGTCCTAGTAGTCGTTGACGGTGGCGTTTGGCGGCATAAGTAGGAACTATTTGAAAAATTCAAAGTTTCAGTCGTTACTTGAATTAAAAAGCAGATACACACACTAATACAGCCATCACAATTAACACCGGTTATCAGACATATTCTACACACATCCAAAGTACACGGGGCTACATGACCGCGTTGTCGCAGCCCCTAAACGGAGGAACCAACCAACCTTACTTCATAATTCATAATTCTGATCGACAAACATAATTGGGATTCCGACTTAAGGGCTGCCTACTCATAGTACGGTATCATGTCATTATGTTAACATTAGAAAATAAATAAGCAACCTCTGACTGAAAAAAAAAGTTAGCTTTCTGGTGAGTCTAAATTTAACCCATTCTGACTTAATTGGAAAGCGGATAGTGGATGGAAAAGACAGTGTAAACTATCATGCCTGTCGATGGCGTCCACATAAATATTGATGTGAGAGACTTTAAATGGTTTGCCTTTAACAATGTGAGGCGTTGTTATCCCTCATCATTGTACGTAGTGGGTGATTGTGGTTGGTAACGATTGTACTTACCATAAAATTTCTGAAATTGAGATCCATGGCTAGACAAAGTAAAGAGTGGGACAGCGCGACGGGGTGCAGGCACGAGGTGGTGATCGATACGAGAGCTGCAGCTGGCCCCGCCTACAACACAAGAAGACGCGCGACAATACTTCATTAATTAGTCCATCTGCTTCTTGTGATCTTGTGGCGTCATTGTTATTAATAAATGATTAATGTAGGTTATACCCTAATTTGGAGGAATGTGTTCGTGGCACTATCCCAGCACTGGTCTGGCATCGGAAAACTATTTCGAATATGTCAGCGAGGAGAATCGAACCCACCTGTTCCTCGTGCCATTGGATAGAGTCCGCACTGGTATTCACGAATTGATTGCCGGCGGTCGAGATGGGAACTATTCTTTGTTTACTTGTGTCGCACGACAGCCTGCTTCGTTGACAGGTACAGTTGCGTGAGTAGGATATGACTCAGCTCCAGTAGCCTCAGTCATCGTTTAAATGTCCGAGGTGACATGAGCTCCTTTGACGCGCAATGCTGCTTGAGTTATGTGCAGAATGCACTCTGTCATCGCTGTGTTCCCCGCTTCGCCCCGCGGGGCAGCTGCTACGATAAACAACAAACACTGGCGCAGCCACGCTCAGCGGCAATCAAATCTTAAATGGGTAATACGTGGTGAGGCGCATTGAGGAACACTGGTCTCTTAACACAAGGACTGTTATTCACGATGATCTTGTTGCTTGCAGACCAATCAAGAAATCCTACTAATACTCTAGAATGTCGACTACAGTAGTCGACTCTTACCGTTGAAGACTGTTCAAAATCAACGTGCGTGAGTTATACTGTATGTAGTTTAATGATATGTACAGTATATATCTGCCCTTGATTATTACCCTTTTAGGGCTTCGGTGGCGTAGTCGGTAGCATGCTGAACTGCTATGCCCAAAATCGCGGGTTCAAATCCGGGCGAAGTTGTAGGATTTTTAAAAGCGTTAAAAATCCTTCAGTATGCCTTCCTTCCGAGGGGGTCTATGCCATAGATTTATGGCTCGTAAAAGATGCTACCAGTGCAATTGGTAGTGTGTAGCAACATTTGTAGGTTATATTTGGCTATTTA
This sequence comes from Meconema thalassinum, assembly GCA_946902985.2. Taxonomy (NCBI): domain Eukaryota; kingdom Metazoa; phylum Arthropoda; class Insecta; order Orthoptera; family Tettigoniidae; genus Meconema; species Meconema thalassinum. The sequence goes on along the minus strand of OX336393.1, from coordinate 174,578,989 downwards.
AAAACGTCAACCTTCGTCGCTAGGTATTTGTGACATTAGCATCTGGTAGCCAACGTTGGAACTACGGTACCGTACTTGAAATTGAACGCCCTCGGGCGTTCTTTCAAAAATACCCAGCTATGGACATTCGGCTGCAATTCATATACAGTATCCGCCAAAATATACAGTATGTGCCAAAACACACAGTACCCGTTTTCGCGCAGCGCACATGCGCATGCTGGGCGTCTGCGTGTTGTTGCATCACCATGATGTATTTGTGTAACGAACGTTGTGCTCTGTGGTTGGAAGTGATAATGGGTCTCACGACGGAGGAAAACGTGTTCATAGTGGAGTGTTATTTTCGCTCGTACGGAAAATGTTTATCAAGGCGGGCAGAGTTTAAAGTTGGATGCGGAACAATATCGTGTGAACACTTGAATAAGCAGGCACCAAGCAATACAGTTATGCCGCCTATTGTTACAAAATTTCGTCGTACGGTTAGTGTATTGTGTCAACGGAAGGGAAGGTCTGGTAGGCCAGTAACTGTGTCCACAAATGAAAATCATGGACGTGTCCTCAATCACTCTTCTACCGATTTCCGATATAGCTTGGCCTCATGATCTCTCGCTGAGCTTTACAGAGCATTATTAGGCACTGTTACCGCGGTTGGTAGGTGGACAAAACGAAAAAGAATTTTAAAAAATGTCCTTTTAGTCGAAAACCTTCCATTAAAATTTGAACTTCATAACCCTTAGGGCTGGGTTCACCAACGCAGCGTTAACAGGCCGTCAGTAAATGCCTCGTTAATTTTAACAACGGAATTAAACTCTTTGGCGTTTCACCAGCACATTCGCCGATTGGCATTAGCTAACGAAGCGTTATGTAAGGCTGTACAAAACTCATTGAAAGATGATGATTGTGGCGGTATTTGTATATTCTTTTGGCGTAATCAAGCAGGCCGTTAACTGCAAAAAGCTTAAGGGCCGGGTTCACCATTGTTCGTCAAAATGTTAACAGACCAATTAAAATCCTTGACAGACGATTACAGATATGTCGTGGTTCACCAAACTATAACAATCCATTAGCTTCCCTAACAAGCCGTCAAAACTAATTGCTCTGTCAACACAGATTTAACGACTTGACGGTCGATTTACGTGGCATTCAAATCCAAAATGGCGTGCGGCGAAAGCCGGAACGGGCGTGCATTAAACTTTGTTCTGAACGATGACGATGTTTTTTGAATACATGCTAGATTTTCTTCGACCACTAGCTTATATATAACGAAGGAATTACTTTAATGAATGCGACGACATAGAATTTATCATGAGATTTCAGTTCCCAAAACCTTCTGTGTTGAATGTTCTACAGATGACATAACCTAACCTGGAATTCTCATCTGATAAGGCTGTGTCCCAATAGTACAATTTCAGCTGTAGTGAACTAGATAGTCGACTAATATTCCGGATGTGATGTCAGAAAGTCGTGATCTTCAACTCATTCGGCTCACCACCGAATTATAATTTTCATTTACACCCATTTCTTGCGTCCATGCACATCGCTTGGTCAACCGACGTTATAGGTTCATATTCTAGAAACAGTTCGCTGGTCTAGAAGCATATGTCAATGCCACAGAGCCGTGTCACTACATTATACTAACACGTTATAGATCCCCTTCAGGGGTAACAAAATCTTAGCACTCTTCATGCGTCACGTTAAAACATTCTAAAAAAATAACTTATCCGCGGTAAAGACAATCTTTCACCCGTTTTAAAATGAGCACTAGCACACCTTTTTAACATGACAGGTTCGCGATACAATAGGGAAAGCAAAGTCGATGACCTAGCAGTTTTGGGTTATTTCAGTCAATGAGTCCGCCATAGGACAGATCAGAAAAAAATACCCTTAAAACGAACCGTCGCATACCGTCTTACTGCCAATGGTTCGCGATATATCGATTGATCTATTGGGCACGGCCACCGTGGCTGGCGACATGCTCGTTTAAACACACAACCGGTGCTGTATCTCTCTCTCTCTCTACTACCACTTTTAGTTAAAATTTAAAAAAGAATCAGAATTTTTTCAACACGTGTCGTTAGGCCCTTTGTAAAAATTTGTTAGGAAAAATAAATAATACGTTCAAAACGGTGACGTCACCTCGAGTCCTTTGACACCGCGTACACGTCTCTAGCCTTATTAGTTCGCAAAATATAACAAAAAGTCTAAAAATCATGTTTTTACCTTAAAATTCATTTCCCTCATTCTTAAATATTCCTCCTATTTAAAAAAATAACCTCGCCGTAAGATACTGTAGATCAGAAAAAAATACCCTTAAAACGACTCGATGCTTGACCCTCTAGCACTATTCCTTCCCCAAATATCACCACATAACCATTTTCCATCATAGGCATGCATATTCAAGCTAGCACGCGACTAGAAGCAGCTTTCTCTTGCTTAACAACTACTACTACTACTTTTTGCCCTAGAGACCTGAAACTTATTTTGGGGGTAGAGGGGGGTAAAGACCTTTAAGTTAAGTCAAACACACTTCTTTGTTAAATTCCTAATCTGAAATATAGCCAGCTTTCAAAATTGAACATTTTTGGAAAATCATGTAAAAAATATAAAGTTTTGTTCTAACGATCAATAGTTTAAATACCTTTCGTTTACGCCTATATATGACTTTTTTAGGATTATTAGTTTTCAAAATATAGCCCATTTTCAAAAACGTTTTTTTATATGTATAACAAGTTGTCCAAAGAAAAGAGAACGTCACTCGGAGTCCTACAACATGTCGCATGTGCAAATCCGACCATGGATTCGCGAAATATCACATTGGGTACCAGTAAGTGGGTGGCTCAATAAGTTGTGAATTAGAAACCGCCTCATCTCTCTACTCGTATGCTTCCTGCTCCACTCCTAATTAATTTCTGCACTGTGAACATCAGTAGGAAGTGAACACTGTAAAAACAATCTTAACACAAAATACACTGACCGGCAAGAAAGAAAAATTCAACATTACTTTCTTTCAAATCATAAATATGAACGGTATAGGCCTAGTACAGCACATACTGTAGTTATAGCATGGAAGTAAGATTAATTGGTTTCCTGGATTCATTACCATTCTTCACGTCATTGTTTCACTTAACAATAGCGATTCTTTGACATGATGCTGTTTCCCGCGGGAAAATGTGCGCTCTATTGCTATCGTCAACAATACAATGTTTTATTATTTTTAGCCTACTTTTCACATTTTGCAAAAATGAGGAAAAAGTAGACTTATCAGATCGGGCAAATGTGTGTCTGTCCTTCTGTCTCTCTCTCTCTCTCTCTCTCTCTCGAAACAAAATTTGGTAGGAGTAAAGATCTATACCTGAATATCTCACGGCCATATTTGAAAATGATGTCAGTGCTACCAACTGCTAAAAAATCGCAATTGAAATTTGAGCTCCATGTTGGATATCTTGGAAGGTATGAATGGGAGCTATTTCAAAATTGGCACACGTATAGATAATAATATTGCAGTTTAATTTCCAGGAGGCCATATATGGCAGTGTTGCCAAAATGATTATAAGCCTGCTGATAGGTCCAATTTTTAAATGCATATAACTTCTACACTATCAATTGGAATTCAACCAAATTTTGTATGTTGTATGTGTACATAACCAGATATGACTGAGCGTATTTTTAAGACCCACCAGGGCTGCCAACTGTTAATAAATGCTCTTAATTTATTTTATCCAAATACCAATATATCAGAAAGTAAGCAAGCCGACAGCTTTAAACTATGCACACGTATAGTACCTGCAAAGTGTTATTAATTTGGAGTAACTTATATACATCAGTGCTACCAACATGATTCTAAGCCTGCTGAGAGGTCCAACTTTAAATACATGTAACTTCCATACTATCATTTGGATTTCAACCAAATTTAGTGTGTGCTATGTGTACCATAACAGATATGACTATGCGTATTCTTAAGAGCAACCAGGGATGCCAACTGTTAATGTGCTGTCTCTATTTTTGTTACCCTAATATCAATATATCAGAAATTATGCAAGCCAACTGCTCTAAACTTTGCACACGTATTCTACCTGGCATTCTAGATGAATTTGGAGTAACTAATATACGTCAGTGCTGCCAACATGATTCTAAACCTGCTGATAGGTCCAATTTTAAAATGCATGTAACTTCTATACTAACTAATGGATTTCATTCAAAATTGGCACAACAATAGATCATATTATTTCAGATTATTTCTGACCATTACATGCATGACATTGTTGCCAACATGATTTTACGCGCGCTGTTAGATCCAATGTTTAACTGCATGTAACATCCATGCTATTCATTGGACTTCAACCAAATTTTGTATTCTGTACCTTGAGAGATGGAACTAAGAATATATTCAGTCACCAGGGCTGCCAACTGTCGTTCTCTATTAGGCTACATTATGCCAGGTATACAGTATTTCGAACTAATTAGAAATTTCGATATTAGCAACTTAATTTCGTCATTATTCTAGATAGATCCATATAGATTAATCATTGGCATGAATCTTAAATTTTAAGAAAAGTAGGCTCTTTAGTTCGTCACGGAACTTCTTGTTTCTTTTGTCCCTTGTTGGCATAGGAAAAGTTCAATATGGCCATATCCTCAGTTGTTCTTGTGCAATTCAGAAACGAATATGCGCTTTGATCGATAATGGTGGCGCGCACATCTTTCCGCGGGAAACAGCATCATGTAAATAAATCGCCATTGTTAACTGAAACAATGACATGAAGAATGATAATACATCCAGGAAAACATTAACCCTACTTCCATGCTATAAACAGTAAGTTATGTCCTAGATCTAGAGCGTTCATATTTATGATTTAAATGAAAGTAATGTTGAATGTGTCAAGTGATCGGTTTTCTTTGCCGGTCAGTGTATACTTATGTTATATTTCCGCGTCAGTTGTTGGTTCATCATCGTAACTATCACTGTCCACTAACTGTTCTAAAATATCCAGTTCCGTGAGCGTAGATAAAGCAGACGCCATGCTTACATTCAATCTTTATTATCAGTAAAACTGCCATTAACATTCCAGAATAACACAGGTTAAAAATTCATTACAATTCCAGTAAACTATAGTAAATAGGGAAAGGTGTCCTCTTGGAGACCACTAGATGGCTGCACAATACCGGAATAAAGCACAGAAGTCATACGAGCGCTGTGAGTATAATTTACAAGCTATCGTGATGTCGTGTCGACATTGGAGTGGAAGTTAAATATTTTAATATCGAACCCCATTCGACATAGGAGTGCAAAAGGCTAAAATAACTTCCCCTATCAAAGTATTACATTTATATAGCCTAGTGTGCTGGTAAAATTAAATAATGTAAATCGAAGAAAATCATTTGACTATTTTTTTAAATAAAATGTGTTAAATATCCTATTTACGAAACGAACATGGTAGAAAACCAGCTTTTTTTATATTTCAGCGAATACATATTATGTTAACACTTCTATAATTTGTAAACTCGGTGGATTTAGTCTGTTCATTCTGCCTGTAAAACTGTTTCAGCACTAACAAACCTTTTATCCATATATCTCTAAAGAGTGAGAGATTGGACATTAAAGCAGGGGAAAATACTCGACTAATGTCCTTACCATTATCACTCCCTTACAATACTTCGCTGACTAGTTGATGTAATAACTGCATTATTTTTGGGTACATTGACGTTTTCCCCCCTCGAAAATTACACACTAAATTTAATTAAGTTGACTGAATTAATACGTATACCTAACGCATTATCTATTACTAGGGGACCTGTGCGAGAAATCTCGCGTATTCAGTAACCACCCGCCCGGCTTTACTGTTATGCGGGCTTCTGTAAATATGTTTTATTTGTTTAAACGCACTTTTTAGACCAATTGTCGATGTTTATGAAATCAAAGTGCAATTCAATTTGTCACTGTTGCGGGCAATTCCGATTGAATATTATTTTCAATGCACAGTGGGTTGTGTGCGCCCCATGTGTACAGACTACCCGCCCGGCTCTAGTGTGGTGCGGGCTGGACGCGACACAATTCTGCCAGAGGCTATCGTCTTGTTTATTTGTTTAAACACTCTTTTCCAAATAAATATATTTCCGTTGACTTGGAAGATATTGGCACAAATCGCACCTTCTAACTCTTCCTGTTTCAGGAGCTGAGTTTTTTGTCCGATGAACTTGGCGTATTATATAATAGATGGTTAATGTTTTTGCTTCACACTATATTTGACCACTTGTTGAACTCGGAACACGTAACTCACTCTTGGAAGGTTCAGAAATGTTATTATCCAGAGCAGGATTTACTAAAGAATTATTCATCGGGTTTGTACTCAGTCATCGAACTGTGTGCCACTTCTGAAGAATAACCTCCATTATCGTGTTGGAAACCACGCTGGGTTCCCCATAAATAGGGCTAGGATTTTTATGTATTATCAACATACAAAATATACTGTATGTACATATTTATGTAATAATATTAGGTGAAAAATGTAATATTACATTATAATATGTAATGTAAATTTACTTTTTTATATAAATGACAAGCTGTACGCGGCATGCGTTGCAATGCCAATCAAAGAAAGGGTTGGCGTTGTAATTTTGTTTCTTGAAGTGCTTTTGGGTACACAATATTTTTTTTCAATTTCCGTTAACTGCCTCTAAACTATCGTAAAATGGATTAACTAATCTAGAAACATCCGTGGGAGCGTGGACAACTAACCAAAGTTACATCGCAATCAGATGAATGGCATATGACCGAATACTGAATTTTGTTTAAACGATTCGTGCCCTGTCACTCATTTGTTGAATCTACACGTGCGCTACCGACTGTGAAATGGATTTACTAAGTTAGAAACCTTCACGTAAGTGTACACAACAACTCATCAAAGTTTCATCGCAATCGATGAATGGCATATGAACGCATACGGGATTTTGTTGAAACGCTTTGCGCATAGTCACTCATTTGTTGCATCTACTCGTGCGCTACCTATTGTAAAATGGATTTACTAAGTCAAAAATCTTCCCATGTGTGTACACAACAACTCATCAAAGTTTCATCGCAATCGAATGAATTTCATATGAACGCATACGGGATTTTGTTTAAACGATTCGCGTGCCGTCACTCATTTGTTGAATCTACTCGTACGCTACCTATTATAAAATGGATTTACTAAGCCATAAACCTTCCCTGGAGTGTACTCAACGTTTCACCAAAGTTTCATCGCAATCGGATTAATGGTAAATGAACAGATACGGGACTTTGTTGGAACGATTCGCGTGTCGTCGCTCATTTGTTGAATCTACTCGTGCGCTACCTATTGTAAAATGCATGTACTAACCCAGAAACCTTTCCTGGAGTGTACACAACAATTCACCAAAGTTTCATCGTAATCGGATTAATGGTATATGAACGCATATGGAATTTTGTTGAAACGATTCTCACGTCGTCGCTCATTTGTTGAATCTACTCGTGTGCTAACTGTTGTAAAATGCATGTACTAAGCCAGAAACCTTCCATGGACTGTACACAACATCTCAGTCAAGTTTCTTCGCTATCGGACAAATGGTATATGAACGCATACGAGAGTTTGTTGAAACTCTTCGCACGTCGTGGCTCATTTGTCGAATCTACTCGTGCGCTACCTATTGCAAAGTGGATTTACGAAGCCAGAAACCTTCCCTGAAGTGTACACAACATCTCACCCAAGTTTCATCGCAATGGGATGAATGGTATAAGAACGCATGTGGGACTTTGTTGAAACGAATCGCACGTCGTTTTGTTGAAGCTACTCGTGCGCTATTTATTGTAAATTGGATTTACTATGCCTATAACTTTCCCGGGAGTGTGCACAACAACTCACCAAATTATGATCGCAATCTGATGAATTGTATACGATCCCATCGCCAACACTCATTTGTTTTAACTGCTCGCGCGCTATCTATTGTAAATTGGATTAACTATGCCTATAACCATCCCGGAAGTGTGCACAATAACTCACCAAAATTTGATCGCAATCGGATGAATGGTTTATGAACGCATGAAAGACGAACAGACACACATTCTTTTTATATATATACTAGCTATTCCCGGCATGCGTTGCAATGCCAATCAAAGACAGAAAGATAATAATAATATTAAATCACCGGCCAAAAACCGCGGCGTGAACTGTATTGGAATAGACAGCGATACCAGATAACACGGCGGACTGCTGACAGTCTCCTCATGTCTCCTTGCGGTGAATCAGCAAGCCTTTCTCACACCTTGCATTGAGTTGTCATAAGTATACAGATTGTGCAATTGGGTTACTGTGGGATTTAAGGGTTCCTGTTAAGTCCCTCACCCTTTTGTGTTACGTAAATAATTTCTAGCCAGAAACCTTCCCTGGAGTGCACACAACTCACCCAAATTTCATCGCAATCGGATGAATGGTACATGAACGCATAGGGGACAGACTGACAGACAATCACGTAACATTGATTTTTATATATAGATGAGATATAAGATGTGTTAAACATTATATTACTCATTACAAGCCTGGCAGAATGCCTAAGAATGAATGATCTATTGTATACCCTATACCACGACTTCAACTTCGATGATATTTTTGACGATACAGGAGGCATCAATGGTGGAAAAACGTACGAACCCAAGAAGAAGTATTGTGGGGGTTCCTTTTTTGTTTGCGGGGCGGGAGGAAATATAGCAGCCTTTCTGAACAACAGGTTGACAAGTTGAGTATCGACACTCGCTGGACAACTGAAATCAACATTCCAGCCGCTGAGTCTCCGGCAGGGTGTGACGTGAATCCCCATCCCCTTATCATCACTAACATCTTTCTTGGAATTCTTCCCTGGCCCTTTCTCAGCTGTTTATGAATAGCTTTGAAAATCTTTTTCATGTACCTGAGTTTGTTGTGAACAAATACTGCCTTACAGACGGTTTAGCATTACGGTACCGTAAGCTATATTTCTCTTGCGAAAATGTAGGTACTTTTTTTTTATAGGAAGATACAGAATATGTAATTTTACATTTAAAAAAAAGTACAACAAAATGTTATGATCAAATACTGTAACGGCTACCTTCGTCGTTGGATATCGCTCTACAAGTTGGGCGATCATTTATAACGTTTCAACAGATATTACACTCAAGACTCCTTAAAACCACCTCATCGTTCTTATTTAGCATTGGCCTGTCTAGACAGACGACATACACTTTATTAATTTAGATTTACTGGGCGCCAGTTATCGTAGAGATAACACATTAAAATTTTATTTAGCCACGGCCGCTCCCTTCCTTGAGCCAAGATCTATCATCGGAGCGTAGGGCAATAAACTTGCTCTATGAGATACTCTTTGCATTCCAACTATCCTATATATTCAACTCCCAATGAACAAGACATTTTAACTAATACTGGTTTATTTACAACAAAATTATTAACATTTGATCTGAGGTTTCGAGCTGTGTACAATATGTGCATTAATATTCCCTAATTGCAGGGCAATATTGACTGTCTTTTCGCTAGCGCTGATCTTCTGTGTTGATAATAACTCGGTCAACATACCTGGTGCCTTGTGGTTCAAAGTCCATCTCGTTGGTCTGCTTGCAGTCTAATTTGAGATCTTACGCCAACACACGTTTATTGACCTTTGAAAACATATGTTTTCTTCTTGTTGTTGTTGTTGTTGTTGCTTGTTTCTGAGTTTGATCACCATGGTAAGCAAATTTGAACAAACCAGGCTAATTGAATTCACTAAGTCCCATCTTACTGAGCGACTGACGGAGTCTACGACTCACAAAGTCAATGAGTGAGTGCGTGATCGAATATGTGAATGACAGAATAGAATCTATAGAATAGCCAGTGCTGAAGTCGCGCTGGGCTTTTATACACTCTGAATGGTCCCGATGTTTCGCGGCATAAATTTGCCCGCGACCCATCAGACCAATTATAGCAAAGCATTTCTCAGTCCTCAAGCGACGCTAAAACTTCTCCGAGCGGGAATACAGGCCCGCGTACTTCAAATATTCCACTCAGAACCCGCTATTCCTCTCGTTGCGCATATATATATTCCGCCGAAATCTTTCTCCAAGCCCTTGTCTCCAGTCAGCGTGGCTTCGTTCCAGAAATACATTTTCTTGCAATATGTTGCTTCACCGTCCGTAACTTCTTCCAACCATGCCCGTCCTGTCTTTACAATTTAACTAATAAAACAGCCCTAGACCTCTATAAAAACCCTGTTTCTTAATCTAAGCACTTGACAATATTATATATGACTATGGTAATGACGTGAATATGGTATGGCCCCTCCCTTGATATTAATGGGTGAATAAAACGATATAACTTTGATATTTCAATAATAATAATAATAATAATAATAATAATTACACAATGATATTAAAAATAATAATAATAATTTGTACCGTAATCAAGATTACGTTACAAAACGTCCCCATGGTTTCATAAAGAATGTAATGAATGATGAAATCACAAATCTTCCCTTTAAAACTTAACAGGAAATACACTGAATATACATATATGACCCTTCAAATTACATACATAATGATTATACCCTTTTCATTTTCCTTGATTGATCTGCACTCTTCTTGCAATGTTACATAAACATTCTGATTGTCCTGTGCAGTCATACAGGATTTACATGCTACATTTGTTCTTGTAGTCCCTTACAATAACAGAACACAATAAATATTGCTTCTTGTTTCACGCAACACAAGTGATTTATCTCACTTCCACCAATTCCTTAGAGCCACGACACGACTCTAATTATAAACACACGGCAGTCTGCCCTTCTTGCAGCACTTGCTCTTTTCTATGATATTTCCTCAGATTGTAAATATTATATGTACCTATGACACAATTTTCCTGATCTTTCAATAAGTAGGCATTTTTTTCCTATCCTCTTCGAAACGACATAAGGTCCAGTAAACAATAAAAAAAGCTTTGACATTTTCCCTTCCAATGCACAAGATGGCAACGGCTTACGTAACAATCGTTGCTACAAACTTCCATGTACTTCCTACCTCTCAACAAAACACTGGCTAGCCTCGATAACATCACATGAGTCAACAATACATACCTGAAATAACTACCTAGTGTCCTACCTAATTTCCTCACTAACGTTGAGCAACTACTACTAAAATCTACTGTTGAGAACCACTTCCGCCCCTGAAAACGTTGAACTAATTCCTCCACTGTTTCAGTTCTCAGCTGGTCGCTTTCGACTCTAGTATTTAACATTCTGCCGTCTATGCACAGTCTCACTGAATTGTCTTTCTTGGCTACTACAACTAATGGATTTAAACAATGGCTAGCTGAAGGCTCAATTATGTCGTTTTCCAACATTAATTCTATCTGTTCTTCGACGGCTTTCATATATTCAGTTGCGACAGGATACCTAGGCCCTACGAAACTACTTGTGTCTTTAACGACAAAACTATGCTCATATAAGTGTGTTGCTCCGGGTTTTGAGCTGAAAATTTCCTTATATTTTATTAATACCTCATGTAACTGATGACCTTGCTCATCATCCAGCTTACACTGTGACAATGCATCATGGATCCTACTCTCAAGTTCAGACTCCATTGCAACCTGACACACCTTAAAAACTTTGCTCTCACTAGCATCTCCGCGGTCTACATCATTTACTTCAGGAAACTCATCACTCACAACCACGTTGCTTTCTTCCTCAAACATACACACTTTCATCTGTTTGTCAGTCTTAGACACCTTATACGTAACCTGAACTTCTTTATCCTGCCAAAATAAACATATCCTGCCAAAATGAAAATCTAATTTAACTTGATATAATGATAACCATTCCGCACCGAGAATCACCGGATATACTAAATTTGGAACTGCCAAACAGGGCTGAAATTTAACTAACTCACTAATGTTAATTGGAACTGCGACTTGCTTAGATATTTTCTGAGACCTACTACCTACAGCTGTGACAATGAAAGTGGCCTTAACTGGAATTATATCAACATGAATACCTTCTCTCATTACATCTTCCAAAAATCTTAAATTTATACAAGAGTTTTCGCTTCCACTGTCCAATAAAACATCAACTTCTTTACCCCACACATTAAGTTTAATTACTGGTGACATAATCTCATTCTCAACATTATCTAAATTTCCACCATTTAGGTCATAAAGCAGTTCTTCTCTAACATCTATATTAAAATCTCCTAAATACTCAATATTCCTAGGACATTGAACTGCAATCACTTCGGGCTGTCTGTTGACCTCACTGCAACCCGTTATTCGTTTAAATTAGGCCTACCTGCCCCTGGTGTAGATTGTTGTTGTTGTTGTTGACCTGTACGTCTGTCTGGCCTAGTACCTTCCCCTACTCTGTTCACATTCTCGTTCCTCGTATTTGCTGTGCGTCCCCCATTGTCAAGTCGTCTTTCGTAATTCGCATTCCTGCCTTGTTCTCTTCCCCTCTCTCTCTCACCCTGCCCGAAATTATCTCCTCTACTTATTGGCTTGCGTTCGGTCCTACTATTTTCAAGAGAGTCAAAGTTTTCCAATAGCTTCTCGAATCCGTCAATAGTAGTAATATTCTGCATGAAGAATGCTTCTTTAATTATATCGGGAAAATGCCTTAATAATGTTTTAATTACCTGTGATTCAGTCTCTAAACCTTCTAAATTCTGGCATATAAGTACATGCGCTAAGAAATACTCTGTGTACGAAACACCATCTCTCCTTTGGTACTTTCCAAAAATAATGTTACATCTTTCTCTTTCTTGCACATTTTCATTCCAGTACTTGGCTATGAACTTCTCTTTAAATTTTCTAAAACTAGTCATCTGGTATTTATACACACTGAACCATGACCTTGAATCCCTAACAAAGGATTTATCTAGCATCTCAAGTACTTGTTCCCATTGAACGATCCCCTCTTCTAAATCTTTAGCGAACTTCTTTTCTACTGTTTTTAAGAATTCCATTGGTTTATATGCCTTGCCTGTGAATACTGGCAAATCTGCCTCTTTAGTTAGAAATCTACTTAAATTTCCTAATTGTGCATTACCGCTATTTGTTGCTATTTGCTTCTGACATCTCTGAAATTTCTCCTCCATTTTATCTGTTTTACTCGCTACTTGTTCACTGATACTGTTAAATTTACTGTTAACCTCTTCCCTAATTTCTTGATTATCGCTCTCTAGTTTATTTTCTAAATTACCTATTTTAGCAATATTATTATCACACTTGACCTTCATGCTGTTGACTTCTCCTTCTAAGTCAACCCTAACCTTACTACATTTAATTTTCACTTCCTCGTCAATTTTGTCAACTCGCTCCGACACTTGTTGCATTCTGGCGTCAACCTTAAGTGACCATGATTCCTCCACTTCAGTAATCCTGTTTTCTAACTTATTGTGAAATTCTCGGCCTACTTCTTTAATTTGTCTATTGAAATTCTCTGTAGCTTCATCAAACTTCTTACGTTGTTCATCAAGCTTCTTACTATGCTCAGTGAACTTAAGATATATTGCTTTTTCTAATTGATCACTACGCACGTCAAATTTCTTACTTTGTTCCGTTATCAGCATCGTCAGGTTTCGAAGCCAGGAAGGATTCTCCCCCTCATTAATCTGGATGTTTGTAGCCCCGTCTTGTTTATTTTCCTCAGTTTCCTGATTTTCGCTTACTTTTGACATCTCATCATTGGTACCCTGCACATCTAATTTCGACATTTTAACTGATCTTATAATACTACGGTTTCTCAAATGTATATTCCCCAAATTATCCCTGTTACTCATTACCCAAAAAACAACTCATCAAAAGAACACTCCTAATTTATAACCGTAGTTCCCTAACTTGATATATGCCTCTTTATTGAAAAACTCGGAATGAATGCAAAGAGTACTCGTTTATATCGTACATGAAAACAACTTTAAACTTAAACATACTTGAAATAAACTGGACTTATACATAATATCCATTCACTTCAGTACGATATTTCGTAGCCCCACATTGGTTGTGCCATTTGTAACGGCTACCTTCGTCGTTGGATATCGCTCTACAAGTTGGGCGATCATTTATAACGTTTCTACAGATATTACACTCAAGACTCCTTAAAACCACCTCATCGTTCTTATTTAGCATTGGCCTGTCTAGACAGACGACATACACTTTATTAATTTAGATTTACTGGGCGCCAGTTATCGTAGAGATAACACATTAAAATTTTATTTAGCCACGGCCGCTCCCTTCCTTGAGCCAAGATCTATCATCGGAGCGTAGGGCAATAAACTTGCTCTATGAGATACTCTTTGCATTCCAACTATCCTATATATTCAACTCCCAATGAACAAGACATTTTAACTAATACTGGTTTATTTACAACAAAATTATTAACATTTGATCTGAGGTTTCGAGCTGTGTACAATATGTGCATTAATATTCCCTAATTGCGGGGCAATATTGACTGTCTTCTCGCTAGCGCTGATCTTCTGTGTTGATAATAACTCGGTCCACATACCTGGTGCCTTGTGGTTCAAAGTCCATCTCGTTGGTCTGCTTGCAGTCTAATTTGAGATCTTACGCCAACACACGTTTATTGACCTTTGAAAACATATGTTTTCTTGTTGTTGTTGTTGTTGTTGTTGTTGTTGTTGTTGTTGTTGTTGTTGCTTGTTTCTGAGTTTGATCACCATGGTAAGCAAATTTGAACAAACCAGGCTAATTGAATTCACTAAGTCCCATCTTACTGAGCGACTGACGGAGTCTACGACTCACAAAGTCAATGAGTGAGTGCGTGATCGAATATGTGAATGACAGAATAGAATCTATAGAATAGCCAGTGCTGAAGTCGCGCTGGGCTTTTATACACTCTGAATGGTCCCGATGTTTCGCGGCATAAATTTGCCCGCGACCCATCAGACCAATTATAGCAAAGCATTTCTCAGTCCTCAAGCGACGCTAAAACTTCTCCGAGCGGGAATACAGGCCCGCGTACTTCAAATATTCCACTCAGAACCCGCTATTCCTCTCGTTGCGCATATATATATTCCGCCGAAATCTTTCTCCAAGCCCTTGTCTCCAGTCAGCGTGGCTTCGTTCCAGAAATACATTTTCTTGCAATATGTTGCTTCACCGTCCGTAACTTCTTCCAACCATGCCCGTCCCGTCTTTACAATTTAACTAATAAAACAGCCCTAGACCTCTATAAAAAACCCTGTTTCTTAATCTAAGCACTTGACAATATTATATATGACTATGGTAATGACGTGAATATGGTATGGCCCCTCCCTTGATATTAATGGGTGAATAAAACGATATAACTTTGATATTTCAATAATAATAATAATAATAATAATTACACAATGATATTAAAATAATAATAATAATAATAATAATTTGTACCGTAATCAAGATTACGTTACAATACACAGAAGAAAATGGAAATTGCAACACCCAGAAGGAGTGGTGCTACATTCCTGCAATTGAACATGCAGGACGAGTGTTCGGTTTTGATTCGATGATAACATTTTCAGGTCCCTCTGACCGCAAGTTTGGACAACAATCAATACAGGATGTGCCCACCACGAGCTGCAGTACATTGATGAATTCTGGGAGGCATGGAGTCAATAAGGCCCTGGATCGCTTCCTGAGGAATTGTGGCCCATGCTTGCTGCACTGCACGGGTCAGTTGTTCCAGAGTTGTGGGTGGCTGAGGACGGTTGGCCAGTTGTCGACCCTTCATGTCCCACACATGCTAAATAGGACTGAGGTCCGGGGATATGGCGGGCCATTCTAAGGTTGTGATGTCGTGGAGAGCTTCTCTGGAGATGCGTGCAGTGTGAACCCGGGCATTGTCCTGCTGAAACATCCCATTAGCAATGTTCGCCATCATAGGGACAACCACTGGATTGAGTACCCTACCAACGTACTGTCGAGCAGTCATAGTGCCCTCAACAAGCACTAATTGTGATTTCACATTAAAGCCAATAGCTCCCCAGACCATAATGCTTGGTGTTGGCCCTGTGTGCCTCTCGACAATAAGGTCTGGGCGGCCCCTCTCCCCCGG
This sequence comes from Meconema thalassinum, assembly GCA_946902985.2. Classification (NCBI taxonomy): domain Eukaryota; kingdom Metazoa; phylum Arthropoda; class Insecta; order Orthoptera; family Tettigoniidae; genus Meconema; species Meconema thalassinum. The sequence goes on along the minus strand of OX336393.1, from coordinate 174,562,918 downwards.
TACGTCGGCGCACACGATTCCGGCGATCACTGCGGGCAAGACAGAAGCGCGATGCATCACTAAAGATGACCCTATGCCATTCGTCGACCCACGTCGATCGTTCCCGACACCAGGCCAGCCTTACACGTCGCTGTTGTGGGGTCAATGGAACACCTTCTGCAGGGACACGGGATCGTAAGCCAGCTGCACGCAGGCGATTACCAACTGTTTGTTGTGTAACGTGGGGTGCCACAGCTGCTGGAATTTGCGCTGCTGTTGCATGGGGTTCCATCCGGGCCATCCGAATGAGCGGCGATCCTCTCTCACAGTTGTCTGTCTCGCTGGGCCTGTGCCAGGTCTACGAGTGTGGATACCTTCATTTGACCACTGCTGCCATACACGTTGTAACTTCGATGCCTGTCGGCCAACACGTGCAGCGACAGTCCTTAGCGATAATCCAGTCTCACACAGCCCAATTATCTGAGCCCTCCTAAACGGCGACAGTTGTTGATAGCGTGCTCTTCTCTGTCGTCGAGGCATGTTTGACGGGGAACACTTCACTGCACAGACTGCAAGTCAACTACGCTACACCGGAGTCCGCATACTGGAGTTGATTCATCTGCGACCAATCACGTGGGGAGACCTGTAGCAACAATCCAATGGGTCTGAAACTTTGATCGTTTGCATACCTACATGGCATCGTTCCATATCTTGAAAATCAACACAAACGACCAATGCCTTCATGGTGTTGCAATTTCCATTTTCTTCAGTGTATTAAAGAGACCCCACACAACCTAATGGCGGTACTTTTTGAGGATCCAACCAGCCTTCGGGCTGACTACCTAACAGATTAAATAGAGAGACAGAATAGGTAATTTTACATTAAACAAGTAAAAAAATGTAAAGAAATGCCATTATGATAAAATTATGTAAGATATGTAATAATAAAATGTAATTATATGATAGTAAAGATTCTAATTAATGGACAGTTTTCATTTTTAATTATGTACTGTATAAGCAAAAATAAAGAGAGACGCGCCATGATGCGTGATGGGCTCCATTTCGGCAACGCTGTACAGCTTTTCTCGGAGCGGCTTGCTGGTGAACCATGTCTTATTTCCCCATATAAATACAAACCGATATAAAATAAGTGAATTAATTTACGTATTTGACAGTCATGCTGCATAACGTTTTGATGTATAAGGTTACAACGCGACCAAGAACTATATTTTCCAACCACACACAGCCGATAAAACGTTACCTTACAAAAATGATAACAACTTTGTTTCTTGGACACACAAAATTTTGAAATTAATAAGCCAGTTATACAACACTCCAATATATTGTGTTAAAATTTGGATATGATCTGATGACTGGTTTTTGAGATAATAATTCTTAAATGTGACGCATGGTTGAAACGCGCTTAAAAACGGGCCTTTTTTGTGTTCCAACTGCGATAAAAAAAATATTAAAATATAAATTAAAAATTCCAAACCTACATGAACTGACGTAAAATAGAACGACGAAACTGATGACGTTATTGGATTTTATGTAGGTCTATTGGTTACTTCACAAACAACCTTCGAACTCGAGTGCACATAATACTTTGGTCGATAGTAAGTGCTCGCGTTAGCGTGGCCTGCTTTAATGTATTCATTTTTCCCTTCAACTCTTTGCTCTATGTCTACCCCTTATTAAGCCAGTTTCCAACGGGGACGGGGATGAGATGCGATGAACCACTTGGCTGATAGTTTCTACGGCTGGATGCCCTCCCCGACGCCAACCTCACGAGAGGAATTAATGAGAGAGAAAATGATGAAGATGAATGAAAGTTCAATTTCAAGTAGTTCCAACTTCGGCTACCAGACGCCACTGTCACTAATCTTGCGGCGAACGTTTGAACCAACCAAATATGACCCACAAATTTTGCTACACCCCAAAATTGCAGTGGTAGGTTCTTTTACTCGTACATTCCATAAATCTATGACATGGGTCCGCCGGCTTTACTTCCCCTCCGAAGGAAGGCATACTGAAGGATTTTAACACTCTTAAAAATCCGACAACTTCGGGCGGGTTTGAACCCGCGTCCTTGTGCACAATAGTTCAGTATGCTATCAAGTACGCCACCGAAACCGCTCAAAAGCATTGAACAATAGCTGTTTATTATTCTTTTTTCAACACTGCTAGCATGGGAAGTTTACAGTATGCCTCAACTAGTATATTCTGTCAGTTGAACCCAAATACTGTATTCCACATACAGTATGTACACTGTACAGTCAAAGAAACATAATCGTTTGCATGAATTATTGCGGTCAGTCACATTTTGTTGCATGCAGTTCGCACCATCGGGAATGTAGCACACCCCGACATATTTCAGTACCAATTGAGCCAATTGAAGGATTAGTTAGTCAAATTATGTACACTATATAAAATGCTGAGATATATCTTTCACAGCACTCAAATTCCTAAACCAGAGGGAATTAGACGGTGCTGCTTGTGCCTAAATATGTATTTCTGTAGAAAAGATACATTTCTTAAGAAGTGGGGAGGTGGGCACAGAGGGCCCTTATGTGGAATAGAAACAATAGATTCTGCTAGAACTGTGTTGCTTATAGCCCACGAAATAATTAAAGTCGAGCAGTCTGGCGCACATCTGTATAATATGTGTCTTAATAATATTATGTAGCCAGGGTATGAACTAGCTTCTATTTCATGCTCAGACATTCAAATGTTGATTGGGGGTTAAAAACTCTTGGCTGGGATTGATTGGCGTTAAAAGGGCAGATCCGATGAAGATTTTGGATGGTCAGTCACATCGCCAGTTGCAATGAATTTGCCAATCACGTCAATCCCTTTTTCTCAATAGTTAAACATGAGTAATATGTTTAATGTAAGTGCACATTTTACAAATTGTTTGTTGAAATGACCCAGAACTCGCCACCATTCATAATAATAATAGCGGCTTCGGTGGCGTAGTTGGTAGCATGCTGAACTGCCGTGCCCAAGATCGCGGGTTCAAACGCGGCCGAAGTCGTCGGATTTTTTTAAGAGCGTTAAAATCCTTAAGTATGCCTTCATTCGGAAGGGAAGTAAAGCCGGCGGTCCCATGTCATAGGTTTATGGCATGTGAAAGATCCTTCCACTAACTAAACTTGTGTGAACTAAATTTCTAGGTTAGATTTCGTTGTAACGCTCCGGGAATGCTCCATCGAAGTTCCAACGTTCACCACTAGGTGTCAGTGACAACTGGTTGCGAAAGTTAGAACTACTTTAAATTGAACGGAACTTGTGGCTCACCACTTGGGTGTCCGCTTCAAGCAGCTACAGCCTCTGGCGAGCCGAACATGCCCTCGGACACTCCCCACACTAAAGGCCATACGCTAAATTAAATAAATAAATAAATAAATAAGTAAATAAATAATAATATTAATAACCCCTGACACTACAGTCCATGAAGGGCGTAGGCCTACCAAGTGACCGCTGCCCAACCATTTGGCCTGTAGATATTGGGGTGACGCGTGGTCGGCGCATCGGGTCCCCTCGGCCGTTAATCTTGGTTTTCGTGACCGGGACGCTGCCTCACTGTCAGACAGCTACTCAATTTACCCCAGGAATTTTAGGTTTTAACCTTGAAAAAATTTCAGTAAAGCTGAAAATTGGTACAGTTGTCCTATTTGATGTTCTTAACAACATATTAAAAGTCTCCGATCTTCCCGTGTCGGCTTCCTGGATTTCCAGCCGTTTGAACTCCTGGAATGCTGGAGAAGTAGGTGGTGTCGCTAGAATGCGCATTGTAAGCGAACGATTTAGCTTACAGTGCGCTAATATGGCTTAAATTAAAGGAGAAAGAATAAACTATAAGGTAATTCATGGGTTGGCATTTTAGCGAAACTTCCGGTCTAACAGGAAAAGAAAAAATGCCGCGATTTTTTTTTTAAAAAGTGCTACGTTTTTCTTTTTTTTGGCGTTTGTTGGCAAACTATCACGAATATCGCAAACAAGTCTCCTATAAACGTTGTTGGCGACAAAATAAGCTTTCATTTGATGTATTTATAATCGATGTCCGAATAATAGTTGCCGAGCTATAGCGGTGTAAACAAAAGATTGTTACGTCATTCTCTTCTCCGTCTGCGCTACACACACACTGCGACTGGGACGCGCTCTGATTTTGCATTGTTACATCCGACAGGAGCTTCCTTTCTCTATGATAAATGAAGTGCTTCCCCTCTTTTCAAAATATTTCACGCTTAAACCCACCCCTCTCAAAAAATCCTCTCCCTCCCCCCCCCAAAAAAAAATTGATTTTTTTTTCAATTTGTTTTGAGTGTTTTTAATGAAAAGCACCCTTTTTGTACATCTGCTCCTAATAATGAAAATAATTCAATTTCGCATTTTGAGTCCACCACTCCCCCCTCCGTCCCCCCTCCCCCCACCCATTGACATATCTTCATTCTATAAGGTGTTCTCGGTGGTTTTTTACGTGCTTTATTGCTTTATTAATGTTTTAATATGTAAAATATCTAACCATTTGTGACTTGGCGATCATAAATTATTATTTTAATGCCATTTTTAGGAGAACACATATCTTAAGTAAAAAGTAGTGCGAATATCGAAGTAGATATTTCTGCTTAAAACTAATAGAGTTTATATGAATTATTTATCAAATCATTTTTGTTAGAAACCAATTTGTAAACAAAAGAGAATGTTAATTTTATCACAGCAAAGGTAATGGTGTAACATCATACTGAAAATAATATATAGGCTACCTGCAAATATTTACGCAGTGAATGCGTCGGACGTTGGCGGCAAAGTGGCCAAATCGAACGAAGCAGTAACTGTCTGTCTTGCGATAGTCCTTCCATACAGATGCACACGAAGCTCGTTTAGAGAATTGGAGCCCTTTCCGTTGAACAACTCCAGAACAAATTTTTCTCCAGCTATCTTGATATCCTCCTTGGATGCGCCAGGCTGATTGAAAACTTAGACAGTTTTCCAAGATCTTCGTTGTATTTGAGAATGACCCATAGACGCTTCTTCCCTTTGCTTAAAATACCCGAAGTTGTGTCACATCCGCTCACGGCATGTGCAAATAGCACACAACTTTTCATCTCGCCGATATCTTCCTGAATGTTTGTGATAGGGAAAATCTTTCCAAGAGATTTCGAGTTACCAGGACTGTAAAAATGGATGTTGTTGTTCTCTCTTGTTTTTGCCAACAACATGCATAGGACATCAATGCCTGACGCTATAACAGTAACAGCATGATCTTCGGCATCTAGAGACAACGCTACGTCGACAATTAGTGTATCTGCATTCTCTGTCGCCTGGCGAACAGCAACTCCAGCATTTCTAAGCTCCTTTGTCAACTTAGAGATGAACCGTCCCTTGTTTTTGGTGTTACTTAAAAATTCTGCCTGAGAAGTGGAAACCATTGTGTTGGAATTGAAGACTATGTCTATGGACGTCCGCTTCCCCGCACGGCGTGCCTGCTCCTGGTTCTTCGTGCTTGGAGTCTGATCGTAGTTGCCATACACAATGGTAACGTTTGAAGGATAGTGCTTGCTTATGTACAACTTGTAGGACTGGATTATGTCACTAAAAGTTGCAGGCCTTGGCCATACAACGGTATGCAAAAGCAGACCTCCATCAACGACTACTTTGCGTTGTTCTTCAAAATCTTTGGGGGCTTCTGAAGATTTAAAAAGGTGTTGAAGTGCTGACTTGGCTGTTTTTTCAATAAGGATGAATCGAAGAAAGCTGGAGGCGTCGGTGCAAGCTCGTACTTCAAGAACTCCACGATATCCGCTTCCGATTTCATCACACATATGATTCGCATGAAAAGTTAGTGCGGGTTGACCGGGACGATGTCATCACGAATTTTTAGTTGGCACCCAACAACTGACAAAGGGACTACGCGGCTTTTTCTTGCGAGCTGGAGACACTCAAAACTTTTCCCCACCATTTGTTGTATTGCTACTTCACCAACTTTTCGAGCCTTATCGCAGTTGATGCTGTTGCCTGCAACTACGCCAGTGGAAAGCGATTGAAGACTTTCTTTATTTAAATCCCACGGAGAGCGATCTTCTACCCACAAGCGAAACACTTCTGCGTGGCGGTTCTCCAGGTTCCGCCGCGAGTCTCCTGCGTGGCGGTTCTCCAGCTTCCGCTGCGAGTCTCTCAACTCAACGTGCTGTTCCGAGGATTTTATCTCTCTACCAGACACATTTTCTACAGCTTCACAGATCGGGATGCACAGTGGAAACGCCGAGACAAAGTGAGCCAGCGCGCTATCGTCTACTCCTCGTCTTCTTGTTAAACCTTCACGTGATTTCATAGGCCGCATAAGATCCTGTTCTATGGCCATATCTGACCATATTCCAGCCCAAAAATCATGCGAGCGTCGGATGGAAAAGTACCCGATCTTCGTGAAGTTGATGTACTCGTCCACGGGCATCTTTTGATCTAACTTAAGCATTTGATGCAGGTACAAGTAGGCTGATTCAGCGTAGTGAATATGCCCTGCAGCGTGTAGGTATGGCAACATCTTCGATACGCAGTACAAATGGAGGTTCCAATTTGATGTTCTTTCTGCCCGAATAAACAGCCGAACGATTTCCACTTGCCTGTAGTACTCCGCCCGGCGCCCACAGCTTCGCTGTCCGGCTAGCTTCTGACAGAGTCTTCATCCTGTCTTCCATGTACTCCATGACCCGAGTTACAACTTGATCTACGCATACTTCTTGCGGTGTTAGTTTTCCTTCTAAAACCTTTTAAAATACAAACAACGCCCATCGGATCGTCGAGTGGCTTCTTACACAAAATGCAGTCTTCAAAACTCATTTTTATGACAACACAATAAATAACACTTATACGGCATAACACACATCGGCCAACGACCAACTGTTTAAAATTTAGAAACAACAGAAAACAAGAAGCTGCGCCAATTCGACGCATCAATGCTGCGGACGAACGCGTCAGTTGGCCGCTGAGAAACAACCCAAACACGGGCTGATTCAGGTCGCGCGCCATTGTTTAAATCTCTGTAGCTCGGCAACCATTACTTGCACATCAATTATGAATACATCAAATGAAAGCTTATTTTATCGCCAACAACTTTTATAGAAGAATTGTCTGCGATATTCGTGATAGTTTGCCAACAAACGTCAAAAAAAAAGAAACGTGGCACTTTTTTAAAAATTTCGCGGCATTTCTTCGTTTCCTGTTAGACCGGAAGTATCGCTAACATGCCAACCCATGAATTAACTTATAGCTTATTTTTTCTCCTTTAATTTAAGCCATGTTAGAGCATTGTAAGCCAAATCGTTCGCTTACAATGCGCATTCCAGCGACACCACCTACTTCTCCAGCATTCCAGGAGTTCAAACGGCTGGAAATCCAGGAAGCCGACACGGGAAGACCGGGGACTTTTAATATGTTGTTAAGAACATCAAATAGGTTAACTGTACCAATTTTCAGCTTTACTAAAAAAATCGAGGTTTTGACCGTTTTTAGACTAAAATTCCTGGGCTAATTGTCCTCGCGAGGCTGAGTGTTCCTCGATCCAGCCCTCACGTCAGTTTCTAAAATCCCTAACGGAGCCTATAATCGAACCCGGGGGCTCCGGATGAGAGGCAGGCGCGCTACCCGAACACACGGGGATCCAACCATTCAGGGCTTGGTAAATTATTTTGGTTCACCAGTATTAGTTGAATGCATTATCTTGAATCGGATTTTAAGTTGAATTCAGGCAGGTTTGTGTAAGTAGAGTAGTAACGACGTTGCAGTTGTCGAAGTAACGAGTAGTTACTTTAGTATAAAAATCTTACCAGTGTGGGCGTACGTAAAGGAAACATACAGGTGCAGATACTCGAATCTTTCAAATCTGTCATAGATTCAGGGTTCGTTTATGGTTATTTTTAATTTAATATTCCTGCATACAATGAGCAAGTTTCCGCGAGGACAAAGAGTACCTAATACATTTCGTCGGTCACTTTAATACCTACTGTCGACCAAAATATTGTCTGTGCTCGAGTTTGAAGGTTGTTTGTGAAGTAACCAATAGACCTACATAAAATCCAATAACATCGTAATTCTCGTCGTTCTATTTTGCTTTAGTTCATGTAGGCCTACTGTAGGTTTGGAATTTTTAATTTATATTTTAATATTTTTTATCGCAGTTGGAACACAAAAAGTGCCCGTTTTTAAGAGTGTTTCAACCATGCGTCACATTTAAGAATTATTATCTCACAAACCCGTCATCAGATCGAATCCAAATTTTAACACAATATACATTGGAGTGTTGTATAACTGGTTTATTAATTTCAAAATTTTGTGTGTCCAAGAAACAAAGTTATCATTTTTGTAAGGTAACTTTTTCTCGGCTCGGGGTGGTTGGAAAATGTAGTTCTTGGTTGCGTTGTAATCCTTATACATCAAAAAGGTATGTTGTATGATTGTGAAATACGTAAATTAAATCACTTATTTTATATCGGTGTGTATTTGTACGGGGAATTAAGATATGGTTCACCAGTTAGCCGCTCCGGTGAAAGCTGTACAACGTTGCCTTGATGGGCTCCATCACGCGTCATGGCGCGCCTCGCTCGGAAGTGATGGGCTCCATATCAGCAACGCTGTACAGCATTTCCCGGAGCGTTCGTTCTTGAAAACACAAAATTTTGAAATTAATCAACCAGTTATTCAACATTCTAATGTATATTGTGTTAAAATTTGGATTCGATCTGATGACGGGTTTGTGAGATAATAATTCTTAAATGTGACGCATGGTTGAAACACGCTTAAAAACGGGCACTTTTTGTGTTTCAACTGCGATAAAAAAAATACTAAAATATAATTGTGATGTTTGAAGCCATTTTTCAGTGTTGCCTAAGTAAACAAAAGTTTGGTGCTTTTCAGTCGGTCAACACGAATGTACCCAAAAAGAGCTGGGTTATGTCCTAATCCTGAAATAAATTACATGAGATTAATAAATATTTATTATTAATTTATTAATTTATTTCAGGATTAGGACATATCCCAGCTCTTTTTGGGTACATTCGTGTTGACCGACTGAAAAGCACCAAACTTTTTTTTATATTTTTATTAAATTATAAATTAAAAATTCCAAACCTTCATGAACTAACGTAAAATCGATGAAAATGATGATATTAGATTTTATGTAGGTCCCTGGTTACTTCACAAACAACCTTCAAACTCGAGTGCACATAATACACACATCAAAAAAGGTTTTGCATCACCTCGGTTCCAAGAGTTCCGGAACCGTTAAATACAAAGGGAATAGAGATCAACACAAACAACATTTCAGCTCGTTTTATTGCTCATGAGACCCACACATTGCATGTTGTACCATCATACAGCTAGACTTTCAGCATTTGTGGTCCAGATTGCAGTACACACCACTACCTCTAATACCCAGTAGCACGTCCTCTTGCATTGATGCATGCCTGTATTCGCCGTGGCATACTATCCACAAGTTCATCAAGACACTGTTGGTCCAAATTGTCCCACTCCTCAACGACAATTCGGCGTAAATCTCTCAGAGTGGTTGGTGGGTCAAGACGTCCATAAACAGCCCTTTTCAACATATCCCAGGCATGTTCGATAGGGTTCATGTCTGGCGAACATGCTGGCCACTGTAGTCGAGCGATGTCGTTATCTTGAAGGAACGCATTCACAAGATGTGCACGATGAGGTCGAGAATTGTCGTCCATGAAGACAAATGCCTCTCCAATATTCTGCCGATATGGTTGCACTATGGGTCGGAGGATGTCATTCAGGTATCGTAAAGCCGTTTCGGAGCCTTCCATGACCACCAGTGGCGTACGTCGGCCCCACATAATGCCACCCCAAAACATCAGGGAACCACCACCTTGCTGCACTCGCTGGACAGTGTGTCTAAGACGTTCAGCCTGACCAGGGTGCCTCCAAACACGTCTCCGACGATTGTCTGGTTGAAGGCATATGCGACACTCATCGGTGAAGAGAACGTGATGCCAATTCCGTGGGGTCCATTCAGCATGTTGTTGGGCCCATCTGTACCGCGCTGCATGGTGTCGGGGTTGCAAAGCTGGACCTCGCCATGGACGTCGGGAGTGAAGTTGCGCATCATGCAGCCTATTGCGCACAGTTTGAGTTGAAACACGACGTCCTGTGGCTGAACGAAACGCATTATTCAACATGGTGGCATTGCTGTCAGGGTTCCTCCGAGCGGCAATCCGTAAGTAGCGGTCATCCACTACAGTAGTAGCCCTTGGGCGGCCTGAGCGAGGCCTGTCATCGACAGTTCCTGTATCTCTGTACCTCCTCCATGTCCGAACAACATCGCTTTGGTTCACTCTGAGACGCCTGGAAACTTCCCTTGTTGAGAGCCCTTCTTGACACAAAGTAACAATGCGGACGCGATCGAACTGCGGTATTGACCTTCTAGGCATGGTAGAACTACAGACAACATGAGCAGCGTACCTTCGTCCTGGTGGAATGACTGGAACTGATCGGCTGTCGTACCCCCTCCGTCTAATAGGCCCTGCTCATGCATGGTTGTTTACATCTTTGAGCAGTTTTAGTGACATCTATGAACAGTCAAAGGGACTGTATCTTGGATACAATATACACAGTCAACGTCTATATGCCGGAGATCTGGGAACCGAGGTGATGCAAAACTTTTTTTGATGTGTGTATTTTGGTCGACAGTAGGTTCATCTACATATTTGTTATGAAGTCGTTCTATGGGCCGCCGGCCGTAGACATGATTCCTGTAGATGTTACGAGAGTCTTTTAAAGTTGATAGTACGATGTCAGCTATCAAATCCTTCCTCAATCCAAAGGTCATACAAATATTCACGAAAAAACATGGAATGGCTCGTCTTGCTTCGATTAGAAGACCGGTGATACTTGTCTCGGTAGTACAGTGTCGAGCTTTCGTAGTATCGTCTCTTTTTCTCGTCCACGTCTCGGGGTTGGTTTTGATGAGACTCATGTTGAATATAGAGATGGATTGGTTCATAATGGATTCTGTTGGTTCCATTCCCACAAGTACAATTTCCATGCGTTCTATTAACATATTAGCGTAAATTGTTACAGAGGTAGTACCTTGAACTCCTTCCTTAAGAATCGGCTACATTTCATTAAATGGTGAGTCCTAATGTGAAACAGTCAACCTCATGGTGTAAGGGTAACACAAGTGACTTACCCAGGAGCCCCGGGATTGATTCAGCAATACATTTAAGACCACATGCTAAGACGAGAACTGTCCATCCTCGTGAGGACAGTTGAGTAGCTGCTTGTCATGATAAGTAGCTTAAGTAAGCAAGATCTGATGATGTTAGCTTGAAAGAAACTAGTCCTGTAATTTAGCCCCCCCCCCCCCCCATTTTGTGTGAAGTGTTTTATTAAGTGTATAAATCATTCGTGTAATTTATTTCAGGCACTAGGAAATTAATTGTAATTCCCCGCCCAATATAATTTGGGCACACTCGTGTTGATCCACTCAAAAGCTTCTAATAATAGCCTAATAGATGCGTACTCCCGCGGTTCACACTTCGTGTAGTGTTATGCAATGTTTCGTAAAGTGACGTTATTTAGGGGGTTAGCATATCTTATATGTTATGAAGATTTTAATGTGATTGTAGCAACATTTGAATTGAATGAGTATTATTAATCAGGTGTTGCGCAACGGTAATTTTATTTAGGGTAAGAGCATTACATGATGAAATTGCTTTATGTAACAGTGGATGGCCCCTTACTGCTGGAATAGAGCCACGTACAGGTAGTTCATAACTGCGTGCTACAGCATACCTTGTAATCTCTCTATAGCCTATATAAAATATGAAAGTTGTCTGTTTTCTACGAATTTTGGGAATGTTGCGTTATTTATACGTTTTTATGCCGAATGATCGGAACGACTGGATGGATCAACGTAAAATTTGGTATGGATATCCATCATTGGCAAGGCATCAGCCATTTATATAACCTTTAAACGTACCTCTTATAAAAGGGAGGTTATGGGGGAACCCCCTTCAAAATACATGCAAAAATAGGCGAAATATCAAAACTTGGAACCCCGAAAACCACATTTTAAAGCCCTAGAACCAACCGTTTCCGAGACGCAACTGTAAACGATGGTGGTCTTTGGTGGCCTAATCCTGCTAAACTGTAAGAACAATCTAAAAGCGGATTGCACCAACAGAATCGGATTTGGTGATATCTACTAGTTTAGTCTTATGACTTTTTGTCGTATCTCAGTTGGTTATACCTTTTAAATTTGTGCTTTTCTCCACATTTTTACGGCTATTTTACACAGTTTATGGACAGCTACAGCCTCAAAACATGACAAGCTAACCCGTGTTCTAAATGTCTGCAATGTTGATCCTATGACGTTTTGTCGTATCTCTATCGATTACACCTTAGATTGCACTAAAGACGTAGATTTTGGGCCAATTATCATACATTTTTCACTGTTTTTCATTTCTCTATATTTGTAAGGCAGCAAGGATCGTGAAATTTTGCAGTCATTTTCTGCATCCAACTGCCACATTCATGCCTAATTTCATGATTCTAACCGTCCCGTAAGTGTGTCAAAAAGGTAAATATGTGAAGAATGTAAAAATCTCCGTTCATCATTATAGTCCTATCTTATCTAGTCTACTGTACACAGCGGCATGTGGAGCTCATCTATACAAATTCTAACCTTCCTCCGGATGCATTAGAAATTTTAAATTTGTCAAACTTGCAGCATTTAGCTTGTAACCGACGGAAAAATCGTTGGTTGTTCCTTAGTTAAGGGGCTGCGACAACGCGGTCATGTAGCCCCGTGTATTTTGGGTGTGTGTACAATTTGTCTGATAACCGGTGTTAATATTGTGATGGCTGTATTAGCGTGTTTTATCTGTGATTCGGGTAAGGACTGCAGGCGATCAATTTTCAAGTAGTTCCTAGTTCTGCTACCAAATGCTACCGTCCACGACACCGAGCTGCGGACTTGACTACTAGATGCCATCACAATCAACACCTGGCGGCGAACGTTGGAACTAATATAGCGTTAATCAAATCTAACCTACAAATTTTAACTACACACAAGTGTAGTTAGTGGAAGGTTCTCTTATATGCCATAAATCTATGACATGGGCCCGCCGCGGCGTGGTGCGCCGGCTTTACTTCCCCTCCGAAGGAGGGTATACTGAGGGATGTTTAACAGATAGAAAAATCACCCAAAATTTTAATTTTAATTTTTTAATTTCGATAAAATTCAAAACGACGGACGCAACTTAAACGTTGGCGGTTTTTATGGGTCTATTACTGATAAACGGTAGGACTATTCTTTGATATTCTTTGATATCTAGTTTGGAAGATCATAGTTGTTCGAAGATTAACTTGGTTCACTCTCCTCCACTTCAATGTCTCAAAATGCTATCAAATCACTACCATTGAGATATCTTAATTTCATTTATTTTGGAAATGGTATTTAATTAATGAAATTAATTGATAAACCGGCAATAACACACTGCATTGACATTTTTGGACTGGTAAATACCAAAGGCCGTTCAAAGAACGGTTAGTAATTGTACGGTATAATTAGCTACTGCAGTTGATGGTTTTGCTAATAAAACATAGAAGGGAAATTACAGGAATTGTTATTCCGTCTTGAAAATATCTCGGAACCAATTTACTAATTTCACGCAATCCAGGAAATGAGTGGAACCAGTGAATGTCAGTTATGAGCGACAACATTTACGGTTAACATTATGAGTGATGATGCAGCGTTGCTGACTTTCTTAGCTTATTACTTGTACAGTGTCGCAGAATCGAATCCCGGTACAGTTGGGTAACAAGTAAGGGTGTTTAAATGTGGTATGTCCTTGTCAGTGTATTTACAGGCTCGTTAAAAATTCAGTTTATTATACACAACGTCGTGCCTAATCAATGAGCGCGATTGAAGTTATTTAAATATATGAATATGCATTTGTTTTCTTTTCTTCCCAAAATCTCTTCATTCTCTCATTACGATTTCTCTTCCTTCTGTCCATGCAATGGTTTGCAGCAAAATTATTTTTGTTCACTAACGTTCTGAAGCTAGGGCTGTCCCATAAAATTTCGTCTGTTTCATTGATTTCTTGAAGGTTATTATTATTGTTATTATTACGTGGAATAGATGCTTCGTAACCCGAAATAAAGCACTGGCAATGAGTGTTGAAATACCACACGTCGGATAATCGGCGGAACTAGAATCACTCAACGTTTGACTCCTTAGCCCTTTCATTTAAGCGTCTTTAAGCGTGGCTATGCTAACAGGTGTAAAGCCCTAAAGTAGGAAATAAAGAGCGGTTCTGGCGCAGGGGCAAATGGTCAAGATGGCCGCCGCGCGCAACCAGCCCTATGTTATTCTTATGGAGGGGTCATTCAGAGCTGGCGCAGTGGCTAATGGGCAAAATGGCCACCACTCTGTCACAGGGGGAGGTCGGCCGTGTAGTTACTAAATGGAAAATTTATTATTATTATTCTTAATAATAATAATTTTATTAGGTAATTATTGATTGATAGCTTGCCACGGTGGGTGAGTGGTTATCGTGTCGGACTACCAACCCCAAGCTTGCAGGTTCGCTCTTGGTCGTGGTAAGTGATTTTTGAAAGGCGGCAAAAATTAAGACACGCATGTCATACGATGTTGGCATGTAAAAGAACCCAGGGAGAGGTCGGCTATGTAGTTGCTAAATGGAATATTTATTATTATTTATTATTATTATTAGGTAATTATTGATTGATCATGTACAATCAAGACCAGCCTTATATTGCCCCACTTTATGGTGTACTGGCTAGCATTTTTAGCTGTTACTGTGGAGGCTCGGGTTCGAGTCCTGGCTCTGTCAAGAAATGTCATTCTAGGCTGAGGGTTGGAATGGGGTACACTCAACCTTGTGAGGCAAAACTGACAGGAGCTGGCTTTTGATTCATACCGCAGCCATTCTGCCTAACCCAACTTCACCTAACCTAACCTAACCTTACTTTACCTAACCTAACCAAATCCCACCTTACCTAACCTAACCTAACTTCAAAGTCAGAATGTACAATACATCTATTGTTTTTATACCCTCATAAATTAGATATAGAGAATGCCCACCACGATTTAGATCCTCGAGCACACTTTCTGACATATCATTAAAACGTGTAGAAAGGAATGTCTGAAAATTTTCACTAACACATAGTACACGTTCACCATACATTGTGTCCACTTTTTGAATGTTAATGATACGGAGAAGAGAATGCATTGGTAATTCAGTCAGCTTTTTTTTCTCTCTAATCAACAGTTCTGCCCCCATAGCATTGAGAATATTTATTGTAGTAGCCTATAAAGAAACAAAAAAAAATCATATCTATTACAGTTTACTATAAGTGACCAGAACCACTATAACATTTTATTCTAATAAGGAGATTTCCATAATGATAAGAAAAAAAAGCTTACCATAATGATGGATTGTGTAAGTAAACGTCTTTTGCTGCATGATGCCACTACTAAAGTGATACTCGTACAACAGACAAGTGAGTTCATGTTTCGCTGACGTAATCGTATGTTCCCACGCACTTCCTGTGTGTTGCACGCGCCGTAGTGGCTAAATTTGGAACTAGATGAGATGATTTGCTGACGTAATCGTATGTTCCCCTGCACACACACGCAGGCCCCTGTGGACGGATCCTTGTGGACGGGTCATTGTTGACGGGTCCTTGTTGACGGATCCTTGTGGACGAGCCCCTGTGGAAGGGTCCTTGTTGACAGGTCCTTTTTGACTAATCCCTTTAGACCGGTCCCTTTGGACTGGTCCCTAATGCTATAATGAAATTAAACGTTGTTCCACATGAAACGCAAGCGAAGAGCCGATCGCTACTATGAATTAACATGTTTTTTTTGTTTTTGTTTTGTTTTTACACATGTGCACTTGTTTTTTTTGTAAGAGGGCGGGCTTTTTGAATACAGATTTATAGATGAGTTTTTTTTAAATTACCAAAAGATCCAAAACTAATAGGTCATTAGCTTTTTAATATTTCATGAACCAATAAGGCTAGGGACTTGTATGAGAGGTCGTTGGACTTGAGGTGACATTCTGTTTTTGAATGCATTATTTATTTTTTGTCAAAAGGTCTTAACTACACTTTTGTTAATATCTCGCTAACTAATAATCAGAGAGGGTTAAGTGAGGTGTCATGGGACTCAGGATGGTCAACCCTTTTCCTTGGTCAAGGAATTTACCCAAACTACCCAATACATTAAGGTCATTGACCTGAGATTTTATAAACTAATAATTGAATACGAACATGTGAGATGTTTACCATGTGTGATGAAACATAGCTAGGTAGAGAAAGAATTAGTGTAGGCTACTTGTATGGTGACTGACAAGTCTTTTACCATTGAAACTTGTTTTCAGATCAAACTGCAGTATAGAGAGAGTATAGGTTGCAGGTATGGGTTAATAAATGAGAAACGGAGTACGCAAACTCTGATTTATCAAGAATTAAGAGTAGACTATCTTTAATGATTGGTTGAGAATGATAGTTAAATTACAAAAATGCTCAGTGGTTACCGAGACAAAATGGTCGCTACACACAACAAGCTTTAAATACTTGAGGCTAATAATCTATACACACACACACACTCTCTCGCTTGTTGTAAACTAAACTGTGTTGCTGTCAGTGCTCAGACAGTAGGCTGATGACAAAATGCATTGCTAACAGAAATATAATCATTTCCGATTTTTTTTGTGTTGCAGTGGTAAGCACTTTTAGCTCTTGTACTGGTGGTCTTAACTCGATTTCCAGGTCTGAGGCCTAGAACAAGTTGAACTTAGAAACAAGGGCATAGTGGTGCAGTGGTTAAGCTGTTAGCCTTTCACCAGGGTTTCGATTTCAGGTTAATATGCATGTCATAAGCATATTAAACAAAACAAAACAGAGATAACGTTTAAAACTGATTACATTTGTCTCTTTTCAAATTATTAGTTGGATTACAAATACAAAGGTGAACTGGGTTTGATATACAGTTAATGCTGTCTATCACACACTAGACTGTAAGAAAGCCAAAAGAGCAAAAGGCGTAGGTGGAGCAGTGGTAAAATTGCTATATGTAGAGAACTACCTGGCAAAGCTATATCGCATAAACAGTGCATGATACAATCCAGCAATCAAATTTGTATCTTGTGGAACAGAGAAATGCACTTTCGTGAGAAAATGTAAGTTCATGTGTAATATAACCTAACACACAAGTGTTCACCTGTGCACATGCATGATAAGAGCTAACAAGTCACATTCTGTTTAGTTCGTACGTAACGTTAGGTTAGGGCTACGAGGCGCATGCCATTTGAGAGCAGGCCAAGGGATGTAACTTGGTGGATGGATGTGTTCTAACGAGTCATTTGTAGTTGAAAGAGGATAATACATGTTCTTAAGATGTTAAAACTGTGCAGATGGCACGTGCAGTAAGACGTCTTGTTATATTTCCTGTGTCATATTACAGACATGGCAGAGAGCGCGCAGATCTGTTGCTATGACTAACGCTGCAGTAATTTGAAATCCCACGTGTTCATCAAGACAATGGGTGATGATCATGCAAAGTTAGTAGTTATTGGATTTTACACAGGTGTTCCTTCCGGTGTCATGTTGCTGACATGCCAGAGAGCGCACACTGCTGTTGCTATGACTGACGCTGCAGTAATTTGAAACCTCAGCTGTTGATCAAGACAATGGGTGATGATCATGCAAAGTCAGCAGTAATTGGATACCACACATCAACATGGACTAAATCATAAACGTGTTGTCATAACCTGCAGAAAACTCATTTAAAGATTTTAGATTTTACATTTTAAATTTAAGATTTTTTGATTTTTAGATTTTACTTTTTTTACATTTTTCTAAAAGAGTCAACTACAAGGTCACATACCTAACCTCATTAAACCTAACTTTACCAAACCTAACTTAAGCTAATCCAAAGGCTAATGCACATACACAATGTATATAAGGTACATGCAACTATCCTTATGCTAGTCTTACAGGTTACTGTACAACATGATCACTACCCCAAACGGATTTTTTTTTCATTTTGTCGTTTACACATGTCAATTTTCCAATATCCCATTATCAGTTTTTTTAATGTCAGTTTTTAGTTTTTCAATTTCATAATATGGAAAACATGGATTTTGCATTTTGTTGTTTACACATTTATTAATTTCACAATTTCCCATTTTCAGTTCTTAAAATGTCAGTTTAAAGTTTTTCAATTTCATGATATAGAAACATGGATTTTCCAATTTGATGTTTTCACATTTATTAATTTACCAAATTCACATTTGCAGTTTTTTAAATTTTCAGTAATGTTTTTTGTTCTATTTGTTAATATGGAAACATGGATGTTTTACAATTTGTGTTTTACATGTCATGCAACTATCCTTATGCTAGTCTTATAGGTTACTATACAACATGATCACTACCCCCCACCGGATTTTTTTTTCATTTGTTGTTTACACATATGTCAATTTTCCAATTTCCCATTTTCAGTTTTTTTTAATGTCAGTTTTAAGTTTTTCAATTTCATAATATAGAAACATGGATTTCACATTTTGTTGTTTACACATTTATCAATTTCACAATTTCCTATTTACAGTTCTTAAAATTTCAGTTTAAAGTTTTTCAATTTCATGATATAGAAACATGGATATTCCAATTTGTTGTTTTCACATTGGTCAATTTACGAAATTCCCATTTACAGTTTTTAAAATTTCAGTTTAATGTTTTTTTCTATATTTCAATATGGAAACATGGATTTTTTCAATTTGTGTTTTACATGCTCATTTTGCATTAGGAGTGGAGAAAGGTGGGTAGTAATTAAAAATGTGCAAGCAGTGTCCATTGTTGACAGGTCATTGTTGACGAGTCCTTTTCATACAACAGACAAGTGAGTTCATGTTTCGCATGCATTACCTAAAATGTAATACCATGCAAGTGTTTAACATTTTTACAAATTAGCTTATGTATTAGTTTATGTGGGGGTCTTATGTTGGGCATTTTGTGTTGGCTTATTTGACAAGTTATTTTGTCAATGCATTTAGTGGATTTTTCTCTTGATCTTGGAAAGTATATCAGTCCATTTTATCACAACATAATGCTTACTGCCATGTTTGTAAGCAACAACAACAACAACAACAACAACAACAACACACTAAACTTTCAAAAAATCTAAAGTACTGTAGGGTACTCTCAACTCGTACTCTTACCTCTACCCCTTGCCTAGTCATGAACATTATTTTCTTTCCAAAAAAAGGTGAATGGGGAAAGTAGACTATATGTTTAAAATAAAAAAATCATATAAAGTCATATGTTAACTCTAGCACCTACCAATCGCGTCTTCTACCAATTGCGCCTACTACCAATCGCGCCTACTACTAATCGCGCCTACTATCAATCACGCCCACTGTCAATTGAACCTACTATCAATCGCGCGTACTATCAATTTTATCCAACTTGACATAAGTTGGATAAAATGCATGGGCCAATCCATAGGGATCAGTCCAAAGGACCCGCCCACAGGGACCCGTCAACAAGGACCCGTCCTCCGGGACCCGTAAAAAATGACTCCCTTCAAAAAGGACCCGTCCAAAGTGTGCTTGCTTGGAACATACGATTACGTCAGCAAAACATCTCATCTAGAGTTTTAAATTTAGCCACTATGACGCGCTCAACACAGGAAGTGCGTGGAAACATACGATTACGTCAGCGAAACATGAACTCACTTGTCTGTTGTAAGAGTAGCACTTTAGTAGTGACATCAAGCAGCAAAATACGTTTTCTTACACTCAATCCATCATTATGGTAAGCTCTTTTTTTCTTATAATCATGGAAAACTCTTAGAATAAAATTATCTCTTATATAAAAACAAGTGTCCTGACTGACTGACTGACTGATTGACTGACTGACTCATCATCGGCCAGCCAAAACTATTAAAGTTAGAAACATGAAATTTTGGGAATATGTTCGTTGTAAGTCGAAAACGCCCACTAAGGAAGGGTTTTTGGATATTCAGTTTCTAAAGGGGTGTTAAGGGGGTATACTTGCATTTCATTGAATAACAATATCTCCAGATTGCTTTCATTGGGGGATTTGATACTCGGCATATAAACTCATTATAAAAAATAAGAAGATACGTGTCTGAGGGTTTTTCGATGTGGTGTATATTTTGAGGTGAAAGGGGTGAAAAGTGGGGGTTGAAGGTTTCCTAACCGAGCGTGTATCTCTTAAACGACATAGGCGAGGAGTTTGGACCTCAGCGGAAAAAAATCAGCATAAAAAATAACAAAATAGGTGTTTGACCGTTTTTTCATAAATCCAATATAAGGGGCTCATGGGGAGGGGTGAAAATATGGGGAGGGGGGAGGAAACGTAATATGTCTGAGTGTAAAGTTATACATGGCCTATGTTGTAGACAATAACACATTACATCTTTTTTGTCTCTTGCTATTTCATCATACGACGAATACTTAGGGAGTTATTAATGATTTTGTACTTTTTGGCCGGAATTTTCTAAGTCCCAGGAATGGCATAAAAATTGATTCGAATGAAATTTCGAAAAATAGTTTTTTTTAATACTTTTATTATATTTTTCAGGTCTTTTAGGGTCCGGAACCAATATGATATTTTGATGTTTTTTTTCGTCCCATGCATTTTTGGTTTCAGGTGATAAAATTATTTTCCACTAGGACCGATGCTTATCTCTTATATAAAAACAAGTGTCCTGACTGACTGACTGACTGACTGACTGACTGACTGACTGACTCATCATCGCCCAGCCAAAACTATTAAAGTTAGAAACATGAAATTTTGAGGATATCTTCGTTGCAAGTCGAAAACGCCCACTAAGGAAGGGTTTTTGGATATTCAAGTTCTAAAGGGGTGTTAAGGGGGTACACCTTCATTTCATTGAATAACAATATCTCCGGCTTGGTTTCATTGAGGGATGTGATACTCGGCATATACACTCACCATTAAAAATAAGAAGACACGTGTCTGAGGGATTTCCGATGTGGTGTATATTATGAGGTGAAAGGGGTGAAAAGTGGGGGTTGAAGGATTCCTAACGGAGCGTGTATCTCTTAAACGACATAAGCGAGGAGTTTGAAACTCAGCGGAAAAAAATCAGCTTTAAAAATAAGCAAATAGTTGTTTGACCGTTTTTTCATAAATCCAATTTAAGGGGCCCATGGGGAGGGGTGAAATTCTGGGGGGGGGGGAAACAGGAAAGAAAGTGTCCTAACTGATTGACTGACAGACTCACTCATCAAACTCAGGGGGAAAAACTGCTTAAAAATAAGTAAATAGGTGTTCGACAGTTTTTTTCATAAACCCAATTTAAGGGTTCATGGGGAGGGGTGAAATTCTGAAAAAAGAAAATTGAAAGAAAAAGTCCTGACTCACTCACCATCGCCCAGGCAAAATTATTGAAGTTAGAAACATGAATTTTTGGGGAAATGATCATTGTATGTCAAAGCCGACCACTAAGGGAGGATTTTCGGATATTCAGGTTGTAAAGGGGTGTTAAGGGGGTTAAACCTGCATTTAATTGAATATCAATATCTCCCGATTGGTTTCATTGGGGTATGTGATACTCAACATATAAACTCATCATTAAAAATAAGAAGACATATGTCTGAGGGTTTTTCGATGTGGTGTATATTATGAGGTGAAAGGGATGAAAAATGGGGGTTGAAGGAATCCTAACGGAGCGTGTTTGTCTTAAACGACACAGGCGAGGAGTTTGAAATTCAGCGGAGAAAAAACAGCTTAAAAAAGAGTAAATAGGTGTTCGACCGTTTTTCTTCATAAATCCAATTTAAGGCGCACATGGGGAGGGGTGAAATTCTGAAAAAAATAATTGAAAAAAATGTCCTGACTCACTCACTCATCATCGCCCAGAAAAAATTATTGAAGTTAGAAACTTGAAATTTTGGGGATATGTTCGTTGTTTGTCGAAAACGTCCACTAAGGAAAGGTTTTTGGATATTCAGGTTCTAAAGGGGTGTTAAGGGGGTAAACGTGCATTTCATTGAATAACAATATCTCATGAGAGGTTTCATTTGATGATGTGATACTTGGCACTTAAACTAATCATTAAAAATTAGCTGACACATGTCTAATGGTTTTTCCATGTGGTGTATATTATGAGGTGAAAGGGATGAAAAGTGGGGGTTGATAGATTCCTAGCGGAGCGTGTATCTTTTAAACGACATAGGCGAGAAGTTTCAAACTCAGCGGAAAACAATCAGCTTAAAAATAAATGAATAAATAATTAAATAAATAAGATTTTGACTGTTTCTTCGTAAATCCAACTTAAGGGGCCCATGGGGAGGGTGAAATTGTGGAAGGAAAACGTCCACTAAGGAAGGATTTTTGGATATTCACTCATTATCGACCAGCCAAAACTATGAAAGTTAGAAACATGACTTTTGGGGATATGTTAGTTGTATGTCGAAAACGTCCACTAAGGAAAGGTTTTTGGATATTCAGGTTCTAAACGGGTGTTAAGGGGGTAAACGTGCATTTCATTGAATAACAATATCTCACGAGTGGTTTCATTTGATGATGTGATACTTGGCATATATACTAATCATTAAAATAAGCTGACACATGTCTAATGGTTTTTCGATGTGGTATATATTATGAGGTGAAAGGGATGAAAAGTGGGGGTTGAAAGATTCCTAACGGAGCGTGTATCTCTTAAACGACATAGGCGAAACGTT
This sequence comes from Meconema thalassinum, assembly GCA_946902985.2. Taxonomy (NCBI): domain Eukaryota; kingdom Metazoa; phylum Arthropoda; class Insecta; order Orthoptera; family Tettigoniidae; genus Meconema; species Meconema thalassinum. The sequence continues at coordinate 174,540,155 of OX336393.1, read as the reverse complement.
TCAAACTCAGCGGAAAACAATCACCTTAAAAATAAATGAATAAATAATTAAATAAATAGGTTTTCGACCGTTTCTTCATAAATCCAATTTAAGGGGCCCATGGGGAGGGCGAAATTCTGGAAGAAAAACGTCCACTAAGGAAGGATTTTTGGATATTCACTCTCATCGACCAACCAAAACTATTCAAGTTAGAAGAATGTTATTTTGGGGATAGGTTTGTTGTGTGTCGAAAACGTCTACTAAGGAGGGATTTTTGGATATTCGTGTTCTAAAGTGGTGTTAACGGTGTTAAACCTGTATTTCATTGAATAACAATATGACACGACTATGACGCGAGCGAAGCCGCGGGTACCTGCTAGTATATATATATAGTTGTTCTGGTTACTTATAGCTAAACTGTAATAGACATTTTTTTGGTTTCTTTATAGGCTACTACAATAAACATTCTCAATGCTATGGGGCAGAACTGCGGATTAGAGAGAAAAAAGCTCACAGAATTACCAATGCATACTCCATTCCGTATCATCAACATTCAAAAAGTGGACACAATGTATGGTGAACGTGTACTATGTGTTATTGAAAATTTTCAGACATTCCTTCCTACACGTTTTAATGATATGTCAGAAAGTGTGCTCGAGGATCTAAATCATGGTGGACATTCTCTATATCTAATTTATGAGGGTATAAAAAACAATAGATGTATTGTACGTTTTAACGAATTAAAAAACTCTCATGCTGAATAATAATTAATACTGTTTTTTATTTCTTACTACCCCCACCCTACCCCAGTAGTTTTTAAGAGTTCTACAAACACCCTCCTCCTCCACATTCCTCCACACATTTTGGAACTTTTTGATCACTCCTCGTAGGGTTAGGTTAGGTTGAGTTAAGCTACGGCCGCCATTTTGGAACTTTATGATAACACCTCGTAGGTTTAGGTTAGGTTAAGTTAACCTACAGCCGTCATTTTGGAACTTTTTGACCACACCTCGTAGGTTTAGGTTAAGTTAGGTTTGGTTAGGTTAAGTAAAGCTACGGCCGCCATTTTGGAACTTTTTGATCACACCTTGTAGGTTAGGCTAGGTTTGGTTAAGTTGCAGCCACATTTTTGGAACTTTTTGATCACACCTCGTAGGTTAGGTTAGGCTACGGCCGCCATCTAGTTAGGTTAGGCTAGGTTAAGTTAAGCTACGGCCGCCATCTTGTTAGGTTAGGTTAAGTTAAGCTACGGCCGCCATCTTGTGAGGAGGGGTGGAGGAGGAGGGTGTAGAACTGTTCCAAACACACTACTGCACAGTTTTTGTCCTAGGCACCTACAATTTATTTTTGGGGTAGAGGGGGTAAAGGTCTTTCATTTACGTTAAACAAACTTTTTTGTATAATTCTTTAGTTTCCAAAATATTGGCAATTTTGAACATTGACCTTTTTTTGGAAAAATTGAAAATGTGTTAAGTTTTGTTCTAAAGTTAAAGGACTTAGAGAAAATGTGTTTGAGTCTATATATGACTTTTTAGAATGATTAGTTTTCAAAATATTGTCTACTTTCAAAATTGAACCTTTTTGGATTTTGTCCCAGAGACCTAGGACTTGGATTTTTAGGTAGAGGGGGTAAATACCTGTCATTTATGTCAAACACTTTTTTTTTTGTAAATTTCATAGTTTACTAAATATAGCCAATTTTTTTGGAAAAAAATGTCAAAAATTCCATGTTTTGTTCTAACGATTAAGGACATAAAAGCCATTGGTTTGAGTCTATATATGACTTATTGCGCCTACTATCAATCGCGCCTACTACCAATCACGCCTACTATCAATCGCGCCTACTATCAATCGCACCTACTATCAATTACGTCCACTACCAATCGCGTCTACTAATAGCGCCTGCTATCAATTGCGCCCTAATTGCGCCTACTGTCAATTGCACCTACTATCAATAGCGCCTACTAGCAATTACACCCACTACCAATCGTGCCTACTGTGAATTGCGCCTAGTATCAATTGCGCCTACTACCAATCACGCCTACTAGTAATTGCATCTACTACCAATTGCGTCTACTACCAATCGCGCCTACTACTAATCGCGCCTACTGTCAATCACGCCTACTGTCAATTGAACCTACTATCAATCGTGCCTACTATCAATAGCGCCTACTAGTAATTGCGTCTACTACCAATTGAGCCTACTACCAATCGCGCCTACTGTCAATTGAAAGTAATTGATAGTAGGCACTATTGATAGTAGGTTCAATTGACAGTAGGCGCGATTAGTAGTAGGCGCAATTGGTAGTAGACGCAATTACTAGTAGACGCGATTGATAGTAGGCTCGATTGGTAGTGGACGTAATTGATAGTAGGCGCGATTGGTAGTGGGCGTAATTGCTAGTAGGCGCTATTGATAGTAGGCGCGATTGGTAGGTGTTAGAGTTAACATATGACTTTCTATGATTTTTTTAAGTTTAAACATATAGCCTACTTTCCCCATTCACCTTTTTTGGAAAGAAAATAATGTTCTTGACTAGGCAAGGGGTAGAGGTAAGAGTACGAGTTGAGAGTACCTTACAGTACTTTAGATTTTTTGAAAGTTTAGTGTGTTGTTGTTGCTGCTTACAAACATGGCAGTAAGCATTATGTTGTGAAAAATGGACTGATATACTTTCCAAGACCAAGAGAAAAATCCACTAAATGCATTGACAAAATAACTTGTCAAATAAGCCAACACAAAATGCCCAATATAAGACCCCCACATAAACTAATACATAAGCTAATTTGTAAAAATGTTAAACACTTGCATGGTATTACATTTTAGGTAATGCATGCGAAACATGAACTCACTTGTCTGTTGTATGAAAATGACTCGTCAAGAATGACCTGTCAACAATGGACACTGCTTGCACATTTTTAATTACTACCCACCTTTCTCCACTCCTAATGCAAAATGAGCATGTAAAACACAAATTGAAAAAATCCATGTTTCCATATTGACCAATGTGAAAACAACAAATTGGAATATCCATGTTTCTATATCATGAAATTGAAAAACTTTCAACTGACATTTTAAGAACTGTAAATGGGAATTTGTGAAATTGATAAATGTGTAAACAACAAAATGTGAAATCCATGTTTCTATATTATGAAATTGAAAAACTTAAAACTGACATTTAAAAAAACTGAAAATGGGAAATTGGAAAATTGACATATGTGTAAACAACAAATGAAAAAAAAATCTGGTGGGGGTAGTGATCATGTTGTACAGTAACCTGTAAGACTAGCATAAGGATAGTTGCATGTACCTTATATACATTGTGTATGTGCATTAGCCTTTGGATTAGCTTAAGTTAGGTTTGGTAAAGTTAGGTTTAATGAGGTTAGGTATGTGACCTTGTAGTTTACTCTTTTAGAAAAATGTAAAAAAAGTAAAATCTAAAAATCAAAAAATCTTAAATTTAAAATGTAAAATCTAAAATCTTTAAATGAGGTTTCTGCAGGTTATGACAACACGTTTATGATTTAGTCCATGTTGATGTGTGGTATCCAATTACTGCTGACTTTGCATGATCATCACCCATTGTCTTGATCAACAGCTGAGGTTTCAAATTACTGCAGCGTCAGTCATAGCAACAGCAGTGTGCGCTCTCTGGCATGTCAGCAACATGACACCGGAAGGAACACCTGTGTAAAATCCAATAACTACTAACTTTGCATGATCATCACCCATTGTCTTGATGAACACGTGGGATTTCAAATTACTGCAGCGTTAGTCATAGCAACAGATCTGCGCGCTCTCTGCCATGTCTGTAATATGACACAGGAAATATAACAAGACGTCTTACTGCACGTGCCATCTGCACAGTTTTAACATCTTAAGAACATGTATTATCCTCTTTCAACTACAAATGACTCGTTAGAACACATCCATCCACCAAGTTACATCCCTTGGCCTGCTCTCAAATGGCATGCGCCTCGTAGCCCTAACCTAACGTTACGTACGAACTAAACAGAATGTGACTTGTTAGCTCTTATCATGCATGTGCACAGGTGAACACTTGTGTGTTAGGTCATATTACACATGAACTTACATTTTCTCACGTAAGTGCATTTCTCTGTTCCACAAGATACAAATTTGATTGCTGGATTGTATCCTGCACTGTTTATGCGATATAGCTTTGCCAGGTAGTTCTCTACATATAGCAATTTTACCACTGCTCTACCTACGCCTTTTGCTCTTTTGGCTTTCTTACAGTCTAGTGTGTGATAGACAGCATTAACTGTATATCAAACCCAGTTCACCTTTGTATTTGTAATCCAACTAATAATTTGAAAAGACACAAATGTAATCAGTTTTAAACGTTATCTCTGTTTTGTTTTGTTTAATATGCTTATGACATGCATATTAACCTGAAATCGAACCCCTGGTGAAAGGCTAACAGCTTAACCACTGCACCACTATGCCCTTGTTTCTAAGTTCAACTTGTTCTAGGCCTCAGACCTGGAAATCGAGTTGAGACCAACAGTACAAGAGCTAAAAGTGCTTACCACTGTAACACAAAAAAAATCGGAAATGATTATATTTCTGTTAGCAATGCATTTTGTCATCAGTCTACTGTCTGAGCACTGACAGCAACACAGTTTAGTTTATAACAAGCGAGTGTGTGTGTGTGTGTGTGTGTGTGTGTGTGTGTATAGATTATTAGCCTCAAGTATTTAAAGCTTGTTGTGTGTAGCGACCATTTTGTCTCGGTAACCACTGAGCATTTTTGTGTTTAGCTATCATCTTCAACCAATCAATTAAAGATAGTCTACTCTTAATTCTTGATAAATCAGAGTTTGCGTACACCGTTTCTCATTTATTAACCCATACCTGCAACCTATACTCTCTCTATACTGCAGTTTGATCTGAAAACAAGTTTCAATGGTAAAAGACTTTCAGTCACCATACATGTAGCCTACACTAATTCTTTCTCTACCTAGCTATGTTTCATCACACATGGTAAACATCTCACATGTTCGTATCCAATTATTAGTTTATAAAATCTCAGGTCAATGACCTTAATGTATTGGATAGTGTGGGTAAATTCCTTGGCCATGGAAAAGGGTTGACCATCCTGAGTCCCATGACACCTCACTTAACCCTCTCTGATTATTAGTTAGCGAGATATTAACAAAAGTGTAGTTAAGCCCTTTTGACAAAAAATAAATAATCCATTCAAAAACAGAATGTCGCCTCAAGTCCAACGACTTCTCATATAAGTCCCTAGCCTTATTGGTTCATGAAATATTAAAAAGCTAATGACCTATTAGTTTTGGATCTTTTGGTAATTAAAAAAACTCCTCTATAAATCTGTATTCAAAAAGCCCGCCCTCTTACAAAAAACCCAAGTGCACATGTGTAAAAACAAAACAAAAACAAAAAAACATGTTAATTCATAGTAGCGATCGGCTCTTCGCTTGCGTTTCATGTGGAACAACGTTTAATTTCATTATAGCATTAGGGACCAGTCCAAAGGGACCGGTCTAAAGGGATAAGGACCCGTCAACAAGGACCCTTCCACAGGGCCTCGTCCACAAGGATCCGTTAACAAGGACCCGTCAACAATGACCCGTCCACAGGGACCCGTCCACAAGGATCTGTCTACAGGGGCCTGCGTGTGTGTGCATGGGAACATACGATTACGTCAGCAAATCATCTCATCTAGTTCCAAATTTAGCCCCTACGGCGCGTGCAAAACACAGGAAGTGCGTGGGAACATACGATTACGTCAGCGAAACATGAACTCACTTGTCTGTTGTACGAGTATCACTTTAGTAGTGGCATCATGCAGCAAAAGACGTTTACTTACACAATCCATCATTATGGTAAGCTTTTTTTTTCTTATCATTATGGAAATCTCCTTATTAGGACCCGTCCACAGGGACCGGCGTGTGCGTGCGGGGGAACATACGATTACATCAGCAAATCATCTCATCTAGTTTCAAATTTAGCCACTACGGTGCGTGCAACACACAGGAAGTGCGTGGGAACATACAATTACGTCCGCGAAACATGAACTCACTTGTCCGTTGTATGAGTATCAGTTTAGTAGTGGCATCAAGCAGCAAAAAACGTTTACTTACACAATCCATCATTATGGTAAGTTTTTTTCTTATTATGGAAATCTCCTTATTAGAATAAAATGTTACAGTGGTTCTGGTCACTTATAGCTAAACTGTAATAGATATGATTTTTTTTTGTTTCTTTATAGGCAACTACAATAAATATTCTCAATGCTATGGGGGCAGAACTGTTGATGAGAGAGAAAAAAGCTCACTGAATTACCAATGCATACTCTTTTCCGTATCATTAACATTCAAAAATTGGACACAATGTATGGTGAACGTGTACTATGTGTTAGTGAAAATTTTCAGACATTCCTTTCTACACGTTTTAATGATATGTCAGAAAGTGTGCTCGAGGATCTAAATCGTGGTGGACATTCTCTATATCTAATTTATGAGGGTATAAAAACAATGGATGTATTGTACATTCTGACTTTGAAGTTAGGTTAGGTTAGGTAAGGTGGGATTTGGTTAGGTTAGGTAAGGTTAGGTTAGGTTAGGTGAAGTTGGGTTAGGCAGAATGGCTGCGGTATGAATCAAAAGCCAGCTCCTGTCAGTTTTGCCTCACAAGGTTGAGTGTACCCCATTCCAACCCTCAGCCTAGAATGAAATTTCTTGACAGAGCCAGGACTCGAACCCGAGCCTCCACAGTAACAGCTAAAAATGCTAGCCACTACACCATAAAGTGGGGCAATATAAGGCTGGTCTTGATTGTACATGATCAATCAATAATTACCTAATAATAATAATAATAATAATAAATAATAATAATAAATATTCCATTTAGCAACTACATAGCCGACCTCTCTCTGGGTTCTTTTACATGCCAACATCGTATGACATGCGTGTCTTAATTTTTGCCGCCATTGAAAAATCACTTACCACGACCAAGAGCGAACCTGCAAGCTTGGGGTTGGTAGTCCGACACGATAACCACTCACCCACCGTGGCAAGCTATCAATCAATAATTACCTAATAAAATTATTATTATTATTAATAATAATAATAATAAATTTTCCATTTAGTAACTACACGGCCGATCTCCCCCTGTGACAGAGTGGTGGCCATTTTGCCCATTAGCCGCTGCGCCAGCTCTGAATGACCCCTCCATAAGAATAACATAGGGCTGGTTGCGCGCGGCGGCCATCTTGCCCATTAGCCCCTGCGCCAGAACCGCTCTTTATTTCCTACTCCCTAACTATATAACAAATAAGTTGATTCGTTTGTCTCCTACATTTTTATTTGATTGTTATATCATGACGAATGAAACGGAAATTATTATATTCGTCATGGTTATATATTTATCGCCGCACTTTTCTCTCATTTATCGGAAATTAAATACCGAAGAAATTTGGATATGGACATAATACCGAGTACGTATTAAGACTGCAATTCCAAGGGTTCTGGGTTCGATTCTCGGCTCTGCAAAGGAATTTAATTCTCTTCTACGGGCTGGAACGTGGTACACTTAGCGTCGTGAGGTAAAACTGAGAAGAGACGGGTTCGATTCCTACCTCAGCCATCCTAGAAGTGGTTTTCCGTGGTTTTCCCCACTTTGACTCCAGGAAAATGCTGGGATGGTACCTAACTTAAGGTCACGGTCACTTCCTACCCAAATCTTACCTCAATTACAAATACAAACACTAGTACATACATCAAGTGACGCGGGTTATCAGACAAATTCTAAACACACACACACAAGTATACGGGGCTACATGACCACGATGTCGCAAAGCCCCTAATCAACAACAACAACAACAAGCAAATAGCGGGATGGTTCCTAACTTAAGACCACGGCCGCCTCATTTCTAGCCTCGATTACAAATTCACCCACTACCACAGTCATCACAGCGTCACAGGTTATAAGATTCCACACGCACACACCCAAGTAAACGGGGTTACATGACCACGATGTCGGTGGTTGGTTCTTAAGTTTAGGGGCTGCGACAACGTGGTCATGTAGTTCCGTGTACTTTGGGTGTGTGTAGAATCTGTATGATAACCGGTGTTAATTGTGATGACTGTATTAGTGTGTGTTATCTGTTTTTTTAAATTTAAGTACTGCAACTTAGAATTTTTCAAATAGTTCCTACTTTTGCCGCCAATCGCCACCGCAAACGACTACTAGGCCAAGTTCAGAACTTAGCTACTAGACGCCACCGCAGTCGGCTCTTGGCAACGAACGTAGAAACCTAAGAGCATTGTTTACATCCTTAACCTATCCTATTTAGCTTCACACAGGTGCAATTAGTGGAAGGTTCTTTAACATGTCATAAATGTATGACATGGGACCGCCGTCTTTACTTCCCCTACGATGGAAGGCATACTGAGGGATTTTTAACGCTCTTAAAAATCCGACGGCTTCGGCCGGGTTTGAACCCGCTATCTTGGGCATAGAAGCTCAGCATGCTACAGACTACGCTACCGAAGCCGCCGACCACGATGTCGCAAAGCCCCTAAATAATCAACAACAGCTTTTGAACTTGTAAGAATGCGCCAATGAATGATAAAGGTGTCACTATTTGTGTTGTGAACATTACAGGAAGACCCAATTACAATGTTCACTATTAAAATAAGATAATAAACAGCAACATATACAGTAAATAGAGATACAATAGATACATATAAATAGAGAATGTTGTTAAGTGAAAAGATACCCACAGAAACAAAACTAAGATTTTTAAGCATTTTTGAGCCAAATCCATCAACAAAATTAGACGAGTGTTCATAAATTCACGAATTGAGCCACTGAAGAGACTTCGGCGCAGAAATTGAGCGTCCTATATTTCGTGCGAAATAGCTCCAGTGACAGCGAGATACGTGCCAAACGGCGTGAGAGCGGCACCGAACTCATGTCCGCAAACTCGGGACTGAATATTCCCAGCAAACGGCGTCTGGGTGACGGTATATTCCCGAAAACTCAGGAATGTCTATCTGGGCAATGAGATACTTGCCTAAGAGCGCAAAAGCGGCGCCTCCAGCATGATGTAGCCGTGAAAACAAGACTTTGGGTACGGTGTGAAGATCACCAGTTGACCCAGAAAAGGAAGGGAGTGATCGAGCGAAATAAAAAAAAAATTGGAGGTTTCTCTGATATGAAGAGAAATATGAAAATGAATCAGCAACATCTATAAATTTCGTCACTGGATTCTTTTACGTCTTCTTTGCAAACACCTTTCACCATTTTTTTAAATTATTCAATTTGTTGGCTTTTATTTTTAAGTTTGCAATTTTGTTCCAGTTGGTCCAACGGCATATATTCAGGGGGAGTTGTCTTTGCTGCTTTTCAGTCGGTCAACACGATTGTGCCCAATGAATTTGGCGGGGTACAAAAATATAAATATGTACACCCACTCCTGGAAAAAAATACATGTATTAGTTATCATTCTTAATTGGGCAAATTTAGGATAACTAACAATACATGTAATTTTTCCAGGAGTGTGTTCATATATCTATATTTTTGTACTGGAAAAAGAATGACTTCAAATTTCTACATATTCAGGGGAGGTTTAGCACAAATTTCTCTAGTTTTCAGTAGTGTTGTTACAAAATGTGAACCCAGTACACGTAGCCGAGCGCATTAATAACGCCCTACGTGACCTGCCTGTTCGGACAACGGCTCTAACAACGGTCGTATTCAGTGTGGCTTTCCCCCGTATATGTCCACACTTCCTCCAGGAAAATGCTGTGTTGGTACCTTATTTCAACTCCAGGGGCTCCTACCCCATTCCTTAACCCTAATAAAGACAGTTGCACTTACTACGAAATTTACTACAGAAACATGTTGGTGGCTTCGGTGGCGTAGTTGGTAGCATCCTGAGCTTCTATGCCCAAGATCGCGGGTTCAAACCTGGCTGAAGTCGTCGGATTTTTTAAGAGCATTAAAATCCCTCAATATGCCTTCCTTCGGAGGGGAAGTAAAGCCGGCCTACCAATGTCATAGATTTATGGCATGTAAAATAACCTTCCACTAATTACGATTGTGTGAAGCTAAATTTGTAGGTTAGATTTGATTAATGCTTTATTAAGTTCCAACGTTCGCTGACAGGTGCCGGTTGCGGTGGGATCTAGTAGCCAAGTTCGCAGCTTAGTGTTGTTGACTGTAGCTTTTGGGTAGCAATAGTAGGAACTACTTGAAATTGATCGCCTGCAGTCCTTACCTGCATTACAGATAACACACACTAATACAGCCATCACAATTAACACCGGTTATCAGATTCTACACGCACACAAAGTACACGGGGCTACATGACCGCGTTGTCGCAGCCCCTAAACTGAGGAACCAACCAACCATGGTTTTAGACAAATTGAATACACTTCCAAGTCCATAGGGTTGATGGCCAAGTTGTCCCAAAGTAACAACGAAGACAGGAAATCTGAGAGAGCTCTGTCCAACATTAAGCACATCGACACTGGAATTCTCCTTTTATTTAATAGACCAACTGTGATCAGAAGTATGCTTTAAGAAAAAACGTTGACTAAATAATAGTAACTGCTGAGTGTAAAACTAGCCACATGTTTCGAAATAACAGATTTCTTTTTAGATCGTGATGGTTTGGTTTTGGGTGAGGGTGACATCCCTGAGAGGGGCTGGATCAAGGCTAGGATTTCGACTGGCGGTAAATGGAAGAGAGAGTGTGAATGTAAGCTTATTGAAACCTCTGTTTCGTTAAGTTTTCATAAATATTAAGACAGAAGTATTGATTTGTATTGTATTCAAACTAAGGAAGATCTTTCACCTTTGTGATCATTGGTTATAGATTTTTAAGAAATTGACTTTTAAGTGCGCGAATGTGTATTCAGTGGGGCACTGGATAACGGGTATAGGATCGGCGAGTATTGGGAAAATAACACAAAAAATCAGCTTACCGCTTCCGCTTTATTTTCTGAGCTATTTGTGTACTGTAGGTGATTATGGGATGTTGAAGTATTTCAGACGCATGTTATCTGTGTGCTACCCATGTTAATGTGTCCACCAGTGGCGACTGGTGGTCACCGTTCTTGGTATACCGCACCATTTACCCCTTACATCCCCCCTCCCTTTTCACCATGCCTCAACCTCTTTTCAAAGTTGAATTATTATTATTATTATTATTATTATTTTGTATTGGAGAACATTTACATAACTTCTAAGAAACACACTTTATAGCTATAATTTTGGATAGGTTATCCCAATATACTGAGGTCACTAGCCAATTGTTTTGGCCGGGGATATAAGGTCGGATTCCCTTCCTAACGCCACCTGATCTTCCATGTGAAATATTTAGCGTGCTGTCACCGGAATTCGAACCTCGACCGTCCGGGTAAAGCCAGTGCGTCATCCTCCCTCTGCAAGGACTATGTCCTTATACATTAAAAAAATCTTCGTTTAACGCCTGAACACGGCCTACATGAAACTGCTTCTAGGTAAATGGCCTTCGAATCCCCTCGCCCTCCTAGTTCATTTTGACAACGTACAGAGTACATTTCATCTTTACGTTGCCTTCTCTCTCTCCCCGTTCTTGACCAGGTCTTAAATTTTACGAAAACAAATAAACATTGATCCATTTCCGAAGGATCTCAATTATACATTGTCTCATCATTAGACATGTCCAAACTTGAGAAGCGCATTCATTCATAACCAATGTAATAATGCAATTAAAGAAGAGCCAGTATCTCAAAGTGAAAATATCTTCTGGAAAGCGAACATTCAGCCTCAATCAATAAAATAATACGCCTACCGGGTGAGTTAGCCGTGATCGTTACGGCATGGCAGCTGGCAGTCGCTCACATCCGGGAGGCGAGGAGGTTCGAATCCCCCCGCCGGCAACCTTGAAGATGGTCTTCTGTGGTTTCCCATCTTCCTTCCAGGCAAATGCCGGGGTTGGTCCCTAACTATAGGCCACAGCCGCTACCTTCCAACTCCTCGTCCTTACATTCCAACTTTCCTCCCCAACGGTACATGTAGCTCACCCATTGGGTGTCCGTCTCGAAGAAGCTACAAAACTGGCGAGCCGAACATGTCCTCGGACACTCCCGGCACTAAAAGCCATATGCTAAAAAGAAAAAAAAAATAGTGTAAACTACCTTGACATATTGTTTCCCAACCTTGGTCTGCCAGGAAGAATTTTACTTGAAAGGAAGTTCCATTCACTTAGATTTCTAAAGGTCCACCTCGTGGCGTAGTGGCTAGTATTCTGGGGCTGTTACTGCGGAGGTCCGTGTTCGATTCTCTGCTCTACCAAGAAATGTAATTCTAGTCTGAGGGTTGGGATTCACTCAACCCCCGAGAGGCAGAAATGAGAACAGGTGGTTCGATTCCAACCCCCAAACATCCTAGAAATGGTATTTCGTGGTTTCCCACTTTCACTCGTACATATCTTAAGGCCACAGCCGCCTCCTACCAAAATCCTGGCAACGGTACAGCCATCATAACGACATATCTCATCAATTTCCACACGCACCAAGTCAGGGGTGGATTTAAGGAGTGAACGATTCATCTTGCTGTTATACATTAAAAACATGACGAAAACAGTGGCTTTAGACAAATTCTTTCACACTTACAGAGGATGGCCAAATTATTAAACTCAAGGTGAAAAAAGTATAGTTTAATTGCACAATACTCTTTATTAAACAGTCTTAATGCTAATATTATGTATTTAACAATGTCTTTGGGGGTGTTTAGAAGGGATTTTGGTGTTAATTTGTTTGTAGTGGTAGCACTGCAATCATCTGTTGTCTAATCTTGTGGTTAATGTGATATCAGCCTCTTTAGCCCGAAGCTTTCTATTGTAAATGTTAAGTGAATAAGTGTGTTTTTGGAAGTTAAGGGCTTATATTATTTTGCAGAATTACTCTTTTCAGTGTTCTGAATTCAGAAAACACTCAACAGGCATTGTATTTTCAGAGATTAGTGTGAAGTTCAGCGAGAGACAAAAGTGAGGTTATGGGTAAGGTAGGCGATTTATCACCTAGAAAAATACCAGTTGCACGTGTTCTTTTACAAGAAAAGCTTCACTCGCAGAGGGCCATAGCTCAAATATTGAATACATCCCAAAAATCTGTCAGCCGAATCAAAGAACAATGTGATAAAGGGCAAGAATACCAGCCAAACCGTACTGGGAAATGTGGACGTAAACAAAACTCAGTGACAGAGGTGTAAGAAAACTCAAAAATCTTGTCCTACAAAATAGGAAATCAACTAACAAGGACCTCTCCCTCAAGATGCAAGAGTATGGATTTAATGTGTCGCCAAGAACAGTGCGACGTACACTCGGTAGGGAAGGATTTCGAAACTGTCGGCCAAGGAAAAAAGCAAAGATCACTCCTTCAATGGCGGTGAAGCGTACTAAGTGGGCGAAAGGACTCAAACATTGGACCACATTAGATTGGCAAAAGGTAATTCCTGTCATTTACTTCATTCTACAATAAACAGGCATTAACAGACCATTTAGAAGGATTAATACCTCGAGGAGGCCTGCCAGAGCAAAATGTCATATTGAAAATTTTTGGGAGCTCATTTGATTCTTATATATGGAACAGTTTTCCTCTCTCTCCGAGAGCTGAAACTTACAAAGATGTGTTTCTTCCTTCCAGGTGATCTTTACAGATGAGTCCATCTTCTCTGTTTGCGATGAATCCTCCCAGTGCATCAGGAGGAGACCGAACGAGGATTTCAACATTGATTGTGTTCAACAAAGTGTTAAGCACCCAACCAGTGTGATGGTTTGGGGAATGATGTCTGTGTGGGGCCCTGGGGATCTTTATATTGTAGAGGGTACTATGAATCAGTATCAGTACATTAGGGTACTAAAGGAAGTACTTCTGCCAAAAGCAAATGGCTGGTATCAAAATGGGGAATTTGTCATGATGCAGGATGGGGCTCTCTGTCACACTGCTAAGTCAGTACTGAAGTATTTGGGTGAAAAGGAAGTCAGTGTGCTCCCCTGGCCAGGGAACTCACCAGATCTTAACCCCATTGAAAATCTCTGGGCTATAATGAAGATGAAGCTGAAGAAGAGTAACATTACTACCAAGCAAGCCTTACTGGAGCAACTCACAGAGATCTGGCATCATGACCCAGAAATAAGAATAAACTGTGTGAATTTGGTGAACAGCATGCCACAAAGACTCCAGTCTGTTATCAAACACAAAGGAATGCATACCAAGTACTGATCACTGTTTAGTATTAATTAATTGTGTAATTTTGTGTAAATAAAGCATAGCGAATAGAAAAATCGACGTTGAGTCTAATAATTTGGCCATCCTCTGTAAATACTCTGTATCAAAATGCACATTTTACGATAACGTACTATTTTGAGAGTTCGGCTGTAGAGGATAACAGAAGCAGAGGTAGAGCTATGAGGCGATGGTTAGTTTCAGTGTTGAACGATTTCAAAGTCAGAGATGTAGAAGCAGAGGGAGCCGGATTGCTAACTGCTAATAGGGGATCATAGAGGCGACTTGTTCGCAAACAGAGGCTTGCAGACTGGACTGGACGCTGAAAGGTAAAACTGTCTCAAATGAAATTGTATGTATATTTGAAAGAATACTACACATTTTTGACAGTTTTCTAAAAAATGGCTTTAAACCACGCGTTGGCTATGACAGTAAATAGAACTACCAAAACTAAAATAATTTGGAATACAATAAATATTTGACTTAAAATGGCTAATATCACGCAAATTCTTCCCAACTCACAAAACGGACTCTGCGAGGGATAATTCCTCTACCGTCGCAAGGATGGTGTCTCGGAGCTGGATACACTTCGTCAGCAGATACAACTGGGGATGATGACAGGTGACCGCTAACTTGGGTCAAATTAAGGAAGGACCAGGGAAGGGATTTTGGAGGGCAGTCGGTCGGTCGTGGACCTGTTGAAAGGAACCGTCACGGCACTTGTCTGGTGGTGAAAATAGGAAACCACGACAACCATTTTCTGGACGGCTGAAGTGGGATTCAAACCCACACTCTCCCGATGCCAGCGAGATACGAGCTCTTGGCCACCGTGATCGGTAACATTTATTTTTACTACAAAATATCAAAAATAAATTTAAAAAATGTCCTATTACTCACTAATTTGGGCCTAGTTTTAGCAAAATTATCCTATCCAGGACCTCCCCCACCCCTCTCCAAGCTAAGGGTATTCCATACTCTCTAGACTCCCTGGTGTGTGTTCGCCTACCCCCATGATCTTGCCTTAAATCCGCGCCTGAACCAAGTACACGGGGCTACATGACCACGATGCTTCAAATCCCCTAATTGAATCGACAACTGCAAAGCAACAAATATTCCAAGTGTAAAATTCTACCTGATTTCGGCAGAAACCAATGCCTTCATTTCCTTGCACAAAGAAATAGATCGCTTTAATTTCAACTTACTGAGGAAATCCAATGGAATAAAATCCTTTCAACAACGCTACTATCCACTTCCAGTGTTTCACTTAATCTAAACATGTTAATATTTCAGTGGGAAGTAATTCACGCCAAGACGAACTCACAACATAACTGAAGTGGATGAGGCATTGCGCTGGTGTGCCTTCCCTTGTGAGCAGGGTGAAAGTACTGTTTGAAATCAGCCAATCAGCAATACACTCACCGCTAGTCTTTTGCGCGATACCCCATACGGAACGTGGCTGGGCTACTCTTTCCCTCCCCCGCCCCGCGGGCCAGTGTCGAGCCCTTTCAACGACCGGGCTAGACTTGCGGTATACCAAAGTACAGTCACTCACAGCTAAAAGTGTGTACCCCAGAAGAAAATTAGCGAGTTAAGCGGGATTCGAGCGCCAGCTTCCTTGACAACAATCGGCGGAACATGAATGATGACAAGCTCGATTTTCCTGACTGCACTGCTACATACAAGTCGAGAAAATGTTGAGATAAACATTTTATATTTTTATCACTGGTGGTATACCGCCGGTATATGCGATGCATGGGAGAATTCGCCACTGGTGTCCACAGAACACTCCCTTCACGCAGGAAGTCTTGCATGGGTAGTTGTTAATACGTCCGAAACTATATAGTCGTCAGTGAGCCTCATCGCGTGCCGCCGTCTGTTAAAGGATGAGTGATGAACATAATCATAGCTGTGTTAAAGGGAGCTGTTCGTGTTGTGGACGAGTGCGATCTTGTAATGGTATTGACTAGAGTGTGACAAGATTTCCCTACAAACTCTGACGAGGAGAGGATGCAATGCATGGGTCACCGATTCGAACCATCTTTAGTACACGTGTAGGGTATGACCAGACGTATATCAGGTGCAAGCAGTAAGGTGCGCTTCTCAGCCGTTTCCGAGAAATTAATTAATTGCAATTACAGTGCGGCGTCTATGTGCGTTGTACACAATCAAGAATCCGACCAGCGCGTGGTGCAGCGGTAAGAGCCCTGCTTCGTAAGCGCGGGATCGCTGTATCGAATCCCTCCGGTGAGCCTTTGCAGTGTTTATGTAACACCACGGGTCTGGCTATATGTAAGACAATTAGCACTGCCAAAGCAATAGTAAAGTCGTGCCAAACATAAGAGAATGCCAGTTACAAGTAGCCTACTACTACTACTACTACTACTACTACTACTACTACTACTACTAAAGTACTGCTTCAGCGATAAGCACCCGAACAAGAACTGTGGACACAAATAAGTAGTAATTATTTCCGAACACTGTGTTAACATGCTGTAATACACAAACTTATCTGGTTGTAATCTGCTTCTGTACTGTTTGCGTAATATTTGCCACGACTGATAGGGCTCGCCTCTGTTGTTTACAATCCTCATACCTTCGGGGTGAGCAAGAAAAACGTTTGGGTGGTTCAAACACCTCCCATTACTTAGCATAGTTACTAATTCGTTCTTGATTGTAAATACAGTTGTTTTTTGGATTGAGGTGCGATCGACACCGTTGCTAACAGATCGTTATTAGATTGGTCATTTAAAAATGATCTTGGAAAGTTCATGCCCCGTGTTAATACGGTATATTGAGAATATAGGTGTTCTTCTTAGATTGCGGCGGCATGTTTCTAGTTAGTGTAATGACCCGCGCACACAAGATGAAGTTATAAATTATTCATATTTTTGCACCGGAAGTGACGTGTATGAAATGTGTTGGAGCTCCAAAACAGACGACTTGATGCTAGACAAGAACAAGAGCAGGAAGTAACTTTCTGCCATGCCCAGATGTTTAAAGCAAACTGATTTAGTTCGTCGTTTGTATTGTGATCGTCCATTGATAATAATTCCCTATGGTTCTTTTGTTTATCTAGTTGTAATATCAACACCTCCTCTTCTGGGTCTCATAATTAATAGGACGTGAATCGGTGACCTCTGGGATCCACCCGAACCCGGTAATTCCTCCACTTAAGCCAAACTCCTCCTAATCACCTTTCCTATTGACCTACCTTGGTCTACTCTTGTTGATATTAGGCACTTTCATTTTCCGTCCTACTTGGCCTTTGTTTTTTTCTTCCCTGACACCTTCCTTTGTCGAGAAGTCAAACTCCTTCTCCCCCCCTCCTCGTCGTCCTCCTCCTCCTTCTTCTCTTTATGGGTGGGGACAGAATACATCCACAGTACTCCCTGCCTGCCGTAAGAGGTGACCAAAAGGACAGTGTGTGTGTAGCCCACCACCGCATGGTGCACCTTGAGTAACAATAACCGATCTACGCCCTCAGGGAGTTGGGGACTTTCTTCGACATGTGAATTGTAATAGCACATAATTAACAATGAAACTATGTTATTAAACACGAACATGATCTAAATATCTGACGTAGCCTAGCTACAGTATATTTGCTCTTAAGCTAAAAGTCTCGGTTTATATCCTCGCGTGATAAAACTGCTATTTTATGTTTTATTCATTTTCCTTGTCGCATAATTGACGGATCTTTCATTTTTCAACGACAGCGTGTACCGGTATCTGAGTATTAGTTGTGAACTTGATGAGTATCACTTATCATTAGAAGTCGACAAGGAATCCAATACCTTGTACTCCGATAATATGGTGCACTGGCTATCTTACGCTGTTGAGTTGAACTGAGACAGGAACCTGTTTCTCGTGCTTGTTTTTCCAGGAGACCGATGAGATAAACGTGAGTGCTTTTCAATTCGTAGAACACCATACACGTCGCTTACCTTGGCGATATGCTAGAAACTTGAGCTATAACTCCTTATACATTGGATATCTCAGAAATGACTTGGAACAGAACCTGGCAGATGTTTGTCCTATCTAGGAGCCAGCCCTCAATCTTAAGCGCCAGGTAATTTCCCTTGTGTTGTCATTTTCTTTTTGGTACCCATCAGCAATAACATAACAAAGACGATGATGGTTTTTTGTTGTTGTTTTTTTTTTACGAGAAAATTAGGAAAGTCTTGCCTGAGACGCTTGTGGGAGTCCGCACTCCACACAGGTGTGAGATTCTTACATACTAAAAACCACATACCCTTCTCCCACGACGTGTGTCTCCGCCCCGGAACCGCTCTCGCATTACTTCAGGTTGGCGTCGTACGTGAAGCCTCTTATGCTTCTTCTTTTTCCTTTTCCTTCAATTGTTCTTCACCATCCTGAGTGATCTCTATCCTGATACTGTTCGCTGAGAATAAGGATGTCTACTCCAATTTCACAGGTCATCTGTTACAATACAGCAGGTCATTGGCAGTTTGTCTCCTGTGCATATTTGCCTCAAGAATCTGCATAATTTGCCACTATGTTTGGCCTTTCCAAGAGCTTCACGGAACACAATGCACTCGCCTGAGCCAGGAACATGGTTGCGTTTCGCATCTTCTGTACAAAGTATGCATCGTGGATTTACTTTGCAGTCTACTGCCTTATGCCCAGCTTCTCCGCACTTAAAGCAAAGCTTACTTCTGTCCGTACCTTTGCAGTTTCGTGCATAATGTCCATAAGATAGTCATCGAAAGCATCGGGGTACTACGGTTCGTCTTCGCACTCTGCAGTATAGCCTAACCATCCTATTTTAATTTTACACATCTCCAAGAGTTTCAGAGCCTCTCTATATTCTATCTCTATAATGGCGAGTTTCTGCCCCCTGCTGGTAGTTTCTGCCCCCTGCTGGTCGGGTTTAATATTGAGAATTTCAGCTCTCCATTAGGACTCCTAAGATCTCGTCTTACTTCTTCCTCCACATCTCTACAACAGTGGTGACACTGCCCATGTCCCGGACTTCTAGTGTAGTACGAGAGATTAAAGCCTTCACTTCACCATCCTGTCCAAGGGCATTTCGAAGAGATTTATTCAAATTGCCCCTGTTCTCGTTTTGTGTGGCTTTATTGAATTCCAGAAGAATTGCTCCAGCTGCAATTTATCGGATTGACCGAATGCCCGTCCCACTGTCTTCCGGCTTTACATTGCACCGGATATTCTTCAAATCATCCGCAAAGGTCTTGCCATTCATAGGCTTGATGAGTAGGCTACAGCTTCTGGGCGGCTACTTAATACTATGTGATTCCGTTTCTCAGACGTTTTTGAATTTTCAGTACCGTAACCGAAACGTCTGTTGTTCTGCGATCAAATCCATCCGGCTTGGATGGAATATCTTCAACCTTCTCCTCCTCCTCCTCATCTTCTTATTCTTCTTCTTCTTCTCCTTCTTCCTCTTCGGTAGAACCTGTACCCATTCCTCCTTGTCTTCCATTATATTTGCCACTAATGATGGCATGGCAAGTTTAACCTTCTCTGTAACAGGTTGAATCCTTTTGCAGAGTCTCCCTAGTTCTCTTCCAAGATGTCCTGTACGTTGCTTCCTCCAGTTTCTACAAACCATGCTGAATTTCCAACTTCAGTTTTTTTGTTTTTGTTGGATTTCCAGGATACGTTTCAGCAATGCCCTGGCGATCTCAAGGTGATTTCCTCTTTACATTGGTCCTCCATTGACTGCTGACTGATATATCGACAGCCGATCGATTCGTTTCGTCATTTCTTACTTCCGTCTCGGCCACGCATTTTACATGTTCCTCTGTATCACAGCCATCGCGTTCAACTCCGTTTCCACCGTTGTCGAAACCTCCGCTAGATCGTACTGAATCTATGCGTCCGGCATCATGCTGAGGGAGTCTAACTGGTCGTGACTTGAATCGTGGCGATAGTGGGTCTTATGTTTGATGTCGTTCGTTCTTTGGAGCAACCTTATAACCGAAAAACTCATCTCAGCTTGATCTTGCTTGATCAAGCACATATATTTACTTCCCTTATCAAGAAGCTTAAGAAAGTAATAACCCCAAGTAAAAACCAAAAGTACGAATGCTAAGAAATCACATAGGCCTACTCACATTCGAATAAAATGTAGTGTCCACTATACCAATATAATGCATTAATGCAGCCAATGGCCATGCACTTTTCTTTTCAGGACGGGCCAAGGAAGGGATATTGGAAGGAAATCGGCCGTGGACCTATTGAAAGGAACCGTCCCGGCATTTGCCTGGTGGTGAAAATGGGAAACCACGAAAACTATTTTCAGGAGGCCAAGGTGGGATGCCAGCGAGGTAGCGCGTTAGCGCTCTCGGCCACCGCGGCCGGTTCCACTATACCAATGACATCTTCAAATAAGTTCAAATAAGCGCAAAAGTTCACACACACCTAGCACCTAACCATCATGGAAGACACAATGATGGTAATAATAATTGTAATAATAATAAAAAGTAGTCATCATTTCGACAACCAGAATAGTTAGAAAATTCATGGATTAGTGAACACAGAGTTTTTGAAAGTAGTGATAACAAAAATAAAATGCTTTGATTCCTTGTAATCTGTAGTATTGTTGCTATAGGCTATATTTACCAGATGCGGTAAATAATAATAATAATAATAATAACAATAACACAAACACACCTGTTTTTTACTAAGAGATTATTATTAATTATTATTGTTATTATTACTAAGCATCCGTATGATTTTAACTTTTGGATGCAAGACATAGGCCTATTGCCTGAGAATATTTTTGGTAGGTTGGTTGGTTCCTTAGTTTAGGGGCTGCGACAACGCGGTCATGTAAACCCGTGTACTTTGGGTGTGTTTAGAATCTGTCTGATAACCGGTGTTAATTGTGGTGGCTGTGTATCATTGAACTCTTCGGTAATACCTACAGTTCAATGGGCTGTATTAGTGTGTGCATCTGTGATTCAGGTAAGGACTGCCGACGATCAATTTCAAGTAGTAGTTCCTACTTAGATATCTAACCTCCTTGACTTTCCTAGTGCTTCAAGGAACAACAAAATTCGGCATGCAAGCTGCCCTCTGGGTGTCAAATAACAACGCTTGCATCCTGCACCCGCGATATTATTATCATCAAGCTGTATTGTAACGCGAGTTTGAGCCAAATCGTAAAGAAACTGACCTAGACCAGAGAAAGTTGTCACAATCAAGGTAAAGTTATCATGAGATCCCGACTTGTTTACTAGGCTGGTAAAATGCGAGTTTGGGAAGAGAAAGTACCCTATATGGTTTTTCTTACAAGAAACAATTCTGGGCCCAATTGAAATAATTTCACTTGGAGAGCAATACTTTAAGGAATAATGCATTGACTATCTTATCGGATTTGTTTCTTTCCTTAGCTTTCGTTTAATGCTATTCAAGCGCATGCCATTCAGACAAGGCTGTGGATACAAAGTAATTCTTGCAAATACAGTACAAACAATATGTGACTGTCGACGTTATGAGTGAAGGTAGTATGGACTCTGGCTTTTCCAGTAAATAAAACATTCCTTCCACGCCTTTTCCACCATGGTTGATGTAAATTCTAAACGGTACAACAGAGGCCCTCGCCCACCACCTTAAATGTTATAGCCTCATAAGTCGGTTACTATTCTAATGCTGTGTCCTATTCTCTTCAATGGAGATACTGTATATGTAATCATTGTCCGCTGGCGGTAAATTCGAAATCTTCCGGTTAAATGTGGCTGCTCTGCTGAGTGTCCAACACTCGGAAAAACGTAGAAAACCTGGAAATACTAGGAATTATCTTCATAAATGAAAATGTCAAGAGAAATCTCAGGTAATTTCAAAGTGTGTTTGGAAATTTCCTTCTGACCGTCGCTGTGTGGTTAATTGAGACAGTTCCATAATTTCCCCCAAACCATGCATTACATTTACACCCATAATTCACGTCAGTAAATTACGTGACATCCCAAGTAACAAATTAAACTAGTAGTTTCGTGAAGAACTATACAGCCTATTTTCATGTATCCTACTTATGTTAATTGCCTCTATCAACATACAAAATTTCATTCTGATTGCTGTAATAGATTCGTAGATATTGAGAACCGTCTAAATATTTCAGATGGTCGCCATGTTGGATTTTTATATACGGTATGTATGTCTTAGAGTTATGTACTATTACATGAAGATTATTGTGTAGGTGTAGTATTCAAACTTCAATCGCATGATTACGACACAAGAAATAAAAACGAGATTTTATATTTCGCACAGCTGCCATCTTGTGGTTATGAAAACAATTTAAATAACTTAGCTGCCAGTGGATTAAAATTTGTAAAACCATTTACCGTACCAAGTTTTACTGCGCTCGGATGGTTGAACAGGCTATTGAAAGTCCCATAGGTGAACTTATGATCATAGCCTCAATCAACATACAACATTTCAGTTTGATTGCTGTCATACATTAATAGATATTGAGAACCCTCTAAATATTTCGGATGGTCGCCATGTTGGATTTTAATATAATTATGTAGGCCATAGGGTTATGCACTATTAGATGACGATTATTGCGTAGGTTCATTATTCAAACGTTCACTTCGATCGCACGATTAATACACAAGATATTAAAACTTAATTTAAAAAATTCTAACAGCCGCAATCTTGAGGTTACGTAAACAATTGAACTAAATTAGACGCCAGTGCATTACAATGTGTATAAACATTTACTGTACCATATTTCACTGCACTCAGATGGTTAAATCGCGAGAAAAATTTATTAAAATGTTTCAAACTTCGCTTGGCCGCCATGTTCGTTTTGTACTTTACAGGTTTTTGAAACTTACATAGGAGGTTAACTTGCAGTAGTGCCTTTTATCACCTTACAAAATTTCAGGGTGATATAAGTAATATTTTCGGAGATATAGAATGCCGGTGAAATATTTCGCACAGCCGCCATCTTGAGGTTATGTAAACAATTGAATTAAATTAAATGCCAGTGCATTGCAATGTGTACAAACATTTGCTGTAACAAGTTTTATTGCGTTTAGATGGTTAAGTCTTGAGAAAAGTCTATTTAAAAGTTTCAACTTTGCTTGGCCGCCATGTTGGTTTTGTAGTGAACAGGCTTTTGAAAGTCTCATAGGTGAACTTCTAGTAGTACCCTTTATTACCGTACACAATTTCAGGGTTATATCCGTAATAGTTTCGGAGATATAGAATGTCGATGAAATATTTCGCACAGCCGCCATGTGAATTGGTGAGACGTAATAAAATTTGAAGGGAACGGTCGGGGTCGGCCTAAATAGAACTAAGACCTTACCGAGTTTCATTGAAATCATTCCAGCTGTTTAGAAGTTATGGGGGGGGGGGGCACACACACACATACACACTCACGGACAAAAGGTGATCTCATAAGTCTATTTTTGTATAAAATGAAAATAGGCCAAAAATAAATATCAAACTGTAGTCAACAACACTTGTTTTATTTGAGGGTCTTGGACATCGTGGTCATTTGCCCCCGTGTACTTGGGTGTGCGGTATATACTGTGTATATATATTTAAAATAATAATAATACATATTATTAGTCTGATAACGTGTGTTATTGTGGTTTCTACAGTAGTGTGTGTATTAGTAACTTGGCGAGGATGGGGAAGGAGTCCGCCGTGGCCTTAAGTTAGGAACCATCTCGGCATTTTCCTGGAGCGGAAGTGGGAAACCACGCCTAGGATGGCTGAGGTGGGATTTCTGCCTCTCGAGGCTGACCAGAGTTATTAAATTTCTTGGCAGAACTGGGAATTGAACCCAGCTCCTCAGGGAGTGACAGCCAAGAATGCCAGCCACTGCACCACGAGGTGACTAATATTTCTCCTTAGGGGTGGCAGCCAGGAATGTTGTTTCATTTTAGAGAGTTGGGCATTGTGGTCATTTAGCCCCGAGTTCTTGGGTGTGTGTGGAACATTTTCTGTTAACCTTTCCTATTTTGATGGCTGTATTAGTGTGTGTATTTGTAATTCCTGTGAGGATTGGGAAGGAGGTGGCCATGACCTTAAGTTAGGAACCATCCCGGCATTTATCTGGAATGGAAGTGGGAAAGGCTTCCAGGATAGCTGAGGCTAGAATCGAACGTACCTCTTCTCAGTTTTGCCCCTCTAGGCTAAATTGTGCCCCGAGACCCTCAGACCAGAATTTTCTGGGAATCGAACCCTAACATACGGGGCGACTGCCAAGAATTCTAGCCGCTACACCATGAGATGGTCCAGACAAAAAATGCCAGCCACTGTGCCATTAAGCGAACTAACCTTTCTTAGAGCATTTTAAATTTATTCTCTCTCTCTACACGGTGAAAGCGTAAACTTGATACACTTATGGTCTGGTTCCTATGTTCCTGACTTCGTATACCCCCTCCTCCAGATTGTTTTAGTGTTCAGATTAGTTACATTTGATTTGTGTACACCGTATGTGCGCTAAACCAAGAGGGTGGCATTTGCGTGTCTCCCCATTGGAGCAATAATGACTTTAAGACTGTTCCCCTAGCTTTGACAATGCTGCGTAGTGACTCACCGGTAGCAGGCAGCCCCCTTACCGTGTGCTCCAACTATATTTAGCGTAGGGGTGTCCAGTATCTTCTTCAGAAAACCAGCTGTTAATTACATTCAATTTTATTGGACTAATTTTTATTAATTGTTAGAACCTCCCTCGCTGCTGTTCCGTGAGGCGGCATTTGGTCACTACTTTCGGGATCCAGTCGCTAATGCAGGTTCGATTCCCACTCCTGAACGAGGTTTTAAAATGTCTTCTGGAATGTAGAGAAAAGAGCGAATATTGTCAATTTAACACACCCGAACTCCGGCAGGTTTCTGTAGGAGTACACGCTAAAAAAAGAAAAAAAAAAGAAACACACACACCTCTGCTATAGAAGGGTATACTGTATATTATATAGACATAGTGATGTTTGTAATATTTTATTACCCAATTATTTACTAGATACTGCGCCAATGATTCATAGGAATAGAAACTGAACGGGTATACGATTTTTGACTTCATTGCGGTGTAGATCGTTTTTTTTTTCGTAGATATCGGGCCAGATTCATGCGAAGGAAGAATACATTACTTTTCATATACTGTAGGTACTCACCGCATTTCTTTAACTTCTTTACATAACACTCGGAATATATCAAGAGAGGATATACGCATCTGGCCCGTCGTACTAGTCTGGGCATTGAATCTAACGTTTTAATTGTATTCTAAGGGACATTTAATATTGAGATTTAATATTGAGATCAGAATTTGATAGAACATTGGAAGGCTTAAGCAAGAACAAAGCACCATGCATAGATGATATACCGATTGAGTTTCTACGCAGCATAGGTAATGAAGGTCTGATCAGGTTACTTCACCTTGGTGTGTAGGATTTATGAGACAGGTAAAGGTACCATCTGATTTCAAGAATGTTATCATCCCTATACCGAAGAAAGTGGGAGCTGACAGATGTAAAGATTACCGTACAATCAGTTTGATTACTCATGCTTCAAAGATCCTGTCTAGAATAATTTACAAGAGGATGGAAAGACTGATAGAAACAGAGTTGGGCCAAGATCTGTTTGGTTTCAGGAGAAATGTAGAAACAAGGGAAGCTGTACTAAGTCTTGGGTTGATTTTGTAAGGTAGAATAAGGAATGATAAGAGAACGTTCATGACATTTGTAGACTTAGAAAAGGCTTTTGATAATGTTGATTGGACTAAATTGACATTCTGAAAACTATTGGAATAAAGTACAGGGCTATGAGGCTGATCTACAATCTATACAGAAACCAGACATTAGTCATTCGAGCAGAAGGACAAGAGAGAGAAGCTGGTATTCAGAAAGGTGTAAGGCAAGGCTGCAACTTATCACCCATACTTTTCAACCTTAACATTGAACAAGCAATGGAGGAAATTGGAGAAAAAATTTAAGTGAGATTTAAGATTCAAGGAGAAATAATTTAAACTCTGAAATTTGCTGATGACATCGTCATCTTGACCGTCATGCCAGAGGATTTGAATGAGTTTTTGAATGGTACGGACTCTGTCTTTAGGAAAGAATTCATGATGAAAATTAGTGACTGTAAATCAAATGGAAATCAGGCGAAATAAATCAGAAACCCCTATGGACGTCAAAGGTGAAAAGCTGAAAGAAGTAGGAGACTTCTCTTACGTACGAAGCAAAATAACCAGTGACGGACGAAGCAAAGAGGATATAAAAAGTAGGTTGGCTCAGATAAGGAAAGCATTCCTACAGAAAAGGAATCTGTTGACATCGAATATAGATTTAGGTATTAGGAAGTCATTTTTGAAAGCCTTTGTCTGGAGCGTGGCACTCTATGGGAGTGAAACTTGGACTATTGGTGCAGCAGAAAAGAGAAGAATGGAAGCGTTTGAAATCTGGTGTTACAGGAGAATAATGAATATCAGATGGGTTACAAATGATGAGGTATTAAGACGAGTGGGAGAGAAGAGATGTTTCTGGCGGCTGCTAATGAAGAGAAGAGATAGGTTGGTAGGACACATACCAAGCCACCCAGGAATAGCAGGCTTAGTTATGGAAGGAAGGATCTAGGACAAGATCTGTAGGGATGCCCCAGATGTAGGGTGTGGTAGCTATGGAGAGATGAAACGATTACGGTAGCTCAGGACAGGGAGGCATGGAGGCTGCATCAAACTAGTCAAAAGACTGAAGACTAAAACAGAACTAAGGAACATCCATCTACACGTCTGTCACGCTTGTTGATCATTGTTGTTTGATCATTTCGCCGACACGATAAATTCCGCTTTCTAGCGGGCTATGGCCGTAGTTGAATGTTGCGATTCTCTTCAAGAGTCCGGCTCCATGGCTAATTGGTTAGCGTGCTCGAGTTAGATTCCCGGCCGGGCCATTAGAGATTTTAATCTCATGGGGTTAATTCCCGTGGCCCGGGGACTGGGTGTTTGTGACTTTATCATCATTAAGACGCACAGGTCGTCCCCGGGCGTCAACTAGAAAGACCTGTACTCGACCTCTCAGGAAGCCACACGAAAAAGAAAAAAAAAAAAAACTCTTCAAGACGAATTCGGATGTTGTCCTGATGAGCTAACAATCTCAGCCATCTCTGCGGTGCTTGGACTGGCGTTTTTGCCAGCTACAGTGAAACCTCTATTAAGAGACCAGTGACGGTTCCATGGAAAACTGGTCTTTTAGAGGGGTGGTCTCTTTAATAGGGGTAGGCATAAAAAATAATTTTATACTGCATTATTAATAAAGTACAGTTGGAACACATACTCGATTACAATTTATCTGCATTGGTTCACATTTAGTACAGATTAATTACAATTAGTTATTTTCTGAGCTCTGTCATTTAGAAAAGTCACGAATTTATCTCTGTTTCAGATTAGCACTTTTTTTTTACAATTTCACACTAGAATATCTTTGAGTGAGTTCGAAAGTTTATTAATTTGTTCTGGATTCGTACAATTATCTAGGAGAGCCGTTTTTTGTATTTTTTATACGTTACATAACACTTTTTCTAATGACATTGTATGCTGATGCATTTCTGTGCCAACAGAACCATTGTTTACATCATCAACCTCATCACCATCTCCGATGGGAAAACAGACGAGAAGTGGTCTTTTGAAAGAGCTCAGACTGGGAAAATGCCTGGTCTTTGGTCGGGGAGAGGGGTGGTCCTATAAATAGAGGTAACAAATACATTGACCTTATGAGGTTTTAAATCGGTTCCAAGAAAAATTGGTCTTTAAGAGGGGTGGTCTTTTAGAGAGGTTTCACTGTACTGTTAACGAGGGGGGGGATGTTAATTCAAAGCAGGGGCTTTGGACAACTTGGTCATCAGCGCTGTGTACTTGGGTGTGTGTTCAATTTGGCGGATAACCTGTATTTCTGTGGTGACTATAATAGTGTTTGTTTCATTAATGAAGGTCGAGGATGGGGTAGGTTCCCCGGGACTTGGAAATAAAGTACTAACCCGGCATTTTTCTGGAGGGAATGTGGAAAAACACGGGGAATTAATGTTCTTTAACAATGATGGTGGAAGTGTGTGGTAGCCTAAAGTCCAAAGGGATTAATCTGCATATTGTTGTATATAGATATTTTAAAGTATGAACTAAATATCAGTTAATCGAACTCGAGGCTAGTTCCGCGTATACAGGTGTTCTTTGCCAGTCATTAGTCTGGTTTTCACGGGAGCTCTGAGGAAGAGAACAAGTCAGAGTACATAAAATAGCATTTAAATACCGTTATATGGCATTTGACTACACGGGGATATCCACGTCACTGCATATTTCATGGAAAACAATTTGAATTTAAGATTTTTTTCCCTCTCTGTCAAGATGAATGCACGTGATTCAAACATTGCGACTGTCCGAATCATGTTTGAGACAAGACTTGGCTTAAAAAAATTGTCATCAGTTACCATACCTGGCAGGAAATTTCACAATAAAGTTCGATATAAACAAAAAGTGTTCGAAAAGATTAATAATAGTAATTTTCAACTATGTTGTAGAAAGGGTAATAAGGGAATGGGAAGAAAGGCTCAAGGAAAGAGGAAGCACTAACGTTTGTGCAAAACATGTACCCAATTGTATAAATAGACTATTAATATTGTATTGAAAAGGCTGAGAATATTGATAGTTTTATTAGTAAACATATTCAATACGGACCTGAAATGGATAATATTATTCTGATCAAAGAGGACTCTACCATGAAATAAGACTTTGATCGAAATTTAAAGGGGTAGGTATCAATTGCTTGGCCATTGCTGATGACATTGCCATTCTTTCAGAAAATATACAAACAGCTTGTGTCCAAAATAAACCTTTTGAGAAAGATAGCAGAGAAAGTTGGACTTCAGATATCTTTTGAGAAGACCAAATTTATGACCAATATTAGAAATTCGCCTACAGTTTTAATAATAGACTTCAAATTGACATGGTAGAAAAGTTTTAAGTATTTGGGAGAAATTATTCAAATTAATGGACTAGACAAATAAGCAAATAGAGCAAGAATACGAAAATTGGAACAAGCTTTTCAACTGACGAAGGATATCTACAATGAGAAAAATCTTTCTATTGCAACTAAAATCCGACATTACAATACGGTTATTTATTTATCGTATGGCTTTTAGTGCCGGGAGTGTCCGAGGACATGTTCGGCTCGCCTGAGTCTGTAGCTGCTTCCAGCGGATACCCTAAAGGGTGAGCTACAAGTTCCGTTCAATTTCAAGTAGTTCCAACTTTTGCCACCAGATATCAATGATACCTAGTGGTGAACGTTGGAACTTTGATAGAGCGTTCTGACGAAATCTAACCTAACAAATTTTGCTTTACACAAGTTTAGTCTGTGAAAGGATCTTTTACATGCCATAAATCTATGACATGGGACCGCCGGCTTTACTTCCCCTCCGAAGGAAGGCATACTGAAGGATTTTTAACGCTCTTAAAAAATCCGACGACTTCGGCCGGGTTTGAACCCGCTATCTTGGGCATAGCAGTTCAGCATGCTACCGACTACGCCACCGAAGCCGCTTACAATACGGTAATTAAGCCGGAAAGTCTCTATGCTTCAGAATGTGTGTCTTCCATTAAAAAGGCGAAATAGAAGAGTTCAAAAGGAAAGAAGGATACTTAGAAAAATATTGGCACCATTAAAAACCGAAAGTGGAGAGTTCAGCTACAGAAAAAATGACGACCTCTACAAAAATAAAGAAATTGAATAAATCCACGGTAAGATCAGGTAAAGGAGGGTTAATTTCTCTGGACACGTAATGAGGATGAATGACACCAGACTCACAAAACAAATTTTCAGTCATGTATACAAAAGCAAGAATGGTAATCAATGGGTACAAAGTATAAAAAGGAATATGGAAGAGATGGAAATAACAATAGATATTATTCAGGACAGACCGCTTTTCAGAAATATGATGTCCCCCAGGGGCTCACATCTTGTGGGACGTGGGTTGGCGACCACGGGGCCCCAGCTGAGTCCGGCATTGCTTCCACTTTCTTGTGCCGGCCTCCTCTCTTGTCTTCTTTGCTGTCGACCTCCCGTGGTCAACTCTTATTTTTTTTCGACTCCGACGGTATCCGAGGCCTAGGGAGTCTTTCTCTTTCCCGCCTTAATTGGCCCTTGTCTCATCTTTCCTGATCCCTCCTTCTTCTTGTTTTCTTTTCATTATATTTCCTTTTCTCTTTAAGATTCCCGCACTGTTTTTGTTACTTGGTTCCCCGTGTATCTAAATTCCCTTTAGCATTTTTTTTGTAGGTAACTTATTTTTAATCTACGTTGCATTTTGTAAGTTTTTTCGATCTAAATTACTTCTCGCGATTGTTTTCGGCCTCAATTGCATTCTGTAAAGATTGACAATCTAAATTGCTTTTTAGTAAGTCTTTAAATGTAGGTTTCAGGACATTTTAGTGAGTATTTTGAATTTCAATTGCATTTTGTAAGTATTGTCAATCCACATGAGTTGTTTGAATCTACCATACATTTTGTAAGCATTTTCAATTTCAATTGCATTTTGTAAGTATTTTGAATTTCAATTGCACTTTGTGAATAATTTGGATTGGAACTGTGATATTTCAATCTGAATTGCATTGTGTATTTTCAATTTCAATTGCATTTTGTAAGTATTTTGAACCTCAATTGCATTTTGTACGTATTTTCGATCTCATTTGCATTTTGTAAGTATTTTGAGTTCCAATTGCATTTTGTAAGTATTTCGACTCTACATTGCATTGTGTACGTATTTTGAACCTAGCCTACATTTTGTGGGTATTTTTCAGTCTATTCTTTTTGTGAATCTTGTCGTTCTAAATTCCCTTTTGTAAGAACATTTTGTGAGTTGTTTCAATCCGAGTTCCTTTTTGTCCGTATTTTCCGTCTCACTTAATTTTCGTCCTGGTTTCCATTTCATTAATATTTTCGCTCTCACCCAGATCATTAGGGGCCGATAACCTAGATGTTAGGCCCCTTAAAACAACAATTATCATCATCATCATCAGAAATATGATCAAAAATTTCAAGGGTTTCCAGGAGAAGGAAAAGAAGAAGCGGGTTAACATCTGGACGGAAGAGAGAAAAAGGAAACAAAGTGAAGTAATGAACAACTACTGGAAGGCAAGAAAGGATAAAGAAGATAAGAGACAGTGAATGCATTGGGTTATTTTACGCGGTCCAAAGATGGCCAAAATCGAGGAAAGAAGAAGAATAGTAATTTATGTATTCATGTTTATGGCCAACATAGGACCATTAAATCAATTATACAAATTAATAATAATAACAATAATAATAACTATACAGTAATTGTTTTCAGCCCGTAGGCTGGTT
The DNA here is from genome assembly GCA_946902985.2 of Meconema thalassinum. Taxonomy (NCBI): domain Eukaryota; kingdom Metazoa; phylum Arthropoda; class Insecta; order Orthoptera; family Tettigoniidae; genus Meconema; species Meconema thalassinum. Next base: position 174,508,575 of record OX336393.1, on the reverse strand, counting down.
TGCACCTTTGAAAACGCGGTTATGGGCCGGAGTTGCGTGCGGTAAGATGGCCAGTTCCATTCCGCTTCGTTCCTTCACGCTTGTTTGTTTTTCTCACCAACACTAAGCACGTTGTCCGTCATAACCGATCACCCATTCAGGTTAATAAATACACTTGGATGACCAGTTTCGATCGTAAAGCGATCATCATTAGGACCATTACACTTAGGCTATAAAATCGATGTCTGAAAGTATTGGTGAAAGCAAATTTTGAAAGTCAACCATCAATTCCAGTATCTTAACAAAAACATCACATAGACTATAACTAACAAATATTGACGAGTTGCAATTTTATCTTAACTGCAACTAATTATTGTAAATACTTTCACCCATACTTTCAGACTTTTATAGCCTAAGTGTAATGGATCTGATGATGCTCGCTTGACGATCGAAACTGGTCATCAAAGTGTATTTATTAATCTCATGTAATTTTTTTTTTTCAGGTTCAGGGAATAACCCACAATTGGGTACAATCGTGTTGACCGACTGAAAAACATCAAACTACGTTTACTAAGGCAACACTGAAAAATGGCTTCAAGCACCGTAATGTTCATTCTAAGAGTTGCTTGTAGATAGAAGCTGACGTGTTAAAAATATTGAGGTTGTAGCATTCAGATTGCTTTATTTTCTTTAATTTTTGTTTAAAAAAATGCCTGCGAGGTTTGAATGGTATAGAAGGCTAAATTAGATAGATTTTAATTTTCGTATAACCTAGGTAAAGAAGGAAAGAAAGAAAGAAAGAAAGAAAGAAAGAAAATTAAATCATTTTTTTTATTAGATATTAGCGTTGTTGATTTTCTTGATTCATTTGTAGGGTTACCATATCGTCAGTCTAGGCAAACTCACGAATGTGCGAAATCAAATTTATTTCCCTGACTAGCTTTGTTCAGGAAGACATGTGTAAGTACTTTCACTCGACACAAAACAGTCTACATTAAGTATGTCAAATATAGTAATAACTTCGCCCGGGAACAGTTATGAATGCATTAAGTGATAAGTGCTTTCTTTATGTCAATGAACTACGACCTATATCCGTTTTACGTCTCGGCATGATGGGTTAAAATCACTGACTGGACTATTAATTATATTATCATGGAGATGCATGTGCAACGAATTCTTGTCACACGTTAGTTAATTTAAGAATGGCGAGGTGCATGAAACACAAAACTCCAAACGCAACCACTCTTCTCTGAAGTCTTAACTCAACTCGACTCGACAGTTTGCTGCTCGCTGTATCTAGGGTAATAGGCTCGCCCGCTTGCTAGGCTGTAACTGGGGTGATAGGGTCGCCCCTAGCTAGCTATTAAACTGTCGCCTCAGTAATTGAATGGAGATTGTTGGAAGAAATGAAAATGTAAAACCACTTATAGTGGGCGATGTATTGAAGATAGAGATATGCTCTCGCGGACTTTTTTGTAGAACTTTTCATGCTGAACAATTCTTACACTCATAGGCCTAGTATATTGATATTTTTAACTGTTTGCCCAGTGTAAACTTAAAACGCACATGGACGCCAGGTTTTTCTTTCGACTTTTTCACTGAAATAATTACTGCTTGGCTTCCTTTGATCATAAATAAATAAGTTTCTACAGAAACCTTCCTCAAGATATCCTTTACAGAACGGTGAAAGCCGCATCAAAATCCATCCAGTGGTTTTTGAAATTACCGTGACATCCAAGAATCGGGGACTTTGTTTTATACTCAGTAGATATAGAGATAAATATGTTTGGAGATGCCGGGGTGCTGGAATTTTGCCCCAAAGGGGATTTTTAACGTTCCAGGAAATCTACTGACACATCTACTGACACGGCTCCCTCATGTTTGCGCACCTTCATATGTCAACTGACTGTGCCAAGATTCGAACTTGCAACCTTGGGCATAGCGTTATATACCATCTCTGTTGTCTTGTACAACTTGCTTAGTTTGTGTCTTCACAAACCTGGAAAGTTAGGGGAAACTAAAAATTTGGCGGAAAGTCAGGGAAGTAAATGGAAATCGTTCAATAATGTTATTGGTTTTACGCCCCTTTTAACTACTCTGGCTTTTAGAGACACAGGTTTGCTGGAATTTTGCCCCGAAGGGGATCTATAACATGCCAGTAAATTTACTGACACGGCTCCCTCGCATTTGCCCACCGTCAAATGCCGAACCTGCAACCTTGTGTCTTGAAATTGGCTGGGAACCTTAACCCTCGTGTATGCTAATGGTTCTGGACCTGGACAATCTGATTGGGCACAATCACATTGACCGATTGAAAACCATTCTGTTGATAGATTACTAGGCAACACTGAAAAATGGCTTCTGATACATAAAGAACTGGACCTTCCATCATGTTTCTGCTCTGGCACACAAGACTAAGTCAAAGCAAGAATGGTTTAGGAGGAATGTCCCCAACCTCATTACTCCTGAAGATTGGTCATCTAGCAGCCCTGACTTCTACCCCCCTGGACTATAAAGTTGTGGTCTGTACTTTGGGTATGCAATGAAAGAAATGAAATTCTAATATTGAAAGAATGAAGGGCTCCTTGGAGACACAGGGTTTCCACAAAACTGGAAAGTTAGGGGAAACTAAAAATTTGGCATAAAGTAAGGGAAGTAAATGGAAATTGTTCAAAAGTCAGGGAAGATGAATGTGTATGGGTACATTTTACAACTGGAGATATAAAGTTGAATGATGATGTTAATAAACAGAAAAGAGGACAGGGTTTTGTGGTTCAACAGATCATGATTTGAAAAGTCATGGAGCATGAACCTAAGAATAATAACTTCAGTGTGGCCTCCTCCTCCTCCTCCTCCTCCTCCTCCTCCTCCTCCTCCTCCTCCTCCTCCTCCTCCTCCTCCTCCTCCTCCTCCTCCTCCTCCTCCTCCTCCTCCTCCTCCTCCTCCTCCTCCTCCTCCTCCTCCTCCTCCTCCTCCTCCTCCTCCTCCTCCTCCTCCTCCTCCTCCTCCTCCTCCTCCTCCTCCTCCTCCTCCTCCTCCTCCTCCTCCTCCTCCTCCTCCTCCTCCTCCTCCTCCTCCTCCTCCTCCTCCTCCTCCTCCTCCTCCTCCTCCTCCTCCTCCTCCTCCTCCTCCTCCTCCTCCTCCTCCTCCTCCTCCTCCTCCTCCTCCTCCTCCTCCTCCTCCTCCTCCTCCTCCTCCTCCTCCTCCTCCTCCTCCTCCTCCTCCTCCTCCTCCTCCTCCTCCTCCTCCTCCTCCTCCTCCTCCTCCTCCTCCTCCTCCTCCTCCTCCTCCTCCTCCTCCTCCTCCTCCTCCTCCTCCTCCTCCTCCTCCTCCTCCTCCTCCTCCTCCTCCTCCTCCTCCTCCTCCTCCTCCTCCTCCTCCTCCTCCTCCTCCTCCTCCTCCTCCTCCTCCTCCTCCTCCTCCTCCTCCTCCTCCTCCTCCTCCTCCTCCTCCTCCTCCTCCTCCTCCTCCTCCTCCTCCTCCTCCTCCTCCTCCTCCTCCTCCTCCTCCTCCTCCTCCTCCTCCTCCTCCTCCTCCTCCTCCTCCTCCTCCTCCTCCTCCTCCTCCTCCTCCTCCTCCTCCTCCTCCTCCTCCTCCTCCTCCTCCTCCTCCTCCTCCTCCTCCTCCTCCTCCTCCTCCTCCTCCTCCTCCTCCTCCTCCTCCTCCTCCAAGTGCCTCGTCTTCCAAGAACATTGGTGATCAGTAGCATGATCTGCTGTTTGTCCATTGCTGTTCTAAACAGTGACACTGTATTAAGTCCAAACCACTGGCTTAAGTTCTTTAGCCAGGATATTTGTCTGCGTCCTGGACCCCTAATGCCATCAATCTTCCCTTGGATAATTAATTGCAAGAGGTGGTATTTGTAGTTGCACATAAAATGACTAAAGTATTCTAGTTTTCTCCTTTTGATCATACTGAGAATTTCCAAGTCTTTATTCATACGCCGCAGTACTTCCACATTTGTGACTTAAGCTGTCCGTGATATCCTTAAAATCCTGCGATACGTCCACATTTCAAATGCTGTCAGTTTCTTACTTAAAACCTCAGTAAGTGTCCATGATTCAACTCCATAGAGCAGGACACTAAAAACGTAGCATCGAAGCAGTCGGGTGCATAATGACAGACTTAAATCACGGCTGATCTAAACTTTTCTCATTTTCATGAAAGAACTTCTGGCCTGCTCAATTCTACAGCGAATTTCTTGATTTAAGTCCCAGTTATCATTGATTTGACAGCCTAAATATTTATATGATGAAACCCTTCCAATTCTTTCATTACCAAGTGTAAGAATGCCCTGAATTTCATCTTTGTTTCTACTAATAACCATCCACTTAGTTTTTTGTACATTTAAATGTAATCCCATGGCGTTACTCTCTTCAGAAATAGAATCCAGTAGTGTTTGTAGATCATCCATACTTGTTGCAAGGATGAGTGTGGCCTGCTGGACAAGAATGTAAATACACTGAAGAAAATGAAAATTGCAACACCATGAAGGCATTGATCGTTTGTGTTGATTTTCAAGATATGGAACGATGCCATGCAGGTATGTAAACGATCAAAGTTTCAGACCCATTGGATTGTTGCTACAGGTCTCCCCACGTGATTGGTCGCGGAGGAATCAACTCCAGTATACGGACTCTGGTGTAGCGTAGTTGACTTGCAGTCTGTGCAGTGAATTGTTCCCCGTCAAACATGCCTCGACGACAGAGAACAGCACCACTCCTTCTGGGTGTTGCAATTTCCATTTTCTTCAGTGTATTTATGGCAGTCTTTTATTTTGATATTTATGTGGGAACCGTGAGATAACTGGAGGGTTTTACTCTTGAGATATAAGTCGATTCTTTGCCAGATTGACTTGGTGCTCTGTTTATACAAACCGAGACCATTTTAAGGACTCTTGGTACCATGTGTGGGGAACATGTAGGTAGTTCAGCCAACACGGTGTTGGTCAGCATATCCAAAGGGAATTGAGAAATATTTAATTTTTGCTGCATTATTCTTTTCCAACATTTTTGTTCTGAAATTATGGCTAGACCGGTTTTGTTATTTGCGGGGATATACAGCCATGGTGGAAGGGTTGCACCATCTCCCATGGAAAAAGAGGGGCAGTTTTCCTGCTTGTGTCAGCATTAATATGCTCAATTTGTTTCATTGTGTTGAAGTGTGAGTAGGTGTATACCTGTCGAGTGTGAGTTGCTTGGAAAGTACCACATATTACGCATACAGCGTTGCGTCCTCGTAACCATTTGTTGACTTTCCCATGCAACTAACAATAGTATGCCGATACCTATGTGGTTTCATTATACACATTATTTACTGTAAAGTCTGTACTTTTCACATGAAGTTGACCCTTCTTTTACCTTTCTCTTTGTAGGTCAACTGGGTTGCTGAGAAATTAAGCTCATAATTATTTGCTTTGTTGTATGTATAATATCGCAGAGTAAAGAGTTGGCCAAATAGTGTCACTTGCCTGCTAAGCACTTAGATCTTGCCATATTAAGATAATCCCAATGATGAGTTTTTATATTAATTCAACAGGTGACTGGAGACCTTTTTATCTGTACAAATGAAGGTTTCATATTTTTCTTAGTTGTGCTTTAAAATTGTTCTTTTGTTAGTCCAAGACATGGTATTGACATAGCACTGTAGATACTTTTGCTTTGGGTGTAATAGGAATGCCTACTACTTTAGGGTGTCTTTACAGTTCTGCCTGTCGCTCTGCAGACCAAGCTCAGGCTCCTGAAGTTCGCAAGAGGTAGGCGTAAGCCACCGTTCTTATTCCTGTAAATTGTTTTTAAAATTTAGTTTGATGCTTGCAGTTTCATATACTAAATTTTACATAGTTCAAATCATACATTTCTCAGTCTTTCATGCTTGCTTGATTCATTAGTTGCAGTTAGTAATACAATCTTTATACCTCTGATAGATATCTTAATGGAATGTTTCTTTATCTCCTATGAATTTGAAGTAATCATTGATACATGAAACAGACACCAATGATGAAATTTTGTGAATTTAGTTCAGAAGTTCTTTTAAGTTATTTTTTTCTGTCACATGTTTGTTTCTATTAGAAGTAACCAATACTATTTTGGATACATTTTGCTAGATAAGATTTACGAAGTAGGTTCCTAAAGTTCATGGGATGCATACATGCAGTGAACCACAAGCATGTCATTAAAGTAGTGGTGTCTGAAATACATCCTACTATCCCTCCCCTCCATAATGAGAATGGTTGTAACCAGCCTGAGCTGTGTAAAGTGGTCCATGGTATCTCCTCCTGCATATCAAGCCCTGCTGATCTCAGAGTTTATCTCTATGGAACTTATGTGCTTCAATATCTCACCTATTCACAATATCTCACCTATTCACCCAACTTGCTCCCCTACAACTTTTACCTCTTTCCAAGAATGAAAACACAAGAGTTAAAAGCATCGTAGGAGACAGTTGTGTTTTAAAATATGGTATTCATGGTAAGGAACTAGACTCCCAGTCTTTTCTTTTGTATACCACCTCATATATCAACATTTTAGTTGTGTTTGCTGAATGCTTTGTAGTGAATTGATTAGACCTGTTGTATCCTGTGATGGGCTTTTGATCCTTTAGTTTTCTTTGCAAGTTTCTTTCACTTGGGTTTATTTGTTAAGCATGTTGAAAATTTGTGATTTTTTCTGTATGCTTCCTTTTTTCTGTATGCTTCCTGCTAGCATGTGCTCAGGAAAGTTTTTTTTCTTTCCTATATGAGGAAAGAAAAAAAGAGATTTTATTACTCTATGCACTTGTTTGTATAATCATAGTAGTGAATTATTCTCAGGGCAAGATTGTATTAGCTAATATACATGGTTTCACTTTGCTGTTGGGCTGTATTGAAAATTAAGTACTGTTTTGCTTTGTATTAACTATGCTTTTGAATGTTTGTTCGTGTTGTCAGAAAACACTAAATTATTTTAGTAAGACAAATTCCATGCACACACAAGTTTACAGGGCTGATGTTCAAGATAATGCAGTTCCCCCTTGAAGCAACAACAATATAATTTATGCTACCATAGTACGTGAGAAATATGCATAAGATTCAGGATTGTGTTAAGTCAAGGAATAGTCCTTGGGAATTTCTCTGCAAGTCTTTATGAAATAGTTACTCAGAACTTTTTCTTTATCAATATATTTTATTTACATCTGATGCACGGAAGTTTCTCTGGGAGACATTTTAATTTATAGCCATAATTGTACTACGTGCAATTGGTAACAGTACTGTAGTGCGTAGATGGATATCCTCTGATGGGGCTGGCTAGTCTACTATAGTGTTTTAACCTCAATTTCAGAAAAAAAGTCTGTTAAAGTTCAGAATAAATACTGTATGATAAGCGAAAATTACATTTTCTATTTAGTCCTGAAGAAATTTTGCGCACGAAGATAAATTAAATCAGTTATAATAAATAAGTAAACAACAAGTTTTTCACTTTATACAATTTCTTTTTTTAGTTTTCTATAATCATGTCGTACATTTGCTTGACTGCAGGGTAATGTATCTGCACATGGTTGACAGACCATAGGCACATCTGAGCAGTGACGGCTTGTAAATCACCATCAGTAATATCCAGGTGGCAATGTCTGAATTCTATTTGCATCATAGCTGAATCAACCCTCATTAAAATGTTGTGGGTTCACGCAGATATTGCTTAATGTGTTCCTTTACCGTACTCCTCACAACATGTTCAATTATAATTATTGGGTTCAACAAGAAGCTGTAGCTATGCGACAAATGTGCAACCCAATAAACTCTTGTTCCTGTAGTATTTCCTCACAATGGGAATGAGGTGGAATGTTGTCAACGACAATGTCTTCCATGTAGTGTCCATTATTTGCCACTACTCGTATAAAGTGCCTCAAAATCTCAAGGATGTGGTCTCTCCTGAATGCACCTTGTTTGCTTTGCTAGAATTCTAAACTCATGGAAGAAATTGCAGCCTACATAAAAGATTTTGTCCTTTACTGTTAGGTACCTTAACAATGGTGCTTTCTCCACGTCTTGCACGTCCCATACTTCTTCTACAGTACAGGTGGGAATTCGTTTCATCGCTGAATACTACATGCTTCTGTTGGCCAACAAATTCCAGTATTTTTTCTATGCACTGTCTCCTTTTTGTCTTGTTTTGAATTGAATTTACCCCATCAGGAAAGTTGTAAACTTTCTTCAGAGTTATTAAAAATCCATCCAGGGTTTTGGACACTGTCTGCTGTGAAACAATTATGCCTTTCTCTTGTCTTAAATGTTGGCATATACTTTTTAACGTAAGCAGGGAACTTTCTGCTATCCACAGAATAATGGAATCAATATCTTCTTCTGACAGTTTACAGTTTTCTGCCACTTACTGCCACGTTCTTTTCGTTGGATACTGCCCTTTTTGAGCCAGTCATAATCAGTCTTGTATTTCACTGCATTAGCTGTACCCATCTGTTTCCTGTTTCCACAATCTTTTGCTGCATTCAGAATTTGGTTGTGGTATTACTCAGATACCTTTTGATATTTTCCTCTTCGATGTCGAATATCTTCTCTGTTTTCCATATTGAACAACTAAAATTATTATTACTTAGATATTGTACATGAAACAATATGGAATTGTATGGTCTGTTTTTTACTCATCGCCAAGACAACTATGAAATTGTTGCACCTTTCAATGTTGGGAATAAAATAATACAGTAATGGTTTGTTTGTATTTTCACATATTATGAGTTGAGCTGTGTTTCTGTTATTAAATTAAAGTTACTTCTTCTGAAATAGAAGTTTATATTTCTGAAATTGAGATTAAATTTTCTGAAATTGAAGTTACGTTTTCCAAAATTATAATTACTTTTTCTGAAATCAAACCATCTTTTTCCAAAATTTAGGTTGACGATGCCATTATCTGATGTGGTTGTTAAAGGTTGGTGTGGGAAGATAGGGTAAGTTAGGCTACTTGTTGTCAAAGTCTACCTACCATTAACCTATCTATATTAGGCTATTTGTTGACATGGCCTGCCTGCCATTTACCTTCAGAGTGTTTCCAGATGAAGTTGGCTGACGAAATTGAAATGATTGAATGAGCACATCTGCTTCATTCTACTGTAGTCTGTATTTCACGTGCACCCAGATAGCATTAGGTTGGTCTGCTCTTATTTTGTATTTGTCTGGACAAGAGTTTTTACTAGTAAACATACAAACAGAACATGGCAGTCCTGTCATCATCTGGCTGGCAACTGTCCCCCAGGTCTCAGATATCCAGCTTTGCATTGAAAATAGACAAATATTTTGAGTGTGCCAAACTATCAAAAAGAGAAGGTTGAAAGTAACAGGAGAAATGGAACATGAAGTAATATACTTGAAATACTCAAAGTAACCAAATAAGGCTACCTTTAGTTAAGGTGAACACAGCAATCTGCTATGAGCAAGGGTAGTGGGAATGATTTTGAGGGATATCAGTATGTCCTACATTTTACTCTCAACATTTTCTTAAAATTTCTTTTCATTTATAACCTCAGAGGAAACTGTTGAATTTCCCTTTTTGATAGTTTGTCTTCAACTTCCATAATTGATTATTTGTTTTCCATGAATCCAAAATTAACTTGATTTTCAACTTTTTGGATTAATTCATTCTACCTAGGTATAACAAACAATGCTATAGTTTTTAAATTTCTAGACAACTCTAACTCTGAATCTACATGTTCTGTTAACAGTTAAAAGAATTTATGCTGCATCTTAGTGAAAGCCCTATTACATAGGAATGCTCATTATGGCAAGTCGCATAGAGAGATGTTGTTTGAGAAGGAATCAACTGTCAATTTTTAAAATAACCTGGGTTTCTGTTGTAAAAGTTTCAAAACATCTCAAATTTCATGTTTAGTTTGTAAATACTCCCCTCTATCAACTCTTTTATTATCTACCTGTATTTGATCAGTAATGATAGTTATTTTTCAGCCAAGTTAAATGGTACACAAGGTTTGTTAGATATCATTATCTTATCTGGGAGCTAAGTAGTCGCAAGTATTCTAAATGCAGTGCACCAAATATGTTCATGCAATGTAGAAAAAATAATAATGGTGTCTTAACCACCCATTGATTTTATAGGGTATTATTAAAATGACACTGCATATTTTTTCTGCTTGTGTAAGGCGCATACAGTTAAATAATTAATGTACATTCACTCAAACCTAAAATATTATTTTGTATGATGTCATACTGTGTAAGGACCAACCACCAGTTCATTCCTAAAATATGTATTTTGATTCCTTTTCTTGTCTTTTTTTTTTTTTATTGAAATGAATATAAATGGCAACAATTCATTTATGTAAAGGGACATTTGATTACCTGTATATTTCATAAATTCAACATGCTAAATTTATGAGAAAAATTTGGTCAAATGGTGAAAATTTATGGTTATGGAAGAGCTTGCATAGTCATGCAGCTATATAATTATTACTTGTAATATACTGGTAATTCAGAATTTCATTTCTAATGTTCTTCTAAAGTGACTAGCTGAAAAATAGTATTTTGGAGTTTGTTCCTTCTTGCATAACTACATCCAATTATGATACAGGAATAATGTTTTGTAATTGATAGGAAAGCACCATAAAAGTAATATGATTCTGAAAACATAAAACTGAATCTCTATTAATGGTTGCACAGTACATAAATGGTGTAAATGAAACGTAGGCTACTCATTATAATTACATTTGCTTTATGTGTCTAGGACCAATTCCATTTGGAATGCTTCTCTGCTTATCTGAAAACACACAGGCCACTGTAGCGTTGTTGGCCACAAGTTGGAGATTAGGATTTCCTATTGGCTTATTGAGTTCCTGTTGTGCTACTGCCATCCTGTTTGCTTTCAGTGTTTGACAGTGTCATGAAGTAATATCAATAATGGAGGATTATGTGTCTCCTGAAGTCCAAAATTCATGGGAGATATATTGGGCATGGTAAGAGGTGTAGTGGTTCAGATCATGTGATAATAGTTATGGAATAAGTATTCGTCTTAAATTGTTGCGTAAGAAGTAACATCTATAATATGTGTTTTCTTTCTCTCTCTGTTTGATGGTTCACTCGTGTTGAAAATGATAACATGCATGGGAAATGGTGTATATTTGAATTTGTGCTATTAATAGTTAGAGAAGAAGAAAATGGGTTATCAGCCTTACTAAAAAATATAAACCTTTAATTCTCCATAAAGGAAGAGTAGTGACCAAACCATGCCATTTATGAGCCATTGAGAGGAATGGTGTAATAGCTCAGTTCAGAATAACTGGTGTGTCTAATCTTTATGTCTGTCAGCTATAGCTCAGAGTGATGTGTTTTTGAAGTCATAGGAACTGATTATTACATTTTTTGGTATCTTGAGTTATACCACTATCATTCTTCCAGGCATCCAGACATCCCCCACCTTCCCTCTGGGATGTTAGGGAAAGGATTTTAAAAAATCCTCTTTAAGGTGTATGGTATATGAAATTGGGGAGAGACTTATATGAGAAAATTTAGAATGTAAAAAAACACCCACTAAGCTGATGTACTGAAGAAATAGACTGAAGTTAATTGAACTTATGTGGATATTATGTTGTACTGTGTACTCTATAATTTGCATTCGGATGTGTTTCCTTAATTTGAGTAGTTTTTAAGAGATTTTGATTTTTATAAGAATACCCTGTTTTAAGCTTTAGTTAGATGACGATGGGATATCTTATCGATGTCTTATATACTGGTACAGTATCAATATACAGTATTTCTAAGCGTTTTCAATTCAATGAAGAGAAATGTCAATATTTGAAATAAAGTCTAAATGAATTGTGTACCAGTAAGCATGAATTCAACAGGAAAAGACATGCACTTAATGATATATAGTTGGCATGATAATTTGCCTTGTTTTATGATTCAACTACTAGCCTACTGATTAGAAGATAATTCAATCTCTGTATGTTAGATTAATACTACTGTGATGATGATCAGTATTTTATTTAAAATACAACAACATTTATGGGAACTATTTATTGTTGTTGATTTTTAGGGGCTTTGCGACATCGTGGCCTTGCAGCCCTGTGTACTTAGTGTGTGTGGAATTTGTATGATAACCTGTGTCACTGTGGTGTCTGTACTAGTGTGTATATTTGTAATTGAGGTAGGATTTGGGTAGGAAGTGACCATGGCCTTTAGTTAGGTATCATCCCGGCATTTGCTTGGAGTGGAAGTGGGGAAACCATGGAAAACCACTTCCAGGAAGGCTGAGGTAGGAATCGAATCAGTTTTGCCTCACGAGGCTGAGTGTACTCCGTTCCAGCCCTCAAACCAGAATTAAATTTCTTGGCAGTGCTGGGAATCGAACCTGGGCCTCCACGGTGACAGCCACTGTGCAACGAGGCGGACGGACTATTTGTTATACCGGTACTTGGAACGTATTAAAATTGAATAGGGGAGGGAGGGGTACGATTCTATGTTACCTGCTAATTGTATGGTCTGGTTAACTTACAAGGTTCACAACGCTGGGCTTGTATGTGGCAGGCTCAGTTCAAATTACCAGAGTCAAAATGAGAGCAGTTCACAATGATGGTCAAACATTTACTAACATGACACCCAACTAGGATTCTTATTATTCTTCCATGTACCGTACTGTTTTATTTCCAGCATATGATTTTATTAGTAATTTTATTGTGGTATTTATTCACCTTCATTATTAGCGGTTAGTACAAACATTTTAGGAGGGTGTCTTGAACCCCCTCCCGTGGCCATGTCAGTTTCAAGCATGGTATTCTTAACATTGCTATGGAAACATTCTTATGCTAACAGACCTTATGGGTAACTTTGAGAGGAGAATTCAGAATCGTGAGGGCGTATATAAAAGAAAATACAGCATATTCTTGACCTTTAAGGTTGAATCCAAGAAGTTTCCTATTCAACTCACAATCAGAGCATAGATCTCATGCGTAAAACACAATTGATCCCTCCCGTTTCTCTAGCTGATTCTTCTTCTTCTCTCGAATTGGCCTAGTTAGGACCACATTTATTCAACTGGAGAGTCTTGATCTTCGCCCAGTATCGACACATTTTCTGCCATTTCTTTCAGTAGTACAGGGAGTACCTTTTTTTCCGAGGTTTCTCTTGAAAACCATGGACTTCCTTCAAAGCACGCCTCACAGCCTGGCTGCCATGCAGGTCTGATATTTCCAGTTCATTAATATCCTTCTCAGTTTCCATCAACCATGTGTACAAACCTTCTTATTGTGCTAAGAACTGAGCAAACGATTGGTCAATCGTGTGGAAGGTAATCTCAACGATATGGCCATAAAAAGCTATTCTCTTTCTTCTCGCACAGATAGTTTCTCTATATGTTCGTAGAGCTCGGAGTTATGTCGTCTACGAAATTCTTCATCTACCTTTACAGGACCGAGGATCTTCCGGAGAATTCTCCTCTCTCTAATTTCCATCTTCTCCATCAGACCCCTTCGGTTTAAAGAAAGACACTCCATGGTATTATAAGGCTTCTGGCCTTATGACTGACTTATAATGTTTCAATTTCAAGTTACGGGACAAGCACTTCTTGTTTTAAGTGTTCTTCGTCAACCGATAGGCCATTTCTAATTTATTTACTCTCATGGATAACGCTGCCCTTTCATATAAGTTGGATTCAATCCATTCTCCGAGATACTTAAATTTTTCAGTCCTTTTGATCTCTCCCTGCTCCAAGAGCATCTCACTGCTAGCTTCTTTTATGCCAGTGAAGAACTCTGTCTTCTCCAGTGACACTTGAAGACCTACTTTGGCTACCTGTCTCCGGAGGCAATTTATCTGGATTGATGCTGTATCCATATAGTCAGCAATCAGTGCTATATCTTCAGCAAAAGCCAAACAGTCTACAAATAGTCCGTCCGTCTTACAACCCAGGCATATCCCACTCTGAACACCCAAGGTGGTCAGTTCTTTGTGCCACTCCCTCACAACCTTCTCAAGAGCATAGTTGAAGAGAAGTGGAGAAAGGCCATCCACTTGTCTCACCCCCGTTTTTATTTCATGCTTTCTGAGATCTCATCTCTAAATGGGTGTTAGTCAAGGTTAGTAAAATGAGCCTGCGAGTTCTGTTATCCAATCCTAGTTCTTGTAGGATTTTATTAAGTGTTCCTCTATCAATGGAATCATAGGCCTTCCGAAAGGTGACAACCACACCACGGTTCCTTATTTTGAAGTATGCAATTACATTTTTGAGATTTAGAATCTGTTTCACACAGGATCTGCTCTTCCAGAACTTCCAGAAGCCTCCTTGATATTCTCCGATCTGACTGTTCAGCTGTCTTTCAGCTCGTGTTAATAAGGCCTTGGAGAAAATCTTGTAAGTTACCGGGACAAGAGAAATCCCACAGTAATTATTTAAGTGGAGGGGATGAATGATAGCTGATGTCCAATCAGGTGGTAGGACTTCTGTTTCCCAGATGTTCAATATGATCTCAGTGAGCTTGTATTTGGCATTGCTTCCAGAGTTCACCAACAATTGAATCTTCTCCTGCTGCCTTATTCTTAAGATGTTGAATGATTTCACAAACTTCCTCCCTTGAAGGAGGCAGCGAATCCGGGTTTGGTGAAGTATGTTGGCACTCAAAGCCTTCACTTGGTGGATCAGAATTTAGCAACTCCTTAAAGTACTGGGCTAAAAGGCGACAGTCAGTTGTCCTTGTCATTAAAAACCATTTTGCCCTGTGAATCCATGAAATGAAGACTTGGTGGAATGTACTTTTGGAGTGACTGTTTGAAAGTCTTGTAAAAATCCCTGGTGTTATTTTTCACAAAGTTCTCTTCAATTTGGGTTACTTGATAGTGTAGGTCCGTTTTATTCTGCGAATTAACTTGGAAGTAAGCTGTCGTTGTTCTATAAAGTTCTCCCAATTTGCCTTCTTTTTATTGGAATTCCATACCTGTCTTTGAGTTATTGCGTGGTCACAATCTTCAGTTCACCACGGATGTTTCTTTCTTCGCATGGAGGGGGCAAGCTCACTAGCCGTGTTAACAAGAGCATCTTCCAATTGGTCCCAGTTCTTAAACTCCATATTATTCAGTCTTTGACTTACTTCTTGATTGTCTTTAAGTCGCTCTGTTCCAAATCTGATCACCTTAGATGTTCTGTGCAATCTTGTGTTCCTAGGCCGAAGTCTCGATTTGATTTTTGAGAGGTAGTGATCAGAGTCTAAATTGGCACTTCTGAGGCTGATTCATTTTTCTGTGAAAATGATTTCAAAGTTTGGAATAATAATAATAATAATGTGTATATTAATTTATAGGAAGTAGATAAATGGTTCTCTCTTTTAATGCCAGTTAAAAAGTGGCTTTTTAAAAGTTTTGAATTATTATCCTCAACTTTGACTTGTTACCTGTTTATATATTCCAATTTTGAAGTTTCTAGGGCGGCTTCGGTGGCGTAGTCGGTAGCATGCTGAGCTTCTATGCCCAAGATAGCGGGTTCAAACCCGGCCGAAGCCGTCGGATTTTTTAAGAGCGTTAGAAATCTCTCAGTATGCCTTCCTTTGGAGGTGAAGTAAAGCCGGCAGTCCCATGTCATACATTTATGGCATGTTAAAAAACCTTCCACTAATTACACCTGTGTGAAGCTAAATTGGATAGGTTAAGAATGTAAACAACGCTCTTAGGTTTCTACGTTCGTTGCCAAGAGCCGACTGCTGTGGCGTCTAGTAGCTAAGTTCTGACTTTGGCCTAGTAGTCGTTGACGGTGGTGCTTGGCGGCAAAAGTAGGAACTATTTGAAAAATTCTAAGTTGCAGTCTGTACTTAAATTAAAAAACAGATAACACACACTAATACAGTCATCACAATTAACACCGGTTATCAGACAGAT
Source organism: Meconema thalassinum (assembly GCA_946902985.2). Taxonomy (NCBI): domain Eukaryota; kingdom Metazoa; phylum Arthropoda; class Insecta; order Orthoptera; family Tettigoniidae; genus Meconema; species Meconema thalassinum. The sequence goes on along the minus strand of OX336393.1, from coordinate 174,492,737 downwards.
TCTACACACACCCAAAGTACACGGGGCTACATGTCCGCATTGTCGCAGCCCCTACACTTAAGAACCAACCAACGAAGTTTCTAGCTTCACTGGAGGTGCTCCTTTGAATGTTCTTGCAGCGTAATAATACAGTATTATATTCTTCTGTTATTCTTCAGAAGGATAGTTAATTTCTATTATGTTTGTACACAGACCATCTGTCCATGCATGATATTACAATCTTCAGTCATACATATTAATCAGCGGATTAATGAGTCTCTCTATTTTAGAAGCTAATAAGTAATCAACTGTCGTGGACATTTGTAGTGGTACCGGTACTGATTTTGATCCAGTAGATAGCTGGCAAAGCGAGGCATAGCATAGAGCTCTGCATGATGTTATCCATTCCCGTGCTAAGTCACAGCAAGATGGTGTCCACAGTGACAGAACGTCACTCGCAGGAACCAGAATGAGGTATTCCGCCTGACATGGCTGATATGAAAATGAAAATCCACAGCCTGTTTCCAGTCGACCGACCGGGTCAGGTATGGAATGAATGAAGCCCCCCATCTAGCGACGAGGATATGAAATGTGCCGGCTGTCGAAGCCTGTCGCACTCCTCTGGGGAAATGATTAAATGATTGACAGATGAATTGAAATTAAAGTGGAGAGTGTTGCTGGAATGAAATATTGACAGGGAAAACTTGAGTATCTGGAGAAAAACCTGACTGCCTTCACTTTGTCCAGCACAAATCTCACATGGAGTGGCCAGGATTTGAACCACGGACCCCAGCGGTGAGAGGCCGGCGTGCTGCCGCCTAAGCCATGGAGGCTCTTGTCTGTCTGCAGTCTTTACTTAAATTAAAACAGATAACACACACTAATACAGCCATCACAATTAACACCGCTGATATAAGAGTATACAACCAACAATGCGTACACTGCTAGGCTAATAACTTAGAGACATTTAGTTGCCATATTTCACTTCAACCTCACAGAGCTAAGAGAGAGGTTAAGACCAGGGAATGCCGTATTAGCCAAATCTACTCTTTCTCAGAAATGGTACTTGTTATAAAACCTCATAGAAATGGTACTTGTTATAAAACCTCATAGCAAAGGTGTAGTCTTCTATGAAAAGTGTCCATAAGCTAACAGAGGCCTTGAAACTTGACTGTTGAAACGCAGAGTAATGCACTCCCCATGAAGGCTCCCATGGGAGGAATCAGGATGACAAGCTCTAGAATATGTACCTTGCTTCTACAGCTTGGGGTAACATAAGAAGTGATACTCTTGATAGTCTCAGCTCTGATTGAGAGGAACTGCATGGTCTACGGGGAAGTCCATGTTGCATAATATGGCATTACATATAGCAATATGTAGGAAAATGGAATGAGGCTGGATTATCAATTCACAATAATAATTGAGCAGCATAAGATGGGCCAACAGCAGTCAATTCTGAAAAAAATTACAAGCCTACAGCTAAGTATTGTAAGACAACAAAATTATGACCTCAATATTGTCTCCACTTTGGGGCACTGGGGCACAATCCCTCAATTCTTTTGTGACTAATATTCATTTACTTTAAAAAGCACGTAATTCAGGAGTTAGGCGCATTGGCTTTAAAGGGCTCCCTTCAGATTGCAAGAAATTGTTCAATCGTACTGTATTAGTGTATGTTTCCCTATACCGTAATGTGATTGATTATTCTATAAACCTGTACTTCAGATTGATGAGTCAAGTTTTAGGCCTTGTCATGATGGCAATCCATGTATTGGCAAGCTATATGAAAGCTTTTTGTTTGTAGTAGAAGTGCAGTTGAGAATGTTTTCACAATTTAATTAGTATGGATTGGTTCATTCTTGTAGTTTGGTTATTCATGTAGTCATTTTTTTTTTCTTCTGGTTGTGTGTTTTTAAATAACTTTTATGATCCTTCTCTTAAAAGTATATTTAATGTGTACTGGCTTTGCCTGTGGCTTGTTTGTTTGTTGTGGCATGATGTGTATTAGCATTCTCCATCCAATGTCTCATAACACTACTGTGTTGTTTGCAGTGAACAGAGCATAGCATCGGCGCGGGCGTCGGTGATGATCTATGACGATGTAAACAAGAAGTGGATTCCCAGTGGCAGCTCTTCCGGTTTATCTAAAGTTCATATCTACCAACATCAAATCAATAACACATTCAGGGTGGTCGGCCGCAAATTGCAGGATCATGAGGTATGTGAATCCAACTTGTTATCCAAACTTTATGTTACAGGAATTTTCCTGACATTATGTTACTTGAAGTTCATTGTATCATATTGACGATTCCTGCACTTCAAGCTCCATTTTTTCCTTCCTTCTGAGGATTAAAATTTTGAATTTTTGAATATGCACTAAGGAACTTGGTCAGTTGAATTTTCAGGCCTATTTTAAAAAATTACAAGATATTAAAAAGATTCTTTATTAAAGGGGCATTTCAATCTAAATCTATGGGTTAAAGTAGACCTGTTATTGCTCTGTTTGGTTTAAAGAGATAGATGTGAGGAAAAGATAAACACAACATGACAATATTTCAGTATTTATTGTAAAATGCTTGAGCAATTGGATGGTGTTGTCGTGGGATCGCCATTATCCCCTGTCTTCGCTGATTTTTATATGTTGGTCTTTTAGGAGCATGCCTTTAGTCCTGGTACGTCAGGTACCTATGGTATTTCGATGCCGCTTTTGTTGTTCGGCCTCTTGATGATCACACGTTGTTTCTGGATTATTTGACAACCAGCACCCACCACCAGTGCACTTTGTCCATTCCAAATGTGTTCCAAGTCTTAATATGCATTCGTATTGTTGTCTATTGCCTTTCATCCAGCTGCAACCTCCTTGCATATGAAAATAAAAATCCAAATATTAGGTTTACGATGGAGACAGGACTTAAGGTTGCTTGCCTTTTCTAGATACCATGGTTTCCAAGAAGTCTGACAGCAGTTAGGGACACATGGTTTATCATAAACCCACCCATATGAATCATTCTCCTCTCATGGGTTTTTTCACCACCATCTTTGTCTGGAATGTGTTGCCCTTAACACTTCAGGAGAGATTTTCAAAAGTTGGGGGGGGGGGGGGGGAAGTAAATTTTACAGGAAATGCATTTTTTTAATATCATACTGAAATTATATGAACAAGATTATCGAACATTTACAGTGTGTTTGTTAGCTCGAATCCGATTGTGTGTTTGACTTCTAAAATTTTCATTATTTATATCAGAATAGGGGGACAAGGTTTCTTTTTTTTTCTTTTCAAAAGTCAATAAATACAAAGATGGGAGTTAAAATATTTTGTTAACCTCTCAGGCAGGCATTTAAGTGCCCCAGCGTCTGCACTCCAGGCGGTATTTAAATTGGCTTGGAGAGTGAGTATTGGAGAACTTCAAATAATACTGCATATCTCAAAAATTATACAAGCTAATAACACAATATTTTCAGGATGACTTACCAATGGTGTCTTGAATCCGTTTGTGTGTTTGACTTCTAAATGGCTGTAAATAGGTGATGAATTTGAAGCCGGTTCATTTCATATTGCGGGTGTTGAGTATATCCATTTCACTGTCACTGTGTGTTATCCACAATATACCTACGTATACACCTCATAAATAGTCCGTTTATTATGTATCAGTGCATTACCGAGAGTTTTATCTACACAAACAATACTAAAAACTTATCGAAATTCTTTTGCCCAGTGAAAGGAATTTTCTGCTCTATGTTATCTGCATGCAACTCGCGCCACTCCCACGAAATGTCACCATCAGCTGATGGCACATTGACAAGTCCCAATTCTTCATCTTCCTCTTCAAGAGGCAACAATTCTTCTTGGGCATAATCTATGTCACTTTCTACACTACCGGAATCACCAGCAAAACTACTTACACCACTGTCTTCCTCACCTATCAGAGCACTTTCTATTTCAAACCCCGTAAGATGTCGCGAAGACCTGCCATTTCTCACGGAATTGTTAGGGACTTCCCCTGACAATATTCCCGATCCACACGTATCGTTTACAACAGGTTAAAATTCTTACCACAGATGGCAGTCAAGAACACGACGAGTGACGTGTCGTCTGTTTCTATTGTGCCTCAATAGATGGCACAATGATTGTCATATATATGGTCGTCCCCCCTCCCCCCCCACCCAGAAAAAAAGGTGGGAGTCCTATGAACTATTTGTTGTAAGATTGCATGGTTTGCAAGGCCAATGCTTCTAAAATACATTAGTATAAGCAGTTCACATACGAGCCCAACAGATAGCGCACACAAACCCAGTTCTTGCAAAGTGCTGTGCGCAGTGTATACGTGTACTGCAAACCGCCCGAGCAGTAACTACTACCACGCATACATGAGTATGAAGAACCGGCCTGGGAGGTTAATATACACAAAGTGTTTTTTTTTTCTGTTTTGTTTTCAATACTTTTCCTGCATCTTTTTTAATATTTATTACAAAAAACACTACTTTATTGTTCATTTTGCATAGAAATACAATAATATACTGTATTAAACACTTAATTATCATATTTTCCATAAAGGTTTGTTTAACAGAAGTGTAAAATACTGGCTCGAACAATACTAAACTGGAAACCTATTGATCACTTTTCAGCAATGTCTTTATACAATTTTTCTGCTCCTTCTGGTACATTAAAATGCCTTATACATTTTCTTGTCCTTGGTGACCATGTTCTTCTTTTCCAAGGTGGCTGCTTTGCTCACTTCTTGGCCGCAGTTTCTGGATTTCTGTACCTCAATCTCTACAGGTCTTCCGTTATAAGGGTCCGATACTGACAACAATACCTTCTTAGACTTAACAATAGTCATCATCTGCTGAGCAGTTATTTTGAAAGGCATCTTAGATTGCAGGGCCTTTGGTGCACTAAACTTCAGATCCTTTGCTTCTCAATCTTCATTTAGTAATTTGACGATGCTATGTTTTTAAACATTTTTTTTAAACATCATATTCATTAACTGCATGCTCCATTACAATAGAAGTAATACTACATGCATTGGTGATCTTATAAATAAGTATGATATAACTTCAAACTGAAATTTTGTATGTTGATAGAGGCAATTAACATATGTAGGATATATGATAATAGGCTTTAGTTCTTCACGGAATTACTTGTTCCATGTCCTGTCATCATAACCGTCATATTATGGCTTAGGAGAATTTTTGAGGCAAGTCTCGCGTGAACACTTAGAAAGTATATTTTTGTCATAGATCCATTGGAAGTTTCTCTCCATTCTTCTTCCCACAATTGTAAACTTCTCTCGTGCAATACTCTTTTCTCTACACTATCAGGAATTTTATTGAAAGCGAATTCTAGGTCTGTCCTGACTGCTGCTTGTTTTGCCAGATGATCAGCTATTTCGCTGCTTTCCGTGCCGACATGAGCCTTAATCCATGAGAAGTGTATTTCCCAGTTTTGAAGTTGCAGGTCTCTCACCTTCCTTCTGATCTTTTCAATTAGATGATTTCTTTTCCCTTAGTTTTCGTGTAGGTCAAGAGTTATTTTGCTATCAGTGTATATAATTGCTGCCTTCTCTACTCTATTTGCTTAATTGATGTCTTGTAATTTCTCCAAGGCCTTCAGTATGGAGCATTGTTCTGCTTGATTATTGGAACAGACTTGATGTAATTTGAATTGATATTGCTCAGGTGGTTCATAACAACTATACAAAATTATCCAGATCCAACTCCTGCATCACTTTTGCTGCCATCTGAATAGATTTGAAATGGGTAGTGTTTGTCATCAATTATGTCCTGTATTTTAACCTGCTGAGCCGGGTGTGACAACTGTTTATAACGATTCATGGTATCAAGTTTCAATGTCTCTTCTCCCACTACCATTTCTCCAGTCCGTTTTGTTATGTCATAATACCTGGCAATCTCTCCAAGTTGTATCATGATGGGAGTTAATCTGGTTAACCTTTTCGCTGCTGAATTGTTACAGTGTTAGCGCACCCTCTGTGCTGGATTCTTTTAGGCAACCACTTTCACAGAGAAATTCACCAATTTGAACATAAAATACAAGTGGTAACTGAAAATAATTTAAAGTAATTTACTCACCAGTGTGTTCATGAAGTATTGGCCACAGTTGATGTTTGGGATCCAGGGTTCGATTCCACATGAGTTGGTGAAATTTTGTCCAGTAGAAAAAAAATTAAAATTGTAATTTACACAGTAGACTATGCTCAGTAAATTCACGCACTATATTCATCCCATACACACACACTTCCCAACAGAAACATTAAATTAAACACACGATATCACTAAATAAACACCCGAATCCAATATTACCTCAAACAGAAATATCTAAAATAATTCTAACACATAAATTATCCTATACCTAAACTTTCGCGAAAAAAAAAAAAAAAAAAGCCTGCCTTCAACTAAATAGGCTATACAATTTATCTATACTAATAATTGAACACTAAATGTGTGCAAAGATAAAGTTTACGCTTCTAAACATTCTAATAATTGGTATCAAGCCATTTCCTGAGCCTGGAATGTTGACTGGGTGGCTTAGCGTCAACAGTCTGTTTATGAAACTTGTTTCGTCCGCTACCTTTGTCAACACCTCTTCATTGACAAATAACTCGAAATAATCTATTTCGTGGGATTCAGGGGTCAAATTAGTATTTGACATACCCGGGTTTGGCACTTGGAATGCATGCACGTTTGGCGCGAACTCGTCCTCGGACCACGTGGGTAGGCCTAGGTCAGGTTCATTTCTTCCCCTCTCTATCGGAATATCTTCAACATTATCACTATCACTGTCACTTCCAAACAGTTCCCTAATATCCCCATCGTCACTTCCGACACTATCTAAATCTACATCAGACTCAATCTCCTCTAAAAGCGTAAGAATTTGCTCCGGACGCATAATGCGCGCTAGATGCAGCCATTACTCATACACGATGTTTATAACTGTGTGACGAAAGAAAAACATTTTTCCCGCAACGTTACAAGTGTGTATTTAAGAAACTAAGTGGTTGAAAATGTAGCTAACAGATGGCGTGAGAATACACAACATTTACAAAGCATATCGAGTATACTCGATCGCAGCACTGATGGCACAAATTTCTGATCGAGTATACTCGATCGCAGCACTGACGGACCGCTTGAGGGAGATCGAGTATACTCGACCGCAGCAGTGAAGCGGTTAAGACACATAGTGCCTCGTGATGTTGGACGGTAGGCCTTAGATATTTTAATGTTCATTAGTCGTTGCACTCTTCTTATTTCAGCCCATTATACGACTCGGTTATTGATTGTATCCTTAATGGTATTCCGTAAGACAGAATGGGTAGAATAGCTCCTCTATATATAATTTTCATAATATCAGGGCGAAGTCCCCAATTTATTTTGGCAGAGTTAGAAAGAGCATGAATAAGTTTCGAGCATTTTTCAGTTGCATATTCTATGTGCTGGTCAAACTTAAATCTGTTGTCTGTAAAGACTCCCAAGATATGTAATACTTAATGCTGTTTACTTCTTTCAGTGTCTTGTTATTTAAAAATATTTGCAGGTTCTGTCTTGCGCCGGGTCTACTGCGTGTTATTAACATTGTTTGAGATTTCTGCTCATTAAACACAACTTTGTTTTGTGTTGCCCAGGTCGAAATTTTTCTTAGTTCTATATTTGCATTATTTTCTAACAATAATTTGCTCTTTCCTTTGACTACGATGAGCACATCAACTGCATATGCAATCACCTCCGTGCACTGCTTGTAGTTTAGGTTTTAAAGTGTGTCGTATTGGATGTTCCAATGTCCCGTTTGCATGAGTTTGTAGAGGTTTTTAGGGCAGTCGAAACCTTTCAGTGCGTTCAAGATTCCAGGCCGCATCAAAGGCTCCTTTAACGTCCAAACTAATCATTGCGACATTCTTTTCATTTTTGAGTCCATCTTCAACAAACTGCTTGATCGATTGTTCCTGTTCGTGGCGTGAAACCAAAATGATTTCAGTTTAGGAGGTCTCTGAAGTTTATGTGGTGCATTATTCGATTTATAAGTAGCTTTTCCAGCACTTTAGCTACTTATCAATCGATATTTAGAACCATCATCACTGTTTTCTTTTCCAGGTTTAATTATAGGTACAATGATGGCCCTTTTCCATACTCTTGGGAAGCATCCCGTTTCAAGACATCCATTGAAGAGCACTGTTATGTATGATGGTATTTGTTCGAATATGTATTTTAGTATATCACGTGTTATTCCGTCTTCACCAGGTGCTTTATTGTGATCTAGGTTCCGTATTGCACCGCCTACCTCTTCTTGTATAAATGGGATGTCGTCAACAGTATTTGGAAGCTGTTCCGACTTCTTTCTTGCTTCGTTGTGATGTACAGTATGTTGTCTTCAGCTACATCATCACAGGGAGTAAAACGAACCATCATACAGTTCATTGTATCGACCATATTAGACGTGTGTGTACCGTCGAACTTTGTTAAGGGTGAGATTGTATAGTTGTTTCTAATTTTCACTGAAGCGAATTTGTACACTGCATTCCATGGGTTTGCCGTTGATGTGATATTACAGTATGTTTTCCATGATTTCATTTTCTCTTGTCTTATCGCTAATTGATACTCTATTTTAACTGCCTCGTATGTTTGTTTCCCTTGTTATCGCAAGGGTTCGTTATCTATAGTCCTCTGATATCTCCTTCGTAAAGCGTTCAATCTTTTCCTCATTATGGTGAGCTGAGGTGTCCACCAAGGAACCGGCCCTGTGGTGGAATATTTTCTTAGTTTCTTGATGAGTATTGAATGATTTAGAACAAGCTGCAGTTACCATGAATTGAAATTTGAGCACGGCAGTTTCAAAGTCCGTTTCTCCCATTAGAGCGTTACATAGTTGTTGGTCCATTTCTTTTATGGAATTTATTTCACTACCTTACTGTTCCCTTGCTGCTGTAAAAAGGTTGTCCGAGAGTTTTTTCAAGTCATTATTCTTTATGATGTATCTCATTCCATGGAACTGCAATTCTTCTTCGTTGGGGCTCGATATACCAAGATTGAATTTAATTATCCTGTGATCCGAGCAACTTTCCTCTTTACTACATTCGCAGCCTGTTACAAGCCGGACGTTTGTTCTAGGCGATTGCCCTTTACCTTGAAGCTTGCGGGAGAGCCTGTACAGTCACTCTATCGCTTTCTCGCTTCACAGTTGTCACCATCGGTCTAATCTAATGAAATTCCAGACTTGAGCATGTGACGACAACACCGAGCAGAAAAGTACAGTCCACGTCGAAGTATTGTGTGACGCTGCGGAAGTACACGTTACATAGTTACTGTACCCACAAGCTACCTTAAGAAACACTTAACAGTTAAGAAATATATAACCCTTCAAGAAATTTAAAAATAAATAATAACAAAGAGTAACTAGGGTATGTGTGTGGAACGGCTGGACAAATTACCATACCCGAGTTGTAATTAAGTTGAGAGAAGAGCACTAAATCTAAGATTGAAGAAAACACGATGCATGTTTCATAATATAAAATATAATTAAATGAGAGGACAATTTTACATGCATGTTTAAAAGATGAACATAACATAAAATATAAACATAAAGAAAACAAATTAATTAAAATAAAGAAGCAAGGAACCCACAAGTGGGAAGGAGAAGTAAGTATTTACCCTTTTAATAACCGATGAACAAATTATATTCCAGATCAGTAGAATTAGATCTCAATAAAATGCATAAATATCCACGAAAATCTTCAAAGTAATGACAACATCAAACCGTTTAGAGAATATTCCCTTCAAATAAATTGAATGAGTCTTTAAATCAATTAATTATTCACGACCAAACTCAAATACGTGCGTACAGCAAGCAATTGCAAAATGACTGACCACAACTCGACTGGAAAAATTACCCACATTGTTTCCAAGAGAAACATGAAAGAAATTAACAATCCCGAAGTTGTTTCCAGGCAACGGACAAAAGAATTAAAATACATATCATAAGAAGTGATATATTAAACAGAGTCTATAAGAGACCATACTAAATGAGACGAGGAAAAGAAAATTAATTATTACGAAAATATTTTAAGGTTAGGGAAATTCCTCGCTCAACACAAAATGAGATCTGAACATTACACAGCTCGGCACGTCAGAAATAAAAGATTAAACACAGCCCCTAAAATACATATAAATATATGTCTTACATCAGATTTTAAAAAATTAAGTTATTGGAACCTTCATTTCATGCTTAGGCCTACTCGGTTCTCCAAGCCAAGAGACTTACCACTAGCAAAATATATGCCAACTGCACTAAGATAATTATTCAACAGCTCAAGACTGCTACATTAAAAAAAATATGAAGAATAACACCAACACAGTATACTCGTACCGACGACCAATTCACCTTTTCAGGTTACAAATAGTTCCAATAACTTTTAACACATAACCAACCTTAATAGAGATGTACTCCTGTAGTAGCCAAACTTCATACATTACGTTTTCCTTCATGTCTACATATTTAACCCGATGATTTAGATTTCCCCTCGGCGGACGGTAAATGTACATCACGTAGTGATGAAATAATATCGGGGAAAGGAGATTTATCTGGCCTATGGCCAGATAATCCCCGTTTTACACCAGAGATTTAGTTCTCACATCTCTTCTTCTTGTAAGAATTCCTTCAACTTACATTTGTTTTCGTCAACAAACGGAGACAATAGGAGTTCGTTCGGGCACCAACGGACCCGATCGGCAAGCTTCGTACACTTCAAAAATTAAGTTCCAACTTTTGGCACTAGGTCGAGCCATCTACTGGACAGAGACTCGCCGAGGTACAAACATGTCGAGGTACAAACATTCGCCACTAGAGCGAGCCATCGACAGTACTGAACCTCGCGGAACTTAGCCGAGATACAAGTTTAGTCAGACAATTATAGGTACAGTGAAAGTCAGGATTGCACCAACAACCGCCCGTGGAACGGTTTGGATGCGAGTTAATTTTATTAACGGGTCAGTTACGAACAGAATGCCATTATATTTGCCAATGACTGTACGTCAGCACTAGTGTGAGATAGCTTTGTCAATCATCGGACCGCATGGCGCAGGTGACTACAACACAGGTACTGGAGTAACTCGCCTCCAGGCTTAAATTAAAATTTTTCACTCGTCTAAAACAAACGTCCGGCCTGTATAAGAGGTGTCAGCTCATTGCTGCTCACCGTCCGATCTATGTAACTGAATTCTCTACTATTTTCGAAGGTTGATAGCCCTCCCTTATTCACAATGAAGAGTTGATTTCCTATGAGGAATTCTTCTAGAAATCTTCCTTGTTTATTTGTCATAACATCATGCCAAATTTTAGATCTGAAGTTACTGTCCATCGAAAGCATTATGTTCTTTCTTTTTGCAAAATCCAGAATATTCTTCACTTTAAACAAGTCTAATTCTATGTCTCTTCCTATATCAAAATACATACTTGCAACTAAAAAAACACGTAGGACCACGAGTTATTTCAAGCACTACTACATCTTCGTCGGACAGTTGATTTATCATGATAGCGTTTATTGTTTTATTGAAAACCACAATCGCCGCTCTCCTCTTTCCTACACCAGACGAGTATGTTTTGCAGGAAGCAGGCATTCCCACCAGCCTATTTTGAATAACGCAAGGTTCTTGCAAAAATGCTATATCCGTGCGCAGTTCTGTTACCAAATGAACAAGATTTAGTGTAGCAGCTCTTGAATGTTGCATGTTTAATTGCAGACATTTAATTGGTGATTGTATGGTAGTCGGTTTAACTCTTCGTGATGCATCGTTTCCTGCTTGTGGCCTTAGTAGTCGGTGTTTTGTTTGTATTTTCGAAGAACAGCAATTAAATTATGCTATGCAATTAATGCATTTAAATTATTCTTTGGATGCTTTGCATTCCTTCAGTCAGTTTCCCTTCACAGAGAGGACAATTATCTTCTTCTGCTCTATATTTGCGATGTCGGTAATTATATTTGGAACACTTGAAGCAGCGAACAGCAACAATGTAGTCGTCTATCTTCCATATTGACCACCCCATTTTTAGTTTGGTGAAGGAGCGGCTGTCATACTTTCGAACATACTTCAACAACCAGGTTCTTTATGTTCTTCTTGTTCCGGTAGATAAATTTAGGTATGAAGTCACCTTCATTTAGTCCCAATTCCGAGTTTTGTTCCATTATTATTTCTTCAGCATTTGTAATGTCAATATGTACATCATAAAAGACCAGATTCGGATTCCGCAACCTGGGAATTTTCACATCTAGCACATCACCGCAGTTTGCATTAATGCTTGTTCATAATGTTTCAGTTTCTTCTTTACTACCAGTTTCTATGATGGTTCGCCCATCCCTGAGGGGCTTCAATGTCTTGATTCCTACTTTCAGCGCTGTAGGGTTAATGTTGGACTTTAAGAGTTCCTTCACTGCGTCAGGAGTTTGATTTCTCTTTGAAGTTACCGTAAGTTTGAAACGTTTTTCTTCCGAGCCTTCAATTGATTTAACTATACTAGAATACAACTGCCTGTGGTGACCGATAGTTGGAACAGCGATCCCCAGTCGAGTCGCCAAAGGTACCATAGGCCCGGAATAGAAGTGCCACTTGACCACACATTTCATTGATGGAGTTTGCAGGTGCCACATTGTGCTTCTTGTCAGTTTCTTTCAGCTTGTTTTGTATCCTGATATTTTCTTGATCCATTGTTTCAATTTTTGTTGACAGTTCTACAAAAACAGTTTTTAGTTTACTCACCGATTGCAGAATGAGTTCTTTCAATTCTTTTCTCAGGTTGCCGCGTATTTCAGTTACACTTGACAAGTTTCAAACAGGTCACTCGTATCGTCTGTTATCTTAGCTGGACACAAAATGGCTGAGTTTAATCTCACTCCATGCCGCACCTTAGCAATAAGAACGCTCAGCTTCCTCCTGAAGTGCTACCTCTACGTACTTACAGTCTGGACAAAATGGCTGCTCATGATGCTATGTTAGTTAGTTATTGTTGTTTTAAGGGGCGGAACTACGGGGTCATCTGCCCCTACGATGCTTCCAGCACTTTATAGTATTCGGTCGGTGAAACAATATCTTCCTTTTTTGGTAGTCTTTTTCCAATTCATATTGCATTTTTCAGTTGGTCAACACAATATAATCCCAATAATTACTGGACATGCGAAAAAATAACCTGAAAAAAATTACATGTGATAAACCAGCGATTGATTGCTAGCCGAAATGTAACGTGAGTGGTGGTGCATGAGACTTTCTTTCACATGATCATCATCATCATCATCATCTTGTACAGTTTCCAGCCCCAGGCTGGGTCTGTTTGGAACATAAGCCTCGCCACTTAGTCCTTTCTTCCCACCACCTCTCCGCTGTCACTCTGGTCCAGTCCTCGCCTCTCTTCTTGACACATTCCTCCACTCCTTTCAGCCATCTATCTCTTGGTCTTCCCCTTGGTCGTTTCTTCTGCATCTGCGTCTCATGTATCCTCTTGGGAATCTTCTTCTCATCCATTCTCTTTAAGTGTCCATACCACCTCAGCCTTGATGTCTCAATCCTACCTTGCAAGGGCTCCTCCTTCACCATTTCCCTGACCTTATCATTCCTCACCCTGTCTCTTCTTGTTACTCCGATCCTACTTCGCAGGAACTTCATTTCACCTGCCTGTATTCTGCTTATGTCTCTTTTCTTCATTGTCCACGTTTCTGAAGCATAGGTCAGTATCGGGATATAGTAGCTTCTGTATGACACTTCTTGCTTTTTTGTGGGACATCTTTATTCCACACTAAGCTCCTAATGCTTCTCAGAAATGCTTCTGCCTGTCTGCCACGTTCCGTAATCTCTTTGTCATTTCTCCCAGTTTCCTCCACTATACTTCCCAAGTACTTGAGACTTTACACCTTCCTCAGCTGTCCACCTCCAAGTGTTATCCCACTCATTGGTCTGTCCTTTTTCCTGGTCATTAACAGGATCTCACATTTACTGATGTTGAACTTCCATCCGTACTCTCCCACTGTTTCTTCCCAAGCCTTCAGTTGCTCCTGAATTTCCTCCTCCTTGTTTCCCCAGACCATGAGATCATCTGCAAACACCATTGCTTCCATCTTATCTTCTCCTATCTTTCCTGCTATCCATGTCATTGCCTCGTCCATAACCATAATAAAGAGAAGGGGTGACATCGCACTACCCTGTTTCAGGCCACTCATTTGTCTGAACCAGTCTGTTCTTTCCCCTCCAACTTTCACACAACTCACACTTCCACAATACATCTCCTTCACTCTGCCTACAGTCCCATTTTCCACTCCCATGTTTTCCATTGCTTTCCAAACCTTCTCCCTACACACACTATCATAGGCCTTTTCGATGTCCAGGAAGGCCATCAACAGATCCTCTCCAAATTCGTAGTGGTGTTCCTGGAGCTGTCTCACTGAAAATATGAGATCCACTGTTGATCTCCCAGGTCTGAATCCATACTGCTCCTCTCTCAATTTTCTCTCCACTTTGGCTCGTATTCTACTTTCTAATATCTTTTCATATATCTTGGCACAGTGAGGTATGAGTGTGACTCCCCTGTAATTTCTGCACTCCTTTCTGCTTCCTTTCTTAAATATTGGGACAATTAATCCTTTCTTCCAATCTTCTGGGGTCTTTTTTTCCTTCCATATCCCCCTCATCACACGGTACAGCCACTATTTCCCAACCTCCCCAGCTGCCTTCACCATTTCAACACTCACTTCATCCACACCCAGTGGCCTTCCTCCTTTCATCTTGTCTATAGCCATCTCCAGTTCTCTCCAAGTCGGGTCCTTTTCCATTCCTGTGTTGTCCTCTCCATCCTCCAATACATAGTCTTCCTCCCTATGACCATTTGGATTCAGCAAATCCTCAAAGTACTCTTTCCACACTGTCTTGAGTGTTTCTTTGTTGTGTACCTCATTTCCGTTTTTGTCCATCATTACCACATCCTCTCGCAGACCTCTTCTCTTACTTTTGACCATCCCATAAAGTACTTTCTTATTTCCTCTGCTGTCTTCCTCCATCATCTCTGTCCACTTTACCATCCACTTCTTCCTCTCCTCTGCGACAATCTTGTTTGCTTCTTTCTTCTTTATCCTATAATCTTCCCTTGCCAGATCAGTTCTTTCCTGGAACCACACTCTGAAAGCCTTGTTCTTCCTTCCCACAGCTTCTTTTACTCTCTCATTCCACCATGGTGTCTCTTTACACCGCTTTCTGTTGCTTGTTCTTCCACATACTGCCACTGCAGCTTCCACCATTGTGTTTTTGAATTGCTTCCATTCCTCTTCCCCTGTTTTAGGATTGTCTGTTGGCATCCTTTCCCTTATTATCTTCTGGAATTCTTCCTTGACTTCCTTTTCCTTGAGTTTCCATACTTTGATTCTACTTTCCTGGTACTCTGTCCTCTTGCTATCCTTAACAACTCCCAGGTTCATTACAA
Source organism: Meconema thalassinum (assembly GCA_946902985.2). Taxonomy (NCBI): domain Eukaryota; kingdom Metazoa; phylum Arthropoda; class Insecta; order Orthoptera; family Tettigoniidae; genus Meconema; species Meconema thalassinum. Next base: position 174,477,292 of record OX336393.1, on the reverse strand, counting down.
GTATTCTGTGGTCGCTATCTAAGGCCTCTGATGGTATTACCTTTATATCTCTGACACTTCATTTCCCAGTCGTACAGCATGTAATCTACCAAAGATTTCTTTGTTAAATCACTGCTGTACCACGTTACCTTGCGGCTTTCTTTCTTCCGGAACCAGGAGTTGCCTACCACTAAACCGTTTCTCTTGCAAAAATTCCAGCAACTTTCTCCCTTCATCATTCCTGCTACCCCATCCTTCTGCTCCCAATACATTTTCATATCCTTGCCTTTCACTTCCTACATGTGCATTCAAATCTCCCATGACAATGATGCTCTGACCATTCAACTGCTGTTCACATGATCACGTTCACAATTTTTGTGTGGTTAAGGACTGAAATGAATTACCGAAATATAACACAAGCCTGGCTGATATATTTTAGATAAGAATGAAACCATTACCCGTACATGAGACGAAACATTACTCCTTAAATTAACAACCTCAGGGGCTGACAACTAGTGGAACCTGAGCTGGCGAAAATAGTTTTCAAGCCGTTATAACAACAGCAAATATCGGATTTTGATCAAACCATTTCAACAGGTCATGCATGGCAACAAGCTTGATTTGTAAGTACATAAATCCAAATTTTGAACATTTGAGTGTTAAATAAAAAATAAAAAAGACGCTTCTCACTTGTTAAGAGGAAAAGGATGGATGGTGTGTGATGAGGGTAAATTAGACAGTGAACTTGTAATTGTGGCCTAGACCTTCCAGAAGAAAGATTACCTTATGCAGCAGGTTAACGTGGTGGTAATTCCTAAGCCAAAAGGCACATTATCGCAGAATCCTTCTATGATATTGGCCTATCTGCCATATGTCCAGTCTGCCACGGATAAGATCAGCAATTTCTCAGAAGACACAATATTGAGATCATATTCAAGCCCAAAATGTCACCATAAGCAAATCTTTGCAATTGGTCCAAGATTCAGTTGGTCTTAACTGTGCTGGAATAAGAATTCCATGTTCCTGTGGTTATGTATATGTTGGCCAGACATGTGGGAGAATTGCAACAAGGGTCAAGGAACATTGCAGGCACTTATGTCTTTGCCAACTAGAAAAGTCTACTGTGACTGAACGTGCCATACAAAATGACCATCAAATTCTTTTTGGTGTAACATCTGTCCTATGTATGGAGAAATATTTCACACATAATCATTTGAGAGGTGATAAAACTTACTTTACACCCTCAGACCTTGGCCAATTTCACACATGAATTTAGTTTTTGGACTCATTACCATGATGACCCAACCCAGAATTTGAACAGTTTTGTTGTTACCGGTAGCTTGCTGGCTTAAAAATTATTTTCCCCTAAAACTGCAGAAACGCTTCTGCTTTTGCTCGAAAAAGAAGACCGCTTAAAGGAATGCTTTCGTCTCCTATGCTTGCTTAAACCACTTCAACACACACTCGTCAACTTCAGGATTGTCCAGTTCTCTCACTCTTTAGTGACCTTCTCCATTTACACTTGTAGCAGTGCTTAGAATTTGGTCTTCTTCTTGTTTTTTTTAAGTCCTCCTTAGAGATTTCACATTCCTTCAGATCCTTTTTCACTTCGTGAATGATGGTGACTTTTTCATTAAACTTTAAGTTCCTGTACTGAAGGCGCAATTTACTTGTGGTGTGAACAGTCGGTGTCACAACATTAATGACACAGTACTGTAACAGTAGGAAGCTCAAGTGACAATTAAGTGGGTAACAATGTAACAACTGGGTGGGGGGGCAGCAAGTGAGATTTCCGGGAATGACTCGCGCACTAGGCAATGGCGGGGATTATCTGGGGACAACAGAGCGATGACTTTTATATGATAAGGGTAAAAATGATGAAATGTCACTCATACTATTCCTGCAGTGAATAGTGCGGGAACTTTTCCACTAAATTTTTACTTATATTTTAGTGCCTATGTACAAAAACTTCAAAGTAAAGTACTAATTATCCACAATTTTTTTCCATTGATTTGATACGTTGTTGAAGGGACCAATACACATCTTCTAATTATTGACGAATTTGAATTATAGCAGTTCGATTTATCCAAGTCCCACTGTACTTCCAGATATTCATGGAATGTCAAGTAGGAGATAATAATAATGATGTTAATGTTATGGATTTTACTACTGCGGTTTTTAGACACCAGGATACCAGAATTTGCCCTGAAAGGGATCATTGACATGCCAGTAAATCTACAGACATGGTTCCTTCACATTGAAGCACCCTCAAATGTCAACTAATGCATCGGGATGCATTCACTCCACCTTGGTCTCAGTCAGCCAAGTAAGAGAGCGAAATGGAAAATTCATTGGTTAATGCTGTATTTTTGTTTTAATATACATTTTTTTCTCTCTCTTCCAACCCAATGGCTTGAACCTTGCATGTTAATCAGTGAATGGTGGCAATACAGTTTATATAAAAGTTGAATTTTAGTAATAATTCAGCATAAACTTGATCGCTGAATATATTGAATGCCTGCTTGGTGTAGTAGTGGTGGGGGAACTCGCCTTCTCGCTTCTTCATATGGCTTACAGGCACCCACTATACCTTGTCCCCTACAGTCTCACTAGGGGTCGGAAGGACAGTAGAGAGAGGACCAAGCAAAGTTCATTAATGTGTTTTAAAGTGAGTTTCAAAGGACCTTGAAAACCACAAGGCACCTTTTTTGAGATCTTTGCTCCTTGCTGTCCTCACTCAAGGAAGCTGAAGTGAACAAGCAAGTAGCAATGACAGGCTGAATTTTGTGAGCCAATTTATAATTATAGGTTTAGATATAGATTTGAAAATAATAAAGAATTAATTATGAACTTCTTCGGCACCGTACAGAAGTTAAAACTTGGTACCTGCTAGATCCCTTAAACAAATCGAAAGATTCCAAAACTTGCCAAGGAGGTTGGGCTGAGAGGGAAATTGAACTTTGGGATTCAGAAGAAAAGCAATGACATACCCTGAGAATGTGTTCAGGAAAAGTTTTGAGATGTTGCTGATCTTTCTTCTTAAATTACACATATGCCAAGTAGTGCACTTATTGCTATACAAGCTCCTCGGGTTAGTGGAGTCTTGTTTGTTACAGTTTTGACCCATGGCATCAAGCACAAGTCATGCATTATTTGCATTCTTGATTTAGAGTTCTTATGTTTCAGAAAAAATTAATGATCGTTCATATCTTTTTTGCCAGGTGGTAATAAATTGTGCAATTCTGAAAGGACTTAAATACAACCAAGCCACTCCAACATTTCATCAGTGGCGTGACAACAAACAGGTGTACGGACTAAACTTCAGTAGTAAAGAAGATGCAGATTCATTTGCTCGAGCTATGTCACATGCATTGGATGTGAGTATGAGCATAACTGATTGCACTACAATTAATTCAATCATAGGGGTTACAATTTCTATTTATTGTCCATACAGTGATAAGTTAATTTCTGTTAAAGGTAATCAGTAATATTTAGATCATAGGGTTTCACGGCCAGTTCCTAGTTTAATATCTAGGCTTTCAGGATGGAGCCGCGTCGTGTATTGATGATTGTTTCCTGACGCACAATGCGGCTCCATCCGGAAAGCCTACATAATAAATAAATAAAGTAATCGGTAACTTAAGGATGCTATTCCTCTGGCGACAATTGAAGCGTATGCGGGAACAAACATCTATGTTACATTTATTACTTATTGAGAAAAACAACAATAAAGGTGTCTGTTGTCCGTGGAATAGGGCTACGCAGTAGACTTTTGTTCCATAAACCGACACACTACAGTTCGAACGGGAAGCGATGTAACATAGACTTTTGTTCGCTGTTTTTAAAGTGCATTTCGCTTCACAATTTCAGGAATACTAGAGCCATCTTTTGAGATATGCTCGAACTACTTGCAAATTCGTATTCAGAAAACATCGTAGATGTTTGTTCCGTGAATATCTCAAATTACACAATTACTGAACTATTATATAAATAATTCATTCTTTTGGGCTAATGCCGTGTGTATTTTGATTTGAACCATACGTTTCGGCGAAACCTTGCCTCCTTTTTCAATGGAAATAAACAATGTGGCCAAAGAAAGTATATCAATGAGATTTAAAAAAATATAGATAAATTCCTCTGTTCGGCACCAGAGAGCAGCTGCCAGAAATTACTGTATGGACCATGGTGGAACGGCGGACAGAGTAGTAAGTAACGAGAAGGTAAAGGGGGCGGGGTGAAAATATAGAAACTCCTCGAAGAATGAGGATGTCCAAAAGAAAAGGGGGAGGTGGAGGGTTAGATGGATATAAGGAAACATAAACAAAAGGGAAGTGTATCTGAACGATACCTAACGTCATACAGTCAACGGCAAAAAAACAGATGGAAACTCCTCCAGTGACGAACAGAGGAGATCAAATCCAGGCTCTGAGACATAGAGGGAAAATGTACAATTTTAAATATGTGAAGAACAGAGAGACTGAGCTATCTCCCTAGATCCTTAATAACTGGTAGCCAAGTGTCACTTAGCTGATATCCAGTGTCTCTGTTAAAATTATTGGGATTTTTACGAATTTCAACTGCCTCCCTTATAATTCTAGACCAGTTGTGTTTAACAAGGGCAAGCACTTGAGCATCCTTAAAACATACATCGTGCCCTGAAGACAGGGCATATTCAGCTATAGCTGATTTGTCAGGTTGGTTTTAGACGGATGTTCCTTTGATGTGAGTTGCAATGGACCGTTTTGTTTGTCCAATGTAGACTTTTCCGCAAGTACAAGGGACTTCATACACCCCAGGTTGTAGTATTGGGGACAATTTATCTTTGTTTAATGCTAATCGTTGACCAATTTTCGTCATAGTGCCGAAAACTGTTTTTATCTTGTGCTTGCGGAGAATCTTAGCAACGCGGTCAGTGGTGTTGTGAATATAAGTGAGGTAAGCAGTTCCTCTCACGTCGGAGCTCTGAGAAGGTTGTCTACCCCTCCTTCTGGGATGTAGGGACCTATATATAGTGGATTCATTATAGCCATTACCCTTAAACATGGTTTGTAAGGCATGTAACTCTTCCTGAAGAGTTGATGCCTCACAAATACGTTCCGCTCTTTTGGCTAGAGTTGTTATAATTCCTTGTTTTTGTGCTGGGTGGTGGTGGGAGTCCGCATGTAAATAACGGTTAGTGTGAGTTGGCTTATGGTAGACGCTGTGCCCCATGGAGCCATCCGCTTTCCTCTTCACAAGAACATCCAAAAAAGGTAAGCATCCACCCGACTCTAGCTCCATTGTGAAGTGGATTGAAGGATGCAGCTGATTTAGGTGGTTCAGAAAGTGGTTCAGTTTCTCAGAACCCTCCTCCCACACCACGAACGTATCATCCACATACCTCCACCAAATCACAGGTTTGAAAGACGCCGAAGATATAGCCTCCCCTTCAAAATGTTCCATGAAAAAAATTTGCCACGACAGGCGAGAGTGGACTTCCCATGGCCACACCATCAGTCTGCTCGTAATATTAACCATCCCACAAGAAATAACTGGAACACAAGCAGTGGTGGAATAATCGGGCAATGTCCTCAGGAAACAAATCCTTGATGAGGGACATGACCGAGTCCACCGGCACTCTGGTAAACAAGGACTCTACATCAAAACTCACCAATATAGCATTTGGTTGAACGGCGATGGTTGACAATTTTTCGACAAAATGGGTTGAATCCCTAATGTAGGACTGTGTGCGCCCCAAGTGCGGCTGAAGCAACTTGCTGAGATATTGCGCAAGCATAATTAAGAATAGGTTCTCCAACTTATGCTCTTGCGCAATATCTCAGCAAGTTGCTTCAGCCGCACTTGGGGCGCACACAGTCCTACATTAGGGATTCAACCCATTTTGTCGAAAAATTGTCAACCATCGCCGTTCAACCAAATGCTATATTGGTGAGTTTTGATGTAGAGTCCTTGTTTACCAGAGTGCCGGTGGACTCGGTCATGTCCCTCATCAAGGATTTGTTTCCTGAGGACATTGCCCGATTATTCCACCACTGCTTGTGTTCCAGTTATTTCTTGTGGGATGGTTAATATTACGAGCAGACTGATGGTGTGGCCATGGGAAGTCCACTCTCGCCTGTCGTGGCAAATTTTTTTCATGGAACATTTTGAAGGGGTGGCTATATCTTCGGCGTCTTTCAAACCTGTGATTTGGTGGAGGTATGTGGATGATACGTTCGTGGTGTGGGAGGAGGGTTCTGAGAAACTGAACCACTTTCTGAACCACCTAAATCAGCTGCATCCTTCAATCCACTTCACAATGGAGCTAGAGTCGGGTGGATGCTTACCTTTTTTGGATGTTCTTGTGAAGAGGAAAGCGGATGGCTCCATGGGGCACAGCGTCTACCATAAGCCAACTCACACTAACCGTTATTTACATGCGGACTCCCACCACCACCCAGCACAAAAACAAGGAATTATAACAACTCTAGCCAAAAGAGCGGAACGTATTTGTGAGGCATCAACTCTTCAGGAAGAGTTACATGCCTTACAAACCATGTTTAAGGGTAATGGCTATAATGAATCCACTATATATAGGTCCCTACATCCCAGAAGGAGGGGTAGACAACCTTCTCAGAGCTCCGACGTGAGAGGAACTGCTTACCTCACTTATATTCACAACACCACTGACCGCGTTGCTAAGATTCTCCGCAAGCACAAGATAAAAACAGTTTTCGGCACTATGACGAAAATTGGTCAACGATTAGCATTAAACAAAGATAAATTGTCCCCAATACTACAACCTGGGGTGTATGAAGTCCCTTGTACTTGCGGAAAAGTCTACATTGGACAAACAAAACGGTCCATTGCAACTCACATCAAAGGAACATCCGTCTAAAACCAACCTGACAAATCAGCTATAGCTGAATATGCCCTGTCTTCAGGGCACGATGTATGTTTTAAGGATGCTCAAGTGCTTGCCCTTGTTAAACACAACTGGTCTAGAATTATAAGGGAGGCAGTTGAAATTCGTAAAAATCCCAATAATTTTAACAGAGACACTGGATATCAGCTAAGTGACACTTGGCTACCAGTTATTAAGGATCTAGGGAGATAGCTCAGTCTCTCTGTTCTTCACATATTTAAAATTGTACATTTTCCCTCTATGTCTCAGAGCCTGGATTTGATCTCCTCTGTTCGTCACTGGAGGAGTTTCCATCTGTTTTTTTGCCGTTGACTGTATGACGTTAGGTATCGTTCAGATACACTTCCCTTTTGTTTATGTTTCCTTATATCCATCTAACCCTCCACCTCCCCCTTTTCTTTTGGACATCCTCATTCTTCGAGGAGTTTCTATATTTTCACCCCGCCCCCTTTACCTTCTCGTTACTTACTACTCTGTCCGCCGTTCCACCATGGTCCATACAGTAATTTCTGGCAGCTGCTCTCTGGTGACGAACAGAGGAATTTATCTATATTTTTTGTAATCTCATTGATGTACTTTCTTTGGCCACATTGTTTATTTCCATTAAAAAAGGAGGCAAGGTTTCTCCGAAACGTATGGTTCAAATCAAAATACACACGGCATTAGCCCAAAAGCATGAATTATTTATATAATAATCCGGGCCGTGAAAGCCTTAATATGCAAAATACTGAACTATTATTACAAGTTGGTCGGAAAAAGGGTAAAATGATATGTACCATGTTTAAAATATGACGGTATTTATTGACAGTTCTTTTTTTAATTTTTTAAAATTTTTAATTTTATTTTGCAATATGCTTTGTAATAATGAAACTTTTACATAATGCTTGTTCAAGTATTTATTTTAGTTCAACTTTCGAAATGGTAATTAACTTTCTTTCCTTAATTCTAATTTGCTTCGTTATCACTTTCTGTTTAGTGCCCTGTTCTTTTCCAACCCATCATAGTAAAATTTGTTATATCTGAATTTTCATTATCATTTTATATTATTCATAGACCTAGTCGTTGCTTCACATACAAAACATATAAAACAGGAACTGATAGCAGATCTCAAATTGGTTGAAATAATGTTCAAGTCAAAAGTGAGGTTCGCTCTTTTAGGGTATTTGAAGCTAAGATGACTCTTTCAAAGACAATACGTTCAATTTTCAATTTTTCAGATTGTTAGTTTTGGTTCTAGGACTTATTTACAGTGTTTAATTATTATTATTATTATTATTTTGTTTTTTGTAATGAACTTAATGCATGCTCATTCTCACACTGGTGGAGAATGTTGATGTTTTGTGATTCTGTTCTAGATTTTAAGCAATATACTGTCACGGTCAGTGGGTCAACCACCGTTACCACCATCCACGCAGGGAATATACCAGCCCACGAATGGTCAGTTCGAGGAAGATATGGGCTACAGGTAATAAAGAGGGAGAAACTCTACTTCAGTTATTTCAGTGTGTTATGATATTCTTGAAAGTGGTGTTACTATCTTCCACTAGTAACCAGTTGTTTTCTCTAAAACCTAAAATGACCATTTCTTGTGTAGTAGATTAGAGATCAGCTCAAGGCTATATATGTTGCTTCTGCCTTATTGTATGTTTATGCTGATTGCATGCTTGACAGAAGTTTCTGTCCACAAAAATTTTGTTTCTTGTTGTGTGCATGTATAAGGACCTTTCCATTCAGTCAAATACCATCCATTAGCTGAAGAATTGATTATTAGAAAATACTCATATTGAATTAAAGTATCAAAGAATGGCCTACTGTACACGCAATGGGCAAAATAGGAAGTTCCCCTAACAAACCATCAACATTAAATCAGGTTTTACAGGCCCTGGGAGGTCAGCTAAACTGCACGGCTAGACCTTAACATTGGCCTAACCAACGATGGGTACAATACCGTCCATAATTATTCTGACTAAAGATTTTATTTCTCTACTCTCTTTCTATTGATAACTTAATGTTTACACTTTTAAAGCACAAATAATTTGTTCATCTCGACACCCAATCAAGTCATTAAATATATAACAAAGCATTTGTAGAACCAACAATAATTGCATACATAATAATAATATATATATATACAGTGGAATCTCGTTAGTACGTTTTTCAAGGGACTGAAAAATTTGGACGTCATATGCGGGAAAACGTACTACCGAAAAACGCCATACTGCATTTACAATGTATAAGAAAGAACGCGGCGTATATATGGACGTTAAATCACCGACCTTAGTAAGTGATTGTATGCACTACTACAGTCACGACATAAACATAGGTTATCAGTAACTTACATGGAATAAATAACATAAGAATGAATTACTGTACCTCTACACTACAGTATAATACAGGGTCTTTATTTGCTTAGCAAGGACATTCTCGCGCTCCGTCAGTGACGGCTCGGTTGTCGGCGACCGTGCACGCATATGTAGGCCTATGGCAGAATACGGCTTAAAATCAGTAGCCTACCATGCAGTTTAACTGGCCATGATTTACAGCAGATGCTGAAAATGTTCTCCATCCGCTTCCAAACACATATAATACAGGGTCTTTCTTTATATTTGATCAGCAAGGACATTCTCGCTCCGCCAGTGACGGCTCTGTTGCCGGCGACCGCGCATGCATATGTTTGAAGCACGGGCTTGCTTGAACCACTTCAATAAAGCGCTTTCTAGTTCAGGAAACTGTCCCTCTCGCACACGTTTCGTTTTGCTGCTCACCCCTTCTTCAAATGCACGTTCGATTTCCTTCCTTTTGCCGAGAATCGTGTTCAGTGTAGACGAAGGAATGTTCCACTTTCGCGCTATATCCACATGCTCCATGTGAGGATTGCAGTCCACGTCTCGAATGTTTTTCATCTTGTCATCATTATTATAGTTATCTGCCGTACTTTCTTCTTATCCATTATGAAACACGCAATAAAATAGGTCGTAACTGGACGTGAACACTAAGAACTAGAAGACAATTAGTGCGGAACACGAAGACAATAATGGGCCTACGTGAGAAATAAACAAAGGGAAGGGGATGAAGGGCAGCGAGTGAGAGACACGTCACCTGTGTTACGTCATAGCTATAGCCACTTCTACGCCGTCAAACACAATGAAATCATCTACACTGTCAATAAGTATCAGAGAATATGAGGCAATATCACGTCGTGTTTTCCAGAAGCCGAATTTTATAATGAAATAAGAATAAAATCCGGTTCGCTTACAAATAGTGCAACGGAAATTTGATCGTCGTAAGCGGGAATAGAGAACGTATTAAGGGGATATATCAACATGTATTTTGTAGAATTGGGACTGGGACTTGAGAAAATCATCGCGCTAAACGGGAAAACGTCGTAACCGAGAACGTGCTAAGGAGATTCCACTGTGTGTATATATATATATATATATATATATAGTAATACATGGAGATCATAATTATTTTGACAAAGATAAGTAAGACAAAAACCATTTTTCAAGTTCATAATCAGTTCATATTATCTAGTATTTAGAATTGCTGGACATCGAGTTAACATTGAATCCACTAATTTTTCAAGGCTGAAAAATGATTTTTGGACTATTTTATTTCTAAAGTATCAAAATATACCTCCTAATTTATGTGTGTTTGATGTTAAACATGCCTTTTGAGTACATTCCATATGTGTTCAATTGAGTTTAAGTCAGGGCATTGAGTAGGCTAATCAAGACCCCTGACTTACTCCTTGGTGGGGCATTGTTTGACATGTTTGGAAGTACCGGTATGCTTGGAGTCATTGTCGTGTTGATACAACTACCCATGGGTAGAGCCCTGCACGGATAAACAAAATATTATCCGCAACCGCACGACTGTTATCTGCATCGGACCCGCATCCGCACTACTTTTTTTCCGCACTCGCACATTTGTTATCCGAATCGATTGGCATTACAATAATATTTTTAACTAGATGTATGTATGTCTTCCCCTTATTATTCCCGTTTTTCCAATGGGGTTGGGGATGAGATATGATGGAAGTCTTTGTGGCGGATGGTTTTTACCGCCGGATGCCCTTCCTGACGCCAACCTCATGAGAGGAGTTAATGAGAGATGAAATGAATGATGGTGAATGAAACTGGGCAATGATGTGGAAGGAAGTGGCCGTGGCCTGGTTGTCCCAGCATTTGCCTGGAGTTGAAAAGGGAAACCACGGTAAACCATTTCGAGCACGGCCTACGGTAGGGCTTGAACCCACGCGTCTACCGAGTCAGCTGAGAGCTTGTCCCATGAGCTAACGCTGCGCTTTATCGAGCGTAGCCACCACTGTCGGTAATATTTTAAAATTAGACAAAGCATAAATTACTCAAGCAACATATTTAGACATTTGAGGAAAAAGTCGTTCCCTTAGGCTTTGTATGTCAAGTGCTATGTTTAAAATGAATGTTATACAGCCAGAATTGCAACCCTTTCCTGTTTGGAGTGTTAATTATGCTTAATGACTTAATTTGGAACTACGTGCTGGCCAGACATTCCTTACCTTCCTCTAAGTGAATGCTCCACAAACAGGCTGTTCTACAGATGAGAAAGATCAGTTCCTAATAGATCTAGAGGTTCATATATTAGAAGATAACATCACGATCATAGGAGACCTTAATGCCCAGGTTGGGACAGTCAGAAACAACTGTGAAGATATCATCGGTCCCCATGGCTATGGTGGCAGAAACCATGAGGGTGAAAACCTGATAAGACTTCTGCTCATGAAACCGTCTCTGCATACAAAATTCTTGGTTCCAGAAAAGAGACAGCCATAAAATTACATGTTACAGTTGGGATGGGAAGTCCAGGTCAGTAATAGATTGCATAATAACTGATAGATGTGCTAACCAATTTATCACAGATGTTAAGGTTATTCCTAGTGAACGCCTCGACAGCGACCACCGGCTTTTGGTAGCACACACCAAAAATGTCAGAGAGCCCAATACCAAGCACAAGATCAAAGAAAAATCATGGCTAAACTACCGAACAATGACAAAGGAGGGGTTGAGGAAGAGTGGATGTCATTTAAGAATACACTGGTTTCAGAAGCTGAATCACTATTTGGAAAGACTAGTGCAATTAGCAGGGTGAAGGAAACACCATGGTGGAATGACAGGGTGAAAACTGCAGTGAAAGAAAGGCATGTATCTAAGAAGAATTTAGACTATGCAAAGCAGAAACCAGGCCGTCAAGAAGATGAAATTGAGCCACTAGCACAGGAGTATCGGAACAAGAAATTGTTTCTTAAGCGACTGGTACAGGAAGAAAAACAAAGGTGTTGACATGAGTTCACCACCAGGTTGACAGAAGACTGTGAAGGCAATAAGAAAATGCTTTACAAAGTAATCAAGAATAGAAGAAGTGAGCATGGCAGCATCCTTGCACTGGAAGCAGAAAATGGGAACCTGGTGATACTGATCAAGGCATCAGAGAAGAAATGAAGAAAAGAAAATTTTGACAACATTAGCACTGCGGACTGTATCTTAAATGTGAGGGAGTTAACTTGGCTGGAAGTTGAGTATGAGAAAAAGCAAGTCTTCTGGATTTGATGACACTGACATGATCAAGGCAGCTGGAGCACCGGGTATACAGTGGTTATACAGAGTGTTCTCTGTCATCTGGACTAAGAATAGGATACCAGATGACTGGATGAAAGGCATCATAATTCCTATACATGAAAAGGGAAATAGGAGGAAATGTGGGAATTACAGAGGTATCACTCTACTTTCTCATTCACTCAAGCTTTTGGAGAAGATAATTGAGGATAGGCTCAGGGCGATGATAGAACCACTCTTGGAGGAGGAACTACATGGCTTCAGGAAGGGCTTACGTACTGTAGACCTCATAATTGCTGTGAGAATGCTATCAGAGAAGTACTGGGAACATGGGAAGAACTTGGTAATGGTTTCCATGGACATCGAAAAGGCCCACGACAGTGTCCCCAGGACGAAAATCTGGGAATGTCTGGAGAGTATAAGTGTGGCAAAATTCCTAATTGATAAAGTAAAAATGCTTTACTTAAAGTGCCTAAGCTGTGTTCAAGTAGGGGATGGTAGATCAAATTGGTTTAAAACAAGCAGAGGAGTCCAACAGGGAAGTGCCTTGTCACCACTCCAGTTCATCGACGACATGGGTCGGATCATAATATCTGTAAAAGAACATTACAATAAGCCTAACACTCTGGTATTTGCAGATGATGTGTTAATATGGGAAGAAACAGAAACAGAAGTGCAGGAGAAACGAAACTTTTGGAATGACAATTTTTAAAGAATTTGGACTTATGATCAGTCAAACAAAAACAGTTGAAATGACTATCAACAGGAACGGCTCATGTTCCAACATTTTTCTAGAGGGAACTCGGCTGCAATCTGTTTCTAACTTCAAGTACCTTGGAAGTTTTGTTTCGAAGGACAACTGTATAAAGCAAGAGATCCTTAATAGGACTCAAAGAGCTTCTCTTTTTTTATTGTCAAGTGAGAAATCTACTATGGGATGACAAAATACCCCAGAAAGCAGAATTAAGCATGTTTCACTCCCACTTCATTCCAATTCTCACATATGGACTTAAAACATGTACCCTACTCAACAAGGCTAATAGTAAAATCCAGACGACAGAAATGAAATTCATCAGAACAATGAACCAGAGGACCAGGAAAGATAAGATTAGGAATGAAATTAACAGGCAGAAAGTTGGTATCAAAATACCTGTCACTGAATTTCAAGGAAGATGCAGGTTACAGTGGTTTGGACACGTCATGAGAATGGACAGAAATAGAACACCAAGAAATTATTTCGACAAAGAAGTGAGAGGGAGGAGACTGATAGGAAGGCCAAGAAATCGATGTCTAGACACAGTGAAGTCGGGGATCAACAAATGGACTGTGAAATGGGAAGATGTAGAAGAACAGCAACTCTACTCCGACCGAAAGAAATGGCGAGCGCTTGTATACCACACCCGGAAAACTGGAGCTGGAAAATGATGATGATGTTGATATAATTTGAATGAGATTAGCTTAAATCATCTTACATTTGTCATGAAAAAAAAAAAACATAACGGAAAAATATGATATGTCATAAATATCCGGGTCTTAATACTGTAATGATATTAAGCAAGTTCTGATTGTACTCTAAAAGTTATCCCCAAATTTTCTCCAAACATTATCGGCAGCTTATCCGCTATCCACACAGCCATGCAAATTATATCCGCATGGCGAAAACTTTTGTGGATATCTGCATCCGCGCAGGGCTTTACCCATGGGACACGTTTTGTTGAGCATATGGTGTCATTGGTTGTTCATATGTTGATTCTACCATGTATGGTATTGGTTTTTCATAGTATTTGAGGATAGTCTCTGAGCTATGCTGATAATTTCTGAATGGAGAGGTCTAAATACACTGCATGTGTGAGCATGTAAATTTTCAATGTAGCCCCCTCGCTTTCAGTCAGATGGTTTCTCTTCCACGAGTAGCACTGTACCACCAAGTGACGTCGGGAGCGCCACCACGGATATCGAATGCTCCGGTGAGGTAGGAGACACTTTCTTGAAGAAGCTTAGCTCGGCTTGGCGGTTGATCCACTAACTCACATAATTTGTGCAATATATAACACCCTGCATTTGGATTGTATTATACACTCACATTAAATTAGGGAAGCTAACATGGAACAGTATACTGTAAATGTAGGATGGACAGATTCTATGTAAGAAGTTATCTTCAGTTGGTGAACATGTATGGGAAGTACAATTATCTTGGGCCATTAATGTTAGTTATATTGTACACAAATATCTGAAATAAAATATGCACTTGTACAAATTGTACAAGTGTACAATATAGAATCTAAAAAGGTAACACTGAAGAAATGACTTATACGTTTTCTAGGGTAGACTGATTAAGCAGGACATGCATCAAAAGAAGACAACCTAAGGTCTATGTTGTGGGAGAAGAAAATACTAGGCAGCCTGGCATGTATGATTTCATAGGCTGGTAAGAGCCTAAATACATAAAGAAAAATGGTACTTGGTTTTGGAGGAAGGTGGAGGAAAAATGCATAACTCTAGGCAACACTGTTTGCAGTAGTTTTCTACAGTTCATAAGATGGAAGCAGGAAAACCAAGCGAGCATGAGTCAGCATTTAGAACCGGTGTGCTTAGTATAAGGGTCGAGATGTGAAAATTAGGTTTCTTGCAGTGGCATGCGGTGATGTTTTTCAAACAGGCCTTTTTTTTTTTTTACAGACTAAAGAGGAATCCTTGGGGTGTACAAGAGGTGTGATAGATCAGTGGTCGAGCTGCTTACCTCTCACCCAGGAGGTCTGGGTTCAATTCTTACTAAATGCATGTGAGATTTTTGAGGTGAAATGTCATGTCCAATGGTTTGGATTCCACATAAATAGGAGGTCCCAGGGTTCATTGGGTTAATGATTATTTAAAACTACCAACTTATCCTTCCCCCCTCCTTTTATATACCATGGAATGATTTCACATGTTGCATCTTGATTTTGTAAAAATGAAGGATTCAAAAAGAAATTCCACTCTCCACCCTCTTACAGGAACAACACATGCAGCCAAGCATATTTCTTAATTTATCTGCTGTTAATCATTTTGATGAAGTACAGTGAACTCTAACTAATTCGGATTAATGGGGGCTAGGTCTAGTCCAAATTATAGAAAGTCCGAATTATAGAAATGTTTTCTAAAGCCTAGTCCACACCAGCAGATTTGTTTGCAGACGGTAGATTGTTTGGAAACTGTATGAAGACTGTATGTATACTACTTTGGAGTCTGGAAACAATCTCCATACAAGTCTGCATACTGTATGCAGACTGTATTGAAACATTGTATCCGATACAAGTATGTTACGTCTCCCACAAGTCCAACCCCTCCTCCACGTGGTGGGAGACGGGCAACGGCATGAAGTAGGGGATTGCCTGTAGGGGTGAAGTACAGTGGGGACTTGGTGTGCCCCGGGACCGCTGTGGTAGCTGTGAAGGCTCTATGGGAACCCTGAAAAGTGACGGCTGACGGGGCCCTGGTGAAGCTACGATAGGCCTAGCAAGCCAGTAGTGGATATCATATTTGCTTTCAAAACAGGAACAGGCCTCGGAAAGGACGGATGCAAACGACGACGACCCGGATATGCTAATGGACTACGAGTTGGGACATTAAACATACAGACACTGACAGGAAAGGTGGAGGAGATTGTAGATGTGATGGAGAGAAGAAAACTGGATATACTGGGCTTGGCAGAAACAAGATGGAAAGGAGAAGGTCGCAGAGAACTGAGGAAAGGGTACCGGTTGTACTGGAGTGGGAACAGTGAAGGAAGGAGCAGCGGAGTAGGAGTAGTTGTGAGAGATGGAATGAAGGAAGAAGTAAAGGGAATAAGTGACAGGATCATGAAGATCAGAGTAACTGTAAAGGGAAGAAGCCTGGAGATAGCCCAGGTATATGCCCCTCAAGTTGGTTGTACAGCTCAAGAGAAGGAAGACTTTGAGGAGGAGCTACAACAGCAGTTGAATGGTCAGAGCATCATTGTCATGGGAGATTTGAAAGTGAAAGGCAAGGATATGAAAATGAAAATGTATTGGGAGCAGAAGGATGGGGTAGCAGGAATGAAGAAGGGAGAAAGTTGCTGGATTTTTGCAAGAGAAACTGTTTAGTGGTAGGCAACTCCTGGTTCCGGAAGAAAGAAAGCCACAAGGTAACGTGGTACAGCAGTGATTTAACAAAGAAATCTTTGGTAGATTACATGCTGTATGACTGGGAAATGAAGAGAAGTGTCAGAGATATAAAGGTAATACCATCAGAGGCCTGAGATAGCGACCACAGAATACTTGTAATGAACCTGGGAGTTGTTAAGGATAGCAAGAGGACAGGAGAATCAAAGTATGGAAACTCAAGGAAAAGGAAGTCAAGGAAGAATTCCAGAAGATAATAAGGGAAAGGATGCCAACAGACAATCCTAAAACAGGGGAAGAGGAATGGAAGCAATTCAAGAACACAATGGTGGAAGCTGCAGTGGCAGTATGTGGAAGAACAAGCAACAGAAAGCGGTGTAAAGAGACACCATGGTGGAATGAGAGAGTAAAAGAAGCTGTGGGAAGGAAGAACAAGGCTTTCAGAGTGTGGTTCCAGGAAAGAACTGATCTGGCAAGGGAAGATTATAAGATAAAGAAGAAAGAAGCAAACAAGATTGTCGCAGAGGAGAGGAAGAAGTGGATGGTAAAGTGGTCAGAGATGATGGAGGAAGACAGCAGAGGAAATAAGAAAGTACTTTATGGGATGATCAAAAGTAAGAGAAGAGGTCTGCGAGAGGATGTGGTAATGATGGACAAAAACGGAAATGAGGTACACAACAAAGAGACACTCAAGACAGTGTGGAAAGAGTACTTTGAGGATTTGCTGAATCCAAATGGTCATAGGGAGGAAGACAATGTATTGGAAGATGGAGAAGACAACACAGGAATGGAAAAGGACCTGAATTGGAGAGAACTGGAGATGGCTATAGACAAGATGAAAGGAGGAAGAGCACCGGGTGTGGATGAAGTGAGTGTTGAAATGGTGAAGGCAGCAGGGGAGGTTGGGAAACAGTGGCTGTACCGTGTGATGAGGGTGATATGGAAGGAGTAAAAGACCCCAGAAGATTGGAAGAAAGGATTAATTGTCCCAATATTTAAGAAAGGAAGCAGAAAGGAGTGCAGAAATTACAGGGGAGTCACACTCATACCTCACTGTGCCAAGATATATGAAAAGATATTAGAAAGTAGAATACGAGCCAAAGTGGAGAGAAAATTGAGAGAGGAGCAGTATGGTTTCAGACCTGGGATATCAACAGTGGATCTCATATTTTCAGTGAGACAGCTCCAGGAACACCACTACGAATTTGGAGAGGATCTGTTGATGGCCTTCCTGGACATCGAAAAGGCCTATGATAGTGTGTGTAGGGAGAAGGTTTGGAAAGCAATGGAAAACATGGGAGTGGAAAAAGGGACTGTAGGCAGAGTGAAGGAGATGTATTGTGGAAGTGTGAGTTGTGTGAAAGTTGGAGGGGAAAGAACAGACTGGTTCAGACAAATGAGTGGCCTGAAACAGGGTAGTGCGCTGTCACCCCTTCTCTTTATTGTGGTTATGGACGAGGTAATGACACGGATAGCAGGAAAGATAGGAGAAGATAAGATGAAAGCAATGGTGTTTGCAGATGATCTCGTGGTCTGGAGAAACAGGGAGGAGGAAATTCAGGAGCAACTGAAGGCTTGGGAAAAAACAGTGGGAGAGTACGGATGGAAGTTCAACATCAGTAAATGTGAGATCCTGTTAACGACCAGGAAAAAGGACAGACCAATGAGTGGGATAACACTTGGAGGTGGACAGCTGAAGAAGGTGGAAAGTCTCAAGTACTTGGGAAGTCTAGTGGAGGAAAATGGGAGAAATGACAAAGAGATTACGGAACGTGGCAGACAGGCAGAAGCATTTCTGAGAAGCATTAGGAGCTTCGTGTGGAATAAAGATGTCCCACAAAAAAGCAAGGAAGTGTCATACAGAAGCTACTATATCCCGATTCTGACCTATGCTTCAGAAATGTGGACAATGAAGAAAAGAGACATAAGCAGAATACAGGCAGTTGAAATGAAGTTCCTGCGAAGTAGGATCGGAGTAACAAGAAGAGACAGGGTGAGGAATGAAAAGGTCAGGGAAATGGTGAAAGAGGAGCCCTTGCAAGGTAGGATTGAGACATCAAGACTGAGGTGGTATGGACACTTAAAGAGAATGGATGAGAAGAAGATTCCCAAGAGGATATGAGTTGCAGATGCAGAAGAAATGACCAAGGGGAAGACCAAGAGATAGATGGCTGAAAGGAGTGGAGGAATGTGTCAAGAAGAGAGTGACAGCGGAGAGGTGGTGGGAAGAAAGGACCAAGTGGCGAGGCTTATGTTCCAAACAGACCCAGCCTGGGGTTGGAAACTGTACAAGATGATGATGATGACAAGTATGTTACTTGTTTTGCTTCCACACCAGAATTAGACCTCTAGTCCACGTTCATACCTTTACCACAGGGTGATTTCTTATAAAGTCTACGAATGTGTAAATTGGGGGATCAAAGTGAAACGATCATGGTGGGAGGAGGATTGTGTTTAAATGTACCTCTTGTATTAGTGGAATAATTAACCAAAATACTCATTCTACTAATATTTCATATAACAACCGCTATTTTATTTTTGTGGGGAGGGGGTGAAATTTGACACCCCGCCGGTAGCCCCACTAAACTACATTTTGTGGCAATATAATGAGATCACTGTGTGGTCATTGGTGGGACATGTTTCAAGCCTAATTAGCTTTGGTCCCTTCATCAGCCGATATGAATTAATAAATGTCAAAGGCACACGAAATGTATAGCGTTACAACAAAAAGTCCCTTGTTATTAAACCTTTTATGGTGCACCATAAAGAAGGATGGGAAATTGAAACTAAATCAACACAATATGATGTGGAAAAACGTGGCTAGCTGGATGCGTCTGTGGTTTGTATCCGGTCTACAATTTCAAAACACGTCCACACAGGAAGACTTGAGACAAAATACTTGTTTGTTGTATGCGTGTTTTCCATTTCGTTGGAAAACAGAAAACAGAAAACATTGTATCTTGTATCTTGAAACACGAGATTTGTTTGTCATTTGAATGTCAATTGTATGAAAACTGTATGCAGACTGTTCCAAACATCACTCGAGTCTCCCGATTGTATGTAGAATGTTTTCAAAAAGTATGCAAACATTCCGCATACAAATGAGAAACATTTGGGAAACAGTCTGCATACAATGTTTCTGGAAACAAATCTGCCGGTGTGGACGAGGCTTAAAATATTGTACTGTACAGTACATGCATAGTTACCTGAAGCTAAATTAGGAATATAATATACAATGTATGTAAGACTAGATGAACATCATAATACTGGATGTACATACTGTATTAAATTAAAGTTACAATACATATTCAAAGGCTGTATATGTATCCCTATATACATTTTGTCTTCTAAACTTAGCGATGATGGCTTCGGGGTAGCACAGTTGGTAGCATGCTGAGCTTCTATGCCCAAGGTCACGGGTTCAAACCCGGCCGAAGTCGTCGGATTTTTTAAGAGCGTTAAAAATCCCTCAGTATGCCTTCCTTCGGAGGGGAAGTAAATCAGACGGTCCCACTAATTACACTTTTATGAAGCTAAATCATAGGTTAGATTTGTCTAACGCTCTCAAGTTCCAAAGTTTGTCGCCAGGAGCCGACTGCGGTAGCATCTAGTAACTTGGTTCACAACTAGTTGTCGTTGACGGTAGCGTTTGGTAGCAAAAGTAGGAACTCCTTGAAAATTGAATGTCTACAGTCCTTACCTGAATTACAGATAACACACACTAATACAGCCATCACAATTAACACCAGTTATCAGACAGATTTCACATCCAAAGTACACGGGGCTACATGACCGCATTGTTGCAGCCCCTAAGCTGAGGAACCAACCAAACTTAGCGATGTATGTTTAACCCTAACACTCATCTTAGTTCTTGTATTCTAGCAAGGTCAATAGTACGACACTTCCAAACACTTTTAAGCAATCATAGAGATAGAATTTAACACAATGTGACATTAACTTGTCATGTGGGCTTCAAAGAATGAACTGAGCAGGCACTGCCATTGTTTCGTGCTTGTGACCAATAATGATACATACAGTACTTATTATTGGCCACAAGTGGAGAGAACGGGATGGGAGGGGGGATGCAATAGACATTTTACGATAGATAGCCTTGGTGCGAATGATGCCTGGCGCAGTACTGCGGCGATGAAAACCTGTCCGAATCATCCAAATTCCGAATTAGTGAAGCCCGAAGTTGTGAGGCACTTATATTCTGTCATTTTTGTTTGAAAAGAAATACCTGGAATTAGCCAACCATTTGTTATTCTGTTACTTTCGTTATTGATTGCTGCTTTTCTGCGAAACTCGGGGCTCCTAACGATACAGCAAATACCCAGTCGAGAACACAGTCTTATGATTGTTGTGGACTAATCAGAGTTGCTGCACCCTGCTAGCTCACTTAAAATAGCTCCGCTGCTTGTCTCGACACTCTCCCGTCAAGTTTTGCTGGGAGCGACCCGCATTCTCAAACAGGAAGCATTTAAGACAATGAAATTCTTTCAAACTAGATTGACAGTTGAGTAATTTTTAACTTCACAATAACTCCTTTATCAAGCAGAACAATTGCACGACTTCATTTATTGCGAAACTACCACTGAGAAGATGCGATGAAAATTGAAGTTACTCATGACAGGATACCCAAGCATAGCATGTATCCCACAACAGCAGCATGACTACATTCGGTCGAATACATCAAACAACACGTTTAGCGGCTATGCGAGAAATCTTTCTACTTAGTCTATTAACTACTGTCGGGGAAGAAAGTATAGATACTCGAGATTAGACATCTATAAAAACGTTACCCGTAGTCTTCCATAAAAACAATCTACACCAATTTTTTCCTTATTTTATTCTGCGTTTAGCTATGAATAGTAAACATTAAAATTTATAGCTGTTTGAACAAAAAAAGTGCCTTTTTTTTACCAAGTTTAACGGAGCGCTCACTTAGAAAGATCATTACATGAAACTTATTAATCAGATCGTAATTAAACTTTGGTTGGTTGGTTCCTTAGTTTAGGGGCTGCGACAACGCGGTCATGTAGCCCCGTGTACTTTGGGTGTGTGTAGAATCTGTCTGATAACCGGTGTTAATTGTGATGACTGTATTAGTGTGTGTATCTGTTTTTTAATTCAAGTAGGGACTGCAACTTTGAATTTTCAAATAGTTCCTACTTTTGCCGCCAAACTAGGCCTAGTTCAGAACTAGCTACTAGACGCCACCGCAGTCGGCTCTTGGCAACGAACGTAGCAACCTAAGAGCGTTGTTTATATTCTTAACCTATCCAATTTAGTTTCACACAGGTGTAATTAGTGGAAAGATCTTTAACATGCCATAAATCTATGACATGGGACCGCCGGCTTTACTTCCCCTCCGAAGGAAGGCATACTGAGGGATTTTTAACACTCTTAAAAAATCCGACGGCTTCGGCCGGGTTTGAACCCGCTATCTTGGGCATAGAAGCTCAGCATGCTACCAACTACGCCACCGAAGCCGCCTAATTAAACTTTAATACGTCTTGAAGGAACTTATTGTTAACGTGTATATGGAGTTTTAATGTGATTTTACGGTTCTGAAAATAGTTGATGTTAATTTTGTAAACCAACTTTTTCTTGGACCTGGGTGGTCGTAGCAGTATGAAATATGGCTTGTTAGAGTCTCATAGCAATGCAAGGCTAAACGAGAAACTACGTTTTATCTACATGTGATCGGTGATTTTATATGGATTGATATTCAATCGGGTGGTTATATGGGAGGAAAGTGTCATAGCTAGCGACGGGAACAATGCTCTCGGCCGAGGAAACTCGTGCGACGTTGCCCAGTGAGACAAGATGCGCGTGTACCATTCTGTATGGTCTGTGAATTTTTGTGTTTGGTAATTTGAATTTGAGAAACTCGTTTTCTTTCATTTTCGTAAGAAGTGAAACATTTCTGAGAGATGTGCAGATGGAGTGGATGCGGACCGTGTAGACTTTATCGAGCTCATTCGCATTCCGAACTAGATGGAGAACTAACTACGGAACGACTACACTCTTCGAGTAGAGGTTGAAGACAAAATTTTAATAAAACAAACACATAACAAAAGGGGACGTGCGTAGCGCATGAAATGATAGAATGAGGGATGATGGGGCTGTAATAAAATTGTATACATTATTATCAAAAGGTAAAACATAAATATAAAACACACAATAAAGAACTATAAAAGGAGAAGAGGATCACCACGTGGGGAAGCCTAAGTTACTATAGTACTGGAGATCGTTCGATAGAGGGGCAGAAGGAAAACAAATAAACAATAATGTAAATAGTACGTTCGTCCCACCACAGGCTAACTACGAGAACGTAGTCAGAAGAGAATATTCTGAGAGCTTACGAAGTCATGTATCCCGAGAACTGTCTCCCCGGCCACCCTTAATAAAAATGTATGTCGTACCAAAATACAAGAAACCCATAAAACAAAGCGGTACAAGAACAAACGAAATCACAAAGAACATTCAACAACACACACCCGAACTTCACTAAAACATGACATGACATACCAAAACCCTTAAGAAATATAGATCAGTCCGGTATAAGTCGCAAAAGGAACCAACAACAAAACAAACTAAATAAAACAACGAACAAATGTTTTCATCAACTACAGAATAAACTTTCTTTCCGAACGAAGTAAGAGACTCGGTTATCTAACTTGAGACAGTATGAGTACCAAATACAGTCCCGGACACATGCAAGAAGCACACATATCTCCACCCGAAAGAATAACCGATACATCTCATTTAATAAACGTAATGAGTTCACACATTGCTTCTTGACTGAAAGCCACAACGAAACTGAACAGAACTAAATATGACCCCCGGCATTCAGTCAAGTCCCACTTAAACGAATGACATTAACCCACCCTTAAACATACTGTAGGTCTAGAACCGTGATTATAAATGAAACATTATTCTGACACATACATGGTTAATGTCTGCCCAGTCCCTAAGGATAATTAAAAACCTATTTGGCCATCCTTAGAGTTCACAAATGACAGACACAAAACAACAACCCTAAAACATTAAAATAAATATTGGTGTGTGTTCCGACCATACAGATATCACATCTAAGGCGATGAACAAACACACCCTCCCTCGTCAAGGCACAAATAAAACCGCGAACTAACCTAAAGTTACCAGCCCCTAAAGACCCTTGAAAAATCCCATACTCTTACAAGGAATTAGGAGCTAGTAAGAAACAACTCTCATAAATACAATCACATTTCATGACATAAATCAAATGCAAGAAACACGCACTAAATAAAACACGACAAGATACAGAAAATAAAACAACAACTAGAAACCCTTAAGACGAATAAACCCATTAAACAAGCAACGCGATTCTCCACTATGTACGTATATAACCAAAGTAGCAAGGGACAAAATAAAATACAAGTTAACCTCAAACTAAATCATGAATGACCTCCAGTTTTGCCCTACTTTTGCAGGTTGAATAAAAGGGATCCGTTATCACTGAAACTTGGGATATGGTTTGGTAATCAATCGCTTCATCAGAACACTGCGCGATTACACAGTATTACAAATAAAGACCATTTGCCACTTAGCTGTATCCTCGAGATGTTCTGGATGATCTGGATGATTATTTCATGTTATAATAATTTCATTTTCCTGGTATTTTTAGCTGTAGGATCAAATACCGGAATCCCATCGTGTCTTCACAACATTTTCAAACTCCTTAGATAAATTTATAATAGATAAAACGGAACATTTTAACAGATCTGAAAGTAGTAAGAGCTATGTCTCCGATCATCTTTTTTTCTCCCCGTCATCACAATTCTGACGACATAACAATCGCTCAAGTCGAGTTCCTTAGTTTCATATAACACTCTCCTTAGTGGGCGCGTTCCTTTTCACAAGAGGTGCCGATAAATATGATCGCTTATAGATTCAAGTAGTGACTGTCAGATGGAAATAGCGTCGAATGGATCTTAAAATAGTAATGTATCAATTTCCTATTAGTCTTTTTTTTTTATGGGAGCTTTGGACGACCGATGGCAGGTTTAAAAATGTGTGCCAGATGAAAAGCTGTGATTATAAGACAATACGGTCAAGATGAAATGTTTCAAGTAATTTACACTTAAAGAGATTATAAGACTGCTGGTTTATCAACCGTCTGAAAAATCACTGTCCGATAAATAGGATGAACTGACATTTAAGATTCTAACAAGTGGGTCAACAATGGGGCCATCATCAGTTAGCCCATCCTTTTCCCAGTAATGTTTCTCTATTTTATTGGTGTGTCCGATGCATTTTGTTCCATAGCTCGGGTTTTACTGACTTGCTGACGATTTTTGAAAGAGTTCTTCTTGACATTCCTGGAAAATCAGTCACGGCCTCAATTCTAATGGAGATTTTTTTATTGTAGGGAACATCTATTTAAGATAGAAGTCTTGTATACTCCTCCTAAGTCGTCAAGCTTTATCTTTGGGCGTCCCATCCTCATACACCTCTTCTTGCTCATTCCACATCCCGCATTTTGTTAATTTTCTTTCATAGAAGCGGCACATCTCTCTACCGTCTGTATCGACCTTCCACTACACATGGTCACTTTCTGGTCAATAAGATACCTCTTATCCCTTTCTCTCTTGCTTCTAAAAAAAAAAAACATATTGAACTAATAATCATGACAATTTCTCTCTCTGATAACTGCGGTTTGGCAGGCATTTTGAACGATGTACAAACAATGGGTGACGCAGACAGTGAAGATAGTTGCTGCTTGCTGCTAATGATGACTCAACAGAGAATAAAAGCGGGTCTGAGTTGTGTGTGCGCCGCAAGTTCGAGTTCAGCAACTGTTAACATTCCCCGCCCGCTATGGTACCTTCGCCGCACACAATGATCCGATAATCAATCCATATAAAATCACCAATCAAGTGTAGATAAAACATAGTTTTTCATTTAGCCTTGCATTGCTATGAGCCTCATAACAAACCATATTTCATACTGCTACGACAACCCAGGCCCGAGAAAAAGTTGGTTTACAAAATTAAAAACAACTATTTTCAGAACCGTCAGATCACATTTAAACTCCGTATTCACATTAACAATAAGTTCCTTCAAGATGTATTAAAGTTTCATTACGATCTGATTAATACTTTTAATGTAATGATCTTTCTAAGTGAGCGCTCCGTTAGACTTGGTAAAGAAAACAACAATTTTTTTGTTCAATCGGCTATACAATTTTGACAGGTTACAATACAATAGCTAAACGCAAAATAAAATAAGGAAAAGTTTGGTGTAGCTTGATGATTCATTATAAGAGTGTGTTCCAGTTTTTATTGCGAATTGGTACTCTGATAGTGGGTGATTATAATCTTGTTAAGTCTTTTCTTAGTGTGTGTTCTAAACTAGCATCTTGCCAAGCTACTACATTCCGACTGTCTATCCTAAATTTGCATTGATGCACAAATATTGCAATGATATCCAATTGAGGGGAACATCTTCTTTTGTTTGTTTGTATACTGTTCCTCATAATCAGTTTCATTATCCTTGTATGTCATTCTTCAGGTGGTCAGAAAGGGTACGGAGACGAGGACATATTGTAGCCCTTGTTACTGGGAGTGTAGCAATGAAAAGGCTGCCAACCTTCACTGAGCGCACATATCTGTGTTTTGCATTATGTTGAAAATAGCTTGCTGTGAAGAATCACATTGCTTATGCTTACTTCATTGGGCTACCATTTATAATCTGAAAGCACCTGAAAGCAAATATGTTGCCAACATAGATATTTACTGTACTTTATGACTGCTGTAAATTCTTGCTGCAATAACATAATATAGTAGTAAGATAATATACATTGCATAATAATGTGTCTATCATATCACAATAATATGTTATAATTTCCCTCATTTAGCAACTCTGTTTTATCTGCTGAATGATATCTCAACAGATATGACCCCTTCATGGTTTATATTGTACTGTGGAGTTCTTCTTTGTAATCATCCTTCTGAAATCAATGGATGTACTCCCGTAATGAACATTATAAAGCATACCGTGCATTAAATGTTAGCTGTAACACATGTATGACATCTTCAGCAGAGTTTTCTAAGCAGTGATACCATTTCTGAGGATGGTATCTTTAAGAATGTGAAAGTTGGAGACATTGAGTGAGATTGATATTGTAAATTTACAGTCAGTCAATCCCAATTATTAGAGAAAATAACATGTGATTAAAATGTTTGCAACAGATTCAGGGCCGGATTTACACAAAGTTACACTATAGGCACCTCTCCATTGAGCGCCCCTCCTCATTTGAGCCCCCCCCCCCCGATTTTTATGATATGGCATAGCCACTCGCATGAGGTAAGTTTCGGAAAAAAGGAATGGCTGACAGCATAAGTTTATGCTTGAATTTTTGCGCAGGGAAAACATAGTCAATTCAATAAAAATAACAGCTTGGATTAAAACTACATGAAACAGTTTAACTTTTATTCAACCAAAACACTTTCTGAATACCCTTTCCAAAAATAATATCTAGCCTTAATTCATACAACAAAAGAGAAGAGTAGCTTCAAAAATAAAAATATTATTTACTGCTGTAACTGAATGAACTGCGGTAGCACGAAATATAGTAAAAAGAAAAGTAGCACACACACTAATTTTAAAACGCATTAAGAGCAGTGGTACGAACGACATTTTAAATTGAACAAAGCGCCTCTAAATTACAAATAAGGCCAACTGCATATCTTCCTGCAATATGTTTTAGAGAAATTAAAGTGCAGATTAATAGCATGAATGAAGACATAACGGGGCCTGCCTCAAGCACAACGAGAACTACTTCAAAAGTTTCCTTCTTGCCTCTTTTCGGCAAATTCATTAATTATGGCAACGCAGTTCAAGTTTTTCGTATATCTTTTTCAATCGCTACGAGTGCAATAGAGTTTAACCTTTCTTCTTTAATGACTGACCGCAAATAGTTCTTGGCGCGACTCAGTACCGAAAATGATCTTTCTTCCAGAACAATTGGTCACTGGAATGGTGAGAAGTATCCGTAAAACAATATGTATGTTCGGGTGCATATCTTGTAAATCTTTTTCATGAAGGAAAGTGCTGAGCTCAGAGTATGATTTACCTTTAAAATCTGCAATTTTTAAATGTTCCTTTGAATGCAAACACTCGTCAGCCAGTGCACTTTCTATGTCATCCACAGACATTTCTGCGAGATCGTCAGCGAATTATTTTATAATTGGTCCATCTAGGTCTAACAGGTTTTCTTGTAAATAAAATCTCTTATGGAGGACTTTGTAAGCGTCACTTCGCCTCTCAAGCTCAGCACTTAGTAGGCCTACATCCAGAATTACATAAAATACATTGACGCGAAAAATTTCTAAGCCCTCGGACGGTACATATTCTCCTTGCTTTGTCTCATCATTCCTAGTCCATCGTTCCGGTCATCTCTTTAGGTCGTAGGAATATTGAGCTATACTGCTTAATTCTTTGGCTTCTTTCTCATAGATTTCGAAATTATCTCTTAAACTTTGCACAAATTCCGCTAACGAAGCTTAACACTCTACCACAGTGCTCAAATTAGTGCTAACGTTTTGGAGCTTCTGGCTGACAGTATTAAATCTTTTTAAATGGTACTCCAGAACAAATAGGAAAGCAGTTTCTAATTGTAGGATATTGCTTAAGATGCCTTTTGGCTTCCTTCGAGTGTTTGCCTTTTGTATTCTGCTATACTCTAAACAGCTGCCACGATGCCACACCAGGCTTCCCACAGAGCTTGACAAGCGTCATATCGTGCCGATCACCGAGTCACTGACAGGCTTTTTAGTACGCGCGCAATAAAGTTCTTTAAAATTTCGATAACTGGCCTCGAACCAGTCTGAGTTTTTACGTATGTCAAGGAATCGCCTATTGGGAAAGGCCTACTTTGCGTAAAGTAATTCGTGTACGGTAGCTTACCTCAAATTGCTGAACACTATCACAGTCAATGTCGTGAACCGCAGAGCAAGAATTGTTATTGTTATCCGAAATTGTCGTTGGAGGTGTAGGATTCACACGCGCACTAAATATCTCATTTATTTTCCGACATTTTGACAGGGTAACCTCGGCTTTCTTATCCTCTTCAGCTTGCGGACCCGGTTTTGGTAACCAGACAACTTTTTGCTGACCATAGTTTAAAACATTTACTTGCAGATCACATCACAACACAACGCAAGCTCGAACTCGCACACAGCACAGGCAAGGGGGGTGGGGCGCGGGGCCACTTCGATGCTACTACAATGCAAGCAAACCCAGCTACCGCAACAACAGCGAAAACAGCTCCGCTCACCCGCCTCCCCTCCCCTCTCACACTTGTCGGGACGAAAGGGCGTCGAGCGGCATAACGAAGAGTGAAGTGGAAGGGCATGGGCGGGCATGCGACAAAGACACGATATTATTTCTAAACGTCTCTGCTCATTTCTCAATATTTATTTTAGCATGTATACTAATATAATCCTAACTTAGCACACTTAAAGCCCTAGCAGAGAGGGCGCCTGACGGCGGTGCCCTTCGGGGCGCCTCCAGTACAGATCATTGCCGGTTGCCCAACCGAAGGGGCGCCTTGCGGCGCCCCTAGGCACGTGCCTATTTTGCCTTACGGTAAATCCGGCCCTGAACAGATTCAAGAAGCAGAGGAAATCCGTTGCAAACAAATTTTAATCGCATGTTATTTTTTCAGTTTGTTTCACATTTCTCAATAATCGTGTTGACCTACTGAAATGCTTGCAATATCAATCATTAGTAAGGCAACATTGAAAGATAGCTTGAAAGCTATCTACTGTATATTGACTGAGATCATATTATGACCACCTCGTGGTGTAATGGCTAACATTCTTGGCTGTCGCCCTGGAGGTCGGGTTTCGATTTCCGGCTATGCCAAGAAATTTTATTCTGGTCTGAGGGATGGAATGGGGTATACTCAGTCTCGTGAGGCAAAACTGAGAAGAGATGGGTTTGATTCCCACCTCTTGGAAATCGTTATCCGTGGTTTCCCACTTCTATTCCAGGCAAATGTCAGGATGGTTCCTAACTTAAGGCTACGATTGCCTCCTTCCCAATCCTCACCTAAATAACAAATACACACTTACAGCCAACATAATAACACAGGTTATCAGACAAAAAATCCACACACACCCAAGTACACGGGGCTGGATGACCACAATGCCCAAGCCCTTCAAATAAACATGAACAACAACGACACATCATAATAATAATAATAATATCTATGGCCTCGGGTGCCGAGTGCAAGCTTTGTTATTTGACACCCAGAAGGCAGCTTGCATGTCGAATTTTGTTGTTTCTTAGAACGCTATGAAAGTCAAGGAGGTTAGTTATCTAAGCTCCTTGACACTATAGTGCAGAGCATAGTATTTCTCAACAGCTTAGAAAAGCAAGCAGAAGCTGCTGTGTTGCAGATTTATCAGTCATTGTTACTGCCAAATGAGTTTGTGTTTATGTCATAGTGTGTGAACTCCATGTCATTCTACGAGGCACATCCAGAAAGTAAGTTGCCCTATTTAAAAGAAAAAGAGAACATAGTTATATGCAAAACTTTATTGGCAACAGGTACAGCAATGTGTCAGCTATTTTTGTACATAGACACCAAACGAATTGAGGCACTTGTCATAGCGTGGTATCAACTTTTATAGTCCTGTGTCATTGAAGTCTGCGGCCTGCGAATGGAATCAGCGTGTGACAGTCTTCTTCAGCTCTTCATCAGTGTGAAAATGCTGACCGGAGGCCAGGAACTTTTTCAGGTGCAAGGAAAGGTGGAAATCGCTGGGAGCAAGATCAGGACAGCAACTGTTCTGCAGAAGTTTGGCTGCGAGCTGTTTGATCATCCACCATGCAGTCCTCGTCTTGCTCCCAGTGATTTCTACTTTTTCTTGCACCTCAAGAAATTTCTGTTCCCCGGTCAGCACTTTCACACTGACGAAGAGCTGAAGACAAATACCACACGCTGGTTCCATTCGCAGGCCGCAGACTTCAATGACACAGCACTACAAAAGTTGATACCACGCTATGACAAGTGTTTCAATTCGTTTGGTGCCTTTGTCGAAAAATAGCTGACACAATTGTACCTGTTGCCAATAACGATTTGCATATAACTACCTATGTTCTCTTTTCTTTTTAAATAGGGAAACTTACTTTCTGCATGCACCTGCTATTCTTCTTCTTCTCTCGAATTGGCCTACTTAGGACCACGTTTATTCAACTGGAGGGTGTTGATCTTCGCCGAGTATCGGCGCATTTTCTGCCAGTGTAACTCCTTTCTTTCATTAGTCCATGCGGTACCTTCCTTCCGAGGTTTCTCCTGAAAACCATGGACTTCCTTCAAAGCACGCCTCACAGCCTGTCTGTCATGCAGATCTCATATTCCCAGTTCGTTAATATCCTTCTCAGTTTCCATCAACCACGTGGTACAAACCTTCTTATTGTGCCAGAAACTGAACAAACGATTGGTCAATCTTGTGGAAGGTAATCTCGCGATATGGTCATAAAAAGCTATTCTCTTTTTTCTCGCACAATCAGATAGTTTCTCGATATGTTCGTTGAACTCTGAGTTATGTCGCCTGCAAAATTCTTCATCTGCCTTAACAGGACCGAGGATCTTTCGGAGAATTCTCCTCTTTTCCATCTTTTCCATCAGACCCCTTCGGTTTGAAGAAAGACACCTCATGGCATATGAGGCTTCTGGCCTATATTCATTCAATATCACTTTGTTATTATTTTCCAAAGCTTACGTGATTTGATAGTGGGGAGGTTCTCTGACTTGTAATAGCACCATGCAAGTCAGAGAACCTCCCCCCTACCAAGGTGTATTATTAAATAGCCAGGTGAAGTAGAAGGTTGTGTCGTAGGCTTGCCACCAGTTGTATTATCACGACCATACAGTACTTGTAATGTGTCATCAGTATTTGAAAGAAAAAACAATGTAAGCAATATAAAACATAATTGAAATGTGAATTTACAAAGAATAGTACATTCTGAATCAACTATTCAGTTGTTAGTGTATAGTGGCAGTGTTCGCTAGCGCAATGTAACCAACATTACATGAAAATGTCATGTGAAATGTTATGATGGCTTTGAATTATATTGTCATCTGTGGGTTTGGGATACATATTGAGACTCCTGTCCCAAAGATTCTGGATTCCATTCCTGGCTTTGCCAAGAACTTTTATTCTAATCTGGGGGGTGAAATGGAGTACATTCAGCCTCCATTGATGGATTTTAAAGTCAGTTGGATTTAGTTTAGATTGTGCATAGTTGGCAACATTGCTCTTACAAATTCTTGACATCAAATTCATTGATTGCTAAGTTAGTAAAATAGCATGCTTATGTTATGTTGTTGGCCCTTTTTTTTTTTAACCATGCAATGATGGAAATCACTACTGAATCATAACATCCTCTGTTTACTTGTGTGTTGCATGTGGTGTAGTTTGTGCATGATTTAGCTGTGCTGCTCATTAATTTAAGTATGTTCTTTGTTTCACAGTGTGTAAATTAGATGAGATTGCTTATTACTGGAGGACAACTCTAAAGATTTATTTGCAAGATCATCAAATTTATTACATAATTTGGTGTATAGATGTGGAGGGGAAGTTAAAAGAATTTAACACATGTAAATTTCTGTCTGTAAATGTGAATTTTGATTGTTTTGTACAAATAATTCTCTTTCGATTGAGTATGCCCATTCCATTGGACTCTTCTCTCCCTCTTCCCTTTTGTTCCTTTGTAGTGCAGTTAAGCCATTTTTAGGAGATCTGTAAATATGGAAATAAATGTTTGGCTTTCATTGAGAATGGCAGGTGCCAAGCATTCACTAACATATTATGGTTTTCGTATAAAATGTATAGTAGAGGAGGCCCATTGGGAAGATTTCAGGTTTTATATTTTTCTATGCACATAATAAGCATTCATTTATATTTCACAAATGTGGGTTTCTGTCGTAATTTGTTTGAAGATAATTATGAGTAGGTATCCTATTTTATGGTAATGTAAATTGGTCCATATTAGTACTAGAACCGTGACTATTTCAGGTTTCTAGGTTTGTATAGAAATCATTAAAAGCTAACCACTCTTTAATTTCTTTATTATAAGTTACTATACATTGAATGTAAACTTTTATCCTCCTATATGTAATAATCTTTGTTGTATCCAATAGAATAG
Organism: Meconema thalassinum; assembly: GCA_946902985.2. NCBI lineage: Eukaryota > Metazoa > Arthropoda > Insecta > Orthoptera > Tettigoniidae > Meconema > Meconema thalassinum. The sequence goes on along the minus strand of OX336393.1, from coordinate 174,444,488 downwards.
CAGAAAATATAAAATGTTAAAGTTGATTCCAAATTAAGGCAAATTAATGTGACTAGTTAATACTGAATGACGATTAATATTACCAGTTATCATCATGAATATGTATTGACTAATGTATTCAGCATTTTAATTAGAAATCTGCATCAAAAGTCAACCCCTGGCACTATCCAGCCCATGACGGGCTAAGGCCGACCAAGCGACCGCTGCCCAGCCATTTGGCCTGCAGATATTGGGGTGACGCGTGATCAGCGCGTCGGGTCCCCTCGGCCGTTAATCTTGGTATTCGCGATCGGGGCGCTGTCTCACTGTCAGACAGCTACTCAATTGTCCTCACGAGGCTGAGTGCACCCCGTTCCATCCCTCACGTCAGTTTTAAAATCCCTGACGGAGCCGGGGATCGAACCCGGGGCCTCCGGGTGAGAGGCAGGCGCGCTACCCCAACACCACGGGGCCGGCGAAATCTGCATCTGATGAGCAAATCCTACTAACAACCAGGGGTTCCGTAATGCAATGCACAGAGGAAAATCGTTTTGTTGGTCTTCGCAGTAATGTCCTCATGGAGACAAGCGAGCGGTATTCTCGTCGTGTCGTATGTGACAAACGTATGGTTAGATTATACCATCTCTCTCGAATTACGATAATATATATCCCTTCATTATCTTAATTGGAATGGTGCCTAGTAGGATTGCAGGCTTTCAAACTGAGACATGTGTTTTATTGTTGAAAGAACTATCTTTCGTCACTTACATAGCTCACTTACAGCCTGTTCTCCCTGTCCGCAATTGTTTGATGATATCGCAAAGAGAAAAAAGAAAAAAAAATCCTTTGTTCCCTCGTACTGTGGTTGTTCACAGCTTGATATAAATACTGATATACTGCACGACACTCACTGTATATCAGGCAGTGGTCATCTCAACTTTACTTTACGTATGTGAAACGTGGACCTAATTTCGTCACGACATCAGAAAATTGGAGTGTTTTCACAAGCAAAAACTCCGTTCGATCATGAATATTAAGTGGGATGACTATGTATCCAATCTTGCTGTCCTTGAGAAAGCATGTACCAAAAGTATAGAAGCTATCATCTTTGTTCATCGACTAAGATGGACAGGACATGTCCGCCGCATGAATGACACCAGGTTGCCACGTCAATTCCTCTACGGTGAACTTTGCACTGGTAAAAGGCCACAGGGTGCACCTATGGATTCATTATTAAGTGAAGATGATATCAAAATTTGTACCAATAGTGATGCCAACAAAGCACCTTTCTTTGGTCTTCTTACATTGCTTGTCACTCCCATGTTTTGCAACAGCAAATGAGGTAAAAGTAACATTATAAAGTATGGCTTCTAGAAGCTTTATCAAGGCTGAAAAGTGTATACTGTCCAAGGGGATTATTTGAAAGGTGGTTTTGTATTACCCTAGTGCGGATTTAGGAGCGAGGGCACAGGAGTTTTGTTGTGTACCATCCCCTTTGGCCCCCCGATGATCTTTATTTCTTTAAAAGTTAGTTTGGAGCGAAATATGCTAAGTCAATACGGACACTACACTATTAACCAATATGGTTGAAGTTTTCTCATATTATATTTGATTAATTCATTTTAAAAAATTAAAAATTGGATGCATTTTTGCGCTAAAAGCCTTAAATATGCACTAAAAATGAAACCCCCACTCGTTAGAAACATTGAATTATATCAAAATCCAAAGTATCCCTTGTGTGATTCGGGATTCCAATATACCCCTCCCAAATATCGGCTCAGTCCAGTATCAGAATCAAACAAATAGACAAGCAGGCAGACATCCTCTCGTTTTAGCCGCGGTGGCCGAGAGCGCTAACATGCTACCTCGTGTCTTGCTGGCATCAGGAGAGCGTTGGTTCGAATCCCACCTCGGCCGTCTTGAAAATGGTTTTCGTAGTTTCCCTTTTTCACTTCCAGGCAAATGCCGGGACGGTTCCTTTCAATAGGTCGACGGCCGATTTCCTTTCATAATCCCTTCCCTGACCCATCTTGAAAAGAAAAAAAATATACATGGCCATTGGCTGCATTAATAAAATTTATATTTCATAACTTGACACAAAAACTCAATTCTTCAAACATTGTAACCATAATTAATCAATTATTGGCTGCTGTATGCAGGTGCACCAATGTGGAAATACAATTTAAGGAGGTGGGGAGGGTGTATGTATGATACTGTACTTACTTACTGGAGCATATGCTTGGCCTATTTTCCCATCCCAGGAAGGGTATCTATCTTAATTAAAAGCACTTACTGTAGCTCTGATGACTATCATGACCCCAAGTTTTCAAACACTTTCACAATATGTACATGAGCTTGTTGTGCTTTAGTTCTGATATTGATAACAGACAGCTGTGATGATGTGACTTGGATGGTAGACCGAATTTGGTGTTAGCTATTAACTGAAACTTGCTAATATTGTTTGTGACATCATTATACCGGTAGTTGGTAACTTCTATATGTGGCAGACAGGAGGAAAGACAATAAAGTCAAATATTTTTAAAAGGTCTTGTGATAAAGTGTAAATATGACATCCTGGTCCTTAACCAATAAATATATATATATATATATATATATATATCTATATATATAGCTACTAGCAAACAGTCCTGGCTTTGCCCGGTATCTTTAGCGGTTTACCCAGCATAAGCTTAAAAGGGGCACGGACGGGAGGTCCCAGATACAATTCAGAAAAGCCGAGGTGAACAGCGAAACTCCAATAATATATGCTCTTCTCTGAAATCTTAACTCGCTCCGAAGCTAGTAATTTAAATTTCCACTGAATTGAGATTGTTGGAAGGAATGAAAACGTAAAAACACTTATAATGGGCGATGTTTTAAAGATAGAGATATGCATTCATGGACTTTTTTGTAGAACTTCTCATGCTAAACAAATCTTACACTCATAGTATATAGATATTTTTAACAGTTTTCTCAGTGCAAGCTTAAAAGGCGCATGGACGGCAGGTTTTCCTTTGACTCGATTCACTGAAATTGTTACTGCTTGGCTTCCTTTGGTCATATATGAATGCTTTTCTAGAGAAACCTTCCTCGAGAAATCCTGTACAGAATGTTGAAAACCGCATCAAAATCCACCCAGTGGTTCTCTAGGTTACCCGTTACATCTAAGAATTGGGGACTTTGTTTTATACTATGTAGAGATATTCACCAAAATCATCAAAATACACAAGACATGTAAAATTTCTTCACACAGTTTCAATATAATGAACAAAATACAAAGACATATAAAAATATTATTGTTATGGGTCTTGCATCCCGTTTGACTATTGCAGTTGTCTGGCTTTGAAGTGAAGTGGATAGGCCGCTAACCTTTGGTTTCAAGGGCTCTGAGTTTGTTTCCCAGCTGAGTTGTGGGATTTTAACTTCAGATGGTTAATTCCCCTGGATCGCAGACTGGATGTTTTTGATGTCTTCATAACTCTCGTCATCCTCATGACGTGGAGGTTGCCTGTGGGCATCAGTTCGAAAGATCGGCTCCAGGCCGCTATGGAGGTCACATACCATTCTTCTTCTTCTTCTTCTTCTTCTTCTTCTTCTTCTGCTTTTACGGCCTCATTGGACCACTTCAGTCAATCATTTCTTGGTCCTCTTCTTCAGTAAGTTTCCTACCTTTATTATTATTATTATTATTATTATTATTATTATTATTATGTGCGAATGGACCCAGATGGATCACTCAGTACTTTTATGATTCATCTTTCTGATCTTCCATATAGCTCTCATTCTCTCTCCATGGGCCATCTTCCTTTGCTCAGTCCACTTGGTTCCTGTTCTCTTTGGAGCATCATTTTCTGGTGTTACTATCCATCCATTCACCCTACATCGGAATAGGTTCCTGTTAAAGACTTCCACTGTTCTTACTTGGGCCTTCTCCAAATCCTGTTTGACTTGCTGAATCCATACCATTATTATTATTATTATTATTATTATTATTATTACGTTATTACTATTGTGACTGTATAGAAACGCTGGGATGTCGGAATTTCACCCTGAAGTCGATCTTCAATGTGCCAGTATATCTACTGACATGGCTCGCTTGCATTTAAGCACCATGAAATGCCAAATGACTACACCAGGATTTATTTCCATTACCTTTGCCACAGCACGCGATAACTGTGCCACACAGCCGGCCATATATAATTTAAAAATATATGCCCATTAAATAATATGCATTAACTTCCGAGGTCTACTGGTGACACTCCTGATGTCGTAGTCCTGAATATCTTCCAAGGTTGGGACTACTATATTTGTGTGTGAAAAGTATCATTGATTGAAAGCAGCTGAAGTGGTGGTATTGAAGAAAGCAGTAATGGGTTGAGCTATGTAGAGGCACTTTCACCTAGGTCAATTATCCATTGACCTTAGCCGCATCATTTAGCACTTAAACTAATTTTGGTAATTGCTGTGTAATGATAATGGTGACTTTTTTGCACACCAACTGGTTAAACGTGGTCAGCACCTAAGTAGTCTCTCCACATCAGTGCAAGACGTCTGAGGTATGGACGCTTCTTTTGCCTTTCTTTAGAAACTTGCGTCCTGTTGTTTAATATGAAATATTTGTTTTTTGGGAAGGCTAGAAAGGTTTGGTACCGAGAAGGTAGAGTTAAGGACAAGTTATTGGGGAGCCAGTTTACTGTAGATTTGTGTTTGTTTATTTATGCCTCTTTTCACCTCCATTATTCATGAGGTTTGATGTAAGATGAGTTTTCTATGGGATCGATGGTTTGTACTGCAGGATGACCTTTCTGATTCCAACCGCATTGGAAGAGTTCATGACAGATGAATGGAATGAAGATTAGTGATATTGGGGAAGGAAATAAATCAAAGTGGCCATATTCTTTTGGAAGGTACTGTCCCAGCATTTGCCAAGTTGAAAATGGGGAAACAATGGAAAATCTTTTCAAGGATGACCAACAGTGAGATTTTAATTCGCCCATGTCCTAAGTCAGGAGATAGCCTGGCCCCAATGGACTTGTGCCTTGGAGTAGGGTGATCAGGCGTCCCGTTTTTAACAGGACTGTCCCTTTTTTTCGTTATGTGTCCCGTTGTCCCGCCAAACTTTTAACGGGTTGCCAAATGTCGCATTTTTCCTTGCTTGGCAATAGCCTGGTCATTTTTCTTCGCTTTGTTTTGTGTTATAATTTATATTTGTGTCATTTCGGTCTCATTCGTTTGTTATACTCTTTTACTGAGGTCTAGATGGGACTCGAATGCTTGAGGGAACCCAATCGGGGGGGAAAAAATGATCTCTGGTTTCCGCTAGCTCTCCCATTCCGGGTAGCTACCGCCAGGGAGCAGCTTTAACGCTTGGAGAGGCGAGCTTGCTCCATTGCGCTCCATTGACTGTTGTTCGCTTTGGTGGATTTACACGGCCGTATGACTATGGGGAAAAGAAAGTGTACTTTCTCCAAAACCCTGAAAGAAGAGTTTCCTTTCTTGAAGGAAAACACACCGTCTACGAAAGTGGAATGTACTTTATGTCGTTCAGTTTTTTTCATTGAGCAGGGGGGACGTGCCGATATTACACAGCAAATTCAGAAGAAGAAACACATGTTGGCAGTTTCGCGAGAACTTCCAGAAGCATAACTTCCTATGTAAGTACGAATGGACTACAAACTGAGGAAGACAAACGTATCGCTGCTGAAGAAGGGCTGTTTGCATTTCATACTGCAAAACACAGCCATTCTTTCCGTTCTATGGACTGCACAGCTGTTATCATCAGAGAACTATTTGAGAAGAAATTCACATGTTCCAAGACAAAGTGCGAATCAATTCTGGTGAACGTTTTATCGCCGTATGCAATGCATGAAGTGCAATCAGAACTTAAGAATGCTAAGTATGTGTCTGTGATGGTTGATGCATCAAATCACAAAACCTTAAAATTAGTCCCGATCCTAGTTGGGTATTTCATTCCTACCAAAGTTGTTCAGTGCAAAGTAATTTGTTTCCAGAACATTGGCGGAGAAACAGCAGAATTATTAACTAGTTACGTGCTGGAACTCTTGAAAAAAACATAATTTGTTTGACAAGATAGTCGCGTTTTGTGCAGATAATTGTAACACAAACTTTGGTGGGTACAAGAGGGATGGAACAAACATCGTTTATTCTAAATTGAACAGTGTGCTCAATATGAACATTCAAGGCATTGGTTGTGCAGCCCATGTGGTACACAATGGTGTTCAAATAAGAATGTGCAGACATTCTTCCTATTGACATAGAAACAGTAGTGAACAAAATATTTCAATATTTTCACATTTATACCGTGCGTGTGGAGGAACTGAAATCATATTGTGATTTTGTTGCTACTGAATACAAGCAGGTTCTGGGTAGTGTTAAAACTAGATGGTTGTCATTGTTGCCAGGAGTTACAAGAGTGATTGATATGTTTGAACCTCTATAAAGTCTTATTTCATGTCTCAGGATAGGTGTCCCACATTGCTAAAATAGTTTTTTGAGAACCCTCAGTCACTTCCTTGGCTTCGTTTCATACAAAGCCAACTGAAAATGTTCACAAATTCAATCGAAAAGTTGGAAAGAACCAAGATTTCAGCCACTGAAGTAGCTGAAGAATTAGAATTGCTTAAAGAAAAAGTCAACAACAGGAAAAGTAGTAAGTTTCAAACTTCAGTTATTTCTTCAATTTTAATGAACTTAGTAAATTAAGGTATTTTCACCCAGTCCAGATATAAAACTATTACCAATTTATTTTATGACACTTTTTTAAGTTATTTAGAAAAGTGGGCTTCTGCATATCAGCCTCTGAAATCATTTCATTGGATAACGTTGAAAAATTCTGTATCTTGGGATGAGGTGTTGAAATGTCTGAACATTCTTAAGACAGTAGATTCAGGTTCAACAAGTCACCTAGATGAAGATGAATTATTTGATGAGATAGGACATGTGAACAATATTGTATCCCAAAAAAACTGAGGAATGGGAAACAGTTGATGTGGAAATTGATAAGAAATGGTGTGATATCTTGCACATACTTAAAAGTGTTGACTTTCGCTCTGGCTGTTCCAGGCACAAATGCTGCTGTGGAAAGAGCTTTTTCTATTGTGAACTCCCTTTGGACGGATGAAAAGAACCGTTTTACTACCGAAACTATGCTAGCAATTGTAATTGTTAAGACTCACTTTCAAGAACTTAGCTGTAAGGAATTTTACAACCTGCTGTTGTGCAATTCAAAGTTCCTGCGAGATATAAGGTCTTCCGATAAGTACAGAGTTAACAACGGTAGTGATATTCCTGATTCAGAAGCCACAAGCTCACATGCAGCAAGTTGTTGATGTGTGCTGTCTACTTGTCAGGAATTATTCAATGAGCTTTTCGATATTTTAAATTTTTTGCTAAATTCTTTAAAAGCCTGATCAGCTATAATATGATGTAGTGTCATGATAAGTAGGTTATTAAAATATATGTCTTTTGTGTGTACATGTTAGTAAAGCAGTGTAGTCATATATGAAGCATATTTTCTTCGTAACCAGTGTCCCGTTTTGTCCTGATTTTTAATTTCCATATTTCAAAAATGTCCTGTTTTTTTACATAAAATGTCTGGTCACCCTACCTTAGAGCATGTGTAGCTTTTCAGATTGGTCCCAAGTTTGATTTATAATTAGTAATCCACACGATTATAAATACAATAGAAAGTGGTTAGTTAGATGTTGGGTATTTAGAATTATTGAATAATTGAAGTCCAACCCCTCCTCCACGCGGTGGGAGACGGGCAACGGCATGAAGTAGGCGATTGCCTGTAGGGGTGAAGTACAGTGGGGACTTCGTGTGCCCCGGGACCGCTGCGGTAGCTGTGAAGGCTCTACGGGAACCCTGAAAAGTGACGGCTGACGGGGCTCTGGTGAAGCTACGATAGGCCTAGCAAGCCAGTAGTGGATATCATATTTGCTTTCAAAACAGGAACAGGCCTCGGAAAGGACGGATGCAAACGACGACGACCCGGATATGCTAATGGACTACGAGTTGGGACATTAAACATACAGACACTGACAGGAAAGGTGGAGGAGATTGTAGATGTGATGGAGAGAAGAAAACTGGATGTACTGGGCTTGGCAGAAACAAGATGGAAGGGAGAAAGTCGCAGAGAACTGAGGAAAGGGTACCGGTTGTACTGGAGTGGGAACAGTGAAGGAAGGAGCAGCGGAGTAGGAGTAGTTGTGAGAGATGGAATGAAGGAAGAGGTAAAGGGAATAAGTGACAGGATCATGAAGATCAGAGTAACTGTAAAGGGAAGAAGCCTGGAGATAGCCCAGGTATATGCACCTCAAGTTGGATGTACAGCTCAAGAGAAGGAAGACTTTGAGGAGGAGCTACAACAGCAGTTGAATGGTCAGAGCATCATTGTCATGGGAGATTTGAATGCACATGTAGGAAGTGAAAGGCAAGGATATGAAAATGTATTGGGAGCAGAAGGATGGGGTAGCAGGAATGAAGAAGGGAGAAAGTTGCTGGATTTTTGCAAGAGAAACGGTTTAGTGGTAGGCAACTCCTGGTTCCGGAAGAAAGAAAGCCACAAGGTAACGTGGTACAGCAGTGATTTAACAAAGAAATCTTTGGTAGATTACATGCTGTACGACTGGGAAATGAAGAGAAGTGTCAGAGATATAAAGGTAATACCATCAGAGGCCTTAGATAGCGACCACAGAATACTTGTAATGAACCTGGGAGTTGTTAAGGATAGCAAGAGGACAGAGTACCAGGAAAGGAGAATCAAAGTATGGAAACTCAAGGAAAAGGAAGTCAAGGAAGAATTTCAGAAGATAATAAGGGAAAGGATGCCAACAGACAATCCTAAAACAGGGGAAGAGGAATGGAAGCAATTCAAAAACACAATGGTGGAAGCTGCAGTGGCAGTGTGTGGAAGAACAAGCAACAGAAAGCGGTGTAAAGAGACACCATGGTGGAATGAGAGAGTAAAAGAAGCTGTGGGAAGGCAGAACAAGGCTTTCAGAGTGTGGTTCCAGGAAAGAACTGATCTGGCAAGGGAAGATTATAAGATAAAGAAGAAAGAAGCAAACAAGATTGTCGCAGAGGAGAGGAAGAAGTGGATGGTGAAGTGGTCAGAGATGATGGAGGAAGACAGCAGAGGAAATAAGAAAGTACTTTATGGGATGATCAAAAGTAAGAGAAGAGGTCTGCGAGAGGATGTGGTAATGATGGACAAAAACGGAAATGAGGTACACAACAAAGAGACACTCAAGACAGTGTGGAAAGAGTACTTTGAGGATTTGCTGAATCCAAATGGTCATAGGGAGGAAGACAATGCATTGAAAGATGGAGAAGACAACACAGGAATGGAAAAGGACCTGACTTGGAGAGAACTGGAGATGGCTATAGACAAGATGAAAGGAGGAAGGGCACCGGGTGTGGATGAAGTGAGTGTTGAAATGGTGAAGGCAGCAGGGGAGGTTGGGAAACAGATGCTGTAACGTGTGATGAGGGTGATATGGAAGGAGAAAAAGACCCCAGAAGATTGGAAGAAAGGATTAATTGTCCCAATATTTAAGAAAGGAAGCAGAAAGGAGTGCAGAAATTACAGGGGAGTCACACTCATATCTCACTGTGCCAAGATATATGAAAAGATATTAGAAAGTAGAATACGAGCCAAAGTGGAGAGAAAATTGAGAGAGGAGCAGTATGGATTCAGACCTGGGAGATCAACAGTGGATCTCATATTTTCAGTGAGACAGCTCCAGGAACACCACTATGAATTTGGAGAGGATCTGTGGATGGCCTTCCTGGACATCGAAAAGGCCTATGATAGTGTGTGTAGGGAGAAGGTTTGGGAAGCAATGGAAAACATGGGAGTGGAAAAAGGGACTGTAGGCAGAGTGAAGGAGATGTATTGTGGAAGTGTGAGTTGTGTGAAAGTTGGAGGGGAAAGAACAGACTGGTTCAGACAAATGAGTGGCCTGAAACAGGGTAGTGCGCTGTCACCCCTTCTCTTTATTGTGGTTATGGACGAGGTAATGACACAGATTGCAGGAAAGATAGGAGAAGATGAGATGAAAGCAATGGTGTTTGCAGATGATCTCATGGTCTGGGGAAACAAGGAGGAGGAAATTCAGGAGCAACTGAAGGCTTGGGAAGAAACAGTGAGAGAGTACGGATGGAAGTTCAACATCAGTAAATGTGAGATCCTGTTAACGACCAGGAAAAAGGACAGACCAATGAGTGGGATAACACTTTGAGGTGGACAGCTGAAAAAGGTGGAAAGTCTCAAGTACTTGGGAAGTCTAGTGGAGGAAAATGGGAGAAATGACAAAGAGATTACGGAACGTGGCAGACAGGCAGAAGCATTTCTGAGAAGCATTAGGAGCTTAGTGTGGAATAAAGATGTCCCATAAAAAAGCAAGGAAGTGTTATACAGAAGCTACTATATCCCGATACTAACCTATGCTTCAGAAACGTGGACAATGAAGAAAAGAGACATAAGCAGAATACAGGCAGGTGAAATGAAGTTCCTGCGAAGTAGGATCAGAGTAACAAGAAGAGACAGGTTGAGGAATGAAAAGGTCTGGGAAATGGTGAAAGAGGAGCCCTTGCAAGGTAGGATTGAGACGTCAAGACTGAGGTGGTATGGACACTTAAAGAGAATGGATGAGAAGAGGATTCCCAAGAGGATACATGAGATGCAGATGCAGAAGAAACGACCAAGGGGAAGACCAAGAGATAGATGGCTGAAAGGAGTGGAGGAATGTGTCAAGAAGAGAGGCGAGGACTGGACCAGAGTGACAGCTAAGAGGTGGTGGGAAGAAAGGACTAAGTGGCGAGGCTTATGTTCCAAACAGACCCAGCCTGGGGCTGGAAACTGTACAAGATGATGATGATGATGAATAATTCTAACAATTGTTTAATCCCCTTAAAATTATTGTTTACTTCTGTATTAAAAGTGCATTTAATTTCACATTTTTTAGAATGTTGGAATATTTTGAAGACTGTATTGCACTGATTTTGAAATATAATCAGTTTACCAAAGTTTTAGCAATAAAATTGTAATTTGAATGTGTTCACATAGACCAAACAGATTTAATTATATGTCATGAAACAGAGATAGATGTCAAAAGTTTTTCCTGTTATTACAGACTGAATATAGTTAAATTACTTCAATGTAAAAGAAATGGACTGAGTCTTTTGCTCCTGTTTTTCACGTCAAATCAAATCATCCAAACTTGTTGTAGGTATGTTTTCGCTGTCCGTAAAATGCATTGCCGAAGCTACAACTGCAACTGAGGGCTTGGGGTATGGGATGAAACTAAGGAAAGTGAAGGAAATAAGGATAACAAACTTCTTTAAGTTGAATTGTGAAAATGAATGTTTCTGATTATTTGAATAATAAAGTTAAAGAAACAATATAAGAGAAGACAGGACTGTTACAGGTCTGGGAAGTCAGGGAAAAAAATTCCGGTCTGGAAGTCAGGGAAATGTCAGGAAAATTTTCTGCAAGGTCAGGGAACTTTTTGATTTTAACAATAAAAGCGTGAATCTGTCTATTTGCCTGTAGCGCGAAGCTCCTTTGCTTTGTCGGGTTAGGGCTGCAAAATGCTAAAATTGTAAAATAGAGGAGAGAGAGCAAGAAAGGAATACATTGTGATAGCCCTGCTGCTCTCGATACTTCGTCTCGTCGTTTGTCACCACTACACTCTTTCCTCCACTTTCCCTTGCCCAAGTTGGTCGCGTTTCGTCGGGAATTGCACTTGTTTGGGGCCAAAGCCTCTACTCCACATGCACCATCGCCCTTGCGTCCCCTTTCATCTCGTCCGTGTTCGGTTCGCCAAAGTTTCGCTTTGTGTACCTTCGGCATAGCACCTATGCTTGATCTACTAATATAGAGATGATGGTTGAAAATCAGCTCGAACGTTCTCTCATAGGCCTACGACAAGTGTACGATGGTGTTCAATCGGAGGGAGAGTTAGGTAAAGTGACCGTCACCAAAGAAATGTATAATGTATATGTTTCTTTTGAAAATTATATATTCAATGCCAAGGTAAGGTTTATAATTGCTTTGGAGTGGAGTTTCGACTCCCATAGTGCACTGGCTTTGCTCGTGACGTGGATACACATGTATCAAATACGTCTTGCAATGGCCTTCCCAGTGTGTACTAGACAGTGTCTTGGTGAGGTGTGCTTTAACCAACTGAAGAGCCCAATTGCACACCGGGGCGAAACACTGTCATTTTGTTGAGTTATGCCGGAACATTTAGCACAATTTGTGTTTAAATACCAAAGAAATGCTCGTTTAGGCGAGGCATGCTCGTTCAGAATATGAAAATGCGCCTAAGGAGAGGGCCGGCGAAAAGAAAAGAAAACTAGGCCAAAGAAAAACAGAAGAGAGCAATTGTAGACGAGGTAAAAGAGTTGAAAACCAAAAGAGTCAAATTGATGTTGGAAAAAGAAGCCGAACTAAATGATATTGATGAACGTTTAAAAGTGCTAAACAGCGGGTACTTGTAGCGAGGTATTCAAATAGATGTATGCAACTAGTGAATTAGCTTTTCAAAATGTGATCGTACTTACTTTTGCTAAGAATGTAGCAAAAAGGTGTATACTCCAAGCCAAATGCGTAGATTTCCTGTTTTAGTCCATCGATTTCTTTACCAGTATCAGTCACTAAATTTTGTGTTTTCGATATCTATGTTTTTCTCAGTATTGTTTATGTATTTTAAGTGTTAGTAATTATAGCAATAAGATCTTACGGGCACAAAACATGTGTCACGATGTATGGTCTTTCTAGTGTACGTCAGGCGTCCGTTAAAGCTTTTAAGTTTCAAACCATTCTTTTTTCTTCAATTTTGATCAGTATAGGATAAGGTATCAACGAATCCATACCAAACCAGACTTAGTGTCACCTAGATCACATATGGATTTTGTAATCCATTGATGTCAGTCATGGCGCAGTCGTAAGACGTAAAAGATTACAAAGTGTTAAATGTCTTTCTGTGTTGTCTGTGGGTCCGTGCAATACTTTTTTGCTTCCTAGAGAATGAAAAGGGCTTTTGCAGTCAATCTATGTAAATAAATCCGATAGTTTTTTAGTCCAATTAAATGATTTCATTGTGCCATTTTTTTGATTACCTATTTTTAATTTCTTTCTTACCTTAGCAATAATTTTGAAAGAATCCGTGCCATGTACATTACTTACCCATCGTATTATTTGACAATTAGGCCATAGTTTTTAAATCATTAGTTATAACAATTGCCATAACTTTTTGAATGCAAGAAGTTTCATTGTGAACTGAGTGTACTGACAAAGAAAGAAGTTAAAAGTTATGTTCCTTGAATCCATTTTTTTAAATTTATTTGTCGTTTAATATTTTTTTTTAGCATAACCGATTAATTTATTAAAAAAGTCAGATGAAGCCAGTTTTTTCCATGCCTTCTTAAGTGCTCACTGCATCTAAAACTGGGCTAATTCTTAAAATTAGCTTTTTGTTAAAATTCTTTCTTTAAGCCTTTTCTTTACAATCTCTGAAAAGAAAGTCTTTTTCTGTATGAGATAGCTTGCATATCTCGTGTAATACAGTAGCTGAAAAAAAAAGTTAGCATGGACGTGTATTTAAAGAAAAATAAAAAAAAATTATCACCATATGTCGTGCGATTCGAAGATGTAAATCAGTAACTATCATTTGATCAATTCGACGGGTTTTATTTTTAAAATATGTTCATACGTTGATCAGAATAAAGTATTGGTGGTCAGGGAAAAGTCAGGGAAAATGGGATCTTAATTCAGGGAAAAGTCAGGGAAAATGCAAATCTTGGTCTTGTAACAACCCTGGAAGAAGATGCAATAGAGAGAGAAATGTTTAGGAAAAAGGTGTTGGGAATGGAAGGGTTCCAAGGAAGGAAGGAAAAGAAAAGAGGCTCAAAATGGTCCGAAGAGAGAAAGAAGATGCATAGTGTGAAGATGAAGGGGTCCTGGAGGAAGAAGAAAGAACACCAAAGGACTAAACATTGAAATTGGCGCGTGGTCTTTAGAAGACCGTAACGGAGAAAGAAAGAAAGTTAAAAATGTGATTTTTTGGTGGTGGCCTAAATACTAGGGCAGTTCGAAAAGTAATGCACGACAGTTTCTGAAAAACACAATTTAAGAGATGAGACACTGAAATGTATGTACAATAATCCCATATACTTTAGCTACTTCTCAACATAATGTCGGCGTAGAAATGATGTGCACTCGAGTTTGGAGATAAATATCAAAATAACCAAAAGATCTACAGAAAAAAATGCTAACATCACCATTTTCCTTGTTTATTTCTGCGTTGATTGATGATAAAGTTAACTTTTAGAAACTTATTTTAATATCTTTTATGACAGGTATAATGTAAAAAGTACCAGTTTTTGGTGGGTTTCGAGGGAAATGTTGACTTAAAGAGATTCACAACTCTCGATGCCGTTGTGCTACAGCAACCAAATTTGAATATGTGTTAGATATTCTTTCCGCATATATTTGAAGTTACGAAATTTTATTGCCAACACAAACAACAAAACAATCAATTATATGAAAGGCTCGCATTTCTAAACTGGACTCTCATAGACGTTCGTTTTTAGTTGTGTTGTAATCCACATATACTAAGCGTTTGTGATCTGTAACTAATTGTAATGTAAATAAATGGGTTTAGTTTATATGGATAGATATTTATTATGATTTTGGTGGCTGTTGTCGGCATGCGAGATCCCCAGGAAGGTTGGTACACTGTTGCCACATTCGCTCACTGCCAGGTCAGCACTTCCTTGCCATAGGTAAAATGTAAAATGTATTCTGTTTTCCCATTTCACATCAGGCTTTCGACATTTTCGGAAAGTCAGATAAACAATCCTCAAATTTTGCTTTCTAGTTTTTAATAGTAGGAAAGAAGTTTTCAAAATAAAAACTATGAATTGATCTATGTATAACGCCAATTGTATACTGGTCAATGTGAATGGATGGTCGTCCTGCCGATAGTCTTTTCCTCTTGGCTGGTCCTGGACTTTTCATCTCTCACATTCTCAGCATTCCCCTTTTTAACCGAGCGAAGGGACACTCCATATTCTTAGTGAAACTGAAAACTACCAGTACATATTAAGACAATGTCAGAGAAAGACTCACTGATGTGTGTCAAGACTTAATTTGAGACAGCAAAAAGTGGTTATTATTGTGTTTGTCATTTAAGTTCATCATAGTCAGCAACAGTAGACCAGTAGCTACGCTCGCTAACGCGCAGCACTTGGCCATCGGGCCAAGCTCTCTGTGGACTCGGTAGACGTGGGTTCGAGCCCCACCATCGGCCGTCCTTGAAAAGGTTTTCCGTGGTTTTCAATTTTCCTCTCCAGGCAAATGCGGGGACGGCACCTTACAGGCCACAGCCGCTTCCTTCCACATCCTGGTCCAGTTTCATTCACCTTCGTTCATTTCATCTCTCATTAACTCCTCTGTTGAGGTTGGCATCAGGAAGAGCACCCGGGCATAAAAATCACCCGCCATATAGACTTTCATCGCATCTCCTCCCCAATCCCGTTGAAAACTGGAATAATAAGGGTTAGACATACATTCATAGTCAGCTACAACTGTGGAATGCTTTTATTTTTTCTTGTGTGTTGGTTTAGGAGCAACATATGGACAGAATAAAACTTCTATTTTATAGTGTTAGTGATGAAGTAATTTTTAGCAGCCTATTTTATTCCCTACCTTAAATGCTCTTAAATTATAGGCACTAGCTACTGTATTAAATCTAATTATATTATTTCTGAAGTTACAATATTGTTTTCTCTTTCTCTCTCTTTTTATTTACCTTTTCTTTATGTGTGTAATATTCCTTTCCAAAGTTCAGGGGGCGTGGTGGGGCAGCGGTCAAGCTCTTTGCCTCTCACCAAGGCGGACTGGGTTCGATTCCCGGTCAAAGCATTTGAGATTTTCTAAGTGAAATGCCATGTCCTGTGGTTCAGATTCCACATAAAAAGGGAGGCGCGTGGCTCGTGATAGCGAGCTTAATGGTCACGTTAAACTACAATCTCCCTTCCTAGCTTACTTCCCAATGTTCAAAATGAAGCTTGGTGATTGGTTTGAGGTTTCAGCTGCTGCAACATTGTTAACAATATCATAATATCAAAGCAAGCGGTAAGGTAACACAGGTTGGAAGTGAAGTATAAATTGAGGTGTCCTGGTTTTCTCTCTGAGAATTCTGGTCAACCTAGATATATATGTGTGTGTATACAAAAATATTATTTTCAGTTTATATAACATTGTGAAGTAAATACAGTAATCATGTGGAACATTGCACTTGGGTCACACCTCGTGCACGATTCTTGATAGCCTCTTCTCCCTTTCTACTCAACTTGTCTGTGCATCTACGCTGCTGCTATGTCACATGCCCTACAAGCGTTCCGGTGGCATCTGAGTGTGGCACCACTGGTCTAGGTGATAGCACAGAAGCTTAGCCATGCTTTACAACTGAATGGTGTAGAGTTGTCAGTTACCTGTAGCTAACCGTTACAGTTAAACAGCATCAGTTTTGGCTACGGAAGTCTACAAAACCAAACTATACACACAAACTGAACAGCATGGGAGAATTTTTGTTATTGCAAACACCTATCATTTTCAGTGGAGATCCTTTTCTTTTGTACCCTGTATGTAAATAGTAAAATTAATTCACTTGATATTCCTTTATTTTTCAGTTTCTGTTCTTGCCCTGCAGTCGTGGGCCATACTCTACGATTGGCAGTTCAGAAATTATAATTTTTATAATACAATATTAATACAGTTTTTAAAGGGATATAGTACAATGGCCAGTACAAAGTGAGATTATTGATTCAAATATCATTCCCTGACAATTATAAACCAATATGCCTCCCTGGGATGATATGAAGAACCGTTGTGAACTGACCTGCATCCATAAATACTTATCAAGAGAGGATCAAGAAGCCTGAATCTAGTTGTAACTTTCTGCGGCTATCCTGAGTGTAGTGTTGGCCGACTGAAAAGTTACAATATCAGTTATCCTGAGTATGTCCTATCAACTCTTCCTGTAAGTTCAGGGGAAAGCAGAAGCAACAGGAGATCTTGGAGATGGTGGCTAAGCTCTATGCACAGTGATATCAGATTTAACTTAATGTTGATGATGAGTAAAGTGTTCCTTCCATGGCCAGAATTATTAGACATCTTTATGCTAGCATAAATACAAATGATCACAAGATGGTAAATATTATTTATCATTTTGCAGTACCTTGGTCTTTGATGCTAATTTTGTATTGGAATTCATTAATACTTGCTTAATTGTGTTTAACTTCACCTCCACATCTGAAGCACCATATTTTGTGCAATGACTGCTGTTCGACTGACGTGTATTAGTTTTGTTGACAGAACAATGACGAGAGAGGATGTGGCAATTATCCAAGAGAGGAGGATGTCGCAGCAACAACAAAGTAAGTCCAATTTTCTAGTTACTCTTTGGGTGAGACTGTACAAAGTATACTAGACAATCCAAAAGAGTAAATAGCTAGGAAAATTATAATTCCTTGGCCTTGTTTATTGTTTGTGGTAGCGCACACGTCATTTTCTGTGTCTTTGATCTGGGTTTACTGCCATATTTTTTGTTGCTTTGTGTGATGACCTGTAGTCAACCTTAAGAGATTACAATGATGCTCAAACTGTGCTAAAATATTCATGTATTTTATTTGGTGTTAATGCTAGTTACTGCATCAATTGCTATTAATTTGGTCCGCCTCATTGCATAGTGACTAGCATTCTTGGTTGTAACCGTGGAGGCCTGGGTTCGATTCCCGGCTCTGCCAAGAAATTTAACTCTGGTCTGAGGGCTGGAACAGGGTACATTCAGCCTCGTGAGGCTAAACTGAGAAGAGATGGGTTTGATTCCTACCTCAGCCATCCTGAAAGTGGTTTTCCGTGGATTCCCACTTACTCCAGGAAAATGCCTGGTATCTATACTAGTGCCACCCTTACTTCCGACTTGAAGTTTCAGTGCTACGTCACAGCTACACTCTACCCAGCCAATCACAGGCAGCCATTCAAATTGATATATCGAGATAAATCTAGTTTCGCTGACGATGTTGCCAGCTAACATATTGCTTTCACATGTTGTTGTCAGCTGTTTGTATTGTGCTTGGTTAGTTTCATTGGCGGTCTTTGTGTATTCTCGTATATTTTTCTTTTTGATATTAATCTAGTCTGTTGTTATTTAATAGCTTAGTATTTGTTTGTCGTTTGACGTAGTGGACTATAATTACGTGTAATTGTAGGTTAGCTTTAGGTCAGTGAGTGTTTGTGTTATTTCTGCCATGCGTGTGCGTAATAGTATCATGCAGGGATCTAGCACGAGGAAGCCACACGCCAAGAGAGGAAAGGCCTTAGGAGGACAAGGGACTCCACTAAGGAGTCAAACCCGCGAAATGATTAGTAATGTGCGAACACAATTGTTATGGACAATGCCCCGTATCATTGTGTCATTCACGACAAAGCTCCAACAATGGCAGCAAGAAAGAATATGCTCATTGAGTGGGGTCATACGGCAATAGTGACTCCGAAATTAGTGGTGTGTTCCCTTTATAGGTTTTATAATACATTTTCTCGAACTCTGATCATCTTCGACTCCGGACGCGAGACGGCAATGGTGAGTAATTTATTTGTTACAATTTTTTTCTGCTTCATTATCAGAGATATTCTGTTAACCGCAGTTTACGTGTAATTTCTGCTACTATGTACTTATTTACGAGTATTATGCGTGTAAACATGTCTGCTCACATTACGAGTGTTTTGTTAACTTTACGGCTATAATCGTGTACGTCAGCTGATTTGCATTAGTTGACTGGCAACACTGTATCGCCAGCAGGTGAACTGTCAAGTCGGAAGTAACGATGGCGGCACTATAAGTTAAGGCCACGGCTGCTTCCTACCATCGGATTTTTTATTATGGATACTAGAGTTTAGGCCTTAATTACAACCAAACCAACAGACCTATTGAAAAATGACTTATACCAATATTTTCCTTGTTTAATTCTGTGTTAGACTATATAAGCCAACTATTGTCAAGTTTATTAATTATGAATATATTTGTGGTTGTATGAAAAATTGTCCGTGTTTTTGACGTCTTTTCTAGGAACCGCTCACTTAAAACTATATACATGGAAAACTACTTGACTGAGGGTAATGAAATTTTTATATGTAATAGGCACAAGTATTGGTAGTGCAAATCTCAAGTTTCAATTTTTTCAACTACCCAATAAATAGTTCTTATACTTTTTCTGATGTAACGTTTTCTCAGCCCAGGATAAACTTACAGCAGCAAACTTGGTCTCATTTTGAAGCTCTCATTCTTGATTATCGGAAACTACGACCACTGTAAACGTGCAGTGTGATGACGAATTTATGAAGAGTAATATTAATGGGAGGTTTAGTGTGTTGTGGCGCGTGCGATTAAAAGCGAGCGGGCTTGTGAAATCCGGTGCAGCGTTGCCGCGTTAAGTTGGAGTCGTCGCGGCTGGCAATGAACGAACACTACTTTAAGTTTCTTTTCAACCTTTTATTTTCTTTACTCGTACAAATTTCATTTTCCATCACCTTTTTCACATAAGGGCTTTGGACCTTCAATGGCAGGTTTAAAAATGGTTTGCTTCCTAATTTGGAAATGTCGTACTACACAATTTTTACATGGGCTATTTACATTATTTACATATCTTGACAATATTTAATTCAGTCAGTATTCTTCGTCTGAAGAATCGCTCTGTTCTGATGAATCAGAATTCATGTTAATTATGACTGGCTCGATATGAGGGACATTTTCAGTAGTGGTGTTCAATTCTTTTAGCATGTTTAATACATTATTTCCAGAGTTCAGGAGCAACGGTACGCAAGGCTTCTCGGCATAAAACATTCATTGCTTCCATACTTCTACCATTTTGTAATATGTTAGCGCAAGTTCGCCCTCAGTCAATGGTGGTCTCTGAGGCATCTGGAAGTGATGTGGCCTATAAGCAGTAAACAGGAAGACTGAAATAGCATGTGGACATAGCCAGGTCACTCGCATTCCATTACACAACTGCCCGGGACGAGGGTACCCGGCAACACTGCACTCGAATTTGCCAGCTCGCCTGCTTTTAATAGCACGGGCCTGAACGCACAAAACCTCCCATTAATATTACTCTTCATAAATTCGTTATCACACTGTACGGTTACAGTGGTCGTAGTTTCCGATAATCACGAATGAGAGCTTCAATGAGACCAAGTTTCCTGCTGTACGTTTATCCTGGGCTGAAAAAACGTTACATCAGAAAAAGTATAAGAACTTTTTATTGGGTAGTTGAAAAAAATTGAAACTTGAGATTTGCACTACCAATACTTGTGCCTATATCACATATAAAAATGTCATTACCCTCAGCCAAGTAGTATTCCATGTATATAGTTTTAATTGAGCGGTTCCTAGAAAAGACGTCAAAAACAAAGACAATTTTTCATACAACCACAAATAAATAAATACATAATATATAGTCTAACACAGAATTAAACAAGAAAAATATTGGTATAACTCGTTTTTCAATAGTTCTGTTAGTTTGCTTGTAATTAAGGCCTAAACTCGAGTATCCATAATAAAAAATCCTATAGTAAATCCTACCTCAACTACAAATACATACTATTGTACAGACATCACAGTGACACAGGTTATCAGACAATTACTACACATAGCCAAGTACATGGGGCTACATGACTACGATGTCACAAAGGCGCTAAATAATCAACAACGCTATTGATTTATGGAATATCTTGTATATCGGGCTGTCTGTTTTGGTAAAGGTCCCAATGCTATCCTATTTAACCTGTATGCGTTATTCCTGTATGTCATTTTCCTGCACATATTGTCCTGAAATCTTAATCCCAAAGTGATGGTTTTCAAGAATGAGTATATATAAAGAAATTCACGTAATGGCAATTCATGTGCAACATGCTATCTCTTCGAAGCACTGTGTACATAACATGAGAGGTGTTTTTCATCTTGTTAATTCTTGTCAAAGTATGTCACCATGGTGTGTATGGCAGAAATTAAGTGGGATTTTCTTGGAGAATATATGTGTGTGATTTTTATGTTTACTTCTGTCAATTTCTCTTTTGCTGTATACAGAGATTTTTGGCAGGGTGGTTGTTTTGGTGTGTTTTTTTTTGGCTAGAACTTCTGTGGTTATTCTTTGTAGAATTGGCACATAGTACAGCAGTAATTTACTTCCATCATTTGCACACACATAGAATACCACAATTCTTGCCTTTCTGACTGCCACTTACGTTCAAGAGTGAATAGTTCTAGAAATGCTGTTTCTTAGAAATATCTTTCCCACAAATATATTGACCTACAATGTTCGCTGGAAGTATACGGCCGTAATGCACGGTTGTTAGTAATAATTAGCCTTTGGTACACCTTCTCTCCATTTATGTTCAAGGGCATGGAACATAATATATTGTTGCTTATGGCAGCAATCATAATCACCCCGCTGTCGAAAGTCTGGTCTCGTGTATGAGAGTCAAGAACAAATTCTGAGTAGTTGACCCAAATGCAGGCCAAGAAGCTGAGCATCCAAACTTCCAAAGGAACATTGAATGAAAGAAAAAAATGTCCGTGTAGGTTGGTTCCAGTTGAAACGGGTTTGGAGGGTTTAATATTTTACCACTTCATTTTAAGGGGACAATTTCACTCACTCAATCATTCGGAAGGCTTCTGTGTGACATGATCCTGCGCCAATTTCACAAAGTGCCTCCATTGAACTTTGTTTTGGGCGAGTTCTTGTCAGTTGTCCACATTCAGATGTCTACAAAGTTTGGAGATTTCATTTTTCCAGGAACTTCGTGGTCTTCCATGGGGCCTTTTTCCTCTTGGTTCTTCTTTAAAGATTTGTAAGACCATCCTATCATCTCCCATCCTTAGTAAATGACCAGCCCATTGAGTCTTCTGGAGTTAATGATGTTGAGTATTGGTGCTTGCTGTGATAGTGAGTGTATGTCTTTATTTGATATTTTTTTCCAGCTTTGAGATGCGGGGTCAAAAAATGGTCCAAACATTTTCCTAGACACTTTATTTTCAAAAACCTGCAACTGGTGTTCTCTCTGTTTTGTTAAACTCAGTGATTCTGCACCATAAGTTAGAACTGGCCTAATGATGGTATTGTATATTTTCAGTTTTGTATTTCTCGTCAAAAATTTGGATCCCAATATAAACTGCAGAGAGTAGTACACTTCGTTAGCATTCAGCATTCTAACTTTAATTTCCACTTTTCTATGATTCTGTTCATCAATCATGACTCCTAAGAATTTGAAATATTCAACCCGCTCAAAACTGTGCTTGACAATAAGAAGAGGTAACCGATTCCCAAACACATCAATATTCCTCTTCATTACCATGTACTGCATTTTTTGGTCATTAATTCTAAGGTATAATTTTGAAGCTATCTCCTCAAGTTCAACAAACAATTTCCTTATCTCAAGCTATTTCTGCGTATGCAAGCACTTTATGATACTGTCCGAGATGCATGCCAGCCGGAACTAATTTTAGTGATGTGATAACTTTTTCGAGAGTAATGTTGAAGAGAAGAGGGGACTGAGCATCACCCTGTCTTAAACCGGTTCTGTTTGTGAAAGGGTCAGATCTTTTCCCATTCAGGAGAATTCTACTTATATTGTCATCCATACACAACCTATACATCTCTCTGATAAAAATGATTCTTTCCACTTTGAAACAAGCTACGGACATTCCAAGTAGCTATCTTTCTCACGACTGGCCCGGAGATTCTTAGCACCCCCTGCCCACTAAAGGGCTGCGGAGGACTGGGCGCCTTGGCTTTTTGTTTTCCAGTCATGAAGATTTTCCTGGGGATTAAATATACGGTGGTTTCCCGTTGCCTTCGTCTCGCAGTTTTGAGACCGCTTGCACCACTATGGTTACGCTCTCAAATGTGTGCTGCATCGCCATATCAGCCAAAACCTAGGCTGGGGCCGATGTGCACTAATAACGAAACTGGTGCCCTCTGCCATTTTTTTAGCCGCCCCTAACAGACGCCATTCGTAGCCGCCCGCTCCGGGTCATACGCTACACTGATACCTATCAAGGAGTGAGGATGTTACCTTTTACTCTTACTAATCCCGAGTTCTAGGATGCCACTTCCGCCAGCTGCACTGATCCGAATTCCAGCTTTTCCACTGTAGCTACTGTTGTGGACTTCACTCATAACCCTGAGCTGGGGCCCTCCATATTTATGACCCTTGGGGAAAGGGTGTCAACCCCGTGGCACTATACAGCCCATGACAGGCTAAGACCGATTAAGCGACCGCTGCCCAGCCATTCGGCCTGCAGATATTGGGGTGATGCGTGATCAGAGCATCGGCTCCCCTCGGCCGTTAATCTTGGTTTTCGTGATCGGGGCGCTGTCTCACTGTCAGACAGCTACTCATTTGTCCTCACGAGGCTGAGTGCACCCCGTTCCAACCGTCACGTCAGTTTTTTTAAAATCCCTGACGGAGCCGGAGATCGAACCCGGGGCCTCTGGGTGAAAGGCAGGCGCGCTACCCCAGCACCACGGGGCCGGCTAGAGGGTGTCAAGCGGATCTTTATTCTCAACAAGTAGAACGAGTTAACAAAATTTTGAGATGGAGCTACCCAGCATTAGTTAACTGAAATAGAGTTCTCTTGCAGCAGGACAATGCGAGAACTCATACTGCACGAACAACCATGGGAAAAATTCAAGAATTGGGAGGAGTCAAACTGCTACCACATCCAGCAAACAGACCTGATCTTGCGCCTTCAGATTACCATTTTTAGCGTACTTTCGATTTTTGCAAGAAAATGAAAGTAGACTTATGAGATCTACACAGGGCCAAAAATTGTGTGTCTGTCTGTGTGTGTACTCTGAATGTCTGTTCCCCCCTATCAATTCAAACTCGGTGAAACTGAATTGAACGAAATTTGGTACAGAGGTAGCACTAGCAATGAGCACCTCAGTGTCATGTCTCATATCGCCGCCATCTGTACCAAAACTGAATGGCGGCCACTAAAACGTTCAAAGCGTAAAATAAATGACTAAACAAATCATTCGATTTCTACCAAATTTGGTAACAACATACCTTCACATTGGACGGACCCGTCTTGTGCCCAAACTACAAGGTCATCCGCCATACCATTTCATAATGGCGGCCGTAGGAATTATGCTAATTTTATAATCCATATCATGGGACCCACCAGTTCCAATTATCGAACCGAGAATCATTTTAACTCTTCTAAAGGACGTGGCACGTTTGGAATTAAAAGTTTATATTGTAATACTAGAGTGCAGAAGTGATTTTAAAAAGCTGAGCCGTCTCAGTTACAAGGCAAGATGGCAGCTGATATCTTGAGCCTGACCTATATTTCACTAGTTTGAGTATTGCATGCAATATATCCTACTGATAGAAAATATATAAACTTTGTGTGAAATGCTTTGTATATAAATAATATACTCCACTGAAGAAATCATTTACTCTAAATCATCATTTGCTAACACGTTGTATGTAAGCCATTTGATATCGGCCAATGTTCGTTAACACGTTTGGCTGCGTGGTAAAGCATTGGCCTCTCACTCGTATGGCTAGGGTTCAAATCCTATCAGAGTTGGTTTTTTTTTGCTTAGAATTTTTTATATTTATTGTTTTGTAATGACTCAGATGTTTTAAAATCAAGCGTTATATTGTGCATATTACAATGGAAAATATATATTTAATTAAAACAAAATTCGCCAGCAGATCTGCACGAGACATCTAACAGCAATTAAGTGAATTATCATGGCCAACTGGTTGCGAACTGTGCGCCGGCCTGTGGTACAGATTAACTTACAGCTTTAATTGAAAAGTTTCTTTGTGTGTTATTTGAAAATGTTATTTGAACTAAAGAACAAAACGATCTCACATATTACCTGAACTCTAGCAGTTGGTTCTAGTTCAGGATATAAATTAGTACTTTTATTGCAGCCAAATAGCAATCGAAAATAAAGAAAGAACGTGTACACTAAAATTGCACTCTAGGGATTTGAATTGCATAGTCTTTGATTGATTGTTTTCTTTTACTACAGAACTCTAAGTGGTAGCGTTCACATGCTTGTCTTCACAGTTGGTATACACACGTCACTGTAGGGTCATGGAAAGATTTGTTAATACAATTAAGGTGGTGAAAGCCACCTTGTGTAAACACATGCCTCAACTCAAAGTTGGATGTTGCCCACGTCCGGTCGATTATGTAATAATAATAATAATAATAATAATGTTATTGGTTTTATGTCCCTTTTAACTACTGTGGCTTTTAGACATGCCAGGGTGCCGGAATTTTTCCCCGAAGGGAATCTTAAACGTGCCAGCAAGTCTACTGACACGGCTCCCTCGCATTTGTGCACCCTCATATGCCAGCTGACTGCGCCAGGATACAAACCTGCAACCTAGGGCCCAGCAAGCGAGAACGTTACCGCTGAGCCATGCAGCCAGTCCGGTCGATTATGTCTCCAGATCCATAAAATTCTTGAGATATTTCTTCTTTCTTCAATGATTGTAGTAGTTTTCTTCGAGGTTCTGGTGTTTAGTAGAGGTAAATTGTTCCTAAGGTCTTCAACAAAGAAATGATTCTATTATACTCTTTGATAAAGACAAAGAGTTATAACTATAATCATACATTTAGGAAAAAGTAGGCTATATGTTCTTTACTGAACATCTTGTTTTTCGATCCATGTCCCATTTCTTGTGTGGAAGAAATTTTGAAAACATTGAAGCTGTGAAACTGGGTCTCGCTAAAAACTTTGCATCAAAACCCATAGATTGATACCGTCACGGGATAAACCTCACCGAAAGATGGCTCAAGACCATAGAATCTGATAGTCTCTACTTTGAAGAATAGTTTAATTGTCCGAAAACTTTCCAAATAACATTTTCTTTAAAAATTGACATTACTTATGAAACATCTCCTGTAGATTGAATACGTCATCATCATCATCGCTTTCCGCCCTCCAGCCAAGCCGGGTCGGAGCAAATATGACACCCCTTCACTGTCCACCAACCTTCCTCAATCACTGAACTCCATTCCAGGTTTTGTTCTCTCACACTGTCCTTCACCAAATCCATCCACCGTACTCTAGGTCTTCCGCGTCCACTCTTTCGAGTCATCGGTGTCTCTCCATCACTTGTTTCGGCATTCTTTCATCATTCATCCTTTTCACATGTCCATACCATCTCAATCTGTTCTGTTCCAGCTTATCATTCAGCTTCTGTACATTCACTTCCTTCCGAATGTCCTAATTTCTCACTCTATCTATCCTGGTCTTCTGTACCATACTACTCAGGAATTTCATTTCTGCTGCCTGTATTCTACTTTCATCTCTCCGCGTCATCGGCCATATTTTTGCTCCATACGTCATTATTGGTAAGTAATAAGTCTTGTACATCACTTCTTTAGCCTCCCAAATTAAACTCCGAATACAATGCAATATGTAGAAGACTTGTACACTTATTTTGAAAACTTCTGTATTGAAAGGGCAGGCTTCCGAGTTATATAATTTTTTGAATACATTCATAAAATTTCCTCTGAGGCAGAACCACTTATAACACAACTACAGCCATGATTAATTCTTCTGCACATGGGGAACCATGGGGAATCAACAGTTTTTCAGCCTTCCTTCATGCCCAGTAGTTCCGTGATGAGTTATTAATCATATTATGTATGTTTTTGTTGAGATTTACAATTTAAGTGTGCATTGTTAATTTATTATAATTTATAATGTGTCGTGGGTAGAAAGAAATTGCAGAACACTGGCCTAGAGTATGTAATTTTTAATTGTTAACCTTTTCACTGCTAATATTGTGAGAGACTATCAAACCCCTCCATGCTGAATACATTTTTAAAAGTATGTTATTCAGATGAAGTTGCCGATGAGATATCTCGGGCGCAGCAAGGACGTGACGTTCTACCGCACCCGAGATATCTCGGGCGTAGCAGTGTAAAGGTTAACATAATGAATGAAAGGTCCAGTTATTAACTAGTGTAACACATCCAATTTTGAGTTGACCGACATGAAAGATTTATATAATAATAAGAATGTAACATTCTGTTTGCGTATGTATTCTCTCTCATTACGATGTGTTGTGTGTTCCAGTCTTGAGCAGTCCCGGCAGTTCCTCGCCGGGTGCTCCCACTCCTCCTGCTCCTCCGGGTCACCATCGAACGTCGTCTGCTCCTCCCGCACCTCAGCCCCCTCCTATGGCGCTCGCCCCCGCCACGTCTTCTCCCCAGTCGGGTCCACCTCCAGCCCCACCTGCACCTCCAGCTCCTCCATGCCCGCCATGGCTGGGTCCTCCTGTACAGCCTCAGGGTCCTCCTCCTCCCCCCATGGGAGCCCCACCTCCCCCGCCACCTCCTCCTGCCCCCAATATGTCGCGGTCCTCCAGCTCTGATGGCCAGGATCAAACCACCTCTCTTGCTGCTCAACTTCAAAGTGCCAAGCTGCGGCGGTCAAGTAAGGTACGATGTTGCAGAGTTACTCCTCTAAAAGTAATGTTTATGTGATGCTGAAATATCACATTTAAAACAATTCCATACGTATCTAGATTCCTGCTTATTATGGCAGGCTGATAGGATTTCTTCTGGGGCTGCAGGGTGGTTACACCATGCATTTGGACATATAGACATCTGAGAAGAATTACATTGGGTAATGAAGAAAATGACTGGGCCATGTCTTAGAAAAATGCTTTTTTTGTGAACTGCTGAGAAATTACCTCCATAAAATAAGATTTTCCCTTGCTGCAGGGTGTTATGACAAGGATTATACTGTTTATGAAGACGTACATGGCGTGTCAACATTGGCCAGAAAAATTGACATGATAGCAGGAAAGGTATCAGACAGATACCATACACACATCCAAAGTACATAGGACTGAACCATGGTGTCCAAGCTCCTAAATGAAACAATAAAAACAACAAGTATTCATGAGGATATCCAGACAAGAGACAATACAATCTTTGTTTTATGTTAGTGCAAGACAGGCATGAGACTACTCCTATACTGGACTTTTGCAGTCTTGGTAGCTGAATGTGAGATCCAATAGATTATTATTATTATTATTATTTTCGTATGGCCTCCTGAGAGGCCGAGTGCAGGTCTTTTTAGTCGACGCCCGTGGGCGACCTCCGCGTCGGGATGAGAGATGGAATGGATGAAGATGATTGAAACTGGGCAAGGATGTGGAAGGAAGCGGCCGTGGCCTGTCAGAAGGTACTGTCCCAGCATTTTCCTGGTGTTGAAAATGGGAAACCACGGAAAACCATTTCAAGGAAGGCCGGCGGTGGAGCTCGAACCCACGCGTCTACCGAGTCAGCATAGAGCTTGGCCCCATGGCCTAACGCAGCGCTTTAACGTGCGTAGCCACTGCTGTCGGTATCCAATAGATGAAATCTGTGCTCTTATGCTTGTGTGTGAAGTGATAAAATAATCAGTCACTTTGTTGATTGCAGGAAGAGTTTAGTATCGTTGTCTTTACTTTAGTGTTGATACATTTACTTTTAAGACAGTATAGTTTCTGTATAAGTGAATTTTAGTAAGGGGACATTTCCATTAGAAGAACTAGTTTTTACTGTGAACAGCAAAGTATTTGTCTCTAAGGGATTGCTGGTTTTGATTTGTGTGCATATATGCTGGCATCCAGGAATATGATATGCAATATAGTGAAATTCCACAGCTCCAGGCCCATTCTTAACGAGAAGAAACATTGAAGACAATTTTTGGTAACAGAGAAAAAGCTAGTTGAATTCGAATATGTCTTGGAAAGCACCCCTCTAAATCGAAATATCATTTTGAGCATTGCCTTTAATGCAAGACTAGTTTTTAGACCAGCCTTGTCGAACGGAACAGAACATTTTGGCTGGTGCGAGCAGTGTGTTTCTACTGCAAGCACCAGGCGTGTTGTGACGTGGAGCGTGAAATTATTTTTAATGCTAGTATTCCAAACTTTGAACTCACACAACTGAGTTTTGTTTCCTACATTTCATGTATGAAGTGTACAGTCCTATGCAAATTAATCAGAATACGTCTTTTTCTTTCTTTCATGATTTTCCCAATGGTTGGCAACAGTGTGCTACACATTGCTTATTCTTTGGATTGTTATTCATTGATAATTACCTATGTGATAGTTGTTTTAGATTATAAGTATATTTATTTTGAACGATTATCACTCAAGTATTGTGGTTTCCTTGTGCGATTAGTAATACCTGTCCTAAAATACGACTCTCAGGTAGCATTGTGCGATTGTAGCATTATCTCAGAATACTTCATGATACAAAGAGTGTTAGCTTCTAAATGTGGTCTTGGTATAGGCACTATAAATAGAATTATTCAGCTCCACATATAGACTGGCTCTATTTCACCATAGAAAACAAGAAACTGTGGTAGGAAAAGAAAACTACGCCAACCGATTGAACATTTTCTCCTGTGGACTTTGGCTTGCAAATTGGGAGAGTGAATCTGCACGTTTCTAATGTTTATCATAGATTTCTGGCAGCTGAGAGGAAAGCCTGCAAGCCAGTAAAGAAACTCCTAACAGGAGAAATATGCAGATAACATCTCTTGTGGACATATAGTCATTGGCATTGGACAATTCTCTGATGAGAATAATATTGGAGTACAGGGTCAGAGGGTTCAATATGTACGTCAAACAAAGAATGAGGCAACAACTTCAGGTGTACAGGAATTAACTTATTCAACAAATTACCCTCCTACTTTAAGGATATGCCCATTGTCAGATTCACTGGAGCGGCAAACAACAACACATTGGAATATAACACACATCGCGTTTCTGTTGTGCGAGATGAAAAGCAATTGTTCCCACTCTTTCTTAAAAGAAGTCGCACTTCCACTTCTTTTTTTATTTTCAGCGCTAGCCATAGTCAAATGTTACTAATCCCTGCGATCAAATGATGTCAAGTGAGACTACAGATAGAAACATAAGGTACACCGCACCGCGACCGTTTGACCTTCGACACAGCAAAGACAGTACAGGAGGGAGTAAGACGAGAAAGCAAGCGAGAGAGAGACAGGCATATAGTCTTCCCCCACCTTCACTGCAAGGCCGTCCGTCCCAGAAGCACTCTGGAGTGCAGCCAGGGCGCCCAGAGTGCTGTTTGGCCGCCTCTGCTGTAGAGGGTGTAGGTGGACCCTCAATGTTGGATGTGGTTGGCTTTGTTATGGTTGTGCAAATTGATTTCCACACACCAAAGATTTCCCTGGACAAATGAGCTTCACCGGCCATTTTCATCAGAGAAATAGCTCAAGCAATGGACGACATTTTAACACCATAAATGTTAACAACTTTGTTCTTCCAGATTTGAGCCAAATAAATGGCTGCCCCAATTGACTGGAATTTACTGAATAATAATTTTTACCATAGCACATATTATCTTTGTATTAGGAAGAAGATGGACTGATACAGTGGAGGATTTAGTATAGAAGAGAGGTGTAAAAGTAGAAGGAAATAATTGAAGAAGGTGGGAAGGAATATTAGGACATTTTCTACATGCATCCAAGTACTTGGGACTGACAAGCACAATAAATGAAACAATAGCAACAATAATTAAGAAAATAGATTATTGAAAAAGCTTATGTTTAAAAATTACAACATTTTAATTTTTAAGTTAGAGGTGGACCTCAGCAAATATATTTCAACATTTCAAATTATCACAATTGTGACTGTTCCGGTCACAATGTTCCCAAACCCTTATTTGGTTGACTGCAAGAGAAGTCAGGTTAGGGTAATTTGTTCATACCATTTCTTTTCTTGTTCATCATCATCATTTAGGTTGTAGAATTTCATTTTATTTAGTGTATATATATCTTGTGTATCTCGGGGACTCAGTCAGGAATATTTCATTTAATTTGTATGGGAGATGTCAGTATACAAGACAGCGGATTGTGTAGGTAAGCTACAAGATGTTGCAACAGCAGGAAACTCTAGGCCAAATTTAGATTGGGCCGAGAATAACTTCCCTTGTCTTGAAGAAAGCTTTGTGTAAATTGTGTAAGGTTCTGACGTCAGAGAAGAGTTTCGCGCCACGAGTTGTAAGAAATATACATGGGTTCGAGATTATTGGTGTATTTTGTATGGGTTGGAGGGTATCATGACCCTGGCGGAGAAAGACGAAAACATGTGTTTACAAGATGAGAGGTGGGATTTTCGTGTATAGCGGGGCTTCACTTCTATTGTAGCGTCTGATTGGAAAGGTCGCGTTCTCGTAATTTGGCGTAGGCCTATTTGGAGAAACAGTTTTGTTGAAAGCATGGCTTGTGAATGTACTCGAAACGGCTACATATCACAACGATGTTATCTCTGTTAGCACAATTCAAGTTGGGTACGGAAGCACATTCATTTCTCTCGCAGAGATGTGGCTATGTAAACCAGTAAACATCTCTAACCTCAAACCACGTGTGGAAAATCTTAGAAATGCTGGGGAGAACTGATCTATCGAGCATGTCTCGTAGATTATCTGCTAGATCGTCGATGAGTGAGTAACAAACATCTTTATATTCCAACATTCATTTTGGGTCACATGTTTTCGTCATTGCCGAGGAGAGAAGATAGTAAACCATAGTCTGTTCGACGAGAGTCCCCGCCATATGTTTAAAGTTGATATTAATACACATATTTTGAAGGTTATAATTAGTTTTCTTTATAGGGAATTACACCTAATAGTTGAACGCCCAAATGATACCAGTTAGGTTGACCAAATGTGTGTCCAACACTCCACGACCCTGCCATTTCAATTGTGTGGTATATGATGAAGTACTTCCGATCAAAAATAGGAGGATGATTTTGGGAAGTTTTAAATCAGTCGCCCAAGAAGGGCTGGTAAAAAGTTACACAATGGTTTTAACTGTCTTAATTTAATTGCTATCTTTCAATTGATCAGCAGATTGCAAATGTACCTACATTAATGTCAACTTTATTTCTTCTATTTGGATTATTATTGGCTATTTCTGTAATCATATGTTAATGGTGGGTTGATCAGTTAATCTTATGGTGCACGAAACATTTTTTATGTTGCAAAAGAAAAACTTTTTCCACTTTTTAATGCATCTTTTGCTTTTGGCTTATTTGCCTGCAGCAGTCGGCAGAGAACAGCGGGTCAAGCACAAGTAGCAGCGGCAGTAGTAATTACGGTACAATTGGACGAAGTGGCATAGCCAGTATGTCGAGTATGATGGACGAGATGGCCAAGACGCTTGCTCGGCGTAGGAAGGCATGTGAAAAGAAGGAGCCAGCAGCTGATGCAGTCCAGGTATGTCCACTTGGTTCACATTTGTTTTTATTGGAAATGTGATTAGATGAATTCATTTAATGTGGGGTGTGTGGATATTGCCTGGGGGTCCTTATGATCTCTAATATTTGGTGGGTGGCCGGCTGTGTGGCATTATCTTCCTGGCACTAAAATTGTCTTTGATGCTTTTTAGTCGGTCAACACGATTGTGCCCAATGAATTGGGCAGGGTACTAGATATAAATATGTAAACACACTCCTGGAAAAATTACATGTATTAATTAGTTATCACTACGGTCCGAATGTTGATGCCGTAAAAAAGTTTAAAAAATGCACTTAAAATTTTCAAAAATGACTAATAAATGACCTGAAAATTCGAAAAATGCACTATAAAATGGAGAAAATCATCTTACAATAATAAACTCACCAATATTTCAAAAATGACATCTTAAGCTCAAACTGAAAAGTCAATCAAAATAGATTTCTAGCACTTAACACTTAGCACTTTAGTCTGAGTTGCACTGCACTACGAATGTCATTCTGATATTGTCAAATGTAAATGATCTGCGGTTATCTGCCAACACGTTTTTATATCTCGAAAGGCTGCTTTCAACATAAACTGATGTGATGGGAGCATACTTGAAGTCAGGAAGGAATTTTGCTGCTAAATCCTCCTCAATCCCATCCATGCAGTAGTTTTTACCAGAAAGAATGTCTGAGATTTTGCATAATGTTTTATACCCGGTGTTTTTGTCCAGCACTATTTTCAGTTTTGATGCAATACCCGCAGCAATTTTGCCACGATTGTTTCTAAGACTAGTTTCCACTCGCTTGATTAAGGAAATGGAATCAATATTTCAATATTTTAAGTCATCTTGTATCAGCTACTAGCTTCTTCTTAACTCTGAGAGACGTAACTCCCTCATATAAAGCTGTGACATAACTAAATTGGAAAAGGATGACCTTAAAAGGCCGATTTCTCTAAAATAAGACCAAAAAAAAAAAATCTACCAAACTTAAGAAAATGCTCTTAAAAGGGAAAAATAGCAAAAGAATGCAAAAAGTTGCAAAATAAAAATGTCATATTTGAAGACGGGGTGGCCCGTCCAGAGTTTATATGTACTTCAGCATTGTTTTAGACAGCTCAGTAAAAAGATGACACGTCATCAACATCCGGGCCCTAGTTATCACACTTAAATGGGGCAATTTAGGATTACGTGTTTTGACCCTCAAGTGACCATCATCAGAACCTGATCACTGTGTTAAGGTTAATTTTCACTATTCAGGGTGTCTACCGGTAACGAAAGTAACAAAAAAGTAAGGAATTTTACAAACGGGTAACGAAAAAGTAACAAATTTTACATACGGGTAACTAAAATTTTCTGAATCATTTAAACTAGCGCACGCTAAGTTGGCCAGTCTCGCGCATGCATGTTCGCCGATCCCACTAGTACTCTGCCTGTAACTTCAAGTCTCACATAGCATAGGCCTTCAAATGGTGGCTTATTATTGATGGTAGGTTGAGCTACATCTGTTTCGTACTTTCGTCTACTGATAGCGTGCCACTCATGTCTGTTGAGAACGAAATTAGATGGTAGCCTAATCTGTGAACGATGTAGTTAGTTATTGTTGTTTTAAGGGGTGGAACTACGAGGTCATCTGCCCCTAATCTGTGAACGAGAGGGAGTTCCAGATGTACTAATGTTGATTTAAGGTTTATAGGTTAGCAAACTGAGAAGTCATGTCCAGAGGTTAGGAATCCTCGTAGAAAGGACGTCTTGTATCTTATAATAGCAAAGTTTAAGATCCATGTAAGATCAGAAGTCTTATTTTATATAAGTCGATACCATATATCTGTGTACATTAGTGATGGGCTGCGTATGGACTAGCGAAGAATCTAGACTTGGACCATAAAACTCGAGATACTCTAGTCCGGAATCAATTCAAGTTAAAGGGTAAAGTAATCTCCGCCCAATCGATGCCGGGGACTCTGTCTCGAGCCATGTGTGGGAACAACACGATGCATAATATTGTCGGTAGGCCTTGGCCAAGTATTGTTTCAGTTTCCCATTAATGCACAGTAATATAATAGAATGTTCAAAATAATGTTGCGATGCGGTAATAAACATCACTTCAAAGACTGGTACACAGTCACCCTTTGAAACATTTGTTCATCCCCAAACATACATATGGTACCTAAACGAACAAATAAGTAAGATATTATATGACAGGACAAAATACCGGAGGTGGAAACAATATAATTATGTTACTCTATTATATACCGCACCAAATGCCTAGCAAGATATACAGGGCTGCCAGCGACTCACTTTTCTCACTATTATTCACTATTTTCAAAGCAGCCTCACTTTTCTCACTATTTGCTAAAATTACTCACTTTTCTCACTTTTTTTTTACAAAACTGGTCACATTCTGCTTTAAAAATGTTTTCATGCACAATCAGATTGCTAGAAATTCCCCAAAATATACCCATGAATGGGTAGTTCGTTTTTCTGCCACCACTGCTAGAGCGCGCTGCCGACAGCGAGCCAGGCGGCCAGAAACATAAAAGGCTTCCATGGTGCAATACCACAGCCGGAGCCGTGCAGCGATCGACGAAAATTTTAACAATGCGTTTTTTAACAAAAGTGTTGTGACGGAAAGGAGCGTGGTGTTGCCGTATATTCTAGTATTTCACAATTTATCAAAGGTAAGTCAATAGGTGACCTTACACTGACGAATTTTCCGTCGGTTTTAGAATGACATACCAACCCCGCCGATCTGGACTGTCACGGTACAAAACTTTTTCAACTCCTACACCGCCATTCCATATCTGCTGAATAGTTCCAACATTTGATATGTAGGTATATGGTCAAATCTGGCTACTTTTCCGTGGTTATGGTTTGTCCATTGGTCTCTCGACATTTAAGAAATATTTTTCGCAATTCCGAACGATTATAAACCACGTGACTTGTTTCGATTTGTGAAAATCTTAACCATTTTTTTTTTGCATTAACCTTTAATTATTAATTAAATATTAAATAATTGCGTATTATAATTATCATTTATTTTTATTTTACGTATTACCTTTTATTCACCACTTTTAAAATGTATAAAAATAAAACGAAAACAAAAATTGCCATTATAAGCGCCTATGGCTATCGTTGCGCAAAAATCTTCAAATCGTAAAGAAAGTTTCATTCCCGGTCCGTAATATACACATACACAAAAATTGCTACACCACAGATTTAAGCTGGTTTCCCACATGCTTTTTAATGGCAATCAACAATTGCTTTGTTTTGAATGGGTTTATACACACCGTGCGCATGTTCGTAGTTTTGATCGATATTGTTGATAGGTATCGTAGTAAACAATATGTTTGTCAAATCAAGTTCATATTTTCAAAATAATTTATTATACGTATTTGTGTAATGCATAAATAACACACACTTCCAACTGTGTTCAATACAGTGGAATCTCGTTAGCACGTTCTCGGTTACCGGTACCACGTTTTTCCATTTAACTCGATGATTTTCTCAAGTCACAGTCCCATTCCTACCAAATACATGTTGATACATCCCCTTAATACGTCTTCTATTCCCACTTACGACGATCAATTTTTCGTTGTACTATTTCTTAGGTAACCGGATTTTATTCTTATTTTATTATAAAATTCGGCATCTTGATAACATGATGCGATATTGCTTCCTATTCTCTGATATTGACAGTGTAGACGATTATAGTGTGCTTTGAAGGTGTGGAAGTGGCTTGAGGTATGACGCAACACAGAAGATAGCTGACGGTGTAGAAGAGGCTTGAGAGCTATGTCGCAACACAGAAGTTAGCCGACGTGTCTCTCTCGCGCCAGTAGAACATGCAGGCTGAATACAAAATCGCTACCTATATCACATTCTTTTTTTTCTTTTTCGAAATACACCACAGATTGGCGTGCGTATACCGGCCGAACACTAGCGTCTCGTCCTTACGCGAATGCTGCAGCGTGCCTCTGACGACCGGTCGGCATCTCTCGTATCGTGCCAGTCAGAAAATATTAAAATAATATAACAATATTATTAAAATATTATTTTAAACTGCAAACAACCACGATGTCTGCACAACTAAAATGTAAAATTCTAGATAGATTGTTTGATTCGAAAATTGATGGGAAATAATGATCGCAAATCATTTGCATCGAACGGTTAATCGACCCGTATGAAACCGAAATAAAATGAGCCATTTTAAACCGCAGCAATTGAAAATCACGTCCGCCAGTTGAACAATCGCGTCGTGTGAAACCACTTTTAGTCCGTGACGGACCAAAACTGTCGGAAAATCCGTCTGTGTATTTATTTTATTTTTTATTTTCCGCCTTTTGTTCATGGCATTGCGGCTAGGGATTTCTTTTTATTCTTGTTCATTCTTAGATGGCGGCTAAATGCTCGGTGCGGGACGAGTGGTTCAACAAAGAAGACAAACTGGGACACAAGTACGCTGTGTGGGCCGCACGAGCCAGCTGTACTACCATCTCGTGCAGGCTTTGTAACTGCATGTTCAGCATTGAGCAAAAGGGCTTCCAGGCCCTTTAACAGCATGTCAGGACGAAGAAGCATAAGACTGCCGTGGAGGTCCAACTAAACCCGCGGCAACTAGTGCTAGCTGCACGACAAGCGGCAGAGGCTCAGCCCTCCGGCCAGTCTACAGCTGGCGCCGCTAGGCAAACCCCTCCCGCAGTGCTGGACAAACCTTTTCCCCTTCACCTGATGTTACGGCAGCCCGGTGCCATGCGCGCTGAGCTCATATGGGCCATGAAAGGCGTTCAATCTAGTTTTTCCGCCGCTTCGAATGTTGGAATCGTAGAGGTTTTTAGAGAAATGTTTGGGAAGGAGCATGTCCCTAGGAATATGACTTGAGGCAGGACCAAGACGACATACTTGTGGACTGAGGCCCTGGGCCCTTATTTTCATGGAAGATGCTATTTCAGCAGCTACCTATACTATATGTTTTGATGTAACTACCAATGAGAAGCGCGTAAAGGAACTGCAAGTAGGGATAAGGTTCTATTCCGAGAAAAGAAAAGAAGTGGTGTTTCATCACCTAGAGACATTTTTTATTGGAAAAGCTACAGCTGACATTCTGTTTAATCTGTTGGTCAAATCAATAGAACGTGCTGCTTTGGACCCAGGGAAAATGTTGATGATGTCAGCTGATGGCCCAAATGTAAATAAAGCCATTTATAACAGGTTCCGTGACAAAATGAAAACTGAGTGTGACAGGGGTCTATTAAACATAGGTTTTTGTAACTTGCACATTTTGCACAATGCGTTTGAACATGTCTTAAGTGTTATGGGGTCTGATGTATCTGAACTTGCAATTTTGGTG
Source organism: Meconema thalassinum (assembly GCA_946902985.2). Taxonomy (NCBI): domain Eukaryota; kingdom Metazoa; phylum Arthropoda; class Insecta; order Orthoptera; family Tettigoniidae; genus Meconema; species Meconema thalassinum. The sequence goes on along the minus strand of OX336393.1, from coordinate 174,406,780 downwards.
TACAATTTCTTAGACTATCCGAGTAGATTTGAAGTTTATGAGAAATCTCAAAAAGACAATAAGGTGCCATGTCATGCCTCTTTAAAACATGTGTGTTCTAGATGGCTTACACTAGGTCCTGCAGCTGAAAGATTACAAGAGCAGTGGCCAGCACTCTCTACTTACTTTCTGAAAGTTCTGCCACTTAAAAAGGGAAAGGATGCTGAAAAATTACTGCAAGCAAAATGTTATCAGGCTAGTGCTAGTGCTCTAAAAGATGATACATTCCCTTCTCAGATTGCATTTGTAGTACAGTATATAGTGCAAGTCTTTTTGAAAGATTTTCAAAAGTATTTCAATTACAGCAACCTATGATACATGTTCTGTATGAAGAAGTGTCAAATTTATTCATATTGCTCTTGAGTAGGTTCTGCCTGGCAGAAGCATTGAAGAGTACCAGTGAATGTTTGAAAGAATCTCTTCTTCTTCTTCTTCTTCTTCTTCTTCTTCCTCCTCCTCCTCCTCCTCCTCCTCTTCTTCTTCTTCTTCTTCTTCTTTTGAGACCACAAAGGATCACTTTAGCCAACCATTAGTTCGTCGACTTGTAGGAACTGTACGAGCCTTGCGGTCCTCCCAGTACTTCTTCATGCGTATTGATCGTCTTGCCCGTTCTTCGGCGGAAAATATTCTTGTAGGAATCTTCTTCTTTGTGAGTGGAAAATGAAACGTCATATTTTTAAGTGCTGTAGTTAAACTTTTCTTATTTGCAGCATCCTCCGTTGTTAGGCCAATTTCCATCAAGTCCTCTCTGATTTCATCATGGATGGCAAAAATTTTATGGAATTGAAAATTGTTGACATAGGGAAGAGTGCTGAACATCTCCTGATCGATAAGAGCTGTAGTGAACTGCAAGTATTGAAGTTTCATCAAGAGGCGCGGAAGCATTATCAAGAGGTAGCGAAGTACGTACTTAACAAGTCCATCCTTAGTACTGGAAAGTATGCCAAGTACTTGAAATGCTTGCAGCCTCAGTCCATCAAAGAAAGTAAGTCTCTGATGAGCATTGTCTTTGTTTACAAAATGTTGCAGCTGCCTTTGAAAGATGTGTACGAAGAGGAGCTTCGCGATGAATGGAAGCTGTTGCAGCTAGAAAATCTCCCACATTTTGAGGAAAGTCCAAGGATTGACCATTTTTGGCATCAAATTTTTGAAATTTTAGACTTGAGTGGGCAGGCAAAATATCCACTTGTGAGCAAAGTTGTGAAAGCCATCCTACCAGCAGCTCATGGAAGCTCAGATGTGGAACGTGGATTTTCGGAATCAAGAAGTCAACTTGTGGCAGATAGAGCCGCAATGGAAGAGCGCACCCTGAATGCTCGACTGAACATTCGTGACGGTATGAGGGAGTTCGGTGGGCGGGCTGAAGCGGTTCCCATCACAAAGGCACTTCTGAAAGCGGCAGCTGGCGCTCGCAGCAAATATGAAAACTATTTAGAGGCTAAGCGCAAGGAGGCAGAGGAAGAGCAAAGGAGAAAGGAAGAGGCGGAGGACATTCGGCGTAAGCAAGAAGAGCAGGAAAAAACTCAAGTTAAAGAAAGAAAGGAGCGGAAAATTACAGGAAGATTTCAGGAAGGCAAAAGAAGCGGAAGAAGAGGAGAGACAAGCTTCTGATTACCTAATTGATGAGGCCAACCAAAAGCTAAAAGCTGCTTTGGTAAAGGGTGATCTGGAAAGTGCAAAAATTGCCCAAGGTATGCTCGAAGGTGCCCGCAGCATGCGATCCCGGGCCGAAGATCTCCACAATAGGCAGGCAGAGCCACTAAGGAAGAAAGTCGAGAAATGCACCTCCACCCTACTTGAAAAGCTCTTCAAGAATCATGGGAAACGTCGGCGTGATGAAAACAGCGACGATCCAGATGACCCTGACATTTGAATTTATTTTTAAGACTGATGACAACTTGTGAATTTTATCTTAAGACTGATGATATCTACTTTTCTTTTTATGTGGCAGTACGACAGTATTATTTGTTTTAGGTGTGTGTTTTTTTCTAGTAAGGAGTCTTAAGTCTATTATAACATAAACATTGTTTTATCTTAAGACTAATGATATCTATTTTTATTCTTATGTGTCAGTATGGCAGTATTATTTGTTTTAGTTTTTTTTCTAGTAAAGAGTCTATTATAACATAAACATTGCTTTGTTTTCAACATTTATATTTTTGTTTTACGATTTAAATTTCTTGAGTGTTACATTGATTTTCCAATCCATTATTTCCAAGTGTCGTCTCTAACTACATGAAAAATGACAAACAGTACTCAGAGATATTAACATAGGCGCAATTTGGTCGACATTTTTGGGGGGGGCTAATTTATTTTTCAGATACACATTCTTAAAAATGTTGTCTATTTCAGTACAGTTTTGTCACATTTTTGGGGGGCTATGGTTGCGCCAACAGATATTAACAAACGTTAAAATTATGAACCAGATATACGGCCATAAATGTGAATAATGCTATGAATTTACTCACTATTTACTCACTTTTTCATACAAAAACTCACCTTTTTTTTTCACTTTTTTGAAAAAAAAAACTCACTATTTCACTATTTTTGGACGAGTGAGTGGATGGGAGCCCTGAAGATATACGGTCGAAAATGTACATTAATCCATATTTATATGAATTTATAGGCCTACACTGCAAAACCTTATTGTAACGTAAACACAGAGGAACGTGTGTACAACGGTGTGAACTACCGTATGTGTCCTTCCAATTTGTATTTAAGAATACAATCATATTCACCATATCCTCATGCAAACGATTTCGCTTGAGTCACTAGTGTTCTAACCTTGGAGAAAAGTCATTCACAACATAAATATTTCCTCGTAAGTATAGCGAGTGTTGGGAATTTTGCCGCATTGTGTCCTATATCGCAGTTACGGATCGTGACATCACCGTGGAGAGTCGAGTCCTTCGCACGAGTTACTCGTACATGCTCGGTACCGCCAGGCCCGATTCTCACAAGTCCAAGCGTCACTCGCGCACATCACTAGTGTACATAGGCATTGGCGTAACTACTCGCACGTAACAGGGGCGTATCCATAAATTAATATCGAAACAAAGTGAAACATTTCTACATATGAAAGGCAAATATTACGATCTCATTGCCGTATCTCGGTAACATTTTTTCACAGAGGCAAGGGTTCACAAAATTCAGTTTCTGACAGGAGAAAAATAGGGATTGGAAAAAAAACACATCCTAAATCTCTTGAGTTTCAAATGTGAAACTTGACATTCACACTCTTTGATAAATTTCAAGGGATACGTCCCAAAAATTTTTGATTTGATATATTTTTAGTCGTGAAAACGTGTGTGTCTCTGAAACTGCTTGAGCGATAAATCTCAAACACAAAAAAAAAAACTTTTCTAGCATTCACTTCTGCAGCTCCCTTGCTTTCTCTGTAGACGCGAGTGGTACGCTATCTCTTGGCGAGTGTGCGAATCAGCTGTAGCTCAAACTTCCACCAATCATAAACCGGCATTCTAGTATCTATGCTATATGTGGGACTTAACGTTATAGGCGGAGAACATCATGCATAGGCTTTCAATCACCGAAGAGCAGCGGAGAGAGTGGAAGCTAATATCAAGTAGCTCTGATATGACTGTTAATTAATGCTTAGCCTCCAATAAAGATTGTTCACTCATAGTGTTCTTTTCAAACACATTGACACTAATCTAAATATATATTGGTCAGGGTCAACCAACATGGCCAATCAATCAATGTAACTAATCTCTTTCTTCTAATAATGTAATAATATTCGGGGTCGATATAGCGTTTAAACACGCAAAGAAATAAGAAATACAATAGCCTACTTTTAATACTTGCTTGTGTACATGTAAGCAAGTTTCCTTTACCTGCATCTCTCGCACAGTATCCAAGACTACTTTCAAGAGGAAAAATACCCCTCACAATGCTTAATATTCTTCTGCTCCATTCTTTTCTTCTTGCATTTTCTTAAAACATCTTTTTCTACATCAGCATACATCAAGACATCATGACCATACATCCAAAACATTTCATCTTATTCCTTTTCATTCAAAGTCGTCCCACATATACAATCAAAGAAGAAGAAATAAATAAATAACTCAATTCACTCTCAACGAGCCTACACATATCCTCTCCAACAAGCAGACTTCTCCTAACCATTCTCAGAATATAACATTTTTCATTCTCAACAAAAATAGATAACCTCTCCATCATTATACTTTCTCCATAGTAACTCTTCAACCAATAAGCAGTCACAAAACAACACACTATCTTAAAAGGAATATAGAATAACCTACATCAAGGAGACTTAATTGGGCAAAGCCCCCTGTCACCTATTGCTGGGTCACCACAGAGTATCTAGCTAGCACACAGCACTAAACTCCCTGCAGCAGCCCAGCATGAGGTAGCCATGCTTCTAACATAAAAACTAAATATAATACTAACAGAAAACATGGGGGTGAACACTGTAACAAAATAAATTCGGTTACAACGTTGTTTGCATCATAATGTACCTGTGTATTCACTGCTTACTGTACCATATACTTTTACTGTAGGCCTATATCAGTATACATGGTTAAGTAGAATGAAGTAGAAGATAAGACTGAAGATAAAACTGTAACCTTTTTTCCACTAGGAGTTTGAGGTCAATGTAACACGGAAAAATAAACACTTCATCGTACAACTAATGTTAAAATAAGATCCGCAAATATGCCTCACGCACTGGCAAATGTTTAATGTTGTCTACCTGTAACTCAATAGATTCTGGGACAGGAAGAGAGCACGATTTCAGCTGTTGCATAGTCACGAAGGTGGTAACCGATTTCGTGTTTGAATTTTCCCTCTTGTTTTGTCTCTTCGTACAGTACATCCATGATTGTCGTACGAAGAAAGAAAGAAAGAAAGAAAGAAAGAAATAAAGTGATAAACCTCGGAATTCAAAGTTATCCTAACCTAACTTATTTGCAAGGGCATATTTGGATGGATTTGCTCCACACCGTACGTACTTGTTGCTGTTGCTCCAGATACCATTTCCATTATTGCTTTCGGTACGTGTGGTGATGGCTATCTTGACTTCTTCGTCAATTCGATTTCTGGCGAGTTGTTGGTATCAGTGTTGCCAACTTGTGGATTTCCACCTACATTTAGGGAGATTCAGTTGTCCCAGAGGAAAAGTTGGGAGGACACAAGTGTCGGGGAATTTTAGGGGGGAAATTGTTTTTTGAGGATTTGGGGATGTTTAAGTATTAATTTTATTCGTATTGGATGCTTGGCCTTACTACTGTGTTAGATTTATCTTACTTTTACTGTTGGTCAGCTAGGCTCAAACACTTAGAGCACGCGCACACTGGGGACACTTTGTCGCGGGACTGTTGGTCTTCTGTATTATCGTATTGAAGTGCACACACTGGGGATACAAGTATCGCTTGCCTCTCAATATCCACGGAGTTCCTACACAACAGACATGTAGGCTATATTCATGTATATATATATATATATATTGTGCCCTTTTAGCAAGAAATATGCCAATCACAGTATACCAGCGTAGCTCAATTCGGGATTTTCGGGGCAGCGGTAAGTTCCCCCACTCTGTGACTCACATATTTTGGATTAATTAGAGGATACACTTGCAAAAATAACAACAAAATCAACTCCTATTTTAACACATTTAATTTATCAAAAATTATGGCGCTACAAACAATTAAACAATTTAATTACTGACCCATAATCATCTACTTGTTCCAAATGAACAAGGAATAACAATATAATAAAACAAATATTGTATTAAAACATATGGTTTCCATATAAACCAACAATTCCTAATTATTTTTACTTCCATAAAGCATCAACTGTGAGTTTCATATAACTCCGAGCTCTTTTGGCTCAATGCTTTCTGTAATAATGGTGTCACTCTTTGTACACCTCAAATACTACTTTTTATATATTTACTTAATCATCAAACAAATGTATAATTACATTTAAAATTACATGTTAATTATCTAACTCAATATTTTGGGCATTTTTCACATGTTTTCAGCTGTTATCATCTCTCTCTAGTTTCACAAATACATTAAGGTAATCAGGAAATTACTTGTGTACTCCAGAGTATGAAGATACTTGACACAGTCAAAACTATGGTCACTCCCGAAACCTAGTTGCCTTCAATTAACTCGTGGAATCCTACTTCCATACAACATTACAATAGGGATTGTTATTTATCTCATTTGTCTTATAAGACCATTATCACATAAAAAAAACTACGATATGAACAGGCAAGCGGAAATATCAATCTACAAGGACCACGGTTCAACGCCCGGGTCGTTAACAACTTTAAACACTCCTGGTGTATTCATTACTCCTTACAAGACGGCCTCCAGACACCCCTCCTACTCCGAGGGTCTGACCGTGAAACTTGAGAGTTATTTATGACTATGCGGGAACCCTCCCGTCTAGCCTAAGATAGAGCTCTCTTTAATGCTTTTACAAAACACAAACCTTTCATTCTCAGTTCTTTAGGGAGACCTGGCATTCTACTCTTCGTGTACATTCAACCATATTATTGGGCTCATAAACCACATTCGTAATCTTGGCGTTTATTAATTATGAAAGGTCCTCATTGATTGGGGAAGAGTAATTACACATTCTACGACGAATAATAAAGGGGCTTTCACAATTTGAGGATTCTGAGTTCGAATCTCTTCACATGCCTCGGGAACCTTTCCCATATAGAGGACTATACAAAATGCGATTTAAAGTCAGCCTAAAGCTTATAAGACCTACGCTCAATACCATACATTTGCTCCCTTTCAATAACATACACAATGCCTCGTGATACTACGTCACAAATAGAGGACTTATACCAAATCTCAATTCGCTACAATCAAAAAGGAAGATTGTAGTTTTACGTGACCGTGAATCTTGTGATTATGAGCCACGGGACCTCCTTTTTACGTGGAATCCGAACCACAGGACATGGCATTTCACTTCGAAAATCTCACATGCATTGACCGGGAATCGAACCCGGACCGCCTTGGTGAGAGGCATACAGCTAGACCGCTGAGCCACCACGCCCCTCGTCGCTACAATCAACTACCTCTCATAAGTAATTTACCAAGTACATTGACTTTAACGCGTTCCTAGCGTGACATTTTACTTTAATTGCGCTCTTTTTGCGCTATACATTTTTAAGCCTAGCGTCATCCAAAGAACTGATAATATCATATTAACAATTGATACACATCTCAATTTTTCACAAGCTCAAAAGCTATTTCTTTCATATCTCAAATTTACCTTTATTTAAATATCTTTCATGATAATTATTAATTTTTCGCTTGCTCTTATGACAGTCGTTAAATACATTAACATTTTATTCATATATTTCCTCTACTGGATTTATTCTTTACATAATTATTTATAGTTTCTCAAATTTCTATTTTTGTTCAGACCGCGTTTTTGTTTATTCAGTATTTATTTATTTAAACACATCCCTTTTACTCAAAAACTCCGGTGGATTTGTACACAACCATTTCCTGACACCAAAATATAATGAAATTCATTACTCACATGTTTTTAAGGTCATCCCATGACCTTTATCCTTGTGCGGCGTTTCATTTTGGCCCACTTTAAAATTTACTCCATATTATAGTAATTCATCTTATGTACAAACACTTCTTGACACATATTTAATACACTTAACATTGACGACATTTTTAATACACTGGTGTATCCCTTTAGAACACACAATAAACACTAAAAAATATTATTTTTACACACAATCTTGATCGATTTACACTTCACAACTTTTGATCACTAGGCCGTATTTTCTTAGCCTATCACACGTGACCTCTTAATTTCCCGTTTCCAAGGGTGAAATTTATTCAATGTCGGCTTCCTATCCTGCAGAATACGAAAGTCTCGAAACATCTACTTTTCCCTGGAATCCTAATTCTTCGAATCCTATTCTGGATGACCGGCTATTTCTCTAGCTTGAACGGCTTCCCTTTTTAGATCTAGTTTATCGATCCTAGTGAAAGTCTGTTCGGATCGAGGTCCCCTCGATAACCTATCGATGATCGATGGATTTATTTTATAGCAGCTAGTACTTCTCGAGTCTAGTGCTGTAGAATAGTTCGTCTACTTTCTGGAGATAATGTCTATAGTCTCCGTTCTTCTTTATTTATTCGGTTCTCGCACCCCTACGTTTCTGAAATACGTTGCGAACCTTACTCTGTTTTTCCCTATTTGGGTCCTTTAATTTAGATAACTGTTTATCTTCCTGTTATGGTACTTCCGTACGTTATGATTTATTCGGTCATTTATTTAAAGACCTATCGCCTTAAGTCCAACGTTCGCAGCCTGCTCTGACTATATTTTACGAACTTTCCACTGTAAACTTGTGTACTGTCGGACCTAAATCCTGTAACTAGGATTTTCCTAATTTTTCAACACGGCGATACTTTAATATTTCTTCTTTACAACTCCTTATGGAGGCAAGCAAGTTGTTAATACTGCGACGCCTATGGCTATCGGATATTAATTCTGCGGTGTAATACAGCGTTTCTCCCCTCAAGGAGTACTGGTAACTGTCTTCGATGTGACGCAGAGTGACGCCCCACACGGCTGTCTGAATACTGATGCGTAGCAACGCCCCCCTCGGGCTGTTTGGAACTGCTTGTACTGATGCGTAGTAACACCCCCTCGGGCTGTTCGGAACTGCTTGTACTGATGCTCCAGCGTCACGTCCCCTGGACTGTCTGAGACTGCATGATTGGCTTGGTGAGGCCAGGAGTTTTATACCTTTTCGCTACAAAAAGATAAGACTCTAGCCCTTTTCGTGCCCAACTTTTAAAATAATGGTTGCACCATTATAAAAATTATACCTTTAAAAAGCCCGTCTTCTCAATGTTAAATAATCTCATTGCGCTTAAGAATCGATCGTGCAATTCGGAGATATTAATTAATTTCTCGTCCTCAACTGTGTGGGTGTTGCTGTTCATTTGCATTCTCCCCTCTCTACAGGCCTTGGTAAATCCCCGATGACGTCTACTTGCGTTTGCAGTTTTTTCCTGTGCAATATTTAAAAGGTTTTTCTTTACACAAAAATCTCTCATTCGAAATGATTCACCGTACTGTAATTGTTTACTTATTTTTATACTCGTAAACAGGTTAAATTTAATTATTCTTCTTCTGGCGCATAGGCGGTGTTGTCGTTTTTCAGCAAGCTAAGCTCGATTTCCGAGTCAGGCTTCCTTGTCTAATAGTGGGAATTTTCCACTCGGTTATTAATACTCATGACTAGCTCCTTTCTGAATGTCAAGAGGGGTGATCTCATCTCTCGAACACCTGGTCCACGCCGCTTGCACAACGTTAGGCTAGCATCTTGGCTTGATCTTTCTCTAAGTTACATTAGAAACTGTACGTTTCTTTCATTTCTTCCCCAAATACATGGATTCGACCTCCTTGGACCCTATGGCACATGGGTTCATCTCTCCCCTCCTTAGGTAAATAAATTTTCGAAAAATTTTGAGGAAATTTATTTCAATTAATCTTATCTGTCTTTATTCGTCGAAGCCATCATAACGTTGTCCGTACCTTCCGTTGTTTTTATTTCTTTAAAGTCGTATCCGGTAATTGTGTAGGTCGGGTACGCTCTGTCCCTACCCTTTCTTTTTCCTTTATTCGTCTGGGCTTTAAGTCCCCAGAACCTCATTCTTCCTTACGGGTTTGGTCTATCCCTACCCGTTTCCTTATTTCATCATTCTCCTTTCTTAAATTGAAATTTTCTTCTTCAATAAACTCAATTATTTCTTTGATTTCCCTATACAACTTCTCCAATTCGCACTCGAATGCTTGAGCTCTATTTTCTATTTCTTCATTATTTTTGTTTATGTCAAAAGCGGATTCATCTCTAAATGTTTCCATAACCAGGGCTTGTTCATTTGCTTCATCGAAATCTTCGGGAGGGTAATATAATTTCAAATTTGCTGAATTCATGGTCACTTCTTGATCCGTTTCACAGTGCCGAATTCTATATGCGTTATTCCTCAAATCTCTGATTATTTGATACGGTCCGTGGTACATTTTCTGGAACTTTTTGTACACACGGTTCCCTGGATCCGAAATGGCTGGTCTTTTTACGAACACCATTTCTCCTGCCAATAATGGTCGATGATACCTCTTATGCCTATTTCTTCTTTGCCTCCTGTCGGCTTGAGCTTTTAGATGCTCAAAGGCTCTTCTAATGCGTACATCTCTTCCAGGCTGAGCGTCTGCTGACCTAGGAATTACCAGACTCCAAGGTCTCTCTGGTTGCTCATTCCGATGTAACGTTATGGGTATCTCTCCCGTGGATTCATGGATTGTATTATTTATACAAAATTCGAGAATATCCAAGATATCTATCCATTTCCAATTTTCTTCGGCACAGTATATTCTACAGTACTTGGCCGTCTCCCTCATCACTCTTTCTACAGGATTTGCCTCAGGATGGCGAATACTTGACAAAATCTGACGTATTCCAAGTCTTTCTAATTCTCGTCTGAACTCTACACTGGTGAAACAACTGCCGTGATCCGACAACAAATTCTCAGGTTTTCCCAGAATCGGTATCACTTTTTCTTTCAATCGTTTTAACACCTGTTTGGTACTAGTCTTCTGTATGGGAGCAAGGACAACCATTTTAGTGAAGACATCCATAGCCACCATTATGTGTCGATTTCCTCTTCTTGCCTTTGGCAAAGGTCCAAAGTTATCAATAGATATGATTTGACCTGGCCTTTCGGGCAACAATGGTATAGGCTTTTGCCTCATCAGAAATGCATTTGGTTTGATCCTTTGACATAGATCACATGTCTTTAACGTGTCCCTTACAGTTTCTCTCAGTCTCGGCCATACAAATGCTTCTTTCAGCATCGAGACTGTTTTGTCGACTCCCATATGTCCGAACGATCTATGGGCTAACCATACTATTTTCCTCTGCAAAATTGCAGGTACAACAATCCTTAATTTTGTATGGTCAGAGTCCACAAACTTATATAATAATCCATTATAAAACGTGTAGTCTTGAGCTATCTTATTAGCTTCCGTGTACGCTGGTGTTCCCCTTATCAAGCTTCCCTCAAGGAAAGATATGAGCATGTTCATCCATGGATCCTCCCGTTGTCTTTGACTAATGCTTCTTAACTCATTAAGAGTACGCTGATCCCTGTCTTCCAAATCTATAGCCATTACTTCCTCTTCTATGGACTCTGGCTGTCTACTTAAGTAGTCTGGAACTATATTTTCTTTTCCTGGGCAGTACTCTATCTTGACATCAAACTGTTGAATGTATAAAGCCCAACGCATCAACCTTTGACTGGATAAATCAGTCTTCATCAAAAAGGTTAAGGCTTTATGATCCGTTCTTAAGATGACCTGAAACCCATATACGATCTTTCGCCAATATTGCAGCGCGTGCAATATCGCTAACAGCTCGATTTCGCTGATCGTATAATATTTCTCGTGTGGCTTCAGTCTCCGACTTGTGAAAGCTAGATAGTTTTTCTTATCAGGGTTTTCCGGGTTTTCCTGATATAGCATTGCCCCTATTCCAATCTGGGATGCATCTGTTTGAATGATAAATCTCTGATTAAAATCAGGATATCCTAGCTTCACGAAATTTAAGAGCATTTCCTTGGCCTCCACGAATGCTTTTTCTGTTTCCTCCGTCCATTTCCACTTGCCCCCCTTCTTCAGAAGGTCCTGTAGTGGTGCAACAGTTTTCGTGTATGACGGACAATGTCCTGAGAAGAACCCAATCAATCCCAAAAACTGGCGAACGTTCTTCACCTTCAAAGGTCTTGGAAAATCCCTTATCGATTCCAATTTGCACGGATTTGGTTTAACACCATCCTTGTCAATCACATGCCCTAAAAATGTTACTTGTCTTTGACAAAAATTTGACTTCTTTAAATTTATTTTAAAATTAGCCTTTCTTAAATCTTCCAAGAGTTCCTTCAGCTTTTCTACATGTTCCTCAATATTCTCCGAGGTAAGCAAAATATCATCCACATAACAGATAGTAGTGCACTCTTTCACTTCCTCTGACAGGTTTCGATCAAGCGCTCTTATTAATGCAGATCCGGCGGTCTTCAATCCAAACAGACATCTTCTAAAACAATATGTTTGTTGGTCGAACTGAAATCCAGTCAACAAGCTGGTTTTCTCTTCCAGTTCGAGATGATGATACGAAGAAGTCATGTCAATATTTGTGAAAATCTTCTTGCCTTTGAACTTCCTCAGTATTTTTTTATGGGTGGTGCCGAATCATTTTCTGGTATGATTTTTGCATTTAAATTTCTGGCATCTAAACACACCCTTACTGAGCCATCCGGTTTACTCACAATCACTAATGGACTAACATATGGTGTCGCCATCTTTTCTATAACACCTGCATTCATCATCTCCTGCAGTGTTTTCTTAGTTTGTGGGTAATGTTTTTCCGCAACCGGGTATGGTTTTTGTCTGAACGGTGCCCAATCATTGACTTGGAACGCATATTTAAAATTTTCAATCTTCCCTGGCTTGGAATCAAATACGTCCCTAAAATTCAATAATAATTTCCTTAACTGTTCCTTATTTTCGAGGTTGACTTTAGCTTCCTCCACTTTTCCTGACAGGTTGGTCTCGAACTCAGTTTCCAAATTATCTTCGAGTTCTATGTTGAGGACTTCAAATATCTTTTCTATGTCCTTATAACCTTCCTCAATTACTTCTTCCATATGCCATACCTGTTCTCCTATTTTCACTTCCTGTTCCTGTAGGTTAATGTTTTGTTCATCCACATCCTCTCTTTGAATTCTAATGCAATTTTGCGCTAGGTCTATAATGACCTTGTTCTCACGGATAAAATCAATACCTAATATGACATTATACGGTAATTGATTTACCAGCAAAAAGCACTGCGAAATTTCAGCGTTACCCATGATCAGATCAATGTATACCTGAAATTTGCATGTTAAAGATTTTTCAGGGATAATCCCCTTAATCTTTACACTTGATGTGGGAATCTTTAATACTCGGCCCCTTGTTTCCAATTCATTTAGAAGGGTTTGTGTAATTAGACTTATTGTGGATCCGGTATCAATTAATGCTCTGACCAGTAATCCTTCTATCCTTAACATAATTATAGGTAGTTCTCTTTTAACAGGTGGGATTCCTTCCACATCCTCGTTAATTAGCTCATCTGGTCTTGCTATCCAATTCACAATTTCTACCTCCTCCCAGCTCCTGGTATGTTTCCACTTTTGACAATTTAAATTTGGAGTTTTTTTTTATCCTGAGGGCTTCCTTTCCCCTCATTCTTTAATTGAGCTTGTAGTTCCAAGCTTTGAGCTCCGTCTAGTCGGTCGGGTGATTTCCGGTTCTTGATTGCCTCACTCCAACGGACTTTTTGCCTATCAGGTTCATCTGGTCGTTCGTTCATATAACGAAGACTTTCCTGATATCTTTCCTCTATTTCGGCCCGATATTCATCATCCCTATCCTCTGGCCTTACATTCCTTCTGGGATAATTCTCCCATTTCTTTCTGTTTTCTTGCCTTTGATGGTTATTGTTATAGGATCGGCTCTCTTGTTGCCTATAACCCGTATTCCTAGGATTTCTTCCTCGATATCCTCCTCTGTAATATGGCTGTATTCCTCTAGGCTCCTGGTGCCCATACTCTCGACCTAGTCCCTTAGTATCAGTGCTAGTGGACTGATTCCTGGTCGCTGGTTTTTCTCTGGTTTCCTGACTGCTGGCCATATGTACTTGCTCAGTCTGTCTTTGATGCCGAGGAGTTACGTGCGAAGTCGTCATATCTAATTGACGTAATACACTCTCCACTTCCACAGCACTTCTGGCTTTGGATGAGATTAACAGTCTCTGAATCTCATACGGAAGTTGTCTTGCAATGGCGGCACACAGGTCGTTTTCTGCCGGAGCAATGTCGAGTTCGCGGAATTTACACAGCTGAGCGGTGAAAAATTCCGAGTATTTAGTAGGTGCATTCGTACTGTACTTCCTAGAGTACAGATCTAGCCTTAAATTCTCTTGGACGTCTGCTGCCCAATATCGTTTTAAAAATGCTTCCCTAAAGCCTTCCACCGTATCTAAAGGTGTACCTGAAGCTTCTGAACCAGGTGAGACAATCACCTGCCAACAGCTTTTCAATAGCTCTCAGTCTCCGATCCTGAGGAACTTTCATTTCGTTTAAATACTCTGCAACTTCCTTTAGCCAGTATTTTGGAGTAATAGACATCAACAAGAGTGAAAGAGAAGGAGACACCGTGGTGGAATGAGGAAGTGAGGAAAGCAGTGAAAGAAAAGAAGTCTGCATGGAAAAAATGGAACCGAGATCAAACAGAAGAAAGCAAAAGGAAGTATCACGACAGCAAACGGAGGTGTAAGAAAGTGGTAGGAGAAGAAAAGTTGGGAAGAATTTACACGAAGAATGGAAACAGATGTAAGTGGCAGTAAAAGGATGCTGTATGGGCTTCTAAGAAGTAAGAGGAAAGAAAGGGTTACTACAAAGCTGGTGAAAAAGGAAGACGGAGAGTTGTTAACACACCCGGAAGAGATAAAGGGACGATGGAAGGAGTATTTCGATAAGCTATTGAACGTGAGCAATTGTACTGGTGAGATCGAAGTGACACAGCCTGACGACTCTATAACAGAAGATGATATAACAATGCTGGAGGTAGAATTAGCAGTACAGAAGATGAAGATGGGAAAAGCAACAGGGGTGGATGAGATCAGTGTAGAAATGATAAAGGCTGCTGGACCTGTTGGTATGCAATGGCTGTATCGACTGCTAAAGTGTGTGTGGAAACGGAAATGTGTACCAGAAGACTGGGTGAAAGGGCTAATAATACCAGTGTTTAAGAAAGGGGACAAGAAAGTGTGTGATAACTATAGAGGGATCACCCTCATATCACAGATAGTAAAAATACTGGAAAGGATATTAGAAAGAAGAATGAGAAGAAAGGTGGAAGGAGAGTTGCAAGAGGAACAGTATGGCTTCAGGAGTGGAAGATCCACAGTGGACCCAATCTTTAGCTTGAGGCAGGTGATGGAAAAGAACTGGGAATATGGAGAGGATTTGATCATGACTTTCATAGATCTAGAAAAGGCATATGATAGTGTCCCCAGAGAGAAGGTATGGGAAACCATGGTTAAGAAGAGACTGGGAAGAGAAATGTTGGAAATGGTGCAAGCAATGTACAACAACTGTGTTAGCAGGGTTCTGACCCCTGTTGGAAAGACAGATTGGTTTAGGAACAAGACTGGACTAAGACAGGGGAGTGTGCTGTCACCTCTTTTATTCATAATGGTAATGGATGAAATTGTAAAGGAAACAAAGGAAGCATATGGACATAAAGAAATGAAGTTACTATTATTTGCAGACGATATTGTGGTCTGGGGAAGGAACACCGAAGAAGTGCAAAAACAACTAGATGCACTGAACGAAAATATTCAGAAGTATGGCCTGAAAATCAGTATAGAGAAAAGCAAGACCATGGTGATGACAAGAGGGGAAAGACAAGGAAAGGGCATTGTGAAAATTGGAAGTCAGAGTTTGGAAATTGTGGACACGTTCAAATACCTAGGAAGTGAATTGATGCAAACTGGTAGGTTGGACATGGAGATTGGCAGGAGGGTACAGCAGAGCAATGCATTCTATCAAAGTGTAAGAACACTTGTTTGGGATAAGGAAGTACCAAGGAAAAGCAAGGAGGTAATGTATAAAATGTACTATGTACCCATATTAACGTATGCAGCTGAGACTTGGACCCTGACGAGCAGGCAAGAGAGTAGAATCCAAGCCAGTGAAATGAAATTCCTAAGAAGTATGATAGGTAAGACAAGGAAAGACAGAGTGAGGAATGAAGATGTTAGGAAGGAAGTTGGGATGGGAAAACTAAATGAGAGAATTGAGAAGAATAAACTAATGTGGTTTGGACATGTAAAGAGGATGGAGGAAAATAGAATACCAAGACAGATGCTGGAGGCGAAGTGCAAGGGTAAGAGAGCAAGGGGAAGACCTAGAACAAGGTGGATTGATTCAGTGAAGAACAGCGTGAGAAAAGAAATCTGGACTGGGACAAGATCGTGGAAGAAGAATGGTGGAAGGAAAGAGGGAAGTGGAGAAGTGCCATAAATACCCCGACCCGGCAGAAGCTGGATAAGGGGAAATGATGATGATGATGAGACATGTTATTACCCGTAAACTTTACTGGTCTGTCCTCATTCGATTTAATAATGTTTATTATCTGGCCATTTGTCTGATTCATGTACGGGGTTGACATCGCCATCGGATATCCTGGGTTCTTATAAGGGCTCTCCCCTCCTAAGTCCCTCTCCGTATCTGTGCCTTGTTCACGGGAATCCACCCATCCTGTCTTTTGAAACTCCTCCTGATTCTCAAATTCTAACTTCCATTCCCTTCGGGCACTTTCTTCATTAGCCATGAGTTGGATTTCCATTTGACTATTCTTATGTTCAGTCCTCTCCAATCGGGATCTTAATTCATTCTGAATTCTTTTTTGATTCCTTTTACTATCTTCCTCTGCCTTTTTGAGTTGGAATTTCTCATCCCTGTAACTATCCCTGAATTCATTTAGTTGGTCTTCTACCTCTTTCTTAATGACCATGACCTTTTGGTCTATAATTTCTGGCTTAACGTCACCTATGGTATCCAGGCCCTCTCGTATTTCTTTTATTTTCTTCTCCATCTCTCTTTGTCCTTTGACCATATCTACTTTAATTCCTTCAAGTTTTCCCTCAGTTTTCTCTTGACTCTTATATAATTTCATCACTTCATCTTGGACCTGGTTAACTTCAGTATGAGTTTTTCCTACTTGGATCTTTAATGTTCCGATGGTTCCCTGAACATCATTAATACCCTGACTTATTTCATCTATCTTATGGGTATTATCCTCATTTTCTTTCTCTCGTTGTTTTCTTTCATTCTGGAGATGCTCCTCATATAGACCTAATCTTTGATTTATTTCCTCCCCGTGCCTCTTTAAGTTCTCATCTACCTGCCCGGTAAAAAGATCAATCTGCTCTTTCACGCCCTGTATATCTTTGTGATTCTGACTTTCCATATCATCCACTTTGGCCTGAATTTTATCAACCTTTCCCTCGAGGTTTCCTACTTTATCCTCAACCCTTTCAAATCGGGTTCCTAGCTCATTCACACTTTGTTTTATTTCATCCCGGGAGGCCTCACAAATATCGCTGTTAGATTTTATCTGAGCTTCTAATTTTTTCTGCACATCTTGGATCTGGGTTACAAGTTTCTTTTCACATTCCTCTACATTTTCTTTACATGCTTTTTCCATGCTATTTAATTTAGTTTCTATATTACCAAAATTATTTTCCATGGTACCAATTTTATCCTCAATAATTTTAAAATGATTTTGACATTCATTTTGTGATTCTCCCATATTTTTGTTCATAGTATTTATTTGGACTTGCAATCCTGAATGAAATCCTTCATTTTCCTTTTTAATCTCACTTAACTTGTCCCCAAACTTAGTGTCAAAAGCTTGAAATTTGTCATTCATTGTCCCTTCTATTTCAGCCTTCAGTACTCCATTGTTTTCTTTACTGTTGGCTTTCAGAGACTCTAACGTCTCCTTTTTTATCACTTCCATCTGTTCTTTAATGGTTTCCCCACTTTCTGTTTTCATCTTTTCTATCTCGGCCTTCAGTTCCTTATTCATTTTTATACCGTCGGCCTCGATAGCTTCTAATTTAATTCCCATGTTATCACTTTTAGCTTCGATATCTAATAATTTAGTTCCCATGTTAGCACTATCAATTTTTATTGACTCTAAACTTTCATTTATGGATTCGAACACTTTGTTGTTTTCATCCTTTTGGAGACTCAATGTATTGTTTATAGCTCCTAAATCCCTTTTATTTTCACTCTGTTGGCTATCCAACTTATTGTTTATGGCCTCCAAAAGCCGTTGCATCTCTTCACTCAATGCCATCTTATGAGAATACAGTGGGCCACTCATGCAACCACACTAGTACATGCTTGAGAGATGATACTCTGAATCATTGTGTCCCAATTTCTTCAAAAATTTACTTTGGTACGGGTGTTTACTACAACGTACCCTTTTGATAACTTTTATTCAATTTCATAAACCTTTATGGAAGTGTTTAAAATTCAAAATTTCGAAAAACCCTTTTTTTTTTTCAAAAAAATGAAAATTTTGATTTTTCGAGAAAACTCGGGTTTTCCCTAGGAAAACTCAGCCCTGCGTACTGGGCGCCATGAAAGATAGATAGGGGGGTTGATTTGATATATTAATTCAGGGCTGCTCGGTATGAGTTTCCAGGGTCCCATGCGGTCAGTTAATATTTTACGTTGTAGCTCTTCCTATCATTACTTTAATTTACATGATATGACCGTCTTAAGTGTTCCTCTAGTTATTAATCCAGCACATTACTTCTATGCCCCCCCATGTGCCCTTTTAGCAAGAAATATGCCAATCACAGTATACCAGCGTAGCTCAATTCGGGATTTTCGGGGCAGCGGTAAGTTCCCCCACTCTGTGACTCACATATTTTGGATTAATTAGAGGATACACTTGCAAAAATAACAACAAAATCAACTCCTATTTTAACACATTTAATTTATCAAAAATTATGGCGCTACAAACAATTAAACAATTTAATTACTGACCCATAATCATCTACTTGTTCCAAATGAACAAGGAATAACAATATAATAAAACAAATATTGTATTAAAACATATGGTTTCCATATAAACCAACAATTCCTAATTATTTTTACTTCCATAAAGCATCAACTGTGAGTTTCATATAACTCCGAGCTCTTTTGGCTCAATGCTTTCTGTAATAATGGTGTCACTCTTTGTACACCTCAAATACTACTTTTTATATATTTACTTAATCATCAAACAAATGTATAATTACATTTAAAATTACATGTTAATTATCTAACTCAATATTTTGGGCATTTTTCACATGTTTTCAGCTGTTATCATCTCTCTCTAGTTTCACAAATACATTAAGGTAATCAGGAAATTACTTGTGTACTCCAGAGTATGAAGATACTTGACACAGTCAAAACTATGGTCACTCCCGAAACCTAGTTGCCTTCAATTAACTCGTGGAATCCTACTTCCATACAACATTACAATAGGGATTGTTATTTATCTCATTTGTCTTATAAGACCATTATCACATAAAAAAAACTACGATATGAACAGGCAAGCGGAAATATCAATCTACAAGGACCACGGTTCAACGCCCGGGTCGTTAACAACTTTAAACACTCCTGGTGTATTCATTACTCCTTACAAGACGGCCTCCAGACACCCCTCCTACTCCGAGGGTCTGACCGTGAAACTTGAGAGTTATTTATGACTATGCGGGAACCCTCCCGTCTAGCCTAAGATAGAGCTCTCTTTAATGCTTTTACAAAACACAAACCTTTCATTCTCAGTTCTTTAGGGAGACCTGGCATTCTACTCTTCGTGTACATTCAACCATATTATTGGACTCATAAACCACATTCGTAATCTTGGCGTTTATTAATTATGAAAGGTCCTCATTGATTGGGGAAGAGTAATTACACATTCTACGACGAATAATAAAGGGGCTTTCACAATTTGAGGATTCTGAGTTCGAATCTCTTCACATGCCTCGGGAACCTTTCCCATATAGAGGACTATACAAAATGCGATTTAAAGTCAGCCTAAAGCTTATAAGACCTACGCTCAATACCATACATTTGCTCCCTTTCAATAACATACACAATGCCTCGTGATACTACGTCACAAATAGAGGACTTACACCAAATCTCAATTCGCTACAATCAACTACCTCTCATAAGTAATTTACCAAGTACATTGACTTTAATGCGTTCCTAGCGTGACATTTTACTTTAATTGCGCTCTTTTTGCGCTATACATTTTTAAGCCTAGCGTCATCCAAAGAACTGATAATATCATATTAACAATTGATACACATCTCAATTTTTATATTATTCTTTCCTTTTGCAATAACTTTCTCTCTTTTCAAGAACATGCCTTTGAACATCATGTCTATACTTTTTATTAAGGCTCTAACGCTCTTATGTTCACATCAATTTATTTTATCTTTATTTAATATTTCCTTACTTGGTTATTATTATTATTATTTCATATCTTTATTCTTTACACAAGCTCAAAAGCTATTTCTTTCATATCTCAAATTTACCTTTATTTAAATATCTTTCATGATAATTATTAATTTTTCGCTTGCTCTTATGACAGTCGTTAAATACATTAACATTTTATTCATATATTTCCTCTACTGGATTTATTCTTTACATAATTATTTATAGTTTCTCAAATTTCTATTTTTGTTCAGACCGCGTTTTTGTTTATTCAGTATTTATTTATTTAAACACATCCCTTTTACTCAAAAACTCCGGTGGATTTGTACACAACCATTTCCTGACACCAAAATATAATGAAATTCATTACTCGCATGGTTTTAAGGTCATCCCATGACCTTTATCCTTGTGCGGCGTTTCATTTTGGCCCACTTTAAAATTTACTCCATATTATAGAAATTCATCTTATGTACAAACACTTCTTGACACATATTTAATACACTTAACATTGACGACATTTTTAATACACTGGTGTATCCCTTTAGAACACACAATAAACACTAAAAAATATTATTTTTACACACAATCTTGATCGATTTACACTTCACAACTTTTGATCACTAGGCCGTATTTTCTTAGCCTATCACACGTGACCTCTTAATTTCCCGTTTCCAAGGGTGAAATTTATTCAATGTCGGCTTCCTATCCTGCAGAATACGAAAGTCTCGAAACATCTACTTTTCCCTGGAATCCTAATTCTTCGAATCCTATTCTGGATGACCGGCTATTTCTCTAGCTTGAACGGCTTCCCTTTTTAGATCTAGTTTATCGATCCTAGTGAAAGTCTGTTCGGATCGAGGTCCCCTCGATAACCTATCGATGATCGATGGATTTATTTTATAGCAGCTAGTACTTCTCGAGTCTAGTGCTGTAGAATAGTTCGTCTACTTTCTGGAGATAATGTCTATAGTCTCCGTTCTTCTTTATTTATTCGGTTCTCGCACCCCTACGTTTCTGAAATACGTTGCGAACCTTACTCTGTTTTTCCCTATTTGGGTCCTTTAATTTAGATAACTGTTTATCTTCCTGTTACGGTACTTCCGTACGTTATGATTTATTCGGTCGTTTATTTAAAGACCTATCGCCTTAAGTCCAACGTTCGCAGCCTGCTCTGACTATATTTTACGAACTTTCCACTGTAAACTTGTGTACTGTCGGACCTAAATCCTGTAACTAGGATTTTCCTAATTTTTCAACACGGCGATACTTTAATATTTCTTCTTTACAACTCCTTATGGAGGCAAGCAAGTTGTTAATACTGCGACGCCTATGGCTATCGGATATTAATTCTGCGGTGTAATACAGCGTTTCTCCCCTCAAGGAGTACTGGTAACTGTCTTCGATGTGACGCAGAGTGACGCCCCACACGGCTGTCTGAATACTGATGCGTAGCAACGCCCCCCTCGGGCTGTTTGGAACTGCTTGTACTGATGCGTAGTAACACCCCCTCGGGCTGTTCGGAACTGCTTGTACTGATGCTTCAGCGTCACGTCCCCTGGACTGTCTGAGACTGCATGATTGGCTTGGTGAGGCCAGGAGTTTTATACCTTTTCGCTACAAAAAGATAAGACTCTAGCCCTTTTCGTGCCCAACTTTTAAAATAATGGTTGCACCATTATAAAAATTATACCTTTAAAAAGCCCGTCTTCTCAATGTTAAATAATCTCATTGCGCTTAAGAATCGATCGTGCAATTCGGAGATATTAATTAATTTCTCGTCCTCAACTGTGTGGGTGTTGCTGTTCATTTGCATTCTCCCCTCTCTACAGGCCTTGGTAAATCCCCGATGACGTCTACTTGCGTTTGCAGTTTTTCCTGTGCAATATTTAAAAGGTTTTTCTTTACACAAAAATCTCTCATTCGAAATGATTCACCGTACTGTAATTGTTTACTTATTTTTATACTCGTAAACGGGTTAAATTTAATTATTCTTCTTCTGGCGCATAGGCGGTGTTGTCGTTTTTCAGCAAGCTAAGCTCGATTTCCGAGTCAGGCTTCCTTGTCTAATAGTGGGAATTTTCCACTCGGTTATTAATACTCATGACTAGCTCCTTTCTGAATGTCAAGAGGGGTGATCTCATCTCTCGAACACCTGGTCCACGCCGTTTGCACAACGTTAGGCTAGCATCTTGGCTTGATCTTTCTCTAAGTTACATTAGAAACTGTACGTTTCTTTCATTTCTTCCCCAAATACATGGATTCGACCTCCTTGGACCCTATGGCACATGGGTTCAATATATATATATATATATATATATATATATATGTATTGTGCCCAACTCTAGGAATGGGTATTCCAAGATTCAGACACCTAGATATCAAGGGAAAGGCTGTAGCCGCTTTTGAAAGTTGATATATTTGAATATCGCGCTACATTGCTTCTCGAAGCATTTGGAAATAATTTACCGATACTTGGATGTCAAGTGACGTAGCGAGTAATAGCAGAGGTGGAGGCTATTTATTGATTAAATAGTTAACTATGGAGTAGAGACTTGAGACTGGGATCAGATTACTGGCACGGCCAAATGAAAGAGAATGCAATTAGTATCAAGTAAATCGGACCAGGGATTCAAGAGATATGAGGATTTCCAGATATCAGGTGATGACGCGTGACCCTGTCAGTTTTGAATAAAAGCCAGCTGGCCGAAGCAACTTCAGCTCATTCTAACACAAGCACTTGGCGAGCAAGTTGCATCTACGCTGAGCCAAGGCACATGGTTGCCGGATCTACGCAGAAGTTCTTTTCAAGTCATGATAGTCACGAAAAGTGCTGCGCTACGAGTTGGAACTTAGTAAGTTTCTGGTGAGGAGAATCACTGAGGTGATTGATTTTTCTACAGACATTGGTGGAAATATTTATATTTCTACAAGGACATATGCTAGACTTTGTCTAGAAAATAATATTTAGTCACAGTCCAGTAATAACTTAATACTTGGATGTTTAAATCCATTCAGTCAGTTTTCATTATTTGTAACTAGTTAACCACTTGGATCTGTCAGTACACTGAAGACTAGTCTATAACGGTGGCGTTCATTAGTCTACGCAAGGGAAACTACAAGTTGCCTAGCGCATGGTAGATGGTGATATAATAAACCATGCCCAGGGAACGATCTTCAGAACAGCCGTTAATTGCTTAGACTGTCAGTGTTTTTCTTGTACTGATAAGATTACAGTGAGTTATGTTACAACTGACATATCTAAGAAGAGATCACTTAGATCTGACCCTATTTAAACAAACTGTTATGGCTTTGATAGAAGCCCATATTAAAATGGAACAACAGTTAATTCAAACGTCGAAAGATACTACCACTATGTCTGACTAGACGGATTGTGGGTATATGATGGCGGCCGATACAAGGATTATACATGCTTGTCCGATAGGGCATGTCTATGGATAAATCTGGTACAGACCAGGTTTACTACACTTCAAGACCATCAAGAAATGTAAGCCACATTTGAATTATATTATGCCTAGCTAATTGGAACAAACTATTTTTTCTGCAGATGACCAACACATTATTTTTCTTCGTATTTAAAGCTTGCAATGATTTACGCAAGACTTATTAGAGTTATTCTGAGCATTTGCAACACTCAGAACAGTTTAGGATCGATGACCGAGCATTTCGAAGATTTATTTGAATATTTCATATTTTTAGGAAACCACGGAAAACAACCGATGTAACTGTAAAAGTTAATAATTTATTTTTGTTGAGGAATGGATATTTTTTCCATATTCGAAGGTTCGAACATGTGGATTCTCACATAATGAGATGATAATTAAACATATTTAAAATAATATAACAAATAATAATAATCCACTAATAATAATAATAATTTTCATAATTTTTCTAAATAATTCTTGGATATTATATTTTCTAATAATCATATGTATTGAGAGAGAGAGCCTATGAAGTAGTTTAATCATTTCTAGTTTGGAACAGGAGATTTTCCGAAGGAGAGTGGTTAGCGCAAGCCCGCATTCAACCAACATTTCAGTCCTGGTTGAACAGTTGATATTTGCATTGAGTAAAGTATATGTTTCAGATAACACGGAGAGGCATGAAACGGGAAGCAATTGATATTTGTATCAAATAGGATATTTTTGTATTTATATAAAATCATGACGTAAATACACTCGAAGGTGAAATAAAGATTTTCATAAGTATGGTAAATTCACGGGTTGAACTGAATGGTAAAATAAAATAAACTTGTAAGTTTATTAATCTTCCAGTGTTGATAACAAGCAGAGGCTTGATTTATTGTATACATTTTGGGAAGAAAATTTATGTGTGGAGTAGTTGAAATGCCATTCCCAGGTGCGCATGTTTAAGTCGCAGGAATGAAGAGGTTTTTTCGAGCATCAATCAAATAGCAGGTTCGATGGCTCAGGTTTATAGTAGGAGTATTGGAACTACACATTTCGTCGGATGAATGACCCGAAGGTTATTTCTTGAAACCATCAGTTCTTATTTCAACCTTGTTTACGAATTCCATTTAGACTTTGATTTTGCTAGAACCCGGATTTGTCATGATAGTAGTTTATTCTTCTTCAGAGGAAGACCTTTGCCGTTGTTGTTGTAATATTGTGTTCTTACACAAATAATAGAATGGGCCACTGCCAATTAAAAATAATTCTTTAACCACGAGTAATTTGAAGGATATTTTCAATCCTAGTGCCATGAACTAAATGAATTCATTATGAAACTACAATTCTAATTTCCGCATTCTGTCGAAGAATTGCAAGTTGTGAAAGTTGCTAAAAATGGCCATAAATATAAATATTTTTTTCATAATGATTCCAAGTGGATAATTGAATAGTTGAATGGTTCAACCATTTATTGATCAAGTTGATGATTCAGAAATCATGTATTTTGTTAGAAACTTGAAGTTCATAATCGAGTCACTTCTCGAATGTTTAATGTCAGAAGAACAATTAATTGTTGTTGTGCTTCGCACAGTTCTTCGATGCTATGCTCAAGGTCAAATACTTTTCAGATGTTATTAATATATGTAAATAATTTGTATGGCTTCTATGATAATAATTTTTTCGACGATATATTTTTGAAACTGGAAAACAAGTGAAAGTTTAAAAATTCTATGAACATTTATTCTACGAGTGTTAATATCATGTAAATATTCAAACAGTGATCTACGATATTTCCAGTATAGACAATTAACTTTGAACTGGAATTAATCATTAATAATTTTGGAACACAGTCTACAGGACTATTAATCGGACTTGTGTTTCCAAAAAGATTGTCAAATGTGTTTGGAAAATATCTGTATATTGTGTGTAAATAAGAGTGTGGATCGCCACACGTGGATGATGCTGCTTTGAGCATCCTTGCAGTCAGATTTTAACTTCAAAATAAACTGAGATAATTTTACCAGATGTGTTACTCCCAATTAAATCTCCTTCTATCCTTATTGTTGCATTGAGCCAAAAATCAGTAAAGCATTTTTTTTAATTTGATGTCGTTTTTGCGATTTGCTTTAACCCATCTGGCGCTCCGGGATATTTTGACTCTCGTGCTGACTGATTATTGGTAAAATGCATATGTGGTCGTGCGGACTCCGGTCTAAACGGGCACATAAAATAAGATAGAGAGAGAAATGGCTTCGAACGTGGGTCTCGATTTAGACATAGTCAATCGCATGCCGATTTAAATTGTGATAATTTTTATAGAAATATTTTGGGAGTTGAGAGATGTCTGGTTTGGATGAATAAATTAGTAGGAAACCCAATTAGTGGGGAAAATTAAAAATTTAACTTGGTTAATAATTAGAATGGGTTTGATTATTTTTGATAATGGCTTAACCATTAGGGCGTCAAGTAAATTCAGTAGTAAACGTTCGATGACTGGACATACACATTATTAGAATCCAGGTGGAGGATATTTGAGAACTTGCATATTTTTCTTGTGATATTGTGGTAAATGTAATTCGTAAAAGTAAAGAATTTTGTTTTTCCATCACGTCGACATTAGGACAAATCTCATTTTATTAGAGTGTTCCAATTAGCTATTCATATTTCTTGTTCTAGTTATAAGCTTGTGTTTGCCACTGTTGTATACCCCTAAGTTTTGAATAATAATTGAAATTATGGAAGAAATGATGAGGATGATGAGGAGTTTGGAGGAGAGTTCAAAAGAGGCTGGACGGCGTGTAGCCGCTATTATGAAAGAAAATACAGAGGCTTTAGAAAAGAAACATAAAGAAAATTCTGATTCTTTAGAAAGTAAACTTAAAGAAAATTCTGATTCGTTAGAAAATAAACTTAAAGAAAGTTTAAATGAGAAACTTAAAGAAAATTCTGATTTGTTGGAAAATAAACTTAAAGAAAGTTTAAATGATAAACTTAAAGAAAATTCTGATTCTTTAGAAAATAAACTTAAAGAAAGTTCTGATTCTTTAAAAGGTAATTTGAAAGAAAATTTAAATAGTAAATTTAATTCAATGGAAAGTAAATTTAAAGAGAATTCTGAAATTTTGAAAATGACACTTGAAAGTAAAATGAATAAATTATGCGAAAAAACACATGAGCTCGAAACTTCATTAGCTACTAACGCAAGTTTAATGGACGAAAAAATTCGCGATGCCGATCTTCGATCCCAAAGCTTAGCTGATAGGATAGAACATGGTCTTAGGAAAGTTGGTGAAGACATGGTCAACCTGGAAGTCAGAGTGAAGAAGGAGAGTAATGAGATGGGAATTCTAGTTGTTCAACGTTTAACGGAACAATTCAAAGAACTTGTCATGGGAGAAATAAGAGAAGGTGTGATTAGTGAATTGCAAACTGAAATCAAGACCACAGTTGTCAAAGAAATTAAAGACACACTCAAGCTGGAGAATCAAGAGGGAATCAAGGAGATTAGGGAATCTTTGTCATCCCATATTGAAGTAATTGCCAAAGATATCCAAGCAACTCAGAAGGACTTATCAGATATGACAGGGTCATTGAAAAGTCATGAGGCTGTTATGAACCAGATATCCACTGATGTTAAGGAGAATTGTAAAGAAACTGAAGCAATTAAGAAGATGGCAGAAGAAAACCAGAAGGAACTTGAGGCTATGAAAACTCAAATCAAGGACGAGAAACAGTCTGACCATCTGTTAAAAATGCCAAATGTAAGGGGAAAGGAACAGATACAGATAAATCTAGGAGGAGCTAGAGACACGGATAGTCAAAGACAGGATGAGGTCAGGACAGTATTTCAATCCAACCCCATAACTGTATTTAAGAATATAGAAGATAAGCCTTCTAAATTTTCAGGGCGAGATTCTGTGACACCCGTGGAATTTTTGAGAGAAGCAGGGGATTACCTGAAAGATTCTAAGATCCCTAAAGAAAGACAGATCCGAGTGATAGGGAAGTTTTTGGAAGGTCCTGCACTTCTTTGGTTTAGAGCTTTTAGATCCACTCTAACCACTTTTGAGGAGTTTTCTCGTGGGCTATTGAAAAAGTTTTGGTCCCCGGAAACCCAACAGCAAGTCAGAGCAGAGTTATATTCGAAGAGATTCTCGACGTCACAACCTACTCGATACTCTACGTACTTTTCTGGACAGCTGTCTAAACTTCAACATTTAGATCCGCCGATGCCAGATAACGAGTTGATTACTGCATTGATACGTCAGTTTCCAGCAGACGTCCAGAGGACTTTGATCGCTGCTGATATCTATAATATGGAACAATTTGATGAAGTATTACAGAAGCTGGATCATACGAACGCTCAATTCTTCCTTCAGAAGGGAGGAAAAAATAACAACGCTGTGTACGCTGTTATGGCTGATAGTTATTCTCAAACACCTCGAGAGATTCGAGAGGAGCGAGAAGAGAAAACGCCGAGGGAAGATTCCAATAAGAGAGGATGGAACCAGTACAGTAACAGATACAGTTACAAGCCATATGCGAGACCGGATGGTGGTAATCGATACAATACTCGATGGAGAAGACCACGAGATAGTCAAGGAAGGTACCAGGAAAGAAGATACTATGGTAGAAACAACTACAATAACAGAGGGAATGTGGATGATCGTCAGTCCAATGAAGAGTTTAACAAGGAGACGAGGAAAAATTTGGAAGCAAGACACCAAGATAACTTGCAGTTTTTGGAGCAGAGGCCCAATGAACCAGGTCCATCGGGAACACAACAATCCCGGGGGAATGGTAACGGAAAAAAAAAAACTTCGAATTCACAGTAGAAGATAGAATTTTGAACACTTTCACTTCCAGAATTATTAAATGGCAAGCAGAGGATGATGACTTAATTCAACAGAATGACGAACGAAAAGAAATGGGTACAAGAATTAGAATGCCAATCATATCATGCGAAGTATTCGGTATGCCTGTCGATACTTTGATCGATACTGGGGCTATGCTTTGTCTGGTGAGTGAGAAGCTTTATATTCTGTGGAAGCTCAAAGAGAATTTAGAGGAAATTCCAGTATCAGGAATTAAGATCCAAGGAATAATACCCAATAAAATATCTCTGTGTAAAACACAATTATACTTATGTATTACGATTGGAGGACATGATTTCCGACATGTATTTATTGTAATGAAAGACATGGCTTTTGACATGATATTGGGAGCAGATTTCATTCAGAAATATCAAGCAGTGATAGACATGAAGACGGAGACGATCAGATTCAAGAATACCGAGGAGATTAACTTCGAGGGAAAAGAAGAGGAAGACATCGAGGGAGATGCTCAATGGTCTCTGATTTTTCATGAAGCTGAGAAAAGAGAGCGCAGAGTGAGAGGAAAGCGTTTTCGCAGACCCTTGCGCGTAGGAACTCTTGTTTTAGTGAAAAGACCTACACCCTCTGACGTGCAAAATCGAGTGTACTCGAAATTTGCAAGCCTTTACGCTGGACCCTATCGTATTGTGGAAGTAAACAACAATGGAAGCTATGAAGTAGCCAATACACGAACTGGTAACATCGTGGGAACTTATAATGCATCGAATTTGAAGATATATTATTCAAGAACCAGATGATTTAATGTGTAGATAGGAAAAATAAAAATTTTTCAATTTTTATTTTTTGCTAGGTGTGGGGTGGATGTGCCCAACTCTAGGAATGGGTATTCCAAGATTCAGACACCTAGATATCAAGGGAAAGGCTGTAGCCACTTTTGAAAGTTGAGATATTTGAATATCGCGCTACATTGCTTCTCGAAGCATTTGGAAATAATTTACCGATACTTGGATGTCAAGTGACGTAGCGAGTAATAGCAGAGGTGGAGGCTATTTATTGATTAAATAGTTAACTATGGAGTAGAGACTTGAGACTGGGATCAGATTACTGGCACGGCCAAATGAAAGAGAATGCAATTAGTATCAAGTAAATCGGACCAGGGATTCAAGAGATATGAGGATTTCCAGATATCAGGTGATGACGCGTGACCCTGACAGTTTTGAATAAAAGCCAGCTGGCCGAAGCAACTTCAGCTCATTCTAACACAAGCACTTGGCGAGCAAGTTGCATCTACGCTGAGCCAAGGCACATGGTTGCCGGATCTACGCAGAAGTTCTTTTCAAGTCGTGATGTCACAGTCCAGTAATAACTTAATACTTGGATGTTTAAATCCATTCAGTCAGTTTTCATTATTTGTAACTAGTTAACCACTTGGATCTGTCAGTACACTGAAGACTAGTCTATAACGGTGGCGTTCATTAGTCTACGCAAGGGAAACTACAAGTTGCCTAGCGCATGGTAGATGGTGATATAATAAACCATGCCCAGGGAACGATCTTCAGAACAGCCGTTAATTGCTTAGACTGTCAGTGTTTTTCTTGTACTGATAAGATTACAGTGAGTTATGTTACAACTGACATATCTAAGAAGAGACACTTAGATCTGACCCTATTTAAACAAACTGTTATGGCTTTGATAGAAGCCCATATTAAAATGGAACAACAGTTAATTCAAACGTCGAAAGATACTACCACTATGTCTGACTAGACGGATTGTGGGTATATGATGGCGGCCGATACAAGGATTATACATGCTTGTCCGATAGGGCATGTCTATGGATAAATCTGGTACAGACCAGGTTTACTACACTTCAAGACCATCAAGAAATGTAAGCCACATTTGAATTATATTATGCCTAGCTAATTGGAACAAACTATTTTTTCTGCAGATGACCAACACATTATTTTTCTTCGTATTTAAAGCTTGCAATGATTTACGCAAGACTTATTAGAGTTATTCTGAGCATTTGCAACACTCAGAACAGTTTAGGATCGATGACCGAGCATTTCGAAGATTTATTTGAATATTTCATATTTTTAGGAAACCACGGAAAACAACCGATGTAACTGTAAAAGTTAATAATTTATTTTTGTTGAGGAATGGATATTTTTTCCATATTCGAAGGTTCGAACATGTGGATTCTCACATAATGAGATGATAATTAAACATATTTAAAATAATATAACAAATAATAATAATCCACTAATAATAATAATAATTTTCATAATTTTTCTAAATAATTCTTGGATATTATATTTTCTAATAATCATATGTATTGAGAGAGAGAGCCTATGAAGTAGTTTAATCATTTCTAGTTTGGAACAGGAGATTTTCCGAAGGAGAGTGGTTAGCGCAAGCCCGCATTCAACCAACATTTCAGTCCTGGTTGAACAGTTGATATTTGCATTGAGTAAAGTATATGTTTCAGATAACACGGAGAGGCATGAAACGGGAAGCAATTGATATTTGTATCAAATAGGATATTTTTGTATTTATATAAAATCATGACGTAAATACACTCGAAGGTGAAATAAAGATTTTCATAAGTATGGTAAATTCACGGGTTGAACTGAATGGTAAAATAAAATAAACTTGTAAGTTTATTAATCTTCCAGTGTTGATAACAAGCAGAGGCTTGATTTATTGTATACATTTTGGGAAGAAAATTTATGTGTGGAGTAGTTGAAATGCCATTCCCAGGTGCGCATGTTTAAGTCGCAGGAATGAAGAGGTTTTTTCGAGCATCAATCAAATAGCAGGTTCGATGGCTCAGGTTTATAGTAGGAGTATTGGAACTACACATTTCGTCGGATGAATGACCCGAAGGTTATTTCTTGAAACCATCAGTTCTTATTTCAACCTTGTTTACGAATTCCATTTAGACTTTGATTTTGCTAGAACCCGGATTTGTCATGATAGTAGTTTATTCTTCTTCAGAGGAAGACCTTTGCCGTTGTTGTTGTAATATTGTGTTCTTACACAAATAATAGAATGGGCCACTGCCAATTAAAAATAATTCTTTAACCACGAGTAATTTGAAGGATATTTTCAATCCTAGTGCCATGAACTAAATGAATTCATTATGAAACTACAATTCTAATTTCCGCATTCTGTCGAAGAATTGCAAGTTGTGAAAGTTGCTAAAAATGGCCATAAATATAAATATTTTTTTCATAATGATTCCAAGTGGATAATTGAATAGTTGAATGGTTCAACCATTTATTGATCAAGTTGATGATTCAGAAATCATGTATTTTGTTAGAAACTTGAAGTTCATAATCGAGTCACTTCTCGAATGTTTAATGTCAGAAGAACAATTAATTGTTGTTGTGCTTCGCACAGTTCTTCGATGCTATGCTCAAGGTCAAATACTTTTCAGATGTTATTAATATATGTAAATAATTTGTATGGCTTCTATGATAATAATTTTTTCGACGATATATTTTTGAAACTGGAAAACAAGTGAAAGTTTAAAAATTCTATGAACATTTATTCTACGAGTGTTAATATCATGTAAATATTCAAACAGTGATCTACGATATTTCCAGTATAGACAATTAACTTTGAACTGGAATTAATCATTAATAATTTTGGAACACAGTCTACAGGACTATTAATCGGACTTGTGTTTCCAAAAAGATTGTCAAATGTGTTTGGAAAATTTCTGTATATTGTGTGTAAATAAGAGTGTGGATCGCCACACGTGGATGATGCTGCTTTGAGCATCCTTGCAGTCAGATTTTAACTTCAAAATAAACTGAGATAATTTTACCAGATGTGTTACTCCCAATTAAATCTCCTTCTATCCTTATTGTTGCATTGAGCCAAAAATCAGTAAAGCATTTTTTTTAATTTGATGTCGTTTTTGCGATTTGCTTTAACCCATCTGGCGCTCCGGGATATTTTGACTCTCGTGCTGACTGATTATTGGTAAAATGCATATGTGGTCGTGCGGACTCCGGTCTAAACGGGCACAGTATATGTCAGTCATAAAAATACACACGTGACAATGTAATAAATACAACTACAGTATAAAATTTCAAATTATAAACAAAACAAAAAGCATGAGCACGGCGATGGAAGACACTTTTAACTATCTACAGTGACACCCACAGACAATCACTGCCCTCCAAAAAAACACAAAAGCACCCAATAAAGAACTATTTATTTTAATGTTCGTCGTCAAGAGCCGACTGCAGTGGCATCTGGTAACTAATTTCTGAACTAGTTGGTCGTTGACGGTGGCATTTGGCGGCAAAAGTAGGAACTACTTGAAAAAATTCAATGCCTGCAGTCCTTATTTGAATTAAAACAGATAACGCTAACTGTATTAGTGTATACAGTCGTCACAATTAACACCGGTTATCAGACAGATCCTACACACACCCAAAGTACACGGGGCTACATGACCGCGTTGTCGCAGCCCCTAAACTGAGGTACCAACCATTAATGTTGTAAAACTTAGAAATACCGATCCTGTCATCAAACCAGTCTTCCCTTTTCCCCCGAAGCTAATCTATGAAGGTGTAGCTACTATTGCTGTGATACACTTAATCAATAAGCCCTAGAATATTGTAAACTAATCTACGGAAATGACCTACGAGTACTCTGTTGTGATGACAGTAATTTACACCCTCTGTCTGAAAAGTTCGGTGAATGGGCTATATTGCGAACGGATTGTTGGCTTACCTGAAACAGCCGTTACTGTCCTTCGAAGTAATTCCCTTGGATGGTTATGCACTTCTGAGAATGACTGAACAAGTCCTGGAAACTCCTGGCATAGTCTTCTTTAGGAATAGCCTTCAGTTTGGGTCGTCAAAACTCTAAATTGAAAGCAAGAGAGGAGCGTGAATTTATGCAACCTACCTGCACACCTGATAGACGGGCGGCAGTGAGAAGGGTGAATTTATGCAACCTAACGTGCACACCTGTTCAACGGGTGGCAGTGAGAAGGGTGAATGTTCCGTGGAATGGTCCTGAAAACCATTGTCACGGGTGACGAGACCTGGTGCTTGAGGTACGTCAAAGTATGGAATATCGGGGTCCAGGGTCGCCGAAAAGCCCTGAAGGGCCAGGGGTTTTCGGACATCCAACGTCATGTTACGACCCAACTGAAGGCTATCCCTCAGGAAGACTATGCCAGGACTTGTACAGCCGTTCTAGGAAGTGCATAACCATCCACGGGGATTACTTCGAAGGATATATATATATATATATATATATATGGAAGGGCAGAATAGGGAGGCTACTCGAGTCCCATGATATAAAGACCATATACAGGCCTACGAGAAAAATTAAGGACATGTTTAGGTCCGCTAAAGATAAGCGACATCGTCATACCGCGGCAGGGGTTTATAAAATCCCATGTGATAGTGGCCAAGTATATATTGGAACAACGAAAAGAAGTATTGCCACTCGCCTCAAGGAACATGAACAACACAGCCAGCTGGGACAAACAGATAAATCCACTGTTGCAGTACACTCCCTACTCGCAGGTCACGACATAAGATATGGAGACACCGAAGTTCTGTCCACCATGGTGTCTTATCATGCCAGGCTACAAAGGGAGGCCCTTGAAATCCTGAAGCATACTAACAGCTTCAATCTTAAGGAGGAAGCAGAACGTGTGAACAGAGCTTGGCTTCCAGTCCTTAATCCCCTCAAGCCTGCCCTCATTGACCGTCGTAGACGAGAAGATGCAACAGAAGAGCAGCCCTGTCCTTGATGCATTACTTTTATGTGGTACGCCGTTGCTATGGTAGCCTCTATGTGTGGGTTGTTGACTATTTATATATCTTCTGTTTACTTGTTTTACCTCGCTTAATGTAACCTGTGAACATGCTGAACGCAGTTTTCAGCGAAATGTCAGGACAACAAAATGTCCTTAGAACACGGCCTATAAGCCCGCGAAACAGTGATTCCTATTTCAACGCCGGTCGTGAAAGTCTGAACTTTTACTTAGTATTATTAACGTTTACATTTTGTAAGTGAGTTATGTAGGAGTTGACTAGAATTACAGTATTTCTTGCACGAAGCAGGCAAGAAATCTACGAAATACATCCATCATGATTTCACGCACGCATTCTTTCAATGCAAAGCTAATAATATAAGGACCGAAGGCATGTCACTTATATTGACCAAGGGGAGAGTTTAGATGTCTTGCATGTTGTAGACCAGCAATGAAGTGAGTGTGATACGTCTCTTAAACAAGGATACTTTGAGCTTTAGCAGACTTTGCTTGAAATTGCTAGCGGATACTTAAGATATCGCGAGCACAAACTCCTGTGCAGTTTTCGTGCACAGTCGGAATGTTTCGTCATCCCTCGGATTTTCCTGGAGCGGCAAATAACAACAAACAAGATACACTTCACCAGGCGGGTGAAACTGGTATAGAGTGATTGGTTCTCAAATTACGTCATGATATCTTTTAACTTCTATCTGCTCCACCCGGGCGCTAATGTCGCATGTATCCATAGAATAAGTAGAACGGCTTCTGTAAGTTACAC
Source organism: Meconema thalassinum (assembly GCA_946902985.2). NCBI lineage: Eukaryota > Metazoa > Arthropoda > Insecta > Orthoptera > Tettigoniidae > Meconema > Meconema thalassinum. Next base: position 174,371,774 of record OX336393.1, on the reverse strand, counting down.
ATGATACTTAAACTACTCGAAGAATGGATTACTCTGAGACAAATTATAACATACAATGCTTTTTACCTGTTTAAAATCGTACTAATTGTACGTTCTTTATGGTACCTTAGCTTAGGAGCTGCGACAACGCGGCTATGTAACCCGAATGTTCTTTATGCAGCATATGTTGTTATGAGATTGTAAATAATGTAAGCAACTACAGGCCTGCTTCAGCTGCCATTTCACTTGCCATTTCAATGCTCGTGTGCAATCGGTAGCCGTTTTGCTAATGACACAGTCATGCCAACACCCGTTTGAATGACAAGCATACCTAAGACAACTAATTTCACAAAACAAATTGAATTTGCAGGTGTTATTTGTGTCAAATTATACAATTGAGTTAAAGGGTAACATTACAGTGAATTAAAAGACAAGTGAGTAGGCCTATAGGCTACAATTATCTTTGTACCTTATTTGTTGCAATAACACGAATTTTTATTTGCCATCAAGACGTGATACAAGTATGCGATGGTGTTCATTTTAAGTTTGCAAAGCTCTTTTTTTAATTGATAGTTGGCATAATTATCAAGTCAAATCGGCCCCTGTATTATAAAGAAAATGGTCGTTACTGTATATACATAATTAAGGTATTTTGTTCAAATAGTTGGTTTCACTGTGTAGCCTGCATTGCAAAACCGGTATTAGTCATTATTGCTACAGAAGTTTTGGTATATTGTTGCACATGGGAAAACTGTTAAGCCGATTGTGAATCAAGGGCTGCAATTGACTGTAGTATTATCTATGCTATTGTATGGACAGCTAATCAGCATATTAGCAAAATGCTATCCTGACAGAGAAAAATAGTGCCAAATATTCCTACATTTTCCTTTCACCATTTTGCAGTTTTGATGTGTAGACAGTTTTTATTTCATTTGAAGGGCTTGGACATCGTGGTCATGTAGCCCTGTGTACATGGGTGTGTGTGTGTGTGTGGAATTTTTGTGATAACCTGTGTTATTTGTGAAGGTTGCACTAGCGAGTGTATGTGTAAATTGGGGCTAGGATTGGGAATGAAACGGCCATGGCATGTCCAAAATGTTGTTTCATGAAATTCTACTAATGAACCGTACATTTGTCTGTTATGCGACGATTTTGTACAATACGTTGAAATTCTGACATTACAAATACTGGACGACTTTCCCGGTTTACTTCGTAAATAAGCATACAATATTATGTTATTTTAAGCCATTTTTCAGTGTTGCCTTAGTAATCGAAATTTAATGTGTTTCAATCGGTCGACACGATTCTACCCAATTGTAATGGGTGGTACCCTAATCCCGAAAGAAAGTGCAAATATAGTCTCTGCTAGAACCGTGTCGCGTCGAGCCCGCATAACCATGAAGCCGGCGGGCGGTTTATACACATGCGAGAGTTCTCACACGTGTGTACAGTGTAGGGTCCTCAACGAAAACATTGTTCTGCATTGTATTTTTCTTGCGAGAAGTCAACGCTTGGTTACTTTGGCCTTTCCTGTTGTAATGGTAAAATTGATCTGCCGGAATATAAAATACCCGACTGGCTGAAACAATTTTTGACTTGACATGATATCTCAAGGTATTTCAGAGATAATACTCGACAGTACAGAAATGCTATGTCCTTTGTGTCCTAAGGTGCCAGTGTTACCGTGCCACATGAATATGGTCCATATTGATTTAAAATTTCTGGAATGTCACATCATTGCATTTCTTCCTTATATTCCAAAAATATAAGCGAAGGTTCTAACGGCCAGTTGTATATATTAGACTCCTCGGAAGCTAATCAAGTCAGATCTGTAAATCAAGTGAATTCTTGCATCACGGAGGGCACACTTCACAATTTAGACAATATTTTTCAAGGGCATAAGCCCTACATTCAGCATTCAAAATACATCTCAACTTAAATCAGAGTTCAGTGTCTAGATTACTAATACAGTCATCACAATTAACACCGGTTATCAGACAGATTCTACACACACCCAAAGTACACGGGGCTACATGACCGCGTTGTCGCAGCCCCTAAACTTAAGAACCAACCAACCAGTGTCTAGATAAAATTAATTTGCAATCCAGCGGACGATATTCGATTATCATGGCTCATAATATGGGGTGAAGCCACAATGGCAAATATTCATTTAATAATGTGTGTGAATCGACTTCTAAGAGATATTATGCGTAACCACATTATTCCCTTTTGTTGGAAAGTTATTGTTCTTGGTGGAGACTTCAGGTAGGTTTTGCCTGTTGTGCCTTCTCGCCAAACAGTTATTCACAATTGTAGTAAATACTCTTCTCCCTTCAGGGGCAGATGACCTCGTAGTTCTGCCCCTTAAAACAACAATAACTAACTAACTAACTCTTCTCCCTGGCCCTTCTCCAAAATACGCCCCTTACATAAAAATACGCGATCGAAACCAGATAAAATGGAATATTCTGATTTTTTTGGTACAAGTTAACGACGACTACCCTCCGTGGATGGTGAGGACCAAATGTTATTGAATTTCCAGCCAGGCTTCCCACTCATGATGGTATCGTGTCTGAGATTTACGGCGAAATATTCACTTCTGTAAAGGAAGTTTGCATTCTTACACCTAAAGATGAAATCAGTTACTTCAGTTTCCTACAGAATTCTTGAATTCCTTGGAAATAAGTGATTACCTCCACATATACTTAGGCCTACTCTAAAGGTTTGAGCCATAGTTATGCTCCCCAGAAATTTGAACGTTTCCCAAGGGCTCCTAAATGGAACCAGATTATTTGTAAGAAATATATATAAAAATTGCTTGGATTTGGAAATAATAACTGTAGATAGTATAGGGCAGAGAGCTACAATCCTTGGGCTTGATTTAACATCATCCAATAAAAAAAAGTTCCATTTTCCAATTCGCATGGCGTACTTTATCACAATCAATAAAGATCATGGGGAAACTCTGGAACGTGTAGGTTTCTATTTGCCTCTTCAAGGTTTCAGTCCTGGCCAGTTATATGTTGCGAAGTCGATCTTTTGACGCCCTTAAAGTTGCAACAGTGTCAAAAAGTAATCGTTCAAAAAATGCACATAAGAGAATCCTTCAGCAAATATTTTCCCAATGACCGTCATGTTTTGACGGCTTTCTTCTAGTAAAGTATTAAGTTGAAAGTCAAAGAAATTACACATTGCATGTTTATATATTTATTGTTAATCTTTTAGAGTTGTTTTTTAATAAATATCACTGTTATTGGCAAACTGTTTCCATTAATAGTTACTTATCAATGACCAATCTTTTCCTACCTAGTAAAGTTCATTTGTTTATTAGACTAGAAGCTTCACTTCTAGTCCTTCCCGATAGAGGAGGTCTCGCATTGACAGATCCTAACCACATACCTCCAGAAGAGAGAATAGCAGTAACCATTAGGTAAGTATAAACTAAAGATTATTGTTTAAGATTATATTACCATTACAGGTACAAACAATTCAATTACGTTGAGACAAGAAAACAATTATGTCTTGAAAATGACCCCTATTGACAAAGTTTGAGATAATAAAATACCTTAAGTCAATAAATATTATTCTAAAGAACCGGTTTCAGCCACATTACGACCTTCATCAGCAATGTGTAATGAGTATTTTAAAAAAGGAAACAAGTATGAAGTTGAAAGTCAAAGAAATTACCAAGTATGAAGTGACAGGCCAACAACAAGTGAACAAGATTGCATAAACTTTGAATGCCAAAAGACATGAGAAGGCATAAACTTTGAATGCCAACAGACATGAGAATAAGTAACAACTTTGTTAATGAAGGTGGCCAGGTAGCCTAAATTCAAAAAGTAAGACTATGCAGGGCATAATCTAACAGTGAGTAACTATATTGCTCATTAATGACTTAAAATCTAGACTAGGACTGTACACTGCAAGTAGGCTTAGTTAATTTACAAAAAAATCAACATTGACAAGCCGGTAGGGAGAACATCCCGCTAGTCGCTTGATAATTACAAAGCAAGGTTGTTTGTAATTGAAATGGGAGCATTCCCAAAAACACCTTGATAGATTAAATAGAGAAATCACCATTCACCTTGTCAAATATGTGAACTGGTGCTAAGCCCAATAGCTTAAACAAGAATAGAGAAAGAGATGATTTGTTTTGCAAGATAACTAACATGCAAAAGAGAGAGAACAGTTGTTTTCTCATAGCCTACAGTTTGAAGGCAAAATACATGCTTAAACCATTTAACTAATAGAAAGAAACAAGTTGCGTTGAGCATAGTTTAACAAGTTATATAAGTCATGTAACATAACCCCAAAAAAGGAAGATAGATTTTTAAGTTTAGAGATGTTTTAGGTTATATTTGACACTTAGCTTGTTTGCGTTGGTTTAGAGGAATTTCCACATAATAGAAATAGTGGGAGCACTTGTTGATCACTTTTTTCCGTATTATTTCCTTAGAAATGTTGAAGAATTCGTGTCCAGCACAGAATAAAATTTGTGTATCACTTTTACTCAAGACAAACTGCCGTAGGCCAAGTATCGATGTTAACTTAAATAGATTTCTTAAAACTCGCTTGCGATTGTTTATAATGCACTGTGGGTTTGACTAGAAGCTTTGTGCAATGCATCAGCACATCGCATTGAGACATTTTGGTGTCTGGCTGGTGACTGGCTGTTGATGTAGGCAAGGCTCAGGCTTTATACCGGCGAACACGCTAGATGCGTGATGTGGACAGGTGACGTCGGCCAATCCGAGAGCGTGGAGAATTCTCGAAGGAAGCTGAAGGCCAATCACAATAAGGGGCCAACTAAAATAAACCTCGTGACCAACATTATTTCCGGAAAAGATGTACGGTATCGCGGAACACGTGCGAGCTGGTACAAATTGAAGAGAAAAAAAGATGGAATGACAATGACAGGTAAGAGGTTATGTTATAATTAAAGATACGAGAAAATAGCATTTTGAAATTGATTTTGTAGCACTTTCATTTTGAAAAATAGCATTTTGGAGCATTTTGAAATTTAAAAATTAGCATTTTGTAGCATTTAAAAGTTCGTCACCTGGTACAATAATCAGGTTCAAAATAATATGCACGGAAACAAATTCAAACATGTGCAGGATTGGAAATATGGGCGTTTCTGATAAACGGCATAAGCATTTAATATAAGTCTCCTGTTGTGTGTGTGGTTTTTATTTTTACTAAAGGGAGTGTTAGAAGTATTAAAATCCTAATATCAGTATGTAGCCGTCTTGCTTAGCTCCATGTTGAGCATACAAGTGTAATGTTAATTAACGCCCCATGTTGGTAGCAACAAGTGTAGCAGTTTGACTGCCCCTAACTGTTGGGAGATAAATGTAACTGTTTACCTTTGCCTAAGCTATGTTGTTTTAATGGGCGCCAAGACCTCAACGCAATGTTGAAATCTAAATTTGTATTTAACAACGTCTAGCTCTGGCAGAACACCTTCAAGACTCTATTTACTCAGATCGTGGTATGATTTGATCATTAACCCAACAAACAATTGTATCAGGAGAAGGAATTGGTCTATATCTAATGCTACCTACTGAAAGCAAAGATTGCATTGTAAAAGAAATGAATTTATTATATAAAACAAGAATAGCAAAATTAATAATAATCATAAGTATAAAATTTAAATTGGAGCGTTGTGATTTGAATATTACCGATAGAAAATTACGTGAAAACGGAGTCTGATAAATTATTGATTTTACTCTTATTCCCAAGCTATGAAGTTACTGAAATATGAAATATAAAACAAAGAGAAATGAGAGATTGCGTATTTCTGCGTCATTCGCGCTTACCACTGGAAATGGCCGAAGCCTTTCCCTTGTACTGGATGATGCTGTGAGCTTCCCACAGTCTCCTGGACGTCGACATCTTTGTTGATATTTGATGAGATTCTGGTAGATTAGATAATTCTATGGTCCGTACATCGGACCCAAACACTCGTACAACCACACTGGTTAAGTTTTACAAAAGTTAGTCCTCCACTCCACGGAACATCGGAGCGACTCCCGCGTACAACCGTACTCGTTAAGTTCTATACAGATAGTCCTCGTTCCACGGAACACTGAACGATACATGCACCCGTCGCATCCCCACTCTTCATCCGACTTCCAGCTTACGTGGTCTCCACTGATTTGCTGAGCATCCCGCTACTTCCCCTCCTCTGGCTCATTACACACGGCGCGCGAGAGGGAGAAGTCGTTTTCCGTTCCATATATCCGCCTTTCCTTGACGCTGCGACCCAGGATTGCGTCATGCTTTCCGACAAGATTAAGCCTGTATTTGAATTCCCCGTGACTCATCTCTCTCAAATACCCTAACTGACGAAACTCCGTAAAATTCCGTAATCACATAATTTTCTATGATATTGTCGTTCGTAATAATTTGCTTGATAGCGTTTTCTAAGACATAGAAAACCTATCTGTATGCTTATAATTTTTATAAAATGCTCCGAAAATATCTTAATAATAATTATAATAAATTAATAATAATAATAATAAATTAACATGAAAAATTCTCTTGGCTGAACAATTTGCCGCGTAAATAAATATAGAATGGCTTCCTACTGACTTATGCCAGTTGCATAAAAACCCCTCGAAAAACACGTTACAAGTATTACAGAAATGTAGAAACTTGACATCATACATTTTTCAGAAATGTGAGATCTCTGAAAATAAAGGCATCAACCTGGCTAATTGGCAAGATTGAGTTCAAGTGCTGTCGGTTGGTTGTATGACGTGAGACGAGGGTACCTAAGCTATGCTCAAAAGATCCAAAGGTCATGTTCTTATTATGCAATCAACAATATTAGGTGTTGTGCAGCAACTCAAATATTGAGGGCCGGCAGAGAGTTGTATTAGTTCACTGGTACCAAGGTGCCAATTGTTAGAATAAAGCGAGCTGTGGTCAGGCAACAATGCTTGTCTTACGAAGTTTACTGTGTGGCAGGTGGAATGACGACAATACCAGGCTCTACTGGACTCGATGGACGAATTGGTTCAAATTCTGAGGATGTCTATGAAATCCTTTTGTGTGGTTTTCCTACGAACTCCTTGCCAAGTTCCATTCATTTCTTTTAATAACTTATGTTATGAGGTAGGATTCAAGAAGTGCCATTTGACCATTAAACCACCGGCAAATAGAAATTCAATGCCCCTCATCCATGGCCCTCATTGAAAAGGAAGTAATAATGTGAATCATACATTTACTTAACTTTGTGTAAATATCACACAATGGATAATTAACTAAATAATAAAATGTATGTTTACTCCCTCATTATTTCCTGACCACACTGCAACTCTTGACTGACAATCTGTAAAACAGTATCCGAATTCACGGAGAAATCGCCGGACGACATGTAACATAACCTATAACTCACACATGGTAGAGAATACTTTCATCATATTATACAACATTTCCCAAAGCAAAGAGAACGCCTAACAAAAATTGTCTATTCATATCACGATACGTACTTGAGAGTTTTCATTTTCATTTAAAATACAAGAAATGAGGGCCGGCGCGATATAAACCTATATAAGCATAACCTTATTGCTCTAATTTTTAAAAAGAATCGGCACAAACGATTGGAATATTCCTTTTATTAGCACAACCAACTGAAACTACCAAATAATTTCTCCAAAATCATCGTTTTACAGTGGATATTATGTGGCAATAATAACAGCACCATTTTCAAATTAATTTTTACCGTAATCGATTGTTTTCACGACAATAATCGATGTTCGTACATATCGATTATTACTCGTAAATATCGATTATATAGCCGATATTTTCATTGCTGGGAACTCGCAAATTTCAAAGTTGCGGCGCGAAAATGTAATAAAACATAATATTCAACATTAATCTGTAAATTCGGCACTTTTCGCATTTATCGCATTTATGGGAATAATTCGCAAGAACCCTTAGTTATCGCACTTTGTCGCACATTCAGTTTCGCAAATTTTGGGTATACATAGTCATTAGTTACCAGGTAGTTGAAAAAAGGAGAAAAAAGTAAAATTCGCATTTATCGCAATTGCGATTTTCCCGTATCTCTAGTTATAATCAAAATAAGTGAACTTTGTAAATTTCACTGAAAAGTGAACAGTAAGGATAAGCGAAGGTTTGTGTTTTGATAACATACTTGTGTGGTCCAACTGTTGTTAACAACTCATCAAAGGTTTGCACACTCATATGAAAGTATGACCAAAATTTTGATAGGTGCTCACAAAGGTCTTCGTATGAAATATAAAACGTTCCTTTTAGTAATCTTGAACTGTGAATTGGATGGACCTAGTACTGTCTCCTTATTTCCTTCTTCCTTCGTGACTGAATAACAAGCGCACAAACAACAGCAGTTTTCACTAAGACCATCTTCTCAAATAAAACTTGTGAACTGAGAGTGCTACACGAGATAACCCAAACAAGCACTGTAGTTGTTTATGGTGTGCGCAGGTACTGCGATAAAACAGTCTTGTCCCTGAGCTGTCGCGCGCAGCGGTAGGCAGGGACAAAATTGTCCCGCGACAAACTGTCCCCAGTGAGCGCAGGTACTGTGACGAAACAGTGTTGTCCCTGAGCTGCCGCTCACTGCGATAGACAGCGACAAAACTGTCCCGCGACAAAATGTCCCAGTGTGCGCGTGCTCTTAGTGATCATGCTATTAATGTTGATCCTGTGAGCCTGCACGTGGGGATTCCCATCTTCTCGTCTTTTGTGAATGCGGTGGCCGCTCGTTACTTTATTATTTTCACTGATTATACTACCTCCCATCGGATAGAGTTTTTAATTAATAAGAATTACAGATTACTGTTACTGTGACAGTTGCTGTCACCATGTCACATGTTTGTTATTTATACCCCGCCCAGATATCTTCTAAAACCCATTTGGAACATGTCAGAATAGACATGTCTCCTAAACCTTATTTCCATCTATGAATGTTCCTGATAATTAAAACCCTGACTTGAATTCTTCTAAAACTCATTTGGAACATGTCAGTATAGACATGTCTCCCCTGACTTGAATGTCTTCTAAACTCATTTGGAACATGTCAGTATAGACATGTCTCCTAAACCTTTATTTCGTCTGTGAATAATTCTGTTGTTCAGATCTTTCATGTTTGAAAAGCTGAGCAGTATATTTATTGACTACACCATGAAACTACTCTCGATGTTATTAGAAGTTTGCTATCTGTCGGCGAGCGAGAAGAATGGAGATTTGGATCTTCAAGTTGGTAGAAGGCGATGTTCGCGGACCTGTACTGTTGGTACCACAACGGGATTAATAAAGAAAAAAAATAAGAGTGAACGTCTGACTGTTGCCGACAATGTGAGAGTATTGATAGACATAACCTCTTGCCGCTTCCTGGGAGCCGGAGGGCTCTCGGGAAAGCGTAATCGTGAAACATTTTGTGCTGTTGGGAAGTTTAGATTCTGAGAACTTTAAAATTATTGTGATTTGCGTTGCTTATTATATTTCTTTGCCACCTTCTAGCTCATAATCTGACCTGTGACCAAATGTAAATTTGAACAGAGGCGTATACGGGAAACATTTTCTGTGATTGTTTGTAAGGAAGGGTTTGGTTTCTTGTCAGTTATTATATCTTTTCTTGTGTGTACTGTATTTTGCCTATTTTAATGCTTTTCTGTGCAGTTTTGGGTTATCGCCGTTGTCATGACGAATTTATTTTGGGTTTGAAGTAATAGATTGTTAATGTAAAAAGAGATGAATGTCTGTTTTCTTGGCTGTTGGTGTCGCGATGTATTATGACCTGAAATTTTCTTTTGCTTTTGAGGAATGCTAAAGAGTTGGTCCATTTGATTAAGGAGTAGATTAAAGAGAATTTTTCCCAAATACGAGGCCTTGAAATACGGTATCGTCCTGAAGAGTTTGGCGTTTAATGTGAAATTATCCGATTAGTTTGCTCTGCTAATAAAACTATCAATTCTCCGTCTTTTCAATACAATATTAATAGTCTATTTATACAATTGGATACATGTTTCGCACAAACGTTAGTGCTTCCTCAGCCCAAATATGCATTAAGACATAAACAAATATTACACACTTATCAAATACATACAATGAAAATATTCCACAGGAAGCACTATCGTTTGTGCGAAACATGTATCCAATTGTATAAATAGACTATTAATATTGTATTGAAAAGACGGAGAATTGATAGTTTTATTAGTAAACATATTCAATACGGACCTGAAATGGATAATATTATTCTGATAGTTTGCTCTGACTTGAGGAGTTTTTAGGCGGATTTTAATTCCATAATATTTCTAATGTTGGGGGCTGTGTATGCCAGCAAGTAAGGTTCATAGATATCATGTTCCGTTTAACCTAGAGTATGCCCTGTCATTACTTGTGATTTCGGCGTGTATTAAATGTGAATATAAGATCTACTGATTGCGTGACCTGGCAATAAGTTACTTCTTCAAGGCACCGAGAGGAAAAATATGAAGCACCGGCCGGATGCTAAATAATCCCCCCCATTCTGTTCAAATACATCTCTGTTCAAATACATCCCCAAGGGTAAATAAATATATGCTAACCAACCCATGAATTTGGGGTAAGTACCAAAGCTAAATAATATGTAAAGTGAGAAAGGACTACAAACCAGTGAGTACCAAAACTTCTAATATTTTTGGCATGCATTAGAGTAATGCATGGAGAAAGAGTATACCAGTTGTTATGTTTGATATGTTCTTGCATGTATATTTGTACCATAATTTTTGTGTTTTAAGGTTATATTTCTTCTGGTGGAAATTAAACTATTATTAATTGTACTGTATTAAATGTACCGGTATTTATTTACCAGGCTATTTTAGGTTTATTTTCGGTTTCTGGGCTTCAGGCCCGCTTTCACTCCACGGGCTTTGACCCGGTTTCCCTCCCCTCTTTACTAATGGGTAGCAGTAGTATTATATTAGGAAACTAGCAACCCGACCCGGCTTCGCCCGGGAGAATGCATTACGTGATAAGCGCTTTTTTTTCTCCAGTGTCAATGAACAACGACCAATATCCATTTTACGTCTCGGCATGGGTTAAAATCACTGACTGGACTATTAGTTATATTATCATGGAGATGCATGTGCAACAAATTCTTGTCAGATGTAATTTAAGAATAGCGACGTGCATGAAACACAAATCCCCTTTCCGTCCAATCTTAACTTGACTGTGAATTTTGTGGAACGAAAAGTTCACAGGCGAAATGAAGGAAACCCGAGTTGCACTTCCAGGGAAACTCCAAACACAACCACCCTTCTCAGAAGTCTTAACTCAACACGACTCAGCGGTTTGCTGCTGGCTGTATCTGGGGCAATAGGTTCACCCGCTAGCTAGGCTGTAACAGGGATGATAGATTCGCCCTGAGATAGCTTGTAAACTGTTGCCTCAGTATTTGAATGGACATGGTTGGAAGAAATTAACAAGTAAAAACACTCATAGTGGGTGATGTATTGAAGATAGACATATGCTCTCGCGGACTTTTTTGTAGAACTTTTCATGCTGAACAATTCTTACACTCATAGTATTTAGATATTTTTAACAGTTTGCCCAGCGTAAGCTTACAAAGCGCTCGGACGCCAGTTTTTTTTTTACTTTTCCACCAATATCATTACTGCTCGGCTTCCTTTGATCATAAATAAATTATTTTCTACAGAAATCATCCTCGAGACATCCTTTACAGAATGGTGAAAACCGCATGAAAATCCATCCAGTGGTTCTCGAGTTTACCCGTAACATCCAAGAATCGGGGACTTTGTTTTATACTAAGTAGAGATTATACGCCAATCAGTATAATTTAATATAATATAATCCTCCTTCCGTCCAATCTAAATTGACTGTGAATTTTGCGGAACGAAAAGTTCACAGGCGAAATGAGAGTTACACTTCCAGGGAATGGCGAGGTGAATGAAACTCAAATCCCCCTTCCGTCCAATCTTAACTTGACTGTGTTTCACAGGCGAAATGAAGAAAACCCAAGTTACACTTTCAGGGAAACTTCAAACACAACCACCCTTCTCAGGAGTATTAACTCAACACGACTGGACGGTTTGCTGCTGGCTTCTATCTGGGGCAATAGGTTCGCCCGCTAGCTAGGCTGTAACCGAGATGATATACTCGCCCTTAGCTAGCTCGTACTCTGTCGCCTCTGTAGTTGAATGGACATGTTTGGAAGAAATTAAAACGTAAAAACACTTATAGCGGGCGATGTGTTGAAGATAGACATATGCTCTCGCAGACTTTTTTGTAGAACTTTTCATGCTGAACAATTCTTACACTCATAGTATTGAGATATGTTTAACAGTTTGCCTAGCGTAAGCTTACAAAGCGCTCGGATGCCAGTTTTTTTTTTTTGTTTTTTTTTGTTTTTTTGTTTTTTTGTTTTTTTTTTCCGACTTTTCCACTGAAATAATTACTGCTCGGCTTCCTTTGATCATAAATAAATTATTTTCCACAGAAATCATCCTCGAGATGGTGGAAACCGCATCAAAATCCATCCAGACTTCCGTATTGCTGTCTCCCTCTTCCCATCGAAAACCATACCAGCATTTACAACTTATTGTCAGGTTGATGTTAAGGGGAATTGCACATTTCACTTTATACAAATTAGAACAACACTATATAATAAATAATAAAATGAATACAGCATGCACTTGAATTCTATTATGGAATATGGTTACTTATGTTAGCAAACAGTTTGTATAGGCAATGCTGAAAAGATGGCTTAACTTTACTTTGGAACATAGTGGCTACAAGCCACTTACTGGCTTGGTTTTGTGTTGAATATGATAACCTGTTATTGTGATCTATCTTTATACTGTTAACTGCTTTGAAAATGACAGCAATTATTCTCCGAAACATGCGGTACAGGAACACACAAGAGAGATATAGATCTTTTATTTTCTCTTTTGCTACTGATAATTAAACAAGTGTATCAGTGATGTGTGTCTAGTAAAGCTACTTTGTCAGTGTTGGTATTCTGTTCCTAATAATCTGAGGTCCGGATTCATTGCAGACACTTATATGATTGTTACTATAAATCAGTGACTCTTTGTTAAATTTCTAAAGTGTGATATACATTTTTAAGCATTATTTTGTCTTAAGGTTTCAGAACTATCTTTGTGTTTTTGAGAAAATGAGTATTGACAGGAATGTTAAATTATGGTAATTTTTAAAGAGAGGAATTCTATATTTATTAGGATGTGATTGTTTACTCAGGATGAATACAAAGCTAATGTCTTATTTTCCCTCCTTTTACTTTAATCTCTCTGATTGTGCTGTACTGAAATTTAGCTTTTACCCCCCCCACATTTGGCAGTCAAGATTTAACAGATAGGTAAATCAAGATGTTTAATTTTGAATTTAAATATAATTTTATTATTACTATCATGTGTCGAGGACAGTAGTTAACGGAGAAATTTTAGCCTGTAAGTTCAATGGTTCAACCTTTATAAAAATTATGTTCGACACAATACCTGAACTCAAATAATCCAGCGAAATCCTGTTTAGTGTGTTAATGTTACCTTGCAGTGTGTTTTCATTTTTATCTGCCTCAATGAAAACTTCATTTGATCAATGTCGACGTTCCTTACTTGCTTATACAACGTAAACTGGATCTGTTTTGTGAGTGAAACTTTGATCCAGATTTACACACTGCATATGTTGGAAGATGAGTGATAACATTTTCTTTTCCTCTCTGTTATTGATTAAGAAATATAGGTCCATGATCAATATTCAGCCTGTTCAGTATTTGTTGGCTTACGTCGCTGCTAACCAACTCCTTGCTAATGTACTGTTGTATGCTCGTGAATAAATGAGATGTTACTTGCCACAGCAAAGCTTTGTTTACAATTTATCAGCTGCATCTCCTCATATCAGGGCTGAAATTCTCCATGGCAGAAATGGGAATTAAATAAGCTCCTATGCTTGTAGATTGCAGAAACGTCGTGAAATAAGAGGTAGCTAAAAAGTAGCTATAGGTAACTAAAAAGTAACTAATTTTTACTTCATACTTCCAGTAGACCTGCTATTGTAAACACACTACTGTGGTTCAATAGCACGTTGTTAGATGATTATAGTATAATGTTTGATTCGCAGTTTGAATCTCGTAATATGTTAGGTTTGTTTTGTGTTGCAAGTTTTTATGAATTATGTGAGAAACGGTGTATATGTGCCTGTATACAATTTAGAATATCACACTGTAATAATCAAATTCACGTAACGAATTTTTTGCATGCACTAGAAAATCTTTCCTGCTACTGGCACGGTGATGTTTGCATCTAGCCTAGCTCGCTTGTCGTCGTCCTGCACGCTATCTGTTGTTGGAATGTTAACTGAAGTTTTGAATGAGTTATCGTTGTACCTGAACCAACTAACAGCCATATGCTAAATAAATAAAATAAATTCTGTGTCTGACGATGTGGAATGGAATCCTAGCACATTAAGTTGTCATTTGAGGGTTCTACTAAATTTATTAGCAAACTAATCTCATAATAAAGTAAGCTTTCTGTCTGAACATTTTGAATTTTCAGCTATAACTTTGTATTTATCCCTGCAATTGCATTTATAGCATTCGTGTTTGTGCCATACAAGCATTTAAATCCCTTGCAGAGGGTTCTTAAATGATCTTCAGAAGGGAGAGGTGGTAAGCCGTGCCTTAGGCAATGTCTATAACCCTTGGGAGATTTAATTTTGAGAAGCAAGCTTTCCAGAATAAATTCATCACTTTATCGCATGCCTGTTGGGCTTGTTTGGCACTTCTTAAGCATAGTGTCTGTAACTAACTTTTGCTTCTTACTCAGGAAATTTGGCTTACATGTACAATGAGATTGGGATGGAATAACAGTCGCAACTTTCTTTTCTAACAATGTTACCTTTTCCCTCTCTTTCAGTAGCTTATTCTGTCTTCTCACTAATTTTCTATTAATTTTTTACTTTGCGTTTGAGACTGGCAATACTGTAATTTTGACCTCACTATCTACACCATAAGATGTACCAGGAACTACCATTGGAGAACTACCGTAACTGCCGAAATTTTGGTACAAGATTTCTATATGTCTGGTTTTTTTTTCACAGTCCTCTTCGGAGGAGATTTGCGTGCTTTCTGTTGCGTGGTAAAATATCTCGGCAAGTTTGGAGAAACTTGTGGGACTGCACCAGGCTTCAAACTCCATCTCATTCTCACCATTTCAACTGTCTTTCCTTCTATAATGAAAGTGTCCGTTTTAAGAAGGAAATTATCGGAGAAATGTTTGTCACATACAAATGACTTGCTTGATAATTTAATGTCTTTCCTCGGAATGGCCTTAGCCCATTTAAATAAATCATCTTTGGCTTTTGGAGGTCTAAAAAAAGTGCCTACCTGTTGCAGATGACTTGTTGTATCCAGATCGGCACCCGGGAACAAAACAACACGGCATATTCACCTACACAGTTTTGTTTGACGAATCTTAACAGGTTATAATTCACTCGACAGCACAAATGTAAAGAAGTGTAAAGTCTTACAAATACTAAACACACCAGTGTCATAACGTATGTATTATTTCACTATCACTTCTTGAATGCATACACTTTTCAACACCAAGAAATGAGGACTAAACACGGCATCATTTCAGTGTTTTCAAACTCGGCGGTGCTTAGAAAGTGACTCCAGCCAGCAACAATCAACCGCTGCGCAGTCTGTCAGCGGGCGCAGCAACTGCCCATACTAAAGATACGGCAAATTCGGGAGTCTCCACACTTTCTCCTCTATACGCTATGCCTAAACATTCCTTTTCATCCTCCTTATCATGTCCATTAATTTAAGAAATCTGATTATGCATTTTTTCAGTAAAATTTTGTGTATTATGACAGTAATTGTAACGATACTTTTTAGGAGTGGTGGTGGTTGTTGAACACACAAGGAAATTACTACAAGTAATACATATTCATCTTTTTAGATAAACCTTTAAATATGTACAGTATTCCATTAATTTTCTTTCAACAACTCATTTCACTTATTTTTCCATCACAATCATAGTGTAGAGGTTTCAAGATATAATATAATTGATAAATGATAGGCCAACAGTTGATGTGCTTGATTCTTGTTTATTTAACAACAGTGAAGAGAAAGAGAATATAATATTATACATTCTTAAGTACCTAGATGGCACTATTATCTGCCATCTATCTAGGTGGCTCTAGTGTCTGTGGCAATAGTATCCACCACATACATAGGTGGCGCTAACATCCGCCACAATAGTAACACTCTTATCATCAAAAAAAACATAACACTGGCTTGGACACACTTCCTTCACATCTGATACCCTGCAATTCATATCATATTCCTGATTTTATTTGCCTCTGATACAATTTTAATAGCACAATTCTAATCTCTACTAATATTCACATCTGTCAAAGCCAGCCTACTCATACATACAAAAAAACATAACATCTTAAAAGTAATTCCAATATACGAACTTCAATGGGCAAAGCTCCCTGCCACCCATTACTAGGTCACCACAAAGAATCCAGTAGGCTCAAAGTACTGGACTCCCTGTAGTGCCCCAGCAATAGGCGGCCATTATCAACCCAAAAAGAACCGTGACAATGACAGTAATCCTCCAATAAAGAATTTTCAAGTGTACTTTCTGAAGGATTTAAAATGTATATTTATGTTGGTGATAATTTGTGCGCAGGAGTCTGAAGCAGGCCAAGACAAGAAAGCCTGGGTAGAGAAAGGTGGTCCGAATGGGAAGTTTACCAATGGCTCTGGCTCAGAATCACCAAAGCCTGCACGGAAGCGATTTGGCTCATCGTCAGAAGAGCCAACTTCGAAAGTGAACGGCATGCCTGATTCGGCAGCTGTTGGCTGCTCGGACATGGAAAACCTCAAACAGGAGATCCTGAAAGAAATGCGCAAAGAGATGGGAAAACTTAAACAGGACATCATTGATGGTGAGTAGCTGTAAATATGAATATTAGCATTTATTTCCCCAAAATGTAGTATCTACTTAACATTAGGAGAGTGTATTTACCTTGAAGTTTGTATGCATTCTAGCTTAGAATAGACTTATGTTAAGAGGGTGAAAATTCTTTCTCACATTTCACTGCAGATTTGTAGAAGATATCGTACATGCCTACCTGATTACATTTGTTTTGTGGAACTCTCTGAAAGGTTGTTATAACAAGAGTTGTACATGTCAGTAGCACAAATTCTGCCGAAATATTATTCTCGTGCATCGGGCTCATGACCCACAGGGTGGCTGAAATCCTGAGGTCATAATATCTCTCTCTTTAGGTAGGGACCTCAAGATATTGATGGGAATTGCATCATTAGTCATTTGCACAAAATATGCATAAAACAAAATGAAAAGAACTCTATGTTGTGGGCGAAATTGATTATTTCAAGTTCCAGCATTTTACTGAACTTTGTG
The DNA here is from genome assembly GCA_946902985.2 of Meconema thalassinum. Lineage (NCBI taxonomy): Eukaryota > Metazoa > Arthropoda > Insecta > Orthoptera > Tettigoniidae > Meconema > Meconema thalassinum. The sequence continues at coordinate 174,354,345 of OX336393.1, read as the reverse complement.
CAATAAAGGAATAATAGTTATTTATTACCATAATGGAAGCATTTGAAAATCCAATGAAATTTTAAGGAGATATCATTTTACTGTGCATTTAAGGTGTCTTGTTGAAAGATCTCGATGTGACTGAGGTCTATGATAAAAACTGTAGGGAGGAAATACTCATTGACCAAATTATGCTTCAACAAATCCAACTATGGCTGAACTGGCTTATAGGAAGTACGTGACTACAATGATGAGCTGTTCTTACCATGTGGGATACCTGTGATTTACAATCTTTCAAATTCTTCTAATCATGCAGTAGGTGTGGTATCCACATTGAATAAATTAAATGATTTTTACACAGGTGAGAATGATGAATTGGGTGAAGCACTACTGTGTAGAACTGTTGCTCGTGTGGTATGTACTAAAATATTAATAGCTGTATAGACTGAATGTAAGATAGGGCTTTTCCCCAACTTTTTGGATTTGAAAGATGGTGGTCAGCATTTAAGAAAGATGCCATTCCCAAGTTCAATGGCCATAAGCTCAGCATCTCGCAATTGCAATGAAATATTGTTATGTTCAATTTTTTTTTTTTTTTTTTACACTGGGTAGTTTGCTTCTAATGGTCTGCCCCAACCTGCGTCAACATTGGTGTTGTTTTGTGACTGTTGAGAGTTGAAGTAGAGAATATGTAGTACACTTCACTTCACTTAATTCCTGCCGCTCCTTCCGGAGCATAGGGCCTTGGCAAAATTTCTCCACGCAGTACGCTTCCTGGCCATTCTTTTCACTTGACTCCAGTTCTTGTCCACCTCTGCAATTTCATTTTCGATCGTCCTCTTCCAGGTCTTCTTAGGTCGACCTCACTTCCTGGCGCCTTGAGGATTCCAGTCTAGCGCCGCCCTCTCAACAGCTCCGTCCGGCTTCCTTAGTGTGTGACCAATCCAGCGCCATTTCCTCTCCTTGATCTGGATGCTAATCGGTTGTTGATTGGTGATGGTCCAAAGTTCTTCATTTGAGATTATGTCCGGCCACCTCACATTCATGATGCGACGCAGACATCTGTTAGGCAGGCTGCACACCGGTACGACACGACATATGTCGTAAGACAAGCGCGGTACGCGATAATTGTATCAGAAGACAGACATCGCTTGTGCACGTTCAAACTATTGGGAAATGAGCCAACAGGTGCACACCAGTACGACTACGACATCTATCGAAAGACATGTGTATTAAGTGACACGCTCTGCTAGTCTCTTCGCCGCAGTATCGTACGACATTTCAAGTAGTAAACATGAATAAAAGTGGAGCAAACAAGGTTGAAGATATAACATTCTTCATTTCATTCATTAATAGTGTTGAAAAGTATCCTTGTTTATGTTTATGAAAGATTACAGTAAATCAGAGGTGACGAGTTTGGCTTGGAAGACAATTGCAGTTGAATTTAGACACAGATTCTAGCCATCCATGGCTTTCACCACAAGTTAGGTAGCAATAGGAAATGTCATTTTCCAAACAAAAACTGCTTGTGTTCACTCTGTGGAAAATGCTGCGGAAAATATCATATTGTGTTGTGTTTAAAATGGACCAAAAGCATACCTCAAATTAGCAAAGAATTGTTTGATGTAACTTACATATTGTATATTTTATATGCCCTTTCGCGTGCTATTCCTATTAATAATAATAAAGACACAGGTTAGTGACCTAGTGACTAACATAGATTTTATTTACCACTGTCAAGTATCGGCTACAATTAATTTAATTATGGTTTACACTAGCAAATTTCCATTGAATAGGGATTGCTCCTCCTGGCTTTAAAAAGTAATTCAGTAGTCTATTTCGCATTCTTATGCCTGGTGATCTTGTAGTATTATCCACTTCGTTATTGGCTAATATGGGCACATCGTCACATGATTTAATAATAATGTTATTGGTTTTACGTCCCTTTTAACAACTGCGGCTTTTAGAGACGCCAGGGTGCCGGAATTTTGCCCCGAAGGGGATCTTTAACGTGCCAGTAAATCTACGGACACGGCTCCCTCGCATTTGCGCACCCTCAAATGCCAGCTGACTGCGCCAGGATACGAACCTGCAACCTCGGGTCCAGCAAGCGAGAACGTTACCCCTGAGCCACGCAGCCAGCCGTCACATGATTTAAAATCAGTCTCATCATAGAGCTTTCCTTCTCGTAAACGGGTAAAATTATGCAGGACGCATGTTGCCTTCACGATGTTCACTGCACATTGCTTGTTAGAAGAAATTGGTCGCTCAAATACACGAAATTTCGATGTCAACTTTCCAAATGCGCATTCCACGCTTTTTCTAGCTCTAGACAACCAAAAATTGAAAATTCTTTTTGCATCTGTCAACACTCTTCTGGGATACAGTCGCATTAAGTATGGCAACAAAAGGAAGGCTTCGCCACCGACGACGTAGTGGGGAAATAGACTAATATTCTCATCACCCGGCAAAGGAGTAATAAAAATTGAAAACTGTGGGGGCTCATCCTATAAAATTCCTTGAATTTTCCTTCGTGTTGAGATAACCCTCTTGCAACTACTGCGGAACTGTGTCGCACATTCATGATGTTATACGGATGTACCCAATACTTTCTTCTCTGCTTTAAATACAAATACATCGCGACTACGACATCTTCACTCGACGAGCTCATTATTGAAACTCACTAGGAAGTGCGTCATGCAGAGATCGCATCGCTCTGGTGTGCACCAAAGTTATCTCACGACAATTATCGCGTGCCGCACTTACCTTACGACATGTATCGTGTCGTACCGGTGTGCAGCCTGCCTTAATGAACACCTCTAGCTGGTTGTTGATCGGTTTTATGACTTTCCATGTTTCACAGCCATAGAGAAGAATCGACTTTATGTTGCAATTGAAAAGGCGGAGCTTGGTCTTCCTGGAAATGTTTCTATTTCTCCAGATGGGGTAGAGCTGGACAAAGGCACCATTTGTCTTCCTGATACGGCTTCGAACATTTTCCTTTGCTCCCCCATCATTTGTGACTATACTTCCAAGGTAAAGGAAGGACTCAACTCGTTCAATTTCCTTTCCGTTGACTGTCAAGCTAGTCGTGACATCAGAATTTATCCTCATCTCTTTGGTCTTGTTGGTGTTGATCATCAGTCCTGCACGTTCTGCTTCTCTCTGCAACCTCCCAAGCTTATCTTCTATGTCTCGATACCGTTGTGCCATAAGACAAATGTCATCTGCGAAATCCAGATCTTCAAGCCTGTCATTTATACCCCATTGAATACCCCTCTTCCGTCCTCCCATTACCTTCTTCATCACACTATCCAGGACCAACAGGAGCAGAGTGGGGGAAAGGACACACCCCTGTCTCACTCCGGAATTGACCTTTATCTTTTCTGTTAATTTGCCTTCGTGAAGAACCTGGCACTCATACCCTTCGTACATCTCTTCCATGATTCTGATGATCTTTGTTGGAATTTTATATTCCTCGAGGGTCTTCCACATGATTCTTTGATTTACGGAGTCGAAAGCTTTCTCGAAGTCAACAAAGCGAGGTCAAGGGTATTCCGCCACTCCACACTCTGCTCCAGGATGATTAGGAGGGTGTTGATGAGATCCACACAGCTGCGATGTTGTCGAAATCCAGCCTGTTCCTTCCGAAGCCTTTTTTTCTACGCAGTCTTTTATACGATTCAGGATGACTCTCGCCAGCACTTTGCTTGGAATGGACAGCAAGGTGATACCCCTCCAGTTGTTACAGTTTGTGGTGTCCCCTTTCTTCGGTAACTTGACTATCAACCCCTTCTTCTAGTCAGTTGGTATTTTCTCCTCCTTCCAGATCTTCTCCAACAGCGGGTGCAGCAGATTGATCGTAATATCCAGGTCTGCTTTCAATACTTCCGCTGGGATATTATCCAGACCTGGTGCCTTCCCGCACTTCATCTTCTTCAACGCTGTCCGTATTTCGCCCCGAGTTGGGGTGTCAAGGCTGATGCTTGGGTCACTTTCTGCTTCCCCTTCATCTTCTCCTCGCTGCTTACTTTCTGGTCCTCTATCTCTATTATGAACCTCCATCTAGTCAGTTGCTGTTCACACGTTGTGGGGATCTCGCCCGTCATGCTCTTCACAGGCCTAGTTTAATTAAAACCTATCTTCGAAAGCATCTTGGTGATGCCATAGAGCTCCTTAACGTCCCCCCCCCCCCCTCCTCTTGCCGCTTCTTCCGCTTTCTCCGCCTCCTCATCAATCCACCTCCTATAATCCTTCCACACACTCCTCTTTACCTCCCTGTTTGCTGTTGAATACTTTGCTTGTGTGAGAGCCTTCTGCTGCCTAGTCTTGCAGGTGTTAAGCTTGGCCTTAATCTCCTTCCTATAATTTATCTTGTCCCAGGTCTGATCGGATATCCATTCTTTCCACAGGTAGTTCTTGTACCCGAGCTGCATCTCACTGGTTTCTACGAAGTTATTCTTTACCTCGCTCCACACAGTCTCCACATCCTTCTCTGTCTTGGAGTCCAACACCTGGAATTTATTTCTGAGCTCCAGTTTAAATTGGTCCAATCTCTGCTGGTTCTTAAGCTTGCCCACATCAAACTTGTTGTGCCGAGTGTTAAACTTTCGGCAGACTGCCACGTTCTTCATGCGGAAGTCGGCAACCACAAGAGGATGGTCACTACCAACATCCGCTCCCCTTTTGTTCCTAACATCTCCCAAGCTTCTTCTAAACCTCCTGCTCACCGCGATGTGATCAATTTGATTTTCTGTGACTTCATCAGGAGTCATCCAGGTGACCTTGTGGCACCGCCTATGAGAAACCCCGTGCCACCCATCACCAAATCCTGACTGGCGCAATATTCCGTAAATTTCTCCCCATTGTCATTCATCTCACCAAGGCCATGTTTACCCATGATTTGCTCCAACCCCTCATTGTTTGAGCCCACCTTTGCGTTGAAGTCTCCCATAACAATGAGAATGCCCTTCTTACTTGTTTGTCTTGTGCAATTGTCTCGCAGCATTTGGTAGAATTCTTCCTTCTTCTATGGCTCCGATTGTTCTGTAGGCGCATAGCATTGGATGATGATAACATTCCTGATCTTTGTCTTGAACCTAGCAAACATGAGCCTACTAGAAATTGGCTTCCACTCCATAAGGCTTCTCTTTGCATTTCTGTTGAGCAGCAACCCCACTCCATCCCTGTGTTCTTCATCATCGCCCCCAGAATAGAGAAATGTAATTTCATCTGTTGTCTGTATTTCACCAAATCCTGGCCACCTCACCTCACTCAATCCTAGGATATCCAGCCCATAGTTCATCTCCCGTGTCACTTGTTTCAGTCTGGTTTTCTCCATCAAGGTCCTCACATTCCAGAAACCGATTTTCGTAGTCCTTTTCATGCCAAAAGTCGTCATCAGGTTATCCGTCCAGTTTTGTAATTTCGCTTCAGTTTCAGTAATCAGTTTATTTAAGAGGAGCGAGTGATTAACCCACTGCCTCAGAGTGCCTTGGAGGGGCTGCCACCTTAAGCCTGAGGTACCAGGCTGATTTTCTGTCAGGGTTTCTTCCCTTAGCCTTTGAAGAACCAACTCCAAACTACAAGGCAGCAGTTGTTTCACCAGAGCCCCTTTAGCCGTAATTTCTTCAGGGTTCCTGTAGGGCCTTCACAGCTACCGTAGCGGTCTTGGGGCACACAAAGTCCCCACTGTACTTCACCCCTACAGGCAATCCCCTACTTCATTATGTTGCCCATCTCCCACGACGAGGACGAGGGGTTGGATTTGTGGGAGACAGATGTAATACAGGGTTAGTGCAAATGATTTAAACGATTTCATTCATATGCATTATTGAAAGTATATAGCTTACAGCATTGACACATATACCAATATAAAGAGAAACTGCTTGCTACCAATTCTCAATGTGTCCTACTTGCGCCACACGACAAATATCAATACGGTATTCCGATTCCGACGACACGCTGGAGCATATCCTGGTCAATTTTAGCTACAGCCGCATGGATCCTTTGTCAATCCAACAAGTGCAAAACTGATAGCGTCGATTATTGTCATTTTGTGATGGGTGCAGATCGATGTCTTATCCGCTGATCTCTCCAGTCGCCTGATCTGTTCCTGTGTGATTTCTTTTTATGGGGGTTTATCATCGATGAAGTTTATGTACCACCCATGCCATTTAATCTTGTTTTACTGGGGAAATGGATCCCTGTGGCTGTAGCTAAAATTGGCCAGGATATGCTCCAGCATTTGTGGTCACAGTTGGACTACCGTATCGATGTTTGCCGTGTGACGCAAGGACGGCATATCGAGAATTTGTAGCAAGCAGACTCAAAAAACTTGGTGTGTTTCTCTTTTAATTGGTATATGTGTCAATGCTGTAAGCTATATATTTTCAATAATGCAGGTGCATGAAATCACTTAAATCATTTGTGCTAACCCTGTATAATGTTTGAAATTTATTTCTGACTCACATTCTTATTTTTAAATGTTGTCTTTTGTGTTATCCTTCAGGGACTTCCATACGTTGTTCCTGCATACACTGTCATATGCTTTCTCAATGTCCGGAAGGCCATCAGTAGATCTGTTCCATACGCATAGTGCTGTTCTTGTAACTGCCTTACAGCAAAATTCAAATCCACTGTAGACCTTCCTGCTCTGAAGCCATGTTGTTCTTCACTCAACCCTCCTTCTATTCTTGTCCTAATTGTTTTTTGCAAAACTTTCTCAAACATCTTAGCACAATGACTCATCAGTGTTATTCCCCCGATTGTTTCTGCATTCTGTTCTACTTTGAAGAACGGGACAATTATTCCCTTTTTCCAGTCCCCTGGGGTCTTCATCACTCGGTACAACCATTGTATCCCCACCTCTCCTGCTGCTCTCACCATTTCCACACTCAACTCATCCACATCCGGTGCCTTCCCTCCTTTCATCTTCCTCACTGCATCTTCCACTTCTTTCCATGTTAAGTCCTTTTTCTGTTTGCAGTCCATCTTCCCCGATTTCTTCCTCCTCGCCGTGGTTTCCATTTGGGTTCAGAAGTTCTTCAAAATATTCTTTCCACATTTTCTTCTGTTCTTCCCTATTTTCTATCTCTTGTCCCCTTTTGTTCACCATTCTAACATAATCCATCAGATCCTTCCGCCTCTTATTTTTTACCATCTCATACAGGACCTTTTTTGTACCTTCACTATCCTCCTTCATCATCTTTGTCCAGTCTTCCATCCACTTTCTTCTCTCCTCAGCCACTACTCTCTTTGCCTCCTTCTTTCTTTCCTGGTACTCTTCCCTTGTCTCTACCGTCGTATTTTGATACCACCTCCTAAAGGTTCTATTCTTTTCCCTTACTATATCTTTTGTCTCCTCATTCCACCATGGTGTTTCCTTCCACCTCTTCTTACTACTTGTCCTCCCACATACTGCTTCTGCCGCACCTACTAGTGTCTTCTTAAATCTAGTCCATTCCTCTTCCACCCCCCTTTCTTCATCTGTTGGAATTCCTTCCTTTACCATTTTGAGGTATCGACCCTTCTATCTCCTTTCAATTTCCGCATCCTTATACGTCTTTCCTGGTTCTCAGTCGCTTTCTTCTCCTTAGTCCCTCTCAGGTTCATTACCAGCAATAGAGGAGTAGAAAAACAGACTATATGGAGGATAAAGGAGATGTACAAGGGAAGCGTGAGCTGTGTGATAATGGAAGGAGAGAGATCGGACTGGTTAAAACAGAGAAACGGCCTGAAACAAGGAAGTGCACTGTCACCGTTACTTTTCATTGTGGTGATGGATGACATAATGACCCGAGTGGCACAAGTAATTGGGGAAGGGAAGATGAAAGCAATGGTGTTTGCAGATGATTTGATGATTTGGGGATACAAGGAGGAGGAAGTACAGGAACAGTTGGATGTGTGGGAAGGAATAATACAAGGATATGGGATGAAATTAGCATGAATAAGAGTGAGATGGTGATCTCAACAAGGAAGAAGGAAAGAACCACAACGGGAATAACAATTGGTGGGGAACAGCTGAAGAAAGTGGAGAGTTTCAAGTATATGGGAAGCCTGATATAAGATAATGGAATAAATGATAGAGAAATAAATGAGCGGGGGAGACGGGCAGAAGCATTCTGGAGGAGTGTGAGAAGCATGATATGGAGCAAGGATGTCCCTCAGAACAGCAAATAGGTCATATATCAGACGTCCTATGTCCCTATCCTGACTTACACCTCGGAGACCTGGGTTATGAAAGGAAGGGAGTAGAGCAAAATACAGGACAGTGAGATGAGGTTCTTGAGAAGCAGTATTGGAGCTACAGAGATGGACAGAATAAGAAATGAGAGGACCAGAGAATTAATGAAGTAGGAACCATTACAGGATGGTATAGAGAAATCTAGACTTACAGATGGTATGGACATGTAAAACAAATGGAGGAGAACAGGATACCAGGAGAATACACGAGACGAAGTCGGAAGGAAAGAGACCAAGAGGAAAACCGAGAGACAGGTGACTGAAGGGGGTGGAAGAAAGCGTGAAGAAGAGAGGAGAAGACTGGAGGCAAGGGTGGAGGCTGAGAGATGGTGGGAAGACAGAAGACGTTGGAGAGGCTTGTGTTCCAAACAGACCCGGCCAGTGGCTGGAAACTGTGCAAGATGATGATGATGATGGTGTTATCCTTCAACGAACATTTTATTAATGTGTTTAGAGCTACTATTTTATGCAATGTCATAGTTTTTATGCTAGGTTTGTGATTTTTGTAAGGGTGTTGAAGGGTGCCAAAAATACGATTAGGCCCCGGAACATGTACTGATTCTTGGAATACAAGTAATTTGAAAGTATTGATTAGGCAGAAAATTGTATATAATTTCAAACATTATAATATATATTGTCTTCAATACGGACCCAATTCCATTTTACACTCACCGACAAAAAAAAATGCAACACTTGTATTTTTTAATTATTCTCATAATTTATTGCACTGAAATTATTCTTATGTGAAAATTATGCATAATTAATTGTTTTTTAAACATTTGAAAACTACATCACATACAAAAAATGCTTCAAATAAAAAATCTGTTTAATTTTCTAGAACAAGAAAGAAAAGTGAAAATGTCTTAAACTTTGAGTAAATTACATAGGCCTAGTCGTTTAAAAATGTTAATCTAAGTTCCAAAATTTATCATTGCAGAATTAATCCATTCCTTTAGGTACTGACACAAGAACTGAACGCTTAAAAACTGGTATTTCCACCCCTAGCAAGACTCACCTCGCGTAACCTCTCTGCCAAACTTGCGATGATTTGTGAAATGCTTTCCTGTGGGATGCGTTCCCACGCCTCGTGCATTATCACCCAAAGTTGCTGGAGAGTCTCAGGAGCACGTTGCCGAACATTTCTGGCCAACATATCCCAAACATGTTCAATTGGATTGAGGTCGGGGCTCCCAGTCCAGTGCGTAGATTCCAACAACATGCAGGTACTGCTGGACACATCCGACAGTGTGTGCTCGTGCGTTGTTATGCATCAGGCGAAATTCATCCCCAACAAATGGAGCAAATGGTACAATCTGGTTTTCAAGGACTTCCATGATGTACCGGTCAGCTGTGAGAGTCCCATACTCAATTACGTAAAGTTCAGTCCTGGCATCCATACTGACCCCGGCCCAGGCCATGACAGAACCCCCGTCGAATGCAGTCCTGGAGTAAAAAGTTACAGGAGGAAGCCTTTCTCCAACCCACCTCCACACTCTTTCTCTTCCTTCCGACGATGTGAGACCAAATCTCTTCTCGTCTGTGAAGAGAACGGCTTGCAGCTAATATGTAAGTTTTAATGTTAAAAATCAAGTGTTGCGTTTATTTTGCCGGTGTGTGTATTTATGAATTTGCCTATAGCGTATACAAAAGTAACAGCAAAGCATTGCATAAAATAGGCTATTATGGGAAGTGATATATCTTTCTTTTGAATTCAGCCTCTATAACTAGAGCCCTGAGCGGATAAAGAAAACGTTATCCGCATTCGCACGACGGTTATCCGAATCGACTGGCATTACAATAATATTTTTAATAAGATAAAGCGTGAAGTATTAAAGCAAAACATTTAGACATTTGAGGAGAAAGTCATTCCCTTAGGCTATGTATGTCATGTGCTATGTTTAAAATGAATGTTATACAGCCAGAATTGCCACCCTTTTCAGTTCGGATTGTTAATTATGATTGATGACTTAATTTGAATAAGATTAGCAAATTGTCATGAAAAAAACATACCGTAACAGAAAAATATGATATGCCATAAACATCCAGGTCCTAGTAGTGATATTCAACAAGTTCGGACTGTATTCTAAACACCATCCGCAAATTTACTCCAAACATTATCTGCAGCTTATCTGCTATCCGCACAGCCATGCAAACTAGATCCGCATCAGCACAGGGCTTTATCTATATCGTGTGACAACATTATCTTGTTACTGTAAATTGGTGCAACAATATGTCGAACATTCTTAACAATATTCAATATGAAATGGAATGCAGCCACATGTTAATCGATGTTAACAGTACATTTTGATGTTATTGATGTCTCATTCTTTTTGTTAGCGTATTATTCATGCGAGAGGTTATTTCGAAGTGAACAGATATCCAATACAAGAATACATCAATAAAAGCAATCTGCAAATAAAACTTGAACTACTCTGTATGCCAGTCAACCCCATTGAATATATACAAGTGACTACAGATCTTACTTTGTTAGAAGAGGTCTGCAAGAAAGACTCTTCACCGCAAGATCTAAAACAACTGGCCCTCTGTACAATAGAAGAAAGATATCCATCTAATCAGTGGCTAAAAATATTTACAGATGGCTCACAAGACAAAGAAAATAGAACTGGAGCAGGAATACATTCATCTCTCTTCTCACTCTACTTCGCAGTAGGCCAAAACAAAACAAACTTTGATGCTGAGATAAGAGCAATTTCACATGCACTCCATCAGTTATTAGGCAGAAACATTGATTATCAAAAATGTGTTATCATTACAGATTCAAAAGCAGCCATCCAAGCCATCTCGTCAAATTATAAGCCCCAAAATAAAGAACTGAAAGAAATTTTTTGTATGATAAAAACCCTTCAAAGACTCCACAAACAGATCTCATTTCAGTGGATCCCTTCTCATGTTGGAATAGCAGGAAATGAAGAGGCAGACAGATTAGCAAAAAAAAGGTACCACACTACAACAACCTGTCAGTCAGACTGGTATTATGTCAGCAAAAAGGATCTTGAAAAATACTATCAAAAACAGGTATGAAGAAATGGCAAAGAAAACAGCAGAAACCAAATTATGGAAAGACATTGATGCTAAATGGGATCAATATAAATTAACACCAAGAAGAGAAGCTGTAGCCTTCTTCAGACTTAACACTGGCCACGACTGCCTTGCAGCTCATCTGAAACAAATCAACATCCTGAGATCTGAAGAATGCACACTTTGTCACGAACCTGGAAGTAAAATGGATAAGGGGCACCTGCTACATTGCAACAAACTTGATGTGACTGCTAGAACATCTGGAAACCTCACACAACTCTATTGGAACGCAAGAAAGCTGATGGATTGGAATCCGGGCTAGCCATAGGAAACAACAACAACAGATTGGTCAAGGAATGGCTCCCTATATGATCCATATATGAAAGCATCCAGCTGCAATGTCGTCATAGAAAATATGGCCTATAAATAATCGCTTGTCTTGGGCAAGCCACTCCCATCTGACAGATAATAATAATAATAATATTTAATGCAGCCAAATAGCCATAATGCAGTATACATATATACACATTTCACACTCTCATACATAAATAAAATTTAGTCTTTGCAGAAAGAATTAGGGATGTCCTTCTCTCGGTACACACCAGCACATGGTACCTTTCACACTGCTTTCCACATAATCTGCATAGGCATTCTGTGTCAGCCTTATGGAACTTCTCTGTCTTGCACACACGATGGTGGAAGCCATGAACTGCTAGTCTTGTTACTAGATGGCGAAGGTCATATTCTGCTCTCATCCATTCCTTGTTTATCATGGCATCTGTGGCATAAAATTATTCCCATGTGTCCTTTCTTTTGCCTTCCAGCTCTTTTACTAAATCTGAGTATGCTGATGTACAGGGTAAAAACATGTCGAGTCGAAGTTTGTCAGAATATAGACCAGTCGATTTGGAGTATATTTCGACAAGCATAATACTTTTTTAAGAAAATTTCCTTTGACGTTCTCTAGGTCTTTCAGATTCGTTTTGCCAAGGTGATGCCATATAATCTCTAAACCATACGTCAGTATGGGCAAAATTTTTAAGCGGAAGAGAGTCAACGCTGTGGTCAATGATAATCGTCTTAAATTTCTTATGCCGCTAATTGCCTTCGTTGCTGCTGCTGTTCGCTCTTTGATGTGCATAGTGTATACAAATCCTTTGTTTTGAAAGGTAATTCCTAGGTATTTATAATTTGTTACATGTCTTAATGTTGTCTGTTTATATCTGATATTGTCGCTCGCTGTCCGTCTCCCTCCTTTCCTGAAAGTCATTACCACAGTTTTGTCTTCGTTTAAGTTTAAATCATTTCTTTCTGTCCATTTAGTCAATTTGTCAAAAGCTACCTGTAGGTTTTGAATGCTTGGTGATACTAGGGCCATATCATCAGCGTACATATATATTTTTACATTTTCGGTATCAATAGCGTTTGGAATTTCAGCTGTGGTTATTATGAAGAGTAGGGGGCTGATTGGATCCCCCTGTAGCACTCCATTTGTTTGCTCAATTGGGTTAGATCTTGTCACCGTGTTGTCTTTCAACGATGTTTCTTGCTAGTATGTTCTTTAATAGTCTTGTTTCGTATGTTCTTCCTGTGATCTCTTCTACTTTTTCCATTATTTTCTTCCTGCTCATTAGGTCAAATGCCTTTGTGTAGTCAACAAATACAGCATGTAGTTTCCCTCCTGTATTTTGCAGTTCAGTTTGAATATCGTCCTGTAGACATTTTACTGCCTGAATTGTTGATCGTCCCTTCATGAAGCCAAATTGCTCTTCTGGAATAGCCCTGCTAGTCATATAATATAACCGTCTTGTTAGTAGGCTTGTTAGAATCTTGAAAACTGTACATTCAAGGGCTATGCCTCTGTATGAATTAAGATCTCCATTATCTCCTTTTCCTTTATACAGTACCTTTAAGGTGGCATGTCGCCATTTATCTGGGATAGTGCGTTTCCGTAAGCATTCATTGAATAATAATGTCCAGCTTTCTATCAAGAAAGGGGCTGTGGCTTTCAGGCCCGCATGCTTTGTTGTCTCTTGTGCGTTGAATTTCATCTTCTATTTCATGATAGGTAAAGGGTTTTATTGGATCGTCTGCCTCATAGGTTTCATTTCCTGATGATGTTGGTCTTGTATCCTTGGCTTGTAGTACTTCTCTAAAATGTGTTTCCCATCTTTCAATGGGTATGTCTCTAGGGAAATGAGGTTGTTTAGATGTAATAGCCTTGTACCATTTTTCCTCTGCCATTTGAATTTGTCTCTTTTCTTCTTCCATCTGGTATTTCTCTTTGGTGTATTTGACTGTTAGTTTGTATTCCTTCCGTTTCCTTCCATATAATTCGAGGTCCTGGGGTGTCTTGGCAATCTTGGCTTTATGTAAGGCTGCTATTGTTTCTCTCCTTGCTATGTAACAATACTCGTTGAACCATTGTTGAGCTCTTCTGGTTCTTGTCTCCTTTGGTACGGCGGCCTGTTTCATATATTGTTCTATTGAATTTAGTGCTTCATCAAATCTTCCGTCTTCTATCATGTTGGTTATTTTTGAAATTTCTTTTGCATTTAGTCTCTCTATGTCAATTTTCCTTGTTAGTTCGTCCGCCTTTGTCTTCTTGGATTCCCCTTTTTGTTTGTCCTGTAAGTACATTGTTGTAGCGACAGGGATATGCTTCCTTACCGCAATGTTGTGTAAAACGTTCTGAGATACCCGAGTGATGTTCGTGAAGACAATGTCAATTGTGCTTGTGCCATTTGGACCGAAGTATGTTTTCTCTGTTTTGTCGTTGATTAATGATAGTCCTTCACCTTCTAAGCATCCAATTACAATTGATGTCTTCTGTGAAGGTACGTCAATTCGGCAATTTAGATCACCGGCTAAAATAATAGTTTCATTTCTGCCCGTTAGCGTTATTGCTGAGGCTATTTCTCCTATAATTTCGTCTGCTTTATACTCCGGTTGGAAGTATGCATTCACGAAGGTACAAAGTCTGGTTTTAACCATAAGTATGTTTTCTGTTTTGTAGAGTATCTCAAATGGTGCAAAATTAGGCTTTATTAGCATTGTTATGCCACCTGATGGTCTACCTCTTTCCCCTTGAGATGCATATGAATGTACTGAGTAGAAAAAATTATGGCTCCATTGTGAAGTTAGAAAAGTTTCTGTCAGGGTGACTTACATCATATAGATCAAAGGTATTGTCAGGTATAAGATTTATTGCGTTGCGAAGTCCTTCTATATTCCATAGCATAATCTTCATACTCTCTTCTTTATTCTTTTTTTTTTACATTCTGTTTCTTTCGATTGCTTTGGATGTTTCTTAATTAAGCGGAAACCCTGCGCTCCTCCGAAAAAATTGAAAACGTTTTATAGTTATTCCTGTTGGCCAAAAATCTGACTTATTAACTCTTTCTAGACAATAAAACGTGACTCCCACTTTAAACCATTTTGAGTTGTGCATCGCTCCAATTTCTTCACATATTACGTTTTCTTTAATTCCCCTCTTTGAAAGGAAATTCTTTATTGAATCTGCCGTTATCTCCTGTTTCACTCTTCCCACGAATAGCCAGGCCCTCTTTTCAGCCGCTTGTAGGTCTTCGTCTCCCGGTCCCGTGCCGGTCGTGGGTGCATGTTGTCTATCTGGGTGTCTTCTCCTTCCTTGCGTTACCTGTATCCACTGTTCATCGTCTGTATCGTCCTTCTGGATTTTTTCTTGTTGTCTTTGGGCTGAGTCACTTGTATCTAGTAAGAGCTCATCTTCTTCTGCTACATGGTTTTGGATTTTGAGTCTGTCTTCTCCCGTATTTGGTCGGGCACTATTTCACTTGTTGGAGTTCGTTGTAATCCAGATAATAATAATATTGTATAGCCTCGGGTGCAAACTTTGTTATTTGACGCCCAGAGGGCAGCTTTCATATCGAATTTTGTCGTTCCTTGGAACGCTATGAAAGTAGATATCTAAACTTCTCGACACTATAGCACTTTCTTATAGAGAATGGAGGAACTTTGTGTTGGAGGGAAATCCCGACATATGACTCCTTGGAAACAAACAGGCATTTGATGGGGTTATATTAATATGGAGGAGGGTTATGGAAGGAAGAAAGTAGAACTAGTTGAGTCAGCAAGTAGAATGGATTTGGATGTTCTTGGGTTTTAGTGATGTTCAGAT
Source organism: Meconema thalassinum (assembly GCA_946902985.2). NCBI lineage: Eukaryota > Metazoa > Arthropoda > Insecta > Orthoptera > Tettigoniidae > Meconema > Meconema thalassinum. The sequence goes on along the minus strand of OX336393.1, from coordinate 174,338,924 downwards.
AAAGGGAGATAGAGAGGAGAAAGTAGGATCACAAGGTGCACTTGTCGGGTTTAAAACGAGGCAGCAAAAAGTGGGGAGTAGGACTGTATGCATCTGTGAGGCGCATACATGAACCGTTCATGTGGATAGATTTGCTAATGTCAGGAAATCTGGTCAGTATGGTTTCGGTGTACACTCCATGTGAAGGGGCGGATCAGGACGAAGTAGACGGATTTTATGAGGCATTGAGTGATGTGGTAGTGGGAGTTAACAATAAAAGTGTAGTACTGATGAAGGATTCCAATGCTAGGATAGGAAGGTTGGTTGGTGGTCATGTAGCCCCATGTACTTTGGGTGTGTGTAGAATTTGTCTGATAGCCGGTGATGACTGTATTAGTGTGTATTATCTATGATTCAGGTAAGGTCTGCAGGCGGTCAATTTCAAGTAATTCCTACTTTTGCTACCAAATGCTACAGTCCACGACACCTAGCTGCGAACTTGGCTACTTGATGCCATCACAACCAGCACATGGAGGCGAACTTTGGAACTAATGTAGCGTTAATCAAATCTAACCTACACATTTTAGCTTCACACAAATGTAGTTAGTGGAAGGTTCTTTTACATGCCATAAATCTATGACATGGGCCCACGGGCTTTACTTCCCGTCCGTAGGAAGGTATACTGAGGGATTTTTAATGATCTTAAGCTAGGATAGGAAATAGGACTGAGGTAAATGGGTAGGTGGGGGTGAGAAATAGGGAAACGAACTACAATGGGAAATGTTTACTGGACTTCTGTGCTAGCATGGGGTTATCTGTTCCGAACTCATTCTCGAAGCATAAGAAGATTCTCAGATACACAAAGGAGGGTAGAGAAACCAGGTCAATAATAGACTATATCATTACTGACTTTGAATATAAGAAATAGATAGGGAATTGTGGGATAATTAGGGGCTTTTTTGATGAAACAGATCACAAACTGATTTGCTGTGAATTAAGTATATAGTATATATATTATCTATATATATAAAGCACAAAGTTTGTCTGTTTGTCTGTTATGTATACAAATCTACACCGTTTCACCGATCTGAACCAAAGTTTGTATACTTAACCCTTTGGAACCCAGCGGGTAACCCTGTCAACTTTAAATTTCGGACAGACCACCCCGTACCCTGCATTTAGGCCCTTTTGCATAAATCTACACTGTTTCACCGATCTGAACCAAAATTTGTATACTTACCCTTTGGAACCCTGCGAGTAACACTGTCCAATTAAAATTTCGGACAGACCACCCCATTCCCTGCATTTAGGCCCTTTGGTCCAAATCCACACCGTTTCACCGATCTCAACCAAAATTTGTATATTTACCCTTTGGAACACTGCGAGTAACACTGTCTGCTTGAAATTGCGGACATACCACTCTATCCCCTGCATTTAGGCCCTTTGGCACAAATCTACACCGTTTCACCGCTCTGAACTAAAATTTGTATACTTACCCTTCGGAACCATGCGAGTAACACTGTCCAATTGAAATTTCAGACAGACCGCCCCTTTCCCTGCATTTAGGCCCTTTGGTCTAAGTCTACACCGTTTCACCGATCAGAACCAAAATTCGTATGCATACCCTTTGGTACCCTGCGAGTAACACCGTCTGCTTGAAATTGCGGACAGACCACTCAATTCCCTGCATTTAGGCCCTTTGGCGCAAATCTACACCGATCTGAGCCAAAATTTGTATACTTACCCTTTGGAAACCTGCGGGTAACCCTGTCAACTTTAAATTTCAGACAGACCACCCCATTCCCTACATTTAGGCCCTTTTGCACAAATCTACACCGTTTCACCGATCTGAACCAAAATTTGTATACTTACCCCTTTGGAACCCTGCGAGTAACACTGTCCACTTAAAATTTCGGACTGACCAACCCATTCCCTGCATTTAGGCCCTTTGGCACAAATCTACACCGTTTCACCGATCAGAACCAACATTCGGATACTTACCCTTTGGCACCCTGCGAGTAACACTGTCTGCTTGAAATTGCGGACAGACCACTCGATTCCCTGCATTTAGGCCCTTTGGCCCAAATCTACCCCATTTCACCGATCTCAACCAAAATTTGTATATTTACCCTTTGGAACACTGCGACTAACACTGTCTGCTTGAAATTGCGGAGAAGCCACTTCATCCCCTGCATTTAGGCTGTTTGGCACAAATCTACACCGGTTCACCGAACTGACCCAAATTTTACATACTTACCCTTTGGAACCTGACAAGTAACTTAACACTGTTCACTTTAAATTTCGGACAGACCACACTATTCCCTGCTTTTTGGCCCTTTGGCACAAAACTACACCGTTTCACCGATCTCAACCAGATTGTACATAATTACCCTTCGGATCTCGACGAGTAACACTGTCCACTCGAAATTTCTGACCGACCACTCCATTCCCCGCATTTAGGCCCTTTGGCACATATCTACATCGTTGCACCGATCTGAACCTAAATTTGTATACTTACCCTTTGGAACCCGACGAGTAACACTGTCCACTTAAATCTTTGGACAGACCACTCCATTCACTGCATTTAGGCCCTTTGTCAAAAATCTACCCTGTTTCACCGATTTGAACCAAATTTTACATACTTACCCTTTGGAACCTGACGTGTAACACTGTCTAAATGAAATTTCGGATAGACCATTCCATTTACTGCATTTAGGCTCTTTGGCAAAAATCTACATCGTTTCACCCATCTCAACCAATCTTTATGTAAGTTACTTACCCTTTGGAACCCGACGAGTAACACTATCTGCTTGAGCTTTCGGGCAGAGCACTCCATTCCCTGTATTTAGACTCTTTGGCACAAATCTACATAGTTTCACCAATCTGGACCAAAATTTGTATACTTACTCTTTGGAACCCAACGAGTATCACTGTCCACTTTCAATTTCGGACAGGCCGCCCCTTTCCCTGCATTTAGGCCCTTTGGGAAAATCTACACCGTTTCACTGATCTGAACCAAAATGTTTATACTTACCCTTTGGAACCCGATGAGTAGCATTGTCGACATGACATTTCGGACAGACCAATCTATTCCCTGCATTTAGGCCCTTTGGCATAAATCTACACGGTTTCACCGATCTGAACCAAATATTACATAGTAAGTATGGAACCCGATGAATAACACTGTCCACTTGAAATTTCAGACATACCACTCCATTCGCAGCATTTAGCTCAGGAATTCCTCGGCGTTGCCAGCGTCCTAACTCACCAGCCATGAGCCCTTGAGGGTGTACCAGAAGTGGTGGGGCTACACACACCCTGCCTCTTTGAGGGCCTTGAGCAGAAGACAGGAGTAAAAGGAAAAGAAGGCAGACCCCTCGAAGAATGAGCGTATCAGGAAAGATGAGACAACGGCCAATTAAGGCGGGAAATTGAAAGAATCCCTAGCCCTCGGATACCCTAATACAGTCGGGGTCGGAAGAGAACAAGATTTGACCAAGGGAGGCCGACAGGAACGAGAACTGAAAGGAGCCCGGAATCAGGAAGTAGAAGCGATGCCACACTCAGCTGGGGTCCCGTGGTCGTCAAACCACGTCCCACAAGTTGTGAGATCCTGTGGGAGGGGGGGGGGGAGAGTTGTGAGAATAGCTTGCTAATTCATCGCGAGGTGACATGAGAGGACTTTCCAGAGCCCGCTGTGTTATCTGCTGTCTATGCTGATGCCAGCACAGGGTCGTTGCGAAAGAGTGAGTGATTCCCGGCCAATCTAAATAGGACGGGGAACCCCGAACGTGTGTCATCATATTTCGTCATCATTTGCGATTATCTCAGGTTCGTACAGCTTGGACCCATATTCTTTGCCGAGCAGTATGCCATAAGCTCTTTCACTAGACGCATCGAGTACAGGCCTAAGCTAGAAAATAAGGTTGAGACTTTGGAATACATCGAAGCTAGACATCTGAATTACCTATATCAGTTTTAAAATTACACCATGTTCGTTTAGTAGTCATTTTTTCATTACCTTATTATTATTATCATCATCATAAGTGCAAATGACCTAGATGTTACGCGCATCATACCGCTAATCACCGCCGCATAAAGTCTTTTTCGACTGTGATTTTTAAAATATTTATTTTTATTACAGTACATTGTGAACATTATAAGATGAAGTGTCAAGTCAATACCGGTAGTAGTTTCCCTTATAATCCTCATCATAAGAGCAAATGACCTAGATGTTATGCCCATTACACCATTAATCACCACACACAATAAGTCTTCCTCGCCTATGAATTTTGAAATATGTATTTCTATTACAGTAGTTTGTGAGTTTGACGTGTCAATTCAACAGTAGATTTCATTATCATCCTTATCAAAAGGACAAATGACCTAGATTTGAAGTCCATTATATTTCTAAGGAGACTTGGAGACATTATCATCATTCCACCGGGCGAAGCCAGGTACTACTGCTAGTAGTATATAGTGCAGAAAGTGAGGGCTATTTGCAAATGGATTAGGGTTTAAACTCTCCAGGATAAATTCGTGGAAATGGTTGATAAATTTCAAAGAGTACGTGGTAAAGAACTGCTGGACATTGAAATGGAGTGGTACAGGGATGCAGTACTAGAAGTAGCAAAGGCATGTCTTGGGAAAACAGTGTGTAAAGGCTGGAAAATGCACACATCCTGGTGGAATGAAGTTGGCTTGTAAAAGTCAAGAGAAGGCTTACAAAAAATGGTTCCAAACAAGGAACCCGGCAGACAGAGAGTGTTATGTAGTGAAAAGGAACAGAACCAAACAAATAATAGTGGAGTCCAAAAGTTTGAAGAATTAGAGAGGATGTTAAATAAACTACAATGTCACAAAGAGGCAGGAGTAGATGAAATTCAGCAAGAAATTGTAAAGTAAAGTGGAAAAACTGATGACCTGGTTGTAATGACAGACTCCATCGAAAGATTACAAGCCAAAATCGTTAGAACTTCAACAGAGATGTAGGGAATATGGAATGAAAATCAGCATTTCAAAAATGAAGGTTATGTCTATTGGAAAGAGACACAAGGAAATACAGTAGAATAATGGGGTAATTTATACTGTTTGTTAATACGGATCCAGAATGAATCAAAGCATTCCTATATAGGAAATAGAATGCCAGATGTGAGGAACTAAATTGGAGCAGGATCCATTTTAAGTAGCCTACTGTACTTAGGCTGAGTATTCTCTCAGTATGTCAGTATGGGGAAAGAAATATAGTTGAGGTGCAGAAAAGCCAATGCAGTGAGTTCTCAGTTGCGATCCACAGTATTCTGCTAGAGAGAAGTTAGTATAGCTATGAAACTCTCGCTCAGTATTTGGACCGACTTTGCCAAAAATGCTAGGATGGTTCCTAACTTAAGGTCCTTCCCAATCCTATCCCCAGTTTTGCAAATCACTAGTACAGCCATCACAATAACACAGGTTGTCACACAAATTACACACCCACCCAAATTCATGGGGCTATGTGGCCATGATGTCGCAGCCCCTAAAATAAGCAGCAACATGAACTAGAAGAGGTTGTTCATATAACTGATTCAGATCAGTGGAGTCATCTGAAGAGAATGGGGGGGAGGAGAGATTACCTAAGAGTTAATCTACTAAATATTACTTCCACTTCGCAACACAACTTACTATGTTTGAGGCGCTATCTCCTCTTCAGGTACATGTTTCGGACCATTGCCGATTCAGCAAAATCTCTGTCCAGTATAGTCACCATTTTGGTGAACGTCACATACATTAAAATACATAAAAATATGGTGGTGAAAATGACACTGAGATGACGGATAATAAAAGATTTTAAAAAATTAAACAGTTTAAAACACTATGCTGATTTTAGAACTGGGTTGCTCCATGTTTACTTCTCCTTGTTTGACATTTGTACCCTTGGATGTTATTCTGTAAACGATAAACCAGATTGAGTTGATGGTGAGTGAGTCATGCGTGTATCGTCACTACTTACATGAGTGAGGCGAGGTCCGTGCTGCGCGCCTTCGTGTGGGCAACTGGCTGAAATGTCAGCCTGCCCGCTAATAGCCCGTGTTGCGCGGCGGGAGAGGCGTGATCGGAGGGAGCATGTGCATGCTGTTCTGGACGTTTTTTGTTTTTTTTTAATTTTTGCTACCGTATTGAACAATACATTGTCACTGTATGTGTGGTCGTTCAGGTTTTTTATGGGCTCAATTTTTTGACTGATGTGCATTTCCATATTTTCTAAGATATTCATGAATATTCCTTGTTCTGTATATGTAGGATTTTCAAATCTTCTTGATGGAGCCGAAATTGTGTTTTTCTTCATCTATGTGGTTCGCCATTGCTGAGAATTTGTTATATTTTTTCGCGTTGGTGTGTTCAGCATATCTAATTTTGAAGGATCTCCCGGATTGCCCTATTTAATTGCAACCGCAATCCTTACACTTCATTTGATACACTGTTAACTGAACCTTGTTCCTGGTTTTATGTGCGACTTTGTGTTATGTTTCTTGTAAACATTAGTAATGGAATGCACTTTGGAATTGATGTAGGTGAAAGTTGCATATCTGCCATTGTCTTTTTTACTTTCTTTAGTTAGCGTTGATTTAAATTTATTTTGAATTTTATTTCTGATTCTGTCCACAAATTTCTGTTAGTATTTCTGGCTATTGTCGCTAGGATTCTTAACTCTTTATTGAAGTTTTCTTTTTTTAAAGAAATTTTGTACGGTGATAAAGGGTACTACTAGAAGTTCACCTATGTGAAGTTCAAAAACCTGTTAAGTACAAAACGAACATGGCGACCAAGCGAAGTTGAAATATTTAAATAGACTTTTCTCGCAATTTAACTATCCCAGCGCGCAGTGAAACTTGGTATGGCGTATGTTTATACACATTGTAATGCACTGTCACCTAATTTAGTTCACTTGTTTACATAACCTCAAGATGGTGGCTGTGCAAAATTTTCAAATTAAGTTTTTATTTCCTGTGTCCTAATTGTGAGATCGAAGTCAACGTTTGAGTAATGAACCCATGCAATAATCATCATCTAATAGTACATAACTCTATGGCCTACATATATCAAAATTCAACAAGGCGACTATCCATCATATTTAGACTTTTCCATGTGGCAGTATCCAAATATCAACTAGCTATGATTATCACCCACCTTCGTTAGAAGATGGCCAACCACTGTAAAGCACAAGAAGAAGAATTTTTAAGGAATGACTTCCTGCCATTGGATGCCATTATTTGGTGGTGACTGTTGTTTTAAGGGGCAGAATTTCGAGGCCATCTGCTTTAATGCCATTCATCATCATCCTTACCCCTTATCCGGTTTAAGCCCGGGTCAGGGCATTTATGGCACTCCTTCACCTTCTTTTGTTCCTCCACTTTTCTTCTTCCAGGAGTCTGTTGCGGTTCGTATTCTGACCACTTATACTAGTCTTAATCAAGTCGATCCATTGTGCTCGGGGTCTTCCTATTGTGTTCCTTTCCTTCCCACGTATCCTCCAACAAGTGTTTGGTATTTAGTCCAGTCAAATTAGTTTTTTTTGCTGCATTAAATCATGTAGTTCCAAAAGTTTCAGGAATGTGTAGGAGGAGGTCCCCTGAACAACGACTAACAATATCCCATCGATTTCAGGTGTGGGGGGGGGGGGGGGCAGAGGGGTGCTCGAAGGCCCCCTTTTTTAGTTTCTAGTTCATAACTCTAAAACGGTGCATCGTACAGAAATTTATATACTTTTTAAACTTAAAGGTGATTAAATGCCCTATATATTCATATGTATTTACTTGTGTTACCGTCTCCGAGATATGAGCAGGTGAACATGGAAAATTTACAGAAAAATTTGTTTTGCCTCACGTTTCTCGTCAAACCTGCCCTTCCAATCCGTTTGGCTTCCATTTTACAGGAAACGTGCAGGAAAGTAAGTTGTAGAGCATTACATTTCCTTCAAGAATATTTATACTTATGCTAATTTATCTTCGATCAGTCAAACTTTAAGAGCGTTTTGACATATCGGGGTCGGTTTCGAGATATCGTAGTGAACTGCTCATTATTTTACTTTCGTTTTCAACGGCTTGAACTCTCTGTTTCACGTATGAAAGCGTATGAGATGTGATACTGCTTTCTGCTTCGAAGGTTCATTCACTTTTTTTATCAGTAAGGCACCGTACCTAGCGTCAATTTCGTATCCAACTGAAACCGTATAATCGGCATGTTCTTTGTACATGCCCGTATGACAGTTTGATGCTTTGAATTATCACTTGTCGCACACATGCTTTTGTAAAGGTCTTGCTTCCAAGTCGTCATAAATCTTGTAAAGTCGATTAGGGTCATTGTGGCTTGGCTATAGACGGGGAACTGTCGACCATGAAGGCATCAGACATTGGAAGTGGGGCCGAAAACTAAAAAAATAAGGGGCGGCTGACTCACCTGGTATATTAAAAGGATATGAAAAAAAATATTTGCCGTTTAAAGGCTAGATTTTTAGTGTTCATTAGCGTTCCAAACAAACAGTTGACTCACATAATTTCATATATATATATATATATATTAGTTGCCATGGTGGGCGAGTGGTTATTGTGTCGGACTACCAACCCCAAGATTGCAGGTTCGCTCCTGGCCATGGTAAGTGATTTTTGAAAGGCGACAGAAATCACGACACTCATGTCATACGTTGTTGGCATGTTAAAGGACCCATTTGAATTCAGTAGGCCGTGTTCAATGTCAAAATTAATCTCGGGATTTTCCGCCAACACAAAGTTCCTATATTCTCTACTTGAAAGCGCTGTAGTGTCAAGGAGTTTAGATATCTAACCTCCTTGACTTTTATAGCGTTCAAAGGAACGACGAAATTCGTCATGCAAGCTACCCTCTGGGTGTCAATTAACAAAGCTTGCACCAGGCACCCGAGGCCATACGATATTATTATTATTATTAGTAGTAGTAGTTATATGGGTAATAAATGCCATTTATGTTTGCATAATCAATAAATAACATAATACAGAGTGTTAAAGCCGTTGAAAACAGAAGTAAAATAATGAGCACTTCATTAGCGAAATCTCGAAACCGACTCCGATACGTCAAAACGCTTGACTGATCAAAGATATACCTACTAGCATAAGTATATATATTCTTGAAGAAAATGTAATGCCGTACAACTTCCTTCCTTAGGAAATTTCCTGTCAAATGGAAGCCAAACGGATTGGAAGGACAAGTTTGACAAAAAATGCGAGGCGCTAAATATTTTTCTGCAAATTTTTCATGTTCATCAGCTCATATCTCGGAGACGTTAACACAGAGGTAAATATGAATATACCAATTTGTAGGGCATTTAATTACCTTTAAGTTTGAAACGTATAAAAATTTCTGTGCGGTGTACCGTTTTAAAGTTATGCGCCAAATACTTTAAAAAAGGGGGCCTTCAAGCCCCCCCTCTGCCCCCACGCGGCACCTGAAATCTGCGGGACTCTATTAGACATTTGGAACTACATGATTTAATGCAGCAAACCCATCAGTTTTGGTCTAATTTGACTGGACTAATTCTTCCATCTTTCAATCTAAACTGCTCCTCTTGATTATGCCATTCAACATTTTCTACTCCAATCACTGTCCTGACTTCATCATTTCTCACTTTATCTCTTCTTGTTTTTCCTATCATACTTCGTGAAAACTTCATTTCACTGGCCTGAAGTTTATTCTCCTCTCTTCTTATCACTGTCCAGATCTCTGCTGCATAGGTCAGTATAAGAGTATAGTACACCTTATATAACACTTCTTTACATTTAATTGGGATGTCCTTCCATACTAGGTCTCTCGCACTCTGATTAAATGCATTACCCCGTCGCCCCCTTTTGCTAACCTCTACATCAGGGCCATCCACACAGCGCTCCCTGAGCGCTAGCACTCCGTCTGCGCTCTAAGCCAGTGCTCCGAGCGCTTTGGTGGAAGGTAGTTTTAGTAGTGGTGGGAGGAGCTTGGCTGGCTAAGCGCACGGTCTACTCGCTGCCCCAGTGTAGTAGTGGTGAGGGAAGGAGCGCTTGTCTGACTGCCCAGTGCTCCCTGAGCGCGGCCACGCTCCCCGAGCACAATGACTAGATGGCCCTGCTCTACATCCATCCTTGCATTCTGCATTAGTTCACTTCCTAGATATTTGAAGCTGTACATAACTTAAGATTCTTGCTGTCAATGGTAACGTGTCCTTTTCTTTCCCTATCTCCTTTTGTGACAACCATTGTTTTACTTCACTCTGTACGCCGTTCCATAATTCTGAATTGTTTTTGACTATACGTCCAGTTGTTCTTGGACTTCTTCACTTTTTGTTCCCCATCCAACATTGTCCGGAAAAATCACGATCTTCATCTCCTTTCCTACAGGCGATTCTTTTGTCTCTTTCTAGATTTCATTCATTACCTTATAAATAATAGTGGTGACAAAGAGCTTTCCTGTCATAACCCAGTTTTATTTCTGAACCAATCCGTTCTTCCAATATGAGTTTTCACACAGCCAAAGCTTCTGTTATTATATTGCCTGCACATTTTCCATTGTCTGGTTTCCAACTCCCTTTCTAGCCATACTTGCCCATACCTTTTCTCTGGAAACACTGTCATATGCCTTTACAATGTCTAAGAAAGTCATCACCAGGTCTTTCCTATACTCCCAATGTCTTTCCATCAGCTGACATATATTGTCAGTGTGCCAGGAGAAGTCAGCTGGGTTTGAACTTGAGGTGCTTTCCCACATACCGTCTACCGCCTATTCCAAAAACATCAAGTTGGTCACTACCTGATCACTCACTCAACGTATTATTTCTCCATTTGTACTCTGTGGTCTGTTAAATATAAACACAAAGCCATGTGAAAATGTTGACAGTAGAACTGGAACAATGCACACTTTAAGACGGATGGACAACAAACTCCAACTGACCTGCTGATATAGACTGTCTGCGCATGCGAAACCATGCTCCCCGTCACCACTGTAATCACCCACCACATCTACAGCCACTGTCCTTCAACTTTTCCTCTCAGTCTATTTTCTACAGATGACCTCGCTGTTCTTCCCCTTAAAACTTCTATAACTACGGTAAGTGCTTTCTAGCACTCTCTCCAGTATATTTGCTACCTGGGAAGTCACCATGACTCTACGGTAATTATTACATACTTTTCTGTCCCACTTCTTGAATACTGGTATTATGATTCCCTTTAATGTCATTGTATGGTGGGGAAAGAATAATAAAATAATTAATTTTGCATTCGTATGCCTCAATTGTACCGTGTGTAAAATATACTTTGAGTATTCCAGAATTCTTTCAATCCACTTGTGAATAAGGATCACTTAGATTCACATTTCTCATATTTCAAGGCTGTGAATCCATCTGTGCTGGTGATTTGTATCAAAAGTGTTTTTATTTCATGCTTCTAGAAACCTACAGCACATATTGACTCTTTGTCTTTAAATATGAGCAAAGTGAATCCAAGTGATCCCTGTTCACAAGTGGATTGAAAGAGTTTCGCAACATGAACCCAAAACTGTGGTTTTTCTTCTGCCATGATATAGACTGTTAATACAATAAATAGGCCATTCAGAAACTTTGCCATTATTACAATTATTCCTGTCAAAATAGTTTTGTCCTGATGGTAACTGTAACCTTTTGGAAATCTTGTACTTTTTACATCTGTATTTTATGAACTAAGGTTATGTCTGTATAATATTGCAGTAATGTGTTGTTGAGGATACCCATTTTAGTTCTCAAAATATTTGATTTCAAATATTCCCATATTTGATTTCAAATATTCCCGAAGGAAATATGAATGTTGGTTGCCATTTGAGCGGATGTAATATCAAATAATATGATAAAATGTTCCGGTTAGCTCAAATTATAATTGCCAGCGTTTCGCCCCAGTGTACCATTGGGCTCGTCAGTTGGTATGGTACACCTCACCAAGACGTGTGGCTAGCACATACTGAGAAGGGCATTACAAGACACAAAATACATGTAGTATTGACGTCACGAGTAATGCCAATGTACTACGGGAGTCGAACTCCCTTTCACAAAAACAATCAACCTTACCGTGGTAATCCAATTTGGTTTCAAATATTCCCGAAGGAAATATGAATGTTAGTTTCCATTTGAGCGGATGTAATATCAAATAATATGATAAAATGGTCTGGTGAGCTCAAATTACAATTGCCAGCGTTTCACCCCAGTGTACCATTGGGAATTTTGCAGATAACTCCAAGAAAATTGTGAAAATTACTGAAATTTCAAAGTTTTGTCATTAGACTGATGTGGGGTTGTCTTGTTGTTTCAGCTATTAAGATGGAGCTGAGCAGGAGATAATGCTGTTAGCAGTGACTTGTGCCTAGTTCCTAGTGGGCAGGATGGTTGGGACTGACCGTGGTAACAGAGAGGCACACCCTGATTGATATTCATCACAAATGTATTTAGTTGCCATTCATAAACGATGAATTAATGATCACTTCTTAATTACAGTTGGTTGTTTATCATTGACTCATTTACCTTAATATGAAGCATATCTTCCTCCAATTGAGGAATAATGTTTTCATACCACTCTTTGGTTGAACTACACAGTTGTCCCTTTAAGTTGAAATTTAATTATGTTGTTGACATTTGATTTGCATCTATGACAAATGCCATTTAGAGAACTTCTGTTTCATCAGTGGGTGCTTGCAGGGTGGAGAAGACATAGTGATTTCTAAAATTAATTAAAATTCTGAAAATAAAATCTCTATCCCTGGTCCGATATTTCAGTGACTGGCTTTGCTCTTGAAATTGATCATAAAGGATTCAGTTGAATGGATTAGGATGTATCAAAACATATAAACGTTGTTTGTGTTTTCCTAAACTTTGAAGTTTCCAGTATTCAACTGGCCTGTATTTCTTTTTTTTTTTTTTTTCTTTCTTACTCCAATTGTTTTTGAAGGCAAATAGAAAAAACACTTTATATGAAACCAAAATCTAGATATGTATAATTCATAACGAAATTGCCACAAATGTAATTGGCACATAATACTATATTGTATTCAGTGTACTTAGGAGATATCCTAAGGCCTTGACTTGTACATTGTATTACGTAAGTTAAAATAATTTTAGTGTCAATCGTATGAAGTCTACTGCTTTCTTAACTCACTGTTCTGAGCATGTGTGTATAAAGGAACTTAAAAATGAAGGACTTTAAACTTAAACCTGAATGGTTGAGAGACTGTTTACTAAGAGGAGTTTTTGCATTTATATTAATAATTTTATTGACGAATTTGGTTAAAGGTGAATTAATGGTGATAACTGAAGTTGTGGTAATATAGGCCTTCTTATTTTGATGTTTCAGACTTTAAGACATTTGATTTATTGGACATTTAGTCTTGTCCAAAGAGGATCATAGTTTTTAAAATTATTATTTAACCCCATTTATTGGTAGAGAGTAGGATTGTGGAAAGTAGCAATTCATATTGTGAGCTACATTCTTCAATATATTTTATGTTTAACTTTTTTTTCCCACTGTGTTGGAAGTATGGAGGGAAAATATATGGAATGTTAAGAGCAGGGTTGCCAGACAGACTACTTTGGTAAGATGCAAACCATTCTATTGCTTTTTCTGCACAGCTTTACATAATTTGTAATGGGAACTGTGATTCCTTTTGAATTCGAGCATTTAACAAAATTAATAAGCAAACCAGTTTATCCAGAAAAGAGATAAGTGCAAATTAATTTGGAATTATGAGATTTTAAAAAGTAGGTGCTGGAATAAAAAGTTGATATATGAATTAGACATGTTGGTTTATTAATGTCCAATTCAATATAAATGTTTTTGTGAAACAATGAAAAATAATCATTAGTTGCTAGCTGAAATATGAAGGAACAAAAATCTCGAAACATGATTAAATATCTGTTTATATGCATTCATTGTTTTTAGGTTACTTCATATTTTCACTAGATAATACTGGTAATGTATGGGCAGTCATTGTATTGGTGAAGATGTGAGGTCAAAGAGGAAGCATCTGGCAGCCCTGAATTTGCATAGGTGAAGTAGGAGGGAGAATGGTGGAAAAGGGAAGAGTTCTAGTCACGATCTAGCTGTCTGACAGCTAGTTTGGTTCCCTCCGTTGTATTTCCTATTATTTCTCCATAGCTCCACTACTTTACCTCTGAATAAGGCATAGCTCAGAATACTTTTGCCACAGTATTTTGTCTGTTTTAAGATAATTAAATAAAACACAGGTATTTTTTTAAGTCACACCATGAAAACATTATTGAATCACTTCCCATCAGAATGCCTTTGTAGACTAAAAAGAGGGGAAGAGGAGGTGTAAAATAGCAAAAATAATAAATAAATAAATAAATAAAAATGATACAGCCATTGCAAGTCGTACAAATTGGACGAAACATTAAATTAAGCCATCAGGTCACCAAGGGAAGTGTGGGGCTTAAAACTTGAGGATAAGAGACCAAGAGGAAGGATGTGTTGAAGTTGGACATTGGAGTCAAAATGTGGCAAATGAGAAGAAAACTACAATAACAAGCTTCATTTAACAGCAGTAAAAATTATTACCTTACAGCCAAGATAGAAAATCACTAAAGTCCACAGAAATGTAGTTTAAAGTGAGGTGAGTCAGAAATAGGAAAAGAGTGGTTTCAAACATTGAGGAACCTCTCAACCAAATAAACTGATGCAAATTCTTCAAGGTATAATGCCACCTAGGCAAAACCTCCTCAGACACGGCAAATAGTTGCTATCCCATAAGAGGTCTAGAAACAGTGTGCCGATTGTCTATTGTTCAAACTTCCATAGACTTGCTAAATATTTAGCAGAATGTGCTCTAGTTCATTGCTAGGACATGATAGGCTAACCTCAAGATCCCTGCCAAGTATTTTTAAGAGAAGACTACTCAAGTCTCTTCAACAACATGGTTGGGCAGGAAAGGTCAGATAGGAGCATGTCACAAGTTAAAGAGTTTGGTTTCTCTGTCAGATGGCAGTGGAAAGCAAAATCATCAAATCGGTGTATAGTTCATCTCAATGCTGCCAACACAAAGCAGTTGTGGTCATACAATTTTTATTTTCATCTTTAGTAGAAGCAATACTTAACTCTACTCAAGGCCCATTTATGACCACCCCACCTACTTATCCTAAAAAAGTTATGTTCCCTGAATCATTACTTTCCTTAATAAATATTCCATGAAATTTCAAAGTAAATTCAGGTTTTCCTGTAGTTGCAGGCCTTATTTGTCTTGCAGTGTATATTCATCTTATTAAAGCCTTTCTTTTCGGGCCCCTTGCAATGTACTCTGAGCTACACCATGAGTACCAAATGTATGAAAACCGTACAAAGTTTTTTTGTGCTGCCAGGAGAGTAGTGGAGGAATATTCTTATCCTAATTGGTTCGTATAACTTCAGTACAGGTAAGCCTGAGAAATTGTTTTTTCTATTTTCCATATGTTTTTCTTCCATGTTTTGTGAAATGCTAAAAGGGGAGAAAGGTAATTATTAATTTGATCTCAAATATTGCACAGATTTGCATTCTTTTACCAAAAAACAAAAAAGGTACGTTTCTCATGTTATTATGGAGTGTGTTGCCCAAAGTTTCATTAAACAAAAAACTACATCTGTATTGTGAGGCTAGTTTAGATTTTACTTTTGTGGTAAATTGAAAATTTTAAAGCACATGAGGTGTCCACCATTTGTGTTCAATCATATTACAGGAAAACCATGAGATGGTACCTATCTCCTTTCTGTGTGTATGGGTGTTTACCATGACTCTTACTTGGCCAATTGTGAGTTGCTGCTTTCCTTCCTTGTTGGATAAGGGAGGAGGAAGCATGACATGCAACATCCTGCTATCCCGAGGGCTAATTTATGCATTGCCATTTCATAGCAGAGTGTAAATTCAGGACTGATGATTATGATGTCCCAAGGCCCCACCCCCAAAAGCAACTAAATACATAATTCCCCCTCCTTAGTTCCCCATACTGAATGCAAGGCATGTCAACCATGCAATGACCCATGCTGAACAGATTTAGCTCTGTATGATGTCTTTAGATCCCATCTACACTGTTAGCATTCAACTTTATTCAATGACAGCAGAAACAGAATTTCTTTCCCCACTTCATGTCCAATATTACACATTGCAAACTATTTCTTTATTCAGCTGTATTTGCATTGTGCTTGGTTACAGTCTTATATCAGTATAATGCTTCAGTCAGCATTTTAGAAACAAATCAAATGTTTCAAAATTGTAATTATGTAATGACACAAGATGTCTTGGCTTTCATATCATAAATGCATAGGGACCTTGAAAAGTGGTGATTAAAATCAAAGAAAAGGGGTGTAAAAGTCTATTAAGCTCAATTAAAGCTAAAACAAAATAACGCATATTTCCTCTCGTCTTCATCACACCCTACTTTACAAATATAAAAAATTGGTTCATAAAATTTAATCGCATAATCGTCGCATAACACATTCGTATTTGCGCACCGGTCAGTTGCACACGCTGCCATAAGCTTATAACCTGATGTGACCTTGTCTCTGTGCCTGCGGGCTATGACTCGCGCTACATGAGCAGCTGGCACACGACACGGTAGACAGCGGTCTAACTCATCGCCAGTCGAGGGTAATGAAACTTGTATCGACCCTTCGCTTCCGTGAGTTGGCCTCGGAATGACAAGCTTCAATAAGCCGCCGTATGTAGCGCTACTAGTCCCAGTTTGCCCATGTGAAAACAGGGCCGACTGCTATTAGCGGAAACTTCCGCAAAGGACATCCAAGTTGAATTTAAAATTTTGACATGCCGTGCCAGTCTAGCATCAGCCACTTCTGTAGAAACATTGCTACAGATCCCCGTGCGTGATGTTATGCACATGGTGTTCACAATGAGAAAATTCGAGAGTGATCATGATAAAAGTGAAATACATGAGATTACAAATTAAGATAGGCTACCAGTAGTGTATATGTATGTATGTATATAATATGTATGTATTCTTCTTTTACGGCCTCATTGGACCACTTCAGTCAATCATTTCTTGGTCCTCTTCTTCAGTAAGTTTTCTTTCCGAGTTGCCCAATAGCTTTTCGTTCACTCTGATCTTCTCAGGCGTTCCTTATCTGTAAATACCTTTTTTCCTTTATGACGTTTGTCTATTTTTAGTAGAAATCTTATTTTTATGTCTTTCAGTTTTTCTAATTTTTTTGTTTTGTTTTGCAAGTCATCCAAGGTTATTTCTAATTCTTTCATGTCTTCTCTAATTTCCTTAATCCATCCTACTTGTTGTTTCATATTCCAAAGTTTCTCATCAATTTTTCTAGATAATCTGGTTTCCAGTGTCCTCATAATGTGACCAAAAAAGGAAATCCGTTTCTTCCGAATAGTATCAGTGATGGGCTCCAGTTCTCTGTATACCACTTCATTTGGTACTATCTGCCATTGTCCATCTTTCTGATATTTTTTATATATTTCATATATACAAAATATTGTGGTTTTTCTTCTTTAAACTTTAATATTATCAGAGTGTAAGGGGTATTCTTTGAAACCGAGATGTCCCAAAGAAATTTAAAAGGGTACTATATTCAACCTATTTTGTGCCTATACTAACATACGCAGCTGGAACATAGACTACTACAAAAGGAGAGGAGAGTAGACTACTACAAAAGGAGAGGAGAGTAGGATACAAGCAGAGGAGATGAAATTTCTAAGAGGCATAGAGGGCAAGACCAGAAGAGATAGAGTTAGAAATGAAGATATATGAGAAAGGACAGGAATCTTGAAGCTACAGGACAGGATAGAAACTACAAAGTTAAAATTTGGTCACGTGATGAAGATGGAAGAGGAGAGAGTACCAAAGAAAGCTTTTTCCAAAAAGTTGACAGGGAAGAGACCATGAGGAAGACCCTGAAAGAGATGGACGGATACAGTCTGTAAGTGCATAGAGAAGAGGGGAAGTATACTTTTGTTAAAAGATCCAAATCCTCTTGTGACAAACGGTGATGAAGCTGAAAAAAAAAAGTTCACAGTCAGCGTTTGAACAGGGTATCCAAATGGTTTTCAACAAAGATTCTGAGAACTTTGGAAATGCAAATGTCATTCCTGGCAAATCTCGAAGAATGTCTGTCTTGGTCCTGTCATGCACCTGCTTCTTGATTAAAGTTTGCAGTTCATTGTATCCTCTTATCACGTCACTTTCTTCCAGTGTTCCACAGAATGGCAACTTCTTAAATTTAATTAATATTTTTGCAAGATCCTCATTGATCCTCCTTAATATTGGTACCATACTTTCCAGAAACGGCGAGTTTAAGGGCTTGCTGAATTCTCCATAGATGTCCATCTAGAAGGTTAACAGTTGGATAAGACTGACCTTCTAATAAAGGGATGAGTTGAGTGATATCTGTGCCAAATTATTTTGTGAACATGGCCTGTTCTTGAATCTCAAGTATTTCTTCATGTGAAACATTGTTAACAAAGCCAACACCAGAGTTACCAGCCCCTACTACTTCATAAATTGCACAATATCTTCCAATTACTCTGTCAGGTACACTACAGAATGAAACCAACAAGACCACCTGGTAAAGACTGGTTCAGGAAACGGTGGCACATTTTGATCTGGATACTTGCCATCTAGATATTCATGTCTGAAAGGCGCGCTATATGACGCCACACGTCGAGTAGTTACTAGGATGAAGGGGCAGATGACCTCGCTGTTCTGCGAAACCTGCTATCTACCGTTAACTTTCCGATCTTTCCATGTTTGTTGCATGCTCTGCATGTAGTCAAGTCATGGGAGAAAATTACCGCTACTACACTTGCACAAAAACTAGTGTTTGTCGGCTTCTGTGACGACGATATTTCAAACAGGCAAGATGGTCTCACTACGATGACATTAGGGCAAAACCTGGATGAATGTCAAGATGCAGAAGAAAGTGACATTCAGTAGTTCAACTTCGATAAAGACGATCATGGTTTCAGACATGAAAGCGAGGAGGATAGTGTATGGAATTTCACTGTCAGTGACGAAAACTGAGATGCAATACATATTTACTGCAGGAGTGATGCAATGGAAATCCCGAAAGTTCCCACTGTCAAGCTAGTGTATCTGTAGTCACACTTATCTCTTATATAAAAATCGAGATTAATTTTAGTTCTTATATATTGTTTCCTTCAGAATTGTACAATATAAAATTAGAAAAAATAAACCATCTAAGAAACAAAAAGCGATGACAGTCATTGTTCTTAGATATTAATATTGGCATAATCCACATAGTGTGTCTTTCAATACAATGTTATTAAGTGTTATAAGTTTTTTTAACGCATGTTCATAAATACATTTCAATATTTTAATCAATAGTTTCCTTTTTGCTAGGCTCAAAAACATAACTGCGGATAATTCATGGTTTTCAATCATTCGCGGAAGTTCGCGCATTAATTAACGCAAATTATCGGAAGTGCACTGTAGAGAAGAAAAGGGTGGGTGAGCTAACATTCGCAAATTTTTGCGACTTTAAAAACCATTCTTTTGCCAATTTTTGGGTTATTAATACACATTAACACTTGTGCATTACTTCATTTAATAATTCGCAAAATTCTCCTATATCTAGTTATAAAACTTTGTCCTTATCAAGGAGTATAATTAATGGTCCTTGTAGTAGCTTGTCGAAATACGTGGTGTATTGTACGTTATAATATGCTAAAGATTTTACTTTCTTATTTCCAATCATTAACGTTATACTATATATTGGACATATTATTGACTGTGGTACTTTGGTCGAGTGGTATGGATGCTTGGCTCTCACCCCTGTAGCCAGGTTTCGAATCATGTAAAGGTTTTCTTTTTTTTTTTATAGTTGTGTTTTATATAATCACCCATATAATTACACTTATAGTGCGTATTTTCTAATGGGAAGTAAATATGAACTACAGTGCAAGTGTTATCGCAAGCTTCCACAACAAAGAAGCTAGTTCATTGGCTAAGAATTCCTACACCTGTCCCTTGACCAATTTTCAGGGTAACAACCGAAAGATACATTGCTAGTAATATAAAGAATACTATTTGGTTTACTTGCCAGAAAGTAGGTTGGCTGTAGTAGACGCTACTGCGGTACAGAACAGCGAAGAAAATCACTGTGGTAGCATGGAAAGACGTGTATGTACTGTATAATATTTTCCATTGCAAAATGCACACTATATGTGTTTAATGTTATGTCTGAGTAATTGTAAAACAATAAATATTAAAATAAAAAAAACCAAGTAAAAAAAACCAACCTTACCAGGTTTTGAATCTTGGCCAAAGGGGTGATAGTCCGTAACACTAACCACGCAGCCAAACCTGGCCATTGCTACTCAAGTGTTTTCAACAGCCTTACATACAACTCCTTAGCAAATTATGACTTGGAATAAACAATTTTATGCCTTCAGTATAACCCATTTCATATTAAATTTATTCCTATCAATAAATTGCATACAACACCTTCAACTTACTTAAATACAGGGCAGGCACCAAGCGTCAGCCGCCATCTTGATGTGTAGCTGAGCATGGCTCAGCCTGAGCGCTCCTCAAGTCACTGCTACAGTATAATATGAAATAATAATAATATCCAGTGGGTACCGACAGTGATAGATACGCTTGCTAACGTGCAGTGCTAGGCCAAGGGGCCAAGCTTTCTGCGGACTTGGTAGATGTGCGTTTGAGCCACACCGGTGGCCATCCTTGAAATGGTTTTCCGTGGTTTCCCCATTTCAACTCGAGGCAAATGCTAGAATGGTATCTTCCGACAGGCCATTTCGTTCATTTCATCTCCTCTCATGAGGTTGGAGTCAGGAAGGGCATCCTGTCGTAAAAACCATCCACCACATAGGCTTATCACATCTCATCCCCCCCCAGTTTAAAACGGGAATAATAAGGGGTAGATATAATATCCAACGGGTCATGTCCTTGAGAACAGTCTGTTTAAACTACCCTCTGATCGATGAGTGGAACTGGTGCTAGTATTGGGTCATAAGTTATAGGTTATAATGCTTGCAAGATTCACGTGGCCGCCATCTTGAATAGTTCGACTGATGACCTTGTAGTTTGAGTGCAAGACACGTCCTATATGAAGGTGTGTTTTTACATAAATCTGGTACAGATCAGATTAATTTAGCCGTAATTTGATTTAATCTTTGAGCAATTGGGTGCCCACCTTTTTGTTTTAGTTAAGATGGTGGTGATATAAACACGACACCAAGGTGCACTTTGTTAGTGCTACCTCTGTATAAAATTTGGTTCAATTCAGTTTTGTTGTGTTTGACTTGATACAGACTTGCAAACTTTTGGCCCATGTACAGTAGATATCATAAGTCTACTTTAATTTTTTGCAAAATTCGAAAGTAGCAAAGATTATGTGAGAAAATATGGTAATCTGTACTTGAACAGTACATAAGGAATAAATGTCATGTCCAGAATAAAAACCACATCTGACTGCATTTCCCGAATTTCTTGAAAGGCATCAATCCTCTAACCTACAAGAATATTTACTTAGGGGTAAGTTGTGCTGTCCTCACACTATAACTCAAAGATCGCGGGTTCGAACCTGGCCGAAATCGTCTGATTTTTTAAGAGCGTTAAAAATCCCTCATGCCTTCCTTCGGAGGGGAAGTAAAGCCAGCGGGCCCATGTCATAGATTTATGGCATGTAAAAGAACCTTCCACTAACTACAATCATGTGAAGCTAAATTGTTCGGTTAGATTTGATTAACGCTGTATTAAAGTTCCAACGTTCACCGCCAGGTGCCAATTGCGGTGGCATCTAGTAGTCAAGTTGGCAGCGAGGTGTCGTCGACTGTAGCATTTGGTAGCAAAAGTAGGAACTACTTGAAATTGATTGTCTGCAGTCCTTACCTGAATTGCAGATAACACACACACACATACAGCCATCACAATTAACACCGGTTATCAGATTCTACACACACCCAAAGTACACGGGGCTGCATGACCGCGTTGTCGCAGCCCCTAAACTGGGGAACCAACCAACACTATAACTATGCCGCTGAGTGACTGTTGCATTTCTGAGAATTTAAAGTGTCTTCTAGCAGTAAACTCTTCTACTCCTATTCACATGACATTACCCCACAGTGAGGCTCACGGCTGACTTAGCCTAGTGCACACTGCACACTCGTTAGTGCTTACCACACCATTGTCAGGGTATGTAGTTCTGCAGTATTTCTGAAGTTATTTTCATAGTACAGCACTTGTAATTGTGTTAAGCTGGTGTTATATTTTTTTTAGTTACCTACAGTTATAAGAAAGATGCCACCTGTGTGTACGGTGTATTATTCTGGAATCAGTATAATTAAAATAAGGACTAGAGGACCCGTGCGAGAAATCTCGCATGTTCATAAACCACACTTTCCATAATAGGTTTACATACCTGCCAACTTTTACGGTTTATCCGTAAAATTTACGGAAATTGCAGCATTTTACGGTTTTACGGATAAACGGTGTCATTTTACGATTTCGCGGACAAAAATTTGAAAAGATAATTTACATTCGATAATACCGCCCACTTCCGTACAATCGATTGTTTGCGTGGGTCGAAGGCAAGTCCACGATAGTCGATAACTCGTTCTTTGATATGATTCGTACTTTTAACCGTGTGATGTTAGTGTCTTCATTGTAATTGAATTTGAAGCCGGGATAACCGTTCTTCCATGTTCTTCGCATATTCTTTGTTCCGCTCCGTTCGCTCGTTGCGATTTAAACCATATTCTTTGACCACGTGAGTTGTTCATTGTTCGCGAAGTTGGCGTTCCTTGAATGTTTTCGTCTTTTAAGGTTATGGCATATTTTAATGAAGCGTTCGAGTTTTTGTGCTATAACTTCGTAGTTTCCTGTATTCCTTGGACTAATTACATTCGTTCCACGTGTGTGTGTGTTTTTTATTTCTACCATATGCATATTCTTTCTTCACGTTGACAGTGACGTAATTAGGGCCGAGTGTCTGTTTACTTCCTTTTTGGTGGAACACAATGTGCCCTTAAGTGCGGCTGATCATGCTGGTGCTTTATATCAGAAGTTGCAAAGAAATATAGTTGTGGTCGCACGAAAACGACATGCTTTGTAAATAAAATGGCAAAAAATGCATCATCTGAAGTTGTTAAGTGCCTTCAGAACGGACCGGATACAGATAAATCCCTTTTCTTTCCATCAGTGAGAAACTACTTTTGTACTGCCTGTGACTACATCATCAACAAGTTTCCACTCAAAGATGACGTGTTAAAGAATGCTCAAGTTGCTAGGTTAGACAAAATTGAAGATGCACAGTTTTCTTCCATTCGTTTTTTCTTGGAAAAGTTTCCTATCATGTTATGCAAGGAAGAGAATGAAACTACAGATGAGGTGGTGAATGAGCTTCAGAGGCAGTTCACAGCTCTTCAGGTAGATGACACTTCGGCTGCACATCAAGATGCTGCAAGTGATTCCAGTTGGGCACAAATATCAAGAATTCGTGGAGCCGATAGACTTCTTAAGTATAACCGAATTTCTAGAGTAATGCTCTCTGTTCTCACCATACCCCATAGCAATGCAGAATGTCAACGTGTTTTTAGCCGTGTGAAGAAAAATAGAACACAGTTCAGGTCATCCATGTCCAATGAATCTCTGGAGTCTATTTCTATTTTGAAGACCAGGAGTTCTGGTCGCTGTTATGACAAAACATTTTCTCATGACTTTTTGCAGGAAGCTAAAAAGACCACAACCATGACTTTAAAGTCGAACTAGCATGTGATTTGCAGTGTGTATTATATTATTTCTTGCCTGTGTTACGTTAAACAAGTTTTATTGTGTAAAGCCTTTTTCAATTATCGTATATCAGCTTAATCTATCAAGGAAGTCCTGTTATGTGTGCTCCAAACCAATATTCACCACGCCTGCTGCTGATTAACATGGATTTATTCTGGATTGTTATGTTCATCTACAAATCATGTAAGTAGATATGATTTCATTGAAGTATCCTGTTTAAAGCATGAATTATTGTATTTTGTAGCCCAGAAGTATTATTATTTTCGTCAAGCCGGGGGTATATCGAAAATCGTTCGATTTTTTGTCGCGCGTGAGTTTTACTGATAGCCCTTTTCAAAAGTTGGCAGGTATGGGTTTATAACGAGAGACTTAAAGAGAAAGGTTGCTGTAAAACTCACTGGTTATTCGATATTTATGAAATTATATGATTCGAGTACTGTACTCATTCCTTTGATTTACTGTTTCTGAAATCCATATAAAATGATTAAGGAAAGACCTCAGAATGTTCAAATGACATGAAACGGGTGTCACAGCAGCCAAAATATAAGTGGACAGCAATTATGGAGTGTATTTTCATACAGCAACAGTATTTGCAAATCACACACTTCGTACATTTTTTCAAAAGTCATTCTTTAAGGAAATTATTAATATTTATGAAATTATAGTGCAATTCGTCACTGCTAATGGCTATTCTCTTTCATTTGAATGCTCATTGTCATGATCGGTCACTTGTGAGCACCGCAGGAGGGATCTATACTACGGAAATAATATATATGATGATGTGCCTCATCATTAAATTAAATGGTACAAGGGTGATTCTCTCGCTAAAGACTCCAAACATTCCTATATTCCTTGACTGAACAGACTCAAACTGTCGATGTGATTTATATACTGTGTTGTGCTACAACTGGTAGTTCTTCCAACTGTGAATCACAGCAATTGATAAACAAACGTCTGAAATGTTACCGGTTAAAACTTTGGCATGCTATAAAACACGAACTTCAAGTGGTGCTTCTTTTAGAGCATACTATGCTGCTCCTTTGAAATGTTTGGGGTTCTCTAAAGAGAGAATCGTCTAGTATAAGAACACATCAGACATAAGTGAACTGACAAAATTAGGTAAAGAGAATGCTTGAACTTAAAATGGCGATGTAAATAATAATAATGGCTGATTTGAAGAAGCTTTTTGTGGAGGCTAGCACATTTGAAACACCTTTCTCTTAAGTAGCGGCTTCGGTGGCGTAGTCGGTAGCATGCTGAGCTTCTATGCCCAAGATAGCGGGTTCAAACCCGGCCGAAGCCGTCGGATTTTTTAAGAGCGCTAAAAATCCCTCAGTATGCCTTCCTTCGGAGGGGAAGTAAAGCCGGCGGTCCCATGTCATAGATTTATGGCATGTTAAAGATCTTTCCACTAATTACACCTGTGTGAAACTAAATTGGATAGGTTAAGAATGTAAACAACGCTCTTTGGTTGCTACGTTCGTTGCCAAGAGCCGACTGCGGTGGCGTCTAGTAGCTAGTTCTGAACTAGGCCTAGTAGTCGTTGACGGTGGCGTTTGGCGGCCAAAGTAGGAACTATTTGAAAATTCAAAGTTGCAGTCCCTACTTCAATTTAAAAAACAGATACACACACTAATACAGTCATCACAATTAACACCGGTTATCAGACAGATTCTACACTCACCCAAAGTACACGGGGCTACATGACCGCGTTGTCGCAGCCCCTAAACTAAGGAACCAACCAACCAACCTTTCTCTTAAGTAGTGATTTAGCACAGCGGCAGAGTTATAGTGAGAGCACTGTATGCCACCATCCATATTTGAACACCCACAGTACCCTCCCTCAACATACAACAAAGTGAATGTGGTCGCCCTTGATGTTCAGTAAAATATTAGGCACAAATAAAGTTTCACTAATTTAGACACTATTTTCCACTGAATGCACAAATAACTGGCCAAAAATTGACGACCAACTAACTTCTAGTACAACTGTGGTCATTACCCAAGTTGGTCATTGTATTGAACAATTTTCCTCCCATTTTGGTGAATACTTGAGAAGTAATTGACTTGTCATATTTCACAGAGGCTCTCGCATCTTTTAGCAAGAATCTCGTACTGAGCTCACATGTAATGCTTGGATTTGTAAGTGAGAATCTCATCATTAACGGGTGTTTCTGGCATACTTCTCATGCTGTTAAGAAAAAAAATTGAGTTTGCAGATATTACCAACACTACACTTCCACTGTAAAATGAAAATCGTACTGTTCGATTCCATGGGTATTTCTGGTGGCGCATTTTCATTGTTATGCAAGAACTAATTGTACCAAGTTTGCGAGCATTTTTGTCTGTGTACTTGTGCCATTCAGCAGATTTTTGCTGTTGGAATTCACTGGTATTTCTGGTGCTGCACTTACATTGTTAAGAGAGAATGTCACTATTCTGAGTTCATGGAAATGTTCAGTGATTCTTGTGCCATTGACCACAGTTCCGATTTCGCAATAACTTTTGGTGCCGATAACATGCAGTTTAAGTAAATCTCACTCTCCCATAGATAATTATAACTTGCACAGAATTTTGTGCAAACTTAAAAATGTAAAATGGATTTTATTCTTCCATCACCTTAAAAAAATCTTGGATGAACGTATTCACGAAATTCCAGGGTCCTTATAAATGCAAAATACATAACATTTTTGGACTGAAATCATGCTCCTATCTTTTCATTTTGGCGTAGACGAGATGCCACAGTGTTCCTTTCAACGTAGCCAAGTTATATTTTTGAGTTTCAGTAGATTCTAGTTGTAAAACAAGCTTACTTTCCATTGGTACAAAATAAAGCAAACTGTAATGCATTCAAGGTCGAGATGAAAGTTCAATCTAAATTTTCCCGTGTAAATTGACTCAACGACTTGTTCGTTTTTGAATGATAATTTTTTGTTTTTCCACAATTTTTATTTTTATAATTTTTATTTTTATTTAATTTTTTGTTTGTGTTTTATTAATTTTGATCTTTTTAAATATAGGTGTCCACCTCAAAATTTTAAATTCAATTCCAAATGTGTATTCTTTAATCTGTGTTAAGAGGGGCAGATGACCTCGTAGTTCCGCCCCTTAAAACAACAATAACTGACTAACGAGATGAAAGTGTGATAAACATTATAATATAGACCTTTTCATTCTCATTAATGATCACATCATTGACGCTATTGTCCGTTGCTGTTTCTGAATTCTGGCACAATCTTAATATACGCACAGGCACATCGAGAAGAACCACTAACACATGCAAATTAATATTGAATGTGAAAGATATGCAGAACATAGACAAAACTGACTTGAGCATCTTCTTGTCATGTGGTAATCAAATACACATGATTAATCTGTTACACATTATGCTCGTTACAGGGTTTTCCACTCTACTACTCTTCCACACTAGGAACCATGATAATGGAAATCTGGCCTAGCAGTCTCCTTAATGGAAATCTGGCCTAGCAGTCTCCTTTCCTATAACAGTGAACGTTTTGATCCTTCCAATGTTGTTTATTTGCCTTTTTTTTTTAGAAGTATTATTGCTTCTTTTAATGACCTGTCCACTTGGTAATTTACTTTTGTAGTAATTCTACAGACTGTAGTTTCAAGCTACACAGTTATGCAATATAATGACAGAGAATGGATGATATTGATTAATTTAGGGTAGTTAAAAATAATACCTAGAGATAGTAAGCCTCCGTGGCTTAGGCGGCAGCCCGCCGGCCTCTCACCGCTGGGTCCGTGGTTCAAATCCCGGTCACTCCATGTGAGATCTGTGCTGGACAAAACGGAGGCAGACAGGTTTTTCTCCGGGTACTCCGGTTTTCCCTGTCACAATTTCATTCCAGCATTTCATTCATTCCATTCCTGACCCAGTCGGAGACTGGAAGCAGGCTGTGGATTTTCATTTTTCACCTAGAGATAGTAGGTTTTGGCACTACCAGATTAAAAATGTGTTTTACAAAAGAAATTCAAGTTTATATACGGTGCCAATCAAAGAAGGCACAGCGAAAAGAAATATACAATTGTAAACTACAGTGTGTAACCTCTATCTATCTTTCCCGGAAGTATAGTTGTTACCGAATTCATTGACGAGTGTATTAAAAGAATTCACGCATTAGCATTTCACATGCAATGTGCGATATTTCTGGAGCATTCTGTATTAAAGATGTGAGATATTTTTAAAAGTATTTTTCAAACAAGTCTCGGTGCATGCACATGGTGTAAATTTACTCCTATTGCAAGCTCACACTCAGGCTAGAATAATTTGTACATTCCCCGACCACCTCTTGCTTTTATCTAAACGTGTTTTTTTCTGTTTATTTAAATAATCTAATGTAAACCGATATTGTATTGCACATACGATAATTTCTCAGTAATATGTGCATATGGTATTTTACAAAAGAAATTCAAGTTTATATACAGTGCCAATCAAGATAGACACAGCAAAAAGAAATATACAATTGTGAACTACAGTGTGTAACCTCTATCTATCTTTCCCGGAAGTAAAGTTTTCCCGAATTCATTGTCCAAATATCGCTTTTCAATTTCCATTGTACCACCTGCTGGGAGATATCAGGCTGAATAAAAGCAAATATATTTGCCGAACACAGCATCGTGCGAGTATGGTTACTTTTTGTAGATCCAGTACAGATATGGACGTAATTTACTTTTGTAGCAAGTACGCACATTGGCTAGAATAATTCGTGATTTTCCAGACTACTTCTTGCTTTTAAAAGTGTATTATTTCGCAACTAATCTTTTCCAAACCTGCAAGGTTCGCTGGGAATTTGCGTCCATTGTAAACAAGCACAAAGTTATGCTCAGCTGATCTTCTTTGGCGCCATATGTTGTATGTTCTAAGGCGCGATCAGCTCCTATACAAATACGTTCAATGCTGTTATGCAAGCAAAAACAATACGGTTTAGTTCCAGTTTTTCCTCTCGCGTCTCCATTATGCTGAATCTCCGAGTTGAGGCATAAGTCAGCCTATTTGAATCCAGCTCATTGTCCCCAATGTTGGATTGTGATATTACCCATGACCAGTCAAAATATGATCACTTGACAATTAATTCAATGCATTTGTGCTTAGGTTCACTTTATTGTACAGTTCTGGTTCTTATTCAACACAATCAAAGAGGATATGATCACAAATCATTTCAACTCGGATGGATCAAGTAGCCTGCAACACTACATTAGTTTCCGCAACGCATTTAGTCTGTGACATTTTACAAAAATTAGAAAATTTATATTACTACTGAAAAAGGGTGGAATATTTTAAACATGCAAATTTCAGTTAAAAGAATCTGTTCTTGTGACTACTGTGGACCTTGATCCTTCCAATTGGCAAATTCACAGTTCACTTGTTGAAAGAGTATTTGGCAAACGTATAAGATTTGGCCATTAAGCACTAATCAAAAGAGCAATGGTAATGTTGTATTTTTGACTGGCAATGTGGTACCGGTAATTTAATATGTTAACATTTTGTAACAAAAATATTTTATTTGTGAGTAATAGGTGGAACAAAATCTAGAGTGCATTTCATTGTTTTTGAGTATAAAGAAAGGCCTAAAGAGAATTATCTTTCAAGAAAACAAATTTTATTGAGTCAATTGAACAAATGTAGCCTACTAAAAATAAAACATGGAACTAAATTTCAATTTTCTGAATTTTTCTATCATATTTCAAGGAATTTAAGTTTGCTACTATTTTGCAGACATACAAACATTTTTATTGTTATAATTAATTTCATATTCAATCCAGGATAAAATGTCCAATATTCATTGCCTTACGATTGCAGTTGCGACAAATCTACTATCTCCAATGATATCTAATACATTCATTTTCTCTGCATAATCAACTATAAGTTAGGAATATAGCAGTGGAAAATGTAACCCTTAAAATGCACTTAAAGATTTGAGAGCATTTCTCTATAGTTGGGACATGTGTGAGCTCATTTTCATGAACAGTTACGTAATACACACTAATATAACCCACCTTACCACCAAACTGTGCCGCACAAATGTTAACTTACACGTGCCTGATTTTTAAAACTATTTTATTATATTTTACAGTTTCTGTCTTGAAGGATGACTACAGTAGTTTAATTTTAGGAAGCAGCCAACTCTGATGCCTTGTTTCTCAACAACACATGATTGGTAATAGTATCTTCTATGATGAATTACGAGATGCTCGGTTGGATGATTGTGGAAATATTGTAAATAATTTTTGTAACGATATACTGTACTGTATGTGCTAGTTGGTTTCAAAACTTGCACAAATATGTCTTAATTTATATCAATATTATAGTATTGTAGAAATGTGTTTTGTGTACTTGGAAGTTTCAAAGCTTTATAATTTAATACAATTTGTATATATATATATATATATATATATATATTATTTGTTCTTCCAGAAATATTTATTATTAGTAACTATATAGATTGAAATACACATAGCTTTTTGCTCTGAATGTATTCTGGGTAGAACTTATTTCTCTGCACCTAAAGTTCTTTTTTTAAAATTGGCTGGCCATTATTCAGTAATGATTTTGAGGAACGATGATTTGGATGGATGATCATGGCGAAAGGTTCGTATTTTTTCTAAAAAAGAAAGAAGGATCCTTGTCTACAATTGTAATGAAATGTAGAGATCTAAAAGCAGTATTTAGTTCCTGTGTGTAAAATGAAATGTTTAAAACACCCTTATATATTAAGAATGTCTATTTGTAGGGCAAATATGTTTTCCTGATATTTGCTTGATGTGATATTTTATGTAAGGCAGCTAAGTAAAATTTTGAATTTGGACTACCGTATTTGCTCGCGTATATCTCGCACCCCATTTTTTTATTTGAAATTTCAGGGGAAAAAAAGTACTCACATATATCTCGCATTCATTACTGACGCCATCATATAAATTACCGTAATAACCTTGAGGTAGAAACACGTAGAAACAGGTAGAAGCGCGCCACAACAGTCGTCATTGTCCAGGAACTTACCCGAAGCGTTACTAACAGGAAGAGCGAGCAACAACGAGTTGATCCGAACTTCGATACGAGCCGATTAGGGATCTAGGCGCCGCGTGCAAGCATACGGGGCAGCGTGAGTGTTAGCACGCTGTACATCGTTGGTCTTCGGCCGCGGTTAGCTAAATTCGCCGCCTTGAGACACGTTCGAATCAGCGATTAGCGCGCCACATAAGTTGCGCAAGTAGGCCTAATGTTACATCGCAGAGAAACTCAGTTCAGTCTTCTCGAATCTCAATGATTTCGTCTTGACGCATTGCGTCGCATCAGAGCTCGGCCGCGTGCAAGCATACGGCGCAGCGAGAGTGTTAGCACGCTGTACATCGTTCGCCGCGTCTTCGGCCGCGGTTGGCTAAATTCACCGCCTTGAGACACGTTCGAATTAGCGATTAGCGCGCCACAACAGTTGCGCAAGTAGGCCTACTGTTACATCGCAAATTTTGTGTTTTTTCGGGAATATGGTTATTCCCCGCGTATATCTCGCACCGAAATTTTCACACATATTTTCGGTCAAAAAAAGTGCGAGATATACGCGAGCAAATACGGTAATTCTATCTTAATTCAAAGAGTGTTGTCATTAGGGATTCGTTTGAGCTATTGCAGTCTTAGTCCGTTCTTGTTCATTGCTTACTTGCAGTATGAAGTATAAAAGCACATGCTATCAGTTTAATCTATAACATCTAATATATAGAAAGTGGATGGTAAAATGTTAGGAATAGGAATGGCATTCAATGACAGAAAGCTACAACTGGAGCCAGCCAATTATTTTCCATGAAAAGAATGAATGTATTGTCGTGTGTATGCCTGTATTAATGTTATGTATGTTGTAGGTCAGTTTTAAGGTTTAGTATTCAAACCAAAAAAAGACTAATTATATAAACCTGTATATTATACTACCCTTATACCCATGTTGAATGAAGACGTGTTCTTCTCTTTATGCGCTATTTGATGTAAATGTATATATGTGAAAAAATGTGAAAAGTGCGATCCTGAGACCAAATCATTCCTCACATTTATGATACAAACAGTGCTTCAAAAGAGTGGCTCATGGTATTGGAGGAAAAGGCCCATTTAAAAGGAAAGAAAAAAAACTAAAAAATAATTGTAACCTTGTATGAAATTGTGAAGACAGCATTTGCACAACTATGTAAGCAGAAGAAAGATGACTAAGTGTACAATTTTTAAATCTCCATTTGGATTTCTCAAATCATATTTTGAAGGTCATCCACATGCTGTCGAGTTCCCCCAGTGATTCTGTATGAAAGTATGGTGGCTGTTTCATAACCCGTGTGCTTGTTATTACTAATACGTGTACAAACTGAGTTTCATAGCAACATTTAAATATGGAATTTTGGCGGAGAGGTGGTAAAGAAGTTTCTATTCTTTTTTTATGAAAGTGCTTCAAAATTTTCTTGCTCACCATTCCATTGCTCATATC
Organism: Meconema thalassinum; assembly: GCA_946902985.2. NCBI lineage: Eukaryota > Metazoa > Arthropoda > Insecta > Orthoptera > Tettigoniidae > Meconema > Meconema thalassinum. The sequence goes on along the minus strand of OX336393.1, from coordinate 174,306,677 downwards.
ATGTGATTTACTTAATTTGTTCTGTTGTTATTCTTCTGTGCTGTATTTTATTATTGTCAGTATTAAAATTTGAAGATCTGATTGATAACCATTTGGCCAAATGTAGTAAATATTGTGTTTGTTCAGTGAAGTCCAAAATTATTTCTTACCTCTGACATTTTGTGCCATAAGTATAATAAATTGGTCTTCTTTCTACAGAACAAGCTTTTTTCCCCCCTTACCTCGCCCTTCATTTTACATTCTGGTGCCACTTTCAACTTAATCTATCAAGATGCTTTTGCGAGTGGCATCGTAGAGTACATTTTGCAAACAATTTTTAATTCGGTATACAGTTGTACATATATTATCCTTCTTATGGTACGGTAAGTATTTGTGATACTTTAATACTATGTAGCTTTTCATATGCTACCTTCCCCATTTTAGCGGCTTCGGTGGCGTAGTTGGTAGCATGGTGAGCTTCTATGCCCAAGGTCGCGGTTTCAAACCTGGCCGAAGTCATCGGATTTTTTAGGAGCTTTCAAATCCCTCAGTATGCCTTTCTTCGGAGGGGATGTAAAGCTGGCGGTCCCATGTCATAGATTTATGGCATGATAAAGAACCTTCCACTAATTACACTTGTGTAAAGCTAAATTATAGGCTAGATTTGACTAACGCTTTTAGGTTCCAACGTTCGTCGCCGGGAGCCAACTGCGGTGGCATCTAGTAACCTAGTTCAGACCTAGTTGGTCGTTGATGGTGGCGTTTGGTAGTATAAGTTGGAACTACTGTACTTGAAAATCGAATTTCTGCAGTTCTACTTGAATTAAAAACAGATAAAACACACTAAGACAGCCATCGCAATTAACACCGGTTATCAGACAGATTCTACACACACCCAAAGTACACGGGGCTACATCACTGCGTTGTCGCAGCCCTTAAACTGAGGAACCAACCTTCCCCATTTAACTCTGGGGTAAATGGGAAGAGAAGTTAATTTTTGTTAAAAACTTTTCTTAATTGAATGCAACATAATTAATTTTCTCTCATTGCAGATTTGTGATTAATAAAGCAAAAATCTTATATTTCAAGATCATCTTGGAGTAAATTTAGATTCTTAACCTAGCCATAACAGATACAGATGATGATGATGATAATTGTTGTTTTAAGGGGCCTAACATCTAGGTTATCGGCCCGATACAGAAGAGTTCTCTCTTTTACCAACAAACAAAGACACTCCTTTGCGAATTTAAGGTTCCAAGGAAATCTACTTCTCATCAATCTTGAGCTCTTCAGTTGGTCAATCGTAGCTCAATGATATTGGGTTTACAATAACAGCACTTGCAAAAAGAGTTGATGGAACTTACTACCGGTAGGCGGCTTCGGTGGCGTAGTCGGTAGAATGCTGAGCTTCTATGCCCAAGATAGCGGGTTCAAACCCGGCCGAAGCCGTCGGATTTTTTAAGAGCGTTAAAAATCCCTCAGTATGCCTTCCTTCGGAGGGGAAGTAAAGCCGGCGGTCCCATGTCAGATTTATGGCATGTTAAAGAACCTTCCATTAATTGCACCTGTGTGAAGCTAAATTGGATAGGTTAAGAATGTAAACAACGCTCTTAGGTTTCTACGTTCGTTGCCAAGAGCCGACTGTGGTGGCGTCTAGTAGCTAAGTTCTGAACTTGGCATAGTAGTCGTTGACGGTGGCAAAAGTAGGAACTATTTGAAAAATTCTAAGTTGCAGTACTTAAATTTAAAAAAAAAAAGCAGATAACACACACTAATACAGTCCTCACAATTAACACCGGTTATCAGACAGATTCTACACACACCCAAAGTACACGGGGCTACATGACTGTGTTGCCGCAGCTCCTAAACTTAAGAACCAACCATTACTACCAGTAGATGGGAATAGAGTATTTAATAAGGTTTCTCGAAAACAATATTATTTCCATACACTACATAGCCTACTTTTATAAACTTAAAATCCTGACGTTTCACAAATACTGAAAATTTCACGAAATTCCTCTGGTTTTTAATGTCGCCCAATAATACCTTGAAATAGGCATACATCTTCTTAGATCAAGGAAGGTCCAGAAATTTATTTTTAACTACAAAGACTGTTGTTTCAAGGAACTAGTGTGATAAACAGATTCATCTTGGAAAATTTCTTTCCACCCTTGCTGGTAATAGCTATTATACAGGATCATTATATTTGTATGCCCCGGTAAACACGGCAAGCAAAGCCAGCTTTGACTGGCGCAGATCGCGGGCGCGTGTACACGGTTCAGTCGGTGGTTGGCGCGCACTTTACCAAACATGTTCAATAATGTATAGCCGATGCTGAAAATTTCCTCCCTCTCTTGTAACACACACCCGACATCTTCTGATGAAAGAATGAACAACATTCTGAAGTTCCACAGCAGTGATGACTTCGATTTCATCTCTTATGTACTGTTTAAGTTCAGTTCACAGTAATCACAATACTCACTAAACGTGTGACACTAATGTCTAAGCTTTGCAGATACACATCCAAATGAATGACAAAACACGTGTGAACTAACGATATGAGTCAGCGGAGCTGGGTATTGCGAGGTCCAATCGCTGCGCACCTGGCCATTGAAATGAGTGGACCGCGGCAAACTATTGTGTCATTTGGCTGGCCAGATGCAGACCTCGCAATACCCCACTCCATTGACTCGTATCGTTTAGCGAGTTATCTGAAACAAGACAAACATTTCGAATCATGTTTCCAGGAATACCTATGCCTAATGCCAGTACAATTAGGGGGCTCGCTAAATGATTCAAGAAGACTCGCTACGTAAATAATAAATAAGTCAACAGACAACAAAAATTAGATGAGATAGTTGTCCATTCTTTCAACAGAAGATGTCAGGTGTGTGTTACAAGAGAGAGAGGACATTTTCAGCATCGACTATGGGCACTATAAGTACACATTATTGAACATGTTGGGTAAAAGTGTAAAAGTGCATGCCAACCACCGGATGAACTGTGTACGCGCGCCCGCGATCTGCGCCAGTCAAAGCCGGCTTAACTTGCCGTGTTTATTGAGGCGCACATACGTACATAATGACCCTGTATCATGACTGCAGGGAATCAAAAATGTTTTTTACTGAAATTTATCAGTATATAAAGAAATCTTAGTAGCTATTTCTTCTTTCAATTGGTCAAATGTTACCATTCTTCCCTTCAGCATCTCTAATGTAGATGACCCGATTAAGTAATAAAACACAATGTTCAACATAACTTTATATTTCCCTACACTACACAACTCAGTAGTGCCGAGGCAACTTAAATTTAATATCCAGAATCGGCAACACCAACCTACTACAGTAGACGTACTCAACCTTTTTAAGACTGTGACCACCACTTTCATGCCATACAAGTACCCGAGCACCAATACATAGATTATAAGTATAATAATAATGCAACAAACATGTGCATCTCTTTCATTTTCCTCTCTCCCTCAAAAGTGCTGAAATAGCTAGGGATTCACCACTCACCAGGCATGCTGCAACTGCTTGCATGACTCGTGCAGATGAGGTACATTTACATGAGAGTAGAGTCGAATCAATATATTGCGTGTTACTCATAAAACAGGGATGTCCAATTATTTCTTCGGTAGATTAAGAATACTATTTCACAAAATTATACAACTTCCGACTGCCAAAACTTGTAATTCAGCTCATGTTGGTGATCCACATATTGCCGAACTGATGAAATCGACGACAACAACAATCTCACTTTAAATCAGATCAACAAAGACTCGGGGTGATATATTAACTTTTTTTACTAACTAAAATTTTCTGAAAACTGGGTAAAATATCACAATAGCACAGTATTTATTTAGGCATTCACAAGGATGGTTCCATGAATAATTAAGAAATGTTAATCCTCAAATTTCAAGTCTTTACCTTGATAACTAGTTTTTTCTTTTTTGAAAACTGTTTTGAAACTCCTAACGAGACCCTCAATATTTTAATTTTCATTCATGCAAATAGTTAACAAATATGACTTTCAGCCACTAAGTAATGCGAACAGCACCAGGTTTGCAAATGCACACATCACTGCCGAAGCAAAGCTTCCTGGCTCACTCGCTTGCCCTGTCATGCAATATTTAAGTCTCTATGGCTTGTAATCTTTGTCCATTGCATGACTTAGTAGCTAAAAGCCTCATTTGGAATTAGTTTGGTCATGAAAATTCTAATACACAATGAAAATTATTGTTAGGGATAAACAGTATATGGCAGTCACAAAAAATTGCACCGTTCATGGTAATACGGTGACTATCAATGTTTACACTCCTCTTTTTTTTGTTATATCAACAAATTAATGAAGAGTTGGTTTCTTATCATCTCACTCACTTCCCTGATAACCTCTCTGCTCCTTTTTGAAACAACTGAGCGTTGATCGTCAAACCTCACAAAGTTCAGTCAGAACTGTTTTCTCGAAAGAGATCTACAGTAGAAATACCTTTCAGCAATGGAGCGGTTTGAGAGTTCCTGGCAAGGTGCCGACGGATCTGACTGCACCCGCACATTATCTTTACATACAAATAAAATACAGAATAAACATAGCAAACAAACAACTTGAAAGGATATGTTTTTACATAGACATTATTAGAAGAAAACAACGACAATTATTTACAAGATTCTGGAAAAACAAACAATGATAACTAACATTGGAATATATTCTGCTTACACCACCGATTCATAAACCATTCTGCCTGACAAACATGTTTCATCATTTGCATTATATTCTGCATTTAAACAAAACAAATAAATAACCCTTGGCACTACAGCCCATGAAGGGCCTAGGTCTACCAGGCGACCGCTGCCCAGCCATTTGGCCTGCAGATATTGGGGTGATGCGTGGTTGGCGCATCGGGTCCCCTCGGCCGTTAATCTTAAACAAAACAAATAGAAAGAATCAATCAAGGATTGTATAAACCTGATGGCAACTTCTTGTAGAACACTTGCAAAGTTATTGTATTGTGGGCTACAATCTTCTAACATTAATTAATTTCAAGAGTAATTTGGTTTACTGTCTAATAAAAGTAAACCCTGTATCTACTGCAAGTCAAATGCAGTTTAAGGAATTATGACTGTGCCAATCGGCACAATGCTCCACGCCTAACACCCCTGGCCTGGCATGGAACCCTTGCCTGTGGAGGAGATGTGAGCCCTGCCTGGCATCGAACCCTGTGACCCCAGAACCTATGACGTAGGCTACGGAAGTGAATTTTATATGGTGGGACATCATCATTTGGGTCCCCAATTGAATGTACCGGTACTTCTGAAACAATCCCCTCTCGGTAAATGCATATTCTGCCGAGCGCTCCTAGCTTGGAACATTTAACAGCTCAAGACCACCCTGGGCGTCCAATTAACGCTCCGCCGGACTGTCGCCTGCCACCCGAATTTGACGCCCCCGGTCAACTGGCGTCTGGAGTACAACCAGATGTGGCGTAATTACTTCCAATGCTCATTCCTTCCTTCTCCAAAAATTCTCAGAAGCATCCTGCATCAAGAACCTTTCTTTTCCGTTCAAGTATATTTCGCCTTTTTACCCCTGTCCTCCATATGAGCGCTTGGCTTCACTTCAAATTCACGAATACAAAGTCTCCCTTGTACTGTATTTAGGCAAGGAAATGTGATCCAAGTTCTCAACGCAACACCAGGAAGATACGCCCCTTGGGAGAACTTGCCCGGTGGAGGCAACCTCGCGTCAAGAAAAACGACAGAAACAACTTACACATTTAAATTTCTCGCTCGCGTTTAGGGTGGCTGCCTTGGGGCGGCATTTCCGGCCGGGTTAGCGAAGCTTGAGGCGTGGCGTCAGATTCCAATTATCATTTTCAAGAACAGACGCATGTGAAAGTGCTCCGGTTGCCGGGGGAAGGCGTCGTTCCTTCCCCCGGCCAGTTAGAAAGGAAGGGTGCTTGAAAAATATAGTGTCGAGGTGCTATAGAATAGGACAAACTAAATTATGTAAAAACACTCGTTTTGGTGGGGTTATGTATGGGGTCTGGTATTCAGCCTGTTAGCTGCGTACGTGTTGCACTTTGGTGTTACAGGATGTTTTATTTCTTCTTTAGTTAATCTGTTGCCATTTGTTGCGCGTGATATCACGTAAGTAGAACGGCTCTGTCACTTCGTGTGAGTCTGGTGACGAAATTGGACCTCGCGGTCTTTATCATATACAAACATGGCGTCCCTATGTTTGAATATGAATATGCAACCCGTGCGCAGCGCAGGAAGTCACCATGGCTTATATTATGTTTTGTTTTTTTATATTTGTCAGAAGTTTTTTATTATTATTATTTCATCATTCTACTCCATTCCCCGACAAATTTCGAATGGTTCTCTCACATAGGAAAATGGGGGAGGGATCGTCTCTCGACGAGGGTGGCTACCCTAGTGAGACCAGTCAGCAACTGGGCTCCGTCGTGTACCGCTTCATTCGTCTGCCCCATCACGACGTTCCGGAAACTTCCATCACGTGCTGGAATGCGGCATTTTCCTCCGGCTTCCCACATGGGCTGGTATCGGCGACGTCCTTCCTCCATCTCCCAGCTTCTAACCCATCCTCGATGTCTAGTGCGTGGTCATTACGTCAAAGAGTCCAAAAATACAACTTGTATGATTTTCACGACATTCCGCACACATGATTTTTGAGTGTCATTAACTGTCCTTATACCACATGGTTACTAGTTCCAATAAATACTGGTATTTCATACTGCGCTTAGCACGCTCGTCTTATGGTTGCACGAAAAATTTCCACGGCTAATGGTTGCATGAACTGGTAATGCCTATCCAAAGTCCTTATGCACATGGCCAAAATTGTTTAATGGACATTACGACTTTAATGCACTCGACTAACAGTTGATTAAATTTCATGTGTTGTGGCCTGATATTCTCAACCTCACAGTTCATATTCTACTATGCGGCAATACATTCGCAGATTAAAACATCTGCTTCACTCGTTACGAAAGCTTAATAGCTGCCCGCATATTCCGTTCTCACTATCTCACTATTATTCGCACCTTATATACAGCTCAGGCGCGTCACGTGAGTCTTCGGTTATGTCATGTCCCAACCTTCCTGCATTCATATCTCGGGAGTGCGTAATTCTATTGCCCTGATTCCTTCGATAGAATTCATGTAAATTCAGGAGCTACATCATGTCATAGCATTCTTCTTTCTATCTTTCTTTCTTTCTAGCATAAAGAAATAGGTATCTCAATATGTTCCAGCACCTTCGGCGTTCCCTCATTTGCCACGCTAGCGCGCGCCTTCCTTCGATTGGATCTCCGCCCATGAGCGCTAGTTCAAAACTCCGCTCGGCGCTCCTTTCAAAATAGTATGACGACATGACGTACCTGGACCACGGGTACAATACTAAGGCGATATAAGATAAGCAATATGTCGTAAGGAATATATTGCGATGATCTATTGCCAGGAAGTTTCAGACAGCGAGCGATAAATCTGCGAGACCTGGGCGATAAAAATTTGGCGGGAACACAATTCTCACTACTTCAGTTACAAATATGAGCCCAAGTGAGACATTGTGTACTCTGTGAGCTGTCTGAATAGGATTGACATTTCGCCGGAAATTCCACGTCAGTCATCACCCCTCAGCGTCTTGACCAATCCATGTTGGCATAGTTGATGTAGGTATCTCAATATGTTCCAGCACCTTCGGCGTTGCAATATTACAGCCCACGTGCTTAAGTGCCTGGTCAGCCGTATCTCTGGCTTGTACAGGTTGGCAATCTCGTTATCAGACCACATGGCGAGACGAGAACTGTCAATCCTATTCTGGCAGCTCACAGAGTATATTGGCTCAGGCGTAGGCTGAGGAGAAGAAGGAGGAAATACTAGGCATCATAGCTCGGCCGTTGTTTCTCGAGAGTTGTCTCAATATGAATCAAAATTCAGCACTCGTCACATTTGTCTTGCTATAAACGGCAATGGAAAAGTTCCAGATGCACTCACGAGCTTTCACTAAATTAATTAAAGGAATTACAGATTTGTGTTCTCTTCTTCCCGACGTCATGTTTACAGCTCGAACTATCGTACTATACTAATCGCTCAAGTGACCAGCAAGCGGTACTCCGAGAGATATGGTCACTTGCGATGTGTTGTGCAATCACGCAGCTGTGAACCTCTTTTATCGCCTCCCTTTACATTCACGTATCTGTCTGCGCGTGTGGCGTATTATGTATCGCTTATCTTATATCGCCTTAGCATAACGAATAGAATATAAAGTGTGATCTCTTCTCCCTCAATAGCATGTAATGAATACGGATCGGGTTGGCACTCGCCGCTACGCAGCGCTACAGTCGACTTGAGATTGTTGATTTCCACATATGTTTATGTGTTTATATGCGATATATTAAGTATTTAATCGGTCGGAGTGGTTTGTTGGTGTTCTGTGCAATCGTTTATTGATGTACAAGTGCTTACACTATTACTTCATAGTATTAATACCTGAAATGCTATTGTAGGAAGCATTAACTGAAATGGAATTTAATTTCTTGTCGTGTGTTCACGTTATCTTCGTGTGTTAATTTTATTGTTATTTAATGTAAGTAAACAGCAGTTTAGCCCTTACATTTTCACGAGTGCTTAATGTGAGTAGTGAAGATGCCTTGCTCTTTTGTACCAGGATGCAGATCTAGCTGTGGGGACTGTAAAGAGGTCATACGGTTATTCAAACCTCCTAAAGATAAGGAACGTTTTATCAAGTGCAAAGGGGCCATACCAGGGAAGGATAGGGAACTTACTGAAAAGTCCTACATCTGTGATGCTCACTTTTCAGAAGATTGAATTGTAAATTTGACAAATTTGTGATAGAAGGGAAGGAAGTATTACTTCTCCCAAGAACCAACTGGCGATTGAAAGACTATTCTGTTCCACATGTATTTCCAAATTTGCTTAAGTATTTATCCAGTATGGTGTAAATAAAAATGCTCTTGATGCCATTAAAGACTACTTCTGTGAAGAAAGGGATGAGAATAAATACCGTATATGTACCGTAATGCTGAAGGAGGCGTGATCAGTTTTAGACAATAGCCTACTCTATGAAGGGGTCTTGACTATGCCTTCTATGTCTGTTTAATGTTAAGTTCTTCTGAAATGATGGTCGTTTACTGATTTTGGTGTTTGTGGAGTGAAATTTATGGTTATTATTGAATTTTATAGTAATCTACGGTAAAGTTGAAAGTTGCGTACGTACGGTTTTTTTTTCTGTGTTGCAAGTCGGTTAAGGGAATGTAAAATTTGTAACAAAGTGAAGAAATCCTTTCTGATAGCGAGGTTAATTTTTCCGTTCTTTTTTTAATTTACCGATAGCTGGCAAAACTAATTGCATTTTGAACTTGCTCTCTGTCTTCGCTTATTGTCGAAACTGGACTATTACAGGAGACGACTTATTAAATTATAATTGGGCACAGTAAAGTAAGTGGAGATGTCGAACTTATTAGCGCCTATGAGGATATCTTGCGGTGTTTTAACATGTAAAACAGGTCGCAAGGTTTTAAAAGTCTCGTAAGCGCCAATGCTAACTTACATCACAGATCGGAGCCAGCGCTGCGCTGCGGCGGACCAGGCGTACTAGGCCAGTGTTATCACTTCTTATTCTATTCGTTATGGCCTTAGTATAAACAATTCTGCATTTGTTACGTACTGTACCGTACAGTACACCGACAGAACGGATTGAACACACTGTGAAAAAGTGTACATGTTTCGTCAAGGGTTGTTGCATTATTCTGTTTTGTGTTGTACGTTTTGGTTATTGCATATTACAGGCTTTTTCACTATTGTGAAGGGATTTTCACAGAAACAAGGATGCAGTCATCCCTCGTTATACGCGTTCTCACTTTACACGTTTTCGCTTGGTTGGTTGGTTCTTAAGTTTAGGGGCTGCGACAACGCGGTCATGTAGCCCCGTGTACTTTGGGTGTGTGTAGAATCTGTCTGATAACCGGTGTTAATTGTGATGACTGTATTAGTGTGTGTATCTGTTTTTTTTTTTTAAATTTAAGTACAGACTGCAACTTAGAATTTTTCAAATAGTTCCTATTTTTGCCACCAAGCGCCCCCGCAGTCGGCTCTTGGCAACGAACGTAGAAACCTAAGAGCGTTGTTTACATTCTTAACCTATCCAATTTAGCTTCACACAGGTGTAATTAGTGGAAGGTTCTTTAACATGCCATACATCAATGACATGGGACCGCCGGCTTTACTTCCCCTCCGAAGGAATGCATACTGAGGGATTTTTGACGCTCTTAAAAAATCCGACGGCTTCGGCCGGGTTTGAACCCGCTATCTTGGGCATAGAAGCTCAGCATGCTACCGATTACCGCTATAACGCGATTTTAAAAAATGTACATAATTATATAAAATAAAATATACAAGTTATGTTGCAGATTCACAATCACCCTGTGGGACGATTTCACGATTGAGTGCAGCGCTGTAAGGCGGCGTGTAGTCAGTCTCAAAGAGAGTGCTGAGTACCAGTAGCTGTGATGCGTTGTTTCAGTGTTGACTGGTGGCATGTGGCCATTATTTAAGAGGGCATTGGGTTAACAAGCCGTGTTTTATTGTTTCTAAAAACGTTATGTAGAAAAGAAAGTGTGATCAAAATGCTTCCAAAGGCAAAAACAAAGGAAATCAATAACACTTGAAGAAAAGCTGGAAGTTGTAAAGCGATATGAACGCAATGAGCGTACTGTGGACAGTGTCAGAGGTACAGGCATCTCAGAATCAACTCTGAGAGCCATAAGAAGTCAAGCAGAAAATATAGAAAGCTGTAAAAGTGCGACCAGATTGACGTCATCAAAGATAACACAAATAAGGGCACCAATTATGGAAAAAATGGAATGAATGTTAACCCAATGGATTGAACATCAAACTGAAATGAATTTAAATACCGTAGTAGTAATGATCGGTGTCAACCAACAACAACATGCCCCACAGTTGGGTGATCAATGTATCTAAATTTCTTCTTATATTGGTTGGGGTCAACCAACAACAACAAGCCCCCTACGTTGGGCAATCATGAAACAAAATTATTTCCTTCTAAGAATCTTCGGGATCGAGATGATGTTACGCACATAAAGAAATAAGAATCAATTCCAATCCAAGACATACCTCTGGCCTCATTCTATTCTTTTTCTTACTACTTCTTACAACACCTTCTTGCTCAAACTTTCTAATTATTTTCTTCCTTATTTCTTACAACATAACCAAATCTACACATATCATTATTGGCAACTCCAGCTATCTGATATGACATCTAGCGGTAAAAATGAGAAACTTACGGAGTAGGCTACGGTACATTTGTCACGTGGTGACTGTTTGTATATGGTTTCTTGTATTGGTAAGCAGATCGTGGTAAATTCATCGTGATTATACATAAGTAATAAGTTTTACTCGTTGATAAGAGTGCAAAATCAGTAAAAGCAAAGTATATTGCTCAGTTTACGGCTGTAAGTCGATGTATAAGAGGGCTGCGGATATACGTTTTCATCACTTTCCAAAAGATGCAAATAGCAATAGCCGAAAGGTGACGATACCAAATAAATACGGGCAACAAGAGCGGGTTGGACCACTCACCACTACACTCACTGACGACAGGACGGGTTGTTCACTTACTCCGTGCAAAGCCGCACCTAGACAGCCAAGCACAGTCTCGCCGAGCCAAGCCGTATCAAGCCTAGGCCTACACCAGCTGAGAACAGCCAAGATTCATCAGTCAGGTATCCTTTCCCGCTCCCTGGTTCATTTCCAATAACCCTACCAACCGTCATCACCTCGCTCTGCGATATCCGAGCCATTCCACTACGAGTCATATAGGCCTAATTTGACTTCGCAGGGTAAATACTTACCATCCAAATCAAGCAATTCCTGTCTACCCCGAGTTTTAATACAAGTTAAACTCATCCCATCGCCCTACCAAGCAGCAAATAATTCCTAGAGTCTATGGTACAGTGAGCAAACTCAAATATAGCTTTTAAACGTAACAGCGCCATGACTCGAACTGCACAAAAACAAATACCAGCAGACAACCGATGCTTGATAATATGCAATTGACACATAAAATCCAGTGGAACACACAAATTAGATCACGTGTATCGCACAGTTATACATATATACAATTGAAAATAACACTGTCATTGTTTTAGGGACCACATTTACTGATTATAACCGAAAAATAAAAAGTGTTCCATATCAAACGCGTGTTATTGAGTAATTTTACCCTACTTATCCAGACGACCGCAGCGCCCCAAGTGTTAGTTTGAGTTGCCAATCCCAACAAGCAGACAAACATAACCACCCCCAAAACATAACATTTTCCTTCATCCCAGAAAAAAACATTGCTATTCCTTCTTTTTTTTATCCCAACAAGAAGATCCACCTATTTTTCTTTCTTCCCAATAAACAGAGTAATCCATAATTCTCAACAAACCTACTACATTTCTTTCCATTTTAACAAACAGATAACATCGCCTTTATACTTTTTTTTTTCAACAAGCAGATAACCTGAACAACCGACTATCATAAAATGAACATATATCCTGCAATGAAACTGCATTAGGCATTGCTTGGACACCACAAAGAAGTGCCCAGCAAGAGGTAGGCTAGTCATTTCCTAACCTCAATACAACATTTTACAAACCGAAAACGTGAGGGTGAACGCTGTAACCCAATAAATTCGGTTACAGAACACCCCCCCCCCCCCCCCCACTCAAGGATTAATCTCTAAATGAAGGTTATAGATTCATCCTCGACCGCCACACAAATACATAAATTAAAACAAATACACATCAAGCATATACTGACTAAAACTATCAACAAACACTTTATCCACATAAGCACACACATGGCTTCTTTATCATTTCTTATTGACTGTGTTGGAGATGACATGTTCATCATCAGTTAGTATTATTGGTGACTCTTCCTCATCATCGTCTTCATCATCATCATCATCATCAATAACAGAATCCAAAATCCAGTATCGTAGCGTCAGGGTAGACAAGGTAGACACTGTCTATCCAAATTTACGAAACAAATGACAGGTTATATTATTATTTATTGTAATTTTGTTTTTCTTCCAAGTTCTTAAGCCTTAATAGTAATTTTCATGACTTAAAAGTTTCAACACTTGCATCCTGCGTACCAACAACGAGGCAGATAGACACTTGGAGGATGTCTCCCCTTCCTTCTTATTCAAGCGTGCAAGATCGTGCGCTCGCCGCCATCCCCTCCATGCCCCTCCAAGCTGCCTGCCGTGAACATAATAGACATGTCTTTTCTTTGGCGATGTGGTGAACGTTTCGTGACCCTGTACCGGTACTTAGGCTACTGTACCTTTGTTTCTAGTTATATTAACCATGGAAAATGATGAGCTATTAGTTGACATGAACAGTGTAACCTTGATTCTGTAAGATTTCTTCATAGTAGTCTAATTCACTATCACCATTAACATTTGAACAAAAGTTGAAACTAAAATCTAAAATAAATGGCACTCAGTTGGATTTGTCCCAAAAAGATGGCAAAGATAGCCTACAAGAAATTTTCAAAGTAGTTGCCATTCGAAATATAGATGGTTATATGGTTCTCAGCACACAAATTACCGACAGCGGTGGCTACGCTCGCTAAAGCGCAGCGTTAGGTGATGAGGCCAAGCTCTCTGATGACTCGGTAGATGCGTGGGTTCGATCACCACCGTCGGCCGTCCTTGAAATGGTTTTCCGTGGTTTCCCATTTCCCTTCTGACAGGCCACGGCCGCTTCCTTCCACATCCTTGCCCAGTTTCATCCATCTTCATCCATTCCATCTCTCATCCCGGCACGCAGGTCGCCAACGGGCGTAGACTAGAAAGACTTGCACTCGGTCTCTCAGGAGGCCACACGACAAAAGAAAGCACACAAAGTCACTTCATTGTTATTAGGCCTACTGTTTGATGTTTGGGGGCGAAGAACCATGGACCCGTACGGTATCACAACAATAAAAAAATCGGGCAAAACTCTAAAACATTCAGGCACCAAGATACACATTAATACTGCAGAGATGTTTCACATGCTAGCAAGAAATAGAATTGAGCATTGTTTAGTGGAAACAACGCGATTAGCAGCTGTGAACCATAATGAAAATGTAATTCGAAATAGACGAATAGTGGGTCGCCTAATGGTGTGCCATTTTGGGTGGCAAGAACTTGCCTTTAGAGGGCACAGAGAAGACCACAAATCTCTTAATAAGGGCAATTATTTAGAAAACCTCGATTTGCTGGCAAGAGAAGAAACATTTATGAAAGAAGGCGGCTTGAAGGCAGCTCTGTTTTTGAAGGAACGTCTCCAGACATCCAAAATGGTTTAATCCAATCTGTCACTAATGCAGTAAGGGAAAGGATTGCGGAAGAGCTTTCGTCATCTGAATTTGTGGCCATTCAGGCAGATGAGACTGCTGACGTGTCCTTCAAAGCTCAATTAAGTGTAATTGTGAGATATGTCTGTAACTCGAGAGTTGAGGAAATATGTGTAGGTTTCTTCGATGTATCATTAGATAAAAGTGCACAGGGTTCGGAAATCCACACGTAATTTTCGATCTGGAAGAATATAAAATAGATAAGAAAATAGTCCGCCCCTTAAAATCTCAATAACTAACTAACTGGACATATGCTGGAGCTAATGTCATGTCGGGTAGCAACAATGGTCTTCGAGCAATTATCAGACAGCATTGTCTCATGGCATTATTTGTACATTGTTACACTCATCAATTAAACTTAGTTCTTTTACATGGGGCCAAGAGAATTATGTAGTATGTAAGATTTAAGTTAAAACTTTAAACATTTTCTTTAAAATGTGTTACTGCAGTTTTTCTTTTTATTTGTGTCTACCCAATTATTTTCCTCGCACTACGCTACTGCCAAAATCATGAAGTTATCAAGATTGAGAACTTTATATTCATTCTCAGCAGCACTACCTTCCCCTTTATCAACTTCTCTCTCTTTCGTCCCTCCTTTCTCTTCTACTTTTTCCCTTCCTTCACCTACCTCCTTTCCACCTTCAGCTTTCCATATCACCTGCTTTCCGTAGAGTGGGGTGCAGTCGATCAGGTGGGGTGAAGTCGATCATTGTGACGTCTCGATATAATTTCAGTGCTACCACCTGGTGAGTAAATGGAGAA
This sequence comes from Meconema thalassinum, assembly GCA_946902985.2. NCBI lineage: Eukaryota > Metazoa > Arthropoda > Insecta > Orthoptera > Tettigoniidae > Meconema > Meconema thalassinum. Next base: position 174,291,492 of record OX336393.1, on the reverse strand, counting down.
GTAACGATTTAATTTTCTTTGGAATGTTGAAGCTCCGTGCTATTTATATGATATTATTTGTATGTTATAACCTATAGATGGCTGATGACGTCACATTTGTGAAACCAACATCTCAATCAGCTGACTAAAGGGAACTGCGGATAGTTTGGAGCACTGAAATACTACACGTGACGATAGAATTGGGCTATTCTGTTCTATTCATTACCGTACTAAGCCAGAATGGTGTATTACTGTGCAGCGTATGGATGTAAGGAGACGTTTAGGAAAAGATCGGGCATTTCTTTCCTAAATTAATTCATTGTAAAATAACCCTAAAATTCTTGACTTCACTACTTGCATTTCTTTACGTTTCCTCTTAACTCCGAGATATGACAGAAAAATAATTTAATCTGTAAATTTGTTACAAATTATTAAAATTTACTCTATCCCTTACTCCACTGAACAGGCCTATGAAGCAAAATTAGGACCATCACAACATCAAATAGCCTTCCTTTTCAATCATGTTCAGTGTCAAATTGCGGGTTATGCTACTGATGTGACGATGTAGTCTTCGATAATAAATACGCTGAGGTAATATTTGTCATCTTATTAAACATATGGACAGTGCGTTTGGTTGAGGAAATTTTCAGATCCTTCTAGGATACATTGCAGCCCTAAATTAGTCAATTCGTAGGATTTCAAAGTTCTGGATTATTACTGCGAAGGTTTCTATGATTCGTGGAAAATGAAATTTAAAAGGAAACAGTTCATTGCTTGTAATGTTTTCCGTTGTAGCAAATGTAATGCATAGTTGTTAAAAAGCAACGCTTACCAAATCAATAGACTTCCTTATTTCCATTTGCCTATGTTTTGTTCACCTTCATAAAATACTGAAGTGGAAAGTAACGCTGAATAAGAGCTAATCGTACGATAAAATTTTGTAAAGTAATTCATTCCATTCCTGACCCGGTCGGAGACTGGAAGCAGGCTGTGGATTTTCATTTCATTCAATGCACCGGTACTGAAATTAGCCAAAATACTTATTCTAATGATGACAAATAAATTAGGAAATGATGTAGTAATAGATGGAACTTGTTTGGAGCTCTCGGGCGTACAATTAAAAATGACCAGCTACACAAACACTATTCTCTTCAAAAGTCAGTAGGCCTAATTCAGAATTGGATTTGTTATTAATTATTTACAAGAGGGGATCCTGGATGTATGAATATTACGGAACACGGCAGCCACTTTTTACACAAACACAATTCTCGTCAAAAGTCAGTAGGCCTAATTCAGAGTTGGATTTGTTATTAATTATTTACAAGAGGGGATGTATGAATATTATGGAACACAGCAGCCACTATTTACACAAACACAATTCTGTTCAAAAATCAGTAGCTCTAATTCAGAGTTGGATTTGTTATTAATTATTTACAAGAGGGGATCCTGGATGTATGAGTATTACGGAACACGACAGCCACTTTTTACACAAACACAATTCTCTTCAAAAATCAGTAGGCCTAATTTAGAGTTGGATTTGTTATTAATGATTTACAAGAGGGGATCCTGGATGTATGAATATTATAGAACACGGCAGCCAATTTTTACACATACACAATTCTGTTCAAAAATCAGTAGGCCTAATTCAGAGTTGGATTTGTTATTAAGTATTTATAAGAGGGGATTCTGGATGTATGAGTATTACGGAACACGACAGCCACTTTTAACAACAAATATGTTATATTCATAACCTTTGCTACCTTCCGGTACGTAAAGAAACATGCGATGCTTTTCCCAATGTCGTATAAATTACGAAAATGTGTGTTTAAACCCTCATTAAAAATCATTTCCCCACCAACTCCTATCACCTTCCATTACGAGTTCCTCTGTTTTCCCTTTAGTCAGCTGATCGAGATGTTGGTTTCACGTCACAGTACAGGCGCAGTGTGGCAATGCGCACTCTATTGTATTTATGCTCGAAGGTTATAACCGTTGCCTACGCTATATAGATGGCCGGGAAATGCAAGCTGTTTTGCGCTAAAAATGAATCACCATGAAGTTCCGCCAGTGACCGCTAGGATCGCTTTGTAACTCCCTAGTTCCAGCATTCGCGCCTGTGTGACATTGAAAATAGTGGTTGTTTACACGAGTATTATTTAAATGGTTTACTGCTGTGTTCTGTTTTGTACGTCCCTGCAGGGAATGTGCCAATCAGCTTCATTTCACTCGTTTCCTATCAATCAGGAATAAATAAATAAGTGGATTATAGCTGTTTCTCGATGAGGTTATAAGCCAGGTAGTGTGTGGACTCCTTCTAAAAGGTCGGCAGTTTGTAGTGGGCATTTGAGAGAAGACAATTACAGTGTGAGCATAGCCAAAAGATTTCTTCTGCCTAAATCCGTACCTTCAGTATTTACAGACTTCCCTCAGCACAAACAAGTGACAGCTACAGCTAGGAAACCACCAAAACGACGACAGTGTCAAACTGACGACACTCTTTCATCCAAAAGAAAATGTGACTCTCCAGAAAATGTGAGTAATTTTGTCCCTATTTGTGAAGACGAGATAAATTGTAGAAGTATAGGGACGCAGTTTTCTCCCATTTCAAGGCCAGTAGTTAGGAAGTCTCTTCGAAAGAAACTGCGGAGTGCTACGAAAAAAAAACTGTTAAGCGAGACGCTGTAATTCACAAGCTACGAAGAAAACTTCATAATCTTCAGGCTGAATTGAAGAAATATAAAACTAAGAAATATGACATGAACAAGCAGCTGTCTGCAATTCAAAATGAAGCCCAACAAGGTAGCCTTCAAGCCATTTTTTGTTCGAACAGCTGCAAGCATTTGAAAGAGGAAACATACTGTAAGTACCAAAAAACTACAATTGAAATTTGTGTTCATCTACTAGATCACCGACAGGCTATCGATTGTTACTTGAACTAAGTAGCTTGAACCTACCACATCCCAAAACTTTGAAGACATACGTAGGGTACTCGAAAGGAGAGACTGACATCACCTCATTGATCACAGCAAGATTGATGGCAGAGGAAAAGTCACTGGAACCCGAGAATGCAAAAGTGGGCTCTCTTACCATTGACGAAATGGGTATAAAGCCGAGGCTTGTGTACGATAGGAACTTAGACATGTTTCTCGGCATGAGTGACGCAGACTTAGACGCTCTTGATATTGAAGACAAACTAGCCAACAAGTTACTTTGCATTCTTTTCAAAGGACCATCTTCTTCTTACAGAATTCCTGTGTCATTTCATTTTACATGTTCTATTTCTGGAGCGCACTTGGCAAAATTGGTATTAGATGCTATGAAGGTACCGGTAGTAGAAGAAAGTGGTTTCAGAGTGTTAAGAATTTTGTAACTGACAACTGTCAAGCGAATGTTTCGATGTTTGAAACGCTTTACGGGGCCGTATAACACATGAAATTAAACATCCTCTTGATGAAAATCGACCGCTCTTCATAAGTTTTGATCCCAGTCACATTATCAAGAATATACGATCGCAGTACTTGTCTAGTGAGTTCTTTGTAAATGGCAACAATGTGACAAGTGATCATTTGAAGATCCTTTATAATCTTCAGAAAACTCTGGTGATAAAACCAGTCAGGAAACTCTCCAGGAAGGTGGTTTATCCTAGTAATTTGGAAAAAATGAATGTTTCTAGGGCCAAAGTTATGTTTTCACCTGAAGTTAACGCAGGCTTAAAAAGTATGGAGAGAAAAAGAATGACAAAGGCAGTTTACTTGAGACTATTAATTTTATGGAACATTTTCTCAGAAATGGTTTGACATCCATGATGTCTCTAACACATCCCATGGCACGCACTCCAGAAATGACAATAATATGATTTTTGTGAGATGGAAGATGAAAGACTGCACTAGTTAACAGACGTATTTCTCCCATTCATGAGGACATTCAGCAACATCCCGAAAAGTTCAGGAAATTTACTAAAGAGACTTATCCGCTCTGGAGTTGACAACTCGCTCCTCAGTGGCATGCATGCGATATTTAATAAGCATCAATTTCTACTATGACCTAATGAGGAATTTATCGAGTGACGATGTCGAGCTCTTTTTCAGTCACCTCAGACGAAAGGGGGTGTTCAATGATATGATAGATGTGAGATCTTGTATCCATGCTATTGAATCTACGCTTCACACTGGAATTATCGCAGCTTCGAGTCATGGAAACGTTGAACTAAGGAATGAAGACCTAGTATCCAGCGTAAGGTTTTCTGGGAACCAACTTCAAGAGCCAGGTGAAGAAGGACATGTCACGGATTCTGCCTTCGTACCGGAGCTTCCCGAACACGTCCGTGCTATAGACCCCGTTGAAGGTACATTTTTAACCTGACAATTTATTTTCATTGCATTGCATTGCATTTTTTATCCAAACACTATTACGGTATTTAACAATTTGGTTACATTTTTAGGAACTCCAGCTACTGCATCCAACATAGCATGGTGGCAGGCTATCTGGTGCACGTAGCAGAAGAAATTACCAGCTGTGAAGGTTGTTTGCAACATATTTCTCTTCCTGCGAGTGAAAGCCCGGTCCTCAGCTTCATACGATTTCAAGATCGCGGAGGACTGAGGTACCCTAAAACATCTTTTGTGGTGTTACTAGAGCAAATTATGCAACGCGTATCACGTGCTGTCCAGTATCTGCCACGGAAGAACTCATTGACAAATTGCACACTTTTATTAAAAGACAAGTTCTGTCAAACAATTAAGTGTGACCAATGCAACGATTCTGAACTTCCGATCCTCCTTTTGAAAAAGTTCACGAAGCCGCTGCTGGTCAACCTAGCCTTCAGTCGCACGAGCAGGAATGAACGATTTTTACAGCTTCACAACAAGCCTCTGAACAGGAATGTACTGAAGCTCTAAGAAAAGACTGTTGTTTATGATATTCCGGTGAGCTATAGATATGAATGATAACCCACACTTTTGTAAATGTGCATGAAATAGCCCGGGTATTCTCTCATCTCAATACTAAATTCATATAGTACGCTCATATTGAGAGTGTTACAATGCGATCCTAGCGGCAGAATGCTGAAATCAGTTGCCCCCCAGTCGCGGTGCGGCATCTCCCGGCCTTGTATTATAACGTAGGCAACGGTTATAACCATAATAACACGCTAAGTGTAGTTAAGTTTTCAATCAATGTCAATTTTTAATATTTTTCAAAACTTTGGTCAACAAACAGTCATCCACCGGTTTCAATCGGTAACCCAACTTCTTCACTGACTTCATTTGATAAGTTGATGTGTTGTGCTCTTGTGCTGCCCTTTAGACCGCACCTAATTTATGCCGCATGCAAGCAATAATGTGTTATACCGAATGTTTACATTTGGTAGGGTGAAGTCGATCATGGTACGAATATATCAGAAGAAGCCAGGCGCTGCTGGGAAACGATATTATAGTGTTCAGTATTTAAACAATGCTGTGCAAAGAGTAAAAAGGGGGGGGGGGGGATATAAGCATCAGAAAAGCCTCTGAATGATATACTATCCTAAATTATTTGGTCAAAGGTAAACACAATACTACTGGGTCAAAGGTAAACACACTGAACGTTTGGAGGACAACTTGCATTGACTACCGGTACCACTGATGAAAATTGTTTGATTGAAGGTTTAGTTAAGTACTCAGAGTGGGGGTTTCCTCTGAAACGTACTAATGTATGAAATGTAGAGGAAAAGAAGGCTATTATTGGATACAATTTGTCAAGCCATTTGTCTCTGAATGTAATGCGTTTTTGCAAAGAAAATAATAATGAAATTACTCTCAAAGAGTTTAAAAAGAGTAAGCTACCTCTTCCATAGACTATCGCAGAAACGAACATAACATTAATCGAGATTTTAGTGATAGGGAATCTTTGTTTTAGGAATTATACTGTATGCTTCAGAGAATAAGCTCGCTAGGGTTAAATATTAGTAAAATGTAATAATTTTGCCATTTCTATATGTTAAATCATGATTGAAATATTTTAAAAACTAAAATGATGATCGATTTCACCCCATAAGATGTGTGAAGTCGTTTCTAGGCTGAAATAAACCTGTGATCGACTTCACCCCACCAGGTGGGGTGAAGCCGATCACACTTCAAACAGTAATAGTTTCTTAATTTACGGAAGTTGTCATGTTGTTATGCAAGCATTAGATTGATGTAGCTTCATTACATATATATATGCGTTTTCAAAATTGCATTACGTCATCTTCATACTGTAATATTACATAAAAAACGTATTTTTGATCGACTTCGCCCCACTCTACGGTTCTTTCCTTATTCTGATTCACATTCTCCCTTCTTGGTTTCTCCTTTCTCTACTACCTTTTCATTTCCTTCACCTGTTTCCTTTCCTTCTTCAGCTTCTTCCACATCACCTGCTTTCATTCCTTCTTTCGCTTCATCTTGTCCCTCCTTCCTTTCTTCTTTGTCTTCTACCTTTTTCCCTTCTTTCATCTGCTTTCTTTCCTTCTTCCATTTCACCTGCTTCTTTTCCTTCTTCCGCTTCACGTTCTTCCTCCTTCATTTTTCCTTTCTCTTCTACTTCTTTCCTTCCTTCAGCTACTTTCTTTCCTACTTCACTTCTACTTCCCCTCCTTCTTTACCTTCCTCCTTGCTCTTCCTTTTCTTCTGTTTCTCCTTCTCCTTTTTCTTCTTCGCCTTCCCTTCCTGCTTCTCTCTCCATCTCTTCCTCATTTTCCTCATCTGCCTTATCTTGATCAACAGTTCCCTTCTCTTCGTCTACCTTGTCCTCCTGGTCCACTGCTTCTTCACGTTATCTTCTTCGTGTATGTTGTCTTCCTCCTCTTTTATCTTATCCTCCGCCCTTTTCTTCACCTTGTCTTCTATCTCATTCCCTTCCTTGTCTTCAGTTTGAACCTCCTCCTCCATTTGACCCTGTACTTCTTCACCTTGTTCTCTCTCTCGTCCATCTTTCACTTCTTCTTCATTACTAACTTCCTTACGCCCCCAGCATCACGTACTTCACATATCTCCTCCTCTTCCTCCTCCTTTACAGATACACTCATAATGGGTGATATGAATAAAACTGAGTATAAACTTCGAAGTATATACTTAGAGCATGAGCATCAGTTTTGAGTATATACTCTGTTTGTTATGAATAAAATATCTTGAGTATCTACTACAATTTCCCCTCCTTTTGGAGTATATACTTCACTTGTGCCACGATGTTACTCTCGTTTCGTCGACGCACATTTATCAGTCAACTGTTTTACATGCCATTTGTTAATGCAAAGCAGTCGTCTGCGGTAGACTTGTCTTGTTGATTAATTGAAAGTTCCTGGTTGATTGAAATGTCTGTTAGTGGGGATGAATTTGAGTAGTCCAGTTGCAAAACTCGTTTAATCCACTTGTGAATAAGGATCATGTCGTAAAATTATTTATTTAATTATTTTATTTTACTTTATTTTATTATTTTTTCATTTTTTGATTTTGTTTAATTTTATTTCGTTTTATTATGTTTTAAATTGTTATTTTTTGTTTTTTGGTTTGGTTTGTTTGTTTTTATTTTCTTTTGTTTATTTTGATTTTGTTTTGCTTATTTTGCTTTACTTTAATTTGTTTTGTTTTATTTTGATTTTCCAGGAAACATACTGGGTAGATTATAGGCTGAGGAATAACCCACCCACCAAGGGAAGATGATTAAGAAAAGGAAGTAGATTTTGGATTGGAGAAAAAGGATAGAAAAATAGGAGGAGAGTCCCACAAAATTAATAAGTTTAACTTTAAACACACTTAAAGGTGGTTGCCACCGAAAATCCGTTCTCGGATACCTAAAGTGGGTACGAGCTTGGTCGAAGCTGACGGGAACCGCAGCTAAGACTTTGGTGGTTTGCCAGAGAAAGGCTTTAGTGTATTTCCTCCCAAGCATGCATGAAAGTACTATAGGGAAGGGTGATAGTCTGGCAAGACAAATGGTAAAAGCTTTATTGAGTATGAACGAGGGCATAAACCTAGGAAGAGCTAGGAAAGCCAGGATCTTGCCTAACTGTAGTATCAGAGAAATGATGAATCCAAAAACAAATATTTAATTAATTTAACAATTCCAAGAAGTTTGAGGAAATTAACAAGCATGTAATATAATTTTGACAAACATAGTTCATTTAAATTGTTTAACAAATGGGGTCGCAGACCTCCTAACATTAAATGGTTGCTCCAGGCAATTGACAATTTTTAAGGTTTTAAACCTGGTACTAAAATCTTGGTAAGATTTTAAAAAAGGCAATGAAATGATTAAAGTTTAAACATTAAATTGAGTACAAGGAGTGTACTATAGGAAATTTCTAAACGAATATTCCAGAGAGAATAACAACTTCGAAAATAACAATAAGGAAAACATAAAGAATAAAATAAAAGTTCCTACAACTTCTTATATTTAAACAGAATTACTTTATGAGAATTATACAAAAGAGGGCAGGTCACTTACTGTGAAACCTGAAGAGATAATCAAAAGGAAGGTTCTCGACCTCCTATATTTTAGATAGGAATCACGAGCCAAATGGGGCAGTTTCCATTTAGTGAGACCTAAAAATAACTCACACAAGAGTTGAAAGAATTGTTTTCCCTGATTTGAAGGGAGAAACAATGTAAGTTTGAAACGTGTATAAAACACGTAATTATACAGCAATTACTTAATGATAAACAAGCAAAATGGAAGGGCACTTCATAGAGTGACACCTTATTGAAACAGACCTAAATTTAAAAGTTTATTACGAATTGTTAGTAAGAGGTTAGGAAAGAGAAATAGGGATGGAGGAAAAAATGTTCATGGCCGTATTTAATGTAAACGGACGATCGCGACGCGGTAGAAAAGTTGAGCAAGCACTGGTTTTCACTATAGTTGGTTGAAATATATGAAAAGTTCACTGTGGAAACACAAAGTTTATGGGAAAGAAAGTTATTGCAATGATAACTGGTTTCACTAGGTAGGCGAGAGTCTGTTTCTTGAGAAGTTTGTGATTTACAATTAAATGCGCCATAGAATGTTCCAACGGAGGAAGAAAGTTCGCTATTGCAGTAATTTAAGGAAGATTCCTCATTTTAACTAGTATTTTCACAAGTGAGTGAAAAATACCTGACGGCAAGCCTCGCAGATAGAGTACCAGATCTGGAAAGTTCCAGAACGATCTTTATAGAAGAATGGAGTCAAAGTTAATCCAGCGGAGGAACTAGCTTTATAATTTATAGACAGCGGGTATTAGATAATATCCCACGTAGTGAGAGGATTTCTCATTTGAATAGCTTAAGAAAAGCTCTTTTCTAGTAAGGTTGGCTTGTACGAACAAAAGCTCAACATGGCAAATCCCACGAAGAATGATTTTTGCCCCAAAATAAATAATTTCACACTGTCTATAAAAGTATCGATAAAAGCACGTGGAAGTTAAAACCATGAAGATGAGGTTAAAACTTTAAGATGGTACTTATCTTGATTTCATGTTGAAGGCGAAGTTTCCTTTGATGACAACTACCTTGCCAACATGGCGTAGAAGAGTGTGTGCCTCTTGGTTAGAGGAGACTGGCCCTAGTAGAGCCCTGACTGATCGAGTCAACTGCCGACTGAGAAGTGAGACCTGCTCAACGGAGCACGGAGGGTCCAAGGAAGGGGAAAAGAGTGGGGGGGGGGGGGGGTAGGAGACAAAAGGAGAACATATAAACATTGCCAATGTTACAACAAAAAATGATCTTCTCTTGCTGAGCTGGTCTTCAAAGAGTTGATAACAGATGATACTAGCGCAGCATGGTGAGTAAAGAAGTAGACGTAGTCCTCTTGCTCAAGGAGAAAATAGCTGGCGATGGTAACAGGATCTGGTGGCCAAATGGAGAAGGAATTACTCTTGCACGAGGAAGAGTTGAAGAGCTTCAGATATTCGCTGCTATATGACGCTAGGTGGGTCATAGAATATATATCTGGAACAGACTCATAAAAGATATAAGCGACCTGAACCCCTAAGAGAAAACAGAAGATCACTGTTGGTGTTTGACAAAGAGGAAGGAAAGAACATGCAAAAGCATTGAAAATTATAATCTCTCGTACCGTGTATTCCAAGAATACACCACATACACAAAAACAAAAACACGAAGCAAAGAGCAAAATCAAAAACAAAAGCAGAAAACAAAAAACAAGAAATACAAAGCAAAAAACAAAATTCAGAAACAAAAGCCAAAGCAGGAAACAAAAAACAAGACTCACAAAACAAAAGCAAAATCAAAAGCAAAAGCAGAAAACACAAAAACAAGAAACACAAAGCAAAATTCAAAAACAAAAGCAAAAGCAGAAAACAAACACAAAACCAAAACCAAGAAAGAAAAGCAAAAAGTAAAATTCAAAACCATAAGCACAAAGCAAACACAAAATCAAAAAATAAAAAGTAGAAAACAACAAACACAAAAGATACGGGTGGCAAAGTCCATAGAAACGTTTCTAATGAAAATCATTCCTATTCACAAGTGGATTAAACGAGTTTTTCAACTGGACGACTCATATGATCACATATCAAATGTTTCCGATTTGTAAGGATTGCCTGTGACTGCCCTTCAGTATTTGACAAGTCTCAAACACCTAACTCGCGGAAGGAAAAAATCAAATGTTTAAAGGCTAGAAAGATTCGCTACGCTGGAAACTATGGAAAATGTATCACAGAAAGTCAAATACTGAAGAAAATAAATTGTTTTTTTTACTGCTTTTCCTCTTGTTTCCGTGTATTTGCCCAAAAAGTGATCAGAAAGCCATAGAATATTATGTATCTTAAACCGGTCCCTCTCTGAAACCGTTCTTCGTAATTTATACACTTTCCTAGCCCGCAAGTTGTTTACATCTACAAACATAACCTCAACCATCTTGAGATTCGACAGCTGAGCATGGTAATGGCCAGACTTCAGAAATTGTGAGTATATATTTCATATTTGTAGCATATACTTCTTTTATTCATACCACATTGGAATATATACTCACTAACTGAGTATTTACTCCCACCCTTGAGTATGTACTTCTCAGTGAGTCTAAACTTCAACTTTTTATTCATACAATTCTGAGTGTTGAGCATGAGCATATATTCCGTTTTATTCATATCACCCACAGATTCTACCATCTCAACTTTCTCTTCTACGATGCATATGATCTCCACAGTCTGTTCTTCCAACTTCCTACCTGCGCTGGGAAATTTCTGGCTGGTCTCCAGTGCCTGGCTCGAAATTTCCCCTGCTAACGTCTCTACTTCAGGGTGGCTCTGATCCTGAACAGCAATCTGACCACCTAGGTTCGTTTCCATATTAGTGGCTTCTACACTGACTTCACTAACCTGGCTAGTAACATGGCTGTCTAGACTAATCACATCAAGCTTCTCCGACAAATGCTCCGAAACCTCATTACGCTTCTCCGACAAATGCTCACTGAAACTACTCAGCTGGCAAGAAATACGACTACTTATTCTCTCCTCGATCCCTTCAAACTTTTCGTAGCAGAGCAGAAGGGTCTCCAACATGGCCATCATCTCAGCTTCCATATTTCTTATTTCCATATTCGGTCCCCACGATGGGCACCATTGTAATATTTTTAAAATAGTAGTAATGGTCGGGGTAAACTAACAACAACATAACCCACGTTGGGCGACAATGAAATGAATTTAAATAGTGTTAATGGTCGGTGGTCATCTTAGTGATGACATCTGCAAAATTGTAAATTCAAATGGTAAGAATAGTTCAACAGTAATATCTTTAGAGTGGAAGCAGGAAACTTGTAAAAGAAGCCAAACGTGAGGTTTGGCATTCAGATCTTTCGATGTCAAATTTAACTGAGTGGAACAATGGTATTTCGGATTTGTCTAGCAACAATAATAATAACAATTATGATAATAATAATGTAAATAAATCGCCAACACAAGCTTGCAAAAGTAACAAATTTAAACTTTACCACCAGAATGTTCAGTCTCTCTATAATAAAATTGATTACATAACACTAATGCTTAAAAATGAACTTAAAGACATCTCAGCACTATGTATTTCAGAACATTGGCTGAAAGAGGAACAACTCGAATTAATTCAATTCCCAGGGTTTATACAAGCTAGTAAATACTCTAGAACTAATATTAGCCATGGTAGTACTTCTATCTACCTAAGAAATAATTTAGATCATGAACAGTTAACAGCTTATGATTATCTAATTATGGAACAGGATTTTGAATTCTCTGCCGTAAAAATACAGCAGTTTAAGTTAATAATTGTATGCGTATACCGTTCTCCGTCAGGAAAGTTTCCTTTATTTATATATAATTAGAATTGTTACTCAATAACATGAGCAAAGTAAATTTCGATATAATAATTTGTGGGGATGTAAATGTGGATTTCTTAAAATTTGATAGAAATTGTGAATTATTAACACAGTCACTAATTTCCTATGGACTGAAACCTACAGTAAATACCCCAACAAGAATAACAAAATTTAGTAAAACCACTCCTGATCATTTTTTAATGCAGATAAATATCACCATTCAATAGAAGTCTATTGTCCGGGTTTTAGTGACCACCATGGACAAATACCGAGTTTTGAAGTTCCCGAAAATGGAGTAAACTCAAAGTGCAGGTCATTCACTGAAACAAATGTTACATATTTCAATGACTTATTAAATAAGGAAACATGGTCAGAAATTTATAAACTAGAAAATGTAAATGATAAATTTAATGCATTTAACAGTACCCTAAAACACTATTTTGAAACAGCATTCCCCTTTAGACAAAGGACTGTTCAAAATAACAAAAATAACAATTGGATAACAACAGGGATTATAAATTCATGTCAAAGAAAGAAATTTCTACACAAATTATATAAACAATACCACACAACACCTGAATTCCATTTATACTACAAAAAATACACTAGCATATTAAATAAGGTAATAAGACTAGCAAAGAAAATGCACAATGATAATTTTATTTCCCAATCATCTAATAAAAACAGGGCTATGTGGTCCGTGATAAAGAAAGAAACTGTAAAATCTGCTAAAATACAAAGGAACATTACACTGACCAGAAATAATAAAGTGATAAATAATCCAGAGGAAATAGCAAACACTTTCAATGACTATTTTCTGGAAATTCCACAAAAATTATTAAATAAATCACAGGTAAATACACTAAATTCTAATAATAAAATAAATATATGTAGTGATTCTTTATTTATAAATCATGACACAAGTGAAGAGGTAAGAATAGTAAGAGCTAAAAAAAATTGTGCTGGCATTGATGGCATCCCAAATGCAATTTTAAAGAAATGTGCAGAAAATATAATAAATCCACTTACGTACTTAATAAACAGTTCAATTCTCTCAGGAACTTACCCGGATATTTTGAAGTTATCAAAAGTAATTCCAGTTCACAAAAACTGTTCAAAAGATGAATTAGATAACTATCGTCCTAGTACCTTACCAACTGGTATCGCAAAAATTGTGGAAAAAATCATGTATAGGAGACTGATAAGTTTTATAGAAGAAATCAAATATTATCAAACTCACAACATGGATTCAGAACGGAAAAATCTACACAGACAGCAATTTATGAATGCATTAATAGTATACTGAAATTAATTGACAATAAGGAACATGTAACTGGCCTATTCTTGGATTTATCGAAAGCATTTGATGTTGTTGACAATAAAATCCTCCTTACAAAACTAAATCAATATGGTATTAGAGGTCTAGCTAATAAATGAATAGAGTCTTACTTAACAAGGCGTAAACAAATAGTAAGCTTGAGTCACAAGGATGATGGAACCAAATTACTTAATGAAACATTGTCCAATGAGGGAATTATTAAATTTGGAGTACCCCAGGGATCGGTTTCGGGCTCACTACTCTTCCTTCTATATATCAATGATATAACACAGAACGTTCATTCACACAAGGAAATTTTGTTTGCGGACGATACAACACTCGTAATAAATGGTGAAACTAAACAGGTCATACAGCAGTCTTCTGACTCCGTTACAGGAGAGTTAACCAAATGGTCACAAGATAATCGCCTCATAATCAACTATAAACAAGTAGTTCCGTAAAGAACTATACAGCCTATTTTCATATATCCTGCTCATGTTAATTTCTTCTAACAACATACAAAATTTCAGTTTAATTGCTGTAACAGATTCGTAGATATTGAGAACCGTCTAAATATTTCAGATTGTCGCCAGGTTGGATTTTTATTTTTGTACTATTACATTAAGATTATTGTGTACGTGTGGTATTCAAACTTCAATCGCATGATTAGAACACAAGAAGTAAAAACGAGATTTTAAAATTACGCACAGCAGCCATCTTGTGGTTATGCAAAAAATTGAAATAAATTAGATGCCAGTGGATCAACATTTGTATAAGCATTTAACGTGCAACGTTTCACAGCACTCGGATAGTTAATTCGCGAGAATCGTCCATTTAAATATTTATACTTCGCGTCGCCGCCATGTTGGATTTGTGCTCACCAGGTTAATGAAAGTCCTATAGGTGAACATATGTTCATAGTCTCTATGAACATTTAAAAAAAATCAGTTTGGTTGCTGTAAAAGATTCATAGATATTGAGAACCGTCTAAATATTTCGGAAGCTCGCCATTTAGGATTGTTATATGTATAGGCCATAGAATTATGTACCATTCAAGGACAATTATTGCCTAGGTTCATTATTCAAACTTTGACTTCGATCGCATGATTACGACACAAGAAATAAAAACTTAATTTTAAAATTTCGCACAGCCGCCATATTGAGGTTATGTAAACAATTGATTTAAATTAGATAGCAGTGCATTACAATCTGCAAAATCATTTACTGTACCACATTTCACTGCGCTCAGAGAGTTAAATCACGAGAAAAGTCTATTAAAATATTTCAAATTCGCTTGGTCGCCATGTTCGTTTTTTACTTTACAAGTTTATGAAATATACATAGATAAACTTGTACCAGTACCCTTTATCACCGCACAAAATTGCAGGGTAATATCTGTAATAGTTTCGGAGATATAGAATGTCAGTGAAATATTTCGCACAGCCGCCATTTTGAGGTTATGTAAACAATTGAACTAAATTAGACACCAGTGCATTACTATGTGTATAAAGACTTGCTGTACCTAGTTTCATTACGATTGGATGGTTAAATCGTGAGAAAAGTCTATTTAAATGTCTCAACTTCGCTTGGTCGCCATGTTCGTTTTCTACTTTACAAGTGTATGAAATATACATAGGTAAACTTGTATCAGTACCCTTTATCACCGTACTAAATTGTAGGGTGATATCTGTAATAGTTTCGGAGATATAGAATGTCAGTGAAATATTTCGCACAGCCACCATTTTGAAGTTATGTAAACAATTGAACTAAATTAGACTCCAGTGCATTACAATGTGTATAAACATTTGCTGTACCAAGTTTCATTACGTGTGGATAGTTAAATCGCGAGAAAAGTCTATTTAAAAGTCTCAACTTCGCTTGACCGCCATGTTGGCTTTGTAGTCACCAGGTTTTTTGAGTCTCATAGGTGAACTTCTAGTAGTACCCTTTATCACCGTACACAATTTCAGAGCGATATCGGTAATAGTTTCGGAGATATTGAATGCTAGTGAAATATTTCGCACAGCCGCCATTTTGCATTGGTGAGACGTAACAAAATTTGAAGGGCACGGTCGAGGTCGCCGGGAATAGTGCTATAAACATACCGAGTTTCATTGAAATCGCTCCAGCCGTTTAGATTTTATTAGGGGGGGACACACACACGAATCACACACACACACACACACACACGCACACACACACGGACAAAAGGTGATCTCATAAGCCTATTTTTTCAAAATTGAAAATGGCTAAAAACAGTATATCTAAATTTCCACACTATACAGAATAGAAATCCTGCGGAGCCCAATATAACATAAAATGGTCATCAAATAGAAAATAAATCAGAAACAAAGTTTTTAGGACTATGGATACAACATGACTTGAAATGGAATAAACATATACAATATCTGAATACTAAACTGAACTCGATGTGCTTGCGTTACGTATTTTGAAAACCTGCACTAGCATGCACACATTAAGAAATACTTATTTTGCTTATTTCCATTCATACTTAAGATATGGGGTCATATTTTGGGGTATGTTGCCAGATGTACTAAGCACGTTTAGGATACAAAAGAGGGCGATTAGAATTATGGCAAATGTAAACTCTAGAGAATCATGTAGACCTCTGTTTAAAGATTTAAACATTCTCCCTCTGCCCTGTATACATATCTTTGAAAGTATTATGTTTTGTAAAAAGAATTTAATGAATAAGGATGTTTTTCTTAAAACAAACAATGATGTTCATAGGCATAACCAGGCCCGTGCTGGACCCCTTCTTAGGGCGGTGGACGGCCATGGCCAGAGGGCGCCAACACTATGCAGGGGGGATTACCGGGGGGTTGGGTGGGGGGTATGGAATATAATAACTAAAGCGTTAATCGCACATGACGCTGGGTCCAATATGCTTTTCTGGCAGCTGGTCACGGTACGAACGAACCATCATACTTACACATATCGTACTGATATTTGTCAAACAAAATGACTACCGGTATGTATTGTTTGCAAAATTCTAATGTTCATTTGATCCATTTCAAACATGTGCAATGTCTTAGGGCAAAATAAAATACAAAGTAGTAGTTGATACATAATTAGTGTAATTTTGGTAAACTAACACACATATAATAATAATAATAATAATAATAATAATAATAATAATAATAATAATAATAATAATAATAATAATAATAATAATAATAATAATAATATCGTATGGCCTCGATGCTGGGTGCAAGCTTTGTAATTTGGCACCCAGATGGTACCTTGCATGTCGAATTTCGTTGTTCCTTGAACCACTATGAAAGTCAAGGAGGTTAGATATCTAAGCTCCTTGAACACTATAGTGCTTTCTAGTAGAGAAATGAGGAACTTTGTGTTGGCGGAAACTCTCGAGATTAATTTTGCCATTATGAACACGGCATACTGAATTCAAATGAGTTCTTTGACATGCCAACATCATATGACATGCGTGTCGTAGTTTTTGCCGCCTTTCAAAAAATCACTTATCATGGCCAGGAGCGAACCTGCAAGCTAGGGGTTGGTAGACCGAAACGTTAAACACTCACCCACCTTGGCAAGCACTAACACACATAGAAAATAAATACACTACACATGATGAAGTCTTTTTAATTCGGAGCTGGAGTGGCAAAAATAATAATCAATGACGGTGCCTGGATCTATGTAGTTCAAAATATCAGCTCCTGAGTGCATTAACAGTAAAGATTCTAAATTTTCGTTAGTCAAAGACGATCTCAATCTGGTTTTGATAAGTTTCAATTTAGAAAATGCTCTTTCGCAAGTGATTTCGAGTCAATGGGATGGTTGGAAGAAATGTATATACTTTTGAAAGTTCTGGGTATTGTAAACAGTAGGCTACATATTATACCGGTATTCTAATATAATTTTGTATGCACACTTGATACAACTCCCCCCCCCCCCCCCAGTTGCTCACATCTACTGGGACGTGGGTTGGCTACCACGGGACCCCACCTGAGTTCGGCATTGCTTCCACTTACTTGTGCCGGGCTCCTCTCCGTCTCCTTTCCTGTCGACCTCCCTTGGTCAACTCTTGTTCTTTACCAACCCCGACGGTATTAGGTTATCCGAGGCCTAGGGAGTCTTTCACTTTCCCGCCTTAATTGGCCCTTGTCTCATCTTTCCTGATCCCTCCTTCTTCGAGGGGTCAGACCTCTTTTTTCTTTTCTCTTTAAGATTCCCGCACTGGTTTTGTTAATTGGCTCCCCGTGTATCTAAATTCCCTTAAGCGATTTTTTTGCATCTACACTCCATTTTGTAGGTATTTTCAATCTATGTTGCATTTTGTACGTTTTTCCGATCTAAATTGCATTTTGCATGTGTTTTCAATCACAATCGCATTTTGTAAAGATTGGCAATCTAAATTGCTTTTCAGTAAGTATTTAAATATAGCGGCTGGGACGTTTGTGAGTATTTTGAATTTCAATTGCGTTTTGTAAGTAGGCTATTTTCACCCTAAACCGCCTTTTGCAAGTATTTTCAATCTAAATTGCATTTTGTATGGTGGGCATTTTGCAAGTATTCTGATTCTCCAATTGCATTTTGTGGGTATTTTGAATTTAAAATACATTTTGTAAGTGTTTCAATCTAAATTGCATTTTGTGAGTAGGCCTATTGTCAATCCAAATGAGTAGTTTGAATCTACCGTACATTTTGTAAGCATTTCCAATTTCAATTGCATTTTGTAAGCATTTTGAATTACAATTGCACTTTGTGAGTATTTTGGATCTGAAATGGGTGTTTTTCAATCTGAATTACATTGTGTGTTTTCAATTTCAATTGCATTTTATAAGTATTTTGAACCTCAATTGCATGTTTTACGTATTTTCAATCTCATTTGCATTTCGTGAATTTCAATTGCATTTTGTAAGTATTTCGACTCTACATTGCATTTTGTACGTATTTTTAACCTAACCTAAATTTTGTACGTATTTTTCAATCTATTCCTTTTGAGAGTATTTTCGTTCTACATTCCCTTTTGTAAGTATTACCGCTCTCCATTTTGTGAGTAGTTTCAATCTGAGTTCCTTTTTGTAAGTATTTTCCGTCTCACTTAATTTTCGTTCTGGTTTCCATTTCATTGTAATTTTTGCTATCACCCAGACCATTAGGGGCTGATAACCTAGATGTTCAGCCCCTTAAAACAACAATTATCATCATCATCATGATAAAACTGTTGCATGATGCCGACACTTTGCACTGGATCTCGTGGTCTCCATCATCATCTTCTTCTTGATCATCGTCATCATCACTGTGGTCATCGATTTGCTCGTCTTAGACATCTTCATACTCATAGTCAGTGTTCATACTTGCATTTGAAATCTGGGGCAATACATTCATGAACGAGATAAGTTCTTCTTTCAGCTTTTCTTCATCAACGTTCAAAAGTAATTCTATTTTCTTCAATGCTTTAGGAGGAAGAGATTCTTGGGATTTGAATCTTTTTGGGTCGGAACAGGCCAGATCCAAATAGAGCGATTTGTGCTGCACAAAACGGCTTTCCATAGGTTGGACAGCTGTATCCACAATTACGAAGAAGATCTTTATTTTAAATTATTCTTCAGGAGAAGTTCCAGCACAGTCATCTTCAGCAAGTTCTCCTGCCATTTTCTTTACTTTCTTCTTTTTTTCTCAGTTATTGCATTGCCAATAACGATGTCATTAAGAGTTTAATCGGTCTTTGCTCTTTCTTCAAGTTTATGCGTCATTTTCAGAACAATGCGTTGTGCTGATTTCAAAGTTTCAGAAAACTTGTCTCGTATGCGTTTTAGTCTACTAAGACAAGCTCAATATTCCTCTAAGCTTGGGCGCAGTCTAGATTCTTTGTTTGGAGATAATCCGATAGTGGCGTAGTGATTTTGAACACCTGCAAGAACACCATTCCAACAACTTTTGTTTCGAAATCCAGATACTTGTTAAGTAAAGCAGTTGCTTCATGTTTCACTTTGGCGTTGAAATCAGTTGAATGTGAAATTTTGAACAGAGCCAATACCAACTCCAGATGTGTTTAGGGTTAGCTGTGTTTGAAGACTGTTCTTCAGAAGAGGTCCACTCATCTATTCTGCCGAATATTTTCTTTGCTGCGTTGCTGCGGCTTCACCATCTAGTAGCCCCAATGGCTTCCAACTTGTACTCAGGAATTTGCTCCCTGAACTTGTCCAGTCTTTGAATCGTTAAAAAAACTGGGTCTATATAATAATAATAATAATGCATTTTATTAATCCCTTAACGAGTGAAGGACTCATATACAAAGGAATTGTACAGTTTTATCTCGTTGGCGACAAATTACAATACAATGCTTAGTTTACAAAGTTTTCAGTATGAAAATACGTACATTTTGTAGCTTTCATAAGTTTTTGTACACAATGCGTTCTTCTTTTGTCTTCTCAGATTATGAAATTTCTTCAAACTGACATTTTATAATCATTCCACATAAACTGTTTTAGCCTCCTTTTAAAGATTGGTAGGCTAGGTGCAATTTTTATATTTTCTGGTAGTCTATTGTACTTTACAAAGGCACTATACTTAATGCTATTACTGCCATATTGTTTGGAATTGATATGGAAAAGTGTTATGTTATCTGCATGTCTAGTTTTGTAAGCATGTAAATCAGATTGTTTAGTGAAGTTTAAATTTGTGTGGATTCTGTTGTGTAGGATTTGGTACATCAGGACATTTGGTTTGATTTCTGCATTTAGGGCTACTGGTTGAATTTTACTCGTAATATAAAGGTATTTGGTTGGTGTTAAAAAAGGGTAGTTATAAATATTTCTTATGGCTCTATTCTGAATTACCTCAATTTCCTTTTTAGGTAATTTGAGCATTTTATCCAAATTGTATTCAAATATTGTAAGTGGCTATGGATTAAGGACAAATACACTTTCCTGAGTAGATGTTTTGGGATATCGTAGCTCAATTTTTTTATCATCCCAGCGGCAGGTGATTTTTTTTTTTTACTAATGCATAAATGTGCTTTTGCCAGGAGAGATTTTCATCTATTATTAGGCTCCGTGTGTGTAATGTAAGGGTGGTACAAAGCGTGCATCAGACAAAATTTATCAGTTTACCGGGATCGAGACACATTGGAATGTAGTAAAGAACACTGGAAGACAGAGGAAATTTCGAACTACAAACGAACGTGAAGGCAAGTGGCAAATCGACCTGAAAGAGGGTAAGATAAGTTAAATGCAAATTGCAAATTGTTAAGTTGGTTAAGATATCACAGCGAGGTTGAACAAGTGTAGCCTACTGCAAACTGCCCACTAAGAGAGCGAGATCCGCGACGAAAACGCTACCTGGCGAAACAAGGCTTAAACGAGCAAAAGCCATAGGAGGCAGATACTGCTTACATGTAACACAGGAGGCAAGGCATTCTCAACTGGCAACGTCATAGTAGACAAAGACAGCTTACGTGTAACAAATGAAGCAGGTCATTCTCAACGAGTGCACTCGAGACTTTCGGAAGACGTACGACACAGAGGAGATTCAACGCACGCATGTTCAATTTACAGTAAAACATTCACGATAGATACTTGCTAGGGACTCGTAGAATTCCAACCCGCATATCCTCGCTAACGCTAAGAAGCATATATGCATATACGCGTCTAGAACATAGGCGTCAATAACAACTGATTCACAACTTGAACAACAAAGAAGACAACATGAAACCCTTCTCGAAATCAGAAAACAAAGAAGCACGCGAGAAACGGAAGTCGAGAGCTCCCACACGGTACCGCTCACAAAGCTCTGAAGAAGAGATTCAAGCAGTAAACCAACAAACCCAAACAAAAACAAACACAAACAAACCCATGGGAAGGAATCAAAAGAAGTGAAAGACATGTTTTCTGAAATCCTAACAGAGCTTCAAAACTTAAAGGAACAAAATGAAGACTTTCGAAAGGAAACAAGAGAGGAAATAAACAGCATCAAACAAGAACTAAGGACAACAGAAGAAAATTCACGTAAAATAAACGACGCCCTTGAACGGAAAATAGAAAATGTGGACAACAGAACGCAAGAAAAACTGGACACACTATCCGAGAAAATACATGCCCTAGAGCTACAAGAGGAGCAAAGATTGAAGAGGAAAAGAAAGAACAACATTGTCATTAAAAGTAAAGAGCTATTACATGAGAACCTAACAAACAGTGAGCTAGGAAGCAAAGTCAAATCTATACTGGACAAAATAGAAACTGAAGTCAAGGTAGAAAGCGTATTGCAGATTGGGAGAGATAGCCACGGTAAAGGGTTAGTGAGAGTCACATTTAAACACTTTACAGACAAGCTGAAAATAATGAGAAACAAACACAAGCTAAAGGGGCAAGACCTCTATGTTGACGACGACCTCACCAAGAACGAAAGAGCAGTACAAGCGAAATTAAGACAGATAGCCAGGGAGGAGAGGAGCAAAGGTAACAGTGAGGTGAAAGTGGGCTACCAGAAGATCCTCCTAAACGGTCAATGGATTAATTGGGAGGATCTAAAAAACGGGGAGCTGACCGCCGCACTGTGACCAAGCAACCGGCGGTAACAAAGAAAGAACTAATACTTGCCACACTCAACGTAAGGTCTCTGAGAACTGAAGACAAGGAACTTGAACTGGAAAATGCTCTCTTAAACATAAAGTACGACATACTAGGACTTAGTGAAGTAAGACAACTCGGCGAAGGGATCCGAGAAAAACCGAATGGGGACATCTTCAGCTACATCGGTGAAACCAAAGGGCAAAAAGGAGTGGGCTTCATGATCAAGAAGCACCTAAAAAGCAACATTCGGGAAATTCGAGGAATCTCAGAGAGAATTGCGCTACTGTCCTTAGATCTAGAAGGGAATACCATCGTAATTATACAAATCTATGCCCCCACAGAGAACAGCACAGAGGAGGAAATTGAAAAGTTTTACGAGCAACTAGAAGACACACTGGACAACTTCAAAACACAAAGAACGTTTGTAATGGGGGACTTTAACAGTAAAGTTGGAATCAAGGAACATACAGACGAAACACCTATGGGACCATTCGGATACGGAATTAGAAATGGGAGAGGAGACAGATTGATCCAGTTTGCTCAAGGACACAACATGAAAATAGTGAACACCTTCTTCAAGAAAATGCCAGAGAGTAGATGGACATGGAGAGGCCCGAACGGCAGGACAAAAAACGAAATTGACTTTATACTTACCGACAACTTAAAGGAAGTAAAGGATATTCAAGTGATCAACGGGCTAAAATTCGACACCGACCATAGAAAGGTGCGCTTAAAGCTAACAATAAAGAAGAATAGACGGCCATACTTCAAGACCAGGATAACTAGCCCTGGACAGATCAACCAGACCGAATACGCCCAAGAAATCCAGCAAAATCTAAATCACCTGAAGCAACAAAACCACCTAAGCACACAGCACCTCTACACAGAACTCATAAAATGTATAACATCTGCATCTAACAACTCAGCAATACCAAGAAGTAAGAAGGGACGGCGCGATAAGCTAAAAGACAGTACCAAACGCCTAATCGAGGAAAGGGAAATATTGAAAGCACAAGCTGTAGATAACCAGAAAAAGTTAGAGTACGGGCAGCTTAATAAGCGCACAAAAAGGGAAATTAGAAAGGACATTAGAGACCACAACACAGAAATCATCAGAAAGTACGCAGAAGAATCAAAATCAATACGAAAGATGAGAAAAGAACTAGCACCAGACAAACAATGGATGCTTGGAGTGAAAGACAAAAGAGGTAAAAGACAAGCAACAAGGGAGGAAATAACGAAACAGGCCACAGACTTCTACAGAGAGCTGTACTCCAGTACACACCAGAGAAGAGACTCAGACCAAAGTGATAAGGGGCTGGAGGCACTACACGACGAAGAAATTCCTCCCATCATGACCAGTGAAGTCAGAGCAGCAATAAAGGAGGCGAAAAACGAAAAATGCCCCGGAGAGGATGCCATCTACAACGAATATCTGAAAATGGGTGGTGAGGATCTCATAGAAGTGATAACAAGGCTATTCAACATGATACTTGAAACAGAAGAAATTCCAACAGAATGGAAACAGAGTGTTATTGTTCTGCTTCACAAGAAAGGCGCTAAAGATGACATTAATAACTACAGACCAATCAGTTTAATGGCCAGTCTCTACAAACTTTTCACGAAAATCATGACTAGAAGGATGTCTAAACTACTAGATGAAAACCAAGCAGTGGAACAAGCCGGTTTCAGGACAGGCTTTAGCACAATTGACCACCTGCAAGCAATGAACCAGCTCTTGGAAAAACGCAGGAATTTAAACTCGAACTATACATTGCATTCGTAGACTATAACAAAGCCTTCGATTCTGTGGAACATAGTTGTGTGCTAGAGGCATTGAGAAGCCAAGGCATACAAAAGAGATATGTCAGACTACTGGAAAAGCTCTACGAAGGCTGCCAAGCGAGGGTAAGAACGGAGAGGGAGGGTGCGAACATCAACTTAGAGAGAGGCGTGAAACAAGGCGACCCCCTCTCACCAAAGTTGTTCACATGCCTACTGGAGAACCAATTTAGGAAGTTGGAATGGGACAACAAATACGGCATCGAAATAAACGGGGAAAGGCTGACACACTTACGGTTCGCAGACGATATTGCACTGCTAGCAAAATCGGCAACAGACTTGGAACAAATGCTAGCGGACCTGGACACTGTCAGTAAAGAAGTAGGTCTATCTATGAACCCCCTAAAAACAAAACTGATGACCAACTCACTGGAAGTACAAATCCTCATCAATGGCAAACCACTAGCATACACACAGGAATACGTCTACCTAGGACAAAACCTGTCATTTGACTGCTCCCAGGAGAAGGAAATCAAGAGACGAGTTGGACAAGCATGGAAGAAGTTCTGGTCCTTAAAATTTATATTGATGGACAAATCCCAGAAAATAAGTCTCAAGTCAGAAGTGCTAGAAAAGTGTGTAATGCCGGTACTGCTATACGGCTGTCAAACCTGGGCGTTAACAGAGAAGCAAAGGCAAACAATCCGGGTATGTCAACGCAAAATGGAACGGAAGATCCTTCAAGTTTCCTTGCGGGACAGATTACGAAACGAGGAGATAAGAAGAAGAAGAACTGCCATGAAAGATGCCGTGACAACAGCTGACAGGCTAAAATGGAAATGGGAAGGCCACGTGGCCAGAATGAAAGACGATCGATGGACGCACAAACTAACGGTATGGGACCCCAGGACAGGAAGAAGGAACGTGGGTAGACAGAGGACCCGCTGGGATGACTCAATCGTAAGGAAGACAGGCAAACACTGGACGAGAATAGCAAGGGAGAGACAAGAATGGAGACGTATGGAACTATAAGAAGGGAAGAGAAGGAGAGCTTCAACAATGAAAGATCCTGGTAGACAGCACACCTATGACATGAAAGATACACTTCTGCAACCTGTAACAAGCCAAACAACGCACGTAAAGCGAAGTGAAATGTAGTGTTAGTGAAGTGAACTATAGTGAAGTGTAGCAAGTGGAGTAAAAACTTGTACACAACTCCTTAGGACTTGCTCGCCTAACGAGTTTAAACCAGAGCACGTCCCTGTTCGCAGGAGGCCTTTGCCCTTATGGGATTATCTAGGCTATATTTATTTATTTATTTATATTAGGCCTAGGTATTTGACAGATGAGACGCTTTTAACTGCCTTTCCATTCAGCATTATATTCTGAGTGATGTCTAACTTTGTTCTACGCTTAGATATTATTAAATAATTAGTTTTATCTTAATTTATTGTTAATTTATTTGACTGGGTCCAGCCAAGTATGGTATTCATGTCCTCCTGCATGTGTGTAATCAGCGTGTTGGTGGTGTAGGCATTGTAAAAGATGCTTAAGTCATCTGCAAACAACGTTATATTACCATGAAAACGGAGTGTTGCTATGTCATTAATATATACTAAGAAGAGGGAAGGACCCAGTATAGATCCTTGGGGCACAACGTGGGTAATATTAACTTCCTCACTTCTGTAGCCATTTATTTCAATATACTGCTTACGATTAGATAGGTAATTTTTAAACCATGTCCAAGCTACTCCTCGGATACCTGCTTTATCAAGTTTCCCTAAAAGAATTTCATGGTCAACAGTATCAAACGCCTTTCTCAGGTCTATGAAAAGGCCACTCGCTGTCATCTTATTGTCTAAGACATCCTGCAGGTTAGAGATAATATCAATTGTGGCTATTTCTGTGCTTGAGTTTTCTCGGAATCCATATTGCCCTTTGTAGAAGTAATCATTTTTAGCCTATTTTCAATTTTGAAAAAATAGGCTTATGAGATCACCTTTTGTCCGTGTGTGTGTGTGTGTGTGTGTGTGTGTGTGTGTGTGTGTGTGTGTGTCCCCAAATAAAATCTAAACGGCTGGTGCGATTTCAATGAAACTCGGTAAGTTCATAGCACAACTCCCGGCGACCTCGATCGTGCCCTTCAAATTTGGTTACGTCTCACCAATCCAACATGGTGGCTGTGCGAAATATTTCACTAGCATTCAATATCTCCGAAACTATTACCGATATCGCCCTGAAATTGTGTACGGTGATAAAGGGCACTACTAGAAGTTCACCTATGAGACTTTCGAAAACCTGGTGACTACAAAACCAACATGGCGGTCAAGCGAAATTGAGACTTTTAAATAGACTTTTCTCGCGATTTAACTATCCAAACGTAATGAAACTTGGTACAGCAAATGTTTATACACATTGTAATGCACTGGAATCTAATTTAGTTCAATTGTTTACATAACCTAAAAATGGCGGCTGTGCGAAATATTTCACTGACATTCTATATCTCCGAAACTATTACCGATATCAGCCTGCAATTGTGTACGATGATAAAGGGTACTAATACAAGTTTACCTATGTATATTTCATAAACCTGTAAAGTACAAAACGAACATGGCGGCCAAGCGAATTTGAAATATTTTAATAGACTTTTCTCGTGATTTAACTCTCTCAGCGCAGTGAAATGTGGTACAGTAAATGATTTTGCAGATTGTAATGCACTGCCATCTAATTTAATTCAATTGTTTACATAACCTCAAGATGGCGACTGTGCGAAATTTTAAAATTAAGTTTTTATTTCTTGTGTCGTAATCATGCGATCGAAGTGAAAGTTTGAATAATGAACCTAGGCAATAATTATCCTTGAATGGTACAAAACTCTTTGGCCTATACATATAAAGATCCAAAATGGCGAGCTTCCGAAATATTTAGACGGTTCTCAATTTCTATGAATCTTTTACAGCAACCAAACTGAATTTTTTTATGTTCATAGAGACTATGAACATATGTTTACTTCTTGTGTTCTAATCATGCGATTGAAGTTTGAATACCACACGTACACAATAATATTAATGTAATAGTACAAAAATAAAAATCCAACCTGGCGACAATCTGAAATATTTAGACGGTTCTCAATATCTACGAATCTGTTACAGCAATTAAACTGAAATTTTGTATGTTGATAGTGGCAATTAACATGATTAGGATATATGAAAATAGGCTGTATAGTTATTCACGGAACTACTTGTTATTTAAGAAATTAACAATTCTGTTTTTTACTATTGTTTCGAGTACCTTGGATATTTGTGGGAGGATGGAAATGGGTCTGTAATTGTCCGGATTGCTTTTGTCACCCCCTTATAGACTGGTATGACTCGTGCTATTTTTAGATCATGAGGCACCAGACCAGTCTCTAACGATACATTTATTAAAGTAGCTAGTGGGCTACATAGCATGTCAATGGAGTTTTTAAACAATTTTACTGACATACCATCTTTGTCTTGGCTACTTTTCATTTTAAGGCTTAATATAATATTGCGAATTTCCATCTCATTAGTCGGGGCCAAAAATATGGAATCGGTGTTGACATTAATTTCATTAACTTTCTTTTCTAGGGGAATGTTTTTGGCTAACTTGTGTGCTATGTTTATAAAGTGAGTGTTTAGAGCATTGCAAATATTTTCTTTTCCTGTGAAGGATTTACCGTCAGTTATTATCTCACTGGGACCATCTTTGTTTTCAGTTGTACAGTTGTGGATCATTTCATTGATTACTTTCCAAGTACCTTTTATGCTATTGGCATTCAATGTTAATTTATGTTCATAGTGTGAGGATTTCAGTTTTCGTTTTAAAGCTGTCACTTTGTTCCTACATATTATGTGCTCTTCCTTTAAGAGGTTATTGTGTCTGTGAATGCTAGTATTAAGTTTAGCATGTAGTAAGTCCCTTTGTTTTATTAGTTGAATTAATTCCGTTGTTATCCATGGGGTTTTGTGGTTCTGGTGTATTTCCTTCAAAGGTGAGTCAGTGTTTTCTTTGTTGGGTGTCTGTGTCAAGATTTTGTGTTTCATGGCGATGTAAGTTTCGTTTAGATCATCTAAGCAGTCTATTTGATTGAGATCATTAGGTCATTTATTTTTGTTCACGTACCGGTAATTTTTATTTACGTTTTTTGAACTAGACCTTTGCTTGTTGGGGGCGTATTTAAATGTCATGTTCGAGATTGGGCTTTTGCCTGGATAGTAATTTGACCAGAAAATCTCAGTTACAAGAATATTATGATCACTAATATCACTATTTATATTGCTTATTCTATAGGCATATTTACAGTTATTAGTGGCCACCTGATCAAGGAGTGTACTTGTTGATTCACTTATTCTTGTTGAATAGCGAGTATTGCCTTGTGTGAAACCATAGCTTGATAGTAGATTGAGGTATGATTTGGTTACATTATATTTGTTTAGTAAGTTAATATTTGTATCACCAATGCATAAGGAAAGATTGGCATTGTTTTTCGAGAGAATGTGCTCTAGAGATTGCATGAATTTTGTTGCGTTATTTATGTTAGGATTATATACTGCAATTATATTAATAGTATGCAGGTTATTGAAACGAACAGTATCATTTCTTATAAGCTCTAACTGGATCAAGCTATGGTTACTCTCAACTAGGTTAAGAACTTTTGTATTCCATTTTCTGTGGACATAAACTCCCACACCTCCACCATCCTGATTGTCTCTGTGTACAAATGCAACAGAATAGTTGTTTAGGTGGAACCAATTAGCTTCATTACTTTTCACCCAAATCTCGGTTACCACTATGACATCTAGATTTTCCACAATATGTATTAGAATCTCGATATCTTCTAGTTTATTTTTTAGGCTTCTGTTATCTAGGTAAAGACATTTGATTTGGCTAACCTCATTTTTAGTGTCTGCTATGTAGTCGTGGATACAGTCATATTTACGCTCATCAATTTATGTGTGTAAGTCAACATCAAATAGTAGGTCCATTTCTTGATTCATTATTATTACTGTGAATGGGATGGCTGAGCCTTGTTGATGAAATAGTCTTTTACTAGCGTTTCAATGTCTTCTGGTGAAGTGATTCTGACAGCCTTGTCACTATCTGATTTCCGGACGAAAATTTTACAGTCCCGGGTCCAGACGTATTTAAAACCTAAATTACGGAAGTCTCTTGCTTGTTTGTGAAGTACTTTATTGGCTGGCGTCAAATGCTCGTTAATGTAGATAGGCCTAGTCCTTCCATTGATTCCTGCATCACTTGAGTTCAGGTTGGGTTTGGATCGTTTTCCTTTTAGAATTGTCTCTTTTTTTAGCCGGCTGCAGAATTTTACTAGTAAAGGAGGTGGAAGACCTTCTCTGCTTTGTGGTAGCCGATGGCAGGCGTCAATGTCGGACTCGACAACTGTGACACCCAATTGGTCAGCGATAGTCTTGACAATTTGAACGGGATTTTCGTTTGAAGTGTGCGGCACGCCATGAAGCTCTAAGTTGTTTCGCCGAACGTACTGTTGAAGCTCGAGATTCTCTTGCTTTAACAATTTGACCTCACTGCAGGCGATATTCTTATCCTTCTCTAACTCACAAACTATTTGGCTGAGCTTTGTTATTTCTGACAAGGCTTGCTTCAGAGTTTGTGTGGCAGTTGAAATGTCACTTTTAATACCATCAAAACAATCAGAAAAGTATGTCACGGACTTAAGCATGTCTTTCTGAGTCTTTTCAATATTTTCGAGTTTTGTCAGTCGGAGGTTGATTTCACAAACAAGATCGTGTAAATCTGGTTTACTTACATTCTCGTCTGGCGAGGCGATTTTAGAAACCTCATCCGTAGTTGACTTACTCATTGCACTGCACTCGACACAATACCATTGCTTGGCCTTGTCGGACAAAAGCCGGTTAAAAACTTTCTTATTTATGTTTACACAGGTTCTGTGATATGATTTACCACATTCCCCATCACAAATTATGTAGTCTTCATTACCAGTTACACATTTTTCACACTGGCCGCACTTGGTTAATTTGTCGCCATCTTGATTGTTGTGGTCTCTTGCATTATGCTGAAAAATGAGATTGATACAGTGAGGCATTGAGCTGTATCAGATATTACAAGATTTAAAACGTGCGCGTAGCACCACGTGTGAATGTGATTTGGGATTTTGCTGGCCATGTGTGCAGTCAAACCATTATACATTATCACTGTGGTCATCGATTTTCTCGTCTGAGACATCTTCATACACATAGTAAGCGTTCATACTTGCATTTGAAATCTGAGGCCATAGATTCATGAACGAGATAAGTCCAGTCACTAGTAGCCTACAGTCGCAACACTCAACCCCGCCGCTCGGCAATATCGACGATAAGCCTCGTCGTAAAACTTGTCAGTTTCAGAACAGGAGGGCGCCAAAATATCCAGGCTGGAGGGCGCACTGGGATACGTCCCGGTGTCCCGGCGGCCCAGCACGGGCCTGGGCATAACACAAGACAAAATCAAAACATTCATGTTTCACACACACACACACACACACACACACACAAGCATATATCAAAAAGGAACTTATCACACAGGAGATAAATTATACAATAAACTACCCCAGAATACAAAACTTGCCCCAAAATAAAAACCTTTGATAGAATGTTGAACGCTTATCTGCAGTGCCATTGTTTTTACTCTGTAGTTGAATATCTTAGTGTATAGAAACGATGAAATCTATAATTAAAAGTTTTCATATTATGATAATAGAATAAGGTGTAA
Organism: Meconema thalassinum; assembly: GCA_946902985.2. NCBI lineage: Eukaryota > Metazoa > Arthropoda > Insecta > Orthoptera > Tettigoniidae > Meconema > Meconema thalassinum. The sequence goes on along the minus strand of OX336393.1, from coordinate 174,260,775 downwards.
ATAGTTGTCCAATAAGATTGTATCTCTTAGGATCTGTTATTATAATAAGTTATAAATAGTTATAGTATTAGTACTTTTATTTTATAGATGTAATTTCTGACGTATCCTATATCAAAAATGAATTGTAGATAGATAGATAGATAGATTTTTATTAATTCCATTTGATCAAATGCATGCATTCAATACATTTTTGATATAGGACACGTCAGAATTTACATCTATAAAATAAAAGAACTAACAGGTATATATTACTAATATTATAACTATTTAACTTATTATAATAGCAAATCTTAATAGATACAATCTTATTGCACAACTATTTACACCTCACTCTATTATCATAATATGAAAACTTAATTCTATAAATACAACAACATACAGCTAGGTATTACAATTAAATTAAAAAAGTAAAATATAATTATAGATTTCATCGCTCCTATACGCTAAGATATTCAACTACTGAGTAAAAACAATGGCACTGCAGATAAGCTTTCAACATTCTATCAAAGGTTTTTATTTTTGGGGCCAGTTTTATATACTGGGGTAGTTTATTGTATAATTTAACTCCAGTGTGAAAAGTTCCTTTTTGATATATGCTTGTGTGTGTGTGTGTGTGTGAAATATGAATGTTTTGATTTTGTCTTGTGTTATGCCTATGTATTTGATCAAATGGAATTAATAAAACTATCTATCTATCTAACAACATGCCCCACAGTTGGGTGATCAATGTAACTAAATTTCTTCTTATATTTGTTGGGGTCAACCAACAACAACAAGCCCCCTACGTTGGGCCATCATGAAATAAAATTCGTTCCTTCTAATAATCTTCGGGTTGCGATGATGTTACGCACATAAAGAAATAAGAATCAATTCCACTCCAAAACATACCTATGACTTCATTCTATTCTTCTTCTTACTACATCTTACAACACCTTCTTGCTCAAACTTTCTAATTCTTTTCTTCCTTATTTCTTACAACATAACCAAATTTACACATATCATTATCCCAACAAGCAGACAAACATAACCGTCCCCAAAACGTAACATTTTCCTTCATTTCAGAAAATAACATTGTCATTCCTTCTTTCTTTTTATCCCAACAAGAAGATCCACCTATTTTTCTTTATTCCGACAAACAGACTAATCCATAATTCTCAACAAACCTACTACATTTCTGTCCATATTAACAAACAGATAACCTCTCTATTATACTTTTTTCCAACAAGCAGATAACCTGAACAACCGACTAACATAAAAGGAACATCTATCCTGCAATGAAACTTCATTGGGCAAAGCCCACTATTACCTCATTGCTAGGACACCACAAAGAATCCAAAAAGCACAAGTGCTAGACTCCTTGCAGTGCCCAACAAGAGGTAGTCATTTCCTAACCTCAATACAACATTAAACAAACCGAAAACGTGAGGGTGAACGCTGTAACCAAATAAATTCGGGTACGAAACTAAACGTTCTATCCCGATATTCACCATGGTTATTCAGACAGTTTAAAGAATTGAAAGCATCATATCCAGACTTTTAAGTTGCAATTGTTTAACACTCATAGGCTTTTTATTTTTCCTAGAAATAGTCTCAACTCCTATCTAACCCATATTATAATACATTCACTGCACACGTTTTCGTATTACGCGTTGATCACTCGCAACGAATTCATCGCGTAAATCAAGGGATACCTGTAATTGGGGCAACAAACCGAATAAATCATAACTACATTATTACGGTACTCTATAACGGGCCACCGAAGACCATGGGTCTCCTAAACCCAAACCAACACATTCGGAGGACATCCCTGAGCAGCCTCTAAGGATTTGTCAGTGGAGTTCGAGTTCACCTTGTATACACACACATCAGTTCGTAATTGATACAAACAAATGAAATAGTAACAAGTACAATTATTGGGGGAAGATCACTGAATTAGCCCCAATAAATACAGTAATAAATTAAATTTTATGTCATAGAAAGTTAATGAAAAAGGTCACTATAACACTTGTTCATGAAATGATAATTTGATCACTGTTAGAGTTAGTTATTGAGGTTTTAAGGGGTGGAACTACGAGGTCATCTGCTCCTAATCACGGTTAGATTAATACTATTTTACTTAGCATTCAACTACAGTACATTTATGGGAATTTTTATTATTCCGGTACTTTAAACTATTCAAACTGAATATAGGGGAGGAGATGATATATGGTTCTACGTTACGACATGAGTCAACTGTACGGTTCAGTTAACCTGCGACTTTGGAAATGCTGGGCTTGTACGCAGGATCAGTTCATTTTACCACAGTCGAAAAAGGTGCGGTTCCCATTGATGATCAAACATTTAGGCTATGCCCCAAAGCTCAAGTTGATAACTATTAACTAGCTGCTAGCAACTACTCACTATGTACTATGCACTACCAAGACCAACTACAATCCTCAGACCTTAATGTAGAAAAAACCGGCTAAGATCATGTCATCGGGCTTGTCACAGTTCGTGTAAATTATTATTTTAACTCACCTAAGATCATAAAAGATATCACAAGGTTCCGAAGAAATATGTATCAATAATTTAGACTTACCTGAATTAATTTATCTATATACTGCTCACCTCGAATTATAAGTTCTTCCACTTCACCCAAAGGGCAGCTACAATAGTCTTGTTAGGGACCTACGTCTACCCGGTGTAGGTATAACCAATAAAACAAATTGAATGAAACGCTCAAGACTTCTCATAAGAAAACTTTATATTCTAGTAACCACCATTACAACATTTCACGGCCTTGTGTATCAAAGCTCTCAACAACAAGAAACACAAAAGTCATGGAGTAAAGAGTAATCGTCCGTGACATCCTCCCACCTTTGATGCAAATCAAACACAATGTTCATAAACAGAGATGGGAAGGGATTTTAACTCTTCTTCCACTCCTGGTGAAGTTGCGACTTCTGAGACTTACTGCCTCCGGAACTGCACCACTAAGTAGGGCACCTCCTCACTCCCACCTCCAGCCTCCAAAGGATATAGTGTCTCGTAGGTCGGAGGAGTTCTCCTGAGGATGTCTTTACCCTAACTACTCGGATCACTTTGTCTTTACCTGAAAGTGTAGCTGTCACTCTCCCCAGGTGCCAGTCTATCCTTCTCTTGTCATCACTACCAATGATGACTACATCTCCTACCTTCCACTGATGGTCAGACTCCCTGCCCGATGAACTGCATAGAAGGCTACCAAGATACTCCAGTCGGAATCTCCTCTTCAGCTCACCCCTTAGCTGTTGAAGATATTGAAACTTTCTGGTGAGATTAACTTGATCTAGCATGTCTAAATCAGGAGTACCAACCACGGGAATGTCCTGAAGAAACATTGATGGAGTCAGAGGTACCAATTCATCACAGTCTTCTGAAATGTAGGCGAGGGGCCTCGAGTTGATTACCGATTCACTATCAGCAATCACAGTCAATAGTTCTTCATATGTCAAGATAGCTTTGCCTAAAACACGCCTTAATAATTTCTTGACCATTTGCACAATACGTTCCCAGAATCCACCCCACCAAGGGGCTGAAGGAGGACTAAATTTCCACTTGATTCTATTAACTGATACTTCCGCACACATTTTTTCCAGTCACTGAAGCCAAACAAATTGTTGGTGCCAACAAAGTTTGTCCCGTTGTCACTATAAATCACACGAGGCCTCCCTCGTCGGGCTATGAAACGCCTAAGAGCTAACAGAAACCCTGCAGTGGACAAAGTCATGACTAATTCAAAATGGACCGCTCTCACTACGGCACATGTAAAAATCACAATCCAAGCCTTGTTCTTGCATTTTAAGTATAGCGGTCCAGCAAGGTCCACTCCCACTACCTCAAATACACCTGCATCTCTCACACGATCTTCTGGAAGGGCTGGCATTTCCGGAATTGTCTTTTCCATTTCGAATCTCCTGCACAGGTTACACTTCCTGATGACTTTACGAATGGTTATTCTTCCCTTTGGTATCCAGTAGTGCTCCCTGAGTATAGCGAGTAAAATCTGAACACCAGCATGAGAGGCTCTCAAATGATGATCTCTGATTATCATCTCAGTCAAAGGGTGCTTTGATGGCAATAACACCGGCGCAGGGAAATCATATTCATCCTTTCTGTTGGTAAATTTTGTCTTAATCCAGAAGAGACCCATCTGGTCTTAAAAAAACAGAATGATTTCTGGTTGTCCCTTTCGGTAAACTTCTCTTCCTGAACTAATTTCAGCAGCCGTTTCTCTGCCATTGAAATTTCAAGACAATCTAATTCGGAAGCAACATTTTTCACTACGTCCTTCCCGGCATTGTTGACGAACCGTAACATCCAGGCCACCATTCTGACGATTCTTGAGTACTTGAAAAAAATACCTCAAATACCAGTGTTTTTCCTGGGAGACAAGCATGATATTGGTAACATGGCCTTTTCTTCTTTCTTCATCGACCTCCTCTTCATTAACTTTTACAATGCGCGTTGGCCAGCTGTTTTCTTCCAACTTTAACCAAGCGGGTCCCTCCGACCAATGAGAAGAAATCAGCTGCAACGTTGAGCAACCTCTCGAAGGTAGATCGGCTGGGTTGTCCCTCCCTGGTAGATGAAACCAACGCTTTGGGTTGGTTAATGTTCTAATTTCTTTCACTCGGTTAGTGACGAACACTCCCCAAGCTTCCTCTCTTCGTATCCAACATAAAACAGAAGACGAGTCACCCCAGTAGTACTCCAGGACGTTCGTTAGATTCAAGCTTTCCTTTACTGTAAAGGCAAGACGTGAGCCTATAGTGCAAGCTAATAGCTCCAGTCTCGGTATGGTCTCCTTCTTGAGTGGTGCTACCCTGGATTTTGCTGCGACCAGTTGCACTTCAAATTCTTTCCCATTGAATGATCTCAAGAAAATAACAACCGCATAAGCCACTTGACTAGCATCGCAAAATACACGCAAACTCCAAGAGGATCTGTCCTCACAATTAGAAAATCTTCTAGGCACTTCAATCTCAGCAATAGAGGACAGTTCATGTAACCATTTATTGAATTTGCTTTGGGCGTCTTCACTCAGTGGACTATCTCAACTTATTTTCTCTCTCCAACTTTCCTGAAGCAAAACCTTTGGCACAATGGAAACCGGACAAGTAAATCCAATTGGATCAAAGATACTTTGAGCTACCGACAAAACTGTCCTCCTTGTGAAAACATCGGATTGATTTAATTTTGCTACCAAAGTATCAGCTACTGGGTCCCACCACAAACCCAAAACGGGTGTCACTTCGGGAACCTCATCCTCCAGACTCAATCTGGTGTGCTCCCATCCTCGGAGGTCAAATTTTCCTTGCGACAGTAACTCTCTAGACTCATCCACAAATTGTTTGAGTTCTTCCTCTGTGTTCAAGGAAGTAACGCAATTGTCTACATATAGTGAGGCTCTTAGTTTATCTGCTGTCTCAGTGAAGCATGTACTGCTTTTCAGATGACTGTCCAATACGGCTCCTAGTAGAAATGGACTACAGTTCACTCCGAAAACAACCCGTTTGTGGCGGTATATTTTAAGAGTCCCCTCAGTGAAGTTCTCCCACCACAGGAATTTCAGAAAGTTTCGATCATTCTCAGAGACTGAAATTTGAAGAAAGCCTTCTTAATGTCTGCGATCACACCTATCCTGTTTAAACGGAACCGGTTCAAAATAGAAGGAATTACTTCCAACAAATTAGGACCCTTTTCCAGACAGTCATTGAGTGAAAGTCCTCCTTTCGATTTACATGAAGCATCAAACACCGGCCTCACCGCTGTACTCGATCCTTCCATGAAAACTCCTCGGTGTGGTAAATAATACCCAACATCCTGAGAGCCCTCCTGACCAACTTCTTCGATTATCCCTTCCTGTTCCCAGTCCTGACGCACCTGCTGGTACTTCTCAAATTTGTCTTCCTTGATCAAACGGTGTGTTAGAGAAACCAGTCTTTTTAACGCAACTTCCTTGTTGCCCGACAATAACTGCTGATTTTCTTTCCACGGAAGTGCGACTTCATACCTTCCTTCCTCATTGATCTTAACGTTTTCTTGTAAATGTTTCAATGTTGCAATTTAAATTTCCTTCTTCGATAGTGTTTCATCAGGATCACCAATTCCAATGGTTTCCAGGTTCCACAGTTCACCCAAAGAAGCAGTTCTCACAAACAGAGAGTTCACCATGGACACGGCGCTATCGTTTTCAGTTGTCTTCCAAAGCTGACCCATCACTGTCCAACCAAATGTAGTCCTCACAGCAACCAATCCAGACTTCAACTTGATTGTGTCCCCAGTCAATAAACTACCCACAGTGTCTGCGCCGATTAGTAGTCCAATCTCCGATGGCTCTGGGCCAAAATCAGAAAGCCAGATTTTCTTTTCTCTGATCTCATCCATCCAAGGGCCCCGGTTTAACCGTGGGATTACACCACAAATTTCATTTTGTCCCAACACCTTTATTTTTCGAGAAATTGAATGATGTAGGTCGTCTATATCTATCTCATATAGGTTATGATCATTGGCACTGATTGAAGCACCCCCAAAAAGCCTGTGTTCAATTTTTTCAGTCTTTGATGGAATATACCCCATTTCCACAGCAATCTTCTCTAACAGATAGGATCTCTGCGAGCCTGTATCTAACAACGTCCGTACAGTTTTTTCTCTCCCTTGATGAACCAACCTAACTACAAGAGTTTGCAGCAGTACTTCCGAAACATCACTAGTTTGTGTATTAAGGGTTGTAGTTGGGACACCAGGCAATTTTGAGCCCCTTTCCTGGTGCTTCTCCTCACCTTTATAATCCCCCCTATTTACATCTAATTTTGGGCACATAATAGCTTCATGTTTACTACTGCACACAAGACACTTCAGTTTCGTAATACAATTTGCAGCCCTATGTCCAACCTTCAGACACAAAAAACAAGCCTTGTTTTCAGACAGCCTTTTACGTTTGTCCCCTAAGTTCATTTCTTGAGCAAGATAACACCCCTTACTGTTATGTGTTTTTATTACAGAAGACACACGTTAAACTGTTTCCTTCACCTTTACCAGCAAAGAGAACACTAGCAGTTGCTAAACTACTCTCTTTCCATTCTTTAACTTTAGCACTCCTTGATTCACTAGAAACTCCAAAACCAGCTTGAGCAAATTTAATCCTCTCTTCACTCTCTACTTCGCCCTTCAGAAAACCAAGTAATGCAGTCAGTTCGTCGGCATGTCCATTGTCTTGATCCCTCAGAGCCGTTGGCGAACTCCTCATCCAGACACGTAACACTTCCTCAGGCAAGCAGGATTCTACTAGAGGGAAAAGCATTGACGCGTACTTATCTCGGGTAACACCTATAGACTCCAGAGCTCTCAGTTGTGCTTCCAACTTGCCATATAGACTAGCAAGTTGAGTCTTCTTCCTTGTTTGAGAAATATTTTTCACTACAAGATTTATGAGTTCCCTTACATAGAACTCAGTCAATAAATCCTCCCTTCCAAATCTACCCTGAAGAGATTCCACTGCTTTAGGATAATTTTCAGCAGTAGGGGGGGGGGGGGGGAAACTGGCAATAATTCTCTAGCGCGACTATCAACTTTCGTGGATTGGATCAAGTATTGGAATTTGTCTTCGTCCTCAATTTCAGAGTCCTCATGAATGCGCCGAAATTGTCCCCAAAATTCCAACCAATTTTTAATCTCCCCATCGAATTTCATGAGTTCTATTTTAGGTAGTTTCAATTGCCTTTTGGTTTTATTCCCACCTGATAGGACCGATCTTGCTGACACCACTGCCAATACATTGGAATTAGCCTGCAGCCGTAGAGCATACTTCTGTCTTGCATCATCCAATCTGTCTCTAAAACTGTCTACATATTCGTACTCACGGTCATACTCGTCCCCTTCCTTTTCCAGCAACATACTTAAAACTTTCTCGTCCAACGGTGCCAGCTCCATTCCTAACCTCTCCAATTTGGTTAGCAAGGACTGTAAGGTGTCGCCGTCCACGCCGTCTTGAATTTCTTGATTTAAGTTTTGCAAAAACACATTGTACGTCTTCGTAAAAGTCGCTCTTACCGGCTTCCGCGCTTTCATTAACTTCTCCATTTCCAATACGAACACAGAACAGGAACACGCGGTCTTTAAATCAACACAATCTTCAAGTTGTTTGAATTAATACGTTATCCTGGCAAGGGTCGCCAATATTTTGTTAGGGACCTACGCCTACCCGGTGTAGGTATAACCAATAAAACAAATTGAATGAAACGCTCAAGACTTCTCATAAGAAAACTTTATATTCTAGTAACCACCATTACAACATTTTACGGCCTTGTGTATCAAAGCTCTCAACAACAAGAAACACAAAAGTCATGGAGTAAAGAGTAATCGTCCGTGACAAGTCACTTTGTGGTTGAATAAGGAGCGTTTTGGCGAGCTATAACGATTTGTATTTATGTTCAGTAATTATAGATACATATTATAGCAAGAAATCAAACTGATTCCGAAGTAGGAGAGAAAAAAGTGCCCCGGTTACTGAAGTGCTGTCCCAGCACATGCAGAGTAAGTGTGTACAAAATCGGAATGAGAATAGTTGCCTGCAATAATCGAACCAACGCCATAGAGATGCAATTAAGATCAATTAAGACCTCTCGTGGAATTGTCTAAAATCTCACGTAAAACATCACACCGAAACATACAAAGAAGTCATCGTGTGGAAATTAGAACATATGTAGATTACTACACACAATGGACGCGATACTACGTTACCATTTAACCTATTAAACATTCGCTTTTACTGTTTGGAGAAGTTGTAGCCTATGTTGGAAATAGCTGATTTATTCAAGTACCGTAGGTAGGCAAGCACCATCTCCCTGTTACGGAATTATCGCCACACAACAGTCTGAAATATAAGTACATAATTGGCAAGGTACTCATAACACTTTATTATACACATCATAATAAAACATAACTTGGAAGCTGTAAGAATCACAAAAGTATAAATAATGACAGAACACAATTGAGTTCACTGTTAACCAATAAAAAAGAAGTTCACTGTATTACTTGGCGTGTATACAATGCAGTGTAGATAATCTGCCAGACTGGTAAGGATTTACGGAGGCACATGTTGCTGCGCGTTTAAGATTACGTCAACGGTTTGGTCTAGCCGTAGATGCTCATAGCGATTTCCCTTTACGTACCAGTACTTAGTTCGACACTACTGAAGCGTATTACGCCAGGGGCGTATATAAGGGGCCGCCCCCCCGATTTTTTTGTCACTTATATTATTTGTTTATGAATTAAAACATGTAAAACCAATATAATCATGTACTCTTGTTACTAAGTGACGTATGGCAACGTTGCAAAGCAAGGCAAAGGTAGAGCGATGTAAACAGTGTGACAATCAGTTTGCTCTGATCTTATCAAACTTTTGGCAAATTTGCCTCTCTCTGTAGCTACTGGTACTGCCGAACCGAGTTTGAGTTGGTTGAAAACATACTTAAGAAATTCTACTTCTGAAAACAGACTCAACGGTCTAGTATTGTCATCTAATGACAGAGACATACATCTCACTGACGACGAAGTTATGAACCGATTTGGCAATGCTTCAAGAAACCTTGATTTTATATTATAGTGAGAGTATTGTGGGGTTGTAAATCAAAACAGTAACATTAATTCTTTCCATGTAAATACTATCAAGTGAGCAAGATGATTCCATTCATAAAAAGTATCTTAAAAAGGTCTTAGTTGTGTTTGACATTAACCAAACATAAAACATCACAACAAATTGGTTGAAAAAGTGATGCCAGATAGCCTTAAAACTCATCATTTTGCACCAAATTTAGAAAAGTTTCCCGGGAAGAACTCCGGACCCCCTATTCTTTAGGCCTAGACCATGCCCCCTAACACCCGGTTGGGCATTCCCTGAAATAAAACTCTACATACGCCCCTGTATTACGCTATTATTATACTGTCACTAACTAGCAAATCATTGCGATGTATATTCTTGAGACACTTCTCTTAATGCTTTAGTCATAGGTAGGCCTACTTCAACATCTCCAGTAAATGACACAATGGCATCGGTCAACTGAACAATCATCACACAAACGAACCAGTCCATAATAAGCGTATTATCACATACTTACACACGATTGCAGTACATTAACGCGAACTGGACTTTACAGACATAGACACTAAAATTTACAGATGAGAGATAGTTTATCCCAACTTACATCAAACGAAGCTAATCAAAGCTATCATTGTATCCCAGCAACGAATGTAAACAAACAATATGTCGGACTTCTGCACACGCCATTTTCAAACCTTCGATACCTGCATTAAGGTCTGAGTATTGAAGTTGGTCTTGGCACTACGGAGCTTTGGAAGGTGTGTGCTTGAAGCATGGCCTCCTTCATAGACTTGTGTCCATAGGTTTACATGCCGGTGCCAAGTTGAAGCGCAAGAAGGCAATGCTCCGCCAAGACCGACTACAATATCTCAGACCGTAACATCAAATCTAAGATGGCGGAAATCGTAGGGGAACAGCTGTAGCTACTGGCGAGCATGGCGCCATCGAAATAGCGGCAAATTCGAAGACAAATATTCGCATAATTGATTAAATTCTACCAGAAATTACAGGTTTTTAAGGCACAAATTCAATATGAAACCCTGACGTACTTCGCTACAAGCAACGCGAACAGACAGTAGCTAAAAGTACAGACATAACTAAAGCAGAGGTAAGACATAATGTTAAAAAATGCAAATACTTCTAAATGGAACTACAAGAATAGTCAACCAACAACAAAGTCAACCCCTGACACTATACAGCCCATGAAGGACCTTAGCAAATATAAAATGCAAATATAAATGGTTGTTGCTTATATTAGGGACTACGACATCGTGGTCTTGTAGCCCCATGTATTTGTGTGTGGAATTTGTGTGATAACCTGTGTTATTGTTATGGCTGAACTAGTGTGTTTGTAAATTGGGGATTGTAATGGGAAGGTAGCGGCCATGGCCTTAAGTTAGGAACCATCCTGGCATTCGCCTGGATTATAAGTGGGGAAACCATGGAAAACAACTTCCAGGATGACTGAGGTGGGAATTGAACCCTCCTCTACTAAGTTGCTTCAAGAGGCTGAGTGCACCCCGTCCCAGCCCTCACTTGAGAATTAAATTTCTTGGCAGAGCTGGAGAATCAAACCCGGACCTCCGGGACGACAACCAAGAACGCTAGGCACTACATAACGAGGTGGTCTAAAATAGAATGGTAGCACTGAATGAAAGTAGAACGAGCGATAATATTCTCTATAGTACATGAATTAGCCAAAATACCTTATCAAACAACGAGAAATAAATCAGGGAATGATGTTTTAATAGATGCTTCCTCCTCCTCTGTATGTAACCCACCCAGCCATCCCAAATAGCATTGCGACTCACAATTTGGCTTCAGGAGAGGAAGATGCACAATCCAGGCAATTCTAGGTCTTCAAACTGAGATTGCGTCTACCCTGTCAGTACCGAAGGGAAAGTTACAATCCATATTCATTGACTTCTCTAAAGCTTTTGACTCGATTAGCAGGAAGAAAATATTGGAAAAACTAGACAGACTCTTGAGAGGTAACTTAACAGCTACACGAAACGTCTTGTCAAAAGTATTTTAGGCTCTAACAATATAGTCATTAACGATGGCATTACAACATCAAGCCCAATAGAGCAGACTGCAGGCGTGCTACAAGGAGACCCAAAAAACCCTCTGTTATTTATCACTGCTATGGCAGATAATATCACAGATATATTATCAGAGAGGGTAATCTCATTTATATATGCAGATGACATGGTGCTCGCTTCAAGTTCACAGGTCGAATTACAATCTGCTCTCGACGCTTTAGAATGATGGGCGTTACACAATGACCTTAGGTTAAACAGAAACAAGACTAAATCTATGACCTTTAGGAAAGGGGGAAAGCCAGAATTTTTTCACATTGCAGGAAAACCGCTTGAGAGTGTATCACCTTACAAGTAGTCCTACTTAGGTCCTATATTACAGTCAACTGGCAATGTTTTCACACTGCACATCAGGGATAGACCCAGCGTCGCTACCAAAGTCATCAACGACATAAAACATTTGACTAAGCTATCTATAAAAACAGCCTTAAAACTTTTGCGGTTAAAAGTTACCCGTATTGTGACTTATGGACTGGAGAGCATTTGGACACATTTAAATATGAAGTATTTGGAACAATATGGAGCAACTGAAGGCAACTTACATAAAGAAGGCCTTGGGTGTATCAAAGTATACACCTTCAAGACCGGTGTAAGAGATGACTTGCGAGGTTTATAATGTAGAAGAACTCCAACTTCAAATGTTGCTACCTTCTACTCCAGAATATGTAAAACTCATGAACACACTAGGGTCAAAGGACATTTGGTAGGATTTTTGCGCCACGGACGCTATGATTTTTGACGATTGGAAGAGTGGGGGGTACGAGCTGAGACCATTGAACTGTAGGTACTACTGGAACAACTCCTCCCATGGTAACCCTCGCTGAAAACTGCTTCCTGGTGCACTACCAGGCGCAACTAGTCGCACCAAAAACTGTCATACCATTTAACTCTAGGTTGCAAGTCAGCTGATATGTCGTGATTATTTTCATATATTTGATCGTACGTACCTCTGTGCAACGTTATATGTATGGTATTTTCCAATAATACGGTAGGTTTACGGTCTACTTTATTTTAGAATTGAGATTTGTAATGAAGTAGCCTATTCTGCGTTTATGGATACGTCTTACATCAAATTTTGACATAGGCCTAAATAGCACACGACAAATAGTCGTAGGCCCTATTGTAGGTTATAAGTCATTAGTCACAGAATTATAACCTACGCTTATATTACAGATTTCCATGGAAACGCCCAGATGTAGGCCTATTAAAGAAATGGGTTATAGCTGTGAACACTTTTATAAACATGCTACTTGTTTCATTCAAATAGAAACAAACCACTGCTTAAAGATGATGCGATGCGGTACCTGCAATTTCCCACAGCATCGGCTTCAGCCACCCAAGAAAAGACCGAGAGTTATAGAACGACAAGTAGCCTAATATTTACTGTTACTTTCTTCATCAGCATAGGCATAAAATTTCACATTTTCCAGTATACTTTTATGATGTCAGTCTTGGAGACGATAAAAATAATTCGGCTTAAGGGATCTTCCCTGCAGGACCTGTTCGTTTGCTGTATGACTTATGTGAGGTCTACGTTTCGACCTGCTTTGAAGAAAAAGAAGCTTGAAGTTTTACGTGACCGTTAATCTTGTGATCATGAGCCAAGGGACCTCCATTTTACGTGGAATCCGAACCACAGGACATGGCATTTCACTTCAAAAATCTCACTTGCAATGACCGTGAATCAAACCTGGTCCACCTTGGTGAGAGGCGAATAGCTTGACCACTGCGCCACCACGCCCCATTACTTTGAAGAATACTGAACATGTGGGTGTTTAGTATAAATAAAGTAGGCTATGTATTTTTGTTCACTAAGAATCTATTTAATTGTTTAGTTGTAGGCTTATGCATATTCACACACATATGAATGCTGCCTTTGAGTTAATAAAAATGTTGAATACCAATTAACATTTTTTTCTTTATTCTTAGTCATTCCCAGGCTTACCTTATTTTTATTTTATTTTAATGTACGTGCGGCTTGTATTTTTTGCCAGTAGGCCTATAGTTATTGTGTATGCTGCCTTTGATCTAAGGATAAAATGATGAACAATCAGGCTGCAATATAATATTTTATTTTGGCGTATATTCCTAGCCATTTTAAGTATCAAATTACTACATGATGTTTTGAAATATGTATTTCGGCGTTAAGTCCCGTTTAGTTTACCGTTCGCCTAAATGTTCAAAAGTACCTCTTTTACTTGTATCTCGTCGTACGTACATCATCCTTTCGTTCGTATACGTCAAATTCTCCTCCTTGACATGCACTACCAGGAGTAACTAGTCGCACCAACAAACCGCACTTTCCTCCCATACAGTCGGCATTCCAGTTCAATGGCTGAGACATATTCTCACGCGCGTTGCCATACATGGTTTCCGTTATAAACTGTGTCGTACCAGAAAGTTCCATCATCCGTGTGACGAATGTTTGTGTGAGCGCTGTGGAGAACAACGTGGAAGATCCCACGCTATATTCTGCACATTAAGACATGAATCTTTGATATTCCTAGGGAATAACAATTAGTTTACTGTATGATTTTAGATTTTATTCATTATATGCATAGCCAATGGCTGCAATAATCCCTTATTATTATAGGCTATAGACGAATTTCCAGCTGTGGATGCCATTATTCACATCAACCATCATCAGAACAGTACTGCCAACCTCACCGTTTTGGTACTACGCTGCATCAACACCAGACCATTTTAACCTCCGTTTTTTCCAATCCAATGGTTACAGCCTAACACGTCCAGATCAATGGTTTTGTGTCAACCTGCCCCAATAGCTGCGAGCGGTCAAAGCGGCAACTGCACCGGACCATTCTAACCTTCGATTTGTCCAATCCAATGGTTTTTGACAATGGTTACAGCCTAACGCGTTCCGATGACTGCATTTTTTTAAACAACAGTGATCTGCTAATAGATGTTGTCTCCTCCGCTGTCTATAACCCACCCACCATCCCAATTTATAACACGACTTAGGCCTATATAGTGAAATTTCAGTTGTGTAGGCCATTGTAGGCGTGGCTTATTTGACAAATAAGATATTGCCAACCCTACGTATACCGTAAACACGGTCGTGTGTTGTTTGTTTTGAGCGGAGAGAGCTATTAGAGCGCACTCGCTTCTATCTGTTTGTATAGGATAGGGGCAACCTTAACTAGCTCCAACAGATGGCACACAGGTACTATCATTTTGTTCTTTATTTCAAATAGCATTTGCCAATAACACTCAATTGACTGTTACAAATTCTTTAAAATGAAAATTTACCGTATTATCAACTTGTCATTCTTCAAATTCGATGTGTATAGAATTCCAACGGAAGGCTTTATATATAAAAACCTAACCTAGTAGCTGACATAAATTCTATCTTATTAGGTAATGTTTTACATACAAAAACAAACCTAACCAGCGGCTAACGCCCGAGACCCCCTTGCCTGTGGTACTAACAGTAATTTTCGGCCAGGCAGTAGGCCTACCTAACCTAGTAACGGACATAAATTCTATCTTATTAATGTGTTATAGACAAAAACGAACCTAATCTGGGGTTAACGCCCCAGGTCCACTTGCTTGGGATACTAACAGTAATTCTATTTACATACCTGTCGCATTTTAAATAACTGCTTCCATCAGACTGCAGTATCCAATTCAATCTGCCCACAAGCACACAAAGATTCTTGATTCACGATTCTTATAGAATACATTACAATTAAAGAACTTGGCACTTTAGAACACACTGACACTCATGGTATGTCATTAAAACTACCATCATCTACTCTAACAAACAGGAGTTGTGTGGTAGAACGGTTGATTTGTGAAACTTGTCGGAATGGCCAACACCACCTACTGGAATGGCATCAGGGGGTTAGGGAACTTTCCTAACCACAACATACAACTGTTTTAACTTCGAAAATTATCCCGGAGAATATTTCTTATCCACTTCTCTTTCTTTAGGAAATTTAAAAATTGAAGTATCTGCAGCAGTATTAAATTTACAGCCGGGTTCACAGACAATAACAATGAACAGACAATAATTCTCACATTACGTATCACCGGAATTTATAATTATTCACAGTGCACTACACTACTTAAGGTACACTATTACAATAAATAACAGCACGAAATCACTTGAGATATGCGACATTTGAACGAAATTCTGGCAGCAGACAAACTAAAATGTTGGTTCAACAAATGTAAACAATCCCCTACGATTTTCGCCATGTTCTATGGTATCGATAGTGGCATTGCGGTCTGATTTATTGTAGTCGGTCTTGGCTCCGTATCATCTCTATTTTTCCAAGGCATTAACGCTTCTTGATGACGTATCGAATTTTGGTTCGAGTGAAAGTCGAAGACTAGCTAAATCTACAAATTGTTTGCCCAAGTCGACAGTCAAGCGATCAAGCAAGCACTTTCATTCACTAAGCTACTACAGACTAGATTGCTATGTGCTAAGAAGCTTTGGATCATAACACGGCCGTGGGATCATAACTTGTGATGTCATATTCGGAATATTAGTCAACTATTATCTAGTTCACTACGGCTGATAATGTAGCTTTGGGAAACAGCCTTAGTAATACAACACCAAACTAGGATTTTATTCTTCCATGTCTGATGAGTATTTGCAGTTTTGAAGTGAGTGCGCTGCCAATATATCAGGACTAGTGTGAGACAAGAGGAAAGGTATGTATGGTCCACATCAAGTATTACTGACACAAGGGAATTGCATGCTTTTCTGTTTCTGTAATAATACTGCAGTAATAATATTTGGCAGAGTTGGGCAAAATACTCCCAAAATGTATTTTCGATACAAAATACTCACAACAAGTATTTTGGATACAAAAAACACTTATAAAATTCCTGAAAATGCAAAATAGTATTTTAAAATACAATTCAAAATACAAAATACTTTTAATAAAATATCCTTCTCTTCCATTCAAACTTTTCAAAATAACATTATTAGTGTATTATTATTATTATATATATTATTATCGGTGATCTGGTCGGGTGCGAGCATTAACGTGTAGGCCAAAGGGTTCAAATCCCACCGCCAGCCTTCAAGAAATAGTTTTTCAGGACGGTACTTCCTGATAGGCCTTGGTCGCTTTCTTCCAACCCCTTGCCTTATTGTCATTTCGTTTCCCATCCAGCTCTGTGTTGAGGATGGCGTCAGGAGGGTCATCCAGCCGTGAAAACCATTGCCACATAGAAACTTACCTCACCTCGATCCCGAACCCATAAAATGGGAAATGTATGGCATAGAAATTGTTATTATTATTATCGTATGACCCACGCTACCTCGTGGAGATCTTTTGAGGTATTACCTTCATCGGCCGTGAATCAAACTACCATTAATCCACCAGAGTGGTACAATACTATTTTGTATACATTTGTGACTTTCTTTTTAAATACGGTATGTTGATTAATATAATTAAGAGGCTTTCCGACATCGTGGCCATGTAGCCCCGTGTGCTTGTGTATGTGTGTGGAATTTGTCTGATAACATGTGTTACGGCAATGGCTGTATTAGTGTGTGTATTTGTAATTCAGATGCCATCGCGGCATTCGCCTGGAGTATTAGTGGGAAAACACGGATAACCACTTCCAGGATTGCTTAGAATGGGAATCGAACCCGCCTCTTCTCAGGTTTGCCTCACGAGGCTGAGTGCATCCCGTTCCTGCCCTCAAACCATTAAATGTCTTGGCAGAGCCGGGAATCAAACCCGGACCTCCGTGGTGACAGCCAAGAGTGCTAGCCACTACCTAACGAGTTGGACTTTTTAATTAAAAATTATATAGTGTATATATATGTGTACTGTTTACACTGGCTGAAACTCGTGAGAGAACGCTATCTTTCAAAGACTGCTGACAATCGCAAGGCACGGAATCTGAAATGGCATTTTGTGGAAGCTTTGTGGCTCTCTGTTGTTCAGCTGTTGACATCGTATAATCTGTCACTGAATACTGTGCACCAGTTCGGATAAAGAGCTAGTTGTCGTTGCGACATTGTGTTCATGTAGCCCCGTGTACTTGGGTGTCTGTGGAATTCGTCTGATGAATTGTATTATTGTGATGGCTGTATTAGTGTGTGTATTTGTAATTCAGATGAGGATTGGGAAGGAGGCGGCCATGCCCTTAATTTAGGTACCATCCCGACATTTGCCTGAAGTAGAACTGGGGAAACCACGGAAAACCACTCCCAGAATAATTGAGTTGAGAAATGAATCCACCTCTTCTAAGTTTTGCCTCAGACCAGAAATACATTTCTTGACAGATTTGGAAATCGAAACTGGACTTCAGGAGACAGGACAGCCAAGAATGCTGGCCTTTGCGCCACGAGGTGGTCGGATAATTAGCTCTCATGTCAATATAATATATGTACAGCTTAATAATTAAGGCCCGGAATACCATACAAAATCATATTTTTGCTTATTTATGCATATTTTGGTTATTTTGGCACAATGAATTATATCTTTCTCCTTTGCTTGTTTAAGTGCATATCTCTGCTTGAGAAGGGCGTATATTCTAATTTCCTATTTAATTGTTTTGAAGCGCTTTTTGTTACTTCATAATCAGTTGTCTATTCGGACTCAGAGAGTCTCGTGGCTGGTTGGTCAAAACCTGAACATTTTTTTTTGTTATTGATAAAGTTGCTTTCACCCCCCTTAAATCACCCAGAGTATTTGTATCATCTGCTAATTAGTAGTTTGCACTGCCTGTAATAAGGAAGAACCGGATTCTCCAACAACTTATTTAATCGTATGGTGAATTACATAAAAACAAATCACAAATCCAAGTTCAAGTTTTGGAGCCATTCCACAGTACATTCTCGAAGATGAAACAGATCACTAGGGCTCCCGGAGTAGGCGTGTAGAGGGCAGCGCTGGATGATATGGTCCATGGTCTGTTCCTCCTCATTGCATTGACACAATGGGGATGACCGTTGCTCACGTCCGCAGGAGTTACCTATAAATTGCCCTGCACGTGTCCCCTGGGTGGTGCTAAGCGAGCAACAACGACATACGGTGAAACTGAACAAATTACAATGTTTAGTGCTTTTCAGTCGGTCAACACGAATGTACCCAAAAGAGATGGGTTATGCCCTAATCCTGAAATAAATTACATGAGATTAATAAAACACTAGGATGACCAGTTTCGATCGTCAAGCGATCATCATCAGATCCATTACACTTAGGCTACAAAATCTATGTTTGAAATACAGGTGAAAATATTTACATTATGTACAATTATTTAGTTGCAGTATTGGTACTGCAACTGTCAGTGTATACTAAATGCAGTATATATGTTAGGCGAAATGCTAAATGGTGATAGCTATCCGTAGATTGTACTTTAGAGAGATTATATGGTTGTAAACTATGGTTAAACTATAAAATTTTAGGCTAACTACTTATCTGATTGTTTTCCGTACAACAGCTACTCGCAGTTCTCGTGCTCACTGGAACTCACTGTGCGGTAGACTGCGGTGGTTATCTTAACGACTGGTCTTTCCCTGCTTTCTCCCCCCTGCTCCTACGTGCTGTGGGGAGTGATAGCGATGTGTTTATGTGAGGTGTTGCCAACCTAGATAAGATGTATGTTATTGAATGAGGTGGGTCTACAATTATTAAAGACCGTGGATTAGCCCTCGCCACGCGTGGAGCATAACCCATTCGAACTAAGCGTTGACGGTCTTATGAGGACGTCCCGGCACCTTTAATACTGCCGCGAATATGGGCCTTGGTTTATTGCAGAAGAAAAGTACATCGTACACCTGATCCAGATAACATTTACCTATTAATAACCCCCTAATTTCCCCCCTTTTTTATCTAGCTTGGCTGTGTCGCTAAATTGTGTTTTGTTTCCGACAGGGTGTGTTTTTTAGTAGCGTGAAGAGGGGTGAGCTCTCCATGAACGTGTGTTCATTTAGATTGTTGGGATTGTTTCGTTTGGCTAGGTGTATCTCGATTGCTTCCTTTATGTCAAGAGCTCTGCCTTTCGATTCGTGATGGATTATTTTAAGGTCCGACTCTATGTTGGTAAAGCTGTGCCCTGCGTCACACATATGTTCGCACACGGCTGAATGTGTTCCGTATCTTATCGCATTCCTATTTTCATTATAACGTGTGTCTACTCGCCTTCCACTCTGCCCGATGTAATTAGCTTGACAATCGGTGTCTTGGCACGTTATAGAATATACCCCTGACCTTGAATACGGGTCACGTTTATTTAGATTACTATTTAGGAGGTGCCTAGCGGTTGTGTTTTTCGTCGTGAAAGCTATCTTTATGCCTTGCTTTTAGAATAGGTTAGTGATTTTATATGTATTCGCATTCACATAGTTGAAACGCGCAAATTTTTTCTCATTACTGTCCGGTTTGGGAATCGTTTTATCTTTATTTTTATGTTTGGCTATAATTTGATTTATTTTGCTTGGCGAGAAGTTGTTTTCCTTTGCTATTTGCATAATAGTTCTTATTTCCTTATTATAGTTGTCTTTTGACATGGGTATGTTTAAAGCTCTGTGCACCATTGAATTGAAACCCGCTAGTTTGTGCGTACTGGGGTGATTAGACTGATTGTCGATTGCATGCGAGGTTTGTGTTGCTTTCCGGAATATGGAATATGAAAGGTCGTTGTCTTTACGTTCAATAGTTATATCGAGATAATTTATTTTCCGGTCTATTTTGGATTCCTTAGTGAATTTGATAGAGTGGTGAAGGCTATTAATGGATTGGAGAATTGTTTCTTCGCTTGTTAGTTCAGTATCGTAGATGCAAATTACATCATCTACGTATATTTTCCTTATTACTATTCCCTTTGTTGAAGTATTTTCTAAGAACGCATTTTCTAGTGCATTGATGAAGATGTCAGCGATTAACCCACTTAGTGGCGATCCCATTGCTAGGCCTTCTCTCTGTGTGTATATTTTATTGTCGAATTGAAACACGTTTTGGGTGAGAACGACCCTCAGTAATCTCACAATCTCTTCAATTTCTTTTACCGAATTGTTGGATTTTAAGTTGTTTTCGATAGTGTTGATTCCTTCAATAATCGGAATATTGGTGTACATGTTAGTTACGTCGAAGGATACTAGTCTGAAGCTAGGTTTCATTTGTAGGGTGTTCAATGCTGTTACTAGTTCTGTTGTGTTCTTTACAGAGTTGTTTTTGTCGTTGGAAAGACGGCATTTTAAGATTTTTAGTAACTCTTTGCTGATTTTGTAATTAGGGGCATTCCTACAATTGACTATTGGTCTCATTGGGCATTCCTTTTTGTGTATTTTTGGTTGTCCCCTCAATGACGGTATTTTCGGGTTCATGTTTATTAGTTTTGATTTTTCGGCTTTGGTCAGTATGTATTCTGTTTCTTTTAGCGCACTTTTTATTTGTTTTTGGAATTTGTTGGTGGGGTCTTTTGTTAATTCCTTGATTTCGTTGTTGTTTAGGAATTCGACTGTTTTTTCAATGTATTCTGTTTTGTTCAAAATTACTGTAGTGTTTCCCTTATCTGCTTTTGTGATGATTAAGTCATGTTCTTTTATTTTTTGTTTCAACGACTTTATTCTTTGAGTTGTTTGTTGTTTTGAATGTTATTGCTATCGCCCTCTCGTTTGAGGATTTTTTTGGCTTCGTTGGTGGCGAGATTTTTGGTTAATTCCCTGTCTTCTGCTGGGAGCTTGTGACTGGCTATCTCAATATCTGTGATTAACTGTTTTATATTGTGGTTCGTGTGTGCGTCTGTGCAGTTGTATTTCAAACCTTTGCCTAACATATTCATTTCACCTTGAGAAAAGGTTACGTTCGTTCTGTTGTTTACTCTGTTGTGGAAATTGAATTCATTGTTATTCGTGTGTTGTTCGTTAGATTGATGGTTCTGTGTTTCTCCTAGTTTTCTTAATTTATTTTCTAGCGTTTCATGCTTCCTCGTTGCTCTGATTTTGATGGTGTCATGTAGGTGCTCGGTGAAGCTGTCCCTTGGGCTGCGTGCCAGAAATTACTTAGTTGCAATTGAATGTCGTACAATTGTTGGTTAATTTTTTGCTTTCTTATGTATGCAAATCTTAATTCGTTTTTTATCCAAAGCGCTTTGGCTTGTTTGGTTGAAATGATCGAGGCTGGTGTGTTCGGTACGGTTTTAATTGGTACGTCTTTAGGGGTGAGGTTTAGTTCTATACATTTTTTGTTGAACCAAATTGACTTGTCTAAATTCATGAGTTTAAGCCTGAGTGATTTGAATTTCTTGGCTTCACGATTTGCCTGACTAGCCGTGAATATTGTGGTGTTTGAAGCCATATTTTCAGTGTTGCCTTAGTAAACAAGAGTTTAGTGCTTTTCAGTCGGTCAACACGAATGTACCCAAAAGAGATGGGTTATGCCCTAATCCTGAAATAAATTACATGAGATTAATAAAACACTAGGATGACCAGTTTCGATCGTCAAGCGATCATCATCAGATCCATTACACTTAGGCTACAAAATCTATGTTTGAAATACAGGTGAAAATATTTACAATATGTACAATTATTTAGTTGCAGTATTGGTACTGCAACTGTCAGTGTATACTAAATGCAGTATATATGTTAGGCGAAATGCTAAATGGTGATAGCTATCCGTAGATTGTACTTTAGAGAGATTATATGGTTGTAAACTATGGTTAAACTATAAAATTTTAGGCTAACTACTTATCTGATTGTTTTCCGTACAACAGCTACTCGCAGTTTTCGTGCTCACTGGAACTCACTGTGCGGTAGACTGCGGTGGTTATCTTTACGACTGGTTTTTCCCTGCTTTCTCCCCCCTGCTCCTACGTGCTGTGGGGAGTGATAGCGATGTGTTTATGTGAGGTGTTGCCAACCTAGATAAGATGTATGTTATTGAATGAGGTGGGTCTACAATTATTAAAGACCGTGGATTAGCCCTCGCCACGCGTGGAGCATAACCCATTCGAACTAAGCGTTGACGGTCTTATGAGGACGTCCCGGCACCTTTAATACTGCCGCGAATATGGGCCTTGGTTTATTGCAGAAGAAAAGTACATCGTACACCTGATCCAGATAACATTTACCTATTAATAACCCCCTAATTTCTCCCCTTTTTTATCTAGCTTGGCTGTGTCGCTAAATTGTGTTTTGTTTCCGACAGGGTGTGTTTTTTAGTAGCGTGAAGAGGGGTGAGCTCTCCATGAACGTGTATTCATTTAGATTGTTGGGATTGTTTCGTTTGGCTAGGTGTATCTCGATTGCTTCCTTTATGTCAAGAGCTCTGCCTTTCGATTCGTGATGGATTATTTTAAGGTCCGACTCTATGTTGGTAAAGCTGTGCCCTGCGTCACACATATGTTCGCACACGGCTGAATGTGTTCCGTATCTTATCGCATTCCTATGTTCATTATAACGTGTGTCTACTCGCCTTCCACTCTGCCCGATGTAATTAGCTTGACAATCGGTGTCTTGGCGAAGAAACAATTCTCCAATCCATTAATAGCCTTCACCACTCTATAAAATTCACTAAGGAATCCGAAATAGACCGGAAAATAAATTATCTCGATATAACTATTGAACGTAAAGACAACGACCTTTCATATTCCATATTCCGGAAAGCAACACAAACCTCGCATGCAATCGACAATCAGTCTAATCACCCCAGTACGCACAAACTAGCGGGTTTCAATTCAATGGTGCACAGAGCTTTAAACATACCCATGTCAAAAGACAACTATAATAAGGAAATAAGAACTATTATGCAAATAGCAAAGGAAAACAACTTCTCGCCAAGCAAAATAAATCAAATTATAGCCAAACATAAAAATAAAGATAAAACGATTCCCAAACCGGACAGTAATGAGAAAAAATTTGCGCGTTTCAACTATGTGAATGCGAATACATATAAAATCACTAACCTATTCAAAAAGCAAGGCATAAACATAGCTTTCACGACGAAAAACACAACCGCTAGTAATCTAAATAAACGTGACCCGTATTCAAGGTCAGGGGTATATTCTATAACGTGCCAAGGAGGATATATGGGTAGAGCTGCAACTTAATGCAAAATTTTGACCCCAACCTATTGCTCGACGCAAGTAGTTCCAACTGACAATATGAGATGGCGCGACGATGCACTCTCGAGCGCGATCCGTCCCCGACCTGGCCAAGTCGCTCCTCTCCCCTCCCGGCCTGTACCTACCCCCCCCTTTCCACTACTCTATCTCCCACCCCTACTTTATATTCCTTTCTTTCTTTCTTTCTTTCATATTTTAGTAATTGGTCTAATAATAGGCGATTTCTTCCCCCTGAGATATCAGGTAGAGAAGAAAACATAGGCTCTATCAGAATAGTTGTGGATGTTTCCACAAAGCACATGTCATGACATAGGCCAACCCCACAGATATGTACAAATAGAAAGAGTAGGCTACTATACTACAATATTAAAAATGAATTGTAAGACAAAATTACAGCTGCACTTATCACACACCAGTATTATTTAACTGTCCGTGCGGTACTTCCTATCAATCGAATTAAGAAATATCACGTTTGAATTACGGGAAGCGTTGGAACAACCAGCTCTTAGTTTGAATTATATCGATAGTATCTGATATCGTTTTCGAGCGCAGTGTATCGACTAAATTCGATGTGTGATTCAATATAATTCAATTTCTTCGTATAATATTGTTCTAAACCGATTGTATTCCTTTCTAAGCACTGCAATATGTATTTACTATTGATATATATTCAAATATTAATTAAATATACAACATTAACAAGAACACTCACCAATTTTCCGATTTTGCTGCCATCTATATAAGTACAACTCAACTACATCGTCGTACGCGATGACAGCTAGCGTTTTTAACGTTGTCAGCAGGTACTACTACAAGGCAAGCTAGCGTTGGTACCAAAACACCCTATTAAGTTTCACCCAGGCGCCCAACAGTTAACTCGGCTGGTCGTTGCCCACTCATTGCAACCAGAATGGAGTGAGGCAGGCGATGATACCCGAGTGGCTCCGTGAACTGCCGATACGACCGTCTTGCAATGTAATTGGCGCATGAGTCAGATACTTCCTGTTCTTTATTACCCTCGTGTGATAAGGTACGCTGATTTGTTCTCGTGAAGTTTTATATCGTTTTTCATCCATTTTATCCCGGGGTGAATGTGATGTTCTCGTGTGAATTTAATTAGTGTTTTGTATTCAATCTAGGATGAATTCCGTAAGTAGTTTGCAAATTAAGACTTTTTCTCAGTGCACTGATGAAGAGAAACTTGAAATTAAACTACGTGGTAGACCATTGCCAGAGTTGAAAATTGTCCAAAATGTTCAAACAGGGAAGAGGCAGTTTAGGAGAATTTTTAAGAAAGATGTATATAACAATCATGACTGGCTGTGTGGGTGTGAAGATAGGAACGCATTGTTTTGTTTTCCATGTTTACTATTCGGCGGCGAACAAGCGTGGACGAAATCGGGAGTTACTGATTTGAATCATTTGAGTTCAAGCATTAAAAAACACGAGTCCTCGGGTATTCATTTAAGAAATGTGCTGAAGCTAGCACTCTTCAGCAAGGTAAATGTAGCTTCGCAGCTGGACAGTGCATGCAGGAGGAAAATAGCAGCAGAAAATGAGAAAGTGAAGTACAATAGGTACGTCCTGAATATACTAATAAATTGCGTTAGATTTTGTGGCGTATTTGAGCTAGCTTTGAGAGGTCACGATGAAACTCAAACATCATCAAATCCAAGAATTTATAGGGGATTAATTAATTTTAGTGAGGAACTAGATGTTGCTTTGAAGTCTCATTTAAGGAAGGCCACGGCCTTTAAGGGGACATCTAAAACCATTCAGAATGAGCTGCTTCAAGTGATGCTAGATGTGTGCAACGAAGAAATTGCAAGGCAAATGAAAGATACAAATTTATTGTCTGTAATAGCTGATGAAACCAGTGATGTGTCTAACATTTTTCAAATGGCCATTGTTTATCGCTATGTGGTGAAGGGTAAGCCGGTGGAAAGATTTTGGGGTTTTATTTCACCTCAACATCATGACGCCAAAACATTACCTTCTTGTTTGCTTGAAGAATTGCGAAAACATAAATTAGATTCTCCAGAAAATTCGTGGAAATTAATTGCACAGACTTACGATGGGTGTTCGGTTATGTCTGGTTCTTCTGGAGGTGTACAGGCTATAATGAAAACCATATTTCCAAATGCAGAATACGTGCATTGTTATGCTCACCAAGTAAATCTGGTAATGGGTAAGGCTGCTTCTGTCAATAGAAACGTGAGAATTTTCTTTTCAAATTTACAGGGTATTTGTACATTTTTTCTGTTAGTCCCCAACGTACTGCGGTACTTGATTCAGTGGTGAAGAGACGGTTACCTCAAGCTAACAATACTTTTTATCTAGAAGTGTAAATACCGTTTTTGACCATAAGAAATATATTATTTAGTGTATGAACGAGATTCTGGACAGTGACGAGATCAAGAACTCCAGCACAATAAATCAGGCCGCTGGTCATAAGAAAATTCTAATCAGTCATGATTTCAGTTTTTGGCTCTCCTTTTTCAGCAAAATAATGCCACTTGTTGAAATGTTATTTGGTCAACTCCAGAGAAGAGATATTGATCCTTGTTCTGCCTAGAAGGCAATTTTTCAGTTCGAAGATAACATAAAACTCATTCGGGAACAAATTTATGTTGATTCAAGCGCAGAACCTACCGCGACGTCTTCGAAAAGGAGGAAGACTGACAACACTGAATGGAAGAGGGAGGCAAAAGAAGTGTGTGACGTGATCGTGTGCGAAGCCAAAGCCCGCTTCTCTTTCTCAGGACATCTTGTTGCATCAAATTTGTTTGCGCCAGATATGTTTCCAAAGTACGCATCAAAATTTCCAGAAGAAACAGTGAAAACAGTGTGCACGATTTATAATTTTTTTGACAGGATTATACTTTCTCATGAACTGTCTTCCATCTACTCGGCAGAAGAATGCAGATGTGTGTCAGGGGCTGTGAGTTTATTAGATTTTGTTCTGCGAAAAAAATTGGAAAATACATTCAGTGAATCATCGAGACTACTGAAATTGATTCTAACTGTGCCTATGACGTCAGTGGAAGCTGAAAGATGTTTCTCTACATTGAAGAGGATTAAAACATTCCTAAGAAACTCCATGTCTCAAGAGAGATTGACAGCATTGGCGATGCTCTCCATTGAAAAGGACCTTATCATGGAAATTCCAGACTTCAATCAGCGCGTAATAGACAAGTTCGCTGCAACAAAAGACAGGAGAATGGACTTTCTGTTTAAATAATGTGAGTAAGAGATTATTACTAATTTTTACCAATTCTTAACATTGTCGATTGTCTTTGAATTATATTTATATAATACCGTACGTTTTAAAAAAAATTGATTGCGTATTTTGTGACTGTTAGCGGATCCTCTATGCTATTGTGCTTCTGCCTTCACAATCGAAAATAGACTTGTTTCCAAGAAATGTTGTCCACCGGTTCTATCCAATTTAGGCCTTTTATCGCTTTCAATACAGCCCACAGAACTCTCCGATAGCCTCCGTACGGCTCATATTACCGACGCGGCGTCCTGATAAAGGCTTACAGCTCCATGACCTCCAATCAGGGAAATGGATGTATACCGCAATTATTACCTGATGGCACATACGTACGGAAAGAGTTTCGTATGTGGGCGAGTCCACGTGCTGCAGCGGGAGAGAGAGGGGAGAGACGTTCACTTCGCTCATTGCTAAGGGAATGTTACTATCGGTTCCTACTGTAACTGTCACGTTTGAATTATATTTGTATAGTATGTTTTTATTTCACCGACAGTGGTGGTTATGCTCGCTAAAGCGCAGCGTTAGGTCATGGGGCCAAGCTCTCCGCTGACTCGGTAGACACGTGGGTTCGAGCCCCACCGTCGGCCGTCCTTGAAATGGTTTTCCGTGGTTTCCCCATTTTCAACACCAGGCAAATGCTGGGACGGTACCTTCTGACAGGCCACGGCCGCTTCCTTCCACATCCTTGCCCAGTTTCATTCACCATCATTCATTTCATCTCTCATTAACTCCTCTCATGAGGTTGGCGTCAGGAAGGAAATCCGGCCGTAAAAACCATCGCCACAAAGACTTCCATCGCATCTCATCCCCGACCCCGTTGGAACACGGGAATAATAAGGGGTAGACATACAGTATGTTTTTATTTCATTTGATTGCTTATTGTGTGACGTCAGTGCCTCCCAAGAGCACAGCAGCAATGACCCCCTCCACTACTTTCCTTCTCCTCACCCGCGAGTTCGCACAGGTTTGCGCCATCAGGTATTAATTGCTGTCTAAAAGAGAATGCCCGTGTCTGAATCGCTCCAGAAAGAGAGAGAAAGAGCAAGCATATTGCATAATAGTGTCTGAGTATTTTCTTCTATAGTTTTTGCGGAGAAATATTTATACTATGGATTAGCTGTTCAATTCTGAAGACAAGCAATCACCTCTACAGCACTCCTGGCTGGACACATTTGTTTTGTCCGTGAATGATATCCAAGGTCTCGTTTAAACACATCTGCTATCTGCCTCTAGCTGACGTGTGGTGAGGAGTTGATTTGTCGTCACCTCCCGTTGCGTTATCAGTGGCTGCTCTGGTCATGAAACGCAGGCTGCATTGAGGAAGAGTTCCGAGAATAATACCAAACCTTGCAAACAATGGAATTTGCCCCTACTGAACTAGTATTTTCTTACAGGCTGATCAATCTGAAGCAAAATAAGTTGCTTATAAAGTTTAGTGAATATCATAATTAGGGTAACTAGCAGCCGATACTAAGCTACGGTACGTTTGAACCGCAGCTTGTATATGATTTACACTTACATACGATCACAAAGGATATGGTGATTGATTAACCTATGAGCAGTGAATGAGATAAGGGTGTAAGGGTAGCGTACCTGCCTCTCGCCCGGAGGCCCCGGGCTCGATTCCCGGCTCCGTCAAGGACAGCCTCATGAGGGTAGTAGCGGTCGCTTGGTAGGCCAAGGCTTTAATGGCTCTAGTGCCACGGTTTTTTAGTGAATGAGCTAACAGTCTACGACTCAACAAATAATAATAAGTCCTGAGCTTGAATTTACGTGCGGAAATGTGTGGGTAGACCTGTATTAACCAACATTTAAAAAACATTAACATTTTAAATACGTTGTAGTGAATCATAATTTCGATATTATACTTCATTTTGAATTATTTTACTGAAGTAATTTTGCACTCAGGGTTAGTAAAAAAAATGCTGTCAATTTTTAAGGATTCTCTAGACAGATCTATTTTTTCCTTTGTCATAATAATAATGCTATTGATTGTACGTCCCTTTTAACTACTGTGGCTTTTAGAGACGCCGGAGTGCCGGAATTTTGCTCCAAAGGGGATCTTTAACTTGTCAGAAAATATGCTGACACGGCTCCCTCGCATTTGCTCACCCTCAAATGCCAACTGACTGCGCCAGGATCCGATCCTGCAACCTTGGGCACAGCACGTGAGAACATTACCGCTGCGCCACGCATCCGGTCGTTCCTTAGTCTTTTATTTTGATGGTAATATGGATTTACCATTAGTTTAAGAAACCTAGTCTGATATATTCTGTAATTGCATGCTGGGTCATATACAGTATGTGTTGAGCTCTCACTGGAATAGGAATTCTGGATACGTGTTTAAGTGAAAGGAAAGAACGGGGGAACGTTATTACCTGGAATACGAGGACTGCGACATTCGTAACGAATGAGCTATGACTGTTAAATCAGACGTGTGTAACACATGCATCTCAAGTCGTCTTTTACACCAAAATACACCCGCCAAAATAGGACACACCCAGAAATAATATATACCAGCCGCCACTGCCATGAGAGCCAACCTCTAAGAAATATAAAAATAAATCCCTTTTTCAAAAAATACATTTAATGAGCTTGTTTCACTGTGGCCCACCTTCCCCTATTAACGAGTAGGCCTAGGCCTATATGCTGGTTTGAATCCCGTCGCGGACTGTGGCTTTTTCCCCCAGGTGTTTCCCCACACCCTCTCGGCAAATGCCGGGATGGTACTTCATTTCAAGTCTCGAGACACCTTCCCAAATTCTTTACCCACACACTACTTCAGTCATCACGAAAACACAGGTTATCAGAAAACAACTACCCAAATACACTGGGCTGATGACCAAGATGTCCCTAGCCCTTACAATAAATATACAAGAAAACGACTATAAAACAAGGCAACAACTGAACTATATAAAAATGTGCAGATTGAACAGAAAATTCAGAAATAGTTACTTGGCAAAAATACCATCCTTCAGAGGGGTTCGAAATCACCACGTAGTATTCCGGAAGCTAACACCATACCCCGAGACCATAACTTCACTAAGAGAATCGGCTGCTAAGAGCTGTAGAAGATCTCTGTATTGCGCGTCCGTAAATGAGTTAGTTCTTGTTGTTTTAAAGGGTGGAACAGGGGAACCAAGTCATATAATACTATCGGTTATCTATCTCTCATGTTTTAAAAACAAAATGGATCTGAACGACGTTCTTCTTCCATTCACAGACAGTACGGCAGCATAATATTCCTTCTAGGCGCAAGGCCAAGCAAGATGCTGGGGAGGGAATTAGGGGGTAAATGAGGTCCAGACCATTAGACATTTGTACCATATGTCACAGTGTTCAATTTCTGAGGAAATAACAGCCCTTTAGTGTCCACATTTTTATCCGATTAATTCTTGGAAATCTCACTTCCCTCACACGTGATCACCGCTGCCGCTACGGCACTTCATGAAGTGACGGACTGGATTTCCCGTCAGATGATGTACAAAATGAATTACACTATGTGACGGCGAAATTTAGTCATTTCATGAAACCACGCGTCAGATAGTGCAACTGTACCTTTTTACATCATATGCCGGCTCTTCATGAGGTGCCTAGGATTTTCATGAAATGACGGATTTCACTATCTGACTACGACACATACATCATCATCGTCATCCATCCTTAACGTATGCAACTATCTAAGACAAGTACAGAGATCCTAGTTTCTTTATCTGGCACTGACAGTGATCATCCTCGGTGTGAAGTTAAATTCTTTTTTTCACATGCCGGAATACCACAATATTTCAAGTCCCAGGGCATCTGCTCATTTCTAAACCATAATAAATACAGCCACGCATACTGATACAGAAACCACACAATCACAGGTGATTAGACACATTTAACACCCACCCTAATACATCGGGCTGATGTTCAAGATGTACTAACAACCACCACTATATTTATTTTCGTCTGCCTCGTGGCGCAGTGGCTAGCAAACCTGCGAAGTGCAGAAGCGGTTTTCATCTTTTGCCGGGATGGTCCCTAACTTAACGCTATGGCTGTCTCCTTCCCCGAATTAAAATAGACACACAAAGGCACGCTTATCAGTCAAATACACCAAGTACACGGGACTAAATGATCACGATGTCCAAGCCCGTCAAATGAAAGAACAGCAACTTATTTTTCAATTCAAAGTTTTAAACGACTGTTACAATGCTTTTATGGGAGACCATCGCCGCATTTTGTACAGCTCTTGTGTGAGCACTTCCAGGAATTTTCGAACAATACTAGTTAACAGGTTCAGACAACCTTTTGTGATTTGGTAATTGCATACTAGGTAGCTTGAGGCTACTACTTGTGGAAACGTTTTCAAGATTAACCAAGCTGATAACAAAACATCTGGGAGACATTCCTCCGGAGATTTTGTTCTAAATCCGTCCTAAATAAATAGCATTCCACATGGTCTTACAAGGTCGCTATATTGCTGGCACAGTTGTATTGATCTCAAACTTACCTGTGTCATGTCTACCAATTAATTTAAGTTATGAAAAGGGAAGATAATGGAAGATAAAACTGACAAGTACCTAATGCAGTGATTGTATTTTGATTGTATTTTATGTATTTTGAAAATACAAAATACTCATGAAAAGTATTTTCGATACAGATACAAAATACATGTTCCAAAATGTATTTTAGATACAAAATACAAGATACAAAAGTATCGAAAATACGTATTTTAAATACATGTATTTTCGATACTGCCCAACTCTGATATTTGATCACTTTCGTGATATTTCGAGTTTTTTTCTCCCTTCAGGATTGACGGCCCATTTTACTGTCATTTTTTCGAATTTCCATAAGACCACCAAAAGAGGGATAGTTATAATCATGAATGTATACTCAATAAAATGTGATATGTATTTGGATATGCCATGTGCACACTTGTAAGATTTTACCTTAGAAGGGGTAGAAGCCATTTTTCAGTGTTTCCTAGTTCTGATATAGAAAGCTTTTCAGTCGGTTGACACAAACTTTTGTGCCCAATTACATTAGGCTGGAAAAAACACTTATTTATATACCCTAACATGAAAAAACACTACACAAGATATTTAAAACAAAACAACACGCTGTTATGTACAAAAATGGGGGTGACACCTAGAATGGATCACGTTTCGAATGTCAAGCATTCATCCTCAGATCCTGCTCACTTAGGCTTAAATAATTACGATGTTTCCTAATTACACTTGTGCACAAATATATATACAGTGTTCAGATTACGCAAGTTCGTAAAAACTTGTGTAAATAAGATTGATGCGTTAACTTATTTTGTGTTAAATATCTTGTGTAGTGTTTATTCATGTTAGGGCATATAAATATGTGCTTTCTCGCCTAATTTAATTGGGCACAAACATTTGTGTTGACCGACTGAAAAACTTTCTCTATTATATTTTACCTTAGCGTGTTACTGTAATCCCTACTGTGTCAACATGATCAAACTGATTGACATCATGGCTACCGCCTTCTTGCCGTCACATGAGTGTCGTCATTAGCCACTTACTGTAGCAGCCAATGGCCGTTTTCAATTCTAGCGCGTGGTCTATCGTTCTGTATCGTTCCCCTGCCCTATTTAAGTACACGCTTGCCACATCTCTACTGCACAATCTTCTGACCGCACTATCCTCGGCTGTATGTCGGCACCGCAATGTATCTACACTTTGGTCACGCTCTACACACTTCAAGCACAGGCTGCTGGACTGCTTGTTGACAACATCTTGCGTGCCTCACTAGGGTGCCGCAGAGCGCCATGCTGTCCTAAGGGGACTCTAACATCATCACCTTGACACCTCCACTCTCACCATGAAGTGCTGGTAGAACTATCACCCTAAAAAGAAGTCTGGAACTTCTTTGCATATCCGACCCAGTACACCGCAGCCAACCTCTCCAGAACCACTCTCAAGATGGTTCGACTTCGGTGACACCACCTATCTCTGGGGAGGTATTTTATATGGATTTTATCGTCTAGCTAGCTGGAACAGTTTTATTGAGCTGGCTCATGTTGCTACGTGCTATTGTTATAATTTTTATAATGGCTCTCCTGTGCTTTAAGAACTTCGCATCCATTTAAACAAAGATAAGTTAATATCACTTGATTCATAATTGGAGGTTAATATCCTTCATAAACATAGCAGGGAACTCAATTTATGCAATTATTTAGTGTTCAATATATCAGGGCTCAACCACTTGTTGTTGAAACTCATCTTTTCATGTTATCATTTTTATAAGGGCTGATGCTATTAAACCCTTCTAAGTTGTTAATATACAATATAGTAATTGCTGTTTTGAGTACCATACTTGTGTACATTTTGGCCACTATTAAGCCAATTTAAAGATTTAATTGTATAACTATTTATAAATATATTTTGGTTATGGGTCAACCAACAACAACAACAAACCCCCTACGTTAGGCAATCAATGTTGTAACATGTGGTTACAGTGGTCAATTGTCACTGTTCAATCTCTTAGATTATATGTTAAGGTTATAGCACGGCTACCTTTTTACTGATAGATCATTGCAAGGAGTATTGAGCCTTGAGCCATGGTATTCCTTGTAATGATCTAGTAGTGAGGTGGGAGGGGGCCATGAACCATAGTGACACATCTGTATTTTTATTTCAATTTTGATGCTGTTTTTTATATATCTTTGATTATTTTTTATTCCATGCTGTAAAAATATTTGTTAGAGTATCTGTTTAGAAAATCTATGGAGATTGTAAGAAGCCATGCTGGAAGATTGCTTAAAAAATATGTGTTAGAGATGTGATTATTGGGTGTGAAATAAATAATATGTTATGTTTTAAAGAGGTAAGATATTGATTATAAGAAGAGAAGTGTTTAGGAAATGTGTCCCTTAGGGTGATAATTGCCACTACCCCCTATCTAAGATGCATATTACATTTTGCAGCCCAACGTAAGGCGCGAAAACTGATAGTATGTCTGGTCGTGTTCCGTCACCATACATCCCGTGATAAAATATTTTCTGTGCTCATAAAATATTATTATTTCCAAAACTACAGTATATGGAAATTGGCGCCCTCTCCGGTCAAATAAGACAAAATTAAAGACATATAAAAATACAAATGACATACCAAAGTGAGACACGAATGGGAGAGATGAACCTTAGTGATTTCAAAATGATCATAGAGCAGTTGAATAAGTTGAGTGACAGCGTGGATAAAGGGAATGAACAGTTGAATAAGTTGAGTGACAGCGTGGATAAGGGGAATGAACAGATGTGTGAGCAGTTAGAATTAATGAAATTTTATTACATATAGTGGAGAAGTTGGAAACAATCAATGAAGTATTTACAGAGAAGCAAGAAAATTATCAAAGAAGTGGGGGGCGCGAAGAAGAAGGTGAAAGAGCAGGAGAAAGAGAAGAAGGAGGAGGAGAAAGGGAAGTTGTAAGAGCACAAAGTGGAGATCATATGTATTGTAGTGAGATAGTACGTGATGCTGGGGAGCGTGTAGAAGATGAGATGGAGGGCAAGGTAGAAGAGAAAGGAGAAACGGATAAGGGAGAAGGTGAAACAGAAGGGCGTGAGAAAGCAGATGATATGGCAGAAACTGAAGGAGAGGAAAGAGGTGAAAGAAAGGAGGAAGAAGAGAAAGGAGAAACGTATAACGGAGAAGGTGAAGTGGAAGGAACTGAATGAGAGAAAGGAGAAGCAGATGAGGTTGGTCATGAGGAAGACAGTAGCAGTCAAGAAAAGGAGGTTAAAGATGAGGGTGAAAGTGCAGGAGTGAATCATGAAGAAGACAACATACTAGAAGAAGATAAGGTGAAGAAGAAACGGAGGAAGGAGAGAAAAGAACTGTTGAGCAAGGTGAGACAGACAAGAAAGAAGAGGAGGAAAATGAGGAAGGGAAGGGGAGAGAAACGGAGGAGATGGAAGATGAAGAATACAAGGTACGGAATGACATGGCGGATGAAGAAAAAGACGAGATGGAAGGCAGGAGAAGGAGGAGGAAGATTAAGAGAAGAACAGAATAAAAGGAAGCATGAAAGGTTAAAGAATAAGGGGGAAAGTAGTGATGCAAAAGATGAAGATAAAGTTCTCAATATCGATAACTTCATGATTTTGGATCTTGTTAGTGATGGAGAACTAGTTTGCAATCAGTTTTGTAATATATATGATGATAATGTATTGAAGAATTATGGACATTCTGTTTTGAATGATCTAGTTGAAGTGTCACGAGATCATACACACGTTCCGAATGTAGGTTCTGCAGTAAGTGTTAATGTGACAGACGATGATGACAGTATTGGGTGGAAAGGGTTTAATCTGGATCTTGATAGAGATGATTATTTATACATTCGAGATGGTAGCAACATCGACAAGAGCAGTGCAGATGAAAAGTGTGGAGATGGCATGTCTTGATCAAATGAACTCATTTCTTTAGCGCATCGAGATTTAATATTGGAAAGTGGATTGCAGCTTGGTGATGGGTTGGCTTCAGAATAGTTAGTTACTGCCTCAGAGTAACTCATAATATCAAGAGGCATGGATTAAGCAACGCGTTTGAACACCAGATCCGTATGGTTCTTTAAACGACGATGAAAGAGAGGACGAGAATGACTGTGAAAGCGAAGTGGACTGGCTTGATGACGATTATGTAGTTCCTTCTGAAGTAGTTGATAAGTTATTTTATTTGTAGGTGATATGTTGGTTGTATTTTTCATTTATGTTATTTTTATGAATGTGATCCTCACGTGCTACTAACGTGAATATCACATTGGGGCCGAATTGTAACATGTGGTTACAGTGGTCAATTGTCACTGTTCTATCTCTTAGATTATAGGTTAAGGTTATAGCATGGCTACCTTTTTACTGATAGATCATAGCAAGGAGTATTGAGCCTTGAGCCATGGTATTCCTTGTAATGACCTTGTAGTGAGGTGGGAGGGGCGGCTTCGGTGGCGTAGTCGATAGCATGCTGAGCTTCGATGCCCAAGATAGCGGGTTCAAACCCGGCCGAAACCGTCGGATTTTTTAAGAGCGTTAATAATCCCTCAGTATGCCTTCCTTCGGAGGGGAAGTAAAGCCGGTGGTCCCATGTCATAGATTTATGGCATGTTAAAGAACCTTCCACTAATTGCGCCTGTGTGAAGCTAAATTGGATAGGTTAAGAATGTAAACAACGCTCTTAGGTTTCTACGTTCGTTGCCAAGAGCCGATTGCGGTGGCGTCTAGTAGCTAAGTTCTGAACATGGCCTAGTAGTCGTTGACGGCGGCAAAAGCAGGAACTATTTGAAAAATTCTAAGTTGCAGTACTTAAATTAAAAATTAGATAACACACACTAATACAGTCATCACAATTAACACCGGTTATCAGACAGATTCTACACACACCCAAAGTACACGGGGCTAAATGACCGCGTTGTCGCAGCCCCTAAACTTAAGAACCAACCAACCAACCAACCTAGGTGGGAAGGGGCCATGAACCAGAGTGACACATCTGTATTTTTATTTTTATTTTGATGCTGTTTCTTATTTATCTTTGATTATTTTATTATTCCGTGCTGTAAAAATATTTGTTAGAGTATCTGTTTAGAAAATCTATGGAGATTGCAGGAAGCCATGCTGGAAGATTGATTAAAAATTACGTGTTAGAGATGTGATTATTGGGTGTGAAATAAATAATATGTTATGTTTTAAAGAGGTAAGAGATTGATTATAAGAAGAGAAGTGTTAAGGAAATGTGTCCCTTATGGTGATAATTGCCACTATCCCCTGTCTAAGATACATACTACAATGTAACTAAATTAATTTCTTCTAATAATAATCTTCGGGGTCGAGATGATGTTACGCACATAACGAAATAAGAAATACAATACTTTTATTACCGGTACTTCTTTGTCTACATGTAAGCAAGTTTCCATTACCTGCATCTCTCACACAGTATCCACAACTACCTTCATGAGGTAAATACCCCTCACAATTCTTAGTATTCTTCTGCTACATTCTTATCTTCTTGCATTTTCTTAAAACATCTTTTTCTACATCAGCATGCATCATGACATAACATCTATTGATCCAAAACATAGCATTGCCATACCTCAGAACACAACATAATATTGATTAAAACATGACATCACCATAGTAACATTGTAAGTAGTCAAAGCCACCGTCACCCACTGCTGGACCACCACAAAGAATCTCTTTGGCACAAAACACTAGACTCTCTGTGGCGCTCCATCAATAGGTTGCCATGGTAACAAAAAACAAAAAAAAAAAGAGAGAAGAAGAAGTAATAATAATACAAACCGCACAAGGCGAAATCCTGAGGATGAGCTTTGTAACCAAAGTAATGTCGGTTACAATACCCCCCTCGATGGGTTAATCTCTAACTACAGGGTTATAGATTTATCCTCGACCCTCACACAAATACATAAATTAAAATACATCAAGCAAACAGTGACTAAAACAAAAACTGAAGCAAATGATAGATTATCATATTCTTTAGACGTTGCTTTATTCTCTTCGCATCGTCATCTTCCATTTCAATGGCGATGTCATCCCCTTCAGAAAGGATCATCTTCTTCGTCATCGTAGTCATCAAAAGACGTGGTTACGAATCCTTCACTGCCAGACATATCAACGGCATTGTTGACATGCTTGTGTCACTACAAGCTTTTTCTTCAGAAGGAACGGCAGAATCGTCATCAGACCTGTCTGTACCGTTATCACAATCATCTTCGTCATCCTTCCGACCTCGGCGGGGCCTGCCTCCATTATTTCTTCCAAAGCGCGGAGTTTAACCAGAACCATTTTCATCATTATCACGTCTTCGATATCCACCACCAGCATCCGAAAACATGAAGTTATCAAGAGTGAGAACTTATCTTCATCCTCAGCGGGACTACTCTCCTTCTCATTCTTCAACCTTTCTGCACGGCGCTTCTGTCTTTCCTTCTGTTTCTCCTTTCGATTTCCTTTCCTTCTTCACTCTCTTCCATTTCACCCGTTTCCTTTCCTTCTTCACTCTCTTCCATTTTACCTGTTTACTTTCCTTCTTCCACTTCACATTCTCCCTCCTTTTCTTCGTTCTCTTCTACATTTTCCCTTCGTTCAGCTGCTTTCTTTTCTTCTTCACTTTCTCTTACTTCCCCTCCTTCCTTACCTTCCTCATTGCTCTTCCTTTTCTTCTGTTTCTCCTCCTTTTTCATCTTCGCCTTCCCTTCCCGCTTCTCTTTCATTCTCTTCATTTTCCTCATCTGCCTTATCTTGCTCAGTTCCTTTCTCTTTTCTCTTTCCATTTTTCTTCTTCTGATCCTTCACTCCTCGTCCTCCACCGCTTCTTCACATTATCACTAACTTCCTTACGCCCTCTAGCATCACATACTTCACATATCTCCTCCTCTTCCTCCTCCTTTACGGCCACACTCACAGATTCTACCATCTCAACTTTCTCTTCTACTATGCATATGATCCCCACTCTGTGCTCTTCCAACTTCCTATCTGCTCTGGTAAATTTCTGGCTAGTCTCCAGTGCCTGGCTCGAAATTTCCCTTGCCAACTTCTCTACTTCAAGGTGGCTCTGTTCCTTAACAGCAATCTGACCACCTAGGTTTGTTTCCAGATTAGTGGCTTCTATACTGACTTCACTGACCTGGATAGTAACATGGCTGTCTGGGATAATCTCTGACAAATGCTCCGAGACCTCATCAAGCTTCTCCGACAAATGCTCACTGACCTCACCCAGCTTCCTTGACAATCTTTCTTCCATCCCTTCCTACTTTTCGTAGACCTCACCAAGCTTCGTTGACAATCTTTCTTCCATCCCTACCTTCATACTTTTCATAGCGAAGTAGAAGCTGGTGTATTCTTTGGAATACACGGTAAGGCAGAGTAAGCTTTTGCTTCTCTTTGCTTTATTTCATTACTTCCCCTCTTCGCAATCACCAACAGTGATCTCCTGGTTTCTCCTAGTTGGTGTACTTTGCTTATGCTACCTGTGAGTCTGTTCTAGATATATATCTTCCATGACCCACCTAGCGTCATCTAGCAGCGAATCTCTGAAGTTCCTCAATTTTCTCTGTACAAGAGGACTTCCTTACCAATCTGGCCACCAGATCTCGTCGCTATCGCCAGCTATCATATCCGTGATCAAGAGGACTTCGTCTAATTTTTCATACACCAGGCTTCGCTAGTGACGCCTGCTATCAACTCTTTGAAGACCATTTCATCAAAAGAATTAATTTTTACAATGTTGGTTATTCTTATGTATATTCCTTTGTCTCCTACCCCCACTATTTTGCCTTCCTTGGTCTCTCCGCGCTTCGTCGAGCTGGCCCCACTTGTGCTACAATCGTCTCGACTTTCAGTCGGAGCTTACCTAGAGCTCGCCTCCTCACCTCGAGAGACAAACTTTCAAATTGGACGCCATGTCCAGATCGTAACTAACGGTCAACTAGGAATCGCCGTTCATCAGAAATGAGCTAAGTACTACTTCAACGTTCTTCAACTAATTTTAATTGATTTTAAATAGCTACATGCTTTTTAACCATCATTTTGCAGACAGTGTGATATTAGTAAATGTGGCCCAATAGCCATCTTCGCGGGATTTTCGAGGTTGGGCTTTGTCTATCTAAGCTAATCTTAATATGAAGCAGCATTTCTTATGCTTATTAACTGAAATAATTTCTCACAACGTGGGACATCGTTAAATTACCCACTGTCTGTAGAAAACTTAGCTCGTTCCACCGCCGGACTTTTTCTGTCAATTTCAACCGTCATGATTGTTCTGGAATTTGCCATGCCAAACAATTCATCTACAAGTTAAACCTTCTAGTATTTTCCACTCACATATGGGGATACTTTTTCTAACCAAGGAATCTTCCTTATGAACAGTTATTCAACACCTAATTTTTCATCCTCCGTTGGAATTTTTCTGCTGCATTCAACTTTAACTTACAAGTTTTTCAACGCAATAGACTCTCGCAAATCTAGTGCAACTAGTTATTTTTCACCATTTTTTTAACTTTCCTTGCTATAAACTTTCTGTGCTACAATAGTGAACTTTTCAGCCACGTCAATAGACTATAGTGAATCAGTGCTCGTTCGATTTCTCATCCGCGTCGCGCTCGTCCGAAATAAATAAAATAGGCCAAGAACTTTCTCTACAAAGTTCCTATTTCCTCTTCCTCAACCCCTCTTTACTAACAAATTAGGTTAATCTTTAAATTTATCTATTTTGCAACGAGGCCTCGCCAGGGCCGTGGAGAGCGAGCACGGGCCCTAGGGCTAGGACTTACGGGCCCCTCCATATTTGTTCGTCCTGTGACATCCTTGAAAAATCAAATGCGCATTTTTGCCCCCCCCACACACACAATAGAAAACTCTGTGCATTTTTTAATTACTTTTTTTGGGGAACGTATTAATTTTGTTCAATGTAAATTTTCAATGTCAAATTCGTTGTATATGACCGGAAATTTTACTATCTCCCATCACAAGAACAAGTTCAACGCCTTTCACAACCTTTATGGACTAAAATTCGAACTTTGCAAAGGTTCATAATGTCTAGTTGAAAGGTTATTTACAAAATTACCTCCCCATCAACAATGGAAACTTTACTATTTATCTGGCCGCGAAGATATTATGATAGTGGTTATATACAAAATGCATTTATCATGTTCTCTTTTTAGTATTTTGTAGCATATTCACTAGACTTAGTTACATTAAATATCATACAATATCAAATTTGTTTACTCTGGACTTTCGCGGGCCCCTCAGCAAGTCCGGGCCCCAGGGCTACAGCCCCGTTTGCCCCTCCCTCTCGTCGGGCCTGGGCCTCGCCAAACCATAGGCGCCCTCCCAATTTTCTCCACGTATCATCTATTCAATCTGTATAAATATCAGCAGTTAGAAATTGCTTATTAATCTATTTCTTTTCTTGCTAGCACAAGGATTGGTTATTGTCTACCAAACCTTTCAATAATCTCTTTAATCCAGGTTTCACGAAAGGGTAACTTGCCCCATTTTTCCTCGTGATCCTGTTTAAATATAGAAGTTCTAGAAACTTCCTTTTAATTTTTCTCTTCAGGTTTCACAATAAGTGACCTGCCCTATTTTGTATAACCTCTAAACGTAATTCTGTATTAATACAAGAAGTTATAGAAACTTATATTTCATTTCTCTCTGTTTTTTGTTGTTGTTACTTTCGAAGTTGTTATTTGTTCATATTTCTAAGATACCCATCTAGAAATCCTTAAAATACACATCATGTACTTGATATACTGTTTAACTTTAATTACGTTAATTATCTTCTATTTATTAATCTTGGCACCGTTTCAAAATCTTTCGAAGATTTTAGCGATTATAAAAGGTTCCAAACCAAAAAATTGTCAATTGCCTGGTGCAAGCTTTAAATGATTTAGGAGGTCTGCAACCCCAATTGTTTACAAAATTATATATTTGTTAAATTGATTACTCCTTTTTACATTGTTAAATAAATCAAGATTTATTCTTTTGCTTTATCATTTATCTAAAATAACGATTAGGCAAGATCCTGTCTTCCCCTACTCTTCCTATGGGCTTAACTTTAAAAACCTCACAAAGAAAATTAATAACGGTTCCACTTTTTGTTGCATTTGAGCAAGAACTCTTAGTCATAAACTTATTAAAGCCTCTCTTAGCTTTGATAGCTAATTCTAACTGGCCAGTAAGGCAAGCATAGCTCGCTACGCCAGCTTCCTGCTTGTTGAGATTCTCTCTACAACTTATGGTTGGTTTTCAAAATTTAAGTTTTTCTCATTGTCTAAACTTTTAGTCGGCTCTTTACTGGGCAAAAGCTTAGTCATTGCTAAATTCAACTATTGGTGCTCTTACCAAAATTATTCTCAAGGGTATAATTGCTTTATCCCTATCCTTCTTGGAAACATTAGGTCGATTTTTAGAAATTCTACAATTTCAAGAATTAAAACATCACGGCCAATTCAAACTATTTGTATTCTTCAAAATATTTTTTTAAAACAAACTCCTTTGAAAAGATACAAAGGAAACTCATTATTTCTTTCTTTGCCAGACTACCACCCTTCCCCATAGTAGCTGATTCTTGGCTTGGAAGGGAAGGTACCTCCTCCTCGCGGCTGAAAGTAGCCCAAGCTCTAGCTGCGTTTCCCGTTAGCTGTGCTCGGGTCCCCACTCACTTTAGTGATTTCACGGACTTTGCGGTGACACTCTTCTCTAAAGATTATTTGTATTTAGTGTTGGACTTTCTTCCTATTATCCACACTTGTTCCTCTGTCCGAAACCCACTTCCCTTTACTTCTTTATTCATCTTCCCTTGTGGGTAAGGTTAATTCTTAGCAAAAACCTACCCAGAAGCGTCTCCAACATGACCATAATCTCAGCTTCCATATTTCATACTTCCTAATTCGTGCCGGTACGTTGAGCGCCAATTAAACTAAATTTAATACTGGTATTTAATGTCGGGATCGTGATTGGTGTTTTCTTTTTTCATCTGCACATTGGTGCATCAATGTAACAAAAACATGAAGTTATCAAGATTGAGAATTTTATCTTCATCCTCAGCGGCACTATTCTCCCCCTCATTCTTCAACCTTTCTGCACTGCGCTTCTGTCTTTTCTTCTGTTTCTCCTCTTCATTTCCTTGGTAGGTGTCAATCAACAACAACAAACCCCCTACGTTAGGCAATCAATGTAACTAAATTTCTTTCTTCTAATAATAATCTGCGGGGTCGAGATGATGTTACGCACATAACGAAATAAGAAATACAATACTTTTATTACTAGGTTGCCTATATGCAAGCAAGTTTCCATTACCTGCATCTCACACAGTATCCACAACTACCTTCATGAGGTTAATAACCCTCACATTTCTTAGTATCCTTCTTCTCCATTCTTATCTTTTTGTATTTTCTTAAAACATATTTTCCTACATCAGCATGCATCATGACATAACATCTATTTATCCAAAACATAACATTGCCATACCTCAGAACATAATGTTGCGTGCCACCCCCTAGTGGCACTTCCGCTAACTGGATTAGGTGGGTAGAAGCACAACACAAATTGCTCCTTTCAAGAAACGTATTAGCTTTATTGCGGGCCAGAAATATACTCCACATAATAGCAAATACAAGCAATTAGTATCTCACTCTAGTTTCCTCTTGTAGGGAACACTTCCCTTTCACTTGGAAATAAGCCACAGAAGTTAATCCTCGCTAATGGGACCGGTTGCCTCGGTAGAAATACCTGCAACACTTCCTTCAATACACAAGCTACAATTATTTACGATAGCCGGTCAATCACCACTACACACTGCTTCGCTGTCCGCTGGCGAGGGAAACAGCCCCCTGTGTTTTCGGAATTCACAACAATATCTCTGTCGCACTAAGTAAACACACACTCTTCAAATACAGTCCCTCCGTAGGCTTCACACTCCTTCGCTGTCACGAGAATCAGCTTCACTAGGGTTTCGCAAGTCACGTCACCAACAACTGTCGCTCAGGTAAAAGCACGCACTAGCTCAAAACACACTCACTGTCCACCTCGCTGGCCAGGTCGCTCTTATATAGCAGGCTGGTGACTCAATGAATGCTTCTAGACCCGTCCAGGATTCACGGCTTCTCAAGATTTCCAGCACTGGCTGGGTCACGAATATTCTGGACCATCCCTTTGTCCTCGCAGCCCGTTGCGTAAGGCGCAGGTAATACACAGAGGCAGAGATAGCCCGGGACAGCTGTGACTCACGCGGCGAGGCGACGAAACAAACTCACAGCCGTAACACCACCCCCTTCCTAAAAGGCTGATCATCCCGATCAATCATTGGTCCGTCTGTGTCCCTCCGTAGGCTGCCACGCGATCTCGATGCACGATCTTCATCTTCGCCCTCGGGCTCCGCTGGATCCTGTAGACGACATCGTTGATCCGTTTCACGACTCGGTACGGGCCGTCCCAGGACTTCTGCAGTTTGGGTGACAGGCCTTTCTTCCGTAGTGGGTTGAAGAGCCAGACCAGGTCGCCCTCGTGGAATCCGCCGGTATCCGTCTGCTAGTCGTATCGGGTCTTCATTCGGTCGGTTTCGATCCGCAGTCTCCTCCTTGCGAACGCGTGCACGTCCTCCAGTAGGTCGACTAGTTCTTGACAATACTGGCTTACCGGGACCGGATCATTCCCAGCTCGGCCGAAGGCAAGATCGACAGGTTGACGGAGGTCCCTCCCAAACATGGCCCGGGCTGGTGTGCACCCGGTGGCTTCATGCACGGCGGCGCGATAGGCCAGGAGAAATAGAGGAAGATGTTTGTCCGAATCCCTCTGGTGCTCGCTGACGACTATTCGGAGAT
The DNA here is from genome assembly GCA_946902985.2 of Meconema thalassinum. Classification (NCBI taxonomy): domain Eukaryota; kingdom Metazoa; phylum Arthropoda; class Insecta; order Orthoptera; family Tettigoniidae; genus Meconema; species Meconema thalassinum. The sequence continues at coordinate 174,216,374 of OX336393.1, read as the reverse complement.
GGTTCTCGATGGTGCGATTGAATCGCTCTACCATCCCGTCGGACTGAGGGTGTAGCGGCGTCGTCCTTGTCTTCCGGATTCCCAGCAGCTGGCATAGGTTCTGGAACACCTGCGACTCGAAGTTCCTCCCTTGGTCGGAGTGCAGCTCCAGGGATATTCCGTACCGGCTGACGAATTCCTTTACCAGGGTCTCTGCGATCGTCGCGGCTTCTTGGTTAGGGAGCGCATACGCCTCTGGCCATTTGGTGAAGTATTCGCTGACGACCAATATGTAGCGGTTCCCTGCCTCGCTCAACGGGAATGGCCCAGCAACATCGATGGCCACTCTCTCCATGGGACCTCCCACGTTGTAGGTCTTCAGTGGACCCCATCGTATTTGTCCTGGGCCCTTGCTGGCAGCGCAATCGTGGCACCTCGCTCAGTGGTTCTCCACGTCTGTTCGGCATCCGATACAGTAGAACCGCTCTCTCAGCTTCTCCAGGGTCTTCTTTATCCCTGGGTATCCACCAGATGATCCTCCATGGACTTCCTTCAGGACTTCCTCCGTCATAGCGTTTGTTACGACGACTCGCTCCCGAGATGTCTTCCCGTCGGTGCTCTCCCAGGTACGGCAGATGAGGCCATCCCTTACAACCAGAGAGTCCCACTGCGCCCAGTAGGACTTAAATTTTGGGCTGCAGTCACTCACAATGTTCCACCCGGGTCTGGGGACACAGGCCCTCTTCCATTCGGCTATCAGTCCCAGGTCATCATCTTCCACTTGCGCCCACGTGAAAGATTCGCGTCTCCAGCTCCCTTGAAGTTCCACGGTAGTCCTTCGGCACTGTATCCCGGTGTTTTCCCTTCGGGCACAGAAGGTGCAGTTTTCGGGGCACGGTCTTCGTGACAGGGCGTCGGCTTTAGAATGCAGTTGGCCTTTCCTGTGCTGGATCTCAAAGTTGTACTGTTGAAGCCTCTCTAACCACCGCGCGAGTTGAACCTCGGGCTGCTTGAAGTTCAGGAGCCACCGCAGGGATTCATGGTCGGTCCTGATGAGAAATTCTTGCCCGTACAGGTACTTGTGGAAGTGTTCAATGGTTTTCACGATGGCGAACAATTCCTTCCTGGTGACGCAGTAGTTCCTCTCTGGCTTTGACAAGGCTTTGCTGAAGTAGGCCACTACTCTCTCCTCGCCGTCCACTACTTGCGACAGGATTCCCCCTATACCAAAGTCACTGGCATCGGTATCGACGATGAACCTTGTTCCAGGTCTGGGGTAGGCCAGAATAGGTGCGGTGCAGAGAGCCTGATTGAGTTGTTCGAAGGCACTGTGGCATTCTGCTGTCCACGTGAAGAGTTGGTCCTTCTCAGTCAGTCGATGCAGTGGTTTGGTGATGTCGGCAAATCCTCTCACGAAGCGACGGTAATATGTGCAGAATCCCAGGAAGCTTCGAAGTTGGGACTTGTCCTTCGGAACTGGCCACTCCCTCACAGCTGCGGTCTTCTCTGGGTCGGTACGCATCCCTTCCTCGGAGACAATATGCCCAAGGTACTGGACCTGCTTCTGGAAGAGCTGACACTTCTTGGGGCTCAACTTCAGCTGGGCAACCCGTAGCTTCATCAGGATCTCCTTCGGGTTGCTGTAGTGCTCCTCGAAGCTTCTCCCCAGAACGATGACGTCGTCTAGGTAGACCAGGCAAGTCTTCCAGTGTAGTCCCCTCAGAATGGACTCCATTAGCCTTTCGAAGGTCGCAGGGGTGTTGCACAGACCGAATGGCATGACGGTGAACTGCCGGAGCCCGCTGCCCACTGAGAACGCCGTTTTCTCGCGGTCCTTAGGGTGGACCTCCACCTGCCAGTAACCACTCTTCAAATCCAAGGTGGAGAACCATTTTGATCCTGATATGGTGTCCAGGGTGTCGTCGATCCGGGGTAGAGGGTAGCTGTCCTTCTTCGTGACGTCATTCACCCGCCTGTAATCCACGCAGAACCTGGTGGAACCTTCCTTCTTCTTAACTAGCACGACCGGAGAACTCCAAGGACTATGTGATGGCTCGATAACCACTTGCTCCTTCATCTCTTCTACCATCCGGTCGACTTCGGCTTGCTTGGCGAGCGGGACACGTCGGAATGGGGCCCTAATCGGTGCGCTGTCCCCAACGTCGATTCTGTGCTGGACCAAGCTTGTCCTGCCGAAGTCTTTGCTCCCCACGGAGAAGACGTCCTGGAATTCGCGTAGCAGGTCCTGAAGTTGGCGTGATTGCTCCTCGCCTAGCTGGTCCTGGGATCCTCGGTACAGCTTCTGTAGTTCTTCTGGCAGGGCGCGTCTTCCTCGGTTATCCGTCAGCAGGTGTCCGTCCATCGTTTCTGTGATGCGGGCAATCCAGGTAACGGGCTCGCAGACTCCTAGGTTGGTGTCCTGGTGAACCGTAATGTCGTAGTCGTTCAGGCTGGACAGGCGGACGTACGGCCGAGGCGTCGTGTTGATGTGGGTCTTGGCAAATAGCTATCCTTTTGTCTGGATGTCCTCATATTTTGGCTCGATGACAGCCGCCACTCCCTCAGCAGTTCCGTCGACAATTACGGCAGCGCTGACCTCCGTCCTGGCGGGAACGATGACGTCCTCTCTCAGCCTTACTCGTCGTGCGGTGACGGCCTCGTGTGCTGGTTGCAAAGCAAGTTCCTCACTTCCGAAGTGCAGAGTGTTGGTACTCAGCTCAAGGATGATGTTGTTCTGGTCCAGGAAGTCCAGTCCGATGATCACATCGTTTGCTACATCAGCCACGATCACTGGATGCTTCACCGTCCGCCGACCAATGACGAACTCCAGTGATGCTTCGCCATGTACCGATGCGGTCTCTCCAGTCGCGGTATTAGCTGGAGGTTCCTTTGTGTGGGTTGCACCCTCCACTTCGGGATAACGGTGGGATTGACGATGGTCCTCGATGCTCCCGTGTCGATTAGTATGGGCCAGCTCTCTCCGTTGACGACTCCGTCGACCAAGAAGCTGCTATTATCCCTCCGAAACTGAGTCACACGAACTTGGACTGCGGGGCTTGACGACTGTCACAAGCCAACCTTTGCCCCCAAGGCTGGCTAATACTCTTTTCCATGGGCAGCGCGGTTTTCAGACGACTGCTTTCCCGTCGGATACCCTCGGTGGCGGCGTCCACCGCAGTCCTTGCTCAGGTGGCCTTTCTTACCGCAGGTCCAGCAGGTCGTTAGCCCTCTTCCGGGCCGCCTCTCCGGTTGTCTTCCGGCTGTGTCGTTGCTGGTGGTGCCGCGACTATCGAAGAAACGGCTTAGTGCCTCCCATCAATTCGTCGGCCAGGAGCTTGGTCTCGTTGGTTTTTGCTGGTTCGTCGACGTCCACTTGACGCACCCGCGCGTGCATTCTACATGCCTGTTTTGCCGTCTGGAACTCAAGTGCGTGGCTCAGCGCATCTGCCAGGGTCTTATTGGCGCGAGTCGCAACGCCTGTTGAGTGTCCGAGTCCCGTAGCCCGTCGGTGACGGTCTGCGTCGCTATCTGTTCCAGAAAGACGGCCGGCGCTGTTGGATAGGAGAGCCTAACGAGGCGTGCGATGTCCATCTCGAACTCCTGCAGGGTTTCCACGTTCTTTTGCACCCGGGTCCGGAGCTGCATCTGGTAGGCCTGCTGAAGATGGCTATCTCCATATCGGGACTCCATATGGACGATTAGTGAAGCGTAGTCCTGGGATCCAGTCGGGATGGCCTGAAGGACGTTAAGGGCGTCCCCTCTCAGCGCTACAATGAGAGCTGTAGCCGTTTCCGTGCTGTTCTAGTTGTTTATGGAACAGGCTGCCTCGAACTGACGTAAATAGGTGCTCCACGGGACCTTTCCGTTGAAGGTTGGGGGCATCACTCTGCTCTGTCCCGTTCCTGATATTCCCGGTGTACCTGTGGGCGGGCGTCGGCGCAGCTCGGCAACTTCCACTTGAAGAGCGTTGAATCTCGCTTCCATCCCCGTCGGCAGGCGTTGGCTCAGCTCAGCAATTTCCTTTTGTAAAGCGTTGAATTTCTCTTCCACCCCCGTCAGTGGGCGTTGGCGCAGCTCAGTAACTTCCTGTTGTATGTCGTTGAATTTCTCCTCCACCCCCATCAGCGGGCGTCGGCACAGCTCGGCAACTTCCACTTGTAAGGCGTCGATCTTCTTTTCCACTGCCGTGACTTCCTCACGCAGACCAAGTTCTAATTTCTTCAGGTCCTGTGCTAACTTATTCTGACCGTCGTCCATCTTCTTCTGGCCGTCCTCTATCCTCTTCAGGTCCTCCGCTAGCTTATTTTGACCGTCTTCCATCATCTTCTGGCCGTCTTCTAGCTTCTTTTGACCGTCTTCTAGTTTGGCAGTTAGGTCCTTGGTTATTTTCTTCTGGCCGTCTTCCATCTTCTTCTGGCCGGCCTCCATCTTGGTTTCCATGCCACTTAACTTTTCTAGGAATGCTGCCAATTGCGCTTCCATTTTAAATGTTTGTCTTGTAAAGGGCATGCACTCATAGGAAAATTAGAGAACTGTGGTAAAATGACCTGCTCGGGTTTTGAAACCAGGACCTTCAGGTGTTGTGCTTGTGCTTGAGTTCGTAATCCGGCTTCTGACACCAGTTGTTGCATGCCACCCCCTAGTGGCACTTCCGTTAACTGGATTACGGTGGGTAGAATCACGACACAAATTGTTCCTTTCAAGAAACGTATTGGCTTTATTACGGGCCCGAAAGATACTCCACACAATAGCAAATACAAGCAATTAGTATCTCACTCTAGTTTCCTCTTGTAGGGAACACTTCCCTTTCACTTGTCAATAAGCCACAAAAGTTAATCCTCACTAATGGGACAAGTGGCCTCGGTAGAAATACCTGCAACACTTCCTTCAATACACAAGCTACAGTTATTTACGATAGCCGGTCACTCACCACTACGCACTGCTTCGCTGTCCGCTGGCTAGGGAAACAGCCCCCTGTGTTTTCGCAATTCACCACAATATGTCTGTCGCACTAGGTAAACACACACTCTTCAAATACAGTCCCTCCGTAGGCTTCACACTCCTTCGCTGTCACGAGAATCAGCTTCACTTTGGTTTCGCAAGTCACGTCACCAACAACTGTTGCTCAGGTAAAAGCACGCACTAGCTCAAAACACACTGTCCACCTCGCTGGCCAGGTCGCTCTTATATAGCAGGCTGGTGACTCAATGAATGCTTCTAGACCCGTCCAGGATTCACGGCTTCTCGAGATTTCCAGCACTGGCTGGGTCACGAATATTCTGGACCATTCCTTTGTCCTCGCAGCCCGTTGCGTAAGGCGCAGGTAATACACAGAGGCAGAGATAGCCCGGGGCAGCTGTGACTCACGCGGCGAGGCGACGAAATAAAACTCACAGCCGTAACAATAACATAATATTGATTAAAACATGACATCACCACAGTAACATTGTAAGTAGTCAAAGCCTCCTGTCACCCACTGCTGGACCACCACAAAGAATCTCTTTGGCACAAAACACTAGACTCTCTGTGGTGCTCCATCAATAGGTGGCCATGGTTGGTAACCTAATAAAAAAAACACAATACAAATCCTACAAGGCGAAAACCTGAATGTGTGCTTTGTAACCAAAATAATATCTGTTACAATTGTTTGTCAATAAACTTTATCACTGTAAATGTTGGTTCTCTTGTGGTACTCCTCTATGCCCCCTCCCCGCTCACCATTCAATTTTTATCACTTCATTCAATCCCCAATTATTTCATCCAAGCATTTACTTGTTATGAAAGCCGAGTAGAATACTTTTCTATGCTTTGGATGTTGCGTAATGGCGAGGACATATTGCATCATCATGCGAGCGATCACGTGATATGTCTGCAGTGTTCGCGACAAAAAAGTTTGTTTGACATAAATGAATGGCCTTGATCTGCTCTACCCCCACACCAAATTTCAACTCTCTAGGACAAAATAAATTGAATTTTGAAAATAGGCTATATTTCCAAAATTAGGAAATCTATAAAAATGTTTGTTTGACATAAATGAAAGCTCTCGATCTCCTCTACCAGTAAACCAAGTCTCAGGTGTATAGGACAAAAATGAAAAAAAAAATGTTCAAGTGGGGTCTTTGTTAGCGGAAATGTTTTAGGTGTACTAACATTTGAATGAGACTGTACGGGTGCGGCGTTCATGGACACCCATTTGGTTATCCACACGCGTTTGCTTAGTGCTCTGCTTGTGTTAGTAGCAAGAAGAGATTGACCCTTGACCGCTTGAATCGGATAACCTTTGCCCCGCGCGTGGCTGTTATCGTTCTTTGGCTAGCGAGAGCATGCTGAACGTGGGGGGTCCGGCTTGCTACTCCATATAGGATGTGCAGCTGTTAGTTAACATTTTTTGTGTGCTTGCATGCTCTGTGGTCTCATTCTGTATAGACCGTTCTTTGACTGCATGAAATGAATATTGGCTTGTTTGTTTTAAATTCTTAGCCATCATTATTGAACTCGGAAATTATTTTAATGAGAGAACAAATTTGGATATCAGTTCACAAACCTGCATTCATGTGATAAGATTAAAGAGCTTTTTGCTTCTTTAAGTTTATACTATATAAGAGGAGATTACTATGGAGCAGTAGTTAGATATCACAATCAACATAAGTCTATGTGAAAGCTTAATACAAAAGTTGAAGAAACTGCAAGCAATCAAGTCGTTGGCAACTAGCGCCAGAATGCAAGGACTAAATTTCGTCATCAGTGCCACGAAAGTGGAGGAGGCTGCGTGGTATGATACACTGTCAGCAAGTGAAAAGGAGATTTTTAATTGCGAGATTTTGGAGTTGGTGAGAGACCCGTGCCACGTTCAAGAGATTATTTTTAACGGGGTGACGGAACATAATTTAAATATAATTATTGAAAAACTCAGAGCAGTCTGGTTAAGGCCACTCAACCTGCTTGATCTTCCTCCACAAGAGGAGGAAGAGCATATGCAAGGAGAACATCGAGTAGAAGAGGAAGAGGACGATGATGATGTTGTTGAAATTATTAAAAAAGGACAGTGGGTGGAGAGAGTGATTTTTTTTCCATGTATATTTTTTTAAATATATTTATTTCAATTATTGTGGTTTACATTAATTATATAATATGAAATAGTGAAAACAACATGGTATGATCTTCGATCTTAAAGTGGTAAGTAGTTCTTTTTTTTTCCGCCAAGATGCTGAGAATTGAAGATGCTGTCTGCAGAGTTGAATATGCTGGTGATCTTGTGTGGAAGGTAAGTACAATCATTCTTTTCTTTCTTGAGTGTGTGGGTTTTCGTGAGCTGAAAATATGTAGAGACACATTAATAATAATATTAATAATAATAATAATATTTTTTGCGATGAATTTAAAAAAAACTTACATTGTTTTAATTAGAATATGTTTTTGTTCGAAATCCAAGAGTTGAGAGTTGAATCGAATCCTAGCCAAGATACGAAGGCTTGGGTTCCTTTTGTACGTAGTACTTTGTCAACTAAGTAAATATTAGGATGTTTGGTTCGTTGTAGCTCTGCTTCATAAAACGCCCCAAATATCGGCAAATTTTTATTATCGTTTAAAAGATATGTTCGTGGATTAGTATTTTGAACTTTATAAATTGTAAATAATTCCGCAGTCCAATTAGCTTCGTACTCTTTGGTGAAATGTTTCAAGATTTTGATATTCTTACAATGTCGCCAATTTTATATTTTGGTTTTCTTAAAGTTGCATTATATTGTGTTGGCAAGCGGGGTTGATTGTTTCTTTTTACATCAATAGGTTTCATGCCAATGCTGCGATGTATTTTGTAATTATACTTTACTAATAACCCAGGCAAAATATTTACCCATCGGTATGAACCACGTGTTGTGAACTCTTTCCACATCGATTCCTTAAGAGTTCGATTAAATCTCTCTACTACACTCGCTTTTATGGAGCTCCCAGTGGAATAATGCTTTAGATTTTGTTTCTGAGACATGTTTTGAATTCACTGTTATAAAATTCCGTTCCTCGATCAGTGTGAAAATAATTGGGCAATCTTTTACTTTGAGAATAAACAAATTTTAAACTTTTTACAATCTCACTTCCTTTTTTTTGGTTTTAAGAGGAATTGCCCATGCATATTTTGAGTAAACGTCAATAATGGTTAATAAATATTTAAATCCATTATTCCATTTTGCAAGTTTTGACATGTCCACAAGATCAGCTTCATGGAGGTCATCGATTCCTTTGCTAATAACATGTCGTCTTTTAAACTTTTTTTCTAAGAGGTGCATGAAGTTCTTTTGCAATTTCTCGTCTGATTTCGTTCATAGTTAATTTCTAAACAAAGATTTATAACATACTGTGCATTGTTTTACAAATGTTTGAATTTTTATTCAATATATCCTGCATTTTTTAGTTCTTCTTCAATTGCAAAGATTTCGCTGTCAAGTCCTGTGTGACCTGCAGCTTTCGATGCAATTAATTTTTTAAGTCTTGATACTAATTTGTTTGGTTCATTCCAATGGACAAATTCAATATTGTTTCCTCCTTCGAATTTCCAAATGGCTTGTGGTGTGATGTGTTTCTTTTGGCCATATCCAGTATGCATCGTAGTATTTGTTTCTTCATTCTCATCTGTTGTTTTTATAATTCTATCTATGTCTTCAGTAAGAAGGGGTTCGATTATATTTTTATACTTATGAGATTGTGTTCCTCTCGGAGCTGCATTGCTTGCATAATTTCTTTTGTGCACGTTTGAAACATTTAATAATTTCAAATAAGAACTTAAATCACTCCTATCGATTAGAGAGTGATCTGGTACTTTCCTTTGAATCAATTCAAGTAGACCTTCTGTTATAGGAAATTTTTCACCACCAACTTTTATCCACTTTTTATCAAAGAAAACTCGTTCACGTCCCAAGTATTGTTTATCATTTCTTATCGTTATACCAAATGTTCTATCCACGTTTTGTTTAATGAACGGATCAAAGTAGCGGTTAAGTAGTGTAATTGTTTTGATGCTATCTCCATCTTCTTCGTCTGAAGTAGCAGTTGATTCAGAATCATCATATTTTTTTTTTCTTTTTTGATTTTCTTTTTTTTAGTTGACGTTGTATTAGCAATAGCTACAAGCTGATTTAATGAATTTGTTACTGGTTTAAACTTAGTCTCTATATCTAATTCTTGACGTCAAACATCATTTTGAAGTGAAAGATCCTTGTCCTTAACATCTTTTTAAGCGAGAAAGTTTATCCTTTACTAGACTTTCAGCTTTAATCTTCAAGCTCTTCTCCATGACTAAACTAAAATTGTAGTTGTTTTACTTATTTATAGTATATTCAAAATCAATTTGAAGAGGAAGATCATTGGTTTTATGTTTCTCAGGGTCTCTAAGTCGAAACTGTATTTCATCTTGTTCTTCAACTACAATGTCACTGCCATCCAGTTCAATTTCTTGACGTATATTTAAAATTGCATACACAATTGGAGATCTTGGTGAAACAAAAATTGGTTTTAATATACCTTTATAGGGAAGTTGGTATTGTATATTATGATTATGAAGCGTGTATACCGGTGAATGTATTGATGGTGTGTTGGAGAATTTCAGAATAAATTTCGATAAGTTCTTTTTCTTTACTTCATCTTGTAATATACCGTATTCTTCTTTGGATGCGGTAAAACTTTCGAGTGGTTCTTTGTTGACCAATTGCTCATTTTTTTCTAGTTCAATTTTTAACTTGTTATATTCCTCTTTGGATGCAGCAGCGTAACTTTCAAGTTCTTCTTTTTTAACAATATTTAGATTGTTAGCAACACCCTCAATACGAGTTTGTAAATTGCTTAAAATTTCTTTTAGTTGATTAACTTCAGTTCGTGAAGCAGCATAGTGTTCTACAAACCGTTTATTTGTCACATATTGGTCGTTAACAGGAAACTCAACATTTGTTTGTTTTTGATGTTGTAGATTGTTTACAGTCTGTTTCATTTTATCAAATTCATCTCGTGAAGCGGCATATTGTTCAACAAACGTCTTATTTGCAACATCGTTATCGTATATGGGATTGTTTACGTGAGTAATTCGTCTACTCATCATATTTAAAGTCCCACCATCGTCTACGTTTAAGAAGTTTTGTTTATTAAATTTAGTGATTAAGTCTTCTAGATCTTTTCGAGAAGCAGCAAAGTTTTCTAAATAATATTTGTTTATTGCATCTAACGAATCGATTGGTTGAGATATGTTTGTTATTCTTCTATTTAACATATCTACAGTTTCATCATCTTTGTTTATATTCAAAAGAGATTTTTTAATTTCATCGAGTTCTTTTGTTACATGAGTTTGAAGAAAAGAATACGATATCGCATCTTGATTTTGAATTGGATCTTTAACATTTCTTATTCTTTTGTTACCCAAGTCGAGACTATCATCATCAAACGGAAAGTGATCTTCTGAAAATTCACTCACTAAACCATGAATGAATTCTACTCGTTGTAACTCTTCGGTTATTCGGTTTTCCAGATATTTTTTATATTCGATGTATGTTGCTGCATTGCAATAAGGTTTACTGCATCATTTGCAGATGATGGTAAAGCTAAGCCTGCGAGACGTTTGTTTTCAAAGTCAATTTGTTGTTTCTCTATTTTACAAATAGAAAAAATTAAACATTTAAGGTCGTTAATGTTTCGTTGTATGTCTTCTTTAGACTCAATTTTATTTAGCTCATTCAATAACTTCAGTACATAACCTTTGTTGCAAGCATCTTCAACATGTATGGGCGTTCCAACATCTTTTAACCGTTTGCCGTTAATACTTAGATGCCCATCGCTTGTTGTTGTTGTTACTTGATTTCCATAATGCAGTAGCTTATCATCAACATACGATTTAGTTGCAATATCATGGCGTGAAGTTGGTGGTCTGAAAGACACGTTATTAATTTTGTTAAACGATGTCATAGTTAGGTTGTTAACCACACAAAGTGTATAACGCGAATGAACATTTAGCTCTTTTGAACTATTATTTATAACTGAAAATAAACAACAAATCCATTGCGATATCGACCATTTTGTAAATCGCTATCTTTATTGATAACCAAAAAGCCAAACTTAGAGTTTTGCCAACAATAAGAACAAATATCGAAGAACTGATCATAGCTCATATCTGTATTTACATGATCGTTATATACATGACGCAAGTTTGTTCCGTCTTGTTTAAAAAGAATTAAAAAAATTAGCGTTATCACTAATTAGATGTTTAGGTATACAAGAATGTGTTTGACAAAGATAAAATACGTCAACTTCGTGATGACGACCTCTACTGAAATAATCTTTCATGTGTTGTTGTTTATTGCTGGCTACATCATCAAAAACAAATATAGAGTTTTTTCTAGCCATTTCTGGAGGCATAACTTAATCATTATCAGAAAAAAATCACTTTTTATTTCTTTTATAGAGTCCAAAAACTTTTTAAATTCAACATACTTACTTTGAGCAAGTGATTTAAATAAATATAAATGATTTCAAAACGAACTCCATTTTTGTGACATAATAAATTTATCATTACGTTTGTTTTGCCACAGTTCGATGGACCGCAAATGATACATCGAATAGTGTTCGGTAGTAAAACACTATGCTTTCTTTTTTCACTTTTACTCTGGTTTTCACCATTAGTAAATGAAATTACTGGTAGAGTGTTTGACTGCTTAACAAACTTCAGCATGTCAACGTTTACGTCTGAGAATGCACACTGCACACAAAATCACATCACATCAACATATATTGTTTCCACACGTATCATAACTTGTATTATATGGAATAATAGTAGGATTTTCAGGATTTAAATCAACGTTGCCGACGTAAAACCCTCTTAAATATGGACAATATGGTGCCCATTTTTTATGATCATTTAAAGGAATATCATTTTCTATCCAATTTTCAATTTCAATCTTACAGAATATACATTTCACCTTATCACCATGACCGGTATAATAAAATCCTGCTGATGCTAAACAAAATTCGTTTGGACAGGGGAGAGGCCAATTTTGAAAAGTTTTAAGTCTTTCATATTCAGATTTTAATTCTATGCTAGGAGAAATATTGTTTACGTAAGGGCAAGAAAAAGCCCATTTCTTATGGTCTTCAAACGGATCATCATCTTCTTCCCAATAACTAAGTTGCAGATTACAGAAAGTACACCTGACCATATCCTTATATCCATAATAGTAAAATCCTGCAGCTGCTAACCATGCAGTGTTAGTAGAACTGTCTGAAGACCAGTTCTTAAATGTTTTTAGCCGATCTCTTTCAGATTTTAAATTCATTCCTTTTTGACTCAATATCATTTGCATTAACTGTTTCTTGGAATACTTTACACAATTAAAATACTTCATGATGATGCTTTACTTCACAAAAAAAAAAGATGTTCCCCACACGAAGCTAAATGTGAACTGATATGAATCAACAAAACACGCTGGCTAATATGCAAGATTTGCGTGTGTTGGGTTGGCCGAGCGGTCTAAGGCGTTAGACTTAAGATCTAATTTTCAGAAATTGAAAGCGAGGGTTCGAATCCCTCACCTGACAATATTATTTTATATACATGTGGAGTGAGGAGGTGTTTGATCATTAAAGAAACTTTAATATGAAGTGGTACAAAGACCTTTTCTTCTTTATTCATTTAGAATTACAATTAATACAATTTCATTTCTCTCGTATGAGTGTTGAAGTAATCTCATTCTTTTAGTTGTCCTGATGAGTGTGTGTTGAGATGATCTTGTTCTTTTAGTTGTCCAGATGTTTATTTTCTGTAGACAAAAAATATAACTGTGTTAAAAAAGCAAACAAAAACAAAATATGTATAGGTGTCAACAACACTAGTAGATTTAATGAATTACCTTTTATAGATAGCGATTACAGTTATCACATTTGCAGCGAAGATGAAACAGTTGAAATTTTCTTTTTAGATGATCTGGTAGATGTTCCCACTCCAGACGAGTTCGTTGTGGCTCATATATAGTCAGTATGTTTATAGGAAAGTAGTTCCAATCAAACTTATTAAAACCTTGAAGTCCATTGTTTCGAAACTTGTTTATTATCGAACACACGATTTTCATTTTGCCATCAGAAGAATTTAACCAATGTTGAACAGCATTGACATTAAATTTAGCACAACTATTGCTTCCCATTGCAAGAGATGGTAAATGTTTTGGACAATCTGTAGGTAAACGTTGGCTATGCTTCAACATTAGATCTGACATTCCATCAATCGTATTAAGATCGATTAATGACCCATGGGAAAGTGTTTTTAGTGCAGAGAAAATTCTTGTGGCAAATTATACACAACTAAATATTCATATTTATTTTTAATAGAGTCAAAAAAAGAAGAAAGACTTTTTTCACAATACGCTGCGATCCATTTTAACACAGGACTGAATGAAGGTATATTGCTGTTATTTAACATACAGTAAGCAAGTTCCAAACTGCCGTTTGGTAGCTTGCGAATGTCTGCAACTATTGGCTGCTTCTTATTCCACGTGTCAGCATCAGTAGAAGGAGAGTTTGTTGTTGTCAATTCCATGACTGCAACTAAAGTGAGAATACTTCTTTACTTGCTTGCTTATAACTTAGCAAATATTGGTTTAGATAATTACTTCATTAGTTAATGGTCTGTAAGATATTTGACGATCATGAATAAGAACACAATAAAGAGTTGTATCTTCAGGTATATTCTCACTTGTCTCGATTTCAATTCGCACATCAACTGAAGATGTCTTCACTGCCTCCACTTGCTCAAGGCAATTAATTACAATAATCGGACAATGAGACTTAAATTCATCTCGTGAAACTAGAGTCTCTGAACGAAAATCATCGATCTGAAAATATACATTACGAAATTTAACAAACATGTCATACAATTCGCTGTAGTCATTTATAGCAATTTCAGAAGTTGGCATTTCATAGGGATAAAAAATTGAATATAAAAAACTCTTATAGATTTAATGTTACAATGGTCAAAATAGGAAGAGCACGTATTTAGTACATTTCTTTTAGTTTGAAAACTTAATAAAAATTGACGTGGTTTTTGAGTTTCAGAAGTTGTCATTACAGTCCAACTATATTTGGTTGTTCTAGGAAGTGATGGCAAGACATGAACATCCCATGATCGAAAACCAACCTGAATGGGAATATTTTTCTACATTAGTTTTAATCTTTTAATTTGTTCTTCGTCCGATAATAATAAAACGGAAATTTTTAGATAAACTTTAAATAACTTGACCTTAGAAAGATCATTTTCGGTTGCAGATTGCAACGCACGTGCGTCACTCGACGATCTGAGAAGTATTAGCTCATGCTTGCAGTTTAAAATCGGCTTTCTAGAATCCTCTGCTAAACCTAACAGGTTTTTTAAAGGAAGTATTACATGGAAACGTTTTGTGATACTATCAACAATATTTGCTTCATTTGCTGGTGTTGTTAAAGAGGGAAAATAACCAGCATTTTGTAAAGCTGTATATTCGTTTTTTGAATATGATGCAAAGGGTTTTATAGAACTTGTTATACCTAGATGGCGTGTACGATCAATTTCTTTACCATTTAACGTAACGCGAATTTCGCTAAAAAGATTAGCCCCAAAATTTTGGTCAGGATGTGCTGTAGTAGAAGCAGCCGGATTTAGGTTAGAAGTAATAATTTGTCCTTCTAAGTGAAGAACACCTTCTGATAATAAAACTATGTTTTCTTCATTTTGAATTGGTATTCGAATTTCATCATTATTTTCGAATTTATTAGCTAAATAAGGTTGGTAAACTCTTTCTTCTCGTTGCACAACTCTGTTGTCAACCTCTCTTTTATCCGTTATGTTAAACATGTTAACAGCTTCAAATATAGATAGAAACTAAATAAGATTAACAATTGCATATATATTTATATTGAAATTAAAGTACGCGATGGCCTAAAGACTGTAAGAAATGTTTGTTGTTACTCGATAACTGTTTCTTAGATTTTAAGGTGTGATGGCGTTGGTTTTTTTTATTTAGAAATTTTAGCGGATTGATTTATATTTCTTTTTCGAATCAGAGTCGACTTCTTTTTTTCAAACTTTGAGTATTATATAGTATAACCATATTTGTGAATGTTTTCTAGTAAGCTTACTCAACTAGAATGAAAATACAACAGTATTTCATTACTTTATATAGCAAGATAACGTGCTGGACGAATAATTAATTCTACAGTTAAATCTTCATCTTGCAAATCAATGAGCTGTTGAAGATGATCATCAAGTTGCACAGATACATGTTGAATAACCTTGCTGTTCATAGGCAAAAAATTAATTGTTGTTGGTTGTACAACAATCGGATAACATGCAGGAACATGAGCTTTAAAATTATATAAAGAGTGTGTTGGTTTATGGTTCAAATAAGAACTCGTACCAAGCACAAGGTTGCAACATACTCGAATACTATTAACAGTGTTAATTTTAATCATATATTCAGAATGATGAGTTGTGTTTGCCTCGAACTTTTTATGAGAAAATCCTAACAAATCTGCAATAGAATCTGCAACACCAAAATCTATAGCAAAGTTTTTCGAATATAGTTTACAATTAGAGAACACTTTATCATAATTAATATAAATATATGAAGGAAATTTGTCTTTTTCACCTAATAAAACTGATAATAAATGTGCTAGTAATAATTCATTCATCTTTGCACTTAATTGTTGAAACGTATAGCTAGCATCAGGTATTATTAAAATTGTTGTATCCACATCGTTCATCTTTATGGCTAAAACGTTATTATTTTCGTTAATTTTTACTTCACTTTCGATTCTATTTCGATCAATCTCAATTTCTTTTTTATTCTCTTTAGGGTAAACTTTCTTTTCAATACCTAAAGCCTCTGCTACACTGTTGGGTACACTGAAATCAATATTAAACGGAGAAGACAAAACAAGACGGTTGCGTCCTTTTCCATTTATATCCTCTTCCAAATAAAGATTTGTTTTTTGTATATGATTTGTTATAAGTTTCGACAACGAGTGATAACTAAGTAAATCATAAAATGTTGAGGCTAGATCTTCAAATTCATAAATACCTGGTGGTACCACTAAATCAATTGATAACAAAAATTTAGTAAAATGAATGCGAAATTTATTATTTCGGTTGGTAACATTTCGAATAGAATTAGATGTATACAATCCTGCACGTCCTATTTCAAAAAACTCTGCTCCTAAAGGATGACGCGGGTTCTCCAATGTAACATCAATCTTTGAGCCTTTACCTTCAAGAGTTATCCGTCTTTCGAAAGCCATCTTTGAAATGTTTAAAGACAGTCTGTGTTTCCCTTATTTATACAATACAAGAAGACTAAACATAAATGTCCACAAATCGAAGAAGTAATTGATTAATATGAATGAAAATTATATTGTAGATAACAATTTTTAAGATATGTTAAAATTTCTAATGACGGTCTTAAATTACCGATACTATCAAAATAATGCACGTATTTACCTCGTTTACTGAAAGCCACCCAATGTGAACCAGATTTAACCATCGGTTCAAGGTTAACAATACAGTTTTCATTCTTTCGAGGATGTCTTGGTAACGTATCTCGCATAAAGACTCCTCTAAAATTTGGAATCTTTAATTGATGTGCGTATTTAGCTAAATCAAAATTACTTAATGCTTTATTTGGTATTTGGTTAATTATCTTTTGTATGCAGGAGGATTTAAATAAATGCCTTGACCTGCTTTTCCTCGCATTGCTTCTATCATTCGATTGTGTCTTTTCATTTCTTTTAATTCTTCTTGTGCAGCTTTCGCTTTGTTTATAGCAGACGCTACCCCGGCTGCTCCGCCTGCTAGACCCCCCAAGCCCGACAAGGCTGCAAATATCGTAAGTAGGGGTAAAATACCACCTTGCTTTTTCGATGCTCTCTTTTTTTAAATCTTTTCTTGTTTTTTTATATTTAATTTTCGTTTACCTCCACCAAGCTTAGACTTAGCTTTCATTATGCCACTGACTGTTAGTGCAGCCGCTCTCTCTCCTAATGATGCGTCACGAGATTTTACACGAGAACAAGCTTTTGAACCTAAAATTTCATCAGCCTCTCTTCTTTTGTTTGCATCTTTATGATTTGCGTAAGCAATGTCGTGCTCTTTGCACGCTTTATCTAATATATTTATTCCTGGATCACCACGGCTCAATCGCTTTTCTAATTTTGTTCCTGGTCCACAATATTCATATCCCGGAATGTGTAATTCCATTCCACAGGTAAATTATCAATAGTTTTATTAAGTACATGACTAATGAATGATCCACTTCCTGATCGTTTATATTGAGTGGCAGAGTTGCTCCTCTTACAACGCACCATTACTAAATGATAAGTAATATAAATATATATATTTCAGGAAAATGGGAATGGTGGGGGGAGGAGTTGTAAATAATACACACAAAATTTGGGTTATTATTTAATCTCTTTTTCATAAGCAAAGGAACACACAAAAATTAGTATTATTAACAGAATAAAAGTGTGTGTGTGTGTGAAAGAAATAAAGTAAGTAAGAGAGATGAAGTGCTTTAATCTCAAATTTGTTTCTAATCATTTTTCAGAGAAAAATGACCAAACGGTAAAGTAACAATTCCGTTTTCAGTTATGTGTCTTTTATCATCGTTTGATGAAATTGCCAACTTATTTTGCCGAACAGTAAATACAGAATGAGATTTTGAAATTATACAAACTTGAACTTTGCTGGCTTGATCTCTGTTATAAAGACACCTTCGATACTCATCAATATTCATAGTTTTACTCACGCTCTTCTTAATGCCTTTAATCTTACACAAGCTATTCATTTCATCACACAATTTTATTGCATACATTTTGGGTCTTAACCCCACAAATTCTTCAACAATCCTTCCAGCAAGTTCATCTTTCATTAAACCAATTTCACCTTTATTTTGTCTGACAATGCCAAAAGGATTGTTTGTTTCATAGTTTCCAGTATCAAACGAATTTGAATTTTTTTTATGAACTCATAAATATCATAATAGAATATATACATAAAACTATCTGTGTCTGTGTATAACAACCTCACATTTGATTCAGGATTTGCTAAAATAACATTGTAATGAAAGTCATTCATTTTACATTTAGACAAATCTAATATAGATGCACCAACATATACTGGTTGATTGTGAAAAATCTTTAGTCTGCTCATCTCAATGACCATACATTGTTCATCGAATATAATTCTATGTTTAAAATTAGCCTTAGCTATTAAAGACTTAGCACCATAGGCTCCATGCCATTTGGTAACCCATTTGATGTCCCTTTACTTCCTCACATTCATCAGTGAACGACCATAAATT
This sequence comes from Meconema thalassinum, assembly GCA_946902985.2. NCBI lineage: Eukaryota > Metazoa > Arthropoda > Insecta > Orthoptera > Tettigoniidae > Meconema > Meconema thalassinum. Next base: position 174,198,042 of record OX336393.1, on the reverse strand, counting down.
GCATTATTCATCAATTTATAAAAAAAAATCAAAATCATTTTTTGCCTGTTTTCGTTTCTCTGTGTTCACATCAATATATGGTTTTAGCCATTGACTCTGATTGAATTCGATTATCCTGTGAATACGTTCTAATTTCATTCCTAGCTGAATACATTGCTTTAACATTCTATAATGCAAAACATAACGTTCTTTATTATCTAGGATAGCCATTAGCTTTGTCAACTTTTCTGGACATAGAGGGTAATCTGAATGTTTGTCATGTAACTCTTGAGGATAACTCAAATCTACTTCCAAGATATATCCGATTTCTGAAGTATCATCAATATTTAAAACATCAAACCCTTCAACATTTGCAACCCATTTAAAGCCATCTGTTGGAAGATATTCCATCATAGCATATCCATATAAATTATTAACTTCAAAGTACATTATGTAGGACTCTTGTTTTTTCTCATCATAAGTTTTCATATACTTATTATTAGCAATCGCATGTCGTGTTATACACTAAACATTACCTCCTCGAATAGATCGTTCAAAAAAAGTGTAACATATCAATATCTTGAAGCAATTCAAGTTGAACATTGGTTATCTTTTTCATTGCACACCAAGACATAGATGGAGCAGTGTAAAAATGAGCTGCATCAATGCCATACGTCTCCATGCCATTCGATCTAAAATTTTCAAAGACATCTGCCAAAAGAAGTGTGTCTACTTTTAAATACAAATCGGCGTATTCTCCTAATGTTTGACAGGAAAACGTTTCCCACACCGATTGAGCAAACTCATACTCCTCGTTCGATATTGTTTGATTATAAAGACTGCTATAAAACTTGGATATTTCAGGTAATTTAGTTTCGTTAAGTACATCCATACTTGTGACGTATTCATATGGAAACACGCCTTTTCTCGCAGTAAGTCAAAACTGTGCATCATCATTAAAATAACGTCTAGTTATTTGCTTTGAATCTTCACTTAACGAAGATGAACATTGATCTAGTGAACAGGACAAGAAATTATATGTATCGATAAATCTTAACTGAATGAATCCATTCTTAACCCGTACATGCTTTGTAAACCCTTTATAACGTTCCATATTCATTGCTAACAAACTTATATGACCAGGATTATGTAACACCTCACCATCTTGTTTCTCACAAATTTCTTTAATTATAAAATGTCCATCATACGCCGTTAGATTATGAAATGCTATAGGAAGAACCTTTGTTACTTTGTAATTTAAATTACAACTATTGTGTGCGCTTCCTCTATATTTTCCAGTTATGTGACAATGATCGCGTACTTTGAGTTCATTATCTGCAATCGGTTTCTCGCAAATATGACAAATTTTACTTATCAAAAATAATCTTTCTTCATTTTACGTCATCTTTAACATCGGTTTAGCTGATAAATAATATGTTTGAAGTTTATCTACAATACTATAAAGTTCCTTTACAAACAATTCTATGCAATTATTTCCCCTAAAGAGTTTAAAACTGCACAAATCACTATCAAAATTACAATGAAGGGATAAAGAAATGCTGTAAGGAATATGTTTATGGGTTAATGTAGAGTTAGGAATGTCACTATTTGGAAAACAAGAGGAAATAGGACACAAAACGCATTCAGTGTCTGCATAAATTATAAATGGAACTGTATCTTTAAATTTAAATTCTGTAAAATTAACAAATCTTTGTTCGTCAGTTGGCAATATGCTTTTTGCAACAGGAAACTGTTTACAGTCTGCAAAGTGAACATTTAACTCATACTCAAGAAAATAATATGACAAAACAACGTCTACATATATAAATCCGTCTACAAATACTAGTGACGCTTGAACGCACAAGGCAAGCGAGATTTCTAATTAAACAAAAGTGATAACTTTCACTGTTTCCAATCTGCAACATCAATAAGTCCACACTCCTTTCATATACTTTATCTGATACATACAAAGGTACAATAGTAAATGTTTTTTTCCTTTTACTTCGTTTGTTCCCATACACACCCATTTGTTTTCATCATATTGTGCTCCATACACATTCACAGAAATATTGTTTTGATTTTCAAACTTGATTAAATATTTCATTTGCATTGGAATTGGAATGTCATCTAAATTTAAAACATCTCTGTAATTAGGATAGGAAGAAAGATGATTCACGTTTCGCGTTTTTGGATACAAACCAGCAACCACACTCCACGCAAAACAAGCTTCCTTTGTATCATACAAATTTAGCACTGCATGTTTATTGACTATTACATCAGGCAATCTACTAGTATTGGACATTCCTACTCGAAATCCAACATATTTATTTATATTAATTCTCAAACTATGAATTTTTTCTAAAGCCCACCCAGAGCCATTTGCTTCAAATTCGCTCATTTTTGTCAATGTACTGCCCCCGTAAATTGAATTATATTGAGACCACGGTGGCTGTATTGGCAAATATGAATTAAGTTATGGCTGTCATAGTTGTGACGGGGATATTCATGACGTAGGCACGGATGACGCAGACTTCACGCAAGTAGGCTGCTTGAGCTGAGATTCTTGGTGACGTCATGATTTTGTTCGAGAAAGATCTGAGATTTACGATGCAGTCGCAGGGAAACATGGAATTGTGCTGAGGAAGAAGTTACGCGATTGGAGGAGAGACTCGAACCAATGAACGATAGTTAGGAGGGAGACGGAGATTACTGAAACTATCATATTTAATTACTTTTGGAATGCAGAATTGTGGAAATCTATTTTCAGTTATGGCATTGATTTGGAATTTTGAAGAAATTATTTTTGAGTTTTTGAAATTTGAAAATCCGTCAAGTATAGCCAAAGTTAGAAATTCTAGCGATGACGGAGAAACAAGCTATGGAAGGGATGGATACGCCCCTTAAGAAGTTGATAAAAGGTCTTGCACAGCAGAGAGGAGCTCTCATAGCTCATGTATATAGCTCTCATACCGCATATATATTTCTGATGTCATATAGTCGTTTTCGAGTGAATACAGTGAAACAAGTCGTCTTTAGCGTGTGGAAAAGCCCACCGCATTGAACGAGCTTCGAGCGTGCCGCAGTTCCATTTTACGGTGATTGAAACTAGGCGAAGTTGAAACGCACACATTAACTAGTCTACAAGACAATATATCAAGAGTTGACTAATGCCTTTAAGCTAATTATATTGTGCAGTACTATATTTAAGTGTGTAGAAAGGTTGAACATTTTCAAGATCATAATTCGAAAGATATTGGCATTTTAAGACGGCAGACAAAAGTGATTTTCTCGCCACCTGAGAAGCACTTTTATACCATCACATTTTACGCTACGGCTGACACTGGTATTGCAACCGTGCTACTTCATATTGCTTTTGGTGATACAACGCTGCATTTTAACATGGAACAATATAATATGGCAGTTCTTTCAACTATTATAACGGAAATGGAGCTGGAAGGCTAAGGACTTTAATGCAATTGGGACATATATCAATGGAGTGAAATAGCAGCATGGAACTTCGCTAATCGTCTTTCTACAAAAGCGAGCATGTAGTGAACATCCAACTACACTCATGCCTCGTGGTCCAACGCTGAATTAATTCAAATGGCAGTGGAAACATATTCATACTCCACAAATATGAATATTTCTGCGGAAATAACTGCAATAAACTTCATGGCGAATTTCTACCAGAACTTCAGGGAACTATCAAGAGAGGCCAGGGTAGACCCGGCTCACAAAGAAGAGTTTTGCCAGAAGGATGTCTATCGTATACACGGAGCAGTGCAATTTCCGGAGGAGGAAGCAGTTCTATTCTCCGAGGGCGCTGGTTCCAGGTTCGAGGACGGAGCACATCTTTTTGGTGAAATGGAACCATCACCAGTCTTCTTTGGAAGATTTTCCTCTGGAACTTCAATCAACAGATAAGGTAGTCGTGAACGTTTCTTGTTTTATTTGAGTCATTTAGCGATATCTGAGCAACAATTTTTCCCATATTTTTGTCCCATATATATTATGCCCCATATTCTTGCTTGATAATTCTGTACTCAGTACACTTCGATGAGTTATGCCTTTTTCTACGATTTATTAAGACATTGTTATGTCAGTGGCATATTTAAATAATTTTGGATCAGTTGAGACTGATAATCTATATTCTTTCAGTAATTTGCATATTTTTGTAGTCATGATTTGACTGTAAAATTAATGATTTTCTATGGCAGATTTGAATTCAGACAGCGTGTCACTTTATTAAAGTAATTCTTTTCAGTAAATTACTTTGACCAATTTTCTGTCATCCTCAAGAAAGAAGAATAATTAAAAGATTTTAGAGCGTTAAAATCTATTACTGTATCGACGATCTTGGAAATACTAGTCGTTTTATGAACATGATTGCAACATAGACGTTTATCGTCAGTTCTGAAATTACCATTGCATTATAGACAATTTTATGAACTATGAACTTTGATTACGATTTATTGGATACACTATAGTAATGAACATTTGATAGGAATTTTTCTCAATTCTAGATTGGAACAATAATGTTTGCATTCCACAGTCTAATTGTATTCTATTCGACTATTTATGCAGTTTAGATGAACTTTGTTTGAAGATAGTATTTTTATACTACGATACTTAGGAGATATTAATCTCAATTTTGATAGACCAGAGAGGCGTGTATAATCGTATTTGCTATTAAATTTATTTGTGATTGGCAAATTTTTACTTCATATCGATTCATGAATGAAACACACGAAGGTTAAATAAATAACAGTTTTGAAACAATTAATGAATATAAGAATTTTTAAAGTGGAATTATGGATGTATAATCGTTAGTTCAGTGGACATGTAAAAGTCGCTGATGAATAATGCCCTTGAATAAGTGAAGGAGATTCCCACAGTAATATTAATGAAGTTGATGAGATTGTAAGTGGAGGTTTTTTGAATATATTGTGGAAGATTTTTATGCCATATATAGTGAAATATATGATGAATTCTGGGCCTATTTTATGCAATTTGTGCATTTGAGCGAAGTATTTTTCCGCTGAGTTTATTGTCCAGGTCATTTGAAAATTAATCATGTGAAATTACTGTTAAAATTAACAAGAGTGTTAAATAATTTGATATAACGATTTTGAATGGAGGTTACCGTCACAAATAATAATAATTATTATTAAAACTTATTAAACCTGAATATAAGCATAAATATAACTAACCTTCATTGGTCGATTATATTAACCCGATTTGAGTAATTATCAACCGGATAAACGTGTGGTTTAATGTATTTCTAAAATAAATATAAATATTGTAAATAAATTGTGTAAATATCTTTAATAATAATTGGAAATGAAAGGAATTAAGAGAGGCGTGTATAGATTTTTCAATTGTCGTTTAACAATATTATAAACAATTTATAATTGTTATAAACAATTAATGAGCATTTGTTATAAACATTAAGAGTTTTGTTAATATACTCTAAAGAACGCTAATTATACAAGTGGATTATGTAATTAAATAAGTTTTGGGATTATTAGAGTAATCCAGTAATATGTGATTGAAGCATTTAAAAGATTTGCGTGATAATATTTGAGTTGAGTTGAGGACATTTAAAGTGTTTGAAAAGGAGCTAGGCTCTGAGGTTACGAGCATATGCTAAGGTTAGCTGGACAGGTGGGTCCACTTGACGACGTGGGCATGCGACTTGATGTAGGGTGGATCGCAGCTGGCCTGACAACTGTATGTTAGAGGCCAAGGTCGACCACATAACAGGCTTGCAGTTATAAATAAAGTGTGATGTTTATGAAAGAGGAAAACAATTGCTACATGTCTCGTTCCAATTCCCTCATCCATTCCAATTGTATTACTATTATTACGTTCTTTTAAGCTAGTGAAAGATAAAATTTTGTATGTAACGTCTACAAGTCCTACAGGAGGACATGGTTATATTGACAATGGCTTCTGATTGCCACGTGTATTTTGTTGAATTTTTGTTAGAGTCACCCCTTTATGTGAAATAGATTATTGTACAGTTTAAAGTTTCTTGTTCCCGTCTTGGTTCATTTTAAATATCATGGTGGAGGTTATTGTGTGGGCATACTTCAAGTGATCCAGTTGGCAACCCATACCCGAGATTAATTTGAAGAGGTAAGTAAAGGTAAGTATGAACCCCCGTATATTTTGGTGTGTTCCACAATAATTTCTTGTTAACTGCTGTGCTCTAATTCGGTAGTATCTGTCGGTGCCATTTTCATTGATGTAGCTGTGCCGGTGCGTTTGATTATTGGCAATCCGATTGAGGGGGCGGATATCTGACAGCTTACTATCCGGGTTAACGGGGACAGTACCTTCAATGATATGATTATTATAAAATTCATTTAAATCAGTATACTCGAAAACTACTTTATTTTTGACAGCAAGATATTTTGTTTCTGATATGTCGCGAAGCACATACTGTGCACACAAAACTGAATTCACGTTTAAAGCTTGCACAGTTAACGCCTTCTTAACATACTTTGTAAACCAAATATTAGCATTTACCAAAAATTCGCGGGGATCCAAAAACTCAATCTTAACATTTGAAACTGCAAGTGTGTACACTCTAGAATTGAATGCCGTTTCAATTAACTCACAGCTTAAGAAAGATTCATCCTTTATTTGAAGTGTAATTTCTTCACAATTCACAGCTTGTTCCAATATGTGGTTGCTAATAACTCTCCAACATTCAATCAACTCATCACTGTTCTCAATCAAGTCCGTTTGAGTGTATTCCTCGATTTGGTATGATATTGAAATAGCACCGTTTAGTTCACTTCTAAAATTAGAAACACTTTCAAATGCATTGTCCAATTGGTTTCTTATATTTTCACTGTTATTATTATGTATTACAATATCAACCTTTCTACGTTTGCTAGGAGGTGTTGCCATTGTTGTCTAAGCAATTGTCCAACTTGCACTGTTGTTAATACACCACCAGCAGTTGCTGTAACATCGGCTCACCATAAACCTATAATCTTTTGAAGTGTATTCAAGCCATTGAGATAAATTGCTGCCTGTAATCTCCAGCGAACAATGAATGGCTTCAAAGGGAAATTCGTCCTGAAGTTTACCAAGCAATTTGTTTCTATACTCATTCAATTTTGTTACTTCAAAACAAGTGATGGAAAATTCAATTTTATAAACCTCATCAAATGTATTGTATCCGAAGAAACAAATAAAATGTTCATCTTCACATAATTCTTGTAACAAATATCTTAGAACTGTTTCTGTCACCTCTCGCTGACTATCATCTGATTTGCTAACATTAGTAACGTAGACTGAAAATGTTGAAATTCCACTCGAAGATGTCCATTTGTTAAAACAAGCTTCTTTCTCATCATCATCATCATCATCATCATCATCTTCTTCTTCTTCTTCTTCAGACTGATGAAAGCATTCACGATGATACTCTATTACCGGGTGCGATCGATGTTCAGTTCCACTCAGAAAATTAACAGTTTTCCACTTCATTTTGCTGTTCCTTTTATTAGTTTTTAGATAATCTGAAAAAATTAAACAAATTAAGAAATAATAAGCAACTAAATATATATATCATTCGCTATATCAATCAATACATATATAATCTGCATATATATACTCACCAAAAATTTACAGTTTTAAAACAACTTGATGTGAGCGGTTCTTCAACCCCAAATACACCAACATCAGTTTGCCTCTAAGTGAGTTTAGTTCATCGATCTCTGATGCGCTTAGTTTTGCAAATACTGCTGATAGAAATACACTTGTTATTTCACCTTCAATGATAATGTCCACCACTATTTTTCTTCCAAATCTCGTCTCCACAGCCCGAATAATTTGGACCACATACGGTAAATCAATTATTAGTTCTGATAGTTTCTTATTAGAATACTCAACGCAAGTGGCTAAGTTATTGAACTTCGTTAGAACATCCATCACACACACAATTTGTTCCTCGTCGTTGACTTTCTTTATTTCTTTCACACACACACACACTCTCTTCGCGCAAACGTAGAAGTTAAACTCATCCACGCACACATGCATTTATATATCCTTCACCCCCACCTACACTCAAGAAACCAAATGCTACAAAACAAGCTTTTGACGCAATCATCTCATTATATTTTTATCACTATTACTTAAAGAAGTCAAAGATTACATTCTTACCCGATGACGTTAAAGGTCAACCACGTCTCACGCGAACACTGCAGACATATCACGTGATCGCTCGCACAGCTGCAAACTTGCACGGGTATCAGATGACGTCAACAACCATTAATTTTTATCTCCATCGCATAAATAAGTCAAAGGCTATCTGCTTCAAGCGGTTACCCAAAGGTTATCTGCTTCAAGCGGTTAAAGGTCGACCTCTTCCCACGCTAAAATGTGCACGTGCACGCTGAAAATGCTCACATCCGCATGGCTATCAGATGATGTCATGATGATGCAATATGTCCTCCCGATTACGCAATATCCAAAGCATAGAAAAGTATTCTACTAAGCCGGATCTAGATCCTATGGGCTTTCATATAGCCGAGTAGGTTTTTTCGAGATCTCGGGAACTATGCGTCGCCCAGGGTTCAAACCTCTACCAATCGAATCGGTGTCGATTTTTTTTTTCAAAAAAAGTCTGTATGTATGTGACGTTTTTGCGTTTGGCAAAGTACACGTCGCAATTTTCAAGATATCGAGCTGAAATTTGGCACAGTGAAAGAGTTAGGGCCTGTGAGGAACCCTATTGATGGGCGTTAAACAATCGGCGCAGGGCCGGACCTTTTTTGGGGGCCCTGAATTTCATCCTTTTTTTCGAATAGTTATATCTCGGACACGGTCGGTCCTATCGAAAAAGTTAAATATACAGGTGTAAGATCTCAGTGATTAGCAACTTCTTTAACCTTTAAGATTTTTTGATATCTCTCATTTTCTCTTTTTGGGGCACCGAATTGTATCCTTTTTTGGAATCGATATATATCGGAAACGGTTGGTCGTATCGAAGCAAGTTAAATTTACAGGAGTAAGATTGCAGTGATATATCTCTCACCGTTTTCATTTTCTGGGGCCCTGAATTTCTTACTTTTTTCGAATCGTTATATCTCGGAAACCATCGGTCCTATCGAAAAAGTTAAATATACAGGCGTAAGATCTCACTAATTAGCAACTTTTCTGCCTCTTATAATTTTTTGATATCTCACACCGTTTTATTGTTATTAAATGTTTGTGGGTTTTGAAAATCAAATTGGGGCCCAAATGTATATAATAATTTGTAAAAATTCAACTAATGGTCTAATTGAATTCTACGGAAAATTCTCTATAATAATCAGTTTTCACCTTTTCAGTAAGTTAAAAAATGCTCGAAATACAAGGGAGGTCCCAAAATGCAGACTTTTCATAATCACCCTGTAGTTCGAAAACCAAGAGGGCAGCGATGATTTCGATTGCACCATTGGTTTGTTTCACAAAAAAGTGGCACGGAATTGCGAAATGCGTTTTGCTCTATCTTGATTCGTTTAGAAGATACTCGCCAAATACATCGAAAAGGCGCCACCCTGTACAGCCGTATTCAATGAAAAAGCATACACGTATTACAATGAGCCTCAAATTTTGACATACAAATTAATATTAAAGGTTACCATATGTCATAGGTTAAACAAACCTTTCTTCTTCTTCTTTTTCGGCAACTCGGTATCTCGAAACGGCAAAAGCTAGATACATTGCCGGATTAAGCCAGCGCGGGGCCTGTAGCATAGGGCAGCCAGGGGCTCTTTACTTTAGGGTAAAACAATATACAGGGTAGGTCAGCCTATTCGCGGCGGACGAGTGCAAGACAACTACGGTATTACAGATATTTCATAACTATGATATGGTTTAAGAATTGCCTATGAATTCTCAAAAAATGTCTGGAGTAATGTATTTCCATCTGTAAGATATTTTTCATTTCCGAGGACGTCGGGCTTTTATAACCACGTGATGGTGTCAGCATTGCCTAGAATAACATTTTATAATTTTTCCAACATTTCCACGCAATCGGGGCGAGGACCCGAAATGCAAATTAGATTTTTACCCCCCCCCCCTGCTCGATGTTGCGCCACCGTCTCATCCAAAGCAGGTCGTGCGGCGTGGACTCCTACTTGTTTTTTTATTTCCTGTTCTTCCATATGGTGTCGTTTGGGCAACTCTTACACCAATATTAATTCTACTGTGCTTGTAAGGTTCACTTCTAATAAATCACATAGACTCCTCCAGAATACATATTTTATTACTCGTTGTGGAAAGGTTCACAATTCAGAAGATACACACCATTGTATTTTGACACTGATCCTCACTTATACCAAAGAATATGTGAAAGATACTGCACCTCCCACCACTATCAACTCTTGTGCTTGCTGCCTACTCAACATTCTTCCACCTCGAGTTGTGGAAACAACTCAACAAACAATAAAATAACATAAGATTTCTTTTCTCAAAATAAATGAACACTAAAATAAATAAGTCAGTCAAAATATCTCTTTGGTTTAACGACCACTCTCCCACTACTGGTTTTGATGAGATCAGAAGTATTAGTAGATGGTTTAACTGCCTTTGGATTTTTCTCGTTCTTCTCATTTCATGCTGCTCAATTTGCAGTCTTAAAGCATGAACTTCTCCAGATGGCACTTCAAGTGGATACACCCTCTGTACTGGCCTCATTAGCTCTCCTTTTGTAGTCGCCAAGCAGACAACTCTCACGACACCACCTTTGCCGGGGATGACCTCTGTCACCCTTGCCAGCGGCCAGTCTACTAGTCTCTGGCTACCAGTACTACTTCACCTACGCAGGGTTTGTGATGACTTTTTCCAATGTGGTTCTTCTGTATTAGCTGCCCAAGATATTCATTCCTGAATCTCATCCTTAGTGTTTCCTTTACTTTCTGTCTGTACCTGCATCTTTTGTCAAATTCTACTTCCTCTATCATGTCGATATCATGCATTCCAATCTCCTTGACTTCCTGTAGGAACATTGCAGAGGTGATAGTCATCAGGTCTTCTCCACCATTGGACAGGTAAGTAAGTGGTCGGGAATTCACGACAGCTTCAATGTCACACAGAACAGTCATCATTTCTTGGTACGACAGACAAGAATTTCCCAGAACTTTTCTGAGCATTTGTTTGAGGACACCAATCAGCTTCTCCACCATACTGCAGTGGGAGGATTGAATTTCCATTTTATTTGGTGTATATTCCGCAATTTTATCCCACTGAATTGTCTCCAACATATTGCAGGTGCTTTGAAAGTTCGTCCCATTGTCACTATAGACAATCATTGGCCTTCCACGTCTGGAAACGAAGTGCCGAAAAGCTTCGAGGAATGTTGCAGTAGCCAAAGATATCACTAGCTCCAGGTGGACTGCACGACAAACCGCACACGTGAACAGACAGACCCAGGCTATCTCCCCACCTTTCAAAATCAGAGGCAAAGTCTACCCCTGTTGTTTCAAAAATTGAGGCTTCTCTCACTATCTATGGAGAGATGAGTTTGTTCTGCTTCAAGATGATTTTCATGGTACCTTCTGCAGACAACACATGTTTTAATTGCATCCTTCTCCTTCCTCCAAGGATCCAATATTTCTGTCCGAGTCCGCTGAGCAGAATCTGGGTTCCAGCATGACATAATTATTTGTACTTCTCCCTAACGAGAGCGTGAACTGTTGTATGCTTCGCAGAAAGGATAGCAGGACAACGAAAAGCATAATCATCTTGGCGCGATATAATTTTTGTTTTCAGTCTCATCATCCATGAAAACACATAGGGAGCTGAATCGTTCATCCTTTTCACTAACAAAACACTCCTTTTGTATGAACTTCATCAAGACTTTTTCTGCTCCTGTAGTTTCTTCAGTGGATAGTTCGGCAGTTCTTCTCATATTATTTTTCTGTCGACGATTATACAGAAACCTCAAGATCCATCCCATCATACGAACTGTTCTACGGAAACTTGAGAAATAATCAAGGTGCCATTCTTGGGTATTGGACTTGTCTTCTAACACTGTCATTCTGTTGACTCTTTTTTCTTTCTTGGAAGACTTCAGCATCGTTTGTTGCAATTTCTGGGCTAGGCCATTGTGCAGTGGATTGTTTTAGCTATTTTGGCCCTTCCCACCATCTCTGCTGAAGGAACTGTTTTGTACTACATCCCCTTGATGCCAGGTCAGCTTTCCTGGTTTCTGGAACATGCCGCCACTGTTCTGTTTTGGACAGTCTTCGAATTTCTTGTACTCTGTTCCACACGAAGGTCCCCCAAGGTTCGTCTAACTTGATTCAGGACAACACTGTCGACGAGTCACTCCAATAATAAGTAACGATTACTTTTGCAGTTAATGTTGGCAGTACTGACGTCACTAGTCGAACCCCTATTGTAGCTGCTAATAATTCCAGGCGTGGTATGGTGATACCCTTCTTGGATGCTACTCTTGTCTTGGCTTGTACAAATCGTAGCTCTATATTGTCAATCCTCTGTATTCGCAAGGATATTACTGCAGCATACACAGTTTGACTGGAGTCGCAGAAAACATGACGAGTTATATCTTCAACCGACTGGACACTACCGATCAAATATCCAGGAATCTTAATCTCAGACAGCGGAGGTAGTTCTGCCAACCACTTCATGAATCTACTCTTTGTTGTTTCATCTATTTCGGTTCCCAACTCAACTCAGTGGCCCATAGTTCTTGACAGATTAATTTTGGACACAGAAATACCGGGCATGAGAAGCCAATATGGTCAAACACCTGATGTGTAACTCCCATATAGCACTTTTTGTGATTCCATCATATTTGAAATCGTTAACATGAGAGATTCAGTTCAATGAGCCCTAGCATATGAGTAAGATTTTCAGCTGTACCATCCTGAGAATACACCCACCCTCGGAGATTGAAAGATGCCTTATCCATTATTAAGCTTGCCTCTCGCATGAATGAAGGTAATTTCTGTTGTTAATACCAATAGCGCAGTTATCCACATAAAAACATCCTTCCAATCTTTCTATTGTTCAAGTGGAGTTTGATGGTTGCTGACAATAGGAACGGAGAACATGCAAGGCCAAAGACAACTCTATTGTGATGGAACACATATCTTCCTTGTACTTTCCTCCTCCCACCAAAGGAATCTCAGAAAATCACGGTCTCTAGGGTGAACACTTATTTGAAGAAATGCCTTTTCTACATCTAAAGTTACACCAATCTCGTTTTCTCGGAACTTCAATAGTGAACTAGGGATCAACTCTATACGGTTAGGCCCTTTCTTAATACAGTCGTTTAGAGATGGAGCGTTATTCTGCTTCGCCGAGGCATAAAAAACAGGCCTTATCTTTGTGGTGCTGTTTTCTTTGAAGACAGGTCGGTGAGGTAGATAGTGTCCACCATTCTTCAGTTCTTCTTCAGGTACCCTCTCGATGATTCCTTGCTCCAACCTTAGCCTCCAATAATAAAAAGCCTGCCAAATAGCCTCTGGGAGCTGTCCGCCCTGCAGATGCTATGTTTGCCGCTAGAGGCGCTGCACACCCCCCAACATGATCAGTTCAGTTGGCGGTATTTATACACATTGTGTACGCACGAATCAAGTTATGTTAGTGAAATAAGGCCATTGTATTACGATGGTATACTGTTGCGTGGCGTTTTGTAAACAAGGCTCTAGAAATAATGTTCCTGGAACTAGTTTTCCTGAATTTCCTAGTCCAGAGCCAACTGGGAAATTATGGATTAAACCAATAAGACAAGGTATGAAGCCTATGCTGACCATGCGACTGAAAATTAGGTGATCTTGTATTATTGCTCCAGTTCTGATGATGATACCTGACCACCTCGAAGTGTAGTGGCTGGCATTCTTGGTTGTCGCTCCCAGAGATCCATGTGAGAATACAGACTCTGCTACGAAATTTAATTCTGGACTGAGGGCTGAAATGAGGTACTCTCAGCTTCATGAGGTAAAACTGAGAAGAGGTGGGTTAGATTCCCATCTCATCCTTTGTGGACGGGTTTTCCTGTAGTTTCCCACTTCTACTCCAGGCAAATGCCAGGATGGTTCCTAACTTAAGGTCACCTTCCAAATCATCACCGGAATAACAAATGCACACGCTGCAATGACACAGGGTAGCAGACATGGGGCTAAATGACCAAATTTCTTTAACGAGAGCTGCAATGGTCTATATTGGAGGGTATTTGATACGACCTGTCGAGTCCGCCTCGTTGCGTAGTGGCTAGCATTCTTGCCTGTCACTGCAGAGGCCCGAGTTCGATTCCTGGTTCTGAGGGCTGGAACGGGGTACACTCAGCCTCATTAGGCAAACCTAAGAAGAGGCGGGTTCGATTCCTACCTCAGCTATTCCGGAAGTGTTTCCCACTTCTATGCCAGGCAAATGCCAGGATGGTACCGGTACCTAACGGCCGCTTCCTACCCAAATTTTACTTCAATTACAAATATACACACTATTACAGACATTACAGTGATAAAGGTTATCAGACAAATTCTACACACACCCAAGAACACTGGGCTACAGGACCACGATGTTGCAACGCCCCTAATGAAACAACAACAATAACAACGAGCTGAAGACCATAGCCTACCTATATCATGTCAGGAGTGCTTGATGAAAATAGTAGTATCCCAAGTTAGTTATTGTTTTAAGGGATGCAACAGCGAGGTCAACTGCACCTCGATATCAAGAGTCCATCTCCAGTAATGTCACTACCGTAATTTAAAATTCAAAGACAGAGGGAGAGGTATCGTAAGCCAGGTTTTCTTTCCCTGGAAGAAGTAACGGACGAAATGATATCGGTTACGCTGAGCAGTCCAGGAATAGCGTAAACATTAACTAGAATACTGTTGCCACATGTTGCTAAAAATCATATTCTACAGTGTGGAGTAAGTGATCATCCTGAGGAACTGAGCAGGATAAAATTGCAAATGTTTCTGCCCCCATGTCACTAACTACACCAATTGACGCGAGACTATGACTTGAGAAGAAAAACAAATTATGAAAAGAAAGAAAGAATCACAAAAATTAATAAAAGTCGTTCCTTTTCACCGAAGCTCTATGGTACACTGGTAAAAATAGTCAGTGCAACCATCTACTGACAGTACGGTACCGTACCTTACTCTTGTAGGCCTACATACCAGACAGTTGTGCGTGCTATCTAATAAGGGAAATCCGCAGTTGAAACAAACTCATACTAGTAAAAGATGAACATTTTCGAATCGTTAACTGCAGAAAGGCAACAAGTCCACAAATCCTAATTTTACAGGAATGACAAAAAACTGTTTTGACACTTTATTTTCAAACTCAGGTTTTCCAATTTTTTGTAGTTATTCAACGGTTTGTATGAGCCTAAAAGAGATATACAAAAAAAAAAATCAATTTGTTTAAAAGGGTGTAGTAGCGGCTTCGGTGGCGTAGTCGGTAGCATGCTGAGCTTCTATGCCCAAGATAGCGGGTTCAAACCCGGCCGAAGCCGTCGGATTTTTTAAGAGCGTTAAAAATCCCTCAGTATGCCTTCCTTCGGAGGGGAAGTAAAGCCGGCGGTCCCATGTCATATATTTATGGCATGTTAAAGATCCTTCCACTAATTGCACCTGTGTGAAGCTAAATTGGATAGGTTATGAATGTAAACAACGCTCTTAGGTTTCTATGTTCGTTGCCAAGAGCCGACTGCGGCGGCATCTAGTAGCTCAGTCCTGAACTTGGCCTAGTAGTCGTTGACGGTGGCGATTGGCGGCAAAAGTAGGAACTATTTGAAAAATTCTTAGTTGCAGTACTTAAATTAACAAACAGATAACACACACTAATACAGTCATCACAATTAACACCGGTTATCAGACAGATTCTACACACACCCAAAGTACACGGGACTACATGACCGCGTTGTCGCAGCCCCTAAACTTAAGAACCAACCAACCAACCAAAAGGGTGTAGACCTTTTTTAAAAACATGGACATGATGCATTTTAGCGGTAAATGAGGTTTAAAAGTTAAGAAGATTGCTAAAATATTGGAAAAATGCTTTATTTATGCAACACTATTGTCATAATGCTATTTTGTTCTTTTAATATCATAACAACTGATACACAGTACTACTTAAGAGCTTCATTTATTCAGTTGGATGATCTTCTTGAATGGACACAGTAGTTACAGGCCATGACGTTATTTCATTCCAAAATGGGAGCTTTTCAACCGGAATATAAACCAAAGTTTTCTTTATATCCACAATTTTCGATTGGTTGATGGGGTACTACAGCTGAATAGGCTTTATTAGTTGGTAGTTCTAAGTCCCCCATAGTTTTTTGTAAGCGAAAACTGTCACTTGTCAATCCAGCAATATACATACTGCATTCAATCTCCCCTGGTTCATCAGAAGAAACTGACATTTCTTTATTTTGTTATGTTTTACTCCATTCCTCCCATTAGAGTCATTGCTTAAGCATGTTCTCTTGTAAAACTTGGGCCACCAAGCCCCACAGTCAATGAAATCTTCATATGACATTTTCTTCATAGTAAACTTTCCAGGAATTTTCGAGGAAGTGTCAATCAGTTCAATTACATCATCAGTTTCATAATATCTCCTACCTTTCTTAGTTTAGAACAGTAAACAATGCTTTTGACCTATTGTTTACGGCAGAATAGGAACAAGTCCCGGACGTGTTACCTATCTGCAGTAAAGACAAACTTTAAACTGTTGCCATACCTACAAAAATGATGCCAGATATTCCGTTTTAGCAGTAAACGGTGTGTCGACCCATTTAGAACTGATTTCTGCTGAAAAGTGACTTTGTGGACTTGTTGCCTTTCTGCGGTTAGCGATTCTCTTATATTTTACTTCATTCTACTCAACAATGTGTTTTCATGTACTGTAAATATATTGTATAGGTATATTTTTGCTGGTTTTAGGTTGCGATAGCAATGCTATTACATGTAAATGTTAGATGGGTACTCAGCGCTGCAGTGGTCAATACACGCACTGCTATGAGGACAGTGTTGATGCAGAGAACGCCACAATTGAGCAGGCTTTATATTATTGGAGGCTAAACTCGAACCAACTTCGTAATACTTCATCGTACTCTTGATAATGTTGTTCAGCTTTTAGTTTCTTTGTAGTGATCTCTAATCTGTGTTGAGCAATTTCTCTGTTGTCAGACAGTGGATTCGCAAGCTAGCAGCCGAACGAGAAGCAGCTCCTGCACCAAGCTCCAACCACGATTCAGAACTGATGAAATTGATGATCCATCTACCGTCGAGACTCTGATTCATCGATACCTACTTCCCTACCCAGCCATTAACAAATTCCTTTCCCGCCCTGCATATTCAAGCAACAATACCCTGTCCAAACAGTTACCCATTGTTGCCTACATTCAAGTCTCAAACCCACCCTCAGACCATTCCAAGTCAAGAAAATCCCATCTTCCTGAGTTGCCGCCAAGCAATACTCATTCCCCTCTTCCCCCTGCAGCCACATAATTAATTAATAATCATTAATTAATTATTAATTTAAACCAGCTCGTCAATTGTCGCTGCCCCTCTGCATAAAAACTGGAAACCTTTGACGACTGGTACTTTCTCTCTTGGGTGAAGCCGAAATCTACGTCCCCCTAGGTCTGCCAAGCATTTGACCAATCATTCACACTTCATTATCACACTCACTTAACGACTCACCACTTTCAAACATGAACACTTCCCGCAAACACAACCCTGAAGAGTACACTTGTGTCTCGGGACAGTCGGATGAGGAGCCAGAAAGATGCGCGCGCACCCGGCAGGGAGGAGTATTTGAATAGCGCAAGTTTTAAGAAATAAAATATGGAGGACGGTTGTCGTTTCGGGGTAACATTTACAGCCGATTTGCATTATTAACGCAAAGCGGTCGTGAAACTTGCTTTAAGTACATTTGAAAATATGCATTCCAATCAATATTCAAGATCTAACTGTAATAATTGAATATTTAACCATACGCACTATTAAGGACCATAACAATATGCGGTAAAGTCTGTCGGAAAAGTGTGCGAGTGGTATCGCGCTCGCTTGTTGTTTTGAAGATCCCGGGTTCAAGGCTACCCAAGGGTGGAAATTTTTACTTCTTTTTAATTATTTTATTATTTCCTCTTCACGTCGTACAACAATATTGCAACTTAGTTTTGTCTACATGATCTACGAGGACGATAGTAAACATGTTTTCTCTCATTTAAAATTCTATTTTCCCTAAATACTGTTTAAGACCATGGACGGATACTATTTAAATAGTTCAAAATTTATCCCAGAATAATAATATTAGCCTATGACACGTTCTGTATTTGGTTGGTTGGTTCCTAAGTTTAGGGGCTGTGACAACGCGGTTATGTAGCCCCGTGTACTTTGAGTGTGTGTAGAATCTGTCTGATAACCGGTGATAATTGTGATGGCTGTATTAATGTGTGTATCTGTTTTTTAACTCAAGTAAGGACTGCAACATTGAATTTTTCAAATAGTTCCTACTTTTGCCGCCAAACGCCACCGTCAACGACTACTAGGCCTAGTTCAGAACTTAGCTACTAGACGACACCAAAGTCGGCTCTTGGCAACGAACGTAGACACCTAAGAGCGTTGTTTACATTCCTAACCTATACAATTTAGCTTCACACAGGTGTAATTAGGGGAAGGTTCTTTAAGGGGACACTATAGGCTACCCCAAGAAAAAATTTTTGCTCCCAGTGATCCAAACTGCACCAAATTTTATTTCCATACGACCAACATCTTTCATAAAGCAAAAAGTGAAAAATTATTCCTTTCAGTTGATCAGTATGGGCAGAAATTACTAAAAGATAGTCTTTTCCTTAAAAAAAATGATAGGAACTATTTACCACTAACAATTACTGAAACTTTACAATCTTTTTACACTATGTACGCATTGCACAGACTAATAATTCTGTGCATGGGTTTGGAAAAATATGAAATAGTTCCTGAAATAAAAAATAGTTTCACAAAATTAATTTTTATTTCCAAAAATTAAAGTTAAACATTATTTAAAAATAAACGATAACTATTTTAACAAATATGGATGCACAGAATTATGGGAGATAGATATCTTCACATGCTACAAAAATATTATTGAGATTGTAAAGTTAAAAAAAAAAAAAGAATTGATTTACAAAAGAATTTTAAATGAGAGAAAACATGTTTACTATCGTCCTCGTAGATCATGTAGACAAAACTAAGTTGCAATATTGTTGTACGACGTGAGGAGGAAATAATAAAATAATTAAAAAGAAGTAAAAATTTCCGCCCTTGGGTAGCCTTGAACCCGGGATCTTCAAAACAACAAGCGAGCGCGATACCACTCGCACACTTTTCCGACAGACTTTACCGCATATTGTTATGGTCCTTAATAGTGCGTATGGTTAAATATTCAATTATTACAGTTAGATCTTGAATATTGATTGGAATGCATATTTTCAAATGTACTTAAAGCAAGTTTCACGACCGCTTTGCGTTAATAATGCAAATCGACTGTAAATGTTACCCCGAAACGACAACCGTCCTCCATATTTTATTTCTTAAAACTTGCGCTATTCAAATGCTCCTCCCTGCCGGGTGCGCGCGCATCTTTCTGGCTCCTCATCCGACTGTCCCGAGACACAAGTGAAGAGTACGATCCAGCGGATCCCGGCTGGGATACCTTCTGGGACACACCTACAACCACTAGATCATCCACTAGGACATCTACTCGTAAGAACTGGATGCACGAGATAGATACGTCAGCGAATCTGTATGCTGTCAATCCTAAAATGGACCCTCCCCACTGGACCTCTATGCTTATGATTCACCCGCCCAAAAACATTCATCCACAAACTCTTAGACATGCCATCTGCCAAATACTTGCGCCCCATTTTAGGGTTATTTCATGCATAGAGGAAACACATCAACACTACATCACAATCATCCCAACAAATGAGCGATACTTCCATACCCTAAGTTTAGCTCTTCTGCAGCACCCAGCCGTTCCCCAGCATTTTCGGGTGTGCCCCTACCCTACCGATTCACAAAATAAGCACACTCAAACTGAAATCCAGGAGATCAGTGGGGTGCAATTTAACCAAACCATTCCAATTCCACCTCCCATGCCTAAATATCCTTCATCCAAGCAGACCCAAACAACTCACTCTCTATCCATAGCTCCAGTACAAACGATCTCCGTTACCCCAGTTAAAATCACTATTGACAAACCTAAACTCACTCCCCATACCGAAACTGCCTCTCCCACTAGCCACCCCATCTCTCACGCCACCGACCCTGAGCCAGATAGCCCTATCATATCCGCAAATCCTACAGAACACCAGCCTTCCTCATCAGAACAAGCGTCGCGTAAACTCAAATCCCGCAAGAACCCTAACACAGCAACTAGGGCGCTGCGACGCCGCCCACCGATCACACAACATTCCTCACTCATATTCCAGTGCTACAAATGTCTGCGCTTGAACCACGACGCCGCGAATTGCAGGCATGCTACCCGCTGTAATAGGTGTGGCGGTAATCATCGTCACACAGATTGCAAGGTGCATAAGGACAGCCCCACGTGTGTAAACTGTGGGGGCAATCACGCGGCAAGTTATGGAGGCTGTCAATATATAAAAGACGCCATCAAGCAAAGACAGAGAGCACTAACCAGGCATCGAACCAGTCCCAATATACCGTCGCTACTCTCACTAAAAACAGTCCCCCCTCCAGTCCAACCTGCCACTACACTCTCACAACATACTAATTCAGCCCTTACACAGCTACTACAGCTCCTCTCCCAACTCTCAGCCATCTCACTTACATAGACACTCAGCCCAAACCGAACACAGGACTCTGGGATCGCTAGGCGCCTGCCTGGGGACTGGGCCCGAACCCGGTCGCCTGGGATGGAGCTTAGCGGACCGGAAAACACAATACAAACCGGACATTTACATACCACAGTTAACAATAAACTAAAAACATATTCCCACAACCCAAAATCACTCTCAAAACAATATCACAGGTTACAAGTACACTCAAAGGCTATCTGACAGTTTCCGCAGTCGAACACAGGACCTGTCGGCTCGTGGCGGGCCTGCCTGGGGATTAGGCGAAAGCCTATCCATCGGGGTGGCGCGCCGCCGGCTGGCGGGTCATTCTCTAGTTCACACACAACCTAATATATTTTTTCCCAAACCCAAAATTAAATTATTAACTTCGTTTATGCTTGAATTTTAACTTTTAATACGTTTCAGAAACACAAAATTTACATATTCACTTAAAAACAGCTCAGAGACTGCGGAACTCGGATAGCCAATCACAGGCCAGGATTACAACGTCCGACTAACTTTTTCAACCAAATATCAATATATCCGAACAAAACCTACTCTACATTACAGCCACACTTCCAAAATACACTTTTCGATCAAAAATAAAATTTTTATAATCAGGAACACCCTAAAACGGACCAAAACCAATCCACCAATCACAGCACAGTACAGACGCCCGCTCAGCCGGCATATTCGAATACAGCCAATCACAGCACAGTAAACTCACAGCCCTTACAAATCGTTCATAAAATCATTAATTCATCATTATTCCCAAATAGCGAGGCTTATATATTATTATTATTTTATTTTTAAACAAATTAACCTACTACAGGTCTTTTCAACAATTTCATACTATCAAACGCCAACCCACTAGAGGTCTGTCTTCCTTCCTTAAGATAAAACGTAACTTTTCAAATCATTTGATTATTATTATTATCATCAATAAGCTGAGGCTGCTGCAACGCCGGCCATGGCGCGCGTTTTTACATATAAAGCCAGAACACCAGGCTAGTACTGTAACTAAAGAGCTCGACTGCTATGACAACTGTTTATTCCCCGTAACAAAATTAAATTAACAAATCTTTTATTTTATTCCACCTTATACCAAACAATTTCTTTTTAAACCATCCCAATCTTATACACTCGCCGCCGGAGCGATTGTCGGCCGCTTCGCGGCCGACACATCGCTTGCGGCGGTAAAACTATATTTTTAAATTTAAACAATCTTCAACTCATAAATTAAATTCAAAATTACGTCCCTAAAATAAAATACACCAGGAAGAGTAGCGCATAGACGCAACGGTACCTGGTCCCCTAGCGCCGCTGGCCTGCTCGCTTCGCTCACAGTCAGCGGCTTCAAAACCGATTAGCAGCAGCTCTGTTGTCAGGGAGTGGTGGATGTTGTTCACTCCAAGGCAGACACACTTCATATCTGTTATCTTCATTCAGACCTGCAGTCTCAAGGAAGTTATTTCTAACACGCTCATTCCTCTCGACGGTAGATTCTTTCTCAACAGGGTCAGTAATTCCAAGAATTTTTAGTCCCAGAGATCAGAAATTTTTATATGTAGGGAAAACAATGATGACACTAACAATGATGCTGAATCCCTTTGGGCTTTGTTACCAATGATTTTTCCACATTAGTGTCCACCCTAGGAAAGTCTCCACCAAAACTAGGCCACATTTTAGTTGATGTTTCCTCCCAGTGAGCAGTTCAGCCGCCTTATCTGGCCCAATCAGAATCTGCGCAGGCCCTCGCTCTCGTACATAAGTTAAAACATATTTTCAGATCCCTTATCTCCTCACTCCAAGAACAATTCCCATTGTATGGGACATCTTCACAAATGATCTCTTGGCTTAAAACTTCCAGCTTCTTGGAATAGTTTCCCTCCAATCACTTTAAACTTATTTTGTAACAGTCGTGTTTTGCTTCTCGAGAACGTACTCCACCAAACAAGGAATGTATTAAAGTTTCTTTCCTGATTGACTGATACCCCGTTTCTTCAGCTAGGTCACGCGCAGTGTAGGATTTAGTTGACCCAGTATCGATATCAGCTCGTACAGTTTTTAGCCTACTTTCGATTTTTGCAAAAAATGAAAGTAGACTTATGAGATCAACACAGGGCGAAAAAAGTGTGTGTCTGTGTGTGTGTATGTGAGTCTGTGTGTGTGTCTGAGTGTGTGTGAGTGTGTGTACTCTGAATGTCTGTCCCCCCCTATCAATTCGAACACGGTGAATGCGAATTGAACGAAATTTGGTACAAAGGTAGCACTAGCAAAGGACACCTCAGTGTCATGTTTTATATCGCCGCCATCTTGACGGAAACGTAATGGCGGCCTCACAAATGTTCAAAGCTTAAATCAAATTACGACTAACCTAATCATCCGATCTCTACCAAATTTTGCAACAACATACCTTTATGGGGGGAGCATCCTTTGACCAAACCAATAGGTCATCAGCGTAATAGTTTACGGATGGCGGCCATCTTTGAGTGAAAATCGATTCCCCCTATTAATTCGAACACGGTGCAACCGAATGGAACGAAATTTGGTACGGAAGTAGTACTAACGAAAGGCACCTCAGTGTCATGTTTTATATCGCCGCCATCTTGACGGAAACGTAATGGCGGCCACACAAATGTTCAAAGCTTAAATCAAATTACGACTAACCTAATCATCCGATCTCTACCAAATTTTGCAACAACATACCTTTATGGGGGGAGCATCCTTTGACCAAACTAATAGGTCATCAGAGTAATAGTTTGCGGATGGCGGCCATCTTTGTGTGAAAATTGATTCCCCCTATTAATTCGAACACGGTGCAACCGAATGGAACGAAATTTGGTACAGAGGTAGTACTAACAAAAGGCACCTCAGTGTCATGTTTTATATCGCCGCCATCTTGACGGAAACGTAATGGCGGCCACACAAATGTTCAAAGCTTAAATCAAATTACGATTAACCTAATCATCCGATCTCTACCAAATTTTGCAACAACATACCCTTATAGAGGAAGCATCCTTTGACCAAATGAATAGGTCATTAGCCTAATAGTTTGCGAATGGCGGCCATCTTTGTGTGAAAATCAATTCCCCCTATTAATTCAAACACGGTGAAACCGAATGGAACGAAATTTGGTACAGAGGTAGCACTAGCAAAGGGCATCTCAGTGTCATGTTTTATATCGCCGCCATATTGACAGAAACGTAATGGCGGCCACACAAATGTTCAAAGCTTAAATCAAATTACGACTAACATAACCATTCGATCTCTACCAAACTTTGCAACAACATACCTTTTTGGAGGGAGCATCCTTTGACCAATCTAATAGGTTATTAGCCTAATAGTTTGCGGGTGGCGGCCATCTTTATGTCAAAATTGATTACCCCTATTAATTCGAACACGGAGGAACCTAATGGAACGAAATTTGGTACAGAGGTAGCACTAGCAAAGGGCACCTCAGTGTCATGTTTTATATCGCCGCCGTCTTGACTGAAACGTAATGGCGGCCACACGAATGTTCAAAGCTTAAATCAAATTACGAATAACCTAATCATCCGATCTCAACCAAATTTTGCAACTACATACCTTTATGGAGGGAGCATCCTTTGACCAATCTAATAGGTCATTCGCCTAATAGTTTGCGGATGGCGGCCATCTTTGTGTCAGAATCGATTCCCCCTATTAATTCAAACACGGTGAAACAGAATGGAACGAAATTTGGTACAGAGATAGCACTAGCAAAGGGCATCTCAGTGTCATGATTAATATCGCCGCCATATTTACAAAAACGTAATAGCGGCCACACAAATGTTTAAAGCTTAAATCAAATTACGACTAACATAACCATTCGATCTCTACCAAACTTTGCAACAACATACCTTTATGGAGGGAGCATCCTTTGACCAATCTAATAGGTCATTAGCCCAATAGTTTGCGGATGGCGGCCATCTTTATGTCAAAATTGATTCCCCCTATTAATTCGAACACGGTGGAACCGAATGAACGAAATTTGGTACAGAGGTAGCACTAGCAAGAGGCACCTCAGTGTCATGTTTTATATCACCGCTATCTTGACGGAAACGTAATCGCGGCCTCCCAAATGTTAAAAGCTAAAATGTAATCACGACCAACCTAATAATCTAGTCTCTACCAAATTTTGCAACACCATATCTTTATGTGGGAAACATATTCTGACCAAACTGCAAGAACATCAGCCCAATAGTTTGCAGATGGTGGCCAAGTATGTGTGCAAATCGATTCCCCCTATCAATTCAAACACGGCGAAACCGAATTGAACGAAATTTGGTACAGAGGTAGCACTAGCAAAGGGCACCTCATATTCATGTTTAATATCCCTATAGCACGTTGTATTTCAACAAGCTACTACAACCAACATTCAATCATACTCCTTGAAAAGGACAAAGAGTTATAACAATACCCATGCATTTAGGAGAAAGTAGGCTATATGTTCTTTACTGAACATCTTGTTTGTTTACCCTTTCCTTTAACGACAACTGCCAGGGTTTGCAAATAGCCTACACCTCAGGAGAACAAGACACATTAGCTAAAGCCTTATCTACCTTATTGCCATCCTGGTGAACAAAATTCCTGTCTCCCTCGTAATTCTGTTTGGACACACTTTCATTTTCTTTGTCACGGAGCTTATAACACATTAATATCACATGTTTTCCACCAAAACAATGCACCTGACAATCGATTTACAATCTCTACTTGCATGGTCTTTCTTTAAACAATTGAAGCAACAGTGTTTATCAGTCAAGATTTTCCTTTTCTCCCCTACAGTAATTTTTTGAGCTTTATTGCACTCTGGACTCGAATGAGGTTTAAGACAAAAAACACACTCTTGTATCTTAGAAACGTCAGCAAACAAAGCAGAAGCAGTAGGTATATTTGATTCAATGCCATCCCTTGGTTTCTTGTCTCCCTTTATCTTAGATCCTTGGGATGTGCTGTAATATTTCAGCCCCACTTGGGCGACCAATTGTAATAATTCCATCCTCTCAATACTTCTATATGTACGGGGTGCGTGGGGGTTAAACAACTGTACGATAATACCAACAGCAATAGACATTCTCACCTAACTACTCCTTAGTGACCTAATAAATAAAACCCTTCAGCTTCTGGTAAAATCGATAATATATTGTTATACCAGACATAAAACACACATTTCGCAGGATCCTCCTCGTACAGAATAATAACACTCCCTATCGTATTTACACAGATACACATGACATGATATAGATGACCCTCAGGAATAAAATTGACCGGTACTTACAGATGTTGGCTTCAGCAGTGGTGACTAATTCTGGGGTTATTGCTCCCAAAAGAATTAGTCCTATTACTCGCAGCACAATTAACTTTGTTTCACACGCCGTTTCTACTGTGATGATGAATATTATGTTCGTTACTTTTGTAACTAGCATCCAACGATTTAATTTGCGTCGTGGATCTAGTCTCATACAAATGCTTGGAATCCGTTTTGGATCGTCGCATTAACTCCGCTTGTGAGTTTAATAATGCTTGGCATATTTGACCAGCATTCCTGTACGAATAAATTGCCGCTATAGTTGAAATGCAGATTTACAGATTCCAATAATTTGTGCTGTTCGAATCAAGTAATCTTGGCGATATACTTAAGACTAGGCTCATCATTCAATCAAGAACTTATAGCCAGCATCATGGTTATTGTATCAAACATGACTAGTGTTATACTGTAATGTCTCTTCCTCAACACACAAAACCAAAAGACAACTACTGACTAATACATACCTGTCAACCTTCGGATGTCAAAAATAGGAAGATTTTTTAAATTATAGATTTCATCATGCGCAGTGAAAGCCTCCGTGGCTTAGGCGGCAGCATGCCGGCCTCTCACCGCTGGGTCCGTGGTTCAAATCCCGGTCACTCCATGTGAGATCTGTGCTGGACAAAACGGAGGCAGACAGGTTTTTCTCCGGGTACTCCGGTTTTCCTTGTCACAATTACATTCCAGCAACACTCTCCACTATCATTTCATTTGTCATTCATTTAATCATTGCCCCAGAGGAGTGCGTCAGGCCTCGGCAGCCGGCACAGTTCATATCCTCGCCGCTAGATGGTGGCTTCATTCATTCCATTCCTGACCCGGTCGGAGACTGGAAGCAGGCTGTGGATTTTCATTTTCATCATGCGCAGTATACCGTGGCGAGGGCGAATGCGGGTACACGAAAGACCTGAGTGTCTTTATTGGCAAAGTATGAATTCAGCATAAAATTCACAAAAATGTAAACAATCATCAATCATCGAGTAGTATGTTTGGCCAATATTAAAACGTAAGAGAACAATGTGCGTTTAAAGAAAATGCATACAATCATTCGTATGGATTTCACGTCGAATTCGCTACCACATATTCATTCTACTTTAGATTCCGCCATGGTCCGTATTGACAAGAGATTATAAACCAATGTAAGACAATATATTTCCGTCAATCAATACCAAACGGAAATATATTGTACTATATTGGTTTATTACCACATATTCACGTAGGCTTGACGACTGTTTGTCCGTAATATACCACCAATCAGTATGCTGTACGGCGATCAGCTGACTCACCATTCCGAAATCGCAGCTATGGAGCTCACAGCCAAACGAGGAACTTACAGAAACTTGCACAAAAAAACAAGGTTACGCAAATCACAAAAGAAATTACGACTTACGAGAGAATCTCCTTGAGCAGGGTGTCTACTGTAAGGATGAAGTAAAAATTAGTTACTTTTTAGCTACCTTTTAGTTAATTTTAGTTACCTTTGAATTCAAGATACGTCTGCGGTCTGCATGTAAAGGGGCTTATCACGAGGTGAAGAAAAACAACAATGAACTGTGTTTAAAGCGGTAAATACAATTCACTTAGGGAGTTATAAAAAATTTAAAAATAATAAGTAACTACTTGATGTGTATTATCAAATGAGTTGTTTCAGATAATGTCGTCTTGTGCACAAGGCGTTTTTATAATTGCCAAGAGGTTGCTCTGCTCTTGACCGTTTGGCGTGATTTCCTTTGTCACCGCGGTAGATCACGAAGAAATTTATGGGACGTTACGTGATTGTAACCGAATTCTGTCTTCGCAATCAGGTACGGAGAAATTTTGAGATGTTACACGATCGGCGCTGGTCTCACCCGTTTGTCGAGATTCCCGTAGTTTTCGCGATAGAACACGGATAAATATCGCGATTTAGATAATCGGTGTCACTTTTAGTCGTTCGACGAGATTTCCATTGTCCTTGAGGTCGGGCACGAGAAAATATAGCATTATTACGCAATCGGCGGCACTTGCTGTCCGTTTGACAATAATCCAGTTGTCCTCGTCATTGAATGCGGATAAATATCGCGATGTACCGCAAACGCTGCCGCTCTCGGCAGTTTTACGAGATTCACGTTGTCCTCGCGATATTGTGCATACCGCGCCGCACCCGGCCGTTGAACGATTGTCTATTCGTCCTGACAGAATGGAGGAGGCAAGCTCAAGGTTGGACATGGTTAAAATTCACGAGTAGTTATGGACAAGTTGTATGGCCGGCGCCGTGATTCCCGCTGTCCCTATGCTGTGGTTGGGAGCTCATCAGTTCAGGGTGGATCACGAGGAGAAATAAGTATCGCGACGCTACGTAGGCTGTCATATCTAAGTGGGTTAATGCACTTCTCGCTCCCCGTACGCTTTTGAGTATACGGACATGGGAAAAGTAGCGAGTAGGTTTCGGAATGTTCCGTGATTGGTGCCCGATCACCTTTGGCGGGATTCCCGCAGTCCTCGTGGTCACAAGTTCACGCTAGGGTACGGGTTTTATGATTTTACGTAACTGACGTCGATTTCGGTCCATTTGACGAGATTCCCGCAGACAAGTCGTGCGGTCAGCCGACCGTCTTGAGTATGAATGTTCGAAGTATATATCAAATATTAAGAATTATTCTGAAAGGATTGCACGAATAATACGACTAGAGGACACTTTTTCTTTCGAATGCGAATCACGAATTATACAAGTTTTCGAAATAACCAGTTAGATTATAATATATCCGATGGAACCAAAGTTCGAAGGAAAAATCGACATATAACGGAATTTCGAATTAACCATACTGGATGTCGCAAATTTACGAGACAGATTTTTAAAATAAGTTTTAGCCCAGGAAGCTTCTTCATAATTCTTTTTCGAAACGGTAATATTTCGCAAGATTGCGACATTAAATTATTTTTCGTTATTTCTGGACTTCAATTTGACAGTCTCCAAATAAATGCGAGGTTTCTGATTAGTTTCAGAAGTTTTCGCGAATAAACGTCTCGCGTTTCACACAAAACTAAAACGTCTTCTTGATGCCGAAAATATACGCTGAACGATGTATACCACTCAACGTATCCTCAGTATGCATTTCCTTGATCTCAGGCACGGGGAAATATAGCTTATGCAAACGGCGCCGCTTGCGTGAAACTCGCTCCATCGCAATCTCTGAGCCTACAGGCGCGAGTTTAAACGATTCAATCCGCCTTCAAAAAATTTTCGTTACCCGAATGTAAAATTCGTTACTTTCGTTACCCATTTGTAAAATTCATTACTTTTTCGTTACCGGTAGACACCCTGTTGAGAATGGAAATTATTTGCAGTTCCTTTTTCTTTTACAATATATCACTGGGGCCCGAAATTCGGAAGAAATAATAGTAATTAAGAAGATCGGAAGACGAGGTGAAAATTCAGAAAGTTTCCGAATAAATCGGAAGGGTTGGCAGGTATGCTAATACTTTCCGCTCACCCGCGGTCTGAAAACTGAGTCGACCGCACCGTGGTCCAAAAATGAGTCTACATCCTCCCGCGGAGTTCCAAAATTGAGTCCACACAGCACCGCGGTCCTAAAATGAGTGTCCTCACTAGCTTCCACAAAATCTAAGTACCCGTCATCATCCCCCTCCACAATCACTGGTTTACCTGGGTTGATCCATGGACTCCAACTAACCCCAATGCCCGATTCTCAATATCACCAAATATGGAACACAGTCCATCGTCCTCGCTCATACATAGATGCCAAGTCTCGCCCCTGACTCACCCTAACTGGCGCTCGGGTTTTACCCAGGGTTAGAGCACCAACTCCTATTTCCTCCTACATGTACATTTTCCAGTTACAAAACTTATACACTATCTCAATGTTAAAATATTCCAACTTCCCTAGATTTGGATCCTGCTAAAATACAATACTTAAAAGCTAAACAAATTACTTGTAAATCAAGCACGTCAAATATACATTCTGATAGATAATTATAAGACATAAAAAGACCTCAAATAAAAATATACACATCACATTAATAAAATCCGTAACTCCCCAGAACACGGGTTCAGTCTCTTTGTAACTTGGGATGGTTACAGTGCTAATACTAAACCCTTTCATAGTCAATGAAATTCTTTCTTCACTTACTACTTCATTTTGAAGAAAAGCCATGAGCTACTGCAAACGATCTTTGGACACGGAATCACACATGAAGGAAGTATTCCTCTGCCATGCACTTAATAGGTCTTCTAGCAAAGATGATTCAATTAGGGGGGATACAACATTTCTCTGCAGTAAGTCCTAAACTTCCCAGGGTGCGACTATTTTATCATACAGGCTACTCAGTGTTGGCCTTTCTTTGGAATTGACTACGTTCGTCAATACTAGTTTGAGCATTTCACGAACATAAACTTCCACCTTCAAGTCCTCTCTACCGAATAGAGCTTGAAGACTCTATAGCTTTGTCATAATTCTCGGCAGTTGGTGGAAAACTAGTAACTAATTCATATGCTCTGGAACCTTCTGTCATAGCCTGAATTAAATATTGAAATTTATCTTCCTTCTCAATGTCCTCAGTCTCGTGAATTTTACGGAACTGGCTCCAAAACTATAACCAATTATTTCACCAGAAAACTTCTTAAATTCTATTCTTAGAAGTCATATTTCTTTTTATCACAAACTTTGTCGTTCACTACACTTTGTGGAGGGGGTAATGGAAGCAACGGGATTCATAAAGGTGGTGTTGCTTTTGCCCTACAGCTAAGGAATTTGGGTTTGTAATCATCAGCTGATTCACCTTCAGTTTCTATTTCGTCATCACACTTGTCGTCTATCATCTGTTGAAATATTAAGCCATCTAAATTAGAGATAACATCATACTTTTCTTGAAGGATTTCAAGGCACTTGGGACTTTTCCCGTTTCAGTTTCATCGTCTTCTAACGATGCCATTAGTTGTTTGTGTGTGTAAATAACCGCCGCTTTACGGTTCTCTCTTTCGCGAGTCTTTCCATCTTCTTTCTTCACGGGAGACTTTTACTCTGAACGATTCCTGTCACGGTAGCCATATGTTGTTAGGTTCACTTCTAATAAATCACACAGACTCCTCCAGAATACATATTTTATTATTGTTGTGGGAAGGTTCACAATTCATACGATACATGCCATTGTTTCTTGACACTGATCCTCACTGATACCAAAGAAAATGTGAAAGATTCTGCACCTCCCACCACTACCAACTCTTGTGCTTGCTGCCAACTCAACAGTGCTAATACATTACTCTCCTGTTAAGCTTATGAATGCCTTAAAACTATTCACATAACACTAAATTGAAATACCCAACTGACCAAACACAAAGCTCATGTCACAATGATTCACTGATGCACAGCGCAGACCGTACAGATATCACCGGGAAAATGGATTGCATCACACCGCTGACAAACTGTAGTTCATGCATCTACCACCGGCAAGGATTCATAAAATGGGTAATAGATTACTAGGGGCCGTATTTTTTAGTAATAGCGATACGCGCAAACTTTATTAATATCTTCTTTCTTGACTATATATGACCTTGTAGGTACTTAAAGTAGCATATTTTAGCAAAATATCACGAAATCTGATTGTGCAAATTGCACAAATAATCATGAAATATACTCCACTTGGTCCAAAAAGGCTAAATATTATCGAAAAAGCTCTCCAACACACGTTTAAATGCGTCTGAGGAATTGACCGTCCTGGTTTCCTACTCGTTTGATTGATGGTGCTGCACCGGAAGTATGTGTATTCAGTTCCGCAATCTCTAAAGCTATCAATGAAAATCAATATCTGCTATCAATTACATCAAATGGCGTTGTGGTCGTAGACACAGCAGTGCGAGTTCGTGACTGATAAAACTATCGGCAAACATCCAGTATTTAAGTATAAAAATGCCAAAAATTAAAGTCACAACAGTTTCCTCGAAGGCTGAGGAATACAACTGTGAGGGGTTCTATGTATTTGACGCTGCAAGAATGATTCTAATGTGTAAATACTGCAATGTTCGTATTCAGTGGGAACGAAAAGACACCTGCGATAAACAGTGTGGTGATTCAGAAACGCATAAAAAGAGGAAGAAAGAAGGAAATGAACATAATTCTACGCAGCAACTAACATTCGGCGATACTAGACACATCGCAAAGAAGTTGAAAAACCCCCTTAACACATACTTTGTTAGATTATCCCCATACTATAAGGAAGATTTCAGAAGAAACATCGATCATTGTGACAATTTATTTCGCGAAATACCCTCCGAAATAGCGTCAGTTTTAACACCGAAATCAACAGTTTTATTTCACCAAAAAATATAAGGCCCTTATACATTACTGTTATTTCCAATGTGTGTTTTTATTATTAATTTTACTACGGTATTATTCACCGTTAGACCAAAAGTTTTAGGAGGGCGCCTCGACAATAAGGGGTTGACCCTGATATATTGAACACTAAATAATTGCAGAAGTAGAGTTCCTTGCAATGTCGATGAAGGGTATTGACCCGTAATCAAGCGATATTAACTTACCTTTGTTACTCATTTTTTCATGTTTGTAAGGGCTTCTGCTATTAGACCCTTCCAAGTTGTTAATATCTAGTAATTAAAATGCATGGACATTAACCATTATGAAGATGGTATTAAATATTATCAGTGTTGACTGATATTAATCTCAAATTATATAAGCCGCCTTGTCAAACACTATAAAGTAGTTCTTACCATTTAAAAAATTGTTGTTTAACCTTCTGATTATTACATTTATACACATAACGACAGATGTTTTTCAGCAAGTCTATGTCCTGAAGCAAACTTTTCCATGTGCAAAATTTATTGAAGTGACATCTCGGGTGGATGTGGGGCAATGTTATTGAAATATCAATATCCAAGTATTTCACACATCCTATAATTATTTCTTCTTCTTCTGCGTGAATGGGTCTCCTAGGACCACGCGGAATTGACTCTTATTGGCCTTGATGCTTGTCCAATAACTCTTCACGAGCGAGTCTTCGTTGCTGCGACCAAACGAGTCTGGTAGGTCCTCTCTCTTCTCCCTCGAAACCCCGTGTATGAGTAATTTTCCTTATTTCCTCTCGATCCATGAGATTGGGAAAACCTAATTCAGCCATGTCCTTTTCCGCCTGTTTGTACCAATTGGACCTTGTTGCCTTTTTCTGCAAAAACTTATAGATTTAATGTGTTAACTTAGTTGGGTCCATTCTGTCCAAACGTCCCATGAATTGGATCCTTCTCATACGGATTGTGTCTGATTTTAGTAATTTTCAAATAGACGTCAGCATTAGGTTTAGGAAGGTGAATTCTATCTTTGATTCTTGGTCCCAAAATTTTTCGCATGATTTTGCGTTCCTTAATCTCCAATTGATTTCTCAGTATTTAATGTTTTAGATAAAGGGCATAAAGGGCTGCAGGCAAGAATGTTGAATTTTATAATTCCAAGAGAGGCATTTTTTGTTACAAACTTGTTTTGTCAAATGGAAAGCAGTTTCCATTTTATGTAGTCTTGCTTTCTTTCCATTGCCAATTTCATTGATCCATTGACCTAAATACTTGAAGTCTTTCACCCGGGAATCCTTACAATTACCAACGGAGAGTGTATTCAGAGCTGTTTTAATATTCATCATAAATTTTGTTTTGTCAAAAGAAATCCGTAAGCCAATTTTGCTGCTTGTTCTTGGAGTACTTCAAGTTGTTTTTGGGCATCAGAAATGTTTGGAGCAATTAACGCCATGTCATCCGCAAATGCCAAACAGTCTAGTGTTATCCCTTCGATTTTTGGTCCTAGTCTATGGTATGGTGCACCAGCTCGTCTCCCTTCTTGGGACGACTTTTTCGAGCGCACAATTAAACAACAATGGAGATAAACCATCTCCTTGACGCACTCCTGTAGCAATTGTAAATTCTGCGCTCAGTCCTCCCATAAATTTAACCTTTGAACTTTTATTTAATTATTTTTTGCGACCTTTCATTTATTTAAATTAATGACTTTTTGTAAGGATATCCATTTTCTTTTTGGTTTCTGTTAATATAGTTTCTAAGATTTTTTCACGCTGACGAAGTTATCATTGATATAACGAAACATGTGTTAATTTAATTATCAAACTACTTTCTAGTGTTTGACAAGTCAGCTTTTATAATTTGAGATAATAATCTAGCAATTGCCGTTTCAAGCATAATATTCTTAACAATGCTCATCATTTTCAAACCTAAGCAGGGTCAGAGCAAATATGGCACCCCTCCACTCAACTGTCCACCATCCTTCCTTAACTGCTGAACTCCACTCCAGGTTCAGTTCTCTCACACTCTTTCACTAAGTCCACCCACCGTACTTTAGGTCTTCCTTGTCCTCTCTTTCCAACCATCCGCCTCTCCAGCACTTGTTTCGGCATTCTATCATCATTCATCATTTTCAGATGTCCATACCATCTCGAACTGCTCTGCTTCAGCTTATCTTTCAGCTTCTGTACATTCACTTCCCTTCTCACTCTCTCTTTTAGTCTTCCGTACCATACTCCTCAGGAATTTCATTCCTGTATCTTACTTTGATCTCTCCTGGTCATAGGCCAGGTTTCTGCTCCATATGTCATTATTGGTAATAGGTCTTTTACATCACTTCTTTAGCCATCAGTGATATGTCTATAGCAAATTAAACTCCGAACCCGATGATGGAAAACACTCCCACATTGTATTCATTTGAT
The DNA here is from genome assembly GCA_946902985.2 of Meconema thalassinum. NCBI lineage: Eukaryota > Metazoa > Arthropoda > Insecta > Orthoptera > Tettigoniidae > Meconema > Meconema thalassinum. The sequence continues at coordinate 174,163,189 of OX336393.1, read as the reverse complement.
CTCCATATCCAGTCTTGCATTAAAACAGCTATCAATACAAATACTATGTTCTCATACTGACTGATCTTATGGATGAGTTTGAAGAAAGATTTCAGAATTGTGAGGGCATTAAAAAAATATGTATATATATATATATATATCGTTTTCCTAGACTTTAGGATGAACCCAAGAAGTGTCCTATATTCAACTCTCAATTAGAGCATAGATCTCGTGTGCAAAACACGATTGATCCCTCCCGCTTCTCTTAGATGCTTCGCTTCTCTGCGAAATCGATAAAAAACATTGACCATTATAGGAAAATATGAGAATAAAATTATTATTTGTTGTTCAGAAGGGAAAGCCTCCGTGGCTTAGGCGGCAGCACGCCGGCCTCTCACCGCTGGGTCCATGGTTCAAATCCCGGTCACTCCATGTGAGATCTGTGCTGGACAAAACGGAGGCAGACAGGTTTTTCTCTGGGTACTCCGGTTTTCCCTGTCAACATTTCATTCCAGCAACACTCTCCACTATCATTTCATTTGTCATTCATTTAATCATTGCCCCCAGAGGAGTGCGCCAGGCCTCGGTAGCCGGCACAGTTCATATCCTCGCCGCTAGATGGGGGCTTCATTCATTCCATTCCTGATCCGGTCAGAGACTGGAAGCAGGCTGTGGATTTTCATTTCATTTATTGTTCAGAAGGATAGGTCATTTCTGTTATGTTTATACACAGTTCACCTGTCCACGATGTTATGATGATCAGTGATACGTATCATTCAGAGGACTTATGTGTTTCTGTATTTTAGATGTTAATTACTTTTAGCAATCAATTTGCATGGGTACTGGTTTTTATGCAGTAGATAGCTGGCGAGGTGTACAGTCCTGCACGATATTCCACGCGCTTGTCTCAGCAGTTTGGTGCCCGCTGTAGGAACAGGTCGCTCGCAGCGACCAAAATGTGGAGTTCTGTCTGGCATGGGTGATCTAGTGTGTTGTGCAAGTAATGTAATTAGCACAAAAAAATACCATATGCTCTAGTGTGTTTTACTTAAACAGGGTTGAGCATCATGTGACAGTGCAGTAGAAAAATATGGATAATAATGTAAAGAAGATGAATGGGTTGTCAAATGCACAAATTTCGATTTGGTCTTAGAAATACAATAATGCTAATTTTTCAACACCATGAAAGCTGCATTAACTGAACAGTGTTTGTTTCCTGCAGCAGGACTCCACTAAGATTGAGAACAAGAGTGGCTGTTTGTGCTGATGAAATGGCTGTGCTCTCAAACAAAAAAAAGCAAAGAAAGGTGCCAAAAGCCTGCGAAATATGAACATGGACACATTATGGTTCTGGGTATTTGTGAACAATGCCTATTGCTACCATATGGGACAGGTCTAATACGAGCTTTACAAATAACAATCACACTTTGAGAAATATTATAGTCTTTATTAGTCAATGATGGAATATCTCCCAATGGGTAGCAGGTCAGTTTCACAAGAACAAACTAGATGCATACCGGTATATTTCTCAGTACTGTATGCAATACAAAATTAGTTATTTTACAACAATAAACAGAAAATCACACTTGGGGACACTTCCCACCGAACACATGCACACAGGGGTATAGAAACGGGAATGAGCAAGATGGCAAATGCGGGGCTCTGAAAATAAAGCACGTTGTTCACAAATTGCTTTAGAGTGAATTTTTGACACACAATCAATAGGGATCAAAGTTTAATGGAACCACGATACTTTAAGGAGCAATAAATGCTGGTTAAGCAAGAGTGTTCTCAGAACTGCACAATTCAAATGAATCTAGGAAAATAGGCAAATACATAAAATGTTTCATAATATTGTATGCTTAATAAAAATAGAAGCTTTGGTCCTAATAAAATCAGAAGAATTATTTACAAGCAGAAGAAATGTACAAATGGTTAAAAGTAACAAGGTAAGTAAATTCAGGAAAGTACTGAGAGAAGAGGATGAAGGAATATATGTACTGTAATAATAAATAGAATATAGGCAGAGGAAAAATCAGACCTATGCTGATAAATTATCTGAGAACAGGATTTAGATAGCATGGCAATGCCATGAGTAGACAAATGACCTCAATATTTATGGATGTCCTTAATAAGGAACCTGGAGGAAGCCCAACTGGCAGCAGTGACCAGCTGGACTAAGAGAAATAGATGCATTCAAACTAAGAGAGCCACTTTCAAATGTAATGGAACAATGGATATGACGAAGAAGAAGAAGAAGAGTAGCAGCATTACTTAGATCTTAGTGGTTGTACACGATAATGATGATGGTCAATTTAAAATTTAAATTTTTGGCACACATTTCTCAAATAAGCATACAAAGTTTAAAAACCACAAGTTCACAATATGATATTTCACATTACAACAATTGTAGCTTCTATTTCAAATTAAAATTGTTATAAATCTTTATCTTACACATTTGTGTCACGAACTCACATTTCAATAGAGTACAAAAACTATATCAAATTATTGGGTAATCACGACCTATCAGTTTTTGACAGCTAACTCAAATGATTTAGTTCAAATCACCAATATCTTGGAAATTAAATTTCCACAGATCACTTAGTTATAAGACACAAGACTAAAAGCTTGCGAAAAAGAGAGAGAGAGAGAAAAAAAATCATTGTCCTTAAAGAAGAAAACGCTAAGACATTTTCAATTTCAGTGCAAGCTTTGAATCGAATAAATTCTTCGCCAAATTCTACACAGTGGTCTGAGAAATCTGCCATTTTTAGTGATACTGACGATCCAAAATGTCCTTGAGCTTCTTGAAGTCATGAAACAGACTTACTTCATTTAATTGTTGCATAATAATTTCCTGGAAAAACGTGAAGTTTGGATTCGTTTTATTGAGCAGTTCAGTAAAGAGAGTAGTCCAGAAGGTATCAGCTCTGCAACAGGAGAAAACAGTGATTTATCAAGCAATGACCATGAACACCACAAGGAACTTTTATACTGTACTAGTCGAGGATGGTAAACAAGTTTTACTAAACCATGAAAAGAAAAGCACACAACTCATTTTGAAGATTGTCAACACTGCCATCTGGCAGTAAAAATCAGAACTTCATAGATAAGGATACACCATTGTGGTTTCAAATCTTGGGACTTAGCTGAGACAATAAATTAAAATACACTCAGGAATTTCTAATATCATGGAGTAGCAAAGTTCCAGAAGTTTAACCTCAAGATCAGTGAGACTAGGACTGTCGTAATGGCAGTGAACAGAAATGCCCGTCCAACAAGCATCAAACTTGGTGACTACCAGCTGAAGAGTGTGGTAATTTCACATACCAGGGTAGTATAGTTTCCAAGGATAATCTAGCCAGGGGTGCGCCCCTTCTCTGGGGTGACAAGATCCCCAAAAAAGAGCAAAATTAACTATGTTCAACAGTTACTTTGTACCAATCTTGACATACTGTATGGTATCAAAACATGGACCCTCACAAAGCGAGACTCATCAAGACTTAAAGCATCAGAGAAGAAATTCCTGAGGTCCACCAACCAGAGAACCAAGATGGATAAGTTAAGGAGTGAAGTGGTAAGGAGGGAAGCTGGGATCAAGACATGTCTACTTGTCAGAGTCACCTCATCATGACTTCAGTAGTTTGGACACGTGATGAGAATGGAACCTACGAGGTCAGCAAGAATACAGCTAGAAGGATGGTAAACGAAGGGTGGGAAGACCAAGAACTCGTTGGGTGGACATAGTCAAGTCAGACTGTAACCTATTTTATTCGACATCTTGTATTCCATAGAGTATTGAACTGAAAAGTGCGTATCATGTGGATAAGCTACAGACATGGTATCTATGACTAGCAATATGGCAACTGTTGCTATGGGTTGAGTGGTGAGGGCAATTGGAACTACATTTGGATGGACACGGACGTGAGATGGAGAGCAAAGAGGAAGGTATATAGTTTATTCTGTGGCAGTAAGCAGCTTCAACAGAGGAGGATATTGAAAAGTTAATTGGCAAAAAAGCGGATTGGAAAAAAGCTGTATATATAAAAATATAAAATACGATTGGTTTGGAGCGAGACGTAAATGTTATACATGTTATGTTGTTGAAATATGCCCAAAAAAATAACAGACATAACAGGCAAATAAAAATACCTATTGTTTCGGAGAGAGGGCTTGGTTAACCTATATTTGTCAATCTATGAATAAACAAGGTAAGCCTAGTAAGCATGGAATATGATTTACCACAAGTTCAAAAATATTATTAGCATTTAATATAAACTCTTCCCGTCACTTTGCATGTGGTATTATCGGTCACATCACAATATATAATCACTTTCCTTTTATCTTTTGAATCCTAGTTGGTGAGATTTCACCCTACTACTCGAAGATAACGAGTCTTCTTGCTCTACCATTTTATAAATTGCTCACAGACTACTGGCGCCTGACGGGATATTTATTACATTCTGCATCCACGGTTTTTGGGTTATTTGCCGTTGGTTTGCCTATAACTTATATTGATATATATATAAGAAAACATTACAAGACATTGCAACCAAGGGAAGGACACTAGATTATGTCATAAAGAACAAGACGTACATGGACAGAGGAGAGTGGAAGAGGCTTGTCAACAGTACCCGGGAAACTGTAAATGGATGATGATAATGATGGGAGTAACCTAAATGCCATAAGCATGATCAGTGTAATTTTTATCCCAGGTGGCTTTGGTGGTGTAGTTGGTAACATGCTGAGCTTCTATGCCCAAGATCGCGGTCAAACCAGGCCGAAGCCGTTGGAATTTTTTAAGAGCGTTAAAAATCCCTCAGTTTGCCTTTCTTCGGAGAAGTTAAGTCATAGATTTATGGCATGTAAAAGAACCTTCCACTAACTAAAATTGTGTGAAGCTAAAATCTGTATGTTAGATTTGATTAACGCTATATTAGTTCCAACTTTCGCCGCCAGGTGCTGATTGCGATGGCATCTAGTAGCCAAGTTCACAGCTAGGTGTTGCATTTGGTAGCAAAAGTAGGAACTAAACTTGAAATTGATCATCTGCAGTTCTTACCTGAACCACAGATAACACACACTAACACAGCCATCACAATTAACACCGGTTATCAGACAGATTCTACACACTCCCTAAGTACAAGGAGCTACATGACTGCGTTGTCACAGCCCCTAAACTAAGGAAGCAACCATTCTTGATGCCCTGAATAAAGGTCTACGCACACCGGCGCGGGATTGACACGATACCCGCAGTCGCTGCGAAATCGTCTTTGTATTCTGACCAGCGCGGGAAACAGTTCCGAAATGAATTCGTCTGATGAAGTGCAACATAAGGAAAATATATACCAATTATCGGGAAGCTATCTCGCCTTGCTATTGCTATTAGATTTTTGGCTACTGGGGATTCTTTCTCGACAATTGGCCACAGTTTTCGTGTTGGATTCACAACTGTTGGAGCTATCGTGAGAGAGGTTTGCCAAGCTATCTGAGACACGATGCGATAGTGCTGTTTATATTTAGTTTTAGGGTCGTTCAGTTCGGTTTTCTTTAGGTTAATCACCACGTGACAAATGAACACAGAAACAAAGAGTGATATTATTTAAATTGATGCTAACCAGGTACTTGCAGTTCCTTTCCTATTTCGTCCCTGAGCTTATCTTTATTCCTTATATTTCTTAATCTTCATTACTCATGTTATTGATATAAGGCAGGATATTTCCTGACACACTCTATTAACAATTCCGTCGCCATTGCTAAATGGATGCGGGACGCGGGAAAACGCAGCAAGCTGCGTACTCCTGCAGTAAGGCAGCAAGCTGCGTACTCCTGCAGTAAGGCAGCAAGCTGCGTACTCCTGCAGTAACGCAGCAATCCCGCCATTTGTGCGGGATTGTGACGCAGCTGTCTGAGTGGATGCATATCCCGCCAAGTGCGCAAATATTCGCGACATTCCCGCTCCCGCATCCCGCACCGGTGTGCGCCGACCTTAAGCCTGCCAGTTTTGTAGCTATGATGTTGTGGAACTAAATTCGGTGTCGACTGAGCACCAAAATTTAGTGTTCTAGTTTGCGAATGGATTTTTGCATCGGTTATACAAAGACGGTGAAGAAACAGAATGTCCATAGCGGAGAAGACGAAAGAAAACATAATAACGCTCTGTGCGGAAATACAAAAACAAACAAAAACCACTATTTTTTTTCTCCTGTCAGGGTGGCCGAGAAATCCGGAGCGCCGGGTTCCCGAGTGCCGAGTTTGAGACTCTACTGTACTCTCCTCAAAAGTTAGGTAAGCTTGCCAATTTAATGACACATTACGTAACTCATACCATTAGATACAAGTTCTATGATTGCCGACACCCTCAACAATACTATGAGCAGATGGTCTCAGGCTGAGTCGTGCCACAGGATTGACATTAAGGCCATACCACAGGGTTCAACTAACATGTACATAATATAATAATAATGTTATTTACCTTAATACAGCCGAAATGAAACCATTTCTCACTTAGTGCAATTTTGCATACGTCCCCCTTAAATTGCATTTTGTGACAATTTTGATTCTAAATTACATTTTGTAAGTATTTTCTATCTAAATTGCATTTTGTAAATATTGTCAATTCAAATAAAAGTACAGTAAGCATGTAGTTAGTTTTAGTTGTAAGTAGGTAGTTAGTTTGTCTATTAGATATATGTCATTGTTCTATTATGCTGTGGTGTGTGAGTGTGTCTGGTAGCAGTTGCATTGTTTATTAGTTATAGTTCATTGTTTCAGTAGACTGTGTTGTGTGAGGGTGCATGTGAGTGTGCCTGTTGACAGAATGTTTTAGTGGTAGTATTTGTAGTTGGTGGAACTTATGTTTTTTGTTAGTAGAGTTTTGGTATTTAATTGTTAGTACGGTAGAAGGTTAGTATTTTTGTTAGTAGAATTGCTCTTTACTTATTCTGAAAGGGAGTAGCAGCCTTTCAGAATAAATCAATTCTTAACTAGTCTTATAGACGGTTAAGATATTGATAATATAAGCCAATAATGGCTACACTGCGTCCTGCTGCACGGCTGAAAGCAACGGGAAACTACAGCTGTATGCTATTCCCGAGGATATGCGCCTCTCTATGCATAATTACATGTGATGATGGCCTCCTCCCTTGTAAAATTTCAATCCGGAGGTAAACTAGTCCCCCGTTCGGATCTCCGGGTGGGGACTACTCGAGAGGGGGTTAACATCACAGAAGTGACAAAGAGGAAATCTGACATTCTACGGATCGGAGCGTGGAATGTTAGAAGTCTGCTAGGAAGTGGAAGGTTAGAAAACTTAGAAAGGGAAATGGATAGGTTGAGGTTGGATTTGGTTGGGATTAGTGAAATGCGCTGGCAGGAAGAACAGGACTTTTGGTCAGGAGACTATAGGGTCATTAGCACTAAATCAAACAATGGCCAAGCAGGGGTTGGCCTCATATTGAGCAGGAAACTTGGACAGCGGGTGGAATATTATGAGCAATATAGTGAACGGATTATTGTAGCAAAAATCAATACAAAACCTACCTGCACTACAGTGGTACAAGTCTATATGCCTACCAGTCAAGCTGATGATGAGGATGTTGAAAAGGTCTACGAAGAAATAGACGAAATTCTGAGGTATATCAAGGGTGATGAAAATGTTATAGTAATGGGAGATTGGAATGCTGTGGTAGGAAAAGGGAGAGAAGGGAAGATAGTAGGAGATTTCGGATTAGGTGAAAGGAATGATCGAGGAAGCAGGCTGGTAGAATTCTGCACCGAGCATGAATTGGTCATAGCTAACACCTTATTCAATAACCACAATAGAAGAATATACACGTGGATGAGACCAGGAGATACAGGGCGTTACCAAATCGACTTCATTATGGTCAAGCAGAGGTTTCGAAACCAGATTTTGGATTGTAAAACATATCCTGGTGCTGACATAAACTCTGATCACAATCTGGTTGTAATGAAATGCAGATTAAAGTTGAAGAAACTGAAGAAAAGTCAAAAGCCAAAAAGGTGGGCAATAGACAGACTGAAAGAGAAGGATGTAAACGAAAGATTCAAGAAGAGTATAAAGGAAGGACTAATGAAAAAACAAAATCCGCAGAAGAAAACATTGGTAGGAAAGAAAGAATAGGTAGAAAACCGTGGATCACTCAGGATATACTAGAATTGATGGATGAAAGGCGGAAACACAAGAATCTAAGAGATGAAAAGGGGAAAGCAGAATACAGACGTCTGAGAAATGAGGTTAACAAGAAGTGCAAGGAAGCGAAAGAAGAATGGTTGAAAGAGAAATGTGCAGGTATAGAAAATTGTCTGAAATTAGGAAAAGTAGTCACAGCTTATCGAAGGATTAAGAATACTTTTGGGGAAAAGAAGACTAAGTGCTGTAATATTAAGGACACAAATGGAAAGCCTCTAACAGATAGGGAAGAAAAGGTTGAGAGATGGAAAGCTTACATAGAGAGTTTGTATAAGGGAAAGGAGATTGAGAATCATGTAATGGAAAGGGAGGAGGAAATTGATGAGGATGCGAAAGGAGATTTAATATTGAGATCAGAATTTGATAGAGCTTTGGAAGACTTAAGCAGGAACAAAGCACCAGGCATAGATGATATACCGATTGAGTTGCTACGCTGCATAGGAGATGAAGGTCTGATCAGGTTATTTCACTTGGTGTGTAGGATTTATGAGACAGGTGAGGTACCCCCTGATTTCAAGAAGAATGTAATCATCCCTATACCAAAGAAAGTGGGAGCTGACAGATGTGAAGATTACCGTACAATCAGCTTGATTACTCATGCTTCAAAGATCCTGTCTAGAATAATTTACAAGAGGATTGAAAGCCAGATAGAAACGGAGTTGGGTGAAGACCAGTTTGGTTTCAGGAGAAATGTAGGAACAAGGGAAGCTGTACTAAGTCTTAGGCTGATTTTAGAAGGTAGAATAAGGAAAGATAAGAGAACGTTCATGGCTTTTGTAGACTTAGAAAAGGCTTTTGATAACGTTGATTGGACTAAATTGTTTGACATTTTGAAATCAATTGGAATAAAGTACAGGGATAGGAGGGTGATATACAATCTGTACAGAAACCAGACAGCAGTCATTCGAGTTGAAGGACACGAGAGAGAAGCTGGTATTCAGAAAGGTGTAAGGCAAGGCTGCAACTTATCACCCATACTTTTCAATCTTTACATTGAACAAGCAATGAAGGAAATTAGGGAAAAATTTAAAGTGGGGGTGAAGATTCAAGGAGAAATAATTTCAACTCTGAGATTTGCTGATGACATAGTCATCTTGACCGACAAGCCTGAGGATTTGAATGAGTTTTTGAATGGTATGGACTCCGTCTTACAGAAAGAATTCATGATGAAAATTAATAAATGTAAAACAAAAATACTGGAATGCAGCCGAAATAAATCAGAAACCTCTATGGAGATCAAATTGGCAGGTGAAAAGCTGAAGGAAGTAGGAGACTTCTGTTACTTAGGAAGCAGAATAACCAGTGATGGACGAAGCAAAGAGGATATTAAAAGTAGGTTGGCTCAGGCAAAGAAAGCATTTCTACAAAAAAGGAATCTGCTGACATCGAATATAGATTTAGGTATTAGGAAGTCATTTTTGAAAGCCTTTGTCTGGAGCGTGGCGCTCTATGGAAGTGAAACTTGGACTATTGGTGCAGCAGAAAAGAGGAGAATTGAAGCATTTGAAATGTAGTGTTACAGGAGAATGATGAAGATCAGATGGGTAGATAGGGTTACAAACAAAGAGGTAATAAGACGAGTGGGAGAGGAGAGATGTTTCTGGTGACTGCTAATGAAGAGAAGAGATAGGTTGGTAGGACACATACTAAGACACCCAGGAATAGCAAGCTTAGTTATGGAAGGAAGGGTCGAGGACAAAAACTGTAGGGGTAGACCAAGGTTAGAATATGTTAAACAGATTGCCTCCGATGTAGGGTGTCGGAGCTATGTAGAGATGAAACGATTAGCTCAGGACAGGGAGGCATGGAGCGCTGCATCAAACCAGTCAAAAGACTGAAGACTCAAACAACAACATTTGTTTTACGTCCCTTTTAACTACACTGGCTTTTAGACGCCGGTGTGCCAGAATTTTGCCCCGAAGGGGATCTTTAACGTGCCAGTAAATCTACTGACACTGCTCCCTCGCATTTGCGCACCCTCAAAAGCCAGCTGACTGCGCCAGGTTTCGAACCTGCAACTTTGGGCTCAGCAAGATGTACATAATAGAACCTCCAATTAGAACCAAGGCATCATTTACTTAACCACAAGATTTTCACAAGGAGGAAAATGACATCTTTGAAACTATGTATCCTTATATTGTGCAGAAATACTATCTGGACTTCATCTGGATTGATTGTAATATGTACATATTCCATTATGTACAGTGCTTGCAGATAGTTTAGGGACAGATCTAAATTTCGTTGGATGCACATTTGTCCCAAAAGTAACAACATTTCAGTCATTGTTTTACAGGATGTTATTTGATATCTATATGAGGGGTTTTCATTTAAAATTTTGCTGCTGTAGCTCTAATACTTTTGGAGATGGAATGTTTTACCTTTTTTTTAAACAGGGCTAAAAGACCCCTGTTTTTCCCACTATAAAGTATTTTTTCCTCAAAAACTGCTTATCCTACAGCTATGGTATTTTTAATGCAGTTTTACTAAAACATATCATAAAAATAAAAATATAACCTGGGGGAAAAAAAAAATACTACTCATTTGGTCGCATCTCAAACAAACTTTCTTCCCCGGTAATTGTGGTGGCAAAATTGGTCAATTTCGTTCCGCGATAACTTCCAATTGGCAACACTTGGAGCTATTCTGACTGCGCAGTTGCTTTCTCCATGTCGTTTGTGATAGGTCCGCGGTGGGCGCTTTCTCGAAGTGATGCCAATCTGAAGTCATTGCGGAACGAAATTGAACAATTTTTCCGCCAAAATGACCGGAGAAGAAAGTGTGTTTGAGAGGCGATTAAATTAATAACTTTTTTCCCAGGCTCTATTTTTATTTTTATGATTAATATGTTGTTGTAAAACTGCAGTAAAAATTCCATAGCTGTAGGACTAGCAGTTTTTGAGTTAAAAAAAAAAACTGCCCTGTTTAAAAGAGGTAAAACATTCCATCTCAAAATCAGCAAAATTTTAAATGAAAACCTTTCATATGTCTAATAACATCATGTAAAACAATGACTGAAATGCTGTTACTTTACAGACAAATGTGCATCAAATGAAATTCAGAACTATCCCTAAACTTTCTGCAAGCACTGTATATGTGGGCACTGTGCAAGTTTTTTTTGGTTATTGTGAGTTCCATACTTTGGGCAAATTGTACTTCTTTTTAAGTTTTCTGTTGTTGACCTACGTAACTATGGCAACGTTTGTTGACCTTGGTTTATTTATTTATTTATTTAACGTATGGTTTTTAGTGCTGGGAGTGTCCGAGGACATGTTCGGTTCGCCTGAATCTGTAGATGCTTCCAGTGGACACCCTTAGGGTGAGCTACAAGTTCTGTTCAATTTCAAGTAGTTCCAACTTTCGCTACCAGATATTGACCCGTTAATAAATATTATCGTGCATTCCAGTCGCTCCGCGGACGTCTGTAGTTGCAAACTCAACCTTTGAGCTATCTATTGGTGACTGAGCACAAACAGGTCAGCCGCCAAACAACAGCGAGTGTCGGTCCAGTTGATGGCTCGCTCTGGTGGCTAATGTTTGTACCGAAGTTTTGAAGAGCAAGAAGTGTTACGATCGGCTCCGTTCGTGCCCGAACAGGAGCCATTGTCTATGTTGTTGTGAATAAACAAACGCCAGTTGAGGAATTCTTGCAAGAAGAGAAGATATAGGAACAAAACTTCTGGTAAATACGGCATCTAAACCTTTTTAAATGAGGTTATTCTGATAATTGTTTAATTTTTCAATTTCTTTTTGTAAAAAATCAGTTATGAGCCTAAATTAAGGACACCTAGGAGTCATATTCGAAGAAACACTACGTTTCCAGCTGTAGAAAGTTCCTAGATACATCTATAGGCAGAACACTTCAACAAGAAGGTAACAACTGCACCTCTATTTTGGCGGGAACGCGCGTGATTGGGGGAGCGCAAAGGGAGGGCGTGAATACAAACTCAAACCTATCGCGCAACGGACTTCAAAGGAAAAAAGTAAACACCGCACAGGCAAGCGTGAAACCTCACCTTTCCAACAGTATGAAATAATCACGGACATATGCCTACAGAAATCTACAAATATATGATAAACAGCGCGCCGATTGAATCGGCTTTGGCACTTTTGGCGTGAGCAGCGAGAGCCGATCTGATCGGCGCGTGGCACTGAGAGGGTTAATATATCACTACTTATGATATGTATTATATTATTCCCCGGTCCGTTGCCTGGAAAATACTTCCGTATTGTTAACTTTTCATGTTTTTCTTGGAAAGAATGTAATTAATTTTTCATGTTGCCTTGTGATCAGTCATATTGGAATTGCATGTTGTACGCAAGTATTTTGCATTTGGTCCTGAGTAACTAAATGATTTAAAGATTATTCAATTAATTCGTATGAGATATTCTCTTAAAACTTTTGACTTTGTCATACTTCGAAGATATTCGTGGATAATTAATTATTTTCCGGATCTAATTCTTCTGATGTGAAGTATAATTGTTCATAGATAATTTAACTTCACATTTACGTTTAAGGTAATTACATTAGGCTACTTATCTTTCTCGACTTTGGAGATTCCTTGCTTTCTTGATAAGTAATTTTATTTGTCTGTCATTATTATTTATGTTCTATTTATTTAAACATGCAAGTAAACTTGTCCTTTTCTTTAACTACATTATGTTATAAATTGTGGTTCGTGTTTTTCTTCAAGTTTAGATTTAGATATATTTAGATTTAGTACTTTTCTCTCAATTTAAATGCAGCCTGGGTATGGTAATTTGTCCAGTTGTTCCACACACCAATTCTAGATGGGCTTTGTCATAGTAAATTTTATTTTCTTAAACTGTTTGTGTCCTACGGTAGCCAGGGGGATCATCTTTGGTACCTAGATCGTGGTTTTGTTTACACATTGCACTTTTTGAGATATTGTGTACTGTGTTTTACTTGGAGAGGACAATAGGCCTAAAAGGGTTACATATTCTGAAAAAACTTGTTAATTCTATGTGGTTTTTGTGTTTCATGTCAACTGTAATATATGGAGCAACGGAATCTTATGGCAGCTTCCAGTTTGACCGCGGATGAAATTAATTATGAACTACTAATTAGAGGTACTTCGTCCTCTGGGAATAGAGAACAAGACCTGGTATTACTGAGAGCAGTAAAGGATAATCCTGTACATGTACCAAACTGGAGGAAAGTTGACTGGACGTTAGGGAGGTCCTTTATTATACCATCTGTTGAAAGATTAATTGTGGTTTTTCATTCATTAAACTCTGATAGTGCTCCTTCTATTTTTCAACTTACCAGATTTAAGGTAACCTGTTTACATTGGTACCACCGCCTTCGTGACTTAATTGAAGTTTGGCAGGATAAGGATCCTGAATTACATTTAAAATTAATTTCTCTTTGTGCAAAGCTTGTCGAGTGTTTTTTTGTGTTATTCCCAAATAATAGTGAGAGTGCGAGTGTTAACCCTATTGTGTGTGCCAATAACGGGGTTCCTTCTATTAGTGAATTGAACTAAGTTGTGCATAACATCAGTGTTGAGAGCAATTTAGGAAGTTTTTCTGGATCTTTGTCGAATCATAGAGAGCCTGCAGCTATGTATAATCAGGAAAACAATCCAAGAGCGTGCAGGATATCTGAGGTTAGGTCCGAGTATGGAAATGTCAGAACAGGATCGAACTCATCATGTCATAACCTTGAAAATCTTGATGATATTAATGTTTCCTTTGCAAATGTTTCCATTTCTGGTGCTGCGAGCAACCAGATAAGGGGTAATTTACCTAATGCTAGATCAAACGATGAAAGATTATCGCCCTTATATTCTGAAAATCCTATTAATCCTATGAATTTAGAACATGATGTGTCACCTAATGTAAATAATACTCCTAGCTACTAGACGCCACCACAGTCGGCTCTTGGCAACGAACGTAGAAACCTAAGAGTGTTGTTTACATTCTTAACCTATCCAATTTAGCTTCACACAGGTGTAATTAGTGGAAGGTTCTTTAACATGCCATAAATGTATGACATGGGCCCACTGGCTTTACTTCCCCTTCGAAGGAAGGCATACTGAGGGACTTTTATTGCTCTTAAAAAAAAAAAAAAAACAGACTACTTTGGCCAGGTTTGAAACTGCGATCTTGGGCACAGAAGCACAGCATGCTACCAACTACGCCATCGAAGCTGCTAAACAAAAAAGGAATCCTGAGCTTTTAAACTAAGATAGGTCTGCTGCAGAATCCAAAGAGACTCAACTTATTATTTGCATGCTGTGACTTGTACTTGCATAGTCTCATCTATCTAACATTTGTTATTTGGGTTGTGATCGGCTCAAATTTATGTCTCGGACCCGGAGGGATACTCCTCGTTGCTGAGAATTGTTTGTTGGAAATAGTGTGTGTTTCCTGGCGCCTGGGCTAGTTACACGATGATGGAGTCAAGAGACACCATTACTCATGTATATTAGAACTTTCGTAAGAAATTTAATTTAGATAATAGACTTCTTAAAGATGTTGGGTTAGTGACCCCAAAAGACTTGCGAAAAACAGTACAAAGAAACATATTCTTTATAGGTTCTTTCCTTTGTATTGTTTGATAATTTTAATTTAATTTTTAGTGAGCAATACAGGGCCATACAAATATTTTATAATGTACATTATAAATATTACTGTATTGTTACACATCCAAGGGCGTATATCAAAAAAGGAAGATTGTAGTTTTACGTGACCGTGAATCTTGTGATTATGAGCCACGGGACCTCCTTTTTACGTGGAATCCGAACCACAGGACATGGCATTTCACTTCGAAAATCTCACATGCATTGACCGGGAATCGAACCCGGGCCGCCTTGGTGAGAGGCATACAGCTAGACCGCTGAGCCACCACGCCCCCGGGGGGCGTATATCACCCTCAGGAAGTGTATACACATACAACTACCACTCTACAGACATCTACAAATACTCCTTTAACAGCTACATTTATCAAACCATCTGCCCAACACCCTACACCTTTTTCACCCCTTTAAACACCTCAAAGCTGGAATCAACAGTAACTAAAACACACTTCTAATTACACCAAGCCGGCAGAGTTACGTAATGGCTCTTGCCCAAGCTTGACAAACACATCAACATGTACACAGAAGCAGCTATATAGCAATACTGCAGAGTCGGCACTTCGGAAATGCTTAAGAGGACCGCCTCCCAAGGGGAAGGTATCTGTTACGGTCGAAAACTCTGCCCAACGACAAGCTGACATCGTACCTCCGGTAAGTGTATCTCAGATTTCCACACACACCAGTTATACATCCTTCCCATTACCAGACCTTTTATTACTTTGTAAACACTTGTACATTAATCTGTTTAAGCTGTCCCCACAGTTGAGGGAAGCACATTTGAAACCTTACTTACACTAGTAAAATAGTACATTGCACGAACGCCCAATTGTTATCATTATTGCCCTCATCCATTTATACTGCCGACTTCCCTACACTGCCTTCCGTAAACACCGGCCTACCACATATCGCTGTGCCAGCATTAGCAGATTGCCTGCAACGCAAGCCACCTTGTCTTTCAGAGAGTGCGCGCGACCACGGCTCACAGACGTGCTGTCAGCAGAATTAGCTTTGCTCGCCCCCGAATAGCTTGCCAAGTATTATTTTCTGCCCCAGAGTGAATCCTTTGCTTGTAATCATTAATCCGTAGAACTGACCTTTTACTTACCCCGCTTTCCAGCACCAGTACAGAGATTCCACACTATCGTTAAATCGCCCCTATCTACACACACCACCCGCTTCACAAAACCATCCCCTGGTTCAGCCGGCCCTCGTAAAGGATCTGAACAAAGTTGGTGGAAGCACGGGTAGTCTCCGGTTAGACAGGAATTCAACCAATGAATTTTGAGACTATCGATCCAGGTACCTAACTCAAAAATAGCCAAGCAAGTAGCAGATTTCTTTTTAGAAAGCGATAATTGAGAGAATTTTTTACGCGGGCCACAGTAAATTATATTATTCCCCCAGCCCAACCTATAGGGTAACAACTAGGAAAACCTCTCGTACAGTAAAGCGAGTACCCCAAAAGTAGGGACTTTTTGTTGTTGTTGCTAGCATAGATACAGCGTGTTAATTAAGTATACACCCAGCCGCCCACACTCACAACATTTACACACTATCCTGGGCACCTTATTTTCTTGTTTAAACCAACATGACGACAATTTCCCGCACATCCGAGATCCGAAGCAAATACGAAAACCTAGCAACATCGCACGATAGGATACGTGCAAGCCATACACGTATACAAAATTTACACCAATCACAGCTCCGGAAATACACAAAAATATTACAGACCCTCACATACTTAAATAATAGCCACATGCAAAACAATACGACGGCGGTACGAACTAACGGGCTACATGCACAAGCAATTGGGGTCCACATAATGTTAAATAGGGAACACAGACGATTATGGGCGAAACAATACTACCTTAAAAAGGCCCACGAGAATATGAGAACAACAGAAACACCAATAGGGAAAGAGGGCGAACAATTATCACAAAGATACGCCGAATTACGGCAACAGCACAAAGCACTACAGGCAATAAAGAAACAATTCATATATGTGGATAAACGGCTAAACAGACAAGGTCCACATAAGCTTAACTAGACACGGGGCGGCAAGATCGAAGCCAGGACCGCATAGGTGGACAACAGACACTCAGAAATACAACACTTTAGGGCCAAACAATCACACGTCTTTGACAAAACAGTGCCCACCCCTACACGTGTCCACAACATATGAATATTATTTAAAATGTGATGCCAGTCAGGCGTAAAGGCTTGCGATGGTAGATTCAGAAAAAGCAAGCCTATAGATCATAATTTTACAAATGCACAGTGTTCATGTATGTTATAAATTATGTTGATATTATGTTATGTTACCAATGTTAAACAAGATGTTGTATAGAACAATGATTTTAATGGCAAAATTTAAACAAGAGGGCATATCACACAGTAAATCCTAAACTTGAAGGGGAGAGCAACATTTTTTTCTATAAACAAACCAAATATAACGGCTCACTCAGACGTGCTGTCAGCAGTATTAGCTTTGCTCGGCCCCGAATAGCTTGCCAAGTATTATTTTCCACCCCCAGAGTGAATCCTTTGCTTGTAATCATTAATCCGTAGAACTGACCTTTTACTTACCCCGCTTTCCAGCACCAGTACAGAGATTCCATACCCTCGTTAAATCGCCCCTAGCTACACACACCACCAGCTTCACAAACCCATTCCCTAGTTCAGCCAGCCCTCGTAAACGGTCTGAACAAAGTTGGTTTAATTTAGTTGAATTTTTTTGTGTAAGTTTTGTATTTGGCAGTCTCTAAAAGGAGGAAGCAGAAATAAATATATTACTCAAATAATTCACAACTGATCACAGAATTTTACTAAACACACCCGTCATGGGCCGTCAATAGTTACATGGCAACATTGAGCGCTCCATCAGCACACACAACAAGGTTACTCCGAAACCCAATTGTGATCCGTGCATATTCTAGCACATAATGTAGGCAACAGAAAAAAACAACTATATTTTGGTGTACATCGGGCTGCACTCGTTGCTCCTAGTGTGATCCTGGTTTTTATGGTTGGATGCCCTCCTGAAGCCAACCTCATGAGAGATGAAATGAGTGAAACAGGGCAAGGAGTTGGAAGGAAACAACTGTGGCGTATTAGAAGGTATTGTCCTGACATTTGCTTGGAGTTGAAAGTGGAAAATCATTTCAAGGATGGCCGATGGTGGGATTCGAACCCACGTTTACTGAGATCTTAGAGAGCTTGGCCCCATGGCCTAACACCGCATGTTAGCAAATGTAGCTACTGCTGTTGGTCTGTTGACTCAAAATGTGCAGTAAGGGGCAGGTGACCTCACTGTTCTGCCCCTTAAAACTCTGATAACTAACTAAAATGTGCAGTAATTAAGAGGGACATCATCTTTTATATGTCCTGCCCAGTCTCCCGGATGTAGCCGATCAATATGGATAGTGTTCGTCTATCTTCAGCAACACGGTATAGCTGTTCAATAGTTCTTGTGCCAGTCCAGTCTTGAAGATTCCGAAGACTAGACGTCCTTTTCCTGCCCACTCTTCGATGCCCATAATATTATTGCCACCAAATAACTCTGAAAACGAAGCTATTTAAAAAGATATCAATTCAGTTCTCTAAAGTAACTTCTACGATTCAAAATCTGAAGTCCGATTTCGACATTGGCACACAGGTGGCTCTGGCATCAGCAAGATTGCGATCATCTCAACAATATTCAGGAAGTTACTGCTCACCACTCTTCATTTTAGACTTGGAAAAGAGTCCTGGTATTGGCATGGCCGCAGTGATGTAAGTGGCTACATGCATCTGCCCAAACAGCACGAAATGTAAAGTTTAAATCCTGATGGTAGTCTGATCTCAAGTCTTATTCCCTATTGCCTGCAAAGTTGCTTCAAGTCCGATAGCAAAGAACATTGCTATATTAAAAAAAAAAAAAAGATCCGATATGCAGGAATAATATTGTATTAAAAAGTGGATAAGCATAATAAAAATATATATATAAAAAAAAAAAAAAAAAACCCTGGCTCTACAGCCCGTCAAGGGCCTAGGTCTACAAAGGGACTGCTGCACAGCCATTTCGCCTGCAGATATTGGGGTGACGCGTGATCAGAGCATCGGGTACCCATAAGCATAATTAATGATCATAAATTCAACACGAGAAAAACTTAATCATGATTAAAGTCATTGATATACATTGCAATTATGTTATAAAATTTATTATTGGGGGATAGCGCTAATTTGTCACTTCCTTGTAGAGCTACCTCTAGTGATAGTTTGGCTTGCCATTAGCCGATTTTTAGCCTTAGTAGTAGTGTGGAACATTGGCTAGTTTAAGAACATGCGGCGTAACTTAGTAACATTCTCAAAGTATACAACTTCAACCAAATGGTGGCTAGACTATGTTCTTTTCGTACTCCTTGAGCCCCAAAATTGTATTATAAAAATATGGGTCATGAATGAATGCAAGCTAACAGATTTCTTTAAATAGTGCAGTGTTCGGAGTCACTTAATGCTGATGCTATCGATTTTATTGTAACATTGGATTAAAAAATGATATTTAAATACCGGTATGTGTAAATAAAAATAGAATGTAGAGTAATGTCATTTTTCTTTTCATGGTAGAGAAATGCAAGCAATAAATGGATTATATTAGAATACCCATTTAGACGACAGGTCCATACATCATCTCTCTTGTCTACCTTCATGTTGTTTGGTACCGGTAAATGCAGGTAGTGCACAGATGTTGCCATCTTGTAGAGGTCAATCTGCAACAAGCAGTATATGAGCAACAATAGTTCTTACAATCAACAACCACCCTGACTAACAATATCTTTATTAACTCACCTCATAGCTACAAGGCTGCATGAACAACTTCTCCAGGCCAATTGGTGGTGCTTCAGTTAAAGTGAACTTGGTGCCGGGAGGAAATAATGTCATGTCGATGGCTTGCTCAAAGTTCTTCAGTTTTAAAGAGGGTTTGCCATTCATTTCCAAGGGACTGAAAAAGAGAAAAATCAAATGAGAAAGATAACATTTAAGTATGTAAACCCATAGGCCTAATGATTGAGGACTAGGAGAAACAAAATCACAGATATGACTTGTGAGATAGAGACAAGTTAATAAATTAATCGGTGGCTGCTAGAATTATGAAAATTTAATTGCCTTCTCTCTATATCTATTACAGGTTCATAACCTGAAATTTTGTTCCTCTATAGATAGGGTGACCAACCATACCGCATTTTAAGATATATTTATAAATGTCCTGTGCAAGACAAATGACATCCCACAATTGTTTTGTTTTCTATCTGAACGAATTTCCGTGTTATTGTTTAACAGTACTCATTTACACAATACGCAACTGTCCTGCTATTTAGCTCCAAATAACCGTTGCCAACAGTGTGATCTTTGAAAGTGCAAAGAAGCAGGTTATACAGTAGCATCATTGGTGTTCTGGGACTTCCGAGTTACTGTTAGTCCATGGTGTAGCCATTCTGTAGCACAAAGTTCATCTATATAGACTTGTCATACCTGCCAACTTTCAAAAAGGGCTTTCAGTAAAACTCTGCACACGCCAAAAAATTCAACAAATTTCGACATACCCCGGCTTGAAACCGGATATTTCAATTAAATCTCATCAACTTACATCATACACCAATTATTTGTAGACGAGCATGACCCTCTAGAAAAAGGGTGCTGGCATAACGGGGTCTTCAAAATAGAAATAGGCTCCAGAGATTAATTTGACATGACAAAATTCATGCATTTCCATCACTTCGGAAAATTATGAGTTCAACAGCATTATTATTATTATTATTATTAACCTTGATTGGTCACATTGGACCACTTGAGTCGTTCCACAATCACTTCTTCGAAGGTAGTACTGCTTGGTTCTTGCGCTCTTTACAGTACTTTTTCATTCTTTCAGATCGGGATTTTCTCAACTCATCTGAAATCTCCATAGGCTTTCTATGTGTCATTTCTGCAGAAAATTTGTGAGTTTTAAGGATGGTGTTAATTTTATTTTTCTCCTCGGCATCTGTTATCTCGAGTCCAACTGCTTTGAGATCTTGTTGGATTTCTTGGATCCATTTTCCTCCATTTTTCTTTCCTAGATTTCTCATTACTAGCTGGCGTACAATTCTGTTTTCTGGAAGCCGTAACACTACAGTAACCGATAACAAAATAAGGGTCTCATTTAAGAGCTTAAGTTGTGGCTTGCTTTGCTTTTTTCAGAAAGTCAAGAATATGTGTTTGTATCTTCAGGTCTTCAAAATAGAAATGGCTTCCATAGTTCTATTGGACATCGATGACCTGAACTGTGTCCTGTTCTTAATCATGCAAAAAATTCGTTCACATTCAGTCTTCGCAGTGAAGAACGGAGAAATATCGAGATGTTCCACGATCGGCGCTGGCCTCAGCCGTTTGACGAGATTTCCGTAGTTTTCACAATAGAACACTGAGAAAAATCGCAATTTACATAATAGGTGTCACTTTTGGTCGTTCGACGAGATTTCCATTGTCCTCGAGAAAAATGTAGCATTATTACGCAATCGGCGCCGCTGGCTGTCCGTTTGACAAGAATCCAGTTGTCCTCAACATCGAACGCGGAGAATTACCACGATGTATCGCAATCGCTGTCGCTCTCGACCGTTTTAAGAGATTCACATTGTCGTCGCGGTTGGACGCTGAGAACGCGATAATATGCAATCGGCTCCGCACCCGGCCGTTCAATGATTGTCTGCCTGTCTTATCTGTCCTGGCAGAATGGCCGAGGCAAGCTCGATGTTGGGCATGGTTAAAGTTCACGAGCAGTTATGGACAGGTATGGTCGGCGCCGTAATTCCCGTTGTCCCTATGCTGTAGTTCACGGTGGATCAAGAGGAGAAATGACAATCGCAGTGCTACGTAGTAATTTTTAAAATGGATTGATTCACTTCTCGCTCTACGTACGCTTCCAAGTATATGGTCATGGGAAAAGTGGCGAGTATACTCTGTGAGCTGCCAGAATGGTATTGACAGTCCTCTGCCTCTTGACCAATCCATGTTCACATAGTTGATGTCATAATACTCTGCGTTGCAATATTGCAGCCCACGTGCTTCAGTGCCTGGTCAGCTAAATCTCTGGCTTATAAAGTTTGGCTTCCTCTTTCCCAGACCACATGGCGAGGCGAGACAGTTACTTGAGGGTTAATCTCGCAATCATGAGCCATGTGACCTCCATTATTTTAGGTGTAATCCGAAACACGTCAAAAATCCCGTATTGACCGGGAATCTAATCCTGTCCGTCTGGGTGAGAGGCAAGCAACTTCACCACACCCCTGACTGGAAAAGAAATTGGACGATAAAAATGAGTGGAATGTATTTTTGATGTGTAACATCTTTCCACTCGGTATCTGGATATTTTTGTGGCACTCTGTAGCTGGACATTTTTGTAGGAGTGATTTTGGAAAAGAGACGGAAGTGGATGGGATGGAAGTGCATGGGACGGAAACAATGAGCGCGCGCGGTGGCCGAGATCTGTACAATGACATACTGTAGGCCATGTGACTATGTGGAATGTAAATCGCATACGGTTTACCTCAAGGTTTGGAGGCCCCAATAAAGAAATTCCTACAATAAATCATCTACAAGTTGTGAAAATATTCATTATACCATATTTGCTGAAAACTACGATTTATTAAATCTTCATATTTTTGCTGTATTCTTATTTAATGTAAGCACTCGATACCTCGAGTGCTATATCGCATCAACCAACACTCCAAACAACGTAGGAATTCTGTATATTAACACCGACTACCAACAAATTGAAACTTCGTTGGTCTAAACGTATCACTGGGAGAAACGCATTTAATATACCTACTGCACACCTAATTTTTAATCGTGCCTATACTTGGCAGTGCACTATATCGGCAATAAGAGGCCATTTTCAATAACACCGCTGGCATGGGTTCACTAACTGGCCGGTATAAAGCGCAGCTCTCATCAAGTAGGCAATGGATTGCTCCCGCATACAGTTGCAGGTATATGTCATTACTGCAGATGCATTGGAGAACTTGGTTTTAATTAAATAAATATTTTCCATTGCAAAATGCATAATATAACGCTCAATTGTATAACGCCTCAGCACTCAAAAAATTATGTAATGTAAGCACTCGAGGTACTGTCGCCGGCCCCGTGGTGTTGGGGTAGCGCGCCTGCCTCTCACCCGGAGGTCCCGGGTTCGATTCCCGGCTCCGTCAGGGATTTTAAAACTGACGTGAGAGTTGGAACGGGGTCCACTCAGCCTCATGAGGACAATTGATTAGCTGCCTGACAGTGAGGTAGCGCCCCGATCACGAAAACCAAGATTAACAGCCGAGGGGACCTGATGTGCTGATCACGCATCGCCCCAATATCTGCAGGCCAAATGGCTGGGCAGTGGTTGCTTGGTCGGCCTAGGCCCTTCATGGGCTGTATAGTGCCAGGAGTTGACTTTTTGTTGTTGTTGTCGACTCGACGTACTGTCTGCCAAAATACAGCACTATGTGTAATGTATATAGCATACGGTTTAATTCAAGGTTTGCAGGCCCCATTAAAGAAATTCCTACAATAAATCATCCTCAAGTTGTCGTTCTTTGGTGTGAAAATATTCATTATAACATATTTGCTGAAAGGAATTGGCACAGGAGATTTACAAGTAGAGCGCAGTGGCAGAAATTGGTACAACGGCGTACTGTTGGCCATGTGGAATGTAAATCGCAAACGGCTTATCTCAAGGTTTGGAGGCCCCATTACAGATATTCCTACAATAAATCATCTTCAAACTGACGTTCTTTGGTGTGAAAATTTCATTATTTCATATTTGCTGAAAACAATTATAATTTATTAAATCTTACTACTTTTGCTGTCTTCTTATTTAATGTAAGCACTCGAGGTACTGTCGGCCAAAATACAGCACTATTATATCATATTTGCTGAAAGGATTTGTCACTGGAGTTTTACAAGTAGTTATTTCAGAAAGTAGTAATGAGAAATTACCGATGGCAATTACACGAAGGAATCCTTCATGTTTGCTGGCACAAGGTAGCACTATGAGTTCATTCTTTAAAAAATGCAAGTAATATGGAATTATTCGAATAACATGTCAGATGTTACACATCATATGCGACTACTGTAAGGCTCGTAATTTTTTATGTTATTATTTTAGTAAGAGTAGGCTCTGGATCTGTATGGTCTCCCAGAATGCCGGGTGGATGTCCTTGTGGAAATATATATATAAGGTGCGTTCAAAAAGTAAAGAGCTGGAGGCATAATTACAGAAACCAGTACCTGTATGTTAGAAGTATTGGCCCTGGCTGTTGAGACACTTGTCCCACTGTGACACAAGACAGTGAATGGCTGTCTCAAAATTCTCTGGGCTGCGATGTGAACCAGTTCCGCATGTTCAGCTGGACGTCGACGTCTTCTTTGACCGAGATGGCCCCCTTCTGATACACTTCATGCCGCACGGGACAACAGTGAATGCCCAGCATTACTCGCAATGACCCCACGGGTGAAATTGCCTGGTCGTTTTGTTTTGATCGCTTGGCGAAGGGTGCTCAAGGTTTTGTCGTTTGGATTCTGGTTCGAAGTGATGACACCATGACTCAGCTGGAGATGCTCCACGACAATGCACGACCTCATATGGCCAACACAGTCGCGGTGAATCGTTGGCCCAGCCCTTTTCAGGTGACCAAACATGGCGTAATCACAGGGAGAGAGGTCAGGACTATATGGAGGGTGGCCGAGAACCTCCCATTTGAATTTCTGCAGGAGTGCCGCGACATCCAGGGTCACCACCACCCCTAAAAAGGCAAGTCCGAATGTATAACCCTGATGTCCGTGATGTTCTTATTTAGTTCTTTCTCATACAGTATATAGTCGACCACCGACTTCCTGGTCAAGTCATCACTGTACCATGTGATTGTGTGGCTCTCTCTTTTCTTAAACCAGGAGTTCCCAACTAGCAGGCTGTTCCTCTGGCAGAAGTCCAACAGTCTCTTTTCTTCTGCCCCAACCCTCTGGTCCTAGAACACACTCATAACCTTGTCTTTCTCTTCCTACATGGGCATTGAGATCCCCCATAACAATCATAATTCTTCCTACCAGCTGCTTATGCAATTCCTCTTCAAACTCCTCCTTCTCTGTCAGTCATGTATACAAATCTCCACCGTTTCACCGATCTGAACCAAAATTTGTATACATACCAGTAGAAAGACCAAAGAAGAAATGGTTGGACCAAATCAAGGATGATCTTGAAGACAAAGGACTAGACTGGAGAAGGACCCATGAAGACCAACTATTCATGGACAGGAAAAGGTGGCGAGGGCTCGTTAACAGCACCCGGGCGACTGGAGCTGGAATTTGATGATGATGATGATGATGACCGTGATTAACATTGTCCACTTATAATTTCGGACAGACCACTCCATTCCCTACATTTAGGCCCTTTGGCACAAATCTACACCGTCTCACCGATCTGAAACGAATTTTACATACTTATCCTCCGGAACCCGACGAATAACACCGTCCACTTTAATTTTCGGACCACTCCATTCCCTGCATTTAGGCCCTTTGGAACAAATCTACACCGTTTCACCGATCTGAACCAAATTTTGCATAATTACCCTTTGGAACCCGACGAGTAACACTGTCTATATGAAATTTCGGACAGGCCACTCCATTCCCTGCATTTAAGCCCTTAGGCACAAATCTACATCGTTTCACCAATCTGAACCAAACTTTATGTACTTACACTTTGGAACATAAAGAGTAACACTGTCTACTTGAAATTTCGGACAGACCACTCCATTCCCTTCATTTAGGTGTTTTGGTTCAAATCTGCACCGTTTCACCTAATTGCACCAAATTTTACATACCCTTTGAAACCCTGCTGATATTTTGGAGAACCTTCTCCATTCCCTA
This sequence comes from Meconema thalassinum, assembly GCA_946902985.2. NCBI lineage: Eukaryota > Metazoa > Arthropoda > Insecta > Orthoptera > Tettigoniidae > Meconema > Meconema thalassinum. The sequence continues at coordinate 174,137,473 of OX336393.1, read as the reverse complement.
CATTTAGAATAACAGACAAGAGGAACTTGAAAACCACGTTATAAGGCCCTAGAACCATCCATGTCCGTAGTATGAGTGTAAGAATATTTTAGTAAGTCTATTGTTGGCTGGCAATGTGGAATTGCAAAAAGTTACATCTTGCGCTGCTTAAAATTGCAGTCACGGGATGAAATTAGTGCAAAAAGATTTCTTAGGCCCCTTAAAACAGTTATCATAATGAAAATATTATGCCTCTGTATAAGTGCAATGGGGTTGGTACAGTACATTGTGTAACGATTCGATCCCATACTTATTATATTTAAAGGGTTATTCATTTATCATGTTATTATTATTATTAATTAGTACATCCATGAGATGATTTTTATATCAGATAATTGTAAGCGGTTTTTATTATTATAGTCAGAAATATTTTTATTAACAATTATTTGTAAAGAGACGAAGTAATATATATATTGCAACAAGATTGCCAATACGGATCAACCCAATGCGTCACAAACTGAACGACGTAGTAATAATTTCACCACAGCAAACTGCGTCATTTTCGAGATGCAAAGAAACCCAATATGAGTAACCATCACGTGCGCACAATCTAGTTCCTTCGAGAAGCAATGGAACATTATATTTCACGTATGGTGCAATCAATACGTCACTACTGGAGCCAAGGTACGCGTCAATGAATGGACAAGCCCCAGGTAGAAGGGGTGATTTGACTATGAAGTGGGGGCTGCTTACTACCACGTGACAAGGAAGATATAACCGCACACTCGCATCTACAGAGTCATTAGTGAACGACCACTCATTAGTGGCAGAGCAGCGACAGAGGTCCACCGACTGCTTTGTGAAATATCAGTCATAGCTTTACCATGCATCATGTCTCGACATAATCACCACAATGTTGACAATATACATATAAGCTGACCATGGCTTATAGTTGAATACTACAATTAATCTAGAGATGGCAACACAATGGAACGTAGTATGCTGTATCAAATAAGATACTACAACATTTTTTAGAAATATGAAACGCAACATCGAGATCATCTTCCACATTTTTTTATGATGATACTTCAAAAGGGTGAGCAAACAATTAAATATCCGACGTCTCTGTAAAATGTAACTTCAAGATAGATTCAATTCATTAATGTTTATTTTCTTTTAAATTAATTGCCGCATTGAGTAATTTTAAATTCAATTGTGTGACTATCACTATTCTGTTTTATTAATATTTTGTTCTTGAGTCAATAAATTCATTTTCTTTTACGTAATGCCTATTTCTTTCATAGTGGTTAGTAAATACTATAGGCAAATTCAATCATGCTCCTTAAATAAATACTGAATGGTTAGTCAACTAAGTTACACTACGGCCCGGGTAAGTGGTCTCGACTCTACTGCTGATAGCCGAGGTTAAATCAATAAATTTCGATTCACTGTCTTAAATAGGAATCTGGCGCTCAACAACTTATTATATTATACTATCGCAGGTAAGGTCACACCACAGTGTATATTATTTATTCTTATTATGTTTGTTAAATAGAACCTTTACTATTGTCATCACCACGTTTAAGGACTATTAAAAATGTTACATTTGGCGCCCAACGTGGGGAACGAAAACCATTCGGTATTTAGGAGAGGAGTATATGATATCAGTGCAAATTGTCAGTGATTTTGGGGGACAGTGAAGTGAAGTGAAATTTTGGAAGGGCAATTGTTATACGGTGTACTTCGAGATGTCGGAAGAGGAACAGAGGCAGTTGAGAAGTAGGAATAAAGTCGAGAAAGTTAATTATAAGGAGGTTGATAGCAGTAGCGATGTTGAAAGCGTAGAGAATAATACCAAGATGTCTGAGGTAAATCTTGAGAGTAATCCTGAAAATAATCCTGAGGTTAACCCTGACACGAATTCAGAGGAAAATCTCGAGACGAATACAGAGGTACATCCTGAGACTAGTGGTAGTCTAGAGAAAGAAAAGTCTATAGAGATTCCTGAAGATCCATTAACTGCGCTCATAAGGCAGATGAGTAGAGATTTAAGTGCGAAATTTGATGAGAGTATGAATAAAAATAGTAGGGAGATAAAAAAAGAGATGAATAAAAATAGTAGAGAACGTCAGGAAAGGAGAGAGAAAGAAAGAAAAGAACATCAGGAATGGTTGGAGAACTCAGATAGAGAACATCAGAAATGGATGAGAAAGGAGACTGTAATTGAAAGCAGATTGGAGTCAGATGAAATTGTAGTTGAAAACAAATCTGAAGCAGAGGAAATTGTAGGTGAAAGCAGATTGGAGTCAGATGAGATAGTAAGAGAAAGCAAAACAGAGGAAGTAGAATCAATGAAGACAGCCTGTAAGGAGACTGTAATTGAAAGTAGATTAGAGTCAGTGGAGATTGTAGATGAAAGCAGATTGGAATCGGAGGAGATCTTAGGTGAGGAACGGCAAGTAGCGGAGATTTTAGGTGAAATCAGATTAGAGTCAGACGAGATATAAGGTGAAAGCAAATTGGAATTAGTGGAGACTGTAATTGAAAGTAGATTAGAGTCATTGGAGATAGTAGGAGAAAGCATAGTAGAGTTGAAGGAGATTTTAGATGAACGCAGGATAGCTGTAGAAGAGACTATAGAATGTAGCGAAAAAGAAGTGAAGAAGATGAGAGAAAAGATAGGGATAGAAGTAGGTAAGATAAAGAAAGTACTAAGCACCCAAGAGATTAAGATGCAGACAATCATAGATAAATTAGATAGGCAAACTAGGGAAGAATTTAGTCCTGAGATAGAGGAAGTTAATATGAAATTATTAGAGGCAGAGAAGAGTGCGTTAAGTCATAGTCAGAAGAACATAATTAGTAAACAGGTTAAGAGGAGGAGAGAGATAGATAAGAGCAGAAGCAATAGTCCACGGGTAAAGAGAACATTAAGTGATAGTAATGGAGAAGTGAAAGGAAGACAGGTAGGTAGATATTTTAGAAGTAAAATGAAAGAGAAGAGAATCAAGTTGCTAGAGGAAAAAGAAATCAGAATGAAAGAGAGAAAGAAAGCATATGATGTGCAGAGGCGTACTGAATTAGCCAGACTTGGGGAAGTGAGAGGGAGAAAGCCGAAGTACTGTGTTACTATGGATGAATGTAGTACAGAGGAAGTAGAAACTAATGTAACACGGAAGGAATCATGTGGAATTCTAGTTAAAGATAGAATTGAAGATGAATGTGGTAAGAACTGTGATATGCCAGAGAAAGTAGTGATGCAAATTTATGTTAACGATAGTTACTGTTCCGTATGACTTAAATATTAAGTAATGAAGTTTAATATGATTTAACAGAGGTAGATGAGAAACCTGCTGTGTGTAATTTTAATTCAGTCGTGAAGTTAGGATGGTAAGGGGCGCGTAGTGCCTACGCTTATTGATTTAGATTGACTAAAATCATTTAATTTGGAAGACAGAGGTTGTCATGCTATTGAGCAATTCAGGTAAGTTGAATGTGGGTCCTTAAGCTGCAGGTAAGTTGGAGGAAGTGAGGATTAAATTTAAAAAAGTAGGAAGGTTATTACATAGGTAAGTAATCGAAAGAAAGTAGTAATAATTATTATGGCAACCATAATTATGAATATAATGGTAATAAAGATTTAATTCAAAAGTGAGTGAAGATAAGATGATACAGTGGTAATAAAACTAGCGAGTTGAAGAATTAAGTATTGATTTAATAAAGAAGTTTCATTTTGAGGACAGCGAGGTTATCAGTGGATATATTTTGAGAAATTTATAAGTGGTTTAGAATTGTTAATGGTAATGCGTTGTATGAATTAACCAACATCGGGTTGAAATTAGGAAGTAGTAACTAATTAGGACATTTGGTACTTGTTGACAGATATGTGTGTGTGTATGTGTGTATTTTCACGTAAATGGACGTGAGTTTGAAGAAGTAGGCCAACGAAGGTAATGCCGTTGAGCAATGTGGTTTTTAAGTTTTGGTAAGATGCCAAATGAAGTTGTTTTTTGAGGAAGTTTTTGGTAAGATGCCAAATGAAGTTGTTTTTTGAGGAAGTTTTTGGTAAGATGCCAAATGAAGTTTTAAGAAGTTTTTGGAGGATGAAGTAGGTCAGCGATGTATATTCCGTTGAGCAATGAGTTTTTTTATGGTGTCTAAGGGACTACGTGAAGTTAATGTTGGGAGTTTTTTTAAAGTATATATGGATGTATGCACACAAGGTAATAAGAGATTACAAAGGTAATATGGTCCAAGTTTTTGTTACAGTTACGCACGTTAAGATATTACAAGGCTTGTTATCGAGCTAAACCACTTTGTAGTAAAAAGTTACTGATGATTAATGATGTGGTAGATTGTTGTCCTACACACAGGTAAAAGTAAAGATAATAATAATAATAATAATTATTAGATGGTTGACATAATATTTAAAAATATTGAAAGGAATTTGTTATAATTCGATGTTTTGAGGATTTTAAAGATAAATCATTTTTTTTTAGTAAACGAGAAATTAAAGTTTTATTTATGTCATACGGAGTTAGTAAAGAGAAGTTTATATTTTTGAAGACAAGAGTAGGTTAGTAAGATAAGTGTATACCTAAGGGGTAATAATGAAGTTTCAATTAAAGGCATGTGTTATTTACGCATTTAATTTGGTAGAGCAGAGAATGTCTGAACTGTGTTATAACTCAGGACTTGCTTTATGAAGTGATTATGGGAGAATATTTGCTAATTAGGAGTGTCGGTGTTATTGACTATCAACAGGAACACTGTCATTATTTTAGGAAGACAATAATTAGGAAAGCTAAGTGTGATGTTATTATTCCAAGGAATTAGTCGAAGCATGTAAGATTTTTTAGCTGAAATTTAGTGTGTTATTGGTCAGTATGAGGTGACCTGTAACAGTAAGAAGATGTGGGATTATACCACGAATAGGGGAGGTTTTTTGTATGTGACGTGTGATGTCACGATGAATTGTTGAGAGTTCTGAGAGATTCTGGTGTAGTAGGAATAAGCTATACTCCAGGCGGTCAGAACAAGTAGGAAGTGATGTCTGTAGGACTTAATTAAGAGTTTTGGGGGAAAACTAAGTTTTTTTTAGGTATTCAGCAAGAAGTCAAATCATGAATAGACTAAGTTTAAAGTATAAGAGCATTAATATTTTGTGGAACGAAATATTTATTCCGAGGAGTTTGTCATGTGTTTTTGTGAAATAGTTTAGTGATATACGTAATTCAGGTATTGAGTAGTATTTTGTCCAAGTCTTAATCATTTTGTTATGGTAGGTAAGGAATGACAATACAGTAAAGTTATATCTTGACGCTAAGTTAAATTTTATAAAGTGAACGAGAAGTCAGATTTTATGTTTATTGGTGATTTTGAAAATTCAAGTTATTGTTTTCGAGAAGTAGTAAAGAGGAATCATGGTTTTATGAGAAGTTAAGAAGTCGTGGAGACTCAGGAAGTATTAATTTGAAAGGAGGCGGCCGTGGCCTAAGAAAGAATTAAGCCACGAAGGCAGGTGAGTAGTAACTTGGATGTTTATGTGAACTGTTTAATAACTGCTTTAAGGTATTTCGATGTCATTATGTATTTGGGGAAATATTTACATGTATGACATATGCACTGAAATTGGAATTGCCTTAGGTATCTTGCTAAGTTATTTTTTTTTTCTTCAATTATTGAAATTTTACTGCATTTGAGTAATACCTTTATAGAGACGAAAGGAATATTGTGTTGTTTGCATATCGTGTGCTGTGATAGTTTTAATATGTTAATCAGATGGAAATACAACAATGTAATTCTACACCAGACTGATGAAAACTACGTTCACTAGATATGAAGACAAAATTGTATGTCAAGCATACGATCACCAAGACAAGTGCAGCGTTGACATATATGTCAAAATTAAAAGTGAAGGGCATTTATGTATATTTCTTTACAGCATAAATATAAAGAAGAATGAACATTATGAAGAATGAGATAAATGAAAGTTAAAATGTGAATTTTAGCGAAGAATATATTTCTTGTATATTTTTGTGTATTGATGAAGAGTATATTGTATATTGTCTTTTTGGGGGTTATAATATTTAAATTTATAGTTTTTTTTAAATGTTGGATGGGGTAAGAGAAATAATGTGAAATGTCATTTAAATTATTTATCTTAGGGGCGATTGTAACGATTCGATCCCATACTTATTATATTTAAAGGGTTATTCATTTATCATGTTATTATTATTATTAATTAGTACATCCATGAGATGATTTTTATATCAGATAATTGTAAGCGGTTTTTATTATTATAGTCAGAAATATTTTTATTAACAATTATTTGTAAAGAGACGAAGTAATATATATATTGCAACAAGATTGCCAATACGGATCAACCCAATGCGTCACAAACTGAACGACGTAGTAATAATTTCACCACAGCAAACTGCGTCATTTTCGAGATGCAAAGAAACCCAATATGAGTAACCATCACGTGCGCACAATCTAGTTCCTTCGAGAAGCAATGGAACATTATATTTCACGTATGGTGCAATCAATACGTCACTACTGGAGCCAAGGTACGCGTCAATGAATGGACAAGCCCCAGGTAGAAGGGGTGATTTGACTATGAAGTGGGGGCTGCTTACTACCACGTGACAAGGAAGATATAACCGCACACTCGCATCTACAGAGTCATTAGTGAACGACCACTCATTAGTGGCAGAGCAGCGACAGAGGTCCACCGACTGCTTTGTGAAATATCAGTCATAGCTTTACCATGCATCATGTCTCGACATAATCACCACAATGTTGACAATATACATATAAGCTGACCATGGCTTATAGTTGAATACTACAATTAATCTAGAGATGGCAACACAATGGAACGTAGTATGCTGTATCAAATAAGATACTACAACATTTTTTAGAAATATGAAACGCAACATCGAGATCATCTTCCACATTTTTTTATGATGATACTTCAAAAGGGTGAGCAAACAATTAAATATCCGACGTCTCTGTAAAATGTAACTTCAAGATAGATTCAATTCATTAATGTTTATTTTCTTTTAAATTAATTGCCGCATTGAGTAATTTTAAATTCAATTGTGTGACTATCACTATTCTGTTTTATTAATATTTTGTTCTTGAGTCAATAAATTCATTTTCTTTTACGTAATGCCTATTTCTTTCATAGTGGTTAGTAAATACTATAGGCAAATTCAATCATGCTCCTTAAATAAATACTGAATGGTTAGTCAACTAAGTTACACTACGGCCCGGGTAAGTGGTCTCGACTCTACTGCTGATAGCCGAGGTTAAATCAATAAATTTCGATTCACTGTCTTAAATAGGAATCTGGCGCTCAACAACTTATTATATTATACTATCGCAGGTAAGGTCACACCACAGTGTATATTATTTATTCTTATTATGTTTGTTAAATAGAACCTTTACTATTGTCATCACCACGTTTAAGGACTATTAAAAATGTTACAATTGAGGTTATCAAATGCAGTAAGCGTTGGTGCTTTCAAATTTACTTTCATTTATTCCCATCATCCTTGAACGCTAGGTGGCGATGAATAACACTCTTGCTACCTCTGGAGCTAGGGACAGCCGAAGTTTTCCAAAGTGCTCTGATTATATTTCTATGGCGCTATGCGACAAATGACGACACTGTTGGTCTCTACATTTCTAACAGCCAATGTGACATAGGCCCTAGAGAGTGTATTTTATTTCACTTACTCCTCTTTCTAATCATATTTTTCAATTCGCTTTGAAATTACATGCGTCAGTTCTGTAGATAGTAAATAGTAGTTTCCCTGTTCATTATTATCATTACGGGAAAAAGACCTGGATGTTACGTCCATTATACTGTACTACTTATCACTTGCACTACCACCACCACCACCACAAAACGTTATATTATATATATTTTTTCTGTTTAAGTAGCATGTGCCAGATCTGTAGTAGTATTCATTATCATCCATAAAACAAATAAATCCACCGGGCGAAGCTGGGCACTACTGCTAGTCAGATATACGGCCGGCGAAGCAGAGTCAAAGTCAGTCATATACATCGCACCCCAGAGGGGGACATTAAGCTAGAGAGCACCGCCAGTCGTTCTTGAACCCTAGAGGGGGAAACTATACTACGTTACAATCATACATTGAACCCCAGAGGGGGACGTTATAGTACAGTCAATTGATCTGGAACCCCAGAGGGGGGGGACACTATGTTAATAAGCAGAAGTTATACTGGACCCATAGAGGTGCCAAGTACACGCTATGCTAGTTAGCAGGACAAGTTGAGTTCGAACCCTGGTAAGGGTCAAGTTAGTGATAGTAATAAGAGGTCGAAACTCTGTGCTAGTAGCACCATAGTTCGATAAATAAGTATGATAGTTCGCGATAGTTGCGACGTAAATGGAAATACATTTGAGACCCGTGTGGTCCATTTTTATCAATTTTTGCCGTCAAGTGAGGCGTTAGCAAAGTCGAGAAACAGTTCTTGGACCTTATAGAAGGCCACGCAGACATTCGAGATCCGGAGCGGACGAAGTCGCGATAGGACAGAGAACCCAGATAGAACAGTACAGAAATAAACAGTCGTCCAGGGAATACGTCAGGGAGAAGCTATCTAACCTACGACCTGAGATATGACAGGAATAGACTGTTACACGGTTATATTTGTAACCACCATTGTAAATATAGTGTTGTAGGACATGATATTCAGAAGCGTGAAATGTACACGTGTGTAAAAAGCAGTGCATTTAATTAATTTTTGTAGGTGTTAAGAAATATTTTAATGTTAAATCTTCCCAGTGTAAAGGGAATTTTATATAAAAGCGATATTGTGAAAAGTGTAATTATGTCAATCATAAGTGTAAGAAAATTATGTGGAAAGGAAAATGTTAAAATTGCGCACCACGGTGTCGACATGTTTTGCTCAACATGACGCTGGTGGGCGAAACATTCCACAAAATGGGCCAATCACCAGAGCAGGGCGAGTGCAAATGATTTTATTATATTTTTGTAACACCATGTACCATTAAAAATTATATTGTGAAATGTAACCATATTTATCATGGTTTGTTGAATGAGCACAAGTGAATTATGTGCCTTGTAAACGTAAATCAACATGGAACCCAAAAAAAGTAACTTAAGGATCTGGAAAGGGGGACCGATGAATTAAAGAATGTTATAATGAAGGAAAGTACGATATTTAAAATGATCAGCGATTTCAAAATGTTAAGTGAAACTTATAAATATTAAAATGGGAAATGTAAGTCAAGGAAATATACGCGAAGTTTTAAGGAGCCACTTAAGTATAAACATATTCTGGCAAGAATAATTGTTTCATAAATAATAAATGGGATGGGTTATCCAAGTTGATACTGTCACCAAATATATGGCAGAAATAAATGTAAGCTCAAGTATAGGAGTTTGGATGCGTGTTTCGTTTACTTGTAACGTAAGGGCGAACGGTGTGTTGATGAATCGTCGAATGGGATTGAATTATCACTGTCAGGGAATGACAGGTGAATTGTTGTGTCGTATGTTGTGCTGGGTGGATGATTGAAGGGGATGGATTTTTCTCCCCATGTATTGTATATTGTACAAGCTGATGATACCATGGTGAAATAGTCCTGGATCGTCTGACTTAGTATGTTGGCAGTCGGGTAACCTATTTGGTGATTGGGCCTTACAGTATTCTCCCTCTATATTATTATTCCAACATAAATGCACCTTCTCCGAGCAAAAAGCAGGGTTAAACGAATACACCTTGTTGTGATATAAAGTGAAGTAATTAGCAGATATGGGTCATTCTCACCAAAAGGGGTTTTTTAAAGTCCCTGTGCCATAACAAGTTGAACGTATAAAAATATTTAATTTTGCTTTTATTGTAATAATCTTAAAATAATAAGAAATTAAAATGGCAAGTTATAATATAGTTATATATAATGAATAAAATATTATAACAAAATAAGTAGGTTGAAAGTCCCCTCCATGGACGTCCCCTCTCCTGTGATGTAGGCAAAAATTACTATCCCAGGTCTAATATCAGTGTTTTATTAAAAAAGTAATATATGTGGCAATTACTACAATGTATGTACTTATTGAAAATATCTGATTTTTATTTTAAGTTTTATTTATTACAAGGTAATTAGATTACAAAGTCAGTCCATAGGTTTTAATTCCCCTCCGTGGACACACTTAAATCGCTAGATATTTCCTCCAGAATGCACCACCAGCCAGCATGCATGTAGAGGCACTGAATGGAAGGGGGCCAGCTTTGTTTTCAGTCTGAGATTGATGTGATCTTGTGAAATTGTTGTAGATTTTGAAAATTTTGTCATTTGGCAAAGTTCTTTGTGCCCACTCCGTGACCATCATAAAAAAAGGTAAGAAATGAGCTATTTTCAAGTATGAGTTAAGAATTAAGTTGCTTGACTGGAAAAGTTTACTACATTAATATCTTGTTAGTCTTACTTCAGACACAAAACAAGGAAAAATCCTAACCCTACCTTTTGTCCCCTCCGTGGACTTACTCTGTCCACGGAACGGATAAATCTTGGCACTATAAGGTAATATTACAAAATGATGTGAAAACAATGCTAGGCTAAAAAGAATAACATTTAAACCTTTTGAAAAATTAATTATTTAGCCATGAAATCAATTATTACTTACTGTTATAAGACAGACAGTTTATCTTATCTAATGCCTTACCGACCTTCTTACCATTAGTCACCGTTTTAATTATGTTGTCTTTGAAATATTAATTAAAATGGGCATTAGGCCTAATTTAGCAGAACATTGATTAACCCAGTGAAATAATAATATATCTATAATTGCAATTATCCTGAATTTCTCATATACTTTGCAGTGTTAGGCCTATATCTAATTTTAATGTTACTTATTTTAGGATTACTAATACAAAAAAGAAAGCCAATAAGCAGTCAGAAGCTTATACAATTCAAAGAAGAGAGCAAAAGAGAGAAAATATGAAGAAAGCAAGACTCAAAATTAAACAAAATCCCATATTGCTAGAGGAAAGTAAAGCAAAAGAGAGAGAATGTTATAAAAAGCGAAAGGCTAGTGGAAAAATAAAATCTGTTTCGGAAATGACTAGCCGGGAACAAAGAAATGCAAGGAAAATGTGGAAAAAAAAAAAAAAAAGAAGTAAATATCGCAAAGAAATAAAGAAATAAGGGATCAAAAAGAATTGGAACAGCGTTTGGAAGATCTTTCTCCACCAAGCACACCTCATCCACTTGATGATGCAATTGAAAACCGAGAACAAATTAGTGGTGGCAGTTCAAGAGGAAAGAAAATGGTGAGAAGGAAACTATTTGTAAATAACAAATTATGCTAATTTACAGGCACTTGCTAGATAACTTCATCAGGAGATTTCCTTAATCGTTTCCAGCTTCTCATACCACAGACAAACTAAGATACCAAGATGTCTACAGCAGCAGTGATGATGAACAAGAAGACAAAGTCAATAATGTACCCGACAAATGAGGAACCTGAAACGTGCATTGTTAAATTTCTGAAGAAGAAATCAGACTTTTCTTTTGCCTATCCTGAAAAAGATGTCTCTATTGTTGAAAAGTGTCATGTTAATAAGGTGTTGAGTCCTCCTAATTTAAATAGGAGACAACACTATGAATTTAACATGGAACAGTTAACTAAGTTTTTATTAACCATGTCTTAGTGTTAACAAATCGTATTAAGATTGACTAAAATATGTTTAAGAGAAAATTTGGTCTAGTTTCATTTGGCTACGAGTCATGAGTTAATTTTGTTTTTAGAATTATAGTCCATGTAACCGAATTAAACATTTTTCCACTAAGTTACTTCGTGTACTTTATTAATAATCCCTAAAATATTTTCGCTACCTGAAATTTGCTAGATATATTAATTAGACATTAAAGTTTACTTGGGGCCAACATTTTGTACTTTTAATTAATTTAGCATCATAATATTTACATATTTACTAGAATATCTTAAAACATGTAATTTTAAGCATGCTGTCATTTAATAAATACGTCAAGTATTCTAAATATCCCCTCCGTGGACAAGGCATATTTAAAAATCACTAATAAACGGTTAAATATGACAGAAAAAACTTAATCAGTCATATAGGGGTATTTTATAGGCATAACTGAAGTTATGTACATTCAAAATTGTTGCATGCAACAAATTTTATAAAAATATTTTAATAAGTGGCATCTGGAACCTTTTGGTGAGAATGACCCATATAAGGCATATGAGTTAAGGAAGTAGAAATCAAACTTTGATGTCCAATGCGAGAAGGTTGAAAGAAACACAGTACGAAATGTTAAAGTGAGCAAAACTAATTATAGCCGACCACTTGCGGTCATGGCCTTTATAGAGACCCGAGGCGACCAGCTGTGGAAGGGGGTGTGTCCTTACCCACGCCAGGCCGAACCTCTTCGATGAAGAAAGAATGAATGGTTTCATTGACATGGAAAGCGCTAAGTCACAAGGGGACTCTACGTTACTAGTAATTAAATCACAGAGTTAAAAGGTCTCCCACAAGTCCAACCCCTCCTCCATGTGGTGGGAGACGGGCAACAGCATGAAGTAGGGGATTGCCTGTAGGGGTGAAGTAAAGTGGGGACTTTGTGTGCCCCGCGACCGTTACGGTAGCTGTGAAGGCTCTATGGGAACCCTGAAAAGTGACGGCTGACGGGGCTCTGGTGAAGCTACGATAGGCCTAGCAAGCCAGTAGTGGATATCATATTTGCTTTCAAACCAGGAACAGGCCTCGGAAAGGACTGATGCAAACGACGACAACTATGAGTTGGGACATTAAACATACAGACACTGACAGGAAAAGTGGAGGAGATTGTAGATGTGATGGAGCGAAGAAAACTGGATGTACTGGGCTTGGCAGAAACAAGATGGAAAGGAGAAGGTCGCAGAGAACTGAGGAAAGGGTACCGGTTGTACTGGAGTGGGAACAGTGAAGGAAGGAGCAGCGGAGTAGGAGTAGTTGTGAGAGATGGAATGAAGGAAGAGGTAAAGGGAATAAGTGACAGGATCATGAAGATCAGAGTAACTGTAAAGGGAAGAAGCCTGGAGATAGCCCAGGTATATGCCCCTCAAGTTGGATGTACAGCTCAAGAGAAGGAAGACTTTGAGGAGGAGCTACAACAGCAGTTGAATGGTCAGAGCATCATTGTCATGGGAGATTTGAATGCACATGTAGGAAGTGAAAGGCAAGGATATGAAAATGTATTGGGAGCAGAAGGATGGGGTAGCAGGAATGATGAAGGGAGAAAGTTGCTGGATTTTTGCAAGAGAAACGGTTTAGTGGTAGGCAACTCCTGGTTCCGGAAGAAAGAAAGCCACAAGGTAACGTGGTACAGCAGTGATTTAACAAAGAAATCTTTGGTAGATTACATGCTGTACGACTGGGAAATGAAGAGAAGTGTCAGAGATATAAAGGTAATACCATCAGAGGCCTTAGATAGCGACCACAGAATACTTGTAATGAACCTGGGAGTTGTTAAGGATAGCAAGAGGACAGAGTACCAGGAAAGGAGAATCAAAGTATGGAAACTCAAGGAAAAGGAAGTCAAGGAAGAATTCCAGAAGATAATAAGGGAAAGGATGCCAACAGACAATCCTAAAACAGGGGAAGAGGAATGGAAGCAATTCAAAAACACAATGGTAGAAGCTGCAGTGGCAGTATGTGGTAGAACAAGCAACAGAAAGCGGTGTAAAGAGACACCATGGTGGAATGAGAGAGTAAAAGAAGCTGTGGGAAGGAAGAACAAGGCTTTCAGAGTGTGGTACCAGGAAAGAACTGATCTGTCAAGGGAAGATTATAAGATAAAGAAGAAAGAAGCAAACAAGATCGTCGCAGAGGAGAGGAAGAAGTGGATGGTAAAGTGGACGGAGATGATGGAGGAAGACAGCAGAGGAAATAAGAAAGTTCTTTATGGGATGGTCAAAAGTAAGAGAAGAGGTCTGAGAGAGGATGTGGTAATGATGGACAAAAACGGAAATGAGGTACACAACAAAGAGACACTCAAGACAGTGTGGAAAGAGTACTTTGAGGATTTGCTGAATCCAAATGGTCATAGGGAGGAAGACAATGTATTGGAAGATGGAGAAGACAACACAGCAATGGAAAAGGACCTGACTTGGAGAGAACTGGAAATGGCTATAGACAAGATGAAAGGAGGAAGGGCACCAGGTGTGGATGAAGTGAGTGTTGAAATGGTGAAGGCAGCAGGGGAGGTTGGGAAACAGTGGCTGTACCGTGTGATGAGGGTGATATGGAAGGAGAAAAAGACCCCAGAAGATTGGAAGAAAGGATTAATTGTCCCAATATTTAAGAAAGGAAGCAGAAAGGAGTGCAGAAATTACAGGGGTGTCACACTCATACCTCACTGTGCCAAGATATATGAAAAGATATTAGAAAGTAGAATACGAGCCAAAGTGGAGAGAAAATTGAGAGAGGAACAGTATGGATTCAGACCTGGGAGATCAACAGTGGATCTCATATTTTCAGTGAGACAGCTCCAGGAACACCACTACGAATTTGGAGAGGATCTGTTGATGGCCTTCCTGGACATCGAAAAGGCCTATGATAGTGTGTGTAGGGAGAAGGTTTGGAAAGCAATGGAAAACATGGGAGTGGAAAAAGAGACTGTAGGCAGAGTGAAGGAGATGTATTGTGGAAGTGTGAGTTGTGTGAAAGTTGGAGGGGAAAGAACAGACTGGTTCAGACAAATGAGTGGCTTGAAACAGGGTAGTGCGCTGTCACCCCTTCTCTTTATTGTGGTTATGGACGAGGTAATGACACGGATAGCAGGAAAGATAGGAGAAGATAAGACGAAAGCAATGGTGTTTGCAGATGATCTCATGGTCTGCGGAAACAAGGAGGAGGAAATTCAGGAGCATCTGAAGGCTTGGGAAGAAACAGTGGGAGAGTACGGATGGAAGTTCAACATCAGTAAATGTGAGATCCTGTTAACGACCAGGAAAAAGGACAGACCAATGAGTGGGATAACACTTGGAGGTGGACAGCTGAAGAAGGTGGAAAGTCTCAAGTACTTGGGAAGTATAGTGGAGGAAACTGGGAGAAATGACAAAGAGATTACGGAACGTGGCAGACAGGCAGAAGCATTTCTGAGAAGCATTAGGAGCTTAGTGTGGAATAAAGATGTCCCACAAAAAAGCAAGGAAGTGTTATACAGAAGCTACTATATCCCGATACTGACCTATGCTTCAGAAACGTGGACAATGAAGAAAAGAGATATAAGCAGAATACAGGCAGGTGAAATGAAGTTCCTGCGAAGTAGGATCGGAATAACAAGAAGAGACAGGGTGAGGAATGAAAAGGTTAGGGAAATGGTGAAAGAGGAGCCCTTGCAAGGTAGGATTGAGACATCAAGGCTGAGGTGGTATGGACACTTAAAGAGAATGGATGAGAAGAAGATTCCCAAGAGGATACATGAGATGCAGATGCAGAAGAAACGACCAAGGGGCCAAGAGATAGATGGCTGAAAGGAGTGGAGGAATGTGTCAAGAAGAGAGGCGAGGACTGGACCAGAGTGACAGCGGAGAGGTGGTGGGAAGAAAGAACTAAGTGGCGAGGCTTATGTTCCAAACAGACCCAGCCTGGGGCTGGAAACTGTACAAGATGATGATGAGTTAAAAGGTAATTAACAGTAAATATGGCAGTAATGAAACGTGATTTAATGTAATGTTGGAATCTAGCGGAACAATTCCTGGTAAAATTATGAAAAATATGGATTTTTACGCACACGAATAATAATAATAATAAAAATTATTTTTGCATATTTGTGAGATAGTAAAGAATCGGTCCTTACCTTAAAGATCAAAACGGGTATGAATTATACTGGATATAATGCAAGGGGATGTGGGTCCCATAAAGGTCCAGAAAATGGTACATGGTGGGAATACAAAATCATACATTGTGAATGCGGAGAGATGTTTAGTGTTTTTGGCCCGACATGATGGTGAAAGATGTATTATAATAAATGTTGATAAAGCAGAGAAATGGAATTCAAAGTCTAACATGATATAGGAGTAATCTTTGAATGTTGTCGTAAGAATAATGTCAATAACTTGGTTTCGACACCGGACAAGGTGGGAACTAAGTTAAGATTGATCTTGTATGTAAAGTAACTTGAGTTTGATACCCAGAAGGGAAAGTATTGTTGAAAAACCCAGTAAACTATATGTTTTGAATTTGAATTAAATCAGTAAGTTATAAGTTTATAGTTTGATTTTAATGATGATAAATATGTTGAATTTAAGAGTTGAATAATTGATTAAAGAACTAAGATGGACCTATTAGGAGTCCGATAAATTAAGCAAGATGTTTTATGCAATATCAGATGTGATGAGTGATGTTCGAGTTTGATGATTAATGATCATAATATTGTTCATTATTGAATTTGTTTACTTTTGTAATTGCTGCTATTATCATAGCATTTGTGGGTGCTTTTACAGTCATAAAAGCATTATTATAGTAACTTATTTGTGTAGCTCGTTTAACCTGATTGCTCGTAATCCGAATGTATGTGTCATATGGTGGGATTGAACGCAACACCCCTGATCACTGAGCTAAACTGGAATATGACCATATATTCTCCGTAATTCAAGACGGGTACAATATATATATGGTGTTAAGAAAAAAAGAGGGAAACTGGCAAAACAATGCTTTTGAAAATGTTCAAATCTTTGTAGTTTTAAAATTACAGCTCAAAATGTAGCAGTTACCCAAATTTGTTGAATGTCCCCTTTCCCTGCCTTTTTAACTATCTTGTCCCTCATTCCTTCCTTTAACAGTTGGTCACCCTAATGATAAAGAAGGAAGTTTGTAGTTTTTCGTGACCATTAATCTCGCGATCATGAGCCACGGAACCTCCTTTTTACATGAAATCTGAGCCACAGGACATGACATTCCACTTTGAAAATCTCACATTTATTGACCGGGAATCGAACCCGGTCCGCTGCGGTGACAGGCATACAGTTTGACCGCTGCGCCACCACGCCCCTTGAATGATAGAGTACAAAAGAAGTTCACACACATGATTTAAGAGACCATGAAAAGCAATAAACCAACATAGCATCTGCACAACTTTTCTGAATTTTACTCCCTTTTTCTCGGGACCCATTGCAACGAAGAGTCTGGAATTTGGCGTAACAGATAGGTATTTTGAATTTCACAATATGGTAGATACTGTATTGTAATTCAATTGCTTAAAAATTCCAAGATGCTGCTTGTTCAAATTTCTAAAATGATATTTTTAATTTAAGCATCCTGTCACAACTATCAGTTTGATATGTACATGGAAGAGTTAGGAAGGATCAATAAAATACATAAAAAAAGGTGGTTTAGTTCTTCACACAAATACTTGTTTAATTTAATAACTCTATGCTTCCAGAAGAAACTAGTATTTTTATATTTTGAATGGGAAGTGCCAACCTGAGAAGTGTGTTTTCAATTGTCCACCATTAACTCGCTCCCCCTTCTCCACTTTTTATTTCTTTACCGTTTAGGCCTACTTAGGACCACGAGGCTCGTATCTACTCTTCGGTAAAGTTGTTGCTTTCTTCTTCCAATAGTCCCTCATTTTCTGACTATGGGTCAGTCTTCTCACTTCTGTCCACTTAACTCCTGTAGTCTTCTTACTTGCAAGGGACGTTGGGAAAACGCCCTGTCGGATGACCTGACGGAACATCAGACGGTCACGAGTTTGTTCCAGTGGGATATCTAGTTGTTCCATATCTGACTTAAATGACGCAATCAATTTGTTCTTAGAAGCTTTGCCTCTTCCTGTGACCGAATATCCTGTTGGTGAGTCTTTCAGAATCCAGACGTGCCAAGTGTCCATAAAAGGTCAGGCGTCTTTCCCTTATCGACGTGATGATGACCTCCTGGTGTTCATACAAGTCATTATTATGACCGATTCTGTAAATTCCTCCTTCCTCTCTAATTGGACCTAATATCCTCCTCAGAATCTTCCTCTCTTTTAAATCCAGTTTTCTGAGTGGACCCTTTCTGGTCATTACAAGGCACTTAGATGACTCGATACTATGACAGGAATGCTAAGCCCTTTCAAACTTGGTACATCTGGCATCTATGGCTAAGTTCTCGCTCTGATTCGCAGAAATCCATTCTCCGAAGTACTTAACTGCAGGTACCTTTCTTATGCTAGTGTCTGTGAGAGGAATGTTAGAAGGGGTCTCTTTGATATTGGTCATAAATTCAGTCTTCTGGATGTTTATCTTCAAACTAGTCTTAACCGTTACACTATAAAGACTCTGTAAGTTGTAGGTAACCTCCTCTATATTATTTGCCAGTAGAATGAGGTCATCAGCAAAGGCTAAGCAAGGTACGAAGAGGTAGTCTCTTGTAACCAAGCTTCAGTCCAGCTCCCGGTGGTAGCATCGTTCTCCATTCCCAAATGATCCATTCCAGCACACAGTTGAAGTCGAATACAGGATAGACCATCACTGTCTAACTCTTGTTCTGATTGGAAAGCTTTCGGATAATTCACCTCTGAACCTGACCTTGGACGTCGTGTTTCCCAGAGTGGCTTGGACTAATCGTAGGGTCTTCCCATCCAGACCAAATTCCCGTAGTATGGAGAAAAGGGCATCTCTGTCCACAGAGTCATAACTTGTCATAAGCTTTCTGAAAATCTACTAGGACCACCACCCAGGGATGCCCACCTCGGTTCGTGTAAGTGAGAACTGTCTTAAGATTGTGTATCTGTTCTGGGCAGGATCTAGTCATACGGAAACCAGCCTGGTATTTACCTAATTGTGAGCCTAGCTGTGCAGCGACTCTATTGAGCAAGGCTACAAAGAGAATCTTGCAGGTAATTTGTAACAAGGAATACCCCTATAATAATTGTTACTTCCCTTCTTGTGGAGGGGATAAATCACAGCCGACGTCCCCTTATCCGCTATAATATTTTTAAAGTCAAATGTAAAGCATGCACCTGCCCCTCTTCATAATGACTCCTTGTTTCTCCTTCCCAACATCGTGTATGTGTTAGGTAGTCAGCCCAGAGACTGGTTGGATCCTCAAAAAGTACCGCCATAGGATAAGTCAGTAGATACCCACAAAACCTCAAAGCAGTACTAGTGAGGCCTATCTAGGCAAGATGAGGAGTGAGGTAGTTTACCATTACTGAGTCAGAACAATAGCACTGACCCGAAGAGTAGAACCTTTCATAGTACACACAAGCTTTGTTCGTAGAAGGAGTTTGTGATCGTTAGATTTATCGACCATATGCGCATGCGCGGTTGGCAACTGTTTTGAAGCGTGTCGAGTTTTCTGCCACTACGAACGGTAGTAGTTGGAAACCATATGCGCATGCGTGAATGGCAACTGTTTTGAAGCGTTTCGAGTTTTAGCCACTACGAACGGTAGTGTTGGAAATATCAGCTGTGATGTACGAAAAACACTGCTATCATGGACCGATCCAGGATATCCAATGAAGACATCTCGAATTCTCCGCTGGTGGTCACAAACAACCTGGGCCTAAGAAATTGATTTCATAAATAATTGCAATATATTTAAATTACATATTTTGACAAACTGACCCTGGCCCTATACCGTAAAACTCACAAGTTTTTTACAAGTTAAACATTTGCCATTTACAAGTTAATTTCTGTTTCTGTTTCATAAATAATCAAAAATAGAATTTCACAGATTACAAGTGCATTCTGCAAAGAAAATGTTTCCTATTGAAATAGGAATATGGATCCGTGGATGGCTTATCAATTCTAATATGCGTTCCATCTATAACTCCAATTACACCTGGAAAATGGTTTGCTTGGAAATTAGCCTGGATTTCATGTTTTTCTTGTGTTGTAGGCCATCTGATAATTTCTGGCGACAAATTACTTAAAAAGTACGTCATCCTTCGGACAATCTAATGCAAGCTACTAATCGTTACATTGAATCGGTCTCAAACATCCCGAAACCCAGCAGATTCGTGACCAGCAAACCAGAGATACACCAACACAAACTTCAGTGCAGTATTTTTTCCAAATTCACCTGCTTGGTGATGATAATATGGTGATAGTGAGAAACGTTCCGCTATGTTTTCTGCTACTTCTCTACTAACTCGAAAATGTTCAACGAACTCCTTATTATTGTACTGCGGAATCGTATCTTCAAAATATCCTTCGTTTTTGGGATGTCGTCTAATTTCCAAAAGCAGCTCTAAGTCATCACTTGAGAAGTTCATCTGAATCACTGGACTCGATATCAGACATTTTTCGAAACAAAATTGGAGACTACAGTAATTCTGCACTTGACAAGATAGTAGACTGACGGCCGTAACCTAATTTTCAGTGCTGTTATGAAACGAACATAGGTGGCACTGGACATGCGCGCATAATTCTGACTCTCTGACTGAAAGAGTTTTCGTGTAGGATCAGAAACTCTTCCAACGGTTTGCTGCTGGTTTCCAGTCGTTTGAGAACGTTGTACGAACAACAAACTAGTAGTCAGTAACTCCGATGATCGCTACTACGAACGCGACAATGGGAGTGCGCATGCGTCTGACGGTTTGCAACAGTTTCTGACTGTACTACGAATGAAGCTACAGGCACTAGTGCCCTGAGGCCATTATTTAGCACCACCCCATTACCATTAGTTTCCATATACATGGTGGCCACTCAAATCGATCTACGATTTTCCAGGAGTAATTCTTATTTTTCCAGACTTAAAAATAAACGCGAATCCCGGGTGGGGGCTTTATCGGTTGCCTACTTCAAGACCAAAGTGAAACAGTTGTGTTTGGTCTACTTATACAGATGTTGACAAAAATTAGTGGTGATTGCGTTATTGATACGCAAGCCTTCACACAAATGATTTAATTGTTGTTTTAAAAAAAGCCTTTGTGACTCAAATATCCGCTTAAAAAAAAAAAAAGAGAAAAGAATGCTGCCTGCAGTTTTATTGCGGTCAAGTTGTCTATACTCAATATGTTTTACAAAAATACTATCGGTGTTCTCCCACACAGAAACAGGTAGTCTGAGGAAATTTCTTTTGTTAACGGTAGAGTGCTCACCCAAAACCGCAGCGGGAGTATGATTTAAGATAAAACACGGCGCGTACATTTCCGGTTAAAATAAACAGGGTTTGCAGAGTGACCGCTAGATGGCCCTTGCTACCCCATCCGCGATATCATGACATCAAGGACTAAGAGCGGACTGGGAATTTTAGCAGTGGATGGAAAGATTTTTATAATTAATTAACAGTGGCTATTTTCCAGGAGATTTCCAGACCTATTAAAAATCCAGGAGTTTTCCAGGATTTCCAGGTTTTCCAGGAGTGGTGGACACCATGCATATAATCACAGCCATGAATGAGGCTGAGACATCGGTGGAAAGTCACTGAATTTCAATGGATCAATAATTATTTGAGATGCAGTCCTAAGAGTTAAAGATGAGATGAATGAGACAAACAAGTGCAATAAGAAGCGTTGAAAAGTAAAACACACATGCATCGAGTTGGTTGACTGAATTTCATTACATCATTAACATATAGAGAAAGAAAGAGGACAGCAAAGGACAAATATGCACTACAACAAGAAGTATAAAATAATGAGGAATTATGACATGCATGTCAGATATTGAGTTAATCAATCACCTTCGAAAGAATGGCATCGGCACATGCACACTGGAGGCCCAGGAGACATTCTCTGTGACAAAGATCAACTTCAGGATTTGGCATGACTCTTCATAGGTGGGAAAGGGATATGGTACTGTATATGCATACATACAGCAGATAACCTGCCACAGTGGCAACGTGGTATTTCTCTACGGGCTGGCTTTGACAGCTGTCAACGTTCTTTCACGATGCAGACTATAACGGTGCACTATGCAGAATTTGTTGCGAGTATTACTGCTGCAGGTTCCATATTTTTGCTTGCTAAAATTCATGTTGTGCACCGTGTGACTGCTCATGTTGCCTGTTACTAAGCAACTAAAAGTATTACTACAACAATCTTCCGAAGCAAAACTCTGGAAAGTTTGGGAAAACCGATAATGGATGGATCATGTGCAATGAATTAGGAGTAAATTATTATGTGCCTTGAATGTGTCAAAGATGCCCACAATGACTAATTTCTTTGCACTTACCTTTTAGTATGTGCAAATTATAACTAATCACGTGTGAGCTTTTTCAGGAAAAATCTTATATTTACCGCCGATGGGCATACACATTGACAGACTGAAAAGTTATCAATATTAATTGAATTCCAAATACCCTATGCAATTTTTCTTTTACTAAGGTAGACAAGCTGTTGGGCTTAATACACACACGTTTATTAAAATTCCTACATATTTACACCCGTTATGCACAGACACAATACACATGATTTGTTATTAGGTTTTACACCATAATTTATATCGTGGACTGTATGCCATCGCCATATTGTGCCAACAACAATCCTTCTTGCCAACACACAAACCAATCCTACAAACCAAAGCCGTAACGGCCCGTAGCCTGTCTTCCAAGTTCAATAGTTCGTTCATCATAACCTCAAACGCAAGCCTTACACATACTGTGGCAGTTGTGGGCCTACACCTCACAAACCTTCTTACAAACCGTATCAGTTTAGTAAGGCTGACGTTCTGCATAAGATTTGTGGCATTACAGAATGATTTGACAGTGGTAATTGCCCATTATAATGATTTCTTTTTAAGAAATCGTACTCGTAAAACCTCGATATCACTAAAATTCCTAACTCCCTTGAAATAAGGAATATACAATCCCCCATTGCATATTTTGGGACTCTAAAATAGACACAAAAATATCGACTGATATACAAGTGAATTGGGTACTATTCTCAATTGGCCTGCAAAAATTCTAGCTATCGCAGGAAGCACTTAGTTTACAAGTTAAATTTGACAGGCAAATATTTTTAAAGTGGAGATCTCTCTCACAGTACATTGGCACAGCTTTTGATGTAAAAAGCCTGATAGTTTGCCTTCTCCAAATCTACAGTGCCAATTTGGTGAGAAGTGCCATACTAACTGGTAAGTCAAATGACACAATGGGGAGAAACATTAGTAACTTCCTGAGAAGTCAAAGTAATATCTACACATTACTTTCTTAATCAATAGAGTATCTACACTACTTTTTTAATCGATAGAGTAGAATAATAAGTAAACATTTAATGTTTTAGAAAGGAGACTTCAAGTAATAGTTACAAGTAAATCTATTACTTTCTCTGTAGGGTAGCTTGGGATCAGTTTAAAGCCTTACTTACATACTATGGAGGTACAAGTTCTTGCACAACATATTCCCATGAATAATCCGACATTTCTGCAAATATTTAACGATGTCTAACATTTCATACGTCCAATACAGGATGATGCTTGGCGTAAAGTTCATTTTCTGTAAAAAAAAAAAAAAGAAAGGAGGAATATTAAACAGAATTATCACGAGAAATGATATTCTTAGTAGGCAAACTCATAACTATCAAAAATAAAACTTTCAGTATCAAACAGAGAAACTTCAAGCTACAGAGAAAATTTAATAACATACTGAAAAGGTAAGAAAATCACTCATTTGAAAGAAAAAGACGAACACAATGACAGGCAGGTGTGGAGGAAGAAACAGAGAAAAGTCAAGTGAAATTTTCACAGCAGATCTGCCCTCTTCAAAGGTTTCATGCAGTCAATCCGCACAATAGCTCTTCAACATTACAGATGTAATCAAGGCAATACAAGTTTTTTCAGGACTGCCAAGAAATACATTTAATACATTAAAACCACTGACTAAAAACTGATACAGTATTAAAGATTAGTGAGTGCATCTACTGAAAAGAGCTTCAATGCTTGGATGATGCAGCATTTCATGAACATTGGCAAAACATGCTGGCATCAGCAACCAAGTTGTGGAACACCTGATTCAGCGAGCAGGCTGGGAATTGGGTTGGTCCGGAAGGCACTGGTAGCCAGACTAATGTATTCTGCAGAACCATAGTCTAACCAAGACAGGACGAGGGCTTGGTAAAACTATAGCAGCACCGCACATAGTGCCACGAAGAAACTCTAGCATGTTCAGTTTATTCAGAGATGACACTGTTAGTTGCCGTATATGGTGTTGCCACGTTAATTTGCCTTCAAAATGGAGCAACAAGAAGCGATAAGCGTCAACCATAGGCAATTCAGCATCCCAGGGGTGTATTTCAGGGTGTAAATGTATCTTTTTAAAATTAACCCCTATGCTGCCATGTTCGACTGTAGTCAAATGGCAATCACACTCAGTCCGCTGCCGTATTCGACTTTAGTCCACGGCCTAAGAATTTTGTAACCGCTTGATACAACGTTCTTCTGACGTCAAATAGATGAAGGACTGTCTTTGTATTGCTCTGCGATGTGCTGCCGTCTAGTGGT
Organism: Meconema thalassinum; assembly: GCA_946902985.2. Taxonomy (NCBI): domain Eukaryota; kingdom Metazoa; phylum Arthropoda; class Insecta; order Orthoptera; family Tettigoniidae; genus Meconema; species Meconema thalassinum. The sequence continues at coordinate 174,113,057 of OX336393.1, read as the reverse complement.
AATACCAGAAACTTCAGATTTTAATGCAGTGAGTCAAGCAGTCAGCTCGCAGTTGGGTTGTGTTGAATGTAAACCATTATTGTACTTGGATGCTATTTTATGTGACATTTGAGTTAAACTCATGATTTATACTGCTAGGGGTGCTTTGAAGATTAATTATCTACTAGTAATATAGGCCTACATATCTTACAGAATATTTCGGATGAAGTTTATTCAAAGCCTCCTAGAAAATTATGCACTTCAGGTACCTCACAAAAGGGGAAGAAAACACTCATCTCCTAAAGAGGCGGCCATACTAACAGAGAGGCACTTTCCAAAACAATTCGAAGACAAGATACACAAACCCAATTGTACAGTGGGTTCCATCAGTGCAAAAAGAAAGGGAAAGGGGCGTGTCGGCATAAGCAAACATCTTAGTTTTGTGGCAATTGCCCAGGAAATCCACCACTGTGTATTGCGCCATGTTTTGAAAAGTATCACACGGGCTGTCAGGGTGGTGCTGTTTTTCCATTTTCACAGTGTAGTTCAACATAATGTAAACATGTTACAAATAATTGTGAAAATATTCCCTTACAGCATTCTAGATTAAGTCTATACTGTGCCCTTATTCAACAGGATTTTTGGTTTGAGGCACATATTGATGTTATGCAAATTTGGAAATATGCGCGACAGTTTGTTGGAGAAGAAATAGAATGTGCTTGATGTTTTGGAGACACCGCATATAATGCATTTTCTTGGCATTGATATTTGGAAGATTTTGAGTCATCTCTGAAGAAAATTGGATCACTAGGGGAGATATTAGCATCAGAAGGTTCCAGATGTTCAACGCTGTGACGTAGCTCTGGGCGAGCGTAACAGCGAAGCCGGTCACATGCGATGACGCGCCAGCAGTCCGGAGTTTTCCAGAACTCTTGAGCGAGTATATAACAGCGCCGAGCCACGCTGAGACAGCCATTATTCTTCCGGACACGCTGAGTGAGCGGTCATTCTTCTTTGAGACACGCTGTGAGTTTGTCACTCGTCTTCGCGTATTTGAAAGTGTCAATCTTAAATTCAAGTTTGAACCTGTGCAAGGTTATTCAGCTTTTAGTCGCCAGTCGACACTTGTCATTTTACTTCGTAACACTGAGTGTGAGTTAGTCTTCGAGTGGACATACGATAAACTACGAGTTAGACATTTTCTGTAACTTGGAACTTTACATTGGAACTTTAAATTTACAAACAGTCAGTGCCAAGCTTTGTCTTGGTAATTTCACGGATCAGCTACGACTCATATACTTATTACGCCGGATACCAGTCTGCTTGGTCAAATAATAGTCGACGTACGGGACCATGCATGCCTAGCGCGTAATGGGAGGAGCACATCCTCCAACCCTGTAGGATTCAGCATAAAGGGGCCTATCTGATTCACGGATGTGTGCTAGGGCAATCCCAATTACCCGACCACAGGAAATAGACGTTTCGGGACCATGTGTGCCTAGCATGTACTCTCACCCTCTAGGTTTAGCTTATATCAGGACCTGCATTTGAACCATAGCAAAGACAGTAAGAGTGTCACACAAGTATCTGACAAAGCTGTATCAAGAGTTACGACTGACTGAAATCATGAAGCAGGCGGGTCAAACCCCAACATTCCATATATAAAAAAAAAAAGTCAACCCCTGGCACTATCCAGCCCATGACGGGCTAAGGCCGACCAAGCGACCGCTGCCCAGCCATTTGGCCTGCAGATATTGGGGTGACGCGTGATCAGCGCGTCGGGTCCCCTCGGCCGTTAATCTTGGCATTCGTGATCGGGGCGCTGTCTCACTGTCAGACAGCTACTCAATTGTCCTCACGAGGCTGAGTGCACCCCGTTCCAACCCTCAAGTCAGTTTTAAAATCCCTGACGGAGCCGGGGATCGAACCTGGGGCCTCCGGTTGAGAGGCAGGCGCGCTACCCCAACACCACGGGGCCGGCACATTCCATATAGCACAAGCTATAATTCTGTTGATGAACAGAGTGGATCGTGCTAATTATGAGGAAGTGTTAGAACTTTCCATTATGTGCTGCTAAGCAGATTGAGGGTAGTCTTGGAGGCCGATATGAGGCTATAGGCGTGCATTTCGACTGAACAAGAGATTGAGCAATCCTGGAATATAGGATCATCAGTGGAACCAACCAGAAGCTTCTACACTTCAAGACCATCAATTATGTAAGCGAACTTTTACCTTCTTAGTTATTGGCATTTGGCATTTTCCCTTTTTTAGTGAAATATCAACACAAATTTTTTGCATTTTCTAGACAAGCTTTTTGAGTGTCTAATTCGCTCGATATACCACTTATTATCGTATTCTATGGACCAAGTCACAGGTCGTTGGAGATGGTCTCATTTTTATTTGAGTCATTGCGGTCAACAGCCGTAGGTTCTTCGCGGTTAACAGACTTTTGGAAGAGGATGTTATTTGTCCAATATTTTCAAACTTGGACATTTGAAGTGTTTCAGTCCAAATTTCCATTAAGGGAAGCATTCTAATAATAATAATAATATTTTTTGAATAATAATAATAATAATTTTTGTATATTTTGAACATTGTGTTATATGGAACAGTTTTGTACATTTTTTCGAGTTAAGATCCAGTTTTCCTATAGTGGTGCCACTACTTAAGTTCCAACCTTCGTATTTAACAAAAGTGGAATTTGTTGTTCAGTTGTGAACTGATTTGATTAAAATATAATAAATATGTAATATGTGATGCATCAGCCACAGGGATGGTTGTACGATTAATAAAAAAAAATAATCAAGTAAACAATATTATGTTATATTATTGTCCACGGTCATATTGATTATGAGTGGGTATTATCAAACACATTAAGAGGTTGAGTGAAGTACCTAACAGTTAGACATTATGACACGGAAGGTATTCGAAATGCTGAGAGGAATTTGTATAATGTAGGGTTTTTGAGTTTGTTTATGTTAGAACCATTATGGTTAAGTCATTAGATGACTGAATTTGAACAAGGGATAGACATGAATAAATATAACAGCTATGTGATGGCCGAATTAATATAATTTACTCGAGGAGCAGTGAGGCTCCCAGATGGCACAAGCATATGGCCTGATATGAAAATATACGACGGTTGGAACTTAAGTAGTGGCAACTATTTATTATCAAGAGGTACAAAAGTGGTACATGTTAGCAACCTTTACAGTCCTTCAAAGTAGTCACCTGCGTGGTGTAGAACCCGTTGCCAGCGATGTGGAAGTCGTAGTATACCTTTCGCCGAGCCCGTTCTGTCGATGGTGTGCATGGACCTGTCTACAGCCTGTCGAATCTCAGCAACAGTCCGGAAGGGAGTGCCATGAAGTGGTTTCTTCATCTTAGGGATTAAATCGAAGTCACAAGGACTTAAGTCAGGGGAGTATGGTGGATGGTACAGTACTTCCCAGCCCCATCGACCGAACGAATCTGCCACAGCTCGCGCTGTATGCGCCCAAGCATTGTCGTGCAACATGATGGGTGGTTGCCGCAGAAAGTGTGGCAGCTTCTTTCGCAATGCTGGGCGTAGGTGGTGCTCCAAAAACTAACAGTAATACTGTGCATTGACGGTCTGCCATGGAGGAACATAATGCGTTAGGATCACACCATCACCTTCACCGCACTGGGGGTCTGACAGATTTTAGACTTTCGGGGTGACCCATGATGCCGCCATTCGTTCGATTGGCGTTTTAGTTTGGGCTCGTAGGATCTGGCCCATGTCTCATCCGGGGTGACGATACGGCGTAGAAAGTCTCTCCAAGCGAGTCTTGGCAGCGTCGTAGCGCAACCATTTGTTCATTTCAGTCAACTCATGCGACACCTATTGTGATGCAATTTTCCTCACGCCCAGGCGTTCCTTCAGGATGTGCAGCACAGTCTTATGCGCCCATCCGGTTTCATGGACGAGCTCACGAATCGTCTGGTTTCGATCGCAGTCCAGTAACGCAGCAAGAGCATGCAAGTCTTCTTCACTGACGCTCTTAGGACGACCTGCCCGATGCATGTCTGCCACAGTTTGCAGACCATCGTTGAAGGCCTTGGCCCAACGTGCCACTGTTCTGTACGGCAATGCAACCTCCCTGCATGCCTCTTGCAGACCCTGATGACACTGGCGTGCTGTATGACCTCTGGCACATTCAATCTCGATCCAACTCAGTCGGTCCTGTTTGGAAAACATGGCGAGCACGTTCTGTTAGACCGCTAGCTAACAAGTGACGGTATTCCTCTCGAGTGCGTGCACGCAGGTGCTGTGGGAAGGAGAGTCCACTTGCTCAGAGGTAAGGTAGGTATGTCACCAACACATACTCTCCGGGACAACAGGCAATTCCGGTGCATACCCTCTCCACTGCCGTGTTGCCACTACTTAAGTTCCAACCTTCGTATTTAAAAAAAGTGGAATTTGTTGTTCAGTTGTGAACTGATTTGATTAAAATATAATAAATATGTAATATGTGATGCATCAGCCACAGGGATGGTTGTACGATTAATAAAAAAATAATCAAGTAAACAATTATGTTATATTATTGTCCACGGTCATCATGAGTACAGTTCAGTTCATACGTCAGATCAGATTTGACTTACCGATTTTTCAGTCACTATAATGCGATATTGTTTGTAACACACCTTAGCTTTGCTGATGCCTTGCTGTATGTCTAGATGAAAATAAGATTGAGAAATATAACGCACCGAAAGAATGAGTATGTGCAATGTGATAATTATTGTCATTTGTTTGTTAATAAGAAACCGTCTATAAATAGTGAAGGATATAATTCTATTTTGTGAGAACAGTTTACACTATTGAACTTTTTGAATCTTGATAAACAATTGCAGATGTAAATAAGGAATTAGTTATGAGAATTGAAAGGTGAAAACATGAAAAATAACTATAGAATTTGAGGTCAAATGTGATAAGAAATTCATTGAGTGAAGATTTGATAGAAATCATGTGATCAATTTATATCCAAGACATAGAAATAATTCCGAGTAGGTCACATTTTTACATCCTTGCCTAAGGATGATATCCGAAATCAAACAAACACTAATATTTGAATTTAAGTTGTTGAAATATTTATGTTTAAAGGAACACAACCCATGAACAATTTACCTCAATGAAAACAAGTGTGACAGTGATCCCATATATGTTTCTTGGATAGTGAAGAACAGCGAGTGTTTGTAAATATGAAACGCAGGCGTCAGGACGGACAAACACATTTTACCTGAGCAACCTGACGCCATAACTGTAAATATTTTTATTATTTTCGATACCAGATGGGACTGATAATTTCTGTTCATCGATCATTATACAAGTGATTATTTAAGGGTATAAGAGTGTTGATATTTCTAGGTTTGTTGTTGTCATCGTAGAAAGTTATTTTCCATTTTTCTTGCTTTTTCATTTTAAATCTAATATTAACTTAACTTAATTAATAAAATGAGATCTTAAGAAATTGTGCTATTTTCATTTCTCCTTTCTTATCCTTATTGTTACATCGAACCGGAAATCAGTGAAGCAAGTTTAGATTTTGATTGTTTTTCTATTACCCAGTTCAGCGCCCTGAGATGTGTTTTGAGTCTCGTGCTAACCGATTTTCGGTGACATGCGTATGTGGTCGTTGGACTTCGGTCTAAACGGGCACAATACTAATAAATAACAAGTAGTTCCGTGAAGAACTAAATTGCCTATTTTCATACTGGTATATCCTATTTACATTAATTGCCTCTATCAACATAAGAAATTTCAGTTTGATTGCTGTAATAGATTCGTAGATATTGAGAACCGACGAAATATTTAAGATGGTCGCCTTGTTGAATTTTTATATATGTAGGCCATAGAGTATGTACTATTAGATGACGATTATTGCGTAGGTTCATTATTCAAACGTTGGGGATGACTTTCCAGACCCGCGGAAACGTTTTCTCCGCACATATAAAAGAAAGAGCTTCAGCGGCCACAATAGCAATAAGTGATATTGCACAAATCAACCAGATATCCTTAAAAACAGCAATGAAGTTATTCAGGCTAAAAGAAACCCCGGTAGTAACATATGGACTTGAAATAATTTGGGAACATCTGAACAAAAGAGATCTAAATTGCATTGAAAAGGTTAAGGCAAGTTTCCTGAAAAGAGTTCTAGGGGTCTCCAAGTTTACGCTATCAAGACTGGTATACGAGATGGCGAGAGAGCCCTTTTTCCTAGAGGACCTGAGGTACCAGCTGATGCTTCCCTCTACAGACAGCTACAGAGAATTACTACAGGAGCTAAGAGACAAGAAACAAGAAATATGGAGTGAATTCTACATGACAGATGCTATGACATCAAGCAAATGGTCAGGACTCTGCTTCGAATTAAGACACGCCATCACTAGACACGCAGTGCATGGCTTTCATCACCAAGTGTGTTCTACAAAGAAATTCCATGAACCCGGTATGGATTTTTCATGTGAATGGTGTGGGCAGAAGTGAGGTCGATATCATGCGTTGGACTGCCAAAAAAGGAACATCTCACTGGCAAGGCTTAGCACGGATTAACGCAATCACTTGTGAATATTGTATATTTTAATTTTATTTTTGTATGGCCATTGGCTGCTCTAATAAATTATTATTATTATTATTATTATTCAAACGTTGACTTCGAGCGCATGATTTGGGCACAAGAAATAAAAACTTGATTTTAAAATTTCGCACAAACACCATCTTAAGGTCGTGTAAACAATTTAACTAAATTAGATATCAGTACATTACAATGTGTATAAATATTTGCTGTACCAAGTTTCACTGCGCTCGGATGATTTAATCGCGAGAAAAGTCTATTTAAATGTTTCAACTTCGCTTGGCCGCCATGTTCGTTTTGTACTTAACTGGTGAACTTCTAGTACTGCCCTTTATCACCGTGCAAAATTTCAGGGTGATATCGGTAATAGTTTCGGAGATATAGAATGCCGGTGAAATATTTTGCACAGACGCCATGTTGGTTTGGTCCGGCATAATGAAATTTCAGGGTCACGGTCGGGGTCGGACAAAATAGTACTACGAACTTACCAAGTTTCATTGAAATAGCTCCAGCCGTTTAGATTTTATCAACGGGGAGAGGGGCAATACACACATGGACAAAAGGTGATCTCATAAGCCAATTTTTTTCATAAATGAAAATAGGCTAAATATTGCGATCAATTAGAAGGGCAAAAAGGTGATTATGACTAACATCATCAATTAGGAGGGGGAAAAAAATGAAATAAAGTCATGTACATACATTTAAAAAAATACTTTCACTTTTTTCATTTTGCCCTTCGTTGCAGTGTATGTGTACCCACTAGAAATATTTATGTCATAATAGTACTTTTCAATGGTCTTGAGTATGTATGTAATACGAAAATAAAGTTATTTGAGGTAAGAATAAAAATTAATTTCCCACTGCTAATTCGATCCTTTGAGAGTAAAGTTCAAAATTTAATTCGGCAGCATAGGTGTTAACATACGGTAGACATGAGTAATGATTTTCTGTCCTTTTTTCTTTTTGTCATGCAAAATGTATGATTTCTCTCAATTCGATAATTTAACAATTTTGGACTTCAGTATTAAAGTTAAAATAAACACAGTAGTCTTGTAAATGGCAAACAATGACAGTAAAGCAAGTGGACTTACCAACTGGTTTCCGATATCAGCCAGGTTCTCATATTCAGAGGAATCGGAAAGCAGAAAATTTCCTGTGGGGTAAAAGTAAGCTTTCTCGATGCTCATATAATAGAGTGCCTGCAGGAGAAAGAGAGCATGCATCAATACAAAGGATTCATCACAAGCCTTTACCATATAAGTGAACCAATATTTTTGTGCATTTTTTAAATAAGTTCATATTCTATCATATCATAGCGGTAAACAACAGACACGCACCAATACTATGAATAAGAATATAGAGCGGAGCTTGCACTGGATCTGGTAAGTGATGCTATCTCACTAGCCGTGCAGTCAATGTTCAGGTATGAGACAAGTCCTGTTGGTGGTGTTGCAGATGAAGGTGGTGCTGAGTGTGTGCAAAGGGCACATCTTGCAACTTTTGTGCATTTAAAACACCTCCAAATCATTAGCCAAGCGGTTAGGAGGGCAACGTAGTAGCTGCAAATCCGTTATCTCCGACCTTCCTGTACACACTTGCAATCGCCATACTATGGTGAATGAGAGTTTCACTGGCAAAATTATTAACCACCTACCTCCACATCCTAAGGGGTCAGAAGCAGCATCTGGTCTAAACATCAGATAACTCCCCAATTCCTCTCTTCCTTTCCCACTCACCTTCACTTTTACTCCTCTACCCACTCATCCCACAGCTGTGTCTAGAAATACGTCCTTCCCAGAGACCAGTCATTTACTCTTTTCCACCAATGAAGAAATACCAGAAAACGCTGGACCATATGTCCTTTTTAGCTCTCCTATTGAGAATATAAAAGTATTCTTGGTTATGGCGTATATTCTGTTCTATAGATTTACTACACAATGGACAAAACGACCAAGTGAGATTTAAATACAGTAATAGAGACTGTTGCCTTATTGATAATTGATATTACAACTTTTCAGTCGGTCAAAACAATGTAATCCTAATAACTGGGACATACAAAAATTACCCTGAAAAAATTACATCATTAAAATATAAGGGAGAAAACTAAGGGATGACATGTTTCGCACCTCAAGTGAGCATCACCAGATCCAAATCGATAAAATACAAAATAGCTCTAAAAATATACTACCGAACCTACAATGACACAAATTTAGTGTCACTGCCCTCCAAAAACAAAAACAACAAAAACTTAGAAAGTGTGGCAGGTTATACTGGTAATATACTAAAGCATAAGAAGTAAAAAATAAAAAAAAATAAAAATATAAAAAATATATATATATATTTATATACAATACGGTACCTACTATGTTGCAAGACAGAAATTACAATATCAAAAACATACAGTCTCACTCCACCAACTAATCTATGAAGGTGTAGCTACTATTGCTGTGACATACTTAAAGCTAAACTACTGTAGCATTGTGAATTAATGCAGAAATTACCTATGAGTACTCTGCTTAGATGATGGATGCATGGTGTCGAGTGGTGACCCGTTTATAAATTCCCGTATTTCCCAAACGAAAATCTACCAAATTCCCGTATATTTTAGACTAGTGGGCCCGTGCGAGCTTCGCAGCGTGAATGTAGGCTTTCAGAGACTCCTCAGCTAGCAGTACGCCGCGCTCCCGCTAGATGGCTGCCATCGCCGCGCTGCCCTGCGCTCTAGCGGCAGGCTCGCCAGGTTACGGTGCTCCCATTGCAAATGTACATTTTTTAAGGTATTTATTTAATTATGAGGCATTTAAAGAGGAAGCGAGTGCGTTTCGGGCTCACATGGGGTTATGCGGAACATTTAGGTACCCCATAGGAGTAGGTTGGTGTTAACAGGACCTTATTTTCGGTACAAAACTGGAATGGACCTTAGCAGAATAATATAGGAAGGATCTCTCCGAGACTAGAGTTCGCATACTGAATGGCTGAAAAATGAATCTTAACCCTTACCCGTCAAATTAAAATTCTAGCTCAGGACAGGGAGGCATGGAGGGCTGCATCAAACCAGTCAAAAGATTGAAGACTCAAACAACAACAGCTATCCCTACAGCTTGTATTTTATTTCTGAACTTTTACCTTCTATTACTTGTATTCATTTAGCTCTGCTTTAAAACTATAAATTACAGAGTTCAGTTCAAGTTACACCATATTGTGGAAGGGAAAAGATGAGGGAGAGTGCCGTATTCATGGTGTTGGTTTCACTATGTAAGACCACACTGGTGAATGATCACCAGCTAAATCCAACTGCTGTCAGCGAAAGAATTATGACCCTCCGAATCCCACTTTCTGGGGAGTCACTTTATGACTCATCTCTGCATATGCTCCCACTTTGGATGCTGATATACGAGGGCTGTTTTTTAAGCAAGGGCCGTTTTTTTTAAATTAACCAAACATTTTATTTTGAAACCACATTTATTTTTAGGTTTTACATACCTTCCTCTATTTTTCTACATAGTTGCCTTGTTTATTTAGGCACTTGTCATACCCTAAAACTAAGTTCTGAAATCCCTCTGCATAAAAGTTTGCCGCCTGCTCTGACAACCAAGAATTCACACTTGAGGAAAATCCATTGATAGAGTGGTTATCATGAATCTTCGGTCCTCGTGAATTTTCATGTCAATTGCAGTCAGTCACCAAGTCATCTGTGATCACAGACCTGAGCGTTCACCGTCACGAACATTTTCACGGCCACTTTTGAACTCGCGTACCCATTTTCGCACTTTACCTTCCGTCATTGCATTATCACCATACACCTCACAAAGCTGACGATGAGTGTCTGCAGCCGACATGTTTCTTGCACTCAAAAAACGTATCACAGATCGTACCTCACATGCGGCGGGCGAATCAATAATCTTGAACATTGTAAAGATGCACAGTTTAGCGTACAGGTTAGCTACACAGCTGCAACTGATGCCTGCTTGTTCGCAAAGGATGCCGGGAAGTAGCGCGCACGCTTGTTGTGGCGTGCGCACTAACTACGGCATAAAAAAACGGCTTTACTTAAAAAACAGCTTTTGTAGAAGTTAAAGACCAATTCTACAACCTGCTGAGCGCAATCATCACCAAAGTACCACCTAGAGACAAGCTCTTAATGCTTGGCGATTTCAACGCCCGAGTTGGTAAGAACATTATGTAACAATGCGATGGGAAAACTAGGACTTGGCAACTGCAATGCCAATGGTCTATTACTCCTTGGTCTATGCACTGAACATCAACTCTTTATTACCAACACTCAGTTCCGCCTGCCGAATCGCTACAAAACCACTTGGATGCATCCTCGCTCGAAGCACTGGCACATCCTTGACTCTATCATCATCATCATCATCAGGCAATGTGATAAAACGATATCCTTGTCACCAGGACCGCCAGAAATGTTGATGACTGTTGGACAGATCATAAGCTCCTTTTTTGCTGGTTGAGGACCTCTATCTGCCGCAAACCGAAAAGATCCATCCTCAACCTGTCCAGACGGAAATTAGACACTTCTTAACTCCAAGTTAAATCAATTGCTACAGATTACAGAAATGAAATAGCAAATAACCTGGCTAGTCATCCAGTTAGCACAAATAGTGTAGTACAGGAATGGGCCTTGCTTCAGAAGGTCATCACTGAGTCAGCTGAGGAAACAATTGATTTTGTGAAGAACAAAAGACAAGACTGGTTTGATGAAAATAATGAGTCTGATCAATGCCAAACGGAAAGCCCATCTATCCTTTCTTCAAGATCAGTCTTCCAGTGTGAAAAAATAAAAATAAAAATCACATTTCGTGCAACTTAAGAGGAAATTTCAGGCACAAATCAGGGAAATAAAGAACAACTGGTGGCAGCAAAAAGCTGAAGAACTGCAAAGACTATGTGAAAACCGTGAACTGCCAAACCTCTATGCAGACATAAAGGAAGTATATGGCCCAATCCGATCATAATCAGGTACATTGAAAACTGCCGACAATTCTGCCATTGTAACTGATCAAGGACAAACTTTGGAGCGTTGGAAGGAACATTTCTCTGCATTTCTAAACCGTGCCTCCAATGTTGCCGAGGACTTTCTTTGCAACGTCCCTCAGCAGCCCCAACAACCATGGGTGGCAGACATTCCGAGATTTCACGAAAGCGCTCAATCAACTAAAGCCGAGAAAGGCTCCTGGTCCTGATAACATTCCTCTGGAGTTGTTACAAAGTGGAGGAATGGCTTTGAAGACTACTTTTTTACACTTATCCTCTTAATTTGGGAAACACAAGAAGTACCCGGAGACTTGAAGAATGCTACCATCACCACTATCTTCAAGAAAGGCGATCGTAGCCTGTGTTGGAACTACCGTGGTATATCGCTATTATCCATTGCAGTAAAGTTCTCGCAAGAATTCTACTAAGCCGGCTCCAAAGTATCTCATAGAGGATTTTGGCCGAATTTCAATGTGTTTCCGAACCTCCAGGGGGCACAACAGACATGATATTCTGTGCCAGACAACTCCAGGAAAAGTGCACAGAGCAACAGGAGCCTCTGTATTTAGTTTTCTAAGACCTGGAAAAAGCCTTTGATTCAGTACCAAGATCTGCTATGTGGAAAGTATTAGCGCACTTTGGATGTCCAGATCGCTATGTGGAATTAGTTCAAGCTCTTCACGATGGAATGTCTGGGAACGTTCTTCACGGTAACTCTGTATCTGATCCGTTTCCAATCACTCACGGTTTGAAACTAGGCTGTGTGCTTGCTCCAACACTCTTTGCATTGTACAAGGCTGCCATGATGTATGAATCATCTTCCAACAACCCAGGCATAGAGATTAAGTTTCGCTTCGGTGGAGCCCTTTTCAATCTGGCAAGACTTCTTTCACAGAGACATACCCAAGTTAGCCGGGTGACAGACCTGCAGTATGCCGATGTCACCGCATCTCCAGCTCCGTCACCTGCAGAGCTTCAACAATCGGGCAATCGCTTTAGCACTGCGTGTGATCACTTCGGTCTTGCCATCAATGCAAAGAAAACTAAGGTACGTGCACAACCTGCCCAGGATTATCTCATCCCGAGTTCAATATCTTACACTCAACACTGGAGCAGGTTGATCATTTTTCATATCTTGGTAGCTTCTTGTCTAAATGGTGCACCTGCGAACAGGATGTTGACAAAAGAATTGGGGCTGCCCATGCAGCATTTGGCCGCTTAATGCACAGAGTCTTCATGAATAAAGACCTAAAGATGCATACCAAACTCATGGTGTACAAAGCTGTCATCATCTCAACGCTACTGTATGGCTGTGATATCAAGAAAGTTGAGTGCTTCCACCAACAGAAGATGAGATACATCTTGAACTTTAAGTGGGAGGACTACGTGACCAACACTGCAGTTCACGAGAAAGCGCATTTCAATTGCATTGAGGCAACCATCATAGCTCATCAACTGAGATGGTTAGGCCATGTTCACCGTATGATTGATATCAGGCTTCCATGTCAATTACTTTATGGTGAACTTTTCTCCAGCACTAGACCTCATGGGGCCCCTCTGAAGCGTTTTAAAGACTAGCTAAAACACAACATGACGACGACTGGACATATCCACCCATGGGAAACATCTGCTGCGGACAGTTTACGGTGGTGAAACACTACATCAACCACTGTCAACTTATTTGAAGAAGAACGTCACATCCATGGAGAGGCCAAGCGACAAGCAAGAAAGCTTTGTCAATTACAACCCCGCCATCGCCCAAACAATCAGTGCAATTTATGTGGGCGCATGTTTCATGCCAGGATTAGCCTGTTTAGTCATCAGAAACACATCCACAAGCTGGTTTGAAAAGCTCTATGCAGGAAGAAGTATGTGTACTCTGAATCGAGTTACAGCCACCGCCAACGAAAACTATAACTAGCTCCTAAATTATACATACTGTATATGTCTACACTCTTCTACTTAAATCATTATTAAGCAAATAAAAGCAGTATGCAAATTAATTAATTAATGTATATAATAAAACCACGAACCTACTACGGTGTCTTAGCTGGCGGATAGGGGGGTCCTCACCGGCTTGCCGGCGGACTTGAGCAAAATAAAATAGCTCTCGCGGACCAAACACACAACAACCTCTACGGTTAACAACCGCAGTTGTAACTCGGAGCTTGCTCCATACACGGTTGACTGCCTTTGAAAGTCAAACATGGAAGGAAATCTTTTAAGGAATATTTCACCGCCTTGCAATTGCCAAGGCAGACTGCATTCGGATACAGTGGGCAGTCACCTGAAAGATACATTAGATGAGTCGGAGCATCTAAAAATACCCCAGACAGATAGAAAACCCAAATTTAGACTGAAGACAGGACAGATAAACTATATAGCAACACACAATATAAATTCCATCTTACAGCCAGGGAAACACAAAATGTTGACAGACGAAATGGATCGCAAAGTGATTCTAATAACTGGGCTTTAAGAAATGAGAAACACAAATCAGGAACCAATAGAATCACAAGGGTATAGAATTTACAAGGGAATACCAGGAAAAGGAGTAATGAAGCAATGTCCACAATTCGGAACAGGATTTGTAGTCAATCTCAAAATAATAGAGGCCATCATAGAATTTAAAGCATTATCCCCTATGCTTTCGACACTAACTCTAAAAGCTGCAAATAGAACATATACCATACTAAATGCCCATACCCCAATTAATGATAAAAATAATAAGAAAGAACACAAAGATGATGTGGAGGGATTTTGGGAGCTTTTGGATCAGACAGCAACGAACATAAATAAAAGCCACACCAAAATTTTAATTGGAGATTTTAATGCCCAGTTAGGAAGGGAAAAAAGATATGGAGACATAATAGGAAAATGGCCAGCACAGAGAAGAACAAACAGGAATGGCATATGACTGGTGGAATTTTGCAGGAACCATGATATGATCTCCAAATCGACTTACTTCAAGAGAAGACCAAATAAACTCAAAACTTGGAAACATCCAGATTGGAAAAAAGGTGAATGGCAACTAGATCATGTTTGTATGGATAAGAACTATCACAGGGAGATCTACAGTGTGAAAGTTCTGAGACACTAATACAGTCATCACAATTAACACCGGTTATCAGACAGATTCTACACACACCCAAAGTACTCGGGGCTACAGGACCGCGTTGTCACAGCCCCTAAACTTAAGAACCAACCCAAAGTTCTGCGAGGAACAGATACTGAATCGGCTCATTACATGATAAAGATTAAAATTAAATTCACCCCGTTGACAAAGAAAAAAACTCACCTAAAAAAAAAAAAAAGAACATATGACCCTCATAAACCAACAAGGGATACAAAGAACGAACTAGATATATTAAAATAACATATGATATAGAGGAAATAGTTCCTTAATTGAAACAAATAGCTGAACAAGTAGCCCCAATAAATCTTAGAAAGAAACACCAATGGTGGAACGATGAGTGTGATAAAACAGTGGAAGATAGACATCAAGCCTGGTTACAGTATCCGAGTCAAAAAACAGATGAATTACACTTGGAACTCATAAAATAAAGGAAGATAACTTAAAAAAATAATACGAAGGGTTAAATGGCAATACCAAAAGGATCTACTTCTGATAGAAACAAATAGCGTGAAAACAAACTCGAGAGATTACTACAAAATTCTTAGCAAACAACTACAAAGATATGAACCTCCAAAATTAATGTTAAAAGACAAAAATGGCAAGTTAGCTCATAGTAATAAAAAAAATACAGAAATTTTAGCAGAAACATTTAACAAGTTGCTAAAGTGTGAAGATCCACCAGAACTGCTTCAAATAAATACAGACACCACTATTAAAACACCATCAGGAAACAAATTCACCCACAATCCAAGAAGTCTACAAAGTGAGTGGAGAAGATCAAACATTTGCAGAATTGTGGAAATATGCAGCAGAACCAGTAAAGATTTCATTACACGATGCATAGTGAACATTTGGATCAAAGAAGAACTGCCAGACCATTGGACTACAGCTATAATACATCCTTTACACAAGAAAGGAGAAAAATCAAATCCTGACAACTATCGAGGAATTTCCCTTTTGGATATTACATATACAATCATGTCACGAATTCTATATAATCGTTGTAATGATCAATTAGAACTGGAAATAGGAGAATACCAAGTTGGATTTTGGCCATGGCGATGCTGCCCTGTACAGAAATCATCTTAAAATTAGTAATGGACTACTACAAACATAGACAAAAACAGCAAGTAGACAGCTCATGATTGTATACTGTACAGCATCCCAGGGGTATGCACCCCTTGGAGACCATCCCCCCAACATCTGGCTAAATCCCCTAAAATGGCAACCCTTGGAAAGCCGGGGCAACATCCATTAATACTGTAAGGACAGCTTGCTACTCCATAAAGCAGCTCAAGCCTTACGTAATCATTACACTCAGCGACATAGTACTAACTGGGCCAATACATTGCTGACAGGAGGGCGTCAGAAGGTATAAGAAGACGTCCTAATGAGGTCAAACTCTCTCTTCATTGTCAGTGCTCCATCAAGACGGCCGAAGCTACGCTGGTGTCAACCGAGGTGAGTCAGTCAAATCGTGTTCAGAGTCCTACTATGTAACCTGCAACCCACAACTTGTATCACATTATAAACATAATTTCATTCCCTACAAGGGACTCACACAAAGAATATCACAGACCAATAAAACACTTGGTCCACACTCTACACTAGCATTACTGTTATACGCCTCTTTACATCCCAACGCCCTTCCTTATTCCCGTCACGTAAAGACGTGACAGACGGTAAGCCATTGGCGCTAACTCAGGTATCTTTGTGTTTCTCGAGCCGGCTGCCAGCAAGCAGCGCGTGCCACCCGGCTGATACGAGCAGAGTCGATTACATAACAAGCAGTCAGCTGAGCGACTAGTACAGCGACCCTTTGCAGTGGGTCCCATCCCCTCAAACACTACCACATTATTTATAGGAACGCCCCCTAGTTCCTAGCACACCACAACACACTACACTGGTCAGCTTGCCCTGTCAAGGGGAGCTACCCTTCTTTAGGCACAACCTCATAAATTAGTACAGCAACTCTCCCTTTTAGATCCACCCCCAAATAAGGGATCTAAAACACTGGTGGAGGCGGGGTCCTACGCATAGAGAAAAGGGACTCAACCAACGAGCCCTCGTAGGTAAAACGACCCCTTCCGTACCGCAAAAAGCCAAGCAAATTAGTGAGAAAATTTTTCCCCCAGACAAAAAGCACCATTTTTTTTTGTGTGCTCCAAATTAGCTACACAGGGGAACTTCTTAATAAACCAACCCCCTAACCCCATACAGAATCAAAGAAATATAAGAATACACTGTCAAACACGTACAGACTTTTTTTTATTCTTATTGTAGGCCCATACACTGCAGTCAGAATGGCACCTCATGCAGAGATTGCAAGCCATAGAGGCAATAGGGGTACGCCAATATTATTAACATTATTGTTCAGATGCCAAGGGCACATACAAGGCCGGCAAACACAAATACGGGCACTCCAAACAAAAATCGGGGCAATACAGGGCAAACAGCCATACACCCCGTCAGAGGGTAGGACAGCGCGATTAAGATGCGCACATACACTCTTGAATCACATACATGAACACCTCAATAGGTTCCATATACAAAGACACAGAATATACCGACAATTAATCACCACACATGGTCCCGTAATAGATAATGCAACCCTCGAGAGAATGAGGGTGCACTACACAAGTTTACACGCCCAATACAGGGAGCTAATTCGCGTCCAAGCGCTTCTCCAACTAGCGGCCACAAAACAATACAGAGCACAGAAACATTAATACATTAGTACAGTAATTTGCAAGCAGGCCATGAGCCTCAATAAGGCAGTACACCCAAATTTGGGACAAATACCGTGAGCTACAAGCCAATAAGGCCATTTTTGAGTTCATGGTAGGGCCATCAGCCCACCCGAGAGAGGACATAAGCGTGGATACGCTGACTCGACAATTTGCGAGGATGTCCCTCTCGCCACGTACTGCCACAGAATGGAAGGAGTTCGCCGTGGCCACAGTCAAGAAGACGGCCAGGTTAGGCTCCAACTTACTACAAAATAAACCTAACACAAACACACGTCCTTCAGCTCCGGATCGGAAGGCAATTTTGCCAAACCGAGGGGCAGAGCCTAGAACAATCCCCTCGGAACAGAGGGACGAGAGGGAGTTGAAGCCAGGGCCATTAAACACACATGATATGACAGGGAAACAAAGGGACATAACCACGTCATGGGCTGACGACATAGAGCCCGCCCTACAGTACATAAAGCCTACATACACGTACACAGATAGGCTAACACATTGGCAGGAGTCGGCCGTGGCCACAGGCCGAAAAACGGTCAGACTACACGCCACCACATTGCTAGGCCGGACACAAGCCATTAAGCGACCTTTACCGCCAGTTCAAAGGGCAAATTTGCCAGAACAAAGGCGAACACCGGTATTAGGCCCTCAGGGTGCACGATATACGCACGAACATTTTGACCGGGCATTACCACACAGTACACGGGGATTAGGAAAGGTGTTCTCACCTACCCCACAAAACCACGCAGTCAAATATATCCACACTCCCGTAAAATCTACTAGGGCAGCGTCAAGCACAATTAGGCCCTCGAATACAGGTACATTTAAACCTATAGACACGCGCTACGGTGGAAGGAGGCCTAAGCTTACTTTGCTAGAAATTCCGCCGGAAGGTAGCAAAGGAACACCCCAGTGGATTTCAAAGGCCTATAATCTAATAACAGGGCAAAACCCTTCACCTTTCTGAGCACTGAAGCTCGAAAGAGGATAACGACTTCCACCAGGGCCACAGAAATAAACTAACATCGCTAACACCAAAATTATAGACCACATAAGTTCTTTCACACGGGGGCGATAAGAAAATGGTCCAACAAGTATATAATAAACATGAAATCGCATATTTTTCTTTCTTATTTTATGTATATACAGTGCAATATAGCCAAAGTAGAAGGAACAATTCTAAATCCTTCTTGTTTTTTTTTCGGAACCATGGCATTTTTCTCTCAGGCCATCAATGGTTATTGGGCGAAGTGATTAACGCCATAACGTAAAGTCTCTAATATGCTAAGCCAAGTGGAAGCCAAGCAGGCTTCAGGCCGAAAAAGAGATATTTTGAACACAACTTAAGCATAAAATCACAGCATAAAGCTTAAGTGAGTCTTTCTAAGTAGAAATGACTAAACGTTCTATGTTAGGGTTCCACAGTTTGATAGATTCTCCTGTTGCGGGCGAAAGCCGTAAGTGTGGCAGGAATTAAGAATCTCAAACTAACTTCAAAAATTTGGTGAGGTGTGCTTTAGCCAACTGAAAAGCCCAATTGCACATCGGGACGAGACACTGTCATTTTGGTGAGTTACAATTACTTTGAAGGGCAGGTTTGACTCCCATAGTGCACTGGCTTTGCTCGTGACGTGGATACAGGTATATCAATTACGTCTTGCAATGGCCTTCCTAATGTGTACTAGACAGTGTCGGTAGATTCCCCTGAGACGTAACCAGATTACGGTAGTACTCACGTTACCAAAATGGTAAATATTACACTCAGGTCCCAAGCACCATTTATTTTTTATTTTTTTTAACATTTTTTATGGTGTTCACGACATAATTTTTAGACATAGGTACACGTAAAGGCGGAAATACTGCCAAAAGGAAAGGAAGTAATCCCACGGGCAGGCGTGAAAAGAGGGCCAAGAAATAGCCCACTGACCGCGCCGGGATACGATCCTAACACTCACCAGAACCGTCCCGGAGACACAACCTTCATGGTGCCGGAAACAATTACTCTGGGTAAAAGGCGGTCTCCAAACCCGCAACCTTCTGAATACCAGGAATATAAGGTTGAGTAAATATCCAGTCCTAGAATAAGGATAATGGGAAAGCTAAGACTAATTGGGACAGTCCCACTAACAGCGGGTCATAAACGAAAAACAATACAATCGCCTCTGGCATCTGGTCACCAAATACGCGACTAGCGGACCAGACACACTCGCGTACAACGCATATGGGATTTCCGAAATGAAATGCCATGGCCTGTGGTTTGGATTCCAAGTAAAACGGAAATCCCCTGGCGCATGAGCTACAAATCAACGGTCATATTAAACCACAAGGTTTTTTTTTCTACAGCGAGAGAGGCACTGCTAGCAATCATTATAGGCAGCAATCAGGTTCACACACACACACGTGCAGAAAACTAGGACGTGGGCAGAGCATGAAACAAATGAAAGCACACAACATCGTAATTCAACACCGTCGTATCAGCTGTAACATACTCCTCAATGAGCAAGGCTGCTCGACGCAGACAAGCGAGCCAAAGCCTACTGGACAGAAATCAACACATCATTCACGCCCGATTTAGAGACCCTATATCTTCCAAAATTACACTACGAGGGGAATTCAAAAACGTACAAACTCTACACAGGGATGTATGCTTTCATATGCGTATCGCACATCCACGGAAACGTGCCATATTATAAGCGGCACGGAAATGATCACACCAAGTCTTTACAGACAACCGGATTCGAACCCATGACCACACACCACACGCGTACCAAAAACTAACTATCCAATGGTATTTTTGGTACACGGAACACAAGCAACGACCACACTGGGAAAGCCCCAAGCCCTGTCACACAACGCAAACATAAAACACAGAGAATGACATAAGGTCACGGGTCTGAGTTCCAGTGAAAATTTAGACGCAAAGGAGAACAGATATTCAGGCGTCCAATCATACTGAAATTGGCCCATACAAGTGCATGAACAGGGAATACTACATTTCCTCCCACCAAAAGCCAGACATAAAATTTCGAATTACACCAGGCATAGAGGTATACATTTCACGAACACAGGTAGGAAAATTTCGCAAGACACAGGTCTTAGAGAACAATGGCCACACGACGTCATTACCTAACTAGGGCGAATTGCTACATTAGGCTAGGAATCCAAAACAATGACCACACTTGCATACTTGCAGAATTGCACATACCAATTGCTGACTGCAGACTATTCACACTGCAATACTGCGGTGACGAGACACTATTGCGTATAGCCCGTGACCATGAAATTACACACACATAACAATTATAACGCCATACATTTTTTTTTCTCCACACTGCAAAATCATTTGGCAATGGACAAGACGTGACACAGCGAAACTTATCTTGGGCCTATAGGGCACGGTCGCAAGGGCACGTTGGCAAGCCACGGGCGCCTTCTGCCCACAAAGGCGATACATATTAGGACTTAGCCTCATAACAGACCAACCGTCCGCGTGGTGTAGCGGAACGTAGTCACACACACACACACACACGCACTCACCAATTAGGAGCGAACATAGGGACTTTGAGGAAACAGGACCTCCCCTTAATAACTTCTTTTCGCGATTCTATTCCCCAAATAAATCATTACAGATGACTAGCACATGACCAGTCGCGTTACGACCACTGGCCACATCTACACTGCAAATGGCCGACCAGATTAGGTCATGCAGCCCTACTATCCCAAGGCGCGGATAGAAAGCCAACATGGACCAAGGGAGGACGACAGGAGAACAGGCTACCAGCGTACCACTTTACTCCCTTCCCATAACCTTCTCAAGCCTGACATAAACAACGCAAACACATCTACACGACCATAAACAGCTACACTACATTACAAAATACACACTGGGGTTGATGGACTTCATGCGTCTAAAGAGCAGGCAAGCTACGCCTTGAGCCCCGTTGCACCGCCTGAGTATTAGGGGTGGCTCAGCAAACATTAAAGAAGCATAATGCGCCTCTCCAAATGAGAGAGGAGGCCATAGATACATATTAACCATGCTTTAGTACTTAAACACTCCCGCATGAAAGGACCATATGGTATTATGCCCCATCCTACACCTATCCGTACATGAAGGCAAAAACTTCATATCCAGACACATGCATGAGTATCCCATCCAATTACCAGGGATTTTAATATCAAACCTGCATGAATTTTCGTATTTTTGCAATCCCGGGAATTACCTCCCCACTCCACTCACCATAGAAGCATCCCAGTGCCACCACCGGTTCTAGGCCACCACTAACGTGGAACCCAAAGGTGCGCAAAACCCTTCCTACCATGCTTTAAGCCCACTCAACGAATAACTACCCCCAAATCCTAATAACAGGGTACCTGACATTACAGACCCTACTAACACCTCCATTAAGGTAAAGAAGGCATTATTGCTGGGAAGCTGACATAGCGATGGTAGGCCAGAAGTAGCCTATGTACTTAGAAGATCTGCAACCCCGCTACACTGGAAATATTTTACATTTTACACGGAGATTGAACCATTCACACAGGTTACGACACATTTTTTTTCTCTCTTACAAAGGAATCTGATACGAACTGATGGTTGACAACGGTGTAAGCCGAAGGTCAGGAGAACCACACTTTGAGAGATGGGGAAGGCGATGTGGACCCTTCCCCAGTTGGCGCGACAGCGCAGCGACCTCACTTAACTGACGACTAGACCAAACAGACGAACTACGTAAGGTCAAAGCATTCGCGGCCTGGTCGGGCAAGCTCTGGAATCCTAGGTGCGCATAAACCGCCCCTGGGAGGAAGGGATGCTAAACCCACTTTGTGCCACGGTCGTCGAAGCCAAGACCTGCAGGGAGACTTTCTGAGAATGGCGGGAGAAATAGCTCACTCCGCGCCGGCCTCGGGAGCTATCCCTAGAGACGACCCCATTATGACTAGACTTCTAGTTCAGTTTAAATTTAAGTAGGCACGGCTTCCATAGCGGGAAGCAAAACTCCTGTGCGTTGGAGCAAAACACACTACGGTGGCCCATAGAGGCAACTTTATATATCAATGCGAAAATGCATACTACGGCGGCCCATAGAGGCAACTTTATATATCAATGCGAAAATGCATACTACGGCGGCCCATAGAGGCAACTTTATATATCAATGCGAAAATGCATACTACGGCGGCCCATAGAGGCAACTTTATATATCAATGCGAAAATGCATACTACGGCGGCCCATAGAGGCAACTTTATATATCAATGCGAAAATGCATACTACGGCGGCCCATAGAGGCAAATATCACTGCGAAAGCAGATTGCGACGGCCGATTAAGGCGAAGACAATATTATGCCATTGGACCACACTGTCCAATGCCCACATAAATGGCGACGCAACGGGCAACCAGAGGGCATTAAGAAAGGGGCATTGCGCGCCCCTCACAGGAGCCAAGTGGGCGGCTCACCTACGTCAAATAGGAACAGCACCCGGTTATGAACACGAAAGTTACAGCGGGCGAAACGGTTAGCTTAGTGGCACCGTAAGGCGCCTGCGAATAGGTTAGTACTAGTATTAAGACCTAGAATAGATGTCGACAATAGTATTAAAACGGAGGGGACTACGAGGCATTGTTGGGTTCCGGTCCCGACAATGTACTACAAGGGCGCCCCCGCGAGAGAAATCAAGCGGCCAGCCTCCATCTAAATCTTAGTACTTAAGTCATAGTGCCATGTTAAGGTCACTTAGATGTAAGCAAATTTACTGACAGCTGTTGCTAATAATAGCACAGCACATTTCGGCTTTAGAATAAGGTCCACTCGGCATGTAAATACAGAATAGTTTTACAGTTAAGTAATTTTATCAATAAGTTAAATAAGTAAGGTAAGACATAAGGTAACATAAACCTACATTTAAGGCATTTTTTTAATATATATAGATCACCGTAGAATATATCGGCACTCGGTGACTTTAAATCCGTTACCGAGGTAAGCCCGACAATACTAGATTAAGATAGGAATAATCAAAGTGGAATATATCGGCACCCGGTAACCACAATTCCGCTACCGGGGTAAGACCAACTATATATTATTTACGGCATTACGGCACCGTATAGGGTAAGCCCGGCCTTGCAGCTAAGTAACATTAATCATGTTTTTTTTTCAGTAAAAGACCAGCTTCAACCAGTACTAATATGTTTTTTTTCTAAACCTCGCCATTTTTTTTTCACAGGCATCGTCACCAGATACAGAAAACTGGTGACAGGAATTTCACTGCCATATAGCAGTGGCATATTATTTACAGCATGCCATGATGTGTACTATTTTTTTTATTTTTTTCAACTTGCACTAATCCCGACACACTCGCAAACACTCACCACATTTTTCTTTTTCAGCTACACACTCTAAAATGAATCTGCACAGCAGGACTGGTGCCTGTGGGGTACCAGGCTTACTGGCAGATCAACTCAATTAAAACACATAAAGCGTCAAAATGTGACGCAGATTACGACAATGAGGGCGCAACCGGTTTGTGGCAGTGACTCTCATTGTCAAGTGTGAAAGCATTCACCCACAGAGGATGCTTCACAGGTTAGGTATTAAGCACACATACAAGCGGTACGACCACTATACCGTACCAAGAAGTGGCCGTACAGAATCAGCCGTGAGACGGCAAGAGTACGTACAGACGGGTAGCGTGCACGCGAGGTACCTCATGAAAACTATAATTATAAGGGATTAGCGCGATTAAGTAGACATAAGGTCATTGTAAATTATAATTTTTCAGGATAAACTGTATACCATTATTCCACTAGACATAAGGTCATTGTAATTTATAAGTTTTTCAGGATAAGCTTTATACAACTATACACTATATATATTTTTGTTTGTTCACCAAAATGCCAATGTCCATCATGTGTATGATTTGTTTTCTTTCATTTTTCCTTCTTCTAACTTCCCCATTTGTCAGGGTGTTCCGTTTTTCCCACACAAATAAATACTTTTGAATATTTCCCTTAAATTATACCCTGGAACACCCATTTTTCTATTTTCTTCTACCTTTCTTATTGCAGGGAGCATTTTTTCCCTAAGATGGGGCGGACGACGCAATCATCCGTTCGGCCCTGGGTTTTTCCTCCCTGCACAAATATGTGACACGTCACCATCAGAAACCATGTTTTTTTTTTTAAACTAGCAATATGCCAGCAAATGCAAGGGCAATTTTTTTTTTACATATCGAATTTATTTTAATGTTCAATTTTTCTCAAAATGTCAATTTTTTCCCAATGTTAATCAAATCTTTCGCAAATGTCAATTTTTTTGTTTGTTTTTTTCACAATGTCAATGTATACATATATATGTAAATCCCATAACCCTCCCCTCTGAACACGGGCTCACCTCACACCCACACTTCGATACGACGCCACCAGGAGATACGAGAGGGTTTTCCAGGACCACTACGTCAACATCCCAACTTCCAGTTCCGTTCCCGTTCGCGAGGACGCGAACAAATGAAGGAAGACTCTTGTACAGCATCCCAGGGGTATGCACCCCTTGGAGACCATCCCCCCAACATCTGGCTAAATCCCCTAAAATGGCAACCCTTGGAAAGCCGGGGCAACATCCATTAATACTGTAAGGACAGCTTGCTACTCCATAAAGCAGCTCAAGCCTTACGTAATCATTACACTCAGCGACATAGTACTAACTGGGCCAATACATTGCTGACAGGAGGGCGTCAGAAGGTATAAGAAGACGTCCTAATGAGGTCAAACTCTCTCTTCATTGTCAGTGCTCCATCAAGACGGCCGAAGCTACGCTGGTGTCAACCGAGGTGAGTCAGTCAAATCGTGTTCAGAGTCCTACTATGTAACCTGCAACCCACAACTTGTATCACATTATAAACATAATTTCATTCCCTACAAGGGACTCACACAAAGAATATCACAGACCAATAAAACACTTGGTCCACACTCTACACTAGCATTACTGTTATACGCCTCTTTACATCCCAACGCCCTTCCTTATTCCCGTCACGTAAAGACGTGACAGACGGTAAGCCATTGGCGCTAACTCAGGTATCTTTGTGTTTCTCGAGCCGGCTGCCAGCAAGCAGCGCGTGCCACCCGGCTGATACGAGCAGAGTCGATTACATAACAAGCAGTCAGCTGAGCGACTAGTACAGCGACCCTTTGCAGTGGGTCCCATCCCCTCAAACACTACCACATTATTTATAGGAACGCCCCCTAGTTCCTAGCACACCACAACACACTACACTGGTCAGCTTGCCCTGTCAAGGGGAGCTACCCTTCTTTAGGCACAACCTCATAAATTAGTACAGCAACTCTCCCTTTTAGATCCACCCCCAAATAAGGGATCTAAAACAATACATAGATCTTCATTACTGAAAACACTAAGGAATTTCGGACTTCATCCCAAATTAATAAAAATTATAAAACTAACTCTAACAAACACCAAATTTAAAGTAAAATTCAGAGGAGAAATATCTGAGCCGTTTACGATTAAAACAGGATTAAGAAAAGGAGATGGTTTATCGCCTTTACTTTTCAATTGTGCTTTGGAATATGTGATGAGGGAATGGTACAGGGAAAATCCTAGGAGCATAAGAATTGGAACCAAGAAAGATCAAATAGACTTAAATTGCTTGGAATTCGCAGATGACTTAGCGTTACTGGCTAATAATATTCAAGAAGCCAGAAATGAAATAATAAGCCTACAAAATATTGCATAAAAAATTCGACTTCAGATGAAAATCCACAGCCTGCTACCAGTCGACCGACCGAGTCAGGGAATGGAATGAATGAAGCCCCCATCTAGCGGCGAGGATATGTACTGTGCTGGCTGCCGAAGCCTGTCGCACTCCCCTGGGGCAATGATTAAATGAATGACAGAGTGTTGCTGGAATGAAATTGTGACAGGGAAAACCTGAGTACCTGGAGAAAAACCTGTCTGCCTCCGCTTTGTCCAGCACAAATCGCACATGGAGTGACCGGGATTTGAACCAATGACCCAGAGGTGAGAGGCCGGCGTATTGCCGCCTATGCCACGGAGGCTCTGGACTTCAGATATCATTTGAAAAGACAGTGATAATGGTAGCAAATCCACTTGTGATCAATCACATAACAGTAAATAGCAAGAAAGTTAAAATAGTGAAGCAATTTAAATACTTGGGAGAAATTATAACTTACAACTTGAATGAGAA
Source organism: Meconema thalassinum (assembly GCA_946902985.2). Taxonomy (NCBI): domain Eukaryota; kingdom Metazoa; phylum Arthropoda; class Insecta; order Orthoptera; family Tettigoniidae; genus Meconema; species Meconema thalassinum. Next base: position 174,086,398 of record OX336393.1, on the reverse strand, counting down.
ACCTGCATGGCAAGACCTGCATGGCAAGAAAGAACTAATAAAATGGTAAAAGCCCAAAAATTAATATGGTCAACATATTGTTACGTGCCACCCCTAGTGGCACTTATGTTAACTGGATTACGGTGGGTTGAAGCACAACACAGATTGTTTCTTTAAGGAAATAATTAACTTTATTGCAGCCAGAAAATTACACTACTCATCAGCAAATACAAGTAATTGGAACCTTACTCCAGTTTCCTCAAGTCTCTTCCTTGAGCGCTCTTGGCTCCTTCACTTGTCAACAAACCACAGAAATTAAACCGTCTTAATGAGTACGGTGGCCTTGACAGAAACTACCGGCTCCTCTCCCGTATGTACACCAACTCCAGTTACTTACGATAATCCGCTAAGTTACCTGCTGTTTCGCTGTCCACAAGCTGGGGAAACAATGTCACTGGATTTCGTAACTCGCACGGCACTTCGTCACCACACTTCTGTCGCACTCGCTCAAAAACACACACCCACAGAAAACTCGGTCCCCTCACTGTTGAAGCCGCTTATATAGCAGGCTGGTGACTCAATGAATTCTAGAATCGTCCAGGACACACGGCTTCTCGACATTTCCTTCGCTGGCGGGGTCACGAACATTCTGGACCATCCCTTTGTCCTAGTAGCCCTGTTGCATAAGGTGCACGCAATACTAGAGGCAAGGCACAGCCTAGCCCTGGGGCAGTTGTGACTCATGCGGCGAGCGATGACACAAACTCACAGCATTAACAATATAAAAGAAAATGTCTATCAATCGCAACAAAATTAAAACATTCCAAGACGGTGGTTCAACCAGAGGTGACATATGGAAGCGAAACTTTTTAAAGTTACTCAGAAAAACAGAATCGACAAAATTTTGAAAGTAAGAATAATAGCTAGAACATGCGTAAATAAAAAATATCAGAAAGATGGACAGTGGCAGATAGTACCAAATGAAGTGGTATACAGAGAACTGGAGCCCATCACTGATACTATTCGGAAGAAACGGATTTCTTTTTTTGGTCACATCATGAGGACACCAGAAACCAGGTTATCTAGAAAAATTGTAGTGAAACTTTGGAATATGAAACAACAAGTAGGATGGATTAAGGAAATTAGAGAAGATATGAAAGAATTAGAAATAACCTTGGATGACTTGCAAAACATTAAAAAACTGAAAGATATAAAAATAAGATTTCAGACAAAAATAGACAAACTTAATACAATAAAAAGGGTATTTACAGATGAGGAACGCCTGCGAAGATAAGAGCGAATGAAAAGCTACTGGGCAACTCGGAAAGGAAACTTACTGAAGAAGAGGACCAAGAAATGATTGAAGTGGTCCAATGAGTCCGTAAAAGCAGAAGAAGAAGAAGAATATAATACAATAATCTAGTCTTTCCAATAAATTCACACATGTTTTGAGATATTTTAATACCCTAATGATGTAAGTTAAATGGGTGTGTAACAAATCAAAATCACATGTCATTATTCAAAATGGCCACCTTTGGCACGAACACAGTCCTTAAGTCTTTGTGGCCTCATCAATTTAATTACACACCACTTCCATCGGAAAATCTCCTGCTGCGTTCAAAGAGAACACTTTAAACTTTCAATATTTGGATGTCTCTTCTTGCAAGCCATCTCCTGAAGCTTGGACCACAATTTGTAATCCAGGGGGTTTAGGACCCGACTTGCAGAAGGTCAATTTGAGGTCGAAATAAAGTCCGGAACATTGGCCCCAAGGCACTCCTGAGATGAGAGAGCCTTATGAGCTGGGGCCGAATCCTGCTGGAAGCTCCAGCGTTCTCAATGGAAGAGGGTGTTGTTGAGCTTCTTGACCAGTGGCCTGTCTCCTGATACACTTTGGTGGACGTTTTAACCCCTTTCTCCCGCCACATCATGGGTGATGAAGGATGATGGGACTTCTGGGTCCTTGATACCTTTTCGGCAGCTTGTGTGGAGCATGTGAAATATACCCTGTCATTTAGGGCATTAAAGGTCTCCTCAACACAGAAAATTTTTTCATCAGTAAAAAGATTTTTCGGTGACCATATGCTGGGTAATGCAACAGTAAGTGTTTTGATTTTAAGAGCCTCTGTTTCTTCAACGCATTTGTGAGGAGGTGTCATTTCCGTCATTTGTAAGCACGAAGTCCCAGGTCACTGCTCAATGTGCGAGACAAAGACATTTTGGAAATTTTCAGCTCATAAGCCATCACAGACCGTCTCCGCACCGGATTTATTCGCACACGAGCCGCCACTGCTTTCACCAATTCTGGAGCCCACACAGTGCGTGGTTTTCCTACTCTGTCTCGGTCTTCCACAGTTCCAGTCTCAAGGAAGCGCTGGATGGTGCGGTACACGAACCTTTTGCTTATTTTGAGTTTCTGGAGAATGTTGAAAAATCTCACCTGGGGATTTGCCTACCTTGTGCAACGCAACCACAGCTACAAGATTTTCGTGATCGCCCCATTCCATCTTAAAAACGAACACACAGAACTTTCCACTACCGTAAATGCACTTGGAATGACATAGCTGGTGCTACAACACAGGAATGTGGAGGCCCTTACAAGAGGGAAAGTACAGCCACCCTCATAAGTTGTGACTATTTATGTTAAGACTAGGTATAAAATAATTATCAATTGTTATACTTGTCAAGTTCAGCCAAGCTATGTTTACCTACAAATTTTATCAATAGGAACACACTCAGTCACCATCAACATGTATACATGAATTAGTTTTGCCATAAACATTTAGGTCATAAGCCCTAAGTGAAAATAAATAACCACAATGCAAAATAAAAATTAATTGTATGCACGGATGATACTTCAGTGTTGAGTGCCAGCAGTTCAAAGATAGCACTATGTTTCACCTATCGATACTGTAACTTCGTATGATCCATCAGTATCATCAAAAACTTGCTGTATTTCACCCTCTGTCAATGTCGGATTGGCCATGTTTGCTTACTATCAATCTGGTGGTCGCCGAGTAACAGGTGACAGGTTGCACGACCTTCCAAAATAAGAGTTTAACGTTGCCTGCTTCGCAATAACTAGATTTCTCGACGTTTCTCATCAGGGTGTCAAGCGATGACCTTTTTTCAAATTCCCGTATGAAAATCCACCAAATTCCCGTATATTTTAGAATCCTTTAAGACAAGAGTTCGCATACCGAATGGCTGAAAAACGAATCTTAAAGCGCGAATCAAGATTTTCTGGCGTAAGTTAACTGCATTTTTGGAGACACTTCCGCAGCCCACGGGCGATGGCGAGATTTAGGCCTAATCCGTAGCGTGAGCAAAGCGTGCGCGAGTGAACTCTCTCGCAGATGGGATGAGATGGTACGAACACAAATAAAATACCGTTTACCTGGGGAGAGCTGATATAAATGACTGTTTTACTGAGGAGGGTTGAGAGAGTAGAGAATAGGAGTGTCACATAATATGTTTACGGGAAGTGGCTGAATTGTATGGTAGCGTAACCGTTTAGAGCTTCCACGAGTTAAAATGGCACCGAAGCTTCTGCATAGTGACCTTCAGGTCCGCGAATCTCCATTTGATTTTCATTGGCAGTGATTCATTCGTTCATGATTCTCTTCTTTATTATTTCGGATTGTGGTTTTATTTTTAGGCATTCAACTTATGAAATAAGAACTAGAGGGTTGGCCTTTCATGAATATTCCAAAGACAAGTTTGTCAAAAGAGTAATTAGTAAAACTTCGCATCAGAGACGACCATAACAAACAGCTCGCCTTAAGTGTGCGATTTGCACATTTCAAACGGCAGTTGTCAAACATATCTTAAACTACAATAATTAAGTCGATGCAAATTAAATATGTTATATGTGAGGATATTATTATAATTTGCTATCCGGTTGTTATATTAGTATATTATGCATTAACGTGGCCCGTTTAAATCCTAAATTGTGACGGATGCTACGAGTTATAGATAGGCTATTCGCCGTACCGGTAGGCCTAATATTTACTAACAACGCATCGTTTCCTTCTTTAATATTTATTTAATAATTATAATTATAATAGCCTATCTATTTACACTTATTTAACCAATAATCATTTTATAATTCTATACATAATCCAGGTATTGTAAGAAAGCGATATTTGATAGCGCATGCGGTTCCAACTTAAAATACAACCGTGCCCAGTTTTCAGTACCTATGGAAAATATTACCGTAATTTAATAAACCAAACAACTGGCAACAATTTTTTTTGAAATGCTCATTTACATCTTCACCCTAGTCTACGTAAAGTACCATACGGTAATCACTGAAAGGGTAGGGCGGACATGACCTCAATTTCACAAATGAACGAACCTCATTTTGCATGAATTATGGAACACAAATTGTGCTAAATGTTCCGGCATAACTCAACAAAATGACAGTGTTTCGCCCCGGTGTGCAATTGGGCTCTTCAGTTGGTTAATGCACACCTCACCAAGACACTGTCTAGTACACACTGGGAAGGCCATTGCAAGACGTATTTGATACATGTGTATCCACGTCACGAGCAAAGCCAGTGCACTATGGGAGTCAGAACATTTAGCACAATTTGTGTTTAAATATATAATGGCTCAACGGGCAATACATATTTTTCTTTGGAAAATTATATATTCAATGCCAAGGTAAGGTTATAATTGCTTTGGAGTGGAGTTTCGACTCCCATAGTGCACTGGCTTTGCTCGTGACGTGGATACACATGTATCAAATACGTCTTGCAATGGCCTTCCCAGTGTGTACTATTGGTGAGGTGTGCATTAACCAACTGAAGAGCCCAATTGCACACCGGGGCGAAACACTGTCATTTTGTTGAGTTATGCCGGAACATTTAGCACAATTTGTGTTTAAATATATAATGGCTCAACTGGCAATACATATTTTTCTTTGGAAAATTATATATGAATTATGGAACCAGAATCCTAATGGAGGTATAGAATGTCTGCATTCAGAAATATGTTAGTCAATAATTTAAAGCAAGATGACAAAACTAAATACAAAAAGCTGCGTGCCTACCACGGTGTAAAGTTGCTCAGTGAAAACACACCACCCCGCCAAGATTATACGATGTGCATACAGTTAAATACAATCATCCAATTGGAGAAACACTTTCTTAGTCACGATCTTATAAGCAATTCAAACATAAACTGATGTAATTTATGGGAAAATGTGCAACATTTAGAAACACAACGTTAGCTGACATTTCGCATCATTAATACATAAGGAATGAACACATGCAGAGCTTTCTCATTGTACATAGCTGAAGATCATATAATTCTTGGTGCATTTTACGTTGTCTTAACAACAATAATTTGCTTAGTTACATGCAAGGAAAAATTGTAGTAGCCTACACAGTTCCCATTGCTACCATTACCGGTACCTGACTTTTAAACCAGAAGCTGGTAATGCATAACCATACACCGGTGGCACGTCCTAGGGCAAATGGAAGATCGAAAGAAAATGTAAGCTCTATAGGAGCCTGGAACAAGGCGATACAATTTTCTGCACTACTGAAAATAGTCAAAATACCCTTTGTAATAATGAATAATAATTTTGGGGATCATGTAGTAATAGATGTTACCCACCCAATATCCATTTTTAGATCACGACTTTTATAGCAAAGTTGGAGGTGTGTCCGCTATTACACGCGTAAATTATGGGACAAATACAGTATTGCCCAACCCGCGCATTCGGTACTGACAGCCTTCCTGTCACTTTGCCCCGCTTTTCCTCTCCGCAACCCACGGTCGCCACATAACAAGACCCTACGTCCAACCGCCACACGGCAAGAATTCTGAGCATGCTTCTCATGTTTCGAAGGAAACAACGCGAAGGATATGTCGGGAGCTTGGAACAGCTGAGCTGTGTTGCTAAGTTTTTAGTGTTGTTGTAAATCAACTAATTCGAATAATACATAGCGCTACACTTCAGCCATTATTTCTGTACAGTTATACATAATATATTTTTAAAAAAGGTCCCGAGTCAACGCCGAGGACATTCAAACAGAGAAACACGATATTTTTAGATGAATAAATAAATTACACACCAAAGCTATGATACCTTTATCATCGGTATTCAATTCAATCAATACGACAAAGAGGGCAAACACTCTACCATGCAATGATTATCCTTTAACATGAAACAAGAGTCTGAGTGGAGGTCGTTCACAGCTTACTACAGTAGTTGACAGATAACACCATGCTCACTCACTGAATCGCGACTCTCTACGGTTAATATTAGCTTTCATGATAATACAAAAGTAAAGTTAAGGTAAAGACATATTTAGCACTGAGCACTCAAACAACCCCTCTGTGGCGATATTATTGCCATGGTTTTATATTGTCGAGTTGTAGGCTATTGAATGGCGGACGGTATTTTGTACACTATAAGTACGATTTGGATCCTCGCCGCCAAGGCGGCGCGCTGCCGCTGCAAAGGCGGCGTGCTGCCATGGCGGCGGAAGCTCACTACCGCTCCACGTGTGTTTAGATGGGATACACTTCGAACTCCGCCGCTGCTGCCCGTGCAGCGCCGCATGGACAGCGTGGCCGCCCAGCCGCGCCAGGACCGGTCTGGCGGCTCTGCGGCGCCGCCTGTTGGCAACGAAATTATACAAAGCCCGGAAATGGAGCATAAAACTGCTATCCAAAATGGCGTTTCATAAAAGTCAGCTAGATGTCTCGACTTGTCGCTAATTTTCCCGTACCAATTATTGGAAAATAATTGCATCTTTTGCCATTTTTTAAGGCCGAATAAGTTAATTATTCAAATAATACGGCATCTAAAGAACTTTTAAATTGCATTTAATTTAATTTTAGGCCAATTTTATGTAACGGAAATATGTCCTTAGGCTAAATTACGTATGGATTGGAGTGACCCGGTTAAGCCTAAATAAAAAAAAAAAATTACTATGCTTGGGAGCCAATATTTTCATACTTGACCCCCATACCACTAGGTGTGCTGCAGTAGATTGTTGTTGTCATGCTTTATCTTGCGTCTATTAACTTCTATTATAATTGATGTCCTGTTGCTTACATTTCCCAGCCGAGTGCTTTGTATCAACGATGTCGTCTTTAGCGGCAGATGACGAAAAACTCGTTGAGTTTGTATGCAAATAGGTACCCAGTTTTGTATGATGCAATATTTCGATCTATATTTTAAAGCACCCCTCGTTCTCCCGGGTTTTGTAGATCTCTTTCGTGGCTTTCCTTTTTCTTTTTCGCACCAATAGGGCTAGAAGTTAGTTGTAATCGTCTTCCTCTTCCTCCAATAATCTTTTAATTCCCGTTTAGGTAGCGGCACTACACATGATGATCGGATCTCCATTAAATTACCGGTACCTCAATGTAAACAGCCTACTGAACCTCTGCCGCGCTGCCCAGGCAGCGAGGAACGAAAACACCACACTGCCCAGGCAGCACCGCCATGGCAGCGCGCCGCCTTTGCAGCGGCAGCGCACCGCCTTGGCGGCGAAGATCCAAATCGTACCTTATGACGGGAAAAAATAGCCTGTGCTCTATTATCGATTGACGCAAGCGAACTGACACCAATAAATAAATTATCCTCAGTCACTTGGCAAGGGTTTCTTTGACACTCTCCATCCCTTCTCTGTCCCTATCATCACCACCATCATTGTCTTCGTCAGAGCTTGATGAATTGCCAAGGTTAATAATCATTTCATCCTCCGCGATATCCAGACTGCCTTCAGTATTTCTTTCTGTACATGCTGTAAGCCTCCGTGGCTTAGGCGGCAGCACGCCGGCCTCTCACCGCTGGGTCCGTGGTTCAAATCCCGGTCACTCCATGTGAGATCTGTGCTGGACTAAACGGAGGCAGACAGGTTTTTCTCCAAGTACTCCGGTTTTCCCTGTCAAAATTTAATTCCAGCAACACTCTCCACTATCATTTCATAACATCTGTCATTCATTTAATCATTGCCCCAGAGGAGTGCGTCAGGTCTCGGCAGCCGGCACGGTTCATATCCTCGCCGCTAGATGGGGGCTTCATTCATTCCATTCCTGACCCAGTCGGAGACTGGAAGCAGGCTGTGGATTTTCATTTTCACATGCTGTATGGGATGTGTCCAGTCCTCGGGTCGAACTTCGGCGAAGTAAAAGTAACGAAACAATTACAATGAAAGGAAATCCGACACAGACAGTGGTTAACAAGCGACTGAAACAATGCCTGCCCATACGAGAAGAATTCTGTCACTTGTGTGGTGTACTTTGTAGCCACGTGTTGGTGACGGGTGCTTGATAGTAAAATGTCGAGAGCTGTGAGATTTTTTATTTAGTTTTTGAAATCTATGCATGTGTCTGTGAGACGCATTTGCATCGAGTGTTTCCACGGACTTGAAAACAATTTGGTACGTGCATCTCCCCTGCGAAAGAAGACCATGGAAAGGCTAAAAACAGTAAAATTCCACGCGACACACTGCGAATACTTTTTAATTTAGATTTATTTTATCAAAGTAGATAATAGAAAATAAAATAATGCAAAACGAAATTAGATAAGTCACTTTGACAAATACAAGATTGTTACGGTACTAGGAACTTCAGTTATAGACAGCACAAATTTAAGTTCTTTTGACAGTACTTTCTTTTTTCCAATTCCTGGAGATCTTTCGTGGCTTTTCTTTCAACTGCCACCTTAGCCGTCACTTCGCACCTGTTTTGCTTCCTTGGACACGGCGTAGGAGTTTCGTGCAGTATGGACTCTTGCTCACGGTTATCTTTTCTACTCCACCAGCTGCCATCACAGCGTCCTGAACAGTATGCATGCCAATCAGACTTGTTTCTTTGTGATTGACGATCATGCACTCCTTGTTCTGGGAGAAACCTCTGTCTAGAGCTGCATTGTTGTGATACAAAATCAGTATCATTTTAACGAAACTTGTGAGATCGTTTTTGGCAGGAACTGAGGGAGGTGCTGAAGCCACTAATTCAGACAACAGCACGTCGAGCCATGGCTTTTTCTGTCGAACTGCTTCAAACGCGCAGTGATGGAGGGCAGTCTCAGCAGTGCGGAGAAGCTGCTCTAAATGCGGGCAGCCATTGCGCCAGAAAGCAAATTCTTCTGATTACAAAGAATTTCCAGGGCAATGACGATCCTAACTTCTTCCAACTTAGTCTCAGCGACCCCTATAGGGTCTAGGCAGAAATAGCACGGGTCTTTTGTGAGCAAGAGTTGACCACTCTTTGTTTTTTTCAGCCATAGGATACGAATGCACAATTTTCGGCAGTTTGTGCGAAATTGCAGCATATCCGCATCTGGAATTTTCTGAGATCTTGAGATGTAAGCTTCATCAAGGGCTGCTCTTGTCGAGAAACCCAGGTCTCCTCTGTGACAAACAATGCGGACTGATTCCTGTATGTCATTGTCAGCAACGAGCGCGGAGAAGGTACGGCTGGCGGTCGGCCAGGCAAAGCATGCATTCGACGTTGGCTGGGTCCTCATCCCACTTAGCGCTCTATCGGTGGCGTAAATTGCAGTGGCAGCGCAGTCTGCAGGGGAAATAGAAGACTGAGCAGAAGGACTCTACCGAGCGTTCGGGGGCTAAGAAGTCAGGCATTATGAGACTTTTCAAGATTTCCCGTATCAAGTGTGAATTTCCCGTAAAATTCCCGGGTCACTAAAATTCCCGTATTTCCCGTATCGCTCGACACCCTGTTCATGCAACCAACAGATCGCAGCACCAAATAGGAATGGATAATTTGTTGGGGCGGAGACGACACACGAGCAGTCGAGGATACAATTATGATATAGAGGCTCGCCCGACACACAATTGGAACAGGAAATTCGTTATGTCGGGGCTCACCCGACTGACTAGGGGTAAGGGTTAAAGCGTGAATCAAGTTTTTCTAGCGTAAATGGAACTCATAGCGACAGTATGTTGTTTCATGATGAGATGTCTAAACAAGTACTAGAGACAAATTAAGTCCATCTGGATTGGTCATTATCCAGATCAAAGACTATCCTGATTACGATGAAGTATAACTTGTGATCGTGAAAGTCACGGGAATCTTGTCATACAAGAACGGTGCCCATCACATCCATCTGTGTGCCATACTTATGACTTCCCCCAAGGCAGACCGCGACAACAGAGTAGAAACTGCGAGAATTACGTCAACCAGCTTGTGAGTGGCGCTGATACCTACTCGCCACGTTCGATCATGCCCGACTGCAAACTCGATACTTTCCACTTTGCTAGGCAAACGGGAATATCGTCAAACGGTAGAGTGCGGCCTAGATTGCCTAACATCTTGATTTATCCATGTCCGACTGCGAGAATAAAGGGAATCTTGTCAAACGGACCGCAATTGGCGCGGATTCGTAACATCGCAATATTACTCCGTGTCTGACCGCGAAAACAACGGGAATCTAGTCAACGGACCACGGACCGTGCCGATTGCCATATTACGCAATATTTATCGATATTCAACTGCGAAGATAAAGTGAAACCTATCAAACTGCCGAGAGCTGGGCTTCCCGAGTTCCATTGGACATCTACGACCTGATCTGTGTCCAGTTCTTCTTTATCAGGCTATAAATTCGTTCACATTCTGTCTTCGCAGTCAAGTATGGAGATATATCGAGGTGTTACACGATCAGCGCTGGTCTCAGCCTTTGGGCGAGATTCCCATAGTTTTCAGGATTGAACACTGAGAAAAATCGCGAATCATGATATACATGATCGGTGTCACTTTTAGTAGTTCAACGAGATTTCCATTGTCCTAGAGATCAGGCACGGGGAAATATTGCATTATTACGCAATCGGCATCGCTTGCTGTCCGTTTGACAAGAATCCAGTTGACCTCATCATCGAATGCGGCGAAATATCGCAATCGCTGCCGCTCTCGACTGTTTTACGAGATTCAAGTTGTCCTCGCGGTTGGACACTGAAAATGCGATAATACACAATCGGCGATGCAGCCAGCCGTCCTCGTGATAACAAGTTCACGATTGGGCACGGGTTTTATGACTTTACGCAACTGGTGTCGATCTCAGTCTGTTTGACGAGATTCTCGCAAGCAAGTCGTGAGGCCAGCCGGCCGTCTTGAAAATTTGATTTTGGAGGGTGAACGTTCGAAGTAGGTATCAAATTTTACGAATTAATCTGAGAGGATTGCATGAATAATTCTAAAGGCACATTTTCTTTAGTGGTTTTGGTGGCGTAGTTGGTAGCATGCCGAGCTTCTATGTTCAAGGTCGTGGGTTCAAACCCGGCCGAAGTCGTCGGATTTTTTAAGAGCGTTAGAAATCCCTAAATATTCCTTCCTTCGGAAAGGACGTAAAGCCGGCGGTCCCATGTCATAGATTTATGGCATATAAAAGAACCATCCAGTAATTACACTTGTGTGAAGCGAAATTATAGGTTAGATTTGACTAACGCTCTTAGGTTCCAACGTTCGAAGCCAGGAGCAGACTGCGGTGGCATCTAGTAACCAAGTTCAGAACTAGCTGGCTGTGGCGTTTGGTAGTAAAAGTAGGAACTACTTGAAAATTGAATGTCTGCAGTCCTTAGTAGAATTAAAAACAGATAATACACACTAATACAGCCAACACAATTAACACAGCTTATCAGACAGATTCTACACACACCCAAGTACACTGGGCTACATGACTGCGTTGTCGCAGCCCCTAAACTGAGGAACTAACGTTTTCTTTCGAATTTGAATCTCGAATTATACAAGTTTCCAGGATAACCGTTTAGATTATATATCCCATGGGACCAACGATCGAAGGAAAAATAGACATATAATGGAATTTTAAATTAACCATACTGGATGCCACAAATTTACAAGACGGATAGATTTTTAAAATAAAAATATTTCGAAGCCGTTTCGTGATTTCCTTTTGAAACTGTATCATTTTGCAAGATTGAAACATTATATTATTTTGCGTTATTTCTGGACTCGTATTTGAGATAAGTCTCCAAATTGAGAGATCAATAACAGAAATGAGAGATTTCTGTTTTGTTTCGAAAGTTTTCGCTAATAAATGTGTCACGAAGTCGGGTTTCCTAATAACAAAGCAAAATATTTCAAACAAAACTCTTCTAGATGCCTAAAATATTCGTTAAACCAATTCAAGGTATCCTCAGTATGCATTTCCTTGAAGGCGGGCGTGAGGAAATATAGCTTACGCAATCGGCGCTGCTCGAGTGAAACTTGCTTCGTTGCAATTTGTGAGCCTACTGGCACAAGTTTAAACGATTTTAACTGAAGTCTGCGAATTTTCGTTACCTGCAAATATCCTGACAAAAATTAGCTACTTATCATTACTGGTAGACACCCTGATAATTCACATCTTATTCCGTAACTACTGTACAACATGACCTACGCTTTGTAATTCGTGGTGAAGAGGAAAATAACTATTTTTTACACAGAACGTCAAGTAAATGTTATCAAACTAATCAACGCATTAAAGAACAAGCGAACGGTTATCCCAGATCTTTCGCTCAACACAAACAAATCAATAACGATTGATTAGGATTCAGGCAATTCAGGATGCATCTCGTATTCCCAGTCGAAGACTGTAACGATCTGGTGAATATGGTTCAGAGCGATGTATCGAATGTGCGCTGGTCACAAAGCAATGTATCGGCGGCATGCGGAAGCTTGTTCTGGTGGAAATTTTAAAAAGAAGATCCTGGTACTTGAATCTGTAAAATATTATAGTTCATCCGTAAAACACACTGCCTTTCCGTGAATTTTACGGAAAAATCGTAAAAGTTGGCAGGTAATGTATTGAAACAACTGATATGAGCATAAATACTTACATTTTCATTTTAAACTGTTTTGCCTTTCAGCATCCAGTCTAGTCTGCAAGCCTTTGTTTGTGAACAAGCCGCCTCCATAAACCCTTATTAGCAGTTAGCACTGCGGCCTCCTCTGCTCTACACCTCTCGCTTTGAAATCGTTCAACACTGAATCTTAACAATCGCCTCCTAGGTCTAACTCGGCTGGTCCCACTGTGTGCACAGGTCAGATTCCAATGCAACAAATTGGTGGGGGTGGGGGATGGGTGTGCTGCTTGCTCTATTTTCTACCAGCACACTTATAGCATGCTTGCTGCATTAAGTGGCTCATCTTTTCTTTTTCAGCTGGATAATATTCAGTAAGAAATATTTCCACACTTGTTGTTTGCACTGAATTTCATCCTAAAAAAAATTGTAAAATGAAACATGTTTCTTACCGTTGTCGAGTGGCTAACGCTAAGCCTTGCTTGTATTTCTTCTGAGATGTAGAATTCCCATGGACTAGTTGATCGTTGGGCTTTCAGTGATACTGCACGACCACTATTTACTTCGATTGCTTTCAATATTCTGCCATTCCAATCGCGAGGAAATTCGTGGTAAAAATACTCGTCATTTCCTAAAACAGAGAACAATACACTTCTGCAAATAAAAATAAAATAAAATGTTGCTCACCTGAAAAATGAGGCCTCTACATGTATTGTTCATTTACCATAGCAATTGAAGGCTGCCCAGAAAGGAAGTAGCCTACTGCATAAAGAGGCACAAAGATACCAACTAGATTTCCAACATATTATGCATGGTACAGCAAATTTACAGAATGAATTCCTAACTTACCTAAAGTAATTTGTTGCGCCATGCTTGGAAACCTTGTATCAAGCTTTATGTAGCGCTTTTGATGTTTTGGCCCAGGAAATCCCACCGAGTTCAATAAACTAGTCACAGTAGCTGGAGAGAATGGATACTGGATGCAGCAGTGTTCTGTTGAGCTTGGGCATCTGGCCACCGAGACCTCCTCTGTCTCCAGTACGGGATCCAGATTTTCGAAAGTATTCCAATGAGAAGTTATTCTCCTCGTGCTACCTCTACCACTGCCCGATGATGAAGATGATTTACATTCTCTCGATGATTCCATAATAACACTGAGGGAACCTGGGGCACTTTGCTGTAGCCTGCCAGATTTAGTTTCGACATATTCTTCATTTGGCTGAGAATGATCAGGAGGAGGAGTGTCAGGAACATAGTAAGATCTAGAAAAGAGAAGAAAAAAAAAGTATAAACCTGTGCCACAAGACAAACATCAGAACTAGTGTGGAATGATATTTTTAAATTTAGTTACTGGGATTTGCAAAATCGAGTGAATGTATCATTTGCAAAAGCATACCTATATCGAAAAAAGAATGCTATCCAGGAAGGCTTTCGAATTTAAGGGAGCACAGCTCTTATGGTACGTAGCAGAAATTGCATTGGCCTTCACAACATGTACTAGCCCGAGTCTTGGCGAGGTGTACAATACCAACCGAAGAGCCCTGTGGTTCAAAACGCTGGAAATCCAGTTTGAACTAGCTGGATCAATTTAACAGAATATTCATTTCTTTCTTTAAAATTTGATGTGCTAAACAATTACTGTCAAATAGAAACTCACAAGTAAAATAAACATGGTAAACTTTTTCCATTGACTGAAAATGCCACTTACTCATTGCCATTATGTTTATTCTATACATTGTATTATAATGGTTTGCTAAGGTTTCACGCAGATTTCAAAGACGACAACAAAGGTTTGATTATTATCTCAATGGCTGATTACTCTGGCTCTCAAACTCTGGTCTAACTTGTGAAATACGAGGTTCATTTTGAGAGTTTTATTATGCAAGTCATCCAAATTAATGTACACTCATATTTTATTTTTGGTTGTGATTGAAATGATGGACTGAAGATAAAATTCCAATCAGCTGGCGAGACTTCAGACTACTAGCAGAGCAAGTGCTCTAAGCATCTCCTGTCAGCTGTCGCTGTCATGAAGAATTTTAATCCTGGTATGAGGTTGCTCAGCCTATAGATGTCTGCTGAGATGAGTGGTGAGTGGATGGTTCGTATCCTACTCTCGACCATCCTCCGGACAGTATTCCATGGGTTCCTGAGGTAATTACAGATCACAGCTGCCTCCTTCCCAAGTTTAGCCCCCAAATACAAGCACACACATTACTGCAGTCACTACATCAATGCAGGTTATCAGATATATACCACACATATGAGTATTCAGAATGATAACTAAGAAGTCGCAAGCCCTCAATGATAAACAAATCACTTGAGTTGGCAAGTAACTATGGGTTTTGCAGACCTATTTCCTCGACCTGTATCATGCATCCTGGACAATCCCCAAATTAAAATGAGAAACCAGCAGTGACATTGATTTCTCCATTTGAGAAAGGAATGACATTCTTGTTACCATTAAAAGTAGCAGCGTTACAGTTACTTAATTTCATTAGTAATGTTGTTAACCCCCCATTTCCATAAGAGTACCTGTTACTAGTAAAGGCAGTTACAGTTTATGCCACTATTTTGTTGTGTTGGCCATGAGGGCTAGCGCATTGAAGCGACAGCTGACAGGAGATGCTTAGAACACTTGCTCTGCTGGTAGTCTGAAGTCTCACCAGCTGATTGGAATTTTATCTTCAGTCCATCATTTCGATCACAACCGAAAATAAAATATGAGTGTACATTAATTTGGTTGACCTGCATATTAAAACCCTCAAAATGAACCTCTTATTTCACAAGTTAGACCGGAGTTTGAGCCAGAGTAATCAGCCATTAATTAATATCGTATGGCCTCGGGTGCCTGGTGCAAACTTTGTTAATTGACACCCAGAGGGTAGCTTGCATGTCGAATTTCGTCGTTCCTTTGAACGCTATGAACGTCAAGGAGGTTAGATATCTAAACTCCTTGACACTACAGCACTTTCAAGTAGAGAATGGAGGAACTTTGTGTTCGCGGAAAATCCCGAGATTAATTTTGTCATTGAACACGGCCTTCTCAATTCAAATGGGTTCTTTAACATGCCAACAAGGTATGACATGAGTGTCGTGATTCTTGTCGCCTTACACAAATCACTTACCACGGTCAGGAGCAAACCTGCAATCGTGGGGTTGGTAGTCCGACACTATAACCACTCACCCACCGTGGCAAGCTAATCAGCCATTGAGATTAGCGAACAGCTGACAAGTCAGGACTCTCGGTTACATCAATGCATCACCGAGTGCATTGTCACAGAATGATGATATTGAATGTGATACGAGACATATTGCAAGCAGCTTCCAGAACAAGTGATACCGTAGTAGGTTTGAGCACGACTGATAATTGGCATTTTAAAATTGTTGAAATACGATAACTCTCCATTCCTCAGCTTTCAGGCTGTGAGCTGGAAGAATTGAAGGTAACGATAACAATCACTTTAATCACACAGATGCATTTGTGGCCGAATTGCACATTTATCAAAATAATATCAGTTATGCGACTGGGTACCCGATGGGCCTTACCTGGTGTTCCAAACGTTGTACCCTGTTCCTCACACTTACTTCTATCTTTAATAATCCTTGTAATGGTCCTCTCTGGCCCCTAGGGGGAACCCGTAACCTCTAGAGGGCACGTCCTCAGGTGGAGGATAGGGGAGCCCTAACTGTATTGTTAGGGTTGGTTCTAATACCCTCCAATAAAACCCGCGGACCAGCAGGTAGCCCGATTCCTGGGGGCTTTACAATGCTGGGACACACTCCCTTCAGGGGTTATAAATATGGAGGGCCCAGCTCAGGGTTATGAGTAATAATAATAATAATAATTGTTACTTGCAAATGCCCGTCCCAATGTTTTTAAAATCCATCTTCCCTGTATACTTGTGTTCCTTGCCATTTTAAGCGCCCGCCTGATGGCTTGGTTCCGATTATGAACACGAGATGTCAGTATCTCTCGGACTTCGGCGCTTCTAGCCGAGCTTGTATCTTCCACCGATCGAGTGTGTTTGTGGTGTCTTCTGGTTTCATCCTATTCGAGTCATGTTTGAAGGATATTGTATTCTACGTCATTGAACAAAAGACTGTATATACATAATTACCGCCAAACTAATTACATTATGTGCACATTGTTACATGATGTGTCAAGCCTTGATTGGACAAAAACAATTAACATGAATGCAGTGCGGTATTTGATTTTGGATTCTCCGCCATCTTGTGATCTTCATTGTCTGTCGTCAAGAAAGCAACTAGCCAGTTGGTTGTGAAAGAGGGTCTCTCCGTCGTGCTGGGGGCTGTGGCCCCTAGCCTCTACGAAACATGACTTTATTCAAAACTAAGGAAATGCATGTGCTCCTAGGCTGTTATTTTATAATTTGCCTGGAAGATGACGTGTGATCTGCGTATTTTACTGCCTACAACAAGGAAAGCCTCCTGGATGATCGAAGCGGATTCTGTGTTCTACCGCAGCAATGTGCAGGCAGTTCATATCTTTTATGTTATTTAAAATGTGTTAATTATTTTATTATTATTGTGTCTCCACAGAGAAGTTTTAAGGTACGTTATTAATTTTTATATTTTTTGTTATGGAGCTCCGATATTGGCCTTATATTAATGTTTTAATTCTGTATTTTGTTTCACCTGGTAGGCCTAATTTTTCGCCTTTACTAATGTTACCAGATATGAAAAATTTTATTGTTTTCTTCGTACCTTTGGAGACACGCTTCTAGTTTATTTTACGTTGTGAATTTTTATTTATTTAGTTTTTGGGTAGTCTTTGGGATTGCCCTATTATTAATTTAATTTAAGATCCATTGCTCCCTAAATAATAGCTGGCAGTAGCTTCATAAAATGCCTTTGGGAGTGGCGACCCCATCGTAATAATAGCCTAAAATGGAAATGGCACTTCCAATGATTCGGAAAAGGTTAGGGCGTACCCTGCAGGCGACGCGCAGTTCCTTTGGTACTGGGGGAACTGTGAGAAATGGGCGACCAGTAACCGAAATGAAAGTGGGAATCATGAATGTCATGACCCTGACAGGCAAGGTGGAGGAGGTGGTAGACTTCATGGAGAGGGAGAAGGTTGGAATGATGGGGCTGAGTGAAGTGAAATGGAAAGGTAAAGGAAGGAAGAAATTGAGGAAAGGATATACTTTATACTGGAGTGGTGGCCAAGAGGCAAAAAATGGCGTGGGACTGATAACCTCGAAACAACTGGAGGAGTATGTTGAAGTGGTAGAGTGTGTGAGTGACAGAATAATGAAAATTAGAATGAAGATGAAGAATGACGTGATGGACTTCATACAAGTGTATGCACCACAGACTGGAAACAGAGAAGAAGATATTGAAGTATTCCTGGAGGATGTAGAAAGAGTAATCTCAGATGTAGAAGTGGTGATCATGGGAGATATGAATGCACAAGTCGGAATTGAGAGACAAGGAAAGGAAGAAGTCGTTGGACCATATGGATATGGGAAAAAGAACCGGGAAGGAGAGGAACTTGTAAACTTTTGTGAAAGGAATGGACTGATAGTGGGTAATTCATGGTTTCGGAAGAAAAACAGCAGGAAAATTACGAGATATGGGTGGGGTGATAGAAGAACAACATCGGTAATTGACTACTTCCTGGTAGAAAGGACAAATCTCAGAAAGCTGATGGATGTGACAGCTTTACCAGGAGAAGCATTTGATGGGGACCATAGAGCTGTGGTGGCAAAATTTAGATGGGGAAAATTGGAAAACCTAAAGGAGATCAGAGAAAGTAAAATAAAAGTCTGGAAATTGAAAGACAAAGCTGTACAGGAAGATTTTCAGGAGAGATTGAAGCAACAAATCCCAGTTACTGAAGTGGGAAATGTAGAAGAGGAATGGTCCCACTTTAAAAAGGCATTTGCTGGTGCAGCAGAGAGTGCTTGTGGTAAGACGTCAACAAGAGTTAAAGAGAAGGAGACACCGTGGTGGAATGAGGAAGTGAGGAAAGCAGTGAAAGAAAAGAAGTCTGCATGGAAAGAATGGAACCGAGATCAAACAGAAGAAAGCAAAAGGAAGTATCACGACAGCAAACGGAGGTGTAAGAAAGTGGTAGGAGAAGAAAAGAAGAAAAGTTGGGAAGAATTTACACGAAGAATGGAAACAGATGTAAGTGGCAGTAAAAGGATGCTGTATGGGCTTCTAAGAAGTAAGAGGAAAGAAAGAGTTACTACAAAGCTGGTGAAAAAGGAAGATGGAGAGTTGTTAACACACCCAGAAGAGATAAAGGGACGATGGAAGGAGTATTTCGATAAGCTATTGAATGTGAGCAATTGTACTGGTGAGATCGAAGTGACACAGCCTGATGACTCTATAACAGAAGATGATATAACAATGCTGGAGGTGGAATTAGCAGTACAGAAAATGAAGATGGGAAAAGCAACAGGGGTGGATGAAATCAGTGTAGAAATGATAAAGGCTGCTGGACCTGTTGGTATGCAATGACTATATCGACTGCTAAAGTGTGTGTGGAAACGGAAATGTGTACCAGAAGACTGGGAGAAAGGGCTAATAATACCAGTGTTTAAGAAGGGGGACAAGAAGGTGTGTGATAATTATAGAGGGATCACCCTCTTATCACAGATAGTGAAAATACTGGAAAGGATATTAGAAAGAAGAATGAGAAGAAAGGTGGAAGGAGAGTTGCAAGAGGAACAGTATGGCTTCAGGAGTGGAAGATCCACAGTGGACCCAATCTTTAGCTTGAGGCAGGTGATGGAAAAGAACTGGGAATATGGAGAGGATTTGATCATGACTTTCATAGATCTAGAAAAGGCATATGATAGTGTCCCCAGAGAGAAGGTATGGGAAACCATGGTTAAGAAGAGACTGGGAAGAGAAATGTTGGAAATGGTGCAAGCAATGTACAACAACTGTGTTAGCAGGGTACTGACCCCAGTTGGAAAGAGATTGGTTTAGGAACAAGACTGGACTAAGACAGGGGAGTGTGCTGTCACCTGTTTTATTCATAATGGTAATGGATGAAATTGTAAAGGAAACAAAGGAAGCATATGGACATAAAGAAATGAAGTTACTATTATTTGCAGACGATATTGTGGTCTGGGGAAGGAACACCGAAGAAGTGCAAAAACAACTAGATGCACTGAACGAAAATATTCAGAAGTATGGCCTGAAAATCAGTATAGAGAAACGCAAGACCATGGTGATGACAAGAGGGGAAAGACAAGGAAAGGGCACTGTGAAAATTGGAAGTCAGAGTTTGGAAATTGTGGACACGTTCAAATACCTAGGAAGTGAACTGATGCAAACTGGTAGGTTGGACATGGAGATTGGCAGGAGGGTACAGCAGAGCAATGCATTCTATCAAAGTGTAAGAAAACTAGTTTGAGATAAGGAAGTACCAAGGAAAAGCAAGGAGGTAATGTATAAAATGTACTATGTACCCATATTAACTTATGCAGCTGAGACTTGGACCCTGACGAGCAGGCAAGAGAGTAGAATCCAATCCAGTGAAATGAAATTCCTAAGAAGTATGATAGGTAAGACAAGGAAAGACAGAGTGAGGAATGAAGATGTTAGGAAGGAAGTTGGGATGGGAAAACTAAATGAGAGAATTGAGAAGAATAAACTAAGGTGGTTTGGACATGTAAAGAGGATGGAGGAAAATAGAATACCAAGACAGATGCTGGAGGCCAAGTGCAAGGGTAAGAGAGCAAGGGGAAGACCTAGAACAAGGTGGATCGATTCAGTGAAGAACAGCGTGAGAAAAAGGAATCTGGACTGGGACAAGATCGTGGAAGAAGAATTGTGGAAGGAAAGAGGAAAGTGGAGAAGTGCCATAAATACCCCGACCCGGCAGGAGCTGGATAAGGGGAAATGATGATGATGATGATGCTCCCTAAATTGTTTTATGTCAATAGTGTTAAGGCGTAATTCTTTCCTCCCTTTTGTTCTCTCTGGTGATTTTAAATTCATTTTTTGCTAATTGTTTGCCGTAATTCGATTTGACATGCGGTCGTCTGTTTCGGTGGCCATGTTTGTTTTTGTTTTGCCCGAGTGCATTCTGGTCTTGGGAGTGCAGTCTCTTGGCGCCGACCGGGAAACTAAAACGTGTTGTGGTGTTAGCTTAATATGTTTTTTGGTATCCTTGTTGGTTTAACTTTGTGCTTTTGGTGAATGTTCCTGTGTTTTTCTCCGTCACGACTGTGTGGATTTCTTAATTGATCATATTTCATTTTATTAATTTAATTTTAAATTTTTCGTTTTGCGTCGTGGCCTGGATCTTTGCATGTCGGGTCGGTATTGCATTCTAGTAAATTATCAAGCCCTTTCTCATTTAATAATGCCTGTCTACTGATTTTCTTCCTTTGGGCTTATTTTTTTTTTTTAATTAATGTTTTCTTTTTGGTTCAGCAAACTGCATGTAAAACCTTATCTAGTTTTCTAAGGTAATTGACTTGTTTTGGCCTTAAGCCATGTGCTTTACCAGAGAGGTTTTTTGGTGGCTGAAGGAGTTATATTAAATTATATTTTCTTGCATCCTTCTGATAATGAAATTTTTCTTTTAAATTTTTAAGCAACTGTTGTGGCATTATTTCGTCGGCAGCAGTTCTATTGGTTATCGGAGGATGTCTGTAGAATAGCCTGTGCCTTCCCCTCTTCTCCACCTTCCTTCCACCGTTAGGTGTTCTTCAGTTGGGGCAGGTCATCTGGAGGTGATTTTGCTGTGGAAGCGAGGCGGACCTCTAAAGAAAGGTAAGTAGGCCCAACCATCCACGCTGGCCATCCCCCGTGTCATTTTGGTAGCAGATCGCGCTCGCATTCGCTTCTGCAGCCATCCCCCCCTCCTTTCCCGCAGGCTCGTTTTATGGACCCTTCTGGTGCTGATTCATTTATCGTATGATGTTAACACAACACAATCACCTACATAAATACAGATTCATATAACACAGCAATAATACTAACAAATTATATAAATTATAAAGCAGATAAAAAAAATAATTATAAATCAACGTCCAACTCGTTGATCCATTTGACAGCCTCAGTTGTAGCAGAATGCTGGTGCTGATGGAGCGATTGTTGATGGGATCTGTCATGTCAGTGCACTCGATGTTGTTGAATGCTAATCCTTGTAGTTTGTTTGATTTCATGTTTGCCTCTAAAAATCCATGTGGTGATATGTAAGTGACCTGTTCTAAGCGAGGTGTCGGTGCTGAATTTTATCCTGTTTGTAATGCAACATCCCCACTGAAAACGAAGCTCGGTGAGTGACTGGCATGTGTTCTTGGCATGGGAAATGTGGGTTGCTTGATTTTCTGATAGCCTACATGCTGCTAGTGAAGACCTCGAGGAGCCCTGTCTGAAGCTGTTCGCCATGTGGTTTGTGGCAATTTTTGTGATTTAACTCCCTGTTCTCGAGCCAAGCAGGTGGTGACGTATGCAGTTCTGGGCAGCATTGTGCATGATTTTGTATAGTATGGTGGCTGGGTTCGAGTGTCAATCTAATCTATGGTGTTGGTAATTGGTAGTTATGGTATTGTTGTGAAAGTGTAAACTGTCCTCGTAATTCCTAAAATTTGTTTCTTTCTGTATTGTCTGCCTGCATTCTGTGTTTTTCAAAATGGCCGACAATAATAGTGCTTTTGATTTAATTGACTTAAGAGATAACCTTGTGAATTTGGAGCGATCTTCTGGGGTTGAACGTGAATCACCTCTGTTTACTAGGTCTGAGGTTTTGGGATCGATTACTAGTAGTGGTTTGCCTGCCCCTCTATTGTCTGGTTCTGGCTCGTCCAGACCACTTAACCCTGCATACGGTCATTCTTCTCATGTTAGGTCACCTAATGATTTCCTGGGTCCTGCCAACCCATTGCATCCCAGTTTTTTCTCTGGCAATGTAAAGGTTTTGTCTCCTGTAGAGGGTGTGCGAGCGGGCTGCCCTGGTAATGTCTCTTTTCCAAATGCTACATACTCGCCTACCGTTAATTATGGGTCGATTCCTCATCCTATTTCTAGTTTCTTAACTAAGTTGAAGAGTTTCAACCTAGATGACGTTACCCAGGTGGTCATATTTTTAAAGCAAGTGGTCGAATTGGGTAACCATGCCTCGATTTTTGGGATGTCGGAAAATCAGATTTTCCAACTGTTGTATCCTGTTGCATCCGGTATGCTGCGCGATAAGCTGATTGAAGCTATCCACCTCCGCATGTCCTTAGCCATGTTCATTAGGGAAGTGTTGTGGTTTTTTGTCCCTGCGAGTGCCCTTAGTACTCTCGAGCAAACGTTTTTGTATCGTGTCCAAAGGTTGGACGAGTCCCTTAGCGACTATGTCAGTGACATTAAGGTGTATGCCCAGGTATTTGCATCCCCTTTAACTGAACGACAGTTGGTGTCATCTATTGTAAATGGGTTTTCGCCTCAATATAGGTCATACATGACTATGTGCACCAGGCCTTCGTCATTTGTCGAGCTAAAACAGGTCATTATAGAGGCTATGGCTGTGAAACATGCAGATTCCCTTCGTGTAGCTAATGTTCCTCCTCCTTCCTTGATGTCTCGTCCCCCTCCTAAAGTTATCTTTCATCCAAGACCCAATGTTAAGTGCCACACGTGCAGTGGCGTGGGTCATGTTAAGAAGGTGTGTCCGAATAACCAAGTTGTGTATCGCCAATGACGGGATATTTTGGAGACCAATTCGGATGTTACTTCTAAGGATATTTCTGTGCATGAGAATTTGGGAAAACCCTGTGAAGTTTCTGGTCGCCCTACTAATGAAAATCTTGGTAACTCTTTGAAAACTAATTCATCACGTGCTAATTCTGCTTATGTCGCTGACCTACCTAACCTGTCGGTGAGCAATGTCGTGGCAAGTCAGCATAATTCTAAACATAATGTGAAACCTGTGGTGAGGGTGTCCTCGTCATCTAATTGTAATCGTTTTAGAGTGAATAATGATTTTGGAATTTCTCCTGTGGCTAAAGGAATATCCCCGTTTATTGAAATTTGTGTTAATGACGAGCCCGTTTCTGCATTGCTTGATTCTGGTAGTGTCGCATCCTTTATAAGCGAGGACTGGTTTTTATCTATGAAGAGTGTTTGCAAATTACCTGAGTTAGAGCCTAACAATGAATCTTTTATTTCGGCAAATTGTTCAAACTTAAATATTTTGGGTAGTATGACAGTCAAAATCCATATTCTAAATTTTTCTTGGAAGTTTAAATTTTTTGTTGCCAGAAATCTTTCTTGTTCTGTGGTCATTGGAGCTAATTTCATGTCACACGTTGGTAAGCTTCTCGATTTTGGTGCTCGCAACTTATGGTTTAAGTTTAATCCGCAAAGTAAGTTATCGTTTAACCCGGTTTTAACTTCTCCTGCTGTCAATTCAGTTAGTGAACCTGTGACTATTGAGGATCTCGATCTGGAAAATTTAATGAGTCTTCAAAAGGATGCCATTAAGAGGTTATGTCAGGAGTATAGTGATGTATTTACTGACAAGTTGGGTGTAACCCATTTGATGGAATACAAGATTGAGCTAACCGATTCTGTGCCGGTGCGTTCCAGCCCGAATTGCCTTGCCCCGCCCAAGATGGCTGAACTTCGGAAGATCATCGACAAGATGTTGGAAGAAGGTGTGATCCAACCTTCTATCTCTGCCTACTCATCCCCTGTATTTCTTGAGCCAAAACCTAACGGTGGTTTTCGGCCGGTGGTCGACTATAGGGCTCTTAATCAAAAAGTTGTTTTGCAATCCATCCCTTTGCCGGACCTTCATACTTGCTTTAGTTGGTTTCGCAACGCAAAGGTGTTCACGATCCTCGATTTAAATTCATCTTACTTCCAAATTCTCCCCTCTCCGGAATCCAGGCATGTTACTGCTTTTTCAACTGACTGGAACCTGTTTGAGTATGCCCGTGTTCCGTTTGGCCTGTCCACCGGAGCCGCTGTGTTGAGCAGACTTCTGGACAAGGTGTTTTCAGAAATTAAATTCAAATTTGTATACCACTATCTTGACGATGTGGTGATCTATTCTGAGTCCTTCGAGGAACACGTTGATCATCTGAAAGTTGTACTTGATCTGTTCCGTGACGCTGGCCTTACCTTCAAATTGTCCAAGGTTTCCTTTGCCAAGCCCAAAATTTCCTTCTTGGGTCATATTGTTTCCGCATCTGGTATCTCCGTGGACCAGTCTCGTACGCAGGCCATCAGAGATTTTAAACCACCCAAGAACGCCAAGGGTGTTGCTTGTTATATTGGTATGGTGAACTTCTTCCGTAAGTTCATCAGTAACTTTGCCGACCGTGCTGCTCCTCTGAATCAATTACGCAAAAAGGCTGTGAAGTTTGAGTGGGGTCCCTCTCAGCAGGCAGCCTTCAAAGATCTTAAGCTTGCGCTCTCTAACGCCCCTGTATTAGCCATTCCGGATTTTGGGAAGCAGTTCATTGTGCAGACTGATGCGTCTGGTCGTGGTGTTGGTTGTGTCCTACTGCAAGAGTCTGATCTGGGTAGGCAACCCATTGCATACGCTTCTCGTACCTTAACGGACGCAGAGAGGAAGTATTCCATATACGAACTTGAGGGTTTAGCAGTGTTGTTCGCCCTGGAAAAATTCCGTATGTATCTTGAGCACACTAAATTTCTCCTTGAGACCGATAACCAAGCCTTGAGCTGGGTGTTAGGGAAACCCCGTAAAACTGGTAGGATTGCCAGATGGGCAACTAGGATTCTGTCATTCCAGTTCACCGTCCACCATATTCGTGGGTCCGAAAATGCGGTAGCTGATTCATTAAGCCGCATGTACGAGGAAACAGCCGAAGAGGATATTCAAGGATGTGAACCCGTAAACCTTGTATCACCTGTAAATTATGTCAATGTCGTTCTCAGCAATTCCCCTGTGCTTTTTGAAGATGTGAGGAGATTCCAGAAAGAAGATCCCTCCTTATCTAGCCTAATTGACCGAATCAATTCTGGTGAAGTGATCAAGCCCTACTCTCTAAAGGATGGTGTATTGTGTTGTTTGTCTCGTCATGACCGTCTACCTAAAATTGTGCTCCCGTCAGTCCTCATTCCGGAAATCTTTCGTTACTATCACGAATCTCCTATTGGTGGCCACCTAGGAGTATTCAAGACCTGAGCTAAAATCAGACAGTTCTTCATTTGGCAAAGTATGGATGGCGACATCAGGAGGCTCATTAGAAATTGTGCTTCATGTAGTATTAGCAAACCTCCGGTTTCTACTAAGGTTGGCCTGTTGTCATCTGAACCGGCATCTAGACCCATGGAGAGGCTTTTTATTGACCATGTTGGCCCGTTCCCTCGCTCTGGTCGGGGAAACCAATTTGCGCTTGTTTGCACTGACGGTTTCACCCGGTTTAGTTGGATATTCCCCACCAGACAGGCTACGACCAGTTCCGTCATAAAGTGTCTTAATTCCATCTTTTCATCTTTTGGGCCATGTCAGTTCCTGGTATCAGATAATGCCAAGTGCTTTGTATCACACCAGTTCCGTCAATTCTTATTTGATTATGCTATTTCGCATGTAACCACCACTCCCTATTTTCCTAACCCGTCTCTCGCTGAGCGAGTCAATCGTAAACTCCGTTCTGCTCTGATTGCTTTCCACCAAGACGACCATTCCAAGTGGGATTCTAATTTGCATTGGCTCAATTTTGCTTTCAACACCGCCGTGCATGAGAGCACGCAAGCCACCCCTTTTTCGTTAATGTTTTCCTTTATGGCTAATTCTCCGTTGTCTAATCTGTGGAACCTGCACGATCTCCTTCCAGACAGTTTCACGCCCGAGGATATGAGGACGAAATTCGACAAGGCCAGAGAGAGTATTAAGGTATCACATGACCAACTTGCCAAGCGACACAATGCCTGTCGCAAGCCAACTGATTTGGAAATTGGTGATGTTGTGTACGTCCGTAATTTTGAGCCCAAGGGCGTCAGTAATCTAGTTTCTAGCAAGTTGACCCCTCGTTTCAAAGGCCCATGTTATGTAGAGGCATTCCTGACTCCCGTTACTCTTCTTATTCGAAACCCTAAGGCCAACAAAATTTCCAGAGTGCATCTGTCGCACATTAAACGAGGTGGAGAGGTTTCTAATGAGGAAATGCTACCATAAATTTTGTAAACTGATTTTGTATAATGTAGAGTATCCCTAACCTTCATTGAAAAACTCAACGTCTGGAATTAGTGCCCAGGAGATCAACCCAACGGTGAAAATACAAGGATTTGACCTTCCTAGAAAATTATGGTGTCGCCTCAATAGACTGAGAACCAGGCACGGCCGTTGCAATTACCTATGCCATAAGTGGGGTTGGATAGATTCCCCATTGTGTCAATGCAATGAGGAGGAACAGACCATGGACCATATCATCCAGCGCTGCCCTCTACACGCCTACTCCGGGAGCCCTAGTGATCTGTTTCATCTTCGAGAATGTACTGTGGAATGGCTCCAAAACTTGAACTTGGATTTGTGATTTGTTTTTATGTAATTCACCATACGATTAAATAAATAAATTGAAGCCTTCAGGCATCTGTTCCTTCTGGAATTTTGATTTAATTTGCAAACTCTACTGGGATACAACTTGTAACTGATGGGTAATTCCCATTTAATGGTAAATTATAAAATTGAAACTAATTTTCATGTTTTCATAAAATATGCTAGCAAGTTGGACTCGGTGGGAGACCTAACTCATGGTGATCTTGTATTCCTGTTTCCTTGGGAATTTGAGTGGTCATTCCTCTACCTTAGCTCCTGCTGAATGTATAGTCATTCAACTCGCATATTATTGAAATGTACTACTAGTCTGTAAAAAGGTTATCTTGTTATTTAATTAACTATTTGTGAGCACGGATCTAGGGCATGGTCAGGATTTTCCTTCTTCATTTAAATTCAACTTTGTTTCTCTTTTATAAAATGTAGTAAGAATTAGTAATTTCTGTAAACTTTTTTTGAAATAAGATTAACTTCTGTTTTGTAAATGGCTGCCCACGCGTCGCATGATATCTCGCACATTGCTTCCACCTACTTCGTCTAAAGCTAACAACATTGGACTTTTTGAAAATTTACCTAACGTGTCTCGGACTATGAAAGCACTGCAGGTGCTGGTGTTCTGCGTTTCTGAAGACTTTTGGACACAGTGAAGCGGTTAACTAAGTGGTTTGCGAGGTGATCAATTACCCCTTCACTGATAATCAGACCCTGCACTCTTCCTAACCTAAACGATGCGGTTTTTATCCATCAATTGGAGTTAACTGGTGAACATTATCTTCTGGAAACATGCCTGGTGAATCGACTTGTTAAGGAGTAATGCCTATGCCTAGGCATATTCGTGAACGGTGTTCACGCTTAAGGGAGGGAGACTGTTACGTGCAAATGCCCGTCCCAACGTTTTTAAAATCCATCTTCCCTGTATACTTGTGTTCCTTGCCATTTTATGCGCCCGCCTGATGGCTTGGTTCCGATTATGAACACGAGATGTCAGTATCTCTCGGACTTCGGCGCTTCTAGCCGAGCTTGTATCTTCCACCGATAGAGTGTGTTTGTGGTGTCTTCTGGTTTCATCCTATTAGAGTCATGTTTGAAGGATATTGTATTCTACGTCATTGAACAAAAGACTGCATATACATAATTACCGCCAAAATAATTACATTATGTGCACATTGTTACATGATGTGTCAAGCCTTGATTGGATAAAAACAATTAACATGAATGCAGTGCGGTATTTGATTTTGGATTCTCCGCCATCTTGTGATCTTCATTGTCTGTCGTCAAGAAAGCAACTAGCCAGTTGGTTGTGAAAGAGGGTCTCTCCGTCGTGCTGGGGGCTGTGGCCCCTAGCCTCTACGAAACATGACTTTATTCAAAACTAAGGAAATGCATGTGCTCCTAGGCTGTTATTTTATAATTTGCCTGGAAGATGACGTGTGATCTGCGTATTTTACTGCCTACAACAAGGAAAGCCTCCTGGATGATCGAAGCGGATTCTGTGTTCTACCGCAGCAATGTGCAGGCAGTTCATATCTTTTATGTTATTTAAAATGTGTTAATTATTTTATTATTATTGTGTCTCCACAGAGAAGTTTTAAGGTACGTTATTAATTTTTATATTTTTTGTTATGGAGCTCCGATATTGGCCTTATATTAATGTTTTAATTCTGTATTTTGTTTCACCTGGTAGGCCTAATTTTTCGCCTTTACTAATGTTACCAGATATGAAAAATTTTATTGTTTTCTTCGTAACTTTGGAGACACGCTTCTAGTTTATTTTACGTTGTGAATTTTTATTTATTTAGTTTTTGGGTAGTCTTTGGGATTGCCCTATTATTAATTTAATTTACGATCCGTTGCTCCCTAAATTGTTTCATGTCAATAGTGTTAAGGCGTAATTCTTTCCTCCCTTTTGTTCTCTCTGGTGATTTTAAATTAATTTTTTGCTAATTGTTTGCCGTAATTCGATTTGACATGCGGTCGTCTGTTTCGGTGGCCAGGTTTGTTTTTGTTTTGCCAGAGTGCATTCTGGTCTTGGGAGTGCAGTCTCTTGGCGCCGACCGGGAAACTAAAACGTGTTGTGGTGTTAGCTTAATATGTTTTTTGGTATCCTTGTTGGTTTAACTTTGTGTTTTTGGTGAATGTTCCTGTGTTTTTCTCCGTCACGACTGTGTGGATTTCTTAATTGATCATATTTTATTTTATTAATTTAATTTTTCGTTTTGCGTCGTGGCCTGGATCTCTGCATGTCGGGTCGGTATTGCGTTCTAGTAAATTATCAAGCCCTTTCTCATTTAATAATGCCTGTCTACTGATTTTCTTCCTTTGGGCTTAAATATTTTTTTTTTTAAAATTAATGTTTTCTTTTTGGTTCAGCAAACTGCATGTAAAACCTTATCTAGTTTTCTAAGGTAATTGACTTGTTTTGGCCTTAAGCCATGTGCTTTACCAGAGAGGTTTTTTGGTGGCTGAACGAGTTATATTAAATTATATTTTCTTGCATCCTTCTGATAATTAAATTTTTCTTTTAAATTTTTAAGCAACTGTTGTGGCATTATTTCGTCGGCAGCAGTTCTATTGGTTATCGGAGGGTGTCTGTAGAATAGCCTGTGCCTTCCCCTCTTCTCCACCTTCCTTCCACCGTTAGGTGTTCTTCAGTTGGGGCAGGTCATCTGGAGGTGATTTTGCTGTGGAAGCGAGACGGACCTCTAAAGAAAGGTAAGTAGGCCCAACCATCCACGCTGGCCATCCCCCGTGTCAATAATAATATCGTATGGCCTCGGGTGCCTGGTGCAAGCTTTGTTAATTGACACCCAGAGGGTAGCTTGCATGTCGAATTTCGTTGTTCCTTTGAACGCTATGAAAGTCAAGGAGGTTAGATATCTAAACTCCTTGACACTACAGCGCTTTCAAGTAGAGAACGGAGGAACTTGGTGTTGGCGGAAAATCCCGAGATTAATTTTGCCATTGAACACGGCCTACTGAATTCAAATGGGTTCTTTAACATGCCAACAACGTATGACATGAGTATCGTGATTTTTGTCGCCCTCAAAAATCACTTACCGTGGCCAGGGGCGAACCTGCAATCTTGGGGTTGGTAGTCCGACACTATAACCACTCACCCACCGTGGCAAGCGGGGTTATGAGTGAAGACCTCAACAGCACCTGCAGTGGTGAAGGAGTCCTTCGGTACAGTGAAGTTGGCGGAAGAGGCAACCCAGTGCTCGGGGTTAATAGAGTAAAAGGTTTTTGTCCATATTAAGGACACTTATCAGACAACGCAGCGTCTGTTCCCCAGGTTAGGGGCGGCCTGATAAAATCCAACGCCAGGCGACGCGACACATCGGTTGGCATATTTCTTGTCGTATCAAATTAATTATGGTTGTTACATCAATTAATGTAGATCCAAAGGTTAAGGCGTTCCCCACAGGCGACGCGCTTTGCCCCCGCCCGAGTGACTAAAGAAATGGACAATGGCTACTCACTCATGGACGAAGTGGGCTAAAGAAGCGAGTCCCCGAACTACGATTAGCCACCATTAATATAGGAACACTCACTGGAAGAAGTCGTGAACTTGCCGACACCCTTAAGAACAGACGAAACAAGAAGGAAGGGCTCAAAATCAAAAGATATTGGCGAAGGCTACATGCTTATTTATCATGGCACAAATACTGCCAAGAATGGTGTCGCAGTAGTCATACATCAGAAGCTACGTGACTATGTCGTTGAAGTAGATAAAATATCGGATCGCATTATCTCAGGTTTAACACAAGCACAGCAACATTGCGAATCATCTCCTGCTACGCTCCACAAACTGGTGGCCTTGAAACTGAGAAGGATGACTTCTGGGAGAAACTGAGTGCCTACATTCAAACAATAGTCCCAGGGAAGTGTATTTTTCTTGGCAGAGACCTCAATGGCCACATTGTGAAAGCAAGAGATGGATACATCCAGTGCCATGGTGGTCAAGGATTTGGAGAAAGAAATGGAGATGGATGCAGGATCCTAGACTTTGCTGGAGCTCATGACCTAGAGGTTGTCAATAAATTCTTTAAGAAGAGACCTACACACTTACACCAGCAGTGAACACTGCACACAGATAGACTTCTGGCTGGCACGGAGACACGATCTCAAAATGGCAAGAAACATCAAGGTAATACCATCTGAAAGTATAGCGCCATAGCATAAACTACTAGTTCTAGATATGCAAATTGGCAAAATCAAACCGATTCAGCCACACAGAACTGGACCAGAGTGGCTCAAATGATGGAAGCTTGGTGAGGTGAAGCATAAATTTGTACCTAAGCTCAATGCACTCGCTGTAAATGTTGACCAACCAGCAGAAGCCATATGGAGAGAAACCACAGACCAGGTACATGAAGTGGCAATCCAAACCCTCGGAGTAACGAAGCAGGGAAAGCGGTTCGTTCATAAACAGACCTGGTGGTGGAACGAAGACGTTCAACTAGCCATCAAAGCGAAGAAGCTGGCCTTCAAGACTTGGAGACAAACAAGGTTAACTGAAGATCTTTATCAGTACAAGACTCTGAAATCTACTGCTCAACAACCTGTTACCAGAGCAAAAAACCACCATTATCAGGAACTGTATAATCAGCTTGATACATCAGAAGGTGCTAACAAGGTTTATCGCCTTGCAAGATCCTGTCATCAAGCAACCGAAGATATTGGACATGTCCTGCAAGATTAAAAATGCTAGCCACCAACCTCTTGGAGACCCAACAGACGTCCTACGTCGATGGAGAGATTATTTCAAAGAAATTTGTAATGAAGATTTTCCGCACCCAGCTATATCGAGCAGTAATCCAATTGCAGGACCTGTCCCTAAAATTACAGTAGAAGAGGTGTCAAGGGCTGTAAGTAAAATGAAAAACAGCAAAGCGACCGGCCCAGATGACATACTATATGAAATCTGGAAGTTACTTGGACAACATGGCACTGAAATTCTTGAGCACTTTTCAACCGTACCGTATCCTTGATGATGGACGTTTGCCTATAATCTGGCGAACCAGTACGACCATACCAATTTGGAAGGGCAAAGATGATGTTGGGGACTGTTCAATTACCTCCCAATTTGCCTGCTCTGCCACACAATGATGATGATGGTAATTGCTGTTTTAAGGGGCCTAATATCTAGGTTATCAGCCCCTAAAAATCTATCCAAACCAATGTGGTTTTGTAAAGGGGTTGGTACAACAGATGCAATCCATGCGGCATGCCTACTCGCTGAAAAACACAGAGAAAAGAACTAGCCTGTACATCTAACATTTCTGGATCTCGAAAAGGCTTTCGACAGAGTGCCACATGAGCTCCTATGGAGATCACTTCAGGTTCACAGGGTCCCAGAAGCTATGTCCGATGCATCCAGTCCCTCTACCATAACGTCACAAGTATGGTACGGTGTCCAGCTGGAGTTTCACCTACTTTCCCCATCAGTGTTGGGGTTCATCAAGGTTCTGTACTTTCGCCCCTTCTGTTCATTTTATGTATGGATACAGTAACAGCCGACATACAAACACCTCAACCATGGACAATCTTATATGCTGATTATGTATTTCTCACCGATCAAATTCTTGAAAATCTCGAGGATCGTGTTCTGCGCTGGAAAGAGCGTTTGGGCAAAAATGGTTTAAAACTCAACATAGGAAAAACCAAATATCTACAATGTGACACACAGACCATTGGTAACATTAACATTGAAGACCATCAACTCAATAAAACCACTAAATTTAAGTACCTAGGTTCTCTCATCACTTAGGATGGCGAAACCATTCTCGAGGCCCGAGCACGAGTAAATGCTGCGTGGCTGAAATAGCGCCAAGTCACTGGAGTACTGTGTGATAAGAAAATACCTATCCACCTGAAATGAAAAAGTTTACAAGACCATGATAAGGCCAGTGGCACTCTATGCCACAGAATGTTTGCCAGCTTCAACCAAACACGAACAAGCCCTCCAGGGTATGGAAATGAAAGTGTTGCGTTGGTCCATGGGTATTACAAGACTACCATGTCAGTAATGAACATGTAAGGAAGCAAATGGGAGTTGCAACAATTAAAGACAAAACAAGATGTTCAGTAAAGAACATATAGCCTACTTTCTCCTAAATGCATGGGTATTGTTATAACTCTTTGTCCTTTTCAAGGAGTATAATTGAATGTTGGTTGTAGTAGCTTGTTGAAATACAACGTGCTATAGGAATATTAAACATGAATATGAGGTGCACTTTGCTAGTGCTACCTCTGTAAAAAAATTCATTCAATTCGGTTTCACCGTGTTTGAATTGATCCGGGGAATGGATTTGCACACATACATGGCCGCTATTTGCAAACTATTGGGCTGATGACCTTGTAGTCAGTCATAAGATGCTTTCCACAAAAAGGCATGTTGTTGCAAAATCCGGTAGAGATCAAATTATTAGGATGGTCGAAATTTGATTTAAGCTTTTAACATTTGGGTGGCCGTCATTCCGTTTCCGTCAAGATGGCGGCGATATAAAACATGACACTGAGGTGCCTTTTGCTAGTGCTACCTCTGTACCAAATTTCGTTCAATTCGGTTTCACCGTGTTTGAATTGATAAGGGGAATCGATTTGCACACATACTTGGCCACCATCTGCAAACTATTGGGCTGATGATCTAGCAGTTTGGTCAGAATATGCTTCCCACATAAAGATTTGTTGTTGCAAAATTTGGTAGAGACTAGATTATTAGGTTGGTCGTAATTACATTTTAGCCTTTAACATTTGGGTGGCCGCGATTAAGTTTCCGTCAAGATGGCGGTGATATAAAACATGACACTGAGGTGGCCTTTTCTAGTGCTACCTCTGTACCAAATTTCGTTCCATTCGGTTTCACCGTGTTCGAATTAATAGGGGGAATCGATTTTGACACAAAGATGGTCGCCATCCGCAAAATATTAGGCTAATGACCTATTAGTTTGGTCAAAGGATGCTCCCTCCATAATGGTATGTTGATGCAAAATTTGGTAGAGATCGGATGATTAGGTTAGTCGTAATTTGATTTAAGCTTTGAACATTTGTATGGCCGCCATTACGTATCCGTCAAGATAGCGGCGATATAAAACATGACACTGAGGTGCCCTTTGCTAGTGCTGCCTCTGTACCAAATTTCATTCCATTCGCTTTCACCGTGTTCGAATTATTAGGGGTAATCGATTTTGACACAAAGATGGTCGCCATCCGCAAAATATTAGGCTAATGACCTATTAGTTTGGTCAAAGGATGCTCCCTCCATAATGGTATGTTGATGCAAAATTTGGTAGAGATCGGATGATTAGGTTAGTCGTAATTTGATTTAAGCTTTGAACATTTGTGTGGCCGCCATTACGTTTCCGTCAAGATGGCGGCGATATAAAACATGACACTGAGGTGCTCTTTGCTAGTGCTACCTCTGTACCAAATTTCATTCCATTCGCTTTCACCGTGTTCGAATTAATAGGGGTAATCGATTTTGACACAAAGATGGCCGCCATCCGCAAACTATTAGGCTAATGACCTATTAGATTTGTCAAAGGATGCTCCCTTCATAAAGGTATGTTGTTGCAAAATTTGGTAGAGATCGGATGATTAGGTTAGACGTAATTTGATTTAAGATTTGAACATTTGGGTGGCCGCCATTACGTTTCCGTCAAGATGGTGGCGATATAAAACATGACACTGGGGAGACCTTTGCTAGTGCTACCTCTGTACCAAATTTGATTCCATTCGGTTTCACCGTGTTCGAATTAATAGGGGTAATCGATTTTGACACAAAGATGGCCGCCATCCGCAAACTATTAGGCTAATGACCTATTAGATTTGTCAAAGGATGCTCCCTTCATAAAGGTATGTTGTTGCAAAATTTGGTAGAGATCGGATGATTAGGTTAGTCATAATTTGATTTAAGCTTTGAACATTTGTGTGGCCGCCATTACGTTTCCGTCAAGATGGCGGCGATATAAAACATGACACTGAGGTGTCCTTTGCTAGTGCTACCCTTGTACCAAATTTCGTTCAATTTGCGCTCACCGTGTTCGAATTGATACGGGGGGACAGACATTCAGAGTACACACACTCACACACACATACACAGACAGACACTTTTTTTTCGCCCTGTAGTGATCTCATAAGTCTACTTTCATTTTTTGCAAAAATCGAAAGTAGGCTAATGAGGGAAGCACGTCTTCGCTGGTATGGGCATGTCACTAGAAGTGATGAGAACTCTTGTGATAAAAACGGCCCTCCGATATGATCCACGAGGGCATCGACCCCGTGGGTGCCCAAAGAAACATAGGATGGATACTATCAGTGAAGACCTACTGGTGTGCGGTCTCAAACCTGAAGATGCCCTTGACAGGAAGAAGAGGCGAACAACCACCAAGCAAGCAGACCCTGCGCCAACGTGGGAAATGTGCAAGGAAAGGAGGAAAGAAGAAGGTCCTCTCTGGCACTTTTGTTACAGCTACCACTCTATCCTGCACTTTTTTCAGAGGAATGAAGACCTCACCCGATGCTCCTTCACTTTTCATAAACAAATGCACATGCCTGAGGTTCGCAGTCTGTCATCTGTACGAGTGCTCAACCGGGGCTGACCGGATAAACTGTACTGTCCAACTAGAGTAATTACAAACCATTATGGCTTTCTAAATTAACTCATCAAAACCACATTAGAGATCAAACCTAAGAAAAGTTACAAAATCGGTAATAGAATAATGACAATATGCTCCGAATTATTTCCAACTGCTTTAGTTGGTTACGTACAAAGAATTGGTAAGTATACCAAGTTTACCAGAAAACTCTCAATATTGTGCCGATTACATCGTCACAAGAAACAATTTTATATTCGAACCCAACTTGCATGTGCGATTTTCGCGATTCTTCCGGGGGGAAAGAAAACCACCAAACCTGTAACTATAAACTATTGCATCACCTATGCGTGCGATATATTTTTCTTGTGCCAAGAGACTGACTTTAATTTCGGGGTATTTAAGGCTTGGGATGGCCGGGCGAATTACTTTGGTTACTTTGTTGCTTTAAATGCCAAGTTTTGTTCCTTTGTTACTTAGGGGAAAATTCTCCCCAACGCGCGGTCATTCCGAGGTCTTAATATCCTAACTGCGGGCAACATCATATCCTTCAATTTGCTATTGTGTGTATAATATTTCTTTAGTTAATTGGAATGTCATTTTTCTTTGTATGCAATTTTGGGCCGGGGTAAACAGTTTTTGTTTCCCTTGTTCTTGTTCCTTGAAGTTAGTTATTGTTGTTTTAAGGGGCGGAACTACGAGGTCAGTGTTCCTTGAAGTTAGGGGTTGTGGGGTACCTCGTGGACGTAACCTGTGTCAGACATGCAAGCGTCTCTTGCCGTGAGGCCATTCTGGCTTTGAGGGTCGGACGATCCAGTCGCAATAAGCGGTTCTTAGGTTTTAACTATGTAACATCTTCAAGCTTTAACTTTCACTGTGTAACTTTCTCGTCAACTGTAATTGATACAGTACCTTGCTTAGTTTTAACTAGTTTGTTCCCGGGAATATTTATTACGTATTTTGTCTTTTGTATCCTTTTCTTGTGTCTCGTGGATTTTATCCTAGTTCTTGTTCTTTGATGCGGATGTCGTTTCGCATTTTGGCTTTTAGCTCTCGTATAGTTGTAACGTGTTTTTCGTGGGGTTTTTATGCAACTGGCATAAGTCAGTAGGAAGCCATTCTATATTTATTTACGCGGCAAATTGTTCAGCCAAGAGAATTTTTCATGTTAATTTATTATTATTATTAATTTATTATAATTATTATTTAGATATTTTCGGAGCATTTTATAAAAATTATTAGCATTCAGATAGGTTTTCTATGTCTTAGAAAACGCTATCATGCAAATTATTACGAACGACGATATCATAGAAAATTATCTGATTACGGAATTTTACGGAGTTTTTGTCAGTTAGGGTATTTGAGAGAGATGACTCACTGGGATTTGAAATACAAGCTTAATCCTGTCGGGAAGTATTACGCAAGCGGGCTCGCATCGTCAAGGAAAGGCGAATTGTTGAAACGGAACCCTCCCGCCGAGTGTAATGACCCAGAGGAGGGGAAGATAGCGCGGCGTGCTCAGCCAATCAATGAGGACCACGTAAGCTAGAAGCCGGCTGTAGAGTGGGGGGGGCCGACGTGTGCATATATCGTTCAGCGCGCCGTCGAACGTGGACAATCTGTGAAATACTTGAGGAGTATGGGTGCGCGGTCGAGTCGCTCCGATGTTCAGTGGAGTTAGTAACTATCTGTGTAGAACTTAACGAGTATGTTGTACGCGGGAATCGCTCCGATGTTCCGTGGATTGGAGGACTAACTTTTGTAAAACTTAACCAGTGTGGTTATACGAGTGTTTGGGTCCGAGGTACGGACCATAGAATTATCTAATCTACCAGGATCTCATCAAATATCGACGGAGATGACGACATCCAGGAGACTGTGGGAAGCTCACAGCATCATCCAGTACGAGGGAAAGGCTTCGGGCATTTCCAGTGGTAAGCACCAATGACGCAGAAATACGCAATCTCTCATTTTCTTTGTTTTACATTTCATATTTCAGTAACTTCATAGCTTGGAAATAAGAGTAAAATCAATTTATCAGACTCCGTTTTCACGTAATTTTCTATCGGTAATATTAAAATCGCAACGCTCCAATTTAAATTTTATACTTATTATTATTAATTTGCTATACTTGTTTTATATAATAAATTCATTTCTTTTACAATGCAATCTTTGCTTTCAGTAGGTAGCATTAGATATAGACCAATTCCTTCTCCTGATACAATTGTTTGTTGGGTTAATGATCAAATCATACCACGATCTGAGTGAATAGAGTCTTGAATGTGTTCTGCCAGAGCTAGACGTTGTTAAATACAAATTTAGATTTCAACATTGCGTTGAGGTCTTGGCGCCCATTAAAACAACATAGCTTAGGCAAAGGTAAACAGTTACATTTCTCACCCAACAGTTAGGAGCGAGCAAAACGTTTCATAGTGTTGGGGTTTCATGCATCCCTCCTTTGGGGGTTTTCCTTCACATTTCCCCCATGTATTTAACGTCAAGTTAGGCTTTGGTGATTTTTATGTACCTGTATGTAATTTCTGTACTAGTTGCCTTTGGTTCTTCAATGTACCTGTATGTAATTGTTTCTTAATTTAATTATATTTGTTAAAGTTACCCCTTGCTCTTTCATTTCATGCAATCAGTGAAGTTTCGGACCTCTAGGGTACGCCACAGACTCCACTCAACAGGTTTAAACCTGAAGAGTCGCTGTATTCCATGATGTTTTGATCATAGTGTCTTAAATCTTGGAATAAGGGCACTACCCAGCTCTATGCCTCGTGGCGAACGTCACAGGATAGGGTTGTGTTAGTACAAATATCATTGGACTAAGACTTGCAATCTTGGACTTTTACGGTCAATAGTTAACTAATAATACCATTCAGAACAGATAATGGCAAGGAGAATAAAGTGCCACATTGAAGAATCATACAATAAAATCATAGAGATTGGAACAGCAAAGGGATTCTTTTTCTGTACATTTTGCAGGTGGACCTAACACTACATGATGACCTTCAGTGGCATTTCCTCCAATGCAGAGGCTATCAGTGCACCTGATGGGGCTCATCCATCCAAAGCTGATGGCCCCTTTAGGGAGCAGGATTATTTACCGCTGCCCAATACAGTGTTGAGATGCTGCCTGTATGGTCTACTGCATATCATACTGGAATTCTCAGTCAGACTGTATTCGATAAATACAAGAACTTGCATGATAGCACATTCAATTCTTAAACACATAGGTCTATTAATCTAAATTTGTTAAATTAGTTACTATCACCCCAAAAAGTAATGAACAATATGCTGAAGGAGTCACTTTCTTTGCAAATTTTTGTGCTCTACTGGTCATAATTACAATGCTTTTGAAAATTTAATTAAGATAAGATTTATTCAATTAATTCCAAAGAGCCTTGGGCTCGTACAGAGGAATTGTACAGTAATATGTGTTAACACACCAAGGAAGAAAAGTCTGTAGGTAACATAAATTGATGAATAAGGGCATAGGCCTATTAGTCAAGTTGATACCATATCTAAGATTGTTTAGACCAAGGTCCCTTAAAATGATAATAACTTAGGATTTTTAAGCTTGTACATAACTTATTTGATGTATTAAGATGCATAGAATTTCCCCCACAATATTTACATAGTTTTCCTCTTAAATACTGACAAAGTTGGTGTACTTTTTACTTCATCAGGAAGTTTATTATAAGACTGTGATATAGAAAACTTTAAACTATTTCTACCATATTTAGAAGAGTGAATGATTGATATACAGGGTCTTTCATATAAAGTAAGAACGGCGAGCGGCGGTTTTATCATTCGCTGCTGAAGCCGGCTTGGCCGAGCTTGTGACGCGCCACGGCCCCCTGCTGTAGTATTGAAAGCGCGCGCATAGTACAAACTTGACCTTGCAAAAAGTGTGCAGGTGTTGTCAGTCGCCAGTCTGAACCACAGCTGGTAACATGTTGAGACAATTATCATTGCAACACCGTATTTTTGTATGTAAAATTTATTTTAATTACGATTCGGCTCGGCGGGTAAGTGATGCATTTGTTCAGCAATTTCCTGATGAAGTGCCACCTTCACTAGCACAGATTCACGTAATTGTAAATAACTTTGACACTACTGGCTCGTTGCTCAATAAAAAGCACAAAATAAAAAATCAGAAAAAATACAGTGGCATGACTCACTCGCGTCAGCCAAAATGTGGTTACCAGATACAATGCCTGTATAACCCAGGAAGGACGACACTTCCAGCAACTTTTATAAGATAATATTTCATAGAGGATTGTACACACGCTTAGAGCAGGGGGCCACGGCTCGCCACAAGCTCGGTCAAGGCCACCACACTAGTGGATAACAAACCCGCCGCTTGGCGTTCTTACTTTATATGAAAGACCCTGTATAAGGCTACCGTACGTCCTTCGCAAGCCTAGTTCCATAAGAATGATTGTCGGAGTTCAAGATGAAGGGGAGAGCTATAGAATAATGTGTTGTGTTTAATCTTGCATATTAGCATAGCTACTCGGAGCTCTGCACTTATGCTGAGGGGTAGAATTTTACTTCTGATGTACAGATCTCTTACTGGAGTGTAAAAGGTTAAATGTTAATATGTTTCTAATAGCCCTATTCCGAATAGTCATTAAATCATTCAGTGTGGATTTTCTGCAGTGTGCCCAAATAACATTTACATATTGGAGCTTGCTATGTACAAGCGAATAGTAGAATTGTTTTACAAGGTTTAGGGGAATAAGATACCGAAGTTTCCTTAGGAGTTTCTTCGCAATTCGTTCGACGGGTTCAATCCAGGTCAGGTGTTTGTCGATGATTAGACCTAAATACTTGGCCTGATTAACCTCTTATTTCAATATTATTTACATATATTTTGTCATGTGTGATGCTTTGTTTTGAAATTACCATGTAATTGGTCTTCTCTAGGTTCATTGTTCATCTATTGGCCTGGAACCATTGTGAGAGAGTATATCTTGTTGCACATCTTGTATGATTTCAATGATGTCATTCCCAGTGTAGAAGATATTTGTATCATCTGCATACAATTTGATATGTCCTCTCAAATTACATTTCACAATATCATTTATAAAAATTAAGAATAATGTAGGAACAAGTATCCTTGTGGAACTCCATGAGTGATATTTTCCTGAACTTATGCATTTATTAAAAGCTACAGGCTGCTTTCTTCCAGTAAGGTAGCTTTCGAACTGTTTTAGAGCTATACCTCGGACACCAGCATTTTCTAATTTTGATAACAGTATTTTATGACCTGCTGTATCAAAGGCTGTGAGATCAATAAATAACCCAACTGCCATATTATTTTTGTCAATAGTTTCTTGTAAGCCTAGCATTGTTTTGAGGTCAATAGTTGCTGCCTCAGTTCTAGAAATTTCCCTGAATCCATATTATGAAGGTATATATTCTTGTTCATAAATGAAAGCAATCTTGTTTTTACCACTTCTTCCAGAATTTTTGAAACTACTGATAAAATAGAAACAGGTCTATAATTATTTGGATTTCATTCGTCACCACCCTTACATATAGGAAGTACTTTGGCCACTTTGGTCATCTGGTATCATGCCAGTAACTAAGGACTCAAATCATTTCAACCAAGATTTTAATAAATGATTGCATATTGTTTTTAAAGAAATTTGTCTTTATCCTATCTAAACCACAGCTCTTTTTATTCTTTAAATTTGTGATGATGGACTTGATCTCTGCTTCATCTGTTGGATATAAGTAGAGGGAATTTGACTGCTTGTGGTCCTTACTGAGGATTTTCTTCTGTTCAGGAATAGCTTTTGCTAGACTTCTGGCAATGTTTGTGAAGAAAAAGTTAAATGATTCACATAGCTCTTGATTGTTAGTGATTATTTTGTTGTCTATTTCAAGTGAAGTGCATGTCTCAACTGTTTTT
The DNA here is from genome assembly GCA_946902985.2 of Meconema thalassinum. Lineage (NCBI taxonomy): Eukaryota > Metazoa > Arthropoda > Insecta > Orthoptera > Tettigoniidae > Meconema > Meconema thalassinum. Next base: position 174,044,605 of record OX336393.1, on the reverse strand, counting down.
TGTTTTTGTTGTTGTGCATGATTTCTTTGATAGTCTGCAAAGTTTCATTGGAATCGTTTCCATATGTTCAGAATTTTTCTGAGTACTAATTTGCCTTTAGTCTTCTTTTTATGTTTGTTTCACTATTCCTGCATCTACAGTATTCTTGGTTGATATCATTATTATTTTTACGAAGGTAAATTTTGAGCTTTGCATGCGAAGTGTCTCGGTTTATAAGTGTATGGAGTTCAGCTGTGACCCATGGTAAGTTAGTAGTCTCTCTTTTATTGTTAGTATTGTTTGTTATTTTTCTTTGGCTATGCCTGTTACTTAGATTCAATTGTTTGATGAAAGATTTATAGAGAGTTAACAGTACTGTCTGCATCATTATGGAAATCTGCGTTTATAGATATATTAGTTTCAGGAGTGTGTTGCCTATCCCACGAGTACTCGTGTTGTTGATTTTGTCGAGTTATGTGACAGTGTGCATGCTGTAATTGGTCTTGGAAATATCAAGAATTAATAATAATATCGTATGGCCTCGGGTGCCTGGTGCAAGCTTTGTTAATTGACACCCAGAGGGTAGCTTGCATGTCGAATTTCGTCGTTCCTTTGAACGCTATGAAAGTCAAGGAGGTTAGATATCTAAACTCCTTGACACTACAGAGCTTTCAAGTAGAGAATGGAGGAACTTTGTGTTGGCGGAAAATCCCGAGATTAATTTTGCCATTGAACATGGCCTACTGAATTCAAATGGGTTCTTTAACATGCCAACAACGTATGACATGAGTATCGTGATTTTTGTCGCCTTCAAAAATCACTTACCATGGCCAGGGGCGAAACTGCTATCTTGGGGTTGGTAGTCCGACACTATAACCACTCACCCACCGTGGCAAGCTAAAATTACAGTGATTAATATACTGTGATCACTTAATTGCTGATATTTTATAACTTAATTCTGAATTGTTCAGTGACACGTGATCTATTAAGGTAGCTGCAGTGTCACAAAGTCGTGTAGCATATTTAGTGTTGCACTGTTTAAAACCATAGTATGCTATTAGATTTAGATATTTCTTTCTTAATTGACAACAGTGGACAAAGATGAAGGAGGATAGTGAAGGTACAAAAAAAAGGTCTTGTATGGGATGGTAAAAAATAAGAGGCGGAAGAATCCTACGGATTATGTTAGAATGGTGAACAAAAGGGGAAAAGAGATAGAAAATAGGGAAGAACTGAAGAAAATGTGGAAAGAATATTTTGAAGAACTTCTGAACCCAAATGGAAACCACGGCGAGGAGGAAGAAATCGGGGAAGAGGAAGATGGACTGCAAACAGAAAAGGACTTAACCTGGAAAGAAGTAGAAGATGCAGTGAGGAGGGAAGGCACCGGGTGTGAATGAGTTGATTGTGGAGATGGTGAGAGCAGCAGGAGAGGTGGGGATACAATGGTTGTACCGAGTGTTGAAGACAGCATGGAAGGAAAGGAAGACCTCGGAGGACTGGAAAAAGGGAATAATTGTCCCCATCTTCAAGAAAGGTAGTAGAACAGAATGCAGAAACTATCGAGGAATAACACTGATGAGTCATTGTGCAAAGATCTTTGAGAAAGTTTTGGAAAAGAGAATTAGGACAAGGATAGGAGGGATGAGGGATGAGGGAAGAACAACATGGCTTCAGAGCAGGAAGGTCCACAGTGGATTTGATTTTTGCTGTAAGGCAGTTACAAGAACAGCACTATGAGTATGGAACAGATTTACTGATGACCTTCCTGGACATTGAGAAAGCATATGACAGTGTATGCAGAAACAAAGTAAGGAAGTCCCTGGAGGATAGGGGAGTAGAAAAATGGACTATAAGGAGGATAAAGGAGCTGTACAAGGGAAGCGTGAGCTGTGTGAAAGTGAGAGGAGAGAGATCGGACTGGTTGGAACAGAGAAATGGCCCGAAACAAGAAAGTGCACTGTCACCGTTACTTTTCATTGTGGTGATGGATGACATAATGACCTGAGTGGCACAAGTAATTTGGGAAGGAAAGATGAAAGCAATGGTGTTTGCAGATGATTTTTTTTGATGATTTGGGGAAACAAGGAGGAGGAGGTGGTACAGGAACAGTTGGACGTATGGGAAGGAATACAAGGATATGGGATGAAATTTAGCATAAATAAGAGTGAGATGGTGATCACAACAAGGAAGAAGGAATGAACCACAACGGGAATAACAATTGGTGGGGAACAGCTGAAGAAAGTGGAGAGTTTCAAGTATCTGGGAAGCCTGATACAAGATAATGGAAGAAACGAAAGAGAAATAAAGCATTCCGGAGGAGTGTGAGAAGCATGTTGTGGAGCAAAGATGTCCCTCAGAACAGCAAAAAGATAATTATTTGACGTACTATATCCCTATCCTGACGAATGCCTCGGAGACCTGGGTTATGAAAGGAAGGGGGAAGAGCAAAATACAGGCCAGTGAGACTAGGCTCTTGAGAAGCAGTATTGGAGCTACAAAGATGGACAGAATAAGAAATGAGAGGACCAGATAATTAATGAAGGAGGAACCATTACAGGATGGTATAGAGAAATCTAGTCTTAGATGGTATGGACATGTAAAACGAATGGAGGAGAAGAGGATACCCAGGAGGATACACGAGACGAAGTGGGAAGGAAAGAAACCGAGAGACAGGTGGCTGAAGGGGGTGGAAGGAAGTGTGAAGAAGAGAGGAGAAGAAGAATGGACAAGGGTGGAGGCTGAGAGATGGTGGGAAGACAGAAGACGTTGGAGAGGCTTGTGTTCCGAACAGACCCGGCCAGTGGCTGGAAACTGAGCAAGATGATGATGAATTGACCATCAGCTAGGATATCAATGTTGGTATCTCCAAGGGATGCATAATTTATTGTTTATCTGGTTAAGAAAACTTTCAAATGAATTTAAGAAAGGTATGGCATTGCTTCTAATGGGGTTATATGCTACAATAATATCAATGCTTTTGTATGTTGGCCTATTACTTTTAACATCATCTCTGAATACCTCAATCCATTTCAAACTATGAACTATGATTCATTTCACACTTTCTTTTAACATTCACTTTCCATTTGTGTGATACATAAATACCCCCACCAACTTTGTCATCTCTATTGTGACAGATCATAGATATGCACAGATACTCATAACTGTTTACTTTTGTATATGTATAAAGTTATAGTTCATGTTTTTATAATTGGAAAGTGCCCAGATGTATAGAGTGGATGTAGTACTTAGGCGGTTGTCTAGTGGCCTTGTGTCATCTATATATATAAAGCTCAATGTTTGTCTGTCTGTCTGTCTGTTATGTATACAAATCCACACTGTTTCACCGATCTGAACCAAAATTTGTATACTTACCCTTCGGGTAACCCTGTCCACTTGAAATTTCCGACAGACCACCCCATTCCCTGCATTTAGGCCCTTTGGCCCAAATCTACACCGGTCCACCGATCTCAACCAAAATTTGTATACTTACCCTATGTAACCCTGTGAATAACACTGTCCACTTAAAATTTCGGACAGACCACCCTATTTTCTGCATTTAGGCCCTTTGGCAAACATCTACACCGTTTGACCGATCCGAACCAAAATTTGTATACTTACCCTTTGCAACCCTGCGGGTAACCCTGTCCACTTGAAATTTCGGACCGACCACCCCATTCTCTGCATTTAGGCCCTTTGACCCTAATCTACACCGTTTCACCCATCAGAACCAAAATTTGTATACTTACCCTTTGGTACCCTGCGAGTAACACTGTTAGCTTGAAATTGCGGACAGACCACTCCATTCCCTGCATTTAGGCCCTTTGGCTAAAATCTACACCGTTTCACCGATCTGAACCAAAATGTGTATACATACCCTTTGTAACTCTGTGAATGTCACTGTCCACCTAAAATTTCGGACAGACCACCCCATTTCCTGCATTTAGGCCCTTTGGCAAAAATCTTTATAGTTTCACCGATCCGAACCAAAATTTGTATACTTACCCTTTCGAACCCTGCGGGTAACCCTGTCCACTTGAAATTGCGGACAGATCACCCCATTCCCTGCATTTAGGCCCTTTGGCACAAATCTACACAGTTTCACCGTTCAGAACCAAAATTTGTATACTTACCCTTTGGTACCCTGCGAGTAACATTGTCTGCTTGAAATTGCGGACAGACCAGTCCATTCCCGGAAAGAGGACAGGGTCCGTCCCAAAGGCAATGGAAAAAAGGGGTAAAACCGGACCCGCTCAGGAAACCCTCAGGGTTGCCATCTCCCGAACTCACCAGCCATGAGCCCTTGAGGATGTAGCACTATCCAGGGTGCACCAGAAGTGGTGGGGCTACACACACCCTGCCTCCTTGAGGGTCTTGAGCAGAAGACATGAGATATTAAGAAAAGAAAAAGAAGGCTGACACCTCGAAGAATGAGGCTATCAGGAATGATTAGACAAGGGCCAATTAAGGCGGGAAAGTGAAAGAGTTGCTAGGCCTCGGATACCCTGATACCATCGGGGTCGGAAGAGAACAAGAGTTTGACCAAGGGAGGCTTACAGGAAAGAGAACTGAAAGGAGCCCGGCACCAGTAAGTAGAAGCAATGCCGGACTCAGTTGGGGTCCCGAGGTCGCAAACCCACGTCCCACAAGTTGAGAGACCCTGGTGGGTGGTGGGGGAAGGAGGGGGCCAGGTGTGAGAATAGCTTGCTGATTCATCGCGAGTTGACATGTGAGAAATGTCCAGACCCCGCCGTGTTACCTGGTATTGCTGACTATGCTGATGTTCATACAGGGTCTTTGCTCAAACCACTGTAGTGTTATGAAAGAATGAGTGATTCACCGGTCAATGTGAATAGGACCGGGAACCCCCCCCCCCGAACGTCTGTCATCATATATCGTCATCATCTGTGATTCGTGCAGCTTGGACTCGATAAGCTCTTTCACTACACGCATCGAGTATAGGCCTAAGCCAGAAAATAACGTTCAGACTTTGGAAGACATCGAAGGTAGAAATCTAAATTGCCTATATCAGATTTAAAATTACACCATGTTCGTTTAGTAGTCATTTTTCATTACCTTATTATTATCATAAGGGCAAATGACCTAGATGTTACGCCCATTATACCACTAATCACCACACACAATAAGTCTTCATCGCCTGTGAATTTTGAAATACAGTCGAACCTCGATATCTCGAATCACCTCGGGAGAAAATTTTTATTTCGAGTTATCGAAATTTCGAGAAATAGAGAAATACCGATTTTAGGCATCTTTAGGGCGTTATTTAATCACATTTGTCTATGAACCATTACGGAATACAGTGCAACAATATCTGACAGCATTTAACAACAAAAAACTCATACAGTACTTTATGGCATAACTTCAATTACAGTATAACAATTGTACCTAGGTATACCGTATAGCTTACAGTAGCAGACAGAATACGTACGTACAGTGATTAAAAAAGGAACATACAGTACCTCCGTTAGCACCTTGGGAAGAAATCCGTTAGTTTCTTTTGTTTTTTACTGTTACGCTTCTTTTCCTCAACATAGTTTTCAACAACATTTATTGCTGTGAAAACACTGTCATTTACATACAGCTGACTCTGTATGTACGATCGAAGAACAGCCACTGCACACAACGCCTGATCTGCTGACAGTGCGGGAGAGGGCAGCTCCAACTCCTCTTGTTGAGAATCATCATCGTCGTCTTCTTGCTCGGCAGCAGTGTTGACGATACCCGTAGGTTGTTCCGCCACTATAACATCACAGTCCACATTTATGTAACTCTCAAAATCAGCTTCGCAATTAACAAGCTGCTGATATTCCGCCCATTCCTCAGGAACAGAAATGACTTCGTCCTCTTCGTCTTCTGCAGCTTGCGAGTAATCTTTCGAAAATCCTGCTTTGCGAAAGCACTTAGCAATTGTTTCCTGTTTCACATCAGCCCACGATTTACTTAGCATTGTTATCGACTCTAGTAGATTGATGTCTGTTAATGACTCCTCGGAGTCAATTGCTCTCAGAATTCTCTGAACAGCCCTCTTCCTATAGTAATGTTTCAAGTTTTTAATCACCCCTTGGTCCATAGGCTGTAGTTTGGATGTTAAGTTCGGTGGCAAGAAGACCACGCGCACTGCTCTCAGCTCCTGAGTGAGCACCTTGGGGTGAGCTGGGCAGTTGTCTACAAAAAGTAGAACTTTCCTCCGTTCATGTTGAAACTTCTTGTCAATACCATGCAGCCAAGATTCGTAAATGGAGCTTGTCATCCATGACTTCCGGTTGCTTTGGTACAGGACCGGTAAAGACTTACACCCGAAAAACAGCGAGGCTTCGCCGATTTTCCGATCACTAAAAGTTTTAGTTTTTCTGTTCCCGTCATATTAGCTCCCAGCATTACCGTAACCCTTTCTTTACTTCTTTTACCACCAAAACACTTTTCACCCTTAAAGGGCAGTGTCTTTCCAGGCAGGCATTTGTAGAATAAAGCTGTCTCGTCAGCATTAAACACGTCATTAGAACTGTACTCCTGTAACAGGGCTGGTAAAACGTTTTTGTAATGTTCACAGTCCACTTCACTGACAGCAGCACTTTCACCTGACATTACCATCTGCACTATTCCATTCCGAAGTTTAAACTTTTCCAGCCACCCACTGCTGGCCTGAAAAGATTCATAACCGAAGTCTTTAGCAAATTTTTCTGCTTGTTCACGAACTAAGCTACCGGTTATTGGAATGTTTTTGTCTCTCACACGGGTCACCCATTGAATCATTGCTTGTTCCAGCTCCGGGAATGTTGAAGTTTTAAGCCTCTTCCGCTGTGGTGCAAATCGTGTTTTATCCACAGCCAGACGAATCTTGTCTTTATCTTTCAGTATTGTAGATAATGTGCTGGGAGGAATTCCATACTCAGCTGCAATATCCTCCTTTTTCTGACCTTTCTCCACTTCACTTATCACTCGAACTTTTTCACTCAGGCTCAGGCATTTCACTTTACGTTTCTCCACGATTGCATCTACAGGGCTGTAAGCGTACACTGAACAGCCAGATACAAGCTGAAAGTTTTCCTGGTGCTGACGCAATGCGCGGGGATGGCCCGTGGAATCTTATCAGCACTGGGAATTCTCACACCAGCTAAGGTTAATGAACAGAGCAGGGGTGGGCAGTCAGAGCAGGGGTGGACAGATAAGCCGCAATATAAACGCTTAGGAACAAAATTCGAGGTAGAGAACAATTTTTGCTTCTAGGGAGGAAAAATTTGCTTCGAAAAATCGAGAAATTCGTATAATCGAATTTCGAGTAATAGAGAAATAAATACACGTCAAGAATAGGACAAATGGCCGGGAAGTAGAAATTACTTCGAGATATTGAAAATTCGAGTAATGGAGGTTCGAGTGTATTTCTTTCTATCACTGTAGTTTGTAAGTTTGTAGTGTCAATTCAACAGTAGTTTTCATTATCATCCTCATCAAACGGGCAAATGGCCTAAATGTTACGTCCATTATACTACTAAGTAACACCACAGTCTTCATGGCCTGTGATTTTAAAATGTGTATTTCCATTAGTTTGTAAGTTTGATATACCCGTTCAGTAGTAATCGTCTTCATTATCATCCTCATCAAAAGGGCAAATGACCTAGATGTTACATCCATTATACAGTACTACTAAGCAACACCACAGTCTTCATTGCCTGTGATTTATAAAATGTGTATTTCCATTAGTTTGTAAGTTTAATATACCCGTTCAGTAGTAGTAGTCTTCATTGTCATCCTCATCAAAAGGGAAAATGACCTAGATGTTACGCACATTATACTACTAGGCAACACCACAGTCTTACTCGCCGGTAATTTAAAAATATGTATTTCTATTAGAGTGTAAGTTTATTATACCCGTTCAATAGCAGTCGTCGTCAGTATCATCTTCATCAATGACGTTGAGTGTTAAGGAGACTGAAATATTATCATCATTCCACTGGGCGAAGCCGGGTACTACTGCTAGTCTATATATATATATATATATAAGCACAAAGTTTGTCTGTCTGTTATGTATACAAATCTACACCGTTTCACCGATCTGAACCAAAATTTGTATACTTACCCTTTGGAACCCTGCGGGTAACCCTGTTTGCTTGAAATTGCGGACAGACCACTCCATTCCCTGCATTTAGGCCCCTTGGCTAAAATCTACACCGTCGCAGAGACCTCGGCTGACCTGACATAGTATTCAGTTCATCGCCTGGCCCTTAGCCAGCAGGCTGTTGCAAGCACTTGTAAGAGGGTTTTCTGGAAATTAAGCTCTCATTCTCAAGCCGCTCAGTGGGAATGTTTGAGTGTTTGTTTCGCCCAAATAATGACACCTTTTGACTGTAAGAACAACGTCTCATTGTGTGCCACGCCAAGCGAGGAGCTCTTGAAGTGGACAGGATTTAATAAATCATGAATCATGAAACAAAGATGGACAGGGTTTCATGAACTACATAATAAGATTTTCAAGTTTTAATGTGTATTATATTTAATTTGTTCTGGACTGTATTGTGTTTTATGAGTGACTATGTGTACATGCATGATCATTTACTTTGTTCAGTGTTTTTTATATGTAATATTTTAACGGCGTCCATTTGTGGCTGATGAAGGACCTTTTTTAAGGTTCGAAACATGTCCCACAGCTAGTGCGGTGTAGCACTTATTTAATGTATTGATTGACGGAGATTGAACATTAAATCAAATATGACACCAACATTCTGTACGAAACACTGACGAACTATGTCACTAATAGGAGACGTACACAGCCCCCATAGAGAATATACCTGATTTCACTGCCCCCACCCTCCCGTATTCCTCCCACTCATCTCCTTTCCCACTCCCGAGTCTTTCATTCCCCATCCCGCTAGTCACACCCGCTCCCCTCCCCCCTTTCCCTTTCACAGACCTGACCTCGCTCAGAATAGCACCTCAGTTGCGGCTGTCAGCTCAGCCGGCGTGTACACTGCTCGCATACGAGGTATGAGTTGTCACTTTCAATAACGGCTTCTCATAGACTATCACATTTGCTGAGTTTTCTCTCTTGTTTCTCCACTAATGCAAGTCTACTTTTTCTTTTCTTGTTTAACAGAGGATTACTTTGCTGCCTGGATCAATCAATTATTTTCATTTGCTTCGAGCCGCGCAATTGGGACAGTTTTTTTTATCCATTTGTTCGCTCCCTATACATGGCAATATTCAACCCAACAATTTGTACGACTTCGCCGCTCACGTGTGAAGAGAACAGGAGTACTAAATTGACTGACAAGATGCTAAGCAAGAGAATTAGCATAATTTAACAGGAACAATTGAAATTGCAGTGTTTTTAAATCTTTTTAAAGTGTGAATATCTTTTAATGAATGATTGTGAATATTTTAACGTGTATGCATATCTTTGAGTCAATGCTCAGTGTTTTTATGTATTTTGCTGTTGACAAGACATTAAGTCAGCTGATAAAGGACCGATAATGGTTCGAAACATGTACTGCACCTAGGGTTTATGTAAAAGCATTAAGGTATTGATTGGCGGAACCTGCTATTTGAATAAAACAAATCCTCTTCATAAGAAAGGAAATATGAAACTCTGGATACAAGATTTGTTGCAAACATTGTTAAAGAAAAATTACTGAAACATTACTGAGGTAATAGGGAATGAACAACATGGGTTTAAAAAAGGTCGCACATGTGCAGATGCCTACTTCACCTTAAAAACGTTGATCGAAAAACGCAGGGAGTGCAATTTAGAAATGCACATATCATTTGTTGATTTTAAGAAAGCCTTTGATTTTGTTGACAGAAACAGACTTATTGACATATTGGCCAGGAATTGTGTCTCCAACAGTTAATTGATAACATTTACAACATTTATAGTGGTACTCTTATAGCAGTAAGGTTAAGTAATCATAAATCCGAGTGGAAGCCAATCAGCAGAGGGGTAAGACAAGGCTGTGGACTCTCTCCATTGCTATTTATAATTTACATGCATGATATAATAAAGGGATGGTGATGTGAATGACATGGTTCAATACCAATCAGCAGGCATCTAAAAAAATAGACGCTATACTATTTGCTGCTGATGTTGCATTGGTAGCAGCATCTGAAGATTATCTGCAGTGGTCAGTATTCAGCCTTCAGAAAGTGGCATCATAATTCAGCATGTGCATTTCTACCGAAAAGACTGAAGTAATGGACTTTAACCCTTTCCTTGTTGCATTTCCAGTCACTTTATCCCCAGAAACCACCCTTTTATTTTAGAATATGAAGTACTGTGGACATGGGCATAAACTCTTGCATATACCATTGGAACTAGTATATACCGTAATACGTACATTTAAATAAAATAAAATTTTACACGTGAATTACCAAGTCTTGCAATGACCCACAGTAAATCACACTCACCTGGGGTCCTTGGTTTGAAGTCTGCCCTCATATAATCTGGTCACAATTTTAAGAACACCTCTCAACATTGTATCAAAGCTAGCAACTGCCATCGGAGTAGATCTACCAGATCATCACATTGATGCTACTCACAGAATCCCTACATACAAAAGTGAACAACCAAGCCCTATCATTGAGCGATTCACCTCTCGCACAAAGAAAGATGAATTTATTAAAGCTGCAAGAGGACATCCTAACCTCTCTACAGGACTGCTAGGCCAAATCTCCAACCCCCGACGTATCTACGTCAATGAAAACTTAACCCCCAAGAAGAAGCTACTCCACAAAAAAATGCGTGATCAGCTGAAACCCTTAGGAGTCAAATTCATCTGGATTCGAAACGGAAACATCTTCGTGAAAATCAGTGAGAATCATTGTACTTCCAAAATTGAAGAAGAGAAGGACCAAAATTGAAGAAGAGAAGGACATTAGTGCAACTGTCGTTCAGTGCTCCTCATCCTAATCATTCTGACTAATAATCAGCTGTAGATTTTTGTTTTTTCAATTTCATTTATGGAAATAGGTTATAACACCATATCCGACTATAACCTTAATAATGATGCTAATAAGGATCAGTTCAGGATCTTATATCTGAATGCCCGCAGCTTAAGAAGCGAAGGTAAATTTGATTATCTTAAGTTAATTATCAGTCAATTGTGTTCCCCTGATGTTATAGGAGTTACAGAAAGCTGGTTTTCAAATGAAGAGGTAAAGTACTACCTGCTAAAGAATTATGACCTACTACATATATCCAGGAATGAGGTTAGGGGAGATGGAATATGCCTCTACACTCATAAAAAATATAGTGCCAAACTAATACATACCATTAACAGTACACACAGTGTTCTTGTCTCAAGTCTTAAAGTAAAAAATATGCACATAAACTTTGTCTTAGCTTATAATCTACATACCACCAAACTTCCTCCCTGATCTGGAGCTTGCCGTTTCTAAATGTAACTCTAACAAAGTCATTTTGTTTGGTGACTAACTTCAATATACTCAACAAAACAGATCATTATACTGTACAGTACCTGGATATGACACTCAGCAAAGGTTACACATGTGTAAATCCCAACCTACCAACTAGGCCTAGCAGTATGTCTCTTCTTGATCACTTATTTCTGAACTTCAATGCTAACACAAAGGTGGCTAATATAGTTAATGATTTTAGTGACCACAACATCTTAATATTACATCTGAAATTACCTAGCGTTAAAAAAATTAGGGATAATATTGCTACTACTTATAAAAGAATATCATATGATAACGTATATCACTTCATCATCATCATCATCTTGAGCAGTTTCCAACCGCTGGTCGGGTCTGCTTGGAACATAAGCCTCTCCATCGTTTCCTGTCCATCCACCATCTCTCGTCATTTACTGTGTCCCAGCACACTCCTCTTTCCTCCACACTCTTCTTAACTCCTTTTGTCCATCTGTCCCTTGGTCTTCCCCTTGGCCTCCTTCCCGTCATTTCCATTCCAAACATCTTCTTCGGTATCCTCTCCTCTTGCAACCTCCTCACATGTCCATACCATTGTAGCCTAGATCGCTCTATTCTATTTTGCAATGGTTCCTCTCTTACCATCTCCCTGACTCTCTCATTCCTTACTCTGTCCATTCTTGTCACTCCTACCCTACTCCTCTGGAACTTCATCTCCACTGCTCGTATTTTATTCTTGTCCCTTTCCTTCATCACCCATGTTTCTGAACCATATGTCAAAATTGGCACAAAGTAGGTCTTGTAGATGATTCCTTTACATTTTTGTGGTACATCTTTATTCCATATCATCCCCCTAACACTCTTGAAAAATCCATCTGCGCACCTTCCCCTCTCATTTATTTCCATCCTATTGCCTCCCTTTTCTTCAATTATGCTTCCCAAGTACTTGAAGCATTCTAATTTCTGCAACTGCTGTCCTCCAAGTGTTATGCCCATATCCAGTCTGCTCTTCTTCCTCGTTGTGATGACCACTTCACTCTTTTGTGCTGAGAACTTCATCCCATATGATAACACTACCTTCTCCCACTCATCTAATTGCTCTTGTACTTCTTCCTCATCCTCTCCCCATACCAGAAGGTCATCAGCAAACAACATTGCCTTCATTTTCCTTTCCCCAATGCTATTTACCACTTTTCGTATGATTTCATCCATCACCACTATAAATAACCGGGGTGAGAGGGCACTTCCCTGTTTCAGACCACTCTCCAGTTGAAACCATTCCCTTCTCTCTCTTCCTACCTTTACACAGCTTTTGCTTCCCTCGTACATTGCTTTCACTCTTGCCACTGTCTCCTTGTTCACTGCTTTTGCTCTCATTGCTTCCCATACCTTGTTTCTATTAATACTATCATATGCTTTCTCAATATCCAAGAAGGTCATCACCAGATCTTTCCCATATTCATAATGGTGTTCTTGTAGCTGTCTTACTGCAAAGATGAGGTCAACTGTTGACCTTCCTGGCCTGAATCCATACTGTTCTTCCCTCAGCCCATCTTCAACTTCTGTCCGAATTCTTCTCTCCAGTACCTTCACAAATATTTTGGCGCAGTGGCACATGAGTGTAATTCCCCTGTAGTTCTTGCATTCCTTCCTACTTCCCTTTTTAAATATGGGTATTATTATCCCTCTTTTCCAGTCCTCTGGTATTTTCTTCTCCCTCCATACCACTTTCATTACTCGAAAGAGCCACTGTGTTCCTATCACCCCTGCTGCTCTCACCATCTCCACACTCACTTCGTCTATTCCCGGTGCCTTTCCCCCTTTCATCTTCTTTAATGCTTCCTCCACTTCTTTCCATGTCAATTCCTTCTCTGAAATGTCTTGGTCACTGTCTGTTTCTTCCTCCACAATGTCCACTACGCTGGTTTTAGTTGGATTTAGGAGTTCCTTGAAGTATTCTCTCCAGATAACCTTTACTTCTTCTATATTTTCGACCTCCTTTCCATTCCTGTCCACCATTCTGACATTTTCCCCTGTATCTCTTCTCTTTGCCTTTATCATTCCATACAACACTTTCTTACTGCCATCACAGTCCTCCTCCATCATTTCTGTCCATTTCTCCAGCCATTTCTTTTTCTCTTCCTTCACTACTTCTCCTGCTTCTTTCTTCCGCTCTTGGTATTCTTCTCTTGTTCTGTCTGTCCTCTGTTGGAACCATTTCCTGAATGCTTCATTTTTCTTTTTCACTGCTTCCTTAGTTCTGGGGTTCCACCATGGTGTTTCCTTCCACCTTTTCTTTCCACTAGTTCTGCCACACACGACTTCCGCTGCTTCTACCAACACGTCCTTGAACCTATTCCATTCTTCTTCACCTGTTTTCGGATCATCCTTCGGTAATTTGTTCCTCACTAATATCTGGAACTTCTCCTTATTTCCATCCTCCTTCAGCTTCCATGTCCTTATTCTTCTTTCTTGGTTCTCAGTTCTCCTCTTTTCCTTCAGTCCTCTCACCTTGGCGACCAGCAGACGGTGGTCACTGTCCAGGGCTTCTGAAGGTATTACCCTTATATCCGTGATACTCTTCTTTGTCTCCTTCCCGCATAGAATATAGTCCACCACTGATTTCCTAGTCAAATCCCTGCTGTACCAAGTAATTTTATGGCTCTCTCTCTTCTTGTACCATGTGTTTCCAACCATTAGCCCATTTATCTTGCACAGTTCCAACAATCTCTCTCCTTCCTTATTCCTGTTTCCCCATCCTTCACCACCAATCACTTCCTCAAAACCTCTTCTATCAGTTCCGACATGGGCATTTAGGTCTCCCATGACTATCAGGTCCCTCCCCACTAACTGCTTCTGCAACTCCTCTTCAAACTCTTCCTTCTCGCCTTCTGTGCATCCCACCTGTGGTGCATAGACTTGCAGAATGTCCAGGTTTCTACCTTTCACAGTGATTCTGGCTCTAATTATTCTATCACTTACCCTCTTTACTTCCTCCCTCAGCCCTTCTCTCACCAGCATTCCCACTCCATTTCTCTTCCCCTCCTCATTTCCTATCCAGTATAGCTGCAAGCCATTTCTCAGTTCTTTTCTTCCTTCCCCTCTCCATCTGGTCTCTGCCAGTCCGAGTACATCCAGTTTTCTCCTCTCCATCATATCCACAACCTCCTCCACTCTTCCCGTCAATGTAGTTATATTCAAAGTTCCGATTCGTAGTCCATTTCCATATCCAGGTCTGCTTCCTTTAGATCTGTCCTTTCCGAGGCCCGTTCCCGTTTTAAAAGCAGTTTCATATCCACTACTGGCTTGCTAGGCCTAACATAGCTTCACCATAACCCTGGCAAGGGGCCTGTTTTTGGTCCGCGAGAGGTATTTTATTTCCCTCAAACCCTCCGGACAAGTCCGGCGAGCCCCCCTATCCGCCACCTGGGACGCGCCCGATAGAGGAACAGGCAAAACCCCACGGGGTATATCACTTAATGTTATCAAATCCATTTCAGTTTTCAACGGATGATATTGTAGATATGTACTCTAAATTAGCTGATTATGTTAAAAATGCCTGTGAATTGTCATGTACAGAAACTATCATACAACCAAAAAAAAAAGTAATTTCCCACCTTGGGCTACAGAGGAATTCATTAACTTAATTCACAGAAAAAGTGTCCTATATACAAAGACACTAAAACCTTGGTGTCATCCACTCACCATAGAAGAGTATAAAAAATTTAATAATAAAGTAACAACACTTTGAAGAGAACTAAAACGGGACTACTTTAACAATAAGTTAAAAAATAATTATAACAATCCAAGAAAAACATGGCATGTCATAAATGAAGCACTAAATAACAAAACAAAACCAGAGTCTATATTATGTAATAAACTAACAATTGATGGCAAAGATATGATCGAATCAGAATCAATAGCTAATGAATTTAACAAATTCTTTACAAATATAGGACCCAACCTAAGGCCAGTAGACCCACACAGTCCCAAAACAACTATGATAAACAATGCAGGTAGACTGTATAATTTTACTCCCACATCAAAGGAAGAAGTAATGAAAATAATTGATTCTCTAAAATCCAAAAATAACCCAAATGATGATATAAACAGCATGGTACTAAAAAAGTGCAAACAGATACTAGCCAAATCTATCTCAGATTTGATCAACAAGTCTTTGGAAACTGCCATCTTACCAGATCCTTTGAAAAATGGTAAAATAGTTCCTGTTCATAAGAAGGGATCTAAAGATGATCCAAACAACTATAGACCTATAACTATATTGCCTGATCTGTCAAAAATCTTTGAAAAAATTATAAAAAGCAGGCTGGTGAAATTTTTCTTTCAATGCAACTACTTCTTTAAACACCAGTATGGTTTCCAAGACTCTCTAAGTGTACTTGATGCTTTATTTGATATTGTCACAAATTTAGAGAAATCGCTAGACGAAGGCAATATATCAGCCGGTCTATTTGAGGATCTACAGAAGGCATTTGACACTGTCGATCATAATTTACTATTGTATAAGCTGCATGATGCAGGCGTCCGAGGAGTAGCGCATAGTTGGATCAAAAATTACCTAAGTAACAGATATCAGTATGTACAAATAAACAACGTTAAAAGCTCTCTTTCTAAGAGCGTCAGTGGTGTACCACGAGGATCAGTTTTAGGCCCTCTACTTTTATAATTTATGTGAATGATATCAATAATTGTTTTCTACAGGGCCACTTAACACTATTTGCTGATGATATCAGTTTAATATATAGCGCAAAATCCAAAGAAGAACTTGCAACAAAAATAAATGATGATTTAAAAGTCCTGGACAACTGGTGTAAATTAAATGGATTGCTGCCTAGTACAAAAAAGACAAACTATATATATTTCACTAAACCTAGCAACAGCAAAGAAACCATGATTCCTGTAACACTACATAATACAGTAATTGAAAGGGTCTCATCAATAAAATATCTCGGCCTGAATTTTGATGAACATCTGAGCTGGCAAGAACAGATATACAAAGTTAAGCAAAAAATTCTTCCTGCAATAGGAGCAATATACAAATTACAACATGTTCTTCCATCTCATATTAAAAACACTGTATTACAGTCTAGTACATAACCATATAACTTATATGTGCAGTATTTGGGGAAGATGCACTACCACATTATTAAATCAAGTAAGTACTCTCCAGAAAAGGGCAATTAAAGCAGTTTATTCCCTTCCCTTACTTACCCATACAGCAGATTTAGTTCGAATCTCAGGAATCCCCCCTTCTAGAAACCTGTATAAAAGTATCTGCTTCTCTATTCATACATAAAAGTGGAGAACTTTCGTATAAAGGCACAATAAAGTTTCCTCTACAAGGACAAAACTATGAGTATAACACCAGAAATTCCAAGAACCTTGCAATTCCCAGGGTCTACACCTCTAAATATGGCACCAAAAGCATATTTAACCAGGCTATAAAAGATTATAATACTCTCCCAGCACATATAAAGTCAATAAATCCTGTCTTAAAATTTAAAAAAGCCTGCAAACAATTCTTCACAACTAACTTACACTCTGATACTTCCTAATTTATAAACTTAATAAAACTTTGAATAGTGAATTTCTGTAATTGTAAAATACTTTGTAACTGTTTTTGTATGTTAAATAAAATAACTTTCTGTAATTGTAAATACTTTGTAACTTTGTTTTTGTGTGTTAAATAATATTTAATATTCCTTATATATAACAATGTATAGTCCTACTATAGGGCCTTGCCCTCTAGGACATCCTCTCTATGAAAATAAATAAAAATAAAAAAAAACCTATATGATCTGACCACATAAACATTTATGAAACTAAGTTTAAAACAATGTGCCAGTAATGGAATTCGCACAGTTTTCACAAACCGTACACATATTTACATTGTTTACCGTTTTATTTCCTGAGGTCCCTGGTTCAGAATCACTTCAGCATCTTTTCATTTCTCCCAGAATTAGTCACATTGGCCCATACTGCAAATATTGCCAAATCCTAATTTAAATATGCTAATATATACATCTCGGTAGCCTGCTCCATGGAGTCCTTAGTTCCCAATATCTACTACTCCCATCGCCAGTAAAATCATCTGGCGGAGTAAAAAGCAGGGAAGGTTGAATGCTTGGTTGTAGGCCACTGTCACCACTGGCAATTACAGTACGCTGGTTTACTGTATCCCATCAATATCACTGTCATATACATCTAAACTACACAGAAAATCACTTCCACACGAGGTTTCCGAATCGCTAACAAGAACATACACGGGCGTTTTAGCAGGGAACTGTGACTTTCATATACGGGCGCATTCGGACGCTCTGAGAAGGAAAGGGTAAGGACCCTATCCCTAGTAAAATTTGTCTGGATGGTAATATTTTGGAAAGAGTTAACGAATTCAAGTATTTAGGATATCATTTATCTTTCCAAGGAGAACGAGACATAACTGCAAAAATAACAAATTATACCAGAACAACAGGAATTATCAATCACGTCATGAATCCATCTCTTGTCCAAAGGCATACACGCTTACGTTTGTATAACACATTAGCCAGACCAACCCTATGCTACGGCAGAGAGGCATGGACAATAAGATCTCAGGATCTCCAGACTCACAGCACGCGAAATGACATTCATGCGCCGAACAGCAAGCTATACTAAATGGGATCATAAGAGAAATGAGGATGTGCTGAAGGAACTAAACGTGAAACCAACACCATACATTTGTGACTACTAAGAGAACTGGAAATATCATGTCCAAAGGATGGAACCAGGAAGATTACCAAAGGAGATCCATCGCTACCAGCCACGAGGAAATAGATCGATAGGACGTCCGATGAAGAGATGGAGGGAAAGTGCAAGACTGTAACGGGACATTTGGCCTAATACAGGGAAGGAAGATGATGGGTTTATGTTACGTCTTTGCAAAACACCACTAATACACGCTTTTGAACTCTGGAAAGGCACTTTTCACTTCGTCCATGAGCTTGTCCATGTATTCATTATGCGAGTTGGTGTTGGAAAACTGTTTAAGTAATTTGTCCCTACATGGGTCTTCACGAACATCATTTCGCCGCACCTTCCTAGTTAATTGCTCAGTTCTTATTCCTGGATAGCAAAAGACTGCGGCATTATCTACTACTGGGCCTAATTTCGCAAAATTGAATCACCCATAACAAGTACACAAGGACCCAGCTGAGGATTTCGAACGGATTCTGGGAGATAATATCGTTAGGAATATTCCCAGATTTCACCAAGTTAGGCCTACATCTGGGAAAGCGTGCATTGGTTTTAGACCTACCCTGTCAACAGTCTGCCTGAGTAGGCCTATCCTCTTCTGCTCTTAGTCTTTCTTTAAGGAGTCTTATTTGAGACTCTGCATTTTTTAGATCAACCACAAGCATTTTAATTATTTCCTCTTTGGAGGCCAAATCTAATTTGAGGAGTTTCATTCGCAGCTTGTGGCAACTGGTACTTGTTTCCCAGTCTATTTTCTTCACTTCTCACAATATTTTTGACACTACAAGTTTTGTATTCACAATTAAAACACACCTCTTCAAGAGATAAAGAACTTTTGTCACATGGAATGCTTACATCACCCGATTGGGAACAATTTTCAAAAGATAACCGTTCTTGACTTACGTTTAACATTGCCATCTTAACTATTACTCCACATCCTTTCAATGCTACATTATAACTAAAGAAATCTGGAACAATGGGTACTTTCCAATAATATACAAATTTGGATAAAATCCTTGGTAGTGGTGACAAAACGATTTACAGACTAGAGTAACTTTCTACTTTGTAAGATATTAATTGGAACCTTCACAACTATGGACACAAAACTTTCTGGTCTCTAGTAGACCTATATTCAAAGTATTATCTGCATCTCCATAGACAACTTACCCATGTAAACTTTGTGCATTATGTGCCATTAGTTCACTGTCAATCTTACAGTAAGGTGTGGATGAAAGCAAAGGTTTAGAAAATGCTTGTGTAGTGCAGGTTTCATCCGACATCTGTGGATAAAGAGGGCCCACTCCAAGATCGTCGTCGTCATCTTCCTGCTGTGAAACAGTTCAAGACAAAACAAATTACACAACCACTACTGCCACTGCAGACTCAAAATTATAACTATCATTCCAAGTATTTACCTCCGTAAACAGCAAAACCCCAATGAACAATTTTAATAATAGTTTGAGAGAATGTTCAGGCTGTGAATTGAGAATAGGGTAACCAATTAGTTTATTTACATGGATGGAAAATCATCTTAACTGTAACAATACAAGATATCCCGAAACTTGCATCCACAGCCTACATCATACGACTCCTGGACCGAAAAGAGGATGAGAATGTTAGTGACAATTCAGTACTAGGATACTGTATTTTACCAGTGCAATGTGACAACAATGTATGGTGGAGATATTTTTTTTAACTTTTCTTATTATCAATCATAGGACATGAAAAGGACAAACACGACAGGCAGGTGTGGACAGAGGGACAGTTAAACTCCTCTTCAATATTACCGATGAGATTGATGGCATGAATGTATTCCAATTTCAAGGTAAAATAATAGGTACGAACCAGTGGCGGCACGTGGATAAAACATCTGGTAGTTCACTACTTTGAAACATAACGTGGTTAAATTTAATGTTACTTGATGTTTACATAGACGTAAAATAGTGGCATTGCATGACTAGAAAGGTGACTTTTCTTTGAAGACACACGATTGCAGCTCGAAGAAGTTACCAAAACTATGAGAAATGAAAGACAGAGAATCATCATCATCATCATTTCCCCTTATCCAGCTCCTGCCGGGTCGGGGTATTTATGGCACTTCTCCACTTTCCTCTTTCCTTCCACCATTCTTCTTCCACGATCTTGTCCCAGTCCAGATTTCTTTTTCTTACGCCGTTCTTCACTGAATCCATCCACCTTGTTCTAGGTCTTCCTCTTGGTCTCTTACCCTTGCACTTCGCCTCCAGCATCTGTCTTGGTATTCTATTTTCCTCCATCCTCTTTACATGTCCAAACCACCTTAGTTTATTCTTCTCAATTCTCTCATTTAGTTTTCCCATCCCCACTTCCTTCCTAACATCTTCATTCCTCACTCTGTCTTTCCTTGTCTTTCCTATCATACTTCTTAGGAATTTCATTTCACTGGCTTGGATTCTACTCTCTTGCCTGCTTGTCAGGGTCCAAGTCTCAGCTGCATAAGTTAATATGGGAACATAGTACATTTTATACATTACCTCCTTGCTTTTCCTTGGTACTTCCTTATCCCAAACAAGTTTTCTTACACTTTGATAGAATGCATTGCTCTGCTGTACCCTCCTGCCAATCTCCATGTCCAACCTACCAGTTTGCATCAATTCACTTCCTAGGTATTTGAACGTGTCCACAATTTCCAAACTCTGACTTCCAATTTTCACAGTGCCCTTTCCTTGTCTTTCCCCTCTTGTCATCACCATGGTCTTGCTTTTCTCTATACTGATTTTCAGGCCATACTTCTGAATATTTTCGTTCAGTGCATCTAGTTGTTTTTGCACTTCTTCGGTGTTCCTTCCCCAGACCACAATATCATCTGCAAATAACAGTAACTTCATTTCTTTATGTTCATATGCTTCCTTTGTTTCCTTTACTATTTCATCCATCACCATTATGAACAAGAGAGGTGACAGCACACTCCCCTGTCTTAGTCCAGTCTTGTTCCTAAACCAATCTGTCTTTCCAACTGGGGTCAGTACCCTGCTAACACAGTTGTTGTACATTGCTTGCACCATTTCCAACATTTCTCTTCCCAGTCTCTTCTTAACCATGGTTTCCCATACCTTCTCTCTGGAGACACTATCATATGCCTTTTCTAGATCTATGAAAGTCATGATCAAATCCCCTCCATATTCCCAGTTCTTTTCCATCACCTGCCTCAAGCTAAAGATTGGGTCCACTGTGGATCTTCCACTCCTGAAGCCATACTGTTCCTCTTGCAACTCTCCTTCCACCTTTCTTCTCATTCTTCTTTCTAATATCCTTTCCAGTATTTTTACTATCTGTGATATGAGGGTGATCCCTCTATAGTTATCACACACCTTCTTGTCCCCCTTCTTAAACACTGGTATTATTAGCCCTTTCTTCCAGTCTTCTGGTACACATTTCCATTTCCACACACACTTTAGCAGTCGATACAGCCATTGCATACCAACAGGTCCAGCAGCCTTTATCATTTCTACACTGACTTCATCCACCCCTGTTGCTTTTCCCATCTTCATTTTCTGTTCTGCTAATTCCACCTCCAGCATTGTTATATCATCTTCTGTTATAGAGTCGTCAGGTTGTGTCACTTCCATCTCACCAGTACCATTGCTCACATTCAAAAGCTTATCGAAATACTCCTTCCATCGTCCCTTTATCTCTTCTGGGTGTGTTAACAACTCTCCATCTTCCTTTTTCACTAGCTTTGTAGTAACTCTTTCTTTCCTCTTACTTCTTAGAAGCCCATACAGCATCCTTTTACTGCCACTTACATCTGTTTCCATTCTTCGTGTAAATTCTTCCCAACTTTTCTTCTTTTCTTCTCCTACCACTTTCTTACACCTCCGTTTGCTGTCGTGATACTTCCTTTTGCTTTCTACTGTTTGATCTCGGTTCCATTCTTTCCATGCAGACTTCTTTTCTTTCACTGCTTTCCTCACTTCCTCATTCCACCATGGTGTCTCCTTCTCTTTCACTCTTGTTGACGTCCTACCACAAGCACTCTCTGCTGCACCAACAAATGCCTTTTTAAAGTGAGACCATTCCTCTTCTATGTTTTCCACTTCAGTAACTGGGATTTGTTGCTTCAATCTCTCCTGAAAATCTTCCTGTACAGTTTTGTCTTTCAATTTCCATACTTTTATTTTACTTTCTCTGATCTCCTTTAGGTTTTCCAATTTTTCCCATCTATATTTTGCCACCACAGCTCTATGGTCCCCATCAAATGCTTCTCCTGGTAAAGCTGTCACATCTATCAGCTTTCTGCGATTAGTCCTTTCCACCAGAAAGTAGTCAATTACTGATTTTGTTCTTCTATCGCCCCAACCATATCTCGTAATTTTCCTGCTGTTTTTCTTCCGAAACCATGAATTACCCACTATCAGTCCATTCCTTTCACAAAAGTTTACAAGTTCCTCTCCTTCCCGGTTCTTTTTCCCATATCCATATGGTCCAATGACTTCTTCCTTTCCTTGTCTCTTGTTTCCGACTTGTGCATTCATATCTCCCATGATCACCACTTCTACATCTGAAATTACTCTTTCTACATCCTCCAGGAATACTTCAATATCTTCTTCTCTGTTTCCAGTCTGTGGTGCATACACTTGTATGAAGTCCATCACGTCATTTTTCATCTTCATTCTAATTTTCATTATTCTGTCACTCACACACTCGACCACTTCAACATACTCCTCCAGTTGTTTAGAGGTTATCAGTCCCACGCCATTTTTGGCCTCTTGGCCACCACTCCAGTATAATGTATATCCTTTCCTCAATTTCTTCCTTCCTTTACCTTTCCATTTCACTTCACTCAGCCCCATCAATCCAACATTCTCCCTCTCCATGAAGTCTACCACCTCCTCCACCTTGCCTGTCAGGGTCATGACATTCATGATTCCCACTTTCATTTCGGTTACTGGTCGCCCATTTCTCACAGTTCCCCCAGTACCAAAAGAACTGCGCGTCGCCTGCAGGGTACGCCCTAACCTTTTCCGATTCATTCGAAGTGCCATTTCCATTTTAGGCTATTATTACGATGGGGTCGCCACTCCCAAAGGCATTTTATGGAGCTACTGCCAGCTATTATTCAGGCCGCCCCTAACATGGAGAACAGACGCCCTTGCAGCCGCCCCTAACATGGGAAACAGACGCTGCCGATTGATGCTGTACTCATACTATTCCCTGAGTACTGGGTTGCCTCTTCCGCAATCTCCACCGTTCTTAAGTCCATCTTCTCCGCTGTAGATTCCGTTGAGGTCTTCGCACGTAACCCTGTGCACGGGGCCTATGTTATACCCCATAGGACTGGGTCCTCACCAGAACTTAGCCGGTACTGTAGTTCCATGGTATATTACAGTACCGTTGCCCACCCCCGCGACGTGGACGCGCCTGGCAAGTGTTATCCATGTAGCCAATTAAAATTGCCTCATGGACCGGGTTAAGGAGCTGTCTAAATCCAGCCTCCAAGGTGAAAGACAGAGAATATAAGGTGTAATTACCTTAAGCTGATCCAGTTTCATCTGATGTTGAAGACGTAGCTGGCGTTGGTATAACAGCTGTCGT
The DNA here is from genome assembly GCA_946902985.2 of Meconema thalassinum. Taxonomy (NCBI): domain Eukaryota; kingdom Metazoa; phylum Arthropoda; class Insecta; order Orthoptera; family Tettigoniidae; genus Meconema; species Meconema thalassinum. The sequence continues at coordinate 174,020,893 of OX336393.1, read as the reverse complement.
CTGTGTGGACAGGAAATCCATCTTCCTTTCCTTCCTGGCGGTGAATAAGTCAATTACCTTCACGTTAAGATATACTAATTTATGAGTCATCTCCTTCTCGATGAACAACATAGCGAGAGCAGACAGTCTATCTTCATGCATTGTACTCCTCAGGAATGTCTTAATCCGCTTTAAAGTGGAAAAACATCTTTTTGCTTCAGAAGTAGCCATGGGCACAGTAATAATTAATTTCAAAAGTTTCATCTCTTCTCCGAAAGGTTCCTTGAGATTGTTCTCTATCAAAAAAGCAAGAAAGTCAGTTGCATCTTTCATTTCTTTAAAATCACTTCTTGAATAAATCGCCTGCAGTTCGGTTTTCAGTTTATTTTTATCAAGAAAAGGATAGGATTCAATAATATAAGTAAGATTCTCCTCTGGAAAATTATTTTGGAAGGATGGTAAGAATTGGTGGTCAAAGAAGGTGGAGGCCAGTAAGTGGTTGGAGAAGTTGAATCTCTCTTTGCTGTGATTTATAATCACGTCACACACCTCCTTCGCCGCAATGTTCCTCGAGTAATAACTATTTTCGCATCTTCTTTTCCCTCTGTTGTCTTCTACACTTTCCTCCACAACGATGCTGTCGACATTGTCCCTTACTTTCAAAATTTCAGTTTCGAAGGAGCTTTCTGCACTTCGCACTGATACAGGGTTAGCAGAACGCTTTTGTAATGGGTTGTATAGAATGTTCATGTGAGGCATAACACTGTAAAAGAACTAACCAAAAAGTAAACGTTGGCTGTTGTATTTTCCATGTGCTTGGTTCATAGTAGCTGTTTGTCTGCTCTTGTCTTCGATTTTCTCCAAGCATTCCAGTATTGCATCCTTATGCTCATGCAATGTAAGACCACATCTTGATTTCAAGTTCCATCTCGTAGCTGAGCCCAGCGGAACTCTTCTGCCCACAAACTCATCAAGAATGCCCACTCTCTGAGGCGAATGAGAAAAAAAAAATGCTGGAATCTCTCCAATGGTGGCAAAGATCAATCGCACTTCTTTGTTGTGGCTAGCAGCCCGAGCCAGAATTAAATTCAATTGATGAGCGTAACAATGCACAAAGTAAGCAAATGGGTAGTCTTGTCTTACAATTGTTTGTACTCCGGAGTGTCGGCCACTCATAACATTGGCACCATCGTAACTTCGGGAGACTAATTTTCTTTGTGCTCTCCAACTACGTGAGTGAGGACCCCTTTTATACAATCGGCTAATGAGCAGGCGTAGTTTCCTGCTGGGTTTAGGAAAGTCCAGAACCTTTCAACAGGCTTCCCATTAGCTAATACATATCGAAGTACTATGACTAACTGACACTTTGAAGACACATCAGATGTTTCATGTGCTCTCAGGGAGACGAAGTCTGCACTAGCTACTTCAGCTAAAATATTCTCGCTACACACATGCAACATAAATTCCAGAATGTCATTTTGAATGTCCTTCGATGTACCCTTGAAGACTGTAGCACTGTTGAAATGACCCCTAACGACGGTATCCAATGCCGAAGTAAAATTAATGAGTCCTCTGAATACGCCTGGATGGTTTGAATCGAGTGTTTCGTCATGACCTCTCAAAGCAAGATCAAATTCACCACAGAATTTCACGCAGTCAATGATCTTCGAGAGCACGTACCTATTTTTTCTGACACTATCATTATGCCTCTCAATATTACTTCTGAAAGCGCTACTTAGCTGCTGCCTAATATCTGTTTCCCCCAGAACTGAAAGATCTAAACATGCACTCTTAAGTCTAATAGATGCTTTGTGCTTATTAATCTTTTGTGTTAAATGGCTGAGATCTGATACCCCTGTTTTTGTCCAATTTGTGTCCTTATCCTTAGCAAAAAGCAAGCACAGGTAACAGTAAAGCCTATTAATGGTATCGCAACCACATAGCCGAGTATTCCTCTCGTAAATCTGTGGCTTAAATGTTCTACAAAAATTCTTACCTCTACTAGTTTGCTTCTGAATAATGTTCAGGGAGGGAAGAGGCCTGCCAAGCTGCATTATTTTGCACTTTCCTTCTATATTAAGTGTTGGAAAGGTATTCTATAGAAGAAACCGAACGGTATTCATTTTCACACTGATGAATACACGACACACGCATCAAGACACCGCCACACACGGTGATAATGAACGTCAGATACAATAGAGCACTTCGATAAACACAGACTTGAGAAGATATTCGCTAAGGAACTGTTCCGGAGGTGGTTGAACTGACGGGTCAGAAATGAACACTGCTTCAAGAACGTGTTAGGCAGACTGTTATTTATTTTCTTATCTTGACGTATTTTGCAGTTATGAGCACTTCTAAATAATTAAAAGTTTACATTAATTACATAAACATAGGCTACGTACGCCTATTGATGTTATACAAATCGTAGTTACCAAAATATTCTGGTTCATTGCGGTTTATATATGTAAAATGCAAAATCCGTGAAATTAAAATCCCTTCAAAATGTACCATAACAGGCAAATTTTAAACCGCACGCTTAGAGACAATACATCGGCCAGGGCTGCATCGGCTAACTTCGGGGTGGTTCGAGGTAGATCGTGTCTAGCGCTGGCTTGAGCTGGTCCTTTCACCAGCGATAGTTTAGCTTTGTTCCCGGCTTACCCTCCTTGCCCATCGCTCCGTCCTTACGTCCCACCGCCGAGCGCCAGCGATCCAGAAATGAACCTTTCGCATGCTGGCGATCCAGAAATTGAACCTTTTCGCTGGTTCCGGAGAGCAACCGAGTGTTTAAGTCAAAATTATCCCTCCGAGCGTAAATTTACATATGTAATTAAAGAAATACGCACTTGATTAACCATTTTACTAAGAGTTACGTATTTCTAGGGGATTCACTGAACCACTGAACATTTAGAACGCGCCGCCACTGGTACGGAGAAACGACAGGTCTAGCAATGGCATCACCCCTCAGCAGTTAAGTATGCAACTTATTTATTAGCAGTCAAGAGAACAAATTCTTTGACGGAAACACATCTCAGGACGTTACACACTGGAATTGATATGTGGATGATGTCATTTGCATATATAGAACAAATTCTTTGATGGAAACACATCCCAGGACGTTACACACTGGAGTGGATGTGTGGATGATGTCATTTGCATATAGGACACAAAGATAATAAATGCAGAAACACTTCACCAAACAATCAACAACTGCCACCAATCCTTCAAATTCACGATGAAACCAGAAAATAACCGGCGCATAAATTACTTAGACATAACAATCCATCGAACGGAAAAAAAAATCTAACATATTCCATTTACTGCAAAGCAACACGAACATCCCATACTATTGACAACTGTTCCAACCACCCGAAACCACATAAATTAGCAGGTATCAATCCAATGGTAAATAGGGCTTTCGTTATTTCGGTGTCAATCCAAAACTTCAATAAAGAAAATGAAACAATAAAACAAGTGGCCATAAAGAACAATTTCACACCCAATACAGTAGACCGAATTCTAATGAAACAACGAAAGAAAATACAGGACAATTCACCAACCCAAAAAGGAATTACGTGCAAACCGCACTTTGTGAATAAAAACACATACAAAATAACGAACATTTTCAAGAAACAAGGACTCAATATAGCATTTAGAATGAACAAGACTCTAGGAAAGCACATAACACCAATCTAATGAAGTAAAACCCACCATCGAAGTGAGGTGTGTATTTGTTCACATGCCAAGAAGAAGGCTGTAAGGCCAACTATGTTGGACAAAGTGGAAGAGAGTTTGCAACATGATACAAAGAAAACAAAAATGCAATCAAACAACAAACACTCGGCTATTTGTCATCATATGTACGACAACAACCATCTTTTCACAAACATAGAAAGAGACCTAAAGATTTTACACCACAAAACAAAGGGCAGAGATGTTGAAATTAAAGGAGTCCATAGAGATATATCTAGCCAAGAAAGATAATCCAGAGAATCTAAATGAACACATGTTTCCAGAAGGATCCTAGCTATTGATACCACTGAATAAACTGATTCCACAATCTTAATGATTAGATGAGGCAATGAATGCATATGAGAAGGAATAATTAGGGAAATATGTTATTTGAGGAGAATGCACAGCCTATTCTAAAAAAAAAACAAGGCCTCAGGCAGGCAGTTCTGTAGGGTCCTATCTCACCCTTAAGACCGTTTGCAAGCATATATGGAATTCATTTTATCTACGCTGGAGCGGGTGAATTGAATGGCCTACAGTAGTAATGAAAGAGTTCCGGAATCAATAACATATACCACTTTGTAAAGTCATTCCAGCCTCAGATATTTTCTACATTCTTCAAGTTAAATTAGAATTACTGTAGTTACAACACCAGTTAATTGATAGAGTGGAAAGAGGCGTGACACATATCACAATGAACACACATGCAACAAACACTGTACACAATCAGCGGTTGGCAAGCTCAGTTAAGAAAAATAATAAATTCACAAACTTAAGGAAAGATGTAAGATTTTTACATAAGTTAGACATCAAGGAATTATCAAAATACATTTGCATAGAATAATGTCCCATCAAATTTAAATGACTACATGTTCTCCGAGTGATCACCTTTGTTGTTCTCATTAGAAACATGATGGCAAGAAGTTATGCTTCTCTGTACTAGTGGGTATAGTTGGGAAGAAGGGGAAGTAGCATATAAAGAAAATGTCATTTGTATTTATTCGCAACCTACCAAGATTTACTGTCCGTCCACCGGCTCACGGCCTTAGGGGACTAAAGGGGAGGGAAGAGACATTCCAGCTGCGTTGATTAACTCCGATGGTATTCAGGCTATGTTTACTCAGTGCTACTTTCGTTTAGTTTCAATTGTGAAATCGTATGAGTCAGTAGTGTTATGTCGGAAGTGAAGAAGAAAGAGTGATACATTCTGAGGGTAGGGAAATAATTAGGAAAGTGATTGAGGGATGTGATGAAGAAACTAAGAACAAGTGTATAAAACTTCCACATAGTCAGGCAACTGCAAGAGCAAGGGGTTTCTGAAACAACAATCAAAAGAATTAGCAAACAGGTGCACTGGTGCAAGATTTAAATGTAAGTGGTGAAAAGAGCATTCTAACGACACCAGGGAAACATCGGAAAACAAGACCTGCACACACTGTAGTGAATGTGGACAATTTTGATAGGTGCGATTCAGAGAATTATAAATGACTTTTACGTTGTTGAGAAGCGTGTGCCTACTATAAATAAATTGCAGTCTGTTGTTCGGTAAAAGATACATTTTCCATGGGGACGAAGTTCGCTTTGCAAATTAATTTCAGAACTCTGCTTTAAATGGAGAAAATGTCAGAACAAAAGAAAGGTACTTATAGAATTTCCTCATATCGTGGTTTGGAAGCACGATTATCAGGTTAAAATAAAATAATTTTGCGAGAAAGTGGGAAAACTATCTTCTACACTGAAGAAAATGGAAATTGCAACACCATGAAGGCATTGGTCGATGTGTTGATTTTCAAGATATGGAACAATGCCATGTAGGTATGTAAACGATCAAAGTTTCAGACCCATTGGATTGTTGCTACAGATCTCCCCACGTGATTGGTCGCGGAGGAATCAACTCCAGTATACGGACTCTGGTGTAGCGTAGTTGACTAGCAGTCTGTGCAGTGAAGTGTTCCCCGTCAAACATGCCTCGACGACAGAGAAGAGCACGCTATCAACAACTGTCGGCATTTGAGAGGGCTCGGATAATTGGGCTGTGTGAGGCTGGATTATCGCTAAGGACTGTCTCTGCACTTGTTGGCCGACAGGCATCTACGGTACAACGTGTATGGCAGCAGTGGTCAAATGAAGGTACCCACACTCGTAGACCTGGCACAGGCCCAGTTCGACAGACAACTGTGAGAGAGGATCGCCTATAATTTGGATGGCCCGGTTGGAACCCCATGCAACAGCAGCCCAAATTCAAGCAGCTGTGGCACCCCACGTTACACAACAAACAGTTGGTAATCGCCTGCGTGGAGCTGGTGTACGATCCCGTGTCCCTGCAGAGGGTGTTCCATTGACCCCACAACAGCGACGTGTAACGGTGGCCTGGTGTCGAGAACAATCGACGTGGGTCGACGAATGGCATAGGGTCGTCTTTAGTGATGAATCCCGCTTCTGTCTTGCCCGCCGTGATCGCCGGAATCGTGTGCGCCGACGTACCGGGGAGAGGGGCCGCCCAGACCTTATTGTCGAGAGGCACACAAGGCCAACACCAAGCATTATGGTCTGGGGAGCTATTGGCTTTAATCTGAAATCACAATTAGTGCTTGTTGAGGGCACTATAACTACTCGAAAGTACGTTGATATGGTACTCAATCCAGTGGTTGACCCTATGATGGCGAACATTGCTAATGGGATGTTTCAGCAGGACAATGCCCGGGTTCACACTGCACGCATCTACAGAAAAGCTCTCCACGACATCATAACCTTAGAATGGCCCGCCAGATCCTCGGACCTCAGTCCTATTGAGCATGTGTGGGAGATGATGGGCCGACAACTGGCCAACCGTCCTCAGCCACCCACAACTCTGGAACAACTGACCCGTGCAGTGCAGCAAGCATGGGCCACAATTCCTCAGGAAGCGATCCAGGACCTTATTGACTCCATGCCCCACCGAATTCATCAACTTATTGCAGCTCGTGGTGGGCACATCCTGTATTGATTGTTGTCCAAACTGGCGGTCAGAGGGACCTGAAAGTGTAATCATCGAATCACAACCGAACACTCGTCCTGCATGTTCAATTGCAGCAATGTAGCACCACTCCTTCTGGGTGTTGCAATTTCCATTTTTGTCAGTGTATATTGATGAGAGCTGGGAGGATGGTAACATTACATTCGGCAAGTGCTGGCAAAGTGAGGAGGAATTTGGCATTCATACAAACACTAATGCAGGGACAGGCCGGACGTTTGTTTTAGATGAGTGAAAAATCTTAATGGAAGCCTGGAGGCGAGTTACTACAGTACCTGAGTTATCAGCTGCTCCAAGCGGTCCGATGATTGACAAAGCTGTTTCACACTCCTGCTGAAGTACAGTCATTGGCAAATATAATGACGTTCTGTTCGTAACTACGTAACGTGAACTTCCGCGTCACACAATACTTCGATGTGAACTGTACTGTCTGCTCAAGTCTGGAATTCCATTACATCAGATCGGTGGTGACAAGTGTGAAGCGATAGGGTGAGAGAGCGAGTGTGTGTAGGCTCATCCGCAGGCTTCAAGGTCAAGGGCAATCGTCTAAAACAAACGTCCGGCCTGGAATAGGCTGATAATAGTTCATGCAGGTAGTGCAAACGGGTTCCTGGAAAATTCTCTTCTATACAAGGCCAGGACAGCTGTAGTAGACTACCATGGACAAATGAACCATGTGAACTTCGAAAAATGGATTAAAAAAAAGCTGGCACCTAATTTGCCCCCTTGTTCTGCTGTAGTGTTAGACAATGCACCTTATCACAGTATACAGGTGGATAAACCACAGCCTAGGAGTGCTGTGAAATCTGCTATGATATTGTGGTTGGAGAAACAAAGGGGTTCACTGCGACAGTTCTATGCGCAAAACAGACCTTTACAGGCTGATAGAAGAAAAGAATACTATCCGAACATGCTTAATATCATTACAAGGCCCGGATGTTTATATCATATTATTTTCCGTGACAAACGTAAGATGATTATATAAGTTAATGTCATTCAAATTATATCATCAAGCATAATTAACACTCCGAAGTGAAGAGGGTTGCAATTCTGGCTGCATAACATTCATTTTAAACTTAGCACATGACATGCATCGCCCAGGGGAAATACTTTTTCCTCAAATGTATGGCTTTAATACTTTATGTAATAAATTAAAAATATTATAGTAATGTCAGCTGATTCGGATAACAAACGTGCGGACATGGATAAAAGTCGTGCGGATGTGGATAAGGTTTTGTATATCCGCGCAGGGTTCTATAACCTAAACTGCATGAACTGAATAACATTAAGTTTCACCATTTTCAGTGCTCTCTTTGCCTTCATCTTAAATCTTAGCGTGAATACACATTCTAAACTTGTACGATGATATTACTTAGAAATTCTCCCCGTGCCGTGACACACACGTGTGTGTGTGTGTGTGTGTGTGTGTGTGTGGGTGGCACGCCGGAAGGTGGAGGTAGATTTCACCGGACAAACTTGGGGATAGGCGAAAATAAGGCAGAATATGCAGGTTTTCGTAGAAGGATCAGGACCTCATTTATTGCGAGAAAGTATTTAAAATTGGAGATTAATTAACTTTGTTTTTCGCCATTTTATGCATATTTTAAACATTTTATTGTCTTACGATGACGGTAACCTTCTTGTCATTTGGAGTCCATTTTTATACTTGTGGTCACACTGTCCTTATGCAAGGTTTCGACACTGATGTGTAACTATGTAACGGTCTGTTACTTCTTCACGCATCTTATATCTCCCGCAGAGATTTTGGTTGGTTCCTCAGTTTAGGGGCTGCGACAACGCGGTCGTGTAACCCTGTGTACTTCGGGTGAGTGTAGAATCAGTCTTATAAACTGTGTGAATTGTGATGGCTGTATTAGTCTGTAATTCAGGTAAGGACTGCAGACGGTCAATTTCAAGCAGTAGTTCCTAATATTGCTACCTGATACTACCGTCAATGACACCTAGCTGTGAACTTGGCTACTAGATGCCACCACAACCAGCAACTCGCCACGAACGTTGGAACTTCCCCTCCAAAGGAAAGCACAGTGAGGGATTTTTAGCGCTCTTAGAAAATCCGACGACTTTGGCCGGCTTTGAACCTGCGACCTTGGGCGTAGAAGTTCAGCATGCTCCCAGTTACGTCACCGAAGCCGCTTCACACTTAGTCAGATGGAAATTTGAATCTGATCTCGTGCAAGTGCGTTGTCATGGCAACGTCTGATGGCTCATCCCTATCAATTTAGTAGTGTTGCCATGGCAACCACTGATAGCTCTTGGCATTTTCTTATAATTCCGAAATCATTTTTCTCATCCCTTGGCGTAATGGTGGGTCATATAAAAAATTCTTTCAGACAAAAGTTTTAGGTAATTATTAGGGGAATATTGTCAATTTTGTACGGTTTTGATATTGTGCCTATTAAGAGAGATATGATTAATGTTTCCCGAAAAACCCACTTTTTCCCACCCCTTTGGTCAATGGTTGGTGCTATAAAAAAAACTCTTCAAACATAAATTTTTGGGCTTTATCCGACACATAGTATGAACTTAGAACGGATTCGATATTTCACATATTAAGAGAGTTATAGCAATATTTCCCTTTTTCGAAAAAAGCCCCCCCATTTTCATCCCCTTCGATGGATTCAGCCCAGTAACGAACTCGACCGAGATTTTATAGGTATACATATTCGGTAAAAATTCGAAGAGATTGGTGCAAAATTACGGCAGTTATCGTGTCCACAAGAAACTGATATATATATATATATATATATATATATATATATATATATAAAACTTTTGAACTGACAGTGGTTTTGGGGTCTGGGGGATGTGAAACGTGAAGATATGTCGAAATTTTCCAGAAGTCGAAACATGGTACCCATTGCAATAGTTAGCTTTCTAATGAAATCTACCTAAAAGGCCAGTGGTGTGCACAGCTTGTGCTGAGGGGATCGCATAACTATCTGAGGTTGGCACTATTGTCGTTCGCACAGAAGTCAGCTGTCTCCAGCCGTCTCGTTGCATTCCTTCCATGGATCTTGAGCTGATGGACAGACAGTAGATTGGGTGGTGTTAAGGAGCCCATGTCTGATATGAGACTGGTTATTGGATTATTTGCATGGATTTGTTTCTTGGGTGAAGGGCAAATGACCTTGCTATTCTACCCCTTAAATACATTCAAAATTAAACTCCTTTCTTTGAACTCTTTTAATATCTTTGATTATTAGATTAATATAGAATAGATGATTCTTATCTCTTTCCTTTCATTTACACTATTGTTTGAATGTAACCTTTGATACGGTATTTCATTCTAGCATAATCTGAAAACTTCTTAAGAGATAGAAGCTGAACTGGACCAAACACATTCAACATGTGGAGGATAAATTAAGCAAACGGATGAAATTACTGAAGAGACTAGCAGGAGCTACTTGGGGGAGCACTCAAGACACACTCAACAAAACCTACAATATTTACATCAATCAAACCTATCATAAAATATGGCAGTGAAGTACTCTCTACAGCACCCCAGTCAAACATTGATCGCCTCGAGAGGTGTCAGAATAATGCCCTACGAATCAAAACAGGTGCAATAAAAACCACACCTGTAACCGCCTTGTAGTTATATACCCACAACTTACCAATAGAAGAACAGATGAAACATTGAACAGCCAATGCATATCTCAGTATATAAAGACTACCTCAAATGACATGGATCAAAAAACCAGTTTCTAGCCCCAATCTTAAAACACAAAAAGATCCCTTAAGTCTCGCCAAATATCAATAAGAGTAATCTGCAAATAAAACTTGAACCACTCTGTATGCCAGTCAATCCCATTGAATATATACAAGTGACTACAGATCTTAACTTTGCTAGCGGAGGTCTGCAAAAAAGACTTCACCACATGATCTAAAACAACTGGCCCTCTGTACAATAGAAGAAAGATATCTGTCTAATCAATGGCTAAAAATATTTACAGATGGCTCAAAAGACAAAGAAAATAAAACTGGAGCAGGAATACATTCATCTCTCTTCTCACTCTACTTCCCAGTAGGCCAAAACAAAACAAACTTTGATGCTGAGATAAGAGCAATTTCACATGCACTCCATCAGTTATTAGGCAGAAACATTGATTATCAAAAATGTGTTATCATTACAGATTCAAAAGCAGCCATCCAAGCCATCTCGTCAAATTATAAGCCCCAAAATAAAGAACTGAAAGAAATTTTTTATATGATAAAAACCCTTCCAAGACTCCACAAACAGATCTCATTTCAGTGGATCCCTTCTCATGTTGGAATAGCAGGTAATGAAGAGGCAGACAGATTAGCATAAAAAAAAAAAAAAAAAAAGGGTAAAGCACTACAACAACCTGTCAGACTGATTTTATGTCAGCAAAAAGGATTTTGAAAAATACTATCAAAAACAGGTAAGTTATGAAGAAATGGCAAAGAAAACAGCAGAGACCAAATTAAGGAAGGACAATGATGCTAAATGGGATCAATATAAATTAACACCAAGAAGAGAAGCTGTAGCCTTCTTCAGACTTAACACTGGCCATGACTGCCTTGCAGCTCATCTGAAACGAATCAACATCCTGAGATCTGAAGAATGCACACTTTGTCACGAACCTGGAAGTAAAATGGATAAGGGGCACCTGCTAAATTGCAACAAACTTGATGTGACTGCTAGAACATCTGGAAACCTCACACAACTCTATTGGAACGCAAGAAAGCTGATGGATTGGAATCCGGGCTAGCCATAAGAAACAACAATAAGAGATAATAGCTTTTATAAAAGCTAATCAAATTCAAAGTATTCAAAGTTACAAAGTAAAAGTTTACTACATCAAAAGTGGTTGTCTGAGCAGAGCAGACTGTAGACATTAAACAATTCAGATAAGTATCACCACAAGATCTTCCAACACACTAATAGTAGACAAACACTACTTCATATATTGTAGTTATAGAATTTTACTCTCATCACAATAGAGTAATTGTATGTCATTTCCGCATATTAGTTTACAATTCTATAATAGTTTAGCGCTATTGCGTTAGTGAATCACAGAAATAGTAGCTACACCTTCATAGATTAGTTGGGGGAGGAAACCTCTTTTGTTTGATGGAATCATCATTACTAAGTTTTGCAGCATTGAAATAGTTCTTTTTTTGGTTGCTTAATGCCTTGATATTTATTAGTAATACAACGTAGTTAGCCCACTTACTAAGTTTCAGACAGGCTTTTATTTTTGGAGGGCAGAGGCTATCTGTGGGTGTCACTGTAGGTTTTGGTAGTGTTTTGTAGAGCCATTTGTCATGTTAATTTGGATCTGATGATGCTTGCTTGATGAGTGAAACATGTCATCCCTTAGTTTGCACCTTCTCCAATTGTCCATAACAATATATCTTAATCACAAGTAATTTATTTCTGGTTATTCTTTTATATATTCCAGTAATTGGAATTATTTTGTGTTAACAAATAGAAAATTACAATATCAATTGTTAATAAGGTAACACTGAAAAATGTCTTCAAAGCTATCTTTTACTTTGCTAGTCACCAAGTATGAGATTATTTCCCCCTTGTGTTTCCTAAGCTTTTGGGTGGTACAAGTCTCAATCTTTGTAATTCTCATGTTAAGGTCCTCTATTTAGTATGAAATACAATGTCCAAAAGAAAAACTATACTAGGGAGAGGAAAGGATTAAAAGCTTTGCTGATCTGTGTACTTTTCCAATGCCATGATAGATGGTCGGTTGTAAAACTATTCTCACAATAAGAGAAGAAGAAGATAATTCATATTAAGGGACTTGGGACATTTCAGTCATCAGTCCCGGTTAGTTGGATGCGAGTTGAATTCGTCGGATAACCTGTACTTATGTAGTAGTGTGTGTAGCTGTATTAGGGACAGGGATGGGGTAGGTGCCCCGGGACTTGAAGTAAGGTACTATCCTGCCATTTACATGGATGGAGTGTGGAAAAAACCTGGGGAAAAACCACACTCAGGTTAGCCGCTGTCAGCACCAGGACTCGAACCACCATCTCTGGACTTGGTACAGCTGCCCGCGCAGTTGTAATGCACGATTTAACAAGCACAGCTATGCCTTGGGGACACAATAAAAGAGGGATGTCCTGAAAGACTTGAGACTTTACTTTCAAACTATGAATAGTTGTCAAATAAATGAATAATACTCCATTAGTAAGAGTAAATAACCCAACCACCGGGGCAGCAATCCAGCTCAACTCGATGCCAGTCCCAAGCCCGGAAAATGGGGGAGGGCAAGTGGAAGCACTAATGCTGAGTAGGTGCCTCTAGTAAGTACTGAGACAGGATCTAGTCGGTAGGCTAGCCTACTTATGAAACCACAAAATCCTACCCCTATGGGGGCGGATGAGGGCGACTGTCTGGCGCCTCAGCTAAGGTATGGTAACCCTGACAGAAGGTTCCCTGGTCTTCCAGGTTGGGGGGTTGAGTGTAGGGGAAACAACCCTACCCTGAAAAACAAGTATGGTTAGGAAACCAACACAATACATGCCTCTGACAAGTAAACGGAATAATGAAAGAAGAGAGAAGTTTGGACGTGTATTGTGAAGGAGGCCAAGGCTCACCCGGGGCTGTAGCGCCGAGAAGAAAGTAAGTAGTAAGAGTAAATGGAAACCAAAGCATTGAGAATATCTCTATAAATAAAGTAAGCTTTCTGTCTGAAAAAGATGGTATATTGGCTTTCACGGTCAGTGAATTAAAACTCGGCAATTTTTCTAGGTTTATGCCGTGTCTTGTGTGGGGCTTTGCCTAGGAGGACCAAGCTGGCTCATCAGTGGGCTCCTGGTGTCCGTGCCCGGACCCCAACAGGAGTAGAACTGCACGCTACCTCCCTTTTTATAATGCGTACCTGCGCCTCTTTACTGTGAGAACTAAAAGCTCAAGCAGCCTTAACCTCCCTATGAAGGCTTCCAAAAAATGGCATATTTAATTAAAATTCAGCAATTTTTCTAGGTGTCTGTGCCCAGACCCCCACAGGAGTAGCAAATTGTACACCACCTCCCTTCTTATGATGTGCACCAGGTGGAAGGTGACGGTGTTAGCATAAAACCTCAAGCAGTAAGCCAGTTGTGCAATCTGTATCCTCTTGACATCACAATGCCAGGTGTGAGAACTTGCTGATTCGAGAATATCACGAGGTCATATGTCCTGACATGGATGTCGCAAGACAGTGCCATTGCACAAAGCCTGTATGATAAGAAGTAGCAAGTTATCGAACAATCAGTATAATTACGCTGATCGTGGAGTGACGAAATGTAAAGCTGGCGTGAGTCAGCAGTAAACTGAACAAGAGCTTGGCTGTCAGTTTGAATCCAGCCACGGGCATGTCTTTAATTGCAAGCCCATTCATTTTATATGATAAGTAGAGCCCGGATTTCTAAGCAAAATACTTATAAATGCTTTTTTATTTCCGATGAAATGTGAGTTTGCTTACATATTTTGTGATTTTTAAATTAAAATAGCTTATTTTACCCAAAACATGTAAATTTAAAAGTAAATTTTCACGCCTAACCATCATTTTATCATTCAAGCAATTCGTCCGTCATTTTATACCTACTAATAAGCAATACGGTATAAGTTAAGTGTAAAAGGGGGAAACCCCAGGATGTTGTGAAATAACACTGCGTAGTTGAAATTGTGAGAGAAACTTGGGATGCCCCGCCGAATACCTTCTACTGCAATTAAGCTGTCCAATCCGGTCTAGACATGTTGCCACTTGGTTGGTGAATCCCCCGTTTCCCAAGCTGTTAGGGCACAGCTTGCTGATACAATCAGTCGTGTCTGTGTGATAAGGTGTATATGATCGCGATCAGTCATGTACTGTAGTAAATTAAGAAATGCCACCCACAAAAACATCTCCATCGGCTTTGTTGCACAAATACGTAAAACAGTTCGGACGTGATATATTTAGCGAAGACTGTAGATTCTTAATTTGTTTGGTGTGAAAAAAGTGTTTCTACAAAGAAATAATATGACATTGTACAGCACATTAACACAATGTGACATAAGGAGAGGGTTAAGAATAAATCTAAGTTAAATCAGCAACTAATTACAGCCACTGTAGGCGAACAATCTTACAACAGTGTTTTCAAGACTTAATTTGTCATGTTCGAGATCAACTAAAGCACGAAGAAATATGAATTTCTATTGATGAACCACAGATGCAGCAGGGCAATGTGTATGTAGTGCTGTAGTTGATGCTATGAAAGCAGGCAGTAGATCATATCTTCTTAATATACAAGTACTTGACCGAGTAAATAATTCCACTGTTGCAAAATTTTTCAATGTCTCCTTAGCTATCTTGTGGCCAGAAGGGGCACAGTATGACAATGTATTGTTATTTCTCAGTGATGCTGCTCCATCTATTGTTAAAGAAGGAACTGGATTAAAAGTCCTTTAGTTCACCTGACGTGTCTTGCTCACTGTTTACATCGTGTCGCTGGAACAGTTAGCGTGAAGAGAGTGTTTGTAAAGAGTTTGAAAATGTCATGAAGTCCTTCCAAATTTGTCTGTACCTTCTCAGTCAGTTCTAACTCGATGGGGTTACTCAGTAAGGTATTAACGAAAAACCCTGGTTACGAAACACTGTAAAATTTCTATAACGCTTTCTGGTCAGAAACATACAGTATATCGAAGAGAAATTCACTCGAGAAATTTTTTGGAGCTTTTCACATGTTCCTGTAATGTCTTGCAACGTTGAGATCATTTTCACTGTTTAAAACATTCTTCACTGACAATCGCATGAGCATCACACAAGAAAATCTCAAAAGGACCTTCCTCGTGTGCTGTAACAAGCTTACGTAAGGTAAGAATTCTACGAAACGATATATTTATGATTTATTTTTATTTGCTGATTTTTTGAGCTTATTTGTTTCATTTTTCACTCTTATATGCTTGCTTATTTCACCATTTGATTGTGCTTACAAATCAGGCTCTAATAATAAGATATATGCACAAGTTAGAACACTACTGTGGGATAATGAAGTGCCCAGGAAGTGTAAACATATACTGTTTAAGACATACTACATCCCAATTCTAACTTACGGAGTAGAAACATGCACCCTGTCCAGAAGAGAAGAAAGTAGGATTCAGGCATCCGAAATGAAGTTTATAAGAACAATGCTTCAAAGGACAAGGAGAGAAAGTAAGGAACGAAACAAACAGGACAGAGGTAGGCATAGATATCAGTGCTACAAAATATTTGCAGAAGCAACGATTAGGATGGTATGGGCATCTTCAAAGAATGGGAGATAAGAGGACACCAAAAGCTTATTTCAACAAGATTATCCCAGGAAAAAGACCAGTAGGAAGACCAAATAAGAAATGGTTGGACCAAATCAAGGATGATCTTGAAGACAAAGGGCTAGACTGGAGAAGGACCCATGAAGACCAACTATTCATGGACAGGAAAAGGTGGCGAGGGCTCGTTAACAGCACCCGGGCGACTGAGCTGGAATTTGATGATGATGATGATGACCGATTGTGTGGTGCAGCGGTAATCTTCTCGCCTGCTGTAGCCAAGGTTACAGGATCAAATTCTGGCACCATCGGTTAGCATTTGAGGGTGCACAAATGCAAGTGAATTGTGATTATTGTTGTTTTAAGGAGCGGAACTGCGAGGTCATCTGCTCCTGAGGGTACCATGTCAGTAGATTTACTGGCATGTTGAAGAACCCTTTGGGACACAATTCTGGCACCCTGACGTCTCTAAAAGCCTCAGTAGGGACTTAACACCAATTACATTATCATCACACCAAAACGCACGTAACAAGTAAAAATAAATTAATTTGGAGCTGGATGCAGGGCTAAAAATGTCTTAAGGCAGCAATTATTTCTAAAAAACTTCTTTTTAGATTTTGCATGCTGGCTGGAACAGCCTAGTTTATAATTTAAATTGCACGGGTGTTGGCCAAACAAGGCCCGACAGGCTAGCCATAACCAAGCTACCCCCTGTCACAACACTATTTTTATTACCATTACAATGAAGAGTTCGAGTTTTATAAAATGTTATTGAAATTGCTGGGTTTGCCATTACAATGAAGAGTTCGAGTTTTATAAAATGTTATTGAAATTGCTGGGTTTGCATACAATATATCTTATTGCCATTCAAAGTAGTGGTAACAGTATATAACTGATTCAGTACTTCGAAGTATGGTTATATCCAGCGCTAGATTTGCGACGGTACGCTCCGGTACGCCGTACCGAAACCTCTGATCGGGAGAAAAGTCGAATAAATAACAATTTTTAGAACTGTGGAACGTCAGTTGTAAGTCAAGGTTAACTTGGTCTTTGACTGGATAATTATCTTAGAAAACTGTAATGACAAAATTATAAAACAAGAAATAAAAGATCGTTGGTGAACATGCGTGTATTTTCAAACTGAATGTATTTATCTTTCAAAATTACGTAAAAAAAGATAAACTTAAATAATGTAGATTGTTTAAATGGTAGCCTAGTTGGCCTACATTAAAATGTAATATAGGCCAACGGCTATGGTAAGAATAATGTTGCTACAGCAGTCTCAATTGAATTTAAAATTGCAATCAAAATTAGATTGCTATTTTGTCAGCTGATTAATTTTTAAAGGTGATCAGAAAAGCGAAAAAAATATTGTTTTTAGAACCCCTCACACCCTTCCCACCACCACCACCCGGTAGCCCGCAGTACCGGAACCTCTTTTTTTTTTTTTTTTACAAATCAGGCACTGGTTATATCCCAATATTTACCTGGAAATAGGTGTGGCAAATCTAAAGGAAATGACTGACCAGGGATCAAACCATTAAATTTTGGCTCCTTGGGCCTCTGGTAATACGAATTGTAATGCACAGAACTATGAAAGCTCAAGTTACCTTTATGTTAGAAAATTGCTCAAAACGCAACAACACCTCTGGCCGCACATTGAAATGAACTTCCATGTGGAAGACAAGTTCAGATAAAAACTGCACAAAATTTTAAGGACTCATCCTTAACCTAACTTGTTACCATACACCCTACTAATCCATACAGAAAAAAGAACAAAATGCTCATAGATGACCACTTTCAGTATAAATAATGCCATCCTATAAATCCAAGAGTACAAATAGGCTCATGTATTTTGAAATGAGATGAGCAAAGTAGATTTAGATCCTTCTCTCTGTACTGCCGTCTTCTTTACAGAACTTTGAATTAAAGTTAGTGTCAATCACCCCTGCAGAAATCACGTATGTTTTAAAATGGATAGGGGGAACAAACCATCAGAATTTTCTTATGAATCTTGACAGGATGTCTTACCATAACAATCATACACATTTCCACAAGAATTCCCAGATTTCTCCCGGATTAATCAGGAAATACCTTGAGGAATGTTAATGGCCATAATAAAGTAATGCTACGTTTTCACAGGCCATGTTACTTTAGTCAAGCACTATGATCGATAAACTAGAGAGAGTGTAATCAAAGAGCATTTTAATGTACTTACCGTAACAGCAGCTGGTAGCATGATAAAATTGTTGATTGAAAACATATCACAAGCAAAAATACTTTATTCATTTAATATCTATATCTATTGACCGTCTCCCACAAGTCCAACCCCTCCTCCACGTGGTGGGAGACTGGCAACGGCATGAAGTAGGGGATTGCCTGTCGGGGTGAAGTACAGTGGGGACTTTGTGTGCCCCGGGACCGCTGCGGTAGCTGGGAAGGCCCTATGGGTACCCTGAAAAGTGACGGCTGACGGGGCTTTGGTGAAGCTACGAAATGTCTAGCAAACCAGTAGTGGATCATATACTGTATTATGCTTTCAAAACAGGAACAAGCCTCGGAAAGGACGGATGCAAACAACGACGACCCAGATATGCTAATGCACTACGAATTGGCACATTAAACATTCGGACACTGACAGTAAAGGTGGAGAAGATTGTAGATGTGATGGAGAGAAGAAAGCTGGATGTACTGGGCTTGGCAGAAACAAGATGGAAAGGAGAAGGTCGCAGAGAACTGAAGAAAGGGTACTGGTTGTACTGGAGTGGGAACAGTGAAGGAAGGAGCAGCGGAGTAGGAGTAGTTGTGAGAGATGGAATGAAGGAAGAGGTAAAGGGAATAAGTGACAGGATCATGAAGATCAGAGTAACTGTAAAGGGATGAAGCCTGGGGATAGCCCAGGTATATGCCCCTCAAGTTGGACGTACAGCTCTAGAGAAGGAAGACTTTGAGGAGGAGCTACAACAGCAATTGAATGGTCAGAGCATTATTGTCATGGGAGATTTGAATGCACATGTAGGAAGTGAAAGGCAAGGATATGAAAATGTAATGGGAGCAGAAGGATGGGGCAGCAGGAATGAAGAAGGGAGAAAGTTGCTGGATTTTTGCAAGAGAAACGGTTTAGTGGTAGGCAACTCCTGGTTCCGGAAAAAGAAAGCCACAAGGTAATGGGGTACAGCAGTGATTTAACAAAGAAATTTTTGGTATATTACATGCTGTTGTTGTTGTTGTTTCAATCTTCAGTCTTGACTGGTTTGATGCAGCTCTCCATGCCTCCCTGTCCTGGGCTAATCGTTTCATCTCTACATAGCTACCGCACCCTACATCCGAGGCAATCTGTTTAACATATTCTAACCTTGGTCTACCTCTACAGTTCTTGTCCTCGACCCTTCCTTCCATAACTAAGTTTGCTATTCCTGGGCGTCTTAGTATGTGTCCTACCAACCTATCTCTTCTGTTCATTAGCAGTCGCCGGAAACATCTCTCCTCTCCCACTAGTCTTAATACCTCTTTGTTTGTAACCCTATCCACCCATCTGATCTTCATCATTCTCCTGTAACACCACATTTCAAACGCTTCAATTCTCCTCTGTACGACTGGGAAATGAAGAGAAGGGTCAGAGATATAAAGGTAATACCATCAGAGGCCTTAGATAGCGACCACGGAACACTAGAAATGAACCTGGGGGTTGTTAAGGATAGCAAGAGGACAGAGTACCAGGAAAGGAGAATCAATGAACAGGGGAAGAGGAATGGAAGCAATTCAAAAATACAATGATGGAAGCTGCAGTGGCAGTATGTGGATGAACAAGCAACAGAAAGTGGTGTAAGGAGACACCATGGTGGAATGAGAGAGTAAAAGAAGCTTTGGGAAGGAAGAACAAGGCTTTCAGAGTACGGTTCCAGAAAACTGATCTAGCAAGGGAAGATTATAAGATAAAGAAGAAAGAAGCAAACAAGATTGTCTCAGAGGAGAGGAAGAAGTGGATGGTAAAGTGGACAGAGATGATGGAGGAAGACAGCAGAGGAATTAAGAAAGTACTTTATGGGATGGTCAAAAGTAAGAGAAGAGGTCTGCGAGAGGATGCGGTAATGGTGGACAAAAACTGAAATGAGGTACACAACAAAGACACTCAAGACATTGCGGAAAGAGTACTTTGAGGATATGCTGAATCCAAATGGTCATAGGGAGCAAGACAACACAGGAATGGAAAAGGACATGACTTGGAGAGAACTGGAAATGGCTCTAGACTAGATGAAAGGAGGAAGGGCACCAGGTGTGGACGAAGTGAGTGTTGACAAGGTGAAGGCAGCAGGGGAGGTTGGGAAACAGTGGCTGTACCGTGATGAGGGTGGTATGGAAGGAGAAAAAGACCCCAGAAGATTGGAAGAAAGGATAAATTGTCCCAATATTTAATAAAGGAAGCAGAAAGAAGTGCAGAAATTACAGGGGAGTCACACTGTGCCAAGATATACGAAAAGATAATAGAAAGTAGAATACGAGCCAAAGTGGACAGAGAATTGAGAGAGGAGCAGTATTTCCAGTGAGACAGCTCCAGGCACACCACTACGAATTTGGAGAGGATCTGTTGATGGCCTTCCTGGACATCGTAAAGGCCTATGATAATGTGTGTAGGGAGAAGGTTTGGGAAGCAATGGAAAACATGGGAGTGGAAAAAGGGACTGTAGGCACAGTGAAGGAGACGTATTGTGGAAGTGTGAGTTGTGTGAAAGTTGGAGGGGAAAGAACAGACTGGTTCAGACAAATGAGTGGCCTGAAACAGGGTAGTGCACTGTTACACCTTCTCTTTATTGTGGTTATGGACGGGGTAATGACACGGGTAGCAAGAAAGATAGGAGAAGATAAGATGAAAGCAATGATGTTTGCGGATGATCTCATGGTCTGGGGAAACAAGGAGGAGGAAATTCAGGATCAACTGAAGGCTTGGGAAGGAACAGTGGGAGAGTACGGATGGAAGTTCAACATCAGTAAATGTGAGACCCTGGAAACGACCAGGAAAAAGGACAGACCAATGAGTGGGATAACACTTAGAGGTGGACAGCTGAAGAAGGTGCAAAGTCTCAAGTACTTGGGAAGTATCGTGGAGGAAAATGGGAGAAATGACAAAGAGATTACAGAACGTGGCAGACAGGCAGAAGCATTTCTGAGAAGCATTAGGAGCTTAGTGTGGAATAAAGATGTCCCACAAAAAAGCAAAGAAGTGTTACACAGAAGCTACTATATCTTGATACTGACCTATGCATCAGAAACGTGGGTAATGAATGCAGAAAAGAGACATAAGCAGAATACAGTCAAGTGAAATGAAGTTCCTGCGAAGTAGGATCTGAGTAACAAGAAGAGACAGGGTGGGGAATGAAAAGGTCAGGGGAAATAGTGAAAGAGGAGCCCATTCAAGGTAGGATTGAGACATCAAGACTGAGGTGGTATGGACACTTAAAGAGAACGGAAGAGAAGAAGATTCCCAAGAGGATACATGAGATGCAGATGCAGAAGTAACGACCAAGTGGACAAGAAGAATGTGTCAAGAAGAGAGGCGAGGACTGGACCAGAGTGACAGCCGAGAGGTGGTGGGAAGAAAGGACTAAGTGGCAAGGCTTATGTTCCAAACAGACCCAGCCTGGGGCTGGAAACTGCACAAGATCTATCGACTATTGTCAGAGATGTAGAGATTTGAAGTCATTCTTTTCAGTGTTGCCTATACAAATTATCTATTGCAGCTTTTCAGTCGGTCAATACGATTGTGTCCAATTTGTCAGAGAACCAAAAACATTTAAAATACCATAGGGTAACAAAATATAAAATGCCCATAATATTTGTAAAACTTGCCAGCAACTGGCAACAAACGTTGGAACTTAGAGCATTAATCAAATCTAACCTACAAATTTTGCTTCACACAGTTTTAGTTAGTGGAAGGTTCTTTTACATGTCATAAATCTATGACATGGGCCCGCCCCTTTACTTCCCCTCCGAAGGAAAGCAAACTGAGGGATTTTTAACGCTCTTAAAAAATCAGACGACTTTGGCCGTGTTTGAAGCCGCAATCTTGGGCATAGAAGCTCAGCATGCTACCAACAATGCCACTGAAGCCGCTTCCCACAAGGACAGATGGAAACAGAATGTGATCTCGTGCAGTGGCAGTGCCATGGCAACCTCTGATGGCTCCCAGCATTTTCTTATAATTCTGGAATCATTTTGCTCATCCCTTGGTGTAAAGGTGGGTCATATCAAAAATTCTTTCAGACAAAAGTTTTAGGTAATAATTATAGGGGTATTGACCATTCAAAACGGTTTAAGTATTGTGCCTATTAAGAGAGAGATGATTTTTGTTTCTCTAAAAACCCACATTTTCCCACCCCTTTGGTCAATGGTTGGTGCTATAAAAAAAAACTTTGCCAGCATAAATTGTTGGCCGTTATCCGAAGAATAATATGAACTTTAAATGGATTCGATATTTCACATATTAAGAGAGTTACCATATAGCGACATCTCACTTTTTCGAAAAAGGCCCTCCATTTTCATCCCCTTGGTCTGATTTTGCCCATTAACGAACTCGACCCAGGATGTCTACCAAAACCTACTAACATATAACCCTGACAAATCCCTGATTTTTCCAGGATAAATCAGAAAATTCATTGAGTAACAGTATCTGCCATAATAAATATATAAAACACAGTTTGTACTTAAAGACCATTTCAAAAGTAACTGAACAATAAATGGTAGAATGACAAAGTTGAAAAGACAAAAACAAAAATATATGTTTTTCTATAATTTGCCAATTTCTAAATATTTCATCCAGAAAAACTATTGTGCTTGAGAGTATTGAGAGTAGCTTGTCAATAGTAATGGTCTCAAAAATTATAATTTAATCATAATGTAATTTGTGTGCTCTATCTTGCAAGGAATGAGAGCTCACTGATTTAACGTCAGTACGAACATACATCTACAGCAATCGCCAGAATATACTTTACCCATCAAATTTAAATGCTTCATTTCAAATTATTCAAGGTTGGACCTTTTAAGACTAAAATTCCCTGAGTGTCATCAAAATACCCTGATAATTCCACGAGTTTTCCAGGATTTAAAAAAATCCCGGAGTATTCCCCGTTTTCCAGAGTAGTAGACACCCTGTCGACTGAGATTTTAAAGGGATATATATATTATGTAAAAAATTCAAAGTGATTGGTCCACAAGTCAGGACTAAGGGTGAGTGATAGAGGAGTAACACATCTTTAAAAAACCCTGGTCCAGCTGACCCGGCTGGTAGCCCCAAGTAAGGGTCCCTTGCCAGGGTTACGGTGAAGTCCTCAAAGGCATAGACAGTGGAGTAGATGGACTATGGAACAGTGTAGATGGCGGACGAGGCAGCCCTGTACCTGGGATTAGTAAGATAAAAGGCACATGTTCTAATATATGGATATATTTCAGCTTTGAACCCGAATCTTTCCCGGAATAAGAAAACCACTTTTATGAAGAGCCAATAGCCTCCTTGGAGGGTGGATGGGCACTCTTTTGCCCATGGGATAAGAAATTGTCCCTAAAGGCGAATGAGCTACTAGTTAGTCAACGGCATAGGATGGGAAAGGGAACGGGAAACCACCCCATTATGGATCCTTGTGATATCCCACAAATAGAAAGCATGATGATGTTTTTGAATGCAAAATATTCCGGAATAGCCCCCTATTTGGATCTCCAGAGGGGGATACAGGAGACGGCAAAGAGCAACTCCTATAAAATAGGTAAATGGAACGCGAGATCCTTGCAAAAGTGTGGTAAGCTGGAGAATGTGAAGAACGAAATGAAACGACTAGGAATGGATGTTTTAGGAATGAGTGAGATGAAGGAAGATTGTAGTTTTACGTGACCGTGAATCTGGTGATTATGAGCCACGGGACCTCCTTTTTACGTGGAATCCGAACCACAGGACATGGCATTTCACTTCGAAAATCTCACATGCATTGACCGGGAATCGAACCCGGGTCACCTTGGTGAGAGGCATACAGCTAGACCGCTGAGCCACCACGCCCCAGATAGCAGAGATCTATGGAGCAGAGATTTCGGAGTTTTGTACTCTGGCTGCTCAGTCGGAAAAGGTGGTGTTTTATATTGACAAAGCAATTAGGACAGTGAGTATCAGGCATTTGGGGATATAATGAAAGGATACTGCTCATAAAGTTAAAGACAGAACCTAGATATACAGCTCTAATCCAGGTGTACATGCCCACCTCTGCATACACAGAGGATGATGTGAAGGAAGTGTACGAACTGGAAGAAGTGTTACTAAAGATCAGAGATGAAAAAAATTACATCATCCTCAGAAATATGAACGCAGTTGTTAGAGAAGGCAAAGAAGACGATACGGTGGGCGATTATGGTCTTGGTTCAAGAAACAAAGGAGGAGAAAAGCTCATCAAATTTTGTCGAAGTCACTCCCTTCTAATTACAAATACTCTCTTTGAACAACCAAAAAGGAGAAGATACACATGGACATGCCTGGAAATGGTAGTAGATATCAAATAGACTATATAATAGTTAGAGAACTGTATTGTAATCAAGTAAAAGCTATCCTGGGGCTGATATTGATTCAGATCATAACCCTGTGGTAATGACAGGCCACCTGAAACTTAAGAAGAGAAGAATACAAAGACACCCCCCAAAATGGAATTTGAGTCAAGTAAAGAAAAACAGCGAGGCCATTAAAATGTTTAAAGAAGAAACTAATAACAAAATTAATACTGAAAAACTGACTGGAAGTAGTGCTCAAGAAAAATGGGAAGAAATCAAGAAACAAATAACTGACGCAGCAGTAGATTGTTTTGGAAAAGAAGAGAGGAAAATCTATAAGCCTTGGGTTACACCCCACATTTTGGAACTGATGAATGCGCGCTAGATGGCCAAAAGGAAAGGAAATCATGAAGAATATAAGAAAATAAGAAATAAAATCCATCGAGAAACTAAAAAAGCAAAGGAAGAGTGGATAGAAGCACAATGCAAACAGATAGATGAAAATATAACCAAAGGTAATAGCGAAAAAGGTTTTTCAGAAGTCCGCAGACAGTTCTAAAGAAAGATAAAGCCCCCGAGTACAATAAAAGGAAGCAACGGAGATGTGATAATAGAGGATAAGATAGTTATAATATGGAAAGAATATGTAGAAGGCCTGTATGAAGGACAAATAGATGACGATGTAATATATAATGAAAGTGAGATAGAACAAGATGAATTGGGACCATGTATACCGAGAGAAGAATTTGATAAAGCTCTGATTGAGCTAAAACAAAGAAAAGCTCCTGGAGTAGATTCAATTCCTGGTGAAATACTACAAGCCCTAGGGGATAAGGCAAAAACTTCTTTATATCACCCAATAAATGATAATTATTCTGTAACCGAATCGCGTACACGTCAGTGATATAGTGACGTCGTGACAGAGACGAAGAGACGTTAGTCTATGTTTGCAACAGAGCGGGAGATTTTGAAACGCGCGCTGAAAGACTTCGAGCAGTGAGTGAGGTATGACGTGGAGCCTGTGACGTGCACACTGGCCTACGTGACAGCACGATTTTTGGAATTTCCTCAAGATGATGGATTTGAATTTTGAAAAGTAGTACAGTTTTCAGGCTATTGAATTTGGAGAAGATAGAGCTATCGAGCAAGGAAATCCGTTCAGTAGAAGCCGAGATACGGAATAGAATGTTCTGGAAGTTTTGATCGCTGTGTGTGAAGTATCACCGGAACCAGTATATAAGAGGCGAGAAACTTCATCGAGACATGTACTTCTTCCAAGCGACTGCTTGGGTAAGCATCATTGCTGCGCCGTGAGTCGAGTATAATACTGTCATTGTCTACGGGATAAAATCGCTGGCTTAGGACCAGAACAGCGTATCTACAATGGAAATCCTATTAAGATACGCTATTCTGGTCCTAAGCCAGCGAAATAGTCGCCGGACTAGTCTATTTTCAGAGAACTAAGCACTTGTGTTTTCACGATTTTGCCTGTCTGGGTGGAAATTAGGCGACGTCTGGTCCCATTTGTTCTACAGATCGTGGAGCATATCCAAAATGCCAGTTATAGGAGATCAGCAAATAGTTTAGCCTACGAGCATATCATATTACTCGCCGGGGGACTAACTATTAGGCATTCTACGACATCTACGGATACTAGATTGACAGTGCAAAACTCGTTGAATTTCACGCTGCTAAAAGTTGTTCCTGTACAGAACAGTGAAATCGCAGTCTACAAATGAACTTTACGAAAGTGAGCGATCGTATTCGGACTTGAAACATTTCATCATGTTGGACTTTAGGAAGTATAGCGGGAATGTTTGTGTACGCGCTGTTATAACCGCTAGTATGTGCCGTTAAAACCGTACGATGATAGGTGTGAAACGGAGGGCAACGAAGATGAGGAAATGGAGTCACTGATGACCAGGGGAGATCGCTATGTTAGTGGCGAACACCGAGGACACGCATTACCATCACATCAAGAATGAAGTAAGCTGAAATTCTACATGCATTACTTACTAGTCTAATGTAGTTGTTTGAGAATTCCTTTTTAACATTCATGATAGAAAATAACACCATCACCTTTATGTCAAACTTCATGTGTATTTGACCAGTACGACAAATTGAGCACCATTGTGGAGTCTGACAATTTAATATATCATTTTTCAATGCTGTCAGAGCAACAGTGATATTACTGTCTTCTGACATAAGACATTTTTAATTTATTTCAAGATATAGGAATATATATATATATATATATATATTTATAGCTCTTATTAGAGGCTTGAGCGAAACTTGGATTATTTAAATTAATTCTTAATTATTTAATAATAAATTACAGTGATATAAATAAATAAATAAATATTCTAATGATCATTTATGTGAGGATACACCGTTAAATTATTAATTTAATTTAATTAAAATATTTGAATGGTGATAGCACCATTATAGTAATTTAATTTACACTGTTAATAATTATTGAAGTTATTAAATTAATAATCATGAGGTGAGCAAGTTATAAATAATTTGTGATACTTGTTAAATCAAGATGAGGGTTTAAACATTTTGTTTGAGTGTTTATATTTAAATAGTTGAAAAACTAGGGTCATAATAATTATAAATGTTGTAAAAATAAAAACAATGACTAAATAAGGTTTTGCCAAGAATAATAATAAATATTTCATGTGGTTAGTAAGATGATATTATAATGATAAACATAGGAATGGTTTAAATAGTTAGAACAGTGATGAATCCAATAATAATAACAACATTTGTTTACTTAAATATTTGTGAAGCAGAAGTTTATATTTATGAACAGTTTTAAAAATAACAACGATAAATAAGTTTGTGTGAATAACATTGAATGGCAATAATTTTGAGTTTAGAAGACTTTCCTAAAAAGCACCAAGTGAGAATAAAGCCTGATCCCATGACACTCGCTAGCATGGAAGCTTCTGCCAGTACGGGTATACACGCAGGTATACACGCGTCTATTACCGTGTGATTTGTACCTTCCATACTAGGTTCTGCCTTCCATGGTAGCTTCCATACAACTCACGAAATTGAACAGGTGCTATCTTTCCTGGCAGTTTGCATGGAAGTTTGAGTACAACAACCAATCGGATTGCTTTTCTCGTTCTAGTCGAGATCTTAGCGACAACATTAACAAATACATTTGTTATGTAGGTTAGCCCTCGAATAAATACATCTGAACGAAACTATATTTTCTCTGAACAGAGTTTGTGTGAAACTCAAGCGACGGTGCTGCCGTTATCTGGAACTAGAGGAAGCATGGCGGAAGGGTGATGGATTCATAACAAAGAGATACAATAACATGTCATTTGAGTCGATGGGTGTGCTCTTCTCTCGTTTTTTCAGTTATTTTCACAAAAATTGAGGCTGAAAGATTAGTAATATAATTGCTCAGTTCCGCTGTGCTCCTCGAATACAATAATTGCCTATCAATGCATTACTTCCACAAAAAGAAAGCTTTTCAGACGGAATGGAGTCGATTACTTCGCGTAGCAAAGCCAATTTCGAAGGATATGATCACATGAGGCTGGCATTGTACAAAGGAGAATTATATATTAATAAATACTAATGAATTTCTTACAATAACCAGTACCCTACATTCTTCCCTGCACTACCAACTAGGTGACTTAGCAAGGTCGATTTGACAGCTGTTCTTCCCATGTGGCAAAAATTACTTTTAAGGTTCGCTTTATCGTAGGCCCACATGTGGTCATCTTTCTTTAACTTGCCCCATTGCTGCTTCAAATCTGTGAAGCTCTGGTCTTTTAAGTTTATAATCAGGCGCCTATTAAAAATTTTAAAAATCTTTATACGATAAGTCAACTTGTAGGCTAAGCTACAGTCGTTGATGTATTGACTTCGACAGTATTAGGCTACCGGTATATCTTCCAAATTTAAATGTATCTACTTACTGAAGCATGTAAAGCAATGTACCGACTCCACGCTAATTAGGCCTACATATTTCTGAAATAATTATTTTTTTCTTGGCAACTGGTAACCGAATTTCATTTTGAATCGTATAAGGTACTCCTTTCGAATTACTAGTTTGTAAGCATAAAGCCTTCAAGTGTCATAAAATCTTCTGTTTCTAGCACTTTCCTGCACATAATTATGTGCTCGACATCTAAAAATGCCTGCCCTTCAACAAGAGTCCGTCTAGAATTGCCAACAACATTCTACACAATCATTAGGCTATATGAAGTCAATCACCCTTGTCGCGACCGACCTGCCTCCTACATTCGATTCAGTTCACGAATATCCAGTAAATACAGAACGTGTCATATTATTATTATTATTCTGGGATACATTTTGAACTGTTTAAATTCTAATAGTTATCACGAATAGTATCCGTCCATGGTTTTCAACAGTATTTAGGGCAAATAGAATTTTATGAGAGAAAACATGTTTACTATCGTCCTCGTAGATAATGTAGACAAAACTAAGTTGCAATATTGTTTTACGACGTAAGGAGGATATAATAAAATAATTAGAAAGAAGTAAAAATTTTCGCCGTTGGATAGACTTGAACCCGGGATCTTCAAAATAGCAAGCAGGTGTGATACCACTTGCACACTTTTCCATCCGATGTTACCGAATTTTGTTACGCTTCTTATTAGCGCGTATGGTTATATACCAATTATTACAGTTAGATCTTAAATATTGATTGGAATGCATTCATTCATTACCAGGCATGTTTACAAATGTACTTAAAGCAAGTTTCACGACCGCTTTGCGTTAATAATGCGAATTGACTGTAAATTTTACCCTCAAATAACAACCGTCCTCCATGTTTTTTTTCTTACAACTAGCGTACGACATGATAGCGTGTGATACACTTCAGCCATAAAAGCAGGTGTACGGACGAGGATGAACAGAATCGTACAGGATTTTATACCAGCGATCACAACAGCTTCCTTGCCAGCAAGTGTCGTGTGATACGGGCCTAAGGAAGAAAAATGACGGCAGGTATTTAAAATGTATCAACTAGGTTGAATTTGTGTAAAACAGAGGCAGGGAGATTTTGACCAAGAATAATTTCATCTTTTCATTGGAAACTGATAAACTTGAGAATACACATTAATTTGTATGACCGAATATTACAACGCCTATAAAAAAAATATAGTATTGAAGAAGAAAAAAAAAAAAAATTAGAATCACAGCTGGTGATTATTGTTGAAAATAGTATGCGACTAGGATGTCGACATTTATACATGGGCTGGTTTTTTAGTTTTGGCACCAATGCTTCAGTGCCAAGTTGCAACAATGTTGGGCGCTGCCACTTTTACCGACGGTTGCTGCCCTGCAACCCCTCCCTCAGAGCACATGACCTCGCCCGTCCTCACCACCGCTCGTGCGCAGTCGCGCCTGTTAGATGAGTAGTGTGAGACCAGCGCTCGCGAAAGACAGTCGCAAGTTTTCCAAGCAGGAGCAGAGAACGTGGATAAAAATTCAGTGTGCTAGGGGTCGCAGTGCTAAACAGCGTCACCGAGGATTGCAGGAAGCGTGCGGTGCAGCTGCGTTACCGTTCAGAACGGTAGCAAGATGGGTTGCAGCCTTTCGAGATGGGCGCAAACGTGTGGAGCACATGCCTCGATCTGGTCACCTACCAGTAAGTGATGACAATGTACAGATGGTGTCCGCGTTAGTAGAGGTGGATCGGAACGTAACGATTCGTCAATTAGAGCAAGATACAGGACTGGCGCATTCAACTGTCCTCCACATCCTGAAGGACTTACTGAAAATGAGGAAGATTGCGTCCAAATGGGTTCCGCATTACTTAATTGACATGCACAAATGGCTGCGATATGACGCTTGTCGTATGCACTTGCAGCGTTATGAGCGCGAAGGAGAGGCCTTCTTACAGCGTATCATAACCATTGACGAGACGTGGGCCAGATCTTATGAGCCACAGTTAAAACGCCAATTTAACGAGTGGCGGCACCACGGAAACAAACAGTTCGACCAACCCCCACCAATGTGAAGGTAATGTTGATTCTTGCCTATGATTGGGATGGTGTGATCATTCACCATACTGTTCCCCGAGGGCAAACCGTTAATGCGGCGTACTATTGTTTGTTTCTGCAAGACCATCTCCGAGGAGCTCCGAGAAGGAAATGGCGCCACCACATGGTTACACCGCCCATCGTTCTGCATGACAATGCTAGGGCACTCACAGCAGGCATTGTGTCAGCATGGTTGGATCACTGGGGCTGGGAGGTCCTCTATCACCCCCCATATTCTCCCGACATCAGTCCCTGCGACTATGATCTCACCCCGAAGATGAAGATGACAATGCGTGGGGAGCGCTTCCGTACCATTGAAGACGTTAAGCAGGCTGCCGCACGCTCTCTTCCTACCATCAATAGATTGGGCAGTGCCAACGGGATCCAAAGACTTCCGCATCGCTGGGAACACGTTGTACGCAACGGTGGGGACTACATCGAGGGCCTGTGAAACTTGGAACCATCTAAGTGAGTTATTAATCCAGTTATAACTAAGGTGCCAAAACTAAAAAAACCAACCCATGTATTTATGTGGAGGCCAAGGGTCATCCTTGAGGACGTTAGTTCCTGTGTGTGTTATTGAAGTGGTTGATGAGAGCATGTGTTGCTCAGAGTTGTTAAAGAAGGGCGAGGCAAGTGGGCCGCCCCATATTCCCGTCAAATTCAGATCCTGTAGGATTGAGTATTTATTTTTCACCTGGATCAATTATCTAGATTACTGATTTTGTGCCTAAATAAATGAATAAAATATGATTGTAGATTTGATGGACCTGACCGAAAATTTATTGAGAAAATAAATAGTTGCTAATGCATCATCATCTTGCACAGTTTCCAGCCACTGGCCGGGTCTGTTTGGAACACAAGCCTCTCCAACGTCTTCTGTCTTCCCACCATCTCTCAGCCTCCACCCTTGTCCAGTCTTCTCCTCTCTTCTTCCACCCCCTTCAGCCACCTGTCTCTCGGTCTCTTTCCTTCCCACTTCGTCTCGTGTATCCCCCTGGGCATCCTCCTCTCCTCCATTCCTTTTACATGTCCATACCATCTAAGTCTAGATTTCTCTATACCATCCTGTAATGGCTCCTCCTTCATTAATTCTCTGGTCCTCTCATTTCTTATTCTGTCCATCTTTGTAGCTCCAATACTGCTTCTCAAGAACCTCATCTCACTGGCCTGTATTTTGCTCTTCTCCCTTTCTTTCATAACCCAGGTCTCCGAGGCATACGTCAGGATAGGGACATAGTACGTCCGATATATGATCTTTTTGCTGCTCTGAGGGACATCCTTGCTCCATATCATGCTTCTCACACTCCTCCGGAATGCTTCTGCCTGTCTCGCCTGCTCATTTATTTCTCTATCGTTTCTTCCATTATCTTGTATCAGGCTTCCCAAATACTTGAAACTCTGCACTTTCTTCAGCTGTTCCCCACCAATTGTTACTCCTGTTGTGGTTCTTTCCTTCTTCCTTGTTGTGATCACCTTCTCACTCTTATTTATGCTAAATTTCATCCCATATCCTTGTATTATTCCTTCCCACACGTCCAACTGCTCCTGTACTTCCTCCTCCTTGTTTCCCCAAATTATCAAATCATCTGCAAACACCATTGCTTTCATCTTTCCTTCCCCAACTACTTGTGCCACTCGGGTCATTATGTCATCCATCAATGCAATAAAAGTAAATAACAAGAAGTTCCGTGACGAACTAAAGAGCCTACTTTTCTCGAAATTTAAGATTCATTTCAATGATTAATCTATATGGACCTAATTAGAATAATGACGGTAATAACGAAATTTCTTATTAGTTCGAAATATAACTGGCATAATGTAGCCTAATAGAGCACTACAGTTGGCAGCCCTGGTGACTGAATATATTCTTAGTTCCATCTCTAAAGGTACAAAATACAAAATTTGGCATAAGTCCAATGGGTAGCATGGACGTTACATGCAGTTAAACATTTTATCTAACAGCGCGCGTAAAATCATGTTGGCAACAATGTCATGCATGTATTGGTCTGAAATAATCTGAACTATTGTGATCTATTGTTGTGCCAATTTTGGATTAAATCCATTTATTTGTATAGAAGTTACATGTATTTTAAAATTGGACCAATCAGCAGGCTTAGAATCGTGTTGGAAGCACTGACTTATATTAATTACTCCAAATTAATCTAGAATGTAAGGTGCTATACGTGTGCAAAGTTTAGTGCTGTTGGCTTGAATACTTTCTGATATACTGATATTAGGGTAAAAAAATAGAGACTGCATTTATCAACAATTGGCAGCCCTGGTTGCTCTTAAGAATACGCATAGTCATATCTGTTTATGTACCCACAGCACATACAAAATTTGGTTGAAATCCAATTGATTCTCTAGAAGTTATATGCATTTAAAATTTGGACCTATCAGCAGGCTTATAATCATTTTGGCAACACTGCCATGTATGGGCTCCTGTAAATTAAACTGCAATATTATTATCTATACATGTGCCAATTCTGAAATAGCACCCATTCATAGCTTCCAAGATATCCAACATGGAGCTCAAATTTCAATTTCGATTTTTCAGCAGTTGGTAGCACTGACATCATTTTCAAATATGGCCGTGAGATATTCAGGTATAGATCTTTACTCCTACCAAATTTTGTTTCGATTGCTGCAGCCGTTTAGGAGTTGATAGGGGGGGGGGGGGGACGACACACACAGCCAGACAGAAGGACAGACAGACAGACATTTGTCCGATCTCATAAGTCTACTTTTTCCTCATTTTTGCAAAATGTGAAAAGTAGGCTAAAAATACGTATCTGACAATGTTTATAATAAATACTTGGGAATGCTTGGAAGAATAATAATAATAATAATATTTGAGACAGTCAACTAACTTAATGCCAATCTTCATAAACTAATTGTGAGAGAAGGGAGACCTGTTAGAAATAAATTTGAAGGAAATTTACAACAAATAATACATTCTGTTATTGATATTTTGATATTGGAATATTGTGAAGATTAACTGAGTGTGAGAATAATAATTATTTGATGAGAAATTGAACTAATTAAATGATAGTAGATAACAATTTCTATTGTAACCTTTACACTGCTACGTCCGAGATATTTCGGGTGCGGTAGAACGTCACGTCCTTGCTGGGCCCGAGATATCTCGTCGGCAACTTCATCTGAATAACATACTTTTAAAAATGTATTCAGCATGGAAGGGTCTGATAGTCTCTCACAATATTAGCAGTGAAAAGGTTAATAATAATTTATGTTGATTCAATATAACATCTTTTGAGATGATTATAAATTAATTTATTGGTGATGTGAGACCAATGGTGAATGAGAAAATACAAAATATTTATTTATATATTACTATTTAAAAGATGAAAATTTATAAACAATTTGTTCTTAGAAACAAAGTTAACAAGATGCAAACAATATTAACATTCGAGCACTATGTTAGCCGAATATTAATATTATGTTGACGAAATACAGTAAAACTCTGTTAAGAAGTTTTTCAAGGGACCATTAAAAAAAACTTCTTAACAGGGAAACTTCTTAAAAGGGTATTGGCCTGAAATGCATGTGAAATGCACACATTTTTGTTGTTTGTGAAGGATCCTACAATATACTGTACATAGGCCTATATAAAAGCCAGAAAAATAGAAAACGCTGGATAAAACAACCTGATTAAAAAGTCCGAATTCGTCAACATTAAAAAGTCACAATGTTTGTAACTACTGATTTTGCCGGCAGCAGTGTTTCCTTCCACGCTTCTGTTTCCTCTGTACTTACACTCGCAGCTTCGCCACTAATAGTCTTGTAAACTATGCCAGCCCGATTTTTAAAGCGATCCAGCCACCTATTCGACGCCTTAAAAGGCACTTGTAATCGACATGAGATTTCTTCGGCTTTCTCCTTCACGATAATCCCGCTCAAAGGAATGTTTAAACTTCGCTGCTGTTTAAACCACACGAGCAGAGCTTGTTCTACGTCTTCGTATTTCCCGCTTTTAATCTTCTTGCAGCTTGCCGCAGTATTCCCGGCAGAAGCCAAGATCCCTTCTTTCTTTGCTATGATGCCGTTCTAAGTAGACGGTGGCATTCCGAGCTCCTTCGCAAGAGCAACACGTGAAAGAGTAGACGACTCTTCTTTTCTTATAATGTCCACTTTATCTTTAATAGAAAGTGCCTTTCTTTTGATGCCTTTCATCTGAGAACCACTCATTTACACAATGATTTAAAACTTTAATTCACTGACGATGCAATTCTCGTAATATCAATAATGTTATGCCACGTCTGGCAATGCTTGGCTAAAAAGTTAGATCACACAGAACAGCGATAAAAGCCTCGAACAAAGAATATAGGAGGCTACGAATGAAAGCATGATGCTGTATATTGTAGTCAGTCTTGAGCGGGTGTCGTCATAGCGCGACGTCATTCAGCCTTGGAATGCTCGCCTGGTCAGTGACCAAGATTAATTGGAAGAATATCCATTTCGCAAGGTCCGTATTGACGTGTACAATGACAATTTCAATGGGTTGAGTGGTCTCCGCACAATCAATACAAGTTTATTATTGGCATCTATTAATTTATTGCCATTAAGGACATGTTTCGGGCCTCATGGGCCCTTCTTCAGCCGCAAAAATTAATAACATATTCACATCCATCATAATACACAACACACTTGCACTTTAAGAAAAACATTAAAATAGACACTCAATTAATTATAAAATATCAACTTATCATGCTGCAAAATTACAAGTAACATTCAAATTTAATTCCAAAATGCCATCCCATCCACATTTAACAGGATTAAAAAAGATTAAAAAGCACAGCTAAAAGAGATAGGTCTGGTCTTGTTGGCCTTATCTATATTGTGATCTGGCAGGTGCCCCATTCAACAGGCCGTTGAAAAATTTTGGTTAAAATGTTTAAAAATATATATTGGAGGTGATTATAATGCGGCCAGAGGGCTATGCTGGCTCTCCATTTGTGTTATGAGTTCCTGTTTTAAAGCCAATCTTCGTGACCTTGGTCCGGGAAATTGTCTTGAACCAAAGTTGGGCCGTTGTTATTTTTCATTGCCGGATTGGGTGGAGACTTAACATTTTGAAGAAACCGTCATACGGAGCTTGTAATGGGGTGAACCAGCCAGAGTTCAAGCCTGCTTCTCAACTATAAAGAAATAATGAAGAGTTTTAGAAAAATGAATACGTCGAAAAACTAGGATTAAAACGAAAAATGTAGCAATAACTTACTAAGCTCGAATTGAAGGAATTACACGACTGTCAGCTTTCACCTGGAGGCTGTAACGGGACGAATAAAGGAAACGTTAAAGTCTCCTACAAACGTGAAACTATGAAAGGAAGACCCATGTGCCGGAATGCTTACCTTTACTTGAAAGTTCGAGGTGCACGTTGTGCGCCGTCTGACGGCATGTTACTGTGTGAGGCGAGACGGTCCGACCTTGTGCCAGGCCAGGAACTGGGAGGAGGGGAGGGGGAGGGAGGAGATGTGTGTGGGGGTAAGGAATGACTTGATACAGAACGGAGTTTATCTTGGGTTGAAGCCTAATTGGCGGGGTATGTGTGCCGGTGCGGGGGGGGAGTGTCTTAACTTGGGGAGAAGAGATAAACAAGCTGACGAACTAATCTAAGCCTCAACAATAATGTTTGTGTTTTGACTGCTATATTTGTTGTGGCAACGGGAAAAATTTATGAATATTTTCAAAAAGTATGTTAGTATCAAAATTGATCTCGTTTAAATTATGCATTGGATTGATGCGTTGTGCGTTATCTATTTCTATTTGCTCCAGTATATTCATGATAGGCCCTTTCCTGACGTAATGGATAATTTCTAGATCTTTCTTAATGTCTGTGAAGGCGTGGTTAGTTCTTTCATGTGATTCCCCATGGCCGAAAATTTTCTGTGCTTGATCGCATTTACATGTTCAAGGTATCTCGTAGTGAAGCTACGTCCGGTCTGTCCTAGATAATCTGAGTTGCGTTGCTGGCATTTGAGTTTGTATATGCCTGAGGAATTGTATTTATTTGATTCGTTTATTTTACTAGAGTTGTAGATTATTCTATGGTTATTGTTATTCGTCTTGAACGCGATTTTGGTGTTGAATTTCTTGAATGTGTTTGCTATGTCATAGGTGTGCTGATTAATATAAGTAAAAACGGCAAATTGAGTTTTTTCTTTTCTTATAGGGGTGAGTCGGGAGATAGGTTTATTTTTGATTTTGTTGATGATTTTTTCTATTTCTGCTCTGGAGTACCCGTTGGTTTCCGCTATTTGAAAAATGACATTAATTTCATGCTGATAATCCTGTTCGGACATGGGGGTGCTGATGGCCCTATTGACAAAGCTTATGAAAGCTGCCCTTTTATGGCTTTGTGGATGGTTGGAATTATTCTTTATAACTGTGCTGGTTTGCGTGGGTTTCCTGTAAATGCTATATTGGAATTTCTCGTTTTTAATGGACAAATTGAGATCAAGGTAATTAATAATGTTGTTGTTGTTGGTTTCGCCTGTGAATGTAAGGTTGGGATGTAGGTTATTCAGCTTACCGAGAAGCTGGTCTAAGTTGGTGACATTTCCGTCGATAATGACAAATATGTCATCCACATATCTTCCCCAGAATTCTATGCCTTTTATTTCGTTTAAGATTTCACTCGCTTCCAAATGATCGATATAAATGTTGGCAAGAATCCCGGAGGCTGGGGATCCCATTGCTAAACCTTGTTTCTGTTTGTAAATGTTATAATTATTGTTTAGAGTGAAGTTGAGGATTTCGATAAATTCTTCGATTTCTATTTCTGAAAGTTTGTCATTATCTTTTAAATTGCTTTTGATAATTTCTATTGTTTTTTGTATTGGAATATTAGTGTACATATCTTTTATGTCAATTGTATGACATGAATGTGTAGGTTTAATTTTCAGATTTTTGGTTGCTTCACAGAACTGTAATGAATTTTTGAAGGATTTGTTTGCTTTAAATGTGTAATTATTTTGGAGGAATTTCTGTATAAATTGGGCTGTTCTATATGTGGGGCTGCTCCTGTAGTTGACAATCGGTCTTATGGGGATGTTGTCTTTATGGATTTTGGGAAGAGATCTGAGAGTAGGTATTTTCGGGTTCATGTTAATAAGGTTATTGCTTTGCTTATCGTTCATGATGAACACGACATCTTTGAGTATTTGTTTAAGTTTTCTTTGGGTGAATGCGGTTGGGTCTTTGTTGGTTCTGGAAAAATTTTTACTGCTGAGAAATTGTTCCGTTTTTGTGATGTAATCCTCTTTGCTTAAGATAACAGTAGTGTTTCCTTTGTCCGCTTTTGTGATAATTAGGTTGTTGCGTTTAATCTTTTTATTGAGTTTCGATATCTCAGCAATACTGTTCCTGACATTATTGGATTTGTTGCGTTCTAATATTTTATTTAATCTTTTGTTCACTTCATGGCATGCACCGTTTTGTTCCTCGGCGGGTAGTTTTTTTGATTGCAACTTCTGATTCAGCGATGAGTACGGTGGTGTTTTTCCTATTATGACCTACATCCCAGTTAAATTGGGGACCTTTTTCCAGTATGTCAAGTTCCGCTTCGGAAAAGTTGGTTTGTGAAATATTTACAACTGGATCTTGGAATTTTTGTATGGGGGTTACAGTGTTAGGTAACTCTGCTTTGGGTTTCATGTTCTTGAGGCGAAAAAGTTTGTTGTTTAGGGTGTTTAACTTCCTGGTGACTACGCTCTTAACGATGTTATGCGTATGAACGAGGAACTCGTCCCATTCTTTTTTGTCTGAAAGGTTGGCAGCTTCCAGGTGGGTGCTGTACAGTTTGTTACTAATGTGTTTTTTTTTTAAATATAAGAATTTAAGTTCCCTTTGGAGTATTCTATTGTTAATAATATCTTTAGTTCTTTCCTCGAATTTGTTTCTAATGTTTTTCTTCTGCATGAACTTTATGTGCGTAGGAATTAGATTGTGGTTCCTGCATTCTTTGATAAAGTAAATGTCTTTGATGGTTGTGGATAGTTTTATATTAAGCTCTTTAAATTTGAATCTTAACCTCTTGGCATGGCTCGCCTTATCTTCAAGATTAATTGGAAGAATATCCATTTCGCAAGGTCCGTATTGACGTGTACAATGACAATTTCAATGGGTTGAGTGGTCTCCGCCCAATCAATACAAGTTTATTATTGGCATCTATTAATTTATTGCCATTAAGGACATGTTTCGGGCCTCATGGGCCCTTCTTCAGCCGCAAAAATTAATAACATATTCACATCCATCATAATACACAACACACTTGCACTTTAAGAAAAACATTAAAATAGACACTCAATTAATTATAAAATATCAACTTATCATGCTGCAAAATTACAAGTAACATTCAAATTTAATTCCAAAATGCCATCCCATCCACATATAACAGGATTAAAAAAGATTAAAAAGCACAGCTAAAAGAGATAGGTCTGGTCTTGTTGGCCTTATCTATATTGTGATCTGGCAGGTGCCCCATTCAACAGGCCGTTGAAAAATTTTGGTTAAAATGTTTAAAAATATATATTGGAGGTGATTATAATGCGGCCAGAGGGCTATGCTGGCTCTCCATTTGTGTTATGAGTTCCTGTTTTAAAGCCAATCTTCGTGACCTTGGTCCGGGAAATTGTCTTGAACCAAAGTTGGGCCGTTGTTATTTTTCATTGCCGGATTGGGTGGAGACTTAACATTTTGAAGAAACCGTCATACGGAGCTTGTAATGGGGTGAACCAGCCAGAGTTCAAGCCTGCTTCTCAACTATAAAGAAATAATGAAGAGTTTTAGAAAAATGAATACGTCGAAAAACTAGGATTAAAACGAAAAATGTAGCAATAACTTACTAAGCTCGAATTGAAGGAATTACACGACTGTCAGCTTTCACCTGGAGGCTGTAACGGGACGAATAAAGGAAACGTTAAAGTCGCCTACAAACGTGAAACTATGAAAGGAAGACTTATGTGCCGGAATGCTTACCTTTACTTGAAAGTTCGAGGTGCACGTTGTGCGCCGTCTGACGGCATGTTACTGTGTGAGGCGAGACGGTCCGACCTTGT
Organism: Meconema thalassinum; assembly: GCA_946902985.2. NCBI lineage: Eukaryota > Metazoa > Arthropoda > Insecta > Orthoptera > Tettigoniidae > Meconema > Meconema thalassinum. The sequence continues at coordinate 173,981,251 of OX336393.1, read as the reverse complement.
GCCAGGCCAGGAACTGGGAGGAGGGGAGGGGGAGGGAGGAGATGTGTGTGGGGGTAAGGAATGACTTGATACACAACGGAGTTTATCTTGGGTTGAAGCCTAATTGGCGGGGTATGTGTGCCGGTGCGGGGGGGGAGAGAGTGTCTTAACTTGGGGAGAAGAGATAAACAAGCTGACGAACTAATCTAAGCCTCAACAATAATGTTTGTGTTTTGACTGCTATATTTGTTGTGGCAACGGGAAAAATTTATGAATATTTTCAAAAAGTATGTTAGTATCAAAATTGATCTCGTTTATATTATGCATTGGATTGATGCGTTGTGCGTTATCTATTTCTATTTGCTCCAGTATATTCATGATAGGCCCTTTCCTGACGTAATGGATAATTTCTAGATCTTTCTTAATGTCTGTGAAGGCGTGGTTAGTGTCTTTCATATGATTCCCCATGGCCGAAAATTTTCTGTGCTTGATCGCATTTACATGTTCAAGGTATCTCGTAGTGAAGCTACGTCCGGTCTGTCCTAGATAATCTGAGTTGCGTTGCTGGCATTTGAGTTTGTATATGCCTGAGGAATTGTATTTATTTGATTCGTTTATTTTACTAGAGTTGTAGATTATTCTATGGTTATTGTTATTCGTCTTGAACGCGATTTTGGTGTTGAATTTCTTGAATGTGTTTGCTATGTCATAGGTGTGCTGATTAATATAAGTAAAAACGGCAAATTGAGTTTTTTCTTTTCTTATAGGGGTGAGTCGGGAGATAGGTTTATTTTTGATTTTGTTGATGATTTTTTCTATTTCTGCTCTGGAGTACCCGTTGGTTTCCGCTATTTGAAAAATGACATTAATTTCATGCTGATAATCCTGTTCGGACATGGGGGTGCTGATGGCCCTATTGACAAAGCTTATGAAAGCTGCCCTTTTATGGCTTTGTGGATGGTTGGAATTATTCTTTATAACTGTGCTGGTTTGCGTGGGTTTCCTGTAAATGCTATATTGGAATTTCTCGTTTTTAATGGACAAATTGAGATCAAGGTAATTAATAATGTTGTTGTTGTTGGTTTCGCCTGTGAATGTAAGGTTGGGATGTAGGTTATTCAGCTTACCGCGAAGCTGGTCTAAGTTGGTGACATTTCCGTCGATAATGACAATAGGCCTAGCAAGCCAGTAGTGGATATCATATTTGCTTTCAAACCAGGAACAGGCCTCGGAAAGGACGGATGCAAACGACGACGACCCGGATATGCTAATGGACTACGAGTTGGGACATTAAACATACAGACACTGACAGGAAAAGTGGAGGAGATTGTAGATGTGATGGAGAGAAGAAAACTGGATGTACTGGGCTTGGCAGAAACAAGATGGAAAGGAGAAGGTCGCAGAGAACTGAGGAAAGGGTACCGGTTGTACTGGAGTGGGAACAGTGAAGGAAGGAGCAGCGGAGTAGGAGTAGTTGTGAGAGATGGAATGAAGGAAGAGGTAAAGGGAATAAGTGACAGGATCATGAAGATCAGAGTAACTGTAAAGGGAAGAAGCCTGGAGATAGCCCAGGTATATGCCCCTCAAGTTGGATGTACAGCTCAAGAGAAGGAAGACTTTGAGGAGGAGCTACAACAGCAGTTGAATGGTCAGAGCATCATTGTCATGGGAGATTTGAATGCACATGTAGGAAGTGAAAGGCAAGGATATGAAAATGTATTGGGAGCAGAAGGATGGGGTAGCAGGAATGAAGAAGGGAGAAAGTTGCTGGATTTTTGCAAGAGAAACGGTTTAGTGGTAGGCAACTCCTGGTTCCGGAAGAAAGAAAGCCACAAGGTAACGTGGTACAGCAGTGATTTAACAAAGAAATCTTTGGTAGATTACATGCTGTACGACTGGGAAATGAAGAGAAGTATCAGAGATATAAAGGTAATACCATCAGAGGCCTTAGATAGCGACCACAGAATACTTGTAATGAACCTGGGAGTTGTTAAGGATAGCAAGAGGACAGAGTACCAGGAAAGGAGAATCAAAGTATGGAAACTCAAGGAAAAGGAAGTCAAGGAAGAATTCCAGAAGATAATAAGGGAAAGGATGCCAACAGACAATCCTAAAACAGGGGAAGAGGAATGGAAGCAATTCAAGAACACAATGGTGGAAGCTGCAATGGCAGTATGTGGAAGAACAAGCAACAGAAAGCGGTGTAAAGAGACACCATGGTGGAATGAGAGAGTAAAAGAAGCTGTGGGAAGGAAGAACAAGGCTTTCAGAGTGTGGTTCCAGGAAAGAACTGATCTGGCAAGGGAAGATTATAAGATAAAGAAGAAAGAAGCAAACAAGATTGTCGCAGAGGAGAGGAAGAAGTGGATGGTAAAGTGGACAGAGATGATGGAGGAAGACAGCAGAGGAAATAAGAAAGTTCTTTATGGGATGGTCAAAAGTAAGAGAAGAGGTCTGCGAGAGGATGTGGTAATGATGGACAAAAACGGAAATGAGGTACACAACAAAGAGACACTCAAGACAGTGTGGAAAGAGTACTTTGAGGATTTGCTGAATCCAAATGGTCATAGGGAGGAAGTCAATGTATTGGAAGATGGAGAAGACAACACAGGAATGGAAAAGGACCTGACTTGGAGAGAACTGGAAATGGCTATAGACAAGATGAAAGGAGGAAGGGCACCAGGTGTGGATGAAGTGGGTGTTGAAATGGTGAAGGCAGTAGGGGAGGTTGGGAAACAGTGGCTGTACCGTGTGATGAGGGTGATATGGAAGGAGAAAAAGACCCCAGAAGATTGGAAGAAAGGATTAATTGTCCCAATATTTAAGAAAGGAAGCAGAAAGGAGTGCAGAAATTACAGGGGAATCACACTCATACCTCACTGTGCCAAGATATATGAAAAGATATTAGAAAGTAGAATACGAGCCAAAGTGGAGAGAAAATTGAGAGAGGAACAGTATGGATTCAGACCTGGGAGATCAACAGTGGATCTCATATTTTCAGCGAGACAGCTCCAGGAACACCACTACGAATTTGGAGAGGATCTGTTGATGGCCTTCCTGGACATCGAAAAGGCCTATGATAGTGTGTGCAGGGAGAAGGTTTGGAAAGCAATGGAAAACATGGGAGTGGAAAAAGAGACTGTAGGCAGAGTGAAGGAGATGTATTGTGGAAGTGTGAGTTGTGTGAAAGTTGGAGGGGAAAGAACAGACTGGTTCAGACAAATGAGTGGCCTGAAACAGGGTAGTGCACTGTCACCCCTTCTCTTTATTGTGGTTATGGACGAGGTAATGACACGGATAGCAGGAAAGATAGGAGAAGATAAGATGAAAGCAATGGTGTTTGCAGATGATCTCATGGTCTGGGGAAACAAGGAGGAGGAAATTCAGGAGCAACTGAAGGCTTGGGAAGAAACAGTGGGAGAGTACGGATGGAAGTTCAACATCAGTAAATGTGAGGTCCTGTTAACGACCAGGAAAAAGGACAGACCAATGAGTGGGATAACACTTGGAGGTGGACAGCTGAAGAAGGTGGAAAGTCTCAAGTACTTGGGAAGTATAGTGGAGGAAAATGGGAGAAATGACAAAGAGATTACGGAACGTGGCAGACAGGCAGAAGCATTTCTGAGAAGCATTAGGAGCTTAGTGTGGAATAAAGATGTCCCACAAAAAAGCAAGGAAGTGTTATACAGAAGCTACTATATCCCAATACTGACCTATGCTTCAGAAACGTGGACAATGAAGAAAAGAGACATAAGCAGAATACAGGCAGGTGAAATGAAGTTCTTGCGAAGTAGGATCGGAGTAACAAGAAGAGACAGGGTGAGGAATGAAAAGGTCAGGGAAATGGTGAAAGAGGAGCCCTTGCAAGGTAGGATTGAGACATCAAGACTGAGGTGGTATGGACACTTAAAGAGAATGGATGAGAAGAAGATTCCCAAGAGGATACATGAGATGCAGATGCAGAAGAAACGACCAAGGGGAAGACCAAGAGATAGATGGCTGAAAGGAGTGGAGGAATGTGTCAAGAAGAGAGGGGAGGACTGGACCAGAGTGACAGCGGAGAGGTGGTGGGAAGAAAGAACTAAGTGGCGAGGCTTATGTTCCAAACAGACCCAGCCTGGGGCTGGAAACTGTACAAGATGATGATGATGATGTCATCCACATATCTTCCCCAGAATTCTATGCCTTTTATTTCGTTTAAGATTTCACTCGCTTCCAAATGGTCGATATAAATGTTGGCAAGAATCCCGGAGGCTGGGGATCCCATTGCTAAACCTTGTTTCTGTTTGTAAATGTTATAATTATTGTTTAGAGTGAAGTTGAGGATTTCGATAAATTCTTCGATTTCTATTTCTGAAAGTTTGTCATTATCTTTTAAATTGCTTTTGATAATTTCTATTGTTTTTTGTATTGGAATATTAGTGTACATATCTTTTATGTCAATTGTATGACATGAATGTGTAGGTTTAATTTTCAGATTTTTGGTTGCTTCACAGAACTGTAATGAATTTTTGAAGGATTTGTTTGCTTTAAATGTGTAATTATTTTGGAGGAATTTCTGTATAAATTGGGCTGTTCTATATGTGGGGCTGCTCCTGTAGTTGACAATCGGTCTTATGGGGATGTTGTCTTTATGGATTTTGGGAAGAGATCTGAGAGTAGGTATTTTCGGGTTCATGTTAATAAGGTTATTGCTTTGCTTATCGTTCATGATGAACACGACATCTTTGAGTATTTGTTTAAGTTTTCTTTGGGTGAATGCGGTTGGGTCTTTGTTGGTTCTGGAAAAATTTTTACTGCTGAGAAATTGTTCCGTTTTTGTGATGTAATCCTCTTTGCTTAAGATAACAGTAGTGTTTCCTTTGTCCGCTTTTGTGATAATTAGGTTGTTGCGTTTAATCTTTTTATTGAGTTTCGATATTTCAGCAATACTGTTCCTGACATTATTGGATTTGTTGCGTTCTAATATTTTATTTAATCTTTTGTTCACTTCATGGCGTGCACCGTTTTGTTCCTCGGCGGGTAGTTTTTTGATTGCAACTTCTGATTCAGCGATGAGTACGGTGGTGTTTTTCCTATTATGACCTACATCCCAGTTAAATTGGGGACCTTTTTCCAGTATGTCAAGTTCCGCTTCGGAAAAGTTGGTTTGTGAAATATTTACAACTGGATCTTGGAATTTTTGTATGGGGGTTACAGTGTTAGGTAACTCTGCTTTGGGTTTCATGTTCTTGAGGCGAAAAAGTTTGTTGTTTAGGGTGTTTAACTTCCTGGTGACTACGCTCTTAACGATGTTATGCGTATGAACGAGGAACTCGTCCCATTCTTTTTTGTCTGAAAGGTTGGCAGCTTCCAGGTGGGTGCTGTACAGTTTGTTACTAATGTGTTTTTTCTTTAAATATAAGAATTTAAGTTCCCTTTGGAGTATTCTATTGTTAATAATATCTTGAGTTCTTTCCTCGAATTTGTTTCTAATGTTTTTCTTCTGCATGAACTTTATGTGCGTAGGAATTAGATTGTGGTTCCTGCATTCTTTGATAAAGTAAATGTCTTTGATGGTTGTGGATAGTTTTATATTAAGCTCTTTAAATTTGAATCTTAACCTCTTGGCATGGCTCGCCTTATCTTCAAGATTAATTGGAAGAATATCCATTTCGCAAGGTCCGTATTGACGTGTACAATGACAATTTCAATGGGTTGAGTGGTCTCCGCCCAATCAATACAAGTTTATTATTGGCATCTATTAATTTATTGCCATTAAGGACATGTTTCGGGCCTCATGGGCCCTTCTTCAGCCGCAAAAATTAATAACATATTCACATCCATCATAATACACAACACACTTGCACTTTAAGAAAAACATTAAAATAGACACTCAATTAATTATAAAATATCAACTTATCATGCTGCAAAATTACAAGTAACATTCAAATTTAATTCCAAAATGCCATCCCATCCACATATAACAGGATTAAAAAAGATTAAAAAGCACAGCTAAAAGAGATAGGTCTGGTCTTGTTGGCCTTATCTATATTGTGATCTGGCAGGTGCCCCATTCAACAGGCCGTTGAAAAATTTTGGTTAAAATGTTTAAAAATATATATTGGAGGTGATTATAATGCGGCCAGAGGGCTATGCTGGCTCTCCATTTGTGTTATGAGTTCCTGTTTTAAAGCCAATCTTCGTGACCTTGGTCCGGGAAATTGTCTTGAACCAAAGTTGGGCCGTTGTTATTTTTCATTGCCGGATTGGGTGGAGACTTAACATTTTGAAGAAACCGTCATACGGAGCTTGTAATGGGGTGAACCAGCCAGAGTTCAAGCCTGCTTCTCAACTATAAAGAAATAATGAAGAGTTTTAGAAAAATGAATACGTCGAAAAACTAGGATTAAAACGAAAAATGTAGCAATAACTTACTAAGCTCGAATTGAAGGAATTACACGACTGTCAGCTTTCACCTGGAGGCTGTAACGGGACGAATAAAGGAAACGTTAAAGTCGCCTACAAACGTGAAACTATGAAAGGAAGACTCATGTGCCGGAATGCTTACCTTTACTTGAAAGTTCGAGGTGCACGTTGTGCGCCGTCTGACGGCATGTTACTGTGTAACTGTGTAACCCGGTCGCTTGCCTTTTGGTCAATTACCTCCTCCCTTTTTACATCATTTTTATTGGAAGTGGCACAGGTATTTATTTTATTTGTTTCCGTTATTTATTATTGTAAGTTATTTATTGTTTATAATCATCCTTCCCGTTTGAAAGTGACTGTATTTGACCCCTAGGGTACTCTTTTCTTTGAGTGTGTTATTCTGGCCGGTTTTCTTTGTGTGTTCGGTTTCAATTCATTAAATTTCCATTTCTTTACCCATGTGTCTTATTTAGTAGTGTTTGGCGATCGGGCTGCTCGCTCTCTCTCTCTCTCTCTCTCTCTCTTCAAACCTAGGCCTAACTTATTCTAGCTGTCTAGCACCAGGAGGGTATTCCTACCACTCGTCGTGGGACCACCTTCACGGAGTCTGGAGTCGCTCGGCACATCTGGCCTGCAAGTACGGGCCCAGCACAGGTCAGAAATTAACATCCATGTCCACTGCGTACTCCTTTCTTTTCTAGTTGGTTCCAGTGATGCAGCTAGGAGGCACGCCAAGAATATGTTTATTTTAATAGGGCGGTGCAGATGGTATCAGTTGCGAGGTTAAGTCTCCTGGTCGCTTAGCCATATCAATTGAATTTTAATATTGCGCTGCATATTTTTCAATGTTGTTTTTATTCTGTTTCATGTTCCCTATTGCATACTATGCACACAAATATTGAGAGTCAATGTGAACTTCCAAGGAGTATGGACCATAAAAATAACAAACTGTAAGGAGAGTGCAATGAGTTGGACCCTATCAACGAACCCCAGCATTGGTAATGTACTAAACAACCCTACTTCTTGTTTCGTACTCATTTCAGGCGCAGGACGGAGGCAAGACATTTGTAGTTATTGTTTTGAATTGTAGCTAGCAGTACTTCTGTAGTTTAGCCATGTATTCTCTCCCAGGTTGTAACGTGAAGAAGGAGCTCTTCCAGTCTGACGATGATCTGCTATCGTTTGAAAGTGTCTGTGGGAAAGACACTAATCCATTGACTGAGGTGAAAGGCCATCGCAAGGGAGGCGTAGCCAATATAGTGTCCAAGTGGGGAATTTCATTTTCTGGTGAACTGGGAGTTTCGTCTGTATTTGAGTTCTTAGACAGGGTCAGTGAACTCTGCCATTGTTATGACCTCGAACCAGACGACATTGTTGTCTGCCTACCGTTATTGTTGAGTGGCTTAGCTTTAAAATGGTATCGACTTACCAACAGTTCTTTCATCTCGTGGGTTGATTTCTGTAAGTCAATAAAGGAGCGGTTTACGACTTATGATTTTGAACATGACTTGAAGGCTGAAATTCATCGCCGTACCCAGGGTTTGGAAGAGCCTGTAGACGATTTTGTTACTGGGCTAATGACTTTAATAAGTAGGTTGTCGCAGCCCCTTCCCCTTATTGAAACTGTTGATATTGTGTATAGAAATCTAGCACCTGAGTACAAGTCTTTCATACGCCGGTCCAGTGTGTATAGTGTGGCTGACATTGTTGATCAAGGACGTGAATGCGAGTTCAATCGGCGCCTGCGCAAGTCATATGTACCCCCACCCCTGCCCTCTGACAGTTTGTTTCCAGAGACTGCATGCGCGCAATCCCAGATTCAGAGGACTGCGCACCCATCTTCAATATCTCGTCAGGAGGACCGGGCAGTTAACCGTCCCCACTCGCATATTGTCGGGAGTATTCCCAATGCTACTTCTTCTGCGAATCCCGCTCCTCAGGATCAACAGTTACCTCGAAACCCGAACATGTATAACCGTATAAAATGTTGGAATTGTGATCGTTTGGGGCATCATTTTAATTCCTGCCGTGCGCCCTCTCGTGTGTTTTGTCACACATGTGGTCTTCGTGACGTGACGCACATAGCCTGTCCTAGATGTGCTTCGCGTCAGGGAAACGAGCATGGGTCCCCGGTTTAGACCCGCCGGAGTGGCCATGCAATGAAGTTCGCCGGGAAATGAACATTTCCACGACTGGAAACTTCTGTCCTTGGGTCCCTGTAAGTGTTAAGAAATTGTCGATACCCGCTTTACTGGATTCTGGTGCTTCACGTTCATTTATTCAGCGCTCCATCGCGGAACAGCTTCCTGTTACTCAGATTTGTCCACAAGATGGGGGTTTAAAATTTTATTCTGCGGTGAAGTCATCTATTTCCGTTTCTAGCGTTGTAACATGTCATATTAAGATATGTGGTTATTCTTGGGATTGGAACTTCCATGTGGTGGATGACTTATCTACGCCTATGATCTTAGGTTCTGATTTTATGCACAAAGCAGGGTTGAGGCTTGATTTTTCGGATCATTCCTTCAGTTTTTTGTTTAAATCCAAGGAGCGGTTTCATTTTAATACTTGTGAAGCGAGTGTTCCTTGTAATTTTTCTGGTATCGCTGCTGTTCAAATCCCTCCTACTTTATTCACGAGTCAACGTGACGCTTTATCTGATTTGGTGAATGAATTTCCAGATGTTCTCACGTCGGAACTGGGTTCCGCTATCGGCTACGAGTGTCATATTGATTTAACTGATGAGGTTCCAGTTAGGTCGGCGCCATTTTCGTGCTCTCCACCCAAACTCATTGCCATGAGAGAATATATTGATGATCTTAAGGCACGCGGTGTTGTGAGTCCTTCTAAGTCTTCTTATGGTAGTCCAGCATTCCTGGTGCCTAAGAAAGAGGGTACTTTTCGTTTAGTAGTTGATTATCGTCGACTCAATTCTAAGGTGGTGTTCGACAACTTTCCCCTTCCAACTCTGGAGAGCGCTTTTCAGCATTTTCACGGGGCGAAGTACTATTCCGTCCTAGATTTGAATAGTGCATATTATCAAATTCCTCTCGATCCCGAGAGCCGTAAGGTAACTGCGTTCTCCACTCCGTTCGGCCTTTTTGAGTTCAATAAGTTACCCATGGGCATTTCTATCGGCGGACAAGTTTTGAGTAGGGTTTTGGACGAGTTATTTGGAGATTTAAAGTATTCATCTGTGTTTAACTATCTAGATGACCTCGTGATTTACAGTCAGTCTTTTGAGGATCACCTGATCCATTTACGTGAAGTCCTATGTCGTCTTCGCAGAGCCGGACTCACTGTTAACCCGGACAAAATCTCTTTGGCTTCGAAGCAAATCAAATTTTTAGGTCACATTCTTTCGGATGGGGGCATAGAAGTGAACCCTGAGCGTGTGCAATGTATCCAAGAGTTCCCTACTCCCACGAATGTGAAAGCAGTCCGACGTTTTTTGGGAATGGCAGGCTTTTACAATCGGTTCATTAAGGGCTTTTCGGACATTTCAGCGCCCCTGAATTATTTGAAGAAGAAGAATGTACGATTCGTGTGGGGCCCCGACCAGTGTCTCGCCTTTGAGAAATTGAAAGAATGTCTTTCTTCTGCTCCCGTCCTTCGAACTCCGGATTTTGGGAAAGATTTTATGTTACATTGTGATGCGAGTGATGTCGCAGTTTCTTGTGTGCTTAGTCAGCAGGTGCATGGTAATTTGGCACCCATCGCTTTTGCCAGTCGGATGCTTAATGATTGCGAACGCCGGTATTCCACTTTCGAGAAAGAAAGTCTGGCTGTCGTATTCGGCTGTGAACGTTTCAGATCTTTTCTAGAACATCGGCATTTCATAGTGTATACCGACAATGAAGCTCTGTCCTGGATGCGCTCGCATGTCAACAAATTGGGACGTATAAATCGTTGGATTCTTCGTCTATCCTCTTTCAGCTTTGACATCATTCACGTCAGAGGCAGTGAAAATGTTGTAGCGGATTGTTTGTCACGCATGTTTGAGGAACCTCCTCCCATTGTTGAGATCCCCGAGCCAGTGAATCTTCTCCAACACATTCCATGGTCTTTTACTGACATCCGTACGTACCAAGCAGACGACCCATTTTGTGTCACATTGCATGAAAAAATTCTCGGGAAAGATCCTGGTGTATCTGAGTTTTCATTGCGCAATGATGTTATAGTGCATACCGCTCCTCGATCTTCGAAATGTAGGATTTTCGTGCCAGAGAATATACGAAGTATGCTCTTGGCGTATTTCCATGAATCCTGTTTTGGATTACATTTAGGTATGACGAAGACTTTCCATAAAATCTCTCAGGAATTCTTCTGGCCTCATTTGAAAGCGGATGCTTTTGCTTTCGTCCGAAAATGTGTTACGTGTCAACGTTCTAAGCCTGCAAAGAATTCCCGCATTGGACTTCACCACGCTGACACGATGTCATATCCTAATGAGCGCCTCTTTATAGATTATTTTGGTCCCCTAGTTAGGTCATCTTCTGGTCATAAAGCTATACTTACTGTCGTTGATGGATTTTCAAAATTTGTATGGTTATTTCCTGTCAGGGAAATCACGACACGTACCACTGTTAGGCTTTTGACCAATCATATTTTTGGTGTTTTTGGTCCTCCAAAGTTTTTAGTGTCCGATAACGCGAGCGTTTTCCGGTCCAAGTCTTTTAGATCAATGTGTTTTTCTTGGGGAATTGATCATGTCTTTTTGGCACCCTACCACCCTCAGCCAAATCACGTTGAAAGGTTTCATCGTAACTTGAAGGCTTGCTTGAGTGCGTTCCACAACGCAGATCAGTCACGTTGGGACGCAAATCTTCAGTTTTTCTCCTTAGGATTTAACACTGCTCTTCATGAATCGACGAATTCTACCCCTTCGGAATTGTTTTTAGGAAGGCGTATTGTTGATCCACTTCAGCTTCAGTGGAAAATAGATTATCTGGCTGCGCCATCCCGCCGTACCTCAGTCAAAGAAAAATGGGAAGTTGCTGTACGGCATCTGAAAAGGGCACGAGATCGCGTGGCGTCTCGCTATAACAAGGGTAGGCAACCTGTTTGTTTTCAGGTGAATGACGACGTGCTAGTGCGCCTGCACCCACAGAGTTCGGCCAAGAATAAGGAGTCAGCTAAGCTAATGCTTCGCTGGAGCACGCCCAAAACTATCACTAGATTTTTAACACCTGTCACTGTTGAATTGATCTCCAAGGAGAATCCCACCGACGTATCCAGAGCTCACATATCTCAATTGAAACCATTTATTGTGTAACCTTCTTATTTGCTGTGATTAATGTTGTCCTTTTTCTGCGTAGGTTAGCCAATCATAATTTGCTTATGTTATCCAAGGAAGCTAGTATTCATATGGCGTCTCCTTGACCTGCCTATTATTGAACCAATTTTGACCGAGGCAGAGTCAAGTACAAATTTACGAGCTCAAGAAAGAAAATAATACAAGAAGAAATAGGCCTACATACTCTGTGTAACTTAATATTTATTGTAAAAATATGTATTTTTGCGAACTCGGCCAGTAGAGAATTTATATTCTATAAATAATGGACACATTATATCGCTTCTTTGTTATTTTAATACGTCACTTTCATGATGGGTATAAGGAGAATGGCAGACTTCGGCGTCAAAGGGCGAAAGTCTTTTGTTTATGATTTTCGTCCGTGTCTCTATCTACTTTTCTTGTCATTGTAACGCTCAGGCGAACCGTAATACCATTATGACAAGCCCAGGGATCGTCAAAGGAACGCGCGCCTTTGGGGACCCCGAAGGAGTTCTGTCCTGATATTGCGATCGCCGAAGCGATCTGATTATTTTTATATATTACTTCATTTTATAACTGTATTCTTTCTGATATGGCTCAATTGCTTAAGTGATTGTTATATCGATCACCCTCCCCCCTCATATTATGTGTGCTGTTATAGTTGTTGACAAACCACCTGTGTGATAAGGATGTTGTGTATTTTGAAACACTTGGGACATATTTGATTTCAAAGCGGTGGTGCTTAGTGATGTAAAAAGAAAAATCTTTTATTATTATAAATAATTTTTCTTTTGGGGGGTGGTGTGGATCCAACCACGCTCTGCTACCATCTGCACCGCCCTATTAAAATAAACATATTCTTGGCGTGCCTCCTAGCTGCATCACTGGAACCAACTAGAAAAGAAAGGAGTACGCAGTGGAAATGGATGTTAGTTTCTGACCTGTGCTGGGCCCGTACTTGCAGGCCAGATGTGCCGAGCGACTCCAGACTCCGTGAAGGTGGTCCCACGACGAGTGGTAGGAATACCCTCCTGGTGCTAGAAAGCTAGAATAAGTTAGGGCTAGGTTTGAAGAGAGAGAGAGAGAGAGAGCAGCCCGATCGTCAAACGCTACTAAATAAGACACATGGATAAAGAAATGGAAATTTAATTATAGTGAAATCGAACACACACAAAAAACCGGCCAGAATAACACACTCAAAGAAAAGAGTACCCTAGGGGTCAAATACAGTCACTTTCAAACGGGGAAGATAAATATAAATAACAATAAATAACTTACGATAGTAAATAACGTTAACAAATTAAATTCATACCTGTGCTCACTTCCGTGCAAAAGATGTAAAAAGGGAGGAAGTAAAAGATCAAGAGGCAATCTAGCCGGTCGCTGGTCAACAACAATCACTTCTCTGCCTAGAGATGGATGGTTGTCATGACGACCACAAAATAACAAGCATAGCAAAGATAAAACAAGCGGCTGTGTGCGTGTCGCAGAGGCTGTGTCGAGCAATGGGGATGCGATCGAGCTGGCAGTCCCCAGAGAAAAGAAAAGCAAAACCAAAGATACTATAAGAAGAAACAAATGACGTCAGGTGTCCGTGAAATATATCATGATACATGCACGCAATCAAACACACAAAATGCCAGCCGTCGATGCAGTAATAAAACTCAAAGCAACTCGTGCTTGTAGGTAGTCTAGCAAAACATGCTAAACCTATATGGTCCCCAACTTACGTTCCGAGTTCGAGCTGAATACGGTAAGGCCTACTTAAAGTTACCGCCGTGATTCAGTTGCCCGAAGCAGGGAATGAAGGGAAAACATAAGGGCTAAAATATATGGTGTCATGCCTCGTGTTGGGAGAATGGTCGAAACGCCAACGTCCACAAACCACGGGAGACCCATTCGAAGATATGCCCAAATCAAAACACTTCAATGCACCTGGCAGCAAGAAAAACATACACTCACAAAATCACTCGCAGATATATTTCACGGCACAAATAAAAGATTAAACCTTAGACCTAAACTAAACAAAACAGGAGACCGCCATTTCGATTGGTTCCACAGCAAATCCAAGCACACGACGAAGACCAAAAAGAACAGTTAAATATAGGAAATGAGCATAGTGGACACAAGGTTAGATGTGTTACTTACATGAGTAAATGGAAGGCTTCGGCATAATAACAATGTTAAATAAAAAGGAAAAACATTACATTTTAAATAATAAGGCGGAGAGCCTCAAGGCACGTCCGGACAGAAAGTATCTCACATGGCGTCTGAGTCTACCGAGACGGCCGCCAAAGAAAATAAAGAAAAGAGAGATGTTAAACATGGCTCACATATTAAGTTAAATAGCTATTTCTTTTCCATATTAAGTTAAATAGCTATTTCTTTTTTGAGTGCTACGCTATCTTATTTCTTTCTTCGGATATTTGTCTTGGCTGATGAAGGGGATAAAAGCAATTAATCCCCGAAACATGTACCAGGAGCAAGTGTAATTATAATTTATTTTCGTTTATGTATTGATTAAGGTGGATATACAATTTGTTGTTAAAACTATTTAGTACGTCAATACGGAACCATCATGGAAACTAGTTTAAATAATAGAATCATTGGATGAAGACAGTCATGCTACCCACCAACCATCAGGTTGAGGAGAACGAGAGAGAGAGATAAATTACCGGTATATATAAACTTTTGAACTGACGGTGGTTTTGGGGTCCGGGGGATGTGAAACGCGAAGATAATTTTGTCGAAATTTTCCGGAACAGTTTTCAGTCTGCTGTACAACTTGGGGAGATCAGCCCTGAGGAGAATCAAGAAGAAGAACATTTTAAGGATATAGGCCAATAAAAGGTAGTGGAGAAGGAAAGGTGAGAGGACAAATGCACCCACATGAACAAGGTATTCAGTTCACCAAGACATCAAGGAAGACGAAAAAGGTTTCTTTTTTTACATATGTGGAAGAAGTATGGTAATATTATACTTTGACCAGTATTCAGTGTCAGAAGTAAGGTAGTGTGTTGTGATGTATGAGTGAATAAAAAAACAATTGAATGCCACCGGAACTTAAGCAGGGGTAAGTAATCTGTAACATTTTGTCTAATTTTGTTCAATCCTGAAATATTTCTTGGTCCCAGTGGATTAAGCAGTAGGAAAGGCAACCATCTTCAAAAGTTGACATTCAAGCTATCAATCCACTCAATAGCTCTTGTACACCAATACGAATGATAAATTTGTTTTGACTTCTAAGTATCATCAGAAGAGCAGACAGCAAGGACGAGTTCTCATGCTTAAAATTATACAAAAAGATTTCGCCTCAAAGTTGATAGTGTAGGAAGGACAAAACACAAATCAAGGACAGGAAGACACAGTAGCACAAGACATACTAGGAATATACAGGGCACACAATGAAGGAGAAAAACAATTTAGGTAAGTGTAAACAAATCAATGCTTGCCACTGAGTGCTGTCAGATTGAGCCAGTATCATCCAGGGTTCACAAAGTGTGGGACACCTGTGTATGAAAAAAACTGCTGCATCATCCAGACACTTACCTCAGATCCTGCCTGCCACTCAGCCATAGGTTGAAATGGAATGTGCCTCGAAGGCTGCAATACATTAGTGGCGCCTCGAGAGCAGCTCCGTTGTACCTTAGAATCCACAGATAAACAGTTTTCCTTATCCTCTGGATCCATATCATCCAACTCTTTCGTTGTTCTACCAGGAGATGGGACATATGGAAGGGCAGGCATTTTGAAATCTCCTTGCTTACAGGGAGGTGTTTCTTTAGAATCACACTGATCAGGTAATGTCTCATTCCTTACACCACTGTTTGGTACACCCGACTTTTTAGGTTCACTAGATTCTTTATACGAAAGACCTTGACGAGCACTACGCATAGGTGCTGCTCGCACCCGATTTTCACTTGCTTCATCCCTTAATTTTGGTATACAGTCTTCGGCAATATTAGCTCTTAAATATCTTTCTTGAACTGAAGAGTCATCCATGTGAACGGTGAAAACTGCTTTATTTTGTGGAGGTGGCAACTGCACTGAAATATGCAAAAGAACAACGATTGGAAATACTCTTCAGCTCTACTCTGTTCTTATAGTAATTGCTACACATAACAAGTGATTATCTTAAAACATGGCTACCACAGAGAACATAAAATACACACAAAACCAAATGGGAAATAACTCACTGCAAGTAATTCTGGTATTCAGAAAAATGTAAGGCAAGTCTGCAACTTATCACCCATACTTTTCAATCCTTACATTGAACAAGCAATGAAGGAAATTGGAGAAAAATTTTAAGTGGGAGTGAAGATTCAAGCAGAAATAATTTCAACTCAGATTTGCTGATGACATCGTCATCTCGGCCGACACGCCTGAGGATTTGAATGAATTTTTGAAGGGTATGGACTCCGTCTCGAGGAAAGAACTCATGATGAAAATTAATAAATGTAAAACATGAAAATTAATAAATTTAAAACAAAGATAATGGAATGCAGCCAAAATAAATCAGAAACCTCTATGGACATCAAATTGGCAGGTGAAAAGCTGAAGCAAGTAGGAGACTTCTGTTACTTAGGAAGCAAAATAAACAGTGATGGACGAAGCTAAGAGGATATAAAAAGTAGGTCGGCTCAGGCAAGGAAAGCATTTCTACAAAAAAGGAATCTGTTGATATCAAATATAGATTTGGGTATTAGGAAGTCATTTTTCAAAGCCTCCTTATGGAGCATGGCACTATGGAAGTGAAGCTTGGACCATTGGTGCAGCAGAAAAGAGGAGACTTGAAGTGTTTGAAATGTGGTGTTACAGCAGAATGATGAAGATCAGATGGGTAGATAGGGTTACAAACCAAGAGGTATTAAGACGAGTGGGAGAGGAGAGATGTTTCTGGCGACTGCTAATGAAGAGAATAGATAGGTTGGTAGGACACATACTAAGACCCCAGGAATAGCAAGCTTAGTTAAGGAAGGGTCGAGGACAAGAACTGTAGGGGTAACCAAGGTTAGAATATGTTTAACAGATTGCCTCGGATGTAGGGTGTGGTAGCTATGTAGAAATGAAACGATTAGCTCAGCACAGGGAGGCATGGAGGGCTGCATCAAACCAGTCCAAAGACTGAAGACTCAAACAAACAACATCAAGTACAGGGAGTCCTCTTTAAGACTTCGCTTTACAGGCCGCGACCCGTTGGAACCCTCATTTGTGGTCCGTGGGATTCCCGATGTGAGACCATATGGCGAGTGTCGATAGCAGGCGTTGATGGGTGAGACTGAAGCGGTTACTCAAAGCTCAATGTCCTACAGCAGTTCAGTAATAACCCAACTACTGGACTTGAAAGGTGTATAGTTGTGTTGTAAGGTTTATTATTGTAATGGTCAAGTATACTATAGCCCAGAGAATATTCCTGGTCGAGTGTTATTTGCACAAGAAGAAGAAACCAGTTAAACGGTACCTTCGAAAATTCAGGAGAGAGTTTCCGGGTTTTACCGTACCATCAAAGCATTACATACAACTACTCGTCCTCTAGTGTTGTAATAGTGGTTCTGCACATAAGAAAAAAAAAACACCGAAGGAGGACAGTTCTCACAATGGAGAAATTAGAGGATATGCAGGCAAAACTGCAAGTCAGTCCACTAAGTTGCTTCGAATATTAGCTCAGGAAACTGGTATTTCGCGTAATTAAGCTCGTAACGCAACACAATTATTAGATTTACGATCTTACCGGTATCAATAAGTCCATAACATACAGCCTGCATATTTCGTTGCAAGAATAAGATTTTGCAATTGGCTAATCAATGGTGTCCAAGACGGTATCATGGATTCGAACTTTCCTTTTATGAGCGACTAGGCGTGGCTCCATCTGAGCGGATATGTCAATTCACAATATAGTAGGATCTGGGATACAGAGAACCCACACATTTTACATCCGAGACCTCTGCACGATGTGAAGGTGGGTGTATGGTGCGCTGTTAGTGCCCGATGAATTATTGATCCGGTATTTTTTGAAGAAACCGTTACCTCCGACCAATATATTCACAATATTCTCGAACCATTTTTTGCTGAAATAACTGAAGAAGAGAAGAGATACTGTTAGTTCCAGCAGGATAGCGTGACAACCCATACAGCGCGTAGGTTTATGCTTTGGTTGAAGTGTTCCCAAGTATAAGTCAAGGCTTATGGCCCCCTCGTTCACCTGATTTAAGCGCATGTGACTATTATCTATGGGGAAATCTTAAAGGTATATTTTACCGGAATAATCCATGAACTGCAGAAAATTTGAGGGACGAAATTAGTAACAGTGCGTTCCATCAGTTGATATAACAGCTTAGGCTTTCACGGCCGGCGTTCAGTTAAATACAAGTTTTTCGGGCTTGTAGGCCGTGGTCCAGACAGGATATCTCCCGACGTTTCACCGGAAACTGCGTCCGGCATTATGAAGGGTTCCGCTCCTTTCCTTGGTTAGCAGTGGAAACGTCGGGAGATATTCTGTCTGGACCACGGCCTACAAGCCCGAAAAACTTTTATTTAACTACGTTCCATCAGTATTCATGAACTGCAAAGAGTATTTCGAAATCTCATTAAAAGATGCAAAGCTTGTATTGCGGCTCAAGGAGATGATGACTTCCAACGTCTTCTGTAAATACTGGCGAGTTCAGTTTCATTTACCAGTTTATGTGTTTGATTTATTTGTTCTGAGAGCGTATATAGCTCGTGATTTTAGTTTCATTTACTGGTTTATTTGTTGGTTTTATTATTTGTTCTGAGTACATACAGTAAATAGCTTATGAGTTTATTTCATTTAGATTTTATAGGCGTAATCATGCTGCTTATTTGAACCAATAACGTCCGCTCACCTTCACCGTCTTCGCTTGAATGAGCTCCTAATCCTCAGTACTGAACCACTTTTCAGAATTTATTGTAATTATTATTATTATCATCATGATTATTATTATTATTATTGTCATGTGTTGTGACATCTCTATATTACGCCTCGAGAGTTTAAAAGTGCGCAGTTTGTCTGTATGTATCTCTCTGTCTAACGTTGTGCAACCCCTGGCTACATACTGCCTTGTTCTCTCGTATTGGCTAGTGTTGTTGCTACCTTGCATTTTGTTGTGCAATTCGTTCTGCCATTGGCTCTGACAATATTTGACGCGAGTTTGGGGCCACTCCCAAACTACGCATTTGATTTTTCTGAGAGGCTTCTCTCCCCTCTGGGGGGACAGAAGCTAAGTCAGTCTTAGACGCGCCGAGATGTAAGGCGAACGTGTGTATTCGGGCAGAGGCCCACCCTCATGGCGCAGCGGAATGTGAGTACGGCTCAATGTATTTCTATCTAACGCAATGTAATTGTTTTTGTTAAACGTTCCTTCTTTTGCTTAATTCTCTTTCCTTTTCAAGATGTTATTGTTAGTATTTTAATCCTTGAACCAGATCTCCGGGACCTTGCGTAATGTCATACGGCGGAGTTCTTTTTGTTGCTTTTGTTATGTGCCCTTCTCACAGTTTTATTATTTTGGTTAATACCTGTAAGATTCGAAAGTATTGCGTTTCTGCGTCTTGGCTTATATATATTTCCTGTCGGGCCTTAGTGCTCGTCTTTTGCGTCGGTGTCTCTTTGTACCACAAATGTTTCATTTGATTGGTAGCAATTGGACCTTTGTTTGTGGACAGTATGTGTGAGGTAACGGGACTGATGTCCAACGTCCCACTAATACGTGTCCCTTTTGTTTATAGAATATATGTGACGGTGGTTAACTGGGATTTTCTCCAGCTCCGATGTCATATTATTCTTTTTTTTATATGTCGCGTTGGTGCGGCATTATGTTGGAATATAAGCCTATTTTATTATAGCGTGCTTTCGATTTTTACCGGTCTCTTTCGTCCCAAGTCAATTGTAATGTAATGTATCTCCATATATCTCATTTTCCTTTTGTTTTGTTTTTCTCTTTCGATTTTCGCCGTATTACATAACTTAATTATAATTCCCCTTGTCTTCTCCTTCCTCCTATCTCCGTGAGATCTCTCTCCCCTTTGTTTTACTCCCCTCACTCCTCCCCCTTCCCTCCGGTATGTTTACATAACATCATGAAAAGCTTCGCGTCTTAGCAGTTCGAAGTTTGACTTTTTGCAAGTTTGTCGTTTCTCTCTAACTTTTGTAAGTTTCGTTTTATTTTCTTTCAAGTTTGTATCTTTTCGTTAGATTCATGTTGTTGAGCGGTACTCAGGTTCTGTCGTGCTTTTCAGTTTTTTTTAAGTTTTTGAATTCTTTATTCTTGGTATTGGGTTTCTTTTGTATTATTGATCTTGTCTTAGCTTGCCTTTTTTCTTTGTTTTAAATAATTTGTTTATTTCGTGTACACGCTCTTTCTTTTATCCTCAATACATTTTTATATTTTAAGTAATATAGCTCCCTTGTCTTTTCATTTCTTATATTTAAGTTCCCCTTCCTTATCCTTATCCTTACCTCGATTTCGTCAATCTTGTCTTTGTGACGTAACAAAGGCACGATTAACACGCCTCTGGGATTTGTTTAATTAATTTTATGGGAATCTCATTTTTGCACTTTTGATTGTTGCATTAAGCAATTATTTGTTTGCATTTGGTTTTTTGGAAATCATCTTTTGCTCGCTCCGAAAACCTTGGGCCCAGCACCGGGTCGAGCAAGACGTCTTTTCCCCTGTCCATTTTGCGACCTTGTTGATTTTATTCTTCCACTGCTACTCTGACGCGCATTATTATTATTATTACTAGATCTTTATCGGCGCAATGGTAGCAGATCGCGTGGTTGCGTGCGAAATCGTTCCCTCCTCACCTCTCTCAAGTTATTAACCTTTTATTATTTTTCTCTTCATTTACATTGTATTAAAATTTGTTTTTCTTTGAGTTTAAGGAATTCAGTGAATTGTTTTTTCCCCACCCCTGAAGAAAGGGTGAAGTTACTTTCTGTGTGAACTACGGGCATCCAGGAAACCCATCTCCAAGGAAAGGTGGTTTTGTCCCTCAAGTAAACAAGACATCCAAAAGACCCAGCTTCGAGGTGAACAGTGGCAACATATCAGTGAGTACATCGCATCGCTGGAACACGACACATCACGGTATTGTAACCTACTTTTATGTATTTGCTTCCTCTAGTAGACATTTGTTTAGTTAACGGTGATTTTAAGGCGACAGGAAATTTTGTTTGCTTTCTCTTCTTTTTCATTTCGTCAGTGTTGTGGAAGTTTTTATTTTACTTTCTGTGAAGTAGAAAATGCATTTCTCTCAAGGGTTTGAGTCCTTACCTTTGTTGTAAATAGTCGCTTTGTTAACTGTGATATTTCTCAGAACTCGCCTCACGCCTTCATACGTCTCAGTCTGGAACAGCTGCTGACAGGTTTCTTGTCATTACCGTACAGCCTAAAACCCCCGCCCCTCTTTCTCCGAAGTTTTCCCCGGCCCACTTATGGGAACCGTCTCTTTAAATCCTACGGTCACCCCGACCCACCTTGAGCCTCGCGTAATTATACTAACGTTTGATGTTAGTAAAGTGTTTGTTGTCTCAGTTATGAATGGTCTGTTGAGCTATTATGTGTGTTATGATTGGGAGTTAAGTTTGTTTCATAATTAGGGAGGGTGATTGTTTTATTTTTGTCAGGGGATTTTCAATTTTGGTTTTCATTTAAAATTGTTTATATAAGCTTGATGTTTCTATATGTTCAGTATGGTAGTGTGTATTTCGTTGGGAAACCTGCTAGGTGAGGTCTCCGTCGGGGTTAGGGTATGGGATCTGTCCCACGGCTTCGACGCCCACTTAGGATGTACATAGATTCTACACGATTCGTCAATCTTTAGTATGGGATGAAGTTTGTCACGATGACCTGTAGTCCGTTATTTGAGTTTCCATGGTGTTCCAACGACTCATATTAGCATTCTGATGTAATGGGGAAATTTTGATTTGTTTATGGGAAGGAGTATGTATGTAGTGTTGTTGTTGTTGGTTGTATTTTGAGATGAATGTGTGAGTCAATGAGTTTAATGAATTTTTATCAACAGTTATTTGTGGGTGGTTTCAAATTTAGTTCAATTTTGATTTTATACCCTATTCAATTTAAACTATATATATATTACGTACGAACTATTTATTCGTTTTTATTGGCAAACCAAATATACGATAAGTATTACTCAGAGATACCAACCATTTTAGGTCTACGGCATCCTTGGTATGGGACATTGATGTTCGTGTGAACTACTCTGGCGTGCATTACCCAATTTTCTTATATTTGTATGGGATAGGCCATACCCTCTGTGTCTTTAATTTTTTTATGCGGTACCTCTGAGGTCTACGGCCCGTATATTGACACAGTAACCATTTTATTTTTGTGGGTTGGTAATATTTATTATTGGGTTTCGTGTTTGATTGATTGTATGTCTGGTCTTGATTGGTTTTATGCGAGGTTTCAGTCAGTTCTTTTTTGGAAGGTATTTTGTAACGTAATTATTTGGATTTTCGTTCTCTGTCCGGGATGGCATTTTTTAAATTTATTTTGACAGCTTCTTTGAGTTATTATTCCTTTTTATTTGTTTAGTACCTAATGTCTTTTGATGAAGGTTATTAGTATATTTTGCCCCTTTACTCCCTCTATGTATCTAGTTAGGCAGGAGACACCCGTGGCCGCCTGAGTTACACAGGATTTCGAAAGATGTGTTGAACTATACCTCTGCTTAAGGCGATTTCCAGTTCCTGCCTGCTTTTGTTGTAAGGAGCCGGGCCGACCCATTGTCCAAGCTGCAGACACGACTTGCTATTGTTCGGCAGTGCCTGAGATGGTCTGTTGACTTACATTCTTTTCTTGTAGTGACAGTGATTTGTCTATTGATATAGTTGTTTACTATTTATCGTAACTTCTGTTTTACGTTTTTGTGAAATCATGTTTTTATAAATCATTTCAATCTAATATGTTTTCTCTAAGATAATGTGTATTATTTTCCTGTATCTGTCATATATTTGGAGAGTGTTTCCGGTAGCGATAGCTAGTCTCCAAGTACCTGAGAAGTGGCCGGTGTATCCTTTAGACCCTGTTCACGGCTCGTTTTCTCTTCTTTCATTTGGTCTGACGACCCTGCCTATTCATACTTTTACTTTCCAGCTGGCAGAATGAATCCACTTTCCCCCTTACGCAGCTTATGTAACCCCAAATATTTCCCCGACGCAAGCCTTATTTTGTATACAGGGTGCTCCCCTTTATATTTTTTTGTGATCATGATTTAACCTTTCTCTTTCTTTTATTATTAGAAAATTGGCTGATTTCCAGAAGGTCGCCATTAAGAAGACTTCGCTTTCTCCACGTCATCTGGCAGAGTCTAGCTCAAGATTGACCGTTTTATTATCATTATTTTCTTTTTGGTACATCCATTTTTTATATGTGTGACGTATTGACGTGCAGTAGAGGTAGGATCCGCCTTTATTTCACGCCTGTACTGATCCTTTATATGATTTGAATTTTTGTTGTTTTAATTTCATCTTAAATTTTTTTTTCTTTCGTACCAAAAAAGAAAAAATTTTCCTCACCAGTGAACATCTTCGTGAATACGTGTGTATGAAAATATATGTGTGTTTGAGAAAAGAGACTTGCGTTTCGTCAAGCCTTTTATGGAAGTTATGACGTTTAAAGAACTTTTAATTAAGCTGCGTCATATGAATAAGAGAAATGTGAGAACATTTTATTATGTCTTTATTTTCATGTATGTATCTAGTGTACATGATGGAATTTTCTTTCCTTCACCCTGTTCAAATGTATCTAATCGAAGAATGTTATTTTATATAATTTTGTTATGAAAAAGAAAAAAAATCTTTTATGCTTTTGTTATGTAAAAGATTTTTTTTTGGGAGAAAGCGGTGGAATTTGAACCACTTTTCAGAATTTATTGTAATTATTATTATTATCATCATGATTATTATTATTATTATTGTCCTGTGTTGTGACATCTCTATATTACGCCTCGAGAGTTTAAAAGTGCGCAGTTTGTCTGTATGTATCTCTCTGTCTAACGTTGTGCAACCCCTGGCTACATACTGCCTTGTTCTCTCGTATTGGCTAGTGTTGTTGCTACCTTGCATTTTGTTGTGCAATTCGTTCTGCCATTGGCTCTGACAATATTTGACGCGAGTTTGGGGCCACTCCCAAACTACGCATTTGATTTTTCTGAGAGGCTTCTCTCCCCTCTGGGGGGACAGAAGCTAAGTCAGTCTTAGACGCGCCGAGATGTAAGGCGAACGTGTGTATTCGGGCAGAGGCCCACCCTCATGGCGCAGCGGAATGTGAGTACGGCTCAATGTATTTCTATCTAACGCAATGTAATTGTTTTTGTTAAACGTTCCTTCTTTTGCTTAATTCTCTTTCCTTTTCAAGATGTTATTGTTAGTATTTTAATCCTTGAACCAGATCTCCGGGACCTTGCGTAATGTCATACGGCGGAGTTCTTTTTGTTGCTTTTGTTATGTGCCCTTCTCACAGTTTTATTATTTTGGTTAATACCTGTAAGATTCGAAAGTATTGCGTTTCTGCGTCTTGGCTTATATATATTTCCTGTCGGGCCTTAGTGCTCGTCTTTTGCGTCGGTGTCTCTTTGTACCACAAATGTTTCATTTGATTGGTAGCAATTGGACCTTTGTTTGTGGACAGTATGTGTGAGGTAACGGGACTGATGTCCAACGTCCCACTAATACGTGTCCCTTTTGTTTATAGAATATATGTGACGGTGGTTAACTGGGATTTTCTCCAGCTCCGATGTCATATTATTCTTTTTTTTATATGTCGCGTTGGTGCGGCATTATGTTGGAATATAAGCCTATTTTATTATAGCGTGCTTTCGATTTTTACCGGTCTCTTTCGTCCCAAGTCAATTGTAATGTAATGTATCTCCGTATATCTCATTTTCCTTTTGTTTTGTTTTTCTCTTTCGATTTTCGCCGTATTACATAACTTAATTATAATTCCCCTTGTCTTCTCCTTCCTCCTATCTCCGTGAGATCTCTCTCCCCTTTGTTTTACTCCCCTCACTCCTCCCCCTTCCCTCCGGTATGTTTACATAACATCATGAAAAGCTTCGCGTCTTAGCAGTTCGAAGTTTGACTTTTTGCAAGTTTGTCGTTTCTCTCTAACTTTTGTAAGTTTCGTTTTATTTTCTTTCAAGTTTGTATCTTTTCGTTAGATTCATGTTGTTGAGCGGTACTCAGGTTCTGTCGTGCTTTTCAGTTTTTTTTAAGTTTTTGAATTCTTTATTCTTGGTATTGGGTTTCTTTTGTATTATTGATCTTGTCTTAGCTTGCCTTTTTTCTTTGTTTTAAATAATTTGTTTATTTCGTGTACACGCTCTTTCTTTTATCCTCAATACATTTTTATATTTTAAGTAATATAGCTCCCTTGTCTTTTCATTTCTTATATTTAAGTTCCCCTTCCTTATCCTTATCCTTACCTCGATTTCGTCAATCTTGTCTTTGTGACGTAACAAAGGCACGATTAACACGCCTCTGGGATTTGTTTAATTAATTTTATGGGAATCTCATTTTTGCACTTTTGATTGTTGCATTAAGCAATTATTTGTTTGCATTTGGTTTTTTGGAAATCATCTTTTGCTCGCTCCGAAAACCTTGGGCCCAGCACCGGGTCGAGCAAGACGTCTTTTCCCCTGTCCATTTTGCGACCTTGTTGATTTTATTCTTCCACTGCTACTCTGACGCGCATTATTATTATTATTAATAGACCTTTATCGGCGCAGTACCGCGTCACAAAGCTTTTAAAGGGTCTCCCTGTATAATCCACACATTTTAAATTAAGTTTATCTTTAGCAAAACAAATTAGCGGACATGCCTATCATTGACAGGTTAATAGTTTAACTATCTCGTTTGCCTTCAATGGTCACTGAGCATGGAGGGGAGTCAGCTTTTTCCACTTCCTGTCCTAACAGTGGCGTGCATTTAGATGAAGAAAGGGAAACAATGCTTCAGTGCCCAAAATTCTCCTTAAATTTGTCTATTCATGGTGTCCACAGAATTTTCAATGTCAATTTTCCTGACCATTTTTCAACAAAATTCCTGACTCGCGAAGTCATCGTAACTTCGGAAAAAAGGGTTATTGAGCAAAAATATTTATATCTTTTTTCATTTGCAGAATTTGACCAACGCTAGCTTCTTTATTAATTTAAAATAGAAAATAAGGTAAATTATAATGCAATAACACATAAATCAAAGTACTTAATGGGGGGCAGATGATTTTGTAGTTCCGCCCCTTAAAACAACAATAACTAACCTATAACTTAAGTACTTAATAACCTAAACTATAGTGATGGGGTCGCCACATCCCTACGCCAACGCCAAAAAAAGCGTACAAAAAATAGGCAAAGGAGGTTTTTACTACGATGTACTGTAAAAATGGAAACTTACCATAATGTCCAGTGAGTTATTGATTTTTATCTGTAGAGATTAGTTGAACTAGTAACATCAAAATATGACTGTAAAACACAAAATACTGTATGGTTAATATACAATTCCTGACTTTCTAATACTTTTCGCCTTTTTTTCCTCACGCCATTTTTTCACACTTTTTCCTGACTTTTCCTGACCAAAAACAAAATTCCTGACTTTTCCTGCCTGTGGACACCATGCTATTTGCGCTAGAGATTACACAGAGAAGGTATAGTGTGTACCTCTACAGCAGAGAAAAGAAAAGAGGGAAAAAGAGAAAGGAAAAGGGGGAAAGCGAAGGAGAGGAGAGAAGCGAAGGAGGAGACACACAAAACGAACTATAAACAACGATTTTAACCCAACTAGTATTCGGATAAAACGTGCAATATAAATTAAATTACCTAGCCGCGACGCTCTGTTCTCGCAACACCGCTCACACTGTTGCTATTGTTGTGACGAGCCGAGCTGACTGAGCACAGCGCAGCCGTCACGCCGCGCCGCCGCCTGTCCGAACGGAGCCGAGTACAAACGAACAATCCTCATCAGCCCGCTCCACCCGCGCCTGAGATATGTCCATCGACGTAAATTGTATGAAGACTTCATAAGCTTTATAAATCTCCGAGAAACAGTGCACAACCGTTTAAAGGGAAAAGACGTAATTAAAGGGAAAGTAAAAGGAAGGAAAAAAGACGAAATCCCAGTATCTGAACAGTAAGATATCGCCCGAAACGAAGGGAATGTCGATGGAAAGAGAAATAAAATTAATACTGAAGGGCTAGCGCAAGAATCGCCAAATCCGAAAACTGGAGAAGAGCAGCTAAATGATGACAATACTGAAAAAGCAAACAGTATGACGGAAACAGAAATGGAGCGAAAGCTACAGGAAGGAAAAGAACCAAAGAAAGCAGAGACCGAAGAAGAAATCCTAGACGCCGCTGGAAAGAAAAGACCCCGGGAACCGGAAACAGAAGAGGACGATGTAAATCCAAACGTGTGAAAAAATTAAGAGAACAGCAGAAACGGAAATACAAGCAAGAGAAAGATGGAGAAGAAACTAAGGAGGATTCGAAGAGAGAATTTCAAGCCAAAAATAAAGCCAAGAAACAAGAAACCAAAGAAATTGCAGAGCCTACTATCAAGAAAAAGAAGAAAGAATGTAGCAGAACCAGAGGATGAAGATGAATACGTCCAACAAACAAGAAATGAAGATGCAGATGCAAGAACTATAAAGGAGAAGAAGAAAAGGCAAACCAAAGAGAGAACCAGCAAGAAACAAGAAACCAAAGAGTCCCAGAGCCTACCGTAACCGGCAGAGACGTGGGTAAAACTGTGTTGAGTTTTCTCAAGCATCACAGTCTTGTCCTATGTCGGTGTGTTGGCGTTGTTACTGACGGGTGCGCTATGATGGCATCAGAAGCTTGTGTTGCTGTCGCCGAGGTGCAAACCGAAGCAGAGCATGCCGTTAGGTGCCCTGGTTATAACCACGCTCTGAATTTGTCTATTTCGAAGTCCTCGAAAGTCGTCGCAGTGTGAAATGCAATAGGAGTTATGAAGGCCACTATTACATTCATTAATTCGTCCTCAAAACGCTCCTATGTATTTAAAGCAACTCTAGGTGAACTTTTATGTGGACTTTGTGAGACGTGGTGGATCGAACGGCACGACGGTTTTGTACAATTGAATCGTTTTTTTTTCAGAAACCCCATAAGTCAAGTTTTTTTGTGAAAACGAGTTTGACATGAAACTAGGTTGTACTCAGTTAGCTCCATAATGTGTGCAAATATCCCGTAAGTCCGAGCATAATCACAGTGGGAAATGAGATCTGTTGAAATGAGTTTTGTTTGAAAAGCCCACAAGTCAGTGACTTATACAGTATTTTCTGCTGCCAAATTTCTCAGGGTATTCTCAGATTAAGCTATTGATAGTCTACAATGATAACGATGAAGAATCGCTTCGATTTGAGAATGCTTAGGTATGACTGAAGAGAAAGAATTACCTTATATTTTTTTAAATTTTAAGAGCCTATCATAATATTAGTATGTATTCAGCTATTATTAGTATAAGAACATACTATAAGTAGTTACATCTTTCCAGAAATTATACATGTTAAAATAAACAAAATCATGAGATATGCAGTGTATTTATTAGTTTTTCCATTGAGGAACCCTACTTTTGCGATTTTTTTGGTCAAAAACCCCATAAGTCATTTCTATAAAATAATATTGTGCCTAAACCAATGCACTCCAAAGCATATTTAGGTCCCAGGATATTCAAAAGGATTAGTAACCACATTATAAAGCAAAAAACATTTTCATTTGATTTATACTAAACTTTAAAATTAGTTTTTTTGCTCTCCTGTAAATCTAACTTTTGCTGACTTATGGGCTTTCTGAAGAAGAGGAAGAAGAAGAAAAAACACGAATGAATTTCGCTCTTTACTCCCGAACATAGTTGAGAGTTTAGACTATTACTTTATGGAAGAACTCAGAAAGTGCTTCTAAGGCAAAAACCCTCATAGCTGCTCTTTGTGAGAGTGATTTTATAGTTACCGTCATTTGCTTGTCAGAAATCCTTCGAGACATTAAAACACTCAGCATTTTGTTTCAAAAAGGGCAAATAGACTTGAAGGAAGCCCAGGATGCGCTAGACGACAATATTACTGTTTTGAGCAAGAGGCGCGAAGAGTGCGAAACACAATTTGCTGAGGTCTTCCAAGAAGCAGAACCTCTGGCAAAACAACTTGGATCCATAATGTCGATTATTCAGGTCCGTATTGACGTAGCTAAGAAGAATGATTATGTTAACAAAACAGAAGATTTCCTTACTAATCCCAACTTTGAGATAAATCAAAAAGACCTCACCCAATGTTTACAAAGGAAACTTAAACAGCTCCTGAAAAACACCTTATTCATCCTTGATGAAAAACAAAAAAACAAAATGGTCAATATGAACCCTAAATTACCAACATTAAGAGCACTACCTAAAATACATAAAGATAACATTCCTATCAGACCAATAGTCAATTTCAGAAATAGTCCGACGTACAAACTCGCTCAATTTGCTCATTCATTTCTCAAATCACATTACAAACTAAAGGCTAATGCATCCTTTAAAAATTCGATACATTTCTGTGAATTAACAAGTAAACTAAAAATTACCAGAACGCATTCTTTACACACTATAGACATAAAAGACATGTACACAAGCATACCGATTGCCGTCTCCATTGATATTATTGAGAACAACTTGAAGAATAATAGTGATTTAACACAAGTTGAGATCTCTGAATTTTTGAACATCTTAACATTCATCCTAAATAACAACCAATTTAGTTTTAATGAGAAAATCTATAAACAAAAAGAAGGACTCCCCATGGGTTCTCCTTTATCAGGAATAATAGCTAACATATTCTTAGATAATCTGGAATACGAATCAATCATTAACAAAAAAGATGGTTTGTTCTTTTGGGGACGATATGTTGATGACGTTTTCGTAATCCTTGACAACTCTAAAATGAAAATAGAACAACTTTTGCAATATTTGAACCAAATAAACAGCAACATTAAATTCACGTCAGAAAATGAAATAAACAGTTCCATAAATTACCTTGATCTACTAGTCATGCATGATAAAGATCACCTGCGATATCAAATATTCAGGAAACCAACTCAAACCAGTACTGTAATTAGACAAGATTCTAATCATCCAGCTTCCCATAAAAGAGCAGCACTCGCATGTTTCATCAATAGAGCATTGAACGTCCCACTATCCGACGTAGATTATTGTAAAGAAGTTTCAATAATACACCAAATTGCCGAAGCCAATGGATTCAATAGTAAATATGTTAACAATATAATTAACAAAATTAAGAACAAACCCGTTTCCAGATTAACAAAAGAAGACAAAGAACCTTCCACATACACAACGTTCACTTTTGTGAACCAATCCACATACAATGTTACTAGTGTACTAAAAAAATATAAAATAAAAACAGCGTTCAGAACCAATAACACTAATAATAAATTTTTCAACTCACATATTCTCAACAAAACCAATAAATACAGCAATTCAGGTGTTTACAGGATTAAATGTAACGAATGTAATGCCGATTACGTGGGACAAACGGGTAGAGGGTTCAACACCAGATTTTTGGAACATGTCAATGCCATCAAACATAATAAATTTTCAGCGATGGGCAACCACATGGCAGAAACTGGGCATAAATTCACAACCATAGACAATGATTTAGAAATTATACATCAAAAAAATAAAGGCATGCTCATGAATATTTTGGAACAAATAGAAATTGATAAAGCACAGAGATTCAACCCTTCACACAATCTTAATGAAATAATATTTGAAACCAGCATTTTATACAGAACATTAATAGACGAATTATATACTAATAGATAAAATTCCCGCTATATTCCACTACTCATACCCATCATTTTTCATAACATACTAAAGATTGACACCTCTCGTTCTACGTATTAATCAATCTCCATAACAGCGATACACGGTGCGTCAACAAACCCACTCATTCTCATTTCCTTAGACTCCCATCTCCCACAAACCCAACCGCCACCTTTTCCCAAGCACGTCACTAACACTCAGCTGTAAGAGACTTCGCAAGGCGCATCCGGTTGTTTTTGTTCACGCCCTGCGCACAGCAGTTCTTGGCGGCGCGTGACGCGGCCACAAATTTTATCCGCCTTGGCATTTGCCAAGAGCAACAAGGAGACTAGAGGGGCCCGATGACGCAGTGAGGACAGCGGACTGCAGCACCGGCCTAATTCCGGAGTTCTGATGCGCCTAGGCCTGAGTGATCCAATAAGAGTATCTTCTTTGGAGCGTCGAGAGGGATTGTAAATAATTATTTTTTCATTATTCTATATGTGCTTTGTATGGGCTTATACATGGAAAGTTTTTCGTTTGTGAAGTTTTTGTTGGACAGGCTGAGGAAGGGGGAGTATTAGCCCCCGAAACTAGTCCCTGTAAGTAATAGAAATAAACAGTATTGAAGGCGGAAATCTATTATTCTTTAGTTAAACAACTTGGAACCGAACTTCTGCTCCCATGCATCGCAAAACGGCAAAAGCACCGCGAAAATCATCCAGTGTCAACCGTAGAAGAGTACTATCGTCGGGCCGTTTTTATACCCATTTTAGACTACGTCCTAGAAGACCTAAACACTCGCTTCCCTTAAGCAACGCAGGAGTTACACTGCCTATCAGCAATGATGCCAGTATCATCATGGACGTCAGCGGATGTGGACACAATCGCTGCAAAGTACTTCGAACTTCTCCATCAACATTCTGCCGCGTCTGCAAGGCTTCTACAGGCTGAACTTCGTATGTGGAAGGCAAAGTGGTCCCGGGAGCTTGAATCGGGGTCAACCATCCCAAAGAAAGCTATAGAAGCTTTAATTGCCTGCGATAAAGAGTTGTACCCCAACATTCATCGATGTCTCAAGATTTATGCTACTTTACCCGTCAGCGCCGCTTCATCGGAAAGGTCATATTCTTCTTTGAGAAGGCTGAAGACGTGGTTGCGGTCAACTATGTCCGATGAACGATTAAACGGACTTGCTTTGTTGCACGTCCACTACGATGTTTATGTTGACCCATCTCGCGTGACTGATCGGTATGCGAAAAAAACAAACCGGTGACTAGGGTTTGTTGTTTGGCTTAAAATTGTTTTTATGAACAAAATTGTCGTATTTGTAATATTTACGTACAATTAGCAATACACATGTACCTGTCATAATTTCGGATAGCCTTGTTCTTATTTCGCTCAACCTATACCCCTAAAATAAAGGTTAAATATGGTTTTAAACTCCCGTAAATCTGATTAAATTGTGTCTTTAACGATCCTTCTCTCGTCGATCGATTAAAATTCTAGGCGGGTTTTTATTTAATCTTGAAGCTATTGTCTAAGCTATAGAGTATAGTTTTTTTTTTTACGGTTGTCAGTCAGCAAACTATATAACTCTGATTTTACTCTCCCACCCTTTAATTACATTAATACAGTAACTATAAAATATGAACCCGGTATGATAGAGTTTTGGATAAAATTAGAAGTCTATCTTCATGAAAGCGCTCGAGCGACATTATTGGCATGGCAAATTATAAAATAGAGTGCAGTGTTGGACTGGCCAATTGGGAAGAACGGGAGTTCCCATCGAGGCCTCTACGAGACTGAGTGCCGAGCCCCCCCCCTCTTTAGGCCCTTGCGCAAATAGGCCTGTGACCCCAGTTATTAGCTAGCTAATATATTCTGTGTCTTTGTTTATAACTTAAGAGAGGGAGGGCTACTCGCAAAAGGGACAAAGTCAAACATTACCTATGAGGTGGTCCGGGGGACTTTTGACCCCGCTCGGACCATTCAAGGCATCTATCTGAGGCATCAAGGGGCCTCGGGGCCTTAAAATTAATGACCTCGGCCTTTGTGCGAGTAGGCCTCTAACATCAGCATATCATATTGTATCTAAAAATGGGGAGGGGGTAAGTTCCGAAGGGGGCTCATTACGATCACAGTATTTCAATGCGCGCGATCCCCGTGTCCGTAAACTCCGCATAAAAATATTTTTCCGTGTTAAAATTGGAGCAAGTCACTGGGGAGGGGGGAGGGGAAGGCCCCTACTCTCACGCTCCCGTCGAGGCCTCTTAGGGCCAGTGCGATATTGATCGAGTGTACGTAAGTATAGGTAAGTATGAGCAAACAAAATATTGTTTAGTGACCACACAGAAAGTAGGAAAGTAACGAAAAATTTCACATTTCGAAAAAAATTCACATTTTGGGAAAAGTATGCGCAAATAATTCTATGTTTATTGTTAACTTTTAAATTTGCCTACCGTATCTAATTATGGTATATTACCCCCCTCCCACCCCACTCCATTTTGAGGACAGATATCATGAACCCCCCCCCCCCCCCCCCCAGACCAGTGTCTGGATCCGCCCCCGCTCTACAGGTCCTATACCCGCAAAGCACTGCCTTGTATTCCAGCAGGTCGAACTGAAGCATCCACGACGTCCTAGTTCATGATGTCGAGTGGTAACCCGTTTTTAAATTCCCGTATATTTTCCATACTTCCAGAACGAAAATCGACCAAATTCTTGTATACTTTAAAACTCTGGTTGGTTGGTTCTTCAGTTTAGGGCTGCGACAACACAGTCATGTAGCCCCATGTACTTGGGGTGTGTGTAGAATATGTCTGATAACCGGTGTTAATTGTGATGACTGTATTAGTGCATGTTATCTGTTTTTAATTCAAGTAAGGACTGCAGACATTGAATTTTTCAAGCAGTTCCTACTCTTGCCGCCAAACTCCACCGTCAATGACCACTAGTTCAGAACTTGGCTACTAGACGCCACTGCAGTCGGCTCCTGGCGAACGTAGGAACTTAAGAGCATTGTTTAAACTTGAGCTACAATTTAGCTTCACACAGGTGTAATTAGTGGAAGGTTTTTTAACATGCCATAAATCTATGACATGCGACCGCCGGCTTTACTTCCCCTCCGAAGGAAGGCATACAGAGGGATTTTTAACGCTCTTAAAAAATCCGACAACTTCGGCAGAGTTTGAACCCGCGATCTTGGGCATAGAAGCTCAGCATGCTACCTACTAGGCCACCAAAGCCGCATTTTAAAACTCTCAAACTAGAGATCACATGCCGAATGGCTGAAAAATGAATCTTAAAGTGTGAATTGAATTTTCCTAGCGAAAATGTAACGGCATAGTAACAGTGTGTTGATTCATAATGAGACATTTAAACACGTACTAGAAGAGACTATCCAGATTACGGCGACGTATAACTTGTGATCGTGAAAGTCACGGGATTCTTGTTATACACGAACGGCGCAAATCACATCCAATTGCGTACCGTACTCACGACTTTCTCCAAAGTCAGACCGAGCTCCACCAAAAACCCGTGACCACAGAGTAGAAAATGCGAGAATTAAGTCAACCCGTTTGCGAATGGCACTGATACCTACTCGCTACATTCAAACATGCCCGACTGTGAACTTGCCACCTTCCACTTTGCTAAGCCAACGGGATCAAATAAATTGCTTGGGATTCGCAGATGACTTAGTGTTACTGACTAATAATATTCAAGAAGCCAGGAATCAAATAATAAGCCTGGAAAATATAGCACAAAAAATTGGACTTCAGATATCAATTGAAAAGACTGAAATAATGGTAGCAAATCCACTTGTAATCAACTACATAACAGTAAATAACCAGTTAAAATAGTGAATCAATTTAAATGATCATGTGGCCTCAGGAGAGGCCTTGTGCAGGTCCTTCTAGTTGACGCCCGTGGGCGACCTGCCAGTTTATAATGAGGATGAAGTGATGATTAAGACTTCACTTACACCCAGTCCCTGAGCCACGGGAATTAACCCCAGAGAGCCAATTCATAAAAACAGGGCGGGAATCTTAAAGAGAAAAGGAACTATAATGAAAAGAAAAAGAAGGCTGATCCCTAGAAGATTGAGGGATCACGATGAGAGAAGGGCCAATTAAGGCGGGAAAGTAAAAGACTCCCTAGGCCGCGGATACCCTAATACCGTCGGGGTCGGAAAACAGTAAGAGTTGACCAAGGGAGGTCGACAGGAAAGAAGACGGAGAGGAGCCCGACAAGTAAGTGGAAGCAATGCCGGACTCAGCTGGGGTCCCTTGGTCGCCTACCCACGTCCCACTAGATGCGAGCCCCTGGGGGGTTATATATGAGAAGAGAGACAAAGAGAGAGGTGATATCACAAGCCAATACAGTGTTTCATAAATTAAAGAAAGCTTTCTGGTCGGTCAACACATATTGTGCCCAATTACATTAGGCGGCAAAGGAGGGCGGAGGGGGGGGTACTAGAAGGGATGACATGTTTTGATCGTCAAGCGATCATCAGATCCTGCTCACTAAGGCTCAATTAATGTACGATGTTTATTTACTGTATTGCACTTATGCACAAATATATATACAATATTCAATCTTATTTACAGATATTACCGGATATTCGGATCGAAGCCCTTCTATAGTTGTTGAGTTATTATTAAATGCAGTTCAAGTATGTTAACCAGTGATCTATTGAATTATACCGGGTGAGTTAGCTGTGGTCGTTACGGCATGGCTGCTGGCAGTCGCTCCCATACGGGAGGCGATGAGGTTCGAATCCCCCCCTCCAGCAACCTTCAAGAGGGTCTTCTGTGGTTTGCCATCTTCCTTCCAGGCAAATGCCGGGGCTGGTCCCTAACCATAGGACACAGCCGCTACCTTCCAATTCCTCGTCCTTACACTCACACTTTCCTCCCCAGACAACACTCCTCATGCGACGGTACTTGTAGCTCACCCCATGGGTGTTCGCATAGAAGCAGCTACTAACTCTGGCGAGCCAAACATGTCCTCGGACACTCCAGGCACTAAAAAGCCATACGCTTAAAAAAATATATATATAATTGTAAGTGATTGTGGAACGACTCAAGTGGTCCAATGTGACCAATCAAGATTAATAATAATAATAATTGTAAGTAACTTCAGGTATCACGTTGTCTACACTAATTTGTTATTTAAGATTCTAATTCAACCGTTCCTATTCAGACTGGTGGCCTGCTGTAATGTGGCTATCTTGTTAACGTGGTGAATACATAAATGATACCATAGCGTGTGGAAGAGGAATCTTCTCTTTACACCCATAAGCCAACTGAAGAGAGTGCTGGTCTTCCCCCCAGCAGCAGCAGCACCATGGATTGAGACGGCAACAGACAATACTTGTCATTAGTGCACGTTATATTTGTCTCAAGTTATCGGAATTTATATTGCTCTCCATTGTCACCATTTGGCAGTTTATATTGAAGTGTTCATGAGTGAGTAGTAGGAGTTGATAAGTTTTACTGTCTACATTGCTACATACCAATTGTGCCTCGAGACAGTTTCAGCATGCGCAATATGCCCACGTATTTCATACCCGGCTGTAGATTCGGATATAGATAGTCTTCAGGAAGGCAAAGAATGTTTAGTGTGTCATTTAGCTGGATACATTGTGCAAAGTATTTCAGAAGTGATGCAGTATTAATTATGCCCACCTTTCCTCCACGAAAAACCAACTGATATTGTAACTGCTTTGCTAAAACTTCTTAAAGATTACGGTTCTACACAAAGCGGCACATATCTAACCGCGAAGGCTCGGGATCGATTCCTGGCTTTGCCAAGAAATTTAATTCTGATCTGAGGACTGGAACGGGGCACACTCAGTCTTGTGAGGCAAAACTAAGAAGAAACTCGTTCGGTTCCCAACTCAGCCATCCTGAAAGTGGTTTTCCGTTGTTTACCACTTCTACTCCAGGCAAATGCTGGGATGGTACTGTGCCCTTAATTTCACAGTGAAGTAACAGCCAAAATCCCAGGATCTAAAATGTATCGCAGCAATCAGCAGTACCTGGCTAAAAATACCTACCTTTTACCACAGGCACATCACTCACTGGAAATAAGGATCTAATCTAAATAAATAAACACTATGGTCCGTCACTACAGGATCAAACAGACTAAATAACAATAACACGACAAATTCTTCTATCTCGGGGCAATATAGAAACTATAAATGGGTAACTGGCTTCGAGATTCTGATGTCCGACCAAAGCATTTACTTGTAACCACTTTCCTTAATCATAACAACAAATTTTTATATAAACCACTACGAGCATTCGTAACACGTGCTCGTTAAAAATTTATTCAGAAAACTGAATGCATGTAACTGTTTACAATACGAATAAAAACACTAAAACCTTCATCTCAGGTTCACCAATCGTTAAGCACCCTCGCAAATAAAAATATAATTTAATTAACAAAAAGACAACATTTATCCTGCTCTGCCCTAGGTTTCAGGATAGTAGCAACGGTCGTTAATCACACGCATATTACGACAAAAATAAACTCTACTAGCAAAGGCCTTCACGCTATTACAATATCAAACTATTACTCTATACATCGCGACCCTGAAATCCCTACATTCACCATACTACATATTTAATAATAAACAAAACGAATAAAATCCTGAATTAATTACACTAACAAATTCCATCTATACACACACGATCAGCTGTTCGCCAAACATGAGCATCATTGCAAGCTATTTCTCCACCGAGAAATTATAATTACACACTTATCTAATATTGATATACTTTTTATATGGCAAATAACACGACTTCCGCTAACATTAACGTCGATATAAGGATCAAAAGTCTTAATAGGGCATCATAGTCCAATCAGTTAAGTTAAGACTACTGTTAATGTAACCTCCACTGGTTTCTTCTCCATGACATAACAATATTAATAATAATAATAATAATACAACAGATTCTCATTTAATCATACCAATGACACTACTTACGGACCAGCCTGTGCTACGGCATCGCACAGCTGATGCCCTCTCCCCACGCCCAAGAGTGCGTGCACATTCATTGCTGCACGGAGCATTGACAAACATCTAATTATAAGCAGCAACACTAGGCTTGCCAGCGCAAGCTTCCTCTCAAATACAAGCTACCTCGTCATAAAAGACGGCCTTCCCATTCATCGCTTCCGTGCTGAACCTAGCCAACACAAGCTAAGTTGTCAAATCTCACACATTTCGCACCACCAATATTTCACAGGTGCTTTCCATTTCCTGCCAAAATATCTTCATAACAATCCTCGGAGCAAGGAAGTACTAGTCCTCGGCCTCAATTGAGATCATCGCACGCTCCATTGGTAGACTCAATAAATAACTCGATAGCAATCCTACAATGCAATAAGCTTCCTTCTCAAACAATGTCGAACTCAACTAGAATCGTAGTTCCAAAAACATTTATTTCCACATTAAAATACCATAACTTGCAAATCAGCTGTTCCTATCCAAAGCAGTTCCATCTCTCAAAACCCATATATCTTGCATTTAAATATCAGGATCTTCAATACCATCTAGATCAATTGCAAATGAATCTTGAAAACGCATCCACTAAAATGCTAAACCTCTCCAAGAAAATTCAGGATTCGCCAAAAGTTGGGTAAAATACCAACTGGAATTTAAATCCAAAAAAGAAAATGAATAATTCAGATGTCGAAAGCATCTCTAATCTGATATCCAAAAGTCAGATTCCAGAATACTGAAAATAAAAAAATAAAAAAATAAAAAAAATATCCTGATCCTGAAATTCTGAAAATTCAAAAATCTTAGTCAGATTTTAATTTAAAATTCTAAAAAGAATTTAATTCGGAACGAAAATAATTTCGATTTCCATTCCAAAATACTAAAACTCGATAACTGGAAATTTCGTGAAAATCCTAAAGAAGGATCTATCAATCCTGACCATCCAATCCTACGGAGTGGTAATCCTTAATGGATACGAGAAAAATCTCATGTGGAAATCCTTAACATGAAAATAGTGAAAATCTTCCATCAGGAGAGAAAATATTCCCAAGTCGAGAAAACAGAACAACGATGAAAATTCCTAAAATAAATTCCAAGAAAGAATAAAATTCAAAATGCAAAAGCGTCGAACGCGGGACTCGAATAGTCCCTTACTAAATTTTAATCATCTTCCACCCATCCGAATAGTATCTAACTCCAATATAAAATGCACTGGCTTCAAGTTTTTATCCATCAATGTTGACGAAGTGAATCTATTAAAAGTTATTTCAAATCATGCTACAAAATATCAACTAACAATTCAAAATAGGTCACAGACTAATAAGTAGGGCTAGGATTTTTAGGTAAATAAATATTTTTCTATGTAAATACATATTTTAAGCATTTTTTCCATAAATACATAAATTCCTGCTTTTCACTTATTGGCACATAAAAAGACATAATATTTACATTTTTAAAAATCAGTACGCTAGATCATTCAGTATATTGCATTTTTGTTCTGTGTTACTTCAACGGGGAAGAACCTGTGAGCTATCTAATCTTCATGCAGAGCCTATGTCAGCTTGCAAATGTGTTATTCTTAACTTGTCGCCCCGTGCCACTCACTGTGGAAGCCGGGGATTTCCTTGTCCACAGCCATATTGCACCACGTGCTCGACCTCCCCCTCACCCAGCTACCTAGAACCAGTGTCACTCACATGCAGTTCATTTCACTGTAAGGCAGTTCTACGCTGCCTAAATTACATACAACTACAAGATATCATGTGTTGCAGAATTTAAATTCTGCCAACCATGTGGGAATGCAATCAAGGCTGAACAGCGATCTCAAGTTACACAATACCTCAAGGGCAAGAGACTTATAGCCCCAGTTTTGCACCTTCAGAACAAGTGTTTCGCGATAATCATCGGCCATTTGTGATGAACAAGCTGAAGATGTATCTCGTTGTGTATTGTAATGCTTCAGCAGTCAGTGAGACATAGAATAAATTGCATTCATGGGTACTGCATATTGTTATTATCACATTACTAAACTAAATTATAATTAAATATTTTTACTTTTTTGTCACATATTTCAGGTATTTTTAATACATAAAAAATAAATATTTCCCAGATTTTTAGCACCTAAAAATCCGAGCCCTACTAATAAGCATGCTTCTAGTACAACTATCTACATATCGAACTACGTAAAGAATATCTTCCCTTACTCTGAGCAGAGTTACAGTTGTCAAACAGTGAATGGGAACTCATTACACTACGTCCCATTGTCGTTGCCTTGAGAAACTTCCTGCCTCGATTTGGTATGAAGCCCCAGCTCTAACTTCCCTGCGCCGACTCGATTCTGCCGTGCCGGTGTGGTTCCCCGAGCTCGCTCCATGCTGCCTCTCTTGCCTTCGCTGCACGGTCCACTGGGATCTCCATTTCCTCATCAATGAATCCTCGATCGAACCCGGACTTCATCTTGGATCTTGTGCTTCAACCCGAACACTGGAAGATCTTTGTGTCGCTCGTTCATACTCAATAGTTCTTATTCGGATCATTTTGTTCCATGTAGACTTGCTTCCTCTCATAGCCTCTGTAGATATCGCGTCCTCGGTTCGACTTCCGTCTACCCGTAGTCGCGTGTAAGCACTCTTACGACCATAATATCAGGCTACATTTCGAATATGGTACATACATCCTTCTCCATTAGCCTTTTCCCATGATATTGATTGTATGTCTGCCTCTTATTAGTCCCATTATCAATGGGGTTGGGGATGAGACGCGATGGAAGTCTAAGCAGCGGGTGGTTTCATGGCTGGATGCCTTTCCTGACACCAACCTCATTAGAGGAGTTAATGAGAGATGAATGAAACGGCAAAGGTGTGGAAGAAAGCGGCCGTGGCCTGTCAGAAGGTACCATCACAGTATTTGCCTGGAGTTGAAAATGGGAAACCATGAAAAACCATTTCAAGAACGGCTGACGGTGGGGCTCGAACCCACGCCTGCTGATTCCGCAGATAGCTTGGCCTTATGGCCCAGCGCTGCATGTTCGCAATTGCGAAGGCTACTCAAGTCAGTAATTTATTCATTATAGCTTGTCGTAATGTTTTGATAGAAAAAATTAAAATTTATCTGTTGTTTAACCTAACTTATTTGACATGTTCTCACGTGTTTCCTAATGTGTTTTCATTTGGGTCTAGCTTGACCATTTTGTTAAATGATGACAATCTTTCTCATTTATCTGTTCTGCATTTACACCTGCTTGGTTTTAAAAATTTTCTTTAGGTCTGTTACAGTTAAAATATTTTTTCCGATCTTCATTAGTGCACCGATTCAAATGACAGCCATGTTGCTGCCCTGCCTTTCATTTTCATTTCTACACTTCTCATTGGTTGCTGGAGTCCAGCCGATCAATCAGGTCTCCCGATTCATCGAAGTCTCCAGAAACTCCTCGTCCGAGCTCCTATATAAGCGCCAACCGTCTGAACATTTTACACACACGTTAACTTAGACACTCGCTGTCAACCATACTCGTTGTCTACGGGACACTTGCTGTCGTCATGTCCAAGCTATCGACAAATTAGCACTCTCTTCGTCGTCAACATATTTTGAATTAAAGAACTTATCCAGGGTGTCTACCAACTCATCTTAAAAGAATTCCCTGATTTTTCCAGAATTAATGAGAGAATTCCCTGAGTAAAGAATGCTAAACATTCGCCCGGGAACGGGAAGTGTGATGAAACGCACGCCATTTTTGGTTGGTTTTAAGCGCTCTCCAGTAACAAGAAGCAAAATGTAATCCAGGAAAGCAAAAGGAAAATAGAATTAAGTTTTATGTTTTCTGTTCTCGGAAATTCCAGGATCCAAACAGATGTGAGCAATGGCGGCACAAGAGAAACAGTTGTGAAAATAAATTTATTTCAATAAGTGAACTTGTTGTCCAGTAAAATAAGCAAGGTCTATTAAGTCATGCTACAGTAAATGCCTCCAATAAAAGGGACAAAGGAAGGTTGAATACACACATCAAGGTGTTACCATATGAGTGAAATCATCTTAGACCAATATTTAATTTGTAAAACCTTTCATTACCATTGAAATCACTAATCTACGTCGCAGGTATGATATTCGGTAGCATAAGTCTGAATATAAGCCTATACAGTAATTTACACATATCCAAGGGACGAAGGGAGGCATATTCCAAGTTCTCACTCTGAATTAGGTCCATCTCGTCATGACAGATATAATTGAGTAATCATCATCCAAGTCCCACTCCAGCCACCCGGGTGTAGTTTACAAGCCTCCTCCACTCCTTTCTGTCCCTCCATTTTTCATGTTCCATCACTTCTGCCACATCCAACCCAGCTTCTCCAATGTCCTTCAAAATTTGGTCCAACCACCTTCTTCTCGGTCTTCCAACTGGTCTCTTACCCTTGACTTCTCTTTCTAATTCCCTTTTTGCTACTCTTTCTTTACCCATTCTTTTGAAATGTCCGAACCAACGTAACCTTGCTTTCTGTAGCTTCTGATTTGACGGTTCCATATTTAACTCTTCTCTGATTTCAATATTTTGAATCCTATCCCTTGTTGTCTTTTTAGCCGAAGTTCTTAAAAATTTCACTTCTACTGCTTGTATCTTACTATTTTGCCTTTTATTCGTTACCAGTGTTTCCAGTCCATATGTTACAATTGGTATGAAATACTGTTTATATAATATTAATTTCGTCAATTTAGTAATTTATAAATACATTTAAATGAAGGAAATCATTATGAATGATGTTTCGACAGGCCAGAACACACCGTTATCAGTCTAAAATAATTTAACCTAGTCTGATAATACAAGGCCGAGTTTGAAAGGTGTTACAAACACATTTCCTGGGCGCAATTAAAAACAAAATAGGACATAAGTTCTAGCCTAGCCAAGAAACGTAGGAGCAATAAATATGCATTTAAGGGCTCTAGGCATATCCATCATATTACAGAAACATCAAACATTTTCCTTGTTCCCGTTCCAGTCGTTAACCAGAGCCCCCGTTCTCATTCCCGGGCCAATCGTGAACCAGCCTGAACATAACTGGCAGCATCTACAAGGTAAAGATGATCACATTAACAACCTCATAGTGATCATGAGCTTCCGTTAAGCCTTTTGATCACTACAGTATAAAGTACAAATGAAATATTCATAAGCAGAGCGAGAGGTTATTTGCCTCGATGCACAAGAGTAGACACAGATCGAATAGCACACGATATAATAGGGGGTAGCACAACCACGTGTTTGAACGACTACGTATTTTAGGGGCTAAATCATATATCCACAGCAACACAAGAACACCCTGGAAATTATTGCACACCATAAGTTTTCACTATAGATTTAGCACACAATGGCACAAATGTTATATTTTTCGTAAACTTCAAACAGCACACTAAAGCATTAACAGTAGAACTACAGCAGACAATAATCAAAGAATACCGGGATAGAAAAGCCGCGCAAACAGTATTGTCAAACCAGGTCTAACACATGTTGCCCGGGCGCGCGCTAACACTTGACATGACAATACACACGGTAAAACCTCACTTCCTGTACCGAAAGCACTATCGAGACAATATACCACAATATATGTGCTTTTGAAGCTTACACTGAGCAAACC
The DNA here is from genome assembly GCA_946902985.2 of Meconema thalassinum. NCBI lineage: Eukaryota > Metazoa > Arthropoda > Insecta > Orthoptera > Tettigoniidae > Meconema > Meconema thalassinum. The sequence goes on along the minus strand of OX336393.1, from coordinate 173,938,106 downwards.
GTTAAAAATATCAATATACTATGAGTGTAAGAATTGTTCAGCACGGAAAGTTCTATAAAAAAAAAGTCCGCGAGAGCATATATCTATCTTCAATACATCGCCCACTATAAGTGTTTTTAGATTGGACGGGAGGGGGATTTGAGTTTCATGCACCTCGCCATTCTTAAATTACGGCTGACAAGAATTCGTTGTACATGCTATCTCCATGATAATATAATTAATAGTCCAGTCAGTGATTTCAACCCATAATGCAGAGACGTAAAACGGATATAGGCCTAGGTCGTAGTTCATTGACATCGAAAAAAAAAAAAAAAAAAAAAAAAAAAAAAGCGCTTGTCACGTAAAGCATTCATAACTGTTTCCGGGCGAAGCTAGTATATTATACTCTGTGAGCTGCCAGAATAGGATTGACAGTTCTCGTCTCTTCATGTGGTCTGAGAACGAGATTGCCAAACTGTACAAGCCAGAGATAAAGCTGACCAGGCACTGAGGCACGTGGGCGGTAATATTGCAACGCAGAGTATTATGACATCAACTATGCGAACATGGATTGGTCAAGAGGCAGAGCGGTGATGAGTGACGTGGAATTTCCGCAGAAATGTCGATCCTATTCAGGCAGCTCACAGAGTATATTTATAAACAATACTAAATTTAAAATATTTTGTCGCCAAAGTTGCTATATCTACCGACAAAATCGCTAAATTGGTGATACTGATCGCAACGAACAAAATGCTCAAGGCCCAATAAAATGGCGTAGTTGGCTCCTGTGCAGAAAGCGAACGGAAAAGTTGCCACATCATACGTTCAGTTGACCTTGAGAAGGCACTGCTCATTGGCTGAGCACTGTCATCCGGGTGTCTACTGTAAGGATGAAGTAAAAATTAGTTACTTTTTAGTCAATTTTAGTTACCTTTTAATTCAAGATACGTCTGTGGTCTGCAAGCAAAGGGGCTCATTACGCGGTGAAGATAAACAACAATGAACTGTGTTTAAAGCTGTAAATAAAATAAATAATAAAAAAATACTATACAGTATATTAATTATCAAATTAGTTGTTTCAGCTAATATGTTGTCTTGTGCACAATACGTTGTTTTAATATCAAGAGGTTGCTCTGCTCTTTACCGTTTGGCGAGATTTCCTTTGTCCCCGCAGTAGATCACGAAGAATTGTATGCGACGTTACTTGATCGTCGCCAAATTCTGACTTTGCAGTCAAGTATGGAGAAATATCGAGATGTTACACAATCGGCGCTGGTCTCAGCCGTTTGACGAGATTCCCGCAGTTTTCACGATAGAACACGAAGAAAAATCGCGATTTAGATAAACGATGTCATTTTTGGTCATTCGACGAGATTTCCATTGTCCTTGAGGTCGGGCACGAGAGAATATAGCATTATTACGCAATCGGCGCCACTTGCTGTCCGTTTGACAAGAATCCAGTTGTCCTAGTCATTGAAGGCGGAGAAATATCGCGATGTAACGCAATCGCTGCCGCTGTCGGCCGTTTTACGAGATTCACGTTGTCCTCGCGATATTATGCAATCGGCGCTGCATCCAGCCGTTCAACGATTGCCTGCCTATCTGCCCTGACAGAATGGTGGAGGCAGGCTCAAGGTTGGGCATGGTTAAAATTCACGAAAAGTAATGGACATATTGTATGGTCGGCGCCGTGATTCCCTCAGTCCCTATGCTGTGGTTGGGAGTTCATAAGTTCAGGGTGGATCACGAGGGAAAATTAGTATCGCGATGCAGCGTAAGCAGTCATTTCTAAGTGGGTTGATGCACTTCTCGCTCCCCGTACGCTTTTAAGTATACGGTCATGGTAAAAGTGGCGAGTAGGCTTCGGAATGTTTCGTGATGAATGCCCAATCACCTTTGACAGGATTCCCGCAGCCCTCGTGGTCACAAGTTCACGATAGGGGACGGGATTTATCATTTTACGCAACTGACGTCGATCTCGGTCCGTTTGATGAGATTCGCGCAGGCAAGTCATGAGGTCAGCCAGTCTTCTTGAGGATGTGATTTTGGAGGATGAACGTTCGAAGTAGGGACCGTATCGAATATTACGAATTATTCTGAGAGGATTGCACGAATAATACGACAAGAGGGCACATTCTCTTTCGAATGCGAATCACGAATTATACAAGTTATCGAAATAACCAGTTAGATTATATATCCGATGGAACCAAAGTTCGAAGGAAAAATCGACATATAACTGAATTTCGAATTAACCATACCGGATGTCGCAAATTTACGAGACAGATTTTTAAAATACCGGTAGGTTATTATGTATTTCGAGGCTATTTGGTATTTTTTGTTTCGAAACTGTAACATTTCGCAAGATAGCAACATTAAATTATTTCACGTTATTTTTGGACTTCAATTTGACTCAAAATTTAGAGGTCGATAACTGAAATGAGAGGTTTCTGTTTAGTTTCGGAAGTTTTCGCGAACAAACGTCTCGAGAAAAGTCAGGTTTCCTAATAAAACAGAAAAATATTTCACACAAAACTAGAAAGTATTCTTGATGCCGAAAATGTACGTTGAATTGATGTAGCCTATACCACACAAGGTGTCCACAGTATGCATTTCCTCTAGCTCAGTCACGGCGAAGTATAGCTTATGCAATCGGCGCCGTTTGCGTGAAACTCGCTCCATCGCAATCTCTGAGCCTAGCGGAGCGAGTTTAAACGATTCAAGCCGCCAACAGAAAATTTTCGTTACCGTTTGTAAAATACGTTGCTTTTTCGTCACTTTCGTCACCTGTTTGTAAAATTCGTTACTTTCGTTACCGGTAGACACCCTGGTCATCAGTAACGAGCGATCACTTCCCGCGAAATTCGAAAGTATTGCTTCCACTTTTACGGGATATAGACAAATGGAGAAAAATCCCTGATTAACAAAGAAATTCCCCGATTTTTCCCTGATTATTCCAGAAATTCATAATTCCCTGAGAATTCCCGGTTTTCCCGGGTCGTAGACACCCTGTTATCATTTAGACACTAGTTTGCTGTCTAAATAGAATTTCCTACGCCATGGGACTCGAGCAAAATTCATCACCTGCCGACACTTAGTGTCTCGCTTCTCTACAAGCCTCGGCTGGTCTGTCGCACGGCTTTAGGTTCTTCGAAATACTGCAAGTCTGGTCATTTACTTTGACCATGCCTAACCTGGGCTAAAGTGTATTTCTACAATTAAGCATATGATATTAGCAAAGCTTCGCTAACTTAAACTGCTCCTGGAGAGGTAGCATTGTTAGTGTTTTTCAGCAGGTTAGCTGCTTGTGTTTCGAGTGTCATGTGCAACCATCGCTGCAAGAAACAAAAGATAAGTAAAAAATGTTCCATTGAACTCTTTCTCAATAGATGATCACCAAGATCCTACCTTAAAACTAGCTTTCAATCTTTCTACTGGGCTCTGTTTACAGGCCGCACTCATTTTTTGCTAAAGGCTCTTCAGCCTCGTATTATGCATTGCTTTTCTTACTTGAGGCTTTCTTTTGCCTTATGGTGTTATATGAGTAACCTAACTTATTTATGGTTGTTGAAAGGTATTTTCTTGCCATTCACTTGTTGTTAATCAATGCTTTCTTGTTTGCATTTGATGGTTGAAACCTTTAATGCATACACGTAGCAATTGCTTTCTTAAAAAATTCTGTTCACATATCTACTGGTTTTGCTATTTTCGATTTGATTGAAAGCACCAGATGATATGGCATGTGTTAATGTTTTCTGGAATCTTGTTCCTCTTTGTTAAAACCTAAAGTTAAACCTAATAGTTAATCAATACTGAATTCAGTTCAATATGTTAAATTTAATTGTCAGATATTTATTGGGCTTTGACCTTTGTTGGAGTCACATTTATGCATGATCAAAGTTATTAATACATTTAATGTAACCAAGCAACTTGTTCTGCTCTTTAACTTTTCTAACCTTACATTTCTGGAACCCTCTTTGTAACGCTCAACTTAATTTTAGCTCAAGGCATTTTCTCGAGTTCTGATTCAGGAGGTCTTAAATCGAGCGATCCGTACCACTACACGTTAGCAAGCCTAGCTACCGCTGTCGGTCTTCCCACGATATTGATTATCCCTATTTTTTTATTTATTTATTTATTTATTTATTTTGATACAGCCATCTATGGACTACAAATACACAACCATTATTCAGGTCTTCTTCTTCAAGGTGTTTCTGCCTTGTTGTTTAGATTCCTGCCAGAGATCTTTCATTCGTTGGCTCCTTCGCAATCGTTCTTCCACTGAAAGAGCGAGTCTTTTTTCGGGGGGATCCTTCACACTTGCAACTTTAGATCTGTATCCTGTCCTGTCCCACACTTCGACTAATCCTATGTTTGCCCTTTTTAAGTCTTGATAGACCTCTTGAAGCCATGGGGGTTGTACCTTCCACTTCTCTTGCAGATTAAGAATTTTATTAGCCAACCTCTCGTTTCCCAATCGCTTAACGTGCCCATAGAACATCAACCGTCTTTTCCTTATACTGACTGACAGAAATCCCTTATTCATTGCATTGCTTCTTTTGTTATGTTTCTTCTTTCTTATTGACGGGAGTATTGCTTAATAGTGTGAACAGGGATGAACTCTCCAAAAAAAGTGTGTTCATTTAGATTAACTGGATTGTCCAGCTAAATGGATTTCTATGGCTTCTTTTATGTTAAGTTCCCTACCTTTTGTTTCATAGTGTATGATTCTTAGGTCTGTTTCTAAGAGTTGTGAAACTATGTCCGGTGTCATACAAGAGTTCGCATACTGCCAAGCCTTTCCTGGGTTTCATTACATTTGTGTTCTTTATAACGCGTGCCCAACCTGCTCCCCGTTTGTCCTACGTAATTTGCTCGACACCCTGCTTCTTGGCATGATAAGTACACCCCTGATTTTGAGTATGGGTTTCGTTTAATTAAAATGCTATTATGAAGATGCTTACCATGTGTGTTGTTTGTTCTGAATTCTTTTTTAAATTTTGTTTCCTTCATCTACTAATAAAATGTGACAGGACTCAAGAGATAATTTGCAGTCTATCAAGTTACTTTTATATTTGGAGCACCATATTTGAGATTTAACAACTTATCCCAAGGAATAGGAGAACAGCTTGCTTAAATAATGTAACGTAAGGACACTTTGATCTGGATTTTCGTCATCGGATGTTTTGCATCCATGTCTTGTTCCATGTTAATGGGCACAATATGTATAAGACCAAGCCATTCAAATTGGTATTGGTGGGATATGTTTTGAGGGGCAGAACATACAGATCATCTGCCCACAAAGAATTGGAGACCAGCAGTGTATGGGGTATATTGCAGCGAAGGAACCAAGATAAATAGATCAGTCTCTGGAACAAATCTGATTTCTACCCTTTACACTAAAGAAAAAATGTGTATTCAAGTTGTCATGTAAACTTACCAAAAGAAGCCATTTCATTCTGTGGGGATGTCCAGAGTCCATTGAGAGCGTTCATTGCTTCCTTGGTGTTGACTGTAAAACTCTGCTCAATTCTGCTACAGTTGACTGATATTTCTGAAGACCCACATCTTTCAATTTGTTCCTAAAACATAATATACTGTCATGAAAAGCAGTCAGGTAGTATACAGGGAGCTTCCCCCAACCAATACTTTCCATGGCAACTATTTGAAGCCATGACCACACCTCCTTAGTATTTAAAACATGGCTATTTCCAAATTACGAACTAGTTATACACACAGTTTGATGCAAGGAGAAACTGAATATCACAATTATGATAAAATACTTAACGAGACCAATAGAATCACAACATTTTGTGGAAAAAGGCATATTTACAGAACCATAATTGCAACACTAACCTTAAATCACTGACCCTGACCAGGTCCCTTTGTACTTAGAAACTACACCTTATGACAGTTCCCTTTATTCTTTACTCCCCGAGAGCAATGGTATAAATGGTGGTACATCTGCCCTTGGGGGTTTCAATGGGGGCATGCTAAGGGGGCATGTAAAGTTAAACATTCAATGCATACGCAAATGATGAACACTGAATACTCACGACAAGTTCATTTGTCACAGAAGGCATGGACATTTGGGAATTACTTTATGAGCAGTCCAAGGACTAATTTTGCATTGAAAAACAGATTTTGGAAAGAATACAAGTTATAGGCAAAATTACCTATGAGTAGTCGCCCATTTCTTTTAACCAGAGGCTAAAAATAGACCGAAAGATGATTTATATGGGAAAAGCAACAAAGCATGGACACACAAGTTAACATTGGACAGGAAAAGAAAGATAGCAACACATAAAAAGGGCAAAAACAATGACAGGCAGGTGCGGGCAGAACGAACTTGTTTGGCTGTGTCTGGATGTGGAGATATACTGTCCTTTATATGCGTTTTTCCCTTTTATAGCACCCTCCACCCACACATGCCTGTCATCGTGATTATCTAAGATGATTTGTTTAACTCATAATTATCAAACCAAGAAACCCGGCTATCACCTTTCTGAGCCGGTACAATTTGAAGATCCGTTCGACTCCATTTCCATCTAGCGGTCTCTAGTAATACATCTAAGAGATCGTAATTTCCGCACGTCTGAAAAAGGAATGCGCCCGCGTTGGAGAACTCATCCTTGTCTAAGAAACACGCCTTCGGCGATTGTTATCGCGAGGAGAATTTGATGATCGTCTGCCGTTATAACTGCCACTACCAGCAAATCTATTCTAATGTTCCGAGATGCCCTTTATAATAAGCTTTAAGAAGATATAAATGTTGGGGAGACACTACGCGATTCCGGCTTTGTCTCATAGTGAAGAATTCCGTAAATATGGAGTTGTCATAAAATAAATTATCATCAGTGAACTTCCAGAACGTCTCGGAGTATCAGCTAAGTGGAAATGAATGGTCCTTGTTGCTATTCTGTTTTAAAGAGTCATGTTTTGAAGAAAACTGATCACGATATATATATATATATATATATATATATATATATATATAGGAATCATCTACAAGACCTTCTTTGTGCCAATTTTGACATATGGTTCAGAAATATGGGTGATGAAGGAAAGGGACAAGAATAAAATACGAGCAGTGGAGATGAAGTTCCAGAGGAGTAGGGTAGGAGTGACAAGAATGGACAGAGTAAGGAATGAGAGAGTCAGAGAGATGGTAAGAGAGGAACCATTGCAAAATAGAATAGAGCGATCTAGGCTACAAAGGTATGGACATGTGAGGAGGATGCAAGAGGAGAGGATACCGAAGAAGATGTTTGGAATGGAAATGACTGGAAGGAGGCCAAGGGGAAGACCAAGGGACAGATGGACAAAAGGAGTTAAGAAGAGTGTGGAGGAAAGAGGAGAGTGCTGGGACACAGTAAATGACGAGAGATGGTGGATGGACAGGAAACGATGGAGAGGCTTATGTTCCAAGCAGACCCGACCAGCGGTTGGAAACTGCTCAAGATGATGATGATGATGATGATGATGACTTTTCGGAGATGTCCTAAGTCACCCCGTATTTTCCTGTTTTTTTAACATGAGCGGAACGTATTACTATATCTTGGTTAATAGAAATGTGCATTACCGGCAAGTGTAGTGGGAGACTAAGCTATTAAACTGCGTAAGAACTGTTTGACGCGAACATTCTCTGCCTCGACAATATGTATGACTACTACTAAACCGCTATTCTGCCTTCCTTGGAATCTATTTCTATGGACTCTGCCCAACCATTACTTACTATCACTGGGAAGTTATTGCAAATCAGCTGTGACTGGTTCCGACGTCTTGACATTGAAAAACCCACAATCCTCTCTGCTCCGTGTTACGTCAGGGCCCGACTATTATGTGATGCAGACAAATGACAGTCACGTTACCAGCTGATTAATGTCAACATGAATACATGTAGTGATTACCTTTTACATTCTACGTTGGACTTGGAAAATGCGTCCAAGATTGGGCCGTAGAGAGATGAGTCAGTACAATTTTAAGATCGATTCGACGTTATTTCCATCTAGCGGTGTCTAGTAATACATCTAAGAGATCGTAATTTCCGCACGTCTGAAAAAGGAATGCGCCCGCGTAGGAGAACTCATCCTTGTCTAAGAAACACGCCTTCGGCGATTGTTATCGCAAGGAGAATTTGATGATGGTCTGCCGTTATAACTGCCACTACCAGCAAATCTATTCTAATGTTCCGAGATGCCCTTTATAATATGCTTTAAGAAGATATAAATGTTGGGGAGACACTACGCGATTCCGGCTTTGTCTCATAGTGAAAAATTCCGTAAATATGGAGTTGTCATAAAATAAAATTATTATCAGTGAACTTCCAGAACGTCTCGGAGTATCAGCTAAGTGGAAATGGTCCTTGCAGCTATTCTGTTTTAATGTGTCATGTTTTGAAGAAAACTGATCACGATATATATATATATATATATACTCCCCAACTTTCAGTGTTCAAAGTTCCGTAATTTAATCTGCTAAGGTAGGGTTAAACTGGAGACCGTTCGTGTTTCTCTATGAAGTTATTTGGTGTTTATTTAGTCCCCAGTTTGTTTATACACGCACGTAGGGGAGAATCAAATTGCTTGTTTATGGGTTTATTAATTTAAATGGGTGCTTGTAGTTGTTGTTGTTTCTTTTCCGTATCTGGTTGAGTTTTATTTTAGTGCGTGTTACTTGCGTTTGTTTTATGTTGTGAAACGCGATTGTATTTATGAGAGATGTTTCTTACCAGTTCCTAACCCCTTGCAAGAGTATGGGATCTTTCAGGGACTGGTATTCTTTAGGTTAGTTCGCGATATTAATTGTGCCTAGACGTAGGAGGGTGTTTTGTTCATTGCTTTGGATGTAATATCTTTGTTGGAACACACACCAGTTTATTTTATGTTTCAAGGGTTTGTTTTTATCATGCTTGTCATTTGTGCACTCCAAGGATGGCCGATTAGGTTTTCTTTTTATCCTTGGAGACTGGGCAAGTATTATCTACGTATGTTTCAGAAATATGTTTCATTTACAATCACGGTTCTAGACTTATTTTTAAGGGTGGGTTTATGTCGTTTGTTTAAGTGGGAATTTGACTGAAGGTCGAGGGTCATGTTTAGTGTTGTTCTGTTTTGTTGTGGCCTTCAGTCAGCAAGCAACGCGTGATCCCATTACGTTATTAAATCAGGTATATTGGTTACTCTTCCGAGATGATGGAATTTGTGTTCGTTGTACGTGCCCGGGACTGCAATTGACGCTTATTTGGCATGCCGCAAGTGGCGGATATGTAAAAGGTTTATATTCTAAACGTAAGCAAAATTAAGAAATTACGCAGGTTTACCGAGGATTACGCGAGTGACTAAAGTGTTAAATATTGTGTGAACAGTGTAGGTAAAATACGTAAGAGAAATACAATACATAACTTGCTAAAAGAGAAGTCATATAACATTTAATATCATGACGGTCAACTGTGCTCCATGCGGCAAAAAGATCAAGAACAATCAGCAGGCTGTAGGATGTGATGGTGAGTGTGGACGCTGGTTTCATGTAACATGCATGAAAATGAGTAAAGACACGTACCAACAATTCCGGAAAGATGATACTTTCAAATGGTCATGCAATCGGGAAGACTGCCTCCCGCAATCTAACCTCAAAGAGGTTATGGCATCTTTCTCCCAGAAACTTGAGGAATCCCTTTCGGCGATGAGAGAAGAAAACCACAAGGTAAGAAAACTAGCAACTTTCTTATCAGAAAAGTATGATGAACTCCACCGGGAAATTGAAACTCTGAAGAAAGAGAGAAAAACCGTCAAGGACGCAGAAATGGCAGCATCTAGAGCTATCAACGAATTGGAGGAACTAAAACAGTACCAGCGCAAGAACAACTTGATAGTGTATGGAATACCCACTGAAAGAGAGGAGGATGTATTTCACAAAATCTCGGACATTGGCACGACGTTAGGAGTTGAAATCACCAGGGCAAACATAGACGCAGCTCACCGCCTCCCGTCAACAAAGCCTGGACCTCAACCGATAATTGTGAAATTAAATAATAGGTGGAAGAAGGAAGAGATTCTCAGTAGCAGAAGACAAAAGAAGACCCTGAAGACGAGTGAAATTGGTTACAGTGATGGTGGTAATATATATATCAATGAACACCTGACCCCAAGAAATGAAACCATCGCCAAAAAGTGCCGTGAATTGAGACAACAGGGAAAAATCTTTGCAACTTGGGTCAGAGACTGCAAAATATACATTTGGAAAAATCAAAATGGACCCTCAAAGCTTATATCAAGTGCTGAAATACTGGATGAACTCGCCCTCTCAAACTAAAATCTATGTAATAGTAAGATATCTACTAAGTATTATCCCATATGGAACTAGAATTACAGAAATTAAATTTTTTAGGTAATGCAAATAATAATACACTAGAATTAACCGAGTGTAACTGTAATACACTTAGCGATTATTATAAGATTAAGGACAGTAAACAGATAATAACCGATACCAGTACACTAAAATGCGTACACATAAATGCACATAGCATAAAAAACAAGTTCGATGATATCCAAATAATGTTAGACAGAATCAAAGGTGTAGATGTCCTAGCAATCTCAGAAAATTGGTTAACAGAACAAACAAAAATGTTTTTCAATATTAAGAAATATGTTGCATATCACATAGTTAGAAAGCAAACTGGAGGGGGAGTATCTTTGTATATTTCAAACAAATGTAGCAGTACCCTTGTAAAGGAAATAAATTCCACCCACAGCATACTGCACATTACTGTGAGAAAAGGCCATCAAGAATACAATATAATCACTGCTTACAACCCTCATAAAAGCAACATTCCACACTTTCTAACTGATCTCGAAGTAATTATTAGTTCTTACTCAACGAATCCTGTTATAATACTAGGTGATATGAATATCGATCTATTATTTGGGGACAGATATACTAGTAGTTATATTAACCTAGTCAAATCATACGGTCTAGTCTTATGTAATACAAAATATCCAACTCGTGTAACACAAACTAGCTCTACTCTAATTGATCATGTATTGGTGAACGACTGTGACAAAATATGTAATGTCTATAATATTGATAATGATTTGAGTGATCACCATTTACTCATCTGTGAAATGAGAAACAAAAAGATAAACAGGAACTCAATACGTGATGATAGGCCAATAGAAAAGGATAAAATAAACTACAAAAAACTTAATAAATATTTTATAACTCAAGAATTTGTATGCAATGAAACTAACATCAATGACTACTACAATAAATTCTGTGATTTTATTAATAAAGGAATAGAAGCCTGTACTATGAAATATACGAATAAGGAGCCAAGTGCCCCACCAATAAAACCCTGGATCACACAAGATCTTTTAGCACTAATACACAGGAAAGATAAGATATATACAAAAACCAAAGTTAAAAATCCATCTGCAGAAATTTTAGAACAATATAAAATTATTAGCAACCAAGTTACAAAACTTAAGAGAAACCTACAAAGAAACTACTTTGACCAAAAAATTCAAAATGCAAATAATCAGAGGGAAGTGTGGAGTGTTGTTAATGAGATGTTAAATAGACCAAAGGGGAAAAATGAAATTGTCAAACTTATAGTCGACGGCACAAATGTCGAAAAAAAGGAAAATATATGTGATGAAATTAATAAATATTATGCCAATATTGCTAACAGTATATGGGAAAATCAAGGAAACGGTTCTACCTCGGACATTACAAGCTATAAAAATACTACTAGCACTAAGACAATCTTTATGTTACCTACTGATGCTAATGAAATACAATCAATTATAAACTCCCTAAAACACAAAAACAATATAAGTGAGGACAACACTACTAATGTCATGCTACAATTTTGTCTTGAGGGCCTTACACCATATCTTGTCAAAATAATAAATCTTTCACTGATGACTGGTATATTCCCCGATGCCTGTAAAGTCTCTAGGGTGGTCCCGATCTACAAAAAAGGGGACAAAACCCACCCATCAAATTACAGACCCATTAATATTATATCTGCCATCAGCAAGGTTCTAGAAAGCGTTGTTAAACGAAGACTTATGAATTTCTTCATGAAAAATGATTACTTTGCAAACTGCCAATATGGGTTTATTCCAAATAGAGGAGCTGATAGTGCTATATTTGAAGTAGTAACTGATGTAGAAAAGGCATTAGATGAAAACAAACTAGCTGCTGGTGTACTAATTCACCTTCAAAAAGCCTTCGATCTGGTTAACCATAAGATTCTCCTTAATAAACTAGAATTTGCAGGCATCAGAGGAGTGGCACATGATTGGTTCAAGAACTACCTCACTAACAGAAAACAATATGTTGCAATTGATAATGTAAAAGGATCTCAAATGAGAATTGACACAGGAGTACCTCAAGGTTCTGTCTTAGGACCAATTCTTTTCTTGGTTTATATTAATGATATAGTATTATTAGAATTGAAAGGCAAGCTTAAACTATTTGCTGATGATATTTTTATACTCTATCTGGGAACATCTGAACAGGAAATTATGCTAAATATTAATTATGATCTCAATAAGCTGGTGGATTGGTTGAGAGCACACAAAATGGTTATCAATATCACTAAAACAAAATATTTATTCTTCCATAAACCATCATACAAGATTGAGACCACAAACATAGTCACATACCTGCCAACCTCTCAAAGTGAAAAATCGGGAGATTCGACGCGGCGACGGGGGGGGGGGGGAGGACGCTACATAATACATACATAGTCTAAGACATTGCAGCAAATATGTATCGAAGATCATATTATTGGTCGTTGTTGCAGGTGACTGAGGCTGATTTTGCCCTCTTCAAAAAGGTCTTGCTATATTCTTGCTCAAAACACTTCTCTTTCTGAATCGACTTCAGAGTTATAAGTTTGTCCAAAGTCTTGTCAGAGAGAGATGACCTGAACATCCTCTCACACTCTGCATTACTATGCGGAATGGTCAGAATGGAAAGCATAACTTGAGTACCCCACCACTACATATCATTTGGCCTACCAGTGCCCACTTCACATCAATTCTCTCTTCTTCTTCTTCAATAGATGTCACATCCTCAAGTTGGAAGTTACAAAATTGGGAATGTAAAGCATCCATTTCCTCATTAAAATTGTCTTGAGTGTCTGTTAACATGCTAGGAAATGTATTTACAAAAAACTTAATTTTGGAAAATGAAATGTCCCCCTTTCCAATATGCGAGATACTGAAATCACACCTACAGACACTACAAAATGCAAATGTTGCGCCTCTTCCTGACTCAGTTATATGCGGAATCAGGGTGTCGACTGTTAAGGATGAAGTAAAAATTAGTTACTTTTTAGCTACCTTTTAGTTAATTTTAGTTACCTTTGAATTCAAGATACGTCTGCGGTCTGCAAGCAAATGGGCTCATCACGCGGTGGAGAAAGAGAGCAATGAACTGTGTTTAAAGCGGTAAATACAATTCACTTAGGGAGTTACAACAATTTCAAAAACAATAAATAAATACTAGAAATGTATTATCAAATGAGTTGTTTCAGCTAATATGTCGTCTTGTGCACAAGGCGTTTTTATAATTGCCAAGAGGTTACTCTGCTCTGCTCTTGACCGTGGCGAGATTTCCTTTGTCCCCGCGGTAGATCACGACGAAATTTATGGGACGTTACATGATTGTAACCGAATTCTGTCTTCACAGTCAAGTACGGCGAAATTTCAAGATGTTACACGATCGGCGCTGGTCTCACCCGTTTGTCAAGATTCCCGTTGTTTTCGCGATAGAACACTGATAAATATCGCGATTTAATAATCGGTGTCACTTTTAGTCGTTCGACGAGATTTCCATTGTCTTTGAGGTCGGGCGCGAGGAAATATAGCATTATTATGCAATCGGCGCCACTTGCTGTCCGTTTGACAAAAATACAGTTGTTCTCGTCATTGAATGCGGAGAAATATCGCGATGTATCGCAATCGCTGCCGCTCTCAGCCGTTTTACGAGATTCAAGTTGTCCTCGCGATATTATGCATACCGCGCCGCACCCGGCCGTTGAACGATTGTTTATTCGTCCTCACAGATTGGTGGATGCAAGCTCAGGGTTGGGCATGGTTAAAATTCACGAGTAGTTATGGACAAGTTGTATGGCCGGCGCCGTGATTCCCGCTGTCCCTATGCTGTGGTTGGGAGCTCATCAGTTCAGGGTAGATCACGAGGAGAAATTAGTATCGCGACGCTACGTAGGCTGTCATTTCTAAGTGGGTAGATGCACTTCTCGCTCCCCGTACGCTTTTAAGTATACGGTCATGGGAAAAGTAGCGAGTAGGTTTCGGAATGTTTCGTGATTGGTGCCCAATCATCTTTGACGGGATTCCCGCAGACCTCGTGGTCACAAGTTCACGATAGGGGACGGGTTTTTTGATTTTACGCTACTGACGTCGATCTCGGTCCATTTGACGAGATTCCCGCAGGCAAGTCGTGCGGTCAGCCGGCCGTCTTGAGTATGAATGTTCGAAGTAGGTATCAAATATTAAGAATTATTCGGAGAGGATTACACGAATAATACGACTAGAGGACACGTTTTCTTTCAAATCCGAATCACGAATTATAAAAGTTATACAAGTTTTCGAAATAACCGGTTAGATTATAATATATCCGATGGAACCCAAGTTAGAAGGAAAAATCGACATTTAACGGAATTTCGAATTAACCATACTGGATGTCGCAAATTTACGAGACAGATTTTTAAAATAAGTTACAGCCTACGTATTTCGAATCTTTTTCAAAACGGTAACATTTCGCAAGATCGCGACATTAAATTATTTAGCGTTATTTCTGGACTTCAATTTAATAGTCTCCAAATAAATGCGAAAAATGCGAGGTTTCTGAATAATTTCAGAAGTTTTCACGAATAAACGTCTCGCGAAAAGTCAGGCTTCCTAATATAACACATAATTATTTCACACAAAACTAAAAGTCATCTTGATGCCGAAGATATACGCTGAACGATGTATAACACTAAGGGTTGTCTCAGTATGCATTTCCTCGAGGTCGGGCACGGGGAAATATAGCTTATGCAATTGGCGCCGCTTGCGTGAAACTCGCTCCATCGCAATCTCTGAGCTTAGAGGCGCGAGTTTAAATGATTCAATCCGCCTTCGGAAAATTTTCGTTACCCGTATGTAAAATTCGTTACTTTTCCGTTACCCATTTGTAAAATTCATTACTTCCGTTACCGGTAGACACCCTGGGAATGTTATCTTTGTACACACTTTTAAATGTCACATATCTTTTCGCCTTATTACCGACGAACCGACGCAATCACTCAGTTCGAAAAATCACAATAACCTACCGGCATATTAACGCCAACAACATCAAACTAAGTTATACACAAATCATATAATTTCACGTGTGAAACAGATACAATATTCCGCAGCGTACAACTACCTATCACCCACTGGTCATTATGCAACACATCTAGGAACAGGCGCTGAATTAACCTTCGACGATTTCAAACGAAGACTTATTCGAAGCCGATTTCAAACGAAGACTTATTCGAAGCCAACTTTTTATAACAGCAGGACGCGACGCGGGAGTTAGTACGCAGTTGTCGATTATCGATACAAAGCGAAACTGCGGTATCGAGATATAACTTCAAAACACGTAAAGTCGATCCGTTCTATAGACGACATATTAAATCCGAAATTACGCGTGGGTTTTTTGAAAAATCGGGAGATTTAATACGTTAAGCGGGAGGGCGGGAGAAATGGTCTGAAATCGGGAGTCTCCCGCCTAAATCGGGAGAGTTGGCAGGTATGTAGTCAACATAGCCAACAAAGAAATAGAAAGGGTTAAATCGGCAACATACTTAGGTATCACACTAGATAGTACACTAATCTGGGAAAATCATGTAGAAAATGTAAAACATAAAATCAGCCCTTTAATTGGTATTATTTTCAGATTAAGATATTGCTGTCTTACTAGCCAACAATTGAAAAATATATACTTTGCTCTGATACATTCACATCTAATGTACATGAATTTCATATGGGGATATTGTAAGAAGGAGCTGATAAAAGAACTTGAGATACTCCAGAAACGTGCTATAAAATCTATCTTTGGATTACCTTGGCTCACACCCTCAAATGAATTGTACTCAAGAACTAAAATTATGCCACTGCAAAAACAAATAGCTATGTCAGCAACAGTATTTGTATACAAATTAGAAAACAAATTGATACACACACACATCCATTTTACCCATGCAAATGACATTCATCATTATGCAACAAGAGGAGTAAATCAAATATTCACCAGCCATTCCCAATCCATTAAATTTGGAACTAAAGGAATTATGTCCTCTATAATAAAAGAATACAACTCGCTACCATTAGGCATAAGGGAAAGTTTCTCTATAAAAACATTTAAGAGGAAAACAAAAGACTTCCTATTAAGGAATGAATAGCCAATGTACAATAGCCTTAAGCAATGCAATGTATCATACCGTATTATCTCTGTAAAGTTAGTCACTAGCAATCCAAGTTACTATTAAACTAAACAATAATGTTACAAAAATTATATATATGCCATGCTGAAACTATGTTACTTGATTGTCCCTAACACGAGCTCTGGCTCATTGGGACCTATGTAAATAAATAAATAAATAAAAAAAAACAAAAAAACTGAACCTTGTGGTTTCGTTCGAGAGAAGTTTTATTCTACCAGCTCATGAAATCGTTTTGTTTTATCTTCATTTGGGATTTGCTTGTTTTAATTTTACTGAACTGATCTATGTTTATTTGCTGAGTTTGTATGTCACGGCACGTCATGTGAAGTGTAGTGCCTTGTGAAGTTGTGTAATTATTTTGTGTTTATTGACGTGTCATTTAAGGGTCGTTGCTGTTGTAGGTTGTTTCTTTGGGTAGCTTGGCGTGACATACAGTTTAATGTAAGGGTGGTCGGATAGACAGTTCGTGGGAGACACGATTTCATGTACTTCTAAGAATGATGCTTCTGACTACCTTCTTGTAGTCAGCCTGTGGTGGAACGAAACGCACTATTAACACTATTGTTAATTTCTGCTCCTCTACTGAACGATCTCCAGCGACTTAGGCATTCTCCTCGTCGTCGACATTCTCCTTTTATAGATCTTTATTGTGTGTTTTACGTTTTATTGTTTTACTGTTTTATAATACCATGTACATATTTTATTACAGGCCCATCATCCCTCATCTTACCATTTCATGCACCCCTCACGTCCCCTTTTGCAATGTCTTGTTTTTTTTTTTATATTAAATTTTATTTTATTTTACAACCTCTACTCGAAAAGTGTAGTCATTGGATGGTCAGTGCTCCATCTAGTTCACCATGTGTTAAAGGTCTCGATTTTAGGTCTCAGGTCCGCGTCCTCAACATCTGCACGCCTCACTTTCCAATCCCTCTGCTAATGAATGTTGGGCTATACAGGTGGCAGCACACTACAGTACCTTTTCTTTCTACTCTCCTACCTGCAACGATACTATCAAATAGAACGGCTCAGATATTAAGAGTCATGGGTTTGACTCCCTGGTGACATAAACGACCCCACGACCTGCCCCCCCACCACCACCACCACCATTAACCTCACCACATAATCTCTTCCCCACTCAGTCTGTAAATAATTTGTGGCACTGCAACACTAGTATACCTTTGTTTCCAACCTTATTTGTATTGACAAGTATAACACCCTTTATACTCGGCTCATATAAATGTTGCTTTTTTCTGGTCGTTTCGGCCATCAAAGGACCACGATGTTCTTCACTCATATGATCACTGTAATACTTGTTTTCTTGTCTGCCAGTAGATCTTCATACTTGACGAATGTTCAGCTCTCCTTTCTTCCGTCCACTTGCAGTGAGGGCGAGGCATCACAGATGTTAAAGGGTGTAGATTACTGGTTGATTTAACCACCTTTCTGAACAGGTTCCTATCCCAAACCAGAGCTTGATTGATTCGAGCTTCTGTTAGGCCCTTTTTAACTTGCATCGACCATTTACAATAGGAATTTTCTTTTAGAAATTGATGAGTGTATTCGATATGGAAGTCTATGCTCCTTACGTTCCAAATGATCAAAGAAAGACTCTCCTTTTTCTCATTACTCACCAAATCATCTATATGTTCAATGTTCAAATAATTCATTGTTATGTCTTCTTCTGTAAGTACCATTATCATTAACAGGTCCTAATATTTTCCTTACAATTTTCCGATCCTTAAGTTCTAATTTTCTCAATGGGCCTTTAACAAATTCACAAAGAAATTTGATACAATGGTCCGGCTAGCTCAAAACAGTTGCCAGCGTTTCGCCCCAGTGTACCAATGGGCTCTTCAGTTGGTTATGGTACACCTCACCAAGACGCGTGGCTAGTACATACTGTGAAGGCCGCTGCAAGGCACAAATGTTGCCACGAGCAGTGCCAATGTACTATGGAAGTCAAAACTTCCTTTCAAAAATAATGTTAGCTTACCTAGCTAATCCATATTGTACCATAACCAACTGAAGAGCCCATTGGTACACTGGGGCGAAACGCTGGCAACTTTTGAGCTAGCCGGACCATTGTATCAAATTTCTTTGTGAATTTGTTAATGTACATAGCTCAATCGGACAATTTTACATCCTGTTTCCTACGGGAACAGATATTTCCAATATGGATTAGCTAGGTAAGCTAACATGGTTTAAGAAAAGAGAGAGCCACACAATCACATGGTACAGTGATGACTTGACCAGGAAATCGGTGGTCGACTATATATGGTATGAGAAAGAACTAAATAAGAACATCACCGACATCAAGGTTATACATTCAGAGAACCAGGATAGCGACCATCGATTGCTGGTAATGAACCTGAGAGGGAGTAAGGAGAAGAAAGGGACTGAGAAACAGGAATGACATATAAGGATATGGAAACTGAAAGAAGGGGATAGAAGGGTCGAGTACCTCAAAATGGTAAAGGAAGGAATTCCAACAGATGAAGAAAGAGGGGTGGAAGAGGAATGGGCTAGATTTAAGAAGACACTAGTAGGTGCAGCAGAAGCAGTATGTGGGAGGACAAGTAGTTAGAAGAGGTGGAAGGAAACACCATGGTGGAATGAGAAGACAAAAGATATAGTAAGGGAAAAGAATAGAGCCTTTAGGAGGTGGTATCAAAATAGGACGGTAGAGACAAGGGAAGAGTACCAGGAAAGAAAGAAGGAGGCGAAGAGAGTAGTGGCTGAGGAGAGAAGAAAGTGGATGGAAGAGTGGACAAAGACGATGAAGGAGGATAGTGAAGGTACAAGAAAGGTCCTGTATGGGATGGTAAAAAATAAGAGGCGGAAGGATCCTACGGATTATGTTAGAATGGTGAACAAAAGGGGACAAGAGATAGAAAATAGGGAAAAACTGAAGAAAATGTGGAAAGAATATTTTGAAGAACTTCTGAACCCAAATGGAAAAGATGGTGAGGAGGAAGAAATCGGGGAAGAGGAAGATGAACTGCCAACAGAAAAGGACTTAACATGGAAAGAAGTGGAAGATGCAGTGAGGAAGATGAAAGGAGGGAAGGCACCGGGTGTGGAGATGGTGAGAGCAGCAGGAGAGGTGGGGATACAGTGGTTGTACCGAGTGATGAGGACAGCATGGAAGGAAAGAAGACCCCAGAGGACTGGAAAAAAGGAATAATTGTCCCGATCTTAAGAAAGGTAGTAGAACAGATTTCAGAAACTATCGGGGAATAACACTGATGAGTCATTGTGCAAAGATCTTCGAGAAAGTTTTGGAAAAGAGAATTAGGACAAGGATAGAAGGAGGGATGAGGGAAGAACAACATGGTTTCAGAGCAGGAAGGTCCACAGTGGATTTGATTTTTGCTGTAAGGCAGTTACAAGAACAGCACTATGAGTATGGAACAGATCTACTGATGGCCTTCCTGGACATTGTGAAAGCTTATGACAGTGTATGCAGAAACAAAGTATGGAAGTCCCTGGAGGATAGAGGAGTAGAGAAATGGACTATAAAGAGGATAAAGGAGATGTACAAGGGAAGCGTGAGCTGTGTGAAAGTGGGAGGAGAGAGATCAGACTGGTTGGAACAGAGAAACGGCCTGAAACAAGGAAGTGCACTGTCACCGTTACTTTTCATTGTGGTGATGGATGACATAATGACCTGAGTGGCACAAGTAATTTGGGAAGGAAAGATGAAAGCAATGGTGTTTGCAGATGATTTTTTTTTTGGATGATTTGGGGAAACAAGGAGGAGGAGGTGGTACAGGAACAGTTGGACGTTTGGGAAGGAATAATACAAGGATATGGGATGAAATTTAGCATAAATAAGAGTGAGATGGTGATCACAACAAGGAAGAAGGAAAGAACCACAACGGGAATAACAATTGGTGGGGAACAGCTGAAGAAAGTGGAGAGTTTCAAGTATCTGGGAAGCCTGATACAAGATAATGGAAGAAACGATAGAGAAATAAATGAGCGGGGGAGGGAGGCAGGCAGAAGCATTTTGGAGGAGTGTGAGAAGCATGTTATGGAGCAAGGATGTCCCTCAGAATAGCAAAAAGATCATATATCGGACGTACTATGTCCCTATCCTGACGTATGCCTCGGAGACCTGGGTTATGAAAGGAAGGGAGAAGAGCAAAATACAGGCCAGTGAGACTAGGCTCTTGAGAAGCAGTATTGGAGCTACAAAGATGGACAGAATAGATCTGCTCTCAATGGCAGCTATTTCTGAATTATTAGGGGTATTCCATTCCCCCAGGTATTTAAATTTTCGGACTTTTTTGATATTTTTGCAGACCAATCGTGTTGAATTTCGAGGCATCTTTGACATTTGTGATAAAATTAGTTTTAAGGAAGGCCACTTTAAGTCCAGTTTTAGCAGCTATGATGATGTAGTTTATCAAGTTGGTCAGTGGCCTCTTCCATTCAATTAGCGAACAAAGCTATGTCATCTGCAAAAGCGAGACAGTTTATATTCAGGTCTTCTTTTTTATAACCAATTCGAATACCATAATTATTTGGTAAGATTGTTAACCATTCTCTTATAATTTTTTCCAAGACACAGTTGAACAGCATCGGTGATCCCAGATCACCTTGTCTACAGCCAGTCTTGATTGCAAAGGCATCGGACAATTCACCACGAAATTTGACCTCCTTGGTGGAACGGTCATTGTGATCATGCAATAGAGGAAAGAAGAAAAGCATGGATCAAGTGGAATAACAAGAAAGACGATGTGAAACTTGAGAACTTTCTCTGCATCAGGAAAGAAACTTGTAAAATTTTAGAATTGGCATGTTCCATCTTTTGGTTTGCTGTGGAGTGTTTCCGCAAAAGTGTTATTTGACTTCAGACCACCGATGTTGTACTTTTGCGTTTTCATTCCCTTTCCAACATTCACTCTATTGTTCCTAAACGGAATACCTTTCATTTTAATAAGGGACAGATAATGATTTGAGTCTATATTCGCATTATGCAGGACCTTCACATTTTGGATTTCACGATCTGATTTCTTTGATATTGCCACATGATCCAGTTGAAATTCACCCATAAGTGAATTTGGACGTCTCCATGTCTTTGCTTTCCAAGGAAGATGTTTGAACGCAGTAGATTTCAAAACTAGGTCGTTATTTTTGCAGGTGTCAATCAGCCGTTCACCATTTTTGTTTGTTTGTTTGTTTGTTTATGTGCAGGATAGTTTCCAACTATATTCCTAAACTTTTTCTCTCTTCCTACTTGAGAGTTAAAATCATCGAGTAGGATGGTGGTGTGATGCGCTGGAATATTGTCAATCACGTCTTCTAATTGTTCCCATAATATATTAGTTTGCTCTCGGTCTTTCTTGTTTGACACGTTCGTCGGTGCATGAAAATTGACCACGGTGTAGGCTTTATTAAGTGATCTAAATGACAATGTGGATAGTCTTCCATTGAATGATTTAAAATCCACGACTGAATCAACAGCTTTCTTGAAATACTGGAAGTCAAGTACAAGGACCAGACAGTTGTTGAGAAATATGAGGATATTACTGGCGACGAGAAAAGGCGAGCTTGTTATTCTGAGCACAAAGGAGCTGAGAAATACTTGAGCATTGGGAGCAGGTGCAAGTCAGAAACAGACACCGCGTGGGTGTGACTCATAGCACTGACACTTCGCTTTGTCTTGGTGGTGTGAAACGAGGAAAGATACACGAATTCTAAAGAGGGAATGAGCTATTAGCCACTCCTACTTGAAGGCTCTACTGAATAAAACCGCGAACCAGGGGTCATGAACAACGAATCATGAGGAGTGACGCACTTTTCGGAGGCCAAGTGGCTTGGGAACGCCAGTCATTGGATTTGAGCGGCAAAAAAACTATGAATTAATCCACGATCGATTCTTGAGCACGTTGGCAGAATCGTGACCTGTGAAGTGAGACGGTCTCAATGATATAAGTTGCATGCCAGTGACATCAGTATTTTAGAAATTAATTCTCGATCACTTCCCACCACTCAACCTTCGCCTAAAATCATTTAAATAGTGATCTCCGAGCTGCTGTGATTACAACTAATCTGCATGTTCAAGGGGACACTTCTGTTATTTCAATTATTCTGTGTGTCCGAGGGGGCACTTATGTCAGATTGTCAATTATTTGAGGACACGAGATTGTTACTTTGTGTACCAGATGGTACTTAAACATTTTTCATATCTGAGAGAACTTTGTCTGATAATATGTTGTGTACGTGCAACACAAGTTTTATGTTAAAGCCAGTGTTTTAGGTAGTTGTGCTAACTACAGTTTAGGGACAGTATCTACGCATATTTTGCTCTAGGACTTTTGGCGAAGATAGAAACCAAACAGCAAAATTAGCCAGGAGATGTGTGTGCGATTTATTAACTTGTATTACTTTGAAGCACCAAGATTACGTCCCAACATGAAGAAAGATCGAAACAGTGCTACTTCGCTCTTGAGATGGCAACCATGAGCCAAGCACATGCGGAGGATAGAGGTTTGGTGACGTGGAACTATTGCTGGTCGTTGAAGGATCGAGTATTAAATAAAATTTATTTTTTTATTTGACAAATTGGGTTATGGTATTCATGGGGTTAATGATTCTTTGTGTAAATATTTTGCTTTTGTGTTTTTTTCTTGTTGAGTTTGTTTTGTTTTGCTATGCTAACACACAAGTAATGCATGGGACAGCATGACATTTTGATTGTAAATGTAAATATTTGCTTGTTTATTTTGTTGTGATTTAGTTGTATGGGACTTTATGTACGCCGCGTGATGAATGCTTGCGTACTGCAGCTAAACAATACCTTGTGGAAGTCAACATATTCACAGAAGCGGGACCAAATTAAATTAATGACAGAATTGGGAGGAAATTTGTGACGAGGATAGATTTATGGTCACTCAGGCTAAGTAATGTTCTAAATTGCCAGGTTGCATTGTTATACGAGAAGCATTCTGCTTGCTCGATTTTCTTGTGTATACCGGTATTTCATTTTTTGAAGTGTCATAAACACAAAATTAGGGGCCTAGCTCAAGCGCCGACCCTGGGTGGATTATTTGGTAGTCAGTCCAGGCTATTATGCGAGTCATTCATGTGTGTGAAAAGGGACTTGTGTGCGGGAAGCGCTTTGTGTCGCTCCGTCGTGCCGCGGCCCCTATATTGTGAATCCATCTATCTAAACCCTGCGGGGCGACTGTATGAATATTATGTGATTGTCTTGCCAGTCCAAGAGAATTGGAGAGATGTTGTTTACGTGCGATTTCAGGTGCAGTATAACGGGACCTATTTGGTAAGGTCGCCAGTTATTATTATGACATAAGCCTTGGGACTGGACTAAACACAGGTTTGCTGAGCAAGGGAGAGGAGGAAATCTGCCGGGCGGGCTTAATCTAGATGAGGGAGCTACACTCATTAGTCAAGGCAGACCCGTGGGTCTTGTTTGTTTCTTAATGTATTCTTTTAGTAAAGCCTGATTGATCATAATTAACTGAATATTAAATGGGAGCTGCCCGCGTCATTCGTTGATTTCCCTGGTGTTAAAATAGCATTGCTTTCTGTCATGTAATATATCAGTAGTTGGGGCAAATGTTGTTGCCATTGATTTGTTTTTGTTCATGTTCATTGACCCCGGACGGTCATGTTGAGTCACGCTGTACTCAAACTAGTTTTGAGAGCATTAGGTGCATGTAGCGGCTTGCTCTGTTGCTCCAGCACTTGATAGGATTTTACTGGAAATCCATGTAATTGTAATTGATGTAAGAGTAGCGTGTGTTAGTATTTTGTAATTAGTGTTCAGCCATTCCTTTTGTACATGTCCCATGAACCATAACTACGGTTTGCAAACGGGGGTTCGCAACCAATCTGACTGTCCAGTTGCAAGCGAATATGCGTCATAAAATACTCATCCCCTTTCAAAAGCTAGTACGCCGCGCACACATCTTAATCAGACAGGTGGCATCATTATCCATATTTTATTTTGCAGTGCAATTTCTTTATCCACAATTTTATTTGCAGTGGACTTATTAAGCCACATTTATTTTGGCTGAGAAGTGGATTTCTGACCACTCATATTAATCCTTGTGATTTTTCATGTTTTTATGCATTTTTGTTGTGGGAGTAACCTCAGGGAGGTAATTTTTATTGTTATTTAGGTTATTCAGTCATTAAATATTGTTTCTTTTTCTTGTTTCACTCATTTATAGTTATAGTTTCCTTTATGAACCTTGAGTTGAAGAAAGCAAGTTGCTTTGATATTTGAGCTCTTGTAGAAGCAACCAAGAACTGAACGCGACCACGAAGACAATCTTGCTAAAAAACACTGCTTTTGCTCAAGGGCACAGTATAGAGGAGCAAACGATATGCAGTTCAAGGATCAGTATATTGAGTGCCAAGATTCAAGTATGTTTCTCATGCAAAGTTCATATATCATCATTAACAACATTAACCTCAAATCCAGAATGGCCAAATTATTTTATGTTGATTTATTTCACATCTTTATTGTTATTTTATAACTCATTGATAATTAAACTCAGTTTATAATGAAGGATCTTCTGTCCTCTGCTAACTCATAATGCAACTCTCACTGTAACTACACTAGAGACATATTTGAGAACACCCACACACAAAAGCTGGAGTACTCGTTCTTACCTTTCTTTTTTCTTGGATCCGAACCCTTGTACAATTCAGTTGCTGTTTAATAAACCAAAAGTTGCTTTCAAAGTTTGTTCATTTATTTCAAATAAACTAACATTTTAAATTTGGATTAACAGCAATTTGTTGAAGGTGCTCGGTCAGAAATAGCCTATAATTTATTGAAAATGACAGCTTTATGTTTTAAAGCAGAACAAGACATATAGCCAGTCTTAAATTTTGCCAAGGGAATTTGCTATAATTGCAGATGAATAATACAAGGTAGCTTAGGGAGAGAGAGAGCGAGTTACAATAACGTGCTCAATAATCAAAGAACACTAACTTCTTTGGTTGTATAATAAATACTCATTTAAGAAAAGCAATTAAATTATATTTCGTAATGGCTCTCGATTTGTTCAAGCTTGTTGATGGGATTTGCTTACTTCGTGTTGGTCTTTATTTTTCATCATTTTGGTCGCTAATTTAGATGAGGGGTTGTTATGTCCACATGTTGTGCTTTGTTTATTTGAAATGGTGTCGGCGGTGTATTTATTTTGATCTTCCGTGATCCAAATAAATAGGTAGTTTGGATTATAGAGTCTAGGTCTTATTTTTACTTCCGGGGGGATTAAGTTGTCGAGTTATTGAGTAGGCCTTTTTGTGATTTGTTCGAGTTTTGTTCGGATAGGCCTAAATTTTGTGTTGAGTTTCTATAGGCCTAATTTTGTGTACTTGAGAAGTGTAGGATGTTTGACCGTCGCCAAGAAGCTGGTAGCGCTTTTCATTTTATATGTCTTTGGCGAGGCGAGAACTCGTTACCGCGTGTTTTGCTTTCAGAGGAATTGGTGGGGGGTTAGCCTTCGACTCCAACAGTCAGTTTCAGTTATTCAAAATATTCAATCACGAGGGAATATCTTCATCTTGTTTTCTTTGGTGTTCGTATTTTGTTTTCGTATGGGGGGGAAAGGAGGAGGGTGGTGTGATTTCAATTTGTAGGTTATTGCACTTGTTGGTCATTCCATCTTTCATTTCTGTGTAATTGAGTTTAGCTAATGTAATGTGTGCGTGAATGTGCCGGCTGTGCGAATGATTAAATTATGTTTTAGGTTAGCCTTGCTTAAATAACTATTTTTTTCATCGTCGAGTCTTCGTAGAAAATGCGATAATGTCAACGTAGTGAATAATCTCAAAATAAAATTAAATGTAAATGAAATTGCAGAGAGAAAAGAGAAGAGGATTCTGAGAAGTAGGGGTACAAGATTGAACTTAAAAACAGTCAAACTAAAACAGTACACCATTACAAATGAAGAGAGGGTGGCCAGGTCGGAGAGATTAAAGAAGCTCTGGAAGGAGAAGAGGAAGTTGAGAAGCCATTACAACTAATATTGTAAAGACTGTAGTGTATACGGATTGATTTAAGTGCTCCAATGTGGGCGTAAACTATGTAAATAAATAAATGTAAATGGGTGCGACATAGATTTATGTCAACAATATTGTATTTTTATAAAATACGTTTCATTTTGTTAAAATTTCAATACTCTTTTAGTTAGCTAACAATCCCTAGGACACCTGTTTTCCTTCTTTCAGGCTTCTGGGATTAAGGCCCACTTCCACCAACGAGCTAGTCTCGACGTGCCTGTCTATGGGCGGTATAGTACGGTAACGAGACCTGTGGTGTTGTACGAGTTGGAGACTAGGATTATGACACTAGGTAGTGGGGAATTGTTGCAGAGATGGGAAAGGAAGATACAGTACTTAGGAGAGTCCATGGACCAATGAAAGATGGCGGACTCTGGTGTATTAGAAATAAGAAGAAGATCCAGAGAGCTGTATTACATACCACATATAGTAGTGGAAATAACGAGTAGTAGACTGCGATGGTTGGGACATGTACAAAGAATGACAGAACAGGACGGTATCAATGGAAATCAAGCCGTTGTATGAAGGGAAGACCAAGGACCAGATGGTTGAGTAGAGGATCTGATAATAATGGTAGCCAGAAGATGGAGACAGAAGATTGTCCATGCCAATGCCAGACAAGACTGTAGCACTAACGAGTGAGTGAGTGAGTAAGTATTAGATGGTTATATGTTGTGTAATGTTGTGTAAAACCAGTGCTTTCTTTCTAAAAAAAAAAATGAAGGGGTACTCTCAGTTGTAGTCGATAAAACACTACGATCTTGCAATTTGCTGTCTGGTCATTGTTTATGTTCGAATCATTAACTTTCATCTTTTTCGATGCCTGGGTGGATGTTTGAACAGTTTGTTATTTTATTCATCCGTCAAAACTCACCACACGAAAAAAATAATAAACTACAACAACCTACCCCGCCTTCAAACACTATAAGAACGGAGTGCCAAGTTGCTGACCAAAAGGAACAGCTTCGATAGATAGATTTAAATCGAGGATTACTCTAAATCTCCTCCAGCTGTTGTGAACAGCGCGTTGATGCCAGCTGATCGATGAACTTTCAAGTCGGAAGTTATATTTGCCGGACTAGATACCAATGTATCAATATTTTTTCTTAAACAGTTTTCAAGTTTCCCCTGAAAAAAAGAAAAAAGAGAAGCACTTTGTAAGACCCTTATCACATCACTTGAAAGATGGATTTGTGCATGGGAACAGGGGACAACATTAAAATATGAAGCGAGATCGCAGGTTTGTGTGTACAAAGGGCACCTTGGCAGCTTGTTAAAGTGTATGATGCGACTGTCACAAACAGGTTTGGCACATCCTATAAATTTGAAGGCATGCTACAAATACCAAAATAAAAAAAATCAGACTTACCGGTTCCACTTCGGACAGCTTGTGCATTTGTTTTGGAACTTTCAGGTCGGTAGCCAGGTACCCTCCACTCGGGAAAGGAGGCAATGGAACAGGTACAGCAGGGACCAGCGGTCTTCCAGTCCTCTTTGGCTTCTCTCCTTCAGAGGTCTTCAAAAGCAAGAGGTTCGATTGTATTTCATTCATACTATTCTCATCATCTATATACAGGGTGAAGGATGGGGCTGACAACTTCTTGCCCCGGGTCTGCTGTTCCAGGAGTTCAGGTTGTAACACTTGGACATCTGCATGGGACTGCTCTGCACTCCCAGACATTCTTGCATCATTTCCAATTACAGGGCTGAAGCTCCCCATTTCTTGACTTTTGGTATGTTGTGCGTATAACTCGTATTTCTCTCTAAGCAGCTCATGAGATGCAGCATCCTCGACTCTGCTCCGAACCACCTGTATCTTATCAATACTTACAATGGTACCACTGTTTTGTTCATCATATTGGCAGCCATTAGCTTCTTCTTGCATCTTCAATTGCTCTGCAAACATACCAGTGAACTATTTATCACAGCTAAACTTTGAAAGTTTACTAAATAAGTAGTTTGCGATGGACTGAAGAACCTACTTTTACCCTAGAATAATAAACTTAACTATGTAATTAAGTTGGTAACACTGACATTTATGATTGGCTCAAAATATATCTGAAATATTGAAGCTAAATAGACCACTACAGTTTGTTTGAAATAATTTCCTTGCATGGTTTCTGAGAGACAGAATCTACAGCTAATGTCCAGAGAAAGTTATTAGGTAGTTGGAAGGACTGCTGTCTCTGAAAATAGCTTATAGCATATACTGTACTGTATATAGAAAATAGTTAACCATTAAATGTTATGGAAGTTACATGCAGTTAAACATTGAACCTGTCAACATGCTTAGAATCATGATGCCAATGCTGTAATGTATGGACTACTCAAAATGACTCCAAAATTATGGTCAATGTGCATGCCGAGTTACTATTAATGGAGACTCCAAAAATACGCAGAGATCTCTCTCTTTAGACATGCATTGCTCATACGAAATTATGTTGAAACCCATTCTTTAGTATCGAACTTTCATGCAGTTAAACATCAAACCTACATGTGTGCATAGTGTTAAGTTGGTAGTACTAACTTGGATGCTTCACACTAAATATGTCTAAAAACATATTGGATTCACAGTGCACTAAGTTTGAAGGTTATTCACATATTCTGATATATTGATAATAATTGTCGTTTTAAAGGGAGGTTGTAAGCTGCTTAGGGTCAAAAAGTGGAATTTTAGATTTTATGTTATTTTGATAGCCTGAAGTCCAATTTATAATGTACATATGCTTATTTGCTGAAAATGTTTGCTAAATGCCCTTTATAGGTCATTTAAAGCCATGCCCCCCCCCCCCCCCCCCCCCTTGAAGATCTGTTCCTGAGAACTGAAATATTTTCTCCTCCCCCTGCTTCTTCTCTTTCTCTTCTCTTTCTCCTGCTCTGTCTTTTCCTTCTCCTGCTCCTTCCTCTCCTTCTCCTGATCATTTTCCTTCTCCTCCTTCTGCTTCTCTTTCTCGACAGAAGCTAGGAAGTTTAAAAATAAACCAGAATAGGGGCAGATAAGGTTAAGACAATCCAGATGATCCTGAATAAGGACGTGGTGAACAAACACTTATCTTATAGAGCATTTTTCTTCGCTTTTTTTTTTTCCGAGACAAATGTTCCTTTTTCTCAGGAAGTTTTATCAATAGTGCTCTGAATTTCTTTTTCAGTAATTCAATATGACAACTAAAGGATTGTATGTTTTCTTGCGATTTTATCATAAATAGAAAAAATATTTTATGTTTTCGTAGAGAAATAAGTTGAAAAATTTAACTTTACAAATATTATTTACAAACACACATATTTCCAAAAACAACCATTTAAAGATAAAATATAGATCTAAATATCTGTAAGGTTTTGTTTCAATAGGTTAAATACTTAATGAGAAAAAGGAACATGAAGTTGACAAATTTAACATAGCGGAGA
Source organism: Meconema thalassinum (assembly GCA_946902985.2). Lineage (NCBI taxonomy): Eukaryota > Metazoa > Arthropoda > Insecta > Orthoptera > Tettigoniidae > Meconema > Meconema thalassinum. The sequence continues at coordinate 173,908,171 of OX336393.1, read as the reverse complement.
TAGGGCTTACAACCTCCCCTTAAGGACCCTAACATCTGGGTTATGGGCCCCTAATGATTTCGATGATAGTAAAGTGGAAATAGAATGGAAAATATAACTAAAACAATCTAGACTTACAACTAAAACTAACTGCAGACTTAAATACTGGAAGAACAAAAGGAAAACAAAAAATCCCTCTCAACACGCTGGAAAGCAGAGATCGATTTCACCCGGCAAAGAAAAATATTTAGAATTCACTGAATTTGCCAATGGTCGTATACCTAAAAACATCAGACATGTTAACATCAAGGTTGTTGACGTTTGACATTGTTCCGTATTGACAAGATTATATGACTAGAAATAATTATTCTTGTAAATATGGGTCCGCCCAGTCAATACTTTTAATTATAATGTAATCAAAGATCACATCTATTTATACATTACAGGACATGTTTCGGGATCCCATTTGTCATGCTCCCTTCATCAGCTTTATAAGACTGGCCCAACAAATTAAGATAGAGCACTCCTTTGTACAAATATATGTTAAAACAGGGTGATAAAATGAAAATGGTGCGTGAAAACATATGGGCAAAATGTGGCAGACACTAAAACCAAATACACTCGAAAAAACATAGTCAAATCACAAAGTTAAAAACATTAAAGAAAAGAACACTTAAAGCTAAAACAGCACGTCCCAATTCGTTAAAATGCATAAAATTCAGCATATTGAGATAAAATGTTTCTTCGTGAAGTGGTTACTCCTTGTCAAGCTAAAACTCTATTTCTTGTGTATCCACACTGTGCTGAGTAAGAGTCTTGAAGTTTATACAATCTTGAAGTATGCGCTGTTATTTTAGCTTCACAATTTTAAGCCTTGATGGTCCTTTACTGTTATACCATTATTAAGATGCGCAGAATGGAACAGTATAATGAGCCAGATCCGAGATATTGTTGGTACTGCGAAATGAAGAAATAAGCCGAATGAAATTAATAGAAAAATAACAATAATTACGATCTTAATAAAGAAGAGGGCCTTTTAATGTAAACCCTTAAAACTTACGTGATCTTATTAAAGGTGATAGTCTAGGAGTTGCACATGCCCCAGTGTGGAAGTGAATGATTAAAACTAGTTGTACTGACAGTCAACACAAGTGGAACGTTGTGAGGGTGACACCAGTAGTGACGCGTGCTGTGGCCTTCAGTAGGAAGCAAGTAAGGCTTAGCTCCCGCTAAGGTAAATCACCAAAATGATAAACAATGCCTGTCGGGCAACGCAGAACTAAGAGGGGCATGTGTACGAAAATATGTAGCAACAAAACTTGCATACAGAGGAGCACCTTTATGAGTTAAGGAGGTTTCCTTCTCTGTTTAGATTTATTTAGAAGGATATAATCAGATAAAGTGTCAAAACGCACTACCATTTTCTAGCAAATAAGTCGTTCACAAATACTCTTGATTTTTGCGAACAATCAATGAAATTAAAGTTAAAAGATGAGCACTCATTGCACAGTGTTGACATTAAGGACATGTACACAAACATACCAATTAATGCTACAATTGAAGTCATCAAGACCGGTCTCCTAGCAAACAGTCAACTATCAAAGGTAGAAATTGAAGAGTTCGTCACTATACTCAATTTCATCCTCAGCAATAACCATTTCTCCGTTAATAAGATTTACAAACAAAAAGAGGGATTAGCAACGGGGTCGCCTTTATCCGGTATATTAGTCAATATATATATGGACCATTTAGAACAAACTAAGATAATTGACAAAATAAAAGGAATTTTCTTTTGGGGTAGATATGTGGATGACATATTTGTCATTATTGACGACACGGTCCAAAACATAAACCAATTTGTGAACTCACTGAATAATTTAGATAATACTATTAAATTCACTCATGAATCGGCTGTCAATGGTAAAATTAATTATTTGGACAGATCAGTCTCAAAGAAAAATACCGGTAACAGACTCAGTTATCAAATTTTCCACAAACCAACCCAAACCAATTCAATAATCAGAAATGATTCTAATCATCCAGGAGCTCACAAAAAAGCCACTTTCAGAAGCCTTATCAATAGAGTGATGAACCTACCTTTGTCCAAACAAGAATTCAATAAAGAACTGAGTATCATAATGCAGATTGCTAAAATTAATGGATTTAATAAATCTTACGTTCTTAATATATTGAATAGCATTAAGAATAAACCTAAAACTCGTTTATGCAAATAGGTCAATGATAAAAAGAAAACCACCTATTCGGTTTTTACTTTAATCATTCAACATATAGTATCACAAATGTTTTCAAGAAGTTAAATATGAAAATAGCATTAAAAACCGGTAACACCAACAGCAGAATGTTTTTCAACTCCAATGAAGTCCACAATTCAAGTAAGTTTAGTAAATCAGGCGTTTACCAATTGACATGTAATAATTGCAAAGTAAATTACATCGGTCAAACGGGACGCAATTTTATTATAAGATACGGGGAACTTTTAATATTAGAAAGAAAATAAAGGGATTCTGCCTTTTCAATACTTATATTAAACCTACTCACAGGTACACGTTTCGAAGGTAAAACTCCTTCTTCCTCAGTCTGTACATAAAAATAACAAAGATAAATTACCTTTATAAGAACATACGTTACATGAATAAAGATTTGTGAAATAAATAATAAGAAGTTCAATTGTTTCCGTTTCTCCTTGGAAGATCTTCTAATTGGATATCCAGGCCTGGGTGCTTTAAAAAGACGCTGAGTCAGGCCGGTGTAGTGAGTCGCTATTTGGTTGCGTCATCGTTTTTCGAACTAGTCTCTATGCTCCCTTGGAGAACATCATGGCAAAGAAATCAACAGAATCCCTGTAGTAGTGCCATGCCCCGCCGTATGTAGTGTGTTTGGGCTTGAACAACAGCAGATCAAAAAACGTGTCTCAAACAAATATCACTCCTTTGATTGTCCAAAGACATACTAGGGGAGAAGGGAAAAAGAAATAGAGGACGGGAATAAAAATTAAGGAAAAATAAATGTGGATGTTTATGAAGTTCCGTTGGCTGTTGTTTTGGGGTGGATGAATGCGAAAAAATGAGAAATACAATCATTATTGAATTTGGAAAATAAATGGTATGAATGGTGGAATACAGCTGATCAATTTATCTATTACTATATAATGCGTCTATTATTGTTCTGTATAAAATACTGGTTTCAAAAATTATTTCATTAAGATTGAGGGAAGGGTTAAATCTCTGTGCTTTGTCAATCTCTATTTGTTCCAGAATATTCATGAGTGTGCCTTTGTTTTCTTGATGTAAAATAACTAAATCGTTCTCTATGGTTGTGAATTTGTGCCCGGTTTCTACCATATGGTTGCCTATCGCTGAAAATTTATTATGTTTAGAGGCATTAATATGTTCCAAAAATCTGGTGTTGAACCCTCTTCCTGTTTGTCCCACGTAATCCGCGTCACAATCATTACATTTGATTCTGTCGATGCCAGAATTATTATATTTGTTTTATTGAGAATGAAAAATTCTCAGCCTGCTTCCAGTCTCCGACTGGGTAAGGAATGGAATGAATGAAGCCCCCATCTAGCGGCGAGGATATGGACTGTGCCGAGGCCTGACGCACTCCTCTGGGGGCAATGATTAAATGAATGACAGATGAAATGAAATGATAGTGGAGAGTGTTGCTGGAATGAAATTTTGACAGGGAAAACCGGAGTACCCGGAGAAAAACCTGTCTGCCTCCGTTTTGTCCACCACAGATCTCGCATGGAGTGACCGGGATTTGAACCACGGACCCAGCGGTAAGAGGCCGGCGTGCTGCCGCCTAAGCCACGGAGGCTTGCCTTTATTGAGAATATGAGAGTTGAAAAATTTATTGTGATTAGTGTTGTTGGTTCTGAAAGCTACTTTTACTGTATATTTTTTGAATACACTCGTAACATTGTAGGTGGATTGATTCACAAAGGTGAACATTGCATAAGTGGAAGGTTCTTTATCCTCTTTTGCTAATCTGGAAGCGGTTTTGTTCTTGATTTTGTTAATAATACTGTTAACATATTTTCTATTGAAACCATTACCAATTTGGTGAATTATTGAAACTTCTTTAAGATATTCTATGTCAGACAGTGGGATGTTCAAAGCTCTGCTAATAAAACATGTGAAGACTGCTCTTTTATGGGAAGCGGGGTGGTTAGAATCTTGTCTAATAACAGTGCTGGTTTGAGTTGGTTTTCTGAATATTTGATAGCTCAGGAGATTGTTTTCACGTTTAACTAGTAGATCTATGTAATTTATGGAACCGTTAATTTCATTCTTTGACGTGAATTTAATGTTACTGTTTAATTGGTTCGAATGTAGCAAAAATTGTTCGATTCTGGTTTCAGAGTAGTCAAGGATTATGAAATCGTCATCAACATATCTTCCCCAAAAAAATAAACCATAATTTTTGTTTAAGATTAATTCGTGTTCCAAATTGTCTAAGAATATATTTGCTACGATTCCTGATAAAGGAGAACCCATGGCGAAGCCTTCTTTTTGTTTATAGATCATATTTAAGCTATTTGTTAGCCTTGTGTAGTTCGCAAACGAACTAGTTCGGAAGGGGTTGTTGATTCTCCGCCCAATCAATACAATTTATTACAAAAATTTTCACAGTTTTATTATTTCTGGGACATGTTTCGGGCCATACCTGGGCCCTTCTTCAGCCTTGATTAATTTCCAAAAACATCCATTAAAAAGACGCATTTATAATAGAACAACACTCTTAAAATGCTTAACGGTATTAGATACATTAAAACAACACTAAAATACACATTTGGAGAGAGAAAGAAACACTGATACGATAAAACACCTCTTCATGTCAGCCATACACAAACTAAAATGTATTACATGCTGGTTGTTTTTAATGGTGACAAGTGTCCATTTTGCTGAGTGATTCCTGTTAGTCACGCCGATACAGTTCTGTTTGGTGACCCAGATATGCTGGCGAGTCTGGGGCTTAACATACTTTAGCCTTTGCTAAAATAAATATTCCGCCTGGCTTGCATAGTGATTGAGCGGAGATAGCCACCTGTTCAATATGTTGTCCCTGGACCGAGCATGGTTGACGCATTATGTCCTAGTCCTCTCTTAGCGAACACCTAGTAAGAGCAGCTTGTAAGTTACAGTTGCGTGAATTAACTGCATACTACATAATGCGTCAACCATGCTCGGTCCAGGGACAACATATTGAACAGGTGGCTATCTCCGCTCAATCACTATGCAAGCCAGGCAGAATATTTATTTTAGCAAAGGCCAAAGTATGTTAAGCCCCAGACTCGCCAGCATATCTGGGTCACCAAACAGAACTGTATCGGTGTGACTAACAGATAAGTCAGAATCACTCAGCAAAATGGACACTTGTCACCATTAAAAACAACCAGCATGTAATACATTTTAGTTTGTGTATGGCTGACATGAAGAGGTGTTTTATCGTATCAGTGTTTCTTTCTCTCTCCAAATGTGTATATTAGAGTTGTTTTATTATTATTATTATTAATCTTGATTGGTCACATTGGACCACTTGAGTCGTTCCACAATCACTTCTTCTTTGAAGGTAGTACTGCTTGGTTCTTGCGCTCTTTCCAGTACTTTTTCATTCTTTCAGATCGGGATTTTCTCAACTCATCTGAAATCTCCATAGGCTTTCTGTGTGTCATTTCTGCAGAAAATTTGTGAGTTTTAAGTATGGTGTTAATTTTATTTTTCTCCTCGGCATCTGTTATTTTGAGTCCAACTGCTTTGAGATCTTGTTGGATTTCTTGGATCCATTTACCTCCAGTTTTCTTTCCTAGATTTCTCATCACCAGTTGGCGTACAATTCTGTTTTCTGGAAGCCGTAAGATGTGAAAAAAATATGAAATTCTTTTCTTCTTCATTGTGCTGGTGATTGGATCAATCTCACGATAGACAGTTTCATTTGGGAGAATCCTCCAGACTCCCTCAACCTGATACTTTTTATTTATGCACGTTCTAATGATTCTTCTTTCCGTTTTGAGGAGCTGATCAGTTCTTTGTTCATTTTTAATTTGGAACAGTGTTTCACAAGCATAAGTGGCTTCAGGGAGAGTTACAGTTTTATAATGTTGGATCTTAGTAGCTATTGATAGGCATTTTTTATTATATGTTGACCAGGTTAGAGATTGTGCCTTTTTCATTTTATTTGTTCTATTTATCCAAGTTACTTTTTCGTTTAAGTTATGTGTTATAATTTCTCCAAGATACTTAAATTGAGGAACTAGGTTAATTTTATGATCATTTATATAGACTTCATTTATATCTAAGGGTTTCATAGGCATGATCTCAGTTTTTTCAAAGGATATCTGTAATCCTATCCCTTGAGCAATTTCTTGGAGACTAGTGATCTGAGTACAAACCTCTTCCTTGTCTAGTGCTAAAAGAGCCAAGTCATCTGCAAATCCTAAGCAGTTTATTTTTATTGATGGTTTTGTTCCAATTTTGATCTTAGGAGGGTTTTCCTTTTGCCAAACCTTCATGATATAATCAAGAGCCACATTGAAAAGCAGAGGGGATAATCCATCACCTTGTCTGAGACCAGTTTTTACTGTGAAAGCTGTTGATATTTCTCCCCTAAATTTAACTTTCGAATTTGTGTTTGATAATGTTAATTGAATGATTTTTATCAATTTAGGATGGAGACCGTATGATCTGAGGATTTTTAGCAGTGTCAGTCTATGAATACTATCATAGGCTTTCTTGAAATCTATAAAAGTGATAAAGAGTTGCTTATTTCTGTTTTTGTAATATTCCATTATTAATTTCAGGCTAAGGATTTGGTCTGGACAACTTCTGTAAGGGCGAAATCCTCCTTGATATTCTCCAAGTTGTGGTTCCAGAATGTTTTTGATCCTGTTGTAAATTATACGAGAGAAAATTTTATATGTGCAGTCCAGAAGGGTAATTCCTCTGTAGTTATCTGGGTTCGTTTTGTCTCCTTTCTTAAATAATGGATGGATTATTCCTGTGGTCCAGTGTGCAGGAATTTCTTCAGTAATCCACATTTTAACTAGATGTTGATGAAGATTTATAATCGCAGGTTTACCAGCATTTTTCCAGATTTCAGCAAAGACTAAGTCTTCGCCACAAGTTTTGTAATTTTTTTGTTCTTTAATTGCGAGTTCTACTTCATTAATGTTTGGAGGATTTATTAAATCAGGTGAAGTTAAAATAGGTGTATCAGTGTTTACTTGCAGGGTTTCCAGTGGATCATCACAATTTAACAGTTTCTCGAATGCTTCTGCAAGGATCTCTGTATTTTCTTGGTTAGAATGTGCTAACTTTCCTGTTTGATTTTTCAACATTAATGTTGGAGCTTCAAATTTTTTTAGATATTTACCAAATGTTTTGTAATAATCTCGAGATTGCTTTTTCTTGAAATCGTCTTCTATCTTTTCCAGTGTATTTTTAAGATGATTACGTTTCGTTTGTCTGATGATTTTATGGGTTAATTTTCTTTGTATAGTTAGTTCTAAATTTGATTCTTCTGACTTTAGAGCTTGATGTTTTATCCATGCTTGGTGTCTTTTCTCTATTGCTTGATCACAATCTACATTCCACCATTCATGTTTTTTCCTTGGATTTATTGGTGCTAACTCCTCTGCTATTGATTTTAATTTAGTGATTAATTCGTCCAATGTTTTAGTGTTGAGAGACTCTTCTCCTGTTCTTTCACAGTACTCTATATTTTTTATTAAGGTAGATGGATCAAATTTCCTCCTATTGTTATTATTAGTTTTTTTCTTGGCCATTGGAGTTAATTTTATTTTTATCTTTACCACATAGTGGTCTGATCCTGAGTCAACTCCCCTTAGAACCTTGACATTGTGAATTTCGCGATGGTGAAATTTATCCATGCAGACATGATCCAACTGCCATTCACCCCTTCTGAAGTCAGGATGTTTCCAAGTTTTCAATTTATGGGGCTGTCTTTTAAAACATGTTGATTTAGAGATTAATTTGTGGTTTCTACAAATTTCGACTAATCTTTGACCATTTTTATTGGTTCGTTTATGTGCTGTCCATTTTCCAATTATATCTCTATATCTTCTTTCTTGTCCAAGTTGCGCATTGAAATCACCAAGGAGAATTTTGATGTTTGATGAAGGGATGTTTATTAAAGTTTGATCCAAAAGATCCCAGAATTTTTGTACTTCTTCTCTGTCCTTAATGGTGTTGTTTTTTTGATTAGTAGGAGCATGTGCATTAATAATTGTATATGTTTTATTTGCCGATTTTAAAGTTAGGGTCGTAAGTCTGGAGGATTGAGATTTAAATTCTGTTATCGAGTCAATGATTCTGAGATCTATTAAGAATCCGTTACCAAATTGTGGACAATTTTTCATAACTCGTTTTCCTGGAATTCCTTTATATAGTCTATATCCTTGTGATTCCAGATGGCCTTGATCACTATTTCTAATTTCCTGAAGGGCCATAATTAGAATTTTATGACTTCTCATGATATCCGTGATGATCTTCAATTTTCCAGTTTGAACCAGAGAGTTAACATTATGTGTAGAAAAGAATGAGACTTGTTTAGGTTTGATTTTCCGTAGTATTTGTTTGTTTGCTTTTTGATGAGTTTTCAGACGCTCCGATTCGTCATTATCTTCCGCATGACAGCCCACCGTATCCGAATGCTGTCTTTTCTGTAATCTATCATTACAGACGGCGGAATTATTCTTCAAATGACTTTTCATGGTCGACTATCTAAGGTTTCACCTTGAGGGGAGGATAAATCCTCGAATTACAATCCTGAATGTTATTCAGAAAGGTGAAAGAACTGAGAAAATAATTCTCAGTCCCCCCCCAACACTAGTCTGTTCACTGACCCAGTTTCCCGCTGGGATTGATTACCCAACCTTCCACTGGGTTGCTCAGCTTAGCAGGGGACACCACGTGCAGGTCAGTGTTTGGAGTTGGAGTGGAGAGGTTATGAGGATTCTCTTCTGCTGAATCCTTGTATTACTGATTTTGTTGGTTAGTATCATCACATCACACTCCCTTTGTCCAGGTCTACATATTTATAGACCTCCCCAGGTTGATTCCTAGGGCCCTTAGAGTTGTTTTAATGTATCTAATACCGTTAAGCATTTTAAGAGTGTTGTTCTATTATAAAAGCATGTCTTTTTAATGGATGTTTTTGGAAATTAATCAAGGCTGAAGAAGGGCCCAGGTATGGCCCGAAACATGTCCCAGAAATAATAAAACTGTGAAAATTTTTGTAATAAATTATATTGATTGGGCGGAGAATCAACAACCCCATTCGATAGTTGTAAACGTCAATACGGACCTCAAATATGGAAAACTTTCCAAATAATCTTCTAGTTCGGAAGAGCAGGTCCCACAGACGAACTAACGAACTAGTTCCCAGATCCCTCGCTTGTTAGTTCGTTCGATCTTTTTCCACTGACCGACTTGTAACAGCGCGAGTCCGCCGTAGATCATCCGCTAGTCACGTCACCACTCATTGCACAATTTGTTTCGTTCAGTTGATTGAGTGTATCTATCGTTAGTGGCAAGATTGTCAAGTTTTGGCGCGGTGAATATTCAATGTTGGTTTATAATAACAGTATAACACACTAGTAGTGCTAACAAGCTAATAGGTAATAGTGCTAACAAGCTAATAGGTAATAGTGCTAACAAGCTAATAGGCAATAAATACCTTACATTTGTAACGTAATACAGTTTAAACACAAATTGTGCTAAATGTTCCGGCATAACTCAACATCCGCCTTACAACGAAGGTCTCTGCATGGCCGAATACTGAAGAGCTGTATAAATCACTGTGCATGAGAAGGGCGAAGTGCCTGTTCGAGGCACTGGGACCCCGGGCAATTCATGCTATGCCACGTAGCCTATATACACCTTGAGATGAAGCCCTCCTTGAAAGATTTCCGGTTGACAATGCTCCCCGTTATCTGGTAGCTACCAGAACTGCTTTTTGAAGTGTAATATTATCAAGATAAGTATTTAGCAACAAATATGAAATAGATACATTATTGTATTTATAAATCGCCATTCAAATAACAGTACAGTAAGTATGTACTTAGTTTTAGTTGTAAGTAGGTAGTTAGTTTGTCTATTAGATATATGTCATTGTTCTATTAGACTGTGGTGTGTGAGTGTCTGGTAGCAGTTGCATTGTTTATTAGTTATAGTTCATTGTTTCAGTAGACTGTGATGTGTGAGGGTGCATGTGAGTGTGCCTGGTGACAGACTGTTTTAGTGGTAGTATTTGTTGTTGGTGGAAATTTAGTATTTTTTGTTTGTTAGTAGAATATTGGTATTTAATTGTTAGTACGGTAGAAGGTTAGTAGTTTTTGTTAGTAGAATTGCTCTTTACTTATTCTGAAAGGGAGTAGCAGCCTTTCAGAATAAATCAATTCTTTACTAGTCTTATAGACGGTTAAGATATTGATAATATAAGCCAAATAATGGCTACACTGCGTCCTGCTGCACGGCTGAAAGCAACGGGAAACTACAGCCGTATGCTTTTCCCGAGGATATGCACCTCTCTATGCATAATTACATGTGATGATGGCCTCCTCCCTTGTAAAATTTCAATCCGGAGGTAAACTAGTCCCCCGTTCGGATCTCCGGCTGGGGACTACTCGAGAGGGGGTTAACATCACAAAAGTGACAAAGAGGAAATCTGACATTCTACGGATCGGAGCATGGAATGTTAGAAGTCTGCTAGGAAGTGGAAAGTTAGAAAACTTAGAACGGGAAATGGATAGGTTGAGGTTGGATTTGGTTGGGATTAGTGAAATGCGCTGGCAGGAAGAACAGGACGTTTGGTCAGGAGACTATAGGGTCATTAGCACTAAATCAAACAATGGCCAAGCAGGGGTTGGCCTCATATTGAGTAGGAAACTTGGACAGCGGGTGGAATATTATGAGCAATACAGTGAACGGATTATTGTAGCAAAAATCAATACTAAACCTACGTGCACCACAGTGGTACAAGTCTATATGCCTACCAGTCAAGCTGATGATGAGGATGTTGAAAAGGTCTACGAAGAAATAGATGACATTCTGAGGTATATCAAAGGTGATGAAAATGTTATAGTAATGGGAGATTGGAATGCTGTGGTAGGAAAAGGGAGAGAAGGGAAGATAGTAGGAGATTTCGGATTAGGTGAAAGGAATGATCGAGGAAGCAGGCTGATGGAATTCTGCACCGAACATGAGTTGGTCATAGCTAACACCTTATTCAATAACCACAATAGAAGAATATACACATGGATGAGACCAGGAGATACAGGGCGTTACCAAATCGACTTCATTATGGTCAAGCAGAGGTTTCGAAACCAGATTTTGGATTGTAAAACATATCCTGGTGCTGACATAAACTCTGACCACAATCTGGTTGTAATGAAATGCAGATTAAAGTTGAAGAAACTGAAGAAAAGTCAAAAGCCAAAAAGGTGGGCAATAGACGGACTGAAAGTAAAGGATGTAAACGAAAGGTTCAAGAAGAGTATAACGGAAGGACTAATGAAAAATCCTAAACGGACTTCAATTGCAGACGAATGGGCACTTTTGAAGAATGAAATAACAAAATCCGCAGAAGAAAACATTGGTAGGAAAGAAAGAATAGGTAGAAAACCGTGGATCACTCAGGATATACTAGAATTGATGGATGAAAGGCGGAAACACAAGAATCTAAGAGATGAAAAGGGGAAAGCAGAATACAGACGTCTGAGAAATGAGGTTAACAAGAAGTGCAAGGAAGCGAAAGAAGAATGGTTGAAAGAGAAATGTGCAGGTATAGAAAATTGTCTGAAATTAGGAAAAGTAGACACAGCTTATCGAAGGATTAAGAATACTTTTGGGGAAAAGAAGACTAAGTGCTGTAATATTAAGGACACAAATGGAAAGCCTTTAACAGATAGGGAAGAAAAGGTTGAGAGATGGAAAGCTTACATAGAGTGCTTGTATAAGGGAAAGGAGATTGAGAATCATGTAATGGAAAGGGAGGAGGAAATTGATGAGGATGCAAAAGGATGTTTAATATTGAGATCAGAATTTGACAGAGCATTAGAGGACTTAGGCAGGAACAAAGCACCAGGCATAGATGATATACCGATTGAGTTGCTACGCTGCATAGGAGATGAAGGTCTGATCAGGTTATTTCACTTGGTGTGTAGGATTTATGAGACAGGTGAGGTACCCCCTGATTTCAAGAAGAATGTTATCATCCCTATACCAAAGAAAGTGGGAGCTGACAGATGTGAAGATTACCGTACAATCAGCTTGATTACTCATGCTTCAAAGATCCTGTCTAGAATAATTTACAAGAGGATTGAAAGCCAGATAGAAACGGAGTTGGGTGAAGACCAGTTTGGTTTCAGGAGAAATGTAGGAACAAGGGAAGCTGTACTAAGTCTTAGGCTGATTTTGGAAGGTAGAATAAGGAAAGGTAAGAGAACGTTCATGGCATTTGTAGACTTAGAAAAGGCTTTTGATAACGTTGATTGGACTAAATTGTTTGACATTTTGAAATCTATTGGAATAAAGTACAGGGATAGGAGGGTGATATACAATCTATACAGAAACCAGACAGCAGTCATTCGAGCTGAAGGACATGAGAGAGAAGCTGGTATTCAGAAAGGTGTAAGGCAAGGCTGCAACTTATCACCCGTACTTTTCAATCTTTACATTGAACAAGCAATGAAGGAAATTGGAGAAAAATTTAAAGTGGGAGTGAAGATTCAAGGAGAAATAATTTCAACTCTGAGATTTGCTGATGACATCGTCATCTTGGCCGACACGCCTGAGGATTTGAATCAGTTTTTGAATGGTATGGACTCCGTCTTACAGAATGAATACATGATGAAAATTAACAAAGGTAAAACAAAAATACTTGAATGCAGCCGAAATAAATCAGAAACTTCTATGGAGATCAAATTGGCAGGTGAAAAGCTGAAGGAAGTTGGAGACTTCTGTTACTTAGGAAGCAGAATAACCAGTGATGGACGAAGCAAAGAGGATATAAAAAGTAGGTTGGCTCAGGCAAGGAAAGCCTTCCTACAAAAAAGGAATCTGTTGACATCGAATATAGATTTAGGAATTAGGAAGTCATTTTTGAAAGCCTTTGTCTGGAGCGTGGCGCTCTATGGAAGTGAAACTTGGACTATTGGTGCAGCAGAAAAGAGGAGAATTGAAGCATTTGAAATGTGGTGTTACAGGAGAATGATGAAGATCAGATGGGTAGATAGGGTTACAAACGAAGAGGTATTAAGGCGAGTGGGAGAGGAGAGATGTTTCTGGCGACTGCTAATGAAGAGAAGAGATAGGTTGGTAGGACACATACTAAGACACCCAGGAATAGCAAGCTTAGTTATGGAAGGAAGGGTCGAGGACAAGAACTGTAGGGGTAGACCAAGGTTAGAATATGTTAAACAGATTGCCTCGGATGTAGGGTGTGGTAGCTATGTAGAGATGAAACGATTAGCTCAGGACAGGGAGGCATGGAGTGCTGCATCAAACCAGTCAAAAGACTGAAGACTCAAACAACAACTCAACAAAATGACAGTGTTTCGCCCCGGTGTGCAATTGGGCTCTTCAGTTGGTTATAGCACACCTCACCAAGACACTGTCTAGTACACACTGGGAAGGCCATTGCAGGACGTATTTGATACATGTGTATCCACGTCACGAGCAAAGCCAGTGCACTATGGGAGTCGAAACTCCATTCCAAAGCAATTATAACCTTACCTTGCTTTGGAATGGAGTTTCGACTCCCATAGTGCACTGGCTTTGCTCGTGACGTGGATACACATGTATCAAATACGTCTTGCAATGGCCTTCCCAGTGTGTACTAGACAGTGTCTTGGTGCGGTGTGCTTTAACCAACTGAAGAGCCCAATTGCACACCGGGGCGAAACACTGTCATTTTGTTCAGTTATGCCGGAACATTTAGCACAATTTGTGTTTAAATATATAATGGCTCAACGGGCAATACATATTTTTCTTTTGAAAATTATATATGTAATACAGTGGCGGTTCATAAATTGAAGTTACTGATAGTTAACTGATTTAGATGTGGGGATAATTCCACAGTTTTATTTAACATACCGGTAGTCATTTTGGATTATTTGAAAATATGTCCAATTGTTTAGAAAATCTGCGAACTGAATTAACATTACCATTTTAATGAACTGGTTGATATTTTTCTTGTCGATACGTGGTGATACAACTACTTTTTACCTGTTTTTAAGAAAAGAACATTATGATGATGATGATTCACAAAGAAAAGTGAACTTCTATGGACAAAAACTCTGAACTAAAAAAACCTATTCCTCCCATTTATGCCTTATCACCACCTAGTGACAAGTAGAAAATGGAATCTGATGGTGACGTGCCGATATACGCGAAAAATGATAATTGTTGTTTTAAGGGGCCTAACATCTAGGTTATCGGCCCCATGCGAGAGAAAAAAAAAATAAAGAGAATAATAAGTGTATGCTTCTATGAACACATCGTCCATACTGTTATTCTTTTAGGTACGGTACCGGTATTTTACCAATGATAAACAAATTATGACTTTTGGCTTTATAAACAATAGAAAGAGAAATTTTCTCAGAAGGAAAGACATGGACCCGAAATAAAAGGATGGCCAACAATAGAGTGAGATGGAAGAAGTTTGTAGCTACCCTATGTTCCTACACGGAATAAAAGAAAATAAGGAAGGATTAAGGAATTTCACTAATGTTTCAATACTCATACTTTGTATTTTTTTATATTCGAATATCAAAATGTAAAACTCATTACTACACACGCAACATGTCAATATCTAATACACGAACTGCACGTGCAGCGAGCATAGTAACTGTTACAGTAGCCTACAGTATTGCTCGAAACGAGAGCAATGTGAATGAGCTATCACTAGTGACGAGTAATCACTGGTGACAGACTGCTACAACAAACAAAGAGCGCGTGCAGTGGCAGTAGCAAGGCGAGCGAACGATCTGTCTTACAGGGAATATAAGATGGGAGCTAACGAACTAAAAGAGCGAACTAGTTCGCTAAGGAGCTGCGAACTGAACTGATCGCTCCCAGCCGCGAACTATTATGCGCAACCAACCATGGGACGATATTTAGTAATTCTGTGCAGCTTATTGAAACTCAGCCTAAAAATTGGTTAGACAGCCTCAGAAATTAGGTAACTGTTCCGAGCCATACATTTCCATAAACATAGTCCTTTAAAGCAGTGAAATGAAATTGATTGACATAGTGCTAGTGCCGAAGTCAACCTCTCTATCTGTTTGGACAATCATGGTAACTGCAACGTGAAAGACAGCTTCGTATTAGTATCTGTGCTCAAAAACACAGACATAAGCCGTTCTGCTACATTACTGCAAAGATAGAGTCCCTCCACAGTCGCTGTGTCACAAAGGAGTCTGGTCTGGTGGGCAAAAGTACTGGAGACACATTAGTATATTCATAGGAGGGACGAGTCCTACAACTCCTTCCTCTTCTCTGCGCCTCATCCCACTAAGGGACAAGCCACCATGTGAGACAACTATCCATATCATCATCTGCCACTGTGGCCTTATAGGATAGCTAACAAGTAGCAGTTGAATACAAACATACAGTAGGAGAAGAATTGATGGAAAGCAGCGATTTACTAGGTAAGAAACTTAAACTACAAGCCTTACCTAAGGCACTGTTGTTCATCTGTCCAATACATTTCAATTTAAGATAAAAGTAGAGAGCCCAGCCTTAGCAAGTGGAAAAAATGCTGGATACTGCTGGAATTTCTTGTTCTCCAACCCACAAGTTGTGAGCCCTCATTGGACAACCTGTTATGCTACTTATGACGTCAGGTTGTTCAAGCTGAACATTTAGCATCTGAAGAATATCCTAGGAAAAAAAACCATTATAATGCTCTCACCTTTACGTAACTGTTTCTCTTCATACGTCTTGTTGTACCGAATAGCCCGTAACTCCTCTAAACTGAATTCGGTACCTCCAGAATACACCTGAAAAAATAAAATAAATAATAAATAAATAAATCCAAATATTAAAAAAAATCTCTTTCATTAAATTTATGTCATTCAATCTGGCTTGGTATTTCTTAGAATAACCAACTCCAATAACTTGGGCATACAAAGTGTTATCTGGAAGGCACTTGGGGTTCTAGGGACTAGGTGAATAATTGAAGTGACATGAAAATCAAAATACAAGGAATACTCGAGACTTACATAGTTATTAAGGCCTCAATTCATTAGTCTTTTTCTAAATCTTACATAACATTCAACGACACTAACACTCCCCTAACATTTCTCAACAAAAGCCATGTCCTAGTCCTCTCTTAGCGAACACCTAGTAAGAGCAGCTTGTAAGTTACAGTTTTCCAAGAGAGAGTGACGAGCGGAGAATAAGTTTTAACAAACAAACGTGGGGCATGGTTAATTTTTTGTTAGAAGCACATGGCTCAAACATTCATTTGCCAAGTGATGTACAATGTGCTTTCGATCCATGTGTATTACAGATTATTCACAATCATGCATCAGAGGAAATGAAATGATAGTAACATATCTAAGCAATGAGTAATTAAACCCTAGATATCACGTGAGGCGGACCCTCCAGTATAAAAAGAGATAGGGAGTATTGTGTTGTCATTATGGTGTTTGAAGCCATTTTCAGTGTTGCCTTAGTAAACTAAAGTTTGATGCTTTTCAGTTGGTCAACACGATTGTACCCAAATGAGGGGTTATTACCTAACCATGAAAAAGTTTACAGAAGTACATACATGCAAATGTAGATATCCTCCACTCATTGTTCAAACAGTTGTCACTGAAACCTGTACCAGTGGTAAACTGATTGGCAGAAATGGAAGAAGCCAGATTTAGCAACCTGATAAAATCCCAAGCAGCACTCGTTTTCTAAAATTGCAAGTCTATTGCAGACGTTGTTTTGGAACTAGAAGGGTCTAATTATCCATATTAATTATTGTAAACCAAGATTTTCAACTATTGGGTTGTATAATGCACATTAATGAGAATGGCGGTCGATATTGAGAAGCGGCTTGAATGTGCTCTACAAAGTCTTGTGAATATCGCAGAAGTAGGTGGGTACCTTAAGAAAGATATTAAGGAGGAAATTTTTAAAACGATAAATGTTGTTAGAGACCAAGGCTAGTAAACTACAGAGGTTGCCTCAATATGGAGCTCTTAGGCGAGGGGATCGCGGAGGGAAGGGAAAGGACGTGACGTCACACGTTTCCGCCTCGTAGCGCGCGAGGCGTGAGATATGCAAGGAAAGTCAACTTTCCCACACATTATATTCTATGGGTTGCAGTGGTTTAAACGCATGTTTTAAGCCCTTTTGTTTATAATATTGCCAGGTCAAAGATGTGCTGTGGCAGTTTGTCACAGTTATTATAAAGTTGGAAATGACGTGTCGTTTTTCACGATGCCTAAAGACGCATGCCTTCGCAATCAGTGGATTGCTGCATGTAAGCGAAAAGATCATTGCAACCCTCAAACAAGTAGTATAATTATGTTCCCTCCACTTTAAGAGTGAAGACTTCGAATTAGACTACAGGACCGAATTGCTTAACATAAAGCTAAGATTTCCAAGGAATCTATAACCAAATGGCAAGTGAGCCTAGCTGGCCTACTCTTTAAGTTTTGATGACCTGCTAGGATGATTTTAAAGCTGTTAATATTTTTGACATATTTCGTACATGTTATCAGGGGCGTATATACATTTTTTTCGAGGGGGGGGGGGGGGGGGCTGACTCGTGGAAAATTGTGAGTACTTCATTAATTTTCTATTATAGCCTATGGAGTATGAATGGAAAATATCGAAGTGGGCTACTTGTCAATTTATAAAGCAGAAAGGTAAACACTCATTTTCTTTTACAAATTGATAATTATTTCTTAAAAGTAGGCTACTGTGAAATACATTGTATGTTGAACTCAAGTTGACTTTTTTCGGGGGGGATCTGGAGCGCCCTCAGCCCCCCCCCCCCCATATACGCCCATGCATGGTATTTTGTTTTTGGACAAGATGGAAAATTTCACTAGTAGTTCCCTTTGCATTGGTAAAAATTCTTTGCAAATATTCCAGAAAGCAGTCAGCATTTCAATAAAATCCCTTTGACTTCTGTACCAAGATATGGCCCGTAGGCATAATACAAAGTACATTCTCACACATAGGCTAAATCAAGATGTACTGGAAAACCTCTTTTCACAATTGCGAACCCGTGGTGGCTTACACGATCATCCTTCTCCCCTTGACTGCATTTACAGACTGAGGATGATTATTTTAGGAAAAAATCCAGGAGTTGTTCAAAAGCAAACAAACACTGCTGATCCAGATTCAGATGAATATGTAGTTGCTAAAGCACTAAACAAAACTGACATAGTGTCTGAATCAAGTAACGTGCTTCCAGAACCAACCTTAGGGAGCAATGTGCAACCAGAGTCCTTCATTGTCAATATCATGGAACAAAGTGAGGAAGATGGCAAGGTTTATGTCGCAGGTTATGTAGCCCATAAGTTCCAAGATAAATTTCCACAACTTGGGAACTTAACCTATGGAATGCAAACTCAACACGATTATGCATTACCAACCTGGATTAAACACTTGTCATACGGTGGTATGACCGATCCCTCAGAAACTTGGCTAAACCAGGTCCGGCACATTTCAGCAAAATTAGCATGCAGGAAGTACACATTTGCCCTACAAGGTACGTGGCGCTATCTCTTGGCAGAACACAGGAAGATGTAGCGAATGAAGACGGGGACAGTCACTATGAAGAACAGAGTCATCTATCTGTTCCACTATGACTCAGGTGGCCGACAGACAGTCAGCACAGGATGTTGATATGGAGGGCCATGTTACGCTATCTATAATTCACACTCAGGAAACAGAGGTCAATACACTAAACTTGTTGACATCTCCAGGTCGGATAATGCCTAAAGAGCAAAGACGGAATGAGTTACACAAATGTGTAGAGCAAATGGTGGTGCCTAACGAACAGAAGCAGAACCATTTAACTGAATTTGCAGTACTTACAAAGAAAGTTGATATCATGGATTTCTTATCCTGCACATTAGAGGGACTAATAGACTACCAGATTAAAAGAATAATTCATAAAGATGGAGAAAGGGAAGACAAGAAAGAACCGGACCACAAGGAAGAAGGAGACAATCATACACATAACACCTGGACTGGAGTAAGGCAAACTTGGAACACAAAACAGGTACATCTATCAAATCAAATAGTCGGCTCAATAGACAACGAAGAACTTCAAGCAGGGGACAGGATGGCGTGGATCTATGTAGGACAGCTGAAACAGTCCATCAGAGAGGAAAATATAATTCAATACCTTAACAATAATGGGCTTCCGTGACTTAGGCGGCAGCAGACAGGTTTTTCTCCGGGTACTCCGGTTTTCCCTGTCACAAATTTCATTCCAGCAACACTCTCCACCATCATTTCATTTGTCATTCATTTAATCATTGTCCCAGGGGAGTGTGACAGGCTTCGGCAGCCGGCACAGTTCATAACCTCGCTGCTAGATAGGGGCTTCATTCATTCCATTCCCTGAAACGGTCGGTCGACTGGAAGCAGGCTGTGGATTTTCATTTCAACAATAATGGTCTTGAGGGAAATATTGTAAGTGAAGACCTAAATCAAAAGGACCCCACAAAGCTTTTAAAGTGGGCTTCCCTTTCGATTACCTTGCAGTCACGGAAAGCCTGTCTTTTTGGCCAAAAAGGGTAAGAGTAAGGATATTTCGTTTTCGCAGGACACCCACAAGGTGGTTTCGAGGAAGAGCATAACTCGAAGAACATGAAGATTATGCTATGGAACGTGGAAGGTTTGGAAACTATTAAAAGGAGTATGCCGGTAAACATTTTTAAGGAGGATATCATTGGAACCAATAAGAACAAACAGAAACAAACACACCAAATAGAAACCAACACACCACTGAATCTGTTACTGTGGAACATTGAAGGACTAAAGGGTACCATCAGCTCAGCACCTGAAGAAATATGGATAGGCAAAGACGTGATAACTACAGAAACCTTCCTGACAGGATCTTTGAACTATAAGGATATAAATCAATACATGCCTATGCCAAGACAGAGGTAGACCATAGGGTGGTGTCTCCATCATGATAAAACCCACCATATGGAGGATCAAAGAGACAAAGGACGACAACAAACGCATTGTGAAAACAAACAAACCATAGTAGGCATGTACACACATCAAAAAAAGTTTTGCATCACCTCGGTTCCAAGAGTTCCGGAACCGTTAAATACAAAGGGAATAGAGATCAACACAAACAACATTTCAGCTCGTTTTATTGCTCATGAGACCCACACATTGCATGTTGTACCATCATACAGCTAGACTTTCAGCATTTGTGGTCCAGATTGCAGTACACACCACTACCTCTAATACCCAGTAGCACGTCCTCTTGCATTGATGCATGCCTGTATTCGCCGTGGCATACTATCCACAAGTTCATCAAGACACTGTTGGTCCAAATTGTCCCACTCCTCAACGACAATTCGGCGTAAATCTCTCAGAGTGGTTGGTGGGTCAAGACGTCCATAAACAGCCCTTTTCAACATATCCCAGGCATGTTCGATAGGGTTCATGTCTGGCGAACATGCTGGCCACTGTAGTCGAGCGATGTCGTTATCTTGAAGGAACGCATTCACAAGATGTGCACGATGAGGTCGAGAATTGTCGTCCATGAAGACAAATGCCTCTCCAATATTCTGCCGATATGGTTGCACTATGGGTCGGAGGATGTCATTCAGGTATCGTAAAGCCGTTTCGGAGCCTTCCATGACCACCAGTGGCGTACGTCGGCCCCACATAATGCCACCCCAAAACATCAGGGAACCACCACCTTGCTGCACTCGCTGGACAGTGTGTCTAAGACGTTCAGCCTGACCAGGGTGCCTCCAAACACGTCTCCGACGATTGTCTGGTTGAAGGCATATGCGACACTCATCGGTGAAGAGTACGTGATGCCAATTCCGTGGGGTCCATTCAGCATGTTGTTGGGCCCATCTGTACCGCGCTGCATGGTGTCGGGGTTGCAAAGCTGGACCTCGCCATGGACGTCGGGAGTGAAGTTGCGCATCATGCAGCCTATTGCGCACAGTTTGAGTTGAAACACGACGTCCTGTGGCTGAACGAAACGCATTATTCAACATGGTGGCATTGCTGTCAGGGTTCTTCCGAGCGGCAATCCGTAAGTAGCGGTCATCCACTACAGTAGTAGCCCTTGGGCGGCCTGAGCGAGGCCTGTCATCGACAGTTCCTGTATCTCTGTACCTCCTCCATGTCCGAACAACATCGCTTTGGTTCACTCTTGAGACGCCTGGAAACTTCCCTTGTTGAGAGCCCTTCTTGACACAAAGTAACAATGCGGACGCGATCGAACTGCGGTATTGACCTTCTAGGCATGGTAGAACTACAGACAACATGAGCAGCGTACCTTCGTCCTGGTGGAATGACTGGAACTGATCGGCTGTCGTACCCCCTCCGTCTAATAGGCCCTGCTCATGCATGGTTGTTTACATCTTTGAGCAGTTTTAGTGACATCTATGAACAGTCAAAGGGACTGTATCTTGGATACAATATACACAGTCAACGTCTATATGCCGGAGATCTGGGAACCGAGGTGATGCAAAACTTTTTTTGATGTGTGTACATCACCTATGGAACATCTTCTGATGACGCAGTGGAACAGATAACAGATGCATTAGCATAAACGAAGACAGAAAAAACTTAATAGTTGCAGGAGACTAACTGCAGAACAGACAAACCAAACAAAAAAAGAAAACATTCCTGGTGGTGTATTCTTTGGGATACACGGACAGTCAGAGTTGGCTTTTGCTGCTCTTTAATCTATTTTCATTAATTATTTCTTTCCCTTTTAGCAGACACCAACAGTGATCCCTTACGTTCTATTTTCTCCGTGCCCTTGCTTATGATTTTTATAAGTCTGTTCTAGATATATATCTTCAATGGACATTGGACAACCTAGCGGCATCTAGCAGCTAACCACTGAAGCTCCTCAATATCTCCACACTCAAGAGAACTTCCTCATCAATCCACGAGGCATCGTCGTTGTTGACAGCTAACATCTCCATGAACACCGCTTCATGAAGAAAATTTACATCTATGAAGAATCTTTTATTTTTATTGTGTTGGTTATTATAATGTACACTTTCTTGTCTAATAAACCCACTTCTTTTGCTTCCCCTCGTTTTCCTTCCTCTGCCGTGTGCGTGTTCGCTTGTCCTCACTTCGGCTTTACTCTTCGAGCTTACAGTTTGTGGCCCTCCCCGGGCAAGTCTCCTGCATTCACGAGACATTTTAAACTAGACGCCATGTCTACTTCGTAAAACCAACCGTCACCAGGAACCACCGCCTGCTCGGCATGAAAGAAAGTTAAGTACAAACTTCAATGTTTTAAATACATTTTAATGTATTTTTAAATAGATAAATGCTTTTTAATTCAATTTTATAGACAGTATGTGGAATTGCTAAATGTTGGGCAATAACAGTCTTCGAGGGATTGTCCTTTGTAAGGCTATGGTTATCCAAACTAGCTTTTTAAAAAGGAAATTTAGTACTTCTGGTACAAAACAACCGGGAATACTTTCTCACACCGAGGGATTCATGTTAATTAAACCGCTGTCTATAAAACTTAGCTTTCCTCCGAGGGATTTCTGTTACCCCATTTAACAGTTATCACAATTCTAGAACTTTCTTTGGCAACCAACCTTTTTACTATGCAAGCAATCTAGTATTTTCCAATCGACTTATGGGAATACTTTTCCTCACCGAGGAATTTACGTTACATAAACTGCTGGTCAACATCTAATTTGCTTTCCACAGTGGGAACTTTACCGCATTATTCTACTGCAATCTAAAAACTCTTTAACGCAATAAACTGATTCAAGTTCAAATTCTACTAGTGATCTCCGTAACTGCAATAACTTTTCGTTTCATAAACTTTCTGTGCTGCAATAGTGAACTTTTCCAATTCATTAATAGACTTCAGTGCAAAACAGGGCCCGTTCAACTTTCATCTGCGCCGCGTTCGTTAGAACAATAAATCTGGCCTGAACTATTTCCTAAATCTCCAATTTTCCTTCACCCAAATACCTTTACTAACATAAATTAAAATAAATTTTCATCTATCTAAAATACTATGAGGCCTCGCTTGAAATCAAGCGCCCTCCCAAATTTGTTCAATTTCCAACATTGTAATTCTGCGCAAAATTGTGGCTAGTCCACATTTTAATCTCCCTTCCCTTCTAAAAATTAGGGAATTATACTTTTTCTAACTTAATTTTCTTTTCTTTTCCTGCTAGCTCAGGAATTGGCAACTTTCTAAGTATTAATGTATCTAATCGTCTCTCTCCAGATTTCGTTATTACGACCTGTACACGTTGTATGAGTCGTCTAGTATCAAAACCGGCCAAGTCACTGAAGGCATATTTTTCAGTATGGATGAAAAACCTCTAGAGACAAAGCAATGGTGGTCACAAAAGATTTTATTGCATAGTTATATCCGTAATGGTTTAATATATAAGTTCTGCTATTTTGAGAAATCTGATTCATAATGAACCCATCTTTTTTGCTAATATTAATTTTGACTTGGCCGTTTTTGTTGCAATTTGGTATAATTTTAGTCTTTTTTTTGGTAAAACTTTTCTTTTTAAATTCCAAACTCCAGTAAAAAAGGCAATTAAATTAAAATAAATTGACACTGTAATTACCTGTCTTTATTGCAATAAAAACGAAAGCATTCTGCTTAAATTGGATAGTAATATATGAAGATGAACATCAGGAAGCTGAGGAGAATACAAAATAGGTATAATATCATTAAAAGTTAGTAGTTCTCTTAGATCATGAACACAGTAAAAGAAAATGAGTCACTTATTAAAATAGGAACAATATACACGTTACTCTACACAATAATGACAAAATACGAGCACACTGGATATACGATTGCTTTCGCGCCAATGCGGTAAGAAGCCTGCGAATACGGAAGTCAGTGTTGCAAACGAACAAAATACAAATTATTATGACTTCAAAGAGTATGCATTATAAGGAACAATGTTGCCTACTCATATTATCACATTCTTGCATAATCTAACAACGCAAGATTCCAAACAATAATGCTGCGACATGAAGATCGCTACTCGTTCTTTGACATGGCCGGTTATGAAAGCACTGCCTGCATGACTTGGCCCATTTTGTTGCACGACCAAGAATTCAGTGCTCTATAACATGAAGACATGGACGATTTTGAAGCATATTCTTGTTTCGCCTGATAGTGCTATACGTCTACTTCAAATTGATAACCTTAACTCATTTTCGTAAATTTTGTGACTTGGCCGGTTTTGATACTAGACGACTCGTATGTTTAATATAGTAATTTCTGTGTAAAATAGTGGTAATTTCCGCTTGTAATTTTTCTTCTTTCCTGTAACTATCAGGAATCAAATATTTGTTTATAGCCTTTCAGATTGTCAAAATGAGATTCTAAAAGTGTTTGAATTGCACATAATCAAACAATCAAAATCATAATTGTTTTATAATTATCTTTATAAACGTTACATTTCTTATTCAAAAGCACAACTTTTAAAATCTTTTAAAGATTTTGGTGCTTTCACAAGTTCGAAACTTGAATTTGAAGATTGTAAACTTCTTATAATTAGGTCTAAGACCTTGACATTTTATAACTCTAAATTGTTATTTTCAACTCAAAACCAAAGTATTGTTATTTAGTTTTGCAATTGTTTAAATACATTAGTTATTTTCCTTTGTTCTTTTTCTTTACCGTTAGAATTACGAGTAGGCGGGACCTTCACTTCCCTGATTCTTCCTTTAAGCTTAAGCTCTCTTTCCAAATCTCTAAAACCTTGTTGCATTTAACTTAAAACTGCAAATAACAACATTTTTAAAGTTTCTCTTATCTGTCATAGGTAATTCTGGCAAGCCATTAAGGCAAATATAGTTAGCTCTGCAAGCTTCCTACTTGTTGAGATTTTTTCTCTTACTTATGGTTTTTTCCAAGAATTTCATTTGAGTTAGGTTTGAGGTCCTCTTTTCTAAACTTTTAGTCGGCATCTTGCTGGGTAAAAGCTTAGCCTTCCATAAGTGCAACAATTGGTATTCTTTTAAAAATTGTCAAGAAAACTAGTAAAATTATTACAAAAAGCATTAAAACTGCTTTATCCCTTCCCTCTCTGGGAGCATTCCGTCGTTTGCCGGAGATCCAACAGTCCCCAGAACTAAAAAATATCACGGCGAATTCAAATTATTTCAGCCTTTCAAAACATTCGATTAAATCTAACTCCTTTGAAAGGAGAAACAGTAAATCTATATCCCTTAACACACTTTGTCTTGCTAGACTACCACCCGTCCCCATAGTACGGGAATACCGGCTTGGGAGGGAAAGAACGCTTGCTTGCAAATAGCCCAAGCTCCAGCTGCATTTCCCGTTAGCTGTGGTCAGGTCCCTAACCACTTTAGGTGTCTCACGGGCATTGTGCGGTGGAACTTATTTCAGTTTGGTTTTATGCTTTTGCATTAGACTCTTGTCCTATCTACCCATATTTGTTCTTCACACCGAAACCCAATTCCTATTTTTTTTTCATTATCATCATCCCTTAGGTACAGTTAATCCTCAGCTAAAACCTATCACCTTGACATACTACAAGAAGGATACAACCTGATCAACAATCCGAATGAAATAACCTACATCACGCACAACGGAGCTACGATCGACCTGGTCTTTTACCGAGGAAAGGAGATCTGCGTCACAAAGCAACAAGGAATCTGGAAGACATCTTCAACCCTACTGACCAAACACGTCCCAATCCATACAAGCCTCAAACTAACCACAGGTCACAGACCAACAACACCGAATATGCATAAGCCCCTCAGAAAACTGGACACAGATGTGCTAGCGAGCAACACACGAGCGTTGGAACTGACAGTACAATACCTACAAGGTAATAACATCAACCTCCCTATGTCCACAATACAAGAAGCCCTAGCAGCAGCAACAATACCAAACAAACAACGAAAGTGGAAACAATGGTTTGACACAGAATGTTACCAGCAAAGAAAAACCACACTAGAGGCACTACACCAAGCCAAAACCTCTCTCTCAAAGGACCTATTAGAAGAATACTCTAAAAGGAGGAAACCCTACAAACAACTACTAAATGCCAAACAAGCGAATTTCATCGAAATGCAAGCCCTACAAGAAGCAGAAGAAGCACAAAAGGACCCATTTATCTCTCTGAAAAGAAGATACAACAGAACACCAGGAGAAGTTCAAATGGAAACATGGGAGGAATATTTTTCAAGGATCCTGAATAAAACCGAAGGAAGCACATCTCATGAAACAGGCCCGCCAAGAGACAGTCAAGGTATCACATTATTCACAATAAACGAAGTAAAAACAGCAATAAAAGAATCAAAAGTTAGGAAGGCAGCAGGCCCCGACGGAATATGCAACGAAATACTGAAAACTTCGACAGAAATACTTGCAGAAATATGGACAGACCTATTGAACAAGTGCCTGGCCTCAGGTGAGACACCTGACGAGTGGCGAAAATCTACTATCAAAGTACTTAACAAAGGAAAAGGAGAAACAAGTGATCCAAATGCATATAGAGGTATAGCTCTACAAAACAACATCTTCAAAATCTACAAAAAACTACTAACCAACAGACTGTCCGCAACAATAGACCCGAAAATACCCGAACAACAATTCGGCTTAAGAAAAGGAAGATCCATAGAAAATCTAATGAATGACATCTACCAAGTCCTAAGAATACCCAAAGGCAAATTCCACACTGTATTTATTGACTACACCAAAGCCTTCGATCTACTGGAAAGAACAAGACTTCTAAACAAACTCGAAGACCTTGGCGGAAAGAATGAGATCACAATAGCAATAAGAAACATACTGACCCACAACAAAGTCGTAATACAAGACAGAGAGGCAACTTCGAAAGAAATCACGCAAACAAACGGCGTACTACAGGGGGACCAATGAGCCACAGCAGATATCACTAAAATAATTGAAAACTCCAAAACAGTGTCATTATATATGTACACAGATGATATGGTCCTGGGTTCATCTAACTTAGCAGAACTACACGACACCCTGGATGCTCTCCACACTTGGGCGCAAGAAAACGAAATGTTCATTAACTACAGTGCACATGGTATTCCGGAAAGGAGGAAAACTAGCAACAAATAACTAGGTAAAAATCGGAGATAATGACATCAAAAAAGTTAATACCTTTAAATACTTAGGGATTACACTTCAAAGCATTCAGGGTCCATATACAAGAACTGCTGCCGTCATCAGAGGAATGTATGAAATCAAAAACATCACCAAACTCTCACTACTAACAGCCATTACCCTATTTCATGCCAAAATATCTCCCATTATAACATACAGCATTGAACTAATATGGGAAAGACTAACCCTAATGGACCTTACCAACCTTGAGAAAACCAAATCGAGATATTTGAAGAGAGCTCTTGGAGTAGCGAGAACGACCCAGTCCAGACTGGTATATGAACTGGCAAGGGAACCATTCTACATAGAGGACCTGAAACTCAAGCTGCTTCTGCCACACACACCAAACAAGTATCTCAATTAATAGAGCTAAAAAAAACAAAAACCCGAAGACTTTTACACTACTGACGCCATGATCGACAGGAGATGGGCAAAAGCGAACCAAGAACGGCGATCGGTACTAACCAGACTTTCAGTGCATGGCTATCACCACAAGATATGTAGACATGACAAATTTCAAGAACCAAACAATGCATGTGTATGCGTACTATGCAATGAAAAAAATGAAAATCCACAGCCTGCTTCCGGTCTCCGACCGGGTCAGGAATGGAATGAATAAAGCCCCCATCTAGCGGCGAGGATATGAACTGTGCCGGCTGCCGAGGCCTGACGCACTCCTCTGGGGCAATGATTAAATGAATGACAGATGAAATGAAATGATAGTGGAGAGTGTTGCTGGAATGAAATGTTGACAGGGAAAACCGGAGTACCCGGAGAAAATGCTGTCTGCCTCCGTTTTGTCCAGCACAGATCTCACATGGAGTGACCGGGATTTGAACCACGGACCCAGCGGCGAGAGGCCGGCGTGCTGCCGCCTAAGCCACGGAGGCTTCACTATGCAATGGACATTGTGAAAAATACCACCTGACTAAATGTCATAAGAGAATTAAGTCAATCATCGACCATAGCAAAGACTAGATCTAAATGTATCAAACATTGTACATAGGATATAAATCTTTATGTTTGCACATTTGTGCACATTTTATGTAATAATAATAATGCACAAATAGTGCAATATTCATGTAGATGGAAGGAATACTAAAATGTCCGACCCATGCGGGATACAAAGCAGTGACTTCCGGCTTTGTACGTCATAACTCTTGCCCACTGAGCTAATGGGGGACACTAACATTCTTATTTAGCAATGATGCATCTATGACAGCCGCCTTCACCTGCCTTGTTTGTGACGCAGAGGTGCCAACCTTTGAAGTGGGTTATCAGTAATCCCTTATATTGGCCCCCACCCCCCACCCCGTTCCACTCAAAAATTTTCATGTTAAATCCAAAGCATGCTCTTCCCTTCTCGATAATGACACCACCTTTTCACTACCCGGAAGCAACCTATAGTAAAGAACACCATATCACACAATAAAATTTGCACATTGCCTGCTAGTTCTGTGATAGAAAATTCCCTTGTAGCTTATTTTGCACCCAGTACCTGCTTTCCCGTGAAAGTTTTTTTTTTAACATACCTCCCCGGTCATGACATGTTTGTCTTCTGAATCATAAGCGATTCCAGTGTAGATGTATAGATGTGCTTAATGTAGGTCTGAATTCTGTCTGATTTTTCCTAACACCGAAAATTCTTTCTGTGGGAGACTAAGTGTGAGGTACAGCTAATATTGCAAATACCATATTACTTAAGGTTTTATACTTCAACTGTCCACTTTCGTTTCTAAGCTCAGCAATTCTAAGTCCTTGTCAATTATATTCAGGGAAAGTATCTCACTGATGAACAGCAAATTCCTCTTCAAGTTTGCCATGTTCACGTTCCTTGAGCAAACTTGTGACGTTCCTTGGGCAAACCTGCGAATCTTCACGTTCCTTGAGCAAACTTGCGAATCTTTGAACAAAATAATCAAGAGATGAATAGGAAACCTTCATTCTAAGCCTCCGTGGCTTAGGCGGCAGCACGCCGGCCTCTCACCGCTGGATCCGTGGTTCAAATCCCGGTCACTCGTGAGATCTGTGCTGGACATAACGGAGGCAGACAGGTTTTTCTCCGGGTACTCCGGTTTTCCCTGTCAACATTTCATTCCAGCAACACTCTCCACTATCATTTCATTTCATCTGTCATTCATTTAATCATTGCCCCAGAGGAGTGCGTCAGGCCTCGGCAGCCGGCACATTTCATATCCTCGCCGCTAGATGGGGGCTTCATTCATTCCATTCCTGACCCGGTCGGAGACTGGAAGCAGGCTGTGGATTTTCATTTTTCATTCATTTTCATTCTAAGAGAAATATCGAGATGTTACAATATCGGCGCTGGTCTCGGCCGTTTGACGAGATTCTCGTAGTTTTCATGATAGAACACTGACAAATCGCGATTTACATAATTGGTGCGACGTTTAGTTGATCGACGAGATTTCCAGTGTCCTTGAGTAGGGCACGGGAAAATATAGCATAATTACGCAATCGGCGCAGCTTCCTGTACGTTTGACAAGAATCCAGTTGTTCTCGTCATCGAATGCGGAGAAATATCGCGATGTATCGCAATCGCTGCCGCTTTCGGCCGTTATACGAGAATCACGATGTCCTTGCGGTTGGTCACGGAGAACACGATAATATGCAATCGGCGCCGCATCTGGCCGTTCAACGATTGTCTGCCTGTCTATCTGTCCTGGCAGAATGACTGAGGCAAGCTTGAGGTTGGGCATGGTTAAAATCCACGAGCAGTTATGGATATGTTGTATGGTCGGCGCCGTGATTCCCGCTGTCCCTATGCTGTAGTTGGGAGTTCACGGAGGATCACGAGGAGAAATGAGTATCGCGATGATACATACTCATTTTTAAGTGGGTTGATGCACTTCTCGCTCCCCGTACGCTTTTAAGTATATGGTCGTGGGAAAAGTGGCGAGTAGGTTTCGGGATGTTACGTGATGGGTGCTCAATCACCTTAGACAGGATTCCCGCAGTCCTCGTGGTCACAAGTTCGTGATTGGGCACGGGATTTATGATTTTACGCAACTGGCGTCGATCTCGGTCCGTTTGACGAGATTCCCGCAGGCAAGTCATGCGGTCAGCCAGCCGTCTTCAGCATGTGAGTTCGGAGGATGAACGTTCGAAGTAGGTATCGAATATTATGCATTATTCTGAGAGGATTGCACGAATAATACGACAAGAGGGCACATTTTCTTTCGAATTCGAATCATACAGGTTCTACAAGTTTTCGAGGTAACCGGTTAGATTATACGATGGAACCAAAGTTCTTAGGAAAAATCGACATAACGGAATTTCGAATTAACCATACTGGAAGTCGCAAATTAACGAGACAGATTTTAAAAAAATTATGCATTTCGAAGCTTTTTCGCGGTTTGTTATTCGTAACTGTATCATTTCGCAAGATTGTGACATATTATTTCGCTTTATTTCTGGACTTCAATTTGAGATAGACTCCAAATTTAGAGGTCAATAACAGAAATGACAGGTTTCTGTTGAGTTTTGGAAGTTTTTGCGAATAAACGTCTCGCGGAAAGTCAGGTTTCCTAATAATACACAAAAATATTTCACACAAAAGTAAAAACTCATCTTGATGACGAAAATATACGTTGAACCGATGTATACCACTCAATGTATCCTCAGTATGCATTTTCTTAAGGGCGGGCACGGGGAAATTAGCTTACGCAATCGGCGCCGCTTGCGTGAAACTTGCTCCATCGCAGCTAGTGGCACGAGTTTAAATTATTTAAACCGACCTCGGCGAATTTTCGTTACTCCAACTATCCAGACATAAAAATTAGCTACTTTTCGTTACTTGTTTGTAAAATTAGCTACTCAGTTACTGGTAGAGGTGAAATCCGTAATAATTACGGACAATCCGTAATAGTTGGCACCTCTGGCTGACGTAGGAGGAGCTTTCCACGTTCAGTGCTTTCCTTGTGAGGAGCGCGGTTGCCAGCCAGTGCAGTGGTGACTTTTCAAGTATATAGAGTTGCACGCTGCCTCATTATAGTTAGTATCATTATATAAGGTGATTTTTCAACAAATGTTTACTTATATAACTATTATTTGCCATGAGACCAATGGGCATTGCACACATGTTGTTCTTCTTTCCTAACGTATTTCCTGCATTGGCGCCGGGTCCGCCTGCTTGGTTATTGTTCGCCACTTCTTCCTGTCAAGGGCATCTTCAGGTTTGAGACCGCACACCAGTAGGTCTTCACTGATTCCATCCATCCAACGTTTCTTTGGGCGCCCACGGGGTTGATGCCCTACTGGATCGTATCGGAGGGCCGTTTTTTTTATCACAGAGCTCTCATCACTTCTAGTGACATGCCCATACCAGCGAAGATGTGCTTCCCTCATTTTGTCTTCAATTGTTGCAACTCCCATTTGCTTCCTTACATGTTCATTTCTGACAAGGTCAAGTCTTGTAATAACCAACGCCGTCAGTGATGGAAGGCAATTTTTCTTCCCAGCTTGAAACATTATCCATATCAACAGTGGAGGATTCTCCGCAAATTGCTCCAAATTTTATATCGTGGCGCTTTCTAAAATTCTCGAGCCAGCCGTACGAGGCTTTGAAATCTCAGATACCTAATTTGCCGCGAAATCCAATGCTTTGGCTTGTATCGTTGGTCCGGACACAGATACGTTCTGACTTCTTATTTTGCTGAACCATCCTATCAATGACTTATCAAGAACAGCACCATTACCACTTTGAAACTGGATAATTTACAGCTCATTACCATTAAGACGCCATACCTTAATTATCTCTTCTTGTTTTTTCACAATTTCTGCTTCCTCTGTCTTTCCAATCTTAAACACTTCAGATAGTTTCCGTACACCATATTTCTCAAGTTTGCGATAATCTACGATGTCTACTTTCTCCTTTAAAGTTAAACTTTTATGAGGAGCCATTTCAGATGCACTCACTTGCTACTGCAATGCACAGGTCCTACAATAGATTTAAGAAGTTTCACGGTAAAACTGACCAGATAGTGAAAGTATGAATTCCCTTATCCCGACCATTTCAAGTTCGAGAGAACAATGAAAGCGATACTGTTAGGGCTAGGCTCACATTTGGAGCAGTGCTGAAGATGGGGGATGGGAACGTCAGTGCTAACTGGCTTCCAGGAAGCACAGGATGTGTCGAAAGTACATTAACACAACAGAGTGTTTATTCAAGACTAATAGAACCAGACAGATGCGATTTCTTTTCAAAAAAAGTGTCCGCTAAGAGATGTTGGTCGATTCTTTTAATGCGTCCGGGGTGTCCATGTCCGCATAAGAGAGATTAATTACTAATATACTTAATAGGGATTTTGTCACTGACCTACAAAATCGTCCATTATGAAGGGGTGTCCATCATGGAGTGCCCGTTAACAGATGTTCCACTGTAATGAAATTCAACTCGGCGGCTGTTTTACTTCATAGATAATAATGATACAGGGGTTTTAACCCAGATTTTAAGTATTTTATTTCTTTGTTTTTAATTGCATTTGACGACTGTGAAAATCTTATATTTTATTGAGAATGTCACTCTTTTTAGTTTTAGATTGAACTGTGAGAATTTATTGTGCCATTTGACTGAAGAAGGCTCAAAGAGCCGAAACATGTATCAATTGTAAAACATAGTGATTGATAGACATTGTATTGTAAAGTAAATATTTATGGTAAAGGGTGGCGCACGAAATGTGTCACCATTTTGTTTCTGAATAAAAACTTTAATAGGGACAAACTCAAAGGAACATATACTACCATGGAGTACACTCTGTGGAGATTTATTCTAATGCAGCACGTGCTCAATATGTCCACCATTTAAATTCCTAATTTTTTTCAAGCGAACACTCATGTTAGCGAAAACCCTACGGCACATGTCGTCCGTGAATTCACTGCAAGCTTGAAGAATAAGGTGTCTGAGCTCCATTAAATCATATGGACGTTTCGGAAAATTGTTTTCTTTAGGAACCCCCAGAGAAAGAAGTCACATGGTTTGAGGTCTGGCCTTTTGGGGGGCCAAAATGGTCCGTCATTGAAACGATCCGGAAATCCGAGTGAAATGACCAGCATGTCGAAACGCTCATGCAGGAAATCCAACACAATGCTTGCAGTGTGTGGCTTTGCTCCATCTTACATGAACCACTGTGTGTTGAAGGGCAACGCAGTAGCAAGAAGCTGTGGAACAAAGTTATTGCGGAGCATGCTCGAATGACGCTCACTGTTCACAGTTTCTTCGAAGAACAAAGGTCCAATAAGTCTGTGGCTGGAAATTGCGACCCACACTGTAATTCTCTGAGCATAATGTTGTCGTTTATGAAGCACTTGCACCCAAAAGTGTACATTTTGTTTGTTAATCACACCGTTCAAATGAAAATACGCTCGTCTGAAAACCAAACGTTGTAGAGAGTTTGTTCCTCCATCCAGCGAGCAAACAGTAGTCTCTGCCGCTTGTGTTCTGCCATGAGCTTCTGAGCAGAGGTCATCTTGTACGGGTACATCTGGAGGTCTCTTTTTAGAATCCGTTGAACGGAGCGTCTGGATATGCCCAGTTGCACTGCTGCCTTTCTACATGATTTGCCGGGGCTTGTCTGTACAGCAACTCGTTCCACTTCAATTTTCTCCGGCGAACAAAGAGGCCATGTTGGAAACACTGGTCTCCTGGCGAAGGTATCGTGAATTACGCGTCATTTCATAACTCATTTGTTTCTCCAAGCTCCACTGCTACTACTGTTGAGATGGTCAATGGGATATATAGTGAGACTTTAAAATTATGTACGAAACAAATGGCGACACATTTCGTGCGCCACCCTGTAGTATTGTATATTTATTATTCAATTAAACAAATTTTATTAAAATAATAAATATACAAGGTGTTTCAAAAATAGGGGGCATAATTTCAGGTATGTATTTGCTATATGTAGACAATCAAAACAGTTCATTACAACATGTGTCCGGAAAAGCTTCATTTCTGAGTTATGGTCTTCACACCACTGAACTTCACCGGAACGTTTTTCTTCCGCAAGTCATTGTCATTACAAAAGATGTTCAAAATGTCCACCTCCTGCTTGAATACAGACCTTACATCAATGTCTCATTGACCTGCGAACACGATCCCAAACTCCAGGAGTATTGCATATGTCCTTACACGATGCCACAATTCGATTCCGAAGGGTTTCCACATCAGGCACCAGAGACGAATACACCAATGATTTTAAATGGCCCCACAAATAGAAATCGAGAGGGTTCAGATCACGTGAGCGTGGAGGCCAAGCAATCGGGCCACCTCTACCTATCCATCGATAAGGAAATATTTGATCCAACTATCGGTGAGCCGTACGACTGAAGTGTGCAGGAGCGCCATCATGCATGAAGAGAGCGTCTTGACGACGGATCAGTGGAGTGTCGTCAGAAACATGAGGTATGGTGTTTTTCAGGAAGTTTGTGTACGCCTGTCCCGTAAGTCTGTTACAAGTACATGGGGTCCCACTAATCGATCACCAATGATACCGGCCCACATTTCGAGGGAGAACCGCACCTGGTGATGAGATGGAACAGTTGCATGTGGGTTTTCATGTGCCCATACAAGCTTATTGTTGAAATTAGTAATGCCATCTCATGTGAACTGTGCTTCATCTGTAAATAATACTAAGGCAAAAAAGATCGGACTTGTACCACACTGCAGCAAGAACCACTGACAGAACCTAACTCATGCAGGGTAATCTGCTGGTGACAGGGCCTGTACACGTTGCAAATGATAGGATACAACTGATACTCTTTCATCAGTCTCCAGACTGTCGAAAGAGGAACATTCACCTGAAACTCTATCCTTCGTGTCGTGTCGACAACGTCCAGAATCTCCTCCTCTACTGCTGAAGTTTTAGATCGTGGTCGTCCCCTCCCCAAACCAGGAGAGTTAAATTTTCCATGCTCGCACAGACGGTGATGGAGACGTACAAATGTCTTCCGATCTGGACATCGTCGACGTGGGTACCTCTCCTTGTACAAACGACGAGCCAGCGCAGCATTGCCGTCCCCCTTACCGTACATGAGGTGCATCTCTGCCAGATCCTGATTCGAGTACTTGACGCACAGACGAACGCCAAACAACACTGAATGTAACCTTCGCCTCGGAATGAACTGTAAGAGTGTCCTCTTAATGTCTCCATTCACGGCAATGACTTGCGGAAAGAAAACGTTCCGATGAAGTTCAGTGTTGTGAAGGCCATAACTCGGAAATTAAACATTTTCGGACACATGTCGTAATAAACTATTTTGATTGTCTACATATAACAAATAGGCTACATACCTGAAATGATGCCCCCTATTTTTGAAACACCGTGTATACCGTATTATTAATAAGGAATAAATAATAGAAATAAGTAATAAACCCTACAGGTTAACAGAGAAAAATATACCTATTACAGGGTCTTTCACTAAAAGTGGCCTGGCCACTCGGCCGGCGCACCACTGCAGGTAGAACATCGAGCTAAAGGTCGGACGAGCAGCTAGCAACGCGGAGCTGAGACAGCAAATGTCTTAAGGAAAGAAGTGTTGTCGAATTTATGAAATTAATGTTGCAGAGCAGCATGGGACTTCGCGGTGCTGAGACAGTTGCGACACAGTATTTGCCGAGTAAAGTTGACTTTGTTATTTCGTTTATAGCCTATTTTAAGTTATAAGTGTTGCAAGTTTATAACGCGTAGGCCATACGTGTTAGTGGTTATTGTTTGCGACATATACGTTATTGTGTTTCAAAATTTTAGAACGTGTTATTGCTAAATGTTAAAGTCTATTGTTTCAATAATGCCTCAATATGCGTAAACATTAGCACAAAATATCACGAGAGAAATTGAGGCTATCTAGGTAGATGAAATAAAGCGTGTGAATGAAAATTTCCTTAGACGATGCCAGAAATATGTAGATGCAGGTGGATGACAATTTCAACATCTTCTGTGACAAGGTGAGTAATTATTTTATTTTGATTATGTGTTATTTTGTGTGCTTGTTATTTACATGCGACTCGTACGGGCGCTCTCTCGACCCCAAGCTCAGTGAGTTGCCATGTGCTCGTCCGACACTCCACATGGGCGCGTCGTGGGTAGACCCTGTATAATGTGCAAGTATTACTATAAAGAATACTGTGCATGCACAGTTGAGTGGAGTCCCCCACTACTAGACATGTTTATCCTCCCTTCCACCGCCCCTACATTCCTCTTTGCATGTTCCGTTGGAGAAATGGAGCACGGATTCTCCGGCCGGTGACGTCACAGAGCACTGTGCTTGCACGAGACTGATGCTGGCCATTGCAAGCCTACCATACTGAATGTTGCCACATGTGGGACTATCAATATATACCATATTGGATTTTCATGATTGGAATGATGAAAAATGAAGGCTTTAAGCTAACAGAGGTATTAGGTTGTGTATAACTACAAACAGTGCAAGCCGTGTACAGATGAAAGCTCACTTGTTTGCGAGCTAAGGGAGAGGCGGAGAACGAGAGGAAGGGGCTACCCACAAACAGATGTCATTTGTTTCTATGAAAACCAGTTTACAACTCGTCAGAATATATTGGCCCGTTGCGCACTCAGTAGGACAAGTAGGCACTGAGCTCGGAAGTTATAGTGCAATGCTTTTGGGAAGGCGGATATCGCTGCCTCACATCCAAACAACAAGGCACCATGTTCCAGGTGGCTACATTCCTCTGCCTAGACATTCAAGTGAGCTCCCATCAGTAGCATAGTATTCATTGGGGTCACAAAAATCCAATTCTTAGAAGTAACTCATAGTTTTCCATATTTTTCTTGCATTTCACTTTGAATAAAGGAAAATAGGACAATGTACGTTTATATGTGGCATTATTGAGGGTTAAATACAATCTTGGATCTTATTTTCACTGCTGACATAATTTTACTTACAGTACTTCTAAGCGCTGATTAAGAAAATAAAGAATTTTATATAGGTTTCTCACCATTTGTTTGATTTCCGTAAATATCATTTGGGGTTCACTTAAATATAT
This sequence comes from Meconema thalassinum, assembly GCA_946902985.2. Classification (NCBI taxonomy): domain Eukaryota; kingdom Metazoa; phylum Arthropoda; class Insecta; order Orthoptera; family Tettigoniidae; genus Meconema; species Meconema thalassinum. Next base: position 173,870,784 of record OX336393.1, on the reverse strand, counting down.
ATATATTGCTTAAGAGGTTTGAAGGTTTTCAATTATAACATTCGCATACTATTTTAGATGTAAATACAGCTGTGCACTGATCTAGATAGGTGAATGTGACCTCTTGATCTGATGTCATGGTTAAGGCTGGCTGTTCAGTTTCCAAGAGTGGGGAATGTTCTGGAAATATCTTGAAAACAGTTGGTTCTAGGACCTTAATAAAGGCATAGAATGCAATGGTTTAGTATACAGAGAAATACTCAACTAAGTTAATAGTAAATAAAGTCTTTTAACTAATAGGTTGTGTACTGCACTATGATATTTTGCCTATATTAGCCTATGCCCAAGTGCCAAAAGGCCAAAATCAAAATATTTCAAAACAGTAATAGTCCTATGTTCCTCCCACGTAAAAAAAAAACTATTCTCTTATAAAATTTCAACTTAAATGGATGACTAGTTTTTGTATGAAACAGTAACAGGACATGCATACAGACGTGGCTATATTTTTATATACTGTATTAGTATCGATTACAGAAGCTATTGAAGCGCAAGTAGAAGGAAAGAAGGAGAAAAGAAGAAAAAGAAGAAATGGAGGCAGACATTACAATGGAAGGGGTGGAATTGGCCGTTACGAAGACAAACATTTGAAAAACTGTGGGAGTAAACGAAGTCGACGTAGAAATGATAAAGGCTGCAAGACCAAATGGAATACAGTATACTGGACTTTCCGAGTACTCAAAAGAGTGTATGGAGAGCAAAACAAGCTCCAGAGGATTGGCAGAAAGGGATTATTATACCAATATTCAAGAAAGGAGACAAGATGGTGGGTGGGAACTACTGAGGAATTACCATAATCTCTCATGCTGCCAAGATCATGGAAAGAGTGCAAGAGGAACGCATCCGAAAAAGGTTGAAAACCAAATTCAACAGGAACAGTTTGGGTTCAGAAGGGGAAGATCAACTGTGGAACCTGTTTTTGTTTAAAGAAAACTATGGAAAATACACTGGGAATATGGAAGACATGATAATTACCTTCATTGACTTAAAAGGAATATAGTGTCCCTAGAGTTTGGGAAAGTCTAAAACAAAAAGGTATTGGAGAAGAAATAATACAAATGATAAAAGTGATGCACAGTAATTGTTACAGCTGTGTCAAGACTCAAGTAAGTAAAACTGGATGGTTTGAAATTGAACATGGATTAAAACAAGGGAGTGTACTCTCAACATTGCCATTTATATTGGTGATGGACGATATACTAAAGGCAACAAAGAAAGCGTACTGTGCCCCTTAGTCCTGAGACCAACGCCCACATATGCGTGAACCTCGAAATCGGTTGAGCATGAGACTCAAAAACTCTCAGGGGAAACTGGGCATGAAAAATGGTACTGAACCAAGTTTGAGTTCCTCGCTTGAATATAGGAAAGGACGAAACACACAATTCTTAAAAACACTCCACTTTATTTAATAAAACAATCACAAAATTAAAATATAACACTCCTGCCTATAACTCAGGGTTCTAAAATTAGAGACCATAACCCATGAGATTCCTAATAAACTAAAATAGTGAACCTTCACTCAAGAAACAAACAAACCAAAAAAATAGTCTTATTGACAAAATATGTATCATTGTGTTCACACACCTATTTTTGACTGTCATCATATTCAGACAGGTCATTTTGTCGCACACACTTGTTTAAAATATATTTTCGAATTATCTTTACTGGTTGCATATAAATTCTCAGAATTGAGGTAAATTGACATTTGATTTAATGATATATTTGACTACTAGATCGATCAACCTCACATCACACAATCATTATGACAAGACCGTACTGAAAAATAATAAGAAAATACTCATTCATGATAAAACACCTTCGGAGTAGCTAGATTACATTTGTGACCTTATTACTTCAAATGGGCTATAACTCTTCTGCTAATAATCACACATATTTATTACTCTGCATAACATATTCAACATTGGTCCAAACAATTTAACCCTTTTGCTTTCAAGCTCTCAGCTGATGGATGTGTCAAAACTGACAGCCATATTTACCACACAATGCACTTACTTCATTTAAAATTACAAGGAAGGCACACCAATGAAGATATCAACATGAAAGTTGGTAAACTTATAGAGTAAAAATCACTTATTATTACTGTAAGTCATGTATCTAAACCAAAAGGGTTTAATGTTAAAAAATAAGAAATGTGAAGTCAAAATTACAAACTTCAGATTTTGAAAGTTTAGAAGTAATTCTAGAAAATGGTATTTACAGCCCAAGTTTGTTATTCATGTCAGTAGGAAGGCTATAATATTGTTTAATAGCATAGTAAATATCAAGATTCTATGTGCATTAGATCCAAGGATAAATTAAAATGTTTAAAATGATTTAACACTGAAAAATGTCAGTCATTTTTGCATAAAACAGATTTTTTAAATCGATTATGTAGCACTCACCAAATAAAATATTACTGGATCATCATTATCCTCTACACCTTCCGATTAGGACAGAATCACTCGAATAATTATCAAGATATTCAGTGATATCATCATCAGCTAAATGAAGTCTTTCCGCCATGTCACACACGGCAAATAACTATGCCTAATCTAACTGAACTATATCTAACACTTCACTATCATTATGCACCTAATTACCTAAGAAAACTATTTAAATAATGAACTAACACGTTAACTAAATATATTGCGTACGATATAACTTAATTTTACTATATAATCACGTACGAAAACACAGAAATGAACGCAAGTTTGCCGCCGAACACGATGTAAACAAGACACGGAACTCCAGTGAGCACATGTTTCAGACTCTAAGAAAATCGGTAAATACGGTTAGCCGGAAGTTCCCGCAGAGTACAACGTGAGATACAACTATACTCTAATTCTTATTCCGTGCGAAAAAGCTGCTATCTGGCGCTTAAATAATGAACTAATAATAAAAACGACGGGTAACGATGGATCGTTACCGTGTCAGTTTTCGCAGGACCCGTGGGTACCGATAGATCGTTACCTTGAAAGCCAAAGGGTTAATAACCACGTTGACTTTCATAAATATCACTCCCCAAGCCAACATGCTTGGGCCCAAACATAACTACCCCGCCTCTACATAATACAACATTATAAACTCAATAAACCTGGTCACAACTCATTCACCAATAAATATCAAAAGCTACTCAAACTCAGAATATTAATTACCGGCTTCATCACCAAATGAAAATTCTAATATTCTAGCATATGAGAAATCTTTAGTCGGTCAACACTAATTCATAACTCATCACTGTTCCATAACGAATCATTTCAAGCAAAAATTATTATTAAATATTTCTGGTTTCAGAAAATTCTATAATTATTATTTATGTGCAATGGGATATTATAAACATCATTATTATTGTTACTAGAGCTTGATCCCATTCGAAAATCATTCGAAACATAAGCATCAATCTCACACAAGAAAATGGCATGCAAAGTCAAATATGATTTCCAATACTCAAAGACTGATTCAGGAATAAATCCAATAAATATTATTTACACTAACAGTAATGAATCACGAGGTGAAGAGAAAAATAACATGTGCGATAATCGTCACACTTGAGCTACGCTGGGATTAATACCTGATTAAATATCAAATTAGCTCAGATAATATAACTAGAAACTAGGCTTGGATAAGTAGAAGAAAATATGGAATAATGCCTAAAATAAGCTAAGCTAAAATAAAAGGAACTAAGTTTGGATACACATGACTACGCTAGACATAACTACTAATGCAAGGGCTGGTGTTACTTTTAGATATTCAGGATGTCATTTTGGCCTCTAGCTCAACATGGTTGTTGTAGTGCGGTTCATCCATGAGCCCCACTGCACAACTGGCTGCTTCAAATCCTGGCTAAGTCTGCAACGGCTCTGGACAGTTCCCATAGTCTGGCCCATTCTGGATGTTTCTGGCCTCCTTAAATGGCTGGAAATGGACACCGTCTTCTCTCTTCTTTCTTCCTAACGCATCTTCAATATTTAGTGCATGATCATCTCACTAGCATAGAAAATTCCAGAAGATTTATAACTCAGATTACCATGATGTTCTGCAAATATGTTGGAAATGTGTTAATAATAACGCTTATGACCGTCTTGTACTTTCTTGGCTGGTTGGAATTGCAAATGGTAGGCCCTGTATGCTTAATTTCAACAGCGTCTTAATCACTGGAATTATTGGCCACATATATCACGAAGTTGAAGGCTTATAACTTGAGCGCCCCCTAACTAGACTGATGTCCCACTTTCGATGCTTAGAAACATCACAGTGGTATTCCTGTGTGCAATTACTCTGGCATTTATCACTTCTATTTGTCACAAAATATGTTTCACAGCTGATAACCGGTTCCAAATAGCTATCACACTTCAGCGAAAAAGAAGTTCAAATACTCACGTGAAATATTTCAAATTACATCTGCAGTACTTATTGATCTCCCTGTCAGGCTGATATAAGTGGGCAACCTACTGATATCTTGCCATGAGATGGCAGTCAGGTTTGAACTGCAGTTGTCTTCCCACTCACTGCGTATCGTGCATTCCAAAAACCTTAAGTTGGTCATGGTTTCCATTACTGTACCTGATACTGCCACACCGTTAAAAGTAAACAGGCTTGTAAGAATATCGACAGTAGGAAGGAAGGTAACAATACACACACGTGAAGTAGCAGCAACTGACTGCCAGCCGATATATTTATGTTTGGAATAGGCGTACTGTAAGACCCCCTCACAGCGTGTTGAACTGCCATTTCCTGGCGTGATAACATTAACTTCCTAGGCGCTCACAACTCGGCGATTTGAACTTTGCACTTCTCGAATACTGTAGAATTTCAACACTTGCACAGAGATGACTTCAGCGAGCTAGCTGGCTGCCAGATAACAACACTGTCTGTGGAAAGTTTGCACACGTCTTTTATACAGCCAGGAGGCGTGGCTTGCGGTCACAATGACGTAATGCATGATCACTTCTTTTCATAATATCTCGTCAATGCTTAATGATAGCAATATAATTCTTTCTGGAATATTACCATATAACTGAGGACTAAATTATTAAGTAGTTATCTCCAGATTAAGATGTATCAAAGTTATTATAGCAAATTCGGTGTCTCATGATTTGCTGCTTGCTCAAGCTCAGCGGCAGACTGGTTCTCTCCTCTCACAGGGCTCATTCAAAAATGCCACTTGGGGCTTCATTTAAATGGTCCAAACGACATGACCGTTGCCGGTCCCGGGCGCAGTACACAGGTACAAGAATGAACATAATCCTATTTGCTGATGATATTTGAGACAATAGTTTGAGACTATTGTGATTCTTCCTTGGGAAAAACTTATTAAAAAAAAAAAAAAGTCTACTTGACTAAGTTTGATTTTCAGTGAGCCAACAACGCTCTCTGTTGGGGATTTGAGATGTCTTGGTTCTCGAAAAGTGACTTCAACGCATTCTAGCGGTGACTTTTCATTCCATTGAGTACTAACCTTGTCCGCAAGATGGGGACGCAGTTGGATATTCAAAAGGATTGGTTCGAAAAAAACATCTCTTGTTGGTTCCCCTTGACAACACTTATTTACGTTGTTGGGAAAAATTATTATTCATCATGATCTGGACTAGACAAGATGTAGCTACATTTAGGGAAGAGGTTGGCGTTAGGCCTAGCCTTAGGGCTAGACGCCTAGACTGGTGAAGTTCCGAATTACATCTGTGGAACAAACAGAAACATATCCGGTGGATATTTGGAAATCCTTTATTATTATATATATATATTTATATTATGTGACTGGAAACCCTGCAAGTAAACACAGATACACCTATTTTAACTTCACCTGATTTAATAAATCCTCCAAACATTAATGAAGTAGAACTTGCAATTAAAGAACAAAAAAATTACAAAACTTGTGGTGAAGACTTAGTCTTTGCTGAAATCTGGAAAAATGCTGGTAAACCTGCGATTATAAATCTTCATCAACATCTAGTTAAAATGTGGATTACTGAAGAAATTCCTGCACACTGGACCATAGGAATAATCCATCCATTATTTAAGAAAGGAGACAAAACGAACCCAGATAACTACAGAGGAATTACCCTTCTGGACTGCACATATAAAATTTTCTCTCGCATAATTTACAACAGGATCAAAAACATTCTGGAACCACAACTTGGAGAATATCAAGGAGGATTTCGCCCTTACAGAAGTTGTCCAGACCAAATCCTTAGCCTGAAATTAATAATGGAATATTACAAAAACAGAAATAAGCAACTCTTTATCTCTTTTATAGATTTCAAAAAAGCCTATGATAGTATTCATAGACTGACACTGCTAAAAATCCTCAGATCATATGGTCTCCATCCTAAATTGATAAAAATCATTCAATTAACATTCATCATCATCATCTTGCACAGTTTCCAGCCACTGGCCGGGTCTGTTTGGAACACAAGCCTCTCCAACGTCTTCTGTCTTCCCACCATCTCTCAGCCTCCACCCTTGTCCAGTCTTCTCCTCTCTTCTTCACGCTTTCTTCCACCCCCTTCAGCCACCTGTCTCTCGGTCTTCCCCTCGGTCTCTTTCCTTCCCACTTCGTCTCGTGTATCCTCCTGGGTATCCTCTTCTCCTCCATTCGTTTTACATGTCCATACCATCTAAGTCTAGATTTCTCTATACCATCCTGTAATGGTTCCTCCTTCATTAATTCTCTGGTCCTCTCATTTCTTATTCTGTCCATCTTTGTAGCTCCAATACTGCTTCTCAAGAACCTCATCTCACTGGCCTGTATTTTGCTCTTCTCCCTTCCTTTCATAACCCAGGTCTCCGAGGCATACGTCAGGATAGGGACATAGTACGTCCGATATATGATCTTTTTGCTGTTCTGAGGGACATCCTTGCTCCATAACATGCTTCTCACACTCCTCCGAAATGCTTCTGCCTTGTCTCCCATAAGTCCAACCCCTCGTCCACGTCGTGGGAGACGGGCAACGGCACAAAGTAGGGGATTGCCTGTAGGGGCGAAGTACAGTGGGGACTTCGTGTGTCCCGGGACCGTTACGGTAGCTGTGAAGGTCCTACAGGAACCCTGAAAAGTGACGGCTAACGGGGCTCTGGTGAAGCTACGATAGGCCCAGCAAGCCAGTAGTGGATTAAACCAAATGCTTTCAAAAATGGAACGAGCCTCGGACAATTAACATAAACAAACACAAATTCGAAAGTTAAATTTAGGGGAGAAATATCAACAGCTTTCTCAGTAAAAACTGGTCTCAGACAAGGTGATGGATTATCCCCTCTGCTTTTCAATGTGGCTCTTGATTATATCATGAAGGTTTGGCAAAAGGAAAACCCTCCTAACATCAAAATTGGAACAAAACCATCAATAAAAATAAACTGCTTAGGATTTGCAGATGATTTGGCTCTTTTAGCACTAAACAAGGAAGAGGTTTGTACTCAGATCACTAGTCTCCAAGAAATTGCTCAAGGGATAGGATTACAGATATCCTTTGAAAAAACTGAGATCATGCCTATGAAACCCTTAGATATAAATGAAGTCTATATAAATGATCATAAAATTAACCTAGTTCCTCAATTTAAGTATCTTGGAGAAATTATAACACATAACTTAAACGAAAAAGTAACTTGGATAAATAGAACAAATAAAATGAAAAAGGCACAATCTCTAACCTGGTCAACATATAATAAACAAGTAGTTCCGTGAAGAACTATACAGCCTATTTCATATATCCTGCTCATGCTAATTGCCTCTACCAACATACAAAATTTCAGTTTAATTGCTGTAACAGATTCGTAGATATTGAGAACCGTCTAAATATTTCAGATGGTCGCCAGGTTGGATTTTTAATTTTGTACTATTACATTAAGATTATTGTGTACGTGTGGTATTCAAACTTCAATCGCATGATTAGAACACAAGAAGTAAAAAAGAGATTTTAAAATTACGCACAGCAGCCATCTTGTGATTATGCAAACAATTGAAATAAATTAGATGCCAGTGGATCAACATTTGTAAAAGCATTTAACGTGCAACGTTTCACGGCACTCGGATAGTTAATTCGCGAGAAACGTCCATTTAAATGTTTATATTTCGCGTCGCCGCCATGTTGGATTTGTGCTCACCAGGTTACTCAAAGTCCTATAGGTGAGCATATGTTCATAGTCTCTATGAACATAAAAAATCTGTTTGGTTGCTGTAAAAGATTCATAGATATTGAGAACCGTCTAAATATTTTGGAAGCTCGCCATTTAGGATTGTTATATGTATAGGCCATAGAGATATGTACCATTCAAGGACAATTATTGCCTAGGTTCATTATTCAAACGTTCACTTCGATCGCATGATTACGACACAAGAAATAAAAACATAATTTTAAAATTTCGCACAGCCGCCATCTTGAGGTTATGTAAACAATTGAATTAAATTAGATGGCAGTGCATTACAATCTGCAAAATCATTCACTGTACCACATTTCTCTGCGCTCAGAGAGTTAAATCACGAGAAAAGTCTATTGAAATATTTCAAATTCGCTTGGTCGCCATGTTCGTTTTGTACTTTACAGGTTTATGAAATATACATAGGTAAACTTGTATCAGTACCCTTTATCCCCGTACAAAATTGCAGGGTGATATCTGTAATAGTTTCGGAGATATAGAATGTCAGTGAAATATTTCGCACAGCCGCCATTTTGAGGTTATGTAAACAATTGAACTAAATTAGACTCCAGTGCTTTACAATGTGTATAAACAATTACTGTACCCTGTTTCATTAAGTTTGGGTAGTTAAATCGCGAGAAAAGACTATTTAAAAGTCTCAACTTCGCTTGGCCGCCATGTTGGTTTTGTAGTCGCTAGGTTTTTGAAAGTCTCATAGGTGAACTTCTAGTAGTGCCCTTTATCACCGTACACAATTTCAGGGCGATATCGGTAATAGTTCCGGAGATATTGAATGCTAGTGAAATATTTCGCACAGCCACCATGTTGGATTGGTGAGACGTAACAAAATTTGAAGGGCACGGTCGAGGTCGCCGGGAATAGCGCCATGAACTTACCGAGTTTCATTGAAATCGCTCCAGCCGTTTAAATTTTATTAGGGACACACACACACACACACGCACGCACGCACACACACACACACGGACAAAAGGTGATCTCATAAGCCTATTTTTTCAAAATTGAAAATAGGCTAAAAATGCCTATCAATAGCTACTAAGATCCAACATTATAAAACTGTAACTCTCCCAGAAGCCACTTATGCTTGTGAAACACTGTTCCAAATTAAAAATGAACAAAGAACTGATCAGCTCCTCAAAACGGAAAGAAGAATCATTAGAACGTGCATAAATAAAAAGTATCAAGTTGAGGGAGTCTGGAGGATTCTCCCAAATGAAACTGTCTATCGTGAGATTGATCCAATCACCAGCACAATGAAGAAGAAAAGAATTTCATATTTTTTTCACATCTTACGGCTTCCAGAAAACAGAATTGTACGCCAACTGGTGATGAGAAATCTAGGAAAGAAAACTGGAGGAAAATGGATCCAAGAAATCCAACAAGATCTCAAAGCAGTTGGACTTAAGATAACAGATGCCGAGGAGAAAAATAAAATTAACACCGTTCTTAAAACTCACAAATTTTCTGCAGAAATGACACATAGAAAGCCTGTGGAGATTTCAGATGAGTTGAGAAAACCCCGATCTGAAAGAATGAAAAAGTACTGGAAAGAGCGCAAGAACCAAGCAGTACTACCTTCAAAGAAGAAGTGATTGTGGAACGACTCAAGTGGTCCAATGTGACCAATCAAGATAATAATAATTATGTGACAAACAGTGGCGACGGAATTAGGTATGTTTTTTTTTGTAAGATAGATTGAAAAGGTTATGCCATTGATAAGGTGATTTGATGGACGTAGTGGTTGTTCAGTATGCGAGGCAGTTCAAATGTGTTTGCTTGATAAAGTGAAAATGCATGAATGACTGTCTTTTAGTTTGGTTGGTGTGGCAGCGATGGGCATATTCTCTCAGATCTTTTGCGATTTGTGTTGTTGTTCTATAGAGATATGTTCCTTCATTTGCGGCATGTTTATTTGAGTGATTTGTGGTGATTGGATATGTTTTCGGTTAGCAAGTTTTCTTCCTAAGTTGGTAGAACTGTTCGTCTTGACCTTCGCTTGCGGCAAGAAAACATGTTTTAATTCTAGTGAAAGTTCGTGTGCTGTTGTTGGTTGGTTGAATGTATGGTTTTCCTTCCTTTCAGGTGAGTAACCTATTTTTATCTGTCATTTATTGTTTGACCTATGTTTATTAATGTGTAGGTTTTTTTTCTTTTATTAAGCCAGTCCTGACATTTCTGTCCGTGTTCTTGGCGAACATTTTGGTCATTGGCAAGACAGTTCTAACCTTTCTTCTTAGTTGCTTTAAATTATTTCCTCCTGTCTTGCCAAATCAGTATACTCATTTGAGTCTGTTTTAATACATCTACGACGATGCATATTTATATTTATTTCTTTGGATTTGGTTGCGTTGACAACTAGGGCTTATGGTTTCACTTGAGGCGGATTATTGACATTGAGTTTGCGGGGTGAACAGTTGAAAGAGGGACTCCATGTTGGGAATTGGGATCGGATGGTCACTTTTTAATTACGCTGTGAATTGATGGAAGAATAATTTTTCTTGGGTGAATTTAATTTATTAACTTCGACTTATCTTAAAGTTGGTCAACTGGTTGTCCTCAGACGATAGTTTCGGTACTCCTTAATACTTTCAATGAAATATCTAAAAGGAATTGATATGACAGTCAACTGAAAAAATACTTACATAATTGAGTTTCCTCGCTTCTATATGTTCCCTTTGAAGTTTAGTATGGTAAGTCCTAAGCTGTTTAATGTACTTTCATTCTGTTTAAAAATACAATTGTGATTTATTGGGTCAAATTGACTTAATTGGCTTGTCATTTAAATAGTTCTAGGCATAATGATATTTGGTTCTCTAAAGACTAAAAGAGATAGTGAGAAAGGAAGTGAATGTACAGAAGCTGAACGATAAGCCGGAGCAAACAGATTGAGATGGTATGGACATGTGAAAAGGATGAATAATGAAAGAATGGCGAAACAAGTTATGAAGAGATGGATGACTGGAAAGAGTGGACGAGGAAGACCTATACCAGACCCAAAACAACTGTGAACATGGGCTCGCCCAGTGGTGTGCGTCCAGCTGAGCACTGTTGCCACAGTGAGACTTACGGAGACGACACACCTCTACACTCGCAGTATACGCACGACCTTCTCCGTGAACACAAGGCGCTCCGAATGAAAGTGCATGTACGAGCTGAGGGGCCTAATCCTACGGATATCTATGCTCACAACGGAGTGTGCACAATGTGATATGAGCCAGATATAAGATGCCACATAAACGTTATTCGTAAAAGCGACCACCTCCTGGTGAAGTGACCAGCATTCTTGGCTGTCGCCCAGGAGGTCCGGGTTGGATTCCCGGCTCTGCCAAGCTATTTAATTCTAGTCCGAGGGCTGGAACAGGGTTTGCTCAACCTCGTGAGGCAAAACTAGGAAGATGTGGGTTAGATTCCTACCTCAGTGATCCTGAAAGTGGTTTCTCATTTCTACTCCAGGCAAATGCCGGGATAGTTCCTAACTTAAGGCCATGGCCGCCTCCTTCCCAGTCCTCACCGGAATACAAATACACACCACAGTAACCCAGATTATCAGACAAGTACACGGGGCTAGAGTACCAATATGTCCAAGCCCCTCAAATAAAACAACAATATTTCAACGTTATTACATCACATGACGTAATCTACACCCCAAGCCATTCTCAGTAACACTGCGTGTTGGCCCTTTATAAGGTAATAGAAATAGAGAAAACAATTTGTTGGGATCAGTTATCGTTTATTGGAGACCACCTTGTGGTGTACTGGCTAGCACATTGCTGCCCATTCTTGGCTGTCACCGCGGAGTCCCGGGTACGATTCCCAAGAAATGTAATTCTGGTGTGAGGGCTGGAACAGGGTATACTCAGCCCTGTGATGTAAACCTGGGAATATGTGGGTTGTATTCCTACCTTGGAGGCTGGATTTAGACAGCTCCTTAACCCGGTCCATGAGTCAATTAAAATTGGCTACATGGATAATTCTTGCCAGGCACGTCCACGTCGTGGGGGTGGGCAACGGTACTGTAATATACCATGGAACTACAGTAACGGCTAAGTTCTGGTGAGGACCCAGTCCTATGGGGTATAACGTAGGCCCCGTGCACAGGGTTACGTGCGAAGACCTCAACGGCATCTGCAGTGGAGAAGATGGACTTTGGTACAGTGAAGATGGCGGAAGAGGCAACCCAGTACTCAGGGGTTAAATATGAGTACAACCTGCTGCCTTGTAGGTTTGGTAGTGGAATACCAAAGGCTAAGGGAGACAACCCTGACAGAAAATCCTCCAATATGTTAGGCCTAGCAAGCCAATAAAGGAGTAAATAGTTATGCGCTTTCAATGTTAAAACGAGCCTCGGAAAGAAGAATACCCAAAATGGACAGCTCACACGCCTTACAGTTGACAGGAATGATGGCATCCAGCCTGATGTTATGCAATGTAAGGCTGTGGGAAAAAACAGAATAAAGAAAGATAAACCCAAAATGAGAATAGGAACACTGAATGTAATGACATTAACTGGAAAATGTGAAGAACTTGTAGATCTGATGGAAAGAAGGCAACTGGATGTATTAGGTCTGAGCGAAACCAAATGGAAAAGGAAAGGGAAGAAAATTTTAAGAGGAGGATATACCCTTTACTGGTGTGGTAAATGGAAAGGGTCACATAATGGAGTGGGCTTTATTTTAAGTAAGAAAGTAGATGCTGTTGCAGATATTAAATATATTAGCGACAGAATCATTAGATTGGAGGTATCATCAAACGAAAAAATCCCAACCCTAGTGCAGGTTTATGCCCCACAAACGGGGTGCAAGGATGAAGAGAAACAGAAGTTCTTGGAACACCTTGAGAACCAATTGGATAAGGAGAACATTATGATAATAGGTGACTTAAATGCTCAGGTGGGATGCAAAAGGGAGGGTGTAGAAAGAGTGATTGGCCCATTTGGTTATGGAAACAGAAATCTAGAAGGGGAAGACCTGCTTGATATGTGCAGTCGAAATAGTCTTCAAATTCAAAATACCTGGTTTAAGAAGAGAGAAAGCCATAAAGTAACTAGATACAGCTGGGATGGAAGACATAGATCAATGATAGACCTTGTAATAACAGCGGGTGAAGCAGGAAAACAAGTTGTGGATGTCAAAGTTGTTCCCAGTGAAAGTCTCGACAGTGACCATAGGCTTGTTCTAGTTAGTATAACTGGTGTTAAACTGATTAATTATAAGATGGAAAAGAAACAAAAGATCAAGGTCTGGGAGCTGGAGAAATCTGATAAACGTGAGGAATTTCAGAGAAGAATTTTAGGAAAAGTTCCAAAAACTGATACCAAAAGTGCAGAGGAAGAGTGGCAAAATTTTCGAAATGTCTTAGTTGAAGAAGCTAGAGAATTATGTGGCGAAACAAGTAGTAAAGTTCGGCATAAAGAGACTGCCTGGTGGAATAAGGAAGTCAAGACAATAATTCAATTAAGGAACAAAGTAAAAAGAAAATTAGAAGTGGAGAGACAAAAGAATGACAGAAATGAGGATAAAATCAGATCACTTGCTCAAGAATATCGAGAGCACAAATTAAGAGTTAAACGCATAATTAATGAAGAGAAGGATAAGATTTGGGATGAATTTGCGAAGAAACTGGAGGAAGATACACAAGGTAATAAGAAATTACTATATAAAACTGTGAAAAACAATAAAAGACATCAGGAATCAGTTACAGCTTTGGAAGGAAATAATGGAGAAGTGATAAGAAGCATAAATGAAATCAGGAAATTAATGGGACAGTATTTTGATCAACTGTTAAATGATGCATCTAATAATGACAGTGGGGACACGAACATCAATTTAGGGGCCAATGATGAAAACCACCAAGAACCACCCCCAACCTGGTCTGAAGTGGAAGAAGCTTTAAAAGCCATGATCAAAGGGAAGTCCACTGGAGTTGAAGTAAGTTCAGACATGATAAAAGCAGCAGGAATTAATGGGATACATTGGTTGTACAGAGTATTACATGCTATATGGAAGGACAATAAGATCCCTGATGACTGGTCTAAAGGTGTAATAGTGCCATTGTTTAAAAAAGGAAACCGGAAAAAGTGTGAGAACTATCGTGGAATTACTTTGTTATCCCATGGTCTAAAGATCTTGGAAAAAATAATTGCGAAAAGACTACGCAGACACTTAGAAAAGGCTTTAGAAGAAGAACAACATGGCTTTAGACCAGGAAGGAGTACTATTGACTTGATCTTTGCTGCAAGAATGCTTATTGAGAAACATCTTGAAAAGGGGAAAGAATTAGTAATGGTATTTCTAGATATAGAAAAAGCTTATGATAGCATTGCAAGATCAAAAATTTGGGAATGTTTAGAAAGGCACAATGTCCCAAAAGGCTTGATAAACAAGATCAAAATGCTGTATGAGAACACAAGGGCATGTGTAAGAATAGGTAATGGGGAAAGCAGATGGTTCACAACCAAACAAGGAGTCCAACAAGGAAGTTCACTGTCTCCATTACTATTCATCACAGTGATGGACATAATCCTAAAGAGAATAAAAGAACAGGGTAATGAAACAAATGCCCTTGTCTTTGCAGATGACGTCATGATTTGGGGAGAAAGTGCCAGAGAGGTACAAGAAAAACTGGATGCATGGGACAAGCTGTTCAAGGAGTATGGGTTGAAAATAAGCCAAAGTAAGACAGTAGTGATGACAACAGGACTGTCTAATGCAACCATTTACCTGAATAATCAGCCTCTACAAATTGTTGATCAATTTAAATATCTTGGTAGCACAGTGTGTAAGGATAACAACAACAACAGTGAAGTAACAAATAGAACTAGCAATGCAGCCTCCTTCTATGCACAAGTTAGAACACTACTGTGGGATAATAAAGTGCCCAGGAAGTGTAAACATATACTGTTTAAGACATACTACATCCCAATTCTAACTTACGGAGTAGAAACTTGCACCCTGTCCAGAAGAGAAGAAAGTAGGATTCAGGCATCCGAAATGAAGTTTATAAGAACAATGCTTAAAAGGACAAGGAGAGACAAAGTAAGGAACGAAACAAACAGGACAGAGGCTGGCATAGATATCAGTGCTACAAAATATTTGCAGAAGCAACGATTAGGATGGTATGGACATCTTCAAAGAATGGGAGATGAGAGGACACCAAAAGCTTATTTCAACAAAATTATCCCAGGAAAAAGACCAGTAGGAAGACCAAAGAAGAAATGGTTGGACCAAATCAAGGATGATCTAGAAGACAAAGGGCTAGACTGGAGAAGGACCCATGAAGACCAACTATTCATGGACAGGAAAAGGTGGCGAGGGCTCGTTAACAGCACCCGGGCGACTGGAGCTGGAATTTGATGATGATGATGATTCCTACCTTACTGGTTTTTCTGTGGATTCGCACTTCTACTCCAGGCAAATGCCGGGATGGTACCTAACGTAAGGCCACGGCCGCTTCCTACGCAAATCCTACCTCAATTACAAATATACACACTAGTACAGACATCACAGTGTCACAGATTATCCGACAAATTCCACACACACCCAAATACACGGGGCTACATGACCATGATGTCGCAAAGCCCCTAAAACAATCAGCATCATCAACAACAATTCTTGCTGTCACCCATGAAGTCCAGATTCGATTCACAGCTCAATCAAGACATTTAGTTCTGGTCTCAGGGTTAGAACCGGGTACACTATGCCACATGAGGTAAGACTGAAGCAGTGAGTTTTATTCGACTCAATTACACACACGCACACAAAAAAAACCATAATTGCCGACACCACATCAACACAGGTTATCAGATTTTGTATTTTCACGTACTTCTGTATTCGAAAGATTCTTTAAAAGGTCATATACTGTACCATGAAAATTATATTTCTTGCCTGGCTGTTCAACTGCCACTCGGCTGCTAAGGAACATTGTTATGAGTTCAAAACTTCAGCTCACAGCACTAACTTGTTTAAGCTCCACTACTGAATTGGTACAGCAATGCTGTCACTCTTCCGTTATCTTCCCCAGCGAAACTAAATATTTCAACACCTAGCCATTCTTCAATCTAATTATCCCTTCAGTTCAAGGACAGATCCTATCTCCTGAACGGCTGGTCATAGGGCCACGGGGTTAGAACTGTTAGCTTCAAAATGTTTAGCTCTGTAACATAGGTTCATCCAAATAATTGGATATTTAATGATTTTTGTACGCAGAGAGAAATAACGATTTCGTATGGCACAGCGAGCCCAGAGTGCGCAGTTAACTAGGCAACGCCGCGCTATGCAATTGGCTGGCACGGGTGAGTGCGTGAATCTGGCTCCTCCCTCATGTTCACAGTTGTTTTGGGCCTTGTATAGAGTGCGGTGGATGGATTTGATGGAGGACAGTGTGAGAGAACAAAACCTGGAGTGGAAGTGGTTGAGGAAGGATGGTCGACAGACTGAGTAAAATGGAGGAGTGTCCTATATGCTCTGACCAGGCTTAGGCTGGGAAACGGAAATTGCTGCTGCTGCTGATGACGATGAGGATTATTGATTACTTAAAACAGAGGCGTCGTCGGTGGCGTAGTTGGTAGCATGCTGAGCTTCTATGCCCAAGGTCGCGGCTTCAAACTCGTCCGAAGTCGTCTGTTTATTTAAGAGTGTTAAAAATAACTCTCGGTATGCCTTCCTTCGGAGGGGAAGAAAAGCCGGCGGTCCGTTGTCATAGATATATGGCATGAAAAAGAACCTTCCACTAACTACACTAGTGTGAAGCCAAAATGTGTAGGTTAGATTATTTGATAACGCTATATTACTTCCAACGTTCGCCGCCAGGGGCCGGCTTCGATGGAATCTAGCAGCGAAGTCCGCAGCTAGGTGTCGTGAATGGTAGCATTTGGTAGCAAAAGTAGGAAGTACTTTAAAAATAGATAGTGTGCAGTCCCTACCTGAATCACAGATAACGCACACTAATACAGCCATCACAATTAACGCCGGTTATTATCAGGCAAATCCTACACACACCTGAAGTACACGGGGCAACATGACCACGTTGTCGCAGCCCCTAAACTAAGGAACCAACCACTAAAAACAAAATGAAATAGAACAAACACCATGATTGTTAGTACCTAGAAAGACCAGGCGTGGATTTAAGAGGGGGGGGGGGGGGGGATGGGGTGACGTGACTACCTCCCCCCCCACACCACCAAATGGAGACCAAATTTTTTTGCAAACTCAAAAAACGATAACACAATAACCAGACAAATAAAACTTGACGAATTTTAACTGAAAAACTATATTTTTCATTTTATTCATTACTGAAAATATCTTTATTGCAATTATTTCTATTACAACTGTACATATTTACAAATTCATACCTGTTATATAAAAACGATTATTAATATAACAAAATCAACTCGTCTATTTTGTTGAGTAAACCTTGTGATTACCGAATCGATGTTTACATTGATGTCACGATGAATGCGCAGCAATGCACGGATAGGAATTTGGGGCTTTTTTTCGCACCAAAAAATTTTGCCGATTTCTAAACTGCAAGCTTGGTTGGCAATTTACACTGACTTTCTCCCTTTGTCGGTACCAACTCGACTTGCCAAAATTGTAACGTACCTTGATACTTTTCAGGAAGCTCGATGTAAAAGTCGCAAAACACGCCTTTCAATGTGTACAAATATTTTTGGTGCGCTAAACGCATCAAATTTCTATCCATGTAGCTTGCAAAAAAATTGGTCTGGTTTTGTACGTTTGGTTATTTTGTGATTGCGTTTTTAGTGATACCATTTTTCTTAATAATTTCGATTCTCTGACCCCCCTCAAAGCCAAACTCTAGATCCGCACCTGAGAAAGACGAACACAAAATAAAACAAAAGAGAAATCCGAACTACCCAGTTTCAACATAATATTGACTAGGCCTGTTTGCCATCTCTTGACGAATGCAGTACATTTGCATTTGCCTGTTGACACAGGCTAGAGTAAAATGTGGCTTTTCACCGATGTCTCAGTCTCAGCTCATGGGTTAGTACTGCAGTTCGGACTCTGTCAGGAAAGCAACGGCAAACTACCTCGCTCCTCATCTTGCCTAGTACGCCTCAATATAGCGCTGCCTTGGATTTTTGTGGGAAATCTACCCACATAACCTAATGGCAATACTTTTTGAGGATCCAACCAGCCTTCGGGCTGACTACCTGACGGACTGACTAGATAGGAAGGCTACCCACTCGATTAGCTGGGCACATTTATTTGTTTACTATTCGTACATTAAACACAAAACTGGAATAATTTGGTAAGCTAGGAAGAAATAAATACTTAATAGTACCTTACTATAAATATCAGACATTTTCTATAAGCATTCTTCCATACTGAATTACTATAAATATCAGACATTTTCTATAAGCATTCTTCCATACTGAATTCTTATATCTATTTATATTCATTTTATAAACACTCCATGAAACTAGACTTAGGTGTGGTCAAAACCTCACCTAGTCAGGGAAGCTTAGGCTTGTTAGAGGAGCATTGGCCTAAGGGAACAACTATAAAAGCTGAATGCCATTTAGATCTCCACATAGCCTTAGGGGTAAAGAAAAGCATTAAGGGAGATGGAACTAGGAATAGTTACCATAATTGAACAGAGATTTAGGTCCTCTTTCTGGTGCAACTGATCGGATTGTGTGCTAAATCCCACTTTCTGAGTTATAAAGGGGTAAAATAAATTTTAGCTATGGCTTCGAGGGCTTGGGATACATAGCACTCCTCAAACTGTAAATTATGTTGATTCTGTGTCTGGTTTATCAGCTGAAGTGTAAGGAATGTTGCTGTTTCTGGTACGACTTTGAGACCAGTTGATCAGCTGACCCCTATTTCTCAGTTATGAGCAGTGCTGTACTTAAAATGTTGAAGTGAGTATGTACACTTAACCAGTGAAACCCTCAGGAAGTGAATGACACCTACTACAATCCTGAGAAACCAGTGGCACTACATGACTGTTTTGATTAACCTTTTCACTGCTAATATTGTGAGGGACTATCAAACCCCTCCATGCTGAATACATTTTTAAAAGTATGCTATTCAGATGAAGTTGCCGACGAGATATCTCGGGCGCAGCAAGGACGTGACGTTCTACTGCACACGAAATATCTCGGGCGTAGCAGTGTAAAGGTTAATTCTACAAACCCTTAGTCCTTTAAGCCATATTTTGACCAGTATTGCAGTACAGTCACAGGTTTTTGGAGGCATAATGGGTTAGTATAGAAGGAAGGCCACATTATTTTCTGGTATCTAATTTTATATGCTCAGCCAAATTTCATCCTACAAAGACTAATACAGGGTGTATACAAAGTCTCTCCGCAGTGACACGAATACGCTAGAACACTCACTCATCCGCATTAAAGTTGGCAACGGATCCCACTAGTAGTCACTCCGCTAATGTTGTTATAGGAAATGCATTAACAGCAGCACAGACACAACCACTTTGTAGCACTGTTCTCACATTCAAGCATAAGGGTGAACAGCACAGGCAGGCTCCAAGGTCAACGCTTGCACAGTTGCCAACTTAACCAAATCCGCAAGCCCTGACTTTGCTGCGGAGAGAGTTTCTATACGCACTGTATAATGATAATAAATGGAGCAGCTTACCAAGTGTTTAGGATACATTGGCCTCTTGGTGGAGTCTGGAGGCTCAAAGAGTGCAACAGGTATTCCTTTTTCATCATCAAACTTCAATGGCTTTAAAGCATTGACATCTACATTGACTCCCTTTGATACGTTTGGAACAACAGCATTTTCATCAACATGGACTGGAATGACAAATCAGGAACATTTAGAGCATAGAAATACAAGAATATCATGGAAAACACATTTAAGATATGCAATTTAATGGAGATTTAAATTTAGTTACTGGTGTGACTCCTTAGCGACCAGCTGATGAGCTAGATCCCAGTTTTTCAGTTATCAGCAGAGCTGTACTTGAAATGTTCAAAACACAAACTGTACATGTAAAATTACATTTTCTTAAAAATAGGCAAATATGGAATAGTAAGAAATAAAGGTTTGACCATCAGACAACTTTAAATTACTTTTCAGAACCTACATAAAACTACTGAATTCATGAATTAACACTATTTTGTCACTTTGAAACGGTTTTACTTTGCTCCACGTTGAGCGTACAAGTGAAACGGTTTCTATTGCCCTCACTGTTGCGTGACAAATGTAATGGTTTCTTACTAGCTCTGCCTTGCACTTTGAAATATTTACTCTGACTAAGATATGTTGTTTTAATGGGCGCCAAGACCTCAACGCTATGTTGAAATCTAAATTTATATTTAACAACAACTAGCTCTGGTAGAACACCTTCAAGAATCTTTTCACTCAGATCGTGGTATGATTTGATCATTAACCCAACAAACAATTGTATCAGGAGAAGGAATTGGTCTATATCTAATGCTACCTACTGAAAGCAAAGATTGCATGGTTAAAAGAAATGAATTTATTATATAAAACAAGTATTGCAAAATTAACAATAATAATAAGTTTTGAATTTAAATTGGAGCGTTGCGATTTGAATATTACCGCTAGAAAATTACGTGAAAACGGATTCGGATAAATTACTGATTTTACTCTTATTCCCAAGCTATGAAGTTACTGAAATACTGAATATAAAACAAAGAGACGAGAGATTACTTAGTTCTGAGTCATTCACGCTTACCACTGGAAATTGCCGTAGCATTTCCCTCGTACTGGATGTTGTAGAGAGCTTCCCACAGCCTCCTGGTCGTCGTCATCTTCTTCGTTAGTTGATGAGATACTTGTAGATATAACTTATGGTCCGAATATCGGAACCAACCACACTTACAACCACACTGGTTAAGTTTTACAAAGATAGTCGCCTAGCCTCCACGGCACGCAAACCATATATGCACTCCACGCCTCCCCTCTCAGGACCCGTCTTCAAGTCGCCCGGTCTCCACTGATTGGCTGAGCCACCACGCGCTACTTCCCCACCTCCGGGTCATTACACTCGGCGCGAGGATGATGTCGATTACCGGTCCAGGCCATTTCGCCTTTTCTTGAAGCAGCAACCCAGGCTTGCGTCATGCTTCTTGGCAAGAATAAGCCTGTAGCCGAATTCCCCGCGACCCATCTCTCTCATAATACCCTAACTGACAAAACTCCGTAAAATTCCGTAATCATATAATTTTCTTACGATAATGTTGTTCGTAATAATTTGCTTGATAGTGTTTTCTATAACATAGAAAACCTATCTGATTACTTATAATTTTATAAAAAATGCTCCAAAGAAATACCTTAATAATAATAATAATAATAATAATAAGTTAATAATAATAATAAGTTACATGAAAACTTCTCTTGGCTGAACAATTTGCCACGTAAATAAATATAGAATGGCTTCCTACTGACTTATGCCAGTGGCGTAAAATCCCCTCGAAAAACACGTTACAACTTCACTTTCAATCCCCCCCCTCAAGCTAATAATTCAGTCAGCTATTGAAACAGTAGGCCACAAATGTTTAAAATTTTTAAATGCTAAGCTGCCCGTTTTAGTCTCCAAAAGCCATGTTCAACATCAAATGACGTGATTGGCAAATATTTAAAATTAGCATACAAAAGATCACGATCTGATTCAAAAAGATATTAGCTGTTATTCAAGTCACAGGCACACATTTTTAAACCTCTCTTTGTCTTATCAAAGTTTTCAAGTTCAAAAAATATTTTTGTATATGTATAACTGTAATCAGCCAGCTCCATGGTGTTGGGGCAGTGTACCTGCCCTTACAAGTCGCCGAAAGGCCCTGGGTTTGATTCCTGGCTATGTCACGGATTTTAGAAACTGATGTGAGGGTCCGAATGGGGTGCACTCAGCCTCGTGAGGACAAGTGAGTAGCCGACAGTGGGGCAGGGCCCCTGATGCGTATTCGGAAACCCTTGCCGAGTTGAATACGCTGGATTGATCAGTCTACCTATATCTCCTGTTTCCTTTTGTAACAACTGATTGGTCCAGTGGATGCACTAGCAAGGTGCTGACAGCACATTGCTATTGAGATAATTCAATAAACAGAATGAGGTGAAGAATTGAGACAGGGAACATCCAAGGTCGACCTACTGTAACATGGTTTTCTAGGGGGTTTTATGCCACTAACACATGTTAGTTGGACTATATCATATTTGTTAAACACGGCAATAATTCGGCCAAGTTATATTATTTCAGTTTATTAAATTTCATATTATTATTATTATTAATATTTATAACGTCATTTTTGGAGCTCTTAAATTTGGAAGATTACAGATAGGATTTCTACTAGTAGAAATCCGTATCTATATTGGATGATTCCAATATAATATTGCACGGCGAACCATTTCATACGTAAAGACGGGATTTTATTCATTAGGGGTAAGAGAGAGAGGTGTGTGACTCACTGGGTATTTCAATACAAGAATAGATTGAAGTACAATAGAATTACGAAATCCGAGGGAACACTTCAAAGCAAGAAAACGTGTCTGATTTACGTCTTGCCTGGAAACGGAAAATATAAAACGGGGAAGGAGTATCATGGCGGGAAGAGCCACGTAAGGTGACCAGCCAATCAAACAAGAGGAAGCAACGTAGGTCAGGGCATGACGAGATACGTGACGCACGCGGATTGGTCGAAGCAGCGAAGCCGCGGTGTTAAGCTCGACCCTGGTGGGGGAAGAAGGAAGCATATAGTCAGCGCACTGGGTGAGAGAAAGGAATCTTTAAGACTTTACGCTTGGAGCAGTAAGGAGGTACTTTGTTCGTTAGTCCCAAGTGGGACAATTTTATTCACGCTAATTCCGCTGATCACATCAGATCATGGATTCCACGCGTCTTGCAGTGTTTGGGCAAGCGACGTGTCGTGGTTCATGGAGTATACTCCACCACGAGCTGTAACTATCACTGTTAATGTACGAGGAAGGACCAGGACGCCGTCAACACCAAGGCAGAACTCCAGACGCTACGAGACTCCAACCACGTGGAGACAATGTTTCCGTTGGTAAGCATAAGTGATCTGCGACACACACACTCTGTTTTTCGATAGGGCCAGTATAAATTCTTTAAGCATTAATTTGGAAATAAGTTAAATTCACGTTATTCTCCCGTCCGGCGTATTAAGTAATTTTGTTCGTGGCAATGGTTAAAGTTGTATGCTCCGTTAACAGTGTAAATTTTATTCAGGATGCTGACATATTTTCTAAGTGTATTAAATTCAATTATTACAAAGTAGATTCTTTAATTCCAGTAGGTAGCAATAGTTATAATACCTCATCCTTCTCCAAAATCAAATGTTGTCTCGGTTGATGATTCAATCATCCCACGGCCTAGTCATTAAGAGTTTCTCATAGGTTCTACTCACGCTAGGGGTCGATATTATATATATAAATTTAGCTTGGAACACAGTGTATCCAGCTTGGCACCCAACATACATCAAACTTAGCAGCAGTATTTTCTGGCGAATAGTCCGCCCAAGTAGAAAACATTACATTTGTACGCTCAACGCAAGGAGCAGTAAACGCATTACATTTGTAGCTACCAACATGGGACATTTTTAAACCAATTACACTACGTTCATGTAGCACAGTGACTTATTCCTCTATCATCATCATCATCATTTCCCCTTTTCCAGTTGACACTGGGTGGGGGCTTTTATGGTTCCTTTCCACTTTGTTCTGTCGTTCCACCATTCCTCTTCCGACACAGTGTTCCAATCCAGGTTCCGTTTTCTCCACAGAGTCCATCCAACGCATTCTTGGTCTTCCTCGTCCTCTCTTCCCTGTCATCCGTCGTTCCAGTGCTAGTCTGGGTAGCCTTACTTCATTCATCCGTTTGACATGTCCAAACCATCTCAATCTGTTTTGCTCCAGTTTGTCATTTAGTTTCTGTACTCCCAGTTCCTTCCTTATATCTTCATTTCTCACTCTGTCCCTCCTCGTTTTCTGGACCATACTTCTCAGGAATCTCATCTCAGCTGCTTGTACTCTGCTCTCATCCCTCTTAGCCATTGTCTCTGCTGCATGTGTCATTATAGGAACATAATATGCTTTGTACACAACTTCTTTAGCCTTAATTGGTATATCCTTGTTCCATACTAGTCCCCGTACCTGCTGGTAGAAAGCACTCCCGAGTTGTATTCTTCTGCTAATTTCCAAATCTAGTCTTCCATCTTCAGTCAGTTCACTTCCCAAGTATTTGAAGTGTTTCACCACTTCCAATTCCTGATCTACTTTGATTACTCCTTTTCCTTCTTTCTTAGCTCTACTCATCTCCACTGTTTTACTCTTCTCCACATTTATCTTCAATCCCCATTGCTCAATCTTTTCATTTATTACGTCTAACTGTTCTTGTACCTCCATCTCATCCTCGCCCCAGATCACTTCGTCGTCTGCAAAACACATTACCTTCATCTTTGCCCTACTATATTCTTTCATTGCTGCCTTCATGATGTCATTCATCACCATTACGAACAATAATGCATCTCCATTACGAACAATAATGGTGACAACACACTTCCTTGCTTTAGTCCAGTGTCAATTTTAAACCATTCCGATGTCCCGACTCTAGTCTTCACACTACTGTAGCACTCCATGCACATTCCTTTTATCATGTCTCTCAGTTCCTTGCCTATCACCCTATTTGATAAGCTTGCCCAAACTTTTGTTCTAGGGATGCTATCATAGGCCTTTTCTAGATCAAAAGTCATTACCTTATCCTTCCTATATTCCCAACTCTTTTCAATGTTCTGTCTCAGAATGAAAATGGGTTCCACTGTTGACCTGCCCCCTCTAAATCCAAAATGCTCCTCCTCTATTTGGCTTTCTACCTTTACTCTAATTCTTTTTTCTAGGATTCTTTCCATTACTTTGGCAACATGTGAGATGATGGTGATTCCTCGGTAGTTACCACACACCTTCTTGTCTCCTTTCTTGAATATTGGCAATATTATTCCCTTTTTCCAGGCTTCAGGTACTTTCTTCTCTCTCCACACACTCCTGAGAAGTCTGATGTCCACTGCAGTCCCACTGGTCCTGCCGCCTTTATCATTTCTATTGCCACTTCGTTGATTCCCACAGCTTTCCCCATCTTCATCTTCGTAACTACCCATTCCACTTTTGCCATAGTAATGTCTGGTTCTTCTTCTATTTCTTCCTCCACCGTTTTGGCTGTTTGCGTAACTTCTCCGCATGCCTGGCGTCTCACCCTCAACAGGTCGCTGAAATATTCTTTCCATCTGTCCGTTATCTCTTCTGGTTTTGTCAATATTTCACCTTCTTTGTTTTTCACGAACCCAGTGTTCACCTTTACATTCCTTCTGCTTTTTATAATTCCAAACAGCAATTTCTTTC
This sequence comes from Meconema thalassinum, assembly GCA_946902985.2. NCBI lineage: Eukaryota > Metazoa > Arthropoda > Insecta > Orthoptera > Tettigoniidae > Meconema > Meconema thalassinum. The sequence continues at coordinate 173,845,231 of OX336393.1, read as the reverse complement.
CACAATGTAAATCCTCCCTTATTTCCTGAGTGAATTCTTCCCAGCTTTTCTTCTTTTCCTCTGCAATTACTTTCTTGCAATCTCTGTTTGCTTCTATATACTGTACATGGGTTGGTTTGTTAATTTTGGCACCAATGCTTCAGTGCCAAGTTGCAACAATGTTGGGCGCTGCCACTTTTACTGACGTTTGCTGCCCTGCATCCCCTCCCTCAGAGCACATGACCTCGCCCGTCCTCACCACCGCTCGTACGCAGTCGCGCCTGTTGGAGTAGTGTGAGACCAGCGCTCGCGAAAGACAGTCGCAATGTTTTCCAAGCATGAGCAGAGAGCGTGGATAAAAATTCAGTGTGCTAGGGGTCGCAGGGCTAAACAGTGTCACCGAGGATTGCAGGAAGCGTGCGGTGCAGCTGCATTATCGTTCAGAACGGTAGCAAGATGGGTTGCAGCCTTTCGAGAAGGGCGCAAACGTGTGGAGCACATGCCTCGATCTGGTCACCCACCAGTAAGTGATGACAATGTACAGAGGTGGATCGGAACGTAACGATTCGTCAATTAGAGCAAGATACCGGACTGGCGCATTCAACTGTTCTGCACATCCTGAAGGACTTACTGAAAATGAGGAAGATTGCGTCCAAATGGGTTCCGTATGACTTAACCGACATGCACAAATGGCTGCGATATGACGCTTGTCGTATGCACTTGCAGCGTTATGAGCGCGAAGGAGAGGCCTTCTTACAGAGTATCATAACAATTGACGAGACGCGGGCCATATCTTAACAGCAACAGTTAAAACGCCAATCGAACGAGTGGCGGCACCACGGAATCAAACAGTTCGACCAATCCCCACCAATGTGAAGGTAATGTTGATTCTTGCCTATGATTGGGATGGTGTGATCATTCACCATACCGTTCCCCGAGGGCAAACCGTTAATGCGGCGTACTATTGTTCGTTTCTACAAGACCATCTCCGAGGAGGTCTGAGAAGGAAACGGCGCCACCACATGGTTACACCGCCCATCGTTCTGCACGACAATGCTAGGGCACACACAGCAGGCGTTGTGTCGGCATTGTTGGATCGCTGGGACTCTGAGGTCCTCTATCACCCCCCATATTCTCCCGACATCAGACCCTGCGACTATGATCTCATCCCGAAGATGAAGATGACAATGCGCGGGGAGCGCTTCCGTACCATTGAAGACGTTAAGCAGGCTGCCAAGCGCACCATCAATAGATTGGGCAGTGCCAACGGGATCCAACGACTTCCGCATCGCTGGGAACACGCTGTACGCAACGGTGGGGACTACATTGAGGGCCTGTGAAACTTCGAACCATCTAAGTGAGTTATTAATCCAGTTATAACTAAGGTGCCAAAACTAAAAAACCAACCCATTTATTTTGCTCTACTTTCTTCAGTCTTTTTTGTTTTCCATTCCTTCCAAGCTTTTTTCTTCTCTCTTACCTTTTCTTTCACTATCATTCCACCATTTAGTCGCCTTTTCCCGTACCTTTTCTGATGTTCTACCACATGTTTTCTCTGCACTGTTTACATATGCACTCTTAAACTTTTCCCATTCTTGCTCCACATGGGTAATATCCCTCCTCGGTATCTGTTCTTGCAATTCTCTCCTAAACTCTTCTGCAACCTCCTTTTCCTTTAGTCTCCAGACTTTAATCTTTCTTTCCCTTTTTTCTGGTAGTCTCATGACCTTTCCTACTTTTAATTTCGCTACCACTGCCCTATGGTCTCCTTCAAAGGCTTCCTCTGGCATGGCTGTGACATCCATTAGCTCTTTCCGGTGCCCTTTTTCGACCAATACATAGTCTATCAGAGTTTTCGTTCTTCTATCTCCCCATCCATACCTCGTTATCTTCTGACTATTTTTCTTCCTGAACCACGTATTCCCTATAATTAATTGGTTCCGCTGACAGAAGTCCATTAAGAAATCCCCTTCTGGATTTTTACTGCCGTAACCATATGGTCCCAAAATCTCCTCTCTTCCTTGTCTGTCTCTTCCCACTCGTGCATTCAAATCTCCTATTACTATTATTTCCTTATCCTCTATATATTTTTCCACATCCTCTGTTACTATCTTATTAAAAAACTCACATCCACTCAAGCACCACCATCAAATTTTGCACGGATCAAAAACACATAAAATGCGTAAACATTGACCATTAGGGCAATGGTAATAACTAATAACCGTGTTGACTGATAGTATTATCTTATTAAAACCGCCTAGTCAAACACTAAAGAAACGTTTAGTTACATTATTAAACGTACATGTTTCGGTATTTCATTGATACCTTCCTCAGCGTGATTGATATTAAATCTCAAAACTAATTAACAAAGCCAAAAAAGAAATGGATATCCTTACAAAAATTGTTTTAAATCAAAAATGGAAAAGCTTGCAAATAATTAAATGCCATGTATTAAAAAAATGATAGTAAAATGATGCTATTAAAATAAGAGATCTACCTTAGAAACTGCCTACGTCAATACTCCAATAATTTTGATCGAAAACTGTAGTGACAGAAGGTGTCGCTGTCAGAAGAATGAAGAAGCGCAAAGGATGTAGGTCAAATTGTCGCCTCAAACGGAACAAAAATTTTGTAATACAGTCCTCTAACCTAAAACTTCAGTCGATTCCCAACTTAACGGCCCACTCTGTTGTTTTAGTTGCTTAATGGGTAATGCAATGTGCAAGTTATTTACCAAACACAGCAATCAAGCATATTACAGTGTGTCGTCTTCAGTTGGAATACTGTTACCAGAAACGTAATAGTTTAAGGTATTACCTTCTCCTAAACTTCGATGACTCAGTTGGTTCTTATTTGTTGGCTCTCTCTGCTATAATATATGTGTATTGGGCAACACAATGTGCACATCATTTATTTAAAACTATAAATAACATGTTGGTAGATTGTGACAACAAACAAGCAAATCAAAGTGATATTGTATTATCAAGATGTAACGTGTTTTTCGAGGGGTTTTTATGCAACTGGCATAAGTCAGTAGGAAGCCATTCTATATTTATTTACGCGGCAAATTGTTCAGCCAAGAGAATTTTTCATGTTAATTTATTATTATTATTAATTTATTATAATAATTATTAAGGTATTTTCGGAGCATTTTATAAAAATTATTAGCATTCAGATAGGTTTTCTATGTCTTAGAAAACGCTATCAAGCAAATTATTACGAACGACAATATCATAGAAAATTATGTGATTGCGGAATTTTACGGAGTTTTCGTCAGTTAGGGTATATCGAGAGACGTGACTCACTGGGAATTCAAGTACACGCTTAATCTTGTCGGAAAGCATGACGCAATCCTGGGTCGCAGCGTCCAGGAAAGGCGAATAGTTGGAACGGAAATAGACTTCATCATCGCCGCGCCGTGTGTAATGACCCGGAGGAGGGGAAGATCGCGTGTTGGGTCAGCCAATCAGTGAGGACCACGCAAGCTACAAGTCGGATGAAGAGTGGGGAATCGGCGGGTGCATATATCGTTCGACGCGCCGTGGAACGAGGACAATCTGTGAAATACTTGACGAGTATGGGTGCGCGTGCGAGTGGCTCCGATGTTCGGTGGAGTTAGCGACTATCTGTATAGAATTTAACGAGTACGGTTGTACGCGGGAATCGCTCCGATGTTCCGTGGATTGGAGGACTAACTTTTGTAAAACTTAACCAGTGCGGTTGTACGAGTGTTTGGGTCCGAGGTACGGACCATAGAATTATCTAATCTACCAGAATCTCATCAAATATAGACGAAGATGTCGACGTCCAGGAGACTGTGGGAAGCTCACAGCATCATCCAGTACGAGGGAAATGTTTCGGCAATTTCCAGTGGTAAGCGCGAATGACTCAGAAATACGCAATCTCTCATTTCTCTTTGTTTTATATTTCATATTTCAGTAACTTCATAGCTTGGGAATAAGAGTAAAATCAATTTATCAGACTCCGTTTTCACGTAATTTTCTATCGGTAATATTAAAATCGCAACGCTCCAATTTAAATTTTAAACTTATTATTATTATTAATTTTGCTATACTTGTTTTATATAATAAATTCATTTCTTTTACAATGCAATCTTTGCTTTCAGTAGGTAGCATTAGATATAAACCAATTCCTTCTCCAGATACAATTGTTTGTTGGGTTAATGATCAAATCATACCACGATCTGAGTGAATAGATTCTTGAAGGTGTTCTCCCAGAGCTAGACGTTGTTAAATACAAATTTAGATTTCAACATTGGGTTGAGGTCTTGGCGCCCATTAAAACAACATAGCATAGGCAAAGGTAAACAGTTACATTTCTCACCCAACAGTTAGGGGCTAGCAAAACGTTTCATTTGTCGCTCAACGTGAGGGCTATAGAAACCGTTTCAAAGACACAAATAAGAAATAAGGCATAGGATACAAATACCATATATACCCGAATGTAAGACTAGGTTTTTTCCCACTTTTTGTGTTATTCAAGGTATAAAAATTTTTTGATCAAGGTTTAAAAAAATTATTATTAATATTATTCGCAAAGTAGTATGTGTAGGCGGCATCTTGTAACTTGCAACAAATTAATGCGTTAATGAAGATTAAAATATGGTTGGTAATGTTTAATTACCATGCATTTACGATTAGCGTACATTTTGAGTTTAGGATTTACGCATACACGTCATTTTAATCGGATAAATTATCTGTTCAAAAGCATACAGAAATATGTTTTAAAACAATCTTTACAAGAACAAAATCCGTCAGTTTTACGAGCAGTAATTGAGTGATCAACGTTTCTTAATTTAATAACGTCAGCGCTCTTTCTAAGTTGATCCCGGACATCTGAAGGTCATGTCATAATTTAAATACTAAACACACCCTTTTCTTGCTTAAGTCAGTACACGCGTATCATACGTCTTGTGAGAAATGTTACGGGACACCAGAAACTTAACGAATTCTCGTTTTCTGTGTCGTGAAATTGTAGATCTAAAATACAGGTTATGGCAAGTTCATTAATAGAAAATTATGATCGTTCGTCATCTCAAATAGAGATTTTAATTCTTCTTTCCGCAGTTAGTACACAGAAAATCACTGTACTTTGTTACAGTGGGTTGGCATTCGTGACTGCTTGCCGCGTTTCCGCTGTTCGCTTGTTTTCGTGTTGTTTCGGTGCATGCTGGTCTTCTGGTTGAATTTGCGTCTACGGCATTCACTTGCATATAACTCGCACTTTTCCTTCCGAAAATAAGTGTGAAAATCTTCTGTGCGAGATATATGCGGGGATTTGTGAGGGAAAGACCTTATTCCCGAGAAAACATAAAATTTGCATGATTGAAACAAGACTACTGGAATTGTCAACTGCCTTAGCTGCTGTCAATCTCCGAGCTACTCTCCGTCCAATGCATTTGCAATTCTAGTCTTCAAGAAGCTATCCCATACCCCTATATCCAATCATGCAAGAGTTCAACTGATGGCCTTCTTTATTTTGTCTTCTGTCGTCAGCTCATCGTAACTTGCTATACCAGATACACGTTATAACCTAACAATTTCTTTTTTTAGCGTCGCCACATTTGAAAATAACCTTGCATGTTTGGTTATTGGTTTCTAGCATGTCTTTCTGTCGACGCAGGTATCGAATATCAAATTCATTCACAATGAATTCTCGACCGGCGTCGTCTGCGTATTTGATCACTTTGAGTTTAAATCCAGCCTTATAACTTCCGCGTTGTTACATAACTAAAAGAACGATTTCTACAAGAAAACAATCACACTTAACTGAGAAACAAAAATGGAACGTGTGAAGACAATACGGGTTGGTCTATTTATCGACAATGCAACAGACGGAAAACAAACACCGTGGAAGAAAGGAAAGCACCGCAGCAAAGAACGAACAATACCATCGCGGGCAAGACGTGTTTTGAAATTACTAAGATCATACTTTTGACGGCGTTAGAAATTAACGCGAGATACGATGCAAACTTCATGTTGAAAGTGATTTGTTATGCTGAAATAACATCAAATGTTAAAGCAGGACAGATGTACGGAGTGAGCGAGTGCAAAGTGCCGGATCGCAGCAAACTAAGGACAAACTTAAAAGTGTGCATACAACAAGAAAATCTTTTCGTGGACCTAGGAAAGGACGCTTCCCTGACTTGGACAAAGAAATTAAAGAGTATGTCTTGGAAAAGGGGGCAGAGGGATTTCCGATAACACGAGACATTATAAAAATGAAAGCACAACCTTAAGGCCATATATTGTGCAAGTTATGACTTAGCGAGTATCATTTTGAAAAATCTGTAAGACGCAGTTGATAACTAGGCCTCGTCTTACATTCGGGTATACACGGATGCTTTTAATTTATTTGCTTTTCCATTTCTAATCAACGAAGAAGAATCCTCTTTCCTGCTTGTACATAGGACCAGCTTTCCCTACATGAATATACAGCAGGCTACTAATTTATCATGTAATAGACCTAAATATATTAATTATTTGCATTTATTAGTATTATTTAATCTGCCTTGTCAATACTATAAATATGTTGTTCCTTGTTCTTCTTGTTGCGTTTCAGGCAACTAAGGACCATGTTATTTCAACTGGCTTCTGCGTCGAGTTTTAATACGGTATTCACCCAGTCCTGGCGCATGAATTCTTGATGTTGTTGCTTCCTCCATCCACTTCATGCATGTTAGCTTAGGTTTTTCTACGAACTCCAGCGAGTTATCAGTTTCAACTTAAGTGACACATGCTCCTGCACATCGTCACATGAAATCCCAATGTCTTTTAAATCTCTGCTTACCTCAGTGAACCAAGCCCCCTTAGTTTTCTTTTCTAGAAAGTAGGTAAAGATCCTGTTTGTCAATCTCAAAGAGCTCATTCGTGTCATGTGGCCATAAAATGAAATTATCTTTTCCTCATCATACCAGTTATTTTTTCCACAAGTGTGTAGAGCTCGTGGTTGTGCCGTATCCTGAATTCACCATTTTCTTTTACTGGGCCCAAGATTTTTCTTAGGGTCTTTCTTTCTTTCCTTCCTTTACTTCCAGTTTCTTAAGTCCTTTCATATGCATTTCAAGGCATTCTGCAGCATATAATGCCTCAGGGTGGATGATTGTGATAGTCTTTTAGCTTGGTATTTGGGGACATTGATTTCTTGCTGTAAACAACCTTTGTTAGATCATATGCCATTTTAATTTTTCTGATGCGCGATGATTCAAAAGCTGCCTTCTCGCTGGTGTTGGACTCTATCCACTCGCATAGATATTTGAATGATTTAGTTTGTTAAATCTGTTCCTGGCCATGTCCAGCTTTTTGGTTACTTGTTTAATATCAGTATTAAACACTGTTTTCTCAAAGGAGCTCTTAGGGTCTGCTTTTGCTGCTTGAGTCTGAAGTTGGTTGATCTGCACTGCTGCTGCATCCAGGGAATCTGAAAAAATCATGAGGTCATCTGCGAGGGCTAGGCAATCAACGTCATGTTCAGATTTCTGTAACCCATCTGACTCCATGATGTTTATTATTATTATTAATTAAACGAACATGTTTCCATACTGAATGATATCTCCTTCAGTGCTAATAAAATAAAATAAAATGGATATTCTTGCAATAAGTTGATTAAAATAAAGTATAAGTTCCGCAATGCACTTTTACCACCAAGTAAGACAACTACTCTGGGATAAACAAGTATCGCTCAAATCCAAGGTGACATTGTACAAATCATACTACACACCAATCCTCACATACAGCCTGGAAACCACCACACTAACTAGGAAGGACAATTCGAAACTCCAAGCAGCAGAAATGAAGTTCCTGCGTACTATGATCCAGAAGACCAGGAAAGACAAGATCAGGAATGAAAAAATCAGATAAGAGGTGAGAATAGAAAAGACTATACTCCTAAAGATCCAGAAGGATAGAATTAAGTGGTTCGGCCACGTGAAGACGAGTGCCAATAAAACCGCAAGAAGGGAGTATGAAAGAGACCTAGGAGAGAGGAGACCATTAGATGGACCTAGAAAACAATGGGGAGATCTGGTGAAGAAGGATGTACAGGAGAGAGGCCAGGTTGGGAGAGGATTGTGAATTAAGAGTGGTCCATGGATCGACAGAGATGGAGGGGGCTCGTTCACCACAGCAGGGAAACTGGAGTCTGTCAATGATGATGATGATATATATAAAAATTATCAAGCACTGGAAGATGTTTCTAAACTGGACTTTCGATGGAATGTGGTGAAATTGTAAAACTGATAAAAAGAATTGAGATTTCTAAATTTTCTGAATATATTAACCCTTTATCGCCCATGTCCATATGATCACGACCTGAGCCATTTGGTTTAAATTGCTAGTATTGTTTCGTTTAGCCCTTGAAATGATTTCCAATTGCATAGATCAATGACCGTGTGCGAGCACATTTAAAACCTTCAGCAAATTATCAATAGTTGAAATTTACGAATTCATGGAAATCTTAAAGTTTGTTTTAGGCAATAATCATTGCAAGTTTAATAATAAGTTTTTTTCGCAAACAAAAGGTTTAGCAATGGGTTCCCCCATGTCGGGTATTCTCGCTAATATCTACATGGATGATTTAGAGCATAGTAAAATTATCAACAAGGTCAAAGGCTTGTTTTTCTGGGGCGGGTATGTGGATGACGTGTTCATCATAATTGACGAAGCGGAAGCCAAAATAGACCACATTTTCAAAGAGCTCAACAATCTAGACTCCAATATAAAGTTCACAATAGAATCGGAAAACAATCTTATTAATTATTTAGACATCACAATAAGTAGAAACAACAATCATTTGGAGTACCAAATATATAGAAAGCCAACCCAAACAAATACTATAATCAGGAAGGATTCGCACCACCCAGAAGCTCACAAAAGAGCCGCTCTTATAAGTTTTGTCAACAGGGCGCTGAACACACCCATGTCAGAATAACTTTAAAGCAGAAATTTCAATCATTTATCAAATAGCCCAGGCAAATGGTTTCTGTAGGAAGGACGTTGACAGTATTATCCATAGAATTAGAAATAAACCAGTCACTAAACTGCAACCCGATAACAGAAGCAAATCGAATTTTGCATTGTTTACCTTTCCCAACAAATTAACCTATAACATCACCAACATTTTCAAGAAGAACGATTGCAAAATAGCCTACAAAACAGTCAACACCAATCAGAAAAAAAATCTTTAATTCTACAAAAATTAATCAAGGAAATAAATTTAATAGATCAGGCATTTACAAATTAAAATGCCAACAGTGCAATTCAGATTACAACGGTCAAACGGGGAGAGCTTTTTTCACCAGAAACGCTGAGCATTTTAACACCATTAAACATTTAAAAAAATCGGCAATGGCAAACCACATGCAGGAAACAGGCCACAATTTTTCAGACATAAACAAGGATTTGCACATACTCCATTACGACAGCAAAGGGTCAACAAGGAATGCACTAGAACAAATTGAAATTAAAATAGCACAGAGATCCAACCCAGCCGAAAATCTTAATGAGATATATTGGGACGCCAACGTTCTTTACGACACATTAGCAGACCATATAATAAAAACTAAACTCAAAAAACCACCTTAGAACATCTATCCCAAGAACTTTTTCCCCCCGTTTTTTCGCACAGATTACGGGCACACAGTAGCAGCTACTTCCTTCCTCCCTCCCGGCCCACCTTCTACCAGACCCTCCCTCCTTCCCCGCCCCACCTCTCACCCCTCATACTGCATGTTCCCCGCCGCGCGCTCCGAACTCACTTCACGAGCCAGCGCTGTCACATATGTTTCCATCTAGTCAGTGACCTCCGCACAGTCCACACCGTACTGCAAGGTAAGATCAATACGTTGTTCGGACGGTTCTCGAGCTTAGTTTCGTTAATTTAATATCCTCCGTTTTTCCGTAATGTTCTATATTTTTTCTTTCAAGGTTTTACAGACAGGAATCTTAAGACGAATTGGGATTGGTCATCAGGCCCGGTTCCTACTTCTCCCTCACTTGAACGTAAGCCAGATTAGTCAATACATATTACGGGTTCTGTTTTTTGAGATTTCAGATCATCGTTCTGTTGTCTAATTTCTGTTCCTTTTTCATTTTCGGACAGACTTGGGGCGCAAGGAGAGCACAAATTATTTCACAGGCTGTCCCAATAATGAAGAAAACCTCTGTCAATTTAACCTCTGTCAATAAAGATCAGGTTACATAATCAAGCTCGCATCGAGATGAACAAAGCGACAATCTGCATGAATTCACATGACGCAATAGTCACAATAGATGTTTTATAGTGCTGTTAATGTTTTAATATTTTTACGTGGCAAAACTGCCCCATCAAGAAAATGTCATAATCAATGACACAATATACAATTTGCTCACATTGTAACAACAAGCCATGTTTGAAACAGGCTTCCTCAAACTTGACGCAGCATTTATACAGAGTTATTTCACAGTGTTTTTAATGTGTTTTATAGTGTTTTTTTTAACATGTTTGTTCGCAGTGTATGTTTGCATGTTTTTATTTTGATGAAATGAGATGTACAAAGATTGATTGTCTAAGTTTTTCCTCGAATTGTGGCATAACTTGTCAGTATTATCGAAGTCTTGTGACCAGTCGCGTGGTTGTCCAGTTTTAGCGAAGAAAATGTTGTTCGTGCAATTTTTAATTTATTTGCTGCAATACGCTAGATTTAAGAAATTTATATGCTACATAACACTAAATTAGTAATTCAAAATGCTTAATATTGGATTTTTAAATGCTAAAAAACACTAACTCTATTCGTAGGTTATAATAGGACTATGTGTTAGGAGTGCAAAGATTTTTCTTTTGATATTTATTTAAATTTTAGAGACATGAAAGTTGCTTCCCAACATAATTTAGAAATTCCTAACATGAAGTAGAATAGGTGCTCATAAGAAGATATGAATAAACAAGGTTGATAGTTTTTTTAAAGATTTCTTTTATTTTTTTATTCATCGAGTTTATCCTGATTACAGATTGTGTTTTAATTTGTGTGATTTTAGAAATTTGGTTTAGAGAATCCCACCTACCAATCTAGTAAAACCCCTAAGATACGTAGATCTTGAACCTACCATGCTAATGGTAGTTTTTTCTTGTACAAACTAAAATTCCAACATACAAACTTTATATTTTTGAACATAGTCTGCTCCTTTCTTGGAAGGGTTGCGATTTTTTTTTGCTGGGCCATCACTTCCCACACAGAAACGGGCACAGTAGCCTACTCTTAAAAAACGATGCCAGAATTCTTAAACAATATTTTCTGTATCTCCTATTTTGAAACCTTAAAATTGATGTAAACAGTGTTGCTGATACAAAAGTCACTATGCCCTACCATAACTTCATGAAAGTGAAGTACAGTATTGAGTAGCAAGAAAATGTGGCATTGTTTTATGTGTATGAAAACTCCAGAAAACTCATTGATTCCCCCCCAAGTTACAATACTATTATTAGTAAAAGAAACCATCATTCATTTGAACGAAATAAAATAAATTTACTAAATCTATCATATGAGATATGTAGCAACTATCATCAACATACCTGGAAATGATGTATGAGCCAATGTTGGAATTGGCAAGTTCTGTTTCAATTTTGCTTCATTCCATCTGCCTGGTTTCTTGGTGTTTTCCTTTACAATGGGATCCATTCGAGAAATAGGGCCGCTTGTTTTTATGATATGGTCTGACACCACATCGTTAACATCTGCATTTTCATCCTGAAATACACTTTAATGAAGCTTCGAAAACTCTTACACAGGCATTTAAAATTAAATCACACAATATTATGAAACCAACTAGCAAGCTCATTCCTGGGCATTGTTTCAATAAAAAATAAAAAAACATATGTAATTCAGTCCACTAAGAAAATTCTCAAAGAAAAGATTGGGTTCATCATTTCAAGATTGTCAGAGATATTTCCGATTGTTTTTCCTGACCGATATAAAGATACAAAGTTAGTCACTCATATGTTGGTTCCATATGCACTTACAAAAAAAACCAACTTATTAGTCTAAACTACTTGGGACCAGGGCTCGTTCAAATAAGTGCAACAGTCAGGGTACAGTCTTTAAAATATTAGGACGCAAGGTAACTTTCTAAAACTTTGGAGGCAGTAGTATTACGTCGCTAGATTTCTTGAGCTTTACATTGAGAACAAACTTAATATTACAACTCGAGCATGGCTGTGTGGATGTTGGCGAGCATGAAGTCGTACAAGCTGTTGCTAGATAGCACCAAGTAGGGATAGGAATTTTTTGGTGATTTTAAAGTGACAAATTCGGTGGTTTCAAGTGCACTTTTCGGTACTTTCAAAATGATAAATTTTAGGCGGGATTTTTTAAATACCATGGATAACATGCATAACGTAACACATTTCAGTCATCCTTCAAAGTATACTTTAGTGAAGAGATCAAAATTTTCCTGTGACCCATATCACTTAACGTGCTAGAGTAAGCTGAAAAACAAAAGTTCAGAGTTAGTATTTGAGCAGGGTATCCAAATGGCTTTCAACACAGATTCAGAGAACTATGGAAATACAAATGTCATTCCTTGCAAAACTCCAAAAATGTCTGTCTTGGTCCTGTCATGCATCTGCTTCTTGATTCAAGTTTGCAGTTCTTTGTATCCTCCCCAGTGTTCCACACAATGGCAACTTCTTAATTTTCTTTGCAAGGTACTCACTGATGTTCATTGACACTATTTCTGCTGGATCACACACACACATTTGTAAATCTTGTTCCCAGGGTCAACGGATCTCAAGCTGATTAATTTTCTAAGAGCATGGGACCCAGCGTTTACTAAAACTGAATGTATTTTCCCTCTTTTTAACACATTTTCACAACCCTCCAACAGCTTCTTAGTGTTGGTACCGTAATTTCCAGAAACAGCAAGTTTAAAGGCTTGCTGAAATCTCCGTAGATGTCGATCTAGAAGGTGAACAGTTGGATAAGACTGGCCTTCTAATAAAGGGATGAGGTCAGTGATGTCTGTGCCAAATTCTTTGAATCTCAAGTATATAGTCCTGTGAAAATTGTTCAGAAAATCAGCACCAGAGTTATCAGTCCCTATTACTTCATTCATAAATTGCACAATATCTTTCTAGTACTCGACAGGTACACTACAGAATGAAACCAAGAAGACCACTTGGTTAAGACTGGTTCAGGAAACAGTGGCACATTTTGATCTGGATACTTGCCATCTAGATATTCATGTCTGAAATGCGCGGTATGTGACGCCATGCGTCGAGTAGTTCTAGGATGAAGGGGCAGATGATCTCACTGTTCCGCCCCTTAATACCTCAATAACTAAATTACTAGGATGACCACCCAGATAGATAGAGATCGCTCTATGCAGAAAGCGATGCCCGCTAACTACCGTTAAGTTTCTGATCTTTCCGTGTTTGTTGGATGCTCTTCATTCAGTCAAGTTATGGGGGAAAATTACTGCGACTACACTTGCACAAAAACAAGCGTTTGTCAGCTTCTGTGACGATATTTCAAACGGGCTATGTGGTCTCACTACGACTACATGAGGGCAAAACCTGGATGAATATCAAGATGCAGAAGAAAGTGACATTCAGTAGTTACAACTTCGATAAAGACAATCATGGTTTCAGACATAAAAGACAGGATATTGTACGGAATTTGACTGTCAGTGAGGTAAACTGAGATCCAGTACATATCGAGTGAAGGAGTGGTGCAACGGAAATCCCGAAAGTTCCCACAGTCAAGCTAGTGCGTCTATAGTCACACGTATCTCTTATATAGAAAATAGAGATGAATTTTCGTTCCCATATATTGTTTTCTTAATAATTGTACAATCTAAAAGTAGATAAAATAAACCATCTAAGAAACAAAAAGTGATGACAGTAATTTTTCTTGGTGGTATAATCCACATAGTGTCTTACAATATTATGTTATAAAGAATTATATATACAATATATATATATTTTTTGCATGTTAATAAAATACATTTCAATATTTTAACCAATAGTTTTCTTTTTGCTAGGCTTAAAAACATTACAGAGGATAATTCGCAGAAATTCGTGCATTAATTGCCGCGAATTATCGGAAGTGCACTGTAAAGAAAAGAAAAAAGCTAAAATTCGCGTTTTCATGTGTAATTCGCCTTTTCGTGCAAAATTCGCGAGTTCAAAAACCATTCTTTTTGCCATTTTTAGGGTTATTAAAACACATTACCACCTGTGTATTACTTCATCTAATAATTTGCGATCGTGAATTTTTCCTATCCCTAGCACCAAGTCATTATTTTGCGGAAAAAGGGAAAACTACTTGCACCATTCCAGTTTGGGGGCATTTCTGGCACCACACTTACATCGTAGAGTGAGAATCTCACTGTGAGAGTTCATTGTTATTTATTGTTATTATTACTTGCATCATAGACTGGGAATTTCACTGTCCGACTTGCTTGGGTATTTCTAATGCTGCACTTGCACTGCAGAGAGAATTTCGAATATTTTGTTTTTTCTCTGTGAGAAAAAGAATCTAAATTAGTGTTGTTTTTTTTACAATATAGTTTATTCATACCTGTTATGTAAGAATTCAGAAATTAAATTGAACTATATTGTAGCTTTCAGTCGTTCAATACAAAATAATTCCAATTAAAATACTGTGGGAAACGGTTTCCAGATCATGACACAAGCATCGAATATAGGACTGAATTATTTATTTAAATAAAGATGATGATTTAAATAAAGAAACTTATTAGAATACAATATATAGAATTAAGGGAATGTGTTTCGCGGCTCATCGGAACTCGGAATATTGCTTCTCTTCTTTTTATTCTCAGACAATGGCGCTGAGCTTACTCCTGCGCCCCCTAGATCCCATACTCGGCCGTCTTGATCCTCATCCGGCTCCCACATTCGGCCGTCCTGATCCTCATCCGACCCGGATGAAGAAGATCCGCCCGGCCAGGGCTTCATGAACTCCGCACAGGACGATGTTATTCTTGGTCCAGCATGGTCTCCTTCTCTGCTGACGTCATATGTATCGTTGAGTTTACTCGAGTCACTCGATAAGGTCCTAGACTTTTGGTTTTTAGTTTCAGATGTGGACCAATCTGAGTGCGTTTGATGGCAACCAGGTCGTCGACCTGATACTTCTTAGGCTCCGTAAGTTGTCGGTTGAATTCAGCACGATTTTCAGATTGTACTTTTTCTATCTGCTTTTTTGCATCTTCTCTCATCTGATCACGTTTTTCGAACGAATCGATCAGCTCCTCTTCGATGAGTTGCACTATACGTAGATCATTTTGGTTGTGCATTCTGACTCCTGTCAGCAGCTCGAAAGGTGACATTCCGATGCTCCTCTGGAACATAGAGTTGATAGCTCGTTGGACGGATGGTACAACCTTGTACCATTTTGTCGGATCGTCAATGCTAAGTTTAGCGATGATCTTGGTCACTGTTGAGTTGACTCTCTCGATTTGACCATTGGCTCTTGGCAGTCCAGCTGTGATCAAGACGTGCTTGATACTCTGCGATTTACAGTAGTCCTGGAACTCATGGGAGGTGAACGATGGCCCCCCTGTCGGTGATCACTTGAACTGGGTTTCCAAAGTTCGTCCTCTGAAACTCCATCTTTTCAATCGTCTCGCCGATTTGGTAGTTTTCACAGGATACAGCCAGGTGAACTTCGTGAAGGCGTCTATCACACAGAAGATGTGTTCATATCCCTTGTGTGTAGACTTAAGTGGTCCAATGTGATCCATGTGGTAGGTATGCAATGGCACACTCTCCTTGAACAGCGGATGTAACCAACCTTCTTTCTTGCCTGCCTTCCTGTTAACCACCAGACACTTCACACAGTTGGCTATAACTCGTTTTACCTTGTTGGCCAAGTCTGGTATATAATATTCCTGCTTCACGTCTTCTTCAGTCCTTTTAACAGCGTAATGTCCCTTCTCATGTGCAGCTCTGATGATTTCATGGTGCATTGCCCGCGGGACCACCAACGTCTCTCGCCCGTCAACAAATTTAAACAGCAGTCCATCTCTGACGATGATGTGTTCGTAAAGCCCTTTCTCCAGTGTCGCTTTTATCGCTGCCAATCCTTCGTCTTTTCTCTGGACGATTTTGATCCTCGCTGCAAGGCAGTCAGGGAATCCAAACATCACTGCTGGACATCGGCTCAGGGCATCGACATGTTTCATCCTGGTTGCAGTTCGGTGTTCGATGGTATAGTCAAACTCCTCCAAGGCCATAGCCCATCCAACACCACCTAGAGAGAAAGCCTTGCGATACGATTTATGACGTCATAGCCTTCCGGCCGTCAGCGAGCGCGCTACCCAGCACTGCTCCTATGAACAACCTGTGAGGAAACGAGACTGAATGTTTATGTGTCAAATTACGTTCTATAGGCGCGAATAAATAAATAACGTAACCATAAATGAAACATATGGTCAGAAGTTGATGCGATCGATGCATTACTCTAGCTAATAAATCTACGTTTTCGATCATAATCGATAAGTATGCATTTCGAACCTTGCGAGTGTGAACTTGACCGAAAACACTGATGTCTCAATAAATGCAATATATAGAAGAATTCAATAGAAAACTTGAAAAATATTCACCCCATTTTAACGTGAGATGTCGACTACACAACAACAAATAACTAATTAATCTGTAACAGTTAAAACAGAAATTAATATCTACAGTATAGTCAATCATATCTGTCCAAAGGTCTAGGTTTAATTCCCATCTCTGCCGAGAAATATAATTCTAGTTAGTTATTGTTGATTATTGTTGTTTTAAGGGGAGCAATTACGAGGTCATCTGCCCCTAGAAATACAATTCTGATTTGAGTGTGAAACGAAATTCACTCAGCCTCATGAGTTAAAACTGAACTGAGAAGAAGTGGGTTCGATTTCTCCTTTCTCCTCCAGGTAAATGCTGGGATTGTTCCTAGCAGAAGACCATGGTCACCTCCTTCCCAAGGACAGATGACCTCGTAGTTCCTCCCTTTAAAACTACAATACCTAACCTTCCCAACTCTAGCATCACAATACACACATACAAATTCTACCCATATCCAAGTACACATGGCTGATGACAGTGATGTCATAACCCACTTACAAAACAACAAGAACAACAACTAGCCACAGAAAGTTTTCATCCGTGATAAGAAAACAGGCTAGTAATGGAATGCCTATGACAGAAAAGGTGACCTACTGAAATGGAACAGAGCAGCAGTCATGACACATGAGAACATTTACCAAAGAGGAAACTTGTTGTTGATTCATAAAGGGGCATGATGATTTAATAGTTTAGGAACAAACACTTGTTATAGAGTAATCCTACAGTAACAGTTTTCGTATGGCAATATTTACAATATCAAGCATGGCATAAGCTTACCCGACAATACATAAAACATGCTAATTACCAGTGATCTTAGCACTTTGTTTTCAACAGAATACAATAAGTCATCTGCAAAAACATGTTGTTCTCATATTTTCTATGTTACACAAACTGTGCTGTTTTGTAAAAATGAAAATAAAAAATAAAAGATGACCATATCTATCCTTCACTAGTTAAGTAAATATAGCCTTTTCATAAGATCCTTTCTACTTTTCAATACAAAATTGTTGTATTCCCTATTATATTGGTAGCACTGAATGAAAGTAGAACGAGCGATAACATTCTCTATAGTACATGAATTAGCCAAAATACCTTATCAAACGATGAGAAATAAATCAGGGAATGATGTTTTAATAGATGTCCACTGTCTGTGACTCACCCAGCCATCCGAAATAGCATCACGACTTATGTAGGCAGAATTCCAGCTGTGGCCACCATTGTCCACATCAATCATCATCAAACCGGTATTGCCACCTCGCCCTTACGGTACTATGCCACACCAACACCCTTCGATTTGTCCAATCCAATGGTTTTTGACACGTCCAGATCAATGGTACCCCGCTGGCTGCGCTCGTCCAAGGCCGCTCCTACACCCAACCATTCTAACCTTCGTTATGTGGTATCCAATGGTTTATGACAATGGTTACGGCCTAACGCGTCCAGATAAATGGTTTTGTGCTGGCTGCGCCCGGCCAAGACCGCACCTACACCCGACCTTCTACCTTAGTTTTGCCCAATCCAATGGTTCTTGACAATGGTTACAGCCAACGCGCCCAGACTCATGGTTTTGTGTCAACCGTGCCGCGCTAGCTGCGCGCAGCCAAAGTCGCACCTACACGCGACCATTCTAACCTTCGTTTTGTCCAATCCAATGTTTTTTGACAACAGTTACAGCCTAACACGCCCAGATCAATGAGTTATGACAATGGTTACAGCTTAACGCATCCCGATGATTTCTTTGATCAACAGTGATTTTGTATCTCACATGTTGGGAACAATGTGTGCGTGCCGCTAGAGTGAGCAGTGATGACAGTGGAACGAGATGCAAGCGCTGTAGAAACATGGCAGCCGTTTTTAAAATAGCAACTTTAGCACATATATGAGGTTCAGTCCCGTGGGGGTTTGCCTGTTCCTCTATCGGGCGCGTCCCAGGTGGCGGATAGGGGGGCTCGCCGGACTTGTCCGGAGGGTTTGAGGGAAATAAAATACCTCTCGCGGACCAAAAACAGGCCCCTTGCCAGGGTTATGGTGAAGCTACGTTAGGCCTAGCAAGCCAGTAGTGGATATGAAACTGCTTTTAAAACGGGAACGGGCCTCGGAAAGGACAGATCTAAAGGAAGCAGACCTGGCTATGGAAATGGACTACGAATCGGAACTTTGAATATAACAACATTGACGGGAAGAGTGGAGGAGATTGTGGATATGATGGAGAGGAGAAAATTGGATGTACTCGGACTGGCAGAGACTAGATGGAGAGGGGAAGGAAGAAAAGAACTGAGAAATGGCTTGCAGCTATACTGGATAGGAAATGAGGAGGGGAAGAGAAATGGAGTGGGAATGGTGGTGAGAGAAGGGCTGAGGGAGGAAGTAAAGAGGGTAAGTGATAGAATAATTAGAGCCAGAATCACAGTGAAAGGTAGAAACCTGGACATTCTGCAAGTCTATGCACCACAGGTGGGATGCACAGAAGGCGAGAAGGACGAGTTTGAAGAGGAGTTGCAGAAGCAGTTAGCGGGGAGAGACCTGATAGTCATGGGAGACCTAAATGCCCATGTCGGAACTGATAGAAGAGGTTTTGAGGAAGTGATTGGTGGTGAAGGATGGGGAAACAGGAATAAGGAAGGAGAGAGATTGTTGGAACTGTGCAAGATAAATGGGCTAATGGTTGGAAACACATGGTACAAGAAGAGAGAGAGCCATAAAATTACTTGGTACAGCAGGGATTTGACTAGGAAATCAGTGGTGGACTATATTCTATGCGGGAAGGAGACAAAGAAGAGTATCACGGATATAAGGGTAATACCTTCAGAAGCCCTGGACAGTGACCACCGTCTGCTGGTCGCCAAGGTGAGAGGACTGAAGGAAAAGAGGAGAACTGAGAACCAAGAAAGAAGAATAAGGACATGGAAGCTGAAGGAGGATGGAAATAAGGAGAAGTTCCAGATATTAGTGAGGAACAAATTACCGAAGGATGATCCGAAAACAGGTGAAGAAGAATGGAATAGGTTCAAGGACGTGTTGGTAGAAGCAGCGGAAGTCGTGTGTGGCAGAACTAGTGGAAAGAAAAGGTGGAAGGAAACACCATGGTGGAACCCCAGAACTAAGGAAGCAGTGAAAAAGAAAAATGAAGCATTCAGGAAATGGTTCCAACAGAGGACAGACAGAACAAGAGAAGAATACCAAGAGCGGAAGAAAGAAGCAGGAGAAGTAGTGAAGGAAGAGAAAAAGATATGGCTGGAGAAATGGACAGAAATGATGGAGGAGGACTGTGATGGCAGTAAGAAAGTGTTGTATGGAATGATAAAGGCAAAGAGAAGAGATACAGGGGAAAATGTCAGAATGGTGGACAGGAATGGAAAGGAGGTCGAAAATATGGAAGAAGTAAAGGTTATCTGAGAGAATACTTCAAGGAACTCCTAAATCCAACTAAAACCAGCGTAGTGGACATTGTGGAGGAAGAAACAGACAGTGACCAAGACATTTCAGAGAAGGAATTGACATGGAAAGAAGTGGAGGAAGCATTAAGGAAGATGAAAGGGGGAAAGGCACCGGGAATAGACGAAGTGAGTGTGGAGATGGTGAGAGCAGCAGGGGTGATAGGAACCCAGTGGCTCTTTCGAGTAATGAAAGTGATATGGAGGGAGAAGAAAATACCAGAGGACTGGAAAAGAGGGATAATAATACCCATATTTAAAAAGGGAAGTAGGAAGGAATGCAAGAACTACAGGGGAATTACACTCATGTGCCACTGCGCCAAAATATTTGAGAAGGTACTGGAGAGAAGAATTCGGACAGAAGTTGAAGATGGGCTGAGGGAAGAACAGTATGGATTCAGGCCAGGAAGATCAACAGTTGACCTCATCTTTGCAGTAAGACAGCTACAAGAACACCATTATGAATATGGGAAAGATCTGGTGATGACCTTCTTGGATATTGAGAAAGCATATGATAGTATTAATAGAAACAAGGTATGGGAAGCAATGAGAGCAAAAGCAGTGAACAAGGAGACAGTGGCAAGAGTGAAAGCAATGTACGAGGGAAGCAAAAGCTGTGTAAAGGTGGGAAGAGAGAGAACGGAATGGTTTCAACTGGAGAGTGGTCTGAAACAGGGAAGTGCCCTCTCACCCCTGTTATTTATAGTGGTGATGGATGAAATCATACGAAAAGTGGTAAATAGCATTGGGGAAAGGAAAATGAAGGCAATGTTGTTTGCTGATGACCTTCTGGTATGGGGAGAGGATGAGCAAGAAGTACAAGAGCAATTAGATGAGTGGGAGAAGGTACTGTTATCATATGGGATGAAGTTCTCAGCACAAAAGAGTGAAGTGGTCATCACAACGAGGAAGAAGAACAGACTGGATATGGGCATAACACTTGGAGGACAGCAGTTGCAGAAAGTAGAATGCTTCAAGTACTTGGGAAGCATAATTGAAGAAAAGGGAGGCAATAGGATGGAAATAAATGAGAGGGGAAGGTGCGCAGATGGATTTTTCAAGAGTGTTAGGGGGATGATATGGAATAAAGATGTACCACAAAAATGTAAAGGAATCATCTACAAGACATACTTTGTGCCAATTTTGACATATGGTTCAGAAACATGGGTGATGAAGGAAAGGGACAAGAATAAAATACGAGCAGTGGAGATGAAGTTCCAGAGGAGTAGGGTAGGAGTGACAAGAATGGACAGAGTAAGGAATGAGAGAGTCAGGGAGATGGTAAGAGAGGAACCATTGCAAAATAGAATAGAGCGATCTAGGCTACAATGGTATGGACATGTGAGGAGGATGCAAGAGGAGAGGATACCGAAGAAGATGTTTGGAATGGAAATGACGGGAAGGAGGCCAAGGGGAAGACCAAGGGACAGATGGGCAAAAGGAGTTAAGAAGAGTGTGGAGGAAAGAGGAGTGTGCTGGGACACAGTAAATGACGAGAGATGGTGGATGGACAGGAAACGATGGAGAGGCTTATGTTCCAAGCAGACCCGACCAGCGGTTGGAAACTGCTCAAGATGATGATGATGATGAGGTTCAGTAGTGACAATTCAAATTGAAATCAACGGTAGCTATGAATGAAGATAGAAGGTGCTATAAAATTCTCTAAAATACATGAATTAGCCAAAATACCTTATGAAACGATGATAAATAAATCAGGGAGCGATGTTTTAATAGATATTTCCTCCTCCGCTGTCTGTGACCCACCCAGCCATCCCAAATAGAATCACGACTTATAAAGAGAAAATTACAGCTGTCAGCGCTATTGTTCAAATCAATCGTCATCAAAACAGTACCATGACAGTTCTGCCAACCTCGCCCTTATGGTACTATGAAAAACAAAGAAGCGCCCAGTTCAGCAGCTAGTGCTCACCACTTAGTTCATTACATCGTGCGCCGAATTGAATCGTTTATTCACCATGGATTGTGGAAATTGCCTCATAACGATCTGTAATTTCAATCAGCGATTCTATGATCAGCTGTAGTAAATATTTGGTTTTTTTCCTGTACAACTGTGGTTTTGAAAATGTTTACAGCCTAACGCACCCAGATCAATGGTTTTGTGTCAACCGTGTCCCATTAGCTGCGCACGGCCAAGGCCGCACCTACACCCGACCATTCTAACCTTCGTTTTGTCTAATCCAATGATTTTTGGCAATGGTTACAGCCTAACGCATCCAGATCAATGGTTTTTGAAAATGGTTACTGCATAACACGCCCCGGTGAATGTTTTTTTTTATCAACAGTGTGTGCTGCTAGAGTACGCCTTGTTGACAGTTCAACGAGATGCAAGCTCTGTCAGAACATAGCAACCGTTTATAAAAAGAGCAATAAATATAAACACATATTTATGTACTTTAGCACATAACTTATATGAGGTGCAGTATTGATCAGGTTTCCTAATTTCAATGTTGATGCAAGTGTATAAGCTGCTTTTTACTTTCATTTAGAATTAATATTATATTATTTACAGGGTGGATACATTTTTAGGCATTTGCACCTTCAACAGTCCTTATGTGAACACTTCCTAAAAATAATCTCTAGCATGTATGTTACATTAGATTAAAACTTTTAAAATAGGCCTACATTAACGTTCATCCAATGAAACTAGATGTAAAGAAACTTGCAAGACTTCATTCCAGATTGTGTTCCATTTTACCTGTGAAATTGAAACAAAAACCCTCTTAGATATTGTATGTTAAAATTGCATGAAATATCCCATTTAAAGCGTACACTTACCCTCTCCATTCTAACCTTCGCTTTACAACCACCATTCTCCAAAACACACTGCTGCTTTCAGAGCTATTTACCACTTTCTGGACTGGAAGTTTAATGTGACTGTACACAGAGTTTATTAGTTGCATTTTAAACTGACATCTCCACTTTAGGACAACTTCTTGCAATCAGTTCAACGTTTGGTGTGCTAACACTACACTACCTTGTAAATGCCAATTCATTGTTCATCCTATACTTCAGTGGCTGACGGTAATAAGGTTGCAGTGATGCACAACGACCAGACTAATTCAAGAAAAACAAATAATACCGTAATAATATTTTTAGTAATAAAAGCTGTAAGTTTCCTTTTATATGTATATGAATTCATAATTCTGTTCTTTAATATTTCAGGAAATCTTATAGTAAGTTACTGTGAACTGTCTGAGAAAGCAAAGCGCGGCAACCATCTAGGAGTGCTCGTTGCCAGGCCCGAGCACCGACCAGATCTCAATAGTGAAGGGTATGGCAGAGATGCTAGACCGAGTAGGTCCTATCCCAACAGTTAACTCGGCTGGCCGTTGCCCACTGATTGCAACAAGGGAGTCGAGGAGCGGACGGAGACATCTGAGATGCTCCGTCAACTGCCGATACCAGGTCTTGCAGGTTTTCATGTAACCAAACTATTTAATCCGGTGATAATGTGATGTTCTCTGAACTGCGGCATTCGTGATGAATGAGGTACATCCGTTTTACCGCGCAATTGAATACAGTTTTCTTTGATATCAAGCAGTCTTTTACCCCCCCCCCCCCATTAATGAAAAAGGACAACACCCATAACAATTATCCACCAGCCGCAACTGCTATACTTACAGATTAGTAATTAGCCATGTACAGAAGTGGATCAAGTAACACAATATTAATTGAACCAGAGAGTCATTATCTTAGTGAGCCCTGGAAATTGCGGCAAACTATGGCGTCATTTGGCTGGTCAGGTGCGGAGCGAGTGGACCTCGCATTACCCTGCTCCACTGACTCATATCGTTAGATCACACGTGTTTTGTCATTTATATGGGTGTGTATCTGCAAAGTTTAGAAGTTAGTGTTGCACGTTTAGTGAGTATTGTGATTACTGTGATTGTTGGTCATGCCTAGACACCAATTCACATTGCACGAACGTGTGTATATCCATAATTCGTATATGAAAAGCAGAAAGTCTTGTTCTGAAACGAGATGAAAATGTCGAATCAAGTTTCCAGGAAGACCTGTGCGTAATGCCAGTACAATTAGGAGGCTCGCCAAACGATTCAAGAAAACAGGCACCATAAATAATAAACATTTTAACAGACAATGTTGTGTTCTTACAGAACGGGGACACCAAGAGCCAGCTTGGTGTCCTAGGCGAAACCCCACACAAGACACGGCACAAACCTAGCAGAATTGCTGAGATTGTTGTCCATTCTTTCATCAGAAGATGTCAGGTGTGTGTTACAAGAGAGGGAGGACATTTTCGGCATCGACTATGAGCACTGTACATATTATTGAACATGGTTGGTAAAAGTGTTCAAGTGTGCACCAACCACCGAC
The DNA here is from genome assembly GCA_946902985.2 of Meconema thalassinum. NCBI lineage: Eukaryota > Metazoa > Arthropoda > Insecta > Orthoptera > Tettigoniidae > Meconema > Meconema thalassinum. The sequence goes on along the minus strand of OX336393.1, from coordinate 173,820,839 downwards.
TGAACATTGTACGCGTGCCCACGATCAGCGCCAGTCAACGCCGGCTTAGCTTGCCGTGTTTACCGGGGCGCACAATGATAACGACACTGTGCATACAATGAAAGAATATTGTAAATTTCCTCATTTCTACTGAACGGCCATGAACAGTTATTGGACAAGCTTCCTCCTCTTATGCTGAGCCAAAGTTTTGGGTGAAAACCTGTCGTTAACATTGTGTACAAAATTATTAATCAAGATATTACTGGCAGTGCCCAGTACAGTCTTTTCAATTAATGCCCTGGCATGCTTTGGGCAGCTGTGCCCCATAAACAGTACAGTGGGCAGACATCTTTGTGTTACATTCACCAAAACACTCCCCTGGTTACAGTGATGCAAAAATTCTGTCTTGTAGCTATTGAGTAGCTTACTCATAACAAAAGTAAATGCAGCACAGAAGCACATCTGCATGGGGATAGCATAGTCCTCCTCACTTATTGGCATTTATTAGGCTGGCGTGATCACTCTGGCCTGCCTCATCGCAAAGAAAGACTTTGCAATAATTGCAATCATATCGCTTTAAAAAAACATACGAGCAATAACCACTGATGTAGTGTAAGAAAGGCCAATACTCATCTTGTAGGACTTCTACATCACTATCATCAGCAACACAAGCATCAAAAGCACTTAAAATGCCTCATGTCTTGTCTTCTTCAAAATACTCGCTCACTGCAGCATTGAGGTTCAGGATGCTCTGAAGGCGCAATTTATTCTCCACCTCAAAACACTTGCCTCAGGGAAATAGTGTACTGGCTCTCTGCCAGTTGGCGATATTTTCCAAATCAAGCTTCTAGGTTATCTGTCTGTATGAGACACGCAATTCCCAGGAATAGTTCTTCACTTTACGCTGTGTTAGCAAGTGAACTTGCTCTTTTAAGAAGTCTAATGTATCCTCCTTCTCCTAGGGAACTTACTCTCCAAGCTCTTAAATAAACTGTCCATAACAGATATAGTATCCTCAACACTTTGTTGTTCAGAATATGCATCAGGACCAGCATACACTGATTGGGCATTCCTTATAAGTTCTTCAATTTCTAGCACTGTACCTAACTGTCTTGGTAAAGGCATGTTATTACAACGTTTCACTTCTGTATTCGATACATACAAGGAGGCACTCAAACCTTCTGTTATCTTAATGCAGCAACGCAAGTGTGGACTAGGATTTTCCTTCATTAAAATAAAATATATACAAGATTCCTCTCTAATGCAATTCCACTCAGGATGAAGACTCACACTGTTTAACTTCACCTTCAATTCCTGAAAGTTTCTAAATGAAACTGCTTCCAGATTTTCCACCAATGTCTGCATACTTTCAGCGAGAGCCTTCGATAAACTTTCATTATCAATCCTACGCCTCCTATTATCTGGAACTTCTCGGCAGACAGTTGCAGTGTCAGTTAAATACTCTGGGCAGTTGGGGAACTGAGACAGGACGGCTCCTAGGAATTTAATTCGAACATTAACTTACGACACAATCATTTTATCACAGTCTTTCATTACATTAATTACTCTATTTATTCTAAATTTATTCAATCTCCAACCTAATTCACACACACCTCTTCCCCCACCCCTATAAGAAATGTAATGAATTAGATTACTGCAATAGAAAAAAAAGATTAATCAGGGCCTGCTACAGGTTATCGGTCTCTAACCTCGTGCAGTTAGCTTGCAATTCAAACCCCAATAGAAATGTGAATACTACCCATATTAACACCCACTTATACTTCCCACTTGAAATTGATAGCCCCATAAAACAAATAAACCTAACCTACGACATTAGCCTGTAGCACATAATTTTGGTTAGAAAATTCTGACTTCTACATCTAAATGAATTTTTGTGATCAGAAAAATTTAAGGGTAGGACTATCTGCTAACTAACTTCTAATCAGTCTCGGTTTATACAACGGAACAGTAACTAGCTTTCCATTCTTTTCATCATACATACTAGTGGTCTATTGAATCTCATGTGGCTTGAAATGGATGGCACACACCTACAAGAAAAGAGACTTGGTTACAAAGCTCCTTCCTCCCATTACACTAAACTTGTGAGAATCGGAGCATAAGTATTGATGTAACACGTACCATAGAATATTTCGTAGGAATAAAATCCTTGCGGTGAATAGCTCGTATCCATTTCGACTTTTCACCTTCATCATTAGGAAATGAGAAAACGTTTACTTTCGGTCCGTTGGCGAAATTGCCTTTACAATTTCTAACACTGCACTTAATAGGCACAACTTTACACTGCACTGATAACCATTAAGTATAACCGGGTATGAAATCTGAGAAAATCAGTACCTGGGACTGTAAACACAACACACAACACTCGGAAACCATACCATAACCTGCAAACTCTAATGTTATGCTTCAATGTCCACGGCCGGGCTTCCGTGACGTCACTCGCTTGTCAACTTCATATCGCAAGGCTTTCTCTCTAGGTGGTGTTGGCCCATCTAGCTACTCGTGGGACCAGGTCCCTTTTGTGCATTGTCTTTTGGAATGCCATACAGTCAGTCACGATCTTGAACGGAATTCCAAGCAAGTACACCCTATACTTTTTTAATGCATTCACCACAGCTAAGATCTCGAGCTCGTAACTGCTGTATTTTTCTTCCTGTATCGTCGTCTTTTTACTCATGTATGAGACTGGATGTAGTTTGTTGTCCTCTGGGTACGTTTTCAACAACACAGCGCCATACCCACTCTTGCTGGCGTTAGTGTGCAGCTCCGTCTCGTATTTCAGGTTGTATATCTTCAACACAGGTTCTGAAGCGAGAAGACGTTTGAGCTCAACAAATGCACATCGTTGTTCCTCGCCAAATTTGAACTCCGGCATACCTCTCAACAGATCGCTCAGTGGTTTGGCTACAATCAAGAAATTTGGGATAAATTTTCTAAAATAGCCAAGCTCTGCAGCGCATCGATCGTCTTTGGCACCGGAAAGTTTTGTACAGCAAGGACCTTCTCAGTGGCGGGTTGAATCTGTCCACGTTGAATAGTGTATCCAAGGAACTATACACTCCTCTTCAGAAACTGGCACTTCTCGAAGTTGATTTCCAGCCCGTACTCTGCAGCTAATTCCAACACGTCTCAATCGTAGGAGTGCCTCGTCGTCATCCTTCGCTGGGATGATTAAGTCATCCATATAGGTAAACACTATGTTCTCTCGGATTAACTCCCAGAGCACAGCTTTAATAAAGCGTTGGAAGACTGCAGGTGAGTTGGTAAATCCAAATGGGACATTTTTGTACTGGTACTGTCCAGAACGCGTTACGAATGACAAATATCGTCGACTTCCTTCTTCGACTTCCACGTGAAAGATTCCGTTCCTGAGAACCAAGGTGCAGAACACCGTAGCATCCTGTAACTTGTCCAGAAGATCCTCTATAACTGGCATGGGAAATAGATCCCTAACCACGATAGAGTTCACTGGACGAAAAAGTAATAAATGATGGTAAATTTGAAAGCACCAATGATTATTGCAGCTGATAAGCTCAATGTACTGCACCAAAACCATTGCACTTATACAGAGGCATAATATACCATGGAACCGGCAATCGTCGCGATCGCAACTCATTTCCTTGTTACTCAACCGGCAGAGACGCTAACGAGATGCATTTCGTCAGCGCTGACTAATGCCAAGTTAGCGCATTGACATTCAGGATCATTACGACATACTTGCATCATGTTGAAGAGGAAACTCTGTTCTGTAAATACAGCATAATTCTGAAGTAGTTTAGTATGAGAGAGAAGCTTGGTATACACGAGAGTGCTTTGCGGACTGTCATTCTGTTGTGTTTGCTGAGGTTGTCCGATGTTCATTATCTTTCGTGGCGCAAAATGAGTGAATTATCAGGAAGTAGTGAAATTCGTGATTGTTTGTTTGATCTGGATGGCGAAGATGATAGTGACGTCGTATTTGAAGGAAATGAAGATTTTGACAATAATTCGTCAGGTAGTAGTGAGTTATATGAGCCTAGACTAAGTGATTTCGATACTGATATTGACGATGATGTGCTCAAATGATAATGACTGTAATGCACTTGACCAAATAGACCGAAGTGGACAAGAGCCTACCCTCCAGAGTCAGAAATAAAAGTGGAAGAGAAGTTCAAGGTTCGAAACGCAGGTACACAAAATTGCCCTCCGAGAAACAGTCCTCCGACATATTTTTATTTGTTTTTCTCCAATGCTATCTGGAATCTTTTAGTGACTGAAACTAATACATACACACAGGAAGTTATTAGAAATAAAACTAATTCCGGGAATATGGGTCCGTATTCTCGTCTGCAAAGGTGGGTTGACGTTTCAGTATCAGAAATGAAAAAATTCATTTCTCTAGTTATAAATATCGGTCTGAACCCTAAGAATAACATTCAAAAATACTAGTGCATGGCAAAATTGCAAATATTTCAATTTTTTTCTAAAGTTATGTCACTAAAATGTTTTGAAATGACTCAATGTTCCACATTAGCTCACAGCAATATATTCCTCCAGTACAAACTGGACATGATACATGGTATTAAATAAGAACTTTCCTGGACTCAAATACTCCATTCAAAAAGTATTTTATTCCCCATCAACATTTGTCTTTTGATGAATCCATGATAGGAATGAATAATAGATTTGCTCACATGATGTATATGCCGAATAAGATACATGCTTTATTTAGAATTTAAAAAATTGTAGTAGACAGCAAGAATAATTATACAATCCACATGGAACTGTACAATGGAAGAAAAAGATATTTGGCAGATTGGACTGATCCGCTTACAGAAAAAGTTGTTTTGTATTTGTTCACCACCTCAAATCTTTTGATCAAGGGGTATCATATTTTCACTGACAACTTTTACACAAAAATGCCCTTAGCTAAAATACATTTTTCGAATGACACTTTGCTTACTGCCACAGTCAAAAAAAATCTAAAGATCTCTCAAAATCAGTTCTAAATTCAAACCTCAACCCTCAGACATCAGTATATTTCAGAAGAAAAAAAAAGATATAGTTTTGGTAGGATATAAAGAGAAACTTACAAGAAAACCAGTTTATCTGATAACAACTGGCTGTCACGCAGAGGACAAAATCATTCGAAGCAAAAGTGGAAAGGAAAACATAAAACCAGTTCTGAACCATAAGTATAACCTAAGCAAGGGGGGAGTAGACTGCAAGGATAAGTCAGCATATCATGCAACATGTGACAGAGCAACAAGGAGGTACTGGAAATACCGACTTAATTCATTTTCCTGCTTAATTTAACTTCCTTATTGATGGATTGATCGTGAACCTTCCTTTTGTTTTTATTTATTGATTGGACATTGTTCGATTAAGATTGTTCTGGTACATTGGCTTTAACGGCCAAGGAACTAAAACTCTGCAATTTTTCTAGGTTTATGTTTATGTCCGGGCACGGATACCAGAGGCCTGCTGACGAGCCTATCTTGGTGTTCCTAGATGAAACCCCGCACAAGACATGGCATAAACCTAGAAAAATCACCAAGTTTTAAGATTGTTCTGTTCGTCATTTTGAGTCGATCAGTTGTTTTGATTAATCTTTGTCAGTTGGAAATGTAAGATGGAAGGGTAACGACTCAAAACTTTGTGTTCTCTTCTACTGTATTTACTCGGCTATAAGACCCCTCTCGCCTATAGTACCCCCCCCCCCCCTTAATTTTCGAGAGCCAAAATAAAAAATTCTTGGAAATCGCTTATAGTATCCCCTCCTTAATTATTGAGAGTCAAAATACAACATTCTTGGAGATTGATGAATTCTTAAAAAAATTAATAATTACAACTGAAATTCATTCTCTTTTATGACAAAAATATTTTTCTTGTTACGATATGTCAGACGATATGACCGCCATTTTGAGTATGCAATTGGGCAGGATATCGAATTGTGTAGCCAATGGGCTTCACCCGATATCCAATAGAAGATGCCACACTATTGGCAGAGTAGAAGCGCCATCCGCCAATGAAAGTTATGGTTTCATCTTGCCTGCATTCTTCTGTTAGTATTATTTAATGTTGCGATTTGATTGTGTTTACGACAGTCTGCTTAGTTTTATTTAAAACACATTTCATTTGTTGCAATAACCATCGGCGTTTGTGTGTGTGAAACGTTATTGGTATATGAATGGGAAATATGTGAATAATACGTGCTCAGTTGTGTTTACAAATGTTAGTGAGAAGTGATCCTGCATTCCCTAATTGATGCATTCTCCCTCCCTATGTTCAAATAAAAATAAAGTTTGCATTTCCATGTCAGATACTTTGTCCATTTAATTCTATTTCTTTGATACTAAGATTTTTGCTTAGCAAGGGATAGTAGTGAAAGTCATTGGGGGATAGCCGGGAAAGTGAGGTTATGGCAGTCTCATAATGGGCTGATTAAAGATGTAAACTTTGGTTATTTAGATTAAATATATCGTACTATGTAGCATCAAAATAAAATAGCTTATTTCTCCTCTCTCCCTTTCCCAAAATAATGGATTTTTGCGAAGTACGCATCTATAGTACCCACCCGTCAATTTCAGAACTAAAAATTTAGAAAAACTGGGGGTCTTATAGCCGAGTAAATACGGTAATCTATTTTTTGAAGGTTGTTGGTTCCTAATGTTAAATGATGGAATCTATTGAAATCATTGTATTAACGTGAATTCTTTTGGAAGTTATTAACTATATTGGCGAGAGTGTCTTGGTGAGGTGTACCATAACCAACTGAAGAGCCCATTGGTACACTGGGGCGAAACGCTGGCAACTGTTTTGAGCTAGCCGGACCATTTTATCCAATTTCTTTGTGAATTTGTTAATGAGAGTGTTCCTTCCTGAATTTTGCACTTGTCCAAATAACTTTAATTTTCTTTCAGATTATTATACTTTAAATTAAAGGGGATAATTTTATATATATCTATGTAATCCTGATTAACACAGACATTATTCTTAATTTTTAATAACCTAATTTGATCTTGTAATAATGTTAATAATAAAGTTATTGGTTTTACGTCCCTTTTAACTACAGTGGCATTTAGAGACGCCGGGATGCCGGAAATTGGCTCCAAAGGAGATCTTTAACGTGCCGGTAAATGTACTAACACGGCTCCCTCGCATTTGCACACCCTCAAATGCCAACTGGCTGTGCTAGGATTCGATCCTGCAACCTTGGGCCCAGCAAGCGAGACCGTTGCCGCTGAACCACACAGCCAGTCTTATAATAATATCTGATCTCTATATATAAAAATCAATGTTACGAAATAGTTTGTCTGTCTGTATGCCCCCTATTCGTTCATATACCATTAATCCAATTGCGATGACATTTGGGCGAGTTGTTGTGTGCATTCCAGGGAAGGTTTCTGGCTACAAATTATTTAAGTAACATAAAGGGTGAGGGACTTATCAGGAACCCTCAAATCCCACAGTAGCCCAATTGCACAATCTGAATACTTACGACATTGCAATGCAAGGTGTGAGAATAGCTTGCAGATTCATCGCGAGGTGACATGAGGAGACAGTTATTGTTGCGTAAAGGGGCAGAACTACAAGGTCATATGCCCCTAGACTGTCAGCAGTCCGCGGTGTTATCTGTAACGTTGTCTATCCACACCACGGTTTTCGGCTGTGGGTTTGTTGTTATTATCTTTCATTTCCGTCTTTGATTGGCATTACAACGCATGCCGGGAATAGCTAGTATATATATAAAAAGAATGTTTGTCTGTTCGTCTTTTATGCGTTAATAAACCATTCATTTGATTGCGATCAAATTTTGGTGAGTTGTTGTGCACACCCCCGGGAAAGTAATAGGCATAGTAAATCCAATTTATAATAGATAGCGCACGGGTAGCTTCAATAAAATGGCGTGCGATTTGTTTCAACCAAGTCCCACATGCGTTCATATACCCTTCATCCCATTGCGATAAAACATGGGCGAGATGTTGTGTACACTCCAGGGAAGGTTTCTAGCTTAGTAAATCCATTTAACAATCTGTAGCGCCCGAGTAGATTCAACAAATTAGCGAAGACGTGCGAAGCGTTTCAACAAAGTCCCGTATGCGTTCATATACCATTCGTCCGATAGCGATGAAACGTGGGCGAGATGTGGTGTACACTCCAGGGAAGATTTCTGGCTTAGTAAATCCATTTTACAATAGGTAGCATGCGAGTAGATTCAACAAATGAGTGATGGCGCACGAAATGTTTAAACAAAATCTTGTATGCGTTCATATGCCATTCTTCTGATTGCGATGAAACTTTGATGAGTTGTGTACACGCCAGGGAAGGTTTTCACTTAGTAAATCCATTTTACAACAGGTAGCGCACGAGTAGATGCAACAAATGAGTGATGACGAGGGAAGCGTTTCAACAAAATCCTGTATGCGTTCATATGCCATTCATCGGATTGCGATGAAACATTGGCGAGTTATTGTGCACGCTCCCAAGAATGTTTATAAATTAGTTAAACCATTTTACGATAGTTTCGAGGCATGTAACGGAAATTGAAAAAAAGTACATGGACAGACAGAAGTGGAGAGGGCTCGTATACCACACCCGGGAAACTGGAGTGGATAACCAATGATGAAAGGAAGAAAAGTTCGTTGCAATGACAGTTATTGCTTTTGATGACTATGCATTGTTAAGGTAAGGAATCTTATGGGTCACTTGTATGGTTGGAAACATCATTAATAAATTGTATAAAATAACACCACTTTTGTCTGAAAAATAACCTAGCCTATTACATGACCCTATATATGACAAAACCTAATCAAAATAGGCATACAAACAAAAACAATGCAAGAACAACTTACATTGAAAATTTTACTACCACCAGTCTGCACGTTCCCCATCTGGTTACGGGAATTGGTATTTATAGGCAAGAGAACACCAGGAGTGGCACGTTGAATGCTGTTGCCTGCACGGACATTGTTGACCATATTCTTGCGACCATGTACTTTAAGAAGAGACATGGCTGACCTCTGCTCATTTGCTGAATGTTCACGATTTTGATGAACATCTAGATAACTGCGATTTCCATTATCATCTAGATAACTGCGCGCTACCCTCAGTTGGAAACGTCTAAAAAAGAAAAAAGAAAACAATAAAAAAAAATTAAGCAATCAACATGTATCAGCACACATGCAGTAAAATCTCCTTAAAGAGACTGAACAGTTGCACTGTAAATTGATTTTTCAGGTCAAGTTCCATAGTCTGATCTTAAGCTTAAGGTATAGAAGTTTATGGCAGGAAGAAGTAGTCCGTACTAGGCAGTGGAATGGAGTCAACGAGTACAGAGAATAATAGAGCAGGCACAAACACACGGCTGAAGCAGGCTACCCCTACTCCTACTTTATTGCCAAGCCAAGTCTGGCCATTTCCCACCGTGTTAACTCACTGCAATTCCCAGTAGTGATTGACAAATTCCTGTGTTGAGTGGTGTATGTTAACATGCCAGTTCTGCCAGTGGCAAAAATACGCGGGGTGATCAGGGGGATCAATCCACCCAAAGCCGAATAATAAGCATATGAAATTTCTTTAAGTTTATAATTTTTATTTAAAAAGAAAACGTGCAATTGATGACAAATTATTGAATTATGTGAGTTTATACTTACTAATTTGAAATAATTTCTTTTCTCCCATGTAATTTTTTTAGCATGAACCTAACTTAACATTTATTGAATGAGCAAAATAGTCAGCTGTTCAGTTAGCCAGAGGGGTGACAATGAGATGTGTGTGGCATAATATCCTCATCTCTTTCCAAAAATAAACCACTTGTCAGTTGTCATTTTGTTAGTATCCGAGTCTTAGTGTCATTGTGGAAAGTGAATAATAGTGTGTCAAGTTGTTTTGCAGTTCTAAGTTAAATTTAAGTTGGGAACGGTAATTTATTAATATACTGTATATAGCCTACTACTTGAGCCCGTAAAAAATGGCAATGTACAATGACAATGTATTGTTCAATACGGTAGCAAAAATGAAAAACTAGTCCAGAACAGCACGTACTGCTACGTCACACCCCTCTCCCGCTACGCAACACAAGCTAGTAGCGGGCAGTCTGTCATTTCAGCCAGTCGCCCACACGAAGGCGCTCAGAATAGACCTCACCTCGCTCATGTAATTAGTGACGATACACGCATGACTCACTCATGCGCTCCTTGTCCATCAACTTAATCTGGTTTATCATTTACAGAACAGCATCCAAGAGCTCAAATGTCAAACGGGGAAGAGTAAACATGGAGCAACGTATTTCCGAGATCAGCATGGTGTTTTAAACCGTTTTAAATTTTTTAATCTTTTAATTATCTGAAACAATGCTGAAGTACTGAGCCATTTTTATGAGATATATAAGTTACTCCTTTGTGCCATTTTTATCTGACGTGATCAATGCACGCCTTTGTGAAACCTTGGCTGTGAAGCTATTAATAGCCCTCTGATGTCTTAATACCATATATGGACATATCTGCATCTTGTCCCCTTATTGGCCAGTGATTTATATTTTGGAAGGGGTCGTGACCAATCAAATTTTAGCACGCAGTTACCTTTGTGTTGCGTCGTCATTTGCTTTGTTTCGAGGCATTTCTTCCTTGCAGCCAAGTAGGCTAGACGTATTCCGATATTCTAGGGAAAGTGCCCGCGTTCAAGGTGAAACCATGGCGAGGTGTCTGTATGTCGTAATCAGTAATTGTTTTACTGTAGTTCTGTTTCATATTTCGGTAATTTAAAACTCTTTTTCTGTGTTATTTTTCTTTTGGTCGCGTGTACTTGTCCCCTCCCGATATTTTCCCTCCGCCCTTTGTGTGCGTGTAATTGCTGGTGAGTTTTTGTTTTGTATGATAGTGTTATTTTCATTTATTTTGATAACGTAGTTTTTGTACTTTAATGGTTGAAAGTCATGTATGTGGGCTTGTCTTCGCTTTACTCTGGTGTGCTTGACGGTGGGTTTGCCTACCTTGTAGGGGGCATCTTTGGGTCTGTCATCCAGAGTGTATCTTATCGTAGAACATAACGGGATTGGAGATTATTTTTCTTGCTTCCCGTAATGCTTTGTTCTTTATCTTAAAGAGTTCACAAAAGGAGGTCTCGCCTTTGCTATTTTGCTGGTGACCTAACCTGTGATATTCTTGTGTCTGTGAATGCCCATATTTTGCGCATCACATATTTTCGTCGTCTTTGTGTGCCCTTATCTCCTACGCATACTTTCAATTTTTAAAGTATATTTTTGGCTTTGCCGATAATTTAATGTAATTTTTCCTTTTGTCTAAATTCCTATTTTTCTCGTAACTCACTAGATCTTGCATGTGCCTCCGCGTCTTTCTTCCTCATTCCTCCCCTCCCTCTCACCCCTCTCCACCCCGTTCTGAACCATTGTACCCCCCTCCTATTTTGTTCATCCCTTTTGACACGCTTTGTCTAAATTTTTAGAACGTATCTTGACTTCGTGGAGTGTAGTCGTTTCTGAGTTTTTTTTTTAAATCTAATTGCGACATACTTACATTTAGTCATCGTTTCATCTTGCCTTGAACACGTTACCTTAACTTATCTTATTTTATTTCATTTTAATATAATTTAATTTAGTATATTTTCGATTTTCTTCCTAATTTGTATTTTTTTCTTGCGGTAAACTAATTTTGTGTTTAATTTGTTGGTCATTTCTCTTCTTGCTTTTAATATCTCTGGGATCGTTGTACATTGTGGTTCTTATTTAAATACATTTTATCTTTGCCTAAGTATCTCTGCTTTTGCGTCACGTCTTATTTTAATTTTAGTAACCTTCTTCGAGTTTTGTCTGGTTTTTGCTATATTTCGGTTTGTCGGTCTTATTAGCGTACTTGTGACGTTAATACGACCTACACGGCCTCTGATTTAAATTTGTTCATCTTTGGATTTTACTGTAGTTTAATTTTAATTAGCTTTCCCCCCTTTCTTTTGGGATTGCTTTCTGGTTTGCCTTTTAAAATTTGGGCCCAGCGAAAGCCAAACAAGACTGCGATCTCCCCGTTTTTCTTTCTTCTATTTTATTTTTATTTTATATTTCTTCGGGGATAGGGGAAGAGCTTCAGCTACGTTTCCACTGACGTCTGCTGCGTACGTAAGTATATGTTTATTTCTATTATTTCATCTTAAGTTGCGTACAAATGGATTTCAGAGCGTGGTTTTGAGACAAAATCACCTTTCTAATTTAACAATTTTTTTCCAGCTGATCGTTCCTGAGACTTCGAGCTGAATTGCATTGTGAAACGTTTCCATCCTTTTCGTACCTATAGTATAATGTTGTCTTTCTGAGTTTTAAGGTGCTGAGAATTTCATGAAAGAGGAGAAAGGTCTGGTATGGTCTATCAACATTTGAAAAACACACAGCCGCAAACAGTATGTTTCGTGTGAGGATGACGACTTGGTGCCCGTGAGTAAATTACCACGTGGGAAAGCAACATCTTACGGTAATGTGATGTGCACTTATTTATTTCTTCTCGTAATACTGTTTAGATACCTTTTATATTTTTGAAGTAGTTTGAAATTAGTAGTCTTTGTAGTCCTTTTTCTTATCTCGTTGGTGTGTACCGTGCTGTGTTTTTAATATTTTTCGTCATGGATAAATCTATTAAGCAGGAAGTTCGTTTACCGTCCTATAATTTTGAGTCGTTGACTGCACCTATTTCTTCAAGTAAGGCTATTCCAGAACCCCAATTTTTTAGTGTACCGAAGGACTTACTTATGTTTGACCCGTTGTCTAGTGGCTACGTTTCTAATCCTACCAGTGGTGGTCATTCTGACAACGTTGCATCCATTGTGAGCAGGTGGAATCTTACTTTTTCCGGGGAAAATAACACATCTTCAGTTTTTTGGTTCATTCAGAGGATTGAGGAACTGTGTCAGTGCCATGACATAAGTCCCGATAAGATAGTTCGTTGCCTACCAATTTTACTTTCTGGTAAAGCGTTGCAGTGGTACAGGGTGTCACCATTCCATTACACTTCATGGAACGAATTTGTGTGCAACATAAAAGCCCGTTTCACTCCCCAAGATTTCGCGTATGCTTTGAAACAGGAAATCTACGCTCGAACTCAGGGCCCCTCCGAGAAGATTGACGATTATGTCACGGCTGTACGCCTCCTCACAGCCAATTTGCCTCAGCCATTCCACCCACAGGAACTTTTCGAAATTATTTATAGGAATTTAAATCCTATATATAAGTACTTCATACGTCGCATTTCGGTACGCTGTATTGAGGACATAATTCTACATGGACGCGAATATGAGAACAATTCTCGGTCGAGTTTGAGTTATGTTCCACCCCCTATTTCCCACGAAGTCATGTTTCCTGAACTAGCTTGTGCGACTAGCACACAGCATGCATTTACTTCTGTGGCCCATCCCGTTATCTCAAACAAGACTGTCTCTTTTAATCTCCCCTCTCGTCCTCCCATAAATCACGTCCAAAGTGATAGTCACGCTGCCAGCCAAACTCATTCTACCTCCCGTGTCCACAATAATCCTCCAGATACCAAACGTGTCTCCGCAAATATCTTATGTTGGAATTGCAACAATCACGGTCATAACTTCCGTGAATGTGCCGCTAGATCCCGTAAGTTCTGCTACGGTTGTGGGATGTCAGATGTGACTAAATTGACCTGTCCAAATTGTAATTTCAACCAGGAAAACTGTTGAAGTGCTGTCCTGAGTTCGACCCGTCGGGCAGCCCTAAAAGCAGGTATCGCGATCCTTATCTTTGTTTTGCTTCTGTATCGCAACCTTGGGTCACATTATCTTTTCATCATGTCACAACTCAAGCCATTTTGGATTCTGGAGCCACGGAGAGCTTTATCCTTCGCTCTGTGGCGGAACAAATTCCAGCGCTGCGCATCTGTCCTCACGAGGATGGACGTGAGCGAAAGTTCGTGTCAGCTGGTTCATCTACTATCAACGTTACCGGTACTGTTTTATGTCATCTCAAGATCCATGGTTTTTCATGGGATCACCAGTTCCACGTAGTTGATAATTTATCCACCCAAGTCCTTTTAGGGACAGATTTCATGCGCAAAACAGGTTTACAATTAGATTTTGCGAGTAATTCATTTAGCTTTCTGTTTCATTCCAACAAACAATTCCCGTTCGAAGAATGCACCTCTCGTGTTAGTGAAGTGTCCACAGTGCATTCTGTCCAGCTGCCTCTGTCGTTATTTTCGGAAGAGCGTGATGTGCTGAGTGATTTGGTGAACGAATTCTCGGATGTCCTCACAGATAAATTAGGTTCAGCGGTAGGTCACGAATGTCATATCGATCTCACAGATAATGTCCCGGTTCGATCCCCGCCATTTGCATGTTCACCTCCAAAGCTGTTGGCTATGAGAAAATATGTCAAAGAGCTACAAGATAAAGGAGTAGTCGTTCCTTCCAAGTCGGCGTATGGTTCTCCAGCTTTTCTGATTCCCAAGAAAGACGGCGAATATAGATTAGTTGTCGACTACAGGAAGCTGAATAAGAAGGTTGTTTTTGACAATTTTCCGTTACCTACACTCGACAGCGCTTTTCAGCATTTTCATGGAGCTAACTATTATTCTATTATTGATCTCAATTCCGCATATCATCAAATTCAGTTGGACGCCGAGAGCCGTGATTTTACCGCCTTTTCCACACCTTTTGGGTTATTCACATTCAATAGATTGCCTATGGGTATCGCTGTCGGAGCACAAATTCTTAGTCGTGTGTTAGATGATCTCTTGGGTGACTTGAAATTTAAGTTTGTCTTCAATTATTTAGATGACCTTGTTGTTTATAGCAAATCTTTTGAGGAGCACGTAACTCATCTCCGTGAAGTTTTCTCTCGCCTCAGAAAAGCGGGACTCACTATCAATCCCGAAAAGACCTCTTTGGCCCGCACGCAGATCAAGTTTTTAGGACATGTTCTGACGACTAACGGTATTAGCGTCATGCCTGATAGAGTTGAATGTATTAAGAATCTACCGGTGCCTACCTCTGTGAAAGCTCTACGCCGTGCCATGGGCATGTTTGGGTTTTATTCCAGGTTTATCAGACATTTCTCGGATATTTCGGCTCCATTGAATGCCCTCAAAAAGAAGAACGCTAAATTTATATGGGGTCCAGAGCAAGATAAAGCTTTTAACACTTTAAAAGAGAGTCTTATATCTGCCCCTGTGTTGCAAGCTCCAGATTTCGAGTCTAGGTTCTTCCTCCATTGCGACGCTAGTGATCTAGCTGTGTCAAGCGTTTTAAGTCAACACGTGGACGGGAAGTTTGCGCCTGTAGCTTTTGCTAGTCGCATGCTTAATGAACATGAACGTCGCTATTCCATCTTTGAAAAAGAGTCCCTTGCTGTTGTCTTTGGCTGCGAGAAATTCAGGAGTTTCCTAGAACATCGCCTTTTCACTGTCTACACCGATAATGAAGCTCTGAGATGGAGCATGTCGCATGTAAAGAAACTTGGTCGTATCAATCGGTGGATTTTGAGACTATCGTCGTTCAAGTTCGACATTGTACACGTGAAAGGTAGTGAAAACTCTGTGGCTGATTGTCTCTCGCGCATGTTCGAGGATTCCACTATTTCCGCTCCTAGTCAAATTGTTCCTCCTTCTGTCGAAACTTCACCTCAGGAAATGCCTGAAAATGTGTTTTTATTACAGTTTAGTCCATGGTCCTTCGTAGATATACGTAAGTTTCAGGCAGATGATCTTTATTGTCGTGAACTCCGTGAGAAAATTACCAACAAGGACCCCACTGTGAATGAATTTTGTGTCCGTAATGATGTAATTGGCCGTCTCCTCCCTGGTTCAAACTCCTTCAGAATTTTCGCCCCTGAGAATGTTCGTAATATGCTCTTAACATACTATCATTCTTCGGCTATAGGCTTACACGTTGGAATGTACCGTACTTTACGCAAAATTGACTCTGAATTCTATTGGCCTACAATCAAACCAGATGTGTTTGATTTTGTAAAAAAATGTCACACCTGTCAACGCTCTAAACCAGCGCAAAATACGCAGATAGGTTTGCATAGTGCTCATGTTGTTACTCGTCCTGGAGAACGGTTATTTATTGACATATTCGGTCCTATGACACGTTCTAAGTCTGGTCATCAGGCGATTTTGACAGTGATCGACGGTTTTTCTAAGTTTGTCTGGCTCCTTCCTGTTAAGGACATTTCTGCAAAAGGGACGGTCCATTTATTATGTAAGCATATTTTTGCTATATTTGGCCCGCCCAAGTTCCTTGTTACCGATAATGCTACCATCTTCAAGTCCAAAACTTTCAAATCTATGACCTTCAGTTGGGGCATTAATCACGTGTTATTGGCGCCATTCAGACCACAAGGCAATCAGGTAGAGAGATTTCATCGTAATCTGAAAGCTTGTCTAACCGCCTTCCATAATGTGGAACAATCCAATTGGGATGTTAACTTGCATTATTTTACCTTAGGTTTTAATACCTCGTTTCATTCGTCTATTCAAACCACACCTGCGGAATTGTTTATAGGCCGTAAACTTGTTGATCCCCTGATGCTCCGTTGGAATATCGAGTATTTGTCTATCCCGTCTCGAACCGTCTCTACTCAAGAGAAATGGGATTCCGCCGTCGCTAGCCTTAAGCGGGCTAGACAGAAGGTCTCAGCACGGTACAACCAGCATAGAAAACCTGTTCATTTTCAGATAGGAAATAGGGTTTTGGTACGACTACACCCTATTAGTAACGCAGCTTCCGGCATCTCCAGTAAACTGTGTTTGCGGTGGTCCGAACCAAGGACCATAACCAGGTTCCTGAACAACGTGACTGTGGAAATGATTTCTGATGACGATCCTCAACTAATTTCTGTTTCTCATGTAGCAAATCTTAAGAAATACCATGAATGATGTGGTGTCTGTGTAATTATTTGTTTATCTAGAGTATGTATTTCTTTCAGTGTTTTGACGCGGCGATCCCAGTGTTGATGTTTTTACAGGATCCCTGCCTGTTTATGTTAGTTTAGTGTGTCCATGATTGTTTTCAGTATCTCTTAACCGTCCGCCTGTGGTATCGCGCGCTGTTTTCTTTCTCTCTCCCTTACCCCACACCGCATCCAAGTTGTGTAATATCATTTTATCAATGGTTGTGACGACAGAACATTCCATTGGAAATACAGGGTGCTCCACAGATTAAGTTTTATTAACCATTTATACCACAATGTAACTGTTTTGTTTTTTTCTATATTAGGAATATTGGGAGGAAGGAAAATCTCTGCAGCCTTGACGTCAACTGCAATGGTCCTGGGTTCCCCCTTGTTCATCTTCAGGTCTTTGGATTACAACTTCTCGTTATTCTTCGGAAATTTCAAAAACAGAAAAATGTTATTCCTTGTGAGATAACTCATAACTTATATGTTAATTTTTTTTTCTCCCTAGTCAAAATTTGCTGCCAACGTGTTTAGTGAATTGAGTGTTTTGTGTGATAAGGTCGGTACCACCTTCTCTCATGGGGCACTGCTTCGCTGGCATTTTAGGCAGCGGATTTTGTATTCGTTGCGTTTTTGCACCTAAATTTCATTTTTCTAGGTTTACTTAGCCAAAATTCCCCTCACTCACTTAACTGCTTGTGCGTTTGATGTATACTTCAAAGAGATGGACTTGTGCTATACCAAGCCTCTGTGAAAGGCAATGAGTTTGGAACTCTAATGTGAGCTACTCCGTGTGTTTGTGTGATATGAGACTCTCTCCTTGCGAGCCATTTTATGAATGAAACAAGAGTGCATCTTATACCATATATACAAAAAAAAAATGTTTTGTGTATGTATTTTTGTAAACATTTTTTTTTTCAAGGAAGTGGGGGAAGTGAGCCATTTTTATGAGATATATAAGTTACTCCTTTGTGCCATTTTTATCTGACGTGATCAATGCACGCCTTTGTGAAACCTTGGCTGTGAAGCTATTAATAGCCCTCTGATGTCTTAATACCATATATGGACATATCTGCATCTTGTCCCCTTATTGGCCAGTGATTTATATTTTGGAAGGGGTCGTGACCAATCAAATTTTAGCACGCAGTTACCTTTGTGTTGTGTCGTCATTTGCTTTGTTTCGAGGCATTTCTTCCTTGCAGCCAAGTAGGCTAGACGTATTCCGATATTCTAGGGAAAGTGCCCGCGTTCAAGGTGAAACCATGGCGAGGTGTCTGTATGTCGTAATCAGTAATTGTTTTACTGTAGTTCTGTTTCATATTTCGGTAATTTAAAACTCTTTTTCTGTGTTATTTTTCTTTTGGTTGCGTGTACTTGTCCCCTCCCGATATTTTCCCTCCGCCCTTTGTGTGCGTGTAATTGCTGGTGAGTTTTTGTTTTGTATGATAGTGTTATTTTCATTTATTTTGATAACGTAGTTTTTGTACTTTAATGGTTGAAAGTCATGTATGTGGGCTTGTCTTCGCTTTACTCTGGTGTGCTTGACGGTGGGTTTGCCTACCTTGTAGGGGGCATCTTTGGGTCTGTCATCCAGAGTGTATCTTATCGTAGAACAACATAACGGGATTGGAGATTATTTTTCTTGCTTCCCGTAATGCTTTGTTCTTTATCTTAAAGAGTTCACAAAAGGAGGTCTCGCCTTAGCTATTTTGCTGGTGACCTAACCTGTGATATTCTTGTGTCTGTGAATGCCCATATTTTGCGCATCACATATTTTCGTCGTCTTTGTGTGCCCTTATCTCCTACGCATACTTTCAATTTTTAAAGTATATTTTTGGCTTTGCCGATAATTTAATGTAATTTTTCCTTTTGTCTAAATTCCTATTTTTCTCGTAACTCACTAGATCTTGCATGTGCCTCCGCGTCTTTCTTCCTCATTCCTCCCCTCCCTCTCACCCCTCTCCACCCCGTTCTGAACCATTGTACCCCCCTCCTATTTTGTTCATCCCTTTTGACACGCTTTGTCTAAATTTTTAGAACGTATCTTGACTTCGTAGAGTGTAGTCGTTTCTGAGTTTTTTTTTTATCTAATTGCGACATACTTACATTTAGTCATCGTTTCATCTTGCCTTGAACACGTTACCTTAACTTATCTTATTTTATTTCATTTTAATATAATTTAATTTAGTATATTTTCGATTTTCTTCCTAATTTGTATTTTTTTCTTGCGGTAAACTAATTTTGTGTTTAATTTGTTGGTCATTTCTCTTCTTGCTTTTAATATCTCTGGGATCGTTGTACATTGTGGTTCTTATTTAAATACATTTTATCTTTGCCTAAATATCTCTGCTTTTGCGTCACGTCTTATTTTAATTTTAGTAACCTTCTTCGAGTTTTGTCTGGTTTTTGCTATATTTCGGTTTGTCGGTCTTATTAGCGTACTTGTGACGTTAATACGACCTACACGGCCTCTGATTTAAATTTGTTCATCTTTGGATTTTACTGTAGTTTAATTTTAATTAGCTTTCCCCCTTTCTTTTGGGATTGCTTTCTGGTTTGCCTTTTAAAATTTGGGCCCAGCGAAAGCCAAACAAGACTGCGATCTCCCCGTTTTTCTTTCTTCTATTTTATTTTTATTTTATATTTCTTCGGGGATAGGGGAAGAGCTTCAGCTACGTTTCCACTGACGTCTGCTGCGTACGTAAGTATATGTTTATTTCTATTATTTCATCTTAAGTTGCGTGCAGTACATAGATACTCCAGTCGGGCCACCCCGACTTCAAATATGTCATTTTTATTTTGCATCTTTTTCATTTCAAGAGCATTTTTTTTAAGTTTGGTAGATTTTTTTGGTCTTATTTTAGAGAAATCGGCCTTTTGAGGTCATTTTTTTTTCTTCAATTTAGTCATGTCACAGCTTTATATCAGGGAGTTACGTCCCTCAGAATTGAGAAGAAGTTAGTAGCTGATACAAGATAATTTAAAATATTGAAATATCGATTCTATTTCCTTAATCAACTGGGTGGAAACTAGTATTAGCAACAATCATGGCGAAATTTCTGCGTGTATTGCATCAAAACTGGAAAAAAAGCCGGACAAAAACATTATGGTATGCAAAACCTCAGACATATTTTCTTGTGAAAACTACTGCTCGGACGAGATTGAGGAAGATTTAGCAGCAAGCGACCTTCCTTACTTCAAGTACGCTCCGATCACATCAGTTTATGTTTAACGCAGCTTTTCGAGATATAAAATCTTGTTGGCTGAT
This sequence comes from Meconema thalassinum, assembly GCA_946902985.2. Classification (NCBI taxonomy): domain Eukaryota; kingdom Metazoa; phylum Arthropoda; class Insecta; order Orthoptera; family Tettigoniidae; genus Meconema; species Meconema thalassinum. The sequence continues at coordinate 173,800,668 of OX336393.1, read as the reverse complement.
AACGGCAGATCATTTACAATTGGCAACATCAGAATGACATTTGTAGTGCAGTGCAACTCAGACTAAAGTGAACATAAACCTTTTGTTAAGGGCTAGAAATCTATTTTGATTGACTTTTCAGTTTGAGCTTAAAGGCCCGGTAAACTCATGAAAATCGATTTTCTGTTTTTAATGAATTCAGTTAGACTTCGAGCTGATGATTGGAATGTCGAAATCGGAAATTAAAAATGTCCATTAGCTTGCGCGATATGAAGATTCGATGTTTTAGGTAGGGGACAGCTTGTCGTCGCTGGAGCCTTACGACACAGTATTGCGTGCCACCTCCGTCTGTCCACTAGTGATTGTCAAGAGTGCAGAGTGAGCATGTTGTTTGGAATAAGTAGTCATGTCCAGAAAAGTGAAGCCTCATCAGTTTGAACCAAAGTGCACAACATCTGGAGTATAAAATGAATCATCAGCATCTGTTATATCGGAAAGACTACTACTCTCATGCCGTGCGAGCGTATCACCTTGGAAAAAAAGGTGAATGTGGGAAACAAAAAGTTGGAGACAGGTGCCCGTAAACCGGGCTCCTTTTACTCCGCTTTGAGGGGAAAAGCTTGATAATAATGATTTGATAGAATAAAATATTACTACTGGCAATGATATGTCACTAACCATTGCCAGCGTATTTGTTGTGCAAAGATTTATTTTGTGCAGGAATAATAATAATAATTGTTAATTTAATTAGTTAATGAGCTAATTAAATTAAAGGAGCAGTGCTAATTTTAAATGAAAGCGGCAGATCGTTTCAGCTTATGTTCGGGCCAGGAAGTGCACTTTGGTCATTGTTGACCAGGCTCGGATGTGCCGATGCTGTAGGTGTTATTATCGCTACGCTCGCCGTGGTTTGGCTATATGTGAGATTTTGATGTGTGTATAATGGTTTTAAGTTATGCAGCAGCTTCGAAATTTTAAAGTGAAAACTAGAAGACCTTAAGTAGGTTGGAGTTTTATAGAGCTTTAGGAGAGATGAAATATAAAGACCTGTAGTAGATTCGACATGATTAGGCAACAATATATTGCTTTTAACAGGCCTCAGCTTCTGCCTCTTATGGTTTAAATTTGTGTTGAGTGTTCATGGACTGTGTAATTGTATATCGGAAAGACTGGGGAACACCGACTCGTGCAAGTGTGAACAGTGTGAGGCGATGCCCACTGCTGCTGAAAGATTCTGCTGTACAGACAGTGAAACAATGAATGAAATGTGTGGAAGTGTGACATGTATTGTTTGGCACGAGGACTTTTCTAATGTATTAAATTACAATGTGTTAAATACTGCACGTTGTCTTCATATGAACAAAACTAATATTCCCTACGTGAGGGGCAGACTGGCTATGAAAACCAACGCTACCTGGCGGTCTGTGGCCTATCGCCAGTTTGTGTACTGGGTCAACTCGTGGACTCCTTTAGGAAGAAAGAAGAGGAAAGTTATACCGTCTTATGTGGTGAAGGCAATCCGACAACAATATCCTGATGAAGGAGGTACATACGTAGGATTCCAGGCTGCTGAGGGGCAAGAACCACAATACTTCGATTAATAAATTTGAAACTATATTTAGAATGTCTTTTCTGAGGATGTGATGAAACAGTCCTTTAACAATTGAATACTTATAAGTATAAAATAAATTCCTATATTAAATTATATATTTTACACACAGTTACTTTAACAAGTGGGAGTATTAGATACAGTTTATAGCTGATGAAAGCGGGTGAAATGCGAGAACACACTGAAACTCTCTCACCTCCTCGCTGGAGTTGATTTAACTTTAACTACCCTCATTTACTACAAACCTACAGAATTTACTGCCTTTAAATACAGGCCACAAGTGATTTTAACGTTACTTCCCGACTTTTAATGGGCGCCAAGGTTGACCATATGGGTCTTCCTGAATAAAATAAAAATAAATACATAGCTGTTGCCCCGACTATGAAAACCCTTTCTCCCAGGAGTAGGGCATTTGGCATGCGTTTGCTGATGTACCAGGTTCATACACGACAGGAATATAAACACACATGAATTTAACGAAATAATCTATTGGCTGTTCTAACACATATGTACAAAAATATACAACACAAAATACACTTGCAATAAAACTTTGTACAGTACCTTTTGTTCACTGCTTCTACGCTCTTAGAGCAACAACACTTCTGGTCAGTTTGACCCCAGGCATTCAGCCTCCTATCATATTTACACTGAACCGTCCGCACACAAAACATCAACACACCTTACGACTGGTTCATTCTACTTTCTTCTGTTACTTGTCGAAATGCTTGTTCCCCTCTCCATCCTCGCATGACTTCGATGAAATCTTTCAGACAGATTTAACCTTTAGGCGTGGTACATTAGTAGATCAGTGTTCTGCCGATAAAACAATAAGAACCCTTCTGAGCGCCAGACACGCCATTATATGCACTCGCGCAAGGATACCATAACCCCAAAGTTTTTGCCGGAACTCAAATTGTGCGTAGTCCGCTCCTAGCGGAACATCCGCGTCAACACATAAACATCGGACAGTCAAAATCCACACTGACGTCACACACGCGAAGTTCATGGGAGTTCATGCCAGAAATAGCCTAGGTAATCCCACACAAGCCGAATTACCGCCTGTCTTTTCCGGGTATGTCACGAATCCTGCACTTGAAAATCTCAATTCTTTGTACCTTTATAGCACAGCCACAAATCTAACATTTAACATTACTAGGTAAATATAAAGCAATTAACCCCAAACCAAAATGAAATAATGCTTCTACTTAATACAGTCTTATATCCTTATTCCCAAAACGTAATAAATCGCAAAACCCCGTATTTTATAATATCAAATATCCAAAAACCGATAATTAATAAACAGTGATCCTAGGCTGTCCGGACCATCCAAAAACGAATCCGTCCACACAAAAACACAGGCACAATAAAAATCACCTCTGCAACCCCATGTTAACCCAATATAATAAGATACGAATAAGATACCCCAAACTAAATGCACGAAGCAAAACCCGAGGGTGAGCTACTGTAACTGAATAAATTCGGTTACAAACGCCCCCACAAGGATCAATCTCTAAACTACAAGGCTATAGATTAATCCTTGTCCCTCACACAAATACACTAGTACTCCTGTCTTGTCATCGTGAGCAAGATCTCTAGGTGACATATAGCTTGAGGTTAGCAACGTTATATGTACCTAGGACCTTGTCATCGTTGGTAATCAACCTGTAGGCACATGCACCTACCCTGCGGTCTATAACAAATGGACCGGAATACAGTTGGAAGAACTTCTGCATGCTCCTCTGCTCTGCCGATGAAAGATGTGGCACTCGCAACAACACCAGATCACCTACCTTTAATTCATCCCCCTCCCTTCTCTGCTGTTTTAAACGTTTCTTTCCTGCAGCTATTAAATTATCCCTTACTAGTTTTATCGTTAAATCCCTGGGTACAGCTTCCCCTGTTGACAAACCCAAAATCCTAGCTAGTTCACTGGTAGGCTTCCTTCCCAGCTGGACTTCTATGGGAGTGAGCCCCGTGCTATCGTGTTTGGTGACATTGATCCATCGCTCAATATCCCCAAGCACTGAAAACCATGAATTATGACTGTCACTCACATAGGTCCTGAACATGCGACCCAGTTCCCGCATAATTCTCTCCGACATATTCCCTTGCGGATACCTGATAGAGGAATATATACACTGGGTGCCAACTTCACTAAGCTTGGTACTCCATATTTTCGCTGTGAATTGGGTCCCGTGGTCAGAGAGTATCCGGAGTGGTCTACCCAACTCCGGTATGTACTTCAGTACCATGCAGTTCACACAAGCTCTGGCGGTAGCTTTCCTCAGAGGGTAAAGCCTGACATACTTCGAAAATGCATCCACCACCACAAACACGTATTGGAACCCGAACCTAGAGCTCACCAGAGGACCATAGAGGTCGACACAGACCAGATCCCCCGGCCCCTGTGCCAACACAGCCTGCCTAGGTCCCTCCAAGTAGCGTGTAGGATGTTTACATTTTTGGCAAAGCTCACACGTAGCTAGAATCTTCCTTACCATGCGCTGCATATCCTTCCAATAGAAATGTCACTTCAGAGCGGCCAGGACCTTCTCCGCACCAAAGTGCCCAAGCTCCTTGTGAGTGTACCACGTGATGTCTTCCACCAACACACGAGGAACACACACACACCACACGTCCCCATGACACTTCATGGCTACCATGCGATTCACCCATTTGAACTGCTTGGTGCCCCTGATCACAATGTCATCATCACCACGAGCTTCCAGCTCTGCAACAATACTTCCTAGCTGCTTGTCCCTTCTCTGTTCCTCACGTATCTTCCTCACACGTGCACCCTCTTCAGATCTATCATTTGTCTTGGCAGCACACACCAGAATGTCCCCTACTCTGTCTACCCCCACCCCATCACCTGCGATTTCTGGATGGCGACTGACAAAATCAGCGAGTATATTCTCTGAGCCTTTTACATGAAATATGTCAAAAGAATACTCCTGAATTGCCAATATCCATCTAGAAATCCTATTTGAGGTGATCCTACATGATAATATGAATGTCAGCGCATTATGGTCAGTGTAGATTTTGAACCGGTAGCCAAGTACATACGTCCGGAACTTCCCCAGCGCATATACAATAGCTAGCAGTTCTTTCTCACTAGTAGTGTATCTCTTTTCCGCGGGATTCAGACCTCTACTAGCAAGCGACACGATACCCAGGTGACCATCATCATCACGCTGACATAACGCTCCAGCAATCCCCACATCACTGGCGTCAGTCATTACAATGTACTCCCTATCAGGACTCGGATAACTCAGAGTAACAGCCTCTCTAAACCCTTCCTTTAATTTGATGAAAGCCTCATCCATTTCCTTTCCCCAAACCCATTTAGCCCCTTTCTGTAACAAATCCCTGAAAGCCCCAGTAAGATATGAATACCTCAATACAAATCTCCTAAAATACCCACAAACCCCCAGAAAAGACCTAAGCTGCTTAACATTGCGTGGTGCCTTTGTTTTCCCAATAGTGTCTAATCTCGATTGTTCTGGTCTAACCCCTTGTGGTGAAATAGTGTGACCAAGAAATGTAATCTCTTGCGTGCAGAAAGTGGATTTCTTAAGTTTAAGTGTGAAACCTGCATGGATGAGCTTCCCAAAAACTGTACTAAGGTGTTGCAAGTGTTCCCTGAATGTGTGAGAGGCAATCACAAGATCGTCAATGTAAGCTGTAGTGTATTCCCTTGTTTCAGGTCCAAGTGCAATGTTAAGCCCCTTAATTAACCCGACTCGAAGTCCTCATACCGAAAGGCACCCTCCGAAACTGATAAAAACTATTCTTATAACAAAAAGCAGTGAAAGGCCTGTCCTCCTTGCGTAGCGGTATCTGCCAAAACGAAGAACTCAGATCTATAGTGGACAGAAACTTCCTACCCCTGAATCTTTGCACTAGATCTTCAGTGAATTCAGGACGCTGATGGTCTGGTGCAATCCTCTTATTGGCCTGCCTCGCATCCAAGCACAGCCTGATGGAACCATCCTTCTTGGTTACCACCACCAAAGGATTTACGTATTGACTGTTGCTGTTCTCAATTATGCCGTCATTAAGCATTTGATCTATCACCTCACCAACTGCCTTCATGTGAGAGTGAGCTATCGGGTACCTAGGACCGCTAAAGCTCGACCTATCTGTGATGTCGAAACTATGCTCGTACACGTGAGTACATCCAGGTTTCTCTGAGAACACCTCCCTGTGTTCCCTCAGAACATCAAGCAACTCCGACTTCATACCCTCGTCCAACATGGTGTCTTTAACAACCGCCTCAAACTCATCAACAGTGTGACCAACGTCACTCAACTCACGATCATCTCTCATGACCAAATTACACACAGGAAAAGAACTGGACACCATGCCGACACCTAACTCTTCCTCCTCAGAAGCCTCCTTACTGACCTGAATGCATCCAGCGACACTAACAGACTCTCTACCATCAACCTGATAATCTAACCTAACCCAATCCTGTTGCTCACCCCACTTGAACTTCACTTGCGCCATGCTGTAATCTAACTTACAGCTCTGGTCCCCTAGCCAATCGGATCCTAAGATGACTTTGTGCACTAAATTGGGCACAACTAACAGCACATGATTTTTACTCCACCCGTTGATCCTAATGGGTGCACAAACCTGAGTCCTAATCCTCTGCGACTTTGTACCTACAGCTGACACAATGTGCACATTTGAAATTGGGATATGTTCCATGTGTATCTCCTTCACTTTCACTTCATCGTAGAACTCCCTACTCACACAACTGCACATACTGCCTGAATCTAGTAACGCCTCGACTTCCTGGCCCCAAATCTCTACCTTGATGACAGGATGGACAAACATGTGCTCGCTTCCCTCCTTTTCTACACCTAATTCCTCCTCCAATAAGTCCTCTTTGACATCCAAATTATATCTTACCTCCATAGCGTGAGCAGGAATGCTATGCAAGGACTCTCCCCCTGCCCTATTTAGTGAGTCCCGTCGGAGTTTAAACCTCCTGGCCTATTGTTCCTCTCAACTTGCCTTTCATTACCACGCCCCCTATTTCCCTGCTCTACCTCACGTGGCCCGTTCCCTGATTGATTGTTTTCCCTGTACCCCTGATTCTCATTCCTATTTCTTCCTCTCGCATGATCCTCCTGCCTTCCGTCCCTGTCTCCTCTACCTTGATTCCAGTTCCTCTCTCTCCCTTGATTATAATTTCCTTCCCTTTGATTGCCCCCATTGAAATTTCCTTCCCTCTGGTTACCCATATTTCCCTGACGTTGCCTACCTGTCTTTCTCAAAGCATCGAACCTCCCAAGCAACTTTTCCATGCCCTTAATTGAGACTATATTCTGCATGCATACTGCAGTCCTAATGTCATCTGAAAAGTGACGTGCTAATTTCCTTACAAGATCCTCTTCACTACCGCCTAGCTCTAAATTTTGACCAATAAGGACATGGTTCAAGAAATACTCGGTCAAAGTGACCCCTTCGTTTCCTTGAAATTTTCCAAATAGAATCCTGTCTCTTTCCCTCCCCTTGATATTATCATCCCAGAACTTATCCATAAACTTTTCCCTGAAATCCTGCAAGCCACTGAACCCTTCCCTGAATACCTGGTACCAAGACCTAGCTTCCCCAACAAATGCAGCTGAAATCAGTTCTTCCACCCGATCCCATTCTAAGTATCCTTCATCTAACCCCTTGGCAAACTTCTTTTCGACTAACTTCACAAATTCCATAGGATTGAACGTCCTACCATTGAACTTAGGAACCTCGTAATCTCGACTCTGGCTACAGTGCCCTAAAAACTGAATCGGATGACCCCTACCTGCCTTCAACTTCTTCACTTCACGTTCAGTTTCTTCCTCTATCCTAGTCACTCTTTCTCTGACCTCACTGATATTCTCATCAACCTTCTTCCCTAATAAAACAAACTCACCACTATTTGCTACTAGCTTCTGCTCTACTATAGCCTGCTTATCCCTAACCTCTTCTACTTTCCTGCTACTTTCCTTCGTAACTACCTCAATTTTCTCTTCTACGATGCTTATTATCTCCACTCTCTGCTCTTCCAACTTCTTATCTGCTCTGGAAAATTTCTCGCTAGTCTTCAGTGCCTGGCTTGAAACCTCCTTTGCCAACTTCTCTTGCTTGGCACCTAGCTTCTCTAACTCAGATTCTAACCTTTGTTCCTGAGCAGCAATCCGACCACCTAGCTTAATTTCCAGATTAGTGATTTCTACTCTGACTTCACTAAACTGGCGAGTAACACTGCTGTCTAGGATAGTCACCTGCTCTTTGACCTCATCTATTTTTGCTGACATTTCTTTCATCTGGGAGGCCATCTGACTGGTTATCCTCTCCTCGGAACTGCTACTAAGAAACAGGAGCTTCTCCAACATGGCTCTCATCGAACCTGAATCATCACCACTCGCTGCCACAGAAGTATCGCCATCCTTCACCTCTGAACTACTACTACCTTCAGAGCTTGTGCTCTGACATCCTAATCCCATGTTTAATTCATCTCCCCCCTGCCCTAATAAATCTCCCATGATTCTACTGTTTTCCCCCATCCCTGTAACAAATTGCCTATCGGAACCCGTCTGGTTTTGCTGCTCACCAGCACTGTCCCCCGACAAAGCAGAATTGCATCCTGGCTCTAACGTAGCCATCCCTAATTGAAATACATGAAATTATGCAAATATGCCTACAGTTTAATTCCTGTGTCCTGGTACACATCAGCATGTCTAAGGCCTCACGTTGGGTTCGCCACTGAAACTCTCTCACCTCCTCGCTGGAGTTGATTTAACTTTAACTACCCTCATTTACTACAAACCTACAGAATTTACTGCCTTTAAATACAGGCCACAAGTGATTTTAACGTTACTTCCCGACTTTTAATGGGCGCCAAGGTTGACCATATGGGTCTTCCTGAATAAAATAAAAATAAATACATAGCTGTTGCCCCGACTATGAAAACCCTTTCTCCCAGGAGTAGGGCATTTGGCATGCGTTTGCTGATGTACCAGGTTCATACACGACAGGAATATAAACACACATGAATTTAACGAAATAATCTATTGGCTGTTCTAACACATATGTACAAAAATATACAACACAAAATACACTTGCAATAAAACTTTGTACAGTACCTTTTGTTCACTGCTTCTACGCTCTTAGAGCAACAACACTTCTGGTCAGTTTGACCCCAGGCATTCAGCCTCCTATCATATTTACACTGAACCGTCCGCACACAAAACATCAACACACCTTACGACTGGTTCATTCTACTTTCTTCTGTTACTTGTCGAAATGCTTGTTCCCCTCTCCATCCTCGCATGACTTCGATGAAATCTTTCAGACAGATTTAACCTTTAGGCGTGGTACATTAGTAGATCAGTGTTCTGCCGATAAAACAATAAGAACCCTTCTGAGCGCCAGACACGCCATTATATGCACTCGCGCAAGGATACCATAACCCCAAAGTTTTTGCCGGAACTCAAATTGTGCGTAGTCCGCTCCTAGCGGAACATCCGCGTCAACACATAAACATCGGACAGTCAAAATCCACACTGACGTCACACACGCGAAGTTCATGGGAGTTCATGCCAGAAATAGCCTAGGTAATCCCACACAAGCCGAATTACCGCCTGTCTTTTCCGGGTATGTCACGAATCCTGCACTTGAAAATCTCAATTCTTTGTACCTTTATAGCACAGCCACAAATCTAACATTTAACATTACTAGGTAAAAATAAAGCAATTAACCCCAAACCAAAATGAAATAATGCTTCTACTTAATACAGTCTTATATCCTTATTCCCAAAACGTAATAAATCGCAAAACCCCGTATTTTATAATATCAAATATCCAAAAACCGATAATTAATAAACAGTGATCCTAGGCTGTCCGGACCATCCAAAAATGAATCCGTCCACACAAAAACACAGGCACAATAAAAATCACCTCTGCAACCCCATGTTAACCCAATATAATAAGATACGAATAAGATACCCCAAACTAAATGCACGAAGCAAAACCCGAGGGTGAGCTACTGTAACTGAATAAATTCGGTTACAACACTATCCAAGGGCCTGGGGTTAGAAGCAATGTTTCTTGGTAGTTCCGTCTCATAGTATGGATCTTCTTCTAAGGGAGTGATGTGCTTTTGTCCATTTGCCATTCCAATTACTTCAAGAAGTATATCTGTCCTCCATCCGTATTCTTTCTCCTTATAGACCTTGCTGTTAATCCACTTTTTTGATGATTTTGATTATTTAAGTGTTTCACCCGTTTGATCAAGTTTTGATCCATAATTGCCAACATAGATCGATTTACCATTCCGTGAAATGAAAAACTGGATCTTTTAGGCATGTATTTCAGTCGGACATTATGGTAAGATTCAAGGGACCCAGTGTGACAGTAATGTTTTATGCTTGTCAAGTCTTTTATAAAGCACTTGTCTTTGAGAACGCTGGCTATGATACCATAGTCTAGAGAATTTCTATTGAGCCATTTTGTTTTTTGCATTGGATTTTCGATTAATTTTTCGTGCTCACACTGGAGAAAGTGAGTGCTTCCTAACCATGAATGTGTATCACAAATGATTCAGAACGGACAGAAATTTCACAAGTAGCTCCTCATTGTTCTCACATGTCATAGCTGACCACCAAAAATGATTAATAACGCTATGTTTCCATTCTAATATTGCGGGTGCCTTAGACGCTACTGCTTTCAGCTTTTCACCTAAGCTTTTGGCAAGGTGCCACACATCAAACTCATGAATGATTCCAGGGTACTTGGTTCATAAAAGCTTTCGAACGCCCTGATGCCGGTCGGATAAGAATAGTTCTATATTTAGTCCTTCTGATGATAGTTTTGATAGCACTTTATCACACGTGGGCTCGCCGAAAACTTGGGCTCGTTGCAGAACAACAAAGTCAATAATTTCCTCTGAGCTGATGTCCATCACAGAATATGTTACATATTTTGCACAAAAACCTGGACTGTCAAATTGACCATCACCTGCAATCCACACCCTCCTACCGGATGACACGAGATTCTTGACTGTGTTACCACGATGCAGAGCCCACGTATGCCTAATAGCTGGGGTAACTATTCGTTTCACAATTTTGTAAAATGTTGTGTGGCTCATGAAACATAAATCGATAACAGTCTGTCAACGATTTCAGTAACACAAACCCCAATCCCGTTATGTACATACCAGTAGCCAAGGTGACTGATAACATGGAGAATTTGTTGTTAACATTCTTAAGAGATCTCCATACGACAGTATGGTCTGCTAGACAGGTCATTTGGACACTCACAGCAGGCCCTTTAATTGAAGGAATAGTTCGAATTACTTTCTTGCCGCAGGTAAGGCACCTAGCAAAGAGAAGTCGCAGGTTCTGTCACATTACGAACAGCAACGTAGTCTCACTGAAATGCCATGCTTTATTTTTTCTACTCACCACCTCCGGCTGTACTGTTTCATCTCCTTCCCTGTCATCATCATCATCTGCTTCATATATTGCATCATGAACACCAGGATCACTGTCACTATCGCAACACGTTGCGTTTCTAAATGTTTCTCCTGCTAATTCGCACTGTACTCCAACTGTATTGGGATTTTCAAACTTGCTGGATTCATCATGGATAACACTCTCCTTTTCACTGCAAAAACTCCGGGCAACACTTTAAATACTCGCAGAGGTACATTCAATCGCTTCAGTTATAATTTTCTTCCTAATATATGTAGATGTACGCCTTGTCACCGGAACAAGTTTCATTGCTTTCAAATTTAGCACGGGCACAGCACCTTTTCGTAACACAAGTTAACTTTTTGCTTCAGGAGTTCTGCTTTGTATCTGCTCGATAGTTCATAGTCCTGCTCTCTGAAATGTGTGGAGCATACGCGACTATTTCGGGTTGGTGAGAAATCAGCGCGACTGATTCTAGATAGCCAACATCGGTAACTCTCTGGAGATTTATTTCGTCTGGGGAATCTGGAAACCTACATATTTCTCCTTCGATGTTTTCGAAGTGGTTGCGTGCTTGCAACCATACACAACGCAGTAAACCATGTTTTTACTTAGGTATCATTTAGAGTACTTAAATACGCCGAAACAACAGCTGCAGTGTCTGAGTCTGCTATGCCTACAGTTGGCGCGTGGAAGGCGGCTCTGCTCCAGCGACGCCACACGCTCAAGCATGGTCGCCGTTTTCCGCTTATACCACCTGAACAAAATAACGTGGTAGGGTTTTCAGTACGTTGATTAAAATTTAATAATGGAATCAGTGAGTTAGGAAACTAAAACTCGAAAATAAGTTGCCTGGGCCTTTAAGATGTCATTTTTGAAATATTGGTGAGTTTATTATTATAAGATCATTTTCTCAGTTTTAAAGTGCATTTTAGGTAGATTTATTTAATTAGATGATGATGATAATTGTTGTTTTAAGGGGCCTAACATCTAGGTTATCGGCCCCTGAGATTTATTTAATTAGAAAGCTAACTATTGCAATGGGTACTGCGCTCGAAATCATGTCTAGTAGAGAGAAGAAGACAGGACGAGGTACGAGCCGAGGACCACCTCAGAAAAATGGCCTATTTTAAATTTGGAATTTTGGACTAAATTTGCAGTCTGGATGGAAGAGTATGTTTATATAAGCATTTGGAAAAAATTTCGCCTGAAGAAATATTTTTATTTCGAGAAATAATGGAGACTTTATGATCTGGTAATTTTTAACCAAGAGTGAATGAAAGAAGTATTGTCCTGGAAATCTACAATTTTAGCGAGGTTCGCTGCGAGAAACCAGTTTTGATCCAGGGGGAGAGAGCAAGGTTGACTTGAGGTCAGACACATGCCACTATCAAGAGTGGGGGAACAAAACGCGTGTCAGAAGCGCGCCACTTTTTGGCGAGAACCAATAAGAAAATAGTTTGAATACTAAGGAAGGAATAAATATTAAAATCTTTATTTTAATATTTTATAAGAGTGGGATGCTTACTACCTCATCAGTTATAACCCCGCTATCCTTCGGGATAGCCTTTCTCAATTCTTTTCTTCACTCATGATGGAAACACAAAGTATTGTTTATCTACCCCAGGTGGTAATTACCCAGGTGGTAATAAATCCACCTCCACGTATTGTGGAGTTAGTAGGCCTGCGGAATATGTGGAGCCTGCAATGTCATGTAAGAAGAAATATATTATGTACTTAGCAACACTTAACATTAACTCACTCCTTCAGATAGGAAAACTAAAGCAAACATTGGATGTTCTTGAGAAACATAACATTTTCATCACTGCATTGCAAGAAACACGATTTTGTGATGAAGAAGCTTTTGAGTCTCAAGGATTCAAAATTTATAAAGGAATACCTGGCACAAGAGTTACAAAGAACATCCCTCATCTTGGTACAGGTTTTATAGTCCACAAGAAAGCTGTTGAGTCAGTGCTGGATTTTACATCATTCAATGGAAGACTATCCACATTGTCATTTAGATCACTTAATAAAGCCTACACCGTGGTCAATTTTCATGCACCGACGAACTTGTCAAACAAGAAAGACCGAGAGAAAACTAATATATTATGGGAACAATTAGAAGACGTGATTGACAATATTCCGGCGCATCACACCACCATCCTACTCGGTGATTTTAACGCTCAAGTAGGAAGAGAGAAAAAGTTTAGGAATATAGTTGGAAACTATCCCGCACATAAACAAACAAACAAAAATGGCGAACGGCTGATTGACACCTGCAAAAATAACAACCTAGTTCTGAAATCTACTGCGTTTAAACATCTTCCTCGGAAAGCAAAGACATGGAGACATCCAAATTCACTTATGGGTGAATTTCAACTGGATCATGTTGCAATATCAAAAAAATCAGATCGTGAAATCCAAAATGTGAAGGTCCTGCGTAATGCGAATATAGATTCAGATCATTATCTGTCCCTTATTAAAATGAAAGGTATTCCGTTTAGGAACAATAGAGTGAATGTTGAAAAGGGAATGAAAACGCAAAAGTACAACATCGGTGGTCTGAAGTCAAATAACACTTTTGCGGAAACACTCCGCAACAAACCAAAAGATGGAACATGGTCTACTTTAAGGAACGCCATTGTTACTGCGGCTTTGGAATCCATTCCTCTTGATAGAACGCGCAAGCACCCTTGGTGGAACGATCAATGTGATCACGCAATAGAGGAAAGAAGAAACGCTTGGATCAAGTGGAATAACAAGAAAGGCGATGTGAACCTTGAGAACTTTCTCTGCATCACGAAAGAAACTTGTAAAATTTTAAAATTGGCAAAAAGAAATTTCCACAAATCACAAATTATTCAAATTGAAGATGATTTTCAAAGACACAAAACAAGGGATTTCTATCAAACTTTTAAGCACCAACTGTCCAAATACGTCGCCCCTACTCTTCACATCCGAGGATCTGATGGTAAACTTAATCTCAATAATAAAGACTGTGCTAAAGCCTTTGGAGAATATTTTGAAACCCTTTTGAACATGGACATACCTATTGAACAACTTGCTTTCTATCCTAGCGTTGCATACCACGACAGCTCACCACCCTCTGTCGAAGAAATAACACAAATCATCAAGGGGCTAAAAAATAATAAGGCCTCTGGGGAGGATAGTATTGTGGCTGAATTATGGAAATATGCAGATAATGACTCCATCATTTGTCTCCAGAAAACCATTGAAGAAATATGCATACCTGCCAACTTTTGAAAAGGGCTATCAGTAAAACTCACGCGCGACAAAAAATTTAACGATTTTCGACATACCCCGGCTTGACGAAAATAATAATACTTCTGGGCTACAAAATACAATAATTCATGCTTTAAACAGGATATTTCAATGAAATCATATCTACTTACATGATTTGTAGATGAACAAAACAATCAAGAAGAAATCCATGTTAATCAGCAGCAGGCGTGGTGAATATTGGTTTGGAGCATACATAACAGGACTTCCTTGATAAATTAAGACGATATACGATAATTGAAAAAGGTTTTACACAATAAAACTTGTTTAACGTAACACAGGCAAGAAATAATATAATACACACTGCAAATCACATGCTAGTTCGACTTTAAAGTCATGGTTGTGGCCTTTTTAGCTTCCAGCAAAAAGTCTTGAGAAAATGCTTTGTCATAATAGGGACCAGAACTCCTGGTCTTCAAAATAGAAATAGACTCCAGAGATTCATTGGACATGGATGACCTGAACTGTGTTCTATTTTTCTTCACAAGGCTGAAAACACGTTCACATTCTGCATTGCTATGGGGTATGGTGAGAATAGAGAGCATTACTCTAGAAATTCGGCTATACTTAAGAAGTCCATCGGCTCCACGAATTCTTGATATTTGTACCCAACTGGAATCACTTGCAGCATCTTGATGTGCAGCCAAAGTGTCATCTACCTGAAGAGCTGTAAACTGCCTCTGAAGCTCATTCACCACCTCATCGGTAGTTTCATTCTCTTCCTTGCATAACATGATAGGAAACTTTTCCAAGAAAAAACGAACGGAAGAAAACTGTGCATCTTCAATTCTGTCTAACCTAGCAACTTGAGCATTCTTTAGCACGTCATCCTTGAGTGGAAACTTGTTGATGATGTAGTCACAGGCAGTACAAAAGTAGTTTCTCACTGATGAAAAGAAAAGGGATTTATCTGTATCCTGGAGATCATTCACTATGTTCGAAGTTTGAATGCCAATAACTAACTCATCATCACTTCTTTGATTTTGAATCAAGTTGTACTCAACTTCAAGCAATGAGGAGCTTTTGACAATTTTGGGCTTAACAAACTTGGTGAACAGCTGCTTTAGCAAATCCATTAGAAGTTCTAATAACAAGTGAACTTGTGGGGAAGAAGTCTGAAGGGCAACATTCAATTTGTCAAATACAGGAATAGTCACATGAAGAAAAGTGCAAAAGGCCTTGTTCAAGTTTGAGGACAGGAACATAAACAATTTTTCCTCACGAGTTGTAGCAGAAGTCTTATTTTTTAGGATGGGTTTGTCACATTTGGAAGAATATGCTATTCTTTTAGGGGCATGTGTAGTAGCAGAATCAAGAATTCTCTTCTTCTGATACTCTTTGGATCCACTTTGTTCAACTTTAGGTATTCTGAAAGATGTCAAGCTTGTGGAAATGTTTTGGGTACATAATATTACTTCCTCCTTGAAGAAAGAAAGAAGAGGATCCCACTGGTCCAGTAGTCGATCCAAACATCTGCCTAAAGATAACCACCTAGTACATACATGCTTCAGAATTTTCTTTGCCTCCTTATTGTGCAAGTTCTGAAATTTCTGAAGGCGTTCTTTTCTCTTTACACTCTTCTCTAAGAAATAAAATATATCTACAAGGATCTCATCCACTTTAACTGGTAATCTTCCAGCACCTTTTTCAGCTGCTAGATTAATCAGGTGGCAAATGCACCCTATGTTGGCAATACCTGGTTGAACTTCCTTCAGAACTGCTGAAACCCCATTTTTGTGTCCTATCATAACAGGAGCATTGTCGGAGCAGAAAGCCACACAGTTTTCAATTGGTATATTATGAGAACTCAGCTGTGATAACATCAGGTTACCTATGTTTCGCCCTGTTGAGTCCCCGTCCAACGCTGGTATGGATAGCACAGTGCTCACTACTTTTTCCTGCCGAACATCATAGGATGTAACAACAATAGGATACAACTTGGCATTCGTATCATTGCTTCCATCCGTTGCCAAAGAAAATGGTCCGTTCTGAAGGCACTTAACAACTTCCGATGATGCATTTTTTGCCATTTTATTTACAATGCACGTCGTTTTCGTGCGACCACAACTATATTTCTTTGCAACTTCTGATGTGGGAAACATCTTCTTAAATAAAGCACCTGCATGATCAGCCGCACTTAAGGGCACATTGTGTTCCACCAAAAAGGAAGTAAACAGACACTCGGCCCTAATTACGTCACTGTCAACGTTACCAGCCTTGGCAAAAAAGGTGTTGATTTTCTTGCTATCTTCCTTCGATTTAACATAACTTATGTGTTTACCGCACTTCACATGATTACTTAAATCGTTTTTTCCACCATGTGCAATATTAATATCACACGCACATACCGTGCAAAAGGCAAATTTTTCTCCCTTTCTTGATTTTAGTATGCACGGAAAATCAACCGAGTATGATTCTTTAAATGTCTGGAAGTACTGTTTCTTGTTGTATTTGTTCATTCTCGATATCTACTAAAACACCGAAAGGAACCTGGATCACTAAACGTCACATAAAATTATAACATAAATCACATAAAACACAGCCAACACTTCATTAAAACAAGTCAAAGCACACAAGTCAAATGAACACGACGCCAACCTCGTAAAGAAAGAATATGCACATGGTAGAGAAAATAAAACACACACGTGGAACGAATGTAATTAGTCCAAGGAATACAGGAAACTGCGAAGCACGAAGATATAGCACAAAAACTCGAACACTTCATTAAAATATGCCATAACCTTAAAATACGAAAACATTCAAGGAACGCCAACTTCGCGAACAATAAACAACTCACGTGGTCAAAGAATATTGTTTTAAATCGCAACGAGCGAACGTAGGGGAACAAAGAATTTGCGAAGCAGAGCGTGTCGACACCTAAGATTCACATGGAAGAACGGTTATCCCGGCTTCAAATTCAATTACAATGACGACACAAACATGACACGGTTAAAAGTACGAATCATATCAAAGAACGAGTTATCGACTATCGTGGACTTGCCTTCGACCCACGCAAACAATCTATTGTACTGAAGTGGGAGGGATTATCGAATGTTAATTATCGTTTCAAATTTTTGTCCGCGAAATCGTAAAATGACACCGTTCATCCGTAAAACCGTAAAATGCTGCAATTTCCGTAAATTTTACGGATAAACCGTAAAAGTTGGCAGGTATGAATATGGCATAGTGAAAAATTGCCGGAGGATTGGACTTCCGCCATCATTCATCCTATACATAAGGGGATAAATCCGACCCAAATAATTATAGAGGTATTTCACTGGTATCGGTAACGTACAAAATATTTGCAAGGGCTCTTCTGAACAGAGCAGAACAGATATTAGACCGTCAGTTAGGGGAATATCAAGCTGGTTTCAGGAAATCAAGATCCTGTCCTGAACAAATTCATAACATTAAGACCATAATTTCCTACTGTACGGTACGATCAAAACCTTATGTTGTGATTTTTGTGGACTTTCGAAAGGCTTATGATTGCATTCATAGAGACACAATAATTAACACCTTACGTGAGTTTGGCCTAGACAATAAATCAATTAATTTGTTCAAAGCAAGCTTAGAAAACACCATTTCTAAGGTCAAATTTTGTGGTGAATTGTCCGAAGCCTTTGCAATAAAGACTGGCTGTAGACAAGGTGATCTGAGATCACCGATGCTGTTCAACTGTCTTGGAAAAAATTATAAGAGAATGGTTAACAATCTTACCAAATAATTATGGTATTCGAATTGGTTATAAAAAAGAAGACCTGAATATAAACTGTCTCGCTTTTGCAGATGACATTGCTTTGTTCGCTAATACAATGGAAGAGGCCACTGACCAACTTAATAAACTACAAACCATAGCTGCTAAAACTGGACTTAAAGTGGCCTTCCATAAAACTAATTTTATCACAAATGTTAAAGATGCCTCAAAATTCATCACGACTGGTCTGCAAAAAAAATCAAAAAAGTCCAAAAATTTAAATACCTAGGGGAATGGATTACCCCTAATAATTCAGAAATAGCTGCCATTGAGAGCAGATGTAACAAATTGGAAGGTGCCTTTCAAACCTGCAAAAACATTTACAAAAGTAAAAGCTTGTCCCGGAATGTCAAACTTTGTCATTATAACACAGTAATTAGGCCGTCAGCACTGTATGCCGCAGAATGCTTACAGATGACAAACAAAGGTCCATTGAGAAAATTAGAACTTAAGGATCGGAAAATTCTAAGGAATATATTAGGACCTGTTAATGATAATGGTACTTACAGAAGAAGACATAACAATGAATTATTTGAACATAGAGAAGATTTGGTGAGTGTGATGAGAGAAAGGAGAATGTCTTTCTTTGGACATTTGGAGCGGATGGAGCATCTTCGACTTTCACATCGAATCCACTCATCAATATCTAAAAAAAAAAAATCCTATTGTAAATGGTCGATACAAGTTAAAAAGGACCTAACAGAAGCTCGAATCAATCAAGCTCTCGTTTGGGATCGGAACCTGTTCAGAAAGGTGGTTAAATCAACCAGTAATCTACACCCTTTAACATCTGTGATGCCTCGCCCTCACTGCAAGTGGACGGAAGAAAGGAGAGCAGAACATTCGTCAAGAATGAAGATCTACTGGCAGACAAGAAAACATGCATTACAGTGATCATATGAGTGAAGAACATCGTGGTCCATTGATGGCCGAAACGTCTCAAAAGTGTTCGTTTTAGTTTTAATATCAAGCCAACAGTTCAAGTTATGATCTTATCGTCTCGTGACATCTTACACCAAATCTTAGTAAGCATTTTCCTGGAGTTGTGGAACGATGAGCCTAAAAATAACTCTCCACGTGTAACATTTTGCCAGCGTGGGATTGATAGTACCAGCGCTCCCAATATCAGTAAGGAGATTGCGCCTTACGAAAACCTAAGGATGCAGGTGAAGCGTGTCGCCTTCTGCTGAAAGATAACGAATAGCTAGTTCAGGATTCAGTAATTTCAAAGGAATTTGTGACTCTGATACTGAAGACAAAGTTGAAACAAGATCCGTAGATCAGGAGGACTGTGTAGGAAGCGAAGGATTGGATGGCCGTTTATTTTATTGGCAGGTTGGCCATTATTATTATTATTATTATTATATGTCCGTCTCATTCTTGGCTATCACAGCGGAGGTCCGGGTTCGATTCCCAGCTCTGCCAATAAATTTAATACTGGTCTGAGGGCAGGAACGGTGTTCACTCAGCCTCGTGACGCAAAACTGATAAGCGGCGCGTTCGATTCCTATCTCAGCTATCCTGGAAGTGATTTTCCGTGGTTTCCCCACTTCTCCAGGCAAATGCCGGGATGGTACCTACCAGAAGGCCACAGCCGCTTCCTACTCAAATCCTACCTCAATTCCAAAAACACACAATACTACAGACATCATAATAACACAGCTTATCAGACAAATTCTAAACACTCCCAAGCACACGGGGCTACGTGACCACGATGCCGTTAAGTCCCTAATGAATCAAAAACTATTATTATTTTAGGCCTATTATTATTAAGACGGATTATATATTTTTTCGTTTTAGGTAAGGATAGCACGAAGTAGAACAAGTAACCATGGAAGGCTTGCCTCCATTCCGTATCCTACTGGGCACCTTTCGAGATTTTATATCAGTGGATCGATATTTCGGTAAATTTTGAAAAATGTGAGGTACTGATCCTGGTTTAAATTTCCAGGTCACGCGAGGAATTTCCACGTTCTCATAGTTCACTACGAAACAGTCCGCCTTTATAATAATTAAATCTTCCAAAAAATGCCCGTCACAGATTCTATTTTTGATCGACAATTGCTTATCTTTCCGCGGAATAACTCTCGCCCATTTCGCAAACAGATTTATTTCTTTTGGCGGTGTGAAAAAATGTCTACCATCAGATTTTCTTAATAATCCAATTTACATCCAGAAACGAAACAGTACGACATTTTCCCGAAACAGCAGAAAATTTAGTTGTTTGCACACACAAAGCACTGCACAGACATTCGTAAACTATTACAAAGAAACACATTCTCTCGCATAATATGACTTCTCGCGCACAGGATATTACAATACTAACCTCGTGGGCTACTTGTCACATCTGCTTATGGTTCGGAGCGACTTCCGCGCCAAACACTGGCTGGACCATGAACTACAATGCTTAAGTAGCGGAGTGATGACACTGTTTATTTCTATTAGTCATGCTATTATCATAATCGCACCTTTCTCGGCAAATCATTTTAGAAGTGTTTTCCGAACCTGCACAAATTCTTGCGATATTTCTGTTTTTTTTTATGACTATTGAAATTATTCCATGCTTTAAACTTATATTCAATAGCATGATCACATATTAAGAGGAAAAAACGAATCATTTCATACCATATGTAATTTAGATTAGAAGAAACAACCTATGCTGAAGATTACACCATTGTGGGACGAAACCATGTTTCATTAAATAACAAAATAGCATTGACAGGTGTCACCAGTAAATTCATTACATAGATTACACATGACCTATATTAATGACATATGAAACGCAGCCAATGGCCATAAGCTGGGCATTTTTGATTGAACGCCCGAGGGCTACCAACACGTTCAATATCAAGTAGTTCCAATTTTGGCTACCAGATGCTACCGTCACTAACGCTAGTAGCGAACGTTGGAACTTGATAAGAGTGCTTCCTAACCAGCCAAATATAACCTGCATTAAAATAGTAGCAAGTAAAGATACCATGTAAAAGGCAGGGCTCCTTTCAGTGTTTACTGCTGTTATGATTCAAATTGTATTGGTTTCTTATTGAGGATATTCAGCACTTCACTTCTGTGCTGGCTGAAAGCCGCCACTGTCGAACTACCTCATATTTTCATATTCCGTGAACTCTGGACAGCATAAAAGCCCCAAAGGTTTCGATTATCAAACATCTAATTTTACTTATGGGCCACCCAGTACTCACGGGTTGCGCCTTTCGACAAGGTTCTAGAAGGATTTGAATTCTTACAGACTAATTACTGACGTTCCAATGGTGGGTTGTGCCACCTTTCCATGGCCTGATGCTGGCGATTAGATACTTCGAAACTTTCACATCGTCGAAGTTGCATACCTGCCAACTTTCAAAAAGGTCTTTCAGTAAAACTCGCGCATGCCATAAAATTAACAAATTTCGACATACCCCGCTTGAAACAATAATCCTCCTGGGCTAAAAAATACAGTAATTCATACTTCAAACAGGATATTTCAATGAAATCTTATCTTACATCATCATCATCTTTCTTCTTCTTCTTCATTTCCCGGTTCGAGTGATCTGGGTCGGGGTGTGAATCAAGGCCCTCCATACTCTTCTGTCTCTCCACCACTCTCGTCCCACTTCCAGTACATCCTCCACTTTCACTCCTCTTTTCTCAACGCTCTCCCTCACTGCATCCATCCACCTCATCCTCGGCCTTCCCCTTTGGCACCTTCCTGTGACTTACTCAGTAAATAATCGCTTCGGGACTGTCTTCTCCCATTCGCATCATATGTCCATACCATTTTAGCTTACTGATCTAGATTTCATCTTGGAACTTTGGGAATCCTGTTTTCTTCCCAATTTCCTTGTTTCTGATTTGGTCTCTGCGGTCTTTCCAATTATACCTCTAAGGAACTTCATCTCAGCTGCCTGGATTCTACTTTCCTCTCGTTTAGTTGTTGTCCACGTGCCTGCTGCATACGTCAATATATAGGAGTGTAATATGTTAAATACAAGATTCTTTTACATTTCTCAGGAACTTCCTGGTTCCACACCAGACCCCTCACACTCTGGTAAAACCCATTTGCTTGTTGGATCCTCTTACCAACTTCCTCACTTATCCTTCCATCATCTGTTAGGACACTCCGTATTTGAAGCTTTTCACAACTTGTAATGGTTTTCCATCTACTGCAATATTCCCCCTTCCATCTCGCACATTTCTTGTCATCACCATCGTCTGACTCTTCTCCACACTGATTTTCATTCCATGCTCTTCTATCTCCTGGTTCCAAACATTTACTTGTTCTTCCAATTCATCGTCCCCCCATATCACAGTCATCAGCGAATAGTAAGGCCTTCGTCCCTTTGCTTCCCATTTTCAGTTTCACTCGTTTATGGATTCCATCCATGACAGTGAGGAAAAGTAAGGGGGACAATACACTCCCTTATAAACCGCACTCGTTCCAGGTTCCGTATTGACCATGTTTACAAGAAGTATAACACAATTTTCACTCGCCAAATCAATACTTTACTTTACTAAAAATACTATAGGTACATGTTTCGGAAACTTGATATGTCCATGGTTGACATTAATATGTCTAATGACACAGGCTCAACAAAAGAAGAACAAGAAAGAAAATACGAACTGTATGTTTATTTTTGGCTACGATTTCGATGTCATGATGTTTCACACCAACATATGGGCTGAAGAAGGAAACATATCAAGTTTCCGAAACATGTACTGCCCCCGTAAATTGAATTATTTAGGGACAAAATGAAGAGTATTTTCCGTCCCCATGATAAAATTTAACTAGCAAATATAATTTCTGGAAGTGGGACACAGGAGTGTAGTGTTACAAGCTCGAGACTGGGAGAGCCCGATCACGTGATATGTTGCACAATGGACGCTTCTAGAAGGCTATATTTAGCATAGCAACAGCGACTTTGGAAATTAATATTATAAATATTGTTATAAATTATGCTATTGGATCCCAGTTCAGAGCCAATGAGAACAGGTCTTATTGAAGACGGGATCAACTTTAATTACACAATACGATGAAATTATGCATTTCGGCCCTTAGAAGACTTTCTTATTTGGTAATGAAGAGAATATTAACCCTATCCCGCCCATAGCGCCCGTCTCTTGACTTATCCTTCCGGTCGCATTATCTGCTCACGTCTGCCATCTATGCGTCAGGTTTGTAGTTTTCTCAACTCTAAAGTGTTTATAAAGCATTTACGAATGTGCAATACAATTCACAAGGCAGTGAAAACAAAACAATAGCGTAAATCTATCATGAACTTCCATGCTCACTGATCAGGTGTTTCGTTCGTAAACATGGCGAGATTGAGTAATGCAGATAATGAAACCGAGCTCAATATAGGCGAAGAAAGTGACGCAGAATGATTTAGTAGCGGTGAAAGTGAGTTTTTAGTCAGTGAAGAATGATGATAATTTCAATGATAGTAGTGATGTAAGTGAAAACGAAGACCAAGAAAATCGGACCTGACGGCGATGCCCCGGTTTTTCAGGTAACACAAACATTTTGTTTTTTTACTACGAATGAGTTTTTGGAGAAATTATTTCGTAGTTTCATTTGGTTGTGCAAATAAAAGGAATATTCCAATCATTAGTATCGATTCTTTAAAAAAATAGAGTAATAAGTTTATGCCTATACCGGTATTGGTTTAAATCGCGCCGGCCCTCATTTCTAGTATTTGACAATTATAAATAAAACTGAAAAGTACGTATCGTAATATGAATAGACAATGTTTGTAAGGCGGTCTCCTCACTTTGGGAAATGTTGTATAATATAATTGAAGTATTCTCTACTATGTGAGAGTTATAGGTTATGTTTACATGTTGTCTGGCGATTTCTCCAGTATCACCAAGATACTGGTTTGAACCAACAACCTTAGGACTCCAAGAAGGGAGATATGAATGTGATAGTATGTTTTCTAATATTGTTCAAAATTTGAACATATTATGGTCAGTCGTTTTCATTATATTATACTTTTTCTGAAACAATGTACTTAGGTTCAATTCTTTCTAAATAATAGGGTAAAACCTGGGGATAGGCAACCTGAAAATATGATCGGGAAAAGGTTAAGAGAAATTATGTCCGATACTTTAAAAATCACAGATCGGTTAATCTACGCAGTAATAAGCATTAGTAATCTACGCGCTAAAATTATGGTGGTAGTTTGATATGGCCGCCAAAAATTCGACTTGGAGGGTGAGATCCAAGGATCGATGTTCTTATTCCAGCAGACTTTGAAGAGTGAGGAAGTGTTTTTACTGGGTTAACGGAGATCCCAAAGCTTAGTCCGAGTGCGACGACTGTCGACTTGTGGAGACGCGAGGATAGCTAGGTGGAACGTAGGAGGTCACCGCACTTCCATTCTACGTGAAGTTGCGAGGAACATTGAATTGATTATATCTCTTATATAATTGAGATCCGAAGTTAAACAAGCATATATATATATATATATATATATAAAGAACAGGTCGCATACTATATATTGTGAAAAGTCGAGCGCTTTCGACAATATAAGCCTGTCAAGTTAGATTTCCAAATGTGTTGGAAATAAAGCTGAATATCACTATAAATTACAACGTGAAGTTGACGAACGCAGTTCAAGTGAACAGTGGCGGAGAACTTTTAATATTGGCGCAACACATAAACATTAACAGAATGACTATTATTATTCTTCAATCGTTATCATTCAGCATAATTAACATTGTTGATATGATGAACTAAATAGTCATGCGCCAGAGACATATTCGATAACAAGAGTTACAACGATGGAGCTTCGTTAGACAACGTATTCTTGAATACAGACGTGTACGGTCCATCTTGTACATTTTCGTCAGTCTACGAACACTAATATAACATCAATTAGCAATGGAAATATTTCATTCACCATCATCATCATCATCATCATCTTGCACAGTTTCCAGCCACTGGCCGGGTCTGTTTGGAACACAAGCCTCTCCAACGTCTTCTGTCTTCCCACCATCTCTCAGCCTCCACCCTTGTCCAGTCTTCTCCTCTCTTCTTCACGCTTTCTTCCACCCCCTTCAGCCACCTGTCTCTCGGTCTTCCCCTCGGTCTCTTTCCTTCCCACTTCGTCTCATGTACTCTCCTGGGTATCCTCTTCTCCTCCATTCGTTTTACATGTCCATACCATCTAAGTCTAGATTTCTCTATACCATCCTGTAATGGTTCCTCCTTCATTAATTCTCTGGTCCTCTCATTTCTTATTCTGTCCATCTTTGTAGCTCCAATACTGCTTCTCAAGAACCTCATCTCACTGGCCTGTATTTTGCTCCTCTCCCTTCCTTTCATAACCCAGGTCTCCGAGGCATACGTCAGGATAGGGACATAGTACGTCCGATATATGATCTTTTTGCTGTTCTGAGGGACATCCTTGCTCCATAACATGCTTCTCACACTCCTCCGAAATGCTTCTGCCTGCCTCCCCCGCTCATTTATTTCTCTATCGTTTCTTCCATTATCTTGTATCAGGCTTCCCAGATACTTAAAACTCTCCACTTTCTTCAGCTGTTCCCCACCAATTGTTATTCCCGTTGTGGTTCTTTCCTTCTTCCTTGTTGTGATCACCATCTCACTCTTATTTATGCTAAATTTCATCCCATATCCTTGTATTACTCCTTCCCACACGTCCAACTGTTCCTGTACCTCCTCCTCCTTGTTTCCCCAAATCATCAAATCATCTGCAAACACCATTGCTTTCATCTTTCCGTCCCCAATTACTTGTGCCACTCGGGTCATTATGTCATCCATCACCACAATGAAAAGTAACGGTGACAGTGCACTTCCTTGTTTCAGGCCGTTTCTTTGTTCCAACCAGTCAGATCTCTCTCCTCCCACTTTCACACAGCTCACGCTTCCCTTGTACATCTCCTTTATCCTCTTTATAGTCCATTTCTCTACTCCTCTATCCTCCAGGGACTTCCATACTTTGTTTCTGCATACACTGTCATATGCTTTCTCAATGTCCAGGAAGGCCATCAGTAGATCTGTTCCATATTCATAGTGCTGTTCTTGTAACTGCCTTACAGCAAAAATCAAATCCACTGTGGACCTTCCTGCTCTGAAGCCATGTTGTTCTTCCCTCATCCCTCCTTCTAACCTTGACCTAATTCTCTTTTCCAAAACTTTCTCGAAGATCTTTGCACAATGACTCATCATTGTTATTCCCCGATAGTTTCTGCAATCTGTTCTACTACCTTTCTTGAAGATCGGGACAATGATTCCTTTTTTCCAGTCCTCTGGGGTCTTCCTTTCCTTCCATGCTGTCCTCATCACTCGGTACAGCCACTGTATCCCCACCTCTCCTGCTGCTCTCACCATCTCCACACTCAACTCATCCACACCCGGTGCCTTCCCTCCTTTCATCTTGTTCACTGCATCTTCCACTTCTTTCCATGTTAAGTCCTTTTCTGTTTGCAGTTCATCTTCCTCTTCCCCGATTTCTTCCTCCTCACCATCTTTTCCATTTGGGTTCAGAAGTTCTTCAAAATATTCTTTCCACATTTTCTTCAGTTCTTCCCTATTTTCTATCTCTTGTCCCCTTTTGTTCACCATTCTAACATAATCCGTAGGATCCTTCCGCCTCTTATCTTTCACCATCCCATACAGGACCTTTTTTGTACCTTCACTATCCTCCTCCATCATCTTTGTCCACTCTTCCATCCACTTCCTTCTCTCCTCAGCCACCACTCTCTTCGCCTCCTTCTTTCTTTCCTGGTACTCTTCCCTTGTCTCTACCGTCCTATTTTGATACCACCTCCTAAAGGCTCTATTCTTTTCCCTTACTATATCTTTTGTCTTCTCATTCCACCATGGTGTTTCCTTCCACCTCTTCTTACTACTTGTCCTCCCACATACTGCTTCTGCTGCACCCACTAGTGTCTTCTTAAATCTAGCCCATTCCTCTTCCACCCCTCTTTCTTCATCTGTTGGAATTCCTTCCTTTACCATTTTGAGGTACTCGACCCTTCTATCCCCTTCTTTCAGTTTCCATATCCTTATACGTCTTTCCTGGTTCTCAGTCCCTTTCTTCTCCTTACTCCCTCTCAGGTTCATTACCAGTAATCGATGGTCGCTATCCAGGTTCTCCGATGGTATAACCTTGATGTCCGTGATGTTCTTATTTAGTTCTTTCTCATACAGTATATAGTCGACCACCGACTTCCTGGTCAAGTCATCACTGTACCATGTGATTGTGTGGCTCTCTCTTTTCTTAAACCAGGAGTTCCCAATTCACCATTTATATGAATATTTCCATAATTATATTCCAATGATGAAGCTGATACATATTTACGACGGAGAATGAAGACTTTACAGAAGAGATTTGTCAAGATGCTAGGGAAAGGTAGCCCAGCAACACAGAAGAATTTGCCAGAAGGATGTCGTTCGAGCCCAGGCGAATGTTGGTGAATTCCAGAGAGGGACGTTTCTTATCTCTGAGGTCGCAGATCCGAGGTTCGAATGCAGATCCATCTCAGTGTCTTGTACTGAGGAAACATATAAAGTATTGTGGGAATACTTACATAGATCTTCAAGTTTTCGTCCAAATAAGGTATTAGTGTATCTCAATTGTTATATAGAGCTTGATTAGTAACATTCTGAGCCAGCGATCTTATTCCATATTTCTATATTTTCACAATTCATGTATTTCAGTGCTTTTATGTATTTTACACTTCAGATGTGTGTTGAGATTTTAATACTTCAAGATTATTTAGAAGATGATTGCATTTCATCTATTTTTCAATTTTATTCGACGGATCAGTTGTGGAACTGACATTAAAAATTTTGTTTGAGGAATCATACCGCCTCATAGGAGACTAGTCATTTCGACTCTCAAATTTTAATAATTTCATTTAAACCAAGTATTCTGACATTGTGTCATAGCTTCAAATTAAATTCTTATTAAATTTAATTTGAGCACTTTAATGTAACAACATATAACTTCAAGAACAGAAGAAACATCGAATGATATTGTCATATCATTATTGTACATAAACTGTCGACGATCTAAGAAATACTAGTCGTTTGATAAGACCGAAGTCTTAATCCCTATGAACATCCTTTGTGTAGAGTGGAAAAACATTACGACATTGACAAACCTTTCTTATTATTTGTAAAGCTAAGAGCTTTCTTTGTTCATTTAATATGTTAGAGGAAATACCTTTTGATAGAAGATTATTCAAATCTTTGGCTAGGAATTCAAAGCTAGTTTATCCCGTAGTTTATCCTGGTCAGAATTGAATTCTATCTGACTTTATAAATAACACGTGTGTTATTTTATTCTATTTGTGTAACATCACGTCATTTTGTGGACATGATATTACAACGATAAACAATTTATAGCTTGACAAGCGAGATGAAACAGGAGTATTATTTTTATTACATGTACTTGCGACAGACGAGTTAACAGTTAATTATCTTGTTGTGGAGTAAACTTTAGGAGGTTAATCACGACTGTCTAATATCGTTCATTACAATTGGAAGTTTCGTTTGAAGAACTTACGCATGTATAATTGTAGTCCAGTAGTCATGTGCAATGATACTGAGGGTCATGCCATTATTTGAGAGAAGTTCCTACATACGATATGTTAATAACAATTAATCCCTTTTGGTTATTGTTTAACATAGTAGATGATAATTGTTTATGTCATATATACTGTTATATGAGGATCTGTAGAGCTATAGAGTGCTCATGCCAGGGAATTCCGCATTTTAAGGAAGTCAAAGTATTGTTGTTCTTTGATGAAAATGCATGTATCGTGATAAGAGCCGTTGTATACAAGTAGTCCAGTTCTTGTGAATTAACGATTTAGCAGTGTCAACAGGAGGGTTTCAGAGGAAATGCAACTTGAGAAAGATTGTCTACTCATGTTTATAATACAATTATTAAATTTTATTAAACCCGAAGTTATGTAATTACGTACAGTTTACCTTAATTAGTCGACTTTATTATACCGACAGTGTAATGAAACCTATATAAGACGATGTGTAAGCTGTATATTAAAACTACAGAACGTTAGAGAAGGATGGTTATGTGAAAAACCAGTGTATATATTTAGTTAAGAATTATATTGTAACTGAGAAGTTAGAATCTCGAAAGTGTCGCGTTAGCGACACTAGATAATGGATATTATTATAAACATATTACATGTAAATAATTTTTGTGGAAATGATTTAATTAGTTAAATAATTTAGTAGGATTTATTAATCAATTGTTTTGGAATAGTGTGTTTTATGAGCAGATGTTTTTGGGTATGAATGATTGTTCATTGTTAAAAGAAAATGTGGAACCGAATTGGTCTAGAACAATTGCGGGGTGCGAATGAAAGAGTGTATAAAAATTTTTAGAATGATTGTTTAAGAAACAGAGTAGTTATGTGAACTTTTGTAAGATCAAAATGTTAATTTTTACGAGTTTTTATAAATGCACACACAAGCAGTCTCTGTGGACTAGCGAGAATGATTCACCGTTATGTTGGAGAGCGATGACATAATATAAACAGGTGTACTCTCACCGCCTTGTATTAATTGTATAAACCAGTTTCGAGTACGGCGTGGTGCCGGTATTTCATTGATGAAACAAAATTACTGCACGTGCGTTCTACAACGCAGGCTTGTGAATGAAACCATGTGTCTGGAATGCCATTAAGAGACTTCATTAAACGTTTTTATTTTTACGCAGTGTAGGCCTAGAACAAGCCAAGATTTTATGCTCATAATTTTTAATACAGCATTGTAGTAAGATGTAGAGTTGAAAGGAGGTGTGAATGACTGCGTGTTTTTTAATTTCTATTGTTAAATTCGTTTATTGTTATTTTGTTTATAGTAGATTAGTTTACCCTATTGTTAATAAATTTTGTTCAGATTGTTTTCCATTGTTGTTGGAGTGTGATTCATTTTAAATATAAAGAGAAGAATATTGTGGATGTAGTGTAGGCGAAGTTGAATTCCCAGTCCCCGAGAGGTAAGTAAAGGTGAGTGCCCCGTGTAGTTGGTTGTTGATCCACAATATTCTGGTAACTGCTGTCTGTAAATCCCTAAAGGCCATGTTGGAAGCGATTTCTAATGTTGTATATGCCGGTGCAGTTAGAAATAGGCAATCCAGCGGGGGCAATGGATATTCCAACAGGATCCTTTCCGGATTATCGGGTACAGTAGCTATAGTATTTTTAGTAAAGTGAAGTATTGATTTGGCGAGTGAAAATTGTGTTATACTTCTTGTATACACTCCCTTGTCGGAGACCCGTTTCCACATTGAACCAGTTTGTCCAATCTAGGTCTTCACGCTAGTGACACACTGACGATTGTATGCCTACCCCTTATTATTCCCGTTTTCCAACGGGGTCGGGGATGGGATGCGATGGAAGGCTTTGTGGCGATGGTTTTTACGGCCGGATGCCCTTCCTGACGCCAACCTCATGTGAGGAGTTAATGAGAGATGAAATGAATGATGGTGAATGAAACTGGGCAAGGACAGGGAAGGTAGCGGCCGTGGCCTGTCAGAAGGTACCGTCCCAGCATTTGCCTGGTGTTGAAAATGGGAAACCACGGAAAACCATTTCAAGGACGGCCGACGGTGGGGTTCGAACCCACGCGTCTACGGAGTCAGCAGAGAGCTTGGCCCCATGACCTAATGCTGTGCTTTTGCCAGCATAGCCACTACTGTCGGTACTGACACACTGACGATACTTGGCTTTAATCATTTCCACTTCAGCTCTACCTGCTTTTTTCCTCATCAAGGCATCCCAAACCAGTTGTCTTGGCACACTATCATATGCCTTCACAATATCTACAGGGTGTGGCAGAAATAACTGACGAATTTCAAACGTAAATATCACAGCAACGCAACACTATATTCACAAATTTATTGCGCAGTTTAAAAGAGCAATGTTCGCCATTTGCATCATATACACATACACACTAGGTTTTGAAAATAATGTCATCCAAATGTCGACCGCCCCTTTCGATGCACTTCTGAAGCCTCTGCCTGAAGTTCCGCATGACCCTCCTAGTCATGTCTAGTGGTATTGCCTCGATTTCCTCACGGATAGCAAATTTCAGGTCGTGTAGTGTTCGTGGCTTACGTTGGAAGATGCGAGCCTTCAGGTATCCCCAGAGAAAGAAATCGCAAGGGGCGAGATCAGGGGAACGGTCTGGCCATGGAACGTCACCCCGTAAGGAGATTAAACGTTCTGGAAATATCTCTCTGAAGAGATTGCGTTAAGGCATGTTTCACTGCACGGATATTATCTGGCGTTCTAATGCTACGAGGCCTACCAGGTGGTTTCGTTTTAACACTTGAACCAGTTCCCATAGCGGCTTCGGTGGCGTAGTCGGTAGCATGCTGAACTGCTGTGCCCAAGATAGCGGGTTCAAACCCGGCCGAAGTCTGATTTTTTAACAGCGTTAAAAATCCTTCAGTATGCCTTCATTCGTAGGGGAAGTAAAGCCGGTGGTCCCATGTCATAGATTTATGGCATGTAAAAGATCCTTTCAGAGACTAAACTTGTGTGAAGCAAAATTGTTAGGTTAGATTTCGTCAGAACGCTCTATCAAAGTTCCAACGTTCACTACTAGGTATCATTGATATCTGGCGGCGAAAGTTGGAACTACTTGAAATTGAATGGAACTTGTAGCTCACCCTTTAGGGTGTCCGCTGGAAGCAGCTACAGACTCAGGCGAGCCGAACATGTCCTCGGACACTCCCGGCACTAAAAGCCATACGATAAATAATAATAATAATATTCACCCATACCAGAATGGTATTCCTGCTTGGACCTTTCGCATGTCTATGTAATCTAAAGTGTCTACGAAATAAACGCTGTGTTGTGGTAACAGAATCAGCATTTTTGAAGTATACGCTTCAATTACGAAACCTCGCTGCTCACCACTCCACGCCATGCTAGCGACTGACTAGCCCTGACAAGGCGATGCACGTGTTCTCCCAGGCCACGCACACATCGACAATAACACCTGCTTAAGCGATGTGACCAATGCAAGTGTTAGATATGCCGCTCCAATCTATGTAACAAAAATGGCAAACATTGCTCTTTTAAACTGCGCAATAAATTTGTGAATATCTTGTTGCGTTGCTGTGTTATTTACGTTTGAAATTTGTAACGGAATTTATTCAGTTACAGTAGCTCACCCTCGGGTTTTCTGCCTTGTGCAGTTAGTTTGGGGTATTTTATTCGTATCTTATTATATTGGGTTAACGTGGGGTTGCAGAGGTGATTTTTATTGTGCCTGTGTGTTTTTGTGGACGGATTCATCTTTGGATGGTCCGGACCAACTAGGATCACTATTAATTATTGGTTTTTGGATATTTGATATTACAAAATACTGGGTTTTGCGATTTATTACGTTTTGGGAAATAAGGATATATAAGACTGTATTAAGTAGAAGCATCATTTCATTTTGGTTTGGGGTTAATGGCTTTATTTTGACCTAGTAATGTTAAATGTTAGATTCGTGGCTGTACTATAAAGGTACAATGAATTGGTATTTTCGAGTGCTGGATGTGTGACATACCCAGAAAAGACAGGCAGTAATTCAGCTTGTGTGGGAATACCTAGGCTATTTATAGCATGAACTGGGATGAACTGGCGCGTGGAAAACTACTGTGTGACGTCAGTGTGAATTTCGACTGTCTGATGTTCATGTGTTGACATGGATGTTCCGGTAGGAGCGGGCCACGCACGATTTAGTTCCGGCAGAAACATTGGGGTTATGTAGCCCTACGCCAGTTGCATATAATGGCGTGTCTGGCGTTCAGAAGTCGTCTTATTGCTTTGTTGGCAGAACACTGATCTACTAGCGTCCAAGGTCGCTTTACGTGACATGGTTTCCGTAACGAACAGTTCGAGATCGTCTTCTTGCTTTTCAGCGAAAGTCCGTTGTCTACTTGCAAACTAGTGTCGTTATTACTTGATCATGGTATCGTAATACGAACGAGCAGTGACTAATGTTTAGCAATCCACCGAGCTCTTACGGGCTATTGGAGGCTACGTGAATTTCATGGGTCCATCCATACCATGGGCTATCAATAAATGATAAAAAATGGTCCGGTTAGCTCAAACAATGCCAGCGTTTCGCCCCAGTGTGCCGTTGGGCTCGTCAGTTGGTACAGACACACCTACCAATACGCGTGGCTAGCACATACTGAGAAGGCCATGCAAGACACAAAGTACAAGCAGTATTGACGTCACGAGCATGCCAATGTGCTACGGGAGTAAAACTCCCTTTCATAAAAACAGAAGCCTTACCTTGGCAATCCAAATAAGGTTTTGAATATTCCCGAAGGGAATATGATGTAGTTTCCATTTGAGCGGATGAATTATCAATAAATGATAAAAAATGGTCCGGTTAGCTCAAACAATGCCAGCGTTTCGCCCCAGTGTGCCGTTGGGCTCGTCAGTTGGTACAAACACACCTACCAATACGCGTGGCTAGCACATACAAACAATGCCAAACAATGAAAGGGAGTTTATGAACGGGAGTTTTACTCCCGTAGCACATTGGCATGCTCGTGACGTCAATACTGCTTGTATTTTGTGTCTTGCATGGCCTTCTCAGTATGTGCTAGCCACGCGTATTGGTAGGTGTGTATGTACCAACTGACGAGCCCAACGGCACACTGGGGCGAAACGCTGGCATTGCTTGAGCTAACCGGACCATTTTTTTATCATTTATTGATAATTCATCCGCTCAAATGGAAACTACATCATATTCCCTTCGGGAATATTCAAAACCTTATTTGGATTGCCTAGGTAAGGCTTTTGTTTTTATGAAAGGATTGCCAAGGTAAGGCTTTTGTTTTTATGAAAGGGAGTTTTACTCCCGTAGCACATTGGCATGCTCGTGACGTCAATACTGCTTGTATTTTGTGTCTTGCATGGCCTTCTCAGTATGTGCTAGCCACGCGTATTGGTAGGTGTATGTGTACCAACTGACGAGCCCAACGGCACACTGGGGAGAAACGCTGGCATTGTTTGAGCTAACCGGACCATTTTTTATCATTTATTGATAATTCATCCGCTCAAATGGAAACTACATCATATTCCCTTCGGGAATATTCAAAACCTTATACCATGGGCTGTCGGTAATAACTTACCACACCTAAAAGGATACTCAGTCGTAAACATTTCATCGAAAAGTCATGCGGGAATGGAGACGTGAACGAGCAGTTCGAAAAGAAAGAAAGAAAGAAAGAAAGAAAGTGGAGTGAACCAGACTAACGTGTGTAGACATTTTGTGTACGGACGGTACAGTGTGTATTACGTAGGTGGCTGTTATGCCTGGGTCTGATATGGCCGTAAGTGTTTTCCTGCTTTCGGAGCCTAAATTCAGTGGCAAGGTACTGTATAAATCACGAGTGTATGAAGGGTATTTTGTGTTGTAAATTATGTATATATGTGTATAGTACAGCCAATAGATTATCTCTTTAAAATTCATGTGTGTTTATATTCCTGTCTTGCATGAACCTGGTACATCAGCGAACGCATGCCAAATGCCCTACGCCTGGGAAAAGGTGTTTCATAGTCGGGGCAACAGTTATGTACCGTATTTTATCCTATTTTATTCAGGAAAACCCATATGGTCAACCTTGGCGCCCATTCAAAGTCGGGAAATATATGTTAAAATCATTTGTGGCCTGTATTTAAAGGCAGTTAATTCTGTAGGTTTGTGGTAATGAGGGTAGTTAATTGTAAATCAACTCCACCGAGGAGTAGAGTGTGTTTCAAATTCGTCAGTTATTTCTGCCGCACCCTGTATAAAGGTCATCACCAAATCCTTTCTGCATTCCCACCTTTTCTCCATCACATTCCTCATCGTGAAAATAATATCAAAAATTGATCTGTCTCTTCGAAATCCATATTGTTCTTCCTCCATTTCCTTTTCCACTGCCATCCTCAGTCATCCCTCGAGTATCCGTTCAAATACCTTTGCCACATGTGAGATGAGGGCGATTCCTCGGTAGTTGTTACAGTCTTTCTTATCTCCCTTCTTGAAGACCGGGATTATTAGACCTTTACCCGCTCTTCTGGTACTTCCTTATTTTTCCATATCACCCGAAACAATCAGTACAACCATTGCATCCCTAGGGGTCCAGCTGCCTTAATCATCTCTATAGCTACCTCATCCACTCCTGTTGCTTTCCCACTCTTCATGTTCTTTATGGCACTATCTATCTCTAACATTGTTATCTTCA
This sequence comes from Meconema thalassinum, assembly GCA_946902985.2. Classification (NCBI taxonomy): domain Eukaryota; kingdom Metazoa; phylum Arthropoda; class Insecta; order Orthoptera; family Tettigoniidae; genus Meconema; species Meconema thalassinum. The sequence continues at coordinate 173,765,314 of OX336393.1, read as the reverse complement.
CCTTGAATTTTTACAGTCCGTTCATCCTCCTTTCTTTCCTCTATCAATACTTTGGATTTGACGTTCAGTAATTTGTCAAAATAGTTTTCCCAATGTTTCAGTATTTCTTCTTTTTGTGTCACAACCCGTCCTGTCTCAGTCTTCACAAATTTCGTTTCTTCTCTGCTTTTCACTTTGTTCCTAACCAATCCATACAACATCTTCTGGCTTCCCTTAGCATCTTCCTGCAAAGTTTCTGTGAAGTTTTCCCAGCACTTCCTTTTCTCTTCTTGTACCACCTTCTGGCATTTCTTCTTTGCCGCTTTGTACTTTTCTTCATTCTCAACCTTGTTGCCTACTATCCACTTTTGTTTTTCTTTCACTGCCTCTTTTACTCTGTTATTTCACCAAGGAGTCTCCTTGTCCTTCCTTTTACCAGATAACCTACCACATTGATCTTCAGCACAGTGGACGATTCTTTCTTTGAACTTTGTCCATTCTTCTTCCACACTTCCTACCTCGTCTAATGGGAGGAATTTCTTCAGACTGTCTTGGAAATTTTCCTGTATTTCCTTCTCTTTTAATCACCATACTTTTATTTTTCTTTCTCTTGTCTCCTTTAACTGGGCGATTTTTCCAAGCCTTAATTTAGCTACTACAATTTTATGATAAATTTCAGAATCCTCTCTAGGCGTAGCTGTGACATCAATTAGTTGCTGGCGATTTTCTTTCTCAATAAGGAAGAGATCTATCATGGTTTTCATTTTGCGTTCTCCCCATCCATACCGAGTTATTTTTGGCTCTTTTTCTTTCTGAACCAAGTATTTCCTACCATTAGTCCATTTCGATCACAAAATGCCATTAAAAGCCCTCCTTCAGCATTTTTGTTTCCATAACTGAAAGGACCAATTATTTCATCCAAACCTTGTGTGTCTGTTCCAATGTGAGCATTTAGATCTCCCATTACCACCACTTCCTTTTCTTCAATGCACCCCTCTAGTTCCTCCAAGAAATCCTCTAGACTCTCTTCCCCATTCCCTGTCTGGTGTGCATAGATATGAATGATATCTTTAACTCCACTTTTGAGGCCAAGTCTAATTTTTATTATTCGGTTATTAACCTGATTCACTTTCTCAACATACTGGACAAGATCATTCCTTAGAATCATGGCAACACCATTTTTACTGCTGCTACCACCACTCCAATACGCCAATTATTTGTAGACGAGCATGACCCTCAAGAAGCAGGTGTGGTGAATTTTGGTTTGGAGCATAGATATAACAGGACTTCCTTGAAATAATATACCTAGAGTAATACACTTATTTCTCACTGGAAATTACTTGCACTTTTAAATTCATAAATGTGACTTTTATAGCTTCCTGCAAAAAGTCTGCAGAAAAGATTCTGGCATAACAGGGACCAGAACTCCTGGTCTTCAAAATAGAAATAGAACCTATAGATTCATATGACATGTCAAAATTCATGTATTTTCTTCACTTCGGAAAATTACGAGTCCAACAGCATTAATATAAAACACTACAGTAACCGATGACATAAGGGTCTGACTTAAGAGCTTAGTTGTGGCTTGCTTTGCACTCTTCAGAAAGTCAATAGAATGTGTGTTTGTATAACATGCTTCAGAACTTCTGGTCTTCCAAATAGAAATGGCTCGAGTTCCATTGGACATCGATGACCTGAACTGTGTCCTGTTCATCTTAATCAGGCTAAAATTCGTTCACATTCTATCTTTGCAGTCAAGTACGGAGAAATATCCAGATGTTAAATGATCGGTGCTGGTCTCAGCCGTTTGACGAGATTCCTGTAGTTTTCACGATGGAGAAAAAGCGCGATTTACATAATCGGTGTCACTTTTAGTCGTTCGACGAGATTTCCATTGTCCTTGAGATCGGGCACGGAAAATTTAGCATTATTACGCAATCGGCGCCGCTTGCTGACTGTTTGACGAGACTCCAGTTGTCCTCTTCATGGAATGAGGAGTAATATCGTGATGTATCCCAATCGCTGCCGCTCTCGACCGTTTTACGAGATTCACGTTGTCCTCGCAGTTGGACACTCAGAACGTGATAATAAGCAATCGGCACCGCACCCGGCTGTTCAACGATTGCCTGCCTGTCTATCTATCCTGGCAGAATGGCGGAGGCAAGCTCGAGGTTGGGCATGGTTAAAATTCACGAGCAGTTACGGAAATGTTGAATGGTCGGCGCCGTGATTCCCGCTGTCCCTATGCTGTAGTTAGGAGTTCACGGTGGACCACGAGGAGAAATGAGTATCGCGATTCTACATAGTCAAGTGGATTGATGCACTTCCCACTGCCCATAGGCATGTAAGTATACGGTCATAGGAAAAGTGGCTAGTAGATTTCGGAATGTTTCGTGATGGGTGCCCTATCACCTTTGACAGGATTCCCGCAGTCCTCGTGATCATAATTTCGCGATCGGGCACGGGTCTTATGAGTTTACGCAACTGGCGTCGATCTCGGTTCGTTTGACCAGATTCCCGCAAGCAAGTCATGTGGTCAGCCGGCCGTCTTGAGGATGTGATTCTGGAGGATGAAAGTTCGAAGTAGGTATCGATTTTAAGAATTATTCTGCGAGGATTGCACGAATAATACAAGAGGGCACATTTTCTTTAGAATTCGAATCACGACTTACACAAGTTTTCGAGATAACCGGTCAGATTATATATCCGATGGAACCAAGGTTCGAAGGAAAAATCGACATATAACTGAATTTAAAATTAACCATACAGAATTTTGCAAATTTACGAGACTGATAGATTTTTAAAATAAATATATTTCGAAGCTTTTTCGCGACTTTTTTTCAATACGATATCATTTTGCAAGATTGCGACATTAATTATTTTGTGTTATTTCTGGACTTATATCTGAGATAGTCTCCAAATTTTGAGGTCAATAACAGAAATGAGAAGTTTCTGTCGAGTTTTGAAAATTTTCGCGAACAAACGTGTCGCGGAAAGTCAGGTTTCCTAATACAGAAGAATATTTCATACTAAACTAAGAACTCTTGTTGATGCCGAAAACATACATTGAACCGATGTATACCACTCAAGGTACCCTCAGTATGCATTTCCCCGAGGGCGGGCACGGGGGAAAAAAAACTCTTACGCAATCGGCGGTGCTTGCGTGAAACTTGCTCCTTCGCAATCTGTGAGTCTAGCGACGCAAGTTTAAATTATTTAAATTGACCTCAGCGAATTTTCGTTACCTCCAAATATACAGACAAAAATTACCTACTTTTCGTTACAGGCAGACACCCTGATAATTCACATGTTATTCCGCATGACCTAAGCTTTGTAATTCGTGGTGAAGAAGAAAAGAACTATTTTTTTATACTGAACGGTAAAGGTTATAGAATTAATCAACGCCTTAAAGAACAAGCAAACTGTTATACCAGATCTTTCATTCAACACAAATTATCAATAACGATCTATTACGATTCAGGCAAATCAGGACGCATCTCGTACTCCCAGTCGAAGATGTTAACGATCTGGTGAATATAGTTCAGAGTGAAGTATCGAATGTGCACTGGTCACACAGCATGTATCGGCGGCATGCAAAAGCTTATTATGGCGCGAATTTTACGAAAATCCGTAAAATATTTTAGTTCATCCGTAAAACACACTGCCTTTCCGTAAAAGTTGGCAGGTATGAAGTTGTTTTGAGCCATGCCAGCATCAACTTGCAAAAGAGGATGGCGTGACTTCAATCTTTGAAGATTAAGTGCAGGTATTGTGCCCATGTGGACTGGCCCAAGTATCGAATCCATACCCTTATATGCAAGAAAAAGGAGGAATTAAGGCAGACTTTAGAATGGATTTCTAAAGGTTTCTGAAGGGTTAATAAGAAGTTGGACTTTTGTAAGGTGACGCAAGAGCTAGACACAGCGAGTCACCGAAGCATGAGATCACCATTGACGCAGCAGTCAAGGGCTGGCGCATGATTATAAATATAACTTGTATTTTTCCGTCATGAAAGACAGAAGAAGTTTCGGATAAAGCCCTTACTCAACAGTAAATTGACAACGTCGCAATGGCGCAAGAAGAGAAATAATTAAAATTGAGCCATTTGCAGGCAATCAACTAAAGAAATGACTCCGTCACTGTTGATAATCCTGGGAAAGAGATTTTGTGTGTGAAAAAAGTTAATAATAATTGCACAGGAAAGAAGTGTCTACGCAGCACTATGCAATTAGTTATTCCCCGAGCCCGGAGCTGGCAGAGAGGGAAAACAAAACTCCACTACACACGCATTTCAGGAGCTCATCAGGTGATTGTATGATCGATTTTCATAATTAAAGAAACCCTTTTTGCATTTAGAATGAGAGCTTTTTGGAGATATATTTTTCAAAATTACACGACGATTATTTTAGAAGTTAGGGCTGGAGAAGGAACGAATCTGATCTTTTTGTGGCAGATTTGAATATAAATCCTGGACGCGCCAGGAAGTTCATTCAGTCTACCAGAGGTGCCAGACGGCACGGTACTGTTTTACAATTCAGTTTTAGCAGGCCCGGGGAGGGTCTTGCACTGTTTACCAACGTTATATGCAGTATTCATTAGACTGTGATGGGTCGTGTTACTCTGTGTCGCAGGCGAGCACCCCTTATGCAGGGCTTCCAGCGAAGTACAGCAGCAAAAAAAGTACAAAAAGTAAATATTCTGTTTTTTATAGTGAATAAAAGTAATTATTTTTTCAAAGAAAAAGTAAAGAAAAAGTAAACAAGCAAAACTTTAAATACGAGCTTCCCTCGAGGTAACGACGTAGTGCAAAGACCTTTAGTAGAGAAACTCATGATCCAGTTACCAGTCAGAAGGCCATAAGTAATGTCGCGATCATAAGTAATGGGATACCCTCGCTACTTCAAACTCTTTTATATGTTAAGAGGCACAAAAAAGTTCTCTGAATCCAAGTAACACATCTTAGCAAGAACTCCAACTTTAGTTCTTAACATTATTTTGTACGTCTTACTGTTTGAGAGTTACACGCGTTTGAAGTAGCAAGGGTGTCGCATTACTTACGATCGCGGTAGTACCATACTGGACAAATTATGAATTACAAAATTGACCCATTACAGCTTACCGCGGTCATATTAATAGTTGTTTCAAATATTTAAAATACCGGTAGCTGCATATTTTTTTCCGTAGCTAGTCGAAACATTTCTTAATTACTGTATATACACTGTACATACATAAACAAATATTTGAACGGCGTGGTATGCAAAATACACTCTTTCTATTTAAAACAAAAAATATATACCTATATTTATGCACAATTCTTGGATAAACGATAAGGCGCCTTGTTGAAAGGTATGGAAAATCAGAGGGGAAAAACACACATTCAAACGTTATACATATATTATTATATAATTCCCATATTATCTTGACCCAGGCTTAATTGTTCACCGACAGGAAGCATATCTTCCGAAACATAAGTCTTTGGTCCTAAACATCAGTCACTAATAGGTATCACATAAATTACGCTTAAGTACTTACCGAGTTGATAATGCACTTGCCGCCCACACTTTCCACCTCACAAAACCACGCTTTTCCGTGTGAAACAACAAACACAGCGCTCTGTGTAAACGCAACACGACTAGTCACGGCACGGTAAACGCAACGCCGTCTGAACGAGGATCGCGAGCTCTATTCTACAGCCGGCCGGTAGATGGTTGGTTCCTCAGTTTACGGGCTGCGACAACGCAGTCATGTAGCCCCGTGTACTTTGGGTGTGTGTAGAATCTGTCTGATAACCGGTGTTAATTGTGATGGCTGAATTAGTGTGTGTATCTGTTTTTTAATTTGAGTACAGACTGAAACTTAGAATTTTCCAAATAGTTCCTACTTTTGCCGCCAAACGCCACCGTCAACGACTACTAGCTTTAGTTCAGAACTTAGCTACTAGACGCCACCGCAGTCAGCTCTTGGCAAAGAACGTAGAAAACTAAGAGCGTTGTTTTACATTCTTAACCTATCCAATTTAGCTTCACACAGGGGCAATTAGTTGAAGGTTCTTTAACATGCCATAAATCTATGACATGGGACCGCCAGCTTTACTTCCCCTCCAAAGGAAGGCATACTGAGGGATTTTTAACGCTCTTAAAAAATCCGACGGCTTTGGCCGGGTTTGAACCCGCGATCTTGAGCATAGAAGGCCGGTAGATGGCGCGGCATGGTCCGAAGAGGTTTGAAAACCTTAGTCCGGCTGGAGAATCTCTTTCTTGATTTATAACCAGAGCGAGTTGCACACGCGGCAGAGAAGACGCTATGGCTAGCGCGGCACAAGGTATAAATAATAATTGCACAGCAGCGATAGGCAAAAAAGAAAAAAAAGTAAATGAATTCCGAAAAAAGTAAATGAATTTCAAAAAAAGTAAATAAAAGTTAGTCTTTTATACAAAAGTAAATAAAGTAAATAAAAGTAAATCGCTGGAAGCCCTGCTTATGGGAGTCGCCGTCTAAGTATCGTCCACAGTACCGCCGCGAGAAGAAGCATCAGAATCCTTGTTATAGGAAACGTATCATCAAGCTTCGGACTTTATAATTTTTACAAATACAGTCAAAGTATTAGACTGTGGACTTAAGCAATTACCGGCGATAGGTACTCGAACCTAGATAGTTTCAGGTAAAGTATCAGCATCATAGGAGTTCGAAGTACCCGAGAACAGTGAACTATAAAATTCTATCTCTACGTTAAATAACCAGATCAGGGTAAAACGTGATAGTAACGCCTAGTGTTCCTGAACTTAGGAGGCTAGAGCAGATTGTGATAGAATTTAGGAATCGTTATCCCAGGCATTGTCTATGTTTAGACAAACGAACAGTAAGACATTGGAATTATTCCAATAGTTAAAGAACCGCAGCATCAGAAAGTAAAATCCACGTGTGGATTACCAGAGAAATAAATCACTAGGTCGCCGTTATAACAATTCGAGCGAACCTAGAAGTATAACGTCAGTGACAAACTTATGTTAAACGAACAATTTAGCAACAAGAGAGATACGATATCGCGCAGTAAGTTCATTAAGCCAATAGTCGAAACCAACGGAATAGGAGGAGCAACCGTTCCAGTGAGGGTAGTTCGATCGAGACTTTCAATCATCCCGATAGGATTAGGAAGCCGAAGCAAACAAAGTACACCCCTTGGAGACGGGAAAGGAGAAGATAATCACGTGTGTTAAGGCAAATGTAATAAATGCCAGAAGTGAAAAATTTATATGTAATTTGATTTTAGTGAAATTTGTGAGTGTAATTTATATCTTTTTAGTGAATTTGTGTTAAGTGAAAATGAATCCCAGAAGGGTATTCTCTAGATTAAATATGATCAGTGTATATTTTTTATGTGATTTTAAAGGAGTGTTACCATGTGTAATTATGATCATAAGTATGGCGTAAGGATCAGTGAATGGGTGAAATGTTTCATCGTTGGAAAACCCGGTCTGACGGGAAGGATCATGTGAGTACTAATTTCGGTATTATGTGTTTTGGGAAGATTTGCGTAAAATCCTCAGAAGTTAAAATAGGGATGTATGAGAACATGTGAAAATATAGGTTGCGCGATCTGAACGATTAATTTGATTGAAATATGAGTAATTTGAAGTATTAATTAATCTCTTGTGGAAAATATTCAGTGGAATATCAGTATAATGGCAAATAATGTAATTATTTAACGCAAGCACGATAATAATAATAATAATAAGTTAATTAATTATGTGAATAACTTTGTATTGGGATAGGTTGTGGCTGCAGAAGCTTCTTATATGAATTGTTGATATGTTGAGGAACCAGTATTGTTCTTAAGGTTAAATCTCATTATTGTTGATGGAGGCTAATGCTCATTATATTCTTTCTGAGACGAGGATCAAATTTTGATTTGAATTTTAATATTTCTTGTTTTGAAAGGCAACTTGGCTATTTGATGTAATGAGCGCCATGTCGCGCATTTGCTGTTATTTGTCACGCTAGGAACGCGTTGAAATGCTCGGTAAGATAACTGGGAGGGACAATTAGTCGTGGTAATGAGTTATGTTGAATTGTGAGTGCTGGATGAGTGCGAATACCTTCCCTAAGTCGCGAATATGATGTGGTTGTATGCAATACTGGAAAAGGGTGCTAATTATGTCGATTGTGAGCGCTGGATGAGTGCGAATACCTTCCCTAAGTCGCAAATATGATGGACAGTTGGTCTGATACCACTGGTCTTGTAATTCTTGGTTGTAAGTCCTCAAAGTTGGATGAGGTCCCCGAGGCATTTTAAAAGGAACGAACTCAGATTCCTTTACATCGAAGCCCCTTATATATTTGTTGTTTCATCGATCATCTTACCCACTAATGATGACACTTCATAATTATACTTTACCCAAGCTTGGAGAATAGGTCTGTAGAACCTAATAATGTATTTTTGTTGATTTGAATTAACATGCCTCGTCTTTCAAAAGAAACTTATTGGAGCGGCCGGTAGAAGGCGCGTTGTAGTCCGTCTCAAGAGGGCGAGAGTCCCCTCCTTTCAAAGCCATAAATTAGCCGAGTGTTGTGACACACTCTTAGAAATTCTCTTGTAGAGAAAGGTCAGGAACGAGCTGTATGGTTCATGTTAAACGGATGTGTTTAAGATGGTTTTAACGACCCAGTATTTGAACTGAGGTCCTTTTACATTCATTATTATTGCTTGCCGAGTTCAGATCGTTGCTTCCTTAAGATATAATTGTCTTTGAAGACAACATAATAAAATCCCTAACTTCATTATTAAATGATTTAATTTGTTCACGAGTTATGAGAATATTGAGATATTTGGGAGTTATCTTAAGTTGACTTTGTCAGTAGTTTTCTATAACTCGGGGATACGCAGATTTTTCCAAGTACGGTAGTGAGTTGGTAGCTTGAGAAGAGAGATGGTAACAAACTGAACATTGTGGGAGCCCAAAATAAATAATAAGTAGCCATACTATAATAATGTAACCAAATCTAGATAGACTCATTTAAAGACTAAATGGTGTGTGTGTTATTTGTTAACACGAAGCATGTAAGATTTGCCGAGCCATTTGGAGCTAGTTTGTAAGAAGTTAGGATTTGTACTATATGGGAGTGAAACTCAGATGATGTTTTTGTCTGGTTCTTTGATAACCATTAATTAATATTTGTGAATCATATTTTGAATTCCTTGTTCGTCTTTGGAACAAGTGTGAAGTGTAATTTCAGTCGTTTTTATGTTTATTTTTGTAGAGCCAAATTTTTGAATAATTAAATGCTTTGATAGTTGGATTTTTATTTTTTTATTTTTGGAAGTGTATCCTATGCTTAATCCAGAGTGTGTAAGTCACAGAGTGGGAGAACATACCATGAACCCCGATACTCCCGATCGAGCATTGCTGGGTAACTGTGATTTGCACATTTCATTGTTGAAATGGGCACAGTATGTCTTCTTGTACGGGTAGTTGGGGGTTTCTGCAGATTTTATGGTACTCTCTTAAGAGGACATTCGATCTGCGCAGATCAGGTGGCATTATTCCTCTGAGCAGCGGCAACCAATGGGTTGGCGAGGATCTGATTGTGCCTGAAATAAGTCGCATACTTTTGTTCAACTGTGTCAATATATCGGGTACCGGGTGAGTTAGCCGAGGTCGTTGCGGCATGACTGTTGGCAGTCGCTCACATCCGGGAGGCGAGGAGGTTCGAATCCCCCCGCCGGCAACCTTGAAGATGGTCTTCTGTGGTTTCCCATCTTCCTTCCAGGCAAATGCCGGGGTTGGTCCTTAAATATAGGCCACAGCCGCTACCTTCCAACTCCTCGACCCTCCCTTCCAACTTCCTCCCCAACGGTACTTGTAGCTCACCCATTGGGTGTCCGTCTCGAAGCAGCTACAAAAAACTGGCGAGCCGAACATGTCCTCGGACACTCCCGGCACTAAAAGCCATACGCTAAAAAAAAAAATATATATATATATCGGGTATAAGGGCTATTAAGTCATACAGGAGAGCAATACTCTGCACTGGAGTAAACCAGACCAAGGGCAGAATGACTTAAGAGTGCTTGCAGCAGATCCCCAAGTGGTCCCACACAGTTTCTGGAGAATGTGGTTCCCAGTTTTCAGTTTCTTAGATAAGTTCAATAGATGTTGCTTGAATGATAGAGTGCGATCGAAGGTTACACCTAAATGTTTAGCGAACCAGTTATGACGAAAAACTCTATTACAGTAGCTTATGTTCAACTTTGTGTTAGCCAGTTGGTTATTTAAGTGGAAGCAATACACTTCCGTTTTACTTCAGGGTGTCAAGCGATGACCTTTTTTCGAATTCCCGTATTTCGCGTACGAGAATCCACCAAATTCCCGTATATTTTAGAACTCTCTAAGACTTAGAGTTCGCATAACGAATGGCTGAAAAATGAATCTTAAAGCGCGAATCAAGATTTTCTGGCGTAAGTGTAACTGCATTTTTGGAGATACTTCCGCAGCCCACGGGTGATGGCGAGATTTAGGTCTAATCCGTAGTGTACGCAAAGCGCGTGTGCGAGGCAATTCTCTCGCAGATACGGTTTATCTGAGGAGAGCTGATATAAATGACTGTTTTACTGAGGAGGGTTGAGAGAGTAGAGAATAGAAGTGTCACATAACAAATGTTTACGGGAAGTGACTGAATTGTATGTTACCGTAACCGTATAGAGCTTCCACGAGTTAAAATGACACCGAAGCTTATGCATAGCCAAGGTAGTTAGAGTATATTAGGTACGTCATTCCCGCCCACTGCGCTCTCATTGGCTCACCGCGCGTGATGCGGACGGGAGGGCACTTCAGGCTGGCAGTAGCCTGGTGCCTGTACTTCAACAGTAGCCCCAAGGATGGTACAGTCAATAATTCACAATACCTCAATAAATTATTGGTCCAATGAGAGTAAACGATAATCGCAACTGTAGCCTACATGTAATAAATTATAAATAAGGTAGACTACAGCATTAAGAGGAAAAACAACCAGGTATTGGAATTAACTACTGCGTAGGCTACATGTAAACACTACAACAGCTGTTAGTATAAGCACGTTTACAACTCACATTTTGATGACTTATTACTTGTTTGATGAGGCCGAAGCTACCCACATTCGTCTCTTCTTCAACGAATACTTTTCCATGGCCTATATTTTGCGTCTCTTGTTGAGCTCGGGGAATTAAGATTAAATCACGGAATTAGTATAAACAGATTAAAGGTTCCGCCTGATCAATACTTTATTAATTATGATCACCGTGTGGTCACTAGTGGGACATGTTTCGAGGTCTAATGAATATTTTTTGACCCCTTCATCAGCCAATATCACAGAGAACGATACAAGATTATTCCTCACGTAGCACTCAAAATTCAATCTAGTATGGTGCACCATAAAGCGAGATCAATGGATTGAATTTTGAGTGCTATGTAAGGAATAATCGTATCGTTCTCTGTGATATCGGCTGATGAAGGGGTAAAAAAATATTAATTAGACCTCGAAACATGTCCCACTAGTGACCACACGGTGATCATAATTAATAAAGTATTGATCAGGCGGAACCTTTAACCTGTTTATACTAATTAGTTTATCAATACGGAACCAGAATGAACTTTTTAAGTTCTAAAATTAATCACGGAAGTCAAAGTTTTTATTACTCTTTCACATTTCGAGATGTAAAGTCCATGAAAATTGCCGAACAACACCTTCTTCGGTTGGCCAAGTTAGTCTTCCCTTCGAAATGACTGCAATCCAGTCTTGAGTCACTTCTTGTGATAAGGTACACTTTTCCCCTCTAACCCCCAGAATTTAGTCTATAAAACGGCATTTGTTTGCCAGGCAGTCTGCAATATATTTAATTGCATCGTGATTGACTTCTTCACTTTCTGCGACATGACTCAAGTCTTCCGTTCCTAATAATGCCGACGTTTCTTCGGGTTCATCAATTGATTCGCATGTCATAAATCCCTCAACAACACCTACGCACAGTTCACTTGTCATAAGAGTCATAATACCGTATCCTCCTCAATCTCAGCACTTTCATCACTCGTGGATGGATCACAGTCTGCTTGCACAGACACACTGGAGAGAGGGATTTCATTGCTACCTGCCAGCAATAGGAGTCGAATTCTATTACGAAATTCAAAAGGGGATGGGTTGTTATAAAAGGCTCCCAGGCTACGCACATGAGTAAATAAGTTCCCCAAGCAGTCTTGGTTCAACCTGGCTGTCAACATGTAAGACAAGTTCTCTTTCTTCATGTCTTTGAATAGTCCGAAAAGGGAGTTTATAGATATCATAAACCCCTTCTGAAACGGAAGTAAACTTTTCCGCTTGCCTACTCTCACTCCTGAAATAAATTTAAAAAAACATCTTAAAGTGTTTTCTTGGCTCTTCAATTTTTAGCCGTAACCACTTCCGAGGGGAGCATTTTTGTCTTCGGGTGCTCTTGAGTGCAATACATCATAGGTATCATTTACGAGCTCTGATGCGGCTCTCGTCCTCCTTATTGAGCGCATATCGAACTGCTATAGCTGTACGTCTGGAAAATAACTGAACTGCCATTCTTACATTCTGACGGGATCTACCAGTTATACTCAGGCGATACTCATTTATTTGATGTGTTATTGATAGGTCCCCCTTTTGAGTCTCTAATAGGTTTTCAATCGTCTTTCTTCTGAAGTTCTGAGCCATCGTCTAACATGAAACCTTCATCTATAAAGTGATTTCTTAACAATTTCAACAGATGGAGTACATTACAGAAAACCCACACATATCTGTTACTGTCCACTGGATTACTGAAAAAACTTTTATTACTGTTTACATGCAGTTCCTTCCAGACTTAAGAGATTTTCCCTCCCATATCACTAGTTACTGCGACAATACGAATGCCACAACCCTCAAGCTGGCTAATAATGTTTTGTAACAACTCTGAAGTCATTGTCACATCGAAGTAATAAAAAACGGGCTGCTTCCATTTAGCAAACAGCCCTCGGACCATAGCTACTTGGACGTTACCGTGGGGCCCTAATATGCGATCGTCTGATGAATCTTAAGATATTCGGCTGTCAATATTAATTCCATCAAACGACAAAACTGCAATTTTTTCTGAGTCCTTGCTTGAGTCGGGAAGTGAAATAGACGGAACATCATCCGAACGCAATATTTTTCTCTGCGGTAATCCCAAAAGTTAATTTCTTAAATCTCGTTCATAGTCTTCTGGACAGAAATATATAGAACACACTCGAGCGTTATCGGGGTTGAATTTGTCACTTCGCTTACAGCGTAGACCCACACTCGTCTGAGCTCCTCTCCTCTTGGAAACCTGTGATACATAACACCAGCACTGGCGGTTTTGGACCCCCAATTAGTGCACTGTGCGAAAGTACAATTAACTTTGTATTTGCTGCTTTTACTCATGGTTAACCACAAGGCACGATACAACAAATCAAGTACGGTATGCAACGGTATTCTAGCTAGATGCGCGATTTTCAGACACTATGCATTATACTGTTGCATGCCGAGGCGACAGCATGTTCCCTCCATGTGACGTCAACAGCAAGCAAGATGTCACATGATGAGAAGCGTGGGAGACCGGAGTAGGCCCCCCTGATGCATAGCGAACTTCCGGTCCGCGAATCTCCATTTGATTTTCATTGGCAGTGAATTGTTCGATCGCGATTATCTTCTTTATTATTTCGGATTGTGGTTTTGTTTTTAGGCGTTCAACTTATGAAATAAGAACTCGAGGGTTGGCCTTTCATGAATATTCCAAAGACAAGTGTCACCTAAAAGAGTAATTAGTAAAACTTCGCATCAGAGACGGCCATAACAAACAGCTTGCCTATAAAGTGTGAGATTTGCACATTTCATAAGGCAGTGGTCTAACATATCTTAGACTACAATAATTAAGTAGGTGCAAATTGAATATGTTATATGTGAGAATATTATTATAATTTGCTATCCGGTTGTTATATTAGTATATTATGCATTAACGTGAGCCGTTTAAATTCTAAATTGTGACGGAAGGTTCGAGTTATAGGCTATTCGCCGTACCGGTAGGCCTAATATTTACTAACAATGCATCGTTTCTTCTTTAATATTTATTTAATCATTATAATTATAATAGCCTATCTTCAACACTCATTTAATCAATATCATTTTATAATTCTATACATATTCCAAGTATTGCAAGAAAGCGATATTTGACAGCACATGCGGTTCCACCTTAAAATCGAACCGTGCCTAGTTTACAGTATCTATGGAAAATATTACCGTAAGTTAATAAACCAAACAACTGGCGACATTTTTTTAAATGCTCATTTAGTCTGCGTAAAGTACCATACGGTAGTCACTGAAAGGGTAGGGGGGTTATGATCTCAATTTCACAAACGAACGAACCTCATTTAGCATGAATTATGGAACCCAAATCCTAATGGAGGTATGGATTGTCTGCATTTAGAAATATATTAGTCAATAATTTAAAACAAGATGCCAGAAAACTAAATACAAAAATCTCTGTGCCTACTACGGTGTCAAGTTGCTCCGTAAAAAAATACACCTCGCCAAGATTATACGATGTACATACAGTTAAATACAATCATCCATCTGGAGAAACACTTTCTTTGTCATGATCATATAAGCAATTCAAACAAACTGCTGTAATTTACGGGAAAATGTGCAACATTTAGAGACTACGAGTGTTGTATGTGGCATAACGTTAGCTGACATTTCACATCATTAATACATAAGGAATGAACACATTCAGAGCTTTCTCACTGCACACAGCTGAAGATCATATTCTTGGTGCATTTTACCTGCTCTTAACAACAATAATTTGCCTAGTTACATGCAAGGAAAATTGTAGTACACAGTTCCCATTGCTTCCATTACCTGACTACTAAACCAGAAAATGGTAATGCATAACCATACGCCAGTGGAGCATCCTATGGAGCTCTATAGGAGCTCGGAACTAGGCGATACAATTTTCTACGCTACTGAAAATAGTCAAAATACCCTTTGCATACCTGCCAACCCTTCCGATTTTTCACCTCGTCTTCCGATCTTCTTAATTACTATTATTTCTTCCGAATTTCGGTCCCCAGTGATATATTGTAAAAGAAAAAGGAACTGCAAATAATTTCTATTCACAAGGAGATTCTGTCGTAAGTCGTAATTGCGTTTGTGATTTGCGTAACCTTGTTTATTGTGTAAGTTTTTGTAAGTTCATCACTTGGCATCGAGCTCTATGGCCGCGATCTCTGAATGGTGAGTCAGCTGATCGGCCTACCGCATACTGATTGGTGGTATTTCACGGACAAATAGACGTCAAGCCTACGCTGATTAGTCTAGGCCGGCCACGTGACTGTGCAGAATGGGTGAAACCTTGTATGCTACGCGCGGCAATTGTGACTTCCTCCGTTTGACGCCACGTGTTTATACTCTGCTAGCGTCACGTTTAGTGCATTTAATTGAAGTATTAATGTGTGCGTCGGTAGATAATTATTTCAACGAGTTGTGTCAATGATGGTTCCGTGTCGTGTGTTTTAAGTTTTCTCGTCACGTTATGGCGACAAAACCTCAAACGTTATCTCCAAGTGTTCAAAGAAAGCTATAAAACTGAATTTCCATTCATTTTACCATCTAGTAGAGAAAACCATTTTGCTCTTTGTTCCGTGTGTCGTTGCGATATAAATATATCTCATGGTGGAAAATCTGACATTGTAACTCACAGCAACACTTCAAAACACAAGGACAGTGCTAGTTGTTTACAGAAGAACAAAAAATTAGGTACGTTTTTTGTTCACGGGAATGAAGACAATCCTGCCATTCGAGCAGAATGTTTGTTCACGGCATTCGTCGTAGAACATAACCTCTCGTTATCATGTTCCGATCACGCGGGACAATGGTTTAGAAAAATGTTCCCGGATTCGGAAATTGGGAAGAAATATGCCTGTGGCAGGACAAAAACATCCGCCATTGTTCATGAAATGGCACGTGACGCTGATTCAAAAATTATTAATATTTTAAAATGTGGGCCTTTAGCGATCTCCACTGATGGTAGCAATGATAGAGATAGTAAGCTGTATCCTGTCGTCGTGTCATTTTTCAACAAAGAATCTAAGATGATTGAAAATCGTTTGCTATCCATGGAAAATTTGGAAGGTGACTCGACTGGTGCTAACATTGGTAATTTGCTTCTGCGTCTTCTGCAAAGACATGCCATTCCAATGGCAAACTGTATAGCTTTTAGTACAGACAATGCCCCTGTTATGATAGGGAGGAAAAATGGTGTTGCTGCGAAATTAAAAGAGCAGTGTAAAAACATAATATTGTTGTAGGATGCCCATGCCATTTAATTCATCTGGCTGCTGAGAAAGGTGCTGATTCCCTTCCTGTGAAAATTGATGAGATAATGATTGATATTTATTATTATTTAAACAAAAGCTGCAAGAGGAAAGATCATCTGAAGTTATATCAAGCTCTTTACCAAACTGATGTTAGGAAAATACTGAAACATGTGTGCACGCGTTGGTTGTCCTTGGGTAAATGCTTAGAAAGACTGATTTCACAGTGGAAGCCACTGCTGAGTTTTTTTTAAGGATGAGGTGAACCAATCCACTGGCACAAAAACATCTCTCAAGTATTTCCAAATTCCCAAAGTAAAGGCACATGAAGATAAGCCTGCAGAAGTGGAATTTGGTGTTAGTGTGAACAACAGAGTACAAGATCAAGCACGTGTTATCATTGGCAAAAGGAAGTTGCAGAGCAGTTCTTCTTCTCCGTCTGTAAGGAAAAAAGTGACGGACCCAAGTCAATCTGTTGGTATTTCAAGACAGGAGAGACTATTTCTTTTTCTGTCATCTAAGTTAAATGAGGCATTTTGCTTGTTTCTGGCATTTACCATCCCTACATTTGAAAAATATAACAAAGTTCTTCAATCGCAAGCACCTCACATCCATGTCCTAAGATCCATACTGATTGATTTGCTGACGGAAATTCTCTGTAGGTTTGTTAAGCCAGTGGCCATCAAGAAATATTGCACAATTTTAGAAGTGGTCTATCACACAAGAGAGAATCAGAAAGCTGATGATGGTTTGGTAATTGGTTCAACAACATCTAGTTGTGTAGAAAATCTGGCTTCTGAGGAGAAGAAGGTCTTTTATTTGCACGTCAGGAACTACTTCACTGCAGCCTCTGATTATATTATTCATAAATTTAATTTGGACAGTGAGATTTCTGTTAATGCTCAAGTGGCACAGATAAGGTCTTTGCCTACTGCTTCCTTTAGTGCCGTGAAGTATTATCTCTAAGTTTCCAATTATGTTGCCAAAAAAAGACTGTGAAGATGAGCACCAAGCAATGGATGCATTACAATGCCAGTTTTGTGCTCTCCAAATGGAGGATTTGCCATCTTCTATTGTGGAAGGAAAAAGAGCAGATTGTTCTTGGTCTGCTATAGGGGATATACGAGGTGGATATGGGTGTCTGAAATATGACAGACTAGCCAGAGTAATGCTGTCAATATTAACAATCCCACACAGCAACGTTGAATGTGAGAGATTGTTTAGTCAGGTGAAGAAGACAAGGACACAATTCCAATCATCTCTGAATGACGAAAACCTCAACAAACTGTTAGTGGTTAAATCAAGCTTAAGTGGAAATTGCTACGAGCAGCAGTACGACGGGGCATTTTTGAAGAGAGCAAAGTCTGCTACAAGGTCTGCATTAAATCAGTAAGCAGTCTCAAGATTACCATCCACATGTATATACATCACCTAATCATAATTAGGTAAGTTGTCCATGATAGCCTAATTAACTTTAGTTTGACAAAACTTGAATATGTGGTAGCTAATGCGAAGTGTAATCCATAAAAATGATTGTATGCATTTTCTTTAAGCACACAATTGTGTTCTCTTACGTTTAAATATTTGCCATACATACTACTCGATGATTGATGATTGTTTACACTTTTGTGAATTTTATGCTGAATTCATACTTTGCCAATAAAGACATGCAGGTCTTTTGTGTACCCTCTTTTGCCCACGCCACTGTATACTGCGCATGATGAAATCTATAATTTTAAAAAATCTTCCTATTTTTGACTTCCGAAGGTTGGCAGGTATGCCTTTGTAATAATGAATAATAATTCTGGGGGTCATGTAGTAATAAGATGTTACCAACTATCCTTTTTTAATCACGACTTTTATAGTAAAATTGGAGGTGTGTCCGCTATTACACGCGTAAATTATGGGACAAATACAGTATTGCTAACCCCATGAATTTGGTACCGACAGCCCAGGGGGAGCCACTCCGGGCTCCGCACTTCGGCTTGCCAGAGCATAGGCTGCTGCCTGACGTCACTGGTTGGGCACTGGCGTGGCGACCATGTACAACAAACAGTTCTCAGCTGTCTTTAGCAACAAAAAGGGACGCTTTTAAAGAGAAATATGAATGTGGTGGTCCTCGCATGCCCTTCTGCAGTCAACTAATACCCTATAAAGGGCTTATCACCACAGTCTGTACCATTAAACTTGCTACCCTCCAGTCAGGAGACTGATAAAATAACCCGGCCAATGCATGTGAGATTTTCGAAGTGAAATGCCATGTCCTGAGGTTTGGATTCCACGTAAGAAAGGAGGTCCTGTGGCTCATAATCACAAGAATCATGGTTACGTAAAACTAATAAATAGAACTCCAAAATGGTAATGTTGAAAATCAGTGACTTAAACAACATTGAACCAAAAGCTAAACGGTTATCGGAGTCCCAAGTCAGACTACTGTGTGACCACCACGTAGTGTAGCGATTAGTATTCGTGGCTGTCCGGGTACACTCAGCCTCGTGAGGAAAATCTGAGAAGATGTGGGTTCGATTTCCACCTCAGCCAGCCTGGAAGTGGTTTTCCGTAGGTTGCCACTGCCGGGATGGTTCCTAACTTGGGCCACGGCCGCCTTCTTCTCAATCCTCATCTGATTTACAACCACACAGACACCACAATAGCAGAGGTTACCAGACAAATTTAACACACACCCAAGTGCACGGGGCTAAATGGCCACGATGTACAAATTCCTCAAATGAATCAACACCTATATTTTGGGCTGCACCCAACTGATTTACTACTTCTTGAAAAGTACTGTAGTTTTAGATAAGGAATATAATAAAATGCTACATAATCAATAAGCTAATTGCAATGGACACTTAAATTCTTTGGCATTGTATCGTGCAAATAACTTGAAACGTGAGAGTATTCTGGACTCTCATAATATGCATAGATCATACAAATGCACATCTTTTAAATAGGTTAAATATCTTAGTTCTCAGTTCTTAACGTTTTCGGGAATCAGGCACACCCTCGCAGGAAGTTGTGGTACAGTTACAAGAGGACTCTCGCTCTTACAAAACTACAGGGTCTTTCTTATCGGTCTAGTAATATATAGGCTGGCTGCGTGGCTCAGCGGTAACGTTCTCGCCTGCTATACCCAAGGTTGCTGGATCGAATCCTGGTGCAGTCAGCTGGCATTTGAGGGTGCGCAAATACGAGGGAGCCGTATTAACAGATTTACTGGCACGTTAATAAACCCCTTAGAGGAAAAATTCCGGCACCTCGGCGTCTCTAAAAGCAGCAGTTAAAAGGGACGTTCAACCAATAACATTAATTATATTATCTAGCAATATAGCAGCTGCATTAATATAATTTCTCGGATGTGAGTCACCCGGCTACGCACGCATTTTGCCGGTCGCCGCTTGATTGCTAGACCGATAAAAATGTCTCTGTAATATTGTGAGCATCTGAGTTATAGTCTATTTATCTTGGTATTGAGTCACCTAACATACTCGCCAGAAGCTGCAAATTAAAACTTGCTACCAGTTGCATCGGTAATACTTCTCCAGCACGGACGGAAAAATTGAGCGTTTCTTTTTCAAGTTTAATCCCTATTGCTTACATCGTTGTGTAAATAATTTGACTTTACTATCGTTGGTTATACCACAAATATTTATTTATATCGTCTCATTAATAGTTTAATTTAAGAATAGTTTAGTGTTGTGGAAAGTCATGTGTTGTAATGCTGTGTATTTTCACATATCGGTATAGGGTACACAGGGGCGGATCTAGGGGAGGGCGACCACCCTGGGCCCCGCGGTCAGGGGGGCCCCACGCCATCGATTTTTAAAATTTAATTCATTAATTAATTATACTTTCAAACTAATTTATAATTCATATCCCTTTTTTCAGTCCAGCTATGACCTCCCGTGACGGTTTAGCAAGTTTAGATTTCAGTGAAATAATAGAAGACTCCAGCTGGGAAAAATGTTGCAAAGTAATATTTTGATATTTCATAGTTTACATAATCTTCTTCAAAAAGCAAAGCCAACTCCGTACAGGCCATGGAGGCCCTGGGAGTAGTGGAAGGTAGGGGCTTCCACTCTTCGTGACATCGGCACTACTAGATTGGATGGAGTTGTCAGCTCCACGCCCGGCCGTCTTTGCTACCTGGAATTACCCTGGTACTCATTTCTGGCGTAGGCCGAGTGATCCCCAGAGCTATTTGGGTTTCCGAAAGTGGTAGTATTGTTTCTAAAATCCACTACCTGTGTGGGGATCGAACCCACTCCCTTTCAGTTAGAAGCTCAGCGCCCCTACCGACTGCGCCACGCAGCCCCCATAATCTTCCTCGAGGGGACTTAAGGTTTCTTTCATATTATTAAAAAATGTACTGTAGTGTATTCAAAATATTGTAACTATTATTTTTTTATTATTAGGTGCGTTCAAAAAGTAACGAGCCGGAGGCTGTAATGCGCAAACCGGTGACGACATCAGCTAATCGTGGCGTGTGTAACGAGGTGTGGATCCGACTAGAGCGTGGAAGGTCACAGCCCGTCGCTAGAGGGCACGCGTGCACGTCACGTTACAAAGCAAGCAGCAGCATGCATCAATTATATTTTTACCGGTACCAAACTATTTTCCATTTGATTTGATATTTTTTTATTTCCTATTGTTGAGGGCCCCACCTTATATCGCCCAGAGCCCCGCAAGGCCCAGAAACGCCACTGAGGGTACAAGGTACTACAGTATATACCACAGATTTCCAAAAAGCGAGGAGTCGAGACGTGAGGGGTTTCTCGCTGTAAACGAGCTGATACATTTAACATTAATAATGCCCGAGTGTTCTCTAATCACTTCCGTCCAGACGATTAGGAAAGGGATTTAAAGAATGAACTTCTCGGTTTACCAACTAGGAAGTGAATGATAAGATATTCGTTTATACGTGAGGACAAGGACTTTTATCAGAATCAGTCACCTGAATAGTAATATCAAGATCAAATTACTGGAGAAATATGCAGCAAAAAAAGAACAAACTCTGGGTCGCTTCGCCATCTAAAACTCAAGTTGCATAAAAGGTAAGTGTTTATGAACTGATCATTTTCATACCAATGTTACATTAATAATGTATGTTGTTGGGACATCTTGATCATCAACTCCGTGTACTTGTGTGTTCAATTTGTAATCCGTGCTTTTAAGGTGACTGTTGTAATGTGTGTGTGACCGTAATTATTAGGGACGGAAATGGGGTAAGTGCTCCAGAACTTGAAACAAGGTAGGCTACTATCTCGGCATTTGCCTGGAGAGTGTGTGGAAAGCCGCTGTCAGCGCCGGGATTTGAACCTCTGAACTCCCGACTTCCTGCAGCTTCCCATCGCGGTCGTAGCGAGCAATTTAACGCACTTCACTACACCGCAGGATCGCTAAAGCATGATTATGTAGCCTATCTATTGCTATATTTCGTATTTCTATCCTTAGCACGTCTGTTATTGTATTTTGTGAGGCTCTTCTTTAGCTCAGCTGATACTAAGGTGCGGTACCGTAGCTAATCTGAAATATTATTTTTTGTATGTGTATGAAGTACATTTCGCATTACAAACCACTGCAATATATTGTTTATACCTTTCTCTTTATAACGCGCATATTGCCATAATTGAGATTGAATACCATGAGCGGAAAAGAGAAGCGAAATAAGACTATGTTTCCCGTAAGAATGCATTGTAAATATCAGCTGGAATGCGCCTGCTACATCCGAGCTGCGTCACAGCGTATCAGCCAATGGGAGCGAGAGGCACCGGAGTGTCCTACCTTATGGTCTACTTACCTTGCAGACAGCCTTCCTGTCACTATGCCCCGCTTTTCCTCTCCGCAACCCACGGTCGCCACATAACAAGACCCTACGTCCAACCCCCACACGGCAAGAATTCTGAGCATGCTTCTCACCTACACCCTGTATTTCGAAGGAAACAACGCGAAGGATATGTCGGGACCTTGGAACAGCTGAGCTGTGTTGCTAAGTTTTTATGCCCGAGTGCACCAACCTCGGTATTCATCAGTGTTTACGAAACCGTGGTAAAACTTTTACCGTGGTATTGTCGTAAAAGCAGTGCACCATTACTATCGCCCGGTTTCGTTACCGCGGTTTCTTGACGCATGCTTTTCTCGCTATTATTCCCCTCGGAAGAAATTCGTTAATTTCGATAGTCACTTGTTTTCAGTTTATCCAGACGGCAGTGATCGTTTCGACAGTCACTTGTCTCCCATACTGTTTACATTTTGTCTCAACGCGAGTAATCAGCTGTGCAAAACAATGGAAAATAAAATGATGAAACGTCCTAGATCTCCCAATTTCAGCTCTCATGAAAATTTCGGGAACTCGAGTAGTATACTTTGCCCGCTGCCATTGAAATCCGAAAAATTTTCTATAGAAATGGCCAATGTTACTAATATATATATATATATTATCGCTCTCTCGGGGGAACCTGTAACCTCTAGAGAGCGCGTCCCCAGGTGGCGGATAGGGGGCCCCTACAGTTTGTAGGGTTGGTTCAAATACCCCCCAATAGAACCCGCGGACCAACAGGTAGCCCAACTCCTGGGGGCTTTATAATGCTGGGACACCCTCTCTCCAGGGGTTACAAATATGGAGGGCCCAAGCTCAGGGTTAGTAGTGAAGACCTCAACGGCGAATACGGTGGAGAAGATGGACTTCAGTACAGCGTATGAGGCGGAGGAGGCACCCCAGTGCTCGGGGTTGATAAGAGTAAAAGGTATATGGATGTCCATATATCCAACTCACTAGTGTCTGTTCTGGCATCCAGCGGCTAGTGAGCAGCGTCTGTTCACCTAGTTGGTGCGGCTGTTCGAAGTACGGCTTAATCTCAACAATTAAGTCTTAAAATCTTGTGATCTCCATCGGAGATGGAGATCACCACAAACAATCTTCAACTTGAAGCAACCATGGCAGAACGACAGGAAAAGATTCCACTACCCCAGGCCCCAGTCAATAGATTGGATCCCTGTTCTGGTCATAGGATTCTGGGGGACCAGACATGTCATGTAGAGAAGGATCGGAGCTTCTCAAAACCTCTTCGACCTAAACGAAAGTGTTTCATAGGTACACTTAATGTGAACACTTTGCTTAAGCCTGGGAAACTCAAACATCTAACGAACACACTTGATAAATTCAGCATCAAAATTTTGGCATTGCAGGAAACACGATTTACAGATGAAAATCACTTTGATTCTGAGAATTACAGGCTCTATAAAGGAAAACCTGCAGTGCAGATCAACACAGGACCAAGACAATTTGGCACAGGTTTTGCGGTTAGCAAGTCCGTCACAGATTCAGTAATTGATTTTACTTCACCATCAGAAAGACTCTCAACACTCTCAATAAAATCGGGAAACAAGGTATACACACTGATTAACGTGCATGCACCAACGAATGACTACAACAGGAAAGACCCTCAGGTAATAGAAGACTTCTGGGAACTTCTGGAGGAAATCACGAACAAAATTCCCAATCATGTCAAGATTCTACTGGGGGATTTTAATGGTCAGTTAGGAAAAGAAAAGAAATATAGGAGAATTACAGGACCATACACTGCTCATAGCAGAACCAATAAAAATGGTGAACACCTTATAAGCTTCTGTCAAAATTTCAATCTCCAAATTATGTCAACACAATTCCAGAAGCCTACGCGTAAATTAACAACATGGATATCCCCCAATGAAACACTTGGAGAATTCCAGATTGACCACGTTGCTATCTCTAGAAGGAACGCTAAAGAAGTCCTTAATGTGAAAACCAGGAGAGGATTCTTTGACTCAGATCATCATTTACTACAAATCAAGGTAAAATTTCAACCCAACAGACAAAGGATAAGGGGAACCCAGCTTTTCCGAACTGATCCAGAATACCTTGAATTCAACAAGATGAACATCATAGAAGAAATCCGTCAAATGGATACCACGAGCTGGTGTGAACTTGCAGAGAAAATGAAACAAGCAATAAAATTCGGTCAACCTCCGAGAAAGAGAAAACATAGGTGGTGGAACATCACATGCGATCATGCTATTGAATATAGGTTTAAAGCATGGAATAATTTCAATAGCCATAAAACAACAGAAAAATGGCAAGAATTTGTGCAGGTTCGGAAAAACACTTCTAAAATTATTCGCCGAGAAAAGCGCAATTATGATAATAATAGGCTAAATGAAATAGAACAGGACTTCACTAAGAACAACACCAGAAATTTTTACAAGACCTTTAGAGAAAATATAGCAGGCTTTCAACCCCCTAGTTTATGCTTCCAACGACCTGATGGATCTCTGGAAACAAATACGAGCAATAATTGTGAAATTCTAGCTAAATATTTCAGTACACTCCTTAATTGCGAAGCACCTTCTGAACAACTTCAATTTGCAAAACCAGTGCCCAACCTTGATTCACTTCCACCATCACATGAAGAAATAGTGGACATAATCAAGTCATTAAAAAACAATAGAGCCCCTGGTGAAGATGGACTTATTGCAGAAGTTTGGAAATTGGATCATGAACACATAACACCAAAAATTCACAGAATA
The DNA here is from genome assembly GCA_946902985.2 of Meconema thalassinum. Classification (NCBI taxonomy): domain Eukaryota; kingdom Metazoa; phylum Arthropoda; class Insecta; order Orthoptera; family Tettigoniidae; genus Meconema; species Meconema thalassinum. Next base: position 173,740,412 of record OX336393.1, on the reverse strand, counting down.
ATATCAGATGTCTGGAAAACTGAGAAAATCCCAAAAGAATGGAAGAGTGCTTTGATACACCCACTCCATAAGAAGGGAAGCAAAACTGATCCGAATAATTATAGAGGAATTTCGCTTCTTCCAGTCGCTTATAAAATTCTCTCTAAAGCTTTGCTGAATCGACTCGAGCCACAGGTGGACCACCATATTGGAGAATATCAGGCAGGTTTCAGGAAGGGAAGGTCCTGTATTGAGCAGATCTGGAACCTCAAGACCATACTGCACATCCGACGATGCAGGAACACTAGTCACATTTGTGGATTTCAAAAAGGCTTACGATTCGGTTGACAGACAAACCTTGTTTAACAGACTAGAAGAATTAGGAGTTGACAGGAAGACGAGGGCCATCATCCAGGAAACATTATTGGGAACTACCTCAAAGGTGAAATTCATGGGAGAAATCTCTAACTCTTTTGCAATACATACTGGAGTTCGACAAGGGGATGGTTTATCACCACTCTTGTTCAACATCGTACTGGACAAAATCATCACAGAATGGGAAAAGCATGTGAAAGGTATCCAAATTGGAAAGGAGAAAGGGAAAAGAGTCACTGTGAAATGCTTGGCCTTTGCAGATGATCTGGCCATCTTAACAAACAACAAGGATGAAGCCATATTAGCGCTAGAGAAACTACATGAAATCTCCAGTAAAACGGGACTTGATATTTCCTATGAAAAAACACAGTATATGGATACCAAATCAACAGGAAACATCACCTTGCGAACGCAATATGGAAAAATCTCGCAGGTCACTCACTTCAAATATTTAGGAGAAGCCATCCAACCCACAGGATTGAACACAATTTCTAATGCAGATAGAATAGTAAAATTGCAGAAGGCGTACAAGCTGACATGGAATCATTATAACAAAAGAGCAGTATCTCGCAATGCAAAATTGCGCCATTATAACACAGTTGTCTTGCCTGAAGCCTTGTACGCGGCAGAAACAACCGTCATTAGAGGAATGACAAGAATTCATGATATTGAGAAACAGGAACGAAAAATTCTTAGGAAAATCCATGGCGCTGTTTTTCGTAATGGAATTTGGGTCAGGAGACCAACAAAGGAACTTTATGAAAATACAGACACCATTGTAGATAAATTTAGGAAGAGACGTCTGCAGTTCTATGGACACATATATAGGATGGATGAGAACAGACTCACTAAGAAGATTTTCAATACCGTGAATGCAAGTAAATTAAAGACCAGTTGGATTAAAGAAGTACATGAAGACATGGAATTACTTAAAATCTCTGAAGACGACATTAAGGACAGAGAACAATTTAGAAATAAAATCAGAAACACGAAAATTGTACAAGTTTCAAGGAAAGATACATCAGGGAAAAAATGGACAGAGGAAAGGAAGAAAAAGCACAGTGAACTAATGAAGAGGTTTTGGGAAGAAAAGAAGAGAGGAAAAGGAAGTGAAGCTGTGATTGGCTCAAGTTCTCACGCTCTCCTGAAGGGGAATAATCGGAAATAATAATAATATATTATCGCTAGAGGGTGTTACTGAATTTTTTCAGAGTGCCAACATTATTGTTTCCAGACCAATATTTTCATCCAGACCAAAGGTTTTCGCCTAGACGCACTCTCAGCCGATATTCGTGAAATAATGGTGCTATCGTGAGTCGAACCTGGCCATCTTGCTACTATATCTCTTATCATGAAGTTCGAATCGCTCACAGTTTGCATGTTTAGAGAGAAATGGTCTTTCCTGTTTTTAAATACCTCCCCATTTTCACCTCGGGAAGACTGTATTCTCACATGAGTGCAGTCCAGCGCACCCAATACACCTGGGAACCCAGCTATTCTGTGGAAGTCTTCCATAACCTCTCTTTGTTCCCATTGGGTAAGTGGTAGTTTAATAAACTGTGGCGGTAACGAGGCAACTACATTAGAAACCTTGTGTATTATGCGACATGCTGTTGTTCTGTCAACATCACACACGACACCGATCACTCCCTGAAATGTCCCAGTTGCATAGAACCGCAGTGCTATACGAAGACGATTTCTAGGCGATTTCGGATAGTTTCTCCCAGTAGAGAATTTCAATTGTTCACCAATTATGTCCAAAATATAACTTACTACTGTCTCCTTCCGTAATCGAAATATTCTCAGGAATGAAGCATCGCTCAGTTCTTCGAATAAATCTCGCCTCTCTTCTATAAACCTCCCTTCATTCCTTTCAAATCGATTAAGACACTGGAGATATAACCTGTAGTTGTTAAGCTCCATTTTGGAATCTTTACCACAGAATACAAATGAAGAAAACTTTACCACGGTTTTCTTAGATAACCGCTCTCTCACGGGAGGTAAACATTTTACCGCGGTAAAACTCGAAACCAAGCTTGGTGCAACAGAAATACGACTTTACCCCGGTAAACTAGGAAGTTTACCGCGGTATTCTCTTTACAGAGGTTGGTGCACTCGGGCATTAGTGTTGTTGTAAATCAACCGATTCAAATAATACACAGCGCAACACTTCAGACATTATTTATGTACAATTGCCGGTATCCGTAATATATTTTAAAAGCCGATTCCGAGTTAATGCCGAGGACATTCAGAGAAATACGATACTTTTAAATTAATAAATAAATTACACACCGAAGCTATGAGACTTATCGGTATTCAATTCAATAAATACGACAAAAAGAGGAAACACACTACAGCTAATGAATATAAAAACACTCACCATGCAATGATTATCCTTTAACATGAAACAAGAGTCTGAGCGAGGTCGTTCACAGCTTACTACAGTAAGTGACAGATAACACCATGCACACTCACTGAATCGCGACTTTCTACGGTTAATATTAGCATACCTGCCAACTTTTGAAAAGGGCTATCAGTAAAACTCACGCGCGACAAAAAATTTAACGATTTTCGACATACCCCGGCTTGACGAAAATAATAATACTTCTGGGCTACAAAATACAATAATTCATGCTTTAAACAGGATATTTCAATGAAATCATATCTACTTACATGATTTGTAGATGAACATAACAATCAAGAAGAAATCCATGTTAATCAGCAGCAGGCGTGGTGAATATTGGTTTGGAGCATACATAACAGGACTTCCTTGATAAATTAAGCCGATATACGATATTTGAAAAAGGTTTTACACAATAAAACTTGTTTAACGTAACACAGGCAAGAAATAATATAATACACACTGCAAATCACATGCTAGTTCGACTTTAAAGTCATGGTTGTGGCCTTTTTAGCTTCCAGCAAAAAGTCTTGAGAAAATGCTTTGTCATAACAGGGACCAGAACTCCTGGTCTTCAAAATAGAAATAGACTCCAGAGATTCATTGGACATGGATGACCTGAACTGTGTTCTATTTTTCTTCACAAGGCTGAAAACACGTTCACATTCTGCATTGCTATGGGGTATGGTGAGAATAGAGAGCATTACTCTAGAAATTCGGTTATACTTAAGAAGTCCATCGGCTCCACGAATTCTTGATATTTGTGCCCAACTGGAATCACTTGCAGCATCTTGATGTGCAGCCAAAGTGTCATCTACCTGAAGAGCTGTAAACTGCCTCTGAAGCTCATTCACCACCTCATCGGTAGTTTCATTCTCTTCCTTGCATAACATGATAGGAAACTTTTCCAAGAAAAAACGAACGGAAGAAAACTGTGCATCTTCAATTTTGTCTAACCTAGCAACTTGAGCATTCTTTAGCACGTCATCCTTGAGTGGAAACTTGTTGATGATGTAGTCACAGGCAGTACAAAAGTAGTTTCTCACTGATGAAAAGAAAAGGGATTTATCTGTATCCTGGAGATCATTCACTATGTTCGAAGTTTGAATGCCAATAACTAACTCATCATCACTTCTTTGATTTTGAATCAAGTTGTACTCAACTTCAAGCAATGAGGAGCTTTTGACAATTTTGGGCTTAACAAACTTGGTGAACAGCTGCTTTAGCAAATCCATTAGAAGTTCTAATAACAAGTGAACTTGTGGGGAAGAAGTCTGAAGGGCAACATTCAATTTGTCAAATACAGGAATAGTCACATGAAGAAAAGTGCAAAAGGCCTTGTTCAAGTTTGAGGACAGGAACATAAACAATTTTTCCTCACGAGTTGTAGCAGAAGTCTTACTTTTTAGGATGGGTTTGTCACATTTGGAAGAATATGCTATTCTTTTAGGGGCATGTGTAGTAGCAGAATCAAGAATTCTCTTCTTCTGATACTCTTTGGATCCACTTTGTTCAACTTTAGGTATTCTGAAAGATGTCAAGCTTGTGGAAATGTTTTGGGTACATAATATTACTTCCTCCTTGAAGAAAGAAAGAAGAGGATCCCACTGGTCCAGTAGTCTATCCAAACATCTGCCTAAAGATAACCACCTAGTACATACATGCTTCAGAATTTTCTTTGCTTCCTTATTGTGCAAGTTCTGAAATTTCTGAAGGCGTTCTTTTCTCTTTACACTCTTCTCTAAGAAATAAAATATATCTACAAGGATCTCATCCACTTTAACTGGTAATCTTCCAGCACCTTTTTCAGCTGCTAGATTAATCAGGTGGCAAATGCACCCTATGATGGCAATACCTGGTTGAACTTCCTTCAGAACTGCTGAAACCCCATTTTTGTGTCCTATCATAACAGGAGCATTGTCGGAGCAGAAAGCCACACAGTTTTCAATTGGTATATTATGAGAACTCAGCTGTGATAACATCAGGTTACCTATGTTTCGCCCTGTTGAGTCCCTGTCCAACGCTGGTATGGATAGCACAGTGCTCACTACTTTTTCCTGCCGAACATCATAGAATGTAACAACAATAGGATACAACTTGGCATTCGTATCATTGCTTCCATCCGTTGCCAAAGAAAATGGTCCGTTCTGAAGGCACTTAACAACTTCAAATGATGCATTTTTTGCCATTTTATTTACAATGCACGTCGTTTTCGTGCGACCACAACTATATTTCTTTGCAACTTCTGATGTGGGAAACATCTTCTTAAATAAAGCGCCAGCATGATCAGCCGCACTTAAGGGCACATTGTGTTCCACCAAAAAGGAAGTAAACAGACACTCGGCCCTAATTACGTCACTGTCAACGTTACCAGCCTTGGCAAAAAAGGTGTTGATTTTCTTGCTATCTTCCTTCGATTTAACATAACTTATGTGTTTACCGCACTTCACATGATTACTTAAATCGTTTTTTCCACCATGAGCAATATTAATATCACACGCACATACCGTGCAAAAGGCAAATTTTTCTCCCTTTCTTGATTTTAGTATGCACGGAAAATCAACCGAGTATGATTCTTTAAATGTCTGGAAGTACTGTTTCTTGTTGTATTTGTTCATTCTCGATATCTACTAAAACATCGAAAGGAACCTGGATCACTAAACGTCACATAAAATTATAACATAAATCGCATAAAACACAGCCCACACTTCATTAAAACAAGTCAAAGCACACAAGTCAAATGAACACGACGCCAACCTCGTAAAGAAAGAATATGCACATGGTAGAGAGAAAAAAACACACACGTGGAACGAATGTAATTAGTCCAAGGAATACAGGAAACTGCGAAGCACGAAGATATAGCACAAAAACTCGAACACTTCATTAATATATGCCATAACCTTAAAATACGAAAACATTCAAAGAACGCCAACTTCGCGAACAATAAACAACTCACGTGGTCAAAGAATATCGTTTAAATCGCAACGAGCGAACGTAGGGGAACAAAGAATTTGCGAAGCAGAGCGTGTTGACACCTAAGATTCACATGGAAGAACGGTTATCCCGGCTTCAAATTCAATTACAATGACGACACAAACATGACACGGTCAAAAGTACGAATCAACTCAAAGAACGAGTTATCGACTATCGCGGACTTGCCTTCGACCCACGCAAACAATCGATTGTACGGAAGTGGGAGGGATTATCGAATGTTAATTATCGTTTCAAATTTTTGTCCGCGAAATCGTAAAATGACACCGTTCATCCGTAAAACCGTAAAATGCTGCAATTTCCGTAAATTTTACGGATAAACCGTAAAAGTTGGCAGGTATGTATTAGCTTTCGTGTTAATACAAAAGTAAAGTTAAGGTAAAGACATATTTAGCACTGAACACTCAAACAAGCCGCTCTGTGGCGATATTATTGCTGTGGTTTTATATTGTCGAGTTGTAGGCTATTGAATGACAGACGGTATTTTGAACACTATTGACGGGAAACAATAGCCTGTGCTCTATTATCGATTGACGCAAGTGAACTGACACCAATAAATAACTTAACCTCAGTCACTTGGCAAGGATTTCTTTGACACCTTCCATCCCATCACTGTCCCTATCATCACCACCATCATTGTCTTCGTCAGAGCTTGATGAATTGCCAAGGTTAATAATCATTTCATCCACCGTGATATGCAGACCGCCTTCAGCATTTCTTTCTGTACATGCTGTACGGGATGTATCCAGTCCTCGGGTCGAACTTCGGCGAAGTAAAAGTAAGGAAACAATGACAATGAAAGGAAATCCGACACAGACAGTGGTTAATAAGAGACCTAAACAATGCCTGCCCATACGAGAAGAATTCTGTCACTTGTGTGGTGTATTTTGTAGCCACATGTTGGTGACGGATGTTTGATAGTAAAATGTCGAGAGCTGTGAGATATTGTTTGTAGTTTTTGAAATTTATGCATGTGTGACGCATTTGCATTGAGTGTTTGCACAGACTTTAAAACAGTTCGGTATGTGCATCTCCCCTGCGCAAGAAGACCATGGAAAGGCTAAAAACAGTAACATTCCACACGCGACACGCCGCGAATACTTTTTAATTTAGATTTATTTTATCAAAGTAGATAATAGAAAATAAAATAATGCAACACGAAATTAAATAAGTCACTTTGACAAATACAAGATTGTTACTAGGAACTTCAGTTATACACAGCACAAAATTAAGTTCTTTTGACAGCACTATTTTTTATTTTTTTTTCAATTCCTGGAGATCTTTCGTGGCTTTTCTTTCGACTGCCACCTTAGACGTCGCTTTGCACCCGTTTTGCTTCCTTGAACACGGCGTAGGAGTTTCATGCAGTATGGACTCTTGCTCACTGTTATCTTTTCTACTCCACCAGCTGCCATCACAGGGTTCTGAACAGTATGCATGCCAATCAGACTTGCTTCTTTGTGATTGACGATCATGCACTCCTTGTTCAGGGAGAAACCTCTGTCTAGAGCCGCGTTGTTGTGATACAAAATTAGTATCATTTTAACGAAGCTTGTGAGATCATTTTAGGCAGGAACTGAGGAAGGTGCTGAAGCCACTAATTCAGACCACAGCACGTCGAGCCGTGGCTCTTTACCGTCGAACTGCTTCAAACGCGCAGTGACGGAGGTCAGTCTCAGAAGTGCGGAGTAGCTGCTCTTGATGCGGTCAGCCATTGCGCCAAAAAGCAAATTCTTCTGATTACAAAGAATTTCCAGGGCAATGACAATCCTAACTTCTTCCAACTTAAGAGTCTCAGCGACCCCTATAGGGTCTAGGCAGGAAATAGTACGGGTTTCTTGTGAGCAAGAGTTGACCTCTCTGATTTTTTTTCAGCCATAGGATACGAATGTACAATTTTCGGCAGTTGGTGCGAAATTGCAGCACATCCGCATCTGGAATTTTCTGAGATCTTAAGCTGTTAACTTCTCTAAGGGCTGCTCTTGTTGAGAAACCCACGTCTCCTCTGAATAACAATGCGGACTGAGACCTGCATGTCATTGTCAGCAACAAGCGCGGCGCGCGGAGAGGGTACGGCCGGCGGTTGCCCAGGCAAAGCATGCATTCGACGTTGGCTGGGTTCTCATCCCGCTTAGCGCACTATCGGTGGCGCAAATTGCGGGTGGAAACACGGTCTGCAGGCGAAATAGAAGACGGAGCGGGAGGATTCTACCGAGCGTTCGGGGGCTTAAGAAGCCAGGCATTATGAGACTTTTCAAGATTTGCTATATAATTCCCGTATTTTTCCCGGGTCACTAAAATTCCCGTATCGCTCGACACCCTGTACTTGCACTAGGACCGATTCTCCATTTCTTGAAACAGACCTCTCGAGTGGACAGGTCCCTTGTTAGGATTTCCTCAGTTACCATGAGATCTTGGTGCAAGGTCATCAGCATAACAGAATTTCCTGCAATTTGTTTCAGGAAGGTCTGAGATGTATAGATTGAACAGCAGAGGGGACAGAACTGATCCTTGAGGTAAGACATTCTTGCTTTTTCTCTCTGTGCTCTTACTGTTGCCTGAGCACACCTGGAATCTTCTGTCACTTAGCATGTTGTTGACAACCTGAACGATGGTTCTGCAGGGTATGACTTTGAAGAGCTTGTAGATCATGCCTTCTCTCCAGACAGTATCGAAGGCAGCAGTAATGTCTACAAATGCAGATGTTTTAAGCTTCTTTTTGAATCCTGCCTCAATATATGATCTGAGCGATAATACTTGATCACAACAGCTGTGACTTGGTCTAAAACCTGCCTGATCTGCAGGAATGTGTGCCAAGATGAAAATGAAAATCCACAGCCTGCTTCCAGTCTCCGACCGGGTCAGGAATGGAATGAATGAAGCCCCTATCTAGCGGCGAGGATATGAACTGTGCCGGCTGCCGAGGCCTGACGCACTCCTCTGGGGCAATGATTAAATGAATGACAGATGAAATGAAATTATAGTGGAGAGTGTTGCTGGAATGAAATTTTGACAGGGAAAACCGGAGTACCCGGAGAAAAACCTGTCTGCCTCCGTTCTGTCCAGCACAGATCTCACATGGAGTGACCGGGATTTGAACCACGGACTCAGCGGTGAGAGGCTGGCGTGCTGCCGCCTGAGCCACGGAGGCTCGAATGTGTGCCAAGATAGTGGGGTTAATTCTGTTCAAGATAAGCTTCTCAAACAGTTTGTAGCAGCAGCTAAGAAGAGCTGTCAGTCTATAACTTTCAGGTCTATTGGCGAAACTGTATTGAGCCCCAAGTGGTGACCATTAAAAGTAGAACTGTGTGTTAGGGTAACGACTTGGGCAACGTAGTGAGATTTCATTCTAATGCTCATTCGTTTATTTTGGATTTTCTTAAACTTAATTAATTTTGGGTGTCATTTTCCCACCCCGGGGGTTTCTTAATCTGATAGGCAGTGTGTTAATTTCAAGTTTGTTGGTTCTTAACTTCGGTCTTGGTCTGTCTTTTATTTTATAATATTTTCTTAATTGGTTTTGACATGACGACTCTTTTACCTTTTCCAATTACCTCCACTCCGGGGAAAATTCCAAGCATACCACTCCATGGGAATTCTGCCCAAAGTCTCCCCTCCCTGTCTTTTGTTTTGGAGTGGTCCTGAAATAAATTTCATGACATTGGAAAATATATCAAGCCCTATTACATTGATCTAGGCAAGTGTTGTATCACAAAAATTGCAGTCCCATCCCTTAGAGTAAGTCTAATACTGTAGATGTTGGTGTGACCGTTACAGAACATGGTTTAATATACAAAGCTATAATTTATCTTACTCATGAGCAAACTGAAGTTCTTCCACTGGCTCAGCTCTTCTTTTAATTCCTTCAATAAAAACTTTGTCTGCACGTTTCATGTCTCCATTCCTTTCCAAGGCTTCAGCCCATTTCTCATAAAGTATGGCACATCGAGTTCCAATACCATGGGCATGCACTTGTTTAAACAGCTCCAGTGGATCTGCTACTTGGTTTAGCTAGAACAAGAATGCAGTAATTACACACCAAGATAATCTTCATAGGTCTACTTGAAAAGAGACTATTCTCAACTTAAACCTTTGGCCTGCATGATTTGGATCCTAGACAGAAAGAGGTGTGTATATGTAGGTGACAAATTACATCCTTCAAAATTTCACTAGCAAATCGATAGGAACACTGCAAGGCTAAGAATACTTCACATGTTGTCCTCACCACAACTCTGGCTCAGAAGGATACCTCAGATTGGAACAGTAGGAGGTTTCATTTTAGAATAATTTTCAGTCGGTTAACACGATTGTGCCCAATTAAATTAGGCGGGGAATACAATATTCTAATACCCTAATCTGAAAGAAATATTACATGAATTCATTTATAACTTAATAAACACATTGACAAGGAGGCAGTTTATTAATTGTTAGTGTGTATAATAATAATATCGTATGGCCTCGGGTGCCTGGTGCAAGCTTTGTTAAGTGACACCCAGAGGGTAGCTTGCATGTCGAATTTTCGTCGTTCCTTTGAACGCTATGAAAGTCAAGGAGGTTAGATATCTAAACTCCTTGACACTACAACGCTTTCAAGTAGAGAATGGAGGAACTTTGTGTTGGCGGAAAATCCCGAGATTAATTTTGCCATTGAACACGGCCTACTGAATTCAAATGGGTTCTTTAACATGCCAACAACGTATGACATGAGTGTCGTGATTTTTGTCGCCTTAAAAATCACTTACCATGGCCAGGGGCGAACCTGCAGTCTTGGGGTTGGCAGTCCGATACTATAACCACTCACCCACCGTGGCAAGCTGTTAGTGTGTTAATTAAGGGATAAATTAATTCATGCAATATTTCTTTTAGATTAGTGTATATAAATATTGTACTCCCTGCATGATATAACTGGGCAGAATCATGTTGACCGACTGAAAAGCACTTTGGAATGAATTACTAGGTAACACTAAAAATGGCTTCTAATGATTAAACAGTACAAGGTTGTCACATTGAAGACTTTTTTGGCTAAAAACAAATACAAAATAATGAAAGCAATATCACTTATTGAACTGGATCAATTAAATCAATCTATAGACCTTTTCACAAACACTCTCCAAGGTTGTAGAATACCCATCGGAAGCCGGAAAGCACAGCCTTGGTTCGATAAGGAATGCTACATCAAACTGAAAGAGACACTCGCTGCACTAAACTGCGCAAGAGCCTCAATGCAAGAATCAAACCTTTCACAATATGCAAAACAGAGGCTATCGTATAAACAATTATTAAAAAAGAAGAAAACAAAATACATAGAAGAAGATGCAATGCGACAAGTTAAAATTGCAAAAGAAAACCCCTTTACAGTTGATAGAAAGAAAAGTCCTTCATTCACAAGAGAAATTCAAATGGATACATGGGACAACCACTTCGAAGACATACTTAATTTACAACATAAGGACAATGCTTACGACCTTCCCTTAACAGAAATCGTGGAACTTCCAAATCCTATAACTAGAGAAGAAGCATTTATGCTGAACATATCAAAGAATCCTTCACTCTATCAGAGGAATACTGGTCAAAGTTGTTCAATACATGCTTGACAACTGGGAAAATTCCCGAGGCATGGAGAACCTCAACTTGAAAAGTTCTCTTTAAAGATAAAGGTGAAGTGCATAGTCCTGACTCCTACCGAGACATTGCTCTAGAAAATATAAGCCTCAAATTGTTTTCAAGTATCTTAACTAAACGAGTCTTAGATATAATAGATGGAACAAATTCCAGAAAATCAGTTTGGGTTTAGAAAGGGAAGAAGTACCATCCATGCCATTTCCTTTCTGATAGAACAAGCTCAAGATACTTTACGACATCCTGGGAAAAAATACCATGTGATTTTTATCGACTTCAAGAAAGCTTTTGACTATGTTGCTCGAGAAAAGCTCCTCCATAAGCTTAGTCGGTTGACTGGAGAAACAGACCCCGTTACAAGATTCATTATGGATATATTGAGCCACAACTATATACAAATAGATGATTGAGTAACATTATCTAAAAAACTTACTCAAACCAATTGAGTTCTCCAAGGAGACCCAATGAGCCCAACACTTTTCAACGTCATGACAGCTGATGTTACAAAAATCACCGAAAACACCAGAGCTACACTGATTATGTATGCAGATGATATGGCAATAGGATCAGCAGATATAAAAGAGTTACAAGAAGTACTACAGAATCTAGAAGTGTGGGCAAAAACAAATGGATTGCAAATAAATCTTATGAAAACGAAACAGATGTCCTTTATGAAAGGCGGGAGGATAAAAACAAAAGACAATTTGACACTGGTAGATAAACCAATAGAGATCGTCCCAAAATTCAAATACCTTGGAGTAACACTTCAAACAACCTTAACCACATTTAGAATCCACGTGCAAGAAAAATCAGCCGCTGCAATAAGAGCAATATATAACAAAATATATTTTACTACTCTCAATAAGCACTGCAATGACACTCTTTCGAACTGTAATAATGCCTATAGTAACCTATGGTATTACTCTTCATGTTGGAGATTTATCAATTTTAGAAAAGGTTAAGGCCCATTACATGAAGAGGGTACTAAGTATAAGCATAACAGCACCATCAAGGTTAACATACATTCTGATGAAAGAAAGCTACTTTAAAGAGGATATTAGACTGAAAATGTCTCTTCCAAATACAAGAGCATATGATATAACGCTCCAAATATTACAAAACAATAGAAATGACATTTGGGATGACTCATTACGGATGCGATGACGAAGGAGGAATGGAAAGAAGCCAACTATCAACTGCGACACACCATCACCCGCTTTGCAGTGCACGGCAAGAGGTTCCATAATCCAGGCGAGGACTGTGTCTGTCAATTCTGCAACAATCAATGTGGTCGATATGCAAGTGAATGCAGGGTTAGACAGACGTCACTCTCTAAATTGTGTACTGAATAACCTAGGATTTTGTAATAACATAATTAATTTTAAATTTTATGGCTATTTGCTGCAATAAATATTCATTCATTGAAGACTTTGCAACATTGTGGTCATCTAGCCTCATGTTCTTGGGTGTGTGTGGAATCTGTCTGATAACCTACATTATTGTTATGGCAGTACTAGTGTATACAGTATTTATAATTGAGGCTAGGATTGGCCAGGTGGTAGTCATGGCCTTTAATACTTTTCCAGCATTTACCAAAGGGATACCATTCTTCTCAGCTTTGCCTGACAAGGTAATGTACTACTTGAATTACTTGACAGATTTAGGATGAATCCCAGGACTTTTGGACTGGAGTTTCAATATGTATCTGGAAAACACTCAAGGCTGTAAGGGCACAGAGCAGATAGTCAAGACAATGTAATAAGATTCATCATCATCATCATCTTTAACTCGAATCCGAGTATAAATCTTCTTCCTTCAGTCCAGTTTGTGAATGTGTTTACGGTGACTAAAGAGTCAAATCCTGGCATGGAACAAGCGTACACACAAGTCACATAGTATTGCTGGAGGAGGACGTGGTTGGACTGCTCGAAGTTTCTTAGCTCGACGCTTGGCCTCTTCATGTGTGCATCGATCCCTTTCAAACGTCTTTACAGTATCCGAGATGGTACGGCGCCAAGTTGAGCGGTCTTCAGCCAGCATGTCCCAGGTTTGTGAATCGAGACCTGTCAATTTCAGGGTCTGCTTAAATTGGTCCTTGTAGTGCCTCTTAGGACCACCATGAGGTCTGGTGCCATAGCATAACTCACCATATAGCATTTGATGAGGTAATCTCACATCACCCATCCGATGGACATGACCAATCCATCTAAATTGGAGACCTATTATGGATGATTCTATGCTGTTGATTTGAGCCTTTTCCAGAACAGCAATATTGGTAATGCGGTCTTCCCATTTAATCCTCAGGATTGATCGAAGTTTTTGTAGGTGGAAACGCTCAAGCTTCCTAAGATCACGTCGGTAAAGGGTCCACGTTTCACAGCCATACAACAATGTAGAAATGACTACTGCTTTGTACTCATGGACAGATCTTTATTCATGAAGACCCGGTGCGCTAATCGTCCATATGCTGCATGGGCTGCACCAATTCTCTTATCATGGACAGATCTTTATTCATGAAGACCCGGTGCGCTAATCGTCCATATGCTGCATGGGCTGCACCAATTCTCTTATCCACATCCTGCTCACAGAAATGGTACTGTCCAGGTACGAGAAGTGGTCTACCTGTTCTAATGGCAAATTTGAGTTGGAGATATTGAACTGAGGAAGAGGTGTGCCTGGTGAAGGTTGTGCCAAGACTTGAGTCTTATTGACATTTATGGTAAGACCAAAGCGATCACATGCACTTTTGTAACCATTAACTGACTCTTGCAGCTCTTCTGGTGTGAGAGTTGGTGACGCAGCATCAACTGCATACAACATGTTAGTAACCTTAGTAACAGAGTTTTCCTCAAGGAGCGGAGACGAGTTAGGTTGAAAAGCCCTCCATCAAAACGATACTTAACCTCCACACCAGGGATGTTTGTGGGTGAATCATAAAGCATTGCAGCCAAGTACAGTGCAAAAAGCGTTGGAGCCAGTACACATCCTTGTTTCAGCCCATGGGTAATGGGAAAGTCATCGGGACATCTTATTCTGATGGCAAACCTGACCTGTCATGCCATCATGGAGAGCCTTCATTAGATCTACAAAACGCTGAGGGCAACCAAACCGCTTCAGCACCGCCCACATGGCTGGTCTTGGAACCGAATCAAATGCCTTTTCCAAGTCATAAAAGACTAAGAAGAGTGGATTCTGTTGTTCTCTACATTTTTCTTGTAGCTGTCTCACACAGAAAATCAAGGCAATTGTGCTTCTGGAAGCTCTAAATCCGCATTGTGACTCTGGGAGGATCCTCTCAGAGATAACCTTGAGGCGGTTAAGTAGAATTCTTGCAAGAATCTTCCCCACAATTGATAGCAGTGATATACCACGGTAGTTGCCACGAACACTGCGATCACCCTTTTTAAAGATAGTGACTATCCTAATAAGATTATACCCATAAGATACAAATGAGAAGTTCACTGCCTGGAATGTAATATATTTGGGTTCCTGAATCAAGAGAGCAGTTTTCAGTTTTTTCACTTCAAACATAGCCTGCTTAAGATAAGCTCAACTCTTGAGGTAATTTCTTGAATCTTAAATCTCACTCTCATGAGTATTTCAGCTATTAGGCCATGTTATGTATGAAAAGTACAGTATTAGCCATATAGTTAATGACAAAGCTATAATGACTTGGCAAAACCAGGTCACGAAACTTAGAGGGCCCCTCCAGACGAGGCCATTTAACAGCGCTGATGAGAGCGTTCACACACAGCCACCGCCACAGAAGAGTGGCGCAGCTGACTGTCTGTGTAGTTTACTTTGCCGCTGGTGACTGCCACAAAAAATAGCGCTCCTCTTCACGAAACCAGGAACTATATTGTTGGTTTCAGACAAGGCTGCCGCCACGCCACTAATTTAGTGGCGCATACATAGCGTGACGATAGTGCACATGGTTGTGTGTTTTGATATTCCGATGTTCCTATTATTTCATTTTGACTGCGGGCTCGGGCCTGTATTTGCCTCGTTTACTGTACTCGTTCCGAAAATGATGCTGATACCATCTAAAAGCACTTGAAATGAATTTTTGAGGGGCGGATGAACTCGCAGTTCTGCCCCTTAAAACAACAATAACAAATTATGAAATTTTGGACACGCAAAGAACTTTTCGTCATCCTGTTTTAGATTATCGAATAAGGTGTAGAACAGTCCTCTATTCTGCCTTTCCAAAACCAATGGATGGACCCAGAATCTTCTTGTTTTCCGCTGGTCTCTTTCACTTCCGTATGAGGAGCATGGCAAGAATTATATCACCTTCTACGTCCTGACTAGTTCACCACCGGGTATCAAACACTAGCAGGGCACCCATGCTTGGTAGAAGTGCCACAAGCGCTAGTATGAATTCATTGGTGGTGCTTCCAACGCACTACGAAGAAGCGCTGCTAAGTGGCCACGTCTGAAGGGGTCCTAGATTCCGGGCCTGCTGTTGTATCCAACGACAGTTTGCGGGGTATATGAGCATCACCAAGGGGAGTCAATATTCCATAGCTTCAGCCATTACTTCGAGAGCTGACAGTGAATTTCCTTCAGGGAAAGGCCATTGGAAAACTTGTGCTGATTCATTTAGGGGCTTCGCAACACTGTGGTCATGTAGCCCTGTGAATTTGGGCGTGTGTGGAATCTAATAACCTGTGTTATTGTGATAGCATTAATAGCATATGTATTTGTAAATTGAAGCTAGAATTTCGGTAGGAGGCGGCCATGGCCTTAATTTGGGTAGAGGTAAGATTTGGAACCTCACCGCCATACGCTGACATGGTGGCGGAAGCTCCCTAGAGCTCCACGTGTAGACTGGTTACATTTTGAACTCCGCCGCTGCATACATAGCGGGGCCACCCAGTCGTGTCAGGTGCAGTCTGGCAGCCCTGCCACGCCACAGATACCTTGTCAGAGTTTGTATCAAAATATCCACTTTTATGATGCTAAAGTGCCAATTTTAAAGACTCAGTAAAGCAGACAATGAAAATGTGAACCGACATAACAGGATTATTACTAACCGCAGTGTTACGAACGATTCTGATGGCTGTTGATTGATTTCCTCGTTATAAATGGCATTAAATCCTCAGCAACCAACTATCTCGAATGCGTCAGTTGAGTTGAGTTATTGGGTTTAAAAGGGGCAGAACAGCGTGGGCACCTGTCCCTTCAGTTGAGTTTCCTGCATTGTCTAAACAGATCTTAGTCTCTTTTCAAATGGTTTCAAATAAGTAATTTAAAGCAAACTTCTTTCTTTCGGCTTTTGTAGATATATTTCGTGGAATTCCTTTTCATTCCCTTCTTCACACCAACAAAGTTAGGATAAAGTTGTCAAGAAATAGTTTTTTTTTTGATTTTGGTTCGGTAGTGGCAACTTCAATGTGAACAGCCTACTGAACCTTTACGTGCTGCCCAGACAGCGAGGAACAGAAATACCAGTAACGCACCGCCATGGCGGCGAGGTTCCAAATCTTACTAAGAGATCCCGGTATTCATCTGGAGCAGAAGTAGGAAACCACGGTAAACCCCTTCTACAAGGGTTAAAGTGGGAATTGAGCCGACCTCTTCTCAGTTCTGCCTCACGAGGCTGAGTAAACCCCATTCCCTCCTACGAGAGTTCGTGTTTGAGGACCATCTTCCGTTCAGGGTAGACATTTGAGCTATTTTGTCTTGTAGATTTGACCTATAGGTTCATGGGCGTAATTTCAGCTTTTTAACTGGGGTGGCAAGTTTTGCCAGGGCGTCTGGGGGGGTATGGAATACCCCGAGGCAAAAAGAGGGTACGGGCCGGGAATTTTTTAAAATTTTGCGTTAAAACTGCAGTTTACAAGCACTTTTTAGGGGGGCTCAGCGGTCTAGCTGTATGCCTCTCACCAAGGCGGTTCGATTCCCGGTCAATGCATGTGAGATTTTCGAAGTGAAATGCCATGTCCTGTGGTTCGGATTCCACGTAAAAAGGAGGTCCCGTGGCTCATAATCTACAGATTAACGGTCACGTTAAACTACAAGCTTCCTTCCTTCCTTTTAAACTGCTTTACATACCATACCAGCATAAATGTAAATCATTTTTACCAATGATCTGTGTTATTATTTATGGGCCTAGTTATACCAAAATGTGTTATTTTTAATAACATCAACAACAAAATCGTTTGAAAAAATACCATCCATATATAGTTTTTTAAAGTTTGGTCTGTTGTTGATAATTATTAATTTTAATGCTTACCCTAGTTAAGTATAAATTAAGAAAACATCATACTAAAATAACAATGCTTTATTGAAGTTTTACTTGATAACACCATAAGTTGTACAAAAACTATTTTACACAAAATGAAGCCTTCTCTTTTGTTTTGAGTTAAAAACATCAATTACTTGGGGAATATCTATTTCAACACTCCTTTCAATTGCCAGAAGGGCCAATGACGACAACCTTTCTTGGCCAACAGTGTTTCTGGTGTAGGTTTTTAACCTCCTTAGACATGAAGAAGACCTTTCACAGGATGCTGAGTTCATGGGAATTGTAAAATATAAGCGGAACAGTTCAAAAATAAGAGGGAACACACTTTTCAAAGATTTTTTAACCACAAGGTCAGCTCTTTCTTGAATACTCTTTTTCTTTTTGAACTCATCCATGTTGTAAAAACATCTTAGTTCAGAGAGGAGCAGTTCACTTTCCATACTGTAGTACTTGCACAAATACTGTACACTGGAAAGTTCCACGTCAGTTGCACCAAGAACTTTGCTTAAGTGGTTCAGTACATCTAGATTGTTTTCTTGAAGCTTGGCTTCTATCTCTTGCACCAGGATGTCAATAACTGGCCAAAGGGTTGAAACCTTGTAATATTGTTCCACTGTTTCAAAAGGAGTTTTATCCCCACAACTAATGTTTGATGGAATTCTCCCTCTTCTTGGCATGTGTGCTGCTTGGAATCCGCAGTGCTCAGAGATTTCTGTGCAGTGGTTAAATAACTTATTAAAAATACATCTGTTCTGAAGGATTGTAAGACTTCAATTGTGCTGATTTTGACAGATTTCACAACTTCGTAGGTCACATCGCTTGCTTGTAATGTTTTTGACAGTACATCACATTGCGTAAGAACTCTCCTCAGTAACAGCAAGTCAAACACAAAGCTGAAATCCTCCATGCTCTTTAACAAAGCATTGGCCTGTCCACCACTATCAGGGTCTATGTGTGCAATTTGTTGTAAAGTGTTCAAAGTTGTTTCGAAATTGTCTAACAAAGACCGCACTGCTTCAACACGGCAAGGCCATCTGGTATCACTTAAAGACTTTAATGTTACAGTTCCACCACTAAAGCTTTTGGAACTGTTGTGAATTTGTTCAAAAACAGCATGTCATTTAGTTGATTTCTAAATAAAGTTGTAAAGACTTTGAAGCACAAAAAAGTGTTTCTTATTGATGTTACGCTTGTACAACTGCTTATAATTCATAAATTTAATATATGTACATTGCAGTGAATATACATTGCTGTTGGGGCTTCTTCCATAATTCTAGCTGCCACTCCTTTATATGGACCCCTCATGTTTGAGGCCCCATCGTAGCACTGAGCACGCAGATTTTTAATGTTCAAATCCAGTGAAATCAAAACATTCTTTAGTTCATTTGCCAGAGTTTCACCATAAGCCTTTTTGGCTCGATAAAACCCTACAAACGACTCATAAACTTGTAATTTATCGTTGACATGCCTTAAAACGACAGCTACTTGCTCGTGCTTTCCTATGTCTTGAGTCTCATCAGCTATAATGGCAAACACTTTGGACTCTTTAACTTCTTTGGCAATGTGCAGCTTGATTTATTCTCCAATAATGAACAGTAACTCATTCTGGAAAGTCGCTGAAGTGTACTGAAAATTCTTTCGATGCTCAGTGTAGAACTTCTCGATCAAATCACTATCTTTAGAACGAAGCTCCATCAGCTCCAAAAAGTTTCCTCTGTTCTTTGATTCTGCAGATTCATCATGTCCTCTGAGAGCAATGGATTGCCTGCCACAAAATATTAACGATTCACACAAAGCTCCTAAATACAATCGGTTTTCTTCAAATTCTTTGGAGTACTTTTCATTAACTTTTTCAATAACAGTACCACTTCTATCTGCTTCTTGTAGAGAGGTGAACTTAGTCATACTAGTCTTATGCAAATTACTACAATCATGTTTTTCAAACACTTTTACAGCTTTCTTCCACTTCGAAAACCCACTGACTGTGAAAGCGTCTTCCGCATTTTTTTCCGTCTTGTAAAACACACGACAGACAAAACAGAATGCTTTATCGGTTAGAGGCCTATATTCCAGTCAAGAAAACATTTTGTACCATTCAGGCCTAAATTTCCTTCCATCCTTTTTAGGGAAAACGGAATCTTGTGGTTGAAATGATCCTTCCTTAACATGCAATAGGCCATATCTGGACCATGGGCAGGATCACGCTTGTTGATCAGTTCAATTGATAATAATTGGTCAATTGCAGTAGAGGAACAGCTGGAACTTGGTAAATTTTCCTCACTGGAAGTACTGCCCTTCGTAAGTGTAGATGACTGAGTGGATGAGGAGCCTAACACTTCTTCTGTAGGCTGAGGTGGCTCTGACTTATGTTCCAAAGAATCTTTTTCTGTTGGTTCATATTCTAGACGCTGTTTCTTCTTGCTTGGTGGGCCTGAGCAAAAGTAAGACAACAACGAACTTTGTCCCTTTTTGTTCTTCTGAGCCTGAAAAGAAAGGGATTAAACTTGTTTTCAAACACCAACAATTCAAAAATTTACAAGATGTCTGTCTCATGGTAAATAAAAAGTTGTATAGGGCCTACAAGTTAATTTTTTTTACAAGTTGCAAGTTTTTTTTACCATAGTATCAACCTCAAATAAAGGGTTTCGCGTAATTTGAGGGGAAAATTAGACTCAGTTTATAAACAACAAAATAAGGCTGGCTTAAAATGACACACAGCACGAGGAACGGTGAAAATATACTGTATGTTTTGAGGCAATTTTTCCTTCGTTAGAACAAGATCAAAAAATAATAACTGTAATATGATAACGCAAATAATGTGAACATGGAGGAACGGAAATAGCCTAACGTGGAAAACTGCAAAAATAACCAGGCACACAATATTTTTCTTTCAGTAGCAACGTCTTAGAAAAAATTAAAATTAGTTTGGATTTAAAAAAATACATTTAAATAAATCTAACCATATCAAAGTTACTTAAAAATGCAAAAATATTTTGTTTATTTTTTGTTACAGCACATTGGACAAAGCTAGAATTTGTTTGGATTAAAAAAACATTTAAATAAATCTAACCATATCAAAGTTACGTAAAAACGCAAAAATATTTTGTTTATTTTTTGTTACAGCACATTAGACAACACTAGACTTGTTCTATGCTATGCGTTTGAGGTTATGTTTCTCTGACAGCTGACTCTGTGGCGAGTTTAAATTTCGCGTGGTCTCAGTTTCCCGCGCTCGGCACTTTCGTGGCGCTTTATTTTCGCGGATAGTGCATTTCTCAGTTCACATATTGGGAACATAATGAGGCCAAATTTCGCAGTCAACGTGCTAAACCGCAGTGTAAGTGAATGGCCGTCTTTTATTTTACTCAAGACCGTTCTCAGACGCGTGATTTTGCTTTCTCTAGAGTCTAGACCTCATCAATATTGCGGACACTGGCTTCACTATACTATTCTGTGCGCTGTGGGAGAAACTGGCTTATAACTTAACCTATAAAATAGGTAGACACTTGAACTGAAATTAATTTAACTTACCACGTCTCAGTACATGAAATCCAATCCTATGATGCAGATAGTTCACTGAAAGAAACTTAGAAATTTCAAGAAAATGAAGGCAACACGTTACAGGTAGAATAGTACGAGTAGATATCTTTCGAAAAGGCAAACGACAGACAACAGCTGATGTCTGCTTTGCATTACATATTACAGGGTTGCCACCTAGTGACATTTATATCGCTTAATCGCTTAGTCCCATTATTCACGCAAATGGTTTTATTACTTTTTACGCCATCATTTTGAAAATTAAAGCTATTATTGTTTGGGTGATTAAATTGTTACTGAGAGATACAGTTAAAAACAAAATCAAGATTGTACCAAGTTTATAAACTAATTTTTTACTTGTTTGTAGGCAAAAAGTGGGGTTTGGGAATTCTGGGGTGGCAACTGCCACCCCTTGCCACCCCGTAATTACGCCTATGTATAGGTTCTGACGATCCTCGCTTGACGAGCGAAACATGTCACATCCTGTATTTTCTCCCTGTTCTTGTTATCTCTTGCAAATAATTTTTAGGGTCAGTTTTTAAATCTCTGACTGAAAGTGATGGGCATTTACTTGTATTTAATAATATGAAAATGAATCATAAATTCACATTTGTCACAATTTTAAGAATGTAAATCTGTGTTGCATACGAGATATATATTTTTTTTTTATATTCTATTGCCGTTTAGTGTATACTGTCCGTCCACCAGCTCATGGTCTCAGGGGGCTGAAGGGGAGCGGAGACACATTCCAGCTGCATTGATTGAGTGGACGTGCCCCTGCATATGCTGCCAACTCAACACCGATGTTATTCACGCTATGATTACTCACTGCTGCTTTTGTTTAGTTTCAATTGTGAAATCGTACGAGTCAGTAGTAGGTTGGCACTATTGCCGTTCGCGCAGAGGGCAGCTGTCTCGTTGCATTCCTCCCACGGACCTTAAGCTGGTGGACGGACAGTATACAGTCACCAGTGTGTGTATAGAAACTGATAATTCTAGCACTTTTCGATAACTGAAAACAATTTTCAAAAGAAAAATATGTATTGTCCGTTGAGCCATTATATATTTAAACACAAATTGTGCTAAATGTTCCGGCATAACTCAACAAAATGACAGTGTTTCGCCCCGGTGTGCAATTGGGCTCTTCAGTTGGTTAAAGCACACCTCACCAAGACACTGTCTAGTGCACACTGGGAAGGCCATTGCAAGACGTATTTGATACATGTGTATCCACTTCACGAGCAATGCACACCGGGGCGAAACACTGTCATTTTGTTGAGTTATGCCGGAACATTTAGCACAATTTGTGTTTAAAAAAATGAAAACAAGCCATGAAATAAAGATTCAATACAATCAGAATGCAAATCCATGATAAGAATCATAAAATGTCCACAACTGGTAGAAGAAAAACAACAAGCACCTACGGAGTATCACTACTTCGAAAGTTTACGGTTTATCCAGCACAAATAGCACCAAGTAAATATGACTCACTTGCCTGTCACATTTATTTCATTGGCAACGCTGCCTGGCGATTAGAGAATAGGCCTTAAATAACATAATGTTTCCCGATAGTTTTACATTTCCCAATAATTGTAATTGAGTTGACCTACTGAACAGTGACAATATCAATTGATATTGAAATATTGTTTTGGTAAATCACTTATTTAGATGTAGCATAGCCAAACCAACATTAAATGACGCATCATGTTAACTTAATGGCGAGTACTTTGGTTCGATAATTGATAGATCTGGATTTGAGTCTTGGTCAACCCAAGTCATTTTAGCTTTATGGTAAACAGCTAGATGACTTGGTCTACTTTGACACAACATGACCTAATGGCTGAAAAACCTCATTTGTTCGTTCTGATATTTATCTTTTGATCAGTACCGATTAAAATACAGTATTACTAGCTCTCTGACATTTTGTCTTTCCCTGGGATTTTCATGCAAAAATGAATTGCACGATACATAATGCTGATAAATCTCAAATATCAGGAATAATGTGATCAATCCAATTCTTATAAAAAGATGGTATATTGGCTTTCACGGCCAGTGAATTAAAATATTCTAGGTTTGTGCCATGTCCGAGCGCGGACACAAAGAGCCCACTGATGAGCCAGCTTGGTGTTCCTAGGCGAACCCCCCCCCCCCCCACACACAAGATATGGCACAAACCTAGAAAAATTGCCAAGTTCTAATTCTTAGAAACAAAAAATGTTCTATGAACAATCTAATCTGCTTTTTTTGGTTACATCCATCCTAACTTGCTGTGGTAAACAAATTACCAAGGGTGGTTTTTCAGCTACTAGGCAGTGTTCACAAAGTACAAACCATCAAGAAGTTAAACAGCGAGTGACCCGACCTGGGTCCTATGGATTTCTAATCCGATACCCTTACCAACAGAGCTATCATTAACAGACGAGTTTTCATTCCTTATGTTAGAATCACTGTACAGATTTCCACAAAATATAGAGAGAAGTATAAATTGGTTGAACTCAAATATGAGCCGTTGAGAGCCCAAGTGGTGCAACTCCTCTCGGAATTACAGGGAAGTCTGAACCTTATGGCAAGCAGGCATAGCTCAGGGCCAGTGTGTGTGAAGCATTGGAAGTGAGCATTGCGTCTGTCAGCCACAAAGGTTAGACTTGCCTGTTATTCCGAGAGGAGTTACACCACTTGGGCTTTCAAAGGCTCATATAATTTTAGAGATAATTTGTCTGGGCTCTCAGTGAATATTATATGAGGGTATGGGTCTCTTATGATATAGCAATAATAGGGGCAGATGACCTCTTAGTTCCACCCATTATAACAACAATAACCAACAATATAGCAATAAAATATATTTTAAGTGGTTACATAAAAGTCAACTTACATATCTAATCCATATGGACACGTATCGCACATCTTGAGTGTATCTCTCCACATCCTTAAATTCAGCCAAACATTTCTCCAGAAGAAGCTGAAAATTTCCTTCTCGGCCACTTTTTGGGAAGTTCTGTTCGATCCATTCCACATACTCATACCATACCTGAAGAGGGTCATCTCCATTGTAGGATCGAAGCTGAATTTCATATTCTCTGAAAACATGAAATACCGGTAAGTTTATATGACTACTTCAAAAAAGTACTTAGTACATTCTGAAACAATAATTTAGAGGAAAATTAATAGGTTGTAAGAAAGAGTCCATCCACATACTTTCTAGTTTACTGGGATAAAACAAATGCAATTATTTTCTTATTGTATGACACTAAAAAATAACCACCATCTACACCTAGTCTCATCGTGCTGATTCCAAATTCTTCTTTCTCTTTAGAATAATAATACCCTCCTGCCAACTATCCAATTGAATTAGACAGACCAATAAAAACATCAGGATCTTCCTGGATAGCATATTCACCATCTGGCAGGCAGCACAGATTGTTCAGAATTTACAGTTGGTAACACTGGTAACATCTCATGAGTCACATGTCTTTTTCCTCCACATGTAACTACTTTTACAGTTTGAATATTGGTGTGGGTTATTGTGGAATATTTTATTATGAGTAGTTTCTTTTTATATAAGCGTGTTCTTAGAATGCAATATATCTATCAAATTTATGCAGTAGAAGTAGGTAGATAACGTGTTTTTTTAAACATGGAATCAATCACATGACTGACTTCATCTATTTATTTCATTATTGTTATTGGTTCTTACTGTTGTACGTTTTACCTATGGCAAAAGTGTTATTCAGAAGAAGCCGAGGCATTTCCGAAGTACAGAGAACATTAAAGCGGACTTTGATGGCTCAGAGGTTGTTGGAAACTTGTACGATTAAAGTTCAAAGGTTTCAGGAGAGGAAGCAAATGATATGGAGGTTATTGGGTATAATAATAATATCGTATGGCCTCAGTTGCCGGGTGCAAGCTTTGTTATTTGACACCCAGAGGGTAGCTTGCATGTCGAATTTTGTTGTTCCTTGACTATGAAAGTCAAGGAGATTAGATGTTAGATATCTAACCTCCTTGAACACTATAGCGCTTTCTAGTAGAGAAATGAGGAACTTTGTGTTGGCGGAAACTCCCGAGATTAATTTTGCCATTATGAACTCTGCCTACTGAATTCAAATGGGTTCTTTGACATGCCAACATCGTATGACGTGTATCGTATATTTGTGTTGGGTATAAACATACACTAAATCATATTTTATGCATTTATAAATTTTGGACACTTACTAGTTATCTTTTTTTGATCCCAGCAAAATCCCTATACGTTCCATGTTATTTTATTTCAAATGAGTTTTAAGTTTATTCATTTTTTACACTAACACAATCATATTTTAAGCCCATGGCAATATGAAACATCATTTATACGTTTAATGATTTACATAGAGAGCTCTGCAAAAATGTAAGTTAGAACACTAATATTCGATACAGACTGTACTTCCAATCACAACGACTCAGAATGCGGGTAATATACGCTATATAATTGTTTGAAGGGTCCAAACAAATTGAATTTTCATTACATATTTCTTGTGTACATGTAACAATGAAGACTGTGGTGAATGATCTTTCCTACATTTCCCTAAAAAATGAGACTGCTTTAGGGGTGGAAAATTTGATTTTCTGGAGGCAGCAATCAGTGCAGCGACGCAGCCATTCGTGAGAGTTTCAAATACTTGCTCACCAGAAGGTTAAGTTGCCATGGATTGAACTGAAAATCTCTTTAACCATCAATATTACCACAAATGAAGAGAATGAATATGAATGATTTGACCTGACCATCCACATTCCTAAAACAAAGGTACTCGCGCAGCCAGCCCCTGGAACTGCCTTTCCAGATTCTAGTATATCTATATCTAGTAAGCCTCTGGAACAAGTAGATCACATCCCCTATCTTGGATGTATTCTCTTCAGTAACTGCTCATCAGAGAAGGACATTGAAAAGAGAATACATGCTGCCCATATAACTTTTGGGCGTCTAACACATGGGGTTTTCCTGAATCAAGATCTGAGAATTTACACCAAATTGATGGTGAATCGAGCAGTTGTCATCTCCACCCTGCTCTATGGATGTGAAGCCCGGACCCAATATTGCTGAGATATGATGAAATTAGAACGCTTCCACCAACAGAAGCTCGGATACATTATGCACATCAAATGGAATGACTGCATTCCAAAAACACATCAGTTCTTGAAAAGACAAAGATGAACAGTTTAAAAGACCCATTTGTTGGTCACCAACTCAGATGGATTGGGCATATTCAATGCATGAGTGATGATAAACTTCCCCAATGGATTGTGTACAATGAAATTAGTACAGACAAGACTCCTTGTGGTGCCCCTCTGAAATGCTATAAGGACCGGCTTAAGAAGACCTCGAGGAGTACAGGCATTGAGCCAAGTATTTGGAGTGCCACTAAGGAGGATCGTTCTCACTGGAGCTCAACTACGGGCTCCTGTCGCACATTTTGAGCGTTTACATTGAAGGCAAGCCAGGCTCAACCACGACCTTCAGCCTCGATAAGGTGCAACCAATGTGGTCGAATGTTTCATGCCCGGAATGGCTTGATTATTCACCAAAGACATCTCCACACCTGATAATGGATATTGAATTGCAGGAGAGAAATGAATACTCTGATAAGAGTATCAGCCGATGACAGGGAGCTGATAGGACTATAGCTCGCAATATAATAGAGATTCGAGGGAGAGGCAGATGATCACACTGTTTCTCCCCTTGAAGCAACAATAACTAACATTCAAAGCACAACGAAGCACTATTTTGATAAGATTCTTAATGGACCTGACAACATAAGTGCCAACGAGGAAAGACAAATGACTCTAGATAAAGATGTTCCAATTACCTGGACTGAAGTTGAGCAAGCCCTTCAAAATATAAAAAGTGGCAAGTCAGCCAGAGCCAACAAAATTACCAAATTGGATTAAAATTGCTTACAGTGTTTAAACAGAGACATCACAGCAATATGGAATGATAATAGAGTGCCAGAAGTTTGGACAAACGGGATAATACTTCCTATTTTCAAGGAAGGAAACAGCAGGAAATGTGAGAACTAGAGAGGGATTACTCTTCTCCCATGGCCATTAGATTATGGAAAATATCATTAAAGCCAGAGTGCAAACAATACATGAGCCAAATTTAAAAGAACAGCACAGCTTAGGGCTGGCAGATGTAAAACTGATTTAATATTTGCCTTCAAGATGCTGGCAGAAAAATGTTCAGAAAAAAAAGAAGAGACCTATTTATTGTGTTTATGGACCTAGAAAAGGCATGATAGTGTCCCAAGAAGTTATCTGGAAGAGTCTCAGGAAAATTGGAGTGCC
Organism: Meconema thalassinum; assembly: GCA_946902985.2. Taxonomy (NCBI): domain Eukaryota; kingdom Metazoa; phylum Arthropoda; class Insecta; order Orthoptera; family Tettigoniidae; genus Meconema; species Meconema thalassinum. The sequence goes on along the minus strand of OX336393.1, from coordinate 173,712,942 downwards.
TGATTCCTTTCCTGTGGCACAACAGCCCATGAAGGGCTTAGGTCCACCAAGTGACTGCTGCCCAGACATTTGATGATGATTATGATAATTGTTGTTTTAAGGGGCCTAACATCTAGGTTATCGGCCCATAATGGTCTGGGTGATACTTACGAAATTGAACTCAGATGGAAATGACTCACAAAATGGAAATTAGAAGAAAATACTCACAAAAGGAATAGATTGAAAAACATGCACAAAATGTAGGTTAGGTTCAAAATATGTACAAAATTCAATGTAGAGTCGAAATAATTACAAAATGAAATTGGAATTCAAAATACTTACAAAATGCAAACGAGATCGAAAATACGTACAAAATGCAATTTATGTTCAAAATACTTACAAAATGCAATAGAATTTGAAAATACACAATGCATTTTAAATTGAAAAAGGCTGGTTCAGATTCAAAATACTCACAAAGTGCAATTGAAATTCAAAATACTTACAAAATGTATGGTATATTCTAACTACTCATTTGGATTGACAATACTTACAAAATGCATTTTAGATTCAAAATACTAAAAAAATGCAAGCGACAATCAAAACACATACAAAATGCCCAACATAAAAAATGCAATTTAGATTGAAAATGCTTGCAAAATGCAGTTTAGGTTGAAAATACTTACAAAATACAATGGAAATTCAACATACTCACTAAAATGTCCTGCTCCCACATTGAAAGACTTACTAAAAAGCAATTTAGGTTGTCAATCCCTTCAAAATGCAATTGAGGTTGAAAATACTTGCAAAATGCAATTTAGATCGAAAAGAATCACAAAATGCAACTTAAACTGAAAATACCCACAGAATGTAGTGTAGATTCAAAAAAATTGCTTAAGATAATTTGGATACACAAAAACAGTGCAGGAATATTAAAGAAAAATGAAATAGAATGAAAAGAAAACAACAGGTCAGACCCCTCCAAGAAGGAGGGATCAGGAAAGATAAGACAATGGCCAATTACGGCGGGAAAGGAAGAGACTCCCTAGGCCTCGGACACCCTAATACCGTCGGGGTCGGAAAAGAACAAAAGTTGACCAAAGGAGGTTGACAGGAAAGAAGATGGAGAGGGGCCCGGTACAAGTAAGTGGAAGCAATAACGGACTCAGCTGAGGTCCCATGGTCGCCAACCCACGTCCCACTACATGAGATCCCCTGTGGGAGCCCAGACATACGCCCGATAGATCATAGGGTGACGCGTGGTCAGCAAGTTGGGTCCCTTCGGCCGTTAACTTGGTCTCAGTGACTGGGACACTGTCTCACTGTCAGACAGCTACCCGTTTGTCCTCGCAAGGCTGAGTGCACCCTGTTCCAGCCCTCACGACGGAGCCGGGAATCGAACCTGGGGTGTGAGGCCCCCCCCCCCAACGCCATTGGGCTGATTACCCCCCATCAGAAATATCCAAACGTCGTACACTACCTGTAAAAGCTGCGTCCATAATGGAGATGGATACTCTGTATTGTTTGACATGACCAAGGGAGTAGCGTACATCAAAGAAGTTCCTGTCACCTCTTTTATTCATCCCAATTATGGATAATATACTGAAAGTCCTAAAGGTCGTACAAAATAGGGAATTACAGGCTTTGTTATTTGCAGATGATGTTGCAATATGGGATGAAACTGAGAAGGGAGTACAAAGCAAATTGAATATGTGGAAAAATAAGTTTGAAGAGAGTGAAATGAAAGTGAACCAATGAAAACTTTAGTAATGAAAATAAGCAGAGATAATGTAAGGTACAACATACAACTACAAGACCATCATGTAGAAGTTGTTCACCAATTCAGATATCTGGGTAACATGTTGGCCGCGGTGGCCGAGAGCGCTAACGCGCAACCTCGCTGGCATCGGGAGAGCATGGGTTCGAATCCCACCTCGGCCGTCCTGAAAATGGTTTTCGTGGTTTCCCATTTTCACTACCAGGCTAATGCAGGGACGGTTCCTTTCAATAGGTCCACGGCCGATTTCCTTCCAATATCCCTTCCCTGACCCGTCCTGAAGAGAAAAGTACATGGCCATTGGCTGCATTAATAAAATAAAATGTTGGTCAGTAATGGTAAGGATCAGTCTGAAGTAATGAACAGAATAACCAATGGGTCTAACTTCTATAGTCTTATGCAGTATCTATTATATTTTGTCAATGTTCTTGAGGTTGTTTCGACAATAGATGCTCTTCGATAGAGTGGCTGATGAAGGGAGCAGTAATTCCCCGAAACATGTACCACAGTATGTAAGTGTACCAATTGCATATAATGTATTGATTTGATGGGAAATTGTCACAATTGTAGTGTATTTTTTCCATTATGTGACAAGAAGGTTCCCCAAAAAACAAAAATCACCCTGTATATTATATCTCATTCCCATTCTTACAGTGGGAGAATATAGCTTTATTACGCAATCGCTGCAGCTTGCGTGAAACTCGCTGCATCACAATCTATGACCCTGGCGGCATGAGTTTAAATGATTTAAACCAACTACAGCTAATTTTCGTTACCTCCAACTATCCATTATTTAAATGACTCATGGGGGTTCCGTATTGAGATGCTAGAATAGTTCTTCAATAAGAATTCAGGCGGGTGTACAATTCTTATTAAGAAGTATTCCAACTATCCAGATATAAAAATTAGCTACTTTTTGTTACCCGTTTGTAAAATTAGCTACTGTTTTGCTACTTTACATTACTTCTGTTACCAGTAGGCATCCTGAATACATACAGAATCATTCAAGCACCCAGCACAAGTTGTAAAACTGTGGTCACCGCATATTACTCTATTGCAAACGGTGCAATAAAAGATAAAGTAAGTTATAGTTTGAGGTTTTAAGGGGCGGAACTACAAGGTCATCTGCCCCTTCGAAGGACAATAAACACAAATTTTCTTTTCAATTTGTCCTTTGTCTGGTCTTTGCACTTGTGGATTTTCACTCAAAATCTCACAGATCATACCTCTTATGGATCGCTGCAAAGCTGGCTGTGTCAGGCAGAGCTGGAGAAGACATTAATTCTTGGCAACAGTTATTTTTGACTTTTCCACTTTTACATGGCAGATTATTGAAAATATATGATTTATGATTCACATACCTTTCTGGGAGTCATTAGAAATTAGTTTTACCTTGATTTGTCACTGCTGCGCCGGAAATATTTGTTTTATTACGTAAATAAATGTTTTTACTTGCTCATTCAATAGCTGCTGCCATGACACATTGACGTCATACAATGTTGCCAACATGTCCGATACAAAACACACCACACAACACACGTAACTTTGTAATTATGTGAAAAAAGAAATAAAAAGGAAAACCATTGGCCTGGATAAAGATTATTGATGGGCAACTACCCCCACTGTGTATGACAAAAACCAGGGGGGTTTAGGCCTATATTAGCTAACGCGACCCCCTAACAATATTGGTCCAGGCGAAAACCATTGGTCTGCCGGATGAGATATAGTACCAAAAGCGTGGGGTTGGCAATACTGTACATGATGCTAAAAATGCCCGAGTCAGCTGGAATTTCATCTATAAAAGTCGTGATCATTTTTGGGAGAGCTGGGTGGGTTATAGACAGCGGAGGAGTAAACATCTATCTCCTACATCATCTCCAGATATTTTCCCGACCATTAATTCAGGTAATTTGGTTATTTCAGTACTTGAAGAATTTTATCCCATAAAATAGCCGTTGTCAAGTTTTACCGAGAAGACTTCTTATCAGATCTTCACTTAACAGCTAGGCATAGGTCCTTCTTGAGACAGGCATTTCTCCCTTTCGGATGATGTGGCAACCCACAATATAACCATTCACAAGGAACATGTTTACCATAGCAAGGCACACACGCCATCGCTGGGTCTTCCTACTGCAGTTAATTCTGCCACACATTTGGACAAAAAGATCCGTTGCACCTAGTGATGTAAATACCCAGGTATTTATAAATCGGGATAAAAACCCAGGGTATATACTCTGGTAAATACCCAATTTGGGTAAATACCCAGGTATTTTAGATTTTTCATTAAAAATCCTGTGTCCTGGTAAGTTGGACCTTATGAAAGGGTACCGGTATGCAAACTATTCTACATTAACTTTTTAGAAATGTAACAACATTAGATAATTAATAAAATTAAATTTAATTAGAATTGGGACTTAAAAACAGAATTAGAATTAGATCAGGAGATATAAACTAACAACTCCACTACTCTGAAGAAGTTAGGTTAAGTACAGTAGGCATCAAACAGTTTGAATTCTGGGTAGGATGAGCTGAGCAGTGTTGCCAACTCACATGCTTGCTTCACCCATTATAGAGCCTACATACTACAAAAACTTCCTGACATGCTTTTATTTATATTATTTAGAGTATGATTTAAAAAATTAATATTTTTTTAATATTTAAAGTTGAATAAAAAATAACTTAAAGCACTTTTACTACGCATTTTTTTTTCTCTTTCAAATGTCCTTTCTATGGAATATATTTTATTACCTTTTGAGTTTTGGCATACACTTTGAATTAATATGCATATAGTCTACTCTTATTACTACAAAAGTAGCTTTTCCCTCCCACATCTTTGTTGGTCATTTCCAGTACTGTAATAAAACTCGACCTTCTCAATATCTTGCTTTTTATTAAAATTTTAAACACAAAACAACCAAAAGGTTTTATCCAATATTTTACTTTAGTTTAAGGAAAAAACACACTTAAAGACAAGGTTACAGTGTCAAAACATATAAATACTCATAAATACCCAGTCGTCCATTTTCCTTTTGTTTTGTTTTGTTTTGAAGGATCAATATTGTTCCTGATTTCAATTTAAGGCATCAAATACCTGTGTTTCAGTCCTTTTTTGTCCAACACTTCATCAGCTCATGAAAAAGTTTTGAACAAAGCACAAAAACTGAAAATACCCTCATTTTGGGTATTTAAATGACCACTGGGTAAATACCCGGGTAAATACCCAATTTATATTTACCTTCCCACTCGGTATTTACCCGGCCCACATCACTAGTTGCACCGTTATGTTTCGTTACAAAATTCAATTATGGTAGGTTTGCCACCATAATTCCACATTTCCATGCCCTCATGAGCAGTGGATAATAAAAATAATACTTTTCCTGCTTTAAGCTTGTATGAAACCTGAGTTTTTGGTCCATCAAAAATAGACATGCGGAGCTGATTTTTCAATCTTTCACTTCAAGGAGCACATGAGGTTTCTCAAGTTTGATTTGTCGTATTGTTCCCATAACTAAGAGAGGAAGGTGGTTGAAGCAAGTCTTGAGCCAATGGGACGGAAGTAAACCAATTAACCATTGTAACATTACTACTTGAACAATGAATGGACTCAAAATTATCAGCGAGTGGTTGGCCAGAAATATTCGTATTTTTACCCAAATTCGGTTTAGCATCAATCATGTAATTGGTCCCAACATCGTTCAGCATAACTATCTTAATCCCATATTTTGTGGATTTGTTTGTAGTGTACAACATCCGCAAAATCCAACCAGTTGTTCATCAATAGTTCCATAACTACCTGGCTTCTAGGATTCTCAACAGTTCTTTTATGAACCCGTCCCATTTATATCATTTAAAAAGGTGTCTAACGTTGGTCTACCCGTAAAGTTCTTGTCCTCAACCCTTCCTTCCATAACTAAGTTAGCTATTTGCTGTCTTAATATGTCCTGTTTCCTTCCAACCTAGCTCTTCTCTTCACAAGCAGTCGCCAGAAACATGCCTCCTTGCCCACTGGTCTTAATACTCCATGTGTTACTGCATCTACCCGTCTGATTTTTGTCACGCACAGATGGGGTAGAAGAATGAGGGATCAGGAAAGATGAGACAAGGGCCAATTAAGGCGGGAAATTGAAAGACTCCCTGAGCCTCGGATACCACAATACCGTCGGGGACGGAAAGGAACACGAGTTGACCAAGGGAGGTCGACATGAAAGAAGATGGAGAGGAGCCCGGCACAAGTAAGTGGAAGCAATGCCGGACTCAGCTGGGGTCTCATGGTCGCCAACCCACGTCCCACTAGATGTGAGCCCCTGGGGGGGACAGACTAATGATACTGAAGGTCCCATTTAACTATTAATAGGTGCTGATGTAGCTGGAAAGTTAATGACTGGACAAATGTGTACACTAAGCAATGGTTTTGTATGTATTGAGACACTGTTGGGGTAGACTTCGATGTGTAAAGTAGTTTCCGGAAATCATTCAAGCATGACCATTGGTCGTTGACCAACCTTGTCACTTCTCTCTTTATCAGAGATGCTTCAGTTAAAAATCTATGGGAACTGGACGTGCTAGGTATTAGCGATGCTGCCGTAAGGAAAACTAAATCTGAAGAAAACTTCGCAACAATGGAGCACTCTCAGAAAACCGTGTCTATTAATGAAGAATTTAGGTATGAAGTCCATTTACCCTGGAAAGAAAACAAATCACTTCTTGTATCTAACAGGGTCATGGCTGAGAAGATTTTAGTTAACACAAGGAAGAAAATGGAAAATTTTCACTGAGTGGGAAAGGAAGGAAGTTATTGAACCAGTCCAGGAGGATGAAAACTTCAGACACTATCTACCGCATCAAACTGTTGTGAAGGAAAGTAGTTCAACAACGCCCGTTCGTCCTACATTTACGCATCAGCGAAGGATGTGGGAACCCCTGCTTTGAACGGTTGTTTGTATTATGGCCCCAACCTGATTGTGCTGATCCCTGCTGTTCTTCTTAGATTCCGAGAGAGGAAAGTAGGAATTATTGCAGACATTGAGAAGGCGTTCCTTCAGCTAAGCATACGGAAAGAAGATCGAAACTATATCTGCTTCCTGACATGGAAGGACGCTGGGAATAATTACAAGATCTTCAAGCATGCCAGGCTGGTTTTCGGCTTAACTTGTAGTCCGTTTCTCCTGGTGGCTGTCGGAGTTCCACCTGAAGAAGTACGTGGAAAACTCAATTCAATCCCCTATTCATCAAGAGACTTCTACAGAGCTTCTAGGTGGACAACGTTGTCACTAGCCTTGACAGGGAATTGGAGGTGGGCGAGTTCATCATTCAAGCCAGTATGGTATTATCAGAAGGCAGTTTTAATTTGAGGGGATGGCAGTTCTCTCAGGATGATGACCAGTCTACTACCCTTTCATCAGTTTTGGGACTCTTATGGGATCGACAGGGGATACACTTACTCTAAATTTGCATTGGTTGAATAGTATTCAGGTGGAAGAAGTGACGAAAAGGACAATTTTGTCACTCGCCCATCTAATTTTTGATCCAGTTGGTGTGACATGTCCTATCACCCTTTGTATCAAACTGTTGATTCAAAGGACATGGAAGACTCATAAGATGGGATAATGCAGTTGATGAAAAGTCTAGAGACATGTTTCTGGCCTGGATGAAAGATCTACCTCGCCTGGTAGAAATCAAGATTCCTCGATGGTTTGGAAGAAGTGACCATGTGCAAAGTCATGTCTTCTGTGATGCCAGTCAACTTGCATACGCAGGGGTAGTCTTCATAAGATGCAATTCCAAGAATCAAGAGTGTCCAGTTATGTGATGCAAGATCTCGTGTGGTCCCCCTTAAGGAAGTGACAATCCCCAGATTGGAATTGTTGGCTGTTATAATTGGTGCACAGTTGCTTAAATGTGTGTCGGAATCTATTTCACTGAAAGTTCATGAGTTGGGAGTTGTTAAGGATAGCAAGAGGACAGAGTACCAGGAAAGGATAATCAAAGTATGGAAACTCAAGGAAAAGGAAGTCAAGGAAGAATTCCAGAAGATAATAAGGGAAAGGATGCCAACAGACAATCCTAAAACAGGGGAAGAGGAATGGAAGCAATTCAAGAACACAATGGTGGAAGCTGCAGTGACAGTATGTGGAAGAACAAGCAACAGAAAGCGGTGTAAAGAGACACCATGGAGGAATGAGAGAGTAAAAGAAGCTGTGGGAAGGAAGAACAAAGCTTCAGAGTATGGTTCCAGGAAAGAACTGATCTGGCAAGGGAAGATTATAAGATAAAGAAGAAAGAAGCAAACAAGATTGTCGCAGAGGAGAGGAAGAAGTGGATGGTAAAGTGGACAGAGATGATGGAGGAAGACAGCAGAGGAAATAAGAAAGTACTTTATGGGATGGTCAAAAGTAAGAAGAGGTCTGCGAGAGGATGTGGTAATGATGGACAAAAACGGAAATGAGGTACACAACAAAGAAACACTCAAGACAGTGTGCAAAGAGTACTTTGAGGATTTGCTGAATCCAAATGGTCATAGGGAGGAAGACAATGTATTGGAAGATGGAGAAGACAACACAGGAATGGAAAAGGACCTGACTTGGAGAGAACTGGAGATGGCTATAGACAAGATGAAAGGAGGAAGGGCACCGGGTATGGATAAAGTGAGTGTTGAAATGGTGAAGGCAGCAGGGGAGGTTGAGAAACAGTGGCTGTACCGTGTGATGAGGGTGATATGGAAGGAGAAAAAGACCCCAGAAGATTGGAAGAAAGGATTAATTGTCCCAATATTTAAGAAAGGAAGCAGAAAGGAGTGCAGAAATTACAGGGGAGTCACACTCATACCTCACTGTGCCAAGATATATGAAAAGATATTAGAAAGTAGAATACGAGCCAAAGTGGAGAGAAAATTGAGAGAGGAGCAGTATGGATTCAGACCTGGGAGATCAACAGTTGATCTCATATATTATCAGTGAGACAGCTCCAGGAACACCACTACGAATTTGGAGAGGATCCGTTGATGGCCTTCCTGGACATCGAAAAGGCCTATGATAGTGTGTGTAGGGAGAAGGTTTGGAAAGCAATGGAAAACATGGGAGTGGAAAAAGGGACTGTAGGCAGAGTGAAGGAGATGTATTATGGAAGTGTGAGTTGTGTGAAAGTTGGAGGGGAATGAACAGACTGGTTCAGACAAATGAGTGGCCTCAAACAGGGTAGTGCGCTGTAACCCCTTCTCTTTATTGTGATTATGGACGAGGTAATGACAAGGATAGCAGGAAAGATAGGAGAAGATAAGATGAAAGCAATGGTGTTTGCAGATGATCTCATGGTCTGGGGAAACAAGGAGGAGGAAATTCAGGAGCAACTGAAGGCTTGGGAAGAAACAGTGGGAGAGTACGGATGGAAGTTCAACATCAGTAAATGTGAGATCCTGTTAACGACCAGGAAAAAGGACAGACCAATGAGTGGGATAACACTTGGAGATGGACAGCTGAAGAAGGTGGAAAGTCTCAAGTACTTGGGAAGTATAGTGCGTTATCCATTTCTATTTGTTCCAATACATTCATAATAGCCCCTTTCCTAACGTAGTGGATAATTTCTAAATCTTTCTTAATATTTGTGAAGATGTGGTTAGTGTCTTTCATATGGTTCCCCATGGCTGAAATTTTTTTATGCTTGATCGCATTTACATGTTCAAGGTATCTCGTAGTGAAGCTACGTCCGGTCTGTCCTAGATAATCTGAGTTGCATTGCTGGCATTTGAGTTTATATATGCCTGAAGAATTGTATTTATCGGATTCGTTTATTTTACTAGAATTGTAGATTATTTTATGGTTATTGTTGTTGGTCTTGAACGCGATTTTGGTGTTGAATTTCTTTAGAGTATTTGCTATATCATAGGTGTGCCGATTAATATATGCAAAGACAGCAAATTGAGTTTTTTCTTTTCTTATGGGGGTGAGCCGGGAAATAGGTTTGTTTTTAATTTTATTGATGATTTTTTCTATTTCTGTTCTGGAGTACCCGTTGGCTTCTGCTATTTGAAAAATGACATTTATTTCATGCTGGTAGTCTTGTTCGGTCATGGGGGTGCTGATGGCCCCGTTGACAAAGCTTATGAAAGCTGCCCTTTTATAACTTTGTGGGTGGTTAGAATTTTTGCATGGGTTTCCTATAAATGCTATATTGGAATTTTTCGTTTTTAATGGACAAATTGAGATCAAGGTAATTAATCATGTTGTTGTTGGTTTCGCCTGTGAATGTAAGGTAAGGATCTAGGTTGCTCAGCTTAACGAGAAGCTGGTCTAAGTTGGTGATATTTCCGTCAATAATGACAAAAATGTCATCCACATATCTTCCCCAGAATTCTATGCCTTTTATTTTGTTTAAGATTTCACTCGCTTCTAAGTGGTCAATATAGATATTGGCAAGAATTCCGGATGCTGGGGATCCCATTGCTAGACCTTGTTTCTGTTTATAAATGCTATGATTGAATTTAAAGTAATTATTGTTGAGAGTGAAGCTGAGGATCTCGATAAATTCTTCAATTTTTATTTCTGAAAGTTTGTCATTATCTTTTAAATTGCTTTTGATTAAAGGTAAGCTTTCCGGCGCATGAGTCACCCTCTCATATGTTTCATATGTGCAGGCGAATTTATTGTTACTTCTTTCTCTTCCCATTACAGCCTCCAGGTAGAAAGCTGACTGTCGGTTACTCTTTCAATTCGAACTTAGTAAGTTAACAATATACATTTTAGTTTCTTTTCCCAGTCTTTTTGACGCATTCATTTTTCTAAGACCTATTATTATCTTTATAGTTGGGACAGCAGGCATACCTCTTTGGCTGGTTCACTTCTTCACAGGCTTCGAATGACGTTTCTTCTCAAGTGTAATGTCTCTACCCAATCCAGCATTAAAGAAAAAGACAACGGTCCAGCTTTGAACATAACATATTCTCAAGCCAAAATCATGAAGATTGGATGTAAAATAGGACACGAATTACAAATGGAGGACCTATAAGCCCACTGGTCACATTCTAACTACCTCAATATTTTTTTACATCTTAAACTAACATTTTAATAGCAATTTGAACAGGACATCTACTAGACCAAAACATTAAGAAGGTCACCACGACCACATGTGTCACTTTTAGCGGTATTTTTTCTTCTTTTTATAATTTAGATAAGATACAATTTAGAATTAGCTTTTAGAGTGTTACTTTTAATTTTCTTAAAATAAGGATAAGATGATATTTTAGAATAAATTTTTGGAGTGTTAATTTTAATGTTTTTCTTATAATATGCATGATCTATGTATAAGTAACACGATGGATGTGAATATGTACATAATTTATGTGGCTGAAGAAGGGCCCATGAGGCCCGAAACATGTCCCCAGAGGCAATAAATTGTTAATTGCCAATAATTATTTGTATTGATTGGGCGGAGACCCCCCAACCCATTAGAATTGTCATTGTACACGTTAATACGGACCTTGTGAAATGGATAATCCTCTAATTAATCTTGAAGTTGCTCCTTATCGGCAAGGAAGGTATGACGCATCTCGTAAGACTTCGTGCATTGAGAAAGACCCGTTGACATGCTTATTTTTTGTACTTATATAAGAGAGTGACGAAGACTGGATCAGTGACGAAAACCGGTACAGTTACCTTAACTCTTATCAATGTCACTAAAGCGTTTTAGCTTGAAGTGGAGGTTCGACACAGGAATAGGTGGTTCTGGGATGACGCAGAATATATCACTGGTTTTTATTTCTTGGTTTTCTCTCCAGTTTTGTTCATGAAGTTTACAGTAACAAATTCCCCATCTTTTGATTCTACAATTCCTAAAAACAAAAGTGTCAATAGTTGTAAACACTTAGATCAGTAACGGAGTTGAGGGATTTGTGTGGACCACATGGCATCAATTGAGGTTAGTAACTAATGTCTTAGCCCTGAATGTGCAGGTTCAATGTCTTATTCATGTAGACAAACAATAAGCAATTAATATTTGGTCACTTACCTCTCAAGCTAAGTAACGAAGTTGAGAACTTGTAATGTCCAAGTGAACTTTGAATCTTATTTCAACTAATCACTCAACTATACACTTCACAAAAACACACAGCTTCTCTACTCAGTCAAGAAATAGCTGCCTCCTTTATGTTTAGTGAAGAAATGGGCCAGGTGCTATTACCTGTGAGTAATTCTTTGAACTATAATCAGTGTTAACGGAGTTGAGAACTGCCCTCAGGGACAAAACTAAAAAAGAAAAAAGTTACTTTGTTTCATATTTTATTATTTTGAAACATAACTTTAACTATTAAACTAATTTAGTATTAATTACTCTAAGTTCTGTGAAATTACAAATATGATTTATATTATTTATTTTGAAAAAGAAATTTGAAATCGTGGAGAGGGTGTTGAGGTTTACACCATAAAAATAATTTAAAATGGTGTTAGATTTAAGTTTTAAACCAAATGAAAAACATTTTAAGACACTATTAGTATTAGTATTATAGTAAGCAATAAAAATATTAAATAATATTTAAAAAATATGTTTAAAATCCTACGAGGACAAATCAGCCCTTTTCTGGAGAATCACCCAAGTGTGTTTGCCTTTAATGCTGTCTATAAATTGAGTCCTTGGTCTTCCTCGACTCCTCTTTCCTTCTAGCTTCCCTTCGAAGAGTGTGGTGCACCAGTCTGACTTGACGAATCAAATGGCCAACAAAACTATTCCTTCTTCTGTTCAAGGATTCAACCAAGGTAACGTGTCTCCTTTGCTCTTCTGAGAACATTCTCATTTGTGACTTTACCAGTCCAAGGTATCTCTAGTAGTCGTCGCCAGCACCACATCTCAAATGACCTAAGTTTTGATATGTCTGCTTGTCGCAGAGTCCATGTTTCAGAGCCATAACTTGCAATACTCCATACAAAACTTTTCAAGGAGTGTTTTTGCACCTCTAAGTTAACAGTCTTGGATGTTAGTAAAGATCTTTTTGGAGAAGGCTTCTTTTGCCTGTGCGATTCGAGCATTTACTTCTCTCGTACACTTTCCATTTGATGTGATCAAGCTCCACCGATATTTCAAATCATTTACTTGGGTTAGTTTTTCACCATCCATCAGCACATTGACTATTTGGTCGCCATCCCTAGTGCATGCCATTACATAGGATTTCTTTTTATTTATCCTCATACCACACTTCTCTTGCAATAATCAGTTTATGTGAATCAGAGCATTTCCCATATTTCATTTACATATCTTTATAATATTTAATTCAGTCAGTATTCTTCGTCTGAAGAATCAGAACTGCTGCCGTTCATGTTAAGTTAATTATGACTGGCTCGAAATGAGGGACATTTTCAGACAGTCCATCTTTCTCCCAGTAGTGGTCGTCAATTCTTTTAGCGTGTTTAATACACTGTTTCCAGAGTTTGGGAGTAACGGTACGTAAGGCTTCTCGGCATAAACATTCATTGCTTCCATGACTTGACTTATTTCCTGTCGTTACCATTGGAACGTAGGGCATCCACGAAGCTGTGCCATCTCACTCTGTTGGCCGACATCCTCTTTACCTCTTTCCACGTCTTTCCCTGTTGTCGCCCCTCTGCCTTTACCGTCCGCCTCCACGAATGTTTGGGCCTTCCTCCTTTCCGGCTACCCTGGGGATTCCAATCCAGGACTTGCTTCTCAATGGCATTATCAGATTTCCTAAGTGTGTGGCCAATCCACTTCCTTCTTTTTATTTGGATTTTAATGTGTTCCTCTGAAGTTCGAACTAACAGCTCCTCATTTGAGATCGTCTCGGGCCAATATATATTCAAGATCCTCCTCAGACACCTATTAACAAACACCTGTAGTCGACTGGTAATTTGGTTGCTAACTTTCCAAGACTCTGACCCATACAATAATACTGCCTTGACATTACTTCTAAATATCTTTAACTTTGTGTTTATAGTTATATTTTTACTTTTCCAAATTGGATACAGTTGTACAAAGGCATCATTTGCTTTTCTAATTCGTTGCCCTACATCATCATCATCAGATCCTCCGGTCTTGGTCACTTCGCTACCAAGGTAAGTAAAACTTCCCACATCTTCCAAGTCTTCGTTTTCCAACATAATAGGGTCTCTTTTCTTCACATTTATCCGCATTGTCTTGGTCTTTGACTTATTAACTGTTAGTCCAAACTTCTTTGCTTCTCTGACCATATCTTCCAACTTCGTTTGGGAGTCTATATGATTCAGACAGCAAGCACACATCATCTGCAAAAACCAAATCCTCTAGTTAGTGTTGTTTTAAGGGGCAGAACTACGAGGTCATCTGCCCCTGATCCAAATCCTCTAATCTATCCATAAAACCCTAATGTATTTCCCTTCTTTTTCCTTCTATGGTTCTCTTCATTATCACATCTATTACCACTACCTCAAATGACATGGATCAAAAAACCAGTTTCTAGCCCCAATCTTAAAACGCAAAAAGATCCCTTAAGCCTCGCCAAAGAATACATCAATAAGAGCAGTCTGCAAATAAAACTTGAACCACTCTGTATGCCAGTCAATCCCATAGAATATATGCAAGTGACTACAGATCTTACTTTGTTAGAAGAGGTCTGCAAGAAAGACTCTTCACCACAAGATCTAAAACAACTGGCCCTCTGTACAATAGAAGAAAGATATCCATCTAATCAATGGCTAAAAATATTTACAGATGGCTCACAAGACAAAGAAAATAGAACTGGAGCAGGAATACATTCATCTCTCTTCTCACTCTACATCCCAGTAGGCCAAAACAAAACAAACTTTGATGCTGAGATAAGAGCAATTTCACATGCACTCCATCAGTTATTAGGCAGAAACATTGATTATCAAAAATGTGTTATCATTACAGATTCAAAAGCAGCCATCCAAGCCATCTCGTCAAATTATAAGCCCCAAAATAAAGAACTGAAATAATTTTTTTTTATGATAAAAACCCTTCAAAGACTCCACAAACAGATCTCATTTCAGTGGATGCCTTCTCATGTTGGAATAGCAGGAAATGAAGAGGCAGACAGATTAGCAACAAAAGGTACCACACTACAACAACCTGTCAGTCAGACTGATATTATGTCAGCAAAAAAGGATCTTGAAAAATACCATCAAAAACAGGTATGAAGAAATGGCAAAGAAAACAGCAGAAACCAAATTATGGAAAGACATTGATGCTAAATGGGATCAATATAAATTAACACCAAGAAAAGAAGCTATAGCCTTCTTCACTGGCCATGACTGCCTTGCAGCTCATCTGAAACGAATAAACATCCTGAGATCTGAAGAATGCACACTTTGTCACGAACCTGGAAGTAAAATGGATAAGGGACACCTGCTACATTGCAACAAACTTGATGTGACTGCTAGAACTTCTGGAAACCTCACACAACTCAATTGGAACGCAAGAAAGCTGATGGATTGGAATCCGGGCTAGCCATAGGAAACAACAACAATAACAACAGATCAAAGGTGACATAATACAACCCTGTCTAACTCCTGCTTCTATTTCAAAAGGCTCTGTTACTTCTCCTTCATGACAAACTTGGCTTGTACAGTGTCTATAGGATTCTCTAATTATATTTATTATTTTCTTAGGTATTCCATATTGCTGCAGCACCATCCACATAATTTCCCTAGTAACTGAATCGAAGGCTCTCTCGAAATCAACAAATGTGGCATAAAAAGCATTATTCCACTCAATACATTGTTCTATGATGATTCTCAATGTGCAGATCTGATCTACGCATGATCTGTTCGAGCGAAACCCTGCTTGTTCTCTCCTAATCTTAGCTTCCACTTGATCTTTTATTTGGCTGAATAAAATTCTCATAAGTATCTTGCTTGGCACCGATATCAGCGTAATCCCCCTCCAATTCTTGCACCTGGTAACATCTCCTTTCTTCCAATCCTCGGGTATCCTTTCTTTTCCCCATATTTCCTTAAATAATTTCCACATCACTTCTGCTATCAAGTTAATATCTGCTTTCAGGATTTCTGGTGGGATTTTATCAACTCTTGCTGCCTTTCCACTCTTCTGCTGTCTGATTGCCTTTTTTATTTCCTCGATTGAAGGGAGTTGGTCTGATATTCCAAAAACTTCAAAATCTGCCATATTGATGATTTCCTCTGGTTCTGCTTCATTCCCTCCTTCATGTTCATTGCCTTTCTTGCCTAATATCTCTTGAAAATGTTGCTTCCACCGCTTAATTTGTTCCTCTTTACTAGTTATTAATCTGCCACTCTTATCCTTCACAGGCACATTTTTCTTCATTTGTCGTTTCGATAATAACCTTGTAGTTTCATACAGTTGTTTCAAATCCCCTTTTGTTGCTGCCTCTTCTGCTATTCTTGCTTGCTGCTCTATCCATTTACGTTTATCACCTCTGGCACTCAGTTTCACTTCTTTGTTGAGGACTTCGTACTCCTGTTGCACTACCTGTTTGAGATTCCTTGCTTTTGCCTTTTTAACCTCTTCTTTTTTGGTTCTCCTTGCTTTTATTTTTTCCCAAGTGTCCAAAGACATCCAGTCCTTTTGATTTTTCTCTCTATAGCCAAGAACATTTTCACTGGTTTTAATCAATGCAGTCCTAACCCTCTCCCATTCCTTTTCTATCGTCTACATTTTCTCCACTGTCATCATGGTCCATCTCGCTTGTTTGTAATACTTCGAATCTATTTCTTAGTTCTAAAACAAATGCATTTTTTATTTCCTCACTTCCTAACTTTCTCAGATCAAACTTCTTCCCCCTATTAGCAAACTTCTTTTTAACTGCCATTATTCGGAGTTTACAAACTGCAGTCACCAAATGATGGTCGCTTCGAATGTCAGTAACTCATTTGTTCCCAACATCTAGAAGTGATCTCCATCTACGGGCAATGCATGTATGATCGATTTGGTTTTCGGTTTTATGATCTGGCGATACCCATTTCACCTTATGGATGTCTTTAAGTGGAAACACTGTTCCACCTATCATTAGATCATTTTCTGCACAGAAGTCCACAAACATTTGGCCATTTTCATTTCTTTCTCCTAAAGCATGTTTGCCCATAATATGCTCCAACCCTTCATTTTCTGAGTCAACTTTAGTATTTAAATCACCCATCACAATACAGATGTCTCTGTTTATTCTGTAAAAAAGCTTGCCGTAGTTGGGATTGAATTTTACCTTTTCTGCATATTCTGCCACTTCTGTTGAGTCATAACACTGTATAATCTTATGTTTCTTATCTTTGCTTTAAACCTGAGACAGGTTTCCACTCCAGCATGCTTTCCTTTGCAGCCCAGCTCATCAAGATCCCCACACCATCTCTGTATGGGTCTTCCTCTGCTCTACCCGAATACAGGAAGGTAAAGTTGTCCTTAGTTTGCATTTCCCCAAAATCATTCCAGCTAACTTCACTCATTCCCAGGATATCAAGGCCATAACTCTGAATTGTGGATACTGCTTGATGTAGTCTACCACTTTCTCTCAATGTTCTTACATTCCAGCATCCCAATCGTGTTTTGTGTTTCAGGCTAAAGGTAGTCAACGTTTGATCAGTCCGGCTATTCTCCGTGAATGTTTCTTTAATAACATTAATTTAGGATGTGCGGGTTATTACCTCACAGCACCCGATCTTAGTGGTGGGATTGCCACCTAAGCCACTAAGCCAACTAATTTTCTGTTGGGGTTCTTTGTAGGTCCCCCTACTAACTACAAGGCAGCAGCTGTCGACTGGTGATACTTCCGCCTTTTCCGCCGTTGGGGGTGTTATATCACTTACCCTCATCCACCTTCCAAGCCATTCTCCACTCAGTCTCTTTACCAGAGCCCCATTAGCAGTCACTTTTCAGGGTTCCTGTAGGGCCTTCACAGCTACCGTAGCGGTCCTGGGGACACTGGTCCCCACTGTACTTCACCCCTACAGGCAATCCCCTACTTCGTGCCGTTGCCCACCTCCCACGACGTGGACTAGGGGTTGGTCTTCTGGGAGACTATTGCTTCATTACTTCTACCATTTTGTAATATGTTAGCAATATTTGTTTTTGCTATTTTTCCTTTAATGTAAGCCCAAACAAGTTCGATTGGATTGAGCGCATAATGAGCCACTGGTAACCAAACAAGCTTTACATCCGGTCGAAGCCGTTTAGTTAGTTGTTCCAGCTTCTTCACTGGAGTTTGAAAATAACGCCTGGCGAGGACAATCAACTGTGATTTAGTTAGCTTGTAATTGCCAACTCCAATTGGTAGTGATATATTCTTTGATATTACCCAGGTTATAATGTCAGGTTTCAGCCACGACATGTTCAGGTTTTTAGTTTCAGGATTCACTGGAAACAAATGTCACTGAAAACTAGTGCAAATTCGCCCCAGACAATGGTTGTCTTGGAGGCAACTGGAAGTGATGTCAAGTGGCCAATATGCAGTAAACGGGAAGACTGAAAATAGCATGTCATAGTCAAGTGCACTCGAATTCCATTACACAACTGCCCGGGACGAGGGTACTCGGCAACGCTGCACTCTAATTCACCAGCCCGCCCGCTTTTAATCGCACTAGCCAGAACACACAAAACCTCCCATTAATATTACTCTTCATAAATTAGTCATCACACTGTTCATTTACAGTGGTCGTAGTTTCCGATAATCACGAATGAGAGCTTCAAAATGAGGCCAAGTTTCCTGCTGTACGTTCATCCTGGGCTGAGAAACAGTTACTGCAGAAAAAGTATAAGAACATTATATTGGGTAGAAGGGTAGTTGAAAAAAATTCAAACTTGAGATTTTAACTACCAATACTAGTGCCTATAAATATAAAAATTTCATTACCCTCAGCCAAGGACTTTTCCATGCATATAGTTTTAAGTGAACGGTTCCTAGAAAAGACATCAAAAACCCAGACAATTTTTAATACAACCACAAATTTAAAAAAATATTACTAAACTTGACAATAATTGGCTTATATAGTCTAACGCAGAATTAAACCAAAAAAATATTGGTATAACTCATTTTACAATAGGTCTGTTGGTTCATAATTAGGGCCTAAACTCGAGTATCCATAATAAAAAATCCGATAGTAGACTCATTGCTATAATTCAACGAGAAAGCTTCCACGGACTAGTTCATAAACGGCTGTCTTCACTAGGTCTGTTCCTGGAAGACTGTGTTCTCAGCAATTCAGGTTCCCAATGATTCTCCCGGCGAATCATGTCGTCACCTCTCGCTTCATTAAGGATGAACACGTGAAAGAAAATCACATTAGAGTACAACTACTTCTTAATCATCTAGTGCTACGCTTCTGGATCATCGGTGGAAGGAGGACAGTTAGAAAAATAAGAAAATAACTTATTTTGATTTAATGTTCAATCTCAGTCAATCAATACATTAATGTATTGATTGACGGAGATTGAACATTAAATCAAATTAGTACTTTGTCAATACGGACCAAAATGACACCAAATATTCCCAAAATAACTTATGTCAAGTGCCGGAGGAATGATGAAAAACATAGCGAAATTGCTCAGGCAGCTCTGTCCCTGGACCGCATACGGGAAGCCCGTGTATTCAAAGTGTTAGGAGTGGACTTGGCAGGTCCAGTGTTCCTGTGGGATGAAAGTAAAGCTTGGATTGTGGTTTTCACATGTGCGGTGTATCGCACTGTGCATCTCTCCACACAGGTGTTTCTGCACGAGTTCCGGCGGTTTGTAGCAAGAAGAGGACACCCCTCTGTGATTCACTCAAGACAATGGGACAAATTTCACGGGTACAGATAACGCGTTTCAAAATGTCGAAGGGAAAATATTTCTAACCACTATTCGGTTGAACGTATTACTTGGAGATTTAATCTCCCTAGTGCTCCTTGATGGGAGGCTTCTGGGAAAGGTTAATACGTCCAATTAAACAGCTTCTGAAACTAATTTTGGGTAAAGCCTGTCTAACTTACGAAGAAATGCTTACCCTTCCCTGCAGTATAGAAGCCACCATAAATGCAAGACCGTTAACATATCTGACCGATGGATGTGAAGATATAAGTCCACTCACTTCTGCCTGCTTTCTACAAGAAACTAGGAAAACTGGAGTTCCAGAATGTGATGCATTGGATGCTATAACCCTGAATCAACGAAATAGTCACCTTCTGAAACTGAGAATGGCATTGAAGAAAAGATTCCAGCAGGAATATCTGGGACTTTTGGCACTCCCTTTGTATAAACATTTTTTAAAAGTGAAATTACCTGATTTAATAGTCGGGAGGATATCAGGAGAGGATTGAGTATTAGATGTTCACTGCTCCGCTGTCATTGACCCACCATCCCGCCCAAATAGCAATACGACTTATATAGTTGAAATCGAAGTTCTGACCTCCATCTTTCTCACCGAGTCAGTAATGCCAACCCCACGAGTTTGGTACTATTTTGCACGTGATTTATGAAATCACTATACTCAGTGGAAATGCTTTACATACAAAAACAAACCTAACCTGGGGCTTACGCCCCAGATCCCCCTGCTTGTGGTACTAGCAGTAATTTTCCGCAAGACAGAACCTAACTTAGTAGCGAAGGCGTGTGGTGAATTTCTTTATTCAAGTTGGTAACGTAGTCACATGATCATCTTTCGGGTGTCACATGACCGTCCAAGATCATGGTGTCCACAGAATTTTCAATGTCAATTTTCCAGAAATTTCCTGACCATTTTTCAACAAAATTCCTGACTCGTGAAGTCATCGTAGCATCGGAAACGAGGGTTATTGAGGAAACAAATATATATCTCTTTAATTTTGCAGCCTCCACCATCCCCATAGCTGCCCAATGCTCGCCTCTTTATTAATTTAAAATACAAAATAAAGTGCAATGTGCTGGGTGATGGGGTCGCCACATCCCTACGCCAACGCTAAAAAATAGGTAGGCCTAAAAGAGGTTTTTACTATGATGTACTGTAAAAATGGAAATGTACCATAATGTCCAGTGAGTTATTGCTTTTTATCTTCAAAGAATGGGAGATACGAGGACACCAAAAGCTTATTTCAACAAGATTATCCCAGGAAAAAGACCAGTAGGAAGACCAAAGAAGAAATGGTTGGACCAAATCAAGGATGATCTTTAAGACAAAGGGCTAAACTGGAGAAGGACCCATGAAGACCAACTATTCATGGACAGGAAAAGGTGACGAGGGCTAGTTAACAGCAGCCGGGCGACTGGAGCTGGAATTTGATGATGATTATGATCTTCAAAGATTACTTGAACTAGTAACATCAAAATATGGCTGTAAAACACAAATTACTCTATGGTTAATATACAATTCCTGACTTTCTGATACTTTTCGCCATTTTTTCTCGACTCCCGCCTGTTTCTCACACTTTTCCTGACCAAAAACAAAATTCCTGACTTTTCCTGCCTGTGGACACCATGAAGATGGCGTCCATAAGTGAAGGAAAATGCATTATTTCCGTGAAATAAAAATTATTGCGGTGCAGCAGTGGCTATTGAGTATGAAGAGATTGTGAAAAGACTCCCAACAACTCCCAGAAAAGTATGTACATCATAAATGATATATTTTCAATAAGCTAAGGTGTTAATAGTGATGAAAAGGGAGGATGGTCTAAAATGCACAATATCTAAATTATGATATGGCTTCCTTATTTCAACACATAGGCTACAGTCAATGAGTAAATAAATAAATAGTGAACTAAGTTACATGCAACTTAAAATGAAAAATTTACATTGTCACTAAGCCTACCACAAATGACTGGATCACAGTAGAAACACAGTAAAGCAACACACTGTGGTACAACTGCTCTGTCCAAGGTCAGGGGTAGCACAAAAGAAGCTAGATGAGAGAAATACCTTTGCTGGAGGGGGAAGGGGAGTTACTGCCCGCTCGTCCTCCACCAGACGAAAGCTTAGTAATCTAGAGTTAACAAAATGTTGGGCATAGGAAAACACCAAAACCAGGCCAGTATATGCACTTGCCAGAGAGACCTTTTCTTGTAGCATATCTGGTTGATGTATCTGCTACCTCTACTGATCCGTGGTTTAAAATAACTAAGGACAGAGAGGAAAAGAGAAGAGTGATTCTTGAAGATTTCTACAGTTCATTGCGATGCTGGACAGATCCTGGTTCAAATAAAATCAGCCCCCGACATATCATAAAATCAGGAAATGATGTAGTAATAGATGTTTACTCCTCCGCTGACCATAACCCACCCACCATCCTCCTTTTATATCACTACTTATAGGCTATAGTAAAATTCCAGCTGTGTCGGCCATTACCGCGTGAATCATGCACAAGTACAGTATTGCCAACCCGATCCGTATGGTACTAATTGTATAGGGGGTCTAGGTAGCGTCTGTGAGGGGTTCATATTAATTAGCGACCCATGGGTTCAGTAGTATATCCTGCATGGACAATACTATAGGTCTTGTGAAGGCTGTATATGTAAATTGTGTGAGAAACAGTACAAAATGTGTCACAAACTGAAGTGTCTCAAGAGAACCAAGTCTATCTTTGAGTACAATAAGTGCAAAAATGACAGGTAATGCCTATTTGGGTGCACCTTTTCCATAATAATTATGTATGCAATTATTGCAGATGTTCAATAATAATTTAACAAAACAGTGCAAACATTGCTTTTGTCTAGTTCCTACATTCCATTCCTCTGTTCATGAAATTTTTGATGAAACACACCGCACGCTGTTCTGCAGTGATAAAAAATAAAAGCGATAACAGATCGGCATGTGGGCATACGTGTATAAGATCCGCATTAGGCGACACCACTCAATTGTACCCATGAGAAATTATCAACCTTAACATACTTACTCCCTCTTTTTTAATAAATTATGGCGTAATTCATCATCTCCTTCAGCTTGAAGGGCTGCACCCAGCACTGAAGTCCTCCGTCCCCGAACCAGTGGTTTGATATTTTCTTTGGAACTTTCTACAAACTCCGAAGTATTCATAGTTAAATCGAACAATTCCTCTTGACTTGGTGTTTTACCATTGACATGTGAAATTAGCAGGCATAGAAAGGTAACCTACTCAACCTAATTTTGCAGAACCATCTTCGACCTAGCAATTTCCACTATCAATGAAAGACACAAACGAGAATCTTGATGAAAACTGACAACCGACAACTGACAAAAAAATGCTTGCCGCATTTGGTTTTAAAAAGCTATGAGAACAAACGATGCCCGTTGTGTTTTTACCGCCGTACAGCATATACAACATTAAAATATAAAACATGCCTTCGAATGGGGCATTCTAATGGAGCAAAGTTAGAGAGATGTATTTGTTGTGTTGTCTATTCTGGATATTATGTTTAAGCAGCCATCTGGTGATAAGTTTTGTAAACTTTCCTAACGCCGGCTGTGTTGTAGATTGAATAAACCACGTGTTTTTACTATGGGTGATCAAAGTGAGTAAATAGTAATATTTCTTAATAATATTGCAACAAAATATCGTGAATTTAATTTTATTATCAAAGTTACACATTTATGTAATTATGAGAACGTTATTTATGGTAAATTCTCTGTTTTTAATGAAGTATATTTGTTTTGAAACTTCACCTGTATCAAAGGATCTTTTTCTTTAATAGGTGCTGAACCTAAGAAAAAGAAGAAGTCTAAGTCGCTAGGTGAAATACACCAAGAGCGTACTTTCAAACTAGAGGCTTCAGAAAAAATAGAAACTTTGGACACGTCTGAATGGCCTTTGCTATTGAAGGTTAGTTGTAGGTTAATGCCATTTGGTTACGGTACTCTTTTATGAAAACTCTATTCATTAATTTTTGTATTTGTTTGTGTTGGTCATTTGAAGATAACCGGAGAATTCGAAGTTGTCTTTTGAACATGCATGGGTACAGAATTGTGACAAAAGTTTTGACTTAGTGAGGCATATGCTTTATTCTTGCATTACCGAAGTGAGTAGGTCTAATTATTGAAATCAATTATTTAGGCAAAACATTCTCTGTAGAGATAGTTGAAAGGCTGAGAGAACTGTATATAGGCCTACTAATGGCAATGATCGGTCATCAGTTGCATAGCATGCTAGTCTTTGGTTCGATTCCCAGTCAGGCGGTTTTAACCTCACATGAACTTTGTTTACTGTCGAACAAGGATCAGTTAGAATATGCCTAGTGTAATGAATAGTTATGTAACTTAACCAGGCAGTGGTCGCTGGGATAGGGATTGTCTCAATTTGGCAATGTCTTGCATATAACTTCGTAGCCCGCATGCGGATTCACCTACCTGCATAGGCATTCCTATAGAACATCCAGCGTTGAGAAACTACTATGGATCTTAGGCCCCTTTCACACCGAAGATGCAGGACACAAGATGCATTAATCCTGGGTTCAGGATGCATGTGCATCTCTCATCTTGATGAAAGGGCTTTCTCACCAAAGATGCAAGTGCCACTTGCACCTTCTGTTAATACCCATTATCTCTGTTTAGTTTAGTACGCGAGTTTGAAAAATGAATAATCAATCATCCGACTCTTCAGACGACAAAATTATAATTCTGGCTTGTGCAGTCAGAAGAATTAAGTATAACAAATTTAAAGTTTCCGCCTAATCAACACTCATTTATTATTTTAGTTAGCTTATGGGTACATGTTTCGGAATTAGTACAATTCCTTCTTCAGCCCTTCATAATTCATATTCGGAAACATCATAGACTAAAAAGACCACGTCCATGTGAGAAACATAACACACTGATATTAAAATACTATAAAAAACTAATTAAACATTTTAAAACATGATGACCTTATGGACATTACAAACATAAAACAATAAAAAACATTCCTGCTGTTAACAGTCAACTTGATTAATAATCACTATTATGCACATTCTTGAATGGTATGCGACGGTCAAATTGGGCAGTCGTTAATCTCTTTTTGTGAATGAAAACAAAGAGCACATTGCATTAGAGTCCAGGACCCAAATAACTTGCTGTAGCCTACTGATGAACGTTGACATAAGTGGAAACTTTGTTCGGCACTTTATTGAAAGTGCGCTGACATGTGCTTAATAGATACGGAGAAAACCTTTCAATTATTAAACTTATATTTTGCACATTAACTGGGTGTGTTTGTCTTGAGCTGAGAGCTCCACGGACGTGCAACGATTTAAGATCAAAACGCCAAGGTCAACGAATATGTTGCTGGGTGGTAGGCTCCCACATCGGCGTGACTGCTAATGCGAAGCGATGTAGGCAAGGTCAAGTGCCTGGCTGTTTACGGTCCGATGTGTATACAGGCTGATCCACTAGTCAGAAGAAGACGAAGACAAAAGAAGGAATCGTTTATGGCAGCACCCATACTGTGATAATTAGGACTCGGATATTTAGGTGCTAAAAATCGGGAAAATATTTATATTTTATGTATTAAAAATACCTGAAAGAGGCCTATGTGACAAAAAAAAAATGCGGAAAATTAAAAATATCAATTAAAATTGCGAAATTTTTCTGCGCATCGGAATCTTTAATTGAGCTATATAGGTCAATCACAGATTTCGATACAATGTTCTATAATTATAAAATTAAAATAAATTACGATGTTTATCGTCATCTGAAATTCAGCTATATAGGCAAATTACAGATACAAAATTTTAAAAATATAACCATATATCGGAATATTTTCGTAAATATCGCCGACATAATTTAGCTAAGTAGACCAATTACCCATTCCAATACAAAATCGTATAAATGTAATCCTCAATTTATACATTTTCGTATGTACGGCGTATCAAATTAAGGTAGGGAAATAAATCAATTACATATGACGAAACACAATGCGTTTCGAAGGTTTTTTAAGCTCTTTTCTGTTATTTGAGTTGTCACCACCCAATATAACCTATAACCAAGGATTTTCCCATAATCTTACCAGAGAGGCATTTCGTCAAGTGGATGATAACATCACAAAAGAAGCCAATTTGTTTTTATGAAAAAGTCTGTAATAATCGCCAATTGGCATCAATACGGTACATTAACACATTTCCCAGGCATACACAAACCTTACCTAGCTGATGGCAGACACATTAATTTCCATCAAAACCAATAACTCAACCTATCGCTAACACATTGTAATATTATTATAAAACATTGCGGTCAATTATGTTATGGTTTTGTGTAGTTTCGTTTGGTTTTCAAAGTTGTCAATATTGTTTTTGCCTCCCCCGCTGGTTCGGTATTTTTATATTTTCCCATGTTGGCTGCAAATACTTGTATCTCAATTAAAAATCACTATCCCTAACATGCTGTTTAATAACGCCTCACCGACATACTGTATGAACCGTCAAAAAATTACCTATATAGGTTCTTGTAAATGCCAATTTCTGCCTATATTTTACCCACCCATTCCTATTTTACCAGGCATATTCCCCCGCACAGTGCAACTTTTAAATTACCAGCGACAACCAAAAGAAATATATGAACAACTTTATTAACACTCACCAACATTGTGGTCAACAGGCCGTATTATTCCCCATGTTGAAGAAGAAGCAGTAATTATCGTCCACACAATGAATCACATAACACTTTCGTCAATTGATTGCGACAACTTACGGAAATCAACAATTTTCTAGAAATCGCCAACACAACCCGCGAACAAGTCACTGCTAATATCAAAACGCTAACGAGTAACGCCATTCACGAATTCAACACTATCATTACAATTCGCCAACACAATTGCGTAGACGACACTACTGATATCACAATCTCGCTCTATAGATTATTAACAGGAATATTAATTGTTAAACTTACGTTCACCATACGCAAACAGGTGCAGAAAAATGGCCGACAGTCACGAGAAAACCGCACGCGAAACTAACGTATTAATCAGCTGACAAGCTCCCGGCAAGCAATGCGACTGAATACGTCTGCTGTGACATCACGGTAACGTCACTGATGTCACTAAAATTTCCCCAGACGGGACCGGATCGCAATGGCACAATGAACCAATAGTTCTCCCTGAGTTTTCATGCCTTCCCTCGTGCCCCACACTCGCCCTGAAGAGGCGACAGACAGATGTAAACAGTTGGCAGCGCACTCACATTAATTCAAAACAAAGTCCTGGGCTTACGCATTGTGTAGAATCAGAGACAGGTTGTTTTGTTTGGAAGTTCGGCAACAGGAAACTAGGACTGTTATTTACTTACAATGTTCATTTTTGTACTATTTATGTTCATGATTTTATTACATTGTCTGAATTAATGCTTTAATTAGAAGGGTATATTATTCAGTGTATCTATTATAAATAAAAACCGTGAGGTTTCTCAACTCCTCGTATTACGAATCCCGGTTGCCTAATATGAGGAAAGTGCTCTTTTAAAGTTAACAATAATATCAGAGGGTATTACAACATCAAACATGCCCATATTTGTAATATACATAGTATATCTCCTGAGGTTTACATTGGTGATGAAACCAAAATCATTCTGTTCCTTCTTATGACTATGACTAATGTGAGCCCTATAAAAAAAACATATTTGGCGACTTTCCTCTATGTAGTAGGCCTACTCACGAATGCAATTTATGCTATGTCTCACTGATTGCTGAAGCATTACAATACACAGCAAGATACATCTTCAGGCTGTCCATCACAAATGACCGACGATTATTGCGAAACATATCTTCTGAAGGCGGAAAACTGTGGCAATATGTTTCTTGCCCTTGAGGTGTTACGTAACTTGAGATAGCTGTTCAGCCATGATTGCTTTCTCACATGGTTGGCAGAACAGAACAACCCCATCAGAAGTAAATCATCATCATCATCTTGAGTAGTTTCCAACCGCTGGTCGGGTCTGCTTGGAACATAAGCCTCTCCATCGTTTCCTGTCCATCCACCATCTCTCGTCATTTACTGTGTCCCAGCACACTCCTCTTTCCTCCACACTCTTCTTAACTCCTTTTGTCCATCTGTCCCTTGGTCTTCCCCTTGGCCTCCTTCCCGTCATTTCCATTCCAAACATCTTCGGTATCCTCTCCTCTTGCATCCTCCTCACATGTCCATACCATTGTAGCCTAGATCGCTCTATTCTATTTTGCAATGGTTCCTCTCTTACCATCTCCCTGACTCTCTCATTCCTTACTCTGTCCATTCTTGTCACTCCTACCCTACTCCTCTGGAACTTCATCTCCACTGCTCGTATTTTATTCTTGTCCCTTTCCTTCATCGTGGTGGCTCAGCGGTCTAGCTGTATGCCTCTCACCAAGGCGGTCCGGGTTCGATTCCCGGTCAATGCATGTGAGATTTTCGAAGTGAAATGCCATGTCCTGTGGTTCGGATTCCACGTAAAAAGGAGGTCCCGTGGCTCATGATCTCAAGATTAACGGTCACGTTAAACTACAAGCTTCCTTTCCTTCCTTTTCCTTTCCTTCATCACCCATGTTTCTGAACCATATGTCAAAATTGGCACAAAGTAGGTCTTGTAGATGATTCCTTTACATTTTTGTGGTACATCTTTATTCCATATCATCCCCCTAACACTCTTGAAAAATCCATCTGCGCACCTTCCCCACTCATTTATTTCCATCCTATTGCCTCCCTTTTCTTCAATTATGCTTCCCAAGTACTTGAAGCATTCTACTTTCTGCAACTGCTGTCCTCCAAGTGTTATGCCCATATCCAGTCTGTTCTTCTTCCTCGTTGTGATGACCACTTCACTCTTTTGTGCTGAGAACTTCATCCCATATGATAACACTACCTTCTCCCACTCATCTAATTGCTCTTGTACTTCTTCCTCATCCTCTCCCCATACCAGAAGGTCATCAGCAAACAACATTGCCTTCATTTTCCTTTCCCCAATGCTATTTACCACTTTTCGTATGATTTCATCCATCACCACTATAAATAACAGGGGTGAGAGGGCACTTCCCTGTTTCAGACCACTCTCCAGTTGAAACCATTCCGTTCTCTCACTTCCCACCTTTACACAGCTTTTGCTTCCCTCGTACATTGCTTTCACTCTTGCCACTGTCTCCTTGTTCACTGCTTTTGCTCTCATTGCTTCCCATACCTTGTTTCTATTAATACTATCATATGCTTTCTCAATATCCAAGAAGGTCATCACCAGATCTTTCCCATATTCATAATGGTGTTCTTGTAGCTGTCTTACTGCAAAGATGAGATCAACTGTTGACCTTCCTGGCCTGAATTCATACTGTTCTTCCCTCAGCCCATCTTCAACTTCTGTCCGAATTCTTCTCTCCAGTACCTTCTCAAATATTTTGGCGCAGTGGCACATGAGCGTAATTCCCCTGTAGTTCTTGCATTCCTTCCTACTTCCCTTTTTAAATATGGGTATTATTATCCCTCTTTTCCAGTCCTCTGGTATTTTCTTCTCCCTCCATATCACTTTCATTACTCGAAAGAGCCACTGTGTTCCTATCACCCCTGCTGCTCTCACCATCTCCACACTCACTTCGTCTATTCCCGGTGCCTTTCCCCCTTTCATCTTCTTTAATGCTTCCTCCACTTCTTTCCATGTCAATTCCTTCTCTGAAATGTCTTGGTCACTGTCTGTTTCTTCCTCCACAATGTCCACTACGCTGGTTTTAGTTGGATTTAGGAGATCCTTGAAGTATTCTCTCCATATAACCTTTACTTCTTCCATATTTTCGACCTCCTTTCCATTCCTGTCCACCATTCTGACATTTTCCCCTGTATCTCTTCTCTTTGCCTTTATCATTCCATACAACACTTTCTTACTGCCATCACAGTCCTCCTCCATCATTTCTGTCCATTTCTCCAGCCATTTCTTTTTCTCTTCCTTCACTACTTCTCCTGCTTCTTTCTTCCGCTCTTGGTATTCTTCTCTTGTTCTGTCTGTCCTCTGTTGGAACCATTTCCTGAATGCTTCATTTTTCTTTTTCACTGCTTCCTTAGTTCTGGGGTTCCACCATGGTGTTTCCTTCCACCTTTTCTTTCCACTAGTTCTGCCACACACGACTTCCGCTGCTTCTACCAACACGTCCTTGAACCTATTCCATTCTTCTTCACCTGTTTTCGGATCATCCTTCGGTAATTTGTTCCTCACTAATATCTGGAACTTCTCCTTATTTCCATCCTCCTTCAGCTTCCATGTCCTTATTCTTCTTTCTTGGTTTTCAGTTCTCCTCTTTTCCTTCAGTCCTCTCACCTTGGCGACCAGCAGACGGTGGTCACTGTCCAGGGCTTCTGAAGGTATTACCCTTATATCCGTGATACTCTTCTTTGTCTCCTTCCCGCATAGAATATAGTCCACCACTGATTTCCTAGTCAAATCCCTGCTGTACCAAGTAATTTTATGGCTCTCTCTCTTCTTGTACCATGTGTTTCCAACCATTAGCCCATTTATCTTGCACAGTTCCAACAATCTCTCTCCTTCCTTATTCCTGTTTCCCCATCCTTCACCACCAATCACTTCCTCAAAACCTCTTCTATCAGTTCCGACATGGGCATTTAGGTCTCCCATGACTATCAGGTCTCTCCCCACTAACTGCTTCTGCAACTCCTCTTCAAACTCGTCCTTCTCGCCTTCTGTGCATCCCACCTGTGGTGCATAGACTTGCAGAATGTCCAGGTTTCTACCTTTCACAGTGATTCTGGCTCTAATTATTCTATCACTTACCCTCTTTACTTCCTCCCTCAGCCCTTCTCTCACCACCATTCCCACTCCATTTCTCTTCCCCTCCTCATTTCCTATCCAGTATAGCTGCAAGCCATTTCTCAGTTCTTTTCTTCCTTCCCCTCTCCATCTGGTCTCTGCCAGTCCGAGTACATCCAGTTTTCTCCTCTCCATCATATCCACAACCTCCTCCACTCTTCCCGTCAATGTCGTTATATTCAAAGTTCCGATTCGTAGTCCATTTCCATAGCCAGGTCTGCTTCCTTTAGATCTGTCCTTTCCGAGGCCCGTTCCCGTTTTAAAAGCAGTTTCATATCCACTACTGGCTTGCTAGGCCTAACGTAGCTTCACCATAACCCTGGCAAGGGGCCTGTTTTTGGTCCGCGAGAGGTATTTTATTTCCCTCAAACCCTCCGGACAAGTCCGGCGAGCCCCCCTATCCGCCACCTGGGACGCGCCCGATAGAGGAACAGGCAAACCCCCACGGGATCAGAAGTAAAATTATTTTTAAATTCTGCCACAGACTATAACTTGTAGTTGTTTTTACTTTAGACATCGTAGAACTGCCCAACACTTCACAGTGCCAGAAATGAACTGCATGTGAGTGACACTGGTACCAGGTAGCTGGGAGAGGGGAGGTCTATCACGTGGTGCAATATGGCTATGGACAAGGAAATTCCTGGCTTCCACAGTGAGTGGCACGGGATGACAAGTTAAGAATAACACAGTTGCAAGCTGACATACGCTCTGCATGAAGATTAGATAGCTCACAGGTTCTTCCCCGTTGAAGTAACACAGAACAAAAATGCAATAAACTGAATAATCTAACAATGTAAATATTATGTATTTTATGTTCTAATAAATGAAACGCAGGAATTTATGTATTTAAGAAAAATGCTTAAAATATGTATTTACATTTAAAAAAAAATATATTTATCTGAAAGTCCGAGCCCTAGTGATAATGCTGAAGAGCATAGCCCTGCTATTGTGTCTCAGCAATTACTGAACCATCCAGTAAAGTTTCAGGCCTATTATGAAAATGGTGATTTAGACTTTTAACTTTAAGTCAGATTTCCAAGGGAGGGGCGAGTATGCAAGACCAGCACAGCAAAGATGCACGCTGAAATCTCCAGCCGGTTGGTTCTCAAGAGGCAAGTTCGTCTTGCATCGAGGGTGCTAGACACACTTGCATCCTAGGTGTGAAACTTCTCGTTCAATTACATAGTCTGGTGTTTAAGATGCATGCGTCTTGCATCTTCGGTGTGAAAGGGGCCTTTCAGGCTTTTCGTCGTCGTTGTCGGCTGTAAGCATATGGACATAAAGAAATGAAGTTGCTATTATTTGCAGACGATATTGTGGTCTGGGGAAGGAACACCGAAGAAGTGCAAAAACAACTAGATGCACTGAACAAAATTATTCAGAAGTACGGCCTGAAAATCAGTATAGAGAAAAGCAAGACCATGGTGATGACAAGAGGGGAAAGACAAGGAAAGGGCACTGTGAAAATTGGAAGTCAGAGTTTGGAAATTGTGGACATGTTCAAATACCTAGGAAGTGTATTGATGCAAACTGGTAGGTTGGACATGGAGATTGGCAGGAGGGTACTGCAGAGCAATTGATTCTATCAAAGTGTAAGAAAACTTGCTTGGGATAAGGAAGTACCAAAGAAAAGTAAAGAGGTAATTTATCAAGTGTATTATGTACCCATATTAACTTATGCAGTTGAGACTGGATCCTGACAAGCAGGCAAGAGAGTAGAATCCAAGCCAGTGAAATGAAATTCCTAAGAAGTATGATAGGTAAGACAAGGAAAGACAGATTGAGGAATGAAGATGTTAGGAAGGAAGTTGGGATGGGAAAACTAAATGAGAGAATTTAGAAGAATAAACCAAGGTGGTTGGGACATGTAAAGAGGATGGAGGAAAATAGAATACCAAGTCAGATGCTGGAGGCCAAGTGCAAGGGTAAGAGAGCAAGGGGAAGACCTAGAACAAGGTGGATCGATTCAGTGAAGAACAGCGTGAGAAAAAGAAATCTGGACTGGGACAAGATCGTGGAAGAAGAATTGTGGAAGGAAAGAGGAAAGTAGAGAAGTGCCATAAATACCCCGACCCGGCAGGAGCTGGATAAGGGGAAATGATGATGATGTCGGCTGTAACTCGATTCTGAGAATACATACTTCTTCCTGCATATAACTTTTTAGACAGCTTATGGATGTGTTTCTGATGACTAAACAGGCCAATCCTGGCATAAAACATGCGCCCACCCATTTTCAACATAACCCAGATGAATATTTCGAGACTACAGTTCCAAGTATAGACCTAGAAATGATACACTGTTTCGATATGAGGTAAGAACTTCTATTAACAACATCAGTAATCTTTACGAACTTTGACATAATAACAAACAATAAACATAACATATATCAACAAGATGTGATAATATCATTACTCACGGTACTTGCCTTATTATTAGCAAACGTGGTAACATTCATAGTAATTCACCAACTTAAAACCAAGATGATAATGCCAAGTCTGGAATACCATACAAATTTTCAAGTCTAGTTTCTTCACTTTACGTCGACAAAGCTCTTTTCCAATTCTCCAATCTCACCAATAGGTTTCGCTCGATGCTCATACATGCCTTAGCACATGTTAACATGTCTGAATCCATTATTTCCTAAAAAGAAAATTCATAACTATCTGTTTGTGATCGGAACCTTACGGCTTTGGTTGGTAGTTTTTGAGTTGATGGGTTGGCAACAAGATTGATTGTTGTAACAAGATCGCAATGGAATACAGTCCACTACGGTATATAAGTTGATTAAACACAACATTTTAATTAAGCCCAAAAAAGGTTGTTCAATGTTGTTATAAATACTACGGTAAGTGTATTAAAACCAACAATTCGATAAGCCCAACATTTTGGTCCTATGGGGCCGGATCTATGGTCATCAAGCGGACAGATCACAAGGTTATGAATACATGCTTAACATTCAGCAAGTGATATGTACGGTAGAGTAACGGTTACGGCAATAATATTCACAATAGGGTGGATATTTACAAAGGTGGACTAACTGCACCAGTCAGCGAGTCGCTGGTCGAAACTGTGAAACGGCGGCTTCGTTATCGTCACAACTACTCAGGGCAGGTAATTACAAGTATCATTTTACTCAGGCTTTCCTAAACATTATCCCATAAATCATGGATCCCGCAGAAAGGCTAAAGTTAATACGGAAAAGAGCAGTAGTAAAGGATCAGCTGACGAGAATGGCGAAATTTGTTAGTGAGTTGGACGACGAAACTCAAGGTTTACATGAAATTCAACTGCGATTTGACGACATGGTAGATAATAGAAGTAATTACGATGAAATTCAGTCGAATTTAGAAGTAAAGGAACCTGAGGATCAGAGTCATGATGAAGATAGGGAACAATTTGAAGCAAGCTATTATAGGTTAAAGTATGAATTGATGAAAATACTAGATGAACAGAATCTGGAATATCAGTCAGGTGGTTCGCAAGTTGGCAGTGCACATGGCTCGTGTAACTCAACAAGGCGTAGGCAAGTAAAACTTCATTAATTACCCTGCCTAGTTTTAATGGTGAATACGAGAAATTGTTATAATTTTCAGACTCCTTCAGAGAGATGGTGCATGAGAATGAAGATGTACCAACAATACAAAAATTTCAGTATTTAGTATCTTCTAGTAAGGCGGCCGCTAGTCAACTAATTCGGAGTATTCCAATCACGGAAGGTAATTACCTTGTAGCATGGAAACTATTAGTAGACAGATATGAGAATAAGCGCCTTATTGTGTCTACTCATGTGCAGGAATTAATGTCATTGAAGCCTGTACAAAGGCAATGTGCACCAGAACTGGTGAGATATTCCAATTCATTTTCCAGTAATTTAAATGCATTAAAGGCATTGAACCTTTCAACCCCATTGCATGAGGTATTATTGATGCATGGGTATTTACAAGGTCTTGATGTGAACACTAGAAAGGAATGGGAATTAAAGCTCAATAGCCAGGAACTGCTTCATTTTGTGGAACATAGTCGTCAGGCATTGGAAAATATAAAATCTGTCGGTCAAACGGGTAGCAAACAAGCGTTTTCTACAGAGGGGAGGGATAGTCAACATAAGGCGACTAAACCTAAACATCATTCCTATGTTGCAACCCAGAAGATCACTTGTGCATGCTATAAGGAAAATCACTTCCTATTCAAATGTCCACAGTTTGCAAGGCTAAGCGTAGAAGAACGGAAACAGCTGGTGACGACAACAAACAAGCACTGTTACAATTGTTTACAGGGTTCACATCTAGCTCCTAATTGTACATCAAGTTTTTGTAAGTAGTGTGGAGGAAACATCATTCACTGCTTCACAGGGAATCTTACACGACTACCAATGAACAGCAAAAAACTACACGGGGTGGATCTGATGAAACTGTCACACTGTCATACCACACTGTTAAGGGAAGATTAAGATCACAAGTACTCTTGTCTAAAGTCATGGTTCGGGTCAAGGATGTCGTCGGCAGACTGCACACCTGTCGCGCCTTACTAGATAGCGGAAGTGAAGCTAACTTTGTCACTGAACAACTGGCTCAGACGCTCAAGCTTAAAAGACATAGGCATGCGGTACCTATTCAGGGGATCAATAATGCAGCCGCTCAGGCAAGCCGCAGTGTCACTGTACTTATACAAGCGGTTACCGGCAATTTCCAAGATGAAATTCAATGCTTAGTTCTCCCACGCATAACAGGCATCATGCCTCATTGTTACATTGAGCATAAACTTTGGAACTTGCCCCATGATATTGATTTAGCAGATCCTACAATATATCAGCCTGGACACATAGACATGCTGGTGGGAGCTTGGTTGTTCTTCAAGCTTTTGCGGAATGGGAGAATGACTCGTCCAGGAAACTATCCAATACTGCAAGAAACAGAACTAGGGTGGATCTTGTCAGGACAGGTCCAACAAGCAACAGAGAATGACACACTAGAAATAAATGCCTGTTTCATGAAATATGAAGATGGACTGGATAAGCAGTTACAGAAGTTCTGGGAATTGGAAGACGTGACCACTCCTCCCAGGACGCGGGAAGAAATAGAATGCGAACAACACTTCAAGGAACATACCACCAGAGATGAACAAGGAAGATACGTTGTTCGACTGCCAATGAAGGAAGATTGTGAGTCCCTGGGAAGCTCGTATAGTCAAGCTACCACATGGTTACTACAATTGGAATGCCGACTACAACGCCAGCCACAGCTTCGTTCGGAATACAGCAAGTTCATGGAAGAATATGAAGGATTAGGACACATGAAACTTGTCCATGATGAAGAGGGCGATCGTGAAGGCACGTATTATCTCCCTCATCACCCGGTTATAAAGGAATCGAGTACATCTACAAGAACGCGAGTAGTTTTTGATGCTTCGGCAAAGACCACTAGCAGTATTACACTGAATGATGGGTTGATGGTAGGCCCTACAGTACAGCAGGATCTATATTCAATCGTTTTAAGATTCAGAACACATCCTGTCGCATTCACTGCTGATATAGCAAAAATGTACAGGCAAATTAGAGTTCAGTCATGTGACACGGGACTTCGGCGGATACTCTGGCGTAAGTCACTCGATGAGGCAATAAAGATTTATGAGCTTCAGTTACTTATTGGACAGCAGCTGCACCATTTCTAGCCACTTTATGTCTTCAACAGCTCGTCGACGACGAGTAGTGGGACCTACTGGGATGTTCGTGTACATGTAATAGAGGGAAATTTAAAAATGCACAGTAGGATGTCACAAGGTGAAATCAAGGAGTTCATTAACCTGTTAAAATTTGCCGTACAAAACAATTATTTCACGTTCAACCAAAAAATCTACAAGCAGACAGAAGGATTGGCCATGGGTTCCCCATTGTCAGGCATAATGGCCAATATTTACATTGACCATCTGGAAAACATCAGTATCAGTAAAATAAAAGGAATCAGCTATTGGATAAGATACGTCGATGACGTTTTTCTGATAGTTGATAATGAAATCAGTAGCATCAATCACATTACAACAGAGCTAAACCAAATTGATAATAGCATCAAATTCACCACAACATCAGAAATAAATCAGTCTATAAACTACCTGGATCTTACTGTCATTAGGGACACCATGGGCCTACGATTTAAAATATACAGGAAACCAACCCAAACGCACACCACCATTAGGAAGGATTCAAATCACCCGGCCAGCCATAAAAAAGCTGCTTTCAGGGCATATATTAACAGAGCTATTAACGTACCCCTCTCAGAACAAGATTGGAACAAAGAGCTTTCCACCATATATCAGATAGCCATAGCCAATGGTTTTAGCAAAATGTACGTCGATTCCATTTTAAGCAAAATTAAAAATAAACCAGTCACAAGCTTGCAACCAATAGAAAATAAGAAATCTGTTGCAGTTTTCACATACGCAAATCAACTAACGCACAACATCACGAACGTTTTCAAGAAACAAGAGCTTAGAATAGCATACAGAACAGACAACACCACTATGAAACACCTATTTAACTCCAAATCGATCAACAAACAAGACAAATTCCAGAAATCCGGTATTTACAGAATAAAGTGCAAGGATTGTGATGCGGATTACATAGGTCAAACGGGGCGTAGTTTTAAAATAAGATATAATGAGCATTTCAACGCTGCGAGGCACAAAAAATTCTCAGCCATTAATAATCATATGCAGGAACACAACCACAACTTTTCGAAAATTGAGGAAGACTTGGAAATTTTACATTATTGCAGCAAATGCATTATGCTTAATATTTTAGAACAGCTAGAGATAGACCAGGCCTTGAGAAACAACCCGTCACACAATCTGAATGAAATCAATTTCGATAGCAATGTTTTATACGAAACATTGACAAACTTTGGCACCAGTAACAAACATAAAAAAACCTCCATAAATGAAAACCTCCATAAATTAGATCTGGGTTCGTAGTACCACCCAAACTTCCTTTCCCCTCCCACTCCATGTGCCTCCCCGCCCCTCCGCTCATTTGCTTCCACCAATGGTATTCTCCACCCCTACATGTCTCACGTGGCCTCACCTCGCCTCGCCTAGACTCAGCACTTTAGTTGCAACAGCTGTTTCAAGCGCACAGGTTCACTGCATACACTGGGAGGTAAGGATTTTCTAGCAATCGTTTTCTGGTTGATCATAATTAGATTCTCATTACTTCAGTCCATTCACTAAATAAATTTTAATTTTCTTTCAACAGAGGACTACCTGTTTAGTCTGGGAGTACCTAAAAGTCTTTTGCATTTGGACCATTCAAATGGGAATACTACTCTATTTCCGTTCCCCACATGACAAGAAGCAGATAACAGAACAGGACAAGATCTCCTATCAGAACGACACGTGTTTAAACGTTGGCAATGAACAAGATAAATGGACTCTCAGAACTTTTAACATGTGTTTTTAATATGTTTCGTACAAATTTTAATTGAATGTTTTAATGTGTTTTATTAGTGTGCATGCATTTTTGGATTTTGTTCAGTGTTTTTTGATGTGTTGCCATTTGTGTGAGAGGCTGATGAAGGACCGCCTTGCAAGGTTCGAAACATGTACCTAACTTAGCGCAATAATAGCGCAAAATATTTTGTATTGATTTGACGGAAAGTTTCAACTGATTAAACTATTTATATACGTCAATACGGACCAGAAATGGCAATTAGTATTCCCATTACTCAATTACTGCTCGTAAAACTGACTGGTTGTTCTTGTAAAGATTGTTTTAAAACATATTTCCGTATGCTTTCGAACATATAATTTACCCGCTTAAAATGACGTGTATGCGTAAATCCTAACCTCAAAATGTACGCTATTCGTATATGCATGGTAATTCAACATAACGAACCATATTTCAATCTTCATTAACGCATTGATTTGTTGCGAGTTACAAGATGCCAACTCCACATACTACTTTGCAAATAATAATATTATTAAAAAAAAAATTTTTTTAATACCCTGAATATAAGACGACCCCAAATTTTTATGACACAAAAAGTGGGAAAAAACCTCGTCTTACATTCGGGTATATACGGTAATAGACATAGGCCAAGAAGCTGTGAGGGTAAAAAGTGACGAAATATCGGCACAGTCATGATGTGTTTTAGCTGGTCTTTAAAACGCTTCAGAGGGGCCCCATAAGGTCTAGTGCTTTTACTTTTAATGGAACACCCCCCCCCCCCCTACACTGGTTTTTCTATCTCACCTTTTGTCATGAAGGAACTCTGAACATATATATTTATTAAATGTTGAGAGTAGGTCTCCTCCCTTTTCATAACTTTCACAAGGCAGATTATTGAAATTATATTATTTATGATTCACATACTTTTCTGGGAGTCATTAGAAGTTGACAGTGCAAATGATTTTCAGAAGGGGAGGAAGATCATCTGTACAAGACAAAATATACTACAGAGCGGAAGAGCTAAAGAATGTAAATTCCTTCAGGTATCTGGGAATCACTCTACAACCATCAGGTTCATCGTACAAAATTCACATACAGGAGAGGGCAGCAGCTGCCATCAAAGCCATCTACGACATTAAGAATCCGACCAGACTAGCACTAGACACTGCAATAGCACTTTTCTACTCAAAGATAATGTCTGTCTTGAACTATGGCATTGAGCTCATATGGAACAACCTGACATATAGAGACCTATTGACCCTTGAATGTGTTAAAGCAAGATATCTGAAGAGAATTTTAGGCATATCAAAATACACTCCTTCAAGACTGGCTTACGAGATTGCAAAAACGTGCTTCCTCATAGAAGACTTGAGGTTCCGACAACAGTTGCCAGCGATCAAACAAGAGTCGGACCTACTTCGCGACAGACAAAGCAAGAGATCGGACATCTGGCTCGATTTCTATACAACAGATGCGATGCTGGATAGGAACTGGACGGGAGCAAACAAAGACCTTCGAAGCGCCATAACTAGGCTCTCAGTGCACGGTCTCCATCACAAAATATGCACGATAAACCGTTTTCACGATCCCTTGGTAAAATAGTTAGGTTCAAAGAGACAAGAGAAAGAAAGGTATGGAAATTAAAGGAAAAGGAGGTGCAGGAAAAGTTCCAAGATGAGGTGAAAAAACGAATTCCCCAAGAAGAGGTTGGCAATGTAGAAGAAGAATGGACTAAGTTCAAACAAGGAATGGTAAAATGTGCAGAGGATGCATGTGGTAGAGTTTTAGGGAAATAGAAGGAAAAGGAAACACCCTGGTGGAATGACACAGTAAAGGTTTCAGTGAAGGAAAAACAAAAGGCTTGGAGGAGCTGGATCAGAGGCAGAAACTCTGAGAGTAAGGAAAATTATCACGAAGCACAGAAAACATACCAGAAAACCATACAGGAAGAAAAACGGAAGTGCTGGGAAAGCTTCACAGAAACCCTACAGGAGGATATTAAAGGAAGTAAGAAACTTCTGTATGGATTTGTTAGAAACACAGTGGGAAATAGAGAAGAAACAAAATTTGTGAAGACGGACAGTGGACACATTTTGACACAAAGAGAGGATATACTTCAGCGATGGGAAGAGTATTTAGCTAAATTCCTTAACGTCAAATTCAAGGAACTGGCTGAAAAGGAAGAACATGAAGAAGAAGAAGAGGTGGAAGAAAACCGAAATGAAGACATAGCAATGTTGGAAATAGAAGAAGCCCTAAGGAAGATGAAGAATGGGAAAGCACCAGGAGTGGATGAAGTGACTACAGAGATGATAAAGGCAGCTGGACCAGTAGGATTAAATTGGATGTATTGACTATTTCGTGTGATATGGAAGGAGAAACAAGTACCAGAGGATTGGAGGAAGGGTCTGATAATTCCAGTATTCAAGAAGGGTGATAAGAAAGAATGTAACAATTATCGGGGAATCACACTTATTTCCCATGTTGCATAGATCTTTGAGAGGATATTTGAGAAAAGAGTGAGAATGAAAGTTGAGGCAGAAATGGAGGAAGAGCAACATGGATTCCGATGAGATAGATCAACCTTCGATCTAATCTTTGCTCTAAGAAACATGATGGAGAAAAGATGGGAGTTCAAAAAGGATTTGGTGATGACATTTCTAGATATTGAGAAGGCATACGACAGTGTCCCACGAAGATTGGTCTGGGACACATTGATTAAAACCAGGGTAGGCCGAGCAGAAAATTATGATCAAAGCCAAGTATGACTAGTGTGTAAGTAGTGTGAAGACCAAGCTAGGACAAAGAAACTGGTTCAGTGTTGAAACAGGACTTCGACAAGGAAGTGTGTTATCCCCTATACTGTTTATAACTGTCATGGTTGAAATCCGCCAGAGTGTGAAACAAAGAATGGGAAGCAAGGAGACTAAGGCCTTACTCTTTGCAGACGACATAGTAATATGGGAAGAAAATGAAATAGGAGTGCAAGAACAAGTCACTGTATGGAATCAAGAGATAGGGAAATATGGAATGACAATAAGTATGGAGAAGAGTAAGACTGTAGTGATGACTAGAAACAAGAGAGAAGGAAGACATAATATTGAAGTCAATGGAAATCCATTGGAAATGGTAAAAAGCTTTTAAGTATTTGGGGAGCATACTCACAGAGGGGAGAGACCATGGAAATAGTGCAAGTGTATGCTCCACAGGTAGGCTGCGCCTCTGAAGAGGAGGAGGAGTTCGAAGAGGAAATACAGAAGCAGCTGGGAGGAAGGCATATGATTGTTATGGGGGATCTGAATCCCCATGTAGGAAGAGAAAGACAAGGGTATGAGAGTGTGCTTGGACCAGAGGGTTGGGGCAGAAGCAATGAGGAAGGAAAGAGACTGTTGGACTTCTGTCAAAGGAACAGCCTGCTAGTTGGGAACTCCTGGTTCAAGAAAAGAGAGAGCCGCACAATCACATGGTACAGTGATGACTTGACCAGGAAGTCGGTGGTCGACTCCTGTTTGAGAGAGAGTTAAATAAGAACATCACAGACATCAAGGTTATACCATCGTAGAACTTGGATAGCGACCATCGATTGCTGGTAATGAACCTGAGAGGGACTAAGGAGAAAAAAGTGACTGAGAACCAGGAAAGATGTATAAGGTTATGGAAGCTGAAAGAAGGAGATAGAAGGGCCGAGTACCTCAAAATGGTAAAGGAAGGAATTCTAACAGATGAAGAAAGAGGGGTGGAAGAGGAATGGGCTAGATTTAAGAAGATACTAGTAGGCGTGGCAGAAACAGTATGTAGGAGGACAAGTAGTAAGAAGAGGTGGAAGGAAACGCCATGGTGGAATGAGAAGACGAAAGACATAGTAAGGGAAAATAATAGAGCCTTTAGGAGGTGGTATCAAAATTGGACGGTAGAGACAAGTGGCTTAGGAGAGAAGAAAATGGATGGAAGAGTAGACAAAGATGATGAAAGAGGATAGTGAAGGTACAAAAAAGGTCCTGTATGGGATGGTAAAAAATAAGAGGCGGAAGGATCCGACGGATTATGTTAGAATGGTGAACAAAAGGGGACAAGAGATAGAAAATGGGGAAGAACTGAAGAAAATGTGGAAAGAATATTTTGAAGAACTTCTGAACCCAACTAGAAACCTCGGCGAGGAGGAAGAAATCAGGAAAGAGGAAGATGGACTGCAAGTAGAAAAGGACTTAACATGGAAAGAAGTGGAAGATGCAGTGAGGAAGATGAAAGGAGGGAAGGCACCGGGTGTGGATGAGTTGAGTGTGGAGATGGTGAGAGCAGCAGGAGAGGTGGGGATACAATGGTTAT
Organism: Meconema thalassinum; assembly: GCA_946902985.2. Classification (NCBI taxonomy): domain Eukaryota; kingdom Metazoa; phylum Arthropoda; class Insecta; order Orthoptera; family Tettigoniidae; genus Meconema; species Meconema thalassinum. The sequence continues at coordinate 173,670,803 of OX336393.1, read as the reverse complement.
ACCGAGTGATGAATGCAGCATGGAAGGAAAGGAAGACCCCAGAGGACTGGAAAAAGGGAATAATTGTCCCAATCTTCAAAAAAGGTAGTAGAGCAGAATGCAGAAACTATTGGGGAATAACACTGATGAGTCATTGTGCAAAGATGTTTGAGAAAGTTTTGGAAAGGAGAATTAGGACAAGGATAGAAGGAGGGATGAGGGAAGAACAACATGGCTTCAGAGCAGGAAAGTCCACAGTGGATTTGATTTTTGCTCTAAGAACAGCACCATTAGTATGGAACAGATCTACAGATGGCCTTCTTGGACATTGAGAAAGCATATGACAGTGTATGCAGAAACAAAGTATGGAAGTCCCTGGAGGATAGAGGTGTAGAAAAATGGACTATACGGAGGATAAAGGAGATGTACAAGCGTGAGCTGTGTGAAAGTGGGAGGAGAGAGATCGGACTGGTTGGAACAGAGAAACGGCCTGAAACAAGGAAGTTCACTGTCACCATTACTTTTCATTGTGGTGATGGAGGACATTATGACCCGAGTGGCACAAGTAATTGGGGAAGGAAAGATGAAAGCAATGGTCTTTGCAGATGATTTGATGATTTGGGGAAACGAGGAGGTGGTACAGGAGCAGTTGGACGTGTGGGAAGGAATAATACAAGGATATGGGATGAAATTGAGCATAAATAAGAGTGAGATGGTGATCACAACAAGGAAGAAGGAAAGAACCACAACGGGAATAACAATTGGTGGGGAACAGCTGAAGAAAGTGGAGAGTTTCAAGTATCTAGGAAGCCTGGTGCAAGATAATGGAAGAAACTATAAAGAAGTAAATAAGCAGGGGAGACAGGCAGAAGGATTCCGGTGGAGTGTGAGAAGCATGATATGGAGCAAGGATGTCCCTCAGAACAGCAAAATGATCATATATCGGACGTACTATGTCCCTATCCTGATGTATGCCTCGGAGACCTGGGTTATGCAAGGAAGGGAGGAGAGCAGAATACAGGCAGGTGAGATGAGGTTCTTGAGAAGCAATATTGGAGCTACAAAGAGGGATAGAATAAGAAATGAGAGGACCAGAGAATTAATGAAGGAGGAACCATTACAGGATGGTATATATAGAGAAATCTAGACTTAGATGGTATGGACATGTAAAACGAATGGAGGAGAAGAGGATGCCCGGAGGATACACAAGACGAAGTGGGAAGGAAAGAGACCGAGAGACAGGTGGCTGAAGGGGGTGGAAGAAAGTGTGAAGAAGAGAGAAGACTGGACGAGGGTGGAGGCTGAGAGATGGTGGGAAGACAGAGGACGTTGGAGAGGCTTGTGTTCCAAACAGACCCGGCCAGTGGCTGGAAACTGCAAGATGATGATGATGACTCACAGAAGATGGTACAATAAATGAAGAAATTGGAAAGAGAATCCAACAAGCTAATTGGTTTTACCAGTGTGTGAGAGTTTTAGTATGGAGCCAGGAAGTCCCAGATAAATGCAAGAAAGTTCTATTCTCAATGTATTACACACCAATTTTGACATATGCAGCAGGTACTTGGTCCATAACAAAACGCAATGAAAGCCGAATCCAAGCAGCCGAGATGAAGTTCCTTAGAGGAATAATTGGGAAGACGCGGAGGGATCAAGTCAGAAATGTGGACATAGGGAGAGAACTGGGTTCCCAAAACTGCAAGACAAGATTGTTGAAACCAGTAAGCTGAAGTGGTACGGACATGTAATGAGAATGGAAGAATATAGAGTACCAAAAATATTATTTATGGAGAAAATACCAGGAAGAAGACCACGAGGAAGGGCCAGAAACAGGTGGATAGATGCGGTGAAGGAAGGCATAGAGAAAAGAGGAGTAAAAGAAAAAGAAGTATTGAAAGAAGGAAATGAATGGTGGAGGGATAGACAACTGTGGAGGTCCTTGATTCGCAACCCGATCCAGGGAACTGGAAACGGGAAATGAAGAGAAGAGGTGCATGTTATTATCATACATTTTACATGTCAGTCATATGTTACAGTCGATCGAAAATTTTACCTAATAACCTCAAAACTGTGTCTTTTTCCAGTCTAAATCGTATAAATAATTGATTTTCATCACAGTTCTGAAAATGATCCGGCCTCTGTCTGATCTTCTTTGCTTTGTAACTTTTCTTAAGGGGTCGCTTGGTACAGGCCGGACGTTTGTTTTAGACGATTGCCCTTGACCTTGAAGCCTGCGGGTGAGCCTGTACACAGTCACTCTCTCACCCTATCGCTTCACATTTGTCACCACCGATCTGATGTAATGGAATTCCAGACTTGAGCACGTGGCGACACCGACTTGCAGACAGTACAGTCAACGTCAAAGTATTGTGTGACGCGTAAGTACACGTTACGTATTTACGAACAGAACGTCATTATATTTGCCAATGACTGTGCCTAAGTAGGAGTGTGAGACAGCTTTGTCAATCATCGGACCGCTTGGGGCAGCTGATAACAACACAGGTACTGTAGTAACTCGCCTCTAGGCTTCCATTAAGATTTTTCACTCGTCTAAAACAAACGTCCGGCCTGTAATGGTGTTATGCAAACATGGAAATACTACAACTTACTCATCTTGTTAGACAACCCTTTCCTTTATTTCTTTTAAATCCTTTCATTATATGGTCCACTAAAGTTTGCTTTTCTTTCATCAACAGTTCATCCACAATTATCCTTCTCATTAATAAAACATAACAATCTTCTTAGTTTTATTACTAACCAATTCTCCTTAAAAACATAACACACTCATAAAACAGCTTCAATAGCCAAAGCCCTCTGCCACCTATTACTAGTTCACTACAAAGAATCCAGTAGGCACAATGCACTAGACTCCATGCAGTGCCCCAGAAATAGGCAGCCATGTTCAACCCAAAAGAACAGTGAGAACCCCCCCGCCATGTGATTCTTATCTTAAACTATCATTTATCACTATGTTTACATTAGCACACACACACAGTAAAATAAACTATAGACTAAAACCTGTTCTTCCGAGACACCTCATAGCTTTATAGTGTTCCAAAATCATAGTGAGTCTTCTAATAAATTATCTTTACACACTTTTCTCCAAAACTTCAGTACCGCCTACTACTCTTCGAAGAGAATCAGCCTCTGCTGCCGCCGGAATTTCATTAGCTATTATTTCTATCATATCTATAGGTTCCCCTCCTTCTTTTCCTATCTTCCATCTCATCCTTTTCTTCCTCCAACTTATCATCCTGTCTGTCCTCCTCGTCTTCCTTATCCATCGCTTCTTTATCTTCTTCCTCTTCATTAAAGCGGAACAAGTTAGACCTGAACCTTCCGATGTGCATGTGCGTCCAGGTGCATTACGTCATCCCCCCGCCTGGATTCTTTGTCAACCAGTGAGCACATACTTCGTCACGCGGTGGTTAGATGTTGCCAAGTAGTCATTATTCACAGAACCTTGGCTGGGTACATATGCTGTTAAGGCATGCGAAGCAAGACTGAACGGCTCTGTTCTTTGACAAGCACGGCAACAAGCTTGCTGTCAGGAGTGTGTGAAGTGGGTGCGCTCTCAGTTCATTACCACCAATACCAATGCTATGTCACTGAGAATGCTCCTATTCGATACTTTATGCTTGCATAATATAACCGCGACGAGCAGCGAGCAGCTCCAAACAGCTGTTGCACCAAAGATGGGAAATCGCATTTGCACCTAGTGATCCCACCCCTTCCCCTCCTAGACGAGACTCCGCCATAACAGGCCAGATCTAACTTGCCACGCTATACCACCTTGTCCTCCTTTACCTTGTACTCCATCTTCAGTTTCTTCCATATCACCTGCTTTCTTTCGTTTTTCCGTTTTACCTTCTCCTTCCCTCCTTCTTTCTCTTCTACCTTTTCCTTTCCTTCACCTGCTTCCTCTCCTTTAGTTTCTTCCATATCACCTGCTTTCTTTCGTTCTTCCGTTTCACCTTCTTCCCTTCTCCTTTCTCTTCACCCACTTCCACATCCGTCCTTCTTCACCTTCCTCCTTGTTCTTCATTTTCTTCTGTTTCTCCTTTTCCTTTCCCTTCTTTTTCTTCTTTGCCTTCTCTTCCTGCTTCTCTTTACTTCCCTTCCTCATTTTCCTTCTCTTCCTCCTTATCTGCCTTATCTTGTTCAACAGTTCCTTTCTTATCTTTTCTTTCCTCTTTGCCTTTATCTCATTCTTTTCCTTTTCTTCTGATCCTTCACTCTCTTTCTCCATCTGCCTGATGCCCCCCACCTCTCTGATGATTTTCCTGTTCCTTTTCCTTTCGTTCTCGTAATTCGATATCTCTATGAACCTTCTTCTCAGCTTTAACTTCCAACTTCACTCTTCTCTTAGTATCAACTTTATCAGAAATATCAATACTTTTAGGCTCATTGTCATCATTATCAGCATCTGCATCATTAAATTCATTATAGTATTATGCTATATATCTCATACTTGCTCTAACATAACGAACTCCTACTGCTCTTCTGTACCTAGCTCTATCATTTCTTCTAGAACGGGAAGTATCCCCATTACCATTTTCATCATTATCACGCCTTCGATATCCACCTCCTCCATTCTCATCAAAACGTCCTCTTCTGCTACGTCCGTGGCGACCTCTGTGTCTACCTCTGCAACTGCTCTCTCTTCTTCGCCTGCTAAGGTCTCTCTGATATATACCTCTACAACCTCTTTTCTTTTCCACTTCTTCATTTAGTTTTCTGCTATTTCCTTTTATTCCAGCTACTCTAGTATCACTTATAGTAAAGCCATCATTACTTCCGACTTGACGTTTCAGTGTTTCCCTGGAGTTATCAAGCGGTCACAAGGAAAATCACTTTAACTAGCCAATCACAGGCAGTCATTAAAATCAATATATCACGACAAATCGAGTTTCGTTCGCGATGTCGTGATTTAGCGAACAAAACTCTAGCCTAGCACTGAAACGTCAAGTCGGAAGTAATGATGGCTTTACTATACTTCACATATCTCCTCCACTTTCTCTATCCTGCTACTCATTACAATCTTATCTTCCTGGATCTCTTTGATCAGTTCGTCTATACTTGTGTTTATGGCTCTGTTCTCTCCTGAATTTTAATGTTAATATCGGATATCTTCTGCTCTAGTGACTCTCTGAGGCTCAACCTTCTTAACAACGTTACTGGTTTGCTCACTCATCTCAGTCATTTCGGTTTTAATTGAATCAATTTTGTTACTTTGCTCCTCACTCAGCTCTGTCATCTTGTCCATGAGCATTTGGAACAAAACAGATTCCATATCCTCCCCATTCCTTTTTCTACTGGTAATATTATCTTTGACATTATATTGATCAAACCTCTGTGATCTTTCTCTTTTCTTCTACGACTCATTTAGTTCCCAAGAAGTCTTCCCCGTCTCGTTGAACGTCACCAATTTCTTAATCTTCTTCTACACACTGTTTAAAGTTTCCACCTCAATTATATTTCCAATTTTTTCTTCTTTAACCTCCCCATCACTCTCACTCTCTTCTTCCAACAATTCATAATCACCTTTAATCTTCTAATTTAACCTCACTTTTCTTATCTAGCTTGCACTGTACTTACGTTATACTGATTATATTTAATTATTTTCCTTGTTCGGGCCCCACGTTGGTGTTGTAACCGAATTTATTTGGTTATAGTGTTCACACCCTCGTTTTCTGTTTGATTTTTAAGTTACCAACCATGGCCACCTATTGATGGAGCACCACAGAGAGTCTAGTGTTTTGTGCCATAGAGATTCTTTGTGTTGGTCCAGCAGTGGGTGACATGTGGCTCTAATTACTTGCAATGTTACTATGGTGATGTCATGTTTTAATCAATATTATGTTATGTTCTGAAGGAAAATGTTATGTTTAGGGATGGTGATGTGGAGGTTATATGTTTTCTAATATTGTCATTTAGACTTTCACGGCCCGTGTTATTATTCATAATGTTGAATTTTGGGCTTATGCCGTGTTTTATTATATTTCAATTCGACGCGTTTCGAAAGAAACCATGTCTTTCATCGTCAGGAATAATCTGGAATACGACAATGTTGCTAAGAGAAAGCAACGAAGAACATATGAGTCGTCTAGTATCAAAACCGGCCAAGTCACTGAAGGCATATTTTTCAGTATGGATGAAAAACCTCTAGAGACAAAGCAATGGTGGTCACAAAAGATTTTATTGCATAGTTATATCCATAATGGTTTAATATTTAAGTTCTGCTATTTTGAGAAATCTGATTCATAATGAACCCTTCTTTTTTGCTAATATTAATTTTGACTTGGCCGTTTTTGTTGCAATTTGGTATAATTTTAGTCCTTTTTTGTAAAACTTTTCTTTTTAAATTCCAAATTCCAGTGAAAAAAGGCAATTAAATTAAAATAAATTGACATTTTAATTGCCTGTCTTTATTGCAATAAAAACGAAAGCATTCTGCTTAAATTGGACAGTAATACGGTATATGAAGATGAACATCAGAAAGCTGAGGAGAATACAAAATAGGTATTATATCATTAAAAGTTAGTAGTTCACTTAGATCTTGAACACAGTAAAAGAAAACGAGTCACTTATTAAAATAGGAACAATATACACGTTACACTACACAATAATGACAAAATACGAGCGCACAGGAAATACGATTGCTTTCGAGCCAATGCGGTAAGAAGCCCGCAAATACGGAAGTCAGTGTTGCAAACGAACAAAATACAAATTATTATGACTTCGAAGAGTAAACAAAATAAGAAACAATGTTGCCTACTGATATCACATTCTTGCATCATCTAACAACGCAAGATTCCAAACAATAATGCTGCGACATGAAGATTGCTACTCGTTCTTTGACATGGCCGGTTTTGAAAGCACTGCCTGCATGACTTGGCCCATTCTGTTGCACGACCAAGAATTCAGTGCTGTGTAACATGAAGACATGGACGATTTTGAAGCATATTCTTGTTTCGCCTGATAGTGCTGTACTTCTACTTCAAATTGATAACCATAACTCATTTTCGTAAATTTTGTGACTTGGCCGGTTTTGATACTAGACGACTCATATAGAAGGTCCCCAAAGATGGACGCCATTATAGCCCCATGTTAGGGACAACGGAAAGCAGCAGTGAATTACTTTCTCAGGGTTCTGATAATAGGTAGCCAGGATTCACTGAGATTGTAGCCGGTGTCGCGGATGAAATTATCTGGGTGTTTACGTATTTCAACCGCCTCCCTGATGATTCTGGGACGATATTGCTTTATACGGGCAAGAACATCCACCCCTTGGAACATGACATCATGGCCAGGTGTTAAAGCATGATCGGCAACAGCTGATTTATCAGGTTGAATGAGCCTGATACATCTATTATGTTCCTTAATGCGAGTGCATATTGTTCTCGAAGTCTGCCCGATGTAAACCTTGCCAACCGGGTATCTACAGAGTTCCCTGTACTCGTGGCAAGGTCCACCTTGGTGAGAGTGCAACAGCTTGACCTCTGTGCCACCACACCCCCCCTGGCAGTAGATTTACTGGCATGTTAAAAATCTCCTTCAGGGCGAAATTCCGGCAATCCAGCGGCTTTAAAAGCCTCAGTACTTAAAAGAGTTTTAAAACCAATGACATTAATTTTATTATTATATATTACCTACATTGGTCACATATTGACTAAAGGGATTATATGCACCAAAGTGTCACAGGTTTGCAATGAACAATTGCCAAATATTGGAGTTATAACACAGTTTATTTGTATTCGTCATGTATCTACTTGAATTAATAATTTTGCTTGTTTTTTCTGTCCAGAATTTTGACAGATTAAACGTGAGGACAAATCACTTTACTCCTCTTCCCTTCGGATCATCACCTCTTCAGCGAAGCATTGAAGAGTACATCAAATATGGATTTATAAACTTGGACAAACCCTCCAATCCCAGCTCCCATGAAGTGGTGGCCTGGATCAAGAGAATACTGAAAGTGGAGAAGACGGGTCATTCTGGAACTCTTGACCCCAAAGTGACAGGTATAGACAAATATCACCACTGCATAAGGGTGCTGTATTTCCTGGCATAATTGTCACATATCTTTCGCCTTAAATTTGTAGGACAGCAGGGTGTGACGATTATGTCTTTACATTTTAATAATTCAAAGAAGAAAAACAATATTTTTAAAAATATTCTGTGTCATTATTTGCTAAATGTTTAATCCTATATGTTTCACTTTTAACTTCAAGATCACTGTGTAATTCTTGTGAACATCACGTATGGGGGGTCTGTTCCGATGTTTCCATGGAAGGAGCTGATCCTAGACTGGCGCGACATGTCAAATTTTTAAATTTAACTGGTGTCCCTTCTCTAAGTTTCTGTAAATAGCTTTTAGGCATGTTTTCACTGAGGTGAATTGAAGCTGGTAGTAAAGCAGCTTTTTGAAGCTCGTCATTACGATGCCAACTCATGGATTGTATAGGTTCATACAAGTTTCACTCTCCTGGACTGGTGCTGAGCATGACCGTGGTCTAGTGAGCTGACTGCTCTCGTAGTGTGATTCTTAGCCTGCCGAGATCTCCTTTCATCTAACAAGGTCAGATTATGAGTCGTAGCTCGCAGGCACAGAGACGAGACTACTTTCTTCTGACGTCACGCTAAGTTATAAGCTTGCGGCAGCATGCGCAACCGACCAGTGCACAAATACACATGTGCTATACGATGATTATGCCATGAAATTGTATAAACCAATTTTTTGTATTTGAATAGTAGGGTGCGAAGGTTATGAAGATTAACTGGAGGGTTATCCATTTTTTAAGTCCGTATTGACGCTTACAAATCAAATATATTGAGTAAAAAGTTTCCGCCCAATCAATACTTTTTCTGAAAAAAATTTTACTTTTTTCTCACATTAGGGACATGTTTCGAACAAATAATTTGTTCTTCTTCAGCCTATACATATATCAACTTAGTAATTATCTTAGACATTGCATAATTAAAATACATGCACATTAGACAACTCATTAAGAGTATACAATTACATTCATTAAGAAACATACAACTAAAAAACGCAATGTTAAAATACTTGATAACACATTAAAATATTTGGAAAATTTCTTGTTCCCATTTGTACTGGATGGCCTTGTTATGAAGGCTTATTAAACGGTTATAGGCAGCAGTTCATTAAAAGCTCAGAATCATCCCTCTGGTTTATTCCTGCCGGTGATGTATTGATGGGTTTACATGGCCTTTGGTTGATTTTCTTTAATATCTGCGTCATACGGATTGTTGGTTTTTTTTTTTTTTTTGTTGGTAAGGCGATCCTGCCGTGAGTTGTTTATTGTGGAGAAACTGTAAAGATACGAAATTAAATTAAACTGAAAGATGCGTCTGAGAAGAAGAATGGATATGTTTGAAGGGGCTGATCTGTAACTTACTGGGTGACGTCTTGAATGTGACTTACGGGTTTGAACTGAGTGAAATCTTCTTGCCTGGTGCTGTAATGAGCCAAAGGACTAGTATCAGTAAGTGTGTGTGAAACGGAAACTGTTGCCGCATGAAGTTGCATTGAACGGCTTACCTGTCCTGCCTGTGAGATGTGTAGCGTGGAGCCGTGTTACACTGACTGAACTGCTGTGCGCTGGCTGAGGCAAGTGTTTACGTAGTGTGTGGCGGGGAGGGGAGAGTAAGGAGAGGTGAACTTGTCTTGGCTGAGTGGAAACAGGTGTGTGGGTGTGACGCGTGACGTCATATGTTTTGATTAGTAACTTCATGGGGGGTGCAGGGTTAGCGTTGATGTGGGAGGGAGATTGGTTTGATTGTTATTCGAAAACGTTTGTTTATACTGTTTGGAGTCTGGAAAAAATTTGTTGATATTCTCATACAGAATGTTTACTTCGAAGTTGATTTCGTTGAGATTGTGTGTTGGGTTGTTGCGCTGCGCATTATCAATTTCTATTTGTTCAAGCACGTTCATTATTGCTCCCTTCTTGGCATAGTGGATGATCTCCATATCATTCTGGATATTTGTAAATTTATGTTTGGTGTCCTGCATGTGTTGTCCCATGGCCGAAAATTTTCTATGTTTTATGGCGTTAACATGTTCGTAATATCTTGTTGTGAAGCTACGTCCGGTCTGTCCTAGATAATCTGCTTTACATTGTTGGCATTTAAGTTTATAAATGCCTGACGAATGATATTTGTTTGAATCGTTTACTTTCTTGGAGTTAAATATTAGTTTGTGGTTGTTATTATTGGTTCTAAAGGCGATTTTTGTGTTGAATTTCTTGAAAATACTTGTTACGTCGTAGGTGTGTTGGTTGATATAAGTGAAGACGGCGAAATGTGTTTTCTCTTTCCTTAAGGGGGTGAGCTGAGATTGAGGTTTGTTTTTGATTTTGTTAATGATTTTTACTATGTCTGGTCGAGTGTATCCATTGGCTTCAGCGACTTGAAATATTGTGGCTATTTCTTGCTGGTAATCTTGTTCTGACATGGGAATGCTGATTGCTCTGTTGATGTAGCTGACAAACGCCGCCCTTTTGTGACCTTGGGGGTGGTTGGAATTCTTTCTGATTATAGTGCTTGTTTGTGTTGGCTTTCTATATATGCTGTATTGTATTTTTTCATTCTTAGTGGTTATGTTGAGATCTAGGTAATTGATTGAGTTGTTGACTGTGGGGTCACCTGTAAATTTAATGTTAACATCAATGCTATTCAGTTTGTTGAGTAATTGTACGAAGTTAATGGTATTTGTATCCAGAATTACAAAGATATCATCCACATATCTTCCCCAAAAAAGAATGCCCTCTATTTTATTAATGATGTCATTGGCTTCAAGATGGTCGATGTAAATGTTGGCAAGGATGCCTGAGGCTGGGGAGCCCATCGCCAATCCTTGGTTTTGTTGATATATTTTATCGTTAAACTTGAAATAGTTATTGTTAAGAGTGAAGCTAAGGATCTCCATGAATTCATCTATTTCTACTTTCGATAGTTTCTCATTGTCTAGAAGGTTCTTTTTGATTATTTTAATTGTTGTTTGGACCGGTATGTTAGTATACATGTCCTTAATGTCTATGGTGTGAATGGAGTGTGTGGGCTTGATGTTTAGATTCTTGGTTCTCTCGCAGAATTGGAGGGAATTCTTGAAAGATTTATTAGCTTTGAAGGCATAGTTAGTACGAAGGAATTTCTGTATAAATTGAGACGTTCTGTAGATTGGACTGTTCCTGTAGTTGACTATTGGTCTAATTGGAATGTTGTCCTTGAGGATTTTGGGGAGTGATCTTAGGGTGGGAATGCTGGGGTTCATGTTAATCAAACTGTTACCTTGCTTTTCGTTCATTATGAAAGATGTGTCTTTGATTATTTGTTTAAGCTTTCTTTGGGTGGTTGCTGTTGGATCTTTGTTTAGTTTAGTAAAGTTTTTGTTGTTGAAAAATTCTTCGGTTTTCTTAACATAGTCCTCTTTGTTAATAATGACGGTGGTGTTGCCTTTGTCTGCTTTTGTAATGATTAGATTATTCTCTTTTACCTTTTTATTGAGCTGTGAAATTTCTGATCTAATTGTTGTGTTGTTATTGGTTTTATTGCGTTCTAAAACCTTATTTATTCTTTTGTTTACTTCGTGACGTGCTCCGTTTTGTTCGTCAAAGGGTAACTTCTTAATCGCGACCTCCGCTTCTGCGATGAGTAATGTGCTGTTTTTTCTGTTGTGTCTAGCTTCCCAGTTGAACTGGGGACCTTTCTCAAGGATTTGTAGCTCTGTTTTTGTGAACTCGGTTTGGGAAAGGTTTATTGTGGGTTCTTGAAACTTGTGGATTTGTGGTGTCGGAGCCTGTTCTGTTGTGTTGTTATCTAAGTTCGTGAGGTGGGTGAGTTTATTGTTCAAAGATTCTCTTTTTTTGTTTATTACGTTCTCAATAATGTTATCAGTGTAGGTGAGGAACTCGTTCCACTCTTTTGTTCCGGAGTTATTGGCAGCTTCCAGGTGGGTGATGTATAACTTATTGTTAATGTGATTTTTCTTCATGTAAAGGAATTTAAGTTCTCTTTGTAGCAACTTTCTATTGATTATTTCTTGGGTCCTCTTCTCATACGCTGTTTGGATCTTTTTCTTTTGCATGAATTGAATGTGTTTAGGAACGAGTTTAAGGTTCCTGCATTTCTTAATGAATTCTATGTCTTTGATAATTGTTGATAATTTAACTTTGAGATCTTTGTATTTATATCGCAACCTTTTGGCCTGGCTCGCCTTATCATGAAGATTAACTGGAGGGTTATCCATTTTTTAAGTCCGTATTGACGCTTACAAATCAAATATATTGAGTAAAAAGTTTCCGCCCAATCAATACTTTTTCTGAAAAAATTTTTACTTTTTTCTCACATTAGGGACATGTTTCGAACAAATAATTTGTTCTTCTTCAGCCTATACATATATCAACTTAGTAATTATCTTAGACATTGCATAATTAAAATACATGCACATTAGACAATTCATTAAGAGTATACAATTACATTCATTAAGAAACATACAACTAAAAAACGCAATGTTAAAATACTTGATAACACATTAAAATATTTGGAAAATTTCTTGTTCCCATTTGTACTGGATGGCCTTGTTATGAAGGCTTATTAAACGGTTATAGGCAGCAGTTCATTAAAAGCTCAGAATCATCCCTCTGGTTTATTCTTGCCGGTGATGTATTGATGGGTTTACATGGCCTTTGGTTGATTTTCTTTAATATCTGCGTCATACGGATTGTTGGTTTTTTTTTTTTTTTTTTTTTGTTGGTAAGGCGATCCTGCCGTGAGTTGTTTATTGTGGAGAAACTGTAAAGATACGAAATTAAATTAAACTGAAAGGTGCGTCTGAGAAGAAGAATGGATATGTTTGAAGGGGCTGATCTGTAACTTACTGGGTGACGTCTTGAATGTGACTTACGGGTTTGAACTGAGTGAAATCTTCTTGCCTGGTGCTGTAATGAGCCAAAGGACTAGTATCAGTAAGTGTGTGTGAAACGGAAACTGTTGCCGCATGAAGTTGCATTGAACGGCTTACCTGTCCTGCCTGTGAGATGTGTAGCGTGGAGCCGTGTTACACTGACTGAACTGCTGTGCGCTGGCTGAGGCAAGTGTTTACGTAGTGTGTGGCGGGGAGGGGAGGGTAAGGAGAGGTGAACTTGTCTTGGCTGAGTGGAAACAGGTGTGTGGGTGTGACGCGTGACTTCATATGTTTTGATTAGTAACTTCATGGGGGGTGCAGGGTTAGCGTTGATGTGGGAGGGAGATTGGTTTGATTGTTATTCGAAAACGTTTGTTTATACTGTTTGGAGTCTGGAAAAAATTTGTTGATATTCTCATACAGAATGTTTACTTCGAAGTTGATTTCGTTGAGATTGTGTGTTGGGTTGTTGCGCTGCGCATTATCAATTTCTATTTGTTCAAGCACGTTCATTATTGCTCCCTTCTTGGCATAGTGGATGATCTCCATATCATTCTGGATATTTGTAAATTTATGTTTGGTGTCCTGCATGTGTTGTCCCATGGCCGAAAATTTTCTATGTTTTATGGCGTTAACATGTTCGTAATATCTTGTTGTGAAGCTACGTCCGGTCTGTCCTAGATAATCTGCTTTACATTGTTGGCATTTAAGTTTATAAATGCCTGACGAATGATATTTGTTTGAATCGTTTACTTTCTTGGAGTTAAATATTAGTTTGTGGTTGTTATTATTGGTTCTAAAGGCGATTTTTGTGTTGAATTTCTTGAAAATACTTGTTACGTCGTAGGTGTGTTGGTTGATATAAGTGAAGACGGCGAAATGTGTTTTCTCTTTCCTTAAGGGGGTGAGCTGAGATTGAGGTTTGTTTTTGATTTTGTTAATGATTTTTACTATGTCTGGTCGAGTGTATCCATTGGCTTCAGCGACTTGAAATATTGTGGCTATTTCTTGCTGGTAATCTTGTTCTGACATGGGAATGCTGATTGCTCTGTTGATGTAGCTGACAAACGCCGCCCTTTTGTGACCTTGGGGGTGGTTGGAATAGGCTGAAGAAGAACAAATTATTTGTTCGAAACATGTCCCTAATGTGAGAAAAAAGTAAAAATTTTTTCAGAAAAAGTATTGATTGGGCGGAAACTTTTTACTCAATATATTTGATTTGTAAGCGTCAATACGGACTTAAAAAATGGATAACCCTCCAGTTAATCTTCATGATAAGGCGAGCCAGGCCAAAAGGTTGCGATATAAATACAAAGATCTCAAAGTTAAATTATCAACAATTATCAAAGACATAGAATTCATTAAGAAATGCAGGAACCTTAAACTCGTTCCTAAACACATTCAATTCATGCAAAAGAAAAAGATCCAAACAGCGTATGAGAAGAGGACCCAAGAAATAATCAATAGAAAGTTGCTACAAAGAGAACTTAAATTCCTTTACATGAAGAAAAATCACATTAACAATAAGTTATACATCACCCACCTGGAAGCTGCCAATAACTCCGGAACAAAAGAGTGGAACGAGTTCCTCACCTACACTGATAACATTATTGAGAACGTAATAAACAAAAAAAGAGAATCTTTGAACAATAAACTCACCCACCTCACGAACTTAGATAACAACACAACAGAACAGGCTCCGACACCACAAATCCACAAGTTTCAAGAACCCACAATAAACCTTTCCCAAACCGAGTTCACAAAAACAGAGCTACAAATCCTTGAGAAAGGTCCCCAGTTCAACTGGGAAGCTAGACACAACAGAAAAAACAGCACATTACTCATCGCAGAAGCGGAGGTCGCGATTAAGAAGTTACCCTTTGACGAACAAAACGGAGCACGTCACGAAGTAAACAAAAGAATAAATAAGGTTTTAGAACGCAATAAAACCAATAACAACACAACAATTAGATCAGAAATTTCACAGCTCAATAAAAAGGTAAAAGAGAATAATCTAATCATTACAAAAGCAGACAAAGGCAACACCACCGTCATTATTAACAAAGAGGACTATGTTAAGAAAACCGAAGAATTTTTCAACAACAAAAACTTTACTAAACTAAACAAAGATCCAACAGCAACCACCCAAAGAAAGCTTAAACAAATAATCAAAGACACATCTTTCATAATGAACGAAAAGCAAGGTAACAGTTTGAGTAACATGAACCCCAGCATTCCCACCCTAAGATCACTCCCCAAAATCCACAAGGACAACATTCCAATTAGACCAATAGTCAACTACAGGAACAGTCCAATCTACAGAACGTCTCAATTTATACAGAAATTCCTTCGTACTAACTATGCCTTCAAAGCTAATAAATCTTTCAAGAATTCCCTCCAATTCTGCGAGAGAACCAAGAATCTAAACATCAAGCCCACACACTCCATTCACACCATAGACATTAAGGACATGTATACTAACATACCGGTCCAAACAACAATTAAAATAATCAAAAAGAACCTTCTAGACAATGAGAAACTATCGAAAGTAGAAATAGATGAATTCATGGAGATCCTTCAGTCTTAACAATAACTATTTCAAGTTTAACGATAAAATATATCAACAAAACCAAGGATTGGCGATGGGCTCCCCAGCCTCAGGCATCCTTGCCAACATTTACATCGACCATCTTGAAGCCAATGACATCATTAATAAAATAGAGGGCATTCTTTTTTGGGGAAGATATGTGGATGATATCTTTGTAATTCTGGATACAAATACCATTAACTTCGAACAATTACTCAACAAACTGAATAGCATTGATGTTAACATTAAATTTACAGGTGACCCCACAGTCAACAACTCAATCAATTACCTAGATCTCAACATAACCACTAAGAATGAAAAAATACAATACAGCATATATAGAAAGCCAACACAAACAAGCACTATAATCAGAAAGAATTCCAACCACCCCCAAGGTCACAAAAGGGCGGCGTTTGTCAGCTACATCAACAGAGCAATCAGCATTCCCATGTCAGAACAAGATTACCAGCAAGAAATAGCCACAATATTTCAAGTCGCTGAAGCCAATGGATACACTCGACCAGACATAGTAAAAATCATTAACAAAATCAAAAACAAACCTCAATCTCAGCTCACCCCCTTAAGGAAAGAGAAAACACATTTCGCCGTCTTCACTTATATCAACCAACACACCTACGACGTAACAAGTATTTTCAAGAAATTCAACACAAAAATCGCCTTTAGAACCAATAATAACAACCACAAACTAATATTTAACTCCAAGAAAGTAAACGATTCAAACAAATATCATTCGTCAGGCATTTATAAACTTAAATGCCAACAATGTAAAGCAGATTATCTAGGACAGACCGGACGTAGCTTCACAACAAGATATTACGAACATGTTAACGCCATAAAACATAGAAAATTTTCGGCCATGGGACAACACATGCAGGACACCAAACATAAATTTACAAATATCCAGAATGATATGGAGATCATCCACTATGCCAAGAAGGGAGCAATAATGAACGTGCTTGAACAAATAGAAATTGATAATGCGCAGCGCAACAACCCAACACACAATCTCAACGAAATCAACTTCGAAGTAAACATTCTGTATGAGAATATCAACAAATTTTTTCCAGACTCCAAACAGTATAAACAAACGTTTTCGAATAACAATCAAACCAATCTCCCTCCCACATCAACGCTAACCCTGCACCCCCCATGAAGTTACTAATCAAAACATATGACGTCACGCGTCACACCCACACACCTGTTTCCACTCAGCCAAGACAAGTTCACCTCTCCTTACCCTCCCCTCCCCGCCACACGCTACACATCTCACAGGCAGGACAGGTAAGCCGTTCAATGCAACTTCATGCGGCAACAGTTTCCGTTTCACACACACTTACTGATACTAGTCCTTTGGCTCATTACAGCACCAGGCAAGAAGATTTCACTCAGTTCAAACCCGTAAGTCACATTCAAGACGTCACCCAGTAAGTTACAGATCAGCCCCTTCAAACATATCCATTCTTCTTCTCAGACGCATCTTTCAGTTTAATTTAATTTCGTATCTTTACAGTTTCTCCACAATAAACAACTCACGGCAGGATCGCCTTACCAAAAAAAAAAAAAAAAAAACCAACAATCCGTATGACGCAGATATTAAAGAAAATCAACCAAAGGCCATGTAAACCCATCAATACATCACCGGCAAGAATAAACCAGAGGGATGATTCTGAGCTTTTAATGAACTGCTGCCTATAACCGTTTAATAAGCCTTCATAACAAGGCCATCCAGTACAAATGGGAACAAGAAATTTTCCAAATATTTTAATGTGTTATCAAGTATTTTAACATTGCGTTTTTTAGTTGTATGTTTCTTAATGAATGTAATTGTATACTCTTAATGAGTTGTCTAATGTGCATGTATTTTAATTATGCAATGTCTAAGATAATTACTAAGTTGATATATGTATAGGCTGAAGAAGAACAAATTATTTGTTCGAAACATGTCCCTAATGTGAGAAAAAAGTAAAAATTTTTTCAGAAAAAGTATTGATTGGGCGGAAACTTTTTACTCAATATATTTGATTTGCGAAGGTTATGCCAGGATATACGGTACTAGTAAGCCCAAAAGGCATAGCTTTCCAGCTTGTTGGCCGCCTTGGGGCTGATCAGTAATGTGTAGATATACGGAAAAATCACAACTGAGATAAATGCAAATTTTACTTTTTTCTCCATTTCTCTTCTATTTGTTGACTATTATGTCAATGTATACCCACATTTGCAAAACTGAATATGCAACAAACTGCGATAACTATGGATTCTTGGGATTTTCCCCCTAAATTGCAAAAAATGCCCAATTTAGAGAAAAGTATTCTACAGTAGAAACCCGCTTATCCGAGGCTCTTGTGAGTTTTTAAATTATCTTTTTTAGAAGGTGTCAACAATTTAATAAGGTACTATGTCCATTATATTTATGCCAAGGGTTTATTTATTTTATTTATTACTAGGTACTAATACAGTTTTTCTTTTCTTCCCAGAATTCTTATTTATTGGTAAACAAATGACCTTCAGTATGTATCATTGAAATCTTAGTTTTACATCTCTGAATTAAATAAACATTAGTCACTTTTCATGAACTGTTCACTTAAAAAGTTCACCAGAAGTTCTCCACTCATGTTCTGAACCATTGTAATCATTTCTTGCGTATCCATATTCCCCATTGGTGTCTTATAACCTGAAGTTATAAATAGGAATGCTTTCTCACAAGAATCAGACCCTTCGTTGCTCTTCTTAGCGATATCATTGAGCTCATTTATGACGTCACTGTAGATCGAACGAGCTTTCTTCTTCAGCTGTTCTATGTTCACATTTCCGTCATCGTCCATCAAGTTAAAAGCTTGCATCGTGCACGAAATGAAGCATTTGGTGTTGTTTTGTACCCATCTTTGCATCTAACATCTTTATAGAACTGGATCCAATCTTTTTGAGTTGTGTTGGTTTTTGAGAGGCAGTTTTCAGTTTTTGTTAGTATCCCCTCCTTAATCCCCATCAGTACTGTTTCAAAATTTGGCCAACACAGCCGACAATCAAAACTTCTGTAAACTTTCGCGTTGAACCATTGTCCAGCATATTCTTCTGATGGAGCTCACAAATTCCCTTAAGGTGCCCCCACCTCATTCGTGCGCTATTATGATCCAATCCAAGTGCCTGATGATGACGCACCTGGTGCATCTGGGCGAAACCCCGCAACAGACATGGCAAACACCTAGAGGATATGAAGAATGTATTTCTTGTTTTTTTGTAGGTTGTCTCATTGTGTGCATAGAGAGAGCCACAAGATTGGTTAAGTCACAGCAGAGTGCAGGAAAGGAGTACATCTGTATATTCAAACTTCATTCTGCAGTGGAGAGCACACTAAAAGTAAGTTCTGTAAGCATTATAGGAAAATGCAGTATATTAACTTTCACTTTACTGTTTCCGTCTTTTCATTACAATTATAATTGGAGAATAATACTCTTATAAATGCTATATGTCTCATTCAGATAGTGCAATCCGTCATTTCATGAAAATCCGGCATATGGTGAAGTGATGCACTGATTTAGGCAGATGGTGTAAGAAATGAGTATCAGCTGAAGCACTTCATGAAGATCCGGTGTTTGTTGATTCAACTCTTCATGAAATAACTGACGTAATGGAGATGTGCATTACCACCATACACGAACTATTCAGCAAGGGAATCTGAAATTGAAAATTCAGCACGGTCTAAAGAAACTGGAGGAGGCTCTAGATGCAGGAGCAATGTACAGGGCATCATGGAAGAGAGTCAAGTAGAAAATGCAAAATGATATACCTGTTAGAGAGAATGTTGAGTTCCCCATGTCATCATTAGAAACAAATAGAAAAGAAGACAAGGAGGAATGGATATGGGTTGTGTCTAAGAAGAAGAAAATGGAGGAGACGAAGAAAAAGGTTGAAGGTGTTCCATCCACGCTAGATGTATCTGATGTCAGAATAGACGTTAATCAGGGTGTCTACCGGTAACGAAAGTAACGAATTTTACAAATGGATAACGAAAGTAACGAATTTTACAAACGGGTAACGAAAATTTTCTGAAGGCGGGTTGAATCATTTCAACTCGCGCCGCTAGGCTCAGAGATTGCGAGTTTCACGCAAGCGGTGCCGTGCCTATTGCATAGTACTAAGCTCCGTGCCCGACCTCAAGGAAATAAATACCGAGGATACCTTGAGCGGTATACATCGGTTCAACGTTTATTTTCGGCCTCATGAAGTCTTAAGTTTCGTGTGAAATATTTTTCTGTGTTACTGTATTAGGAAACCTGACTTTTCGCGAATACTTCCGAAACTAAGAAGAAATCTCTCATTTCTGTTATTTGGAAACTATGTCGAATTGAAGTCCAGAAATAACGCGAAACAATTTAATGTCGCAATCTTGCAAAATGTTACAGTTTCGAAAAAAAATCGAAAAATCTTCGAAATACACATATAACTTATTTAAAAAATATGTCAAGTAAATTTGCGACATTCAGTATGGTTAATTCGAAATTCCGTTATAAGTCGATTTTTCCTTCGAACTTTCGTTCCATGGGATATATAATCTAACCGATTATTTCGCTAACTTGTTGATAATTCGTGGTTCTCAATCGAAATAAAACTTGTCCTCTTGTCGTATTATTCGTGCAATCCTCACGACTTGCCTGCGGGAATCTCGTCCAACGGACCGATATCGACGTCAGTTGCGTAAAATCATAAAACACGTCACCTATCGTGAACTTGTGACCACGAGGACTGCGGGAATCCTGTCAAAGGTGATTGGGCACCCATCACGAAACCTACTTGCCACTTTTCCCATGACCGTATACTTAAAAGCGTGCGGGGAGTGAGAAGTGCATCAACCCACATAAAAATGGCAGCCTACGTAGCATCGACATACTAAATCCTCCTCGTGATCCACCCTGAACTCATGAACTCCCAACTACAGCATAGGGACAAAGGGAATCACGGCGCCGACCGAACAACATGTTCATGACTACGCGTGAATTTTAACCATGCCCAACCTTGAGTTTGCCTCCGCCATTCTATCAGGACAGATATACAGGCAGACAATCGTTGAACAGCCGGGTGCGGCGACGATTGCATAATATCTCGAGGACAACGTAAAACGGCCGAGAGCGGCAGCGATTGCGATACATCGCGATATTCTCCGCATTCAATGACGAGGACAACTGTATTCTTGTCAAACGGACAGCAATGGCGCCGATTGCGTAATAATGCTATATTTTCTTGTGCCCGAACTCAAGGACAATGGAAATCACGTCGAATGACTAAAAGTGACGCTGATTATCTAAATCGCGATTTTTCTCCGTGTTCTCTCGTGAAAACTACGGGAAGCTCACCAAACAACTGAGACCTGCGCCGATCGTGTAACATCTCGATATTTCTCCGCATTTGACTGCGAAGACAGAATTCGGTGACGGTCGTGTAACATCGCATGCATTTCTTCGCGACCTACTGCGGGGACGAAGGAAATCTCGCCAAATGGTCAAGAGCTGAGCAACCTCTTGGTACCGTAATAATAACAACATATTGTGGACAAGACGACATATTAGCTGAAACAACTCATTGGATATTACATATCTAGTATATATTTATTATTTTTTAAATTTTTATAACATCATGTGAATTTCATTTAAAGCGGTTTCGGTGGTGTAGTTGGTAGCATGCTGAACTGCTGTTCCCAAGATAGCGGGTTCAAACCCGGCCGAAGTCGTCGGATTTTTTAAAAGCGTTAAAAATCCTTCAGTATGCCTTCCTTCGGAGGGGAAGTAAAGCCGGCGGTCCCATGTCATGGATTTTGGCATGTAAAGGATTCTTCCACAGACTAAACTTGTGTGTAGCTAAATTGTTAGGTTATATTTCGTCGGAACGCTCTATCAAAGTTCCAACGTTCACCACTAGGTATCATTGATATCTAGTAGCAACTTGAAATTGAACGGAACTTGTAGCTCACACTAAGGGTGTCCGTTGGAAGCAGCTACAGACTCAGACGAGCTGAACATGTCCTCGGACACTCCCGGCACTAAAAGCCATACGATAAATGAAACACTTCTTTAAAAACAGTTCATTGTTGTTTTTCTTCACCGCGTGATGAGCGCCTATGCTTGTAGACCGCAGACGTAACTTGAATTCAAAGGTAACTAAAATTAACTAAAAGGTACCTAAATAGTAACTAATTTTTACTTCATCCTTACAGTAGACACCCTGCTTATTTTTAAAAATCTGTCTCTTAAATTTGTGACATCCAGTATGGTTAATTTGAAATTCCGTTATATGTTGATTTTTCCTTCGAACTTTGGTTTCATCGGATACCGGTATTTCGAAAACTTGTATAACTTGTATAATTCGTGATTCGATTCGCATTCGAAAGAAAACGTGTCCTCTTTTGTATTATTCGTGCAATCCTCTCAGAATAATTCTTAATATTTGATACCTACTTCAAACATTCATCCTCAAGATGGCCGGCTGGCCGCACGACTTGCCTGCGGGAATCTCGTCAAATGGACCGAGATCGACGTCAGTTGCGTATAAATCCCATCCCCTATCGTGAACTTGTGACCACGAGGACTGCGGGAATCCCGTCAAAGAGACATTCCGAAACCTACTTGCTACTTTTCCCATGACCGTATACTTAAAAGCGTACGGGGAGCGAGAAGTGGATCAACCCACTTAGAAATAACAGCCTATGTAGCATGGTGATACTAATTTCTCCTCGTGATCCCCCCTGAACTGATGAACTCCCAACTACAGCATAGGGACAGTGGGAATCACGGCGCCGGCCATACAACATGTCCATCACTACTCGTGAATTTTAACCATGCCCAACCTTGAGCTTGCCTCCACCATTCTGTCAGGACAGATACACAAACGGTCACCGGCTGGGTGCGGCGGCGCGGCTTGCTTAATATCGCGACGACAATGTGAATCTCGTAAAACGGCAGAGAGCTGCAGCCGATTGAGATACATCGCGATATTTCTCTGCATTCAATGACGATGACAACTGGATTCTTGTCAAACGGACAGCAAGTGGCGCCGATTGCGTAATAATGCTATATTTTCTCGTGCCCGACCTCGAGAACGATGGAAATCTCGTCGAATGACTAAAAGTGACACCGATTATCTAACTCGCGATATTTATCCGTGTTTTATCGTGAAAACTACGGGAATCTTGACAAACAGGAGAGACCAGCGCCGATCATGTAACATCTCGATATTTTTCCGTACTTGACTGCGAAGACAGAATTCGGTTACAATCACCTAACGTCCCATAAATTTCTTCGTGTTCTACTGTGGGGACAAAGGAAATCTCGCCAGACGGTCAAGAGCAGAGCAACCTCTTGGTAATTATAAAAACGCCTTGTGCACAAGACGACATATTAGCTGATGCAACTCGTTGGATGATAAATATCTAGTATTTATTAATTATTTTTTAAATTTTTATAACACCCTAAGTGAATTTTATTTACCGCTTTAAACACAGTTCATTATTGTTTCTCTTCACCGCGTGATGAGCCCCTTTGCTTGCAGACCGCAGACGTATCTTGAATTCAAAGGTAACTAAAATTAACTAAAAGGTAGCTAAAAAGTAACTAATTTTTACTTCATCCTTACAGTAGACACCCTGTTAATGAACATTCAAAGACGTCTGAAAAACAGAAACGTGTTGTATTGAAGACCCGCCCAGAAGCTGTAGGCATTAAACCTTTGAATGGGAAGACCTTTTCTGATGTTTTGAAAGATATCCGGTATAAGGTAAAGCCAGAAGACAGTGGGGTGGGCATTCGATCCATTAGGAAAACCACTGCTGGAGCAATTCTTCTCGAACTGAATAAAGCAACAGAAAACTAGATTAGGGAGGTTTTCAGCAAATCTCTTAGTGATGCTCTCGGACAGGACGGGGATGTGAAGGCTTTGGTTCCTCGCACTATAGAAATCAGGGATATGGACAGTGTCACCACTGTTGTAGATGTGGAGAAAGCTGTAAGACGGCATCTTGAGAGTGTTAATGGAGAACTGAAAGTCTTGATACTAAACCTGAACAGGAGGGGGCAGAAGCTTGCCATTGTAGAGATAGATTATTTAAATGACTCATGGTGGTTCCGTATTGATATGCTAGAATAGTTCTTAATAAGAACTATTGTAGAGATAGACGAGAGACAGGCTCGGATATTATTGGAAATCGGTAAAATTAAAATAGGATGGCTCTATTGCAGAGTGCGAAGGAGAACGGTAGTGCCTCGCTGTTTTCGGTGTCTATCGTAAGGTCATCATGCACGTAACTGCAAAGGTGCGG
The DNA here is from genome assembly GCA_946902985.2 of Meconema thalassinum. NCBI lineage: Eukaryota > Metazoa > Arthropoda > Insecta > Orthoptera > Tettigoniidae > Meconema > Meconema thalassinum. The sequence goes on along the minus strand of OX336393.1, from coordinate 173,646,980 downwards.
ACAGAAGCAAGCTTTGCTTTAAGTGCGGAGAAGCTGGTCACAAGGCAGTAAGCTGCAAAGTAAGTCCACGGTGCATACTACTTTGTATAGACAGAAATGTTGAAGAAGCGAAGACACGTTCCTGGCACAGGTGAGTGGATCGTGTTTCGTAATGCTCTTGAAAAGGCCAAAAACACTACTGAATTATGCAAAATCTACAGGCAAATATGCACAGGACTATGACTGCCAATGACCTGTTGACGCAGATGACATACGAGATTGGAGCAGACATCATTATGCTCAGCGAACAATATCAAGACGGAGATCACTCCGGATTGTATGTGGACAATCTGGGAACAGCTGCAATTTGGATTCCAGACCCTGGATAATATCCAGTTTTAGACCAAAATTGGGGGAATGGATTCATTTGGGTCCAGGTTGGTCAATTAATTTTTGTGAGCTGATATCTTACTCCGAATTAAACCATTTCTGACTTTCAGATCAAATTATACGGTCTTGAGGATGCCTTGCAAGGGATAGATAATAGTCTAATCGTTGCTGGTGATTTCAATGCACAAGCGGTGGACTCAACCAGACTCTAGAGGGCGACGTACCATGGAGATGGCTGCTAGATTGGGGTTAATGGTTGTCAACATTGGGAACGTGCCAACCTTTCGACGACCAGACGTGACTTTCGCCTCAGAAGATATTTCTTCCAGAATTACTGAATGGCATGTGATAGAGGAATATACCGGAAGTGACCATCAGTATATATTATTTCGGGTGCTTCAGGAAACTCAACTACCAAGGATCACTTTGCGCAAGCCAGTAAAGTGGAATACAGCCAGCATGGACAAGGATAAGTTTCTTGATGTATTACGGAATGCAATGGAGGGGATATCGGATGAATGTTTATGGTCATGAAGGAACTGTGGCAGCTAACAAATGCGTGGATCTCACCATGGGACTCATACAGCAGGCATGTGAAGTGTCCATGACTAGACATAAGCAACGGTACAACAGGCGCCCAGCATATTGGTGGACTGAAGAAATTGCTGAGTTGAGACGACAATGTCTGCGACTTAGACGAAGGGCACAAAGGGTGCGAGACAACCAAGATAACAATCCACTATTTGGGGAGTTCAAATATATGAAGAAGGAACTCCGAAATGCAATTAAAAGGAGTAAAGCCGTCAAATGGTGGGAAATGTCTCAGGAAGTGGACCAAGATCCATGGGGATTAGGTTGTAAGATCGTCATGAAGAAACTTGGAGCACTCTCAAGCCCGATCATGGACTCACAAACCATGAAGGTAACAGTTGATAAACTGTTCCCTGATCATCCAGAGAGGATCGATGATGAAGAAGGAAGGGACCTGGGTAATGTACCACTTTTTTCCATCGAAGAATTATTGAAAGCCATTAACTCTCTTCGAAATAAGAAGGCCCCAGGACCTGATGGTATTCCTACAGAAGTGCTAAAGATGATAGCTGAATTCTGCCCTTATTTGTTGCTCAGAATGTACAATATGTGCTTGAAGGCAGGTGTTTTTAGCGCTCGCTGGAAAATAGCCCGGTTGGTTTTGATCAGCAAAGGTAAGACTGGAGGTCACAGACCTCTATGCATGCTGGACACTGGTAGGAAGGGTTTAGAGAAGCTTCTACAGCCCAGAATATTTTCAGCAGTTCAGTCAGTTAGAGATCTGTCTGATAGTCAGCATGGATTTCGAAGGGGACATTCAACGATTGATGTGGTGAGGGAAGTGGTGATCACAGCAGAGAGAGCACTAATGGGCAACCATTACTCTAGAAAGGTGACACTTCTTGTGATCTTAGATGTCTAGAATGCTTTCAACTCGGTGAGATGGTGTGATAAAACACGTTCAAACTACCAGATTATATCATATTCTTATTACGTGACTATCTGAAAGATCGCACTTTATTATACGATACGGAAGATGGCCAGAGAACAAAATGGGTCACAGCTGGTGCAGTGCAAGGGTCCATCCTTGGTCCGGACCTTTGGAATGTCAAGTATGATGTCTTATTACGCCTGGAGATGCCAGAAGACGCGACACTTGTCGGTTATGCTGATATCTTTTTTTTTTCTTTTTTCGTGTGGCCTCCTCAGAGGCCGAGTGCAGGTCTTTCTATTCGACGCCCGTGAGCGACCTGCGCGTCGGGATGAGAGATGGAATGGATGAAGATCAATGAAACTGGGCAAGGATGTGGAAGGAAGTGGCCGTGGCCTATCAGAAGGTACCGTCCCAGCATTTGCCTGGTGTTGAAAATGGGAAACCACGGAAAACCATTTCAAGGACAGCCGACGGTGGGGCTCGAACCCTCGCGTCTACCGAGTCAGCAGAGAGCTTGGTCCCATGACCTAACGCTGCTCTTTAGCCCGCGTAGCCACTGCTGTCGGTGGTTATGCTGATGATGTGACTGCTTTGATAGTAGCTCGTAATTTGGAGATAGCTCAGCTCAAACTGAACCAGGTCATGCGGCGGGTGAAAGCATGGATGTCAAATCATGGACTAGAACTGGCAGATCACAAAACTGAAATTGTTCTCCTGACAAGGAAAAGGATTGATACCATCGTGCCGATGCAGGTTGGACAGATTTTCATCAATACATCCAAGAGCACCAAGTACTTAGGTATAACGATCTATACCAAACTCACATTTTGGGACCATATTCAGCGGGTAACTGATAAAGCAGCAAAATCCGTGACTGCGTTGAGTCGACTGATGGGTAATATTAAAGGCCCGAAATCCAGTAAACGACGGCTACTTATGACAACTGTCCAATCAGTACTACTGTATGGTTCTGAAATTTGGAGTGAGTCCTTGAGAATTGATAAATATCGGGAGAAGGATGGCTGCAGTACAGTAGAGAGCAGCGTTACGAATTGCGTGTGCATATCGTACGGTGTCAGAATCTGCGATCCTTATAGTGGCAGCAGTAGCTCCTATTGACTTACTTGCCTTAGAAAGACAGGAGATCTTGTGTACCCAAGGAGAGCTGGGAAGGAAACGGGCAAAGGAGCTGGTGCTTCGCCAAATGATGATGCGATAGCAACAGAGATGGGAAAATGAGCCTCGGGGAAAATGAACGAAGAAGCTAATACCGTCATTGGCTGACTGGGTCAACCGGAATCACGGTGAGGTGAACTATTACCTGACGCAGTTCTTGACAGACTTGACTTGACTTGACTTTTGCCAATTCCTCTACAGACTAGAGTGAGCAAGAGTCCGGCGTGCATAAACGTGAAATTGATGATGCACTCCATACTTTCTATGCTACAAAACCAGGAATCCTGGGATCAGGTGGCAGTGTATGTGGAGAGTACTTTGCACCTAAAGAAGCGGGATCTAGACGCTTATGGCCAATAGTAAAGATGAACTGAAGGAAGAAGGAGCATAAGATGCTTCATAAACGACGACGCCCTGAAGTAATGGGACAGCGGTTCCGGGGCGGATATACACGTCGTGGGAGAAGGGTGTGTGGTTTTTAGCTGGTAAGAGTGCGGACCCTCTTCAAGCGTCTGGAAGCAGATTTTCCACAATCCCTCGTTAAAAAAAAATACACGGACTATTCCAAGAAAAATATAAAGCTTGTTTTTTATGGTTTAAGATGAATTTACATCAATAAAACAACAGTAGAACAACAGAACTATATTAAAATGTACAGGCTGAACAAACAAAAAATACAGAAGAAGTTAGGTGGCAAAAAATACTCCTCAAGAAACAGCAGCCTTTGAATGTCCACACTGACTTCCTTACCGTGTATTGCCACTATTAATTCTTGGAAAGCACACTTATCTCACCACGAGGACACCGCTACCGCCACTTCATGAAGTGATGAACTGCACTTCCAGTCAGATAATGTACAGAAGAATTGCACTATATGACTGCGAAATTTAGTCTTTTCATGAAACCACGCTTCAGATAGTGCAACTATCCCTTTTTATATCATATGCTGGCTTTTCATGAAGTGCCTAGGATTTTCATCAAATGACGGATTTCACTATCCGACTACGACATATACAAACAGTAACTTACTAAATAAAATGTATGTTGATAACAGTTCCTACATCCATATACTTTTAAGGAAGTAATGTTCATTTACAGTGTATTAATGAGTGTTTCTCACGTTTTAGGTAAAGCAGGCATTAGAGAAATTACGGGGAGCATTGTTTCAGCGTCCTCCTCTGATTTCTGCTGTGAAGAGGCAGCTGAGAGTCAGAACTGTCTATGACAGTAAACTGATTGAGTATGATGAGGAGAGGCAAATAGGTTTGTTCTAATCTTGTGTACAATATAAATGTTGATCTGGGTTGTTTCTCAGTTTTAAAAAAAATTATTGTGGTCTTATTATTTTCTTCCAGGTATTTTCTGGGTGAAGTGTGAAGCTGGCACGTATGTGCGGACTATGTGTGTTCATTTGGGTCTCATGCTTGGTGTTGGTGGACAGATGCTGGAATTGAGGCGGAACAGATCAGGTATTGTAAACTGTCTACCATTTGTGCCTTTTGTATCCAGATTTTTATTTTCTCGTGTACCCTGCCCATTGGCATGTAATCCTGAATACCACCTGCCCCAAATAAGATCTATTTCCTAAATTTCTCAAAAGAAAGAAAAATGTCGGGGGAAATATAAAAATTGTTCGTAGTACCGTGATGGCACTCCGGTACAAGCCAAGAGTGCCACGACCATTTGATTTGCAGCACTGCAGATAAAAATTTACAATCCTCTCAATTTGTATCCATTTTTAAAGAGCTTTTATTTCTCTTAGGCCGGTATTACACTATCAAAGAAATTTTATAAAACTGAACTTTTATAAAAGTTATACCAAGCAATCATCACACCATTGATTACATCACATCTAATATTTTATCATAGTTCAGCAAAATGGATGAAGGACAGTTCCTTGCTCACTTAGCTGAATGACAGTATTTGAAATTCTGTAGTGGCAACACCGGCATGTTAAAGAAATGGAAAGATAAACTAAACATCTATGGGTTAACCCATGGGTCGCCCACGTAACAAGAAAGATATTTATACCAGTAAAATCTTGGTGAATGAGCTGTAGTATGAAGACTTGAAAAAATTACATTAATATTTCATCATCATCATCATCACTGGCACGACAGCCCTCTGTGGGCCTTGGCCTTCTGAAGAAGTTTTCCCCATTCTTTCCTGTTAAGTGCTGAGCTCCTCCGATGCTTGATTCCAATTGTCTTTACATCCTCTCTCACTCCATCTTCGGGGGCCGATAACCTAGATGTTAGGCCCCTTAAAACAACAATTATCATCATCATCATCATCACTCCATCTTCCCACCATAGGTTTGGTCATCCGACTTTCCTTGTTCCTTCTGGCATTGCATTCAATATCCTCTTTATCATTCTGTCATTAGCACGCAGCACATGTCCTGCCCACTCCACCCTTCTGATCTTTATACATTTTACAATATCTGGTTCATTATATAAATCATACAGTTCATGGTTATATCTGTTTCTCCATTCCCCGTTTTCCTCCACTGACCCAAAAATTTGCCTCAAAATCTTTCTTTCAAAAATACCAAGTTGTCTTTCATTAGATTTTGAGTGTGTCCAGGTCTCAGCACCATATGTTAATACAACATTAATATTTAATTATTAATAATTATGATGAAATTAATGATGGTGACGCTCGAAACAACCACTGCCCAAACAAAGAAAATTGAAACATACGAAGTAAAAAAAAATTACGAATTAGGTGGGATTCAATCCCTGATCCTCCTGCACTGGAGTCGAGCGTTCTACTTGTTCCACCAACTAGATACTGCACGTTGCGGTTGGTTACATGTATTACCTACCGGTAAGGATAAAGTGCTTATTTACGCTCGCTTGTAATACCATAAGTGAAATTGACGAATTATAATACACATATTATAACATAAAATACAGGTGCACTAATATTCACGACTTATTTCAGCCTAGGGGCAGATGACCTTGTAGTTCCACCCCTTAAACAACAATAATTAACACTAACTTATTTCAGCCTATTCAACTATTTAATTCTTCTTTATAACCTGAAATGTGCGTCCTTTATGAGCGGCTCTTATAGCCTTGGCTATATTTACCTACACTTTCTATCTGTTTTATGTTTTACATTGTATACCATTCAGTGAGATGAGGTTCTTGAGAAGCAGCATTGGAGCTACAAAGATGGACAGAATAAGAAATGAGAGGACTAGAGAATTGGAGGAACCATTACAGGATGGTATAGGGAAATCTAGACTTACATGGTACGGACATGTAAAACGAATGGAGGAGAAGAGGATACCCAGGAGGATACACGAGACGAAGTGGGAAGGAAAGAGACTGAGAGGAAGACCGAGAGACAGGTGGCTGAAGGGTGTGGAAGAAAGCGTGAAGAAGAGAGGAGAAGACTGGACAAGGGTGGAGGCTGAGAGATGGTGGGAAGACAGAAGACGTTGGAGAGGCTTGTGTTCCAAACAGACCCGGCCAGTGGCTGGAAACTGTGCAAGATGATGATGATGACCATTCATTGTGTAGCATATTATGTAACATTTCATGCATTTCACACTCTGATATGAGCATCTTTGTTGAGGTAATATTCCAGTGATTATGATTCACCATTTTGGTTTCAATCTTTTATCATGCTCATACATTTTGTAAAAGATTTCCCCATTACACTGTCATATCTTTTATAAACTATATTTAATACATTTCTTTGACAGTGTAATACCGGCCTTATACCTGAAAGACATACCTTTCCACTTATATCATTTTCCATCTGAAAATTTCTGTAGTTAAAATAAAAATAAATAATGAATTGAAAATTGTGAATTCAAAAAATGAAATATCAGTTTGACTCACCACTTGTTGATATTTCTTTTAGCACAACATCCTAGTATTCTTTTTTAGGGTATCGTTATTACTAAGAACTTAAACTACAAAAAGTATTGCAATAGGAAATTAAATACAGTACAAATTAACAACCTATCGGAGCACTACATTTACACTCAAGGGATGAGTGTGATGTTTGGTGCAATAAATTACTATCAGGATTCACTTCACTAAATCCTGGCAATTTAGTGGTATTGCATTGAGAATCATCACTTTCTAAACTATCACGAGGGATAGGATTTTTCGGTGATTTCAAAGTGAAGTAAGCAGTACCGTATTTGCTCGAATACGACCCGCCCCCGAATAAGACCCGCACCCTGATTTTGAAGAACAAAATTAAAAAAAAAATTACTCAAAATTATTTACTATCTTAACTAAATAAACAGAATAGCATTTATCCAAAGTAATTTCCAACAGTTTTGAAGTCGTCCTAAAATAACACACATCAAACGATTAAAAATACAAATAAAAGTACACAAACACTTCATTCATCGTCATCAGAAGTACCAACTTCGGAACTTTTATCACCATCCCACTAAATGTCGTCATCACTGACATCCATAGCATTCGAAATACTACATTTCTTGAAGCTCTTCCGTATGACATCTCCCGAGAAACGATTCCATGCCGTCAAAATCCACGAACATAGCAGCTGATCTTCCGGGCGCTGAATACGACCAGTTGGAGTCAGTGTGTGCTTATCGGCCGCCATCTGCTCCGTATACAGCTGTTTCAAGGCTGCTTTGAACAGGCGGTTCACGCAGACATCCAGTGGTTGTAGCGTAGACGTCATCCCGCTCAATCACGAATACATGACTCGTCAATATCATATTTCCTACCGGGCACGATTTCCAATAACTTCAGCTTCTCACTCACATTAAACGACCGCAAACGCTTCGTACAACTCATGTTTACACTCGGAAAACGTGCGCGACACGTGCACGACTGTATGATGCCGCCTGCTTACGGTAAAACAAAGTGATGGCCGGAAGAAGGCTAGCACCATCTAGCGTATACTCGCAACACCCGATATCGCGCGTGGCGGGCAATTTAAATCTTTAAAATCAGGATGACTCAAATAAGACCCGCACCCCAATTTTTCACGTCCGATTTTGTTTAAAAATGTGCGGGTGGTATTCGAGTATATACGGTATTTTAAAGTGGAAGATTTGGTGTTTTCAATTGCACTTTTTGGTACTTTAAAAATGATAAGTTTTAGGCGGGATTTTTTTTATAAATCATGGATAATGTACCGCAACTAGCCAAATTAAGGCGGGATGCCACGGCGGTCAGAATGATCGGAGAGTGGGGTCTGGAATGTATCCAAAGGGTGGGTTTTGCTGCTGGCCATCCCTCCCAAATAATTAGTCATGTTTAAAAACAGTAACAAAGCAAAATATATATTTAAATCAAAAGGGGTTGGGTCAACACACATGTGACCACACGAAGAACACTCAGGGGATATTCACTTTATTTGAGGAGGACTTAGCACACCTTGTGCCGATACTGACGAGGCACTCTCTCAGATCACGAGAGGTTATATTTATGCAGATTGAAACACACGCACCGCTTGTGTTCGCAAAATTAGTTAAGCTTTAACTTTAAATTTAATTTGACCACAACAAAACTTCAGGACAACCACAAGAACCATTTAGAGATTTACTTTACTCTTAGTAAAACCAACAGGAGAGAGGAGGAACCCAATTAAACTTGTCTTAAGGACCAAATCCACTGTCCCAGCCAAAATCCTGAATTCACATTCTAATTCAAAAGAAATTGAATTTGCGGGTGCGCCACGGACACAAGAAACCTCCCCTTAGGGACAGGGTGACTTTGCTCTCAAAATTAATGCAACCAACACAGGGTCAACAAACACAAGTGCCTGCCGGGTAGTCAGCTAGTTCAGTCATTTACATTTACAGTAAGATAGCGTTTCAAACGCACTGACAACAAGTATGGCTCTTACTCTAAGAGACCGCCCGACTATGGGCCAGGAAGAAGCAGCATTTCAACAGAACCTGTAAGCAATAAATTTCCAAAACAACCTGCAGAACAAAATTTTGTCAACCAAACAACTGACCAGGACCTCTCCTCGACAGCAACACGCAGGCATACAGCATTACTCAAAACATTCACTCAACGTTGCTCAAAACTCGCACCATCACAAAATGCAGCAATCACTCTAAGTCTCGAAACCATTGCTACCAACTTCACACAAGCACCAAATTGTACAGCCGAGCAAACTCAGGCCACACTACTCCTTCATAACGCACAGCTTCACTTCAGCGCCACCGAGCAGACTCAGATGACACTACTTCACTTCAACTTCCACATGTCCACCAGGACCGACTGAAGATTAAAACCAATTTTCCCCCTATTAAAACACTTCGAGTCTAACCGACTCCTCGAAACAGCACCATCCAAACACAGGAACTTCCTTTTCAACTCCAGTCTTCATGACTAAGTTCACGGTTCACCACAGAAAGCTTACTACGGTCCCTCGACAATCAAACCTTACAAATTCCGAACCAGTGTGGAAGTAGTCTCTCGGAAGGTCTGGATCTTCTGCCACAAGCTCCAACGATAAGAATACTAAATCTACCAAATTATGTACCAGCCTACCAATACTCACACAATGGAGCAAGATCAGGGGGCACACATACTCAGCGAGGATTAAAATGCCACACAGGCTACAGGGAATACACCATCCTGCAACTGGCCATCTCCGGGTCCACAAAAATCAGGGAATCAACAATCCTGAACCACTTCACAACCTCAGGGCATTGACCATCCTGGGCTACCATCCACAACAGGGAATGAACCTTCCTGCAATAACTCAAACTCCCAACATCACAAAGCTCAGGGAAACAACATCCTGGCAACCTAACTATTTACAACAACACAGGGAATTCACCTCCCTGAAATAAAATGCTCAATACACTGTAGGGAAACACCATCCTGAAATTCTTCAATAAAATGCCGGGAATCACCATCCTGAAATCCTCAAAAATAAAATGCAGGAAACCACCGTCCTGAAATAAAATTTCTACCTTACATGTAGACTTATGAGACCACTGAACTCAAAATACTTCCTCAAATATCTCAACTCTGATAAACCTGGTACCACCATAACAAATCGAACATGTCGACAGGCACCAACTCTCCAGCACAATATCTGAAATAAAGTCTTCGCAAATAGCTAAGACACACACTATTAATTGCTCCTGCCACAAGGTGAACTCCACCGGTTCACATGACAGAAGGGGACGAACGAACTTGATACATGACACATAAGGATAACACTTCCTCCTGCCGAACGTTGACGTAATCAGGGTGTCTACCGGTAACGAAAGTAACGAAAAAGTAACGAATTTTGCAAACGGGTAACGAAAGTAACGAAAAAGTAACGAATTTTACATACGGGTAACGAAAATTTTCGGAAAGCGGATTGAATCATTTAAATTCGCGCCTCTAGGCTCAGAGATTGCGATGGAGCGAGTTTCACGCAAGCGGCGCCGATTAGCCTACATAAGCTATATTTCCCTGTGCCCGACCTCTAGGAAATGCATACTGAGGATACCCTGAGTCGTATACATCGTTCAGCGTATATTTTCGGAATCAAGATGAATTTGGTTTTGTGTGAAATATTTATCTGTGTTATTTGGAAACCTGACTTTTCGCGAGATGTTTATTCGCGAAAACTTCTGAAACTAATCAGAATCTTCTCATTTCTCGCATTTATTTGGAGACTATGTCAAATTTAAGTCCAGAAATAACGCGAAATAATTGAATGTCGCAATCTTGCTAAATGTTACAGTTTCGAAAAATAATTATGATAAAGCTTCGAAATACGTACGCTAAAACTTATTTTAAAAATCTGTCTCGTAAATTTGCGACATCCAGTATGGTTAATTCGAAATTCCGTTACATGTCGATTTTTCCTTCGAACTTCGGTTCCATCTGATATATTATAATCTAACCGGTTATTTCGATAACTTGTATAATTCGTGATTCGCATTCGAAAGAAAACGTGTCCTCTAGTCGTATTATTCATGCAATCCTCTCAGAATAATTCATAATATTTGATGCCTACTTTGAACATTCATACTCAAGACGGCCGGCTGACCGCACGACTTGCCTGCGGGAATCTCGTCAAATGGACTGAGATCGACGTCAGTTGCATAAAATCATAAAACCCATCCGCTATCGTGAACTTGTGACCACGAGGACTGCGGGAATCCCGTCAAAGGTGATTGGGCACCAATCACGAAACATTCCGAAACCTACTCGCTACATTTCCCCATGACCGTATACTTAAAAGCGTACGGGGAGCGGGAAGTGCATCAACCCACTTAGAAATGACAGCCTACGTAGCGTCGCGATACTAATTCCTCCTCGTGATCCTCCCTGAACTGATGAACTCCCAACCACAGCATAGGGACAGCGGGAATCACGGCGCCGGCCATACAACATGTCCATAACTACTCGTGAATTTTAACCATGCCCAACCCTGAGCTTGCATCCACCATTCTGTGAGGACGAATAGACAAGCGTTCAACGGCCGGGTAGGGCGCGGTATGCATAATATCGCGAGGACAACGTGAATCGCGTAAAACGGCCGAGAGCGGCAGCGATTGCGATACATCGCCATATTTCTCCGCATTCAATGACGAGGACAACTGGATGCTTGTCAAACGGACAGCAAGTGGCGCCGATTGCGTAATAATACTATATTTTCTCGTGCCAGACTTCAAGGACAATGGAAATCTCGTCGAACGACTAAAAGTGACACCGATCATCTAAATCGCGTTATTTATCCGTGTTCTATCGCGAAAACTACGGTAATCTCGACAAACGGGTGAGACCTGCGCCGATCGTGTAACATCTCGAAATTTCTCCGTAGTTGACTGCGAAGACAGAATTCGGTTACAATCACGTAACGTCCTATAAACATATTCGTGATCTACCGCGGGGACAAAGGAAATCTCGCCAAACGGTCAAGAGTGGAGCAACCTCTGGGCAATTATAAAAACGCCTTGTGCACAAGACGTCATATTAGCTGAAACAACTCATTTGATAATAAATATCTAGTATTTATTTATTATTTTTAAAGTTTTTATAACTCCCTAAGTAGGAGCAGATGACCTCGTAATTCCGCCCCTTAAAACAACAATAACTAACTAACTCCCTAAGTGAATTGTATTTACCGCTTAAAACACAGTTCATTGTTGTTTTTCATCACTGCGTGATGAGCCCCTTTGCTTGCAGACCGCAGACGTATCTTGAAATCAAAGGTAACTAAAATTAACTAACAGGTAACTAAAAGGTAGCTAAAAAGTAACTAATTTTAACTTCATCCTTACAGTAGACACCCTGGTAATAGACATCACAGGTCAGTCAACCAAGGAGAAAACACCATGTCACCAGAGGACGCTGGGGTGCAACGGAGACAGGCACCAACTCAAGGAAGCGCAAGGCAATGTCCAGGAAAAAAAAACAAACAAGAAAAACCCCAAAAAAAGAAAAGCAACAGCAACAACCATTCACACATGAGGTCCCGGCACGTTCTCCTACAACCACTCCTTAGCTAACTATAATTTCAAAAACCTCCTGAAATAAAATTTTCAAACTGTTCACCGACTGAAAATAAAAAATGAACGACCGAAAAATTTCAAAAAACAGGAACTCCTCCCGATACTGCATACGACAGGAAAGGCACACAAGCGATACGTCGCAGCAACTTCTGAACACGTCAGGTTCAAACACACCAAAGTCCACGGAGCACTTTCAACGAAACCCAAGAAAATTCTGAAATAAAATAAATTTTGAGCTATCCACCATCATAATTGACTTGCACTCAACACTCTCTCGACACTCACACATCTCTCAGGTCGCTCGAATATAGCAGAAGTTAACAAAATCTGGTCAGTCACTCACAGGTACTGACACGGCAGCAGTACTAACCTAAACAAAGAATTTTATCAACAGCTAATTTGAAGCCACCAACTTCACACACAACTCCATGGTGTCCACAGGCAGGAAAAGTCAGGAATTTTGTTTTTGGTCAGGAAAAAATGTGAAAAAATGACAGGAGTCAGGAAAAAATGGCAAAAAGTATTAGAAAAACAGGAATTTTATATTAACCATACAGTATTTTGTGTTTTACAGCCATATTTTGATGTTACTAGTTCAACTAATCTCTGAACATAAAAAGCAATCACTCTCTGGAGATTATGGTAAGTTTCAATTTTTACAGTACATCATAGTAAAATCCTCGTTTACCTATTTCTTGTACACCTTTTTAGCGTTTGCGTAGGGATGTGGCGACCCCATCGCGCAGCACATTGCACTTTATTTTGTATTTTAAATGAATAAACAGGTGAGCGTTGGGCAGCTATGGGGATAATGGAGGCTGCAAATAATATATATACTGTATTTGTTTGCTCAATAAACCTGTTTCCTGATGTTACGATGACTTCACGAGTCAGGAATTTTGTAGAAAAATGGTCAGGAAAGGTCAGTAAAAGTCAGGAAAATTGACATTGAAAATTCTGTAGACACCATGAACTCGTTCATACATCACACGGCGAAAGCTGAAAGTTTAAAAATTTGGAAATGCACGCAGCAACTGACGTCAAATATCACCGACACAATTGGCAACCTTGTGCCACATCATCACAGCACGTACACTGCAGTCACACACTTGGCACTCCATAGCAGACGTGAACATAACCTCACAGGCACAGGTTATCAGAATTCAATATACACAATTACAAAATAGCAGGTTCTCACTTCACGATTTCAAACTTAGCACAGATACCACTGGCAGGTGTACCACCGTACACAAATAATTCACTTTCACGTTCCCTGAAAATTCACATAAAATGTCACAGCAAGACGAGGACAGTACTACTTCCCAAAATACTACAGAATCAAACAGCTACTGAGTACGGCTACATTAGTAGAAACAGGAGTAGCACTACACAAATGTTGGCCTCGAAAAGTGGATTAACACCAATAACTTTTCATGAAAGAATTTAAGAAGAATTATAACTTCCACAACTTGGCATACAGCCTGAACATTTACCATAACTTGACTACACAGTTAGCACATAGCTTTAACTTGACAATGGCAACACGGCCAGAAAACCTTAACTTGAAACTTCAAATTGGCACTACGGCCAGAAAATAATTAAGCACAAGGCTGCTTCACTTTGCTTGACAATTAGCTTTAACTCATCACTTGGCACACTGCAAGAACATGGCTTCACTGCCAGAAAATAATTATCAGCACTCGACGGCTTCCACTGCCAGAAATAAAACCGTATTTACTCGAATAAGACCTGATTTTGAAGAACAAAATTTAAAAAAAAAAAATTTTTTTACTCAAAATTATTTACAATCTTAACTAAATAAACAGAATAGCATTTATCCAAAATAGTTTCCAGCAGTTTTGAAGTCATCGTAAAATAACACACATCAAAAGATTAAAAATACAAATAAAAGTACACAAACACTTCATTCATCGTCATCAGAAGTACCATCTTCGGAACTTTAATCACCATCACTTTCCCACTAAATGTCGTCATCACTGACATCCATTGCATTAGAAATACTACATTTCTTGAAGCTCTTCCGTATGAGATCTCTAGAGATACGATTCCATGCCGTCAAAATCCACGAACACAGCAGCTGAACTTCCGGGTGCTGAATACGACCAGTTGGAGTCAGTGTGTGCTTATCGGCCACCATGCACTCCGTATACAGCTGTTTCAAGGCTGCTTTGAACGGGTGGTTCACGCAGACATCCCGTGGTTGTAGCATAGACGTCTTCCCGCTCAATCACGAATACATGACTTGTCAATATCATATTTCCTACCGGGCACGATTTCCAATAACTTCCGCTTCCCTCACAACTTTCAATTTCTCACTCACAGTAAATGACCGCAAACGTTTCGTAGCATTCATGTTTACACTCGGAGAACGTGCGCGTGACTGTATGACGCCACGTGCTTACGGTAAAACATAATTATAGCCGGAAGAAGGCTAGCGGATACTCGCAACACCCGATATCGCGCGTGGCGATCAATTTAGATCTTTCAAATTTTGATGACTCAAATAAGACCCGCACCCCAATTTTTCACGTCCGAATTTGTTTAAAAATGTGCGGGTGGTATTCGAGTATATATGGTAAGTTGCACTAAAAGGCTTTCAACTTGGCTTACTGCCAGTAATAATTGACTCTACAATTACGGCTCGACGAACTGCTAGGAACATTGACAATGACTACAAGTCAACACTGCCAACAATAGACTTTCAAATTTTCAAGGATGCACGGTCAGAAAAATCTCTAAATTTCACCAGAAGAAAATTTGCACTATTACACAAAGTGCATCAAACAGCACCACACGGCTGAGAAAACTCCAAAACAATTTACAACCGAAACACGGGGAGTTTGAGCGCTATCACTCGTCATACTGTGCAGAAACTGGCACAACAAATTACAGGTTAACTCAACACGACTGTACATAACTGAACTTACCACGGCGAGGTCTTCTGCAGCAAGGCAGCGAAACAGAGACTAGGAGGGAGAGCAGCAAAACCAGAGCTCACCGAGCCGTAGGGAGTTCATCATTTTCAACTCATCACAGTTGATGAAAACAGCATCACAACATTTGCTTTATAACTTGAGGTGATCCAGATAGCACAAGGCCATGAAAAATACCAGAAAACAACCAGAGGTTAGAATAATGCACACAGCATACTTCCTAAAACACACAACAGTTCCTAACTTGACTGAGTTTAACTTTTAACTTAACATAAAGTTACTTGCCCCAATACAAAAAAACAGCCAAAACGGGGGGGGGGGGGGGGGGGGCTAGCAGCGGTTATCTCAACCATGCAGCTGCTACCACTCTGTACCACAATTCGCCAAATTAAGGCGGGATGCCGCGGCGGTCAGAATGACCGGAGGTGGGGTCTGGAACGTATCCAAAGGGTGGGGTTTTGCTGCTGGCCATCCCTCCCAAATAATAAGTAGTCATGTTTAAAAACAGTAACAAAGCAAAATAAATATTTAAATCAAAAGGGGTTACACTGGACAGGGTCACAAGAGACATACACTGGGGCCTAGTGAAAACTGGGAGGAAACCCCTTAAATCTGGCCGGCTTGGGCACAGCAGGCCCAACAAGAATAAAATCAAATTAAATAACCAAAGAGGTGCACGGCTCATGAGAGCGGGAGCAAGAACATAATAATTTGCCATCCGTAGCAACAGTGGGTGGGAATAGTGGTATGAGAAACCTCTGACGTTATTCCAATCACACGAGCACGTGTATACAAGCAAGTGGTTGATTTGAAATAATCTGCCCTGGAGGGCTTACTGAGCACTAGCGGCTCTGAAGTTAATAATTATTGCGGAGAGCGCCATAGAAGGAAAAGGCAGAAGGCCCAAGGCTAGCAAAGCCATGCGCCACGAGGCGCCTAAGAATAGCCGACCAGTCGGCGACAATGGGAAGAGGGATGCCGCTGATAAAAATGTAATAAATCCCAATCCAATATGTTACAACATGAATAATATTTTCAGTATTTAAGTTGTTGGTTTCTGTCCATTTAATTAGCATATTTAACTTATTCCCAAATTTAGATTGGCGTCTGAAATACGACCTTTATAAGGGGCACGACAGCACGTGTTTGAAAATGTAACCTTTTTCTAGGCTTAAAACATAGATATTAAGTTCAGAACTGCGGAAGCAATATCTTCCCGAGTAACGATATGAAAAATCAAATGTAAATTGTTCCTTTCTAAAAATGTGGGGCCCACACAAATTTTATGTTCCAAAGTTTACCAGACGCATGGCCTCTCACCCGCACTGAGGCAAAAACATTTAATAAAAGAGAAACTCCATCGGGAGAACAAATTAGAGTAACTCAAGCATATTCGATAGTAAATCAACAGTACCTTAACACAGGCGACTTGTCAGCCGCGATGAAATTTGGCTCGTGATCCGAGTCCCGGCCGTGCTTTCAGCAAGCGTTACATGTTTGTCCGCAGACACAACCGTCTAGTTCAAACGCCAGAGCAGAAAGATTGCGTCTCCTTGACGCACGAGCTCATATCAGCTCTCGCGCATGGGCAGTCACATCGGCCAATGAGGGCGCGGCATTAGTCGCAAGGCCGGTATTACGAAATAGCTTCTGGAGGCTTCTAGCACAGCCTCGCGGCTTTTCGTGACGTCACTTCCAAGGCCGGAAGTACACGTAGCAAGGCAGAGAGGGGAACGGCGGGAGTTTAAAATATCAGAAACACTGAGTTCAGAGCCCACGTCCTGGGACAAGCAGCCCAGAGAGAGGGGGAGGGGTGGGGACAAAATATTGTGGCAATCATACGACTGGCACAGATAACATGCATTAAATAGTCATTTCAGTGTCATCCTTCAAAGTAGGTACTTCAGTGAAAAGATCCAAATTCTCTTGTGACAAATGGTGACGCATATCACTTAACGTGCTAGTATAAGCTGAAAAAATAAAACCATTCACAGTCAGCATTTGAACAGGGCATCCAAATGGTCTTCAACACAGATTCTGAGAACTTTGGAAATGCAAATGTCATTCCTTGCAAAATTCCAACAATGTCTGTCGTTGTCCATCTGCTTCTTGAGTAAAGTTTTCAGTTCTTTGTATCCTCTTATCACCTCACTTTCTTCCAGTGATCCACAGAAAGGCAACTTCTTAATTTTCTTTGGAAGATTCTCATTGATGTACATTGGCACTATTTCTGATGGATCAAACAGACACATTGTAAAACTTGTTCCCAGTGTCTATGGATCTCAAGCTGATTAATTTTGTAAGAGCAAGGGACTCAGCATTTACTAAAACTAAATGTATTTTCCCTCTTTTTTGACACATTTCCACAACCCTCCAACTCCTCCTTAATGTTGGTACCGTAATTTCCAGAAACAGCAAGTTTAAGGGCTTGTCTAATTCTCTGGAGATGGCTATCTAGCAGGTGAACAGTTGGATAAGACTTGCCTTCTAAAGTGATGAGTTCAGTGATGTCTGTGCCAAATTCTTTGATGTGATGAGCATGGCCTTTACTTGAATCTCAAGTACCAGTATTTCATCATGTTAAACATTGTTGAGAAAATCAACACCAGAGCTATCAGTCCCTACTACTTAATTCATATATTGCACAATATATTTCCAGTACTCTGACAGGTTCAGTACAGAATGAAACCAAGAAGACCATCTGGTTAAGACTGGTTCAGGAAACTGTGTCACATTTTGATCTGTGCCTATTGTGTCTTACAATACAATGTTACAAAGTGTTAAAATTGTTTTTCTTTCCGCGTGTTCAAAAATTACATATTATTTTAACTAATAGTTTTATTTTTGCTAGGCTTAAAAATTAACTGTGGATAATTTGAGGGTTTTTGATAATTGGTGGAAGTTGGTGTATTAATTGCCACAAATTATCGTGAGTGCACTGAGAAAAACAAAAGTTTGAAATTCGCGTTTTCATGCGGAATTCGCGAAATTTCGCGAGTTGAAAAACCATTCTTTTTGCCAATTTTAGGGTTATTAAAACAGATTATCACTTGTGTATTACTTCATTTAATTATTTGCAAAATTTGCAGCCGCGAAATTTTTCTATCTCTAACTATCACTAATCACAACTGTTGGCGGCGTTCCCCTAACAAAATCTATTTCAGAATAACTTTCACTTGCTAGAATCTAGCCGCAAGAGGTTTCAGCTCCTCCCAAAGTTCCAATTCATTTTCTGAATCTACTTAATCATCATTCCCTAAACTCATCACATCATCACTTGTTCTAGCAATTCCGCCATTATTGTTAGATATATGCACAAGATGAGCGGGCACAATTTATTTTTTTATTATTTCCTGACATGTAAACAAATTATTGTATGTGGCTACTAGTGGAAAATTCGGAAACTACACACCTTTCATAAAAAGAATGCACTGATAAGTGCTACTATTTACCGGTGAGAAGATGAATGACAGTGGAACTTCATTGGTAAATTTTTGAAGGAACTGAAATAATTGGATGTCAAAAGCGGGAAAACGTACTACCGAAAATGCTATATTGTATTTACAACGTGTAAAAATAATTTTAAATAAGCTTGTCATAGACGTGCGCGTGCAATTGGCGACCTTAAGAATTATTGTAGTTAATGCCCTACTTCAGTCACAACATGAACATAGGTTTGTCAGTAACTAACAGGGGGAATAAATAAGAACGTAAAAATGAATTACAATACATCTTACACGGGTTTGAAATACATTTGTATGGTTGATTGCTTTCTTGGTTTTAATTTTAAAATTGTACTGTCCATTCTGTTTAATAAAGTCATTAGGCCTACTTCGTCATCACTTTTGAAACTACACACGTATCGCTTCACTATGTCCATTGCCTGCATCACCTTTGACACCATGGGAACTGGTTCCGGATCTGGCTAGTCATCACTTTCATCCTGCACTGAAGCTTTTTCCATCTTCTTTTCTTCAAGAATTTCATCTATTCTCATAGTTTCACACACTGGAACATCGTCATCAACGTTGACGTACGTTTCGAAGGTGACCTCTCCTGCTACTCTGCGCCATTCATCACTGTCAGAAAAATCATCTAGCGTGACGTCCTCAGTGCGAACCCGTCAAAAGCCAGCTGCATTGAAGCCGTTCTGAAGTTTGCGCTTGCACAAACCACTTTAGAACAGCTTCTTCTAATTCTGGAAACTGACCCTGGCGATTAAGTTTTCTTTGAGCACTTTTCCCTTCTTCAAAAGCAGTCGTAATCAGTTTACGTTTTCTAATAATTGTATTTAAAGTTGACGGAGGAATGTTTAACTTCCGCGCTACATCCACATGCTTCATATTTGGATTCCAATCCACTTCTTGAAGGATTTTGTTGGTTTTCACTGTTTGTTATTTGCCTCACTTTCTTCTTCTCCATTGCAAACACGTAAATAAGGCCCAGGTAAAAATAGCCAAGAACACTATATTACTATACGGCAATCTATCGTCACTGAATGAATAGATGACACTACAGTAAGCACACTCGCTGCTAAACTGAGCTGAGATCTCGATCGCTACTGCGCCAAGCTTATGCAATCCCTTAACCTTCGCCGAAGTCCAACTGGACTGACAAATGGAAAGTTTCAAACAATTAATAAAAACATCATATAATTCAAAAATAAAATCAGCTTGATACATAAATCATTCACATACGTCATACTCACTGCCATTCATTCAATTCGAAATTCCACATTTCTTGAAACTTTTTGATACCCGTTTATTGGGGTTGCATGACCATGCAGTCTTCATTCAGTTGCATATAAGTCCCAGTTTGGTCATTTCACTCGTCTGGTTAGTGTGTGATCACTGATCACCAGCAGATATCCAGTGGCTTTTCGAAAGAAGAAAAACAAGATCTTAACAGAATCCCATTTGAAGTAAGTTTGGTTCCGTCAGCTAGCATGCAGATCATTACTGTGCAACATTGTTTTTCAGTACCGCCTGTTCTGATTATAACATTTTTAGAGCCCTTAATGTGAACAGTATTTTCCAGCGGCATTTGAAATAGATATGCGTCTGATCAGCATTCACAATTTGAGAAAGCAAATTAGAATTTAGTTTTCGTTATTGAACAATAAAGCAATGAAAGGCTGCCACTCTTCATATGCACTGGGAAGATGGCCAGAGGGGTCCAGAAATGTAGACACTCTTTGATAGTTATTATTTTAGGAATAAAATGAAATACTGTTACAATTCTTGCATGGGAGAAGGTTATTTTATGTGTTCAAAATGGTCCCCATTAGCAGCCAAACAACGTCGTTACTGCTGACCGAACTATGGGTGTCAATGTTGCCGGTGTGATAACTGCACAGGACGCCTTGATGGGTTGTCGTAGCTTGTTCAATGTAGCTGGCTTATGTTGATAAACTTCATTTTTCAAGTTCCCCCATAGTTAGAAGTCAAGAGGTGTGAGGTCTGGAAACCGTAGTGGGTACTCAACAGCTCCTCTCCAACCTATCCTTCGTCCAGGTAGATTTTCATCCAAGTATGCTCTGACATCTCTGTGGTAGTGAGGCAGAGCACCATCTTGTAGGTAAAATCTTTCATTTCACCTCTCGGATGGCAGGTAAAATCGTTGTTTGCACCAAATGAAGATATACCTCACCAGTTCGATACCTTCAAAGAAGAATGAGCCAATCAAACAGCGTGATGACAGATCACGCCACACATGAACACCCGGTAGATTAACATGTTTGTCCATGTGAACATGAGGATTTTCAGGTGCCCAGTACTTGCAGTTGTGGCAGTTTACAGTACCTTTCACTTTAAACTGTGCCTCATTAGACCAGATAACCATCCCTGCAAACTGTTCATCTTCGTGAAGCATGTCTCCAAACCACTTGCAGTACTCCATCCTTCGTTCCCTCGTCCTCGTTTAGAGCATGCAGCGATCTTGGAATGTACACTTTCTACTTTGTCGCCTTCAGAATTCTTCGTACACTTGGATAGACTTACCCCGCTTTCACGTGCACCCTGTCTCAGAGATTTTTGAGGTGACCTGGTATAATGTTGCAACATAGCAGCGCTGGAAGCTGGACTTGTTGATGTTTTTGGTCGGCCAGACTTTTCCTTATGCACTTCCTGAACAGTACCGTCAGCTTCAAATTTATCCTGATTACGATAAATTGTTGTACATGTTGGTGGCTAAGTCCCGTACACATTACGCCTTTGCCATTGTACCTCCCATCATATTTTTGTACTTCCAGTACCACTTCAATACGGCCTTGCATTGCTCAAACGACAATCTTACTCAATTCATTTCTGCACTGTCATCTGCTGGCAAACGCGCCAAGATTGTCGCACCACTCGTATGTCCTTCATCATATGTTGAGAAAACAATGGACTACACTACAGCGCAAGAATTATAACTGGATGTAATTTTGTTCCGAAGATATTAACTATCAAAGAGTGTTTACATTTTTCTGGACCCCTCTGTAGATATGCACCTTTGTATGCACTTCCATTTCTTTGATAGAATTTTCTTATCTATCCACAGCTTGCAGAATGTCTTGGGAGTAAATTTATTACATTAGGATGATAAATTATTTTTGTCAAGGAGGAGCTCTATAAGTTGCAAAGTAGTAGTATTGTAGCAAAATTCAGTATTTGAAGACTCGCCGATATATCATACCTCTAATCAAAATGCTGGTACTGTTTTCTCTGTCCAGTGTATAGCAAGTTCCTTTGAGGTTCTTAATAATTTACGACTCTTAATTAGGCATTTTTATCTTAGAGAATAAAGGGAGATACCGTTTCTCGTTAAAGGTATTCAGAGTGAGACAAAGGGTATGTCAACCCTACACGATGTCTTGGATGCGCAGTGGCTGTATGAAAATCACAAGGATGAAGGCTACCTGAGGAGAGTAGTACGACCTCTTGAAGAACTTCTCCTTGGACATAAGCGGATCATCATCAAGGACAGTGCAGTGAGTAATTCGCTATTTATTTAGGCATTTAATACATTAACAGAGTTTGGTATAGAATAACATAATACAGAATAAGACTCACTCACTCTGAAGGCTTCTATGGACACGAAGATTCCGCACAGATCTCACAATATCCTTCCTTTTTGAACTCTGATTTGGGCGAGTTCTTGCCAGTTGTCCACATTCAGATATCTATATAGTTTGGAGATTTAATTTTTCCAGGAACTTCGTGGTCTTCCTGCTGGCCTTTTCCCTCTTGGTTCTTCTTGAAAGATTTGTAAGACCATCCTATCATCTCCCATCCTTAGTAAATGACCAGCCCATTGAAGTCTTCTTGAGTTAATGATTTTGAGTTTTGGTGCTTGCTATTGTAACCGAATTTTGGTTACAGAGCTCAACTTTAGGTTACTGTATGTATGTTTTAGCACCATGGTGTGCGATGTGGGTAACTGAGGTTATCAACCATGGCCACCTATTGACGGAGCACCTCAGAGAGTCTTGGGTTTTGTGGCATAGAGATTCTTTGTGTTGGTCCACCAGTGGGTGACAGGTGGCTTTGACTAAGGACTATGTTACTATGGTGATGTGATGTTAGTAGGAAGATTATGCTTGGATGAATGGAGGTTATCTTGTTGGGAAAATGAAATGTTGAGATGTAGTGATTATTAGATTATGTTCTGAGGAATGGCAAGGTTTATTAGGAAGTAAGAAAAATGATATGTTTTGGGATGGTAATGTGGAGATGATGTTCTGAGGTATGGCAATGTGATGATTTGGAAAAATAGATGTTATGTCTGGATATATGCTGATGTAGAATGAGATGTTTAAGGAAACTCAAGAAGAAAAGAAAGGAGCGGAAGAATACTAAATATACTGAGGAGCCCCTTTCCTCAGGAAAATTGTTGTAGATACTGTACAAGAGATGCAGGTAATGAAAGCTTGCTTACATGTTGACAAACAAGTATTGATAGTTTTGGTTGCCAGAGAAAATCTAGTAAGAAGAAGAACAGAAAGAAACGTTTAATAAAACGCAAGAAGAAAAGAAAAGAGCAGAAGAATATTAAGCTTTGTGAGGGGTATTTATTTTCATCATGAAAGTTGTTGCGGATACTGTACAAGAGATCCAGGTAATAGAAGATTGCTTACATGTGTGTCGAGTGAATATCCACAGCCTGCTTCCAGTCTCCGACCGGGTCAGGAATGGAATGAATGAAGCCCCCATCTAGCGGCGAGGATATGAACAGTGCCGGCTGCCGAGGCCTGACACACTCCTCTGGGGCAATGATTAAATGAATGACAGATGAAGTGAAATGATAGTGGAGAGTGTTGCTGGAATGAAATGTTGACAGGGAAAACCGGAGTACCCGGAGAAAAACCTGTCTGCCTCCGTTTTGTCCAGCACAGATCTCACATGGAGTGACCGGGATTTGAACCACGGACCCAGCGGTGAGAGGCCGGCGTGCTGCCGCCTAAGCCACGGAGGCTTCTGTTATGTGTCTAGTATTATTAATAAATGTGTATATTAGTAAAGTCTGTTTACTGTACTTCTTTTAGCGAGTACATCGCTCCGCTACCCTGAGGTGGCAAGCTTCGATATTATAATTATTACAATGGCGCCCAACCTGGGACTCGAAGAATTTAATGAATCACATAAAGGCAGGAGTAGGGATGGGGGAAAATAGAAGAAATATGGAAGCTGAGATGATGGCCGGCCATGTTGGAGACGCTTCTGCTCTGCTACGAAAAGTATGAAGGGACGGAAGAACGATTCTCACGGAAACTTAGTGAGCATTTGGAGCATTTCTCGGAGAAGCTTGAGGAGGTCTTGGAGCATTTGTCAGAGATTATCCCAGACAGCCATGTTACTAGCCAATGCATCGTAGAAGAGAAAGTTGAGATGGTAGAACCTGTAAGTGTGGCTGTAAAGGAGGAGGAAGAGGAGGAGATATGTGAAGTACTTGATGCTAGGGGGCGTAAGGAAGAAGTGGAAAAGATAAGGCGAGGTTGTAGAGGTACAGTCGAACCTCCATTACTCGAATTTTCAATATCTCGAAGTAATTTCTACTTCCCGGCCATTTGTCCTATTCTTGACGTGTATTTATTTCTCTATTACTCGAAATTCGATTATACGAATTTCTCGATTTTTCGAAGCAAACTTTTCCTCCCTAGAAGCAAAAATTGTTCTCTAACTCGAATTTTGTTCCTAAGCGTTTATATTGCGGCTTATCTGTCCACCCCTGCTCTGACTGCCCACCCCTGCTCTGTTCATTAACCTTAGCTGGTGTGAGAATTCCCAGTGCTGATAAGATTCCACGGGCCATCCCCGCGCATTGCGTCAGCACCAGGAAAACTTGCAGCTTGTATCTGGCTGTTCAGTGTACGCTTACAGCCCTGTAGATGCAATCATGGAGAAACGTAAAGTGAAATGCCTGAGCCTGAGTGAAAAAGTTCGAGTGATAAGTGAAGTGGAGAAAGGTCAGAAAAAGAAGAAGGATATTGCAGCTGAGTATGGAATTCCTCCCAGCACATTATCTACAATACTGAAAGATAAAGACAAGATTCGTCTGGCTGTGGATGAAACACGATTTGCACCACAGCGGAAGAGGCTTAAAACTTCAACATTCCCGGAGCTGGAACAAGCAATGATTCAATGGGTGACCCTTGTGAGAGACAAAAACATTCCAATAACCGGTAGCTTAGTTCGTGAACAAGCAGAAAAATTTGCTAAAGACTTCGGTTATGAATCTCTTCAGGCCAGCAGTGGGTGGCTGGAAAAGTTTAAACTTCGGAATGGAATAGTGCAGATGGTAATGTCAGGTGAAAGTGCTGCTGTCAGTGAAGTGGACTGTGAACATTACAAAAAAAAAGTTTTACCAGCCCTGTTACAGGAGTACAGTTCTAATGACGTGTTTAATGCTGACGAGACTGCTTTATTCTACAAATGCCTGCCTGGAAAGATACTGGCCTTTAAGGGTGAAAAGTGTTTTGGTGGTAAAAGAAGTAAAGAAAGGGTTACGGTAATGCTGGGAGCTAATAAGACGGGAACAGAAAAACTAAAACTTTTAGTGATCGGAAAATCGGCGAAGCCTCGCTGTTTTTCGGGTGTTGAGTCTTTACCGGTCCTGTACCAAAGCAACCGGAAGTCATGGATGACAAGCTCCATTTACGAATCTTGGCTGCATGGTATTGACAAGAAGTTTCAACATGAACGGAGGAAAGTTCTACTTTTTGTAGACAACTGCCCAGCTCACCCCAAGGTGCTCACTCAGGAGCTGAGAGCAGTGCGCGTGGTCTTCTTGCCACTGAACTTAACATCCAAACTACTGCCAATGGTCCAAGGGGTGATTATAAACTTGAAACATTACTATAGGAAGAGGGCTGTTCAGAGAATTCTGAGAGCAATTGACTCCGAGGAGTCATTAACAGACATCAATCTACTAGAGTCGATAACATCATCATCATCTTGTACAGTTTCCAGCCCCAGGCTGGGTCTGTTTGGAACATAAGCCTCGCCACTTAGTTCTTTCTTCCCACCACCTCTCCGCTGTCACTCTGGTCCAGTCCTCGCCTCTCTTCTTGACACATTCCTCCACTCCTTTCAGCCATCTATCTCTTGGTCTTCCCCTTGGTCGTTTCTTCTGCATCTGCATCTCATGTATCCTCTTGGGAATCTTCTTCTCATCCATTCTCTTTAAGTGTCCATACCACCTCAGTTTTGATGTCTCAATCCTACCTTGCAAGGGCTCCTCTTTCACCATTTCCCTGACCTTTTCATTCCTCACCCTGTCTCTTCTTGTTATTCCGATCCTACTTCGCAGGAACTTCATTTCACCTGCCTGTATTCTGCTTATATCTCTTTTCTTCATTGTCCACGTTTCTGAAGCATAGGTCAGTATCGGGATATAGTAGCTTCTGTATAACACTTCCTTGCTTTTTTGTGGGACATCTTTATTCCACACTAAGCTCCTAATGCTTCTCAGAAATGCTTCTGCCTGTCTGCCACGTTCCATAATCTCTTTGTCATTTCTCCCATTTTCCTCCACTATACTTCCCAAGTACTTGAGACTTTCCACCTTCTTCAGCTGTCCACCTCCAAGTGTTATCCCACTCATTGGTCTGTCCTTTTTCCTGGTCGTTAACAAGATCTCACATTTACTGATGTTGAACTTCCATCCGTACTCTCCCACTGTTTCTTCCCAAGCCTTCAGTTGCTCCTGAATTTCCTCCTCCTTGTTTCCCCAGACCATGAGATCATCTGCAAACACCATTGCTTTCATCTTATCTTCTCCTATCTTTCCTGCTATCCGTGTCATTACCTCGTCCATAACCACAATAAAGAGAAGGGGTGACAGCGCACTACCCTGTTTCAGGCCACTCATTTGTCTGAACCAGTCTGTTCTTTCCCCTCCCAACTTTCACACAACTCACACTTCCACAATACATCTCCTTCACTCTGCCTACAGTCTCTTTTTCCACTCCCATGTTTTCCATTGCTTTCCAAACCTTCTCCCTACACACACTATCATAGGCCTTTTCGATGTCCAGGAAGGCCATCAACAGATCCTCTCCAAATTCGTAGTGGTGTTCCTGGAGCTGTCTCACTGAAAATATGAGATCCACTGTTGATCTCCCAGGTCTGAATCCATACTGTTCCTCTCTCAATTTTCTCTCCACTTTGGCTCGTATTCTACTTTCTAATATCTTTTCATATATCTTGGCACAGTGAGGTATGAGTGTGATACCCCTGTAATTTCTGCACTCCTTTCTGCTTCCTTTCTTAAATATTGGGACAATTAATCCTTTCTTCCAATCTTCTGGGGTCTTTTTCTCCTTCCATATCACCCTCATCACACGGTACAGCCACTGTTTCCCAACCTCCCCTGCTGCCTTCACCATTTCAACACTCACTTCATCCACACCTGGTGCCCTTCCTCCTTTCATCTTGTCTATAGCCATTTCCAGTTCTCTCCAAGTCAGGTCCTTTTCCATTCCTGTGTTGTCTTCTCCATCTTCCAATACATTGTCTTCCTCACTATGACCATTTGGATTCAGCAAATCCTCAAAGTACTCTTTCCACACTGTCTTGAGTGTCTCTTTGTTGTGTGCCTCATTTCCGTTTTTGTCCATCATTACCACATCCTCTCGCAGACCTCTTCTCTTACTTTTGACCATCCCATAAAGAACTTTCTTATTTCCTCTGCTGTCTTCCTCCATCATCTCCGTCCACTTTACCATCCACTTCTTCCTCTCCTCTGCAACAATCTTGTTTGCTTCTTTCTTCTTTATCTTATAATCTTCCCTTGCCAGATCAGTTCTTTCCTGGAACCACACTCTGAAAGCCTTGTTCTTCCTTCCCACAGCTTCTTTTACTCTCTCATTCCACCATGGCGTCTCTTTACACCGCTTTCTGTTGCTTGTTCTTCCACATACTGCCACTGCAGCTTCTACCATTGTGTTTTTGAATTGCTTCCATTCCTCTTCCCCTGTTTTAGGATTGTCTGTTGGCATCCTTTCCCTTATTATCTTCTGGAATTCTTCCTTGACTTCCTTTTCCTTGAGTTTCCATACTTTGATTCTCCTTTCCTGGTACTCTGTCCTCTTGCTATCCTTAACAACTCCCAGGTTCATTACAAGTATTCTGTGGTCGCTATCTAAGGCCTCTGATGGTATTACCTTTATATCTCTGACACTTCTCTTCATTTCCCAGTCGTACAGCATGTAATCTACCAAAGATTTCTTTGTTAACTCACTGCTGTACCACGTTACCTTGTGGCTTTCTTTCTTCCGGAACCAGGAGTTGCCTACCACTAAACTGTTTCTCTTGCAAAAATCCAGCAACTTTCTCCCTTCTTCATTCCTGCTACCCCATCCTTCTGCACCCAATACATTTTCATATCCTTGCCTTTCACTTCCTACATGTGCATTCAAATCTCCCATGACAATGATGCTCTGACCGTTCAACTGCTGTTGTAGCTCCTCCTCAAAGTCTTCCTTCTCTTGAGCTGTACATCCAACTTGAGGGGCATATACCTGGGCTATCTCCAGGCTTCTTCCCTTTACAGTTACTCTGATCTTCATGATCCTGTCACTTATTCCCTTTACCTCTTCCTTCATTCCATCTCTCACAACTACTCCTACTCCGCTGCTCCTTCCTTCACTGTTCCCACTCCAGTACAACCGGTACCCTTTCCTCAGTTCTCTGCGACCTTCTCCTTTCCATCTTGTTTCTGCCAAGCCCAGTACATCCAGTTTTCTTCTCTCCATCACATCTACAATCTCCTCCACTTTTCCTGTCAGTGTCTGTATGTTTAATGTCCCAACTCGTAGTCCATTAGCATATCCGGGTCGTCGTCGTTTGCATCCGTCCTTTCCGAGGCCTGTTCCTGGTTTGAAAGCAAATATAATATCCACTACTGGCTTGCTAGGCCTATCGTAGCTTCACCAGAGCCCCGTCAGCCGTCACTTTTCAGGGTTCCCATAGAGCCTTCACAGCTACCGTAGCGGTCCCGGGGCACACAAAGTCCCCACTGTACTTCACCCCTACAGGCAATCCCCTACTTCATGCCGTTGCCCGTCTCCCACCACGTGGAGGAGGGGTTGGACTTGTCGATAACAATGCTAAGTAAATTGTGGGCTGATGTGAAACAGGAAACAATTGCTAAGTGCTTTCGCAAAGCAGGATTTTCGAAAGATTACTCGCAAGCTGCAGAAGACGAAGAGGACGAAGTCATTTCTGTTCCTGAGGAATGGGCGGAATATCATCAGCTTGTTAATTGCGAAGCTGATTTTGAGAGTTACATAAATGTGGACTGTGATGTTATAGTGGCGGAACAACCTACGGGTATCGTCAACACTGCTGCCGAGCAAGAAGAACTGAAAGAAGACGACGATGGTGATTCCCAACAAGAAGAGTTGGAGCTGCCCTCTCCCACACCGTCAGCAGATCAGGCGTTAAGTGCAGTGGCTGTTCTTTGATCGTACATACAGAGTCAGCTGTATGTAAATGACAGTGTTTTCACAGCAATAAATGTTGTTGAAAACTATGTTGAGGAAAAGAAGCGTAACAGTAAAAAACAAAAGAAACTAACGGATTTCTTCCCAAGGTGCCAACGGAGGTACTGTATGTTCCTTTTTTAATCACTGTACGTACGTATTCTGTCTGCTACTGTAAGCTATACGGTATACCTAGGTACAATTGTTATACTGTAATTGAAGTTATGCCATAAAGTACTGTATGAGTTTTTTGTTGTTAAATGCTGTCGGATATTGTTGCACTGTATTCCGTAATGGTTCATAGACAAATGTGACTAAATAACGCGCTAAAAATGCCTAAAATCGGTATTTCTCTATTTCTCGAAATTTCGATAACTCGAAATAAAAATTTTCTCCCGAGGTGATTCGAGATATCGAGGTTCGACTGTATATATCGAAGAGACCGTAGCAGGCGAAGAGGAGAGAGCAGTTGCCATACCTGCCAACTCTCCCGTTTTAGGCGGGAGACTCCCGATTTCAGACCATTTCTCCCGCCCTCCCGCTTAACGGATTAAATCTCCCGATTTTTCAAAAATCCCACGCATAATTTCGGATTGAATGTGCGAGATGACACTCCAGTCGTCTATCGAACGGATAGACTTTACGTGTTTTGAAGTTATATCTCGATACCGCAGTATCGCTCTGTATCGATACCGGTAATCGACAACTGCGTACAAAGTCCCGCGTTGCGTCGTGCTGTTATAAAAAGTTCTTTGAAGTTGGCTTCGAATACGTCCTTGTTTGAAATCGTCGATGGTTAATTCAGGGCTTGGTCCTAGATGTTTGGCATAATCACATGTGGGTGAGAGTTATTGTACGCTACGGAATATTGTATCTGTTTCACACGTGAAATTATATGATTTGCGTATAACTTTGTTAGATGTTGTAGGCGTTAATATGCCTGTAGGCTATTGTGGTTTTTCGATCTGAGTGATTGCATCGGTTCCTCGGTAATATGGCGAAGAAATATGATGTGACATTTAAAAGTTTATATAAAGATGACTTTCCGCATATAACTGAGTCAAGAAGAGGCGCAACATTTGCATTTTGTAGTGTCTGTATGTGTGATTTCAGCATCTCGCATGGTGGAAAGGGGGACTTTTCAATACATGTGCTCTCAAAGAAACATAAAGACAATGTACAGTGTGTTGGGAAAAACCAGAAACTTGATTATTTCAAGTGTAAGGAGGAAAACACTGACAGTATAACACGTGCAGAAGTATTGTTCACATCGTTTATTTTTGAACATAACCTCCCTGTCAATTGTTCCGATCACGCTGGTCCTTTAATTAGGAAGATGTTCCCAGACTCAAAAATTGCCGGGAGATATGGCTCAGCCAGAACTAAAACGTCGGCCATCCTTGCAGAAATGTGCATTCCCATTTCTGTAACTTCCAACTTAAAGATGTGACATCTCTTGAGGAAGAAGAGAGAATTGATGTGAAGTGGGCACTGGTAGGCCAAATGAAATGTAGTGGTGGGGTACTCAAGTATGACAAATTGTCTAAAGTTATGCTTTCTATTCTGACCATTCCGCATAGATATGCAAAGTGTGAGAGAATGTTCAGTCTTGTCAGAAAAACAAGAACTCCATTCAGGTCGTCTCTCTCCGACAAGACTTTGGACAAACTTATAACTCTGAAGTCGATTCAGAAAGGGAAGTGTTTCGAGCAAGAATATAGCAAGACCTTTTTGAAGAGGGCAAAATCAGCCACAATCACCTGCAACAACGACCAATTATATGATCTTCGATTCGTCACTACTTTTGTATGCCTGAGTGTGGTCGAAAGAAAGGTATGCTAGTTTGATAGACTACTTACAATTTAAAATTACTTAAGTACATTTGTAAACTGGGATGTCATATCAAATTAGTCATGTACAGGTTAATAGTGTAACTTATATATTTGCTGTAATGTCTTAGCCTGTGTATGTATTATGTTGCGTTGCACCCCCCCCCCCCATCGCCGCTTCGTCGATCTCCCGATTTTTCATTTTGAGAGGTTGGCAGGTATGAGTTGCGGAGGTAGACACAGAGGTCGCCGCCGACGTAACAGAAGAGGACGTTTTGATGAGAGTGGAGGAGGTGGATATCGAAGGCGTGATAATGAAGAAAATGGTACTGGGGTTGTATTGTATTGTATTGTATTGTATTTTTTATTCATCCATTCAATCATATAATGTACATTGTACAATGATATAGGACACGTCAATTCACAAATTATACTAATACTAATTTACAATCACAATAATAATAATAATAATAATATAAGGATAACCTTACATCATTTAGTCCTATGAATACATAACTATTGATATTCTAAAAACTCTTTAACTGAGTAGAAGCAGTGCTCCAGCAAGAACTCTTTAGTTTTTATTTTGAACTTTATGTAATTTGCTGTACTTTTAATATTATTTGGCAAATGATTATATAGCGTTATAGCTGCATGGAATGCACCATTTTTACATAGTGTTGTATTTGCAGCATGTACATGAAGATTGTTCTTTTGTCTGGTCTGGTAGTTATGTATATTTGAATTCATCTCAAAGATATCCTCATTTCCTGAGCTTTGTTTGACAAATAATAAAGTTCAAAGATGTAAATACATGGCAAAGGTAAAATTTTCAGTTGTTTAAACAGAGGCTTACAAGTATGCAATCTAGTAGTTCCTTTCATTGTTCTAATTATTCTTTTCTGGATAATAAAGATTTGGTGAGCAGCAGGTGAATTTCCCCAAAATATGATTCCATATTTCATAAGCGAATAGCAATAAGCAAAATAAGTACTAAGAACAGTTCTCCAGCTAGTCGATTGTTTTACTACTCTTAATGCATAACAACTTGAGCTTAGTTTCTTGGCAAGTTTAGTGGTATGAGAGTTCCATTTTAGGTCATCCTGCAACCAAAGGCCTAAGAATTTAGTAGAAGAGGCATTACCAATTTTAAGGTCATTTAAGATTATGGAGGGAGAATTAATACTTTTATTCTGAGCTGTGTGAAAGTTAAGAGCCACTGTTTTACTAGTGTTGATAAGGAATCCATTATTGTTGAACCATAAGGACAGCTGACCTGTTACTTCCTCTACTGATTTTTGAAGTTCAGTGTCATTTTTACCCCTCATCAAAACACTTGTATCATCTGCGAATAGTACAGTTTTAAATGCAGGTATCTGAGATGGCAAGTCATTTACGTAAAGAAGAAAAAGTAGTGGCCCTAGAACGGACCCCTGCGGAATGCCATACTTCAAAAACATAGGATCTGAGTGGTAATATTTAAATATGTTTGTGGTATTTTCTAAACTTTTTTGTTCGACGATCTGTTGGCGATTATTTAAATATGACTGAAACCACTTACTAGCGATACCCCTGATACTTACCATTCTAGAAGAAATGATAGAGCTAGGTACAGATGAGCAGTAGGAGTTCCTTATGTTTTGGGGGCCGTATTTTTTGGTAATAGCGATACGCGCGAATGTTTTTCATACTTTTCCTCTTGCCTATATATGAACTTCTAGGTACTTAAAAGTACCGTATTTTAGCAAAATAAACTCGCGAAATATCATGAAATCTGATAAATAGCGCAAATAATCACAAAATATACTCCACTTGGTACGAAAAGTGCTAAATATTATCGATAAAGCTCTCCAATAAACGTTTAAATGATTTTGAGGAATTGACCATGTGGTTTCCTTCTCATTTGATTGATAGTGCTGCATACTCCCTACACAAATACCCTCATAGCCGGAAGTGGCATTCAGTTCCGCGATCTCTAAGGCTATCGATGAAAATCGATATCTGCTATCAATCACATCAAATGGCGTTGTGGTCGTAGATACAGCAATGCGAGTTCGCGACTTATAAAACATCCAGCATTTAAGTACAAAATGCCGAAAACTAATGTCACAACAGTTTTCTCGAGGGCCGAGGAATACAACAGAGAGGGGTTCTAGGTATTTGACGCTACAAGAAAGATTCTAATGTGTAAACACTGCAATGTTCATATTCAGGGGGAACGAAAAGACACGTGCGATAAACACTGTAGGGATTCAGAAACACATAAAAAGAAGAAGAAAGGAGCAAATGAACGTAATTCTAAACGTAAAATAACAATCGGCGATACACTACACATCGCAAAGAAGTTGAAAAATCATTCGCGAAATAGTGTCACTTATAACACCGAAATCAACAGTTTTATTTCACCAAAAAATAAGGCCCTTACTTATGTTAGTGCAAGTATGAGATATATATAGCCCAATACTAGAATGAATTTAATGATGAAGATGCTGATGAAGACAATGAGCCTAAAAGTTTTGATATTTTTGATAAAGTTGATACTAAGAGAAGAGTGAATTTGCAAGTTAAAGCTGAAAAGAAGGTTAATAGATACCTTAAATTACGAGAACGAAAGGAAAAGAAACAGGAAAATGATCACAGGGGTGGGGGACGTCAGACAGATAAGAGAGGGAAGGATCAGAAGAAGATAAAACGGATAAAGGGAAAGAAAAGATAAGAAGAAAGGAACTGCTGAGCAAGATAAGAAGAGAAGAGGAAGAGTAGGAAAATGAGGAAGGGAAGGAGAGAGAAGCAGGAATGTAAGGCAACGAGAAGGAATAAGAAGAGGAAGATAAGTCAGGCTGATCGAGATAAATTGGGAGAAATAGACATCCTTCAAGGTCCGTATTGACAATTTGACTAATTTATTGATTATTCAATGGTCCTCCAATCAATACCTTTACAATGAGGTGTGCCGGTGGGTAGAGTCCTGCGCCGATAAACAAAACGTTATCCGCCCCGCATCCGCACGACTGTTATCCGCATGACTTATCTGCATCCTCAAGACTTGTATAAAATCCGCTGATATTTCAATTCTGGTTTCCTGACCTCCGCTTTAGACAAAAATCTGGCTATACTTCTTTGGCTACTATCGCACTTGTGCCGCAGTAGGTTTGATGTGCCTGATTTGTGTCCTGAGTATGAATACACTTTTTTAAAGGTAAAACATCCTACTATATCGTTCACCTCTTCGGTTCCATTGAAAACGTAACCAAATATCTGCCTTATCCTTGACTTGAGCTTTGTTTCACGCGCTATTGAATATACACCTTGTTTTGTCTTAATAGATATTTTATCAATGTTGGTTAAATGATGTTCATACTCCCGGTCGTGGTAACATTTACTAAGTGAACTTCTCTTTAAGCTTGGAGAAAGGGATTGACATTTGGCCGGAACTTCCAAGTCAGTCGTCATACTTTGCCTCTTGACCCATCAATGTTCGCATAGTTGATGTCATAAGTCTGTCTCCGTTGCAATATCACAGCCCACGCGTTTCAGTGCCAAGATGGAAATAAATCTACAGATAAACCTGGAACCAGATCTTACAGTATAGCTTAGATTGCAAAGTAGCTGACTTGATAAATGTTAATGATGTCACCACGATGAACTAACAAACTTATTGGCAGCATTATATCTCGTGGATAATGGCAGTGAGAAATTGATGATGATGATATGTTAAGACCTGCTACTACAAACATACGGTACTTAATGAAATGTAGTTGAAACCATATGAGTAAAATAATCTTCTCGTGCATAACTGCAAAACTTACCCGGATATTTCGTACGCAATAGGCTATAGGAGTATTCCTCTTTTAAGCATGAAGCTGTAGATTGGCATATCAAATATGTAATATTATCGAAAGTTCCACATCGTATTCTAAAAACTATCCGCAAATTTACTCCAAACATTATCCGCAGCGTATCCGCTATCCGCACAGCCATGCAAACTATATCCGCGTGGCGAAAAATGCTGCGGATAGCCACGGGTTTATCGGCGGATATCCGCATCCGCGCAGGGCTTTACCGGTGGGCACTAAAAACGGGACATGTTCAGAACCATGTACATTCGGTTCTTCTTCAGCCGATTTGGATTGGCACAGAAAAAATCACAGACAAGAGTAATGACATCATACAAGCATACATAAAAGACCCTTAATATACACATTAAAACACAATTTAAAAAACTTTCTTCACTTCATTTAAACCACTGTGCTATGAGTTTGTCCATGCTGTGGAACAGCTTGTGTTAAAGTGCGCGGAGAGAGCGCGTTTTTGTCCATGCGTTCTGAGGAATTTAAAAAACATGCTTATCTTCTAATTTTCATAAAGTCCTTTCAGTTGGCTTCTACTTGACGAGAACATGATGAGATTCTATGAGTGGTTAGGACTTAGTCAAATGTGGATGAAAGGTGGAAAGTTGTCCCAATTGGGCAGTTCCTGCGAAGCTTGTGGGTCAGCGTGTTGGCATAATGCGGCCACTGTTAAACAAAAATTATGGAATTATGAAAAAGGGGATGAAATAATCCCTGAATAAGAGAAAACCACACTCTAAAATGAAAGAGAAAACCGTTTCCAGCTGGTTGGACCCGCACCCATGATCCACACAGGTAAACTTCAGATCTTACGCTATTGCATTTGTAAGTTCGGTTTCTCTTTCATTTTAGAGTGTGGATTTCTCTTATTCAGGGATTATTTCATCCCCTATTTCATAATTCCATAATTTTTGTTTAACAGTGGCCGCATTATGCCAACACGCTGACCCACAAGCTTCGCAGGAACTGCCCAATTGGGACTACTTTCCACCTTTCATCCACATTTGACTAAGTTCTAACCTCTCATAGAATCTCATCATGTTCTCGTCAAGTAGAAGCCAACTGAAAGGGCTTTATGAAAATTAGAAGATAAGCATGTTTTTTAAATTCATCAGAACGCACGGACAAAAGCTCGCTCTCTCCACGCACTTCAACACAAGCTGTTCCACAGCATGGACAAACTCATAGCACAGTGGTTTAAATGAAGTGAAGAAAGTTTTTTAAATTGTGTTTTAATTGTTTTAATGTGTATATTAAGGGTCTTTTATGTATGCTTGTATGATGTCATTACTCTTGTCTGTGATTTTTTCTGTGCCAATTCAAATCGGCTGAAGAAGAACCGAATGTACATGGTTCTGAACATGTCCCGTTTTTAGTGCCCACCGTCACACCTCATTGTAAAGGTATTGATTGGTGGACCATTGATTAATCAATAAATTAGTTTGATCGAGATAAGAGAGTGAAGGATCAGAAGAAGAAAAAGGATAACATAAAAGGGACAAAGGGATAAGGCAGATGAGGAAAATGAGGAAGAGGAGGAAAGAGAAGCAGGAAGGGAAGTTGAAGAAAAAGAAGGGAAAGGAGAATCAGAAGAAAAGACAGAAACGCCGTGCAGAAAGGTCGAAGAATGAGGAGAAGGATAGTCCCGCTGAGGATGAAGATACAGTTCTCAATCTTGATAACTTCATGATTTTGGATTCTCTTAATGATGATAATGATGAAGACGAAGATGATTATGATAACGGCCCAGACAGGTCTGATGACGATTCTGCCGTTCCTTCTGACTATGATATTGTTGTCAGATTTTCCTATGGAGCAGGAGTGTCTGATAGGCTCGATGAGATAGTTTCGGCCACTCTTTCAGAAGAAAATATTTATGCTGGTGATTCTGGTGAACTTAGAGTAATTGTTTCTGGCGATGATAGTGCCAATGGTCTTTCTGAAGATGATGATGATATCGCCATTGAAATGGAAGATGATGATGCCACTGTTGGTGAAGAGAATAAAGCAACATTTAAAGAAGATGATCTATAATTTGTTTCACTTTGTATTTATTTATTTTTGTTCTAGTCTGTGTATGCTTGATGTGTAAATGAAAATCCACAGCCTGCTTCCAGTCTCCGACCGGGTCAGGAATGGAATGAATGAAGCCCCCATCTAGCGGCAAGGATATGAACTGTGCCGGCTGCCGAGGCCTGACGCACTCCTCTGGGGCAATGATTAAATGAATGACAGATGAAATGAAATGATAGTGGAGAGTGTTGCTGGAATGACATATTGACAGGGAAAACCGGAGTACCCGGAGAAAAACCTGTCTGCCTCCGTTTTGTCCAGCACAGATCTCACATGGAGTGACCGGGATTTGAACCACGGACTCAGCGGTGAGAGGCCGGCGTGCTGCCGCCTAAGCCACGGAGGCTTCACTGTATGCTTGATGTATTCTTTTAAATTTATGTATTTTGTGTGATGGTCGAGAATGAATCTATAACCTTCAGTTAGAGATTGATTCTCGAGGGGGCGTACTGTAACTGAATTTTGGTTACAGAGCTCACCTTTGGGTTACTGTATGTATGTATGTTTTAGCGCCATGGTGTGCGATGTGGGTAACTGAGGTTACCAATCATGGCCACCTATTGATGGAGCACCACAGAGAGTCTTGGGTTTTGTGGCATAGAGATTCTTTGTGTTGGTGCACCAGTGGGTGACAGGTGGCTTTGACTAAGGACTATGTTACTATGGTGATGTGATGTTAGTAGGAAGATTATGCTTGGAAGAATGGAGGTTATCTTGTTGGGAAAAATATATGTTGAGATGTAGAGATTATTAGATTATGTTCTGAGGAATGGCAAGGTTTATTAGGAAGTAAGAAAAATGATATGTTTTGGGATGGTGATGTGGAAATGATATTCTGAGGTATGGCAATGTGATGATTTGGAAAAAATAGATGTTACCGCATTTCCTCGCATAATAGTCGCACTTTTTTTGCCAAAATTTTGTGGAAAAAAGCAGGGTGCGACGATTATGCGAAGAATATTTAATTTCAAAGAATATACTGTATCATTATTTGCTGCACGGGCCAGTCATTCTCGTGGCGTGAGTCAAAGCCTGCAGTCAGAGACAGGATTCTTTCTTCTAACAAGGTCACGACAGGTTAACGGATGCGGAATGTGCTGACGTGCGTCGTGGTTCATAGCCCGCAGGCATAAAGATGAAATTACTTTCTCCTGACAAGATCACGCCAGATTAGGCCTATAAACTCGCGGAATGTGCGCTGGCCGTTCGCGTCACAGTTCATAGGCCCCAGGTCTAAAGATGAGATTACTTTTTGCTGACATGATCACGCCAGATTAGGCCTATAAGCTCGCGAAATGTGCGCTGACCATTCGCGTCGCGGTTCACAGCCCGCAGGCATAAATACGATATTACTTTCTCCTGACGAGATCACGCCAGATTAGGCCTATACGCTCGCAGAATGTGCGCTGGCCGCTCGCGTCACAGTTCATAGGCCGCAGGTCTAAAAATGAGATTACTTTTTGCTGACATGATCACGCCAGATTAGGCCTATAAGCTCGCGAAATGTGCGCTGACCATTCGCGTCGTGGTTCATAGCCCGCAGGCATAAATACTATATTACTTTCTCCCGACATGATCACGCCAGATTAGGCCTATACGTTCGCGGAATGTGCGCTGGCCGCTCGCGTCACAGTTCATAGGCCCCAGGTCTAAAGATGAGATTACTTTTTGCTGACATGATCACGCCAGATTAGGCCTATAAGCTCGCGAAATGTGCGCTGATCATTCGCGTTGCGGTTCATAGCCCGCAGGCATAAATACGATATTACTTTCTCCTGACAAGATCACGCCAGATTAGGCCTATACGTTCGCGGAATGTGCGCTGGCCGCTCGCGTCACAGTTCATAGGCCGCAGGTCTAAAGATGAGATTACTTTTTGCTGACATGATCACGCCAGATTAGGCCTATAAGCTCGTGGAATGTGCGCTGGCCGTTCGCGTCGCGGTTCATAGCCGGCAGGCATAAAGACAAGATTACTTTCTCCTGACAAGATCACGCCAGATTACACGCTCGCAGAATGTGCTAAGTGACGAAGCTTGCCGCTCGCGTCACAGTTCATTGCCCGCAAGCATAAAGACGAGATATTTTTCGTCTGACAAAAGTCGCGCCAGGTTATAAAGTCGCGGCAACGTGTGCAACTGACTGGCGCACAAATACGAACATGCTATGCGACGATCATGCGATGAAATTTTATAAACCTATTTTAGTGCTTGAAAAGTGGGGTGCGACGATTATGCGAGGAAATACGGTATGTTTGGATATATGCTGATGTAGAAAGAGATGTTTAAGGAAACTCAAGAAGAAAAGAAAGGAGCGGAAGAATACTAAATATACTGAGGAGCCCCTTTCCTCATGAAAATTGTTGTGGATACTGTACAAGAGATGCAGGTAATGAAAGCTTGCTTACATGTTGACAAACAATTATTGATAGTTTTGGTTGCCAGAGAAAATCTAGTAAGAAGAAGGATAGAAAGAAACGTATATTGGCTTTCACGGCCGGTGAATTAAAACTCAGCAATTCTTCTAGGTTTGTGCCGTGTCTTGTGTGGGGTTTCGCCTAGGACACCGGGCGGGGACACCAAGAGCCGATGAGCCTAGCTTGGTGTCCTAGGCGAAACCCCACACAAGACACGGCACAAACCTAGAATATTGCTGAGTTTTAATAGAAAGAAACGTTTAATAAAACGCAAGAAGAAAAGAAAAGAGCAGAAGAATATTAAGCTTTGTGAGGGGTATTTATTTTCATCATGAAAGTTGTTGCGGATACTGTACTAGAGATCCAGGTAATGGAAGATTGCTTACATGTTGACAAACAGGTATTGATAGTTTTGATTGCCAGAGAACAACCAGAAAAGAAGAATTTGTATGTGGAGAAGAATTATTATTGTTATATGTTTGTGATTTCAACCTTTCTTTAGGGTATTTGCATTTGAACTGTCATCGTGTTATGTGTCTAGTCATCATCATCATTTCCCCTTATCCAGCTCCTGCCGGGTCGGGGTATTTATGGCACTTCTCCACTTTCCTCTGTCCTTCCACCATTCTTTTTCCCCTTGTAGATCAGCAAGATGGCTGCCGCGTATGTAGACAAAGTATACCGCTCTCTTAAAGATATCGAAAATGTAGGCGAGGACAGTTCCGTAATTAACGCCAGTGATAAAATATCGTGTAGGAAGACACCTAGTATGTGTGACATTGATAGTAAACGATCAGAGGTACATTTAGGTGTAAATACGAGTGATATACTGTGCACGCTGTGTGGCAAGGCATCGAGTGAGAGTGTGAAATCTCTACAGTTAATCATCGACATTTTGAATAGGGACCTTAAGCACACCCAAGAAGAACTATCTAAATTAAAAGCCGAAAACAGTGTACTCAGACATAACGTAAACGACCGCAACAATCCCCCGTCATCGCCGGACTCGTGGAATGTGGTGGTGGCAAATCGCGGACGCCAATGTAGGCCTAAACCACGTGTGCGGGAAACAGTTAGCCAAGCTGTTCCCACAAAAAATGTGTACGATGTTCTTGCTGGAACTGAATCCGTCTCAGAAGAAACACCACATAGAAGGGCATCAACAAACTCTAAGCCGGAAAAAGTGCGGAAGTTAGCCACGTACATAACCTCAAAAAGGAAAGTACTCCTCCTCAGTGACAGTCATGGGAAAGGATGTTCAGAAGAGCTCAATTTAAAAGTATCAAGGGACTTTGCGGTAAGTAGCGTCACCAAACCCGGCGCTAGAGTTAAAAATGTTCTGGAAAATTGTGTTGAAATGTGCAGAAACCTTACTCATGAAGATTATGTTGTTTTGTGGGGGGGTACGAACGATGTAGCGAAAAACGAAGCGAATGGTGCAATACAAACCTACAAAGATAAGCTCCCACTACTTTCAGGTACAAACGTTATACTATTAGGCATCCCACTCAGACATGATCTAATGGAAGAATCGTGTGTCAACAAGGAGGTAAAGAGGACGAACAAAAAGCTTAGAGCACTATCCAGACTATATCAGCATGTTCACTTTCTTGATATTGATGTACCAAGAGAACTGTTTACCCGACATGGTCTTCACTTAAACACCAAAGGAAAGCAACAGATCTGTTCACAAGTAGCGGAGGAAATCAACAAAAAGTTCCACTCCCACGGACCAGTCATCCCACTACCGCATACTGCAAGTCCGACTACTGTAGAATCAGTGAATTCACTTGGTGGCGAGAGTTTTTTAGAACAGAGGTAAGTGCTCCTGCAAGAACTATAATCCCCAAGCTTAACAACAGTACAAATGCACAGAGTTCCTCAATCAGAATATTTCACCAAAATGTACAGTCACTTAATAATAAACTAGTTCATATCGATATGCTTCTGCAAACATCACTCAAAGATATCCACATCCTGTGCTTGTCTGAACACTGGATGAAACCTGAACAAATCAATCATGCTGTCATACCAGGGTTTACTTTAGCTAGCTACTACTGTAGATCAACATCAGAGCATGGAGGTGTATGTATCTATATCAAAGGAAACATAGAATTTAAGCCTATACCAATTCCCGATGACTTATGCATAGATAAAAATTTTGAGGCAACAGCTATTTCTATCCCAAAGGAAAATTTAATTCTCATCTGTATATATCGTTCACCAGGAAATAGTGCAAAGTTATTTCTGAATAAACTAGAAGTGATAATAAATAAAATAAATAAATTTAATAACAAAATAGTTTTTTGTGGAGATTTCAATATTAACTTTTTAGAGGAAAGTACGGAGAGAAGGGAATTGCTAAATTTGTTAAGCTCCCATCATCTAATTCACACAGTAACAGTACCCACAAGAATAACAAAAACTAGTGCAACCACACTTGACCAGATAATAATTAATGACAATGTGAACTGCAACTCTCTCGAAGTAATCAACACAGGTTTCAGTGACCACCGAGCTCAAATAATAACTCTAAATGTTTCAAACCCAGTTTACAATGCTCAGTTTGATAAATGTCGAAGCTTTAGTCAGCACAATATAAACTATTTCAACAACTTGTTAAAAGGAGAAACTTGGGAAGGTGTGTACAAGTCAATAGATACAAACAAAAAATTCCAGGAATTCATTAATATTTTCATGTATTATTTTGATATTGCATTTCCTTTGAAGAGTATCAGACTGAAAGTTTCTTCTCCATCAAAACAATGGCTTACTCTTGGAATAATTACTTCATGCAAAAGAAAGCGTTTCCTCCACGATTTTCAAAGTATGCACGTAACCTCCAATGAATTTAACATGTATTTCAAGACCTATAAGACCATACTTAACAAAGTTATAAAATTAGCAAAGAGAATGTCAAATGATAATTATATCCTGGAATCTAAAAATAAAACTAAGGCTATGTGGAATATCATAAAAAATGAAACCAGGCAAACAAAACCGGCAGTAAATAACATAACGTTATCAGAAGACTCCAAGAAGATCAATGACCCACAAAATGTCTCAAGAATTTTTAATGAGCATTTTGCTACCATAGCTGAAAAACTACTAAATGTAAACAATATACAAGCAATAAAATCAACACTCGCGAATATAACATTTAATGGAAAATCAATGTTTGTTGAAAATGTTACAGAAGCAGAAATCCTCAATATTGTAAAGAACCTACAGAATAAACATTGCTCAGGAGTTGATAACATTCCTGATATACTAATTAAAAAATGTATCCAAAATATAATTACCCCCTTAACACACCTCTGTAACCAATCTCTCATGTCAGGAATATTTCCAGATATCTTTAAAATTGCAAAAGTAATTCCATTATTTAAAGGGGGAGATAGAGAAAACGTAACCAATTATAGACCTATTTCTTTATTGTCGATATTTTCAAAAATTTTAGAGAAGATAATGTACAACCGTCTAATTAGCTTCATAAACAAATATAAATTGTTAACTGACTCTCAACATGGCTTTAGAGAAGGAAAATCAACAATGTCAGCAATTTATGAATTTTTAAATCCTGCTTTTGAGTCACTTGATGAAAGGAAGAGAGTATGTGGCCTGTTTTTGGACCTGTCTAAAGCTTTTGATGTGATAAATCATCAGATACTAATTGATA
The DNA here is from genome assembly GCA_946902985.2 of Meconema thalassinum. Lineage (NCBI taxonomy): Eukaryota > Metazoa > Arthropoda > Insecta > Orthoptera > Tettigoniidae > Meconema > Meconema thalassinum. The sequence goes on along the minus strand of OX336393.1, from coordinate 173,603,727 downwards.
AACTCCATCAATATGGTATCAGGGGTATCGCTAGTAAGTGGTTTCAGTCATATTTAAATAATCGCCAACAGATCGTCGAACAAAAAAGTTTAGAAAATACCACAAACATATTTAAATATTACCACTCAGATCCTATGTTTTTGAAGTATGGCATTCCGCAGGGGTCCGTTCTAGGGCCACTACTTTTTCTCCTTTACGTAAATGACTTGCCATCTCAGATACCTGCATTTAAAACCAGTGGCGGCTGGTGATTTTTCACTTGGTGGTGCCAGCATATTCAAAATTTGCAATAAAATCATTCAAAGTTGCAGGTACGGATAGTGCATATTTTATGCAATAAGTTATATGGTTGGTTGGTTCCTTAGTTTAGGGCCTGCGACAACGTGGTCATGTAGCCCCGTGTACTTTGGGTGTGTGTAGAATCTGTCTGATAACCGGTGTTAATTGTGATGACTGTATTAGTGTGTGTATCTGTTTTTTAAATTCAAGTAGGGACTGCAACTTTGAATTTTCAAATAGTTCCTACTTTTGCCGCCAAACGCCACCGTCAACGACTACTAGGCCTAGTTCAGAACTAGCTACTAGACGCCACCGCAGTCGGCTCTTGGCAACGAACGTAGCAACCTAAGAGCGTTGTTTACATTCTTAACCTATCCAATTTAGTTTCACACAGGTGTAATTAGTGGAAAGATCTTTAACATGCCATAAATCTATGACATGGGACCGCCGGCTTTACTGAGGGATTTTTAACGCTCTTAAAAAATCCGACGACTTCGGCCGGGTTTGAACCCGCTATCTTGGGCATAGAAGCTCAGCATGCTACCAACTACGCCACCGAAGCCGCTAATAAGTTATATGTTTAACATTATTTAACTGTGCTATTGTAGAAGACGTTTTTAATTGAAGTGTCAGCTGAAGTGAATTGAGAAATTGCATAACTACTACAAATATTTTAGTCTCGGGATTTTTCGCCAAAACAAAAGTTCCTCCTTTCTCTACTAGAAAGCGCTAAAGTGTCAAGGAGCTTAGATATCTAACCTCCTTGACTTTCATGGCCCTCCAAGGAACAAGAAAAATTCGACAAGCAAGCTGCCCTTTGGGTGTCAAACAACAACGCTTGCACCTGGCACCGAGGCCATACGATATTATATCATACACATATTTTGATCCATATGCATTTTAAATAAAAACCACTTTTAAGAATTATAATTGAACAAACCTCTCAGAAAAATAATTTGAAGAAAACAACATATGCTAGGCCTACTCATCAAAAATATTTGTTCCAAAACCTCGATCGACACCTTCATTTGAATTAATAAGAGCGGTCCTATCGCTAAATGGAGATTGTAACAACTCACTTATTTTATTCATTGTTACACTTCCGAAAGGTGACACAGAGCTCATTGAGATTCCTACGGCTTCGTACGTTGCGCTCGAGCTATGCGATCTTCAAACATGAAACAAATCAAATTTTATTAAGGAACCTAGCTTGCACGTATCGATTCAAAAAGCACACTTATTAGATTAAAACGGTGTTTATATGGTCAATGCCGCATGATGCTATGCAAGTTTATGTAACATGTCTATATAGGAAAAAATAAGCATGGCTATTGCTAACACACACGTGATCACAGCCTCTTTGTCGCAATTTCAGTTGCTGTCTCAAAATAAATATGAGAGATGAAATGAACATGATGACCTACCTCTAAGACAACCTTACTTATCGTACATACGGATTGATTGGAAAGGATATCCCCTGCATCTAATATAAATGAACACAAAAGCTATTTAATGACGGACACTATTCATACACATTTGCAGTCAAACTTGAGAATTTGTGTTTACGCTTGGGACGTGAAACGGTGCCGCCAAATTAAATTAACGAAACACAGTAAAACTCGTTGAAAATTCCGAATTTTTACATTACAAAGAGAGAACAAATAATCCCCGTCATCAATATGAGCCTAAAAAAGTTGCTAAATGTCAAACAATAAAGAACTAAAACTATTTTGTGGTTTGAATTTATTTAATAGCCAGACACGGTGATATATCGTCAAGCTGGTACCACTGGAGGTGAGTTGCCATATGCTGTACTCTAGTGGTTGAAAGATAAAGCAGTTCAGCAGTTCCAACCTGTATGTAGTGTGTGCTTGTACCTGTGACGTGCTGCTATCTCGTGGATAGAATTGAAGCTCCGCGTCACGAGGCCGTTGGCTCTACCTCAGGGTAATATGCGTCTCAACACAACACAAACAAACTCAAGCCAAACTAGTCCTTATTGCAGTACAGTGTCTGATGCGGTCTGATGTTCGTAGGTAGTGCCGGTTGGCTCTGGCTCAGTAATTCAATAAAGCGCCACCAGAACGCATGTCAGTTTGCGCGCTCGTTCAAATGAATGCAGAATATGTATACAATTTCCTCAAAATGTAAATGTAATATAAACTGTTCTTGAGAGGGAAAAGTCACATATTCTCTCTTCATTACACTGGTGGTGCCATGGCACACGGGCACCACCTCAGGAGCCGCCCCTGTTTAAAACTGTACTATTCGCAGATGATACAAGTGTTTTGATGAGGGGTGAAAATGACACTGAACTTCAAAAATCAGTAGAGGAAGTAACAGGTCAGCTGTCCTTATGGTTCAACAATAATGGATTCCTTATCAACACTAGTAAAACAGTGGCTCTTAACTTTCACACAGCTCAGAATAAAAGTATTAATTCTCCCTCCATAATCTTAAATGACCTAAAAATTGGTAACGCCTCTTCTACTAAATTCTTAGGCCTTTGGTTGCAGGATGACCTAAAATGGAACTCTCATACCACTAAACTTGCCAAGAAACTAAGCTCAAGTTGTTATGCATTAAGAGTATTAAGACAATCGACTAGCTGGAGAACTGTTCTTAGTACTTATTTTGCTTATTGCTATTCGCTTATGAAATATGGAATCATATTTTGGGGAAATTCACCTGCTGCTCACCAAATCTTTATTATCCAGAAAAGAATAATTAGAACAATGAAAGGAACTACTAGATTGCATACATGTAAGCCTCTGTTTAAACAACTGAAAATTTTACCTTTGCCATGTATTTACATCTTTGAACTTCTATTATTTGTCAAACAAAGCTTAGGAAATGAGGATATCTTTGAGATGAATTCAAATATACATAACTACCAGACCAGACAAAAGAACAATCTTCATGTACATGCTACAAATACAACACTATGTAAAAATGGTGTATTCCATGCAGCTATAACGCTGTATAATCATTTGCCAAATAATATTAAAAGTACAGCAAATTACATCAAGTTCAAAATAAAAACTAAAGAGTTCTTGCTGGAGCACTGCTTCTACTCAGTTAAAGAGTTTTTAGAATATCAATAGTTATGTATTCATAGGACTAAATGATGTAAGGTTATCCTTGTGTAGGCCTATATTATTATTGTGATTGTAAATTAGTATTAGTATAATTTGTGAATTGACGTGTCCTATATCATTGTACAATGTACATTATATGATTGAATGGATGAATAAAAAATACAAATACATGATCTTGTCCCAGTCCAGATTTCTTTTTCTTACGCTGTTCTTCACTGAATCAATCCACCTTGTTCTAGGTCTTCCTCTTGCTCTCTTACCCTTGCACTTCGCCTCCAGCATCTGTCTTGGTATTCTATTTTCCTCCATCCTCTTTACATGTCCAAACCACCTTAGTTTATTCTTCTCAATTCTCTCATTTAGTTTTCCCATCCCAACTTCCTTCCTAACATCTTCATTCCTTACTCTGTCTTTCCTTGTCTTTCCTATCATACTTCTTAGGAATTTCATTTCACTGGCTTGGATTCTACTCTCTTGCCTGCTTGTCAGGGTCCAAGTCTCAGCTGCATAAGTTAATATGGGAACATAGTACACTTTATACATTACCTCCTTGCTTTTCCTTGGTACTTCCTTATCCCAAACAAGTTTTCTTACACTTTGATAGAATGCATTGCTCTGCTGAACCCTCTGCCAATCTCCGTGTCCAACCTACCAGTTTGCATCAATTCACTTCCTAGGTATTTGAACGTGTCCACAATTTCCAAACTCTGACTTCCAATTTTCACAGTGCCCTTTCCTTGTCTTTCCCCTCTTGTCATCACCATGTTCTTGCTTTTTTCTATACTGATTTTCAGGCCGTACTTCTGAATATTTTCGTTCAGTGCATCTAGTTGTTTTTGCACTTCTTCGGTGTTCCTTCCCCAGACCACAATATCATCTGCAAATAACAGTAACTTCATTTCTTTATGTCCATATGCTTCCTTTGTTTCCTTTACAATTTCATCCATCACCATTATGAACAAGAGAGGTGACAGCACACTCCCCTGTCTTAGTCCAGTCTTGTTCCTAAACCAATCTGTCTTTCCAACTGGGGTCAGTACCCTGCTAACTCAGTTGTTGTATATTGCTTGCACCATTTCCAACATTTCTCTTCCCAGTCTCTTCTTAACCATGGTTTCCCATACCTTCTCTCTGGGGACACTATCATATGCCTTTTCTAGATCTATGAAAGTCATGATCAAATCCTCTCCATATTCCCAGTTCTTTTCCATCACCTGCCTCAAGCTAAAGATTGGGTCCACTGTGGATCTTCCACTCCTGAAGCCATACTGTTCCTCTTGCAACTCTCCTTCCACCTTTCTTCTCATTCTTCTTTCTAATATCCTTTCCAGTATTTTTACTATCTGTGATAAGAGGGTGATCCCTCTATAGTTATCACACACCTTCTTGTCCCCCTTCTTAAACACTGGTATTATTATCCCTTTCTCCCAGTCTTCTGGTACACATTTCCGTTTCCACACACACTTTAGCAGTCGATACAACCATTGCATACCAACAGGTCCAGCAGCCTTTATCATTTCTACACTGATTTCATCCACCCCTGTTGCTTTTCCCATCTTCATTTTCTGTACTGCTAATTCCACCTCCAGCATTGTTATATCATCTTCTGTTATAGAGTCATCAGGTTGTGTCACTTCCATCTCACCAGTACAATTGCTCACATTCAATAGCTTATCGAAATACTCCTTCCATCGTCCCTTTATCTCTTCTGGGTGTGTTAACAACTCTCCATCTTCCTTTTTCACCAGCTTTGTGGTAACCCTTTCTTTCCTCTTACTTCTTAGAAGTCCATACAGCATCCTTTTACTGCCACTTACATCTGTTTCCATTCTTCGTGTAAATTCTTCCCAACTTTTCTTCTTTTCTTCTACCACTTTCTTACACCTCCGTTTGCTGTCGTGATACTTCCTTTTGCTTTTTTCTGTTTGATCTCTGTTCCATTCTTTCCATGCAGCCTTCTTTTCTTTCACTGCTTTCCTCACTTCCTCATTCCACCAGGGTGTCTCCTTCTCTTTCACTCTTGTTGACGTCCTATCACAAGCACTCTCTGCTGCACCAACAAATGACTTTTTAAAGTGGGACCATTCCTCTTCTATGTTTTCCACTTCAGTAACTGGGATTTGTTGCTTCAATCTCTCCTGAAAATCTCCCTGTACAGTTTTGTCTTTCAATTTCCATACTTTTATTTTACTTTCTCTGATCTCCTTTAGGTTTTCCAATTTTTCCCATCAAAATTTTGCCACCACAGCTCTATGGTCCCCATCAAATGCTTCTCCTGGTAAAGCTGTCACATCTATCAGCTTTCTGCGATTTGTCCTTTCCACCAGAAAGTAGTCAATTACTGATTTTGTTCTTCTATCGCCCCAACCATATCTCGTAATTTTCCTGCTGTTTTTCTTCCGAAACCATGAATTACCCACTATCAGTCCATTCCTTTCACAAAAGTTAACAAGTTCCTCTCCTTCCCGGTTCTTTTTCCCATACCCATATGGTCCAATGACTTCTTCCTTTCCTTGTCTCTCGTTTCCGACTTGTGCATTCATATCTCCCATGATCACCACTTCTACATCTGAAATTACTCTTTCTACATCCCCCAGGAATACTTCAATATCTTCTTCTCTGTTTCCAGTCTGTGGTGCATACACTTGTATGAAGTCCATCATGTCATTCTTCATCTTCATTCTAATTTTCATTATTCTGTCACTCACACACTCTACCACTTCAACATACTCCTCCAGTTGTTTCGAGGTTATCAGTCCCACGCCAATTTTTGCCTCTTGGCCACCACTCCAGTATAATGTATATCCTTTCCTCAATTTCTTCCTTCCTTTACCTTTCCATTTCACTTCACTCAGCCCCATCAATCCAACATTCTCCCTCTCCATGAAGTCTACCACCTCCTCCACCTTGCCTGTCAGGGTCATGACATTCATGATTCCCACTTTCATTTCGGTTTCTGGTCCCCCATTTCTCACAGTTCCCCCAGTACCAAAAGAACTGCGCGTCGCCTGCAGGGTACGCCCTAACCTTCTCCGAATCATTTGAAGTGCCATTTCCATTTTAGGCTATTATTACAATGGGGTCGCCACTCCCAAAGGCATTTTATGAAGCTACTGCCAGCTATTATACAGGCCGCCCCTAACATGGGAAACAGACGCCCTTGCAACCGCCCCTAACTTGGGAAACAGACGCTGCCGATTGATGCTGTACTCATGCTATTCCCAGAGTACTGGGTTGCCTCTTCCGCAATCTCCACCGTTCCGAAGTCCATCTTCTCCGCTGCAGATTCCGTTGAGGTCTTCGCACGTAACCCTGTGCACGGGGCCTATGTTATGCCCCATAGGACTGGGTCCTCACCAGAACTTAGCCGGTACTGTAGTTCCATGGTATATTACAGTACCGTTGCCCACCCCCGCGACGTGGACGCGCCTGGCAAGAATTATCCATGTAGCCAATTATAATTGCCTCATGGACCGGGTTAAGGAGCTGTCTAAATCCAGCATACACATTTCAAGTAATACTTATTACTACAAAAGTAGCTTTTCCCTCCCACATCTTTGTTGCCCATTTCCAGTACCGTAATAAAACTCGACCTTCTCAATATCTTGATATTTATTAATAATGTAAAACACAAAACAACCAAAAGGTTTTATTCTAGTATTAGTTATTAATAAATGAGGACCTCACATGCAAAAGCCGCCAAGTCCACATTAACAAAATGTTCAGAAATTGAGAAAAACGTGCCTCTGCTATACTACTTGTAGTTATCGTGTGTGTATTAGACAGGTGATATGTAAGTGGTTCGGGAATAATATGTGCAAAGAAAAATAAACGTATACCTATTATTTTCGCTGTAAATGTGTATTTTATTTTGGACTTGGAGGGTTTTGGTTGCAACAGGATAGAAATCATCAATTCAAAATTCTGTCATATAGATGAATGTAGATGAATGAGAAGCTAAGTCTCTGGAATTAAGTGTTTTGCATTAAGAATGAAATATTTCAATAATAAAAACCGTTTTTACAAATGTAAATTCAAGAATAATGGTTAATTGAATTAGTTATGCTTCATCAAATAGATCTTGACAATCGAAAATCATTCACATTGTTTTAAACTCTCAGATCAGGCACACATTCACCACCATTCCCTTCACAGGCAGACTCATCTTCCAGTAATTCTGGTATATTATCATTGGTAGTATCAATGAGTATCAATAGTATCAATAAGTTAGTTAATTCTGGTATATTATCAATGAGTATCAATAAGTTAGTTTTAGTTATATTTCATTTTCATCTTCACAATCATCCAAACCATTAGGGGCCGATAACCTAGATGTTAGGCCCCTTAAAACAACAATTATAATCATCATCATCATCAATAGATTCCTTGACAATTTTAACAAATGTATGTGATATTACGACCTGATAAACAGCTGTGAAACGAAACCTATGCAGAATAAAGACATGAACTATGTCACGTGACATGGATGAGCAGTTTCATTGGCTCCTGTGGACTTGGCGGGTCTTGCACGTTATGACCCGATGGACTTGGCGGTTATTGCTTGCAACTGCAAATTTCGACAGGCATTTATAACATGAAATGGCGGGTTTTGCTCATGAGTAATACAGTATAACCAAAGAATTCTTCATTGCGCACATAATGGTGTATACAGCTTTAAAATGTCCGAAAGTGGACTTGGCGGCTTTTGCATGTGAGGTCCTCAAATGTGTATATTAGTGAAGTCGGTTTACTGTACTTCTTTTAGTGAGTACATCGCCCCGCTACCCTGAGGTGGCAAGCTTCGATATTATAATTATTACACTGTGATAGTGAGTGTATGTCTTTATTTGATCTTTTTGCAGTTATCGATAGTGATCAGTATGGATTTAGAACAAGGAAAGGGACTAGGGTGGCTATCCTAGCAATACGTCAGATTTTAGAAAGAAGCCTGGAAGTTACTCGAAAAACATATACTGTATAGTATTCATCAATATACAGGGTTATTCAAAATGATTGTCGGGGTTACAAAAATTCATAACATACAGTGCAATTGACGTAGGAAGATGAATTGTGTTTTATTGTGTACTGTAACTCAAAAAGTTTTTTTTTTACATGCATTGCAAATGCTCGATATGTGCGCCTCTGTTCACCCTATACACATCAACTCGAAAGTCCATCTCTTCCCACACACGCCCCAACATGTCAGTGGTGATGGTGTCGAAGGCGGCTCAGATACGCTGCTTCAGTTGCAGAATATTCGCCGGTTGAGGAGGAACAAATATCTGATCTTTGACATACCCCCACAGGAAGAAGTCACACGGTGTTAAGTCTGGTGACCTTGATGGCCGGGATAAGAGCATCTGATCATGCTCCATTCCACGTCCAATCCATCGTCTTGGAAGTTATTGATTTAAAAATGCTCTAACATGCAGTTCCCTGCTGCCTCTTGTAGTCTATTTCTTAGGACTTCAGAGATAAACATCCCTGGTCCGATTCACGTCTTCTTCTGACACGCGGGGATGGCCTAGGATTTTCCCTTTTCACAAGCAACCGGTTTTCACGAATTGTGCATACCATCTGCGAATAGAGTTGTCGGAGGGAGGGTCTTTCCCGAACGTCGTAGGAAAATGGCGCTGGACTCGGGTAACGGACCGGTTTGATGAAATTCGAGAGTACAAAACTCCTTCTCTTTACCGCTGACCGCCATTTTGTCAAATACTGGTGTTACTGCCATCTGGTGGTTATACATGGTACTAAATCTATGTAGAACAAAACTTGGAGCAACAATAACAATGATATGTTGTCCACTGTTTCTACAAAAAATTCACGAAACCCCGACAATCATTTTGAATAATCCTGTAGAAAAGGTGTTTGATAATGTCAAATGGAAAACCTTATTTCTTACATTTGCCAAAGTCGGGATTGACTGGAAAGACAAGCGCCTTATTCTGAAATAAGAAGGGGTGTAAGGCAGGTTTGTCCTCTATCACTATATCTTTTTAATATCTATATAGAAGCTGCAGTAAATGCATTAAGAGATAAAACAAAGCGATTAAAATTTAATGGAGTACAGGTTCATAGCATTCGCTTTGATATTGCACTTTTAGCAAACTCTGCATATGAAATGAATAGGCTGTTAAAAGTTTTTCAGTAATCATTAGGAAAATTTGGGCTAAGAGTTAATTCTCGGAAGACAAAATTAATGGTGGTTTAGCAAAAGAAACAACCAATTTCAGCTAATATAATGTTAAATGATAGTGCCATTAAACAAGTAACGGAATTTTGCTATTTGGGAAGTGTGATTAATTATGACAACTGATGCTTTTCAGAAATTAAGAAAAGAATATTGTTGACGAAGAAAGCTTATCAAAATAAGAATAATTTGCTGATCAATGAGCACCTCAACTTGAAGATAAGGAAGACTATTCTCAAGACCTTTGTTTGGAGTGTGTTGACCTATGGTTGTGAAACATGGACACTTGGGAAAAGAGAAGGAACAAAACTTGAGGCAGCTGAAATGTGGTTTTGGAGACGAGTGACCCTAACAAGCTGGATGGAAAGAAAGACAAATGAGCTTGTTTTGTACCAAATTCACGGGAAACGATGCTTGTTGAATACCATCAAGAAAAGGAAAGCAAAATTCTTGGGACACATACTCAGACATGACACTCGCCTCCAGGTAATTTTTGAAGGAAAAATTTTGGAGAAAAATTACAGTCAGTCTGAAAGACTAGACGTTATATCATTTCAAATGACGCATGCTACAGATGTTAGTAAGGCTCAGGAGGGCTTCTCGCTTCGCTCGAAGTCCCAGGACTCTTTCAACAGACTCCATTACCCATTAACTTAGGCTTCCTGTGTGGGCACCTCTTTAAGGGTCACCCTGTATTTGAGTCTGACATCTTTTACAACTCTTTAAGGGTCACCCATTATTTGAATCTGATATCTTGCAAACCTCATTAAGGGTCATCCTGTATTTGAATTGAATCTAACATACTGTACACCTCGTTAAGTGTCACCCTGTATTTTGCTCTGACATCCTGCACACCTCTTTAGGATGCACCCTATATTCTTATCTGGCATCTTGTATATCTCTTTAGAAGTCACCCTTTATTCTTGTGTGACATCTTGTACACCTCTTGAGGTGTCACCCTGTATTCATCTCTGCCATGTGTACACCTCTTTAAGAGTCACCTTGTATTCTTATCTGGCATCTTGTAATCTCTTTAGGAGTCACCCTGTATTCTTATCTGGCATCTTGTACTGTATTTTGTTCTGACATCCTGCACACCTCTTTAGGAGGCACCCTGTATTCTTATATGGCATCTTGTATACCTCTTTAGGAGTCACCCTGTATTCTTTTCGCTTCGCTCAAAGCCCCAGGTCGCTCGACACCCCAGGACTCTTTCAACAGACTCCATTAATCATTAACTTCGGCTTCCCGCGTGGCTGCATGACGTCACGCACTCGCCGTCCTTTACCCATTAACTTTGGCTTCCCGCGCGGCTGCATGAGGTCACTTCCGACTCCGTAACGCAACCGTCTCCGTCCCGCGTATCTTTAGACTCAAGCAAAACGACGAAGTCGACAAGATCATTTGAAATGATAAAAAACCAAGGGGACGACCAAGACAATCGTATCTCAAGAACATTGTCAAGGAGATGGAATGTGACTCGTATGCCAATTTGGAGAGAACTGCTGAGGACCGTAAGAAATGGCTGTAACGACAAGGCTTTTAGCCTTTATAAGCTGATGATGAGGTGCTGAGTCAAAATAAGGTCCAAACATTTTTCTGTACACTTTATTTTTGAAAACCTGCTACTGGTGTTCTTCCTGTTTTGTTAAATTCTATGATTCTGCATAATAATGGTATTTTACATTTTCAGTTTTGTATTTCTCATCAAAAATTTGGATCCTAAAAGAAACTGCAAAGAGTAGTACACTTTGTTAACATTCTGTATTCTAATTTTACTTCCCTGCGATTCTGTTCATCAATCATGACTCCTAAGAATTTAAAATTTTCAACCCGCTCAAAACTATTCTTGCCAATAAAAAGAAGTAACATCAATATTCCTCTTCATTACCATGTACTGAGGTTTTTTTTTGTCATTAATTCTAAGGCCTAATTTTAAAGCTATCTCCTCAATTTCTACAAACAATTTCCTTATCTCAATCTGATTTCTTCCTACGAGTACGATATCATCTGCCTATGCAAGCACTTTATGATGCTATCCGAGATGCATGCCAACCGCAACTAATTTTAGTGATCTGGGAACTTTTTTGATAGCAATGTTGATGAGAAGAGGGGACTAACTGGTTCTGTTTGTGAAAGGGTCAGATCGTTTTCCATTCAGGAGAATTCTAGTTATATTGTCTCCCTTACAAGTGTTTAGTGCTTTTCAGTCGGTCAACACGAATGTACCCAAAAGAGATGGGTTATGCCCTAATCCTGAAATAAATTACATGAGATTAATAAAACACTAGGATGACCAGTTTCGATCGTCAAGCGATCATCATCAGATCCATTACACTTAGGCTATAAAATCTATGTTTGAAATACAGGTGAAAATATTTACAATATGTACAATTATTTAGTTGCAGTATTGGTACTGCAACTGTCAGTGTATGCTAAATCCAGTATATATGTTAGGTGAAATGCTAAATGGTGATAGCTATCCGGAGATTGTACTTTAGAGAGATTATATGGTGGTAAACTATGGTTAAACTATACAATTTTAGGCTAACTACTTATCTGAGTGTCTTCCGTACTACAGCTACTCGCAGTTTTCGTGTTTACTAGAACTCACTGTGCGGTCGACTGCGGTGGTTATCTTAACGACTGGTTTTTCCCTCCCTTCTCCCCCCTACCCCTACGTGCTGTGGGGAGTGATCGCGATGTGTTTATGTGAGGTGTTGCCAACCTAGATAAGATGTATGTTATTGGATGAGGTGGGTCTGCAACTATTAAAGACCGTGGATTAGCCCTCGCCACGCGTGGAGCATAACCCATTCGAACTAAGCGTTGACGGTCTTATGAGGACGTCCCGGCACCTTTAATACTGCCGCGAATATGGGCCTTGGTTTATTGCAGAAGAAAAGTACATCGTACACCTGATCCAGATAACATTTACCTATTAAAAAACCCCTAATTTCCCCCCTTTTTTATCTAGCTTGGCTGTGTCGCTAAATCGTGTTTTGTTTCCGACAGGGTGTGTTTTTTAGTAGCGTGAAGAGGGGTGAGCTCTCCATGAACGTGTGTTCATTTAGATTGTTGGGATTGTTTCGTTTGGCTAGGTGTATCTCGATTGCTTCCTTTATGTCAAGAGCTCTGCCTTTCGATTCGTGATGGATTATTTTAAGGTCCGACTCTATGTTGGTAAAGCTGTGCCCTGCGTCACACATATGTTCGCACACGGCTGAATGTGTTCCGTATCTTATCGCATTCCTATGTTCATTATAACGTGTGTCTACTCGCCTTCCACTCTGCCCGATGTAATTAGCTTGACAATCGGTGTCTTGGCACGTTATAGAATATACCCCTGACCTTGAATACGGGTCACGTTTATTTAGATTACTATTTAGGAGGTGCCTAGCGGTTGTGTTTTTCGTCGTGAAAGCTATCTTTATGCCTTGCTTTTTGAATAGGTTAGTGATTTTATATGTATTCGCATTCACATAGTTGAAACGCGCAAATTTTTTCTCATTACTGTCCGGTTTGGGAATCGTTTTATCTTTATTTTTATGTTTGGCTATAATTTGGTTTATTTTGCTTGGCGAGAAGTTGTTTTCCGTAGCTATTTGCATAATTGTTCTTATTTCCTTATTATAGTTGTCTTTTGACATGGGTATGTTTAAAGCCCTGTGCACCATTGAGTTGAAACCCGCTAGTTTGTGCGTACTGGGGTGATTAGACTGATTGTCGATTGCATGCGAGGTTTGTGTTGCTTTCCGGAATATGGAATATGAAAGGTCGTTGTCTTTACGTTCAATAGTTATATCGAGATAATTTATTTTCCGGTCTATTTCGGATTCCTTAGTGAATTTGATAGAGTGGTGAAGGCTATTAATGGATTGGAGAATTGTTTCTTCGCTTGTTAGTTCAGTATCGTAGATGCAAATTACATCATCTACGTATCTTTTCCATATTACTATTCCCTTTGTTGAAGTCTTTTCTAAGAACGCATTTTCTAGTGCATTGATGAAGATGTCAGCGATTAACCCACTTAGTGGCGATCCCATTGCTAGGCCTTCTCTCTGTGTGTATATTTTATTGTCGAATTGAAACACGTTTTGGTTGAGAACGACCCTCAGTAATCTCACAATCTCTTCAATTTCTTTTACCGAATTGTTGGATTTTAAGTTGTTTTCGATAGTGTTGATTGCTTCAATAATCGGAATATTGGTGTACATGTTAGTTACGTCGAAGGATACTAGCCTGAAGCTAGGTTTCATTTGTAGGGTGTTCAATGCTGTTACTAGTTCTGTTGTGTTCTTTACAGAGTTGTTTTTGTCGTTGGAAAGACGGCATTTTAAGATTTTTAGTAACTCTTTGCTGATTTTGTAATTAGGGGCATTCCTACAATTGACTATTGGTCTCATTGGGCATTCCTTTTTGTGTATTTTTGGTTGTCCCCTCAATGACGGTATTTTCGGGTTCATGTTTATTAGTTTTGATTTTTCGGCTTTGGTCAGTATGTATTCTGTGTCTTTTAGCGCACTTTTTATTTGTTATTGGAATTTGTTGGTGGGGTCTTTTGTTAATTCCTTGATTTCGTTGTTGTTTAGGAATTCGACTGTTTTTTCGATGTATTCTGTTTTGTTCAAAATTACTGTAGTGTTGCCCTTATCTGCTTTTGTGATGATTAAGTCATGTTCTTTTATTTTTTGTTTCAACGACTTTATTTCTTTGAGTTGTTTGTTGTTTTGAATGTTATTGCTATCGCCCTCTCGTTTGAGGATTTTTTTGGCTTCGTTGGTGGCGAGATTTTTGGTTAATTCCCTGTCTTCTGCTGGGAGCTTGTGACTGGCTATCTCAATATCTGTGATCAACTGTTTTATATTGTGGTTCGTGTGTGCGTCTGTGCAGTTGTATTTCAAACCTTTGTCTAACATATTCATTTCACCTTGAGAAAAGGTTACGTTCGTTCTGTTGCTTACACTGCTGTGGAAATTGAATTCATTGTTATTCGTGTGTTGTTCGTTAGATTGATGGTTCTGTGTTTCTCCTAGTTTTCTTAATTTATTTTCTAGCGTTTCATGCTTCCTCGTTGCTCTGATTTTGATGGTGTCATGTAGGTGCTCGGTGAAGCTGTCCCATTGGGCTGCGTGCCAGAAATTACTTAGTTGCAATTGAATGTCGTATAATTGTTGGTTAATTTTTTTTGCTTTCTTATGTATGCAAATCTTAATTCGTTTTTTATCCAAAGCGCTTTGGCTTGTTTAGTTGAAATGATCGAGGCTGGTGTGTTCGGTACGGTTTTAATTGGTACGTATTTAGGTGTGAGGTTTAGTTCTATACATTTTTTGTTGAACCAAATTGACTTGTCTAAATTCATGAGTTTAAGCCTGAGTGATTTGAATTTCTTGGCTTCACGATTTGCCTGACTAGCCGTGAACATTGTGGTGTTTGAAGCCATATTTTCAGTGTTGCCTTAGTATACGACATTCAATTGCAACTAAGTAATTTCTGGCACGCAGCCCAATGGGACAGCTTCATCGAGCACCTACATGACACCATCAAAATCAGAGCAACGAGGAAGCATGAAACGCTAGAAAATAAATTAAGAAAACTAGGAGAAACACAGAACCATCAATCTAACGAACAACACACGAATAACAATGAATTCAATTTCCACAGCAGTGTAAGCAACAGAACGAACGTAACCTTTTCTCAAGGTGAAATGAATATGTTAGACAAAGGTTTGAAATACAACTGCACAGACGCACACACGAACCACAATATAAAACAGTTGATCACAGATATTGAGATAGCCAGTCACAAGCTCCCAGCAGAAGACAGGGAATTAACCAAAAATCTCGCCACCAACGAAGCCAAAAAAATCCTCAAACGAGAGGGCGATAGCAATAACATTCAAAACAACAAACAACTCAAAGAAATAAAGTCGTTGAAACAAAAAATAAAAGAACATGACTTAATCATCACAAAAGCAGATAAGGGAAACACTACAGTAATTTTGAACAAAACAGAATACATCGAAAAAACAGTCGAATTCCTAAACAACAACGAAATCAAGGAATTAACAAAAGACCCCACCAACAAATTCCAAAAACAAATAAAAAGTGCGCTAAAAGAAACAGAATACATACTGACCAAAGCCGAAAAATCAAAACTAATAAACATGAACCCGAAAATACCGTCACTGAGGGGACAACCAAAAATACACAAAAAGGAATGCCCAATGAGACCAATAGTCAATTGTAGGAATGCCCCTAATTACAAAATCAGCAAAGAGTTACTAAAAATCTTAAAATGCCGTCTTTCCAACGACAAAAACAACTCTGTAAAGAACACAACAGAACTAGTAACAGCATTGAACACCCTACAAATGAAACCTAGCTTCAGGCTAGTATCCTTCGACGTAACTAACATGTACACCAATATTCCGATTATTGAAGCAATCAACACTATCGAAAACAACTTAAAATCCAACAATTCGGTAAAAGAAATTGAAGAGATTGTGAGATTACTGAGGGTCGTTCTCAACCAAAACGTGTTTCAATTCGACAATAAAATATACACACAGAGAGAAGGCCTAGCAATGGGATCGCCACTAAGTGGGTTAATCGCTGACATCTTCATCAATGCACTAGAAAATGCGTTCTTAGAAAAGACTTCAACAAAGGGAATAGTAATATGGAAAAGATACGTAGATGATGTAATTTGCATCTACGATACTGAACTAACAAGCGAAGAAACAATTCTCCAATCCATTAATAGCCTTCACCACTCTATCAAATTCACTAAGGAATCCGAAATAGACCGGAAAATAAATTATCTCGATATAACTATTGAACGTAAAGACAACGACCTTTCATATTCCATATTCCGGAAAGCAACACAAACCTCGCATGCAATCGACAATCAGTCTAATCACCCCAGTACGCACAAACTAGCGGGTTTCAACTCAATGGTGCACAGGGCTTTAAACATACCCATGTCAAAAGACAACTATAATAAGGAAATAAGAACAATTATGCAAATAGCTAAGGAAAACAACTTCTCGCCAAGCTAAATAAACCAAATTATAGCCAAACATAAAAATAAAGATAAAACGATTCCCAAACCGGACAGTAATGAGAAAAAATTTGCGCGTTTCAACTATGTGAATGCGAATACATATAAAATCACTAACCTATTCAAAAAGCAAGGCATAAAGATAGCTTTCACGACGAAAAACACAACCGCTAGGCACCTCCTAAATAGTAATCTAAATAAACGTGACCCGTATTCAAGGTCAGGGGTATATTCTATAACGTGCCAAGACACCGATTGTCAAGCTAATTACATCGGGCAGAGTGGAAGGCGAGTAGACACACGTTATAATGAACATAGGAATGCGATAAGATACGGAACACATTCAGCCGTGTGCGAACATATGTGTGACGCAGGGCACAGCTTTACCAACATAGAGTCGGACCTTAAAATAATCCATCACGAATCGAAAGGCAGAGCTCTTGACATAAAGGAAGCAATCGAGATACACCTAGCCAAACGAAACAATCCCAACAATCTAAATGAACACACGTTCATGGAGAGCTCACCCCTCTTCACGCTACTAAAAAACACACCCTGTCGGAAACAAAACACGATTTAGCGACACAGCCAAGCTAGATAAAAAAAGGGGGGAAATTAGGGGGTTTTTAATAGGTAAATGTTATCTGGATCAGGTGTACGATGTACTTTTCTTCTGCAATAAACCAAGGCCCATATTCGCGGCAGTATTAAAGGTGCCGGGACGTCCTCATAAGACCGTCAACGCTTAGTTCGAATGGGTTATGCTCCACGCGTGGCGAGGGCTAATCCACGGTCTTTAATAGTTGCAGACCCACCTCATTCAATAACATACATCTTATCTAGGTTGGCAACACCTCACATAAACACATCGCGATCACTCCCCACAGCACGTAGGGGAAGGGGGGAGAAGGGAGGGAAAAACCCGTCGTTAAGATAACCACCGCAGTCGACCGCACAGTGAGTTCTAGTAAACACGAAAACTGCGAGTAGCTGTAGTACGGAAGACACTCAGATAAGTAGTTAGCCTAAAATTGTATAGTTTAACCATAGTTTACCACCATATAATCTCTCTAAAGTACAATCTCCGGATAGCTATCACCATTTAGCATTTCACCTAACATATATACTGGATCTAGCATACACTGACAGTTGCAGTACCAATACTGCAACTAAATAATTGTACATATTGTAAATATTTGCACCTGTATTTCAAACATAGATTTTATAGCCTAAGTGTAATGGATCTGATGATGATCGCTTGACGATCGAAACTGGTCATCCTAGTGTTTTATTAATCTCATGTAATTTATTTCAGGATTAGGGCATAACCCATCTCTTTTGGGTACATTCGTGTTGACCGACTGAAAAGCACTAAACACTTGTTTACTAAGGCAACACTGAAAATATGGCTTCAAACACCACAATTGTCTTCCATACACAATCTACACAGGTTAATAAGTTTGAGAGGGAAACCAAACTCTGTTATGACATTCCACCGGCTCTTTCTATGAATTGAATCATATGCTTTGAGGAAATCAATAAGCAAAAAGTGAATACATTGATAACAGTATATTTCCACACATTCTCGCTTATTATGTTGATTACCCCCAGGGGCTCACTTCCAGTGGGCGTGGGTTGGCGACCACGGGGCCCCAGCTGAGTCCGGCATTGCTTCCACTTACTTGTGCCAGGCTCCTCTCCGTCTTCTTTCCTGTCGACCTCACTTGGTCAACACTTGTTCTCTTCCGACCCCGACGGTATTAGGGTATCCGAGGCCTAGGGAGTCTCTTCCTTTCCCGCCTTAATTGGCCCTTGTCTCATCTTTCCTGACACCCTCCTTCTGTGAGGGGTCAGCCTTCTTTTTTTTTTTCCTTTTACCTCCTGCCTTGTGCTCAAGGCCCTTAAGGGGGCAGGGTGTATGTAGCCCCACCACTTCTGGTGCACCCTAGATAATGCTACACCCTCAGGGGCTCACGGCTTGTGAGTTCGGGAGTTGGCGACCCCGAGGGATTCCTGAGCTGGGTCCGTTTTCCCCTTTTGTCCCTTCCCTTTGGGGCGGACCCTCTCCTCTCTCCCCTCCCCTCTCCTCTCCTTTAGTAAGTCTTTCAATATCCGGGCCGGGGCTTTTGTGAGTTTTTTGAATTTCAATTGCATTTTGTATTTTCAACCTACCCCGCTTTGTTCAAGTAGTTAAGTCTCAATTGCAATTTTGTGGGTATTTTGAATCTAAATTACATTTTGTAATTATTTTCAATCTAAATTGCATTTTGTAAGTATTGTCCATCCTAATGGGAAGTTTGAATCTACCATACATGTTGTAAGCAATTTCAATTGCATTTTGTATTTTCAACCTACCCCGCTTTGTTCAAGTAGTTAAGTCTCAATTGCAATTTTGTGGGTATTTTGAATCTCCATTACATTTTGTGCGTATTTTCAATCTCAATTGTATTTTGTAAGTATTTTGATTTCACTTGCATTTTGTAGGTATTTCGACTGTACCTTGCATTTTGTACGTATTTTGGACTAAACCTACATTTTGTGCGTATTTTTCAATCTATTCCTTTTGTGAGTATTTTCGTTCGAAATTCCCTTATGTACGTATTACCACTCTCCATTTGGTGAGTAGTTTCAATCCGAGTTCCTTTTTGTAAGTATTTTCCCTGCTACATAAGGCATAGTTGTTGGGGCTCACTGTCTATTTTATCTAAACCATTTTCGTTTCATCCATAGCAGTGAGCTGTATTTTATCTTCATCCTTTCATTTCACGCCATTTCATTTCATCAGGGGCCGATAACCTCGATGTTAGGCCCCTTAAAACAACAATTATCATCATCATTATCATGTTGATTGCAAATATGTCACCAGTAGTGGACCTCTTACTGCAAATACCATTTTGATAATCACCAATAATGTTCTCTGCATTTGGTTTGAGGTGATTTAATATAACAAGCGATAAAATTTTATGGGATGTATTAACAAGACAAAATAAGTCTGTTACGAAATAGTCATTAAAATAAGTAAATATACATTTGCCAGATATGCAGCAGAAACATTTTTTCACCTAAACAATCAAAGATTGACAGACTTCAGAAAATTGAGAGGAGGATTGGAAGAACCTGCATTAACAAAAAATACCTGAAAGATGGCCAGTAGCGCGTATACTACCTAATCAAGTCGGAGTAAGTCTTTTTACCTCACGGCACACTAGACAGTGGTTGTGTTCAGCATAACGAAAATCGATAAGCCGCCGTACTAAGCTCTGCTGGCCCCAGTTTGCCTATGTGAAAACGGGCCTGACTGCTATTGGCAGAATCTGACTCAAAGGACACATCTGTTAAATTAAAATTTTGGCAGGCTGCTCCATCGGCCACTTCTGTGGAAACATTACATCAGAGACCCTTGTGTGATGTTATGCACATAGTGTTCACAGTGAGAAAATACAAGAATTTTATGGCGATCTTGATGACAGCGCAATACACTACACGATCTTGCAAATTAAGCAAGTAATATCTTTAGTGACTTCTAACTACTGAATGTCTCTTTCTTCTACATCTTGGCATTCATCCAGGTTTTCCCCTTAATGTCATCGTCGTAAGGCCAACTTGCCCGATCAAAATATCGTCATCACAGAAGCTGGCAAACACTTGCTTTTGTGCGAGTGTAGTAGCGGTAATTTTCTCCCATGACTTGTTGACTACATTAAGAGCATCCAACGAACACGCTCTCAGCATCGCACTGGTTTGCTCCATCAGGTAATAATATTGCTCTTTACAATATGCTGTCCGCGCATCTACTCACAGTTCAGCAACCTTGGGGTATGTTTGTTGGGAAAGGGAGGGTAGGTTCTGAGTGAAAGTGCATTTCTCTTTGTACTGTCTCGGCTTTGAAGACTAAAGAAATGCGTGCTATACCCTGTTCGGCGACATGCTCGTATGTTTCCATCATTGCAGCATTCTGGTAGCAGTGCGCAAGTAGGCCTAATTTTATATCGCTGGGAAGCGCAGTTAGTCTTCTCAAATCTCAATGATTTCGTCTCTGCATCGTATTGCGTTAAAATTCTTTTTAACTCCCAAGATATTATTGTATTTAGCAGGAAGATCAGTTTCTACTATAAGAAAATAGTCTTGGAGTAAATTATCTGCATGCAAATTATCGGGTGTACACTGTAATTGGAAAACTACAAACACAGTGAATCAAAGATTGATAATTCTTTAACTAACAAAAGAAAGAAAAAAACCATTTCTCATATTTTTTTAGGAAGTGCAGTACAGTATATTCTAAAAAGAAATGCAATTAGTTTTGTACAAACAAAACACATTTTATATTTTGAGACAATTTTACTTCTTGTCACTTATTCAAACTTAAGGATCAACAGGTAGCGGGGTCTTAAGCCATAAAGGCACATCATTTCCCGACACTTGTAAGAACTTTGCATTTATCAATAATACCAAAAATTACAAACTCTACTTATAAGCTACAATGAAAAGAAAGGCAAGATTATTTTGTTAAATGCAGAAACGAGTGTGCTTGTGGATTTTTAAAAAATAATTTACAAAATAAAGTAATGTTTTCTTCATTACGGTTTGTTAAAAACTAGAGGTAGCTCTCGTGTTATATTTACTTAGTATTTGTTGTAGGAGTTAACTTATACCATTTCGTGCCCTAGGTGAATGCTGTATGTTATGGAGCTAAGATCAT
Organism: Meconema thalassinum; assembly: GCA_946902985.2. Taxonomy (NCBI): domain Eukaryota; kingdom Metazoa; phylum Arthropoda; class Insecta; order Orthoptera; family Tettigoniidae; genus Meconema; species Meconema thalassinum. Next base: position 173,582,396 of record OX336393.1, on the reverse strand, counting down.
GCTTCCTGGCATATTGCGCTATGAAGATGGGATAGAAATGAATGAAGAAATTGTGATTGTAACAACCAAGGGAGAAGCTGTGGCACTAGGTATGTTGATTACTATTATTAGATTGCTTCATTTTCTTTCAGAAAAATTACTTCCCTTTCAATTTATATTGAAGGGAATAGAATGCACATTATTGGATGATAAACCCGCAGTTTCCTCTATAATGGGGTATCGACCTCACTGATGTTTCTCTAGTTATTTTTTGTTTTCCAAGTTTTTTGGATAGTTATTTAGTAATTTGATTTTGTTTGTTTTGCAGCCATTGCCCTCATGACTACAGCAACAATAGCGAGTTGTGACCATGGTGTAGTGGCGAAGATCAAGAGGGTTATAATGGACCGTGACATTTATCCCAGGAAATGGGGCTTGGGACCCAAGGTATAGATTTGTTCCATTGTCTATACCTGGAAAATGGCCTACAGTGTTTGGTCTGTGCTATTTTAAGCAAAGATATTATATTACAAAGACGAACGTCCCCACAAGGTGGATAATTGGAGAAGTAGTGTTTATGTGGCGATCCTAATGGCTCGATCTATCAATCCAAGGATGAATCCAACTGTTTACTAATACGTACTTGACTTGTCTTTTAAGTCCACTAAATATTATTTCCACTTTGCAACACAACTTACTTTGTTTGAGGCTCTATCTCCTCTTCAGGTACATGTTTTGGACCATGAAGCAGTCCTTCTGCAGCCGATTTAGCAAAATCTCAGTCCAGTATAGCCACCTCTTTGATGGTGGTGAAAATGACACTGAGATGACGGATGATAAAAGATTTAACAATTTTTATTAAACCGTTTAAAACATTTAAAATCTTCTATCATCCGTCATCTCAGTGTCATTTTCACCACCTTATTTTTATTATGTTACCAAAATGGTAATAATAATAATAATATCATATGGCCTCGGAGGCGGGGTGCAAGCTTTGTTATTTGACACCCAGAGGGTAGCTTGCATGTCGAATGTTGTTGTTCCTTGAAGCACTATGAAAGTCAAGGAGGTTAGATATCTAAGCTCCTTGAACACTATAGCGCTTTCTAGTAGAAAAATGAGGAACTTAGTTTTGGCGGAAACTCCCGAGTTTAAATTTTGCCATTATGAACACGGCCTACTGAATTCAAATGGGTGACTATACTGGACTGAAATTTTGCTGAGTCGGCTGAAGAAGGACCGTTTCATGGTCCGAAACATGTACCTGAAGAGGAGATTGTGCCTCAAACAAAGTACCGTATATACCCGAATAATTCCCGCACCCTCATTTTTGGAAGGAAATTTAAAAAAAAAACTTTTTTTTGTTATTTTTGACACTTTATTTTAAACAAAAATGTAAGCTATTAACACTGTAATACAGTAAAACTCGGTTAAGAAGTTCCCGCATAAAAAGTTTTTCCAATTAAGACGTCCGATATTCTCGGTCCCGTGATCGGTCCCATAAGATACATGTATATTTTTCCCATATAAAGTGTTCCTGCATAAGAGGTTTTCCCGGTTAAATAGATCCGATTTTGTATCCCCTTAAAGTATAAGACGTTCACTGGAGACAACTGACTTTCTTATAGAATCAAATCTCGCCAATCTCCGCGAAGATACTTCCGGTGTTCCGAGTGAAAGAATTCAGCAGTTCCGAGTGTTCGCGGGTCTCCAATGAATCATCTGACCGGGCAACCACGTCAAGTCTACATGGTGTCACGCCATTACAGCAGCAGCTCATTGGACAGTGTTAACCTTGAAACATGTGTGAGGAGATCTGGAAAACACTGACTTCTGCCGGGAATACTTCCGCAAACTGCAAGAAAATTAAAACCGGGAAATACGACGAAGTAGAACAAGATCTGCTGGTATGGTTTAAACAGCAGCGAAGTTTAAACATTCCAGTGCGTGCGCCAAGTTCGGCTCGGTCAAACAGGACACGGGCTGCCCGCGCGAATGGAACGACCGCGGACTGGGGTGGTCAATTAACTTCTCCATTTTGTGGGCCATGCTTCCAGCCTGCATGGACTTGGTGGAAAATCTCAACTGCTCACTTGCCCGCCACGGTAGATCGCCTTCTGTTTAACCAGGATGATGCAATATTACTCAATACAGAGTTCGCAGCGGTCGGGCGGCCGAGTTTGCGCGGGCAGCCCACTTCCTGTTTGACCGAGCCTTTACTGATGCCATGCTATCACACAACTAACGAAACTCACAATTGTGTTAGGCTGTGCGACCGGTCAAGCCATTAGACGGAAATAAACAAGTAGGCTACACCCGAACAAGCACCATAATAGCGGATACTCACCCGTGGCGGGCAATTTGAATCATTAAAATTTGGATGACTCAATTAATACCCGAACCCCAATTTTTCACGTCCGATTTTGTAGAAAAATGTGCGGGAAGTTATGTTGCAAAGTGGAAAAGATATTTAGTGGATTAGTGATATCAACAAGGAAAATGATCATAAAAGATCAAAAAGTGGTACCTTGTAAGTTAAGTTTTGGCCATATTGAGAATTGTTTATTAAAATGTGTGTCATAAATAGCTTTACCTTCCTAGAGTATCCTCGTAGGTCAAAAAATAAAGATCTGGGGGAAATTTATTTTTGAAGACTTACGAAGTTACTTTAGGAAGATAAAGCTATTTTTGGCACAAATTTTAATATGCAATTCTCAATATGGCCAAAACATAACTTACAAGGTACCACTTTTAGACTAATGAATCTTCATGGTCTTTTAAGGTAATAGGTTAAACCCCTTGAGTCGCTAATGTTACTGTCTCAGTACTACTATCATAAAGAGTTTGTCGTTGTAATGCATTGTCTTTGATTTAAATTGGCAGTCTGCAGAGTTGTTAGTTAGTTAGTTATTGTTGTTTTAAGGGGCGGAACTACGAGGTCATCTGCCCCTTCTCTGCAGAGTTGTTTTGATGTATCCCTTATCCTGTGCAAATCATTCCATCTTAACATACCTACTGCACCCTATATCAAAGGTGATCTGTGTTCAAAATCCTAACTTTGGTCTTCCTCTGCAGAACTTGTACTCCATTTTTCTTACAGCTCTTAACCAATTCCAGGTCCTTTAAGATGTATTCTATCAACTTATCTTCTCTATAGTTTCTCCACTGTTACATTCAGACATGTACACAACCTCAGAGATATTTTTACTCATTGCCAGCTCGGCTGACCTCTCTTTCACAGTTCATTCCAGTGCAAATGGCAAAGTGCAAAGCATGCAATATCCATAGCAAGCGTGACATCTTTATCTCACCTCACTGATTCAGATTTTGCCTCATCGAAATTCAGTAACTGTTCCCACAAAAATGTTATTTAGCAGTTGGAATGCATGAACTGCCCTGCTTTCTAAATGGTCTGAAGTACTTTACTTAAAAACATCACAGCAGCTCCCTCCCAATTCCCACTCATGTCCAATCCTTTACCACCCCTGACAAGTGTTTCACAGTGTATGTTATCTGCTTCCTTCCCTGATCTCGGAGACTCTTAGATTACACACCTGTTCATTCTTAATTGAAGAACTGACCCTGGGTGTTTTACTGTATAAGGTAGCTTCCAAACTCCACTCCTTCGATGCAACTGCTGACCTCCACACGATGGAGCTCTTCCCTGGGTAGTGTTTAGTGTTTTGCCAGCTGTCCACCACAGTCAATGACATACTGTATATACCGTTGTATTTTTTTCCTCTGCAAACTCTACGCGCCCTAATTTTGAAACAAGATTTTTATTGCATAATTATCGCTCCTCCTCTTTAGCCTATTTTAGTAAAATCTATACAGCTGGAGCAATTTCAATGAATCTCGTCTCACCTCAACCATGTCTTTCAAATATGAATACGTTTCACCAGTCCAACAATTGACCGTGCAAAATCAAATTTCAAATACAGTAAACTCCCGATTATCCGCGGAATTGACTGGTGCGGATAATTGAATTTCTTGGATAAGACGCAAAATTGCTGGTAATGGTTAAACAAAGGTCGAAGGCACTGAAGAACAACACACAAGTGCTTTAAATAAGTTTATTATACAATAAAAGGATGTACATGATAACAAAACTCAGTCGATGTTGTGTGTGTTATTAAAAAGTCTTGTTTACTGTTTAACCAAAAAAATCGGTCATTTGCTATTGCTTTTTCGTAGTGAAACACTTTTTCTTTATTTGTGATTTGAGTTTTCTCAACACCATCTTGTCACAAAGTGATGCGTCGTCTTCCTCTTCAAGGTATTGAAGAATCCTGTCAATGTGTCCTAATGCTGCATCATGAGTAACAGCCCTCTACATCTGCGTACACACGACGTACACTGTGTATACTGATATACAGGACAGTACTGTGAAGTAATACTGAACTACTGTACACATTTTGTACTCTACATTATTAAGTGTATTGTACTGTATTTGTGATTTACGATTTTTATTACATTTAAGTATTTAGTAAATTTATTTCAATTTTTGAGAAATAATTTTCGGTTTCAAACCCTCCCTTTTTTTAAATAAAAATGTTCTCCTACAGGCACCGCGCATAATCCGCAAAGCGGATAAACCGCCTGCGGATAATTGAGAGTTTACTGTAATCCTAAACACTCAAATTGGAAGCTTGGCGTCGACCCTACTCTCGCACATTGTTTGTTGGGAGCTACAGTTCAACACGTCTGTTCGCAACTGCTCCTAGTCTACTCTAGTTCTATCACTGTCTTCAAAACTTCACTCCCAAATGAGATCTAGCATTCAATATTGTGTGTGAGGGAGAATGTTTCACATATACAGTAACATGGAAAGAAAGCAATCCCACCCTGAATCCAAACGACAATACGGTATATCAAAAACAAACAAAGTTTCAATACTACGAGGTCATCACAACCAAAATAAGAAAACAAGCAATGCACCACGAGGTGAACAAATGTACATAAAACATGGAAATCCAAGTGCAGTTATGTCCCCAACAACAACCCCTGCCCCCCTTTAAATGCTGTTTCACCTCACAACAAGGGTTTACAAGCTACATCATTCTCCTCCCTGGTAGATGCGAAACATGTCTTCCTTCGCCACCACACATAGTAACACTCTCACAATATGTTCATCTTAAAATCACACTTTCACTCAGTCTATGAGCGGTCGAATTTGCACAGCCCAAATAAAAAATGTTTTATCATACCTTAATTTTTCTGCCTTGGGTTGAACTCGCACAATACGTTCATCTTATAGGTCACACTTTCACTCAGTCTATGAGCGGTCGAACTTGCGCAGCCCAAATAAAAACTTCGTTCAAATCTAGAGAGTAAAAAATGTTTTATCATACCTTAATTTTTCTGCCTTGGGTTGCCTCTCAAAACATCTCCCCCGACTCCGAGGCGTTACCTCGTACGTCTGCTCTCTGCGGTGGTTGTCAAGCTTTTTTCACCCAGTCGTCTTGATCGTCGATTCCCTCACCTTTTCACTTCCACATAACAATGACTCGTTGAAACCAAGCTGGGCCTCATGCCAGCACTCAAATGGCTAGCAATCAAGGTACATTGGCTCACCAACAGTGACTCACCAGAACATAGGTTAAGGCATACAGTAAATCCAGCATAAAATTCAGAGAAAATCCGAGATGCGAGATTTAGCACAGATGAAAGAAATTTCCTGGTTTTAAGCATGAAGGACCACTTTATATAATGGCGGCCTACATAAGGCACCACCGGTATCAATCGGAGAGGACACATCCGCTGGGGCAAGGGCATTTCACAGATCCACGTCAAAGAAATTTTCATAATAATATTTTAGGTCCAGGAGACATGCCAAACACGACATGGTCCAAGTGGGACTCAGAAGTTAAACTTGGGAATGGGAGATGCGATCAGTACAAGTTGACTGACTGAAGATTGACTGGTTGTCACATACTCTTACAAAGGGTTGTTGTTCAGCCAATAAAATAAACCCAGTCTGTCACATTTCTGGCTTAAGTAACCAACACACTACATTCAATGCATGTTTGTCTGCCTGATATAATTTTTGGTTTGTGAATGAGTGAACAACGTACAATAGTTCTGTGGTAGGATTTTGGGTTTGTATGGTTCTGTGCTCTGAAGAACATGGGAAATATCTGCCGAGAAAGGATATCAGAAACACATGTGTAGTACAGTACCTCTGAAAGCTAAAGGACATATTAACTGCTGCAGAAATTTCTTATATCCCAAAAATGACAAATTTCCCAAAATGGAGAACATTTACAGTATCTTATGTAGGCCTAGAAGAGTTACAGAACATTACCAACAGTGTAAGCATACAGGCGTTTCAAATGCACTTGCCAACTCTGAGGACAATGCCTGTTATCAAACGGGTTCGCGAATAATGATGCAAGGTGTTGAAAATAAAGCTGATTTGCTGGAATTTATTTCCGCAATAGTTTCACAGTTAAATTGGGCTTGTTACTGTTGATATTGAATGTATTTCATATATTTTGGGGACTAATTAAATCTCTAAAATTAATAAGTGTTATTGCTTTTACGTCCCTTTTAACTACTGCGGCTTTTAGAGATGCCAGGGTGTCGGAATTTCACCCCGATGTTTAACGTGCCAGTAAAGCTACCAACACTGCTCCCTCGCATTTGTGCACTCTCAAATACCAACTGACTGCACCAGAATTCGATCCTGCAAGCTTGGGCACAGTAGGCGAGAATGTTACCGCTGCGCCACACAGCTAGTCCATCTCGAAAATTAGGTTGTTTATTAGAAGCAGTGGCATACCAGATTCGAGCGCAGTGCAGTGCCTTCTTCCTTCTATACCAAACACAGGACAACTGTGAACATGGGCTCGCCCAGTAGCGTGCGTCCAGCTGAAAACTGTTGCCGCAATGAGTCTGGCGAGAGATGACACAACTCTACACTCGCAGTAATCGTACAGCCTTCTCCTTGAACAAAAGGCTCTCCGAATGAGATGAAGGGCCTAATCCTTCGAATATCTATGCTCACAATGGAGTGTGCACATTTTTATAATAGTGATATGAGGCAGATATACTGTAAGATGTCACTTAAAAGTTATTCGTGCAGTGACTAACATTCCTGGTTGTCGCCCAGGAGGTCTAGGTTCAATTCCCGGCTGTGCCAAGCAATTTAATTCTATTCTGAGGGCTGGAATGAGGTACGCTCAGCCTCGTGAGGCAAAACTGTGAAGAGGTGCATTCGATTCTCACCTCAGCCATCCTGGAAGTGGTTTATTGTGGTTTTCCATTTCTGCTTCAGGTAAATGCCGGGATAGTTCCTACCTTAAAGCCACGGCTGCCTCCTTACCAATCCTCACGAGAATTACAAATGCTCACACTCTAATACAGACACCACAGTATCACAGATTATCAGACAAATGCTACACACCAAGTATAACCCATTTAAGATTTGATTGCCACTGAGCATGGATGCGCCACCGTTTGTTGATTATTGTATCAGGAGCCCCGCGGGGTAAAGAGGAGGACACAGTGCAGCTGCACGTAAGTCAAGCAGCATTGCGTGCGCTACCTGTCTTAGAAGCGCAGATAAGCGTCACAGGAGCTCATGTCACTACGGACAGCTACTGGAGCTGAGTCATATCCTACACGCGCAACTGTACCTGTCAACGAAGCAGAGTGACTTGTGACACAAGTAAACAGAGAATAGTTCCTATCTTGACCACTGGCAATCAGTTTGTGAAAGGGTAATACATGGAGCTAAAGTGCCAAGATGTTCAAGCCCTTCAAATGAAACAACAATTACGGTATTATTTCACACGACGTAATCTACACCCCATGTCATTCTGCGTAACATTACAACGGGGTACACTCAGCCTCATGAGGCAAAGCTAAGAAGAGGTGGGTTCGATTTCTACCTCAGCCATCCTAGAAGTGGTTTTCTGGGGTTTCCCCCACTTCTATTCAAGGCAAATGCTGGGATGGTACCTAACTTAAGGCCATGGCCGCTTCCTACCCAAATCCTACCTCCATTACAAATACACCTAGTATAGACATCACAGTGGCACAGGTTATCACACAAACTCTACACACACCCAATTAAATGGGGTCCTGGTCTCAGGGTTGGAACTGGGTACACTATGCCTTATGAGGTAAAACTGAGAAGAAGTGAGTTTCCTCGACTCAATTACAAATGCACACATAATTGCCGACACTACCATAACATAGGTTATCAGAAATTTGTGTTATCACATCTGTATTCGGAAGCCTTTTTTCTCGGCCGGGTGTTTAAAACTGTTTGGCTGTCACTCAGCTTGTTAAGGAATATTGTTATGAATTCAAAACTTCAGCTCACAGCCCCTTCTTAAAGCTTCACCACTGTACACTGAATTAACCCTATCCGGCTCGTGACTATCTGGCCTACTTAATACTGTACCAATACTTTTCCAAAGCTTTAACAAGCGGGCTCCTGCTAGAACCCTATGTGGTATTTCAAAATATTTTAAGCATATCTTGTACTTCTGGCTCATGTGGAGCCACAATTATAAGGCATAGTACAGTATTGTTAATATATATGTATTGAATGCGTTATCGGGAAAAAAAAAACTCTTTAACAAACGGGACACAGAACCCGTATTTCAGCGCCCACAAACAATGAACTCGTGAAGAGAGCAGTTCTGTCGACAACTCTTTGTTCTTAATTCCATCAGTTGTTTATCGGAAGTTCAAAGTGAGTACGTCCGTAAATTGTTTTTTGTGTGCACTGTTTTACAGTACAGTATTTTAATGAAAGATTGCAGAATAGGTGAAATGAAAAAAAGTTGGTATGTTCCTCAGTTTAGGGGCTGCGACGAGGTCATGTAGCCCTGTGTACTTTGGGTGTGTGTAGAATCTGTCTGATAACCGGTGTTAATTGTGATGGCTGTATTAGTGTGTGTTACCTGTTTTTAATTCAATTAAGGACTACAGACATTGAATTTTCAAGTAGTTCCTACTTTTGCCCCCAAGATAAAAAGTTGTAGTGACTATAGATGAGAAACTATGTACAAGAGACTAGATTCTGGGGTAACTGCCAAAACTATTGCTTTGGAGTTAGGGGTAGGAAAAAGTACAGTTGGAGACTGGAAGAAAAATCGAGCAGAAATTGAAAAGTGGTGTGCTGCCCAAAGTAGTGGAAGTGGAATGAAAGTATGAAAAAAGATGTTGAAAGGTAAGCATAATGGTACGGCTTGGATCGGAAGAAAGAATATAGAACTCGGCCTATCCGGCTTTTTGTTATCTGGCTTGACCTTCCACCACATTAGGCCGGATAGCAGCGAGTCTACTGTATTTACTTCACGAATCAAAAATTCTTTTCGCATAAAACCTTACATCACGATCTGTGATCAACCTCTGCCTGATGCATAGTCACGTTTGTTTTTTGGCTCAAGTCTCTTTGGACAAAATAGAAAAAGAATCGATTGCGGGTGTTGAATACGGTGTATTTTTTTCTAGCATACTTTAATTTGTAGCGTTCGTGTTTTCTCTTCTTTTGTTGAAATAACTTGCTGGCAACTGGACCAACACCAAGGATGACAACGTATCTCTTACCAAGACCGAGGCTAATGCAAATAAATTCGACTCGGATAACTACGAGTATTCCTATGATCATCTAGTGTTAAATTTCAATTGAAATACCAGTTGAGGTACCATATCATTAATTGCCTAAGTACAGGTTTTGATAATAATTTTTTCAATTATGCTCATATTTTACTCACCCTATTTCAAGATGTTTTTGTCCAAATGAGAATGTGAAAAATCTTCCAGTGTACCCTATACTTTAAGCAGAAATATTTGTCTTTTGTTTCTTTGTTTTCTGCTGTACTGTATATCATCACTCCAATTAATTGTTCTTACCCACAATTTTTCACTTTCTAGCATGATGTCTTTTTGGGGTTTTTATTCTGTACATTTCTTGTTTTATTTTTATTTTGTTCAATAGAGATTAACTGATGATCATACAGTGTGACATTTTTTTTAAGATGAAAATAAGGGGAAAGTGTAAAAACTGCAGGTAAATATGGTAATTCTATTGTTTGGATACTGTGGTTAAATTTATGTTAATCTGAAATGGACACTCAAGACTTGCATACTACAAAGTGACAAATTAATGTTTATCTCACCCTCCCCAAAGTCCATTTTCAAGAACGTGCTGATTGTACTCTACAGTATATGAGAGGGCAGCTGTGTGCAGGTTCCAAGAACACCAGCTTCCATACAGCATTTTACTGGTCAAAGCTATGAGCAGGGGTGGCCCATGGGGTACTGTGCTGGTGTGCCATGACACACTCGAGTATAGGACTAGACGCCAAGGATATTTGGCTTGGGTTTGTGTATGGCTGAGGGAGTGCCATAATTCATGGATGATACACTTAAATTCCATCCACTAGTGTAAAAAGCACAAGTCAGACTGCCCTTTATTTTAACCAGTAGAGTATAGCACAATTTAAACAACCCAACCCCAGCTACTAAATCTAACAACTAGAATTTCTTACTATCAAAACTGTGGGTACTTGAACTTCAATAGGGAACGAACAAATTGGTCATTCTTCAATTGAATCACATCAGCCTGTAACTACATTATTTCTGTATTTAGTAGTACCTGTACAGTTGTATCCAATATTTTTTCAATGATTTTCTGCTTAAAATATTTTGGTTGAAGCAAAAATGTACACATTTTTGACCTTATTCAGACGAGCCTCAACCATGATGAATACCTAAATAATAAATATCACTCCACTGCCTTTCAGCTACCCGTGGCTGATCAGGGAAACTGTGTTGCCTGGCATAACAGGTTCCTAAGTGTAGCAGCAGTTCATATGTTACTAATGTATGAAGCTCAGTTGTAACATGCTTTTTATAGTGACAGTTTTGTTTCCTCGTCTTGTGAAAGTTATCAGTTCCTTTGTGTTTCTCTTCACGTGTGATAAAAAGCTATGTTGATAATGGATCGATTGATATACTAAATTAATACAATTTAATGGTCCAGCCAGTCGGTGTGCAAAATTTATATGAATATTCTTTATTAAGGGTTGTTGTACATCTTTCTGGCTACTGTGCCTTTCCTCAGCTACATACCATTATTACAGGTTGCATCACAATTGAGTCTTATTAAAGAAATAGTAAATAATAATTAAACATAAGAACTCTTTCTCTTGCATATGTCAAAATTTAAAAACACGAAACTCTTTTACAATTATTTATTGGTGTGCCGAACAGGAAAAAATATTTTATGTAATAATTACAAACTTATAAAGCCTGCTTGTTAAATGGCCGGGTATTCTTTTTGTGTATTGGGATGTAATTTTAAAATTGAAGAATACTAAAATCAGTCATATGTTATTTTGTACTATATTTGACTTATTTTAATTAATTGACATGTTTATTTCTTATTGTCTTTATAGCCTCCGTGGCTTAGGCGGCAGCACGCCAGCCTCTCACCGCTGGGTCCGTGGTTCAAATCCCGGTCACTCCATGTGAGATCTGTGCTGGACAAAACGGAGGCAGACAGGTTTTTCTCCGGGTACTCCGGTTTTCCCTGTCAAAATTTCATTCCAGCAACACTCTCCACTATCATTTCATTTCATCTGTCATTCATTTAATCATTGCCCCAGAGGAGTGCGTCAGGCCTCGGCAGCCGGCACAGTTCATATCCTCGCCGCTAGATAGGGGCTTCATTCATTCCATTCCTGACCCGGTCGGAGACTGGAAGCAGGCTGTGGATTTTCATTCATTCATTCATTTCTTATTGTCTTTGAATATTGTGCTGGGTCTGGTATCACATGTTCTATTTGATGAATTCTTGTGGTACCATTCGGTGTTGGTTTCTTGCCGGCAGGCCTACAATAACTACCTCTTGTTACTGGATTGAAAATGACAGGTTGTGTGTTAACTTGATCATTAATCAGTTGTGGTTCCATGCAGATTAATAACGATGAACTTTACGCCTCACTCAGCACACTTTTTTTTTCTATTCCCCCACTCCCCCAAAGACATAGTAGTTGCTGGAAGACAGTGGCTAATATGCAAGAAGAAGAAAATCATTATAAATATTTAATAATGTTCATAATATTTTATAAATACTGTATCAAATAATGCTCTATAGTTTATGTTGTGTTGAAGAACATTCAATATTAAAATTTTCAGTGCTGTGTAGGCCTACATGATGCAAAGAAATCTTAAATCGCTCAGAAATCTGGAGTCAAAATTCTGTTCTCAACTGGCCACCCTGCATGAGGACTCTCATTTATGAAAGAATTTAGAGAAATGCTGTATTTCCACACATAATCGTAGTAGAGTTTCGTAGAAGAAAAGTGAGGTGCAACAATTATCTGAATGGGAGGGGAAAAAATGAGATCGTTAAAAAAATATTATTTGAGTAATTTGTCTTAACTATTTACTACACAAATAACAATCTATATTATTATTATTATTATTATCTTGATTGGTCACATTGGACCACTTGAGTCGTTCCACAATCACTTCTTCTTTGAAGGTAGTACTGCTTGGTTCTTGCGCTCTTTCCAGTACTTTTTCATTCTTTCAGATCGGGATTTTCTCAACTCATCTGAAATCTCCATAGGCTTTCTATGTACAATATATAAAAATGAATGTTACGTGATAGTTTGTATGTGTGTCCTTTATGAGTTCATATACCATCCATCCGATTGCGATGAAACTTTGGTGAGTTGTTGTGTACACTCTTGCAGAGGTTTCTGACTTAGTAAATCCATTTTACAATTTGTAGCCCACGAATAGATTCACCGGCATGCGAATCGTTTCAACAGAGTCCCTACTTGAACAGATTAGCAAGCGCTGCCCATAACCATTGTTCGAAGCTGACCAATATCTGATGGTTCTTGACCAATCGCATGCTTCTTCTATCTTTCCACATGGACTCAGTCTGGTCCTAGCGGCCTGCTCGCATGTCATGTATCCAGTGTTATACAGCTTCACGTAGTTCTGTCCAGTCTCGCTACTTGCTATCAGTGGCTGCGGTGTAGAGTTGACAACACTGTGCCTTAAGCTGGGAAAGCCTTGTCTGCCCACAGACATGGAATGTAAACATATCTGCCCAGCTTGGTTTCAAAGGCGAGCCACTTTTTAACGAGGATAGTGAGAGAACTATAAAATAAAATCCATTTGTCATTTCTACTCTTTATTTTTACTTTGGCTCACATTCAAATAATGCTCTATAGTATATGCTATTTAATTATGTTGTTTTCTCTCTAGGCTTCCATGAAGAAAGGGTTAATCAAGGAAGGTTTGCTCGACAAGTATGGTAAACCAAATGCTAAGACACCATCTGATTGGCTTCATGGCTACGTGGACTACAGGTGAGAACAGAATCTATTTTTCTTACATCATTTGCTTACTGTTCGAAACCCTTGGGAACTCGCAACTAGTGGGATACGTGTTGATGACCATGGGACCCCAGCTGAGCTTGGCATTGCTTCCACTTCTTTTCAAACCCACTTGGTTAGGTATTGTTCTCTTCCAACTTCGGAGAAATCAGAGAACGCAAAATAAGCATTTTCTATTCATTAAATCATATCATTTAAGTACTTTTAAGTTTTATTTACCATGGTCAAATACTAGAAATGAGTGGCTGGCACGATGTAAACCAATATAAACATAACCTTTTTACTCTCACTGTAAAAGAAAAGAATGGATACAAACTATGAGAGCATTAGTTTTACTAGCTCAACCAAATGAAACTATGAATTAATTTCTTCAAAAACATTTGTTTTATTGGCTGTAACCAGTGGATGCCATTTTTAAATTAATCTCAACTAATCAATAGTTTTGATGTCAACTGAGATTGGCAATAATCGATTTAGGTTGATATTTTTATCGCTAGGAACTTACAAATTTGAAAGTGTGGCGTGAACATTTTTGTAACAAAGGTAAGATAAAGAAGTGCTAAAAACTACGAGGAATAACTTTGATAAGCCATTGTGCAAGGATTTTTTTAGAAGTTTTGGATATGCGATTTCGGGTAAAAGTAGGAGGGATGAGAGAACTACAACATTATTTCAGAGTAGGAAGGTCCACAGTAGATCTAATGTTTGCTGTAAGACAGTTACAGGGGCAGCATTATGTATACAGAATAGATCTATTGATGGCCTTCCTGGACATTGAAAAAACGTATTATATTGTATATAGAAGTGAGGTATGGAAGGCCTTGGAGTTCAGAGGAATAGTAAGACTATATGGAGGATAAGGGAAATGTAGAACGGAAGTATGAGCTGTGTGAAAGTGGAATGCGAGAGATCAGATTGATTGTAACAGAAGAATGGCTTGTGGCAATTAAGTGCACTTTCACCTTTACCCTCCATTGTAGTGATGGATGATATAATAACCTGAGGGGTGCAAGTAATTGGGGAAAGAAAGATGAAAGTTATGGTGTGTGCAGATGATTTTATTTATTTAAACCAAGTCTACTTGTTAATTGTCACTTTAACTCGGAGAGTCATATCGTGACATACAGACAATAAACACATAGATAACATAAATTTACAGTATGGCGTTAGATAATTAAACCAAATGTCCATTCGGCATTTCATAGCTTCCTTGTTATTTCAAAACTTAATAATGTTTTGCAGTAGTTATCTTCATTCACAATATCACTGGGCAACTTTTCTGATGGAAACTGCACAAAGATCTTTCTTAATCATAAATGTGGACACAGTGTTCTTCATTTTTTGACAGTTCTCCATGGGAGACACCTCACAGAAAGAATTACTTTTATTTCCCTATCGAGCCCTTACTGACTGTAAGAGTCTGATAAGTTTTGTGGTAAGGAAAAAAACCCATCAAACTCACAGGCATAATCTACAGACAGCAATATGTGGCTGTACGGTAGTAATCGTATAGGCTACCTAGTTAATACAGATAGGCTCTCCTAGGCTTTAACAAGATTTATAGCTTAGGAAGCCATCTCCTGTACTTGAATGCTTAATTTACATGCATCTTTGTTCTGAATCTCATCCGACGCTTTCTTATTCCACATTGCCCTGATGGTATTAAAATATTTTGCTAATTGACCTGCTTTCCCCCATTCCCTTTTTAGTAATTTAATTAAAGTGTGATACTCATTTTCATTTTCTATTCTGTTTAGATCTGCTTTGTCTACAAACTTTGCTCTTATCATTTTAATTTCCTTATGTGCAGATGATTTGATGATTTGGGGAAACAGGGATGAGGAAGTACAGGAGTAGTTGAATGTATATGGACATGGGATGAAATTTAAGATAAGTAAGAGTGGGATGATAGTCACAACCAGGAAGAAGGAGAGAGTCACAATGGGAATAACAATTGGTGGGGAACCGCTGAAGAAAGTAAAGAGTTTCAAGTGTCTGGGAACCATGAGACACATTTCCAGTTATTCAGGAAGTGTGTTAGAAGCCTGGTATGGAGCAAGGATGTCCCTCAAAATAGCAAAAGGGTTATATATCAGGCTTACTACGTTCCAATCCTGACGTTTGCCTCAGAAACCTGGGTTGTGAAAGGAAGGGAGAGAAGCAAAATACAGGCTAGTAAAATAAAATTCTTGACAAACAGTACTGGAGTGACAAAGATGGCCAGGTTAAGAAATGAGAAGATCAGAGAATTACAGAATAGGATAGAGGAATCAAGGCTTATACAGTATGGATATGGTAAGTGAATGGAGGAGAAGAGGATACCCAGGAAGATGCACTAAATGAAATTAAACTGTGAAAGACCAAGAGACAAGTGGCTAGAAAGTTGTGGTGGACTTCGTGTAAAAGAAGGAGAAGACTGGACCAAGATGGAGACGGAGAGATGGTGGGAAGACAGAAGACGATGGAAATGCTTGTGTTCCCAACAGATCGGCCAGTGGCTGGAAACTGTGCAAGAAGTAGAAGATAGTTTATTTATAGTATATGTGAATTTTTTTTAATATTCTTGAATGGTGTTGATACAGTGATAAAATCTTCCAGGTTGTCACTGTAAAATAGCTTCGATGAACGCTGCCTAGGGCTCAAACGTTTTAATGCGAGCTCCTTTTAAATTACGGTATAAACATTTCCAGTTATTTGCATTTGCCCATGATTTAAGATATTTTACTCGAGTCTGAAAAATGTTAAAGAAGGGGGTTCATTGTAGTTCATCAATCATCAGTAATGATTCAGCAAAATGGGGAACATGTTCATTTTGCCAGGACAGGAATTTTCGGTGAAATTGTGTCTATGTCTTGCAGCTTGCCAACTACTACTGTCTGGAATATAATCTTATCTCTTTGTATCACCAAGTACAGCATTTTAACTTGGTTCCTTATTCATCATAAGCATAATACACATCGAAAGTATTTTTTGCTGGAGCATGGCTGCTGGCTAGCCGAAAGTGGGCTTGACTGCCATTAGCCAAGCCACCTTGGGCTGCTGCTTCTGCCTTGCTTACTATTTATTTCACAAGCAGTGGCCTGAGCTGGCTTGGCTGACTGCAGCCACATGTACTCCTGGATAGCTGGACAGCACCCTCCAGCTAAAAAAGAAAAAAATACCTCACTCTGTATAATATACGGTATTTACTCGGATATAGCACCACCTCGCCTGTAGTACCTCCCTCCCCTCCCTTAATTTTCGAGAGCCAAAATATAAAATACTTGGAAATCGCTTATAGTACCCCTCCTTAATTATTGAGAGTCAAAATACAACATTCTTGAAAATTGATGAATTCTTAAAAAAAATTAAATTATAATTGATATTCATCCTCTTTTATGACAAAAATGTTTTTCTTGTTACATTATAATTATTGTTATTCAGACGATATGACCGCCATTTTGTGTACATGTACCGCGTACTCGATTGGGCAGGATATCGAATTGTGTAGCCAATAGGCTTCACCCGATATCCAATAGAAGATGCCACACTATTGGCCGAGTACAAGCACCAAGTTGAAATCTGCCAATGAATGTTATGGTTTCATACCTTGCCTGCATTCTTATGTTTTGTATTCTTTGTGTTGCATTTCGAAGTGGTGTTTGCGGTAGCCTTCTTCTCAGTTTTATTTTAAACACATTTAATTTGTTGCAATAACCGTTGGCATTTGTGTGACACGATATTGGTATATTAATGTGAAATATGTGAATAATGCGTATTCGGTTGTGAGATATGATCGTTCAGCATCATCACTCATTCCCTAATTGATGCATTCTCCCTCCCTATGTTCAAATAGAAATAAAGTTTGCATTTCCATGTCTGATACTTTGTCCATTCTACACACATCAAAAAAAGTTTTGCATCACCTCGGTTCCCAGATCTCCGGCATATAGACGTTGACTGTGTATATTGTATCAAAGATACAGTCCCTTTGACTGTTCATAGATGTCACTAAAACTGCTCAAAGATGTAAACAACCATGCATGAGCAGGGCCTATTAGACGGAGGGGGTACGACAGCCGATCAGTTCCAGTCATTCCACCAGGACGAAGGTACGCTGCTCATGTTGTCTGTAGTTCTACCATGCCTAGAAGGTCAATACCGCAGTTCGATCGCGTCCGCATTGTTACTTTGTGTCAAGAAGGGCTCTCAACAAGGGAAGTTTCCAGGCGTCTCAGAGTGAACCAAAGCGATGTTGTTCGGACATGGAGGAGGTACAGAGATACAGGAACTGTCGATGACAGGCCTCGCTCAGGCCGCCCAAGGGCTACTACTGTAGTGGATGACCGCTACTTACGGATTGCCGCTCGGAGGAACCCTGACAGCAATGCCACCATGTTGAATAATGCGTTTCGTTCAGCCACAGGACGTCGTGTTTCAACTCAAACTGTGCGCAATAGGCTGCATGATGCGCAACTTCACTCCCGACGTCCATGGCGAGGTCCAGCTTTGCAACCCCGACACCATGCAGCGCGGTACAGATGGGCCCAACAACATGCTGAATGGACCCCACAGAATTGGCATCACGTTCTCTTCACCGATGAGTGTCGCATATGCCTTCAACCAGACAATCGTCGGAGACGTGTTTGGAGGCACCCTGGTCAGGCTGAACGTCTTAGACACACTGTCCAGCGAGTGCAGCAAGGTGGTGGTTCCCTGATGTTTTGGGGTGGCATTATGTGGGGCCGACGTACGCCACTGGTGGTCATGGAAGGCTCCGAAACGGCTTTACGATACCTGAATGACATCCTCCGACCCATAGTGCACCCATATCGGCAGAATATTGGAGAGGCATTTGTCTTCATGGACGACAATTCTCGACCTCATCGTGCACATCTTGTGAATGCGTTCCTTCAAGATAACGACATCGCTCGACTACAGTGGCCAGCATGTTCGCCAGACATGAACCCTATCGAACATGCCTGGGATATGTTGAAAAGGGCTGTTTATGGACGTCTTGACCCACCAACCACTCTGAGAGATTTACGCCGAATTGTCGTTGAGGAGTGGGACAATTTGGACCAACAGTGTCTTGATGAACTTGTGGATAGTATGCCACGACGAATACAGGCATGCATCAATGCCAGAGGACGTGCTACTGGGTATTAGAGGTAGTGGTGTGTACTGCAATCTGGACCACAAATGCTGAAAGTCTAGCTGTATGATGGTACAACATGCAATGTGTGGGTCTCATGAGCAATAAAACGAGCTGAAATGTTGTTTGTGTTGATCTCTATTCCCTTTGTATTTAAAGGTTCCGGAACTCTTGGAACCGAGGTGATGCAAAACTTTTTTTGATGTGTGTATTCTATTTCCTTGATACTAAGATTTTTGCTTAGCAAGGGATAGTAGTGAAAGTCATTGGGAGGTAGCGGAGGTAGTGGTGGATAAGTGAGGTTATGGCAGTCGCATAATGGGCTGATTAAAGATGTTAACTTTATTTAATTTGATTAAATATATCATACTATGTAGCATCAAAATAAAATAGCTTATTTTCACTCTCTTCCTTTCCCCAAATAATGGATTTTTGCAAAGTTCGCATGTATTAGTACACCCCCCCCCCCCCCCCCCCACTTAATTTCAGAACTAAAAATTTAGAAGAAAGGGGGTCCTATAGCCGAGTAAATACAGTATTCCTATGGAATGGTTTTCATAGCCATTTTTTTCAATTGCAGCCAATTTCTTATTCGGACTCTATGGTAAGTACCATCTCTCACCCTGTTTGTAGCGTTTCCTAGTGATTAAACATTCTAATTAGAAGCCTCTGTATTGGAACTTGCTGGAGTGAACACACCCATCTTCTTTTGCTCAACTTATTTGTTTTAGTGCAGCACCAATCAATTGTTTTATCAATTATCAATATTGTATTTGTTCTGTAGTAGAATGGTCCCTTTCTTTCTTTCTTTCTTTCTTTCTTTCTTTCTTTCTTTCTTTCTTTCTTTCTTTCAAATCAGCAGCACACTTTTGGGATTTCCTTATAGCATTTCTCTTTCATTTCTGCATCCTAATTGTTGTTGAGAAAGACTACTTTTCTAAAAGTAGCAACACAAATAATACCTAATGTGCTATATTCATGAATGTTTTGCATTATACACTTGCTTAAAAAATATTTTGTTATTATATATGTGGGAATGAATTTTGGCAAGCGAATAAACCGAACACGTCTTGAAGTAGTTTTAAGTATAAAAACTGCATTTAAACGTAAGAATACATAAGATGAGATGTAACAGAACTTGATGTGACATGACTCAACACAAAAACTGTAACTGATCGTCTTAGTTTCTCGCGACTTCCACTTGACTCCTCTACGCGGCGCCACCGGGCAGTGTCGAAGCTGGCGGGAAACCCAAGAACGTTCATTATTTTCAGATTCCCACAATCGGCCATCCTGCAGATCATCCGCCTCGGATGATGAGAAGTCTTCAGCCCAGGGTTTGAGGAATTCAGCACAAGTAGTTGTTCGTTTGGGGCCTAAGTGATTCCCTTCACGACAGAGGTCGTAAGTGTCATTCAGCTTGACTCTGGAGATTCTGTAAGGCCGAAGGTACTTTTTCTTCAATTCAAGGCCTGGTTCAAACTGGGTCCTCTTGATGGTTTTGATATCGCCGACTTGGTACTGGCGAGCAAGCCGTCGACTTCGATCAAACGACACACTGTTTTCTTGATGCACTTTCTGGATTTGTGCTCTCGCTTCTTCACGGTGTTCATCTCTCCTGGTCTCAAACTCGTCTACCATCTCTTCACTGATCAACTCAAGTATTCTCAGGTCATTTTCACAGCGCATTTTGGCTCCTGTCAAAAGTTCGAATGGCGTCTGCTTGATACTGCGGTTGTAAGTGGAATTCATGGCTCTTCGATCAGGTTTGACGTGCTTGTTCCAATCTCCAGGGTTTTCGATGGACAACTTGGCCAGCACGGAAATGATCGTGGAGTTCATCCTTTCCATCTGGCCATTGGCACGAGGGAGTCTGGTCATGATCAGCGAGTGGGTGATGTTGGCAGTGCAGTACTCTTCGAATTCATGTGAAATATATGCGGTTCCACGGTCGGTGACGATCTGCGCAGGATTACCAAATACTCCTTTTTGCACGTCCAATTTCTCCGTAGTTTCTTTCGTGATCGTCGTTTTAGTGGGATACAGCCACACAAACTTTGTGAAGCTATCCGTTACTGCGAGAATATGCTTGCATCCTTTTTTCATTGAATCTAAGGGTTCAAGATGGTCAGCATGGTAAATGTGAAATGGTGTGCTTTCTTTTAAATAAGGGATGCAATAGTCCTTGTTTCATCGTGATGCTCATCTCAACGCTGGTACTCTTCGCCTCTTCCGATGCCTTTCCTATGTCCATCTCATCGGCTGCTACCACGTCGATTTGGTACAAGTACGCTTCTGATATGTTCTTGAACATCTTGACACCGGTTTTGCTGATGGTAGTTATGGCTAGGTCCAGCAAGTCGTTACCCATGATAGCTGGCAACTTTAGTACATCTCCAGACACCACATAGAAATCAGTCAAGTAAGTATCGTCGTCAACCTGGACGTCGGTTGGAAAATATCCTTGGGGACGCACCTCACTATCTCCGAAACCCTTGAGTACTATGGCGGTAGTCTTCAGCTCCAGATCGCCCATCTCTGTGTAAATGTCTTCACGGATCAGATTGATTGGGCAGCCCGTGTCAACTAATGCATTGATCTTCTGGCCCTGGAGCAACAATTCTTTCATCTTCATATTCGACTTGGTTCCCAAAGCGACGTTCACTGTCTTCTTCTCGGCATTCTGCTCAGGGTTTGGGCACTTGGAAGCTATGTGTCCGAAACTGCTGCGATTGAAGCACTTTGGACCCTGACTCTTGTGTGGACATTCTCTGGACTCATGACTGTTCTTCTGACCACAATTGTAACATCTCTTTACAGGCGAGGTCTGCTTATGCCTGTTGTCTTCTCTTGGTGTATGATTGTTTGTCGTCCTCTCATTTATCGTCACCTTCTGGGAGTTTCGTGCGTAAGCACTCTTATAGATCTTCAACTTGTCCATGAATTCCTTGATGTCCTTTGCTCCATATAGAATCATCTTGGATCCAGTGTCATCCTCAATGCCGTCGATGACGTATTGTATCAGTGATTCATCATCGATTGTCGACCTGCTGGCTATTTCTCGCATCACCAGGAAATATTCGTGAAGAGTTTCAACTTTTGTTTTTCGTCGGTTGGTTAGCAGTCGATGAATCTCTGCTGCGCTGGCATCATCTCGGAATTCCTTCTTCAGGGCTTTCTTCAACTTGTGCCAGGATGTGATGCCACGTTCACTCTGCACGAACAACTTAGCCAGGCCTGTCAGCGACTTTTTTGCAAACATACACACATCAAAAAAAGTTTTGCATCACCTCGGTTCCAAGAGTTCCGGAACCTTTAAATACAAAGGGAATAGAGATCAACACAAACAACATTTCAGCTCGTTTTATTGCTCATGAGACCCACACATTGCATGTTGTACCATCATACAGCTAGACTTTCAGCATTTGTGGTCCAGATTGCAGTACACACCACTACCTCTAATACCCAGTAGCACGTCCTCTTGCATTGATGCATGCCTGTATTCGTCGTGGCATACTATCCACAAGTTCATCAAGACACTGTTGGTCCAAATTGTCCCACTCCTCAACGACAATTCGGCGTAAATCTCTCAGAGTGGTTGGTGGGTTAAGACGTCAATAAACAGCCCTTTTCAACATATCCCAGGCATGTTCGATAGGGTTCATGTCTGGCGAACATGCTGGCCACTGTAGTCGAGCGATGTCGTTATCTTGAAGGAACGCATTCACAAGATGTGCACGATGAGGTCGAGAATTGTCGTCCATGAAGACAAATGCCTCTCCAATATTCTGCCGATATGGGTGCACTATGGGTCGGAGGATGTCATTCAGGTATCGTAAAGCCGTTTCGGAGCCTTCCATGACCACCAGTGGCGTACGTCGGCCCCACATAATGCCACCCCAAAACATCAGGGAACCACCACCTTGCTGCACTCGCTGGACAGTGTGTCTAAGACGTTCAGCCTGACCAGGGTGCCTCCAAACACGTCTCCGACGATTGTCTGGTTGAAGGCATATGCGACACTCATCGGTGAAGAGAACGTGATGCCAATTCTGTGGGGTCCATTCAGCATGTTGTTGGGCCCATCTGTACCGCGCTGCATGGTGTCGGGGTTGCAAAGCTGGACCTCGCCATGGACGTCGGGAGTGAAGTTGCGCATCATGCAGCCTATTGCGCACAGTTTGAGTTGAAACACGACGTCCTGTGGCTGAACGAAACGCATTATTCAACATGGTGGCATTGCTGTCAGGGTTCCTCCGAGCGGCAATCCGTAAGTAGCGGTCATCCACTACAGTAGTAGCCCTTGGGCGGCCTGAGCGAGGCCTGTCATCGACAGTTCCTGTATCTCTGTACCTCCTCCATGTCCGAACAACATCGCTTTGGTTCACTCTGAGACGCCTGGAAACTTCCCTTGTTGAGAGCCCTTCTTGACACAAAGTAACAATGCGGACGCGATCGAACTGCGGTATTGACCTTCTAGGCATGGTAGAACTACAGACAACATGAGCAGCGTACCTTCGTCCTGGTGGAATGACTGGAACTGATCGGCTGTCGTACCCCCTCCGTCTAATAGGCCCTGCTCATGCATGGTTGTTTACATCTTTGAGCAGTTTTAGTGACATCTATGAACAGTCAAAGGGACTGTATCTTTGATACAATATACACAGTCAACGTCTATATGCCGGAGATCTGGGAACCGAGGTGATGCAAAACTTTTTTTGATGTGTGTATATTTCTGCATCTCGTCCCAGCCCATCAACGTTGCTGTTTCCTCAAAGTCCTCAATCCAACGTCGCACCGGATAGCTCTCACTGCCATCATAGGTTCTGACAGAGCCCTCTACATCTCGGAAAGGCAACGCAAACTTGTGTGCGACTCCACAGTTTGCAGTGTGCCGCAAGTCCACCACGTCCTGGTCGACTTCCCCTTCACTTGAGCTTTTTTCTACAGTCTTCGCTTTGTGTTTGGTCGTTGTTATTTTCTTTTGTTTACCTCCTATTGCTTTGGAGAGTGTCTGGTCTTCGGACGAGCTAGATGAATCTGATGATGATCCTGTCGTGCTAGAGGTTGAATGTTTTGAGGATTTCATCCCAGCCATTTTCTCCTTTAACTCACGTAATTCCTCCTCCAGTGCTTCGTTTTCCTCTTTCATCTTGCTCATTGCATCTTCCTTTTTACCAGTCCCTTCTTCGTCTTTACGCATCCCCCGCCACGAAAGGTCCATTAAGTTATCACAGACGCGTTGCACAAGCACAGCTTTCTCTCCCGTATATCCAATTTTTAATACTGTGCACATGGCAATCCGGTCAACCTCGGTGAATTCGGTCTCAATGAACTTCAATTTCACCAGGTGTTCTGGTGAGTCACGTTCAAACTCGAATCCTGGGAATTCTCTTAAGCGCTGTTTGTTCTTTCGATCACGTGGCAGTTTTTCGAAAATGAGGTTATGTAACGTCTTAATCACGGCCGTGGGCACCGTCTTAATGTTATTATTCACTTTTTCAATATCTTGTAAACACGCCACTTTGTCCGCCATTTTTCTGTCTTTCGGCACTCGCGCTGAACTCTTTTCGTCGTCGTAGGCTTCAGGATCCTTGAACTCGTCTTTTGTAGCCTGCTCGAACCACCACGTCTTTGGAGGTTGAACAGCTGCTCTTCTGCTATATTCCACGAACCCCCGTCTTCGTCGTAAATCTTGCCAGAAAAATGCCGTCAATTCGCGCCTTGTTTTATCGCTATAGGCCTAGCTAAAATTGACGTTCCGCACTCAAAATCGTTAATATCTTGGACGAGCCCCCAAATGTGGAATGAATTTTGGCAAGCGAATAAACCGAACACGTCTTGAAGTAGTTTTAAGTATAAAAACTGCATTTAAACGTAAGATTACATAAGATGAGATTCAACAGAACTTGGCGTGACATGACTCAACACAAAAACTGTAACTGATCGTCTTAGTTTCTCTCGACTTCCACTTGACTCCTCTACGCGGCGCCACCGGGCAGTGTCGAAGCTGGCGGGAAACCCAAGAACGTTCATTATTTTCAGATTCCCACATATATGTATATTAGTAGTTGCAAAGTAATAATAACACTAATCAACAAATTTCAACTTCTGACACATTGACATAAAACAGTCATTTTATATAAATCAGACCTGAACACGAAAATAACAGTAAAAAGTATGTAACACCTAACGTTTCTCTGTGGCATAAACAGAGTTCGTTACTAGGAAAAAGGGCTGAATATTTAGTTTAATTTAAGCATTATTCTAATAATGCTACAAATACAATTTTAAATTATGGAATTATGTTATAATATGCCTTTATTTTACATATGAGGTAATATAATAGGAATACATTGATGCTTCTATTGACAAAATGACTTTCAACCTCAGTAAAATATGATAAAAGGATCTAGTTTTTGCGATTAACTGAACAACTTGCAACTGTGAATTAGAAATAAGAATTTCTGAAAATTAACAGTCAACAACCCCCGTAGTACTACCTATGAACATTAACATGCAGGTAATTTGGATTACGAATGTGAGAGCTACTTTTAATTTTAAGACTTAAAGTAATCTTCCTCTTGTGGTGTGTGTTACTCTTCCTAACTAAAAACCAGCAATAGTCGCCCATCATGTGTGGATCCCATCTACAGTACCTTGATATCTCTGCTCCATTTTCTGAATGCCCTGGTGGAATCTTTCCCTGTGCTGGTCACTGACAGCTCCCAAATTATCAGGGAAAAATTCCAGGTGGGAATGGAGAAAGTGAATTTTCAGAGACATTCTGCATCACAGTTTTTATTATTTCCCAGAAATCCATTCACTACCTCAGAAAATGGCTTCCAAAGTTATCATTGTATAAAAGTCTCCCTATTTGGGGACCAATAAGTATTCTCTCTTTCACTTTTGCATCACTAAGCTTTGAAAAACTGACTTCTTAGAAACACAAAACCTTTTCCATCCTTGTTCATGGCTTGAACAAAAATTTTCATTAGGCCCAATTTTATGCGCACAGTGGACGATAGTACTTTGTTAGAATTCACTAATGGTACATACTTAGTATTCTGTTGTCCTTGTACATACTTTTCTCTGGGAGGCCAGTCCTTCACAGTTGCCCTACTGTCCCATAAACAAAGGAAACAACACTAGTTCGTGAAACCCTCTTCCAGACCTTTAACCCTTACCCCTCGAATTGAAATTCTCGTAGGTGTCCCTACAGCTCGTATTTAATTTCGGAACTTTTACCTTCTATTACTTGTATTCATTTAGCTCTGCTTCAGAACTATAACTAGCTCCTAAATTATTCATATATGTCTACACTAATATTAATATCGTATGGCCTCGGGTGCCGGGTGCAAGCTTTGTTAATTGACACTCAGAGGGCAGCTTGCGTGTCAAATTTAATGCTCCTTGGAGCGCTATGAATGTCAAGGAGGTTAGATATCTAAGCTCCTTGACGCTATACCGCTTTCTAGTAGAGAAATTAGGAACTTTGTGTTGGCGGAAAATCCCAAGATTAATTTTGCCAATATGAACACGGCCTACTGAATTCAAATGGGTTCTTTAACATGCCAACAATGTATGACAAGAGTACCGTGATTTTTGTCGCCTTTCAAAAATCACTTACCATGCCCAGGAGCGAACCTGCAAGCTTGGGGTTGGTAGTCCGACACTATAACCACTCGCCCACCGTGGCAAGCAACTGTTCTACTAAAGTCATTATTAAGCAAATAAAAGCAGTAGGCAAATTACGGTGTGGTGTAGGCCTACAACAGATACTGAGTCTAGTGACCAAGATATTAGTGACACTGATCAATATTTCATCAAATGTAGGAATTCAGGTAATAAAATTTATTGTATTCCTTTATAAATTATGCGTATTTTTAATGTGTTCGAGTATTAGCCCCATCCCAGTTTTTGCCTCAATATTGTAACATTAAAAGTGGGGCCTATACACAAATATGGTAATTGATTGTATTGAAAATATGTCAAGACGTAAAATTTTGGTCTACACCACATCACTGCCTAAACTATGTTTGGGACGAAACCACTATTACTTGATACATCAATACTGTTTATCAAAGTACCATAATCATAACATCAGTTATTAGGATTGAGCCCTACATTACAGACTGAAAATTATCTGGAGTTGGTCATTATACTCTAATTCTAATTAATTTTTACAATTAAATAACTGGTGCAGTATTATAAGAAAGGCAGTTTATCTAAACCAATAATACCAATGATCTAAATTCACTGCTGTTACTTTCAATAATAAGTTTATTTTAATCATGTAAATGAAGCAAACTAATGTATTTACTTGCATACCTATCAGGCTATCAGCTATACTTTTTGGTCAATATTAAGGTCCTGATATGTGGGGTGCAGCTAATACTGTATATATTTTTCTGGCCTAACATTTTAAGAGAGGTATTTATGTAATGTACTGTCCGCACATTATATCTCTGCCTCTGACGACCATTGTATTTCTAAGAATATGAAGTGTCATCGACTTGTCAATTTCTCTACTCCTATTTACTTGACATTACCCCTCATGTTGAGGCTCGGGAGTTTTGACAATACGGTATACTCGGCCGACTTAGCCTGATGCAGTCAGCACCTGTCAGCACATTTCATTAATACTTGCCAGACTATTGTCAGTGTATGTAGTTCTGCAGTACTGTTGAATTATTTTTTGCAGTATTTAATGTGTTAAGCTGGTGTTATTTATTTTAGTTACATTTTTAAGTAGTTATAAGATGCCACCTGTCATCTCTAAAGTTAAAACCAAGAAACTCAACAGCCAAAGTATGGAGATGGTGGCTAATGTGCCAAAATTCATGGAGAATGAAGCGACTTGCGGTGATTTCAATATTCCTGTTAACCCAGCACAGGCTAGGACCGCGGTGGCCACAGGTGTATCTAAAAGAATGGTGCGTCTTATAAAGAGGGATTTGGGCGATATTGAGACAGGAGAATCGGACTCGTTCGCAACTGATGATAAAACTCGTGCGAGAAGTAATACTGTTACTAATTTCGACTAATTGACCAGTACGTATTAAGGAGGACTGTTCATGGCGATGTAAATAATAATTATAAATACAATAGTGATTTGAGAAATGTTTTTGCTGAGGCTTGTACAGTCGATAGACCTTTCCTGGAAGTGGTGACGTACGTCGCCGGCAGAGATACTGTATAATGCGAGCACAGTAATATATTGGTACCAAGATACAGCATGTAACTACTGAACATTATAAGTGCAAATTCTGGTGCATACACCGTCAAATTGATTGTTTTCGGGGAAACTAGCAGTGTTTACACTTCCCAATTTTATTGTTTTACTATCATCATCATCGTCGATTCTCCACTCTAGCAGGCCGGGTGTGGGAATGAACAAACCCCTTCCATAGCTGTCTGTCCTGCCACCATTCTTCTTCCACCACTGTCCTCCATTCTACGCTCCTCTTAGCCAAGGCTTTGTGGACTTGCTTCTTCCACCCATCTCGAGGTCTTTTGCCAATTATCTCCCTTTTGAAATAGGCTTTGGATGTTCTCTGTTTTGTTATGTGGTAAATCTTATAAAACATCAGTGAATATATGTCTTGTTTGCGAAGAAGCTAGAGTGAGAATGTGTGCGTGAGAGGTGTTCTTGTATAGTAGCTAGAAGGTCGAGGCATGATTCCTCATGAATGATAATACAACGTATTGAGCATGCAGAGCAAATTTGTGTGCATGCTGAGAAATTTCTGCATAAGAATGAATTTATAATTTTTTTATTTCGTTTTTTAAGAGGTTTGTTTGTGCTGGAAGATAGTCGTCGGAGTAGTGTGGGATGACAATAGGCAGGGATTGAACATGGATACTTGGCATGCATTATAAATTTATAAACAAGAAAATCATTTAACTTTGGCTAATTGTGCATTTAAGGCACAATTAAAATGTTTAAGCCTACTGGCCGAACATTCAGCTTCCCGCTAGCCGTGTGTTTTGCTGTGGTTGATGCACAGAGCTTATGTTACATTTTTATTTTTTCTAGATCAAGCCACTTAATATTGTTTGGTGGCTTTCACCAACCCTGTGTTTTACACTTGCACTCTGTAGCTTACTTGAACAGCCATGCTGTGTAACCAAGTTTTTCTATTTGTAGATATATGCCACGTAGTAACAGCTCTATGGTAACTTATTTGTGAGACTGTGGATCCGGGTTCGAAATTTGGTGTGTTTCTTGACTTTTATTATTTGCACTAGCAGGTACCCGCGGCTTCGCTCACGTCATAGTCGTGTCATATTGTTATTGAATGAAATGCAGGTTTAACCCCGTTCACACCTCTTTAGAACTTGAATATCCAAAAATCCCTCCTTAGTAGACGTTTTTGACGCACAACAAACATAATCCCAAAATATCATTCTTCTAACTTTAATAGTTTTGGTTGGTCGATGAGAGTGAATATCCAAAATTCCTTCCTTAGTGGACGTTTTTCTTCCAGAATTTCACCCCTCCCTATGAGCCCCTTAAATTGGATTTAGGAAAAAACGGTTGAACACCTATTTATTTATTTATTTATTATTAAGCTGATTATTTTCCTCTGAGTTTCAAACTCCTCGCCTATGTCGTTTAAGAGATGCACGCTCCGTTAGGAATCCTTCAACCCCCACTTTTCACCCCTTTCACTCATAATATACACTACATCGATAAACCATTAGACATGTGTCAGCTTATTTTTAATGATTGGTTTATATGCGAAGTATCACATCCCCAAATGAAACCACTCGTGAGATATTGTTATTCAATGAAATGCAGGTTCACCCCCTTAACACCCCTTTAGAAGCTGAATATCCAAAAATCTTTCCTTAGTGGACGTTTTCGACATACAATGAACATATCCCCAAAATTTCATGTTTCTAACTTCAGTCAGGACATTTTCTTTCATTTATTTTTGAGAATTTCACCCCTCCCCATAAAACCCTTAAATGGGATTTATGAAAAAAAAAACGGTCAAACACCTATTTACTTATTTTTTTAAGCTGATTTTTTTCGCTGAATTTCAAACTTCTTGCTAATGTCGTTTAAGAGATACATGCTCCGTTAAGAATCCTTCAAACCTCAATTTTCACCCCTTTCACCTCATAATATACACCACATCGATAAACCCTTAGACATATGTCTGCTTATTTTTAATGATTAGTTTATATGCCGAATATCACATCCCCAAAGAAACAACTCATGAGATATCGTTATTCAATGAAATGCACGTTTACCCTCTTAACACCTCTTCAGAACCCAAATAAACAAGAATCCTTCCTTAGTTGCCGTTTTCGACATACAGCGAACATATTCCCAAAATTTAATGTTTCCAACTTCAATAGTTTTCGCTGGGTGATGATGAGTGAGTGAGTCAGTCAGGTCATTTTCTGTCGATTATTTTTACCAGAATTTCACCCCTCCCCATGGACCCCTTAAATTGGATTTATGAAGAAACGCTCGAACACCTATTAACTTATTTTTTAAGCTGTCTTCTTCCCCTGAGTTTGATGAGTGAGTGAGTTAGTCAGTTAGGAGAGTTTCTCTCTTTTTTTTTTTCTTTTTCAGAATTTCACCCCACCCCATTGGCCCCTTAAATTGAATTTATGAAAAAACCTTCGATCACCGATTCACTAATTTTTTAAGCTGATTTTTTTCTGTTGGGTTTCAAACTTCTTGCCTGTGTCGTTTAAGAGATACACGCTCCGTTAGGAATCCTTCAACCCCCACTTTACACCCCTTTCACCTTATAATATACACCACATCGAAAAACCCTTAGACACATGTCCGCTTATTATTAAAGATTAGTTTATATGCCGAGTATCACATCCACAAATGAAACCACTCGTGAGATATTGTTATTCAATAAAATGCAGGTTTAACCCCTTTAGAACCTGAATATCTGAAAATCCTCCCTTAGTGTACGGTTTTGACAAACAACGAACACATCCCCAAAATGTCTTCAATAATTTTGGCTGGGCGATGATGAGTGAGTTAGTGAGTGAGTCAGGACATTTTCTCCCAATCTTTTTCTTCAAAATTCCACCCCTGCCCATGAACCCCTTAAATTTGATTTATGAAAAAAAAAAACTGTCGAACACTTATTTACTTATTTTTAAGCAGTTTTCTCTCCCTGAGTTTGAAGAGTGAGTGAGTCAGTCAATCAATTAGGACACTTCCTTTCCTGTTTCCCCCCCCCCCAGAATTTCACCCCTCCCCATGGGCTTCTTAAATTAGATTTATGAAAAATAACGGTCGAACACCTATTTACCTATCTTTTAAGCTGCTTTTTTTTTTTTTTTCTCTTTTTTTTTTTTTTTTTTTCTCGCTGAGTTTCAAACTCCTCGCCTATGTCGTTTAAGAGATACACGCTCCTTCAACCCCCAATTTTCACCCCTTTCACCTCATAATATACACCACATCGAAAAACCCTCAGACATGTGTCTTCTTATTTTTAATGGCGAGTTTATATGCCGAGTATCACATCCCCCAATGAAACCAATCGGGAGTTATTGTTATTCAATGAAATGCAGGTTTAAACCCCTTAAAACCCCTTTAGAACCTGAACATCCAAAAATTCTCCCTTAGTAGACTGTTTTGACATACAATGATCATATCCCCAAAATGTCATGTTTCTAACTTCAATAATTTTGGCTGGGCGATGGTGAGTGAGTCAGGACTTTATCTTTCAATTTTCTTTTTTCAGAATTTCACCCCTCCCTATGAACCCCTTAAATTGGGTTTATGAAAAAAACTGTCTATCACCTATTTACTTATTTTTAAGCAGTTTTTCCCCCTGAGTTTGATGAGTGAGTCTGTCGGTCAATCAGTTATGACACTTTCTTTCCTGTTTTTTTCCCCCAGAATTTCTCCCCTCCCCAAGGGCCCCTTAAATTGTATTTATGAAAAAACGGTCAAACACCTATTTACTCATTATTTATGCTGATTTTTTCCCGCTGAGTTCCAAACTCCTCGCTAATGTCGTTTAAGAGATACACGCTCTGTTAGGAAACCTTCAACCCCCTGTTTTCACCCCTGTCACCTCATAATATACACCACATCGAAAAACCCTCAGACACGTGTCTTCTTATTTTTAGTGATGAGTTTATATGCCGAGTATCACATCTCCCAATGAAACCAATCGGAAGATATTGTTATTCAATGAAATGCAGATTTTAATGATGAGTTTATATGCCGAGTATCACATCTCCCAATGAAACCAATCGGGAGATATTGTTATTCAATGAAATGCAGATCTACCCCCTTAACACCCCTTTAGAACCTGAATATCCAAAAATCCTTCCTTAGTGGGCGTTTTCGACTTGCAACGAACAAATTTCATGTTTCTAACTTAAATAGTTTTGGCTGGGCAATGCTGAGTCAGTCAGGACACTTGGTTTTATATAAGAGATTTGCTATAGTACAGTATTGGTTGTTGTTAGTTGTGGGTGTGTCTTAGGTTGTTACTTTGTCTATGAATCAAAATGTAGTACTGTGTTGGTTGTTTAATGTTTCTGTTATTTGTTTTATGAACTAGAGTACCAACTGCAGTAGCAACATGCCCAAAGGGCCATAGGCCAGGCTGCTGTAAACTTGGCAGACTAGTGAGTTTAAGCTCTTAACACCAGCTGTCCTTGAAATAGTATTCTGTAGTTTCCCATTATCAACTCCAAGCAAATGAGGACAGTACCTTCTATTAGGCCACTGCTGTTTGTTTTCTCCCAACTCCTTGCCCAGATGTATTCACATGGTTAGTGTCAGGAAGTTCATCTAGCCATAAAAACCAACTGCCACATAGGAACTCATCTCATGTCTGACCCTGTATGAATAATATCAGGTAGATACACTTTGCATGAACTCAAATGGAGAACTGAGTGGTATAACTCTGCTTTGACTCCAAGTACTACATAACCTGAAAGTACTTATACAGTATTTAGTATAATACTGTAATTGATGCTCTGTGTTGCAGTGCGATCAAGAAAGAACCTCATGCCTCTATGGTACAGGATGAAACTGAGCTTGAGAAAAGAAAGGTGAGGTGTTTTATAATATTGAAATCTTTGTGTTTAAACTTATATTTAAACCTGACGCTATGAGTCTTTTAATTTTTCTGTTCAACAGCGGAAGCTAAGTGCTTCATCCAGTGTGTCTGCTCCCAGCGAGCAAGGAGAGTCACCCAAGATTGAAGAGACTCTTAAAAAGGAGAAGAAAAAGAAGAAGAAAAAGAAAAGGGATGAAGATGGGCCAGCAGAAGTGGAAGTAAAAATAGAGCCTGAGGAAGATTTGGAGGTATCTGATATTTTACCGTTGTATGAGAAATAAATAATGATATAGTCAGTGTCACTTTAAATAAGTCACTAGCAATACGTTATCATTTGTCCTATGTCAATACAAACATGGTGGTTTATAGTATAATACTTGCTTTTAGATTGAATAAGAGTTGTAGTCATTGTTGCCACTCAAGTTTCCAAGTTACTATGTATACCACTTGCATATACTAAAACCGACAAGTCGTCTGTCTTTCTGTGATGACATTCGCATTTGTTAGAGAGATCAAATAACCTATAATCCAAAGCCTATTGAGAACAGTGATACATTTTCACTTCATGTAGACTGCATGTTCTATTTACTAATTATTATTTTATATGATTGGTACAAGATTATGCCATACCCCTGAGGCCCCGGGTTCCATTCCCGACTCTTCCAAGTTATTTAATTCCGGTGTGAGGGCTGGACCAGGACACGGTCAGTCTGGCAAGTGCCATGCACTCCTTAGTGGACAGGACTAAATGACTAAGATGTCGCCAAGTCCCTAAAATGAATCAGTCGGATTATGTCACTTACTGTTGTGATTTTCAAACGCTTCTATTCTCCTCTTTTCTGCCGCACCAAGTTTCACTTCCCTACAGTGCCACGCTCCAGACAAAGGCTTTCAAAAATGTCTTCCTAATACCTAAATCTATATTCGATGTCAACAGATTCCTTTTCTGTAGATATGCTTTCCTTGCCTATGCCAACCTACTTTTTATATCCTCTTTGCTTCGGCCATCACTGGTTATTTTGCTTCCTAAGTAACAGAAGTCTCCTACTTTATTTAGCTTTTCACCTGCCAATTAGATGTCCATAGGGGTTTCTGATTTCTATTGGCTGCTTTCCAATATTTTTGTTTTACATTTATTAATTTTCATCATGAATTCTTTCCTCAAGACAGAATCCATACCATTCAAAACTCATTCAAATCCTGTGGTATGTTTGGCTAAGATGAGATTTCAGAATCTCAGAGTTGAAATTATTTCTCCTTGAATCTTTACTCCTACTGAATTTTTCTCCAATTTTCTTCATTGCTTGTTCAATGTATAGATTGAGAAGTATGGGTGATAAGTTGCAGCCTTGCCTTACACCTTTCTGGTTGCCAGCTTCTCTCTCATGTCTTTGGCTTGAATAACTGCTGTCGGGTTTCTGTATAGATTGTATAGCATCCTCCTATCCTTATACTTTATTCCAATCTTTTTCAAAATGTCAAACAACTTACTCCATCAATGTCATCTAAAGCCTTTTTTAAGTTTACAAATGCCATGAACGATCTCTTATCTTTCCTTATTATAGCTTCCAAAATCAGCCTCAGGCTTGGAACAGCTTGCCTTGTTCCCATGTTTCTCTTGAAACCAAGCTGGTTTTGACCGAACTCTGTTTCTGTCTGTCTTTCCATCCTCTTGTGAATTGTTCTATACCTCATCCACAGAATCTGTGAAGTAAGTTTGCGCATGACGTCCCACAGAGGAAGTGAAAGGAGAATGTGATAGGTGGGGCTTGGCAGCCCAGCCGTTGCGAGGGTTGGTTGAAGCCAAGATCGCACCTCCCACCTGCGCTTACTATTCAGTGGCATCGCGCCTCATTGGCCAGTCAGCCGAGTCACTCCTGTGTGCAGACTACGTGTTTTCACACTGGCACTTCGCATATTGCTTGGGCGGATTTTAGTCAGGGTCTTTGATGCATGAGTGATCAAGCTTATAGTACGATAATCTTCACATCTGTCTGTTCCTGTTTTCTTTGGTATAGGGATGATAACATTCTTCTTGAAATCAGAATTATATATTTTTTAAATCAAGAATATTGGATTTATTTTGCAGAAACCAAACAATTTTGCATTTTATTGTGAATTATATACCATTAAAATCCAATCTTTGGGATCATCGAACATGATGATACATTTTGTGATGAGTTTTGGACAAATTTCCCAGCTATTTTGAAAGCTACAAAACATAAATTCAAATAATCAAGTATCATCTGTACTGCTCATATAAGTGCCTTTATTTAAGAAAGGAATGATTATTCATGCAATTATGTTCATAAGACATCTATTTTATAGTAATATTATCTACTCTTATAATTGGGCTCATAGTGTTGGTAGCACGCCTGCCTCTCACCAGGTTTGATTCCCGGCTCCGTCAGGGATTTTCAAAACTGACGTGTGGGCTGGAACGGGGTGCACTCGGCCACATGAGGACAGTTGAGTAGCTGTCAGACAGTGAACAAGATTTAAGACCAAGGGGACCCGATGTGCTGACCACCCGTCGCCCCAATATCTGCAGGTGAAATGGCTGGGCAGCGGTCGCTTGGTAGACGTTCATGGTCTATAGTCATCATAATCTTCTTTGCATTTTCCCATTTATGTGGGGTCTGCCCTCCTGCAATGATTCTTCCACTTCAATCGATCCATAGTGTCCCGAGGTAGAGCCGTGCGTGGATGAACAAAACGTTATCCACACGGCTGTTACCCGCATCCGCACGACTGTTATCCACACGTTTGTTATCTGAATCTACTGGCATTACAATAATATTTTCAATGTGTTGCTTTACAGTATACTTTATCTTTTAGACATTTGAGCCGAAAGTGGTTCCCCTGGGCTATGTTTAAAATGAATGTTACTCAGCCAGAATTGCAACCCTTTTCAGTTCGGAGTGTTGACTATCCTTAATGACATAATTTGAATGGAATTAGCGTAAATCATCATCTTACATTTGTCATGAAAAAACATAACGAAAATAAAAGTCATGAACATCCGGGCCCTAGTAAGGGATAGTGGGGGAATTGTGCGCACTTAAGCAAGAATCGGTCTTGTGATGGTCTCATAATAGATAACACAGCTGCAGTTATGAATACGGGAGCCTTAGTAATCCTATATTCGATGTGCAGAAACAAATTTAATTCAAAAATACATTTGGTGGACTATAATTCAAAATCTCGCAAATATGCACCCGCGCTCCATTATCCACCCTGCAGGGTAATCATGTGCAAGCGTTGGGGAATTGTGAGCATGATGAATGTTGGAAAGCCATAATAATACAATGTGAATAGGCTGAAACTTGCATTGTGCATTAACATTAGAATATTCCAATGCTTTTTACAATAGCATAACTATGCAATGATACTAAAATTCTGCAGTTTTGGATATTAGAATAGAATATCTTCGTTTCGTCAGCATTAAAGGAGGCAATCCAGTTTAGGCTTTTTTTTTTTTCTCAAGTTGTCTCAACGTTAATGCAGAATTTCTCTTCAAGAACCCATACAACCAATCTTTGCCTGCTAGACCTTTAACTTGATTGAAATTATGGGGAATCTTTTTCT
The DNA here is from genome assembly GCA_946902985.2 of Meconema thalassinum. NCBI lineage: Eukaryota > Metazoa > Arthropoda > Insecta > Orthoptera > Tettigoniidae > Meconema > Meconema thalassinum. Next base: position 173,546,253 of record OX336393.1, on the reverse strand, counting down.
CCTCGGCAAACTTGAACGCAAACTGTCTGACAAGCTTGGTAGGCGTTAAGCCGTAAAATAATTTTGCCAATGTCAAAACGTATTCGGATAATTGTGACTCCATTTCGTTGGTAAAAACAGGTTTATGGCTCTAGACGAGGTAGAACAAGCCTATTTTGCAGCAACTGCTTTCGTACGGTCGACTCAGAAATGTTGAAACATCTCCCTACTTCCCTCATTTTCCTCCCATCATCCCCAATTGCACATAGAGCTTTCTGCATATTTTCTGCTGGGTAGGATTTTTTCTCCGTTTTCCGCATATAATTTCTTGGCATCTGGAGAACAAACATGAAATATTTTGCCATTAATTTCGTGTTGTACTTACTTGTATCATTATGTTCTGCGCACCATTACCCAACTCTGCTTTTAAAACGTAACTCAATTAATCCCGGTAAACTAATCTATTATATTGAAAAAATAAATACATGCATAAACACTGTAAAAACTGGCATTTAAAACAACATTTAATTTTAAATAATTGAATCACAACTGTAGGCTTACCTTCTTATTTGCTGGCTACAGAAAATAACATGCAACATGTAGTTTCTTCATCCAAGCCTCACGCTATCACATAGCAACTGGTATCATGCTGACTGTCCCTATCTGATAGGTGTGATGACAGCTTAAGGGTAGCAGGGAACTGAGTTTCTAGTTGTACTACCAACTCGAAAAACATAGGTGCGCACAATTACACAACTTTCCCCATGATATTCAACAAGTTCGGATTGTATTCTAAAAACTATCCGCAAATTTACTCCAAATATTATCCGCAGCTTATCCACTATCCGCAAAGCCATGCAAACTATATCCGCATGGTGAAAAATGTTGCGGATTTCCGCATCCGCTCAGGGCTTTATCCCGAGGGCGGAGTTTAGTGAGCCGTATGTCATCTCTCACCCTATCCAGCCAGCGTGTTTGAGGTCGAGGTCGATGACCCTCCACGTTCTGTTGTAGGGCAGTCTTTGCAACTGAGGTTTCGCTGCTACGGAGCACATATCCATACCAACACAGACATGATTCGAGCATTTTCTCTGTTATTGGGGCAACCTTGAATTCCTTCCGCATAGCATCATTCCTAATATGGTCAAGTCAAGCCATTGGACCACTGCAGCTTCTTCATTTCCATCTCATGAAGCGCCTGTTCATGCTTCGATGTTGTAGGCCAGCATTCAGATCCATAAAGGGCCACCGGTCTAATCACTGTGCGATATACTTTACATTTTAGATGTAATGGAATGTTCTTATCAAACAAAACTGCAGTAACTTGGTGCCATTTCATCCATGCGGCTGTGGCTCTTGTTTTGACATCAGGAATCATGCTGCAGTCTGAGGTGATGCATGACCCAAGGTATTTGAATTGGGTCACTTTATTAAATTGAACCTCACCCACAGCGATCGTGCCATCAATTTGGTCACCACATTCCAGGTACTCCATGTTCTTCAGATTTAATTTCATCCCAAATTCTTCAAGACGCAACTTCCACTCTTGTACTTGCTGTTCTAGGCGCCCATGTGTCTCGTTAGCTATAATGACATCATCCGCATATAATAATGTCCATGGATGGCTGGTTTGGGGGTCATTTGTGATGGCGTTCAAGCAGAGTATGAAGAGCAAGGGGGATAAGACTGATCCTTGATGGACACCAACGGTGATTTGGAAGGTATCGGACATTCCTGCTACGCTCCGCACTGAGCTTGTTGTCTTTCAGTACAAAAGTTTCACCCAGTTTATATAGGCTTCAGGTACACCGTGTAGCCTCAGCACCAGCCAGATGAGATCATGTGGTACTTTATCGAACGCCTTTTCCAAATCAAGAAAGGCTAAGTGAACTGTCTTCCTTTTCTCATGGAGTCTTTCGATCCATAGACGAAGTGCATGGAGAGCGTCAGTTGTTCCGCTGTTTTTAACAAAGCCACACTGGTTAGATGAAACAGTGATGATGTTCCTTAATCTCGTATCAAGAACACGTTGAAAATTTTTTATAGTATGGCATAGGAGGTGGATTGGCCTATAATTGGAGCATTCCAGTATATCTCCTTCTCCTTTCCAAATAGGAATTGTGATACTGGTCATCCAGGCCTCTGGTACTGTGTCCTCCATAATAATTTTGTTGAAGAAGTCGGTAAGCCCTACTACACCGTGTTCCTCCAGGAGATTCCATGCTTCTGCTGGTATATCATCCGCACTAGGCGCTTTCCCTGACTTCATTTTGTTGATGGTAGTGGACACTTCTTCCGTAGTGATAGTGGACACGGCCGTGAATAGGAGCAACTGTTGGTAGAGGCGGATAAGGGAACTTCGTATTGCATATACCATCAAAATCCTCCTTCCAGCGACGTAGTATGTCATGTCTCTTTTGTAGGATGAGCCCATTTCTGTCTTTGTTGTTGGTAACATGACCAAGATCGTGTGTGGCACGCATGGGCAAGTTTGTAGATACTATTTGTGCTACCAGGCTTATCCAGCTCGTCGTCGATGGCTTTGTAATGTGCTGCTTTTGTAGTTGCTACAGCTCGTTTTGCACTGGACTTGAGAGCCCGGTACCTATCTAAATCCTTCGAGCTGCATGTCTGGTGCCATGTCTTGTAAGCAGCTTTCTTCTCCCTGGTTACCTGCTGCACATCATCATTCCACCACCAGGTCTGCTTGTCAATAAGGCATCGATTTGGTTTGGTGACACCTAGAGTGTTTGTGGCACATGTCTTAATGGATTCGGACAGTGTGTTCCAGCCATCTTCTACTGATGACATTTTAGAATATGAAATCGATGATATCAATGCTTCTTTGATGGTAGCTCGATGTTCTAATAGTCTCCACCGTTTAATATGTTCAATCTTCGTGCTTGGCCTCACAGATACATAATCTATATGGACTGCGGAATCTAGTACAAGTATTCGGGGTTGAGGAGCAACGCTGTCATATGGGATCACTTTTGTTTCCTTGATCATTATGAGGTCTCTTCATTGTGTCATTCAGTAGTCAATTTGGGATGTATGACTTCCACTATAGTAGGTGATAAGGTGTGAATTCCACTTTCTAAAATAGGTGTTTGTGACAGACAGATCCCACGCTTCCACAAATTCTAGGATTCGAATTCCATCATTGTTACGGCAACCATAATCATGGCGTCCATGATTTCGTTCAAATCTGTCTCTTTCATGACCAACATGTCCATTTAAATCTCCACCAATGAAAAGAATTTCGCTATCATCAACAGCTTGAATGTGTGCCTCAAGATCATTCCAAAACTTGTCTTTCTCTTCTTCAAAGCAACCAGTCTGTGGGACATAGCATGTCACAACTCGAATTAAACTGGTCCCCAAGGTGATCTGTATTGACATCAGGCGATCACTGATGTGTGCTACTTCAGAGACTCTGTCGTGAATCCAGTGGTTTACAATGACACCGACACCATTTGCACTTTTCTTACCATTGTAGATTAGCTTGTAGCCTTCTCCAATATCTCTTGATTTTGCACCTGCCCATCAGGTTTCTTGAACGCAAGCTATGTCCACATTCCGCTGCTTCAAAGAGGCGGCCAGTTCTCGGCTTTGGCCTGTCTGTCCCAATGTTGACAGTGGCTAGTCTGATACGATTTGATGTCTGCTGGTATAGCTTCTTTAGCCGACGATGCGTCTGTAGCCCTCATCCTTTTTTCACTTCGTTCTGGCGAAAACGGTGCACATCGCCTAAAGGGGACGCCCTAGCACTTATATCTGAATGAAGAGGAGTCAACTGCTTGTTGGATACGTCAAAAATACCTCAACGTACGTGTCGCTACGCCTGTCGTCAAGGGCATTTTATACCCACTGCCAGGTATTCTAGAGGCCTCCCCTAACATGGAGAACAGGCGCCTTTTGCAGCTGCTCCTAACATGGAGTTCAGACGCTGCATATATCCCCCTATTTACTGATTTATCCTGAGCACTAGGATGCCTCTTCCGCCATCTACACTGTACCGAAGAATATCTTCTCCACTGTATCTGCCGTTGAGGTCTTCACCGTAACCCTGGCAAAGGACCCTTACAAGGTACTATCAGCCGGGTCAGCTGGCCCAAGGTTTTTTTGAGAGGTGGGCTATAGTGCCAGGGGTTATTATTAAAGATACGAGAAAATAGCATTTTGAAATTGATTTTGTAGCACTTTCATTTTGAAAAATAGCATTTTGGAGCATTTTGAAATTTAAAAATTAGCATTTTGTAGCATTTAAAAGTTCGTCACCAGGTACAATAAACAGGTTCAAAATAATATGCACGGAAACTAATTCAAATATGTGCAGGATTGGAAATATGGGAGTTTCTGATAAACGGCATAAGCATTTAATATAAGTCTCCTGTTGTGTGTGTGGTTTTTATTTTCACTAAGGGAGTGTTAGAAGTATTAAAATCCTAATATCAGTATTACAGAAATGTAGAAACTTGACATCATACATTTTTCAGAAATGTGAGATCTCTGAAAATAAAGGCATCAGCCTGGCTAACTGGCAAGATTGAGTTCAAGTGCTGTCGGTTGGTTGTATGACGTGAGACGAGGGTACCTAAGCTATGCTCAAAAGATCCAAAGGTCATGTTCTCATTATGCAATCAACAATATCAGGTGTTGTGCAGCAACTCAAATATTGAGGGCCGGCGGAGAGTTGTATTAGTTCACTGGTACCAAGGTGTCAATTGTTAGAATAAAGCGAGCTGTGGTCAGGCAACAATGCTTTTCTTACGAAGTTTACTGTGTGGCAGGTGGAATGACAACAATACCAGGCTGTCCTGGACTCGATGGACGAATTGGTTCAAATTCTGAGGATGTTTATGAAATCCTTTTGTGTGGTTTTCCTACTAACTCCTTGCCAAGTTCCAGTCATTTCTTTTAATAACTTATCTTATGAGGTAGGATTCAAGAAGTGCCATTTGACCATTAAACCACCGGCAAATAGAAATTCAATGCCCCTCATCCATGGCCCTCATTGAAAAGGAAGTAATAATGTGAATCATACATTTACTTAACTTTGTGTAAATATCACACAATGGATAATTAACTAAATAATAAAATGTATGTTTACTCCCTCATTATTTTCTGACCACACTGCGACTCTTGACTGACAATCTGTAAAACAGTATCTGAATTCACGGAGAAATCGCCGGACGACATGTAACATAACCTATAACTCACACATGGTAGAGAATACTTTCATCATATTATACAACATTTCCCAAAGCAAAGAGAACGCCTAACAAAAATTGTCTATTCATATCACGATACGTACTTGAGAGTTTTCATTTTCATTTCAAATACAAGAAACGAGGGCCGGCGCGATATAAACCTATATAAGCATAACCTTATTGCTCTAATTTTTAAAAAGAATCGGCACAAACGATTGGAATATTCCTTTTATTAGCACAACCAACTGAAACTACGAAATAATTTCTCCAAAATCATCGTTTTACTGGCGATAAACAGTGGACATTATGCGGCAATAATAACAGCACCATTTTCAAATTAACTTTTACCGTAATCGATTGTTTTCACGACAATAATCGATGTTCGTACATATCGATTATTACTCGTAAATATCGATTATATAGCCGATATTTTCATTGCTGGGAACTCGCAAATTTCAAAGTTGCGGCGCGAAAATGTAATGAAACATAATATTCAACATTAATCGGTAAATTCGGCACTTTTCGCATTTATGGGAATAATTTGCAAGAACCCTTAGTTATCGCACTTTGTCGCACATTCAGTTTCGCAAATTTTGGGTATACATAGTCATATTAGTTACCAGGTAGTTGAAAAAAAGAGAAAAAAGTAAAATTCGCATTTATCGCAATTGCGATTTTCCCGTATCTCTAGTTATTATTTATAATTGGGCTCTTATTAACGTGCTGATCGATCTACACATAGAATATGCTAGGCAACACTAAAAAATGTGGCTTCTACTGTATATCTGCCATGTTCAGTTCATTATCAATGATGATTACGATATTTTCAATGGCGGGACAGCGAATTCATCCGCTTCTCATGTTCAATTTCCATGTATGTTGTAAATTACTTTTAAGTCTTCCAGTTATCTGTTAGTAATTTTCTTTTGTTTTGTTTTCTTTTTTTCCAGTCTTCAACCAAAGAAAAGAAAAAGAAGAAGAAAAAGAAGAAAGATAAAGACAAGAGCAAAGAAGATAGTGAATGAAGTGGAAGGAGGGACCTGTATTCAGCACCGTGTGCTCCTTAGAAATGGGTTGTCTTCATTGATGTGCTGTTGTCATAGAATTTATGTTCTGCAATCATTCTTACCGTATATGTTTTATACCAGATCAGTTGTTTGAAATCATCTAAAGCACCATGTTTATGTGTGCTAATCTTTTCATCATCATCATCATCATAGTTGTTTGTTTTGTATAGATTTATTAGGTACTTCTCTCTCCTGTGTGACGAGACAGTGGCTGACCAGCTGTGGAAATGAGAGTCGATATGAAAATATGCTAGGAGATGAAATGGCATGTGAGGAAGGGACTGCAGCTAGCCATGTGTGGTACTGTCTCATTATTTTCTCTCATACTGTGTATTCATAGAATTGGATGTTAGAGAATAGCTCATTTTAATGTGATCGCGTTGGTAGAGTAAGACTTGAAAATTAAACTGTTGCATGTACTTGACACCCGAATCTCCTGCGTTCTGTGTGCAGTCTATTTGAGGAAAGTTGCAAGTTAACTACTGCAACTTTGACCACATGTGTGATGAAATACTGTACTACCAGTATAAAGACATTCAGCCAAATGCTGGTGCACATATCATACAAAGTTTTAAATAGTTGAGGAAATTTATAGCTATAGGGTAACAGAACAATATTTCTTGTTTCTGTTTGTAAAAGACGACATGTTTTAAAGAATTCAAAGCTTCTAGAAATGTTTAATGGTTAAGAACGATAACAATGAAAATAAAAAGTACTAGGCCAACTTGCATGCATTACAGGTCTGTCCTTAAAACAAGAATTATTATCATCACCATCCCCATCCATTTAAGAACTGTTTAATATTTATCAGGCAAGTATTATACTTTCCTCTTAAATATAATACATCTATCAATACAATGTCCTGCTCCGTGGCTAAATAGTTAGCGTGCTAGGTTTTGGCCTAAAGTGCCCCGGGTTCGATTCCCGGCCAAGCCATCAAGGATTTTAATCTCCTGGGGTTAATTCCCGTGGCTTGGGGACTGGGTGTATGTGTCGTCGTCTTCATCATCACTTCATCCTCATTGCGATGCGCAGGTCGCCCACGGCGTCAATCAGAGCCTCTCCAGAGCACACGATCATCATTAATTAAATACAATTCATGAAACATCGATTAAATTGAAGTGCATGTTTCGACCCTTCAATGGAGTCTTCTTCAGCTTATATCTAATGTACAATCTATTCTAATTAAAACTTGGAGTGAAAGTAAGTAAACTACAGTATATATAAGCATAATACCTCAAACTATGTAGGCTACTGAAAAAATAAAACTACTAAACTAGATTATCAATAAAAAGTGAATTTATAAGCTCAAAAACAAGTAATGTAACACAGTGTAGTAGGAAGCATTTGCAACATGCGGGGCAGATGTTTACAGACAGAAGTATAATGCTGTGACATAATAATAATTTTGTATAGCCTCGGGTGCCGGGTGCAAGCTTTGTTATTTGACACCCAAAGGGTAGCTTGCATGTCGAATTTCGTTGTTCCTTGAAGCACTATGAAAGTCAAGGAGTTTTGATATCTAAGCTCCTTGAAAACTATAGCGCTTTCTAGTAGGGAAATGAGGAACTTTGTATTGGCGGAAACTCCCGAGATTAATTTTGCCATTGTGAACACGGCCAACTGAATCCAAATGGGTTCTTTGACATGCCAACATCGTATGACATGATGTCGTAATTTTTGCTGCCTTTCAAAAAAAAAAAACACTTACCACGGCCAGGAGCGAACCTGCAAGCTTGGGGTTAGTAGACCGACACGTTGACCACTCACCCAACGTGACATGACATCTGTGCTTCCATTAGCTGGTCTTCCTCACTCTGTTAATAAGATGAACACACGAAACCTCACATTAAAATTTAAACCGAATGTCTTAGTTTTGTGGTGATTTGAAGAGAAAGAGAAAAAAATACATCATTTGCCATACTGTTTTGGGAAGTAAGCCATTTTACAATTTATATGCTCTCTGTACTGTTTGGAACAAAAGTTGGATGTTCAAATAGGTTAGAATTCCAGTGCTGATGCCAATCATGCTGTGGGTTTCTTCCCCAATCCCTCGTGGCAAATCCCAGGATTGCCACCTGTCCAATCCTAGGCCCTAATGATTACAGATACTGTCACCAGAGGAACATGGGTTATCAGACAGATTCAGGTTGCACCTAAGGACAAAGGTTTCGTGAGTTGCGTAATAACGCATGGCATCGGTAAACGTAAAACAAGTGATGGAAATAGCTAACATGAAATCTCGTCATATGTAGTACAGTATTAATAGTATACATTTGTTTAAAAGTGACAAAAATAAAAATATAAGTTTTTTTTTTTTAAATTTCCATTCAAAAATGAGGGTGCGGGTGTATACGGTAGTTTAGGACCCAGAAGAAACCGCTGGCTACATGAATTTTCGTTGGTCTTTCTCGTTCTTCTGATATCTGCCTATTTGCACTCGAGCAAAGGCTAATAGAGTCAGAAAATTAACTTATGAAGGAATGGCAAGGCCGGGCATCTCCATGGCAACACTAGCACAAGACGGGTCCACCAAGTTTCCATCTATCTCGGGAAGAGGCCATGCCACTCAATTTTCTCAACGGCAACAGTACTCAAGAAGTGATCACCAGGTTTCCACCTGTCTCTGTAAGGGGCCATGCTACTCCATTTTCTCCATGACTACAGTAGCTAAAGACGTAAACACCATGCCGTGGGCCTCCATTTTCTATCCGAACCACGATAAGAACATTAGGAATCTGAACGCCATAAAAATCTGAATACGTCGTTTTTCAAAATTTTATTAACAGGGGTCGATGTAGGGAATTAAATTAAATTTATAAAAAACAAACAATACATTGGCTAACCCTGCACACGGCCTAACGTAACAACAGCTATAGATATCATCACGAAACTTAGTATTGGGATTAAATGAGCTTAAATGATTCTGTTATTGTAGATTGATTTAGAGGCTTGCCGATATCATGGCCATGTAGCCCCATGAACTTAAGTGTGTGAATTTTTTCTGATAACCTGTGTTACTCTGATGGCTGTAGTAGTATGTGCATTTGTAATTAAGGTGAGGATTAAAAAGGAGGTTGTTGTTGCCTTCAGTTAGAAACTGTCCCGGTATTTGCTTCGATTAGAAGTGGGAAACCACGGAAAACATCTTATAAGTTTTGCCACAGGAGACGGAGTGTACCCCCTTCCAGCTCTCAGACCAGAATTAAAATTTCTTGGCAGAGCCGGATTCAAACTCGGACCTTTAAGGCGACAGCCGAGAATGTTAGCCGCTAATCCACGTGGTCGTCTAAATGTGACAGTTTGGGTCTAATTTCATACTCTTGATGCCGCTGCTGTTACGGGAGATTTTTAATCTTTACCTTATGACGGAAGGTATCACACGCAATATATTGTATTTTAGGGTTATATTCTCCGTTAAGGTGGTGTGTTCTACGACTAATATGTTGACGTTTATGTTTTATTAATCCTAATGTTTTTTATGCTGCATTGTTTTAATTGTTGACAGTGTTAACCTGTACCAGCTATCTTTTGTATTACAAATCAGGAATACAGTATCTGTGATAAGACTTGACTAAGACTAACAGAACCAGAATAATTTGTAGCAACCAAAATGAAACGGTAACCTAAAATGATTAACCATGCCATGAACACGTCCTCTTTTCTACTTAAGACGTTGGGTTCAGTTTAGAGGTACTACGGCAGCTCCCTGTACACTCAATAAGTCAAAAAGATGACTATAAGAGTAAATGATTTGTACAGAACATTACCTCCTTCACTGCCCTCAACAGATACAGTACCGTAGCAAACCTACAGGTAACTGAGGTCACCAATAATTCTCATAGTACCGGTAATCATTAGAAGCCATGACCAGGCTCCTATTGTGCTTAAACATGGGTACTTTCAAATTAGTAAGTAAATAATATTGTACGTTTTTCAGACATCAAAAAACTACATCTATACTACCGGTACTGTAATATATAAAAATGAGATGGTATGTGTCTGTGTATTACTCGACCACCAAAGAACCACTGGTCCGATTTACATGAAATTTTACATGGAAGTAGCTGATTTACCTGGTTAATATATAGGCTACTTTTGATTTCAATACTTAGCACTATTTAAAGATGGCGAATTTTATTGACGTCACTTCACCCTTTGGTTTCAAGCATTCATATTTCAATTTCAAATAAAAAGAGAACACTAAGAAATAGCAAATTTTTTATGGCATATACTAGGTTTAAAATTTACATTTCTATCAGAATGGTCCTTATCCCTTGTCATGTATCTCCAACTGTTGGTGAGTAAAACCTAATTTTGTGCTATAAAACATGGTCAATGCCAAGCAGTGTAGCTGGACAATACGTTCCATCCTAACTCTCCCTCCGCGCAGCACCTCGCCTATCCCCTATTTAAACTGTCACCTTCACATTTCAATTTATTTATGACCAGTAGCAAAGCACGGGTACTTCAGCTAGTAATCAATAAAGCATAAAGGAACCATGTGCCATTTTTTAGTATATTCAAGTAATTTACAAAGCAAAATAAATATATATGTATGTAATAAAGTCAAATATATCCCGCTTTACGTAATTATGTTATTTTGAGATTCCACACGTGTAATGGGAATTAAATATCGAAGGTTAACTTTGAGCCTCAATATCTCGGTTCCATCTTGATGATGGTTGGTTCCTTTATGTATAAAATGGTCCAAGTAACAGTTGTTTTGAATGAATCAATCAAAATTAACTCCAAATACAGTCCAACCAAAAGATATTTTTTATTTTGGTAAGGAAAAATATCCTTGCCCAGTTTCATTCACCATCATTCGTTTAATCTTTCATGAGGCTGGCGTCAGGAAGGGCATCCGGCCGTAAAAACCATCCGCCACAAAGACTTATCGCATCTTATCACCGACCCCGTTGGAAAACGGGAATAATAAGGGGCAGACATACAGAATACCTTTTGATAAGGAAAAATATTCCAAGCAATTTCATTGTTTTACAGAGGGATATGCCACTATTTTGTTTAAAATTTGTTTAGTTTCCAGTAAACCAAAAATATTGTATTTATTAACAGAAAACTAATAGTTTTATCACTTTTTCATAACTGCTACTAAAATCCACTTACTAAGTTCAACAAAAATTTGCATCCATTGTAAATGCTGAAAACTACGAACTCTAGTAATCACTATAAATCACTAACCATTGCAGTAATGGGGCTCGCCCTGTAGATGAAAAGTTTGCCTATTTGGGTCACAGGAGATTAGCTAGTTCATTGCAATCTCATTTTCAAGTCTTACTCTACAGGTAATATGTATATATACATATTGTTGCTGCAAAAACAATACCTACATTCTCAGTCTTTGGTCCTTAATGTGTCTCTGGGTGCTATGAATTAGTGTTTTATATAGGGAATATCATAGTGATTACAGTAATTAGCCAGTGCAGCAGAATACTTGCTCGAAGGCCAACTCTCTTGCATGCGGTATTATCTCTAGTTTTGTTCCTACGACCCCTGTGCCAGGCCATACCGACACTGTAAATATTACTAAGGAGGTAGTGAGTGCTCTGCAATGGTTAAAATGTTCCAAAACTTTTGTAATTGACCTGATACAAAGTATCGTGCTAAAAAGTGCTTGGGAAACATCGATGAGCACCTGTTGGAATTTGCATTAGTTCCTTGCTGTTAGCAATTGTGCAATGTTGGTTTGAGTACTAGGCCATTGTGTGTGTTTTGTGAAGTTGAAATCTGAAATGGCTAACCTAAATGTACTGCAGATCAGTATCATATTTTGCATTAACACCATAGTACACACAGCATCAACTTATTTGGTTAACTGTGCTTACACAACAACCATTACACTACTAAGACATACTGTAGTCAGGAGTCTGTTATTGATAGCCCTAAAGATGCCATTCAGAACCAACCTAGGATACTCATGTGGATGGTGAGTAATGAGAAATGGCAGAAAATGCAACATTTCCATATTAACAATCAAGTTAATTTTCACTTACCAGTACAGTAGAACGTCGTTCATCCGGACGTCAAACAACCGGAAGGTCATTTATCCGGACGAGCAAAAAAAAAAGATGGAGCTTACTGTTGTGATGCGGAAGTGCGCGCTGCCTACAGTAGTGAGTCAGTTCTCGTTTTCAATATTATTGTCTCCTATCGTTTGTTTACTCCATAATGTTTCAACGTATTACAATATGTGAGTTGGGGGCAGATGACCTCGTAGTTCCACCCCTTAAAACAACAATAACTAACTAACAATATGCGAGTGTACTGTATTACGTTGTGAAAATGGACTCTATGAGTGTCGATAAGAAAAACCGAAATCGCAATGTTTTATCGATTGAGAAGAAGGTGGAGATCAATAAACTGGATAAAGATAAGAGTGTGCAGTCTAATTAAAACTTACAGTGTTGGAAAATGCACAAATTATGATTTGAAGAACCGAAAAGGTGAAATTCTGAATTATGCTTCGAAGTTAGATAGTGAAGAAGGGTCTAAAATGATTAAAAACCACGGGTGAAAAATTGGAAGAAGTGGCGTACTGATGGTTAATTCATACAAGAAGTAAGGGAGGTCCCATTTCAGGACTTTCGTTATGTGAGAATGTGTTGCAGCTAAATGAGAAGCTTGGTGGTTATCACCATAATGTACTGTGAATGTTTTTTTTCCTATGAAATAAACGCATGTTTCATTATCCGGAACACTTTCGGTCCCAATTAGTCTGGATAAACGACGTTCTACTGTATATTGTTTTGAGAAAGATAGCATCTTTTGAAATCTCTTCTCATTACAAGATTTAATTGCTGTGTAATCGAAAAAATTCTGGAATGGTTTGAACAGAAATTTCAATAACCTCAAGAGTACCCCATGTATAACCATTCCCACTCACTGGCTAAGTAAGTTAGACAAAGGAAGCATATTCTATTAACCATTTATAAAACATGGCACTATTAACTTGCTACCAGTTGATTGCAAATTTAATGAAGATACTGGTAGTACTTGTTTGTATGGCTCGTTGAATGACATTCAAATTAACCCTACATATCATACTGGTGTTATTCTCAGTGTATCTGCATTTGCTACATGTGCCATTCTGGGTTTCTATTAAACTCATATTATGTAGTGTGCATTGGTTTTAAGTTTTCTCATAATTACTGTATTGTCTTCTACAGTCCAGCAACAAAACTTTTGTTAGTGTTTAGATTGTAGGCTTTCGCTGCCAGTGTCTAGTTTATTATTTAGACTTGCAAGATGGAGACGCATCATAACGCCTGCGATTGTTACCCAACATTTTAGCTGCTGTAATGACAGCCAAAACTATCCCCAACCCACGACGCAGCTCCATCCTGAAAGTCTAGATAGTGAACTTCGTGTTTCTCAATGTATGGTCCCCAGGCAAACACTGTCAAATGCCCTCACATTGGGAAATATGGAGGAATGAGGTGGCTACAATCCTTTAGTTACTGTGATTTGGTCTCTGAATGTAGCTCAAAGATTTGCAATATGCACACCATGTTGTGCCATCCTCTTTTGGTGAAAATATTTCCTTGCTCATTTTCCATCACCTGGAAGTAGTAGCCTTTCTGACAACTGAAGGTATATTTTTTGTTCTCACGGTGATGTGGGCTAGGGTTCAACTGCACACCAAACTGAGATCCAATTGTGAAAATTATTCTTTTGAGGGCTTTTTCTGACACAATATGGCATTATTGGAAATATATGCCACACTCGTACATTTTACATGTAAAAACAGAGTGGGTTTGACTTTTGTTTTGATATTGTCTGCCATTTTGAACTAAAGCCCTGGAAAATATTGGAGTCTTTTGTGTTACCCTCTCTTTCTTTTTCCCTTCTATGTCCCCATATTCGCAAGTTATGTTAGGTGACAATACATGTGCCTCTGAGAGAGGGCCAATAGCACAATTCTTGCCCCAAAGCCTGAAGGTAAAATAATAGTAGATACCTTTGCAAACTGAGTGTTCCTGTCAGCAGCTAGCCTTTGTACTGGGCATTCCATAAATAAAGCATTACAGCCAAAGCTGGTTTTGTTCTGTGAGACCTGGCAACCTCTGACCAGTTATGCAGTGCTATCTGCTTATCACTCTTGCCCCCTCTGACAGCCAGTTCTCCCTTAACACCCCCTCGGGATTTTAGTTTCAACTTTCAGAATATTGTTGCCTTTACACACCACAAAGCACTTATGAGTGTGGTGAATTACATTGGGTATGCTGTAGTTTCAGTAACATTTTGTCACTGTTGAAGAATTCTGGTATAACTGCTTGTTTTTTCACTCATAGTTAGCTGCCATGTTACAGCAGCTTAGACCCTGTTGTTCTTCCATTCAACTTGTTGTTGTTTGAGTCTTCAGTCTTTTGACTGGTTTGATGCAGCCATCCATGGCTCCCTGTCCTGAGCTAATTGTTTCATCTCTACATAGCTACCACACCCTACATCCGAAGCAATCTGTTTAACATATTCTAACCTTGGTCTACCCCTACAGTTCTTGTCCTCGACCCTTCCTTCCATAACTAAGCTTGCTATTCCTGGGTGTCTTAGTATGTGTCCAACCAACCTCTCTCTTCTTTTCATTAGCAGTCGCCAGAAACATCTCTCCTCTCCCACTAGTCTTAATACCTCTTCGTTTATAACCCTATCGACCCATCTGATCTTCATCATTCTCCTGTAACACCACATTTCGAACGCTTCAATTCTCCTCTTTTCCATAGAGTGCCAGCCAGTCATCACTATGACTATCCTTCCAGGTTAACATTTTAAATATTGTGTGTCCCTTATAAGGCTCTGCTTAGTTTTACTCTAAAAGATCGTATTTCTTTTCTAATCTTGGCGCTGTCAGTTAGCATTTTAGTGTGCGCAAATGTGAGGGATGTCAGTAGATTTACTGGCACGTTAAAGATCCCCTTTGGTGCAAATTTTGGTCCACCGGTGTGTCTGAAAGCCAATGTACCGTATTTCCTCGCATATTTTTAGCCTAAAAAACATGGAAGAAAGTAAGGTGCGACGATTATACGAAGAATATTTAAGTTCAAAGAAGAAAGCCACAATTTTTAAATGTATACTGTATCATTATTTGCTGCATGCTTGTGCGCTTTCTTAATATTATTTTACTATGTAATTCCGTGTATTTTACTGTCATCAAGATCACCGTACAATTCTCGTGTATTCTCATTGTGGACAACACGTGCGTAACATCACGCACGGGTCTCTGTTGCGATGTTTCCACGGAAGTGGCTGATGCTAGACTGACACGGGGTGTCCCTTGCGTAAGATTCCGCCAATAGCAGTCGGGCCTGTTTTAACGTCCGCGAGCTGGGGCTAGTAACGCTTCGTACGGAGACTTATTGAATCTTGTCATTCTCGTCATTCCGAGGCCAACTCACGGAAGTGACAGGTCCACACAAGTTTCACTCCCCTGGAGTGGCGTTGAACGCGATCGATGTTTAGCATGCCGTGGGCCAGCAGTTCACGTATCGTGAGTCATAGCCTGCAGTCAGAGAGACAGGCTTCCTTCTTCTGACAAGGTCACGCCAGATTATAATCTCGCGGAATGTGCTAAGTGACGCTACTGGGCGCTCACGTCGCGGTTCATAGCCCGCAGGCATAAAGATGAGATTACTTTCTTCTGACAAAGTCACGGCATCATGCGCAACAGATCAGCACACAATTACGAACGTCCTAAGTGACGATGCTGCCCGCTCACATTATGTGGTCATAGCCCACAGGCACTGGGGCAGGGACTCGTTTCTTCTGACAAAGTCACGCCGGGTTATTAGCTCGCGGCAGTGTGTGCAACTGACGGGCACACAAATACGAATATGCTATGCGTCGATTATGCGATGAAATTTTATAAGCCTATTTTAGTGTTTGAAAAGTGGGGTGCGACGATTATGTGAGGAAATACGGTGGTTAAAAGGGACGTAAAACCAATAGCGTAAAATATAATTTCCAACTTTCTCTTTCTTTCCTTCTTTCTTCCTACAGTAAAATATATTTCTAAGAATTCCTGGCATTTAGTGTACATTCCCAGCAACACAAAAAATGTTACCTAATCTCTGTTAAGTGTTTTTCATAAACAAAACTATTTGCCTTGAGCCTACCATAGAAAAGTTCACTGCTCTATTTTCTTGGTAAAATCGAGCAGTTGGTAGAATGTTGATCTCTTGATTGTTGCATATGCCTGTTATGCTTTCTTCTGCAAATAAATGTATTTCTTGTATCAGTGTACAATATCAATAATGATTTAATTGTTTTGAATAAGGAAACAAATATATGTTAGGAATGGCTTTTATAGTATAACTTCTCTTAGTTAAGTCTAATCTTTAATTGAAGAGCTGAAAATGTGAGTGGCACCGAGGCTTGAACCTGGGTCCACAGTTCCTCTAGATCTGGTGTGCTCAGTGCCCAACATACTGCAACACCATAGTCTTGGTGGTCTTAGTTAATATTTCTAGTATTTCCCCTTTTCATGAGTGATGTAAACCAATGGCTGTTCAAAAATCTACCTGTTAGCCCTGGAACTCATGCTGTGTGATGGTCACCGTGGTGAAATGTTAGGCAAACGAGTTCTAGAGAAGCTGTAGAGCCACTGTTAGCCTTGGTACCAATCCTAGAAATGAGTGCAGTTTGTTGGCCACTCTGGTGACATGGTTAGCACATGAGTTCTAGAAACGCTGTAGATCTACTGTAGGGGCAGATGACCTCGTAGTTCCGCCCCTTTAAACAACAATAACTAACTAACTAACTAGATCTACTGTTAGCTCTGGAACAAGTGCCAAAATTATGCTATCACTATGTGTTGGTGAAGTTCTAGAAAAGCTGTAGATCTTGTGACATTCACATTTTCAGCTCTTCCATTTTAAGTTCATGTTCCTTAGTTTGGAGGAAACAAGCAGAAATGTAATTCATCCTACTTAACATAATGAACAGCCTTTAGTAAATCCCTCTCCACAGTGAACATGATCCAGTGGTGTGCAGCTGGCAAGTTGTATTTTAAACGGTATTTTTCAATTCTATTGAAGCTATAATCTTCTGTCTTGTTTCCTCCTTCATATCAATGGAAATTTGAATCAGCTGTAGAATTGAAGTACTGAGAACCATACAAAAAAGGAAGTTATAAGCTTATGGAAAACGAATTTAAAAATACATTGCTTTGCAGCCCATTTAGGGCCTGGAGATAGCTTGATCAGCTCAATGTAGCACCCCATTCTAGCCTTCACATCAGTTCTAAAATCCTTAATGGAGCCAGAAATTGAATCTGGGACCTCCTAGCTAAGAGGCAACCATGCTACCTCTAAATCATGGGGCTGGCTTAAAGTTTACAACATCACTTCATCATCATCAGTTTCCATCTCAAGTTTGCCGGGTGTGGTAAACAAGCGTTCTCCATTTCTTCCAATCGTGGTACACCATTTGTTCATGAACATCGTCCCAGTTAAAGCCGTTCTTCTCCACCTCTGAGCATACTGTCTTTATCCACCGTCTCCTTGTCCTTCCTCTTGGTCTTTCCCTCTCTTTCATCCAGTTTGAAATATTTCTTAGCTGTTATTTTTTTTATCCATGCTAATTACATGACCATACCACTGAAGTCTTCCTCACAGTTAACTGAAATCAGTTACAAGGAGTACAATTTATCCACAATGATATTACGGTGTGTTTTGGAGTGAAGGGATGGGTTTGTATATTATATTTTTTTTAAATTTGTGTTATTATTTATTTATTCATTTCTGCAAACTGAAGTTTTTCTGTAAATTTACCACCAGGAACTATGTCCCCATTTGCAAGTAAATTATTTTATTCTAAAATATTGTTCAGTACAAAGCAAAAGATAATTGGGTCTGTTTTTCTTAGTGTTGATAAAAGAGGGATTAAAACTTCAATTTTCCACTATGCTGTAATTGTCCCTGATTGGCTCCCAAGCAAAACAAAATTAAAGTATTTCGATATTGAATTTTAAAGTTCTATGTTATGTCTTATTTATTTCAGCATTGCCTGAAAACATGCGATTGATTAAGGATAAGGTTTTATTATTATTATCTTCTGTATCTTCACCCTGACAAAATGGTCGTATTAATCTACTAGCATACTTTATATTTTGCAAACCAATTTCCTGACGTCCATTCATTCTCCATTCTTCATGCATGGTTCTGCATCACCTGCAAGGTCATGCTCATGAAGTGGCTTCTTCATTTAAGAAATAGTCCTGGTCTTGGCGGAAGCTGTGATAGCGTAGATGACTAATGCACCTGCCCAGAAGAAGGAGATTTGGGTTTGAGTCCTGACTACAGTCTCATTTTCAAGGCTCATTCAATAATAATAATAATCTGGAGGGGTTTCAGCTGTCTGCTTCTTGATTGTTGGTTTTATTCTTAGCTGAAGAAATCAGATTTTTTTAATGTTTGAGAGAAATCTAGGCAGTATTTGTGGTATGGTGGCTCAATAAAGAACTTGCTTTGAGGCAAAATGGCATCTCATGCTAAGCCACTTATTTTCTGTTTTTTCTTGAAGTGGGATGTTGAAATTTATCCATGGATCACATGACTTCATCTCAAAATATGTACTCCAGATTGCCGAGGCCATACATTTAATAATAATGTCCCTTTTAATACTACTCATTTTAGAGATGCTGAGTTACTAGAATACAGGCCGGGAGGAGCTATTTTAACGTGCTAGTTAATCTGCTGACGTGGATCTCTCCCATTCTTCTCCAATAACTGAGTGGTTAGGCTCCTTAAAATAACAACCATCGTCATCTCTTGCATTGAAGTACCCCTAAGTGCGAAAGGATTGTGTCAAGATTTGGCTCTGCTACTTAAGGCACAGGTCGATTAGTTCATTATATTATGTGTTTAATGTCCTATGAACCGCATGCCAACCTCAGAAGAAGTGAAAACCATTCAAGAGGTAAAAATGGATTGTACTGTCACCCCGTGGAGCCTATAGTAGAATTTTTTATGTAATTGCTTTGTGTTTTATAAAGACATATTTTACTAACTTCTAAAATAGTGATAAATACTGGTTGGTTCCTCAGTTTAGGGGCTGCGACAACGCAGTCATGTAGCCCCGTGTACTTTGGGTGTGTGTAGAATCTGTCTGATAACCGGTGTTAATGGTGATGATGTATTAGTGTGGGTTATCTGTTTTTTAATTCAAGTAAGGACTGCAGACTTTCAATTTTTCAAATAGTGCCTACTTTTGCTGCCAATTGCCACCATTAACGACTACTAGTACAGAACTTAGCTACTAGATGCCACCACAGTCGGCTCCTTGGCAATGAATGTAGGAACCTAAGAGCGTTGTTTACATTCTTAATCTGTATAATTTAGCTTCACACAGGTGTAATTAGTGGAAGGTTCTTGAACATGCCATAAATCTATGACATGGGACCACCGGCTTTACTTCCCCTCCGAAGGAAGGCATACTGAGGGATTTTTAACACTCTTAAAAAATCCAACGACTTCGGCCGTGTTTGAACCCGCGATCTTGGGCATAGAAGCAGATAAATACTAATAATAATATATTAATGCAGTGACAAATGAATGGAAGCAATGGCAGAAGGGTACTTGTAATGAAGAGATAATGGTAAGTTAAACATGAAAATGAAAATCCACAGCCTGCTTCCAGTCTCCGACCGGGTCAGGAATGGAATGAATGAAGCCCCCCATCTAGCGGCAAGGATATGAACTGTGCCGGCTGCCGAGGCCTGACGCACTCCTCTGGGGCAATGATTTAATGAATGACAAATGAAATGATAGTGGAGAGTGTTGCTGGAATGAAATTTTGACAGGGAAAACCGGAGTACCCGGAGAAAAACCTGTCTGCCTCCGTTTTGTCCAGCACAGATCTCACATGGAGTGACCGGGATTTGAACCACGGGCCCAGCGGTGAGAGGCCGGCGTGCTGCCGCCTAAGCCACGGAGGCTTCGTGAGTTAAACATCAATATGTTAAATGAATATGTTCGTTTGAGTTGACTCGGATGGTGAGGACATAATTTTGATGGGGAGGAGGGGTACCTAGGTGGCTAGTGAACTTCACTGTAGAGGGCAAGAGAAGCATAGGTAGACCTAAGAGGTGATGCTTAGATTCATTGTCTTAACGATTTGAAGGTAAGAGTTTTAGGTGATCATGGAGGCAACTTGCTCGCAAACAGGCTTGCAGACTAGATGGGATTTTGTGCTTGGAACACTGGTGAGAATGTTTTGTCATTTAATGTACTGTATTTTGAGTTGGTACAAAATAATGGCATATTGATCTATCATGTTATACACACCCATTAATTGCCGATGTAAACTCGTTTATTTAATTGTTCACTCCAAAAAAAGGTATTCCCCCTTTCTTCAATATGTTCCACTAAAGATTTTATATTTAAAAAATATGTTTCACTACAGCATATCAGCAAGACCGCACATAATGTATATGGTCCCAAGGGTCTGTTCATATTTAAGGGAAGGGCATTTTACTGTTTGCTTGGTTGGCAACCTTGTGTAAGATTTGCTGAGCTCTGGTGTCATCTGCAAATTCACAGTCGAATTCGCAGCTCTGCGCTTACATTGTCTTAAGACTTGGAAATGTGTCCTGTTCGAGGCGTGACCACATTAGTGTAAGTGGTTCAATGCATCAGCCTGGACAGCAGGAGATTCAGATTTAAATCCTGATTCTAGTCTTACTTCATCATCATCATCATCATCATTTCCCCTTATCCAGCTCCTGCCGGGTCGGGGTATTTATGGCACTTCTCCACTTTCCTCTTTCCTTCCACCATTCTTCTTCCACGATCTTGTCCCAGTCCAGATTTCTTTTTCTTACGCCGTTCTTCACTGAATCCATCCACCTTGTTCTAGGTCTTCCTCTTGGTCTCTTACCCTTGCACTTCGCCTCCAGCATCTGTCTTGGTATTCTATTTTCCTCCATCCTCTTTACATGTCCAAACCACCTTAGTTTATTCTTCTCAATTCTCTCATTTAGTTTTCCCATCCCAACTTCCTTCCTAACATCTTCATTCCTCACTCTGTCTTTCCTTGTCTTTCCTATCATACTTCTTAGGAATTTCATTTCACTGGCTTGGATTCTACTCTCTTGCCTGCTTGTCAGGGTCCAAGTCTCAGCTGCATAAGTTAATATGGGTACATATTCTTACTAGTCTTACTTAATAGTCATGAATGTTCGAGGGGAGGTACTCCCCAAATTTGGATTGACATTATGTGATCGAGTTGCATGTTAACAGTTGGGTGTCAAGTTAGTCTGCTTGGAGGGATGGATGGCTGAGTCACAACTGTGTCGACAGATACTGTAGCATAATCTCAATTTGGCCTACTATGGTTCTCAGATCTTCAGTTAACACTTGATCACATTCACCATTACTGAAAACTTGAGATACCAACAAACAAAATATACAGCACGAATCCTGGCAGAACATGCCAATGTAGCTTTGTTTGGAATATGTAAAACCCAGTCCATTGTATTTTCCGGTCCCCAAAACTTTTTCTTTCTGAAGGATGTATGGAGTGTTTAAGTCTTAATTTCCTTGGGGTTTGTCCTTAACAGTACAAAAAATGTATTTTTTTAATTGTGTCAATTAATGAGATCATTGTAGCAGATTGCTATCCTTAAACATGTATTCCTGACATAATATGGAACTGTTGGTTCCAAATTAGTTTTTCTTTTGTATATTTCATTTTGTTTAATTTATATGTTACATTTATAAATAAAATTTGGATCAAATCATTGTTATTTCAAGATGTTTGGCATGCTAGTCTTACATACCTACGGCTACTTTAAGCTATATGCTGTGCTAAGTAAATTCAGCAACCCATAAATGCAAGACTTTTTTTTGTAGAACTCCTTGCTCGAGAGGCTCACTATTCACTGTGCTAACGAAGCTAAACAGCATCAAGGTGTTGAATTTGTGAACTTTCCACTCAGAGTTTCTTCCAAATAAGTACTATATTTTCTTGATAAGTTCATGATCCACTATGCTAATGCATGTAACCAGCAAGAAGCGTTTTTGAGCTGCTGAATTTGTGAACTAGAGCTTGTTTCCAATACAGTATTTTCTCAAGTGCCCTGAACCATAATAGAACAATGTGTCTGCTGGTTTTGAAAACATATGGAGCAATTGTAAGGAGATTCCAATCACAACCACAGGGAAGATTGGTTGGTTCTTAAGTTTAGGGGCTGCGACAACGCGGTCATGTAGCCCCGTGTACTTTGGGTGTGTGTAGACTCTGTCTGATAACCGGTGTTAATTGTGATGACTGTATTAGTGTGTGTTATCTGTGTTTTAATTTAACTACTGCAACTTAGAATTTTTCAAATAGTTCCTACTTTTGCCGCCAAGTGCCATCGTCAACGACTACTAGGCCAAATTCAGAACTTAGCTACTAGAAGCCACCGCAGTCGGCTCTTGGCAACGAACGTAGAAACCTAAGAGCGTTGTTTACATCTTAACCTATCCAATTTAGCTTCACACAGGTGCAATTAGTGGAAGGTTCTTTAACATGCCATAAATCTCTGACGTGGGACCGCCGGCTTTACTTCCCCTCCGAAGGAAGGCATACTGAGAGATTTTTAACGCTCTTAAAAAATCCGACGGCTTCGGTCGGGTATGAACCCGCTATCTTGGGCATAGAAGCTCAGCATGCTACCGACTACGCCACCGAAGCCGCTTGCCATAGGGAAGATGTAGTAGAATGAGGAAAAGGGTTGGGAGTGAAATGACAAGAGGTACAAGGGACGAACCCAAACAAAACAACTTTTATTAACAAAAGTAGTAAAAAATAACAAATTGAAATCTAAAGGTATTGTGAAACCTCTAAGCAACCTAAGAAGATTAGTGTGAGAGAAGGGGTGGCCCATTTACAAATGCTTATGATTATTATTATTATGATCAGGCATAAAGTTTTTAGAACAAATAGGAATTGTATACTCTAAAAGTGTGCCAAATATCCAAAGAAGAAATAGATAAAAGTGCGAAAAGGAAACAGCCAACAAAGTTCACATGGCACATCTACTAATTGCAGCCAAGTGAGGTTTGACAATAGTGAAAGGGGTTACCTTCAATAATTATTGAATGTGGGTTTTGAGAACCCGAGCAATCATCAAATACCGTGGCGTAAGACCAGAAGACGGCCGTGGCCAAGAGTAGAAATAAGTAACTAGGAGTAATCTCAAAAGGAAAATGATTGTTGTGGTTGGAATGCACTAAATATTTCATCAGAAGGGCACTAATAAAAAATTTAGCGAAAGACTGAACCAACCATCCTGATTGAGAAAGAACAATCGAGATGTATAGATTGCAATGACCCAAGGTAGGAAGTTAGCTGATCGAACTATACCAGCATTTGACAATCTCATTTAATAACGTTTTGTTCTGAGCACAACAAAGAAAAGAAATACTTACTCAAGTTGATGTGGAGCATTTACAATTGCTTCCGTAAGTGAAAAAGGAGACTTAAGAGAATAGTAATAAGCATTGCAGATAATCTGGAATACTCTTCGAGTAAAAATAATGAACATGGCCAGTAAAATACCACAAGGAGGCGGCCGCGGCTCAGTATTTAGAAGCTATGCCGCGCATATAAAAATGAGCAATTCAATTACTGTAAGGTTCGAGTACACCAAGAGTATAGTTGTTGTTTAATTATTGGTCTCAAACCAGGGATACACTAAA
The DNA here is from genome assembly GCA_946902985.2 of Meconema thalassinum. NCBI lineage: Eukaryota > Metazoa > Arthropoda > Insecta > Orthoptera > Tettigoniidae > Meconema > Meconema thalassinum. Next base: position 173,522,292 of record OX336393.1, on the reverse strand, counting down.
ATAGCGATATATAAAAAACTTGTAATGCGGTTCAAAAGCTTGATTAGGGTGTATCAATAGCCACAGTAAAGCTTGAAAAAGGTCTAAGATATTTAAGAACTCTTTGATCCTGAGATCCTTGGCATTATAGCAATATAATGCTTGTAGCGATGAAGTCTTTGGACTTGAACATGAGAGTTGAAAGCACTTAAGCAATATAATGCTGATAAGCATCATAAAAATCCTTTCAGGCAAAAGCAGTTAAATCAGACTTTGAACTGAGCATTTTGAAATCAACCTATTAGACACAGCAGCTGCTGCTGAGAAAATTGAAATTTTTGTGCAAGAGGGTCTTGATGGCAAGAGAATGATGATACTGGCCCTATATGGTACCAAGAAAAATTCAACAGCTATGTTGGGATTAAAAGAGTGGCTTATATACCACTTGGATTATTTAAGCTGAATGTTATTTGATTTTAAATTCAAAATGGGGAGTACATCACTCTGATGTAACCTCAAATTACCCAAAAAATATGGCACAGATTTTTTACTTTCCTTAATTTAAATTTGTTAGTAAAGGGTTAAAGAGGGAAGGAAGGAAACTGAAACCAGATTATTTATGGCTCAATGCACTGCAAGTTTTTAGAATAGAAGCATAATTTTGAAGTTGAGAAAAGTCACCGTTTACTATAGTGAATTATTTCAGTCCGAAGCATTATTGCAGTTTCTAGAAAGTCTTGTGTTATTAGCGGAGTTAATCCATTGAACCGTTAGAAGCTGAAATATGTATATTTCACTGTGACGTCACAGACTTTGAATTTGAGAGAATGCTTGGAGAATTTTCTAAACAAAGTTCCTGGTTTCATGTAGTTCAGCGTAAATCCCACGGAGGCTCGATTTATTGGCATTTAACAGAGTTTATAAGAATTCCCACTGCGCCTGACCAATATTCACAGTTTTACACCATAGGCGTAAGAAGCTCCCTCGGAGGAAATGTGTGAGCAAAATGACGATACTTTGTCATCACAAAATTGCAGACTAGCCAAAAACTGTGTGAACAATATTGAAACAGCTTCCTAGCTGGATTAAAATAGATATTGAACTTATGTTTCACATGATGAGTTGATAGTGGAGGTTAATTTAGAGTATTCACCACATAGTGATTGCAAAATGTAAGGCGATACACTTGACCCTTAGAGAGCGGTCTTAGCAAGCAGCTGGTTGCACAACGGAGTCTAGCAAGCGAGCGAGTTCACAGCAGTGAAGCTAGCAGGTAAGCAGTGGCGAAGCGTGATATTTTGTGTAGGGTAGGCTGAAGTTGAATGAATTCCGAAAATAACAAACGTGCTAACTCCTCAAAATGCACAGCTTAAGTCTACTGGAAAGGCTGTGTCCCCACCCCCAGTGTCCCTTAACTCATCAGAGGTCGGGCCTTTTTTTTCTTTAATGGGGCACACAGAGTTACTCATACCATGTATGGAAAAAATTAAAATAGAACAATTATCTCAACTAAATTGTATTCTTCACTTACACAGTCATAATAGAGCAGATGTGTTATTTCAAATAATTAAATCTAATTCGACAAGGAGCATCAGTAAGTTAATACATTATCACTCACCATTAAATTCTTTTGTAGATAAGTTCGATCCTTCTGTCCTTTTCTGGGCGTAGACGTCGATAACTCGAGAAATGAATTCTTGACGTTTGGAAGAAGATTTAACAGTTCTCTTCTCTATAGCCAAAATTGCCAAATTTGATAGTCTATCGTTCGTCATTGTGTTGCGGAGGTACGTTTTAACACGTTTCAATGTACTCATGCTTCTTTCGCATGAAGCAGTGGTCGCCGGAACTGCAAGTACCAAGGAAAGTAGCTTCACGCACTCGGGGAGCACATTTTTTAATCCATTGTGTATAATGTATTTGAATAAATCCCTAGGCGATAGGTGTTTATCCTCACTACTATAAACGAACATAAGTTCTCCTGTCAGTTTTTCATGATCGAAGAATGGATACACTTTAAACAATTTTTCGAGAATAAATGTCGGGAAATTATTTGGCCTACTGTAATACAAAAATTTTTCCTGATCGACCAATTCCGTAAAATCCAGCTTCTGAAAGTCCTGGAATCTGGTTTCCATATTCACTACTATAGTGTCAACTATTTCAAACGCAAGTCTCTTCAATTTCTGTGATCCTGCTTCATTTAGAGTAGTTTTAAGTTCACCTGCTGAATTTAGTAGAGAGTTAGCTTTCTCTATGTAGGCAAGAACTACTTCTTCACATCTTAGTTTGTCAACCGCCTTGGTGCAATTTTCAATTTCGTACTTGCAACGTCTTATATCTACGGTTTTGCTTTGCAGGATGTCAAACAATACACCCGTATGCTGAAAAATCAAATTATAAAGCTGCAGCAAAAAAAGAAACGACAGATCATTCAATATATTGCAGAGTCCAATTGCCTGATGTAAGGAATTATCATCCCATCCATCATTGTCTATAATATCATGAAATGCGGCTTTTAGTTCCGCATAGTGAAGGATAATTGTTGCAACAGCGCGCGAATGAAAGTTCCATCTTGTTTCAAATGAGCTTGGCAATTTGAAACCCCTTGCTCTAAGAAGATCGCTTCTTTTACTAGAACGGCTAAAGAAAGTATGGAATCCTGCAAGGTTTGCTACAAAAATCTTAACTTGCGTAATTGTTTTACAAGCATAAAGCAGAACCAAATTTAATTGATGCGCGTAGCAATGGATGAAGAGGGCATGAGGATATTCTTGTTTTACAATACAGTGAACACCAGCATTTTTACCTGCCATTGCACTGCATCCATCGTACGTTTGGGATATTAATTTCCCTTTCGAGATCTTCCAGGTTTTGAGGACGTCAAGCAAAACAGCGGCTATACCTTGAGCACTTCGGTCTTTTGAAACGTCATAAAATCCGACGAATCTCTCTTCAATTTCTCCCGATTCGTTATTGGCATAAAGGAAAATAACGCTCAATTGACTTGTAGTTGAGACATCCGTGGTTTCATCAGCCTGTATGGAGATAAACGGACTATTTTCAAGTTCACTAAAAATCTGTTCTTTAACTACTTCCGTAATGCATTCGAGTAGTTCATTTTGTGTGTCAGAGGAAGTGCCTTTATATACCCCATCGGATAATAAATGATCTTTCATATACGGTTCTTCCTCTGCCAAGAAATCCAATAATTCTAAATAATTGCCTTTGTTTAAAGACGTCTCAGATTCATCGTGACCTCTGAGAGCTAACTCTTGCCGCGCCAGGAAACAGAGAGTTGAAATCAGTCTTTTCATTATATTCCTATTTCGCTCGACTTTTTCGTTGTGTTTCAAAGCTGCAAGACGCATCGCCTCAGAAGGAGCATGGTCAATTCTAGCGGTACCTAAATGATTATATTTAACAGCTGCTGTGATGTGTGAAATTGAACACTCATGTTTTTTTGCCTTAGAAAGAAAATTTTTAAGACTTTCCTCACCAACCCCTCTTTTACCCCATTCTAAATTGTCTTTAGCAAAAAGCACACAATAAAAACAAAATAATCTATTTCGGGTAGCACTACCACTCAACCATGGTTTCGACTCGTACCATTGTCTCTGAAACCGTCTTACAAACTTTCCATCGGTTTTCTGAAGTGACAAGCTTGGCGTGGACTTCCGTTCTTTCACCTGGATTTTTTCCTCTAAAGAGAGCTGAGAAAAAAATGTTGGATTTTCAATAAGAAAATTCAATGAATCTTGAGTTGTATTGAATGCATCCATTGAAACGCATGTGCCGTGTAGATTAGCGTAGTGATGCCTACTATTTGTTTTCAATTACACTGTAACACAAACACACCACACAGTAAGATACAAATAGATTAATAGAAACACACTTCACTGCACTTACATTTCACACTGGCAATAGGCTACACAGATTCGTATCATTCTCCGTGTAACCAGGACTGCCAACATGTCGAAAGAGCACATTTAAAACCAAATATCATTCTGCAAGTTAAGTTATGTATTTTAAAGTAAAACATAATGAGATTTATCTTAAATTCATTTTTTTGCGTTTGTCTGGGTCCTGTTCTGATTTATGTCCATGTTCAATAATTTTTCATGTCAGAAAATTATGCCATCTTGCATTTAATGTCGTTGACAACACTGGAACCAGTATCATTCATTATACTGTGCTGTCTTAGTTCTGCCAAACACCCCTAGATTGCAGCAGTTACTTACAACCAGCATTGTGGGATTTCTCCCTCCAGGTCCTTGGGCAAGCCTTAACGCACACGTTTAAAAGATACACCCCCTCTTTACCCCGCCACTTAAGTAGTTGCTACTGCGTCTGCGCGCGCCAGGCTGAGTTGAGGTGAAGAGCGATTGGTTGATTTGGTTGTGAGCAAACACAGCGCTAGACAGCGCGAATTCAAATATATAATATTTGAAATATCAATCGAAAAGCACCAATAACAGCGGAAGAAAACTAATTTAAGTATTTTTACGGATAGGCTGAGCCTCAGCGCCCTAATGGGCGCCTCGCCCCTGCAGGTAAGGGGCGTAGGGGAACGGGTGACGTAAGACACAGGGAATACAAACATATGAAAAGTTACATCTCTTGAATACACAAATTTTCTTGTCTTGAGACGGAGTCCAAAAAGTGAAGATAAGGTGTAGCAGATGATCCGAAATAATAAGCATTCTTCAGCGGCCGCAGGCAAAGAGTTCACATGCTGGCCACCAGGAACATTGAATTCAGCAATTTGCCATATGAAGCGCTGCAGAGAGAAGCCTGAAACACCAGCTAAAAAGGGGTGTGGGGGAGAAGATATCTCGAATGCTAGAAGACACAATAAATAGATTGCACAGAGAGAGAAAAAACACAGAAAAGTATGTTGGTGGTTTGCACGGAAGAAAAAATTAATAGAAGGCAAAAAGTAAAAGAAAATCCAATGTGGGTGCGAATTTCTGAAAACCATTTAAGCGTATATTCAAACAGGAATATACCAACATAATAAAATGAGCAGGTGGTCAAGTAATGTAAACATTGAAATTGTGTGGATGGTCATGAAATTGTCTTTTTTGTATTATTCCTGAACGATGATAAGTTTAACTGGGGTAAGCTTTTGTTTCTCTAAAACTCGTAGAATATGTATTGAATGGTATAGAAGGTACTTGCTGTGTCGTTTTATTGACTTCTCAAACGGGCATTTAAATGTGCTAGTATCTGCACTCCAGGTGGAATTTAAAATGACTTGGCGAGTGAGATTTTGTAGATATTCTAATAATGTTGCATATTTCAGAAATGATAGAAGCTAATAACACTATTTTCAGGTGTCTTGAATCCTGGCTGTGAAGGTGGATGCATCTGAAGCTGTTTTGTTTCAGAGGGCAGGTATGCAATTGAGAATATGACCTTGACTTTCACTTCCCATTATGCATTGCTCAGCATATATGTTGGTCTCCTCTACTAGGATATTTATTCACTAGTCTTTGAAAAATAGTAAAAATGCACCAAAACACTCGCAAAATCCTTGTGTGGACCCAGTTGCCCCTTAAAAGCGGCGGTATACCACCCGAGATTTAAAAAATGTAAAAATATTTTCTTGTCAACTTTTAGACATGTTGCAGTCATGAAAATCGTCCTCGTCATATATTTTCTGCAGATTGTTGTCACGAAAGTCGGTGGTCATAGCAGCGTACCATACTTATTTTTATTTGTGGTGTACAGTTTTAGTTATGAGTGACTGTACTGAGTTACCGCAAGGGTCTCCCGGTGGCGCTCGCCGGCTCGTCAGGGGCACGAGGGGAATGGGAGGGGTAGCACAAGCCCAGCAAATTTCAGCCCGAGGTAACGCGCTAAGACCATGCGGTTCAACTATGCCTAATGCTGATTGGCTGTTTCAAGGGGAATTTGTTGACCAGCAGAGGCTTGCCAGCGCTCAGCCGTTTCAGTTATTTGTTCTGTGTGCGAGACAGTGTCATTGTACGTTTGTTTTAAGTCAGTCTTGAAGTGATTTAGTCAACAGTGAATTAATATAGAAATGTGTAGTGTTAGTGAAGCACCGGAAGTGGATTGTGGGTGCGTCATTGAGGACGTGCTAACCAAGGGACTTAATTTAATTGGATTCCCTCCGAAAGTGGAAATTAAGGAGAAAGGAAGGCCAACTCCTGAACTTCCAAATTAAGTTTCAACTTGTGTAGACCGTAAGCGAGAGTATACTAGACATTTTTGTTTCTCAAACTATTCACGCCATCAGTGGTTAACTGGATGCAAAAAACTTAACAAACTATTCTGCTGGCCTTATCTCCTTTTCAGTCGTGAAGGAACGGCGTGGTCAAAAGATGGATTTGACAACATTGCTGGTCTTACTAGTAGCTTAAAGAAACATGAAAAAGCGAGGAGTCATATCGCGTGTGCTTTTGCATTGTGTAAATTCGGTACCTCGCGAATAGATGTTCAGTTGAATGCTCAGAAAGCAATGGAGGTCTCAAAGCACAATGAAATGGTAAAAAAGAATAGGCAGATTTTATCTAGGCTAATAGATGTCGTTTGTCATTTAGGCAAGCAAGAACAGGCACTACGAGGACATGACGAGTCAGATCAGTCACTGAACAGAGGTCATGGCTGGTCATTTAGGAGGACTACAGGCTAGAGTAAAACAAACATTTCCACGAGCGCTGTTCGTTCATTGCTACTGTCATGAGTTGAACTTAGTATTGCAACAGGCAGCTATGGGATTAACAAAATGTCGAGTATTTTTCTTATCTCTTTCCGGAATGTCTAATTTCTTTTCCCATTCCTCCAAGAGAACTGAATATCTCCGAAACTTTGTAGAAAAAAAATTACCGAGAACTGCACCAACTCGCTGGAACTTTAACTCGAGACTTGTTAACACAGTTCAAGAGCAGAAAGACAACCTACTCATGTTTTTCGAAAGCTTAACGGACGATGAAAATAGTGGAAATTGGGAAAACGATGCTATAGTACAGGCTCAAGGATTTTTGTATTTTTTGAACAAATTTAATACAATTTTTCTTCTTAATGTATACTCATTCATTTTCTGCCAACCCGATGTTCTTTTTAACATTCTGCAAAACAAGGCTATGGATATTGCTTTCTGCCACTCAAAGATAATAGAGACCAGAGACAGATTAAACAATTTCAGGAGCGAAGGCTTCCAAAATGTCTGGGAAATAACATGCTCTAGCGCAGCCGATGAACCAGCACAGAAGAGAATTAAAGGCAATGGATCACCAGAAGAGGGTTTTAGGAGACTATTCTGTGAAATTCTGGATAATGTCATTTGCCAGATAAATGACAGATTTTGTGATATGGAGCGTTTTAACTTCTTTTCCCTCCTGGACACAAAAAAAATTAGAGAATTTGGCATTTAGTTCCCAAACAAATTGTTTTTAAATCTCTTAGAAAACTACGGGTCAAGTTTCGATCAAGTAGGTCTGAAAAACGAACTGATAGTGCTCTATTCGGCTAATGATCAAGAATTTCACGAGAAATCAGTGGCAGAAAACGTAAGAATTATGAACCGAATGCAGTTAGTTAATGCTATGCCTGAACTGTACAATTTAGCGTGTTTAATACTTACGATACCATCTACTACAGCCTCTGTTGAATGTACCTTCTCAACACTCAAACGAGTGAAGTCACACTGCAGGTCCACTATGGGTCAAGAGAGACTTACTTCCCTATCAATGATGACAATTGAGAAGCAGCTGCTTTGTTCACTCAGGAAGCACCCAAACGGTAATTTTACTGATGCTGTCACACAAGTGTTCTTGAAGAAATCCAGACGAATGGAACTTACCTTCAAATAGATTAATCCTGGTTTTGGCAGATATAGAGGTAACCCCTCGCCAGGGTTATGGTGAAGCTACGTTAGGCCTAGCAAGCCAGTAGTGGATATGAAACTGCTTTTAAAACGGGAACGAGCCTCGGAAAGGACAGATCTAAAGGAAGCAGACCTGGCTATGGAAATGGACTACGAATCGGAACTTTGAATATAACTTCATTGACGGGAAGAGTGGAGGAGGTTGTGGATATGATGGAGAGGAGAAAACTGGATGTACTCGGACTGGCAGAGACCAGATGGAGAGGGGAAGGAAGAAAAGAACTGAGAAATGGCTTGCAGCTATACTGGATAGGAAATGAGGAGGGGAAGAGAAATGGAGTGGGAATGGTGGTGAGAGAAGGGCTGAGGGCGGAAGTAAAGAGGGTAAGTGATAGAATAATTAGAGCCAGAATCACTGTGAAAGGTAAAAACCTGGACATTCTGCAAGTCTATGCACCACAGGTGGGATGCACAGAAGGCGAGAAGGACGAGTTTGAAGAGGAGTTGCAGAAGCAGTTAGTGGGGAGAGACCTGATAGTCATGGGAGACCTAAATGCCCATGTCGGAACTGATAGAAGAGGTTTTGAGGAAGTGATTGGTGGTGAAGGATGGGGAAACAGGAATAAGGAAGGAGAGAGATTGTTGGAACTGTGCAAGATAAATGGGCTAATGGTTGGAAACACATGGTACAAGAAGAGAGAGAGCCATAAAATTACTTGGTACAGCAGGGATTTGACTAGGAAATCAGTGGTGGACTATATTCTATGCGGGAAGGAGACAAAGAAGAGTATCACGGATATAAGGGTAATACCTTCAGAAGCCCTGGACAGTGACCACCGTCTGCTGGTCGCCAAGGTGAGAGGACTGAAGGAAAAGAGGAGAACTGAGAACCAAGAAAGAAGAATAAGGACATGGAAGCTGAAGGAGGATGGAAATAAGGAGAAGTTCCAGATATTAGTGAGGAACAAATTACCGAAGGATGATCCGAAAACAGGTGAAGAAGAATGGAATAGGTTCAAGGACGTGTTGGTAGAAGCAGCGGAAGTCGTGTGTGGCAGAACTAGTGGAAAGAAAAGGTGGAAGGAAACACCATGGTGGAACCCCAGAACTAAGGAAGCAGTGAAAAAGAAAAATGAAGCATTCAGGAAATGGTTCCAACAGAGGACAGACAGAACAAGAGAAGAATACCAAGAGCGGAAGAAAGAAGCAGGAGAAGTAGTGAAGGAAGAGAAAAAGAAATGGCTGGAGAAATGGACAGAAATGATGGAGGAGGACTGTGATGGCAGTAAGAAAGTGTTGTATGGAATGATAAAGGCAAAGAGAAGAGATACAGGGGAAAATGTCAGAATGGTGGACAGGAATGGAAAGGAGGTCGAAAATATGGAAGAAGGAAAGGTTATCTGGAGAGAATACTTCAAGGAACTCCTAAATCCAACTAAAACCAGCGTAGTGGACATTGTGGAGGAAGAAACAGACAGTGACCAAGACATTTCAGAGAAGGAATTGACCTGGAAAGAAGTGGAGGAAGCATTAAAGAAGATGAAAGGGGGAAAGGCACCGGGAATAGACGAAGTGAGTGTGGAGATGGTGAGAGCAGCAGGGGTGATAGGAACACAGTGGCTCTTTTGAGTAATGAAAGTGATATGGAGGGAGAAGAAAATACCAGAGGACTGGAAAAGAGGGATAATAATACCCATATTTAAAAAGGGAAGTAGGAAGGAATGCAAGAACTACAGGGGAATTACACTCATGTGCCACTGCACCAAAATATTTGAGAAGGTACTGGAGAGAAGAATTCGGACAGAAGTTGAAGATGGGCTGAGGGAAGAACAGTATGGATTCAGGCCAGGAAGGTCAACAGTTGACCTCATCTTTGCCGTAAGACAGTTACAAGAACACCATTATGAATATGGGAAAGATCTGGTGATGACCTTCTTGGATATTGAGAAAGCATATGATAGTATTAATAGAAACAAGGTATGGGAAGCAATGAGAGCAAAAGCAGTGAACAAGGAGACAGTGGCAAGAGTGAAAGCAATGTACGAGGGAAGCATAAGCTGTGTAAAGGTGGGAAGAGAGAGAACGGAATGGTTTCAACTGGAGAGTGGTCTGAAACAGGGAAGTGCCCTCTCACCCCTGTTATTTATAGTGGTGATGGATGAAATAATACGAAAAGTGGTAAATAGCATTGGGGAAAGGAAAATGAAGGCAATGGTGTTTGCTGATGACCTTCTGGTATGGGGAGAGGATGAGGAAGAAGTACAAGAGCAATTAGATGAGTGGGAGAAGGTAGTGTTATCATATGGGATGAAGTTCTCAGCACAAAAGAGTGAAGTGGTCATCACAACGAGGAAGAAGAACAGACTGGATATGAGCATAACACTTGGAGGACAGCAGTTGCAGAAAGTAGAATGCTTCAAGTACTTGGGAAGCATAATTGAAGAAAAGGGAGGCAATAGGATGGAAATAAATGAGAGGGGAAGGTGCGCAGATGGATTTTTCAAGAGTGTTAGGGGGATAATATGGAATAAAGATGTACCACAAAAATGTAAAGGAATCATCTACAAGACCTACTTTGTGCCAATTTTGACATATGGTTCAGAAACATGGGTGATGAAGGAAAGGGACAAGAATAAAATACGAGCAGTGGAGATGAAGTTCCAGAGGAGTAGGGTAGGAGTGACAAGAATGGACAGAGTAAGGAATGAGAGAGTCAGGGAGATGGTAAGAGAGGAACCATTGCAAAATAGAATAGAGCGATCTAGGCTACAATGGTATGGACATGTGAGGAGGATGGAAGAGGAGAGGATACCGAAGAAGATGTTTGGAATGGAAATGACGGGAAGGAGGCCAAGGGGAAGACCAAGGGACAGATGGACAAAAGGAGTTAAGAAGAGTGTGGAGGAAAGAGGAGTGTGCTGGGACACAGTAAATGACGAGAGATGGTGGATGGACAGGAAACGATGGAGAGGCTTATGTTCCAAGCAGACCCGACCAGTGGTTGGAAACTGCTCAAGATGATGATGAGAGGTAAGTTATCGCTCGAATTATTTTATTGATTTCGACCAGTTTCTTAGACGTGCTCTTCACTTTTATCGTATTAATACCTTGGCTATGAATGTTTTAGTAATCTTTGAATATGTCTAACGAAGTGTAAATGGTTTAGAACGTTGTTGTTAATAGGGGCCGATTACCTAGATGTTAGGCCCCTTAAAACAACAATTATCATCATTGTTGTTGTTAATAGTTCATTTTAGGGGATTGTGTTGAACTTGTATGATGAACTGAGGTACTATCGCTGCATTTGCCTGGAAATAGTGTAGGAAAACTCGGACAAAAAAAAACACTCATGGTAGCCTCTGTCGGCGTCGAGATTCGAACCCCTGATTTGCGGACTTGCTGCATCTGCCCATGGCGTGATTTAACGTGCACGGCTTTGCCACGGGGTGTTCTTCGAACGCAAATACAGGTGGCCAGTGTCATAATTCCAAGAAAAAATACGACACTTGTCTGGAGCGGAGAGAGAAGGTGGAGGTGCGAGGATGAAAGGAGCCGTTTGAAAGATGTAACCAAAATAAACTGGGGAATGAGGGTATGTGGCAAGTTTTCAGGAGTGAAGCAGAAATTCTTTAGGTATTGAACCCTTATTAATCTGCGATAAATAAGTATTCATGATTTATTATTATTATTACTGCGGCCCAGGCAGTACTTATGGATGGTGACAAAGAGGAAGGCAAGTTAGCGTGTTGCAATGATTGCCACAGAAACAGAGCTTGGTAGCTATTCTTGAAAACGGCCGGGTAAGCTGAGTTCAAGGCCAAATTGTGTAACAGCATGCACCAGAATTGGAGTCATAAGGGGATGGTCACGAGTTTCTTGCAACCGACCTACGATTGAATCACCCAATCAGGAGAGACCAAACCGAAACCACGTGATGGGTGGCGTCACTGGTAAAAAGCGCGCGGAATTGATTATCTAAAGAACCGCCGATCCGAATTATCTCCGCATGTGTGCGCTGAGACGTTTGAATTAAATGATGAAGATTGACACTAGTCCCATGTGTGTGAGATGAATACTCTAGAAAATTTTTCTTAATTCACCCCACTCCACCTCACTGTCAGTTTCCAATAAATTGATCGACGAGACGCTGTTTCGATGTCTATCTGTTTGAGCTCTGGTGAGCTAACTTCACGCCAGTTTGTGTAGTGATTTTAACGCTTTAATATTATTTGAAGTCTAACGTTTAGAGCTCTGGTGAGCTAACTTCACGCCAGTTTGCGTGGCGACTTTAGCACTTAAATATTATCTTGAAGAAAACTATTTTCAGCTCTTAGGGGCAAGACTTGAGTAACATTCCAATTAGCGCTCAACTCGAGCGAAGGTCCACGCAGAGCAGTAGAGATTACCGAGCGAGATAACGACTGCGACACAGGCAGATTTAAAACTTGTATTGTCAAGCCAGTGACGATGGGTTTGAAGTGTACATTTCATGTAAAATTTTACTGTATTTTTTCAAGTGTTGTATTGTGCGTGTGTAAGCGAGAGCTAGGGAAAGTCTTCGTTGATTAATCGCATAGGACAATTCGTGGGCGAAATTAGTAACTCACAAGCGATTATAGCCAGGTCAAATTATAATAACATTGAACTTTTCTTCCAAAGAGACTACACCAAGATGTCCGACGTGTGGTCAGGAGCCGGAGTGATGTCCAACGCTTCTACGAAGACAACGATGGAAGGCTAATTTTCCCGTAGGGAAATGAGCCGAGATGCAAGTCACATGTTCTACGAGCTGATACGGTGATGTACAAAAATTGATTATTCAATATGTAGTTAGATTGGCGGGGGAACTTTGTAAATAGTTCATTTTAGTCGTTTTCTTGTTTTAGAGTGTTTTTCTTGTACCGACACTAAATGTTTTAAATGTACGTTGGCGCGTGGCCAAAGTTGTTTGTTGTGTATTATTTTTCTTTGGAGTCATATTTAAAGTACACGGCGCGTGTACGTGATTTTTATCCATGCGAATGCGAAACCCGTTACATTCGATAAGTGGTGCTTTATTAAAGTTCACATTTTTGATAGGAAAGGGAGGTAATTACTGTAAGATGTTTGCTGAACAGGTTATTATTCATATTAGGGTTGCCGAGCGCAACAAAATTAAGATGTAATTGTAGAACACCTTAGTTCTAATTTTTTTAGATTTTTTTTTGAGTCCTTTTCAGGTTTATAGTCACTGGCATAGAACGGAGGCGCCAGCTGGTGGAATATATTTATGTCATTTTATTTCAAGGTCTGTCAAACCCATACGTGTGATTCTGTGTGTGTTATCGTGTCAGGTGTGTGTTTTGATTCTACGTGAAGAGGGGTAGAGGTCCTACCGCCCTCATATTTTGTTGTTGTTGTATTTTTGATGGAAAGGCAGGGTGCTCTGAGGAGACCGCTGTTCCTTGTCCATATGCTGATTCTTGGATTTCCTAGGGGAAATGCTGAGATGTATTTCGTTCTGACACACACACACGTATTATTGTGCTTTGGGGCACGCTTCTTCGAGACTGGATCCCGTGCCTTGGGAGGCCGAGGTTATTTTGACACGTGGGTTGACAGATATGCATAGTTCCACGTATCGCCCGTCTAGCCTGGTGACTTATTTTGTTAGGCAGTCCTATTTTCCGACTGGCCCCTTTAAGCTTTCATTTAGCAAACCTGTTCTTTGTGATGGTTATTTTGAACCATAATTAATTGGGGAGTTCGCCATGTTTGTGACGGATTATTGCATGTCGTATGGATGGAATGGTGTGTTAATGATGTAAATGTTGGCTTTGAGCCTAGTGATTTGTTTATGACTCAGTTCATGTAATTTAGTATGCGATGCCCGTGTGGTGTAGTGGTATTATACTTGTAAAAATGACGGCGGTCATATGTGTATTTCTTTTGTTGGTCACGTGTTAACTTACTTGTGTTGATTTGTGAGAAGTCCTAATTTTAGGCAGTAATGTTTTGCTTCGGCAGTCTTGATTCCAATTTCATGCGGAAATTATTGTGTTGTTTATTTTAAGTATAGGAAGTGTCGGCTTAGTTTTATGTGTTGTATAGTTGTTCCCCGCGTCTGTCTAGCTCTAAGTAATGCGGATTCGTCTTCTGAAAGTTTATTCCGGATGATGACGAATCATGCATTCAATTGTACTCATCGTGAAGCATGTAGAACAGCACTCGCGCATACATTGTCATTATTGTTGATTTTCTTGGGACACTTGGTCCGAATAATAATCTCTCCTGAGATTTGGCCTAGTTTTGGCAATTTAATTTATTCAGTGGGAGTCATTATGGGAGTTTTGTTTGTTAATTCTTTTTGTAAATAGCTGATCTGTTATTAAATTCATTTGTTATAACCCTGGCTTCACTTTTTCCTGCATGTTATTTTGTTATATGTTACCCTGCATGTTAATGAAGCGCTTTAACAACAACTTACGATATGGACTGTTACACCCCCCGAAACTGAGTCTCATAAGCTTCTTTGCAAGGGTTCAGTATATAGACATAATCTTTCTTACAAATTACGGTTATGTTTTTCTCCAACTCTAATAATAAGAAGAAGAAGAGTCTGAAGGAATTGGATCTTCCGCCGACCATCTACAGGAGTATGCAATATCCTATCCTATTGTCCACATGCAACATTGTGCGATCCTTCCTGGCTAGTGAATCAGTGATAACGAACTCTATATTTTGTATACACGATATATATGTATGTATTATAGTTTGTATTTTAGTTTTTATGTATTGTTGTAAATCACTTGGTTTAACCCGTGCTTTGGAGTAACCCATGTTTGTAGTGGTGAATTGAATAAATAATAATAATAATAATTCAGACTTATTATTATTATTGGGCATATTGATATTGGTTGCAAGGGGTGAGTAAAGAGGAAGGGTGCACTTGCGGTATACCAGGTACGACCAGCAGTCGCCACTGCTTAAAAGGAATTTTCCGTTCCATGTTAGCAGCATGCAACTTGTGCCACTCCCACTGAATGTCACGACACACTGACGCTTCCTCTTCCAGAGGTAAAATTTCTTCTAGGGTATAATCTATGTCACTTTCTGCACTACTGGAATTGCTAGCAAAACTACTTATGCTACTGTCTTCCTCACCTATAAGAGTACTTCCTATTTCAGACTGTTTGACGACAGGAAGGCTCTGCCATTTCTCACGGAATTGTTAGGAACTTCTCCAGGCAATGTTCCCTGTTCATGCATACCAATTACAAAGGATTAAAATTCTTATCACAGATGGTGCAATGAGAATGTTCTCTTTCCAATGTCACATAAAATGGGAAAATTATGAACTACCATATTTGTTGTGAAATTATTATTATTATTATTATCATATCAGAAATACCATTTACACAGTTCAATTATGCATATTAAACTACATAACATAACACAAATAAATTGAAAAGCACTTCACACCCGGAACCTAGCAACATCAAGTGCATTTTGTGTTGCATAAAAAAGATCATTTTGTTTGTTCTTCACCACAGTCACATGTTATGTTGCTGGCATCGATATAGCCCCATCTTGCTAGGTTGACTTTGGATCTGCCCACTCCTGTCCTCGTTCTGTTCCAGGATTTCCACACAGACCAGTCTTCATGACAGCCAGGTGGCAAACATTTCACAACTGTCATTGTCCTGGGATGACGGGGACCTTGGCTTTCCAAAGCCGTACTCTCGCTGTAGTAGGAGATCCAGTTAGTTCCTCAGACATTCGTCGGAAGCTTTTTCTTGACTTAAGTCTCTGAACTGGAGGTGTATGGCCATGTAAGGCATGAGCACTTTGTTGTTCCACTGTACGCCTCTCCTTGTCCTCAGCTATTTTCCTTCGAATACAAAGTGGAGCAATTTCTGCAAGACAGTCAAGTTTGTTAACTGGATCAAACTTAGAACCAGTCACTAGCTTGCAAGTCTCATTGAGGGCCACATCCACCTGTTGGGCAAGGGGTGACGAATACCAAACAGGACATGCAATATTCTCCGACGGAATAACAAGTACCATTGCAGATGTAGGGAGGGTTTGTGGTTGACTACCCCACTGTGAACCAGCTAGTTTGCAGAGTAGGTTATTCCTTGCTGACACTTTGAGTTTGCAGTTCATGCAGTGCTGTGCTTCTTAAATGTGAGAGTTCTGTCAAGGGTTACACCCAGATATTTTGGAGCGTCACTGTTCTGTAATTGGATTCCAGACCACATTACTTAGAGTTCACGATGAGCTTCCTTGTGCCTCAGGTGGAAAGTGCACACCTGAGTTTTTGAAGGGTTAGGCTTTAGCTGGTTTTCACTGTAATATCTTGTTAAGCATTTAAGGGCAGTAGACAGATTTGTTTCATCATCATCATCATCATCATCATCATCATTTCCCCTTATCCAGCTCCTGCCGGGTCGGGGTATTTATGGCACTTCTCCACTTTCCTCTTTCCTTCCACCATTCTTCTTCCAGGATCTTGTCCCAGTCCAGATTTCTTTTTCGTACGCTGTTCTTCACTGAATCAATCCACCTTGTTCTAGGTCTTCCTCTTGCTCTCTTACCCTTGCACTTCGCCTCCAGCATCTGTCTTGGTATTCTATTTTCCTCCATCCTCTTTACATGTCCAAACCACCTTAGTTTATTCTTCTCAATTCTCTCATTTAGTTTTCCCATCCCAACTTCCTTCCTAACATCTTCATTCCTTACTCTGTCTTTCCTTGTCTTTCCTATCATACTTCTTAGGAATTTCATTTCACTGGCTTGGATTCTACTCTCTTGCCTGCTTGTCAGGGTCCAAGTCTCAGCTGCATAAGTTAATATGGGAACATAGTACACTTTATACATTACCTCCTTGCTTTTCCTTGGTACTTCCTTATCCCAAACAAGTTTTCTTACAATTTGATAGAGTGCATTGCTCTGCTGTACCCTCCTGCCAATCTCCATGTCCAACCTACCAGTTTGCATCAATTCACTTCCTAGGTATTTGAACGTATCCACAATTTCCAAACTCTGACTTCCAATTTTCACAGTGCCCTTTCCTTGTCTTTCTCCTCTTGTCATCACCATGGTCTTGCTTTTCTCTATACTGATTTTCAGGCCGTACTTCTGAATATTTTCGTTCAGTGCATCTAGTTGTTTTTGCACTTCTTCGGTGTTCCTTCCCCAGACCACAATATCATCTGCAAATAACAGTAACTTCATTTCTTTATGTCCATATGCTTCCTTTGTTTCCTTTACTATTTCATCCATCACCATTATGAACAAGAGAGGTGACAGCACACTCCCCTGTCTTAGTCCAGTCTTGTTCCTAAACCAATCTGTCTTTCCAACTGGGGTCAGTACCCTGCTAACTAGAGCCGGGCAAATTTGCTCTAGTGCCGATCGGGATAGTAAGTTTCCGCTTGGCCAGTATCGCCCCCCACCAAGCGCACTCAAGGCCAGGTCTCTCCGCTGAACGAGAATCTGAAGTCTCGATAATACCGGTACTGAGTGGGAGTGTCGATAATACCGGAACTCCTTTTTTCTCGGCATTATCGACAGTATCTATTTAAAGGAAAGCGCAGACTCACTCACGCCGCTGCACGTGTCACTCAAGCCGCTGCACGTGTAAAATCAAAGCCTTCTGTAATAACTCCGGAATGTAAACCATTCCTCGTTCTTACATTTGACAAGTTTAAAGCAGTATGAAGTGATCCACCCCAGGAAGATCGCATTGAATTGAGTTCGCAGTATATTTTTACCATGACTTCTGTCACTAAAAATATGGTAAGGGAGAAATTAGCAGATGGAAGTCTGAAGTTAATAGAAAAAGCAGTTACAAATCGAATGAGCGCCTGCTGGACAAAATTTCAGGTAGAGTTATTATTATATAAACAAAATAAAATGGAATTAATTTTCAAATCGTTATCATCTACTCCAGACCAACATGAACAGATTACGTTCTTAGGCATATTCGCACGGCGAGGTGCAGCTTATAATTAAATAGGAGATGGACTACAATAAGAGGAATATTTAAACGGATATAGGATTGTCTCGAGAGGGCTATTATGGGTTACATGATGTATTGTTCTATTAGTAGACCAAGGTAAATATTGAATTGTTTTTAATGAAGGTTGGTTTCTCTGGACCGTCATTAGTTTTTTTATTTCTTCTTCCCCAGATTGTAGTTAGTAGTGAAACAAATGCCCCTGTTGGTTTCGTTCAGTGTACACAAGGGAGTTGCAAAGCTTTGCTACAACACTTGGGCAGCACAACGGGAATGAACAAACATAAATGTAGAACAATGCCAAGAAATGTATCATCGAACCCGGTATCGCGGGAGGACAAAACCAAGTTACGGGATAAATGTATATTAATGAGTTCCAGAGATCTACGTCCGTTCAATACCGTAGAAGGTGAAGGTTTCCGACAGGTTGCCCAGGAATTAATAAATATAGGGGCCAAATACGGAAATGTTGATGCGGTTGAAGTTTTACCCCATCCAAGGACAGTGTCTAGGCATATACAAGAAATGGCGGATGAAGTAAGGCAGAAAATAATACCGCAAGTAAAAGAAGCTATTCTAAATAAGGAGTGTTCAATGACCTGTGACTTATGGACAGATAATTATCGGAAAACACATTATCTTACTTTGACATCTACACGTATTGTTGAGATCAATGATAAGTGGGAGCTAAGGAATGATGTTCTACTGACAACGAAGTTTCCCGATATCACAAAGACCGGGAAAAACATACTTTCGGAACTAGAGGATCAAATATCAGATCTTGGCATTAGTCCTACTGACCTTAAGGAGGTAACTTTCGTAACCAATCAGGGGGCAAACATACGAAAGGCTCTTGTGGACCATGAACGTTTGCCTTGTCTAATGCATTGCATTAATACTGCTTTGCGTCATACATTAAAACATACTTTCCTGATTGCCGAAGCTCCCACGGGTTTTCACAGCATTCAGAGCGCACGTAAAGTTGTGGAGTTCCTGAAGAGATCTGGCTTGGTTTCAAGACTGCCAAAAGGGCTCAATCAGGACATAGAAACCAGATGTAACAGCATTTACATGCTTCTTCACTCATTTAATTCTCAGCATCAGGATATTTCGGACATTTTATTGGAGAAAGACAGGGAAGAAATGCTCTCTTTATATAATATAAACCTCATGGATGAGTTGATAAACATTCTTGAAGTTTTTAAGGAAGCCACCGACGACTTAGAGGGTGATAAGGAACCCACTCTTTCACTTGCTGTTCCCTGGATCTGCACGTTGCTAAAGAAATGTGAAATTTTGGATGCTGATTCTGAGGTATGCAAACAATTACACTTCTTTACAGTTTTGTAAGTATTTATATATATATATATATATATATATATATATATATATTATGTATATATGCTGGTTGAGATATCGCATTTTATTGCTGTTGAGTTCCGTCAATTCTAAATTTCCAATAATATTTCAATTTGTATTATAGCCTATAAAGAAGATAAAAATTCGTGGAGAACAATTCTTAAAAGAAAAGGTGTATGATGAATTACAAGATGTACATTATGCTGCCACATTCCTTCATCCATCGTTTAAGGAACTACTTGTGTTGAGCGATGAAAGAAGAGACCAAATTTACCAATACGTTCGCGAGGAATGTGAGTTAATGAATGGTAAATATAGGCCTAATGCACTTTTAGATTTTTTATTTATCCATGAACAAGCCGTGCAATATTCATTAATAGTTAGACTTCAATAATATATACTTGTAAATGGTTACATCACGAAGTATGTTTGGTATATGGGCAAAAAATTCATAGCTTCGTTTTCTTGTAATGTGTAATTTTGATTAGTGTGTTTGCTTTTAGTCAGTCAGCAGAACGAAGACGCTCTTCCCTCCCATGCCAAGAAATTTTGTGAGTGGCGATCACCATCTTCTCATCAATGGGCGGATGTCGATAAATATATACACATGGATGCACCAGTAGACTGCAAGCATATTTTAACTTGGTGGAAGAAAAACTCTCAATCCATGCCAAAACTAACCAAATTAGCCAGGAAACTATTAACTATCCCAGCAACTAGTGCACTCAGTGAAAGGAATTTTAGTAGGGCAGGACTTATAATAACCGATAGAAGGAGTTGTATAGATCCTGCTTCAGTAAATAATCTTTTAATGATACACAATGACGAATACTAGACGCATCATTGGGATTAAGGAAGTATCATAAGGAAATATTCTACCTTAAACTATTCATATTTCTACTTTTCCAAGCTCTGTCAAACTTCTTTACATTAAGATTCTTATGCTGTAGAGCTATAATCTAAATAGCTATATTTTACGGAACACTTGGAAAAGAAAGAATGTAGTCCATGTACCAATTTTTCATCACTAAAATGCTGAATTATTTTTGTGAAGGATATATAGGAAAGAAAATAATTTATGGACATACATTAGTAACATTTTTTACTCTTAACGCATATATATTTGGTATCACTAATTCTTTTCTTCATGGCATATAATAAAATGATTTCCATTTGAATATACCGAGTTATGAAATTGGTTGATATGGTGTTATATCTTGTGCTAAATAGTTGGTATTAAGGTAAAGAAATAGAAACTTTATAAAAATGAGCTGATTGCCTGAATTTTGCAAGAGTATGTTCATAACTACCCCTTATAGACCCCTTGAAATATTGGTCAAAACAATTTTGGGGTATGTGCATATTCATGTTAATATTATGAATACAAGAAAAATATGCACATTTGGGGGTATAGTGTCCCCTTAACATATCCAAATTGCCTACATATGTCAAATATATCATTGTTTAGGAATTTATATTGCGTGTTACTAATTCAGATAATAGTCTCTCAGTAGCAAATAGATTGTTTCCTGTCTAATTATATGTCATTTATTGAGTAGACACGAGTGTCTTCTCATTAAATTATGATATTTCTATATGACTACTAAAACTGGGTGGAATTTAATAATATATACACTTCATACATTTCAGAATGCAATGATATTAATGGTACCAAAATTTTATCTGGTCACGCAAAAATCAGCATTATTATGAAAATTATTAATGCATATTGGAAGTGATCATGTTCATGCAGTATATCGTCTATCATTTAGATTAATGAAGCTCTCTCTATCTTTATGCGTTTTTGTTTTCTTGTTTGACGAATAAATGAATGTTGGTTTTGGTTCAAGTATTTGCATGCATTTTTAATATTTAATAGAATGGCGTTTTGCATCAAACGCGCAGGCATCAATTTAAAATTAATATAAACATTTAAGGCCTACTTGACGGGATATTCATGTACCGTATTGAACATCAAATATCTACCCGCCTTCTGTGGCATGGTTCGTAATTCAAAGCCACTGCCACCTCCTTACCACTCCTATCCTCAGTTACAAATATACACACACTAGTACAGACACCATAATAACACAGGTTATTAGACAAAGTTGACACACAAGAACACAAAAATGATCACGATGTTGTAGCCCCTAAAGTAAAATAAAACTCAAATAATTGGCGTAGCAGAGAAGAGCTACAAGAAAGTCTCACGTGTATGACTCATGAATTATTACCCCTACTGACTAGGAATTTGCTTTAAAGAATACTTTCAACCTTCTTTTCCACCTTGTAACTGGTTGTTATTAGAGGCAACTATAGTGCAAAAATTGGCTGCGATGGTGAAAATACACTTGGGAAATATTACGCTGAAAAGTTTCAACTAATTTCATCTACTAAAAACTCTGATTTTGTGCTTGAAAACAATACATGTTTGTGGCATGCGGTGTATTAATCATATCAGTGCAAACACCTCACTGATTTGTCCATAAATGCCAATGATATGACAGTTTGAGTGAGAATAGTGCGACGGGAGTTGCACTGAGAACAACTCATTACCGCGAGAATGTCACTTCGTCCGATACTCCAAAGTCTCGTTCGATCACAAGGTAATATCGTTGCTCTCTCTACCCATGATGCAACGTGTGAGCACGTGCGTAGGGACGCGATTGTAATGGCGGTGGATTAAGCATATGGCAAAGCCATTATGACGAAAGATAAAATCAATCTTATTCTTGAAGGTGAACATTATTTTTTCGTATGCCCGACGACTAGAGAATATTATTCAAACTGAGAGGAGCATTTGAGATAAAGAGAGTCAGGTATCCAAAGCAAAAGTTTTCACTGTGTATGTTTGTAACATTTTCCCTCGGTGTATAAGAGTCTCAGTGGCTGAATTGGTTGCGCGCTGGACTCATGAATAGAAGGACCGGGGCTCGATACTCGGTAGGGGAAGTGATTTTAATTTTTGTTTCGTAATGTTTTATTGTTTATGTCGACCACTTTACCAGTATCTTATTACAAAAACGACAGAACACAGTTGCATCACAGGGTCTTTAGTAATATAGCGAGTGCATGAATTTTCGGGTTTTGTTACGAGAAAGTTACATACTGTAGTGCTTGAATGTGGCACTACACGAAAAAATCTTAATATGTAGTCTACACGTCAAATAGAATTTTCTTTTGCTGAAATTCAATGACCAAAACATACCGACTGACGATCAAAATCTCCTTCCATATGTTATTAGGATGATATGCTCAGTAGGTAGTCTGTTAATATGATATCGTTGAAGTTGAGTGGATTCTTCCAATTCGCAGACTCCAGTCAACGGAATGAACAATTTCCATTGACTCCTTACACAACAAGCCTCAGTGCCTTCAGACAGCGCCATATTGCCCAAGCGAGAACGAGCGATAATGTCGAGAATTATTGTTATCGAGCCCACATTATCGGTAATACCAGTTCCAGAACCAGCATTTCCGTTTTTTATTCTCGTCCAACGAGACCAATCGGAACTCGAGCTTTTTGCCCGGCTCTACTACTGACCAGCCAAATGTGTAACTCGCTGCATGTTATGCCATCTGGTCATCGTTGCTCA
Source organism: Meconema thalassinum (assembly GCA_946902985.2). NCBI lineage: Eukaryota > Metazoa > Arthropoda > Insecta > Orthoptera > Tettigoniidae > Meconema > Meconema thalassinum. The sequence continues at coordinate 173,499,506 of OX336393.1, read as the reverse complement.
CGTCCGCAGGAGTTACCTATAAATTGCCCTGCACGTGTCCCCTGGGTGGTGCTAAGCGAGCAACAACGACATACGGTGAAACTGAACAAATTACAATGTCTCAAACTCTTCGTTATAACGGTTCTTTTCAGAACCACCAAGCCATAGACATTGGACCTTCCATCCGCATTCTCCAACTAAATATTGAAGGCATAAGTTCTGCCAAGTGTGACTACCTCCACAAACAGCTTAATAGCCTCAACATTGATATAGTCAACATTCAGGAGACACACACAAAAGATGAACAGGACCTTGCTAGAAGAGGACAAATACCGGGCTATACATTAGTTGAAGCCACCCATCACCAACAGTATGGAATTGCCACTTACGCCAAATCTGGCCTGACTGGAGTACAAGTTGTTGAATCGAGTGACAAAAGATCTTATCTTCTCTATAGTAGTAAAAATTAATGACCTAATCGTCGTTAATGTGTACAAGCCTCCTTGCATCAGATGGACTTCGAAAGTTTTGCTCACCTTCAACCATCCCTGCATCTATACTGGGGATTTTAATAGCCACCACACAAACTGGCGGTATGACACAGTAGATGATGATGGCGAGGTACTAACTCAATGGGCAGAAATATCCGATCTGCATCTAGTTTTTGACGCGAAAGACAAAGGCTCCTTCCATTCTGCTCGTTGGGGAAGAGACTACAATCCCGACCTAACATTTGTGTCCAAGGATTGTCTTGATCAGCCTCTTAACACTGCACGTGAAATACTGTCTAACTTCCCAAACAGCCAACACCGACCAGTTCTTCTGGAAACTGGCACGAAGATACCCCTGGTGAACTCAGTACCTCTACCCAGGTGGAATTTCAACTGTGCAAATTGGGACAAATTCTCTGAAGATCTTGATCGGAAGCTATTTGATTCAAAACTAGAGCCAATTGCCAATAACTGTGATGACTTCGTTAACCTAGTAATTTCAGCTGCTAAATTAAACATCCCTAGAGGTTTCAGAAAAGACTATGTGCCAGGCTGGAACCCTGAAAGCGAGGCGCTATACGAAGAATATCTAACAACAGGCAATCATGAAGTTGGTTCGAAGCTGCTACAATCACTAGAGAAGAATAGGAAACAAAAGTGGGAAGAAACAGTGAAAAACATGGACTTCGCGAAATCGAGCAGAAAGGCTTGGAGAGTCTTAAATCGTCTTACTGGAAAACATGTCTCCAAAAAGCAGTATACTAACTTGAGCCCAGATGCCATTGCAAATAGAATGGTGGACATTACACGATCCAAAAGAGATAAATGTCACACGAAAACAGTGAAACAAAAGCTCACCGAACTCAAACGTAGAACTCAGAAGAATGAGAAACTGTCTAGGCCATTTTCTGTTCAGGAAGTTGAAACCGCTATCAAGATGTTGAAAACTGGTAAAGCTGCTGGTCCAGATGGCATCTATAATGAATTCCTGCGAAACATGGGTCCACATAGCATCAGCTGGCTTACTTCAGTTTTTACTTTCATCCTTCAGACTAACAACCTACCAAAGCAGTTTAAACGGTCAAAGGTGATCGCCCTTCTTAAACCTGGCAAGTCGGAGCAGAGACCTGAAAACTACCGTCCAATAGCACTTCTTAGCTGCATTTATAAACTTTTAGAACGAGTCCTTCTTGCCAGGATAGCACCACTCATTGAAGCTGTAACCCACCAGAACAAGCTGGATTCAGGAAAAACCGAAGCTGTACTGATCAAGTCTTGGCCCTCACCACTCACATTGAAGCAGGGTTTCAAAAGAAGCTAAAATCATTAGCTGTCTTTATCGACCTGACTAGCGCATATGATACTGTCTGGCGACATGGACTGATCCTAAAAGTGCTGGAAGCTATCCCCTGTTTGGAAATTGCAAATCTTATCTCTAACATGCTTTGTGAAAGAGAGTTCGTAGTATTTCTAGATGATGCTAAAAGTCGCAAAAGGAAACTAAATAATGGTCTACCCCAAGGATCAGTTTTGGCCCCAGTTCTATTCAATCTGTACATTCATGACTTGCCACCAACAACAGCTACTAAGTTTATTTACGCAGATGACATTGCTCTGGTAGCTCAAAGCAGAACTTTGAAGATGCAGAAGGCACTCTTACAACCGATCTGGAGAAAATGTCAACGTTCTTCAAGTCCTGGCGACTGATCCCAAGTATGTCTAAGACAGAGGTTTCATGCTTCCATCTTGCCAACCGACTAGCAAACTACAAGCCAAATGTTGTATTTCGTGGTGAAAACTGAAATACAACCCTTTCCCGAAATACCTAGGTGTCACGCTGGACCGAACTCTGAGCTACAAAGAACACCTCACCAAACTCTCTCACAAAATTTCCACCAGAAATAACATCCTGCACAAGCTTTGCGGTAGTTCATGGGAAGCCACGGCGGACTGCTTAAGATTAACGGGTATCAGTCTAGTCTATTCTGCAGCGGAATACTGTGCTCCAGTATGGTTGGAAAGTGCACATGTGCATAAAGTGGATACCAAGCTGAATGACACTATGCGTTGCATAACCGGCACCATAAAATCAACCCCTCGCCACTGGCTACCAGTACTCAGCCACATTCCACCACCTCACCTGAGGAGGAAGGAAGCTCTGATCAGAGAAGCAAAGAAGATCTATGCTTCTCCCTCATTACCAATACACCAGGAATTCTGCCACCCACCACCGAAGCGACTTCATTCGAGGAGACCAACCAGTTTATTGGCCGACCAACTTCTGGCGAATCGATTCAACCTAAACCAATGCTGGCAGGACGAATGGTCAAACTCAACGTCTGGAACTAGTGCCCAGGAGATCAACCCAACGGTGAAAATACAAGGATTTGACCTTCCTAGAAAATTATGGTGTCGCCTCAATAGACTGAGAACCAGGCACGGCCGTTGCAATTACCTATGCCATAAGTGGGGTTGGATAGATTCCCCATTGTGTCAATGCAATGAGGAGGAACAGACCATGGACCATATCATCCAGCGCTGCCCTCTACATGCCTACTCCGGGAGCCCTAGTGATCTGTTTCATCTTCGAGAATGTACTGTGGAATGGCTCCAAAACTTGAACTTGGATTTGTGATTTGTTTTTATGTCATTCACCATACGATTAAATAAATCATTACTGCTATACAGATCAACTACATCTAGCCTTGTGTGTCAGTTATGATTCAAAAGCAGTCACTCATCACTCCATGCTTCACACTGTACCAAGATGATGCCTTTTATTTTTAGCCTACTTTCAATTTTTGCAACTAAACTTATGAGATCTACAGATCCCAAATGTCTGTCGGTCCCATCCCACTATCAATTCAAATACGACAAAACCGAATTAAACCAAATATGATACAGAGGTAGGACACCTCAGTGTTTTTCTTTTTTATCATTTCAAATGATCTTGTCGACTTCGTCGTTATGGTTGGGGTCCATCGTTATGCATTACGGACACGGTGACGGACGTGACGTCATGCAGCTGCGCGGGAACGTGACGTCATGCTCATGCGGGGAGCGAGAACCAGACGCTAATGATTATTGGAGTCTGTTGAAAGAGGCCTGGCGTCGAGCGACCTTTTAAAAATCAGAAACTCACTCCACAAATCTGTAAATCAGTATTCTTTCCTTATTTCAGATACACTATTCATTAAACAAACATATATGGCATAGTCATGACCCCTTCAAGGAGTAGGCTATTGTCTAAATCTGGACACTCATACTACATCCTTACACTAATTCAAATTTACGGACAAATGATCCTTCTGACAGGGAGGCAAAGGTTTCCGCCGGCTTGCCTGGGATGATGGGCCACAAAACCACTATCAAAAAGTACACAATTTACGCTTTATTCAACCAAACACATCTCTAAATACAAGTACAAGAAACACATTTCTTCCCGTAACCCTTAAAGAGGTGCCCGCGCGGGAAGCCTTAGTTAATGGGTAATGCAGTCTGTTGAAAGAGTCCTGGGGCTTCGAGCAAAGCGAGAAGCCCTCCTCAGCCTTTCTAACATTTGAGCATTTGTAGCATGCGTCATTTGAAATAATACAACGTCTAGTCTTTCAGACTGACTGTGATTTTTTTAAATATTGCATCCATCTTAACCTAAACAAAATGCACGAGATAATACAATTAAGTTTAATGTGAAATTTTATGATACATTAGACTTTGCAACCATTATTCGTATTAATATGACATTGTATTTAGCATGTGATGGCCATCTTGAAATTTTAAAATATACAAACAAATAAGTCTATATATTTTAGAGATTGAATATCTCAAATTAGCATTAATGTAGAACCATATATGGGCTTTGTATGCTAAAGGCAAAAGAGTACCCCCACCATACAATATACAGAATGGTGGCTGATCATCATCATCATCTTGCACTGTTTCCAGCCACTGGCCGGGTCTGTTTGGAACACAAGCCTCTCCAACTGTAACGGTTTCACTGGGGAGAGTGTGGAAAAACCACAACAAGTCCCACGTTTGAGGTGATAAATGTAATGTTTACACTGACTAAGATACGTTGTATTAATGGGCGCCAAGACCTCAACGCTATGATGAAATCTAAATTTATTTTTAACAACACCTAGCTCAGGCAGAACACCTTTAAGAATCTTCACACTCAGATCGTGGTATGATTTGATCATTAACCCAACTAACAATTGTATCAGGAGAAGGAATTAGGTCTATATCTAATGCTACCTACTGAAAGCAAAGATTGCATAGTATAAGAAATGAATTTATTATATAAAAACAAGTAATGGCAATTTTAACAATAATAAATTTAACTTGGAGCGTAACGATTTGAATTTTACCAATAGAGAATTACGTGAAAACGGAGTCGGATGAATTACTGATTTTACTATTATTCCCAAGCTAAGAAGTTACTGAAATTGTGAATATGAAACAATGAAGAGAGATTATGTAGTTCTGAGTCATTCGCGCTTACCATTGGAAATTGCCGTAGCATTTCCCTCGTACGTGCTGGTTCAAGAGAGCTTCCATCAGCCTTCTGGACGTCGCCATCTTCTTCGTCAGTTGTGGAGATTGTTGTTGAAATGATTAAGTTATGGTCCGATCACACCGGAACCAACCAAACGAGCAACCACATCGGTCAAGTTTTACTATGTTAATAGTCGTTCCTTCTCCGGAGCCGTCTCCTACTGGCCCGGTCTCCTCTGATTGGCTGACCCACCACGCGATACTCCCGACATAAGGGTCAATTTACTCAGCGCGACGATGTCGATTTCCGGTCCAGGCCATTTCGCCTTTTCTTGATACAGCCAGCTGGAAGTGTTCCCCGGTTTTCGTCATCGCTTCTCGACAAGAATATACCTGTAGCTGAATTCCCAATGACTCGTCTTTCTCACAATAAACCCTAACTAAAATCCGTTAAATTCCGTAATCATATAATTTTCCGCGATAATGTTGTTCGTAATAATTCGCTTGATAGTGTTTTCTATAAGATCGAAAACCTATCTGTATACTTAAAATCTTAAAAAAAACGAACCAAAAAAATACCTTAATAATAATAATAAGTTAAATGAAACTTATCTTGGCTGAACAATTTGCCGCGTAAATAAACATTGAATGGCTTCCTACTGACTTATGTCAGTGGCGTAAAATACCCTCGAAAAACACGTTACATATTCGCCTCGGATCATCATATGATTTACCGTGACGACGGTACATCATGCGTTCATAAAATCCCCATCCAAAATACATATTACACAAATTAAATCACCCTAAATTACACACACATATATATACTCATAATTTTCTTTACGGACTTTGCGTCAAAGTATGTTGTTATATTGGATTGCCCTATGCAATCAGTCCAATGTTTTTCATTTTGATTAATGTTCCACGGATATTTCCGCCTCTCAAATATATCTATATTGGGAAAGATATACATAAAAAATGTGTGAGCACTGTGTATACATGTCACATCACACGCATAAAGGGGTTCTGATATATATATATATATATATATATATATCACCACAGAACTTCCTAATATCAATGGTTGTCGCTTTCTTCTGGTGCAACTTAATCTCACTGATCACACGATCACACTATTGTGGCTGCGCATCGTGACCATAATCCTTAATCTCTCTGTGCATTAGATAAAATTAATATTGATTTCTGAAAAAAAAAAACAGTAAGTGCGCATTACCTAAACACCAAATATTTCTGTGCCGTAGACCATATTCTACTTAATACTAGTTCACCACCCAGACCAGTTCTCCTCACTCAAATAATACCTTTGTACTATTACCTTAAATTTCACACCTACAGCTCTTACATGGCGAGGCCGTAAACAGAAATCACGTGTGCTGTTATGTATGAATTTCATGAAGGACTGTCTCGCCTTCTGGTGGCCCATCTTTTGTCTCGTGGACGCCTTAAGCAAAAATACCCTGTACAAGCGCTCACCCATCTCTAGGAGACAAATGGGAATTCACCAGCGCTACCAAATTCTGGCCTTGGTGTATCGAGACATTTTAGTGCTCAAGAGCATCCGACAATCCCGTCATATTTCCCTGTACCTTAAAAACTCTCAATTACTTACATACTACCCCCCTGTGTGACCTCTCACACGCCTGCCTGGAAGACCAGATCTTCTTCGCACCAAATACCACACTTACTCATTTGATAGGCTGGCTCGCCAGCTAAACACACATACTTTCGTAGACTATGTATATTATACGGCCCGTATAATCTGTTTCCCTTACCATCCTCCAGCACATATGCTGTTTTGCCAATACGTTTGGAAACTATAAATGGGCCCTCGTAGAGATAAAAAGAACTTGGACATGACTTTCTCTAGCTTATTTGACTGTTTCGGCACTCTACGTAAGACTCTGTCTCCCGGCTCGAATAGGTCAAATTTAGTTTCTTTTTGTTGGCGAATTCTCTTTTGTGCTGACTTAGATAAATTCTGTTTCGCCAACTGGACAATGTAATCCATCCCCGGTTGTTTTCCCTCATTTAAACCCAACACCCTCGCTAGTTCATTTTGTGGTATCTTTCCGAAGTGAACTTCGTATGGCGTCAATTTCGTGCTCTCATGCTGGACAGAATTCAGCCAAGTCTCGACTTTGGGAAGATGTCCAACCCAGGCCGAAAGCTTGTCATGCACCAGAGTCCGAAAAAGACGGGCCACTTCCCTTAATGGACGCTCTGCAGAATTACCCTGAGGGTACCTTACAGAGGAATGAACGTGTGAAATACCAGCTTCCTGCATACTGGTTCTCCATTTCTTTGCAGTAAACTGTGGTCCACTGTCAGATAGTATCCTGAGAGGAAGGCCAAACTCAGGTACATACTTATTAATGATCAGACGGCTACACGCTAGTCCCGTGGCTTTCCTTAGCGGATATAGCTTGACATACTTACTAAAAGCGTGAATAACTATAAAAATGTACTCGTAGCCGTACTGTCCTTTAACGATCGGGCCAAATAAATCCACACACAGTAGTTCACCGGGACTACTGGTGAGAACTGCATATCTCTCCCCCACTAAATATTTAACTGGATACTTGCTCCTTTGACAGGTGTCACACTTAGCTAAAATCCTCCTAACATCTCTTCCCATTTTACTCCAAATAAAGTCACGACCAATTTCATAGAAGACCTTGGCAGCACCAAAGTGTCCTAATTCCCTATGAATGATCCAAATTAGCTCCTCCCGCAAAGTGGCAGGAACACATATTGCCCACCGATTATTCCTACATTTCCGTGCAAGAAGCCCATCCTGCATCTTGTACGTGAACCACCCTACTTTCACATACTCTTCTTCACTTATTTCCAACCTAGCCAGTGGCTCCCTTAACTTAACGTCGTCACGTTGCTCCACTAGCATATTTCTCAGTGTCTGTAACGATGCCCTGTTGCTACTGTCCACACATGCACATAATAAAATACCGTCCTCTGCTTTAACAACAGGATAATCCCTACATAAATTAGTGTCCCTTGATAGCATGTCTGCAAGAATGTTATCTTTACCTTTAATATATTTTACTGTGAATTCGTATTCCTGCAGAGCAAGAATCCACCTACTATCTCTGTTAGAACTGAGTTTACAAGTCCTCATATACAGTAATGCACGGTGATCTGTATGGATCTCAAATTTCCCCCCTACTAAATACATTCTAAATTTCCCCAAACTGAAAACAATACCTAAAAGCTCTAACTCAGTAATCGTGTATCTTTTCTCTGCTGCTGTCAGTCCTCGCGAGGCTAAAGATACAATGCACAGATTATCCTCATTATCTTTCTGACACAATACTCGAGCAATGCCTGTATGCAAAGCATCCGCCATAACCACATATTCCTTATCTTTCAAAGGATATTTCAGCACTACAGCTTTCTCAAAACCTTCCTTCAGCGCTCTAAAAGCCTGATCATGCTTGGACTCCCATCTCAACCGAGTCCCACTTTTAAGCAATTCCCTGAATGGTTCTACCAACCCTGAGTATTTAAGAACGAACCTTCTGAAAAAGTTGCAAATTCCCAGGTATGTTTTTAACTGTTTAACATTATGTGGCACCTCTGCGTTAAGTATCTTATTAACCCTACTTTCTTCTGGTGTTACACCTCTACTCGACACTCTATGGCCTAAAAATGTCACTTCTGACTGACAGAATGACGACTTAGACAGCTTCAAAGTGAACCCTGCCTGATCTAACTTCTGAAGAACTATATCTAAATGACGTAGATGCTCCTCAAAACTGCGTGAACTAATTACCATATCATCAATGTAAATGGTTACAAACTCTCCTGTGTCATCCCCTAATGCGATGTTTAAAGCCCTAATTAAAGCTGCTGAACTACTCTTTAACCCATAAGGTGTTCTACAAAATTGATAAAGGTTATATTTATGACTAAAAGCTGTAAATGGTCTATCTTCGTACATAAGTGGCACTTGCCAAAAACTGGAACTCAAATCTACACAAGTGAAATACTTCTTCCCCTCAAATGTTTGCATTAATTCTTCTATTGACATAGATTTCAGCTGATCTGAACTAATTCTACTGTTAACCACACGAGCGTCTAAACAAATACGAACTATGCCGTCGGCCTTGGGTACCGTGATCCAAGAATTAACATATGGACTGTTAGAATGCTCAATAATCCCATCTTCAAGCATCTGGTTAATTTGTGCCTCAACTGTACTCTGATAAGCGAAAGGTACAGGATATCTATGTCCTGTGAATACTGACCTATCAATAACGTTCAATGAATGTGTATAGCAATTGGCCATACCAATGCGATCCTCAAAAACTCTCCTATTACACAATAATACATCATAGAGCAGAACACACTGTTCCAACTCTATATTTCCCTGAAATGCAGCATCACGTAACGAGTCCTCTAGACTACCGTTCGTAATCACACTGCCCACAAAACATGGAGAACCCCGCTCTACGGCTGGCGATATCTCATTTAAAGTACAAATCACACCTACTACACTACTTCTCTGAATATGGTCATTGAACGCTACTTCTACTTCAGAATCACCCCATTTAAATTTCAAACTCCCTACATCATAACATAAGTTACCAGACATTCTACTTAGCCACTCTGAACCCAAAATAACACTGAACACTAAATTTGGAATTACAAGACAAATCTGCTTTTCTACATGATTATTAATTTTAATGTCTACTAAAACTTGCTTAGAAATTACTTTAGACCTCTTCCCAACAGCTGTGATAACAAAAGTGCTTTTAATTGGCATCTCCTCAAAATTTACTCCAGTTCCTTTCATTTTATCATAAACTTCATTACTTATGCAACTCTTCATACAATCACTATCAATTAAAACATCTGTGTACGCTTCGGACACGTTAAATTTAACTACGGGGCTCTTACTAGCCACCTCCTGAATAATACCTTCATCATTTAGTTCACGTAATAATTCACTTCTTGCATTTAGGTCATAGGTTTCCTGTATAAGTATATGGACAGGGCATGTTACAGACTGAGATTCTGACCTTACATCGCAGCCTGGTTCGTGTTAAAATACCGCTACCGCTTGGTGTAGTACTACTCACTACTGCACTGGTATGGTTGTTCTGGGCTGTGTTAACGGTATTTCTCTGTCCGTTATTACCATTGGGCTGATCCCCTCCTTGACCCCTGTTCTGGTTAATTATTATTGTTATTATTCCTCCCTTGGTTACCCCTAAAATCATTATTTCGGCCTTGATTTCCCCTGAAATCATTATTTCTACCTTAGTACTGCGTACCATACCCATTTCCACTGTACTGATTTTGCTGATTATTATTATTATTCTGGTTCCCCCTATTTTGGACGTTGGCCCCTTCGCCACTGTTCCCTTGAACTTCCTGATTCCTATTCTCATTAGGCCTGTTATTATGGTTACACTGGTTCCCACCGAAATTCTCCTCGTAACCACCTCTTCCCAGAGCATCGAATGTACTTAATAAATTCTCCACTTGTGAAATAGATTTAACATTTTGGATACAGGCAGCTTCTTTGATTCTATATGGAAAATGTCTTAGTAATAGCCTGACTACATCACTTTCCTCCCTCAAATCATCCAGATATTTACACGTCAATACCTGTCCTAAAAAGTACTCGGTCAAAGTGTAGTTTCCTCTCGGGTTATATTTCCCACACACAATTCCCTCACGATGCTGAGACTGAATTGCCTCATTCCAAAATTTCTCACAAAATTTAACTTTAAAATCTGAAATGTCCTCGAAATTGTCTCTGTATACAGCAAACCAGTTTCTTGTCTCCCCTACAAACGCATGCTCTAAAATCTCAACTACCTGGCACCACTCAATACTACCATCTTCCAACCTCTCCCTGAATTTATTTTCTATTGCATTCATGAATTCCATGGGACAACCCTGTCGATTGCTGAACTTTCCCAACTCTATCTCCCTGTGTGTGCTATTCACATAAACTGGCCTGCTCTGACTATTTTCCTGCCTAATTCTAGCTTTCAACTTCTGTTCTAATTCAGCAATTTTCTCCTCAGCTTTTCTTTCAATATTAGTTACAGTTAACCTAATGCTCCCTTCCGATGCTTCAACTTTACCACTTAACTTAGCTTGTTTCTCATTAATCTCATTAATGCTTTCCTTATTCCTCTCCCTTAAATCATTAACTTCAGTGATTATTTCTGCATGAACTTTATCAATTCTTCTCCCCAGCTGCTCTTTAACCTCTTTAGTTGCTACCTGAATTTTGCCAATTTCTCCCCAATTGCTTTTTGACCTGCTGTGTTTCAAGTTGCACTAGTGCTTTTAAATTTTCAGGCTGTGTACTGATTCTAATTTCTAACTCCTCCTGTACTTTTCCTAATTTTCTGTCTACATCTGCAATGATCTATTTAGCCTTCTCTTCCATCTACCCTCTGATCTCGCCTCTAATCAGCTCAATTTATCACTAATTTCCCTACTGTTTTGATCCAATTTAGCATTTCAAGTTTCAGTACTCTCTTTATTTTCCCTACTGTTTTGTTCTAGTTTAGCATTATTTTGTTCAAGTTTAGCATTTAAAGCATCTGTGCTAATTTTATTGTGTTGCATAAACTGAAGAAGCAAACTCTCTAACCCTGCTTGACTGTTTTGATTACCCCCCTCAGTATCGGGATTTACCTCCGACATCCCTGTACTGCTTTCATTTTCAAGACTAGCCATACTGCTCGTATCTTCACTATCCAACTGGTGACCTCTACGCAACTTTATCTCTTCCTCAACACTGCCCATACTGATACACACCGATAAATGAAAAACCCCCAAAATACAGGCACAGAAATATATACCCTTCTCCTTCCACAAATGTTATTAGGTTTTCGGCCTCACGTTGGTAGCGACAAGTGTAACGGTTTCCCCACGTTGGGATGACAAGTGTAACAGTTTCACTGGGGAGAGTGTGGAAAATCCACAACAAGTCCCACGTTTGAGGTGATAAATGTAATGTTTACTCTGACTAAGATACGTTGTATTAATGGGCGCCAAGACCTCAACGCTATGTTGAAATCTAAATTTATTTTTAACAACACCTAGCTCAGGCAGAACACCTTTAAGAATCTTCACACTCAGATCGTGGTATGATTTGATCATTAACCCAACTATCAATTGTATCAGGAGAAGGAATTAGGTCTATATCTAATGCTACCTACTGAAAGCAAAGATTGCATAGTATAAGAAATGAATTTATTATATAAAAACAAGTAATGGCAATTTTAACAATAATAAATTCAACTTGGAGCGTAACGATTTGAATTTTACCAATAGAGAATTACGTGAAAACGGAGTCGGATGAATTACTGATTTTACTATTATTCCCAAGCTATGAAGTTACTGAAATTGTGAATATGAAACAATGAAGAGAGATTATGTAGTTCTGAGTCATTCGCGCTTACCATTGGAAATTGCCGTAGCATTTCCCTCGTACGTGCTGGTTCAAGAGAGCTTCCATCAGCCTTCTGGACGTCGCCATCTTCTTTGTCAGTTGTGGAGATTGTTGTTGAAATGATAAAGTTATGGTCCGATCACACCGGAACCAACCAAACGAGCAACCACATCGGTCAAGTTTTACTATGTTAATAGTCGTTCCTTCTCGGCGCGCAAACAATATATGCACTCGCCGAATCCCCTCTCCGGAGCCGTCTCCTACTGGCCTGGTCTCCTCTGATTGGCTGACCCACCACGCGATACTCCCGACATAAGGGTCAATTTACTCAGCGCGACGATGTCGATTTCCGGTCCAGGCCATTTCGCCTTTTCTTGATACAGCCAGCTGGAAGTGTTCCCCGGTTTTCGTCATCGCTTCTCGACCTGTAGCTGAATTCCCAATGACTCGTCTCTCTCACAATAAACCCTAACTAACTAAAATCCGTTAAATTCCGTAATCATATAATTTTCCGCGATAATGTTGTTCGTAATAATTCGCTTGATAGTGTTTTCTATAAGATCGAAAACCTATCTGTATACTTAAAATCTTAAAAAAAAGAACCAAAAATATACCTTAATAATAATAAGTTAAATGAAACTTATCTTGGCTGAACAATTTGCCGCGTAAATAAACATTGAATGGCTTCCTACTGACTTATGTCCGTGGCGTAAAATACCCTCGAAAAACACGTTACACAACGTATTCTGTCTTCCTACCATCCCTCAGCCTCCACCCTTGTCCAGTCTTCTTCTCTCTTATTCATGCTCTCTTCCACCCCCTTCAGCCACCTGTCTCTCGGTCTCTTTCCTCTCCACTTCGTCTTGTGTATTCTCCTGGGTATCCTCTTCTCCTCCTTCAGTTTTACATGTCCATACCATCTATGTCTAGATTTCTCTATACCATCCTGTAATGGTTCCTCCTTCATTAATTCTCTGGTCCTCTCATTTCTTATTCTGTCCATCTTTGTAGCTCCAATACTGCTTCTCAAAAACCTCATCTCACTGGCCTGTATTTTGCTCTTCTCCCTTCCTTTCATAACCCAGGTCTCCGAGGCATAAGTCAGGATAGGGACATAGTACGTCCGATATATGACCTTTTTTGCTGTTCTGATGGACATCCTTGCTCCATATTGTATTGTCCTGAGGGGTTGCTAGCTCGATTAAGGGTGGCGTCGTCTGATGGACGATGTACCTGTGTGCAGGACAATTACGTGTGTGTAAGTGTTGTTGCTAATGAATGGGAGTGAGCAAGCAGCGAACCAGTCGTGCTTACGCAGCGATTGCTAACCTGTGTTTACAAGGTTAGAGAGACAGGCAAGGTGACGGTCACAGCGGCGCAGTGGAACAGAGCTTTGCTGGCTGGTGACCAGAGTTCGAAATAGGAGTTTGAGAAATACAATAAAGCAACTTTAAAAGAATAATTAGTGTTTTAATTATTATAAGTGTGAAAGAATGAATGAACACAAGTGCTAGGTTTGGACTTAGGAAGGATTCGCTAAGGACAACCTTCACAGTACACACTTACCGATCTGCAACTCGAACTGACGACGAACGTCACCTCGACGTGGATGAGACAAAAGAGGCGGTGGCAAGTGGCGGAGAAAGACCTCGGTTCCTGGTGAGAGCTGTATTTAAGGGAATCGTTGTTGTGTAACTAAGTCGGCAAATTCCTTGTACTACTTTGTAGGTGCTAACTGTTTAGATTTCATGTTGTGATACTGTTGTAAGGATTGCTACATGTATGTGTGGCTAGCTTGCCAAGCTGGGTTTGTTTGTAATGGCTGGATGTTTGCTGTTGTTGGTTCCTCTGGGGTTGTGGCATGAAATGGGGGTGAAGAGTGCTGCAAGGGGTTGCCACCCAGGTTATAACAATATCATGCTTCTCACACTCCTCCGGAATGCTTCTGCTTGTCTCCCCCGCTCATTTATTTCTCTATCGTTTCTTCCATTATCTTGTATCAGGCTTCCCAAATACTTGAAACTCTCCACTTTCTTCAGCTGTTCCCCACTAATTGTTATTCCCATTGTGGTTTTTTCCTTCTTGCTTGTTGTGATCACCATCTCATGATAGGCCCAGCAAGCCAGTAGTGGATGAAACCAAATGCTTTCAAGAATGGTGGTTGATCATACTGTTAAAACCTCAAAATCAATAACTCAGGATCCAATTGTGCAATTAACACGAAGCATTGTAAGTGGGGAGGAACAGTTAACATACCTTGCTTGCATTAATCATACGAGTCACACTGCATGTAGTACGTAACTGTCATCTTGAATATCCAAGACATTCTAATCGACAATTGACTATTTATTACAGTTACAATGACTAGTCACAGCAAATGTGTAGTCTCAATTGTGCAGAAGGTGCAAGATAAATAATTCCATACAATCAAGATGGATGAGCATAATTTTCTAATGTTTTATCAATTCCTCTGGATGAAAAAGCAGAATTACAATGAAACTTAGTAAACTGGGAGTCTCATATAGGATACAACACTTAATGTTCACAAGAACATTCAATTATCTTGCCTAGTACGCCTCAATATAGCGCTGCCTTGGGTTTTTGTGGGTATCAACCCTCATAACCTAACGGCGGTACTATTTGAAGATCCAACCAACCTTTGGGCTGACTACCTAACAGACAGAGATACGTTTTAACTAGACTCATACATTTAGGAGAGGAGTACCATACAGAAGACTCTGCTACCATTATTCGTATTAATAGACTGGGAGTAAATTAAGTGCTGAGATATTATATACACTGTCTCTTCACTTGTCCTAAATAACACCACTTGTTCAATTTTCACAATGAGAGTGAAAATCGTGTTATTCACAGGAATTAATGCTTTCCAGATATCTCGTTCTAGTTACCATTATTTTTCCCCAGTGTACCATTGAGGTCATCAGTTTGTATGGTACACCTCACCAAGATGCTAGCCAAAACATGCTAAGAAGGCCACTGCAAGGCAACTGCCGTATGTGAAAACAGTGGAATCACATTTCAGCTAGGGTTATTTGTCGTCAAAATTGAGCTGTTAAATTCTGGAATTTCAGGAATTGTAGCAGCTAGCTGACTTATAACCCAGTAGCCTAAAAACAACACGAGGCAAGGAGAGTGGAGCAGTTCTCCTTCCAGTCTTCACTATTTTTTTTTTTAAATTAAGCCTACGCTATGGAAGTTCTGTTAACTTGTATAGAATTAAAGGGATACAAGATACCTCCTGCAGCTGCAGAGTCACTTTTACCATGATGTACCTTTAAACTCAGTGTGTAGATCTACATCTTGAAATGCTCAAATACTAATCAATAATGTGTAGTGTGTTATCTTCTGGGAATGAATGGAGTAAATGATTTCTAAATTTACAAGTTCCCCAAAGGATGTAATTTTTTTGGTAAATTTGATTTTTCATTTGTTTCATCACATTGATTATTTATTCTGTTTACATTAGTGGTATAATAAAATGTTACAGAGGCCTGATTACTTTGATCTTGAGTACTGTGGCTTCCCTCAAATGTGCGTTTCTAGGTTTCTGAGGTCTCTCTCAGTGCTTCCTTCCCTGTGGGTTCCAGTTGGGGGGCTGTTCTAGTGACTTATTTTTCGTCTTTTCTAAATATATGCCTGATCCAGCGGCACTTTAAGTCTTTGAAACTAGTGACAGTAATTAAGTATAACAAATTTAAAGTTTCCGTCTAATCAACACTCATTTAATATTTAGTGTTGATTAGGCGGAAACTTTAAATTTGTTATACTTAATTACTAAACGTCAACACGGAACCTGAAATGGACTCTTCTTCGAACTAGTGACAGTAGGTGAGGAGTAACGGACATGCTGAGATATATACACTATCTTCACTTGTCTTAAATAACAACACCTGTTCAAGTTGTGCTGGTTCATCTATCCAGACTGCTATGGTTTCCACAGGATGTCCAGACCTCCTGAGTTTCTGGAGCAGTCCAATTTTTAGCTGAGAAACGTTTTGGGATGGCATAATGTCTTGATTAGGCTTAAAAACTAAACACAAATCCTGGGAAGTATATATGTCGTAGTCAGATAGTGAAATCCGTCATTTCATGAAAATCCTAGGCACTTCATGAAGAGCCGCCATATGATGTAAAAAGGTACAGTTGCACTATCTGACGCGTGGTTTCATGAAATGGCTAAATTTCGCCGTCACATAGTGTAATTCATTTAGTACATTATCTGACGGGAAATCCAGCCCGTCACTTCATGAAGTACCGTAGCGGCAGCGGTGATCACGTGTGAGGGAAATGTGATTTCCAAGAATTAATCGGATAAAAATGTGGTCACTAAAGGGCTGTTATTTCCTCAGAAAGTGAACACTGTGACATATGGTACAAATGTCTAATGGTCTGGACCTCGTTTATTCCCTAATTCCCTCCCCAGCATCTTGGCCTTGCGCTTAGAAGGAATATTATGCTGTCGTGCTGTGAACGGAAGAAGAAAGTCGTTCAGATCAATTTTGTTTTTTAAAATGGGAGATAACTGATAGTATAATATGACTTGGTTTCGCTGTTCCATCCTTTAAAACAACTAGAACTACTGTAACTCAGTTACGGACGCGCAATAAAGAGATCTTGTACAGTTCATAGCAGCCGATTCTCTGAGTAGGGTTGTGGTCTCGGGGTGTGGTGTTAGCATCCGGATTACTACGTAGCGAGTTAGAACCCCACTGAGAGGGGGGGGGGGGGGGGGGGGATTTTTGCCAAGTAACTATTTCAGTATTTTTTTGTTCAATCTGCACATTTTAATATAGTTCAGTTGTTGCCTTGTTTTATAGTTTTTTCTTGTATATTTATTTTAAGAGCTAGGGACATCAGCCCAGTGTATTTGGGTGGATGTTTTCTGATAACCTGTGCTTGCGTGATGACTGAAGTAGTGTGTGTAGCTGTAATGGGTAAATAATTTGGGAAGGTATCTCGAGACTTGAAATAAAGGGTGTGTGGAAAGACCTGGGGTAAAATGCCACAGTCAGCCACGGGATTCAAACCAGCATATACAGTACTCGTTAAGTAGACTCATGATATCAACTATGGTTACCAGGGACAGGAACTAACTTCATTATGGTCTGAGGGTTGAATTGAGGTACACTCAGCCTCGGGAGGCAAAACTGAGAAGAGGTGGGTTCCATTCCTACCTTAGCCATCTTGGAAGTGGTTTTCCGTGGTTTCCTCCTTCTCCTCCAGGCAAATGCCGGTTTGTATTTATTTATTATTATTATTTATTTAACAATAATAATAATAATAGAAATATCATATGGCCTCGGGTGCCGGGTGCAAGCTTTGTTATTTGACACCCAGAGGGTAGCTTGCTTGTCGAATTTCGTTGTTCCTTGACTATGAAAGTCAAGGGGGTTAGATGTTAGATATCTAAGCTCCTTGAACACTAGAGTGCTTTCTAGTAGAGAAATGAGGAACTTTGTGTTGGCGGAAACTCCCGAGATTAATTTTGCCATTATGAATTCGGCCTACTGAATTCAAATGGGTTCTTTGACATGCCAACATCGTATGACATGCGTATCGTATTTTTGCCGCCTTTCAAAAATCACTTACCTCGGCCAGGAGCGAACCTGCAATCTTGGGGTTAGTAGACCGACACGCTATCCACTCACCCACCGTGGCAGTTTAACAATATTAAGGTACACAGACATAAGCCTAATTATGTTTCTTCTTGACATATCAAGTTCAAAAATACAACTAGCAACAATGAAGGAAGGAGAGAAAAGAGAATACAAGATTGAAGAACAAAAATAAAAACTACTAAAGAAATTATGAAAGTATGCATTACAGATTAGAAAAAAAATACTGTACAAATAAACAGGATGTTCAGCAAAGAACATATAGCCTACTTTCTCCTAAATGTATGGGTATCTTTATGACTCTTTGTCCTCATCCCTAAAACAATCACCCCAACCACAATGTATTGTTTGTTTTCTTTTATATTGATAATAAGCCAGTAAGTGTCAAGATCAATATTATATACTTTATGATGATTGAATAACAAAACTACTAACTTATTGTAATGCATTCACGTCCGTTAATCTCTATATTAAGCCAGCCTGCAAAATTAAGAATCGTCCGCCCCAATCACAGTAGGTGGTGCTGCGACCTATCAGTGAATTAATCTTTATCTTGTACGCCTATGCACTGCCATCGTAATGTACTACGATGGCAGTGTTCTATGGGTGTTGAATGAGTAGGCAGTTTAAAGTAGCCAAGAGGGAGGCGATCCAGCTGGCAGTGTTTAAAGGTATTCGGAGCGCGATCGTGGCTAATAGTTGAACTACCAGTATTACAAAATTGCCATACTTCAGGAGGCCAGCTCAGGCATTTACACAGCGTTATGTTTGGAACAATATTACCCACATAACCCACAAGAGGACAGCACCGTACAGAGGCATTAAGAAGGCTGTGGTTAATGACAACGTGTATCTAGTTCTTCTATTCTCCTTTTTCTAATGTCTTCTGTTAATGTGCGATGCTGGGACTGTGATTTTATTAATATACGAGTGTATACTTTATCCTCTCCTTTGAGCTAAATGACATTTTATTCAGTATCTGTGGGAAAAGCTCGTGCACATCATTTGTAAAAGAATTCAAGAAAAAGCACCTAACTGTAGCAGTATTCGATCCCCAGTCAACTGCGTGTCAGACTAACATGCTAGCCCAGAGCTAACCGTATCCATAATGTCAGGTGTTCTTAACTGACATATTAGATACAAACTGTTGGCAAATAATGACTTTAAATAAACGATTTCTTCACTGCAGTACATCTTCATTAAAGATCATTTCATACAAAGTTTATATTATTGTATCAGTACGGTATACAACATACTAAAACTACTGAAATATAAGACAGGCACATGAGGACAGCTGCCATCTTGTCGTGTGACACAAACGGCTCAGCTCTTTTAAGCCACTCATACTGTATAATATTATAATATTAAATTATAATAAATAACGGATCACGACCTTCAGGATAGCTTAAACCCCCCTAGGCTCGATAATCGGAATTGGTGGGTCTTAAGCTATTTATTAAAATGGTTGCATAATTCACACGGCCGCCATCCTGAAATGGGTGAAAGACGCGTCCTATATAAAGGTATGTTGTCACCAAATTTGGTAGAGATCGGATGATTAGTTTAGCCGTAATTTGATTTTACGTTTTGAACATTTGAGTGGCCGCCATTCTGTTTTGGTAAAGATGGCGGCGATATAAAGTATGACACTGAGGTGTCCTTTACTAGTGCTACCTCTGTACCAAATTTCGTTCAATTCGGTTTCACCGTGTTCGAATTGATAGGGGGGGACAGACATTCAGAGTACACACACTCACACAGACACACACACACACACACACACACAGACACACACATACACACACACAGACAGACACACTTTTTTCGCCCTGTGTTTATCTCATAAGTCTACTTTCATTTTTTGCAAAAATCGAAAGTAGGCTAAAAATGTAAAAATAACAAGTAGTTCCGTGAAGAAGTAAAGCCTATTTTCATATAGACTATCCTACTTATGTTAATTGCCACTATCAACATACAACATTTCAGTTTGATTGCTGTAATAGATTCGTAGATATTGAGAACCGACTAAATATTTCGGATGGTCGCATGTTGGATTTTTATATAGCCTATGTACGTCTTCGAGTTGTGTACTGTTAAGTTACATGAATATTACTGTGTAGCCTACGTGTAGTATTCAAACTTCGATCGCATGATTACGACACAAGAAATAAAAACTTAATTTTTAAATTCGCACAGCCGCCATCATGAGGTATGTAAACAATTGATCTAAATTAGATACCAGAGCATTATAATGTGTATAAACATTTGCTGTACAAAGTTTCATTGCGTTTGGATCATTAAATCGCGAGAAAAGTCTATTTAAAACTTTCAACTTCGTTTGGCCGCCATGTTCGTTTTCTAGTTAACCGATTTTTGAAAGACTCATAGATGAACTTCCAGTAGTGCCTTTTATCTCCGTAAAAAAATTCAGGGTGATACCGGTAATAGTTTCAGAGATATAGAATGTTGGTGAAATTGGCAACTCCAGCTATCTGATACGACATCTAGCGGTAAAAATGAGAAACTTACCAAGTAGGGTACATTTGTCACGTGGTGACTGTTTGTATATGGTTTCTTGTATTGGTAAGCAGATCGTGTTAAATTCTTCGTGCCTTTATACATAAGTAATAAGTTTTACTCGTTGATAGAGTGCAAAATTAGTAAAAGCAAAGTTTATTGCTCAGTTCACGGCTGTAAGTCGATGTATAAGAGGGCTGCGGATATAAGTTTTCATCACTTTCCAAAAGATGCAAATAGCAATAGCCGAAAGGTGACGATACCAAATAAATACAGTCAACAGGAGTGGGTTGGACCACTCACCACTACACACACTGACGACAGGACGGGTTGTTCACTGTCACGCCGAGCCAAGCCGCACCTAGACAGCCAAGTACAGTCTCGCCGAGCCAAGCCGTACCAAGACAGCCAAGCTTCATCAGTCAGGTATCCTTCCCCGCTCCCTAGTTCATTTCCAATAACCCTACCAACCACCATCACCTCGCTCTGCGATATCCGAGCCATTCCACTACGAGTCATATAGACCTAATTTGACTTCGCGGGGTAAATATCCTCTCTGCAAGAACCTGCTACCAGTCCGATATTCAACACCAAACCTACCTGTTAACCATCCAACAAATCAAGCAATTCCTGTCTCCCCCGAGTTTTAATACAAGTTAAACTCATCCCTTCGCCCTACCAAGCAGCAAATAATTTCTAGAGTCTATGGTACAGTGAGCGAACTCAAATATATGGTAGCTTTTAAACGTAACAGCGCCATGACTCCAACTGCTCAAAAACAAATACCAGCAGGCAACTGATGCTTGATAATATGCAATTGACACACAACATCCAGTGGAACACACAAATTAGATCACGTGTATCTCACAGTTATACATATATGCAATTAAAAATAACACTTTCATTATTTTCGAGTCCACATTCAGTGGCGGACTGGCCCGGGCGGGCACTCGGAGATCCCCGAGTGGGCCCTCGGTGGGTCGGGGGCCCTTGGGCCTACCGAAATTTTGTATTGAGCCGCAGCACTACCTTTCGGGATTTTGTGTGGGCCGTAACGATAGCTGGTTGAAGCTAAAAAATACACCACCTCCCTATTGAAATAAAATGAATCGATCGAGGTCTTTAATCGAATTAGTGTTGTTTTAATTTATTTTGGTCCTTTCATTTTTAAAACAACTTTTTGGCTTCTAGGGGCCCCTTTCAGCTCATGGCCCCTTTCAGCTAAGGGCCTCTTTCAGCTCGGAGCCCCTTTCTGTTGTCTCAAACTAAGACCCGAGCCCTCTCATATTGAAAAGCATTCTGTTACATTGAGACGCCAGCGTTTGGATGCTTCTGAGGAGACGGCCAACGTCTCAATTTGATTTAAAAAAAAAGGATGTCCCCTACGCCGCTCCAAGTGGCTCTTTGGTTTCCTGTTCTGTTTTATTAAGACAGAACAATCACTACTCCAAAAAAATGCAAAAGCTAATTTTCCGGAAACACCCGCCTGAGTAGTCGCATCGCCTGCCAGGACGGTGCACAGTGGTCTGGAGGAGGGGGGAATTGGGCGTTTGCGAAAGTGTTAATTTTAAATAAATATCGATCTTATTTGTTTCATAAAGGTCCAAAGCTTCATTTGATGACAAAAATTTTGAAACAAAATCATTATTTGATGGCAGAATGAGCGTTCAAAGTCGACTATTTTTCTTCAAAAAGGCCTCTCTGTTGACAGCTAGGGTACGCGTATTTTAAATTTTTCGTGGGTTAACGTTACTAAACCCCTATAACCATACACATATTTGGAAAGGTCATAATTTTTCCTAAAGGATGGTTCTATTCACATAGATATAGCACTCAATATAATTGTTTTAACTGTACTTAAATTAGACAAAAATAAATTGAAAATCCGCGAGTTTAAGGCGAGATATAAACCTTGCACCAACAAGTACCAAGGTGCCACGAACACCTTTACAATCATTAATGTATATAGAATATCATTGAACTTGTCAAAGTCTGCGCATGTCTGCGCAAAAACGAACGCCGAGCGATTAAAGTATGCTCCGACATCGTTTTTCCGTGCACCGCGCCGACCGAAAGCCGTTAAGAGTTGTACAGTAGGCCCGAACGTCCAACGTTTGATTTTGCGAGGGAACCTATTTTGTTTTCGCAACTTTTCAATATTTCCTTTTTGTGCTGTACTGAGATATATATATCAAATTTAAGCTTGGAATCTGCACAATCTTTCTGTAGCGAAGGATTTTTGTTTCCGTAAACTTCGTCAGTGACTTTATACGATCGTAGCGGAGCAGGCGGTACTACAGCCATGTTATCAGCTTAGGCCGTCACACTGCCTGCTTCGCTACAATCGCAAAAATTCGCTGCCGAAGTTTACGGAATCCGAATCCGAGGCCCTGCCTGCACCTGCGCGCGCTTGGTGATCGAGCCGAGGCTGGGCTGCGAGTCTTGACGAGTTGGAGACATCCTTATTGTTTTAACCTGCGCGCTGCTGTGATTTTTTTGTGTTGCCGTCCAAGGAGCCTTAGCAGTGCAATTAAGGTGTGATAAAACTTTTTGAAGTGCGTACCGCAGTCGTTATAAACAAGTTTGCCATTAAGTGCAGTGCGAATCGAGTGTGCGTCTGATTGTTAACGTGAAGCGAAGTCTTACCCTGGATTACTTTGGGGCGGAATAACCACTGACTGATCTGATGTGAGTGTGTATGGGAAAAGGTCCTGTAAATCAGTTGGCAGTTACACACCAAGCCTACGTGTACCTTAATTAAGGTACCAGAAATCCCCAAAACAATGCAACGATAGACTAATGCTCGACAACAATGCCGAAACCAAACAAGAAGCCTCAACAACGCAAAAGCGGACACGAAAAGAAGAAAATACGGGAGAGAAGTGCTCTGGAAGCTGCTGGATCAGATCCTAAACAAAAGAAACTGTTCACTGTGCTTGATTACGAAGCAAGGAGTTTAGGTATGTAGTACTATGTTTAAAATAAGTGCAGTGTTTTGTCCGCATTTACACTCATTACTAATATAATTTATAAAAATTATGTCAACTCTAAGAAAGCATATGTCGTCAAAGGGTCATACGCAAATCACGCAATTGAAAAGGGGGAGGGTCGAGGGTCGGAGATAATCTCATCCCAACTTTTCATGAGAGGGTAGGGAAGGCGGCGAGGGAGGTTGGGGTGTTGGCGAGATCTTGCGCGTGAGAATTTTGCTACGTTCTTAAGAAGATGATACCGTATCTCTTACGACGAAACGCGGTGCGTTACTTTGCTGTGTGTCCCTTGTAGATAAGTAAATACTTAGAACCTAAATGTATTTTTATTTTGCTCATTTTGTAAAAAAAAAAAAATGAACGATACCTAATCAAATCACTTTTACTCTTAGTTGATGCGATAATGCTCCTTTTTAGTGGCAATATTTTTAAAAGGGGAGAACAGCAGGTCATTAAATTGCAAAGGTCGTAAATTATCGTTGATTTATTCAAGTTTCTCTACGAAACGAAAATCTTGCAAGAGTAAGGGGAGGGGATTCCAGAAAATACTAGTCTACTTATGAAATATTAACATCTATATGAAACACAACCTTGTTGTAAGGTTGGGGTAGGCACGGATAGCAAATTGGAAAAACAAAATGTCTTACGTAATTTGAGTTATGACTTGACTTTCGCTTTGCGCTGTGCAAGGTTAGCAAGCTGCAATTTCAACGTACTTCTTTTCTTCTGTAATTTAACAATTCCCGTGCACAGGGTTTTCTTTTTTAATTTTGTCGTCTACTGTGAAGAAAACACTATTTTTTTCCTAATACATAAAATATTTTTGATTTGTAACGCTATGTTCTAAAACTCGTGCTTTAAAACGCGCACATCGCTCCATTCAGATGTATAAAGTAAGTTTGTTTTTGCTTTCACAGATCGAGAAAGCCGAGGTGTCGTCGACAAACCGCTCTCGGACTCGGAGGACGGTGATAAGAACAAAGGCGACGGACTCGGAACTAATAACCGAGATCAACCTCCTTCTGCTCTGTCAACTCATCCAAAGGAATCTCATGGGGTTGATGGAGAAAACAGTGGAAGCTGCCAGCAGAGTTCAGTGTCGTTTCCGAGCGAAGCCTATCGAGAAGACGCAGCCGGGGTTGACGCTCGTACGTCTCGGGAGGCCGTGGACGTACAGGGCACCGCGAGCGCTTCTTCAACAAACGAGCAGGTTGCTGGAGACGACGTACCGGTACCCGTACAGGTAGAGGCTGTGTCAACTCCCGATAGTGAGCGTGCCGTGGACATTGAAATTGAAGCAAAAGATAACAGTGCCGAACACAGCTCGGCCTTTTCAGGGAACCAGGATACAGAACAAACTAACAAGGCTAATAAATCTGAAAAAGAAGGTTGTAGTAGCAATAGTTCTTTTCCTCGAAGCAAGCGCCAGCCACTTTCAGCGCACGTGTCTCTTATAGATTTTTTTTACCTCCCGCAAAGGATTCTAGTGTTGATGCCAAATTAGCATTTTTTTAAAACCATCCGATTCAGCCTTCTTCGGAAGAGTGTCTTTATAAGTTGCCTTTTGCAACAAACAAACTTCATTGTGAGGTTTGAAGCCATTTTCAGTGTTGCCTAAGTAAACAAAAGTTTGGTGCTTTTCAGTCGGTCAACACGAATGTACCCAAATAGAGCTGGGTTATGCCCTGATCCTGAAATAAATTACATAAGATTAATAAATACACTAGGATGACCAGTTTCGATCGTCAAGCGATCATCATCAGATCCATTACACTTAGGCTATAACATCTATGTTTGAGAATACAGGTGAAAAATATATACAATATGTACAATTATTTAGTTGCAGTGTTGGTAATGCAACAGTCGCTTGACGATCGAAACTGGTCATCCTAGTGTATTTATTAATCTTATGTAATTTATTTCAGGATCAGGGCATAACCCAGCTCTATTTGGGTACATTCGTGTTGACCGACTGAAAAGCACCAAACTTTTGTAAACAAACTTTACTTTAAAACGTTGCCATCAGGAGAGAAAATAAAGCGCAAGTGGCTTTCGTATTGCAGTGAGAAAAAGCTAATGTTCTTCACAACATGCATGGTTTTTGGGAGACACATTGACTTGTAGCTTATCCACCTTTGTTACTGGTCATGAGGTAAAAGAAGCGAAACATGTTTACAGTTCTGTTGAAAGTCATGAGAAATCTAAGAATCACTTAAATGCCTGTGATGCTTTGTTGCAAGCAGCCGTTAGTAGGGACATTACTAGTTGCATTGATGTCAATCGTACGGAAATGCGTAAGCAAGAGGTTGAGCTAAGGCGCCAAATTGTAAAGAGGTTGATTGATATAATTGATGTAGACTATGATGTCGTACTCAAAGAACATATCAATAAGTGCATTGAGCTTAGTAAGCGAATGAAGGAGAAACGAAAATAAAAAGGGGGAGAACCTTCGCCAGGGAGAGGGTCTCTGGTCACTTTTCTGTCAAAAACGTTCATTAAAAAGTTAATTAAAGCTATTGGTGAATGCTTCCAAGCACAGATAATCTCAGATTTAAAGGAAGCAACGTGGTTTGGTCTTCTTGTTGATTCCACTCAGGACGTTTCTGTTTTGGATCAAATGGCTGTAGTAGTGCGTTAGGTATTACACGGAAAAGTTCATGAAAGATTGCTTCGTTTGCTCGCTGTTCATGACTCTAGAGGAAAAGCTCTCTACAATCTCATCTGTAAAGAATTTTCCGAAATGAAAGTAGAAATCGTAAAATTGCGTGGTTGTTCAATTGACGGCGCTGCCAATATGTCAGTTAAGTACGAGGGATTGCAAGCCCACTTTAAAATTTTGAATCCAGACATATTGTTTACGCACTGCGTTGGACACGTTCTTAATATAGTCATGGTAGACGCAACCGAATGTTGCCTTTCTAGCGAAAACTTGTTCGGTTTAGTGCAGGAAACAGCAGTGTTTTTCTCCGAATCGCATAAGCGTATGGATGTTGTAAGGGAAGTAAAAAAGCAGGCTGAGTCTGGTCATGGCAAAATGAGCAGGTTACAGGTTATCGGAAAAACCAGGTGGAGGAGCAAGGACGAAGCTCTTTCGTTCCAAATAGATCTAGATGTTCACGAGGAATCGCTTTCTACTTCAAAATTCGCTATTTTATTGGAAGCCTTCTTCAACATTGTTTCACGGGGCTCGACTTTTGATGCAAAAACGAAGTTTCTAGCAAATGCACTGTTAAAAAACTGGAGCAAGTTTGAGAACATTTTAACTGCTGCTGTGTACTTAGATATTTTAAGGCGAGTTCAGTTGCGTCAAAATATTTACAATCTAAGTCTTTAAACTACTTGACCGCGTTCAATATGGTGGAAAAACTTGCAAAAGAGATTGAGAAAAAAGGAGCGAGGAACACTTTGCGTCGCTGTATGAGAAGAGCAAACATTATGCTGCCCTTTTAAACGAGAGATTGAACTTACATGATCCCGATGTGGCTGGTGTCCCAGAGGATTTTCATTTGCAGGAGGACTTTAAACCAAAGAAAATGAAAAGAACCAAAAAATGGCTGGTGAACAAGCTGATGACGAAAGACCAAAAAATCCGAAAGATGTGTACAGGATTGAGACGTAACTTACTTGAATATTCTCGACGTAGCTAAGTCTAGCATAGATCGTAGATTTATTGCTAACGCGGATCTTCTCAAAGATTGTGCTTGCTTAGATCCTAAAACTTTTAATGATGTTATCACAAACGGGTTGCCTGAAAACGCGTTAAGGGAAGTTGCAAGATTAGCTAAGGTAGATAAAGATACACTATCCAAAGAATTAAAAACTTTTGCGGCGCAGTACTCTTCCTTAACCAAAGATTTAAATGAAACATTTGAGCCTAGCAAAGATGATGTTCCCCTTGAAACTGACTTACATGTTGATGCTGATCACGGGATGAAGCTAAGATACGAGTAACTGACCACGGCCGTGAACTGACAACACTGGTTACTTCAGCGCCACCCCACTACGAGCGCTGCTAGGCAAAAGGCCGCCTTGTCATTGGTTGGTTTGGACTCGTTATATTTGGTGTTCTGTGTTGTTGATAACATGGCGGATCCACATGCTTGCAACACATCACGGTAACTGTTCATTATCCTGATTTTGAGAGATATTTAAGTCACTTATACGTTCAAACTACTCGCAATGGCAAATATTGTTCCTCGGTAACACGATACTGCCGTATTTCTGAAGCTTATAATCGTTCTCCATAGTTTTCATTCGTAAACCGTATTTGTCAAATGCAGGTGTTGCTCATGCCAAAGAATATGGGTCATACGACATCAGCGTGAACAGTTCTGAATAAAACCATCCAGTTCAAAGTCTCATGTTGGTGCGATTTTTTTAAATGGAAATGTGTCCTTAAATAAAATACGGATTGGAGTGACCCAGTTAAATAAAATAAAAACATAAAATGAAAACATATTTGGTAGCCAATATTTCCATACTGGTAGTTGGCTGCCACACCACTAGGCGTGCTGCAATAGTTTCTTGTTTCCATGCTTTACCACGCAGCATTTACTTCTATTATATTTGGTGTTCTGTGATGTTGATGAAGAATCTGACGAGATCAAAGAAAGTTATCATAAATGTGAAAGATGTTTAAAGTGTGCGTTTGATATCGTCCGGGATATTGTCCAGCAATCAGGATTGTTTCCTAATCTGTATTGCGTCTATCAATTCGTTCTGACACTACCTTGCACGCAAATAACTTGTGAGAGGGTGTTCTCAAAACTCAAGATTGTCAAAACTTAAGGTCCACGATTTCGCAAGAGATATTTGAACCTCTGCTTTTGATGAACGTCGAGTACGACCTGGTGGCGTCTATTGACAAAGACAAAATTATAGATAGTGTTGCTAGAACATCCTCTGATCTTTCGCGATTGCTGCTGTGATTTTATTGTTCAAGCATATTGCCTCTGTAATTAGCTGCTAAGCTGTATTCTGCTTCAATTGTTTATGTTTATTGTGTTCATGTTCAATAAGTAAAATCAAATGAAAAAAAAATAGGTATTATTTTTTGCATATATTCCCTACATTTCCCACTATGGGGGTACGGGGAGGGGGAGGGGGGGGCTTCTGTCAGAACTCCCGAGTGGGCCCTCGAGAGCCAGTCCGCCACTGTCCACATTTACTGATTATAACCGAAAATTTAAAAAGTGTTCCATATCAGACGCGTGTTATTGAGTATTTTTTACCCTACTTATCCAGACCGACCGCAGCGCCCCAAGTGCTAGTTTGAGTTGCCAATATTTCGCACAGCCGCCATCTTGAGGATATGTAAACAATTGAACGAAGTTAGATGTTGGTGCATTACAATGTGTATAAACATATACTGTACCAAGTTTCATTGCGATTGGTTGGTTAAATCGCAAGAAACGTGTATTTAAATGTCGCAAATTCGTTAGGCCGTCATGTTGGTTTTGTAGTTACCATGTTCACAAACGTCACACAGGTGAACTTTTAGTAGTTTCCTTTATCACCGTACAAAATTCCAGGGTGATATCGGTAATAGTTTCGGAGATATTGAATGCTGATGAAATATTTCTTACAGCCGCCATGTTAAATTGGTGAGACGTAAAAAAAATTGAAGATCACGGTCGGGATCGTCCGGAATAGTGCTATGAAGTTAACGAGTTCATTGAAATCGCTCCAGCCGTTTAGATTTTATTAGTGGGGGACACACACGAATCACCCACGCACACACAGACACATTTACAAAAGGTGATCGCATAAGCCTATTTTTTCATAAATGAAAATAGGCTAAAAATACAAACTTCTACAGCAACCAAAAAAAAAGAGAGATACAGAGTAAAGAGTAACCGGTATCCACGATTAGATTTAGTTCTTTATATGAACATTAATTTCGAAAACCGTAATAAACAAGCTTTAATATATTTCTTGGAATAGAACAATTAAAAGAATTAATGTACGGCTTTATTGCGTCAGTCATTTCATGAAGTGCCGAATCAACAAACACCGGATCTTCATGAAGTGCCTCGGCTGATAACGTAAAATCATTTCTTTCACCATCTGCCTAAATCGGTCCGTCACTTCATGAAGAAACGCGTCAGATGGTGTAACTATCCCATTTTACATCATATGCCGGTTTTTCATGAAGTGCCTAGGATCTTCATGAATTGACGGATTTCACTATCTGACTACGACATATACACTAAGAACACACATTTGAATTAATCAAAATTCTTTTTTTCTTTTTTTTTTTTTTCAAAATACAGCAAGTCCTCATTATTAAACTCTTCAAGGACGGCTTCGGCGTAGTTGGTAGCATGCTGAGCCTTGGCTGAGCTTCTATGCCCAAGATCGCGGGTTCAAACCCGGCTGAAGAAGTCAGATTTTTTAAGAGTGTTAAAAATCCCTCAGTATGCCTTCCTTTGGAGGGGAAGTAAAACCCATGTCATAGGTTTGTGGCATGTAAAAGAACCTTCCACTAACTACAATTGTGTGAAGTTAGATTTGATTAACTCTCTATTAGTCCCAATGTTCGTTGCTAGGTGTCGGTTGTGGTGGCATCTAGTAGCCAAGTTCACAGCTGGTGTCGTTGACGGTACAATTTTGTCGCAAAAGTCGGAACTACTTGAAATTGATTGTCTGCAGTCCTTACCTGAATTACATATAATATTCACATGGTGTCTACCGGTAACGAAATTAACGAAAAAGAAACGAATTTTACAAATGGGTAACAAAAGTAACGAATTTTACATACGGGTAACGAAAATTTACCGAAGGCGGATTGAATCATTTAAACTCACGCATCTAGGATCAGAGATTGCGATGGAGCGAGTTTCACGCAAGCGGCGCCGATTGCATAAGCTATATTTCCCCGTGCCCGACCTCGAGGAAATGCATACTGAGGATACCCTGAGTGGTATACATCGTTTAGCGTATATTTTCGGCATCAAGATGACTTTTTAGTTTTGTGTGAAATATTTATCTGTGTAATTAGGAAACCTGACTTTTCGCGAGACGTTTATTCGCGAAAACTTCCGAAATTAATCAGAAATCTCGCATTTATTTGGAGACTATGTCAAATTGAAGTCCAGAAATAACGCGAAATAATTTAATGTCGCAATCTTGCGAAATGTTACCGTTTCGAGAAAGGATTTTGAAACAGCTTCGAAATACGTAGGCTATAACTTATTTTAAAAACCTGTCTCGTAAATTTGCGACATCCAGTATGGTTAATTCGAAATTCCGTTATATGTCGAATTTTCCTTCGAACTTTGGTTCCATCGGATATATTATAATCTAACCGGTTATTT
This sequence comes from Meconema thalassinum, assembly GCA_946902985.2. Lineage (NCBI taxonomy): Eukaryota > Metazoa > Arthropoda > Insecta > Orthoptera > Tettigoniidae > Meconema > Meconema thalassinum. The sequence goes on along the minus strand of OX336393.1, from coordinate 173,468,627 downwards.
CGAAAACTTGTATAACTTGTATAATTCGTGATTCGCATTCGAAAGAAAACGTGTCCTCTAGTCGTATTATTCGTGCAATCCTCTCAGAATAATTCTTAATATTTGATACCTACTTCGAACATTCATACTCAAGACGGCCGGCTGACAGCACGACTTGCCTGCGTGAATCTCGTCAAATGGACCTAGATCGACGTCAGTAGCGTAAAATCATAAAACCCGTTCCCTATCGTGAACTTGTGACCACGAGGACTGCGGGAATCAAAGATGATTGGGCACCAATCGCGAAACATTCTGAAACCTACTCGCCACTTTTCCCATGACCGTATACTTAAAAGCGTACGGGGAGCGAGAAGTGCATCAACCCACTTAGAAATGACAGCCTACGTAGACAATCGTTCAACGGCCGGGTGCGGCGCGGTATGCATAATATCGCGAGGCCAGCGTGAATCTCGCAAAACGGCCGAGAGCGGCAGCGATTGCGATACATCGCGATATTTCTCCGCAGTCAATGACGAGGAAAACTGGATTCTTGTCAAACGGACAGCAAGTGGTGCCGGTTGCGTAATATTGCTATATTTTCTCGTGCCCGACCTGAAGGACAATGGACATGGTGTCCACAGGCAGGAAAAGTCAGGAATTTTGTTTTTTGGTCAGGAAAAGTCAGGAAAAAGTGTGAAAAAATGGCGTGAGTCAGGAAAAAATGGCGAAAAGTATTAGAAAGTCAGGAATTTTATATTAACCATAGAGTATTTTGTGTTATACAGCCACATTTTGATGTTACTAGTTCAACTAATCTCTGAAGATAAAAAGCAATATCTCACTGGACATTATGGTACGTTTCCATTTTTACAGTACATCGTAGTAAAAACCTCTTTTACTTATTTTTTGTACGCATTTTTGGCGTTGGCGTAGGGATGTGGCGACCTCATCACTATAGTTTAGGTTATTAAGTACTTTAGTTATATGTTAGTTATTGTTGTTTTAAGGGGCGGAACTACGAGGTCATCTGCCCCTCATTAAGTACTTCGATGTATGTATTATTGCATTATAATTTACTTTATTTTCTATTTTAAATTAAAAAAGAGGCGAGCTTTGGGCAAATTCTGCAAATGAAAAAAGATATACTGTATACATATTTGCTCAATAAACCTTTTTTCCGATGTTATGATGACTTCGCGAGTCAGGAATTTTGTTGAAAATTGGTTAGGAAATTGACATTGAAAATTCTGTGGACACCATGATGGAAATCTCGTCGAACGACTAAAAGTGACACCGATTATCTAAATCGCGATATTCATCCGCGTTCTATCGCGAAAACTACGGGAATCTCGACAAACGGGTGAGACCAGCGCCGATCGTGTAACATCTCGAAATTTCTCCGTACTTGACTTTGAAGACAGAATTCCGTTACAATGATGTAACGTCCCATACATTTCTTCGTGATCTACCGCGGGGACAAAGGAAATCTCGCCAAACGGTCAAGAGCAGAGCAACCTCTTGGCAATTATAAAAACACATTGTGCACAAGACATATTAGCTGAAACAACTCATTTGATAATAAATATCTAGTATTTATTTATTATTTTAAACATTTTTATAACTCACTAAGTGAATTGTATTTACCGCTTTAAACACAGTTCATTTCTGTTTTTCTTCACCGCGTGATGAGCCCCTTTGCTTGCAGACCGCAGACGTATCTTGAATTCAAAGGTAACTAAAATTAACTAAAAGGTAACTAAAATTAACTAAAAGGTAACTAAGTTTTACTTCATCCCTACAGTAGACACCCTGATACACTAATACAGCTATCACATATTAACACATAACATATAACACAAGGTTATCAGACAGATTCTACACACACTCAAAGTACACGGGCCTACGTGATTGCGTTGTCGCAGCACCTAAACTGAGGACCCAACCAATTGACGTCAGAAAAGTTGGATGGCGCAGCCACGCGGCAGAATGTTGAAGCTGTAACATTGTGACTGGTGAGATTTATTTAGATGGTGAAGCATTGATGTCGTGATGGAAACAGAAAGAAATTTGTCAAATTCGAGGAGGTACTGCTCTTTATACGGTTGCAAATCGTATAAAACGGCTACGAAATGTCTTCGCTACTTTCCTGTACAAAAAGTTCAGAGAGAAAGATGGGCTTCGGCGCTGTCAATTGGAAAACGTGTTACATGTTACATGACAGTGTGCAGTCTGCATTTTTGTGAAGACGACTTCTTTCCACCGGTATTGTTGATTATTGATAGTTATTGTCTCTAATTTGTATTCACATGGATTTAGCTACATCAAAAATACTGATAAACTTATAGCCTATTACTTCTGTGCCGTACAAAGAATGTAATCCACTCTTCGTAAACTTATTTTAGGGGTTCTTCCGATTGACAATAGCCGAATGGTTAGAAAACTTAAGAAAATGCTATTCCTAGCCTTAATTTGCCAGAGAATTTATATTCTTGCCTTTGAACAGCAAGTATGTAGGTCATTGAAGTATGATTTGGCTTAAATTGTGTTTTTGGCTATGATCTCCCTACTGTTGAATTTAGTTAATTAAAATGTAAAATCTTAGTTTTAAGTACCGGTTTGGTGACCATCATCCCAGGCAGGCCGGCAACACCTTTACTACTCAGGCAGATAGGTCACTTAGCCGTAATTTTGAAGTTATAGTGATGTTAAGTATACATATGCGGTAATGTAGCAGGAGACCGGATCGGCCTAGGCTATTCTAACTTTAATTAGTTCCCATTTCAGGGTTTTACAGATTTGAGTGCGAATAGTTGGTTTGAAAGTTGTACAACAGTAAGGAGAGTATGTTTTGTATAGGTTTTAATTGGTATTATGGTTTATGTCGAGCTGAGGAGTGAATTTAGTTTGGCTTATAGTGTAGTTTCTGATCTGTTCCGTTTGCTTATGACAAGTTCAAATGGAGACTCCAGCTTTGTTAAATATCTGTATTTTAAACATTTAATTAAATATATTGGTAAAGAGGTTGTCTCCATTTTAACTTGCCTGTGGCAAGAGATTAATAAATTAACATTCTTGCCTTTGAACAGCAAATATGTAGGTCAATATTTGCAATATTGAAGTATGATTTGAGCATCCCAAGTAACGCTTCTTTGAACCCAAAACATTCTTGCAAATTCAGGGTTGCTTGATTCAATTTATTATCAGGGAGTCGTCCTTTGTGTTATGTGAGATATATATATTGTGAAATTAATAAAAACACCGATACCGCTAGGCTCCCAAGTACAGGCTTCATATATGTAACAGCAGACAGTAAATTAACTATCTACATGTGGGTAATATTTTAACTGGTAGTAATTAGGCACTGCATTTAAATTGATTATAAAAATATTTCTATCAATGAAAGGAAATATGTAGTATTTTGCCATCATAAATTAGAAGCCATAACAAACGCACACCCAATTACTTCACGTCACTATATCGCCGCCATATTGCAAACAGCTGACCGTAAGCTCCTCCCCCGTTTCGGACGTCATATGGCTTAAACGTGTAATAAGTGGGACAGCGCTATAGATGGGAAATTATATGTGCGGTAGGAAAACAATTTGGAAACAATATTTCAGTAATGTACAGTATTTAATTATCACTGTAAAGTGCGCTTTTACAATTTGTATGGAATTTTCCCTATTTTTTACATAAAAAATGCATTGAGCGGGATTTAGAAGCATTATTATTATTATTTATAAAATTATGCAATATTATACACGAACCATGGTCCTTACAAAAGGAGCATCATAAGCGGGATAGCGTTACAATGGGGTTTTGCTGTATTTTGATGATAATTATACTCACTTTCTGGTAATTGAACACAGTTGGTGATCATATTATTATGGCCATTAAGTAAAAAAAGGAGAATTAATTTTTGGAGTGTTATACTTGTTTGCATTTACTTATTGTTTCCTTTTACTGTTTGATATTTTGAATCGCAGTACCATACATATTTCTGTGATCGATGTCCTATTTAAGAAGCTCAATAATTTACACTCTGGTCAACAAGACAAATGATATCTGAACTAATGGTGCACAGCTTCCATCAAGGACAAGCTTTCTACACACACACTTCAAAAAAAAAGAGTTGTTTCAGCTCGGTTCCAGGAGCGCCTGACCCCTGACGCTGAGTGTCGATATAGCATCACGAACACAGTCCCTTTGACGGTTACTAGATACCAAAGCTGCCCAAAGCTGTACACAACCATGCATGAGCAGGGTATATTAGACGGGGGGCGTACGACAGCCGATCAGGTCCAGTCATTCCACCAGGAAGTAGGTACACTGCACGTGTTGTCTGTAGTTCTGCCATGCCTAGAAGGTCAATACCACAGTTTGATCGTATCTGCATTGTTACGTTGTGTCAGGAATGGCTCTCATCAAGGGAAGTTTCCAGCATCTCCGAGTGAACCGAAACAATGTTGGTTATCTATAGTAATATTTTTCCAGAAGTGGTTGGAACAGCACATCTCTATCCAAGACTTGTAAATTTAAAACATTAAAGTTTTTAGTCCATTATTCTAGAACATGCTTTCCCTCGGGAGTCATCGAAAAGCATAAACTTTGCTAAGGTTGGAACACCCCTGGAACTTGTGTGGGTTCAAGAGTTGCCTAAATGGTTTGGGCTCTCTTAATTACACCTAACAGTATAGTAATTAATAACGCCCATCGGATACCAGTCCGAAAGAGTGGGATTTAGGGATAGCAATTAAGAAAAAACAGACGGTAAGTTACATATGTAATATTTTTATTAATGTAAGTATATTTATACCTTATTTTTACTTTATAGCCAACTTATTGGGATCATTTCAGTAGATAAATTTAACAAAAGATTTAATAGCATTATTGTCATCATCCTGTCCTTTTTCCTCTTACTAGGCTACCTCTTGAATAGTCTGCGTTGCCTCTGATAGCATTGAGGGGTATTTGAACATTGAGGAGTGTTTTAACATAGCTTTTAGAGGTGGCGTTAAATGTTTATCAACAAATAACTCGCTATCAGCATGTGTATGTTTCAGTTTATTAATACCTGCCACGGTGGGTGAGTGGTTATCGTGTCGGATTACTAACCCCAAGCTTGCAGGTTCGCTCTTGGTCGTGGTACCGTAAGTGATTTTTGAAAGGCGGCAAAAATCACCATACACATGTCATACGATGTCGGCATGTTAAAGAACCCATTTGAATTCAGTAGATCGTGTTCATAGTGGCAAAATTAATCTCGGGGTTTTCCGTCAACACAGGGTTCCTCATTTCTCTACTAGAAAGCGCTATAGTGCCAAGGAGCTTAAATATCTAACCTCCTTGACTTTCATAGTGCTTCAAGGAACAACAATCGACGTGAAAGCTGCCCTCTGGGTGCAAATAACAAAGCTTGCATCCGGTACCCGAGGCCATACGATATAATTATTATTAGTTTATTAATCTTATGATAAATATTATCTTGAGCAGCTATAGCCTATATTCCTTTTCGGCTTGCTTTTTAGCATTCTGATGAGTTTTCCTCAACAGCAACCGTGATTCGTTTGGAGCACCACATTAATGATCACTCACACTCAAGACCTCACCATTTTTCTTTTCAAGTCGCCTCGACACCTTTTTGACCTCTCGTTTGAGCATCGCCAGAATATAGTCCTCATTATTTACCTTTGTTGGTACTGGGTGAGTTAGCTTGGTCGTTACGGCGTGGCTGCAGGCAATTGCTCACATCCGGGAGGGGGGGGGGGTGAGGATAGAATCACCCCGCCGGCAACCTTCTGTGGCTTCCCATCTTCCTTCCAGGCAAATGCCGGGGTTGGCCCCTAACTATAGGCCACAGCCGCTACCTTCCAATTCCTCGTCCTTTTCACACTTTCCTCCCCAGACAACACACCACACGCGACGGTACTTGTAGCTCACCCCATGGGTGTCCGCATAGAAGCAGCTACAAACTCTGGCGAGCCAAACATGTCCTCGTACACTCCCGGCACTAAAAGCCATACGATAAAAATATAAAATAAAGATACCTTTGTCAGGGACGGTTCGACCTTGTACATCTAGGGAGGGGATGAGAATTTAAAAAATGCCGACTGGCTGTTTAACATTGCTTAAAAACTGAAGAAAGGGGGGGGGGGGGCGGCGGCGGCAGTGGCGGCAAACGATACACAAGACAAATGGCTTTCATTTAAAATGTATTTTATGAGTTCCAGAATTTTGAATCGCAGGAAAATTTGATAAATGAAGAAAATAAGTGTTTAAATATTACAAGAATAAAAAAGAATCTAGTTATTCTTTCAAAATCCCTACTCTACGATGTTTTAACAAGGACCACTATCTCCGTAATATCATTGTCGTCGACATTATCTTTCGTTGAAAACATCATGAGTTAGTCTAAGCGGTCGTCACCCATCGATGTCCGCAAATGATTGAAAATGAGCTTCAACTTGCTGAAGGACCGTTCGGAAGAAGCAGAGGACACTGAGGATGTTAAAATCAGTCGAACTACTTGATAACGTCACGGGATAATCCTCTTTACTTCAACAGCAACTTTTGCGATTTCTTTAAAAGGTGAGCACTGTTTATTGGCATCAAGCAGGATTTCAAGCTCAGCCAGAACAAGCTCTTCATCTAGAAGGATGATTTTCGGGTGTGATTGCTTTATAGATCGGACGCGCTCGATGGTGCAGATTTTTTCTGTCAGCGAGTATCTTGAAAATTATGTGGAATGGCTCTAGCAAAGAAATTAGTTTTGCGAGATTGTCTTGCACGCTTGTAGTAAATACATCCACAAGTATTCGGAACTCCTTTCTGTAGAATGTAAGGAAAGATATTTCTGCTGTCGTTTCAGCGTGCGCGTCATACTTCTTTGCAAGTCGCCGGGTCCTGTGGTGTTTTAAGAAGTCTTCCTCCGCATTTACTTGCATACTATTCACAAACGACGATGCACTCTTTATTAAAGCGTTCATCTTGCCGTCGTCGTTGATATCTTCAAAAGACTTCAAAGCGCTCTGAATCAGCTGCATCGCGTATACTACATTCAGCTCCTCCGCTTCTAAAATTTCGGTTACGTTCTTAATTTTAAGCATGATGTTTTTGGTAAAGTACATGCCGCAGATAAAATCAAAGTCTAGAAGCTCTTTGTGCAAGCCTGACACAAAAGTTCGGGTTTTACAGTCAAATTCAGAATCAAATAAGATTTTCATTGTTTTCAATGCTGTGACTATCTCTTCATAAGACGTAGAAACAGCTCTCACCGATTCGGCGTGCACAGTCCACCTTGTTTTTGATAAATTCTTAAGTTGAAGTGAATTTTCAATTTTATCCAGTTCTTTCTGCAAGCTTAAATGTCGTTTCGTGCTACCCGAAAAAAAAAACGTACAATGCTTCAAGAGTGTTCAAAAACTCTCGGATAAGCGCGCTAGGATTACAAGCTGTCTCTAGGAAAGTGTTTAACCTGTGAGCTTGCCATAGAACGTACGGAATATCAATTTTGCACTTCTCTGATTGCTTTTTTGAGTGCCGTTGTATATGCCAGACATGTTACTAGCAAAGTCGTACGATTGAAACGCTAGTTTATCGAGTAGAAGTAAAAGTTCTTCTGAGTTTAAAATTTTAAAAAAATCAGCCAACTCCTCTCCAGTCTTTTTTTTTGTTAAAACAGCGTCTATTTTTAAATGACGCTCCACAGGATCGAGCTCTTCATCTTTTTCGACGACGTATCGGATATTCAACACGAGGCGGTTTTTATGTGACATATCGGGAGTAGTATCTGTTATAACGAAGAACATACATGCGTTCTTGATCTCGTCTGTAATTATTTCACGAGTTTTCTTTCCAAGTAGTTGAATGAATTCATTTTGAGAGTCCTTGCCCATTGGTCTATACGTAACGTTGTGCTTCCGCGTATTCACTTCTTCCAACCTCCTATTCATGACCGGACTATGCCGTGAAAGTAACTTCACAATTTGCGTGAAGTTTCCATTATCTTGAGTGATTCCATCCTCGTGACCTCGGAAAGCCAAACCTTGCCGACACAGGCTTCTTGCAGTGTCAATAAGTATCTGGATAACTTGTTTGTGGAACTCCTTTTCATGTTCTTCCTCAATTCTGATCTTCCGTAAAAGTTTATCAAGGAGAACGTCTTCGTGGCCTTTTCCATTGACAAAGTGGCACACATCTGCCATCGCTGCTTGATGAGCTTCTGAAGTGAAGTATTCTTGTAATTTGCCCTTTTTCTTCTTTCCGCGACTTTTCAATTTGTGCCACTGACGTGCTCCAGCGTGCGATCATACTTCACTTTTTTCTTGTTAACACCATTAAACATAAACATGGCTGAAAATACGCATGTATTTATTGAATTATTATTACTTACGTTTGATGGGTACGCGATGCTCCGTGAAAATGTTCCGTGTCGGCGAAAACTCACGTCCCACTGCCACTGTATTTGCACCTTGTTATCACTGTAAAAGTTGCTGGTTCAGGAACGACTGCTTTCTCTCATTCTCGGTGACCACTGCACTGACCTTAGTGAGCACCCCACCCCTTGAGGAACCTTGGAAACATAAACCTGTCAATTTTTGTCACAATAGCGTGGATATCTGTGGACGAGCCGAGACAAGCGGTAACAGGTCATAAGTTATGATTCATAACATTCCTCCGACAACATATCAATGAGTTGGCTTGACCTGAAGTTATCAATGCGCTCACCGAAACCTTTTGTCTAGCCACATGGCACAGATGCTGGGCTTGCTTCGCTGTGAAGCTGAGTCGCTCTGCATAATGAACGCGGGATGTTACACCCACCCAGGAACGTGCCGATGAGTTCATCCCTTGTCCTTGGTCCCATATTGCTCATCTGTCATTCTTTCTTCAGTTTCCATACAAAGAAACGAAATGGCAAGTGGCAGCCGGTGCTCCGAGGACTGGAAGTGAAAGTTTTAAAATGGTTATTTTGCCGACTCTTCCCCTTGCCGCACTGGGCTATTGCCTGGCTGTACGAAATTATTGCAGCGTCAGTTTGAGCCGACTGTCAGTATAATATATATATATATATTTTTTTTTTAATCGGACCAAATCGTATATGGCCATACCCCGTTTTGCTTTTTTAAATGCTGTTTTGGGAAATGTTACGACTTCTTAAGGATTTGCCGATTGATGTCGTATTTGCCGACTGAGAAAATGCCTGAGGGGGGTGAGATACCTCCCCACTCGAACCACCCCTCCTGTCCTTTGTTGGTTGTAGTAAGTTCCATGATTTCAACTGACTTGACATCACGATTATTTTACTGCGAAAGTTACAACAGTTCTGGTGATGAAGTGATTCAGTGTCTGCTTCTTAGTTGCTTCTTTCCCTGGTCGCTTTTTAATGTCGGGTTATTTAGCGGGTTATTTTATGTCGGCTTATTTAGTTGTTTATTCCACTGGTCGCTTTTTAGTGTCGGCTTATTTAAAGGGTAATTTAATGTCGGGTTATTTTATGTTGGCTTATTTTATGTCGGCTAAATTCCTTGATCGCTTATTGATGTCTGCTTATTTGGCAGATTATTTTATATCGGTGTATTTAGCAGCTTATTTCCCTGATCGCAATTTTTATTTTATTTCTATTTTTTTATAAACCCATGTTGGTGTATTCCTTAGAATACACGGTAAGACAGAGTTAGCTTTGCTGCTCTTTGCTTTATTTCATTCCTTCCTTTTTCGCAAACACCAACAGTGATTTCCTGATTTTTCTTTGTTTGTGCACTTTGCTTATATTACCTGTAAGTCTGTTCTTGATATATATCTTCCATGATCAACCTAGCGTCATCTAGCAACGAATCTCTGAAGTTCCTCAATTTTTCCATGTACAAGAGGACTTCCTTACTAATCAAGCCACCAGATCTCGTCGCTATCGCCAGCTATCATCTCCGTGATCAAGAGGACTTCGTCTACATACCCATCCACTAGGCTTCGCTAGTGACGCCTATTATCAACTCCTTGAAGACTACTTCATGAAGATACTTAATTTTTCTTAAGTTTGTAATCTTAATGTGCGTTACTTTGTTTGTTTCCTCCACCCATCTTCCCTCCTTGGTCCATCCGCGCTTCGTTGAGCTGGTCTCACTAGTGCTTCGGACGTCAAAGCTTACAGTTGGAGCCTAACTAAGGCTCGTCTCCTCTCCTAGAGAGACATATTTTAAATCAGACGCCATGTCGTAAATTCCAGACCAACGGTCACCAGGAGCATCGCTTTTCTACAGAAATGAGCTAAGTACTATTTCAACGTTCTTCAACCCATTTTTAATTGCTTTTAGATAGCTATATGCTTTTAACTATCATTTTATAGACAGTGTGAAATTGCGAAATGTGTGCCAATAACCATCTTCGCGGGATTTTCGATGCTGAGCTTTGTCTATCTAAGCTAATCTTATAAAATGAAGCAGCATTTCTTGTGCATATTAACTGAGATATTTTCTCACAACGCACAGTGTGTCGAATCACATATCTAGCTGGAAAAAATTCACTGTCGCAAATGAAAGCGAAAACTGGCTCTTTCGATAGTGAACAAACCTGAAGGTGACCTTCGGTCTTCCTTTCCGCTCTCTGGTGTGTAGGAGGGAGGTTATAGGTGCTGAAACGTCTTCCTGGCAGTTATCAGCTCATTAGATAGGAGGTGTCGGAGTGAACCGAACGTTGTGATTCTAGGGAGTTCAACGAGATGTTGTATTCTGCGGCTCATGGAATATTGAAAAGAGGTAGGCTCTATGTGTTCGCACTTTTATGCGTAATACAAGTTTTCTGCACTAAATAAATTATTTACTTTATGAGTGCCTCAAAGTGCCACTTTACTTTAAACGTCATTCGATTGGAAATTTAAAGTATATTCAGGATCTGTAGTGGTTTGGTTGCGCCCGAATGTGCATGATGGTTTATTTTCTTATTTTCAGTGACTATGTGGGCATTACCGTGAGAAGAATTTTTCAACGCGTGGCGGTCGTGTCGTAAATAGGGGCGTACAGACGTCATATTTCAATATGTTATGAATAAATTTGATCCTAAAACTCTTACTGACACTCAGGTGCAGGAGCTAAGAAACAAAATGTAGTTGATATCTCATAATATTAACAAAAATGGGAGAGTGCAGGAAGAACAATGCCTCGTACATAGGTAATCTACCTATGGAAGCTATTGAGTTACTTAATGACCCCCAAGGAACTTTGACATCAAATGATGAAGACCAGTATAGGAATGACTACGATGCTCTGGACTCTACAGAAGAATCAGGTGACGAATGAACATTAGACATTTTCTTATTATTAACGGGAATGAGATTAATGAGAACATTACTTGACGAATTGACGTTTTCTTTTTATTTGCAATGGGAGAAATAGGCCTAATATTCAATATATGTTGTCTATATTTCCATGCGTTTCTAGAGAAATAATATTGTTTTCGTGTGTGAAGTATGTTTACTAAAACTACGTCATTAATAGGACTGTAAAATGACATTAAAATGTAAAATGTAAAGAAATTGTATGTATGATTTTGACGAATATTTTTTTATTTTTAGCAAATAAATGTTATTTTTGTGCATATTTCGTTGTTCTATGTTTAATAACTATTTAATATACTTTTTTAAATCTGGATGATTGCCAACAGTATACAGTGACTTCGTCTATTCCCTCAAATAAGGTGTAACAAGAATACTTGACTGAAAGTCTCATTGTTATTCATATTTTATCCAGTTTTAAATAGTATGCTTACCACTGTCATAAACTATCATATACACATCCGAATCGTGATTTTTACCACCAAAAATGGATGATTCTTGTGTTGCATTCGCTCATTTTTTTACACCTCACCTTACCCCTCTCCCCTATATATTTACCCCCCCCCCCCCCGAAGATCGTACACTTTAGACGATGCCAGAAATGAATTCAGCGACCTCATAAACGGTATAATGCCAACTTTTAATAGAATCCCACCACTATTAACGAAGTTATTAATTTTTTCCACCTAGAATTGGGATTCGACACACTGTGGACGTGGGACATCATTAAATTACCCACTGTCTAAGAGAACTTGGCTTCTTCCACAGCTGGACTTTATTTGCCCAATTCTACAGTTATGATTGTTCTGGAATGTTCCACGACAAACAATTCATCTACAAGCTAAACCTTCGAGTATTTTCCACTCACATATGGGAATACTTTTTCTAACTAATGAATTTTCCTTATGAACCGCTAATGAACATCTAATTTGTCTTCCTTCGTGGGAAATTGTTCGCTGCATTTAACTATAACCTACAACCTTCTCAACTCAATAAACTTTCTGTGCTACAATAGTGAACTTTTCAACCACGTCAATAGACTGTTGAAAAAACAGTGCTCGTTCAACTTCTCATCCGCGTCGCGCTCGTCCGAGAAAAATAAATACGGCCAAGAACTTTCTCCTAAAAGTTCCTATTTCCTCTTCCTTAACCACCCTTTACTAACAAATTAGGTTAATCCTTAAATTTATGTCTATTTCAATGGGCCTCGCCAAACCATAGGCGCCCTCCCAACTTTTCTCAATTTATAACTTATTCATTCTGTTTAAATATCAGCAGTTAGAAACTGCCTATTAATCTATTTTCTTTTCTTGCTAGTACAGGAATTGTTTATGTTCTAAATACTCAACTTTTCATTAATCTCGTTGATCCAGGTTTCACGAAAGGGTAGCTTTCCCTATTTTCTCTCGTGATCCCTGTTTAAATATAGAAGTCCTAGAAACTTCTTCTTAATTTTTCTCTTCAGGTTTCACAATAAGTGACCTGTTCTATTCATACAACCCATAATCGTAATTAATGTATAAATATAAGAAGTTATAGAAACTTCTATTTTATTTCTCTTTCTTTCTTTCTTTCTTTCTTTCTTTCTTTCTTTCTTTCTTTCTTTCTTTTGTAATAATCTAAAATTTATTTGTTCATACTTTTAAGATTCCTACATAGGAATTCTTAAAGTACACACATTGTATCTGACCTATTTGTTTAACTTTGATTACGTTAATTATCTTTAAATTTTCAATTTGTTAATCCTACCACTATTTTAAAATCTTATCCAGATTTTAGGGCTTATAAAAGGTTGCAAACTAAAAAATTGTTAATTGCCAAGTGCAAACTTCAACATTCTAGAGGTCTGAGACCTCGAAGGTTAAAAATTAACTTGTACCTGTTATATTGTAAAAATTATTATACTTCCACTCATTGTTAAATTAAAGAAATTTATATTTTTCGATTTCTACTTCACACCAGAATAACGATTAGGCAGGATCCTATCTTCTCTGACTCTCCCTATAGGCTTATGCTCTTTATAAGAAACTCACTCATAAAATTAATAAAGGTTCCACTTTTCTTTGCATTTGAACAAAAACTTTCAGTACAAACTTTTTCAAAGTCTTTCTTAGCTTTTATAGCTAATTCTATCGAGCCAGTAAGGCAAGTATAGCTAGCTCCGCAAGCTTCCTGCTTGTTGAGATTTTCTCTAAACTTTTAGTCGACGCTTTGCTGGGTAAAAGCTTAGCCATTCTTAAATGCAACTATTGGTGTTCTTACCAAAATTATCCCCAAAAGCATAACTGCTTCAACATTACCCTTTCTGGGAATACTCGGTCGTTCTCGGAAAATCCCACAGTTCAAAGAACTAAAATCATCATAGAGAATTCGTTTAAACCTAACTCCTTTGAAAGGATATTCAGTGTATTTGCCATTCCTTGTCTTGCCAGACTACCACCCTTCCCTACAGTAGCAAAATCTTGGCTTGGAAGGGAAGATACCATCGCTTCTTGCGTGTTAATAGCCCAAGCTTCAGCTGCGTTTACCGTTAGCTGTGTTCAGGTCCCCACTCACTTTGGTGGTTTCACGGGCTTTGCGGTGACACTTGCTAACAATTACTTTTTTAAATTTATTTCTTATAAGTTTGTTGGACTCCCGTCCTATCTATCCATCCTTTTTCTCCAGTCCGAAACCCACGTCTTTTTCTTCATCATCTTCTCTTGGGGGTCAGGTTATTCCCAAGCTAAAAACCTACCCAAACTTTGGTCCCAGAAACCCGGGAGAGTTGTCCATTTGACAATATTTTGCAAATTATTAATATCTACTTTGAATTTTTCAGCTATAACTTCGCAGTGCAAAGCTGGTGAGGTGGAAAGGGGTTGCTTCTGTCTCCTTTGGTGCATTTCTCCCTTTCAACTTATTTTCTGCCGCCAGTCTGACAGCATTTCCAAAACTCCACAGTTTCGTAAGTTATACTTCAATTTACCCATTTCACCATGCCTTCCACAGATAAAGATAAGGACGGCAGGGATAAAAAAAACTTACTTCCAAACGAGCATCTTATAAAGGGCGAATTACCCGATTTAGAAAATACATCAAGGAGCTAGATCCTTCAGAAGCTCAATTAGATTTGTTAAAACATGGCGTAAAAGATTATGAACGTTCTTATGGGAATTATTGCAACATTCAAACTGAAATCGAAACTTGCATGCTCAATCAAACTGATAATCGAGTAGAAGTAGAAAACCAATACTACAAAGGCATAGGCTCTGCCTTTAAAATAATACGCCAACTCAAAGAAGAACAGAAAATAGACGGTTCTGTTCTCGGTTCCCTTCACGAACAACAAACCTCTTCTCGTAAGGGCACTCACAAGCCCAAAACAATTCTACCTAAGATTAATTTGTCTCACTTCTCTGGAGACGAAACTACTTGGGATTCTTTCTATGAACTATGTTGCTCTCTTGTTCATGACAATGAAGACATTCAAGTCATCTACAAATTTCATTATTTGCGATCTATTTTCCGCGGTCAAGCCCTACAGTTAGTTGAGGCGCTCCCATTAAGTGCTGAAAACTACCCCATTGCCTTTAACCTGTTGAAGGAAAGATACGGTAAATTACGGCTACGTATTCAACGCCACATGAAGGCACTATTCAATTTGCCTGCGTCACAGCACAATGACGTCACTAGTCTGCGTACCCTCATTGATACAACACAACTTCAGGTAAAAGCTTTATCCCAATTAGATCAACCCACTGAACACTGGGACACTTTCCTAATACATTTAGTTGTTTCTAAAGTCGATGTTGCTACCCTCAAGGCTTGGGAAATTGAACTTTGCAAAGACGACGATTACTCGTACGAGCATTTAGTCACCTTCATAAATGTTAGATGCCAACTCTTAACTGCCTTAGCTAATCAAAGTGAACCCTCTTCTCCTAGCTCTAAACTTGAATTACTGTCCCTCAAATCTAAAACCGAACACGTAGCGTCTAGTACCCAAAAACCTGGGTCTAGCTCTTTTAAATCCAAGCCATACACCACTTGTTACCAAACTAGGTCTAGTGAATGCCGTATTGCCAGTTCCCTTGCTTTAAACACTCAGAGCGAACCCCGTAAAAGTTTAAATGAACCGTTGAAGTGCATACTTTGCAAAGATTCCCACGCTTTATATTTATGTAAATCTTTTAAAGAACTGTCAATTGATGACAGAAGAAAATTAGTTTCCCAGAATAAACATTGCTTTAACTGCCTATCACCCAAGCATTCTGCTTCTAATTGTAAGTCTTCAAGACTTTGTTACCACTGTGAAAAACCGCACCACACTTTACTGCATCGTCATGATCAATTGAGGTCATCAGCAGCATCTACTTCTCAGAAGAATGATAATACTGGCACTCCTAATGCTTCATCTTTCATTCAGAACGCTAAATCCTTGCGCAGTGCTCAAGTACTATTGTCCACTGTCCAAATTGAAGTCCAGGACAAATTCGGCAACTGGGTCAGTGCACGCGGTCTTCTTGATTCAGCGGCAACCCATGATTTTGTGTCCAATTCTTTGATTAGAAAAGTAGACCTACCTGTAAACCCCACTTCTATCAATATATCAGGCATTAATAGTGTACAGCATCCCAGGGGTATGCACCCCTTGGAGACCATCCCCCCAACATCTGGCTAAATCCCCTAAAAAGGCAACTCTTGGAAAGCCGGGGCAACATCCATTAATACTGTAAGGACAGCTTGCTACTCCATAAAGCAGCTCAAGCCTTACGTAATCATTACACTCAGCGACATAGTACTAACTGGGCCAATACATTGCTGACAGGAGGGCGTCAGAAGGTATAAAACGACGTCCTAATGAGGTCAAACTCTCTCTCCATTGTCAGTGCTCCATCAAGACGGCCGAAGCTACGCTGGTGTCAACCGAGGTGAGTCAGTCAATCGTGTTCAGAGTTCCTATTTATGTAACCTGCAACCCACAACTTGTATCACATTATAAACATAATTTCATTCCCTACTAGGGACTCACACAAAGAATATCACAGACCAATAAAACACTTGGTCCACACTCTACACTAGCATTACTGTTATACGCCTCTTTACATCCCAACGCCCTTCCTTACTCCCGTCAGTCAGACGTGACACACCGTAGTAATAACGCCAACTCAGACGTCATTGTATTCCTCACAGCGGCTCGCGTGCTCAAGTGAAGCGCGTGCCACCCGGCTGATACGAGCAGAGTCGATTACATAACAAGCAGTCAGCTGAGCGACTAGTACAGCGACCCTTTGCAGTGGGTCCCATCCCCTCAAATACTACCACATTATTTATAGGAACGCCCCCTAGTTCCTAGCACACCACAACACACTACACTGGTCAGCTTGCCCTGTCAAGGGGAGCTACCCTTCTTTAGGCACAAACTCATAAATTAGTACAGCAACTCTCCCTTTTAGATCCACCCCCAAATAAGGGATCTAAAACAATAGCTTAAAGGTCGCAAGCTTTACAGTTTTCAAAGCTAACCATAAGAGATACTTGTCATAGAAATCATTTTCTCAAACTGAATTGTCTCATTCTCAACAGCATCGGAGAAGACACTCCAAGTCACTCTGTTGATATAATAATAATAATGCATTTTATTAATCCCTTAACGAGTCAAGGACTCATATACAAAGGAATCGTACAGTTTTATCATGTTGGTGACAAATTACAATTCAATGTTTAGTTTACAACATTTTGTAGCTTTCATAAGTTTTTGTACACAATGTAGTCTTCTTTTGTCTTCTCATATTTTGGAATTTCTTCAAACTGACATTTTATAATGATTCCACATAAACTGTTTTAGCCTCCTTTTGAAGATTGGTAGGCTAGGTGCAATTTTTATATTTTCTGGTAGTCTATTGAACTTTACGAAGGCACTATACTAAATGCTATTACTGCCATATTGTTTGGAATTGATATGGAAAAGTGATATGTCATCTGCATGTCAAGCTTTGTAAGCGTGTAAATCAGATTGTTTAGTAAGGTTTAAATTTGTGTGGATACCTTTGTGTAGGATTTGGTACATCAGGATATTTGATTTGATTTCTGCATTTAGGGCTACTGGTTGAATTTTACTCGTAATATAAAGGTGTTTGGTTGGTGTTAAAAAGGGTAGTTATACATATTTCTTATGGCTCTATTCTGAATTATCTCAATTTCCTTTTTTAGGTAATTTGAACATTTTATCCAAATTGTATTCAAATATTGTAAGTGGCTATGGATTAAGGAAAAATACACTTTCCTGAGTAGATATTTTGGGATACAGTAGCTCAATGTTTTTATCATCCCAGCAGCAGGTGATATCTTTTTAACTAATGCATCAATGTGCTTTTGCCAGGAGAGATTTTAATCTATTATTAGGCCTAGGTATTTGACAGATGAGACCCTTTTAACTGCCTTTCCATTCAGCATTATATTCTGTGTGATGTCTAACTTTGTTCTACGCTTAGATATTATTAAATAATTTGTTTTATCTTCATTTATTGTTAATTTATTTGACTGGGTCCAGACAAGTATTGTATTCATGTCCTCCTGCATTTGTGTAATCAGCGTGTTGGTGGTGTACGCATTGTAAAAGATGCTTAAGTCATCTGCAAACAACGTTATATTACCATGAAAACTGAGTGTTGCTATGTCATTAATATATACTAAGAAGGGGGAAGGACCCAGTATTGATCCTTGGGGCACGCCGTGGGTAATATTTACTTCCTCACTTCTGTAGCCATTTCAGGTTTAAACATTCCCTCGCATTTAAGGCTAGCCGACCCTCTGTTTAACATTCAAGGTTCCATTGATATACTTTTCAGTGCCAGTGTTTTCTGGAATTGCCTTCGTAAACAAACCCGTAAGCTATCTTCAAACGTGTTCGCCAGAGACACTAATTTTGGTTGGATTGTTACTGGTCAACTTCCTCATTACTTCCCCCAACCCATATCGCAATGTTATTTTTCCAATACCGATTTGGAACAGTTCTGGAAACTTGAAAATATTGATTCTCCTAACTTAAGCTCGTCTGAAAATGAATTCTGTGAGCAACTCTCCATGTCCACCACCACTCGTTCTCCCGAAGGCCGATTCATCGTTCAGATGCCTAGAATACTCAACCCCCCAAAACTCTCTAATTCCCAACCTAAAGCTCGAAAAGCTCTCTTTGCTATCGAGAGCAAATTTAAGAAAGAACCTCTCGTCAAACAACAGTACACTGAGTTTATGGACGAATACGAAAGTTTGAATCACATGGAAGTTGTTAGTAAATCTGATGACGAATTACACCCCCCCCCCCCCCAACTGAAACTGTCTTCTTGAATCACCACCCCGTGTGGAAAAACCCTCTTGTCAAGGATAAAATCCGAGTCGTTTTCAATGGTTCATCACCTGACGTCAATGGCAATAGTCTCAACGACACTCTTTATTCAGGTCCCGCTATTCAATCCGATTTATCTACCATTCTTTTAAATTTCCGCTTGTTCCCCATAGCTGTTATAGCAGACATCAAACAGATGTACCGTCAGGTTTTAATTCAGCCTGAACAACAAGATCTCCAAAGAATTTTGTGGTGCGATGAAACCAGCAAGCCCATTAAGATATTTCGCTTAAAGACAGTCACTTATGGCTTAAAACCATCCGCTTTCCTAGCTATCCGCTCCTTACACATGTTAGTCTCTCTAGATGGTCACTTATTTGATGCTAAAGCTTCCGAAGCACTAACTACATCATTCTATGTTGACGATAACCTTCAGTCCTTCCCCACTCTGGAGGAAGCTTCTTTTCTATCGCTAGAACTTCAAGCTTTGTTAAAGAATGGAGGATTTCCACTTCATAAATGGAATTCCAATTCCGCGAAATTTCTCGCCCAGTTTCCTATTGAAGATGTTGACCCCTCCTCCGTCGAAATTTGTGGAGATTCCGAATCCATAAAAACTCTTGGAGTTCACTAGTGCACACGCACTTATACTCTCATCTATAAAGTTTCGCTTGCCGAAGAGCTCCCTAACACAAAAAGGCAAATTCTATCCGAAATTGCAAAAATTTTCGATCCTATCCAATTTCTTGCGCCGGTTATTGTTATAGCCAAGCTTTTCATGCAAGAGCTATGGTCTCTTAAATGTGAATGGGGCGAAGCTGTTCCCTTTTCTTTTTTAAATAGATGGCTCTCTTTTCCATGTAGTCTACTTGATCTTTCACTCATTGAAATTCCTAGAAATTTAATTAATGCTCCTTCTAACACATCTTTCTTTCTTCATGTGTTTGCCGACAGTTCCGAAAAAGCTTACGGTTGCTGTGCATATTTGGTTTATCGCGGTTCGTTAAATGAATCTTCAGTTTCCAACCTTGTTTGTGCCAAATCGAAGGTTGCTCCTCTTAAAACTGTTACTTTGCCTAGGCTTGAATTGTGTGCTGCACTCATGGCCGCAGAACTTGTTAAGAAATTACGGGAAGTCTTAAAGGTCGAATTTTCGCAAACCTATCTGTGGAGCGATTCCATGATCACTCTTTCTTGGATCGCCAAAAAACCGCTCATTGGCAAACTTTTGTTGCAAACAGGGTTTCCAAAATTCAAACTCTTTCTTCGGGATGTCAATGGAAACATGTGCCCAGCACTGACAACCCCGCTGACATCATTTCACGTGGTTGTTTACCTTCTCAATTGGCAACATCTCAGTTGTACTGGTATGGGCCCTCGTGGTTAATCGAAGACTCTTCTTGCTGGCCTACTAAACCTCCGGTCACAAACTCCAACTTGCCTGACGCCAAAGTATCTAAATCTACCGCTTCGTGTCTTATTTCCAACGTTTCGCATCCCTTGTTGTCCAGCTATTCTTCCTTTCACAAATTAATTAGAATTTTTGCCTATCTTCTCAGATGTAAATATCTGGTTGTTGACCAACCCGTTCTTCCTAAACCGCATCTGACCAATCATGAATTGAATCTCGCTACCATTAAGGTTTTGCAACTAACACAGCAAGAAGCCTTTTCTTCTGAATTGTCTTTGCTTTCTGCTAAAAAGGATTTTCCGAAATCTAGTCGTCTTCGTGCCTTAGCCCCGTTCCTTGATGACAATGGGTTACTCAGGATAGGTGGTAGGCTCTCGCAATCTTTGCTTTCTGAGGACAAAAAGCATCCTGTTATTTTGCCTTCCAAACGTCACGTAACTTCTTTAATTATACGTGACTTTCATTATCGTAATCTGCAGGTTGGTACTCGTACATTGTTTTGTTTACTAAGGGAAAAGTATTGGATCATAAATGGAGTTCATGAAGTTTCTTCTGTAATTCACAAATGCATTCCTTGTTTTAAGGTGAAACCTAAGGTTAGTACGCAATTGATGAGTGATCTACCTTCTTTTCGCTCTTCTCCCATGCGTCCCTTTGTTTTAACTGGCGTAGATTACATGGGTCCATTTCATTATCAACGCAATTCCCCTGAAGCTAAACGCAAATTGTTTGGTAAGCTCTATGTTTCTCTCTTTGTTTGCATGGTTACTGGCGCGATCCATTTGGAACTAGTAACGAATCCCTCCACTTCTTACTTTCTGTCAGCCGTCTCTCGCTTCGCTGCTAGGCGTGGCGTTCCCTCTGAAATGTTTTCCGATAACGCTTCTACTTTTCAAGGTGCAGCTTCATTGTGGAAGAAAGCCCTTACATCTCCTTCGGCCATGGAACAAATTTCTAACTTTTCCTATTCCAATTGTTTTAAATGGCGATTTATACCTCCCTACGCCCCTCATCATGGCGGTAGGTGGGAATCTTGCGTAAAGCTTACTAAACGTCATCTAAGAAAGGTTTTAGGTAGTCGCATTCTGACTTATGAAGAATTTAATTCGCTGACTATTCTGATTGAAGGTGTTGTTAATTCTCGCCCTTTAACTCCGCTTTCCAATGACCCTGATGACCTGCTTCCACTTACACCTGGTCACTTCCTTATAGGCACTTCTCTTTCTGTCCCTCCTCCCCTTCCTAACTCTTATAGAGATTCTAATTTACCTATTGTTTGGCGTAAACTTGAAGCCCTCCGTAATTCTTTCTGGAAGAGATAGCATTTGGATTACTTAACTTCCTTGCAATGGGGACAGAAGTGGTTTCTTTCTAATCCCGACATCAAAGTGGACCTTGTCCTGGTTAGAAATTCTCCCCCCCCCCTAGTCAGGATTTCCGGGAGGGTGGCAGAGTGTTACCCGGGAAGGGATGGAAGGGTCAGGGTGGCCAGGATCTGGACTACGAATGGGCATATTATTAGACTTATCTCTTAAATTGCCCCCCTTCCTCTCAACGCTTAATATTGTGTTTTTATTCTCTGTTGGTGTTTGTCCCCTCCCAGCTTGGTGTATTCCTTGGAATACACGGTGAGACATAGTTAGCTTTGCTGCTCTTTGCTTTATTTCATTCCTTCCTTTTTCGCAAACACCAACAGTGATTTCCTGATTTTTCTTTGTTTGTGCACTTTGCTTATATTACCTGTAAGTCTGTTCTAGATATATATCTTCCATGATCACCCTAGCGTCATCTAGCAGCGAATCTCTGAAGTTCCTCAATTTTTCCATGTACAAGAGGACTTCCTTACCAATCAAGCCACCAGATCTCGTCGCTATCGCCAGCTATCATCTCCGTGATCAAGAGGACTTCGTCTACAATCCCATTCCACCAGGCTTCGCTAGTGACGCCTATTATCAACTCCTTGAAGACTACTTCATGAAGATACTTAATTTTTCTTAAGTTTGTAATCATTATGTACGTTACTTTGTTTGTTTCCTCCACCCATCTTCCCTCCTTGGTCCTTCCGCGCTTCGTTGAGCTGGTCTCACTAGTGCTTCGGACGTCAAAGCTTACAGTTGGAGCCTAACTAAGGCTCGTCTCCTCTCCTAGAGAGACATATTTTAAATCAGACGCCATGTCGTAAATTCCAGACCAACGGTCACCAGGAGCATCGCTTTTCTACAGAAATGAGCTAAGTACTATTTCAACGTTCTTCAAACCCATTTTTAATTGCTTTTAGATAGCTATATGCTTTTAACTATCATTTTATAGACAGTGTGAAATTTCGAAATGTGTGCCAATAACCATCTTCGCGGGATTTTCGATGCTGAGCTTTGTCTATCTAAGCTAATCTTATAAAATGAAGCAGCATTCCTAGTGCATATTAACTGAGATATTTTCTCACAACGTGGTACATCATTAAATTACCCACTGTCTATAGAAAACAGCTTTTTTTTCCACCGCTGGACTTTATTTGCCCAATTCTACAGTTATGATTGTTCTGGAATGTTCCACTACAAACAATTCATCTACAAGCTAAACCTTCGAGTATTTTCCACTCACATATGGGAATACTTTTTCTAACTAATGAATTTTCCTTATGAACCGCTAATCAACATCTAATTTGTCTTCCTTCGTGGGAAATTGTTCGCTGCATTCAACTATAACCTACAACCTTCTCAACTCAATAAACTTTCTGTGCTACAATAGTGAACTTTTCAACCACGCCAATAGACTATAGAAAAAACAGTGCTCGTTCAACTTCTCATCCGCGTCGCGCTCGTCCAAGAAAAATAAATACGGCCAAGAACTTTCTCCTATAATTTCCTATTTCCTCTTCCTTAACCACCCTTTACTAACAAATTAGGTTAATACTTAAATTTATGTATATTTCAATGAGGCCTCGCCAAACCATAGGCGCCCTCCCAACTTTTCTCAATTTATAACTTATTCATTCTGTTTAAATATCAGCAGTTAGAAACTGCCTATTAATCTATTGTCTTTTCTTGCTAGTACAGGAATTGTTTATGTTCTAAATACTCAACTTTTCATTAATCTCGTTGATCCAGGTTTCACGAAAGGGTAACTTTCCCTATTTTCTCTCGTGATCCCTGTTTAAATATAGAAGTCCTAGAAACTTCTTCTTAATTTTTCTCTTCAGGTTTCACAATAAGTGACCTGTTCTATTCATACAACCCATAATCGTAATTAATGTATAAATATAAGAAGTTATAGAAACTTATATTTAATTTCTCTTTCTTTTGTTATAATTTAAAATGTATTTGTTCATACTTTTAAGATTCCTACATAGGAATTCTTAAAGTACACACATTGTACCTGACCTATTTGTTCATTATCTTTAAATTTTAAATTTGTTAATCTTAGCAATATTTTAAAATCTTATCCAGATTTTAGGGCTTATAAAAGGTTGCAAACCAAAAAATTGTTAATTGCCAAGTGCAAACTTCAACATTCTAGAGGTCTGAGACCTCGAAGGTTAAAAAATTAACTTGTACCTGTTATATTGTAAAAATTATTATACTTCCACTCATTGTTAAAAAAATGAAATTTATATTTTTCGATTTCTACTTCACACCAGAATAACGATTAGGTAGGATCTTATCTTCTCTGACTCTCCCTATAGACTTATGCTCTTTACAAGAAACTCACTCATAAAATTAATAAAGGTTCCACTATTCTTTGTATTTGCACAAAAACTTTCAGTACAAACTTTTTCAAAGTCTTTCTTAGCTTTTATAGCTAATTCTAACAAGCCAGTAAGGCAAGTATAGCTAGCTCCGCAAGCTTCCTGCTTGTTGAGATTTTCTCTAAACTTATGGTTCGTTTTCAAAATTTAATTTTTTTCTCATTGTCTAAACTTTTAGTCGACGCTTTGCTGGGTAAAAGCTTAGCCATTCTTAAATGCAACTATTTGTGTTCTTACCAAAATTATCCCCAAAAGCATAACTGCTTCAACATTACCCTTTCTGAGAATACTCGGTCGTTCTCGGAAAATCCCACAGTTCAAAGAACTAAAATCATCATAGAGAATTCGTTTAAACCTAACTCCTTCGAAAGGATATTCAGTGTATTTGCCATTCTTTTTCTTGCCAGACTACCACCCTTCCCTACAGTAGCAAACTCTTGGCTTGGAAGGGAAGATACCATCGCTTCTTGCGTGTTAATAGCCCAAGCTTCAGCTGCGTTTACCGTTAGCTGTGTTCAGGTCCCCACTCACTTTGGTGGTTTCACGGGCTTTGCGGTGACACTTGCTAACAATTACTTTTTTAAATTTATTTCTTATAAGTTTGTTGGACTCCCGTCCTATCTATCCATCCTTTTTCTCCAGTCCGAAACCCACGTCTTTTTCTTCATCATCTTCTCTTGGGGGTCAGGTTATTCCCAAGCTAAAAGCCTACCCACATGTACTTCTCACGGTCTTTGAAGAGTAGCACAATCCTCTTGATACCTTTACTTGCCAGATTTCGAGAATACCTTAGCATAAACTAACCCACCTAACCTCTAGTATAACAATCACAATAACGCAGGTTATCATAATCGGTTTATAACGTAAGGCATCAGCATCTTTATTACAAACATATAAACTGATGTGGCCACCCCAATAACACAGATTATCACTCAAAGATATCACAAACATTAAAACCTAGGGCCCACCTTATTCCAACAACAAAAACATCTACCTCATCTCCTGTTCGGGTGGCTAGCTATACAGCTCAATTAAATAAATAATTACGGTATCTAATAATAGACAAGTAGTTCCGTGAAGAACTATACAGCCTATTTTCATATATCCTACTTACGTTAATTGCCTCTATCAACATACAAAATTTCAGTTTGATTGCTGTAATAGATTCGTAGATTTTTGAGAACGGTCTAAATATTTCGGATGGTCGCCATGTTGGATTTTTATATATGAAATGCTTAGAGTTATTTACGGTACTATTGCATGAAGATTATTGTGTAGGTGTAGTATTCAAACTTAAATCGCATGATTGGGATATAAGAAATAAGAACGAGATTTAAATTTTTCGCACAGCTGCCATCTAGTGGTTATGAAAACAGTTGAAATTATTTAGATGCCAGAGGATTAAAATTTGTATAAGCATTTACCGTACCAAGTTTCACTGCGCTCGGATGATTAAATTGCGAGAAACGTCCATTTAAATATTTATATTTCGCGTCACCGCCATCTTGGATTTGTGCTCACCAGGTTATTGAAAGTCCTATAGGTAAACTTATGTTCATAGCCTCTATCAACATACAAAATTTCAGTTTGATTGCTGTCATAGATTAATAGATACCGCATACCGGTATTGAGAACCGTCTGAATATTTCGGATGGTTGCCATGTAGGAATTTGATATAAGGCCATAGAGTTATGTACTAGGCTGTTAGATGACGATTATTGCATAGGTTCATTGTTCAAACGTTCACTTTGATCGCATGATAAATACACAAGAAATAAAAACTTAATTTTTAATTTCGCACAGCTGCCATCTAGAGGCTACCGTATGAACTAAATTTGGTGTCTGTGCATTACAATGAATATAAACATTTACTGTACCATATTTCACTGCGCTCTGATGGTTAAATCGCGAAAAACGTCTATTCAAATGATTCAACTTCGCTTGGCTGCTATTTTCGTTTTGTACTTTACAGGATTTTGAAAGTTACATAGATGAACTTGTAGGAGTGGCCTTTATCAGCGTACAAAATTTGAGGGTGATAACAGTAGTCAGTAATATTTCTTGAGGTTATGTAAACAATTGAAATAAATTAGATGCCAGTGCATTACAATATGACATTTTCTGTACCAAGTTTTTGTTACAGTACCGGTAATTGCGTTTAAATTGATTGCGAGAAACGTGTATTTAAAAGTTTCAACTTCGGTTGGCCGCAATGTGGTTTTGTAACAGGTTTTTGAAGGTCTCACGGATGAACTTCTAGTAGTGCCCTTTATCGACGTACAATATTTCAGGGTGATATCTGTAATAGTTTCGGAGATATAGAATGTCGGTGAAATATTTTGCACAGCCACCATATTGAATTGGTGAGACGTAATAATTGAAGGGCACGGTCGGGGTTGACTGAAATGGTGTTATGTCCTCACCGAGTTTCATTGAAATCGGTCCTGCCGTTTAGAAGCGACACACGCCTACGCACATACACACACACGGACAAATGTGATCTCATAAGCCTATTTTTTTTTTCATAAATGAAAATAGGCTAAAACGAGATTTTAAAATTTCGCACAGCTGCCATCATGTGGTTATGGGGTTATGGGAAGAGTTGAAACAAATTAGATGCCAGTGGATTAAAATTTGTATAAGCATTTACCGTACCAAGTTTCATTGCGCCCGGATGGTTAAATCGCGAGAAACGTCCATTTAAAAAAATATATTTCGCTTCTCCGACATGTTGGATTTGTGCTCACCAGGTTATTGAAAGTCCCATAGGTGAACTGATGTTCATAGCCTCTATCAACATACAAAATTTCAGTTTGATTGCTGTCATATAGGCCACCGTTTACATAATTATTTCAGATGGTTGCCATGTTGAATTGTTATATATGTAGATCATAGAGTTATGTACTATTAGATGACGATTATTGCGTAGGCTCATTATTCAAACGTTCACTTCAATCGCATAAATAAACACATAATTTTAAAATTTCACACAGCCGCCTTCTTGAGGTAATGTAAACAATTGAACTAAATTAGATGCCAGTGCATTACAAAGTGTATAAGGACATAGGCCTACCTTGTTTCACTGCGCTCAGATTGTTAAATCGCGAGAAAAGTGTATTCAAATGTTTCACCTTCGCTTGGCCGCCATGTTCGTTTTGTACTTAACAGGTTTTTGAAAGTTACATAGATGAACTTGTAGTAGTGCCCTTTATCGCCGTACAAAATTTGAGGGTGATATCAGTAATAGTTTCGGAGATATAGAATGCTGGTGAAATATTTCGCACAGCCGCCATCTTGTAGTTATGTTGACAATAGGGATGTAGCCGGAGAAAGTTCGCGCCAGATAGCGCTCGTGTAGTACCGGGTAAGCGCAAGGCGATCGTTTTATGTTTCTCCCAGTCAGCTGCGAGGAATGCATAGATTGTGACCGAGTTTTCTAAGCTTAAGTAAATTATATCGTCTCTAATTTTACTCCAAGACTATATTAATTAATTCTATAGGTATATCCCCTAATATCTTATGGACGATTTTCAGCGTTTAAGCGTTAAACAGCTGCAAAATGAGCTACGGACCAGAGGCGCTAAAACTAGCGGGAGGAATGAAGAATGAATACAGCGGTAATTACAAGATTCTAACACGCTTTATTATTCAAATAATGAATAGGAGTCAGCATGTTTTCTCCTAAAGATTACAATTACCGCACTTGAGTATTGTAGGCCTATATTGATAAATATATCTCCATAATAAGACTTAAATCGTGAAGCCTCCGTGGCTTAGGCGGCAGCACGCCGGCCTCTCACCCCTGGGTCCGTGGTTCAAATCCCGGTCACTCCATGTGAGATCTGTGCTGGTCAAAACGGAGGCGCACAGGTTTTTCTCCGGGTACTCCAGTTTTCCCGGTCAAAAATGTCATTCCAGCAACACTCTCCACTATCATTTCATTCCATCTGTCATTCATTTAATCATTGCCCCAGAGGAGTGCGTCAGGCCTCGGCAGCCGGCACAGTCCATATCCTCGCCGCTAGATAGGGGCTTCATTCATTCCATTCCTGACCCGGTCGGAGACTGGAAGCAGGCTGTGGATTTTCATTTCAATAAGACTTAAATCATAAATAGAGATTTAAATATTCACTTGCTCCCCTTGCTTATAGACTTCGATTGATGTCATTTTTAGGTTGATATCTTACATGAAACTGTCATGTTTTAAGGTAAAATATAATCAAAGAAAGTTGATACCGTACCGGTATTGTATACCTCGAAAATTCATCGCAACGTTTGGTTCTTATGCCATTTTGTCAATTTATCAATAAGAATCGTTCCCGTACACTTTGGAAACGA
The DNA here is from genome assembly GCA_946902985.2 of Meconema thalassinum. Lineage (NCBI taxonomy): Eukaryota > Metazoa > Arthropoda > Insecta > Orthoptera > Tettigoniidae > Meconema > Meconema thalassinum. The sequence goes on along the minus strand of OX336393.1, from coordinate 173,440,495 downwards.
CTTATTAGGGGTACAATTTTTAAAAATTTTGAGAATCCCTGCTTGAGGCCAGGAACTGTTTCCATTCATCTGACTAACCAACCATGGGTAATACGTTTGTGACTGTTATGTTGCGACATTTATTCTTGAAGTATTTGTCCTAGTATTGATGTCTTTGAAAATAGGAGTCACTTCTTCGTGTACGGTATACTGACGACTTCTTCCCGTACTTCTTCATTGGAGATAATTTCAGCAGATTCCGATATTGTAGGCTTATCGTGGTAATCCGACAATTTTCTTGTGTATGGCCTCTTCCTTATTTTGTTGTGTTCGTTGTTAACGGAAAAAGCCATGGAACAGCGCCCGGTTTTAATCTCGCTCTCTCACCTTTAAATGCAAACGCATACATTCAGTGGTTGTTGTCCAAATGTCTAATCAGTTTATAGGTACAAAATAGGATTTTTCCCCTTTGTAAATCACACTTACCCAACACAGTTTTCGTGAAGTAATCGGGTTGAAAATGACGGGAACACACTTTAATATTTTCGGTCAGATTTTTCTCACCGAACTTCATCCTTCTAATACAAGGAGGAAAGAATAAGAGGAGATGCCTTGAGCTCTTTTGAGTGAAGCCAAACGCTGCAACCAAAGTGGGAGTAACCTGAACTCGTGGCATTATGCATGGCTAAACCTTATTTTGGCCCTGGTTTTTATCGCGCTCCGGTTATGCAACTTTGGAAACGTAATAAGTTATTAAAATAATTTAAAAAAAACTCTTCAGTTCTAATCTCAGCATTTGTAGGTCTACCCTATATACCAAAAAAATAAAAATAATTCCTCTGGAAATCCCAAATTATCAAACGGATGCCGGTCAATAATTACGGTAGGCCTACGTAATTAATCAATTCGAGGCTAATCGTCAAGTTTCTACCCCCCCCCCCCCCCACAAAGAAAATACCGTACGGTACTGAAACGTATAGGCTATACCGTATTTTTGTGCAAATAATCGTCCATTTTTAATTGTTCTGTTTATTAATTTTGAGGTTCGTATTCTTGAATATCAAAGGTGTACGACCAATGAGTGAAAGTGGCTGTGCTCGAAATTAGGCCTAACAACTGATGAAAAATCAATTTGGTGTAAATACCGTAATTAGTTCGGCATCATTAATTCCCAAGATGTTCCTTCTTTGGTATAAGACGCATCTTCAGACACCTGTATTCAATTTAATCAATGTCTCAGCGTATTATTACGTTTTGCCGGGTCTTCCTTACAAAACTAGCCTCGCAAAGGTGCTCTCATATTTATATTTAAATTGGCTTTTAAAACGATAACGCAGCTTATTTGTGCCAAGTACCGTGAAGTACAAAGTGTATTCTGCCTATCCAAGAAAAAATCTTGACTTGTCATTGCAGTTTTATGTCACTAAAATCCATTACTAGTTGGAGTGGTTTACGGCTTCAAGCATAGGGACAGCCATTTTCTTGCAACCAAAGTTGGCGAGCCGTTTGGCATCAGCAGCTTGCGCTAGGCAGCGCAGCGAAGGCATCTCCTCCCTTTCTTTCCTCCATGTTCTAATAGCATGTAACCTTTTCTTCCTCATTTCTTTATTTTGTGGAAGTTGGTGAAACGAAAACGGCTTTCCTGATCTTTGCAAAGAGGAACACTGCAATAGTTCGGCATAGTCACGAAAATAACAATTTAAACAAATTAAATTGTGGATATTAGCGGCATGAGAACACAGGAGACAAATGAAGAGCGCCTTGCGCTTACCCAGTAGGCCTACAACAGCAGTGTGCTCTATTGGTGCTAATACTATACATCCCTATTGAACTAAATGAGATGCCGGTGCATTACAATGTGTATATCCATTTAAGGTTCCAAGTTTAATTGCGGTTAAATGGTTAAATCGCGAGAAAAATCTATTTAGAAGTTTCAACTTCGCTTGGCCGCCATGACCGTTTTGTAGTTAACAGGTTTTTGAAAGTCTCATAGATGGAATTTTAGTAGTGCCCTTTATCACCATACAAAATTTCAGGGTGATATCAGTAATAATTTCGGAGATATAGAATGCCGGTGAAATATTTCGCACAGCCGCCATGTTGGATTGTGAGACGTAATAAAATTTGAAGGGCACGGTCGGAGTCGGCCAAAATGGCGCTATGACCTCACCGAGTTTCATTGAAATCGCTCCAGTCGTTTAGAAGTTATTAGGGGGACACACACCCGGAAGAAAGGTGATCTCATAAGCCTATTTTTTAGCCTAATATCATTTTATGGCCCTTTGCCAACATTTGGAAAAATAAATAGTTCACGGGAAAGAGGGTGATGCATGCTTTAATTTAATTGGTCACACTACCACCCTCCGATTATTGGTTCAAGAGATATCGACAAAAGCCGAGCAGAGAGGTGCAGTCGTGTACAATTAAATGGGTGGGTAGAATTCCTAGAGCCTATCTAGTTAAGTTCTGTCTGATAGGTAGTCAGCCCAATGGCTGGTTGGATCCTCAAAAAGTACTGCCATTAGGTTATGTGGGTAGATACCTACATAAACCTAAGGCAGCGCTATATTGAGGCGTACTGGGCAAGAAGGAGAGTGAGGTAGTTTGCCATTGCTTTCCTCACTGAGTCAGAACCGTAGTACTAACCCTATGAGTAGAACCTTTCACAGCATCCATAGGCACTGACTGTGCCCTGAATGTCATTACTGAGCACCACCCATATCTCAGTAGCTTCTATATAATCACAGTCATGAGTGAGACATTGATGAAAAGCCACAAGTTAATGGGTGAAAATATCTACTAGTTATAGTTATGACTGAAAATATTAATTACGGTACTTAAAGTTAACTTTTAGTTAAAGGATAAAAAGATGAACTGGTTAACACTAGGACAGTTGGGCTGGGCCTGTGAGACTCACAATTCAATATTTTGTGTTTATCTCAAGGTCACACGCTCGCACCCCTTACAGAGCCGTTGTCTCTGTACCGTCCTGAAAAAGTCTCAGGAGTGCATTGTAGTTCATCAGTTAGTCTTTGTCAGTCATTTGGACTAAGTAGCAGCGGCTCTCTCAGGCTCGGCTGAACGTTAACGTGCATAATTCTGTCCAATACGGTACTCTTACAAGTTTATATTTCTGTAGTTCAAGTTTCAAAGCTTTTACAGTGTCCATATATTACATAAACATGAGAAATACGATAGTAAAGGCTTTCGCTGCCCGGAATACTACTAAAATTATTTATGCTTTTGGGATATTAATAATTTTATTAATGAAGCCAATGGCCATGCAATTTTCTTTTCAGGACGGGTCAGGGAAGGGATATTGGAAGGAAATATTTTGTGTTTATCTCAAGGTCACACGCTCACATCCCTTACAGAGCCGTTGTCTCTGTACCGTCCTGAAACTACTGTGTGGCCATTGGCTGCATTAATAAAATTATTACTTTTGGGATATTGCCGTGTGAAAATAAAATTTAAAATTCTAAACGTTTCAAAGGAACCTTGCCTGCTTTTTCAATAAAATGTGGCCAAAGAATGTGTGTCAAAGAGCTTACAAAATCTAGAGAAATTCCCCAGTTCGTCACCAGAGAGCAGCCAGAAACTACTGTAAGGACCTTGGTAGAAAAAGCGCGCCTTGTTAATTAGAACAGCGGACAGAGTAGGAAGGAAGGAGAAGGAAAAGGGGGGTGGGGGAATTTTTTTGAGACTCCTCGAAGAATGAGGATGTCCAAATAAGGAGAAAGGGCGGGGGGGGGGAGAGGGATGGATATAAGGAAACAGAAACAAAAGGGAAGTGTAGCTGACTGTACCCAACGTCATACAGGCCTCGGTGAAAAAACAGATGTTAACTGCTCTAGTGACGAACAAAGGAGATCAAATCTTGGGCCTGTAGCCATAGAGGAAACCATACAATTTGAAATAGGTGAAGAAATAGAGAAACTGTGAGGAACTATCTTCCCAGATCTTTAATAACTGGCAGCCAAGTGTCACGTAGCTGATATCCAGTGTCTCTGTTAAAGTTATTTAGGTTCTTACGATTTTCAACTGCCTCTTATAATTCTAGACCAGTTGTGCTTAACAAGGGCAAGCGCATGAGCATCCTTGAAACAAACATCGTGCCCTGAAGACAGGGCATGTTCAGCTATAGGTGATTTGTCAGGCTGGTTTAGACGGATGTTCCTTTGATGCTCCTTGATGCGAGTTGCAATGGACCGTTTTGTTTGTCCAATGTAGACTTTTCCACTAGTACAAGGGACTTCATACATCCCAGGCTGTAGTATGGGGGACAATTTATCTTTGTTTAACCCTAAACGTTGACCAATCTTGGTCATAGTGCCAAAAACTTTAGAGGATCTCAATATCCTCACACTTTCTTGTTTACCTTCTTCAGCTTCATCTGGAGGTAAATTATAGATGGCAGCCTCTACAGATGAAGCAGAAGAAGTTAGACAAGAAAGAGGATATCGAGATCCTCTAAAGTTCCAGTGCCCAATTTAGCTTGGGGCGAAAGGAGGGCATTGAAGGAACTGAGGGATAATGACACCGTTTCTGTTCATGCTGACAAGGGGAAAGGGACAGTGGTGCTGGATATCGATGAATATAAAACTAAAATCTCGGTTCTGTTATCTGATCCTGTCTACAGACTGTGCACTCGTGATCCAACCACTCATGAATCCAGTGCCACTGCTAAGCTTGTTAAACTGTCATAATTTCCCAAAGAAGAGAGAAGATGTCTTATTCCGGGAGATGCTGTTCCTCCGAGACTGTATGGTCTGCCTAAAGTTCATAAACAGGGCGTCCCTCTTTGACCAATTGTTGGCACAATAGGTTCTCCAGCGTAAGCTCTTGCGCAATATCTTAGCAAGTTGCTTCAGCCGCACTTGGGGTGCATACAGTCTTACATTAGGGATTCAACCCACTTCGTCAAGAAATTGTCAACTATCACTGTTCAACCTAATACTATTTTAGTTAGTTTTGATGTAGAGTCCTTGTTCACTAAAGTGCCGGTGGACTCGGTCATGTCCCTCATCAAGGATTTGTTTCCTAAGGACATCGCCCGATTATGCCACCACTGCTTGTGTTCCAGTTATTTTTTGTGGGATGATAGCAGACTGATAATGTGGCCATGGGAAGTCCACTCTCTCTTGTCGTGGCAAATTATTTAATGGAACATTTTGAGGAGGAGAAGGCGTCTTTCAAACCGGTGAATTGGTGGAGGAATGTGGATAAGACATTCGTGGTTTTGGAGGAGGGGTCTGAGAAACTGAACCACCTAAATCACAATGGATCTAGAGTCGGGTGGATGCTTACCTTTTTTGGATGTTCTTGTGAGGAGGAAGGCAGATGGCTCCATAGGGCACAGCGTCTACTGTAAGCCAACTCACACTAACCGTTATTTACATGCAGACTCCCACCACCACCCAGCACAAAAACAAGGAATTATTACAACTCTAGCCTAAAGAGCGGAACGTATTTGTGAGGCATCAACTCTTCAGGAAGAGTTACATGCATTACAAACCATGTTTAAGGGTAATGACTATAATGAATCTACTATATATAGGTCCCTACATCTCAGAAGGAGGGATAGACAACCTTCTCAGAGCTCCAACGAGAGGAGAACTGCTTACCTCGCTTACATTCACGACACCCATGACTGCGTTGCGAAGATTCTCTGCAAGCACAAGATGACAACAGTTTTTGGCACTATGACCAAAATTGGTCAACGTTTAGGATTAAACAAAGATAAATTGTCCCCCATACTACAGCCTGGGGTGTATGAAGTCCCTTGTAATTGCGGAAAAGTCTACATTGGACAAACAAAACGGTCCATTGCAACTCGCATCAAGGAGCATCAAAGGAACATCCGTCTAAACCAGCGTGACAAATCACCTATAGCTGAACATGCCCTGTCTTCAGGGCACGATGTATGTTTCAAGGATGCTCATGCGCTTGCCCTTGTTAAGCACAACTGGTCTAGAATTATAAGGGAGGCAGTTGAAATTCGTAAAAAAAAAACAATAACTTTAACTCAGACACTGGATATCAGCTCGTGACACTTGGCTGCCAGTTATTAAAGATCTGGGAAGATAGTTCCTCTCAGTTTCTCTATTTCTTCTCCGATTTCAAATTGTACAGTTTCCTCAATGGCTACAGGTCCATGATTTGATCTCCTTTGTTCGTCACTACAGGAGTTTACATCTGTCTTTTCGCCGAGGCCTGTATGGTGTTGGGTACCGTCAGATACACTTCCCTTTTGTTTCTGTTTCCTTATATCCATCCATCCCCCCTCCCCGCCCTTTCTCCTTATTTGGACATCCTCATTCTCCGAGGAGTCTCGAAGAATTTCCCTCCCCTTTTCCTTATCCTTCCTTACTACTCTGTCTGCTGTTCTAAATAATATGGCACGCTTTTTCTACCAAGGTCCATACAGTAGTTTCTGGCTGCTCTCTGGTGACCATCAGGGGAATTTCTCTAGTTTTTGTAAGCAATTTTGGGGGCAGATTTTCTGTCGTTCACTGGATCACTGTTGGATATCCGGAGGGATGAATTGTATTTTAGTTTTCGACCTGAAATCAAGGCAAAATTTGTTCAGGTTGACAGAAGGATCGAGAGAAGGTCTGATAAATTGAATGAGGACATGTATAGTAATTTGATTGACTTGGGACTCCATATTGCGGAAGATTTGAGTATTTCCAACCAAATTGAGGAGTTGGATCTGGGTCATTTGGAAGTAGAACAAGCGGACGTAATTCGAGGATTGTGTAAGGAATTTCCGGAGGTAATTACTGATAAATTGGGTGTCACCAACGTATTGGAGAATGATATTGAACTTACGGATCATGTGCCAGTTCGACATCCTCCATATCGGTTGAGTCCTCCGAGGATGTTGGAGCTTAAAAGGATCATTGATAAGATGTTGGCGCAAGGGGTTATTAGTCCATCCATCTCCTCATTCTCGTCGGCTATGTTTTTAGTACCGAAATCTGACGGCAGTTTCCGGCCTGTCGTTGATTTTCGACGTCTAAACCAAAAGGTGGTGTTGGAATCAATACCGTTGCCCGACTTGTATAGCTGTTTCTCTTGGTTTTGTAAAGCTCGTTATTTTACGCTGCGTGATTTGATTCAAGCGTATAATCAAATGCCTCTGTCTGAGCGATCTAAACCATTTACTGCTTTCTCCACTGATTGGAATCTCAACCAGTTTAATAGAGTTCCATTTGGTTTATCAACAGGAGGGGCTGTATTGAGTCGTCTTTTGGACCGCGTTTTTTCTGGTATAAAGTTCGATTTCTTATATCACTATTTGGAAGACGTTGTGGTCTATAGTGAATCTTTTGAAGACCATGTTAAGCATTTGCTTGTGGTTTTGCAACGACTACGGGATGCTGGATTAACGGTAAAATTGGGAAAGGTATCGCTCGCTAAGTCGGAAATATCATTCCTAGGTCACATTGTCTCGCAAGCCGGACTTTCTGTAGATCAAACAAGAACCCAAGGGATACGAGATTTTAAACCGCCTAAGAATGTGAAGGGTATCGCTCGTTTAATTGGTATGACTAATTTTTTTTGGAAATTCACCCCGAACTTTGCCCAAAGGGCACTTCCGTTGAACATCTTGCGTCGTAAGGGTGTTAAGTTTCTCAACAAGCGGCTTTCGAAGATCTTAAGCGTGCTCTATGTAATGCCCCTGTTTTAGCTGTACCTGATTTCTCTAAGCCTTTTGTACTACAAACGGATGCTTCCTTGGGCGCTGTTGCCGCCGTATTGTTGCAAGATTGCGATTTAGGACGTCGTCCTATAGCCCATGCATCCAGAACCTTGAATGAAGCGGAATCTAAGTATTCCGTTTATGAATTAGAGGGTTTGGCGGTAATGTTTGGTTTGGAACGTTTCAAGACGTATCTGGAGCATGTGTCATTTGAGATTGAAACCAATAATCAAGCATTGAGTTGGGTATTGGTAGTACTGGTAGGATTGCTCGGTGGGCGACGAGAATTTCCTCTTTTAAATTTACTGTACTGTGCCCAACTCTAGGAATGGGTATTCCAAGTTTCAGACACCTAGATATCAAGGGAAAGGCTGTAGCAGCGTTTGAAAGTTCAGATATTTGAATATCGCGCTACATTGCTTCTCGAAGCCTTTCGAAGGAAATTACCGATAGTTGGATGGTAAATGACGTAGCGAGTAACAACAGAGGTGGAGACTATTTATTGATTAAATAGTTAACTATGGAGCAGAGACTTGAGACTGGGATCAGATTACTGGCACGGCCAAATGAAAGAGAATGCAATTAATATCAAGTAAATCGGACCAGGGATTCAAGAGATATGAGGATTTTTAGATATCAGGCGATGACGCGTGACCCTGACCGTTTTTGTATAAAAGCAAGCTGGAGCAGGCTTAGTTATCTCAATTCATCACAAGCACTTGGCGAACAAGTTGCGTCTACGCTGAGCCAAGGCACATGGTTGCCACGTCTACGAAGAAGTACTTTTCAAATCGTGATAGTCACGAGTAGTGCTGCGCAAACGAGTTGGAACTTAGTAAGTTTCTGGTGAGGAGAATCACTGAGGTGATTGTATTTCTACAGACATTGGTGGAAATATTTATATTTCCAAAAGGACATATGCTAGACTTGGTCTAGAAAGTAGTATTTGTCACAGTCCAATAGTAAATTAATACTTGGATGTTTAAATCCATTTAAAGTCAGTTTCATATTTTGTAACTATTTAACCACTTCGATCCGTCAGTACATTGAAGAATAGTCTATAACGGTGGCGTTCATTAGTCTACGCAAGGGAAACTGCAAGTTGTCTAGCGCATGGCAGATGGTGATATACAAACCATGCCCAGGGAACGATCTTCAGAACAGCCGTTAACTGCTTAGACTGTCAACGTTTTTCTTGTACTGATGAGATTACAGTGAGTTAGGTTACAACTGACACATTTAAGAAGAGATCGCTTAGATCTGACCCTTTTCAAACAAATTGTTATGGCTTTGTTAGAAGCCCATATTAAAATGGAACCACAGTCATTTAAAACGTCGAAAGATACTACCACTATGTCTGACTAGACGATTTGTGGGTCTACAATGGCGGCCGATACAAGGATTATACGTGCTTGTCCGCTAGGGCATGTCTACGGATAAATCTGGTATAGACCAGGTTTACGACACTTCAAGAACATCAAGAAATGTAAGCCACATTTGAATTATTTTATGCCTAGCTAATTGGAACAAACTATTTTTCTGCAGATGACCAACACATTTTTTTTCATCGTATTTAAAGCTTGTAATGATTTACGCAAGACCAGTTAGATTTATTCTGAGCATTTTCAGCACTCAGAACAGTTTAGGATCGATGACCGAGCACTTTGAGCATTTATTTGAATTTTTCATATTTTTGGGAAATCACGGTAATCAGCCGATGTAACTGTAAAAGTTAAATTTATTTTTGTTGAGGAATGGATATTTTTTCCATATTCGAAGGTTCGAACATGTGGATTCTCACATAATGAGATGATAATTAAACATATTTGAAATAATAATAATAATAATAATCCACTAATAATAATAATAATAATTTTCATAATTTTTCTAAATAATTCTTGGATATTATATTTTATAATAATCATATGTATTGAGAAAGAGCCTATGAAGTAGTTGAAACATTTCTAGTTTGGAACAGGAGATTTTACGAAGGAGAGTGGTTAGCGCAAGCCCGCATTCAACCAACATTTCAGTTCTGGTTGAACAGTTGATATTTGCTATGAGCAAAGTATATGTTTCATATAACACGGAGAGGCATGAAACGGGAAGCAATTGATATTTGTATCAAATAGGATTTTTGTATTTATATAAAATCATGACGTAAATACACTTCGAAAGTGAAATGAAGCTTTTCATAAGTATGGTAAATTCACGGGTTAAACTGAATGGTAAAATAAAATAAACTTGTAAGTTTATTAATCTTCCAGTGTTGATGACAAGCAGAGGCTTGATTTATTGTATAAATTTTGGGAAGATAATTTATGTGTGTGGAATAGTTGTAATGCCATTCCCAGGTGCGCAGGTTTAAGTCGCAGGAATGAAGGTTTTTTCGAGCATCAATCAAATAGCAGGTTCGATGGCTCAGGTTTATAGTAGGAGTATTGGAGCCACACATTTCGTCGTATGAATAACCCGAAGGTTATTTCTTTGAAACCATCAGTTCTTATTTCAACCTTGTTTACGAATTCCATTTAGAATTTGATTTTGCTAGAACCCGGATTTGTCATGATAGTAGTTTATTCTTCTTCAGAGGAAGACCTTTGCCGTTGTTGTTGTTGTCATAATATTGTGTCCTTACACAAATAGTAGAATGGGCCACTGCCAATTTAAAATAATTCTTTAACCACGAATAATTTGAAGGATATTTTCAATCCTAGTGCCATGAACTAAATGAATTCATTATAAGACTACAATTCTAATTTCCGCATTCTGTCGAAGAATTGCAAGTTGTGAAAGTTGCTAGAAATGGCCATAAATATAAATATTTTTATAATATTGTTCCCAAGTGGAAAATCTAATAGTTGAATGGTTCAACCATTTATTGATCAAGTTAATGATTCAGAAATCATATATTTTGTTTGGAACTTGAAGTTCATAATCGAGTCACTTCTCGAAATGTTTAATGTCAGAAGAACAATTAATTGTTGTTGTGCTTCGCACAGTTCTTCGATGATATGCTCAATGGTCAAATACTTTTCAGATGTTGTTAATATGTGTTAATAATTTGTGTTGCTACGATGATAATAATAGTTTCAACGATATATTTTGGAAAACTGGAAAACAAATGAAAGTCTAAGAAATTCTATAAACATTTATTCTACGAGTGTTAATATCATGTAAATAGTCAAACAGTGATCTACGTTATTTCCAGTATGGACAATTCATTTTGCACTGGAGTTAAAATGTTAATAATTTTGGAACACAGTCCACAGGACTAACAATCGGACTTGTGTTTTCAAAAAGATTGTCAAATGTGTTTGGAAGATTCTGTATATTGTGTGTAAATAAGAGTGTGGATCGCCACACGTGGATGATGCTGCTTTGAGCATTATTCTTGCAGTCAGATTTTAACTTTAAATAAACTGAGATAATTTTACCAGATGTGTTTCACCCAATTAAATCTCCTTCTATCCTTATTGTTGCATTGAGCCAAAAATCAGCAAAGCATTTTTATAAATTTGATGTCGTTTTTGCGATTTGCTTTAACCCATCTGGCGCTCCGGGATATTTTGATTCTCGTGCTGACTGATTATTGGTAAAATGCATATGTGGTCGTGCGGACTCCGGTCTAAACGGGCACATAAAATAAGATAGAGAGAGAAATGGCGCCCAACGTGGGGCTCGATTTAGACATGGTCAATCGCATGCCGATTTGAAATTGTGATAATTTTTTTTGAAATATTTTGGGGAGTTGAGAGATGTCTGGTTTGGATGAATAAATTAGTAGGAAACCCAATTAGTGGGAAAATTAAAAATTTAACTTGGTTAATAATTAGAATGGGTTTGATTATTTTTGATAATGGCTTAACCATCAGGGCGTCAAGTAAATTCAGTAGTAAACGTTCGATGACTGGATATACACATTATTAGAATCCAGGTGGAGGATATTTGAGAACTTGCATATTTTTCTTGTGATATTATGGTAAATGTAATTCGTAAAAGTAAAGAATTTTGTTTTTCCATCACGTCGATATTAGGACAAATCTCATTTTATTATAGTGTTCCAATTAGCTATTCATATTTCTTGTTCTAGTTATAAGCTTGTGTTTGCCACTGTTGTATACCCCTAAGTTTTGAATAATTGAAATTATGGAAGAAATGATGAGGATGATGAGGAGTTTGGAGGAGAGTTCGAAAGAGGCTGGACGGCGTGTAGCCGCTATTATGAAAGAAAATACAGAGGCTTTAGAAAAGAAACTTAAAGAAAATTCTGATTCTTTAGAAAGTAAACTTAAAGAAAATTCTGATTCGTTAGAAAATAAACTTAAAGAAAGTTTAGATGATAAACTTAAAGAAAATTCTGATAATTTGAAAGAAAATTTGAATGATAAACTTAAAGAAAATTCTGATTCTTTAGAAAATAAACTTAAAGAAAATTCTGAGTCTATGGAAAATAAACTTAAAGAAAGTTCTGATAAACTCAAAGAAAATTCCGACTTGTTAGAAAGCAGGTTAAAAGATAACTTAAAGGAAAATTTAAACAGTAAATTTAATTCAATGGAAAGTAAATTTAAAGAGAATTCTGAAATTTTGAAAATGACACTTGAAAGTAAAATGAATAAATTATGCGAAAAAACACATGAGCTCGAAACTTCATTAGCTACTAACGCAAGTTTGATGGACGATAAATTTCGCGATGCCGATCTTCGATCCCAAAGCTTAGCTGATAGGATAGAACATGGTCTTAGGAAAGTTGGTGAAGACATGGTCAACCTGGAAGTCAGAGTGAAGAAGGAGAGTAACGAGATGGGAATTCTAGTTGTTCAGCGTTTAACGGAACAATTCAAGGAACTTGTCATGGGAGAAATAAGAGAAGGAGTGATTCATGAATTGCAAACTGAGATTAAAACCACAGTTGTCAATGAAATCAAAGACACACTCAAGCTGGAGAATCAAGAGGGAATCAAGGAGATTAGGGAATCTTTGTCATCCCACATTGAAGTAATTGCCAAGGATATTCAAGCAACTCAGAAGGACATATCAGATATGACAGGGTCATTGAAAAGTCATGAGGCTGTTATGAACCAGATATCCATTGATGTTAAAGACAATTGTAAAGAGACTGAAGCAATCAAGAAGATGGCAGAAGAAAACCAGAAAGAACTTGAGGCTATGAAAACTCAAATAAAGGATGAGAAACAGTCTGATCATCTTTTGAAAATGCCGAATGTAAAAGGAAAGGAACAGATACAGATAAATCTAGGAGGAGCTAGAGAGACTGATAGACAGGATGAGGTCAGGACAGTATTTCAATCCAACCCCATAACTGTATTTAAGAATATAGAAGATAAGCCTTCTAAATTTTCAGGGCGAGATTCTGTAACACCCGTGGAATTTTTGAGAGAAGCAGGTGATTATCTGAAAGATTCTAAGATCCCTAAAGAAAGACAGATCAGGGTAATAGGGAAGTTCTTGGAAGGTCCCGCACTTTTGTGGTTTAGAGCATTTAGATCCACTCTAAATACTTTTGAGGAGTTTTCTCGTGGGTTATTGAAGAAGTTTTGGTCCCCTGAAACCCAACAGCAAGTTAGAGCAGAGTTGTATTCGAAGAGATTCTCGACGTCACAACCTACTCGATACTCTACATACTTTTCTGGACAGCTGTCTAAACTCCAACATTTAGATCCGCCAATGCCAGATAACGAGTTGATTACTGCTTTGATACGACAATTTCCAGCAGACGTCCAGAGGACTTTGATCGCTGCTGACATCTACAATATGGAACAGTTTGATGAAGTATTGCAGAAGCTGGATCATACAAACGCTCAATTCTTTCATCAGAAGGGAGTAAAGAGTAATAACGCTGTGTATGCTGTTATGGCTGACAGTTATTCTCAGACACCTCGAGAGATTCGAGAGGAGCGAGAAGAGAAATCGCCGAGGGAAGATTCCAATACGAGAGGATGGAACCAATACCGTAACAGATACAGTTACAAACCATATGCAAGACCGGATGGTGGTAATCGATACAACACTCGATGGAGAAGACCACGTGATACTCAAGGAAGGTACCAGGAAAGAAGATCCTATGGTAATAACTATAATAACAGAGGGAATGTAGATACTCGTCAGTCCAATGAAGAGTTTAACAAGGACACGAGGAAAAACTTGGAAGCAAGACACCAAGATACCTTACAATTTGTGGAACAGAGGTCCAATGATCCAGGTCCATCGGGAACACAACAATCCCGGGGGAATGGTAAAATTAAGGATTTTGAATATTGTGGAAGTAAACAATAATGGAAGCTATGAAGTAGCTCATACACGAACTGGTAACATCGTGGGAACTTATAATGCTTCGAATTTGAAGATCTATTATTCAAGAACCAGATAATTTAATGTGTAGATAGGGAAAATAAAAATTTTTCAATTTTTATTTTTTGCTAGGTGTGGGGTGGATGTGCCCAACTCTAGGAATGGGTATTCCAAGTTTCAGACACCTAGATATCAAGGGAAAGGCTGTAGCAGCGTTTGAAAGTTCAGATATTTGAATATCGCGCTACATTGCTTCTCGAAGCCTTTCGAAGGAAATTACCGATAGTTGGATGGTAAATGACGTAGCGAGTAACAACAGAGGTGGAGACTATTTATTGATTAAATAGTTAACTATGGAGCAGAGACTTGAGACTGGGATCAGATTACTGGCACGTCCAAATGAAAGAGAATGCAATTAATATCAAGTAAATCGGACCAGGGATTCAAGAGATATGAGGATTTTTAGATATCAGGCGATGACGCGTGACCCTGACCGTTTTTGTATAAAAGCAAGCTGGAGCAGGCTTAGTTATCTCAATTCATCACAAGCACTTGGCGAACAAGTTGCGTCTACGCTGAGCCAAGGCACATGGTTGCCACGTCTACGAAGAAGTACTTTTCAAATCGTGATAGTCACGAGTAGTGCTGCGCAAACGAGTTGGAACTTAGTAAGTTTCTGGTGAGGAGAATCACTGAGGTGATTGTATTTCTACAGACATTGGTGGAAATATTTATATTTCCAAAAGGACATATGCTAGACTTGGTCTAGAAAGTAGTATTTGTCACAGTCCAATAGTAAATTAATACTTGGATGTTTAAATCAATTTAAAGTCAGTTTCATATTTTGTAACTATTTAACCACTTCGATCCGTCAGTACATTGAAGAATAGTCTATAACGGTGGCGTTCATTAGTCTACGCAAGGGAAACTGCAAGTTGTCTAGCGCATGGCAGATGGTGATATACAAACCATGCCCAGGGAACGATCTTCAGAACAGCCGTTAACTGCTTAGACTGTCAACGTTTTTCTTGTACTGATGAGATTACAGTGAGTTAGGTTACAACTGACACATTTAAGAAGAGATCGCTTAGATCTGACCCTTTTCAAACAAATTGTTATGGCTTTGTTAGAAGCCCATATTAAAATGGAACCACAGTCATTTAAAACGTCGAAAGATACTACCACTATGTCTGACTAGACGATTTGTGGGTCTACAATGGCGGCCGATACAAGGATTATACGTGCTTGTCCGCTAGGGCATGTCTACGGATAAATCTGGTATAGACCAGGTTTACGACACTTCAAGAACATCAAGAAATGTAAGCCACATTTGAATTATTTTATGCCTAGCTAATTGGAACAAACTATTTTTCTGCAGATGACCAACACATTTTTTTTCATCGTATTTAAAGCTTGTAATGATTTACGCAAGACCAGTTAGATTTATTCTGAGCATTTTCAGCACTCAGAACAGTTTAGGATCGATGACCGAGCACTTTGAGCATTTATTTGAATTTTTCATATTTTTGGGAAATCACGGTAATCAGCCGATGTAACTGTAAAAGTTAAATTTATTTTTGTTGAGGAATGGATATTTTTTCCATATTCGAAGGTTCGAACATGTGGATTCTCACATAATGAGATGATAATTAAACATATTTGAAATAATAATAATAATAATAATCCACTAATAATAATAATAATAATTTTCATAATTTTTCTAAATAATTCTTGGATATTATATTTTATAATAATCATATGTATTGAGAAAGAGCCTATGAAGTAGTTGAAACATTTCTAGTTTGGAACAGGAGATTTTACGAAGGAGAGTGGTTAGCGCAAGCCCGCATTCAACCAACATTTCAGTTCTGGTTGAACAGTTGATATTTGCTATGAGCAAAGTATATGTTTCATATAACACGGAGAGGCATGAAACGGGAAGCAATTGATATTTGTATCAAATAGGATTTTTGTATTTATATAAAATCATGACGTAAATACACTTCGAAAGTGAAATGAAGCTTTTCATAAGTATGGTAAATTCACGGGTTAAACTGAATGGTAAAATAAAATAAACTTGTAAGTTTATTAATCTTCCAGTGTTGATGACAAGCAGAGGCTTGATTTATTGTATAAATTTTGGGAAGATAATGTATGTGTGTGGAATAGTTGTAATGCCATTCCCAGGTGCGCAGGTTTAAGTCGCAGGAATGAAGGTTTTTTCGAGCATCAATCAAATAGCAGGTTCGATGGCTCAGGTTTATAGTAGGAGTATTGGAGCCACACATTTCGTCGTATGAATAACCCGAAGGTTATTTCTTTGAAACCATCAGTTCTTATTTCAACCTTGTTTACGAATTCCATTTAGAATTTGATTTTGCTAGAACCCGGATTTGTCATGATAGTAGTTTATTCTTCTTCAGAGGAAGACCTTTGCCGTTGTTGTTGTTGTCATAATATTGTGTCCTTACACAAATAGTAGAATGGGCCACTGCCAATTTAAAATAATTCTTTAACCACGAATAATTTGAAGGATATTTTCAATCCTAGTGCCATGAACTAAATGAATTCATTATAAGACTACAATTCTAATTTCCGCATTCTGTCGAAGAATTGCAAGTTGTGAAAGTTGCTAGAAATGGCCATAAATATAAATATTTTTATAATATTGTTCCCAAGTGGAAAATCTAATAGTTGAATGGTTCAACCATTTATTGATCAAGTTAATGATTCAGAAATCATATATTTTGTTTGGAACTTGAAGTTCATAATCGAGTCACTTCTCGAAATGTTTAATGTCAGAAGAACAATTAATTGTTGTTGTGCTTCGCACAGTTCTTCGATGATATGCTCAATGGTCAAATACTTTTCAGATGTTGTTAATATATGTTAATAATTTGTGTTGCTACGATGATAATAATAGTTTCAACGATATATTTTGGAAAACTGGAAAACAAATGAAAGTCTAAGAAATTCTATAAACATTTATTCTACGAGTGTTAATATCATGTAAATAGTCAAACAGTGATCTACGTTATTTCCAGTATGGACAATTCATTTTGCACTGGAGTTAAAATGTTAATAATTTTGGAACACAGTCCACAGGACTAACAATCGGACTTGTGTTTTCAAAAAGATTGTCAAATGTGTTTGGAAGATTCTGTATATTGTGTGTAAATAAGAGTGTGGATCGCCACACGTGGATGATGCTGCTTTGAGCATTATTCTTGCAGTCAGATTTTAACTTTAAATAAACTGAGATAATTTTACCAGATGTGTTTCACCCAATTAAATCTCCTTCTATCCTTATTGTTGCATTGAGCCAAAAATCAGCAAAGCATTTTTATAAATTTGATGTCGTTTTTGCGATTTGCTTTAACCCATCTGGCGCTCCGGGATATTTTGATTCTCGTGCTGACTGATTATTGGTAAAATGCATATGTGGTCGTGCGGACTCCGGTCTAAACGGGCACATAAAATAAGATAGAGAGAGAAATGGCGCCCAACGTGGGGCTCGATTTAGACATGGTCAATCGCATGCCGATTTGAAATTGTGATAATTTTTTTTGAAATATTTTGGGGAGTTGAGAGATGTCTGGTTTGGATGAATAAATTAGTAGGAAACCCAATTAGTGGGAAAATTAAAAATTTAACTTGGTTAATAATTAGAATGGGTTTGATTATTTTTGATAATGGCTTAACCATCAGGGCGTCAAGTAAATTCAGTAGTAAACGTTCGATGACTGGATATACACATTATTAGAATCCAGGTGGAGGATATTTGAGAACTTGCATATTTTTCTTGTGATATTATGGTAAATGTAATTCGTAAAAGTAAAGAATTTTGTTTTTCCATCACGTCGATATTAGGACAAATCTCATTTTATTATAGTGTTCCAATTAGCTATTCATATTTCTTGTTCTAGTTATAAGCTTGTGTTTGCCACTGTTGTATACCCCTAAGTTTTGAATAATTGAAATTATGGAAGAAATGATGAGGATGATGAGGAGTTTGGAGGAGAGTTCGAAAGAGGCTGGACGGCGTGTAGCCGCTATTATGAAAGAAAATACAGAGGCTTTAGAAAAGAAACTTAAATAAAATTCTGATTCTTTAGAAAGTAAACTTAAAGAAAATTCTGATTCGTTAGAAAATAAACTTAAAGAAAGTTTAGATGATAAACTTAAAGAAAATTCTGATAATTTGAAAGAAAATTTGAATGATAAACTTAAAGAAAATTCTGATTCTTTAGAAAATAAACTTAAAGAAAATTCTGAGTCTATGGAAAATAAACTTAAAGAAAGTTCTGATAAACTCAAAGAAAATTCCGACTTGTTAGAAAGCAGGTTAAAAGATAACTTAAAGGAAAATTTAAACAGTAAATTTAATTCAATGGAAAGTAAATTTAAAGAGAATTCTGAAATTTTGAAAATGACACTTGAAAGTAAAATGAATAAATTATGCGAAAAAACACATGAGCTCGAAACTTCATTAGCTACTAACGCAAGTTTGATGGACGATAAATTTCGCGATGCCGATCTTCGATCCCAAAGCTTAGCTGATAGGATAGAACATGGTCTTAGGAAAGTTGGTGAAGACATGGTCAACCTGGAAGTCAGAGTGAAGAAGGAGAGTAACGAGATGGGAATTCTAGTTGTTCAGCGTTTAACGGAACAATTCAAGGAACTTGTCATGGGAGAAATAAGAGAAGGAGTGATTCATGAATTGCAAACTGAGATTAAAACCACAGTTGTCAATGAAATCAAAGACACACTCAAGCTGGAGAATCAAGAGGGAATCAAGGAGATTAGGGAATCTTTGTCATCCCACATTGAAGTAATTGCCAAGGATATTCAAGCAACTCAGAAGGACATATCAGATATGACAGGGTCATTGAAAAGTCATGAGGCTGTTATGAACCAGATATCCATTGATGTTAAAGACAATTGTAAAGAGACTGAAGCAATCAAGAAGATGGCAGAAGAAAACCAGAAAGAACTTGAGGCTATGAAAACTCAAATAAAGGATGAGAAACAGTCTGATCATCTTTTGAAAATGCCGAATGTAAAAGGAAAGGAACAGATACAGATAAATCTAGGAGGAGCTAGAGAGACTGATAGACAGGATGAGGTCAGGACAGTATTTCAATCCAACCCCATAACTGTATTTAAGAATATAGAAGATAAGCCTTCTAAATTTTCAGGGCGAGATTCTGTAACACCCGTGGAATTTTTGAGAGAAGCAGGTGATTATCTGAAAGATTCTAAGATCCCTAAAGAAAGACAGATCAGGGTAATAGGGAAGTTCTTGGAAGGTCCCGCACTTTTGTGGTTTAGAGCATTTAGATCCACTCTAAATACTTTTGAGGAGTTTTCTCGTGGGTTATTGAAGAAGTTTTGGTCCCCTGAAACCCAACAGCAAGTTAGAGCAGAGTTGTATTCGAAGAGATTCTCGACGTCACAACCTACTCGATACTCTACATACTTTTCTGGACAGCTGTCTAAACTCCAACATTTAGATCCGCCAATGCCAGATAACGAGTTGATTACTGCTTTGATACGACAATTTCCAGCAGACGTCCAGAGGACTTTGATCGCTGCTGACATCTACAATATGGAACAGTTTGATGAAGTATTGCAGAAGCTGGATCATACAAACGCTCAATTCTTTCATCAGAAGGGAGTAAAGAGTAATAACGCTGTGTATGCTGTTATGGCTGACAGTTATTCTCAGACACCTCGAGAGATTCGAGAGGAGCGAGAAGAGAAATCGCCGAGGGAAGATTCCAATACGAGAGGATGGAACCAATACCGTAACAGATACAGTTACAAACCATATGCAAGACCGGATGGTGGTAATCGATACAACACTCGATGGAGAAGACCACGTGATACTCAAGGAAGGTACCAGGAAAGAAGATCCTATGGTAATAACTATAATAACAGAGGGAATGTAGATACTCGTCAGTCCAATGAAGAGTTTAACAAGGACACGAGGAAAAACTTGGAAGCAAGACACCAAGATACCTTACAATTTGTGGAACAGAGGTCCAATGATCCAGGTCCATCGGGAACACAACAATCCCGGGGGAATGGTAAAATTAAGGATTTTGAATATTGTGGAAGTAAACAATAATGGAAGCTATGAAGTAGCTCATACACGAACTGGTAACATCGTGGGAACTTATAATGCTTCGAATTTGAAGATCTATTATTCAAGAACCAGATAATTTAATGTGTAGATAGGGAAAATAAAAATTTTTCAATTTTTATTTTTTGCTAGGTGTGGGGTGGATGTGCCCAACTCTAGGAATGGGTATTCCAAGTTTCAGACACCTAGATATCAAGGGAAAGGCTGTAGCAGCGTTTGAAAGTTCAGATATTTGAATATCGCGCTACATTGCTTCTCGAAGCCTTTCGAAGGAAATTACCGATAGTTGGATGGTAAATGACGTAGCGAGTAACAACAGAGGTGGAGACTATTTATTGATTAAATAGTTAACTATGGAGCAGAGACTTGAGACTGGGATCAGATTACTGGCACGTCCAAATGAAAGAGAATGCAATTAATATCAAGTAAATCGGACCAGGGATTCAAGAGATATGAGGATTTTTAGATATCAGGCGATGACGCGTGACCCTGACCGTTTTTGTATAAAAGCAAGCTGGAGCAGGCTTAGTTATCTCAATTCATCACAAGCACTTGGCGAACAAGTTGCGTCTACGCTGAGCCAAGGCACATGGTTGCCACGTCTACGAAGAAGTACTTTTCAAATCGTGATAGTCACGAGTAGTGCTGCGCAAACGAGTTGGAACTTAGTAAGTTTCTGGTGAGGAGAATCACTGAGGTGATTGTATTTCTACAGACATTGGTGGAAATATTTATATTTCCAAAAGGACATATGCTAGACTTGGTCTAGAAAGTAGTATTTGTCACAGTCCAATAGTAAATTAATACTTGGATGTTTAAATCCATTTAAAGTCAGTTTCATATTTTGTAACTATTTAACCACTTCGATCCGTCAGTACATTGAAGAATAGTCTATAACGGTGGCGTTCATTAGTCTACGCAAGGGAAACTGCAAGTTGTCTAGCGCATGGCAGATGGTGATATACAAACCATGCCCAGGGAACGATCTTCAGAACAGCCGTTAACTGCTTAGACTGTCAACGTTTTTCTTGTACTGATGAGATTACAGTGAGTTAGGTTACAACTGACACATTTAAGAAGAGATCGCTTAGATCTGACCCTTTTCAAACAAATTGTTATGGCTTTGTTAGAAGCCCATATTAAAATGGAACCACAGTCATTTAAAACGTCGAAAGATACTACCACTATGTCTGACTAGACGATTTGTGGGTCTACAATGGCGGCCGATACAAGGATTATACGTGCTTGTCCGCTAGGGCATGTCTACGGATAAATCTGGTATAGACCAGGTTTACGACACTTCAAGAACATCAAGAAATGTAAGCCACATTTGAATTATTTTATGCCTAGCTAATTGGAACAAACTATTTTTCTGCAGATGACCAACACATTTTTTTTCATCGTATTTAAAGCTTGTAATGATTTACGCAAGACCAGTTAGATTTATTCTGAGCATTTTCAGCACTCAGAACAGTTTAGGATCGATGACCGAGCACTTTGAGCATTTATTTGAATTTTTCATATTTTGGGAAATCACGGTAATCAGCCGATGTAACTGTAAAAGTTAAATTTATTTTTGTTGAGGAATGGATATTTTTTCCATATTCGAAGGTTCGAACATGTGGATTCTCACATAATGAGATGATAATTAAACATATTTGAAATAATAATAATAATAATAATCCACTAATAATAATAATAATAATAATTTTCATAATTTTTCTAAATAATTCTTGGATATTATATTTTATAATAATCATATGTATTGAGAAAGAGCCTATGAAGTAGTTGAAACATTTCTAGTTTGGAACAGGAGATTTTACGAAGGAGAGTGGTTAGCGCAAGCCCGCATTCAACCAACATTTCAGTTCTGGTTGAACAGTTGATATTTGCTATGAGCAAAGTATATGTTTCATATAACACGGAGAGGCATGAAACGGGAAGCAATTGATATTTGTATCAAATAGGATTTTTGTATTTATATAAAATCATGACGTAAATACACTTCGAAAGTGAAATGAAGCTTTTCATAAGTATGGTAAATTCACGGGTTAAACTGAATGGTAAAATAAAATAAACTTGTAAGTTTATTAATCTTCCAGTGTTGATGACAAGCAGAGGCTTGATTTATTGTATAAATTTTGGGAAGATAATTTATGTGTGTGGAATAGTTGTAATGCCATTCCCAGGTGCGCAGGTTTAAGTCGCAGGAATGAAGGTTTTTTCGAGCATCAATCAAATAGCAGGTTCGATGGCTCAGGTTTATAGTAGGAGTATTGGAGCCACACATTTCGTCGTATGAATAACCCGAAGGTTATTTCTTTGAAACCATCAGTTCTTATTTCAACCTTGTTTACGAATTCCATTTAGAATTTGATTTTGCTAGAACCCGGATTTGTCATGATAGTAGTTTATTCTTCTTCAGAGGAAGACCTTTGCCGTTGTTGTTGTTGTCATAATATTGTGTCCTTACACAAATAGTAGAATGGGCCACTGCCAATTTAAAATAATTCTTTAACCACGAATAATTTGAAGGATATTTTCAATCCTAGTGCCATGAACTAAATGAATTCATTATAAGACTACAATTCTAATTTCCGCATTCTGTCGAAGAATTGCAAGTTGTGAAAGTTGCTAGAAATGGCCATAAATATAAATATTTTTATAATATTGTTCCCAAGTGGAAAATCTAATAGTTGAATGGTTCAACCATTTATTGATCAAGTTAATGATTCAGAAATCATATATTTTGTTTGGAACTTGAAGTTCATAATCGAGTCACTTCTCGAAATGTTTAATGTCAGAAGAACAATTAATTGTTGTTGTGCTTCGCACAGTTCTTCGATGATATGCTCAATGGTCAAATACTTTTCAGATGTTGTTAATATGTGTTAATAATTTGTGTTGCTACGATGATAATAATAGTTTCAACGATATATTTTGGAAAACTGGAAAACAAATGAAAGTCTAAGAAATTCTATAAACATTTATTCTACGAGTGTTAATATCATGTAAATAGTCAAACAGTGATCTACGTTATTTCCAGTATGGACAATTCATTTTGCACTGGAGTTAAAATGTTAATAATTTTGGAACACAGTCCACAGGACTAACAATCGGACTTGTGTTTTCAAAAAGATTGTCAAATGTGTTTGGAAGATTCTGTATATTGTGTGTAAATAAGAGTGTGGATCGCCACACGTGGATGATGCTGCTTTGAGCATTATTCTTGCAGTCAGATTTTAACTTTAAATAAACTGAGATAATTTTACCAGATGTGTTTCACCCAATTAAATCTCCTTCTATCCTTATTGTTGCATTGAGCCAAAAATCAGCAAAGCATTTTTATAAATTTGATGTCGTTTTTGCGATTTGCTTTAACCCATCTGGCGCTCCGGGATATTTTGATTCTCGTGCTGACTGATTATTGGTAAAATGCATATGTGGTCGTGCGGACTCCGGTCTAAACGGGCACAGTACGACATATTAGGGGTAGTGATAATGTCATTTGATTCCCTCAGTCGAATGTACGCCGAAACTGATGAGTTGAGTACTGGTGAAATTCAGGAGGGTAACATCGAGGGGTGTATTAATGCTGCGTTGCCTATCATTAGCAACAGTCCTATGCTATTTAGGGACATCGCGAAACATCAACAAGAGGATGAAGAATTGAGCAAGATCATGGTGGAGGTTTCCGATGGTAAATTGGATAAACCTTACGAACTCAAATCTGGCGTATTATGTTGCAAGGCTCGTCATGACAAGAAACCTAAAATCGTCCTGCCATCTAGTTTAGTGCCTGAAATGCTGAAATATTATCATGATTCTTCAGTGGGGGGACATCTTGGAATTTTCAAAACGCGAAAGAAGATCCGCGAATATTTCGTGTGGAAGGGTATGGATGGTGATGTTAGGGAATTCGTTAGGTCTTGTCATCGGTGTAACATTAGCAAGCCGGTTGTGAGCACCAAGGTGGGGAAGTTGTCTTCTGAGTCAGCAACCCGACCTATGGAACGCATTTTCATTGATTTCGTGGGTCCATTTCCCAGGTCTGTGAGCGGAAATCGCTTTGCGCTTGTCTGTGTGGACGGGTTTTCTCGTTTTTGTTGGATCTTTCCGACACGTCTTTCCACTACGAATACCGTGATCCGATGTTTGAATTCCATTTTTAGTGCTTTTGGACCGTGTCAGTTTCTCGTCTCAGACAACGCGAAAACATTTATTTCTTTCAAATTTCGTAGATTCTGTTTCGACTATGCGATTTCGCATGTTACAACCACGCTCTGCTACCACTAATGTAACCCCCCTTAAAGGATAAGTTACTTTGTTTTCACTCTCCCCCCATTTCTAATATATTATTACTGCTACCCATTAGAAGAGGGGAGGGAAACCGGGTCCAAGCCCGTTGTGTGAAAGCGGGCATCGCGCCCCAAAAGCCGGAAACAACCTTTAATTAGCCTGGTAAATAAATACATACAATACTGTATAATTAACAATAGTTTAATATCACCAGAAGAGAATAACCTCAAACCACATTAATTACACTACAATATACATGCAAGAACACCTTTCAATAACTACAAATACTTTCCTCCTTCATGCACTACACTAATGCATGCTCAAAATCAGATGTACTAGTTAGTACTCACTGGTTTTCAGTTCATCCTCTCCTTTTATAACATTTAGGTTCAGTACTTACCGCCATATCATGGGTAGTGGCATATATTAATTTATTTGGTAATAGAATCAGTTTGAGCAGGAAGGAATAAATATTTTCAGCAACCTGGCCGGTGCTTGGAGGTCTCCCCACGGAGCATCGAAGTATAACCTGTCATCAGGTCTCGCAATTAACATATCAATCTTCACCTTCAATACTCTTCGAAGACGCAAGCAGGTTAAAACATACTTCAGGTTAAAGCGCATATAATATCTTCAAACCCCTTGCTAGTATTCTCAGGCCAAAGCATTACGATAACATGAGTAAGATCCGTCAAACAACTCCACAAGTCAGCGCAGAATCAGATATGTGTAACGTTTAAAAAAAAAACTTTGAAACCCTCCGAACGATACCGTGTCTCAACGTAATCGCGTTAGAGAAACATTCTCGTTCATGAAATACTACCTAAATAACACAACTTATTCGCTTTTCCCACAATGGAAAATAGGAAATCAGCAGCATAATATCGCGACTCCAATCGCCAAGAATACCGACGTTCAACTCTCTTTTCATTAACAATCTAAATCCATATTGCAAAGAAACCCGTCATGTCAACGGAGATAACCAAAAGCAAGGAAAGCATAAAAGATCTCAGGACCTCATTGGAAAGAAAACGCACTACAAAGATAAAAAAAAAAAACAGAAACAAAACAACCCTTCTTTAATCAAACACCGAGAATGTTTCTCGTACACCCATACGCCACTGTTCAAAATTTACATAGGTTCACAGTTAAGGTAATGCGAAGTATGGAGGCGATAAAATATTAAAGTCGACGCAAATCACAATTCATTTAAGTTCACAGAATCAACTTCTCATCGGCACTAAGTTAGTAGTTTTACTATTACGCCCGTCAAAGATTCTAATAACCAAGTCTCTCATTCTTGACAACAGTCCGACGTTCTCCCTTCTTTTTATACGGTATATATATATTCTTAACTCCGCCGTGGTACCAATATGCCCTCGAACATCGCCCTCTGCCGTCTGCCAACTTGAAGATCCAATTTTCTCTTCTCGCCCGCCAACAGATAACATTCACCAAGGAAATCAGGAATTAGGAGACGTGCCAATACTGACACGTTCCAAATGGGTTTTGGAAGCAGTTCAAATCATAGGTTATGATTATCAGTGAAGTTGATGGATGGAAAATGTGTTGTAGGAGAAATGTCTATCCTGACATGGTCCAACAGGGTTTTAGAAGCTATCTGGATACCCCAGTTCAAATCATAGGTTTTGATTATCAGTGAAGTTGATGGATGGAAAAAGTGTTGTCGGAGACATGTCTATTCTGACATGGTCCAACAGGGTTTTAGAAGCTATCTGGGTACCAAAATGTGACATGTGGGACAGGGTATTATTAACCAGAATGTGACAAGCGCTAGCAACCGTCACAATATCCCAAAAATACTTTTAATAAGAAATAGTGTTTGCATTAAGTTTTGAATATGGCAGCACCACATGGAAGAATTTCAACATTTGAACTCGAGGGAATGTTATAGACAGTTTCCACATGGCATCCCGGCATGTTTTAAACAAACCCATAGCTTACATATTTTGCAAAAGTATTGTGTCTTGCTGTCCTTGCACTTGTGGCACCTTCCTCTTTTACCAGGTTCTGGGTCTTCTTGTCATTCACTAGTTGCTCCATAAATCAAATCTCTCGAGTTAAAATTAAAAGGAATTCGACCAGGCTGGAACTTCTTTGGGTGCTATTTGCATGGTAAATTTTTCTCAGCAAACAGGAAACATTGTATTAATGTTTGCAAAATGGTGTAATGAAACTGATATATTAAGTACATTTTTTTCCGAAATTTAATCAGTATGTGCTTTTCAACCCTTAATTTCAAGGTCATGCTCTTTTGTGTTCCTTTCCATTTCCTTTTATTTGTAGGATTCGAAAAGTGTTTCAGGGTAATATTATACTACCATTAAATAGAATAACATGTGGTTTTGTGCAAATAAACCACTAAGAAAGGTTTCTATATTGGGTCTACCAGACCGACCGTTCGAGGGTTAAAATTAAGCAAATCTAACTGCATAAAGTTAAAAGTTATGAACGGAAAAAGGTTTCCAGTAAAAAAGAAAAAATCAGAAAGATATTCATCAATATTTTATTTAAGACTGGAAATATAATTTACAAAACAGAAAGACAGCATTAAAAAATTGCAGTTGTAATAACACTATCTTTAATTAACGATCATTATATCTAGACGCAGACCCTCGCAAATTTTCCACTCTCATTAACATTGCTTGCAAACCAAAAAAGTAACTTAATCGTTAGGGAATAATAATATATAATTATATAATATAAAGATAATAATAATTATTATTATAAGTTGAAGGTTACCTGTATTTTTAATAATTTTAATCATTAAAAATATTGTTTTTGATTTCAAGTCTGCTCAATATACATCTCTTTCAGATTAAAGAGGCAATTGTTAGCTTCTCCCACTTACAATATTTTTATTTGGCTTATCCTGAATGTTTATGGTTGCAGAGCCAATTTGGCTATTTTTTATTTTGGACGAGAATTTATGGCTGGATGTCCTTTATGACGCTATGTGGCTTTTCAGATGAAAATTCTAATACCATCACACTCCCACAATCTGGATAGCAGTTTAGTTAGGAGGGGTTATTCAAGAAGATTTCAGGCTGAAATAAATGTAATATTGCTACTACTTTTATTTTCTCTTTCGAGTGTTCCTCCCTAGCAGAGAGTTTGACGATATTCTTAACCTATTCCATTTCTTTATTTCATCACAAAGGGTAGGAAAAGAGAAAAGGTTATGAAGCCTTGCTAATACAAAAGAAACATACTTTATTGAAAGTACAGCATAATGTTTTGTAATTAATAAGAGACTTCTTCAAGTAAATAATAAATTATATAAAGAAACTTGTGTACAGGTAGAAATTATTTTCTTTTCCATGGCTGGAGTAGAACAAACAAAGAACTGAGTGGAGGTAGGGACTTTTCATCAGATGCAGCTGTTGCAGGGAAATGAGCTGTCTCCTCATCTTTAGGGTCAGAAACACAAGCTCGATCGTACTGAAGTGCTTATCACAACCACCGATCCTGTTGCCCCTGAGCCCGTATTGAACCTTATGTTCTGTCAGTGCACACAGGCTGTGAACCCAAATGTGAATGTAGAAAAACAGGAATCATATGCACTGCCGCCTGCCACTACTGCCATGGAGACTGCTTTAACAGTCAACGACCTATTGAGGAGGATGCCCTAATGGAAGATGAAATGGAAATCAACATGTTTTGAAATTTTCCATTGAAGCGGATTATTCAAAATGATTGTGGACTTGAGTATATTGTCCATTCATAATTATATATTTATTTACATTTTATGGCCTTCATAGGACCACTTTAGTCAATTTTATATAAAGGGTTCTTCAGTTTCCTGTTAACCCAGTACTCCATCATTCTCTCAGATCTTAACTTCCTTTCTTCGTTTGAAATCACCCTTGTCTGTTTGTTGATCTTGGTTTCTAATCTTATTTGTATGTCTTTGAGTCTCTTGATTTTCTTCTGTTTTTGTTTCGTAAATCTTCAATTGTAATTTGTAGTTCCTTCATATCTTCCTTGATTTCTTCAATCCATTGATTATTACTCTTACTATCAGGGGAAGATGACCCTGTAGTTCTTCCCCTTAAAACAACAATAACTAACTAACTTACTCTTACTGTTCAATAATTTTTCTATTATTTTCCTACTGATCCTGCTTTCTGGTGTCCTGATGAGATGTCCGAAGAATCCGAAGATGAGATGCGCTTTTCCTAATTGTGTTCATTACCGGTTCCATTTCTTTGTAACCTGTTTCATTGGAAGCTAGTCTCCAGTGACCATTTTTTGGTATTGTCCATTCATATAATATTGTCTTTTGCACATTTTTATTTTCGTATGGTTTTAGTTAGTAAAAAATTTCATTTCTTGAAACTATTGTTCGTTTTATTCACTTGACCACAAAATTGATTAACGCTCGTTTAAGTTTAAGATAATTAGGTACAAAATAAGTGCCGTTGAGCCACTCTCTGGTGACTTTAGTAAATTTTCTTCATTTTTGATTGGGATTACCTCATAAACTATTGTAGTTGTTGTTTGAATCTTCAGCCTTTTGACTGGTTTGATGCAGCGCTCCATGCTTCCCTGTCCTGAGCTAATAATTTCATCTCTACATAGCTACCACGTCCTACATCCGAGGCAATCTGTTTAACATATTCTAATCTTGTTCTACCCCTACAGTTCTTATCCTCGACCCTTCCTTCCATAACTAAGTTTGCTATTCCTGAGTGTCTTAGTATGTGTCCTGTTAACCTATCTCTTCTCTTCATTAGCAGTCGCCACAAATATCTCTCCTCTCCAAGGCATCTTAATATCTCTCCATTTGTAGCCCTATCTACCCATCTGATCTTCATCATTCTCCTGTAACACCACATTTCAAACACATTTCTGCTGCTCCAACAGTCACAGTTTCACTTCCATAGAGTGCCACGCTCCAGACAAAGATTTTCAAGAATTACTTCCTAGTACCTAAATCTATATTGGATATCAACTGATTCCTTTTCTGCAGAAATGCTTTCCTTGCCTGTGCCAACCTACTTTTATATCCTCTTTGTTTCAACCATCACTGGTTATTTTGCTTCCTAAATGACATAAGTCTCCTTCTTCCTTTATCGTTCTTTTACCTCCCCCACCCCACATCCATCAGGACTTTTAGTATGTTCATAAGTAGACCCTCCCAAACAATATTGCAAAGTTTCAAGACTTTGGGAATTATGTCCAGAAAGAAACCTAATTTAACTGGAGATTTGGTATGGGTAAGAAAGTCATATTTCACTCTCCTTGTGACGTTCTAATCTTTTACTCCCCCTTATAAAGCAACCAAGGCTGTTGTTGGCAAACGACTAAGCACATAACCGTAATTGTGCTTATAAAGACCCTGATTAGAGGTCAATATACATACTGTTCACAAAGATATGAGGCTCCTGTTTTGCATTAGACAACAAATATTACCCTGCTTTAAGCCTGAGTCCATATGTAGGGTTATGATATCGTTTAACATGAACCAGACTACTTCCAATTACAAAATATACGGCATGTAATTAATTTTTCACTTCAACAACACCTGAACTGCAACATTAAATCATTGATGAAATAAATATTTAACATTTATCTCCTTTCTGACACTTCCAAAGTCCATAACAATTTGTTATTAAAATAGCATTATGCAGATCACTTCTGTAGTACTAATGTGATAATTTATTTTGAAAATGGGCTGGAGCAAGCAGTAGGAGATTGCAATTGCATTTAAAAAAAGACATACTGTACGGAGCTCAGAAGAGTGCGGGCGAGGTGGAGGTTGGTTCCCTACATACAGATGTCATTCGTTGCTATGGCAACCTACGTACTACTTATCAGAATATATTGGCCCATTGTGCACTCAGTAGGATGAGTAGACACTGTCTTGGAAGTAGTGGTACAATGATTTTAGGATGGCAGATACTGTTGGCTCACAGCCGCATTGTAAGGCTGGCTTCAACCTCTGCCCAGCATTCTTCTGAGCTCCGCACAGTAGGTTTAATTACCATATTAAGTCTTTATGTTTCAACTGGTTGGATTATTTATTCCTTTGACAGAACCAATACATTTTTTCTAAGCTTGAGTGCTTTTGTGTTGATTTTTTCTCACTAAGCACCTTGCATGTCAATTGTATGTTTACTTTATAGTCGAGCAAGGCTCATTGATTCATCCAGTAGGATTCAGTCCTTGGAATATGCATAGGAATGTGATGATTACTGTTGTTTTAAGGGGTGGAATATCGAGGTTATCTGCCCCCATGTATAAGAGGGAAGAGCCAGGAAGAAGTGAGAGTAATCTTATATTTCCATGCTGGAAAATTAGGGTGACATCAGTTCTTTCCAGTACAGTAGCATAAAGATGGAACTGGGACAGACGTGGTCAAAAAGGAGCATGTGGTAATCCTACTATATGGGAGTATGCCACTGTATGAGCCATGTTTGTTCTGTATTGACAATGCTGAGTATTGTTTTAAATAATGTTCTAGATACCCGTAACTCAAGGATAAAGAACACTGATCTAACAACTGCATCTTCCCCCTCACACCACTCACTGAATATTGTGTTCACTGCTTATGAGCTCTGAAGGTTTGTTTGTCATGACGCAATGAGAGTGCTGTTTATGATATTTGAAGTGGCAGAGCTGGCCAACATCGTCTTGTGGTCTTCTCCTATCTGGTGGATGTCCACGGTTCTCTTACAGAACTGAAAACAAATAAACATTTATACTGCGTAGGAAAAATAAATATCAACAGAAGTACTAGTTTCAGTTTATGTGGAGTATGATTTTTAGGACAACATGGATGCAAAAGAAAGTCTTGAAGGATTGGAAGAAGGGAATTGATATTTACCTATGTAAGAGCAGTGAAAGATATGCCTTGATCAATACTTAAATCATAATAACACGTTCAATAAAAACACATACTTCAGTCGGACATGTTTCAACACGAACGATGGTGACATCACCGAAAAGTTATTTAAGTACCGGTACGGTATACAATTTCTCGAACTGGATACAATCAAATGTTTCTATTAAACTATGAAAGTGCTCGAAAATTGGAAATGTTAGTTTAATAATATCAAAATGTTTAATAAAATTTAAATGTTTCTTAAAATAGAATTAATTGATGATTTTTTAAACAATATTTTTGTATCTAGGTATGGATATGGAAGTAAAAGGCAAAAATGAATAAATAAAATAATATGAAAACTAATTGAAACCCGTCAATACATGACGGTCAATAAGAAAATATTTACTGAAGAATTTTCTTATATACGTTCTTTGTACAATTATTTTTTGGCACTATTGAAACTTTAAGGGCGTCAAAAGATTGCACTCTAGACATTGCTGGCCATGATTGAAAACTTGATGAGGCAAATTGAGACCTATACGTTCCAGAGTTCCCCCTTGAGCTTTATTGATTTTGATGAAGTATGCCAAGCGAATCGGAAAATATTGCTTCTTAAAAGAAAATGATTGTTTTTGTTGTAACTTTTGGTAGTTCTATTCTTATTTATCAAGTATGCGGTTCTATTTTATGTAAGGTGCTGCCACTTGCCCCTTTATGCTTTCAATTTTGTCTAAAACTCGCGCCATGTTCGCACATGTTAAGTTTGTGCGGTTCCGCTATTGCCATTCCAGACCTCAGGACAAACTTGCTGTCGGTGGGAAAGATCACGAGGTGATTTTTGACAAGGAAGGTGCAGTCGTCATGAACGAAAAAGGAGAAGTCTTGATGCGAGCCGAGAGGAAGAATAACCTATTTTACGTCAGTGAGAGTCAAGAACGAGCAAATATGGCTGCATTGCCCAAAATAATTGATCTAAAGTGGCTACACCGTTGGCTCGGACATGTCAACGTGGGCGACATCTTGGTAGCTGTGAGAAAAGGGAGGGTTTCTGGCGTTGAGCTGAGGAATCCATCGACGACTGGACTGTAGAGTCTGCATCGAGGGGAAGATGTCTAGGACGCACTTTCCAAAGAAATCCGATCGACGGAGCTACTCGATTTGATCCACACGGACGTGTGTGGACCGATGCCGACTCCATTTATGGGAGGTTCAAGGTACCTCTTGGAATTCATCGACAATCACTCTCATTGGTGTGAAGTGAGGTTTCTGAAGGCAAAATCAGAGGTCTACGAAGCTACCGTCGAGTACGTTACCAGGATGGAGAATCAGAAAGGAAAACTAGTAAAGGTGATCCAGTCTGACAACGGCAGGGAATACCTGAATCGAGAGTTCGACAACTACCTGAAGAAGCGCGGAATCACAAGACGCCTCACAGTCCCTCACAACCCCGAACAAAACGGGAAGTCAGAGGATGAATAGGACTTTGATGGAGACTGCCAGGTGCATGTTGTTCGACGCCGGATTACCTCACCGCTTCTGGGCGGAAGCAGTATGAAAATGAAAATGAAAATACTGCAAATTACATCCGTAATCGCCTGCCATCAAAAAGTATCGGAGGCAAAACACCGTACGAATTGTGGACAGGAGAGATTCCTGATATCTCGCAATTCAGAACGTTTGGAATCAAGGTTTACTTCCTGGACAGGGATCCCGGAAGAGGGAAACTGGATCAACGAGGCAGAGAAGGCGTGTTCATGGGTTACTCAGAAGAAACCAAGGGCTTTCGCATATACTCCCCTGACAAAGACAAAGTTTTGATTAGCCGAGATGTAAAATTCTTCGAGAATGAAAAGCCACTGGAAGAGACTAGGATGGAGCGCCCGGAATCCTCGAAGCAAGATATTTGTTGGGAGCTGCTCTTTGCAGAACCACCGCCGCAATCACCAAGAGAAAAAGATCAACCAGCTGTCGTGGAGGAACCAGTCTCTCAACCCGAAATCGGAGAAGATGATGAACCTTTCCTCGGTTTCGATGTGACGCCAGTGGATGATTATGATAGAACGACTGTCGAAACATCCGATACTACGCCTCAATTGATACAAGGACCTGGTCGACCCAAGATTCTGCGAACTGGAAAAGGGGGAAGACCGAAGAAACTTTTTCAAACAAATCTCCAAGATGTGGAGGAGCAAGAAGAAGACGAGGAGATTTTTCTAGCAGAGATTCCATTCAAGGAGGCAATAACAGGACCAAACTCTAACGAGTGGCATGGTGCCATGGTCATGGAAATGGAATCTATCCTGAGAAGCAATACATGGGTGCTGGTGGATCCTCCCCGTGATGCCAAAGTCATCGGATGCCGGATGGTGATGAGCGACAAACTAAAACCTGATGGAACACTTGAGAAGAGGAAGGCCAGGCTGTTGGCTCAAGGTTTCAACCAGGAGTATGGAATCAACTACTTTGACACGTTCGCACTGGTGGCGCGGATGGAATCAATTCGATTGATGGTTTGTCTCGCTGCCATGCTCGGTGTAAAGAGATATCACAACGGCTTATCTGTATGGTGACCTAGACGAGGAAATATTCATGAAACAACCGAAGAACTTGAGGGAGATGTTAGAGAGCATTGCGATGTCTGGAACTGACAACGAAACCAAGGAGAAGGCCAAGAACATGCTTCGCCAGTTGCAGGGAGGCGACAAGGTCTGCTTACTACAAAAATCACTGTACGGATTGAAACAGGCCGGTAGAAACTGGTATGCCAAGCTGCGTGAGGTCTTGAGGAAGTGCGATGCCAAACCAACCGCATCGGATCTGTGTCTATTCCAAATTGGTTCCGGAAATAACATAACTTTGATTGCCGTTTATGTTGACGACATGATGGTGCTATCAAAATGCAAAAAGACAATCGCCGAGATTTCCAGAGTCCTGAGTAAAAATTTCAAGGTCAAGGACTTAGGATTGGCCAAACACTTCCTAGGCATCGAACTAATCCAGGAGACCGGATGTATAGCCATGCAACAGCACGGTTACATTGAAGAGCTTCTCCAACGCTACGAGATGGCCGACTGCAACCCTGTAGTCACACCACTCGACCCAGGAACGAAGTTGAGCAAAAATGAGAATCCCAGTACTGACGAGTTGAAGTTGCCTTACCGCGAATTGGTAGGCGCACTGACATATCTGTCGACAACTACACGCCCGGACATTTCGTTCGCTGTCAACTACCTGGGACAGTTCAACAATTGTTTCGGAGTCGAACATTGGAAAGCTGCCAAGAGAGTGCTGCGGTACTTGAAGGGGACTTCGAACATCGGGCTCATATACGAAGCAGACACCAAACCGATCCAAGAATTTGTCGACGCCGACTGGGGAAGCTGCCAAGAAGATAGGAGGTCCTACACGGGGTACGTGTTCCTGCTCGGCGGATGCCCTATATCGTGGGACTCCAGAAAACAAAGAACCGTGGCCCTTAGCACCACGGAGGCCGAGTACATGGCGTTGTCAGAGTGTGCCAAGGAAGCTGTGTACTTACGTCGATTTCTGCTTGAGTTAGGCTTCAAAGACTTAGCCACTATGTTCATCTTTTGTGATAATCAAAGTGCAATTAATTTGGCAAAGAACGCGATGTATCACAGTAGAAGCAAACATATTGATATCAAACATCACTTTTTTCACGAAGTCTTTGAGTGTAAAATTTTTGTTTTGAAGTATATCTCTACGAACGATCAAGTTGCTGACTTTCTCACGAAGAGTTTAAGTCGAATAAAACATGAACGTTGCTTGAAGTTTGCTGGTTTGGAGAGTGTAAAGATTGTATGAACCTCTACTTGAGGGGAAGTGTTGTAACTTTTGGTAGTTCTATTCTTATTTATCAAGTATGCGGTTCTATTTTATGTAAGGTGCTGCCACCTGCCCCTTTATGCTTTCAATTTTGTCTAAAATCGCGCCATGTTCGCACATGTTAAGTTTGTGCGGTTCCGCTATTGCCATCCATGTACATCAGTTCATTATTATTATTAAACTCACATCAGTTCGCTTTGCTTATATATCTCTGGTTTCCTTATATCCTCTTACAGTTTTATCCGATGGTGTTAAATCAAGTCGAAGGATTAGACCTCTCTGCCTAATTTTAACTGCACTTATTTCCAAATCCAAGCATTTTTATGCATATTTCTTATAATTAATATGGAATCAAGTCGAAGGGTTAGATCTCTCCGCCTAATTTTAACTGCACTTATTATTTCCAAATTCAAGCAATTTTCGTACATATTTCTTATAATTAATATGGTAGCATTTAGGAGCCCTTAGGAAACTTCAGATTTATAAGGAGCATATCTATGGGTCAATCATTTGGAGTATGTGGAAGCAAATCACTTAATTCCAAGGAATTCAAGAATTCTGAAGAGTCTAATATATACAACTGGCCGCAGGAACCGTCGCTTATAATTTTGGAATATACATTAATGAAGAAATGCGATGATGTGCAATTCCATACATTTTAAAACAATATGGACCATACGCATGTGGCACAGTGACATTGGCACCAAATAAAACCAAGGACATAGCAGGACTGCCGATTATTCTCTCTTAAATTCCTTGAGATATCAAAATCACTTTATTTGCAATGAGGTGTCAACCTCGGTGGCAAATGAGGTACATAATTTACAAACACTACACAATATTAAAAGAATAAAGTAACAAACACCCAAAAGAATACAGTAACAAACACTACACAATATTAAAAGAATACAGTAACTTAATGTACTATTCACACATTGATTGAACTCCCCTCTCACAACTGCTGTAGGAATTACATAGCACGTATAATGTTTCTAGGAATACAGCACTAAGTTATACCACTTCTTTCTTTTCCCTGGTTTTGTGTATTCTGCTCTTGAATAACTGGACTGATTTTGGAAAGGGATCAAACACCGCCCTTGGTAAACTGTTCCATTCCTTCACACCCTTCCCAATGAATGAAAATTTACCCCAATCGCTTCTGCTAAAGTGCAGTCCAATTTTGAATTTGTGGTCTGCCCTGCCAATATAATTACTTTCCAATTGGAGCCTCTCACGGATTTCCCCCCATGCTTCCTCTCCTGTATATGCTCTATATAACCCTACAAGTCTGTTTTTCTCCCTTCTCTTACTTAATGTTTCCCACCCAAGCTTCTCTAACATATCTGATACACTGCTTCTTCTCCTAAAATCCCCTATCACAAATCTTGCTGCTTTCCTTTGAACACTCTCAATTTCTTTTATTAGGTATTCCTGGTGCGGATCCCATACACTGCTTGCATATTCCAATATTGGACGAACCAAACTTAGGTAACTTTTCTCTCTTATTTCTTTGTTGCATCCTCTAAGTAGTCGCATAATGACATGTAACGATCTGTATGCTTTCCCAACAATGTCTCCAACATGACCCTTCCAGTGCAATTTACTATCAAATCTCACACCTAAGTATTTGCACTTGTCATCTTTTGGTACGATTACCCCATCCAATGTATATTGAAATTCAGTTTTTAATCTCTTGTTTGTGAATATTGTGACAGTTGATTTACCTCCGTTAACCTTCATGTGGTTCTCTTCAACCCAATGTTGGATACTGTCGAGGTCCCTTTGTAATATTTTACAATCCTCTATATTATTTATTTCCCTATAGATGATAATGTCATCTGCATACAATCTTATTTTTGATGCTATATTGTTCCCTAAATCATTTGCATATATTAGGAAAAGCAATGGACCAATTTTACTACCCTGTGGAATTCCCTTCTTAACTTTCTCTTCCTGTGATACGTAATTCCCTACTCTGACTCTCTGAACCCTTGAATTTAGAAATGTTCCTATCCAACGTACAACCCTCGAGTCCAATCCAATTCTCTCCACTTTCTTTAATAATACTCCATGTTCCACTCTGTCAAAAGCTTTGGAAAGGTCTATAGCTATGCAGTCCAACTGTCCCCCTAGATCCAACCGATCTGATATGTCCTGCTGAAATCCCACCAGTTGTGCCTCACAAGAAAATTTCTTTCTAAATCCATACTGGCTCCTAAGGAACCAATTTTTATCTTCACATACCCCTCTAATATATTTTACTATTAAACTCTCCAAGATTTTACAAACTACACTGGTCAGACTTACTGGTCTGTAGTTCTCAGGTTTATTTCTATCTCCTTTTCCTTTATAAATTGGTATTATTATAGATTCCTTCCATTCCTTTGGTATTCTACTATTGTTCATGTCATAGTCGAAAAGAAACTTTAAATAAGGCACTATATACCACCCCATTGCCTTTATTAATTCCCCAGTAATTTGATCACACCCTGCTGCTTTTCCTTGCTGAAGCAGTTTGATTTCTCTAAAAATATCCTCATTTGTAAAGGTGAAGCTTCTTGTGTCCTTATGTGTTTCACCCTCTCCAGTCTCATTTACGGTTTCCAACTCCTGACAATCTTCCACTGAATCTATGAATTCCCTACTAAATAGGTTTGCTTTCTCATTATCTGCAAATAAATGCTCACCCTTTTCTCCCTCCATTGTGGGAATGTGGATTCCGTTTCCCTTTTGGTTTTTAATGTATGAATACATCTTTTTCCATTTCCCTATGTGGCCTTTACCCTCATGAAGTATGCCATTCATGTAATTTTCCTTTGCTTCCTTTTTCAACCTATTGAGCTCCTTTATTAGCTGCTTTCTGGTTTCTCTGTTTCCCCTGCCCTCTTTGATTTGACTGTTTACCATTCTACATTTCCT
This sequence comes from Meconema thalassinum, assembly GCA_946902985.2. Classification (NCBI taxonomy): domain Eukaryota; kingdom Metazoa; phylum Arthropoda; class Insecta; order Orthoptera; family Tettigoniidae; genus Meconema; species Meconema thalassinum. The sequence goes on along the minus strand of OX336393.1, from coordinate 173,402,434 downwards.
TTTTAATTTTCGTATGTCCTTTGTATAGTAAACAGGGTCTGAGGTTGTTTTTCCCTTCTTAATAGGTACAAATATCTTCTCACCCTCCCAAATGATTTCCTTAAAATTTGCCCAGAGTGTATCCACATTACTCCCTTCACTTATCCAAGAATTAAATTTTGATTTCAGGTAAGCTCCAAATTCATCGAATTTAGTTTTTCTGTATAATTTCTTGTCCTGTGTGACCCTCCTATTAAGCCTTTTTGGTACCAGACCAACGTCCATTATTGCAGCCTTATGGTCACCTATTCCTTCAATTACGTGGGTTTTATCAACAAGTTCCCCTGGTTTTATCAGGAATACATCCAGCAAATTGCTGAGTCTAGTTGGTGCTTGCACTACTTGTGTAAATCCTCCCTCCCAAACTAATTTATTTGCAAGTTTCTGTTCATGGGCTTCTGTTGCAGCTCCATTCCAATCAACTTCTGGCAAGTTTAAATCCCCCCCAATTATTATCATGTCATTATTGTTTTTATGAGTGTAATCTATTAGTTTCTCAAATATTTCCATGTCTCTTTTCTCTCTCCCAGGCCTATATATTCCTATAATTCCCACCTCCTTCATATTGTCACAAACTAATTTTATCCCTAATATTTCATCCTTTTCGTCGGTAAACCATTCATGTGAGCAGTAAGTTTCCTTCACCAGTATAAACACCCCCCCTCCCTTCTTATTTCCTCGGTCTCTACGATAGACTACATACCCTTCTGGGAATACTTCTCTATTTCCTACCCCTTCTCTCAGCCATGATTCCACTCCTATCGCCACATCAATTTCATATGCTTCCATTGCTGTACTGAGTTTTATTTGCTTGTTTACTACACTTTGACAATTTACCAAGAGCAATCTTAGACCCCCCTCCCCCTTCAAATTTTGATGTTGTGGGTGTGCAATTAGTAATCCCTTGCTCCCCTGACTCGAGTCCTGTTTTTCGTGGTACTGATTTACTGTATCTTTTCCAGTGGACTCATTTATGCCCCCCATTTTCTGAATTAGTTTCCCGAAAGCATTTTCTTAGATATCCTATTCAGCAGTTTACCGAACTTAGAGGTCCCTTTCCTATTGAGGTGTAACCCATCTGTACTAAAATCATAGTCATTAAGCCATCCATTTGCATCGACAAAAAGGACGTCTCCATTGCGACACAGACAGTCTAGTGTGGAATTTACAGCATCCACATAGCGGTAGTCGACATCATTCCTATATAACACTCCACTGAGACAAAGCTTTGTCTCCGGAAACTTCACTTTTACTGTCGCAATAAGAGTACCAGCCTCGGCCATTATATCACTGGGTGTTGTTGAGTTTAGAATGTCGTTTGTACCAACGTGGATAATTAACGTCTCGGGTGTTTCCTTTATTTTATTATTGTTCACATGTGCTGTCAGTTGTCCCACTTGCATGCCCGGATAGCAATATGTGATTCCTTCTTCAATTTCAGGCCCAACATTCCTCACCATTGAATCACCTATTATTACCGTACGGGCATGTTTACGCTTCGATCGACGACGAGATTTCCTTTGACTTTCCGAGACCATAGGAAGGTTACATTCTGTGTTGACTACGTCATCTTCTGACCCTAAGATCTGAAATCTATTCGCTATCTATCATTTCCAGTGAAAAATTGTTGCAGTCTGTCAAATATTTTATATTTAGTAAGATCAATTTTGCCATTACAACACCAAAGGTCAAAGTAACCAAGCATAGATTTCTCGCTACAGAAATACAGTGCAGAACAATGTTTACATTTGTTCATCAAGGACCCTACACTGTACGGCATAATATCTGGAATTGTTTCTGAAATGGCATTTTTATATTAGATTTTAAAAGTGGCTTCGTATTTTTCTAGGATTTCCCACTTTTTTTGTGGATAATGTTCTTTTTCGTCAAATGGGTATATTTATTGTAGCATTTATCTCCAAATTAACGTCATATTCAATAACACTATAGTGGCCTGCATCAACGCAGCCACCAAATATTAATTGGCAAATAATACTTCCATTGCCAAAATCAACAGCGTGGTTTGACTCATTGTTATGTACTCTAAACAAATAATCAATAAACAATAATATTCACTTATACAATAAAGTTCAGATACTTTCATTCTCAAGTTTGTTGCTGATGAGAATACGATAATACTGATCGCCAATAATAAAATCCTTATAATTATTCATGCCAGCAACAATTTTTGCAATTTGCTTGCAAACCCAGCTCAGGATGACGTTCTGCATTTTGGAATAAACAGTACGAAACTGCTCTAAATAAGCAATTTCCATCACCTGTTGTAGGTACAATCCTTTGCATTTCCATGACAGTAAATTAAGCAAGGGAGCATACTTCGCCAACTACTGGAATGAGCATTGACTCACTTCGACAGCCACCATAATGGAGGGAGTTTAAGAGTTAGACTATATGTTCAGTGCTTGTCAAAAATCGTATTAACACAGGGAAGCCCAATCTTAAAGCTACATTCTGAGCTATCGCCCCGGATTCCGGGTTCGATCCCTGGTTTGCCAAGAAATTTAATTCTGGTCTGAGGACTGGAACGGGGTGCACTCTTGAGGCAAAACTAAGGAGAGCAAGGTTAGATTCCTATCTCAATCTGGGATGTGGTTTTCCGTGGTTTGCCACGTCCACTGCAGGTAAATACCGGGATAGTTCCTATCTTAAAGCCTCGGTCGTCAATTCCACATTCCTCACTTGAATTACAAATTCACACATCAGTACAGCCATCACAATAACACAGGTTATCAGAGAAAATTTTACACACACACCAAAGTAGACGGGGTTGAGTGACCACGGTGTCTGAGTCCAACAAATGAATTATTTTTGTCAATTGTCTCTCATGGTGAATGCGATTGTGGCCATCTTTTATTTAATAATTTAAAAGTATATGGCAATGTAAATCGTGGAGAATTCCTTACTGTGCGGGAATAATAGAAGTAAAATATGTTAAGACAATGAATTACCAATAGCCAGAAAGAATAATTAGGAAATAAAAATACATGTCTGAGGTGAGATGCGAACTCCTTCGACTATGCGAAATTCATTCCCGGGTCCGCAATGTTACCCCTGAGCCACCCAGTCAACAGACTTCCAAAGCAATATTCAGTTACTTAAACAACAAACGAACTCAAACGCCTGTTGTAGTTCTTCAATCCCCTCTTTTTAATTCTCAAAAACAAAGATCACACTACGATACGGTGAATCTTGTATCTGCCATTTCTCTAGAAATGTAATTATGGTCTGAGGGCTGGAGCGGGGCGCACTTTTGAGGCAAAACTAAGAAGGGCAAAGTTCGATTCCCATCTCAACAATCTGGGATGTGGTTTTCCATGGTTTTCCTCTTACACTGCAGGTAAATACCGGGATAGTTCCTAACTTAAAGCCTCGGTCGCCAATTTCCCATTCCCCACTTTAATTACAAATGCACACATCAGTACAGCCATCAAAATAACACAGGTTATCAGAGAAAATTTGACACACACACACCAAAGTAGACGGGGCTGAGTGACCATGATGTCTGAGTCCATCAAATGAATTATGTTCGTCAATTGTCTCTCATGGCGAAAGCGATTGTGGCCATCTTTTATTTAATAATTTAAAAGTATATGGGAACGTAAATCGTGGAGATTCCTTACTTTAAGGGAATAATAAAAGTAAAATATGTTAAGACAATGTATTACCAATAGGCAGAAAGAATAATTGGGAAATAAAAATATGTGTCGGAGGTGGGATTCGAACTGCTTCCATTGCGCTGTGCAAAAATTAAGAGTTTTCAACGCTGCCGTCTGAGCTACCGAATCACTGGTGGAAGAGCGCAATATTAAGTTACTTAAAAAACATTCACACTCAACAGTCAGTATAAGTTCTTCTACATTTCCCGTCTTTTATGATATTCTATTCCTGTTTATATCGTGGAAACTTCATAATCAATATTCCCCTCCTTTATTATAATTCTTATAAATATCTATTACATTAAAACTCTGTGGACATCCGCCATGTCTGTCATTAACCAAGGTGATTCTGCGCATGCGCTTGAGCCAATAATTTAGCAGTTTTGTTTATAAATTTAAAAATATATGGTAACATATTTGTTTATTTTAAAGACACTCTGCAAATCTACAGGCCTACAACTTTCGACAGATTGCTCTACGAAGTGAATCGGTTCTACCGTTCCCTCAATCTCGCGTTAACAAAAATCAGCTTAGTGTTTTAGATATATAGATGTGTGAATATAAATGGAGTGCTAGAAATTATATCAATTATATGTGTAGAACCAAGAAAAGACTTGCCAACCAGTCTGGAATTACAGATAGTAAGATGTGCGTTAATGGATTGTAGAATCAGTAAAACAACGTCTCATCATATTTGTATTTTAATAGAGACTTGAACTTACGTTTGGACCATGGATATGGTGTTGAAATGGTAGAGCGCAATTAACTTGGGTGTTCGTTTAGTTCTCTGTACTCAGCCAATAATATAAAGCCTACTCAATCACCACGTTCTCTGCATCAACAGTGTCCTCCTAGCATTGTGCGTATTGATCACTGCGGCGTAGAGTTACAGCCTAACATTAACATGTAATAGCATAGCTATCACAAGCTAAAACCAGCACAAATTGATCTATACACTATATTTTGGCTACAGTACATGAATACATATTGCTGAGTAGAATGAAGTAAAATATAAGAAATGTTCATCTTTGAGTAGTAGGTGTTCGTTTCATCTGCGGGTTTCCCTTATTAAATAGCACGCACAACTAACGCAGGAAGGAGTAAGGTTGCACTGAATATTTTTACTAGCATACCATAGCTTTTCAGTGAAAAGGAACGACTTTTCTTGATTTTTGTGATTCTTTCTTCTCATAATTTGTTTTTCTTCTCAAGAAGTAGTCTCATGTCATTGGTGTAGTTAGTGACAGAGGGGCACAGAAACTTCTGCAATTTTATCCTGCTCACTTCCTCCACACTGTAGATATGATTTTTAGCAACATGTGGCGACAGTAGTCTAGTTAATGATTGTGCTATTCTTGGACTACCCAGCGTAGCCGATATCATTTTGTCCATTACTTCTTCCAGCGAAACGAAACCTGGCCTGCGATACCGGAGATCACGCCTGTCTTTGAATTTTATTAGTGACATTGCTGGAGATGGACTCTGGATACTGAGGGGCAGTTGACCTCGCTGTTCCGCCCCTTAAGACAACAATAACTACCGAACTAGATACTACTAATTTTATCAAGGTGAGCCATGTACACTTGTCTCAAAAAGATTATACGTCAATTACTCGATAAAGACATTTTCTTCTATTTAAAAGGTATTGGTTGCCTACGTGGTTCCCTTCTCGCCGACAGGAAGCAGCAGTACACAGGCACTGCTTGATTTGAAATAATTTAATTGCAGCACGAGCGCAATGATAGCGACCTCGTCTCTGCTCTGAACGATGATTTTTAACTGAAGGAGAATCTGGAAACTAATTTCCCTGCATTCATGACAAATGAACTATAATTAATAATCTGCCAAATTAAAGATTTTAGTAGGGCCGTGTGCAACTGGACTATATGTACATTGTCAAGCATGCACCAATTATCCTGATTGGCCTATTCAAGAAAAATTGGGGCCGGGTGTAAATGGAAATGTCATCTGTTTTTCTGCAATCTCCTCAACTGGAATTGGTAGATTCTAGACGTATTTATGTTCGTTCCCGGATGAGGGGATTTGAAGAATACTTGTCTGGAGGATGAAGAGGCTAGATTGAGCTATATTTCCACGTATTGTAGATCTTGATAGTTGGAGAAATTCGGAGAAATGTGTAAAAGCAAAAACCGACGTTGGATGTGAAGTAGCAGCCATTGGTTGATAAATGTGATAGTTATATTTTTGTTTAAAATCTGGTAATTGTTTAATATGTTTCTTTATATTTTATTTGAATGGCTCCCGGAAAAACGGACTTGAATAGTATGTTGTTATTTTATTTTAATTTTATCTGGATGTAAATTGTTGAAAGGTGATATGTTGGTACCATCTGAAGTGAAATTTTAAATACGGTAATTGATGGAGCTCCTTAGTTATTATTCTTAATCATTTATTTCTTCTCGATTCAAATGTATTACTGGATAAAATAGATTTTTGTTATTTACTGTAATTGTACGGTAATTCCGGAGACCTCTCTTATTAATTCCAGTTAGATTTTTATTATTTTATTAGTTTTGCCATCCTGAAACGTTATGTAAGAGTGTATTTTCTTGAAATTGTAGCATGTGATTTCTTTCAATTAGTTTCTTAAAGAAAAAAAGACAGGTTCACTTTCTCATTGAGGATTTTTGTAATTTGTTAGTTTGAATAGCCTTTCAGTGAACCACCATTTAGCAATCTGTGACATCATAACTTCATTTGTTTTTGAGTGGCCATTGTTATTTTTTTTAAAATATAAGGCATTTTGGGTCTGAAGCAATTGTGTTTAACATGGCCACATAGGTATCGAACGTGTGTGTTTTGTGGTGCTGATAAAAGTTGTAATTCTTCGAGGCAATTTAATGTAATACCTTATTGTGAATTCATTAATTGCAGGAAATTATTTTGTGTAATCAGCCGTGTATCATTTAATTTTTTGTTTTACAATTTTCTCTGAAATTGTATTCACAACTAATTCCTGTAAATCAAGTTGTTATTTTTGATGTCCAGTTGTAGACAAAGGTTTCCTCATCGATACCTTTTAATATAGATCTTTAACTTAAATTGATGTCAATACATCCTAATTAGGAACTGTTACAACTTTCTTTGCCCCTAAGGCTTGGCATGTAAATTTACATGTGATTTCTATTTTTGCCTTCTGCATTTGGTGTCCCTCAGTGAGATTAGGTAATTGTCAGATTAGGGTTAGACAGGGCAGTTTCATTGTTCTTTTGATTTTAGCAGATGCATCTCATATTAATACTGTAACGTGTTTTTCGAGGGGATTTTACGCCACTGGCATAAGTCAGTAGGAAGCCATTCTATATTTATTTATGCGGCAAATTGTTCAGCCAAGAGAAGTTTTCATGTAACTTATTATTATTATTAACTTATTATTATTATTAAGGTATTTCTTTGGAGCATTTTTTATAAAATTATAAGTAATCAGATAGGTTTTCTATGTTATAGAAAACACTATGAAGCAAATTATTACGAACAACATTATCGTAAGAAAATTATATGATTACAGAATTTTACGGAGTTTTGTCAGTTAGGGTATTTTGAGAGAGGTGAGTCACGGAGAATTCGGCTACAGGCTTAATCTTGTCGAGTAGCATGACGCAAGCTGGGTTGCAGCTTCAAGAAAAGGCGAAATGGCCTGGACCGGTAATCGACATCATCGCCGCGCCGAGTGTAATGACCCGGAGGTGGGGAAGTAGCGCGTGGTGGTTCAGCCAATCAGTGGAGACCGGGCGACTTGAAGACGGGTCCTGAGAGGGGAGGCGTGGGGTGCATATATGGTTTGCGCGCTGTGGAGGCAAGGACTATCTTTGTAAAACTTAACCAGTGTGGTTGTACGTGTGGTTGGTTCCGATGTTCGGACCATAAGTTATCATATCTACAAGTATCTCATCAACTAACGAAGAAGATGACGACGACCAGGAGGCTGTGGGAAGCTCTCTACAACATCCAGTACGAGGGAAATGCTACAGCAATTTCTAGTGGTAAGCGCGAATGACTCAGAACTATGCAATCTCTCGTCTCTTTGTTTTATATTCAGTATTTCAGTAACTTCATAGCTTGGGAATAAGAGTAAAATCAGTAATTTATCCGACTCCGTTTTCACGTAATTTTCTAGCGGTAATATTCAAATCGCAAAGCTCCAATTTAAATTCAAACTTATTATTATTCATTTTGCAATACTTGTTTTATATAATAAATTCATTTCTTTTAACCATGCAATCTTTGCTTTCAGTAGGTAGCATTAGATATAGACCAATTCCTTCTCCTGATACAATTGTTTGTTGGGTTAATGATCAAATCATACCACGATCTGAGTGAAAAGATTCTTGAAGGTGTTCTACCAGAGCTAGGTGTTGTTAAATATAAATTTAGATTTCAACATAGCGTTGAGGTCTTGGCGCCCATTAAAACAACATATCTTAGTCAGAGTAAATATTTCAAAGTGCAAGACAGATCTAGTAAGAAACCATTACATTTGTCACGCAACAGTGAGGGCAATAGAAACCGTTTCACTTGTCGCTACCAACTTGGGGCTGAAAACCTAATAACATTTGAGGAAGGAGAAGGGTATATATTTCTGTGCCTGTATTTTGGGGGTTTTTCATTTATCGGTGTGTATCAGCATGGGTAGTGTTGAGGAAGAGATGAAGTTGCGTAGTGGTCACCAGTTGGATAGTGAAGATACGAGCAGTATGGCTAGTCTTGGAAATGAAAGCAGTACAGGGATGTCGGAGGTAAATCCCGATACTGAGGGGGGTAATCAAAACAGTCAAGCAGGGTTAGAGAGTTTGCTTCTTCAGTTTATGCAACAAAATAAAATTAGCACAGATGCTTTAAACGTTAAACTTGAACAAAACAGTAGGGAAAATAGAGAGAGTACTGAAACTTTAAATGCTAAACTTGAACAAAATAATGCTAAACTTGAACAAAATAATGCTAAACTTGAACAAAATAGTAGGGAAAATAAAGAAAGTACTGAAGCTTTAAACGCTAAACTTGAACAAAACAGTAGGGAAAATAGAGAGAGTACTGAAACTTTAAATGCTAAACTCGAACAAAATAATGCTAAACTTGAACAGAACAGTAGGGAAATTAGTGATAAATTTGAGCTGATTAGAGGTGAGATCAGAGGGGTGATGGAAGAAAAAGCTAAAGAGATTATTGCAGAAGTAGACAGAAAATTAGGAAAAGTACAAGAGGAGTTAGAAATTAGAATCAGTACACAGGCTGAAAGTTTAAAAGAACTAGTGCAACTTGAAACACAGCAGGTCAAAAAGCAATTGGGGGGAGAAATTGACAAAATTCAGGTAGCAACTAAAGAGGTTAAAGAACAGATGGGGGGAAGAATTGATTAAGTACATGCAGAAATAATCACTGAAGTTAATGATTTAAGGGAGAGGAATAAGGAAAGCATTAATGAGATTAATGAGAAACAAGCTAAATTAAGTGGTAAAGTTGAAGCATCGGAAGGGAGCATTAGGTTAACTGTAACTAATATCGAAAGAAAAGCTGAGGAGAAAATTGCTGAATTAGAACAGAAGTTGAAAGCTAGAATTAGGCAGGAAAATAGTCAGAGTAGGCCAGATTATGTGAATAGCACACACAGGGAAATAGAACTAGGCAAATTTAGTAATCGACAGGGTTGTCCAATGGAGTTCATGAATACAATAGAAAATAAATTCGGGGAGAGGTTGGAAGATGGTAGTATTGAGTGGTGCCAGGTAGTTGAGATATTAGAGCAAGCGTTTGTAGGGGAGACAAGAAACTGGCTTGCTGTCTACAGAGACAATTTCGAGAATATTTCAGATTTTAAAGTTAAATTTTGTGAGAAATTTTGGAATGAGGTGATTCAGTCTCAGCATCGTGAGGGAATTGTGTGTGGGAAATATAACCCGAGAGGAAACTACACTTTGACCGAGTACTTTTTAGGACAGGTATTAACGTGCAAATATCTGGATGGTTTGAAGGAGGAAAGTGATGTAGTCAGGCTATTACTAAGACATTTTCCATATGGAATCAAAGAAGCTGCCTGTATACAAAATGTTATATCTATTTCACAAGTGGAAAATATATTGAGTACATTCGATGCTCTGGGAAGAGGTGGTTACGAGGAGAATTTCGGTTGGAACCAGGGTAACCATAATAACAGGCCTAATGAGAATAGGAGTCAGGAAGTTCAAGGGAACAGTGGCGAAGGGGCCAGCGTTCAAAATAGGGGGAACCAAAATAATAATAATAATAATCAGCAAAACCAATACAGAGGAAATAGGTATAGTACGAACTACCAAGGAAGAAATAATGATTTCAGGGGAAATCAAGGTCGAAATAATGAATTTAGGGGTAACCAAGGGAGGTATAATAATAATAATAATTATAACCAGAACAGGGGTCAAGGAGGGAATCAGCCCAATGGTAATAACGGACAGAGAGATACCGTTAACACAACCCAGAACAACCAGACCAGTGCAGTAGTGAGTAGTACTACACCAAGTGGTAGCCATACTTTAAACACGAACCAGGCTGCGATGTAAGGTCAGAATCTCAGTCTATAACATGCCCTGTCCATACACTTATACAGGAACCCTATGACCTAAATGTAAGAAATGAATTATTACGTGAACTAAATGATGAAGGTATTATTCAGGAGGTGGTCAGTAAGAGCCCCATAGTTAAATTTAACGTATCCGAGGCGTACACAGATGTTTTAATTGATAGTGGTTGTATGAAGAGTTGCATAAGTAGTGCATTTTATGATAAAATGAAAGGAACTGGAGTAAATTTTGAGGAGATGCCAATTAAAAGTACTTTTGTTATCACAGCTGTTGGGAAGAGGTCTAAAGTAATTTCTAAGCAAGTTTTAGTAGACATTAAAATTAATAATCATGTAGAGAAGCAGATTTGTCTTTTAATTCCAAATTTAGTATTCAGTGTTATCTTGGGTTCAGAGTGGTTAAGTAGAGTGTCTGGTAACTTATGTTATGATGTAGGGAGTTTGAAATTTAAATAGGGTGATTCTGAAGTAGAAGTAGCGTTCAATGACCATATTCAGAGAAGTAGTGTAGTAGGTGTGATTTGTACTTTAAATGAGATATCGCCAGCCGTAGAGCGGGGTTCTCCATGTTTTGTGGGCAGTGTGATTACGAACGGTAGTCTAGAGGACTCGTTACGTGATGCTGCATTTCAGGGAAATATAGAGTTGGAACAGTGTGTTCTGCTCTATGATGTATTATTGTGTAATAGGAGAGTTTTTGAGGATCGCATTGGTATGGCCAATTGCTATACACATTCATTGAACGTTATTGATAGGTCAGTATTCACAGGACATAGATATCCTGTACCTTTCGCTTATCAGAGTACAGTTGAGGCACAAATTAACCAGATGCTTGAAGATGGGATTATTGAGCATTCTAACAGTCCATATGTTAATTCTTGGATCACGGTACCCAAGGCCGACGGCATAGTTCGTATTTGTTTAGACGCTCGTGTGGTTAACAGTAGAATTAGTTCAGATCAGCTGAAATCTATGTCAATAGAAGAATTAATGCAAACATTTGAGGGGAAGAAGTATTTCACTTGTGTAGATTTGAGTTCCAGTTTTTGGCAAGTGCCACTTATGTACGAAGATAGACCATTTACAGCTTTTAGTCATAAATATAACCTTTTTCAATTTTGTAGAACACCTTATGGGTTAAAGAGTAGTTCAGCAGCTTTAATTAGGGCTTTAAACATCGCATTAGGGGATGACACAGGAGAGTTTGTAACCATTTACATTGATGATATGGTAATTAGTTCACGCAGTTTTGAGAAGCATCTACGTCATTTAGGTATAGTTTTTCAGAAGTTAGATCAGGCAGGGTTTACTTTGAAGCTGTCTAAGTCGTCATTCTGTCAGTCAGAAGTGACATTTTTAGGTCATAGAGTGTCGAGTAGAGGTGTAACACCAGAAGAAAGTAGGGTTAGCATGTGTGAACAGTAGCAAGAGGGCATCGTTACAGACACTGAGAAATATGCTAGTGGAGCAACGTGATGACGTTAAGTTAAGGGAGCCACTGGCTAGGTTGGAAATAAGCTAGAGAAAGTCATGTCCAAGTTCTTTTATCTCTACGAGGGCCCATTTATAGTTTCCAAACGTATTGGCAAAACAGCATATGTGCTGAAGGATAGTAAGGGAAACTGATTATACGGGACGTATAATATACATAGTCTACGAAAGTATGTGTCATAAAGTAAGTGTGTTTAGCTGGCGAGCCAGCCTATCAAATGAGTAAGAGTGGTATTTGGTGCGAAGAAGATCTGGTCTTCCAGGCAGGCGTATGAGAGGTATGTAAGTAATTGAGAGTTTTTAAGGCACAGGGAAATATGACGGGATTGTCGGATGCTCTTGAGCACTAAAATGTCTCGATACACCAAGGCCAGAATTTGGTAGCGCTGGTGAATTCCCATTTGTCTCCTAGAGATGGGTGAGCGCTTGAACAGGGTATTTTTGCTTAAGGCATCCACGAGACAAAAGATGGGCCATCAGAAGGCGAGACAGTCCTTCATAAAACTCATACATAACAGCTTACGTGATTTCTGTTTACGGCCTCGCCATGTAAGATTTGTAAATGTGTAATTTAAGGTAATTTGTACAAAGGTATTATTTGTGTGAGGAGAACTGGTCTGAGTTGAGAACTAGTATTAAGTAGAATATGGTCTACGGGAACTTAAGAAGACAGGGCGATTACGGCACAGAAATATTTGGTGTTATATGTAATGCGCACTTACTGTTTCTTTTTTCAGAAGTCAATAATAATTTCGTCTTATATAAAGAGAGATTAAGTATTATGGTCACGATGCGCTGCCACAATAGTGTGATCGTGTGCTCAGTGATAAGTGAGATTAAATTTCACCATAAGGAAGGGACCTCCAGTGAAATTAGGAAGTTCTGTGGTGATACATATATCAGAACACCTTGATGCGTGTGATGTGACATCATAAATACACAGTGCTCACACATTATTTATGTCTATTTTCCCAACATAGAGAAATTTGAGAGGCGGAAATATCCGTGGAACATTATTCGATATGAAAAATATTGGACTGGTTGCAAAGTGCAATCCATAGTGACAACAAACTTTGACGCAAAGTGCGTAAAGAAAATTATGAGTGTATATATATATATATATATATATATATATGTAATTTAGGGTGATTTAATTTATGTAATATGTATTTTGGATGGGGTTTTATTAACGTGTCTGGGATAATCGCATGATGGACCGTCGTCACGGTAAATCATCCGATGATCCGAGGCGAATATGTAACGTGTTTTTCGAGGGGATTTTACGCCACTGGCATAAGTCAGTAGGAAGCCATTCTATATTTATTTATGCGGCAAATTGTTCAGCCAAGAGAAGTTTTCATGTAACTTATTATTATTATTAACTTATTATTATTATTAAGGTATTTCTTTGGAGCATTTTTTATAAAATTATAAGTAATCAGATAGGTTTTCTATGTTATAGAAAACACTATCAAGCAAATTATTACGAACAACATTATCGTAAGAAAATTATATGGTTACAGAATTTTACGGAGTTTTGTCAGTTAGGGTATTTTGAGAGAGGTGAATCACGGGGAATTCGGCTACAGGCTTAATCTTGTCGAGTAGCATGACGCAAGCTGGGTTGCAGCTTCAAGAAAAGGCGAAATGGCCTGGACCGGTAATCGACATCATCGCCGCGCCGAGTGTAATGACCCGGAGGTGGGGAAGTAACGTGTGGTGGTTCAGCCAATCAGTGGAGACCGGGCGACTTGAAGACGGGTCCTGAGAGGGGAGGCGTGGGGTGCATATATGGTTTGCGCGCCGTGGAGGCAAGGACTATCTTTGTAAAACTTAACCAGTGTGGTTGTACGTGTGGTTGGTTCCGATGTTCGGACCATAAGTTATCATATCTACAAGTATCTCATCAACTAACGAAGAAGATGACGACGACCAGGAGGCTGTGGGAAGCTCTCTACAACATCCAGTACGAGGGAAATGCTACGGCAATTTCCAGTGGTAAGCGCGAATGACTCAGAACTACGCAATCTCTCGTCTCTTTGTTTTATATTCAGTATTTCAGTAACTTCATAGCTTGGGAATAAGAGTAAAATCAGTAATTTATCCGACTCCGTTTTCACGTAATTTTCTAGCGGTAATATTCAAATCGCAACGCTCCAATTTAAATACAAACTTATTATTATTATTAATTTTGCAATACTTGTTTTATATAATAAATTCATTTCTTTTAACCATGCAATCTTTGCTTTCAGTAGGTAGCATTAGATATAGACCAATTCCTTCTCCTGATACAATTGTTTGTTGGGTTAATGATCAAATCATACCACGATCTGAGTGAAAAGATTCTTGAAGGTGTTCTACCAGAGCTAGGTGTTGTTAAATATAAATTTAGATTTCAACATAGCGTTGAGGTCTTGGCGCCCATTAAAACAACATATCTTCAGTCAGAGTAAATATTTCAAAGTGCAAGACAGAGCTAGTAAGAAACCATTACATTTGTCACGCAACAGTGAGGGCAATAGGAACCGTTTCAATACTATTTATTTTTATTAATGTAGACTTAGATAGGATGTCTTTCTACTTTTATTAAATTGGTCATTTACCTTTAAAATTAACACATGTGTACTTATTTGCTGGTCAGGTCGCATGTAGGGTACTCAGGTGATTAGCTGTAGAAACCTGTGGACTCCCGCTTATCTTATCCCATCTTAGGTAATTTCTACTTCCTTCTGCGGAGGAGCAAGTATGATTGCAGACCAGATCTCTGAAGAAAAGGTAAGAGTGATCAACGCGCATTTTCCATCTTTATTTTTTCACAGACCGAGTGGGGTTGGCCATTGGGAGAGTGTGGCCTCCGACGTCTCACCATGTTTTCGCCAGCTTGTCACAATCTTCGTAGGTCATAATAAACCTCTGTAGTTGTTGTCCCCCCCCCCCATCCTCCGGCGGTAGCAAAGGCACTGTTGACATTACTGGTATATGTCTTCAACAGCTTGTTGTAGTTGTTTCTTCAGGAGGATTGCGATATCGTGGTCATTTAGCCCCATGTACTTGGGTGTGTGTGTAGAATTTGTCTGATAACCTATGCCACTGTAATGTCTGTAATAGTGGGTGTATTTGTAATTGAGGTAAGATTTGGGTAGGAAGAGGCCGTGGCCTTAAGTTAGGTAACATCCAGGCATTTGCCTGGAGTAGAAGTGTGAAACCACGGAAAACCACTTCCAAAAGCTAAGGTAGGAATCGAACCCGCTCATCTCAGTTTGGACTCACGAGGCTAAGTGTACCCCGTTCCAGCCCTCTGGAGCCAGGAATTGATCCCGGGTCTCTGTGGACTCGAGGGCTCATACCAAAATACCCTCCATAGTCCATTGCAGCACTCGTCATAGAAATATGGCTATTTAGTCTCGTGTCTGTTAACCTGTGTTATTGCTGCGTGTGCATTTGTAATTCCGGTGAAGATTTGGAAGAAGGTGGCTTTAAGCCGACAAATAAGCAGCCATTTTAATTTGCGCCCACTTAAAACTGCGCCCACATTAATTTGCACTCACTTTAAAATGTGCCCACTTTAATTTGCGAGTTGTGCCCACTTTATTCGACAGCGTCCGCATTAATTTGCGCCCACTTTAATTTGCACCTTCATTAAGTTTCAACCACAATTATTTGAGTTTCCTTGCTAGGACTCTGCCGCTGGAGAGAACACCACAGACAACTCGTCTTAAAAGATGGAGGAGCTCATTGTCCACAAACAAGTCACCAAAGGAAGAACTGGCTCCTGGTGCCGACCTAACTTATCCTGCGTGGAGGTCCCTCAACCGCATAAGAGTGGGTGTCCCTCGATGCAAGACCAACCTGCAAAAATGGGGGATCCTTCCAGCAGATGCAGACACCTCTTGTGAATGTGGAGCTGAACAAGACCCAAGCCACCTACTTATCCGTCCCCTCCTGGACAACCCATGCACGATAGATGTTTTTAGAGGAAGCAACAAGACCATCGCAGCTGCAGTTTTTTGGAAATGCTGACCAGACACGGAAATGAATGATGAATGATTTTGCGCCCACTTTAATTTGTGCTCACTTTGAACTGCCCACGCTTTAAACTGAGGCCACTTTAAGCCTTGCCCACTTTAAATTGCGTCCACTTCAATTTGCACCCACTTTAATTTTCGCCCACTATATACTGAGCCCATTTTAATTTGTGCCCACTTAAAACTGCACCTACTGTAATTTGCACCCAATCTAATTTGCACCCACTTCAAACTGCACCCACTTTAAACTGCACCCACTTTAAACTGTGCCCTCTTTAATTTGCACCCACTTTAATTTGCTACCCACTTTAGACTGTGCCCACTTTAATTTGCGTTCACTTCAATTTGTGCCCACTTTAATTTGCGTCTACCTTAAACTGTGCCCACTGTAATTAGCATCCACTTTAAACTGCGCCCTGTTTAATTTGCACCTACTTTAATTTGCTACCCACTTTAGACTGTGCACACTTTAATTTGCGTTCACTTCAATTTGCGCCCACTTTAATTTGCATCCACTTTAAATTGTGCCCACTGTAATTTGTGCCCACTTTAGTTTTCGCCCACTTTAAACTGCGCTTACTTTAATTTTTGCCCACTTTAAACTGTGGCCCCTTTAATTTGTGCCCACATTAAACTGTGCCCACTTTTAATTTGGGCCCACTTTCAAACTGTGCCCACTTTTAATTTGGCCCCACTTTAAACTGCGCCCACTTTAATCTGCACCCACTTAAAACTGTGCCACCTTTAATTTGTGTTCACTACGAACTATCATTCTTATTACCACGTTAACTTTACTGGAGATAAGTTCATGCTTGTCAGTTGATATGAGAGTATCAACGACCAGCCATAGTAAGCCATATGCTTACTATAAGGGATACTCATATACCGTATCATAAAAAGAACAAATAAAAACGGTATTGTTATTTGTTGCTGTTCAAAACAATGATTGATACAGTGTACATGAATGGATAAGACAAAAGACTCCAACATACTTTCTTCAAACGATCATCATTGTCAACTTTATGACGATGCTAACAGCATGGGAAACTCTAACCAAAGCAAACATGGGAAACTCTAACCAAAGCAAAAAAGCAATTTCGAGAAAAAGCTACTGCAGCTAAAGATAATATTAGGCTCAAATTTAATACACTAAAATGCACACGTGCTGATAGCGAGTTATTTGATGAGAAAAATTTAACACCTCCTCTAAAAACCATGTTGAAGCACTCATCCACGTCTGAAAAGCCCCCAACACTATCAAAGGCAACACTGACCATCAAGGAGTTGGTGGACAAAGGTGAAAAGGATGATGATGATGATAACAAAGCTATATTAAAGCACTCCAACACATCTAAAAAGATTTCAACTCTGTCAAAGGCAACTCAAACCATTCAAGAGTTAGTGGACAAAGGTTAAAAGGATGATGATGAGGAGGAGGAGGATGAGGTTTTTACACCTATAAAGCCATTACCGCTTCCCCAGTTTTTAAAAACACCAGTCATTGTTCGCCATGGATAACCATCCATAGATGGCACCTACTGGAATGATCCTAATACGTTGGTGAAACGTCTACAACTCTTACATCCCTCTAAACAGGCTGGTCATACTGGACATGAAGGTGAACTTCGTCATGCTGGTATTATTGTGTGATGGGTCAACGTAGAAACACCCCATCGCCTGTTAAAACGGCCATTGCTCATGAGTTACATAGACCAGCTCATCTCCTCTACCGTCAATGTCATGTCATTACACGAGGAGTTGACGATCTGTGGCAAGCTGACTTGGTTGAAATGATTCCCTATGCTAACGCTAACGATGGTGTGGGCTATCAGCTCACCGTCATTGACGTCTACTCCAAAATGGCATTTGCTGAACCGGTGGGTCGTAAGTAGGTCCTCTAGTCACCGCTGCATTCAAGAATATTATTCAATGGTCTAACGACAACCTCCTCTGCTCCAAACAGATCAAGGGAAAGAGTTTTTTTCTGTGATTTCTGAGGTCTGGGTTTGATTCCTGGCTCTGCCAAGAAATTTAATTCTGGTACGAGGGTTGGAATGGGTGGTTTTCTGGGGTTTCCCCACTTCTACTTCACACGAATGCTGGGATGGTACCTACAAATTAAATTAAATTATAGCCATGGCTGCCTCCTTCTCCATTCCTAGTCTCAATTACAAATACACACACTAATGTAGCCATTACAATACAACAGGCTAACAGACAAATTATACACAAACCCAAATACATGGTATGACTACAATGTCGCAAAACCCCCAAATCATTCAACAGTTTTGGTGGCGTAGTTGGTAGCATGCTGAGCGTCTATGCTCAAGGTCGCGGGTTCAAACCCGGCCGAAGTCGTCGGATTTTTTAATAGCGTCAAAAATCCCTCAGTATGCCTTCCTTCAGAGGGGAAGTAAAACCGGCAGGCCCTTGTCATAGATTTATTGCATGTAAAAGAACCTTCCACTAACTTCAATTGTGTGAAGCAAAATTTGTAGGTTTTATTTGATTAATGCTCTTAAGTTCCAACGTTCATCACCAGGTGCTGGTTGCGACATCATTAAGTAGCCAAGTTCACAGCATGGATGGTAGCATTTGGTAGCAAAAGTAGGAACTACTTGAAATTATCGTCTGCAGTCTTTACTTGAATGAAGAAACAGATAACACACACTATTACAGTCATCACGATTAACACCGGTTATCAGACAGATTCTACACACACCCAATGTACACAGGGCAACATGACCGCATTGTCACAGCCCCTAAACTAAGGAACCAACCAATCATTCAATCAACAACAAACAACTTTGGTCCTGTGAATATTTGAGTGATGACCTACCTTTATTAAATCACAATTATCTTCTTCTGAGCCAGATGGAACAATGAGAGTTACAGGGCCTTTTATCTGGTGCTTCGACTCATAGAGAACCAAGTTATTGATATGTGAATGAATGGTGCCAACTGCTGTCGACATTAAGCTTCTTTCTGTTTTATCTTCCAATTGTACTTCATCTAAAGCACAGTTGAGGCGTGATTCCCAATTAGGCAAGTTGAGCAGCTTCTCTTTGACCTGAACAGACAAATTTTTCTCTAATTTAGTATCATGTACCATCATTATAACACAAAAATAAATTAATGATCATCTTAACTGTTAGTTTAGAAGCTATCTGTTGATAGCTTTCAGTCGGTGAACATGAATTTATGCCCAATTATATTAAGAGAGAAATATTAAATTGTAGCTGAAAAATACATACACGTGATTAATTATTAATTGCAAACAAAGTTTAATGTTTTTCAGTCAGTCAACACAATTGTACCCAATTTGTGATGGTTTATTCCCTAATCCTGAAAAAGATTTACTCGAGATTAATAAATACGATCGAAACTGGTCATCCAAGATTATAGGCCGGACGTTAGTTTTAAACGAGTGAAAAATCATAACGGTAGTCTGGAGGCGAGTTACTACAGTACCTGTGTTGTTGTCAGCTGCCCCATGCGATCAGATGATCGACAAAACTATCTCACTCTCCTGCTGAAGAACAGTCATTGGCAAATATAATGGCGTACTGTTCGTAACTATGTAAGATGTACTTTCATGTTGCCCGTATGAAGGTGCACAGCATGGACCTCTCCTCGCTCATAATAACATCTAAGAGCACAAATGTCAAACAGGGAAGAGTAATCACGGAGCAATGCAGTACTAAGATCAGCATAGTGTATTAAACTTTTAATTTTTTTTTTAAAGCTTTCAGTTATCATCCGTCATCTCAGTGTCATTTTCACCACCATATTTTTATGTATTTTAATGTGCGTAACGTTCACCAAAATGGTGACTATACTGGACTGAGATTTTGCTGAATTGGCTGAAGAAGGACCAGTTCATGGTTCGAAACATGTACCTGAAGAGGAGATAGCGTCTCAAACATAGTAAGTTGTATTGTAAAGTGAACAGTGAACATGTACTTCCGCGTCACACAATACTTCGACGTGGACTGTACTGTTCTGCATGGCGATGTCGTCACGTACTCAAGTCTGGAATTTCATTATATCAGACAGGTGGTGATAACTGTGAAGGGAGAGGGCGAGAGAGTCACTGTGTACAGGCTCAACCGCAAGCTTCAAGGTCAAGGACAATCGTCTAAAACAAACGTCCGGCTTGTATTTATTAATCTCATGTAAATTTTTTTCATGATTGGGAATAACCCATCATAATTGGGTACAATCGTGTTAACCGACTGAAATACATTTAACTTCGTTTACTAAGGCAACACTGAAAATGGCTTCAATCACCGTAATGTTATGAATTGCAGGGTGTATCAAAATGAATATCGGGGTTTTGAGGCTTTTGAGTATTTATTACAGTTAACTTACAATTATAAATAATACATAAATGAAAGAGCTACGGTACGCAAACAGTTTGTCCTACAAGTGTTCAATGTGAGCACCATTCGTCACATGACACACATTGAGTCGATAGCCGAGTTCGTCCCTAACCTTGCTCAGTGTCTCTGGAGAAATTGTTGCAACAACTTCTTCTTCTTTGACATATTTATGAAATTATACTACATGTCAATGAATTTGAGTCAGCTGGTAGCAGAGGCACATACAAAATAATCCTTTACATCTAATGAAGAGAAGAGATAGGTTGGTAGGACACTTACTAAGACATCCAGGATTAGCAAGCTTAGTTATGAAAGGAAGGGTTGAAGACAAGAACTGTAAGGGTAGACCAAGGTTAGAATATGTTAAACAGATTGCCTCGGATGTAGGGTGTGATAGCTATGTAGAGATGAAACGATTAGCTCAGGACAGGCAGGCATGGAGGGCTGCATCAAACCAGTCAAAAGACTGAAGACTCATATACTACAATGAGCTAAAACACAATAATAACAATAAAATAATAAATCATAAAACAAATTTATATTTATCACTGGGGTCATGCTATATATTAATTTGGAATGACTCATTTGAAACCATGCAAGAAAATAGTAATATATGTTTCACATGAGAATAATTCTTATGAAAGGCATTTGTTTCAACAAGTCAGAAGATGGGAGGGAATAGTGAACTGAACCTGTCATTCACTGTTATGATCTTTTGAGAACTTTAACATTCCTGTCCCTCCCCTTTCATGACATCAAGTATTGTGCTTTCTGGCAGTGTCCTTGTGGTAAATGTCCAGAAATGGTGCCTAACACACAGGCCACAACTGCCGCCTTTTCAAAATCCCTGACCCATCTCTTGGAGACATTAGGGTGGCAACAGGAAAACATCCGATCTTTGATCCCCCGAACAAAACCAAAGTTAAAAGTGGGCTTGCCCAATGACATGAGAATGGAGTATTTATAACAGACAAATATATCCTATGATTTTCATAGTATAATAACAAATACTCTGCTATTTTATAATTCTGATTTGATTTGACCTGCTTTTACATATGATAGATCTTAAGATGGATAAAATGCAAGTTTTCTTACATAAAATCCTCACACTACTGCAGTTAACACAACAGATTGCACACACACTCATGTCTAAGGGAATGATGACCTAATAATAAGATTTATTAAACACACTAAGCAGACAACCAGCGGTCGGAAACTGCTCAAGATGATGATGATGATGATGATTAAACACACTGTGTACTTATACAGAGCTTTACACAAAGATCTTGTCCTCTGCATAAAATCCTAGTGATTTTATCCTGGCTGTGCACGCGAGTAGGTGGTACTGTTTGCAATCGTAGTCCACATAGCCTACAGATACATTGAATTGTTGCCTGGTGAAATTCTCTTTGGTTGGAAATTCTGTAATGAAAGCCGTGTGCAGTCATTCTAGTGTATAACCGGTATATGTCGCCTGGTTCCTTCCATTCATCCGTATTCATGACTGGCGTTATATGAAATTCTTCATCTATTCCATTTGCCTTTTCTTTCCTTTCTCTTATGTGGGCTTCATATGCTTGTGTTTGCAGCAGGTTGTTCTTTATCGCTACCAGTGTCTTTCTGATGAAAAAGTCTATGGCAGCTAAGAGGAAGACAAGTCTAGACCTTGTTGTTCGTGATAGTCGAAGGGCTCTGGGTAGGTAGGTTACTTTAACTGTCCCCAGTCTCCTGAGATTTGCGGGAGTGAGATGGGCCCAAATTTGGATACTTGCCTAGCAAGCCATCAAAGCAATTTTGATATGAAATAGTCTTAATGCTGAATCAAGCAATAGTTTTTCTAAGTTCTTATTAGCAAAAGTGGCTTTAATGGCAGTTGTGCATCTTTCTTCTATATGCTTCATGAAAGATTTGCCCCTGACTTGGAGTGTCATTCCTAGGTACTGAACCTGAATTATTGAACCTCAGGTATGCAGGAGACGAGGATCGAACCTGATTTTACATAACAATTATTGTATGTTACCATTTAAAGGAGATTAATATACATGTGTGCATTCAGATGCAGCCTAGGAGCTGTGGACTCGCTGCATGGATTTACAAAAGCATAAAATGAAAAGAGAAATGCATCGTTTTCTAACATGAATATTTTAACATGGGTTGGATGAGAATTGGTTGGTGTTGCGAGATGACATTTTCACGAGACCTGGACAAGTTTCGCTCACAGGAACCAGTTTTTTGTAATTGTGTGAGAGAGAGGGACAGAGTCTTCCGACAGACGACTCCTTTGCGCACGACCCTCTCTCTATAAGCGTGTCCGGCATCACTCCATGTCGCACGACCCACTGTTGTCTCAAATATACAAAGAAGTCATGTGATCACGGATTACCCAATCAGATAATTAATAGCCTATGACGCAGATATAATTATGATTTCTAATTAAATCAATTATAAATAATTAGTGCATGGAAACTCGAAGCCACTTGGAAATAAAACATATTGGTCTGAAGTATATTTAAAGATGAAACCTCATTGGAGAGATATTTAATTATGAAGTAAATATCTATTGTTCGTGCGCAAAGACGCCATTTTTCTAAATTGAGGAGAAGAGACTTGTTTCGACACTCAGATCATTCCACTCCGAGCTATTGAAGCAGTAAGTCGTGCTAGTTTGAACTCCAATACACATTGAGATTTGAGTCAGCGAGGAAAGCTAAGTTGACGGAAGGAGAGAGGCTTCTTTCGGTCAAATCATTCGAAGGAGCTTCGCTGAATAATTTGACAGCATATAAGGACTTGTAATTCGAAGCTACAGCAGAATATAATAATCTACGAAATAAATACAGCATTTAACCAGCAATAAGAAAGTCAACTACAATTGTTATTAGAAGAAGCATATCTACATTACTACGAGTTCACGATATAATATGGCAGATCTACAGAGAAATATCTTCAATTTATACTTTGACATGTTTACGAAATTATACTACATGTCAATGAATTTGAGTCAGCAAGGATGTTCTAGTATGAATTCTACAGGAGGAGACATGGCTTACTAAATTTATGATGGGGAAATAGCTTACGACTGATGATGTGGATACCAGAGGTGACATAACCAGATGAACGAAAAACTATGAAGATGTAGCGCTACAATTCCAGCAGTAGTCCACTGATGTCACAAAAAGCAATGCAACTATTTGAGATTCCGTACCACCATGGCATTCTCACAATATCATCGCTATATTATATCAATTCACCGAAGAACGTCTAGAGAGCAGCCGAATGAAGAGATTATCGACCGAATCATCTGATCAGAAGCGTACGAGAGATCCCAGTACGAGTTCCACTGTATGAGACCAGAAAGCAGCGATGGGTCAAATCCTATCTTACGAGAGTTTTGAGTTGGAGCGGACCGTGCCAGCTGATCCACGTTCCGGCCAGGCAGGCAGTCCCGCCTCGCTTGCAGGCATTCAGGGAATTCTACAGAGGAATGCAGTTCTCAGCTGTTCACCAATAACTCAGGTTATTCGGGCTGAAGGTAATTGAGCGATTAAGATATATTTAGTAGTTGTTGTAATGAATATCTAGATTTGACCAACATCATCATCATCATCATCTTGTACAGTTTCCAGCCCCAGGCTGGGTCTGTTTGGAACATAAGCCTCGCCACTTAGTCCTTTCTTCCCACCACCTCTCCGCTGTCACTCTGGTCCAGTCCTCACCTCTCTTCTTGACACATTCCTCCACTCCTTTCAGCCATCTATCTCTCGGTCTTCCCCTTGGTCGTTTCTTCTGCATCTGCATCTCATGTATCCTCTTGGGAATCCTCTTCTCATCCATTCTCTTTAAGTGTCCATACCACCTCAGTCTTGATGTCTCAATCCTATCTTGCAAGGGCTCCTCTTTCACCATTTCCCTGACCTTTTCATTCCTCAACCTGTCTCTTCTTGTTACTCCGATCCTACTTCGCAGGAACTTCATTTCACCTGCCTGTATTCTGCTTATGTCTCTTTTCTTCATTGTCTACGTTTCTGAAGCATAGGTCAGTATCGGGATATAGTAGCTTCTGTATAACACTTCCTTGCTTTTTGTGGGACATCTTTATTCCACACTAAGCTCCTAATGCTTCTCAGAAATGCTTCTGCCTGTCTGCCACGTTCCGTAATCTCTTTGTCATTTCTCCCATTTTCCTCCACTATATTTCCCAAGTACTTGAGACTTTCCACCTTCTTCAGCTGTCCATCTCCAAGTGTTATCCCACTCATTGGTCTGTCCTTTTTCCTGGTCGTTAACAGGATCTCACATTTACTGATGTTGAACTTCCATCCGTACTCTCCCACTGTTTCTTCCCAAGCCTTCAGTTGCTCCTGAATTTCCTCCTCCTTGTTTCCCCAGACCATGAGATCATCTGCAAACACCATTGCTTTCATCTTATCTTCTCCTATCTTTCCTGCTATCCGTGTCATTACCTCGTCCATAACCACAATAAAGAGAAGGGGTGACAGCGCACTACCCTGTTTCAGGCCACTCATTTGGCTGAACCAGTCTGTACTTTCCCCTCCAACTTTCACACAACTCACACTTCCACAATACATCTCCTTCACTCTGCCTACAGTCCCTTTTTCCACTCCCATGTTTTCCATTGCTTTCCAAACCTTCTCCCTACACACACTATCATAGGCCTTTTCGATGTCCAGGAAGGCCATCAACAGATCCTCTCCAAATTCGTAGTGGTGTTCCTGGAGCTGTCTCACTGTAAATATGAGATCCACTGTTGATCTCCCAGGTCTGAATCCATACTGCTCCTCTCTCAATTTTCTCTCCACTTTGGCTCGTATTCTACTTTCTAATATCTTTTCATATATCTTGGCACAGTGAGATATGAGTGTGACTCCCCTGTAATTTCTGCACTCTTTTCTGCTTCCTTTCTTAAATATTGGGACAATTAATCCTTTCTTCCAATCTTCTGGGGTCTTTTTCTCCTTCCATATCACCCTCATCACATGGTACAGCCACTGTATCCCAACCTCCCCTGCTGCCTTCACCATTTCAACACTCACTTCATCCACACCCGGTGCCCTTCCTCCTTTCATCTTGTCTATAGCCATCTCCAGTTCTCTCCAAGTCAGGTCCTTTTCCATTCCTGAGTTATCTTCTCCATCTTCCAATGCATTGTCTTCCTCCCTTTGACCATTTGGATTCAGCAAATCCTCAAAGTACTCTTTCCACACTGTCTTGAGTGTCTCTTTGTTGTGTACCTCATTTCCGTTTTTGTCCATCATTACCACATCCTCTCGCAGACCTCTTCTCTTACTTTTGACCATCCCATAAAGTACTTTCTTATTTCCTCTGCTGTCTTCCTCCATCATCTCTGTCCACTTTACCATACACTTCTTCCTCTCTTCTGCGACAATCTTGTTTGCTTCTTTCTTCTTTATCTTATAATCTTCCCTTGCCAGATCAGTTCTTTCCTGGAACCACACTCTGAAAGCCTTGTTCTTCCTTCCCACAGCTTCTTTTACTCTCTCCTTCCACCATGGTGTCTCTTTACACCGCTTTCTGTTGCTTGTTCTTCCACATACTGCCACTGCAGCTTACACCATTGTGTTTTTGAATTGCTTCCATTCCTCTTCCCCTGTTTTAGGATTGTCTGTTGGCATCCTTTCCCTTATTATCTTCTGGAATTCTTCCTTGACTTACTTTTCCTTGAGTTTCCATACTTTGATTCTCCTTTCCTGATACTCTGTCCTCTTGCTATCCTTAACAACTCCCAGGTTCATTACAAGTATTCTGTGGTCGCTATCTAAGGCCTCTGATGGTATTACCTTTATATCTCTGACACTTCTCTTCATTTCCCAGTTGTACAGTATGTAATCTACCAAAGATTTCTTTGTTAAATCACTGCTGTACCACGTTACCTTGTAGCTTTCTTTCTTCCGGAACCAGGAGTTGCCTACCACTAAACCGTTTCTCTTGCATAAATCCAGCAACTTTCTCCCTTCTTCATTCCTGCTACCCCATCCCTCTGCTCCCAATACATTTTCATATCCTTGCCTTTCACTTCCTACATGTGCATTCAAATCTCCCACGACAATGATGCTTTGACCATTCAACTGCTGTTGTAGCTCCTCCTCAAAGTCTTCCTTCTCTTGAGCTGTACATCCAACTTGAGGGGCATATACCTGGGCTATCTCCAGGCTTCTTCCCTTTACAGTTACTCTGATCCTCATGATCCTGTCACTTATTCCCTTTACCTCTTCCTTCATTCCATCTCTCACAACTACTCCTACTCCGCTGCTCCTTCCTTCACTGTTCCCACTCCAGTACAACCGGTACCCTTTCCTCAGTTTGACCAACATTTTGTAGATATTGTGACCAGTTATTTTTCATGTTTTTTATAGCTTTGTTTAGTCATTTTAAATTGATGTCAGTCATTTTAATTCTGTAATATTTATATGTGATCGTGTGTCGATTTTGATGTTACGTACATTTTTTATTTGATTCTTCGTCTGCTTTAATAATAGTAAATATTTTTCCGATATGCGAGAATAAGTTTTATAGATCGTGGAATGCTTCATAATACTTCATTATAATCCTGTATATTTTATTATATTTTATCATGTATTACCAGCATATTTATTTAATGTTATAAATATTTATGGAAAGTTGTAAAATGCTTTGAAAGCATCTCGATATTTTAAAATACTTCCAAGTATTTCGTCATTCACATCTAAGGATTTGCAACAATCTTTTGACTAGTTCAATGGTGAACGACAATGTTTTATTCAAAGAAAGCAACAAGTTGTTGACATTGTAATAAGAAATGTAACGAACGAGTTAGTTATTGTTGTTTTAAGGGGCGGAACTACGAGGTCATTTGTCCCTAGCAATGCTAGCTCATTGTGAAACGAAGGATTTAATAACGCTATGCAAGCGTAAAATATAATTTTATTGTATTACGAGGAGTAATTGTTACATCCACTCAACATTATGACGAAAGGTAAATAGAATGTTATTAAACATTTACTTCAGTAAATGTTAACTAGGAACATGAGGATATGATTTTATATATATTAACTCGATGACAGATACAGACAAACATCTTCTGTGTAGTTGGTTAAATTGTAATGTGGTTATTTATTGAAAGTTAACGACAACGAAGTTGATATCGCAATTGAATCGCTACTGTGTATGTATTGAAATGAAGTGTTGCATAAAAGAATAAGCGCTGAATTATAGAACAAGTTAAGGTATTTTAAAGGCACAAGGAAGATTGTATAATCGATAGTGAAGTATCCTGTAATTTGAAAGTTATTTCACAGCAATGGATAACTAGTAGACTTACTGATTTTCACGCATCCTAGGCGATGTGTAGAAATGGTTTATTTATTTATTTACATAATTTCGACCTGGAAGCCCTTTGTGTGTCCGATATAGTATATTGTTTCCGTTCAACTGTTATTAGTTTGAGACTAATGCTTTTGTTCTTCAAAATCCTCTTCTCTTCTCTGTCTTTGATTTGTTGCCGAGTTACAGTATACCCAATTCTTCCAAATCATCCTGAACTTCTTTGAACCAATTATTATTGATTTTATTTTTCAGAAAGTAATCAAATGGTTTATTATTATTATTATTGTTATTGGAATTCCGTGCATAGTTGTGAGGAGGAGAAGGTTGACAGAAGATGTTTGCGAGTTTTGGGGGAACTTGTTCAACGGAGCGATATATTATTATTTGAAATGTTTACGACATGTTTTAGCGATGTGTATAATGTATGATAGTGTTGTCAGTGGAACAACACATGAATAATGTGATATGTGCAATGTTATAACGAGTACTACGAACCACAATATTAAGAGGGATATTTAACCATGAAGATAGTCTGATATATTGTTCATCTATTATTGTTTTTTTAATTATTGTAACTAACTTCAACAGCAATTAACTGAATTGATCGCTGCAATTGTTCACATGGACGTGACATATTAAACTAATACAGACAGGATAGTTGTGAATCTTATAACAACTGAAGTTATCGAAGAAGTA
This sequence comes from Meconema thalassinum, assembly GCA_946902985.2. Classification (NCBI taxonomy): domain Eukaryota; kingdom Metazoa; phylum Arthropoda; class Insecta; order Orthoptera; family Tettigoniidae; genus Meconema; species Meconema thalassinum. Next base: position 173,374,206 of record OX336393.1, on the reverse strand, counting down.
AGTTGATCTAGAAAGATCAAGGAAGGGTAGATGGAAATATCATGCTGGACGTGATAAAATTGATAAATATTGTAAATATTAATTATAATAATAATTTTGAATTTTAATACCGTAATTTTATTAAGGTACGGAATATTTAGGAACGTGATGTTATGAATGCTATGTATCATTTAGGTTTCTAGAATGTATATAGTTGCATTAATTCATGAGATAAATCGAATCTCAAGCTACAGTGTGATCCGTAAGTGATCAAATATTTTGAATATTTCACAGACATGATGTCTAGTAACAAGAATATATTTTTTTTGAATTAAGACAGGGTAATGTCCTAGTAACGGAATTCACAGTTTATTTTGTTTATTATTTTCTTCTTGTACTTAGCGTTTTCCCGCAGGTGCAGGGTCCGCTGTCCGTATCTTGGCTCGCCACCTATTACGATCGCGAGCATCATAAGGTGTTAGGTCGAGCACCTTCATATCGGCATTTATCGTATCAAGCCAGCGCTGTTTTTGTCTCCCACGTGGTCGTTGCCCATTGATTTCCAAGCACTGGGTAGAATTGGCTACTGTTCCTGGTGCAGCACGTAGGACGTGACCGTACCATTGGAGACGTTTTTGCCGAGCCTTCTCTGTGATGGGTGAAATGCCCATTTGCTGGCGAATTATGTCGTTTCTTACATGGTCCAGGAGTATGATGCCAATTGACCAACGGAGCATACGCATTTCCATGCTGTGTAGTTGGCGCTCTGTAGCTCTGTCAGTTGGTCGTCATTCAGCGCCATACAAAGCAATAGGACGTACTATCATGCAATATATTTTGGATTTCAGATGTAGTGGCATCCTTCTGTTGCAGAGTACACCTGTAACTTCCCTCCATCTCATCCAAGCTGTGTTTATCCTGCTTCGCAATTCATCACCTATCTCACCATCAGATTGTAAGCGAGATCCTAGATACCTGAAGCTTACGGTCTTAGCTAACGTCTCTCTGTCAACTTGAATGGAGCCGTTGCTTGTGATGGTTTCAAGGTATTCGGTCTTCTTCTTATTCAGTCTGAGACCGTATTGCGAAAGACGGCTGTTCAAAACATCAACTTGATGCTGCAGTCCTCCTCTGGTGGTATCAGCAAGTGCAACATCATCTGCGTATAAGAGAGTCCAAGGAACACTCCTTTGCAGGTCTCGTATGATTGTGTCCATGACTAGGATAAAGAGCAATGGGGCAATGAGGATCCCTGGTGTACACCAACTTTCACTGGGAAGCTCTCCGAGGTGCTGACGGCGCAACGTACACAACTGTTGGTGTTTGTGTATATCATCTTGATCCAGCTGATAAGCATTTCTGGTACACCATGATCACGAAGTGCATACCAGATCAGACGATGTGGAACATGGTCAAAAGTCTTTTCAAGGTCAAGGAAGGCGATATGCAGTGGCTGTTGTTTTTCACGGTGCTTTTCAATGAGTATTCTGGCAGCGAAGATTGCATCAGTTGTTCCAGCACCCTTGACGAAACCACACTGGTTGGTACTAATGCTGATGATGTCTCACAGTCTTCGATTGAGAATTCTCTCAAAAATCTTCATTGTGTGCGACAAGAGGCGTATTTTATTTATTATAGGAGACGGTATTATTTAATTTAAATAAGGAGTGTAGTTTCAGGCATGTAATTTTTATTATTGTTAATGTGTTTGTTATTTTCGACACTTTGAATAAATCTTGACAGGCTCTATTTAGTCTGCCTGTTCCTTTTTATAGAATATCATGATCTCTTTGTTTAACAATTAATTGCAGTGGTACTACTGGCTAGATACAGGCGCCCACATTTTAAACCGTTCACCCTCGAGATTCCGAGAATCTCGCCCTATCATACTTTAAGGTTTTGAATATTCCCGAAGGGAATATGATGTAGTTTCCATTTGAGCGGATGAATTATCAATAAATGATAAAAATGGTCCGGTTAGCTCAAACAATGCCAGCGTTTCGCCCCAGTGTGCCGTTGGGCTCGTCAGATGGTACAGACACACCTACCAATACGCGTGGCTAGCACATACCGAGAAGGCCATGCAAGACACAAAATACAAGCAGTATTGACGTCACGAGCATGCCAATGTGTTATGGGAGTCAAACTCCCTTTCATAAAAAGAAAAGCCTTACCTTGGCAATCCAAATAAGGTTTTGAATATTCCCGAAGGGAATATGATGTAGTTTCCATTAGAGCGGATGATGGCCTTCTCAGTATGTGCTAGCCACGCATATTGGTAGGTGTGTCTGTACCAACTGACGAGCCCAACGGCACACTGGGGCGAAACGCTGGCATTGTTTGAGCTAACCGGACCATTTTTATAATTTATTGACTATCATACTTTATCGTAGGAGTTTTTTGTATGTAGCTAGGTAGTAGTACTATCGTGTTTTAATAAATATAGATGCACCGAGAGGTTGCTAGCTAACCATCGAGCAGGGATTTGTTAGTTTATCTAGCTGGGTATCAGCAGTCCTTGCGATCCATTCCATCCTTCGGCTAATAGGTGGTGGCTATGTAAATTTTTGGTACAGTACTTATAAGTGTTCACTAACTCTAGGTGATCATTTCCACAGTGGAAGCTGTCTGTCTTGGAGATGTTTCCCTCCTCTCTCCTGAATTTCATGGCCTAAGCCCTCAAATAAGAGCAACAACAACTTGAGAATTTACAGTAATTTCTCGACTATAGATTGTTAGTTAGTTATTATTGCTTTAAGGGGAAGAACTACGAGGTGATCTGCCCCCTATAGATTGTTGATTTAGTGAGAAAGTAAGATGTATGGGTAACTTACCTTGTCAGAAGTAAAGCTGAAGAGCATTGCCAGGAGATTTGTTTCAAGCTGAGTTTCCTTGCCCAGCTGGGCCAATACCTTCTGAAGAGTCCCAGGAGAACCATCGAGAAGGAACACTTGGATTTGGTGATCCTGAGCCTCGAGCTGCCCAGCCAGTTCCAGAGCCACTGCTCCGCCCCACAGGTCTCCCACAAGGATGTATGGACCAGATGGTTGGACCTTCTTCATGTGCTGCACACATTTAATAATACTTTCGTGAATATTACAATCCAGGGATATTAGGTCGTGCATTAAGGTCAGATGAATTATTTTCAATACATTTCTCTATACTTTCATGTTGGGATTCAAATCTCTACATAGTATAAAACAAAGTATCCCTTTCTTGGCTGTAAAGGGTAATCTCGAGAACCACTGGATGGATTTTGATGCGGTTTTCACCATTCTGTAAAAGATTTCTCAAGGAAAGTTTCTGTAGAAAAACATTCATTTATGACCAAAGGAAGCCAAGAAATAACGATCTCAGTAAATCAAGTCAAAGAAAACCTGCCGCCTATGCTCCTTTTAAGCTTACGCTGGGTAAACCGTTAAAAATATATATATACTATGAGTAAAAATTGTTCAGCATGCAAAGTTCTACAAAAATAATCCGTGTCAGCATATCTCTAACTTTAATACATCGCCCACTATAAGTTTTTTTACGTTTTCATTTCTTTCAGCAATTGCCATTCAGTGGAAATTTAAATTACTAGCTTCGGAGCGAGTTTACGAACTAGCGGGCTAGCCTATTACCCCAGCTTCGTCCAGCATCGTACTGTCGCATTGAGTTAAGACTTCAGAGAAGAGTATATGTGTTTGGAGTTTTGCTGTTCATCTCGGCTATTCTGAATTGTGTCTGGGACCTACTGTCGATGCACCTTATAAGCTTACCCTGAGTAAACATCTAAAGATATCGGGCGAAGCTGAGAATGAAAGAATAATAAAGTAGTCCACTAGTAAAAATTGATGGTGTGGTTGGATGATTGTATACATACCTAAGGGTATGAGGGAACATAAAAATGAGCATAAATTATTCAGGGTTTGTATCATTCAAAAATGCAAAATGCAGCATTTCGGATTGTAATTTTAGAGTTTTGTAGCATCAATACTTTTCAGATTTAGCAGTTTTGTAGCAAATTGATTGAAACTGAAGATTATGTGCAAGATTACATGTAGAAATGTTTTCTTAATGATTTAATCACATATACAGTAGAGTCTCAGTTATCCGGTCTAAACTTGTGCTGGAGTACGTCAGATCACCGAAAATGTTGGATAATACAAAATAACTTTGAAAATTAACTAAAACAAATTCTGTACATAGGTACAGTAGGCTATACTGTAGGCCTAAAACAATGACATGTTTTACAGTACTCTATTTATCAATTCAATTGTACATGCTGTATTGAACAAAAACGTTCCAAACATGTCTAGGGGCAGATGACTTCATAGTTCCGCCCCTTAAAACAACAATAACTAACTAACATGTCTACTAGCCTGCTAATTCACGTTTTCTTGCTGCGAGATCTCGCCATCGACTGAGAATCAATACCTTTGCGCTTGTCTCCAGCTGTTGCTTCACGTACAATGCCATATCGAATGCACTTAATCCTTCACTGTGAGACATCGATTTATCCTCTTATTCTGCAATACCTCCTTCTTCTTCTTTTTCACCATCCTCACTTTTGTTAGCATTCACGAAATAAATAATATCAGGGCCAGTTAGTTCAAACATCTGATCTTGTGCCCACCACTTACTCAAATATTGAGTCATAGCTTCCTCATATTCAGGAATGCAATTCAGTAAGGGAACAATGTCATCCATGTCTTCTTGTACCACCTCCTCTTGATGTTCACCCTCACTCAACAATATGTTTCAAGACTTTGCTAATGTCGTTGTTTCAACTTCTTCCCAAGCTACCTCCACACCGGGTGTTCCAGAATTAAGTGTACACCAATTGTTCAAATTATGTTTACCAGTGTCGGATAACACGGAATGTCGGATAAGCGAAGACGGTTGAGCGGGACTCTACTGTAATTACAGTCATGATAATTTATAATGTACTAAAACATGCAAATGTTTATACGTAATTTAAAAAAAAATTAGTTTTTGTCAGGGAAGGAGATTCCTCCCAGTGAAATCTCCAGGTACAGTACTCCAAGATATAGGCTGTATATATTTTTTGAAGTAAGAACTATAGAAGTCAACAAAAAAAAGTCAACCCCTGGCACTATCCAGCCCATGACGGGCTAAGGCCGACCAAGCGACCGCTGCCCAGCCATTTGGCCTGCAGATATTGGGGTGACGCGTGATCAGCGCGTCGGGTCCCGTCGGCCGTTAATCTTGGTATTCGTGATCGGGGCGCTGTATCACTGTCAGACAGCTACTCAATTGTCCTCACGAGGCTGAGTGCACCCCGTTCCAACCCTCACGTCAGTTTTAGAATCCCTGACGGAGCCGGGGATCGAACCCGGGGCCTCCGGGTGAGAGGCAGGCGCGCTACCACAACACCATGGGGCCGGCCGAACTATAGAAGGGTTGAAGTAATTTTGATGCTGAAAAGAAAACAACAAATCCAACAAGTTGACAAATTTAAGTACCTTGGTTGTTGGTTTTCGGAGGATTTGAATCCAGATCTTGAAAGGCCTGTATAGAAATAGCAAGGTTAACTTTCATTGAAAAGAGAGCTTTATTGTGTGATGATGCCTTAAATTTAAAACTAAGACAGCATATTGTGAAATGTTATGTTTGGTCCACCTTGCTTTATGGAGTAGAAGCTTGGACATCAAAATTGTCCTCCATTAACTCTCGGATACTCGCGCGGGCTACAGGTGTAGCCCAGTCATTTATTTTGTTGTAATACAAAGTGTATTAGTTGCTAGGAATATTGATACACTCTATAGCTGCCTGTCAATGTTGCAATTAACTGGCGAGTGTGTTTCCGGCTTGACTAACGCACCATACAGGCACCAGACGGATTAGAAGTGGCCTGGGCTACACCTGTAGCCCACGCTAATATCGCTGTTTCAGAATTGAGCGTGCAAAGGAAACGTTGCCTCATAGGAGGAGGTCATGGAGATGACTTTCAAATCAGTCAGTGTTTAGATAAAAGTAGTGATAGGTTGAGTGTAGTGGAAATAAACTAGGCTTTTGCTTCTTGTGTGGACGAGGGAGAGAAAAATCAACAAGTAATAGGCCTAGATGCGCAAAGTGCAATAAAAATCTTCTCGGATCATTATGTCCGTTTGCATTGAATGCTTGGGTGACAAATTTGTGTGAGCATGCTTATGTATTTCCTGGGCTATAGATTGTAGCCAAAAGGGCAAAAATAAAATTCAAGAATTCAAGAAAAAAATAAATGAAAATACTAAAATTGTTCATAATAAGTGCTGATTTTCTAAGGAAATTATCTAACCTAATGCCCTATTTTTGTTTAATTCCAATCCAAATACATACTAATGTATGTATTTAGGTTTGCATAAAAATAATTTAACAGTTCTAGTATCATTAGTTTTATTTCTGTTGCAGTTTTACCAAAGATGTATGATAAAATTGAATTTTCTTCTTACTGTCGACCAAAGTATTATGTGCACTCCAGTTTGAAGGTTGTTTGTGAAGTAACCAATAGACCTACATAAAATCCAATAACATCATCATTTTCGTCGTTCTATTTTACGTTAGTTCATGTAGGTTTGGAATTTTTAATTTATATTTTAATATTTTTTATCGCAGTTGGAACACAAAAAGTGCACGTTTTTAAGCGTGTTTCAACCATGTGTCACATTTAAGAATTATTATCTCAAAAACCCATCATCAGATCGAATCCAAATTTTAACACAATATACATTGGAATGTTGTATAACTGGTTTATTAATTTCAAAATTGTGTGTGTCCAAGAAACAAAGTTGTTATCATTTTTGTAAGGTAAATTTTTCTCGGCTCGGGGTGGATGGAAAATGTAGTTCTTGGTGGCGTTGTAATAGTTATATATCAAAAAGTTATGCTGTATGACTGTGAAATACGTAAATTAATTCACTTATTTTATATCGGTTTGTATTTGTACGAGGAAATAACACATGGTTCACCATCTAACCGCTCCGGCAAATGCTGTACAGCGTTGCTGAGATGGAGCCCATCAAGGCTAGTAAACTACAGAGGTTGCCTCAATATGGAGCTCTTAGGCGAGGGGATCGCGGAGGGAAGGGAAAGAACGTGACGTCACACGTTTCCTCGTAGCGCGCGAGGCACGTGATATGCAAGGAAAGTCAACTTTTCCACACATTATATTGTATGGATTGCAGTGGTTTAAACACGTGTTTTAAGCACTTTTGTTTATAATCATGCCAGGCCAAAGATGTGCTGTGGCAGTTTGTCACAGTTATTATAAAGTTGGAAATGACGTGTCGTTCTTCACGATACCTAAAGGCGCATGCCTTCGCAATCAGTGGATTGCTGCTTGTAAGCGAAAAGATCATTGCAACCCTCAAACAAGTAGGATTTATGTTCCTTCCACTTTAAGAGTGAAGACTTCGAATTAGACTTCGGGGCCGAATTGCTTAATATAAAGCCAAGATTTCCAAGGAATCTAAAACCAAATGGTAAGTGAGCCCAGCTGGCCTACTCTTAAGTTTTAATGACCTGCTAGGATGATTTTAAAGCTGTTAATATTTTTGACATATTTCGTACATGGTATCAGGGGCGTGTATACAATTTTTTTTAGAGGGGGGAGGGGGGGCGGCTGACTATCGTGGAAAATTGTGAGTACTTAATGAATTTTCTATTATAGCCTATGGAGTATGAATGGAAAATGGCTACTTGCCAATTTATTAAGCAGAAATGTAAACACTCATTTTCTTTTACAAATTGATAATTATTTCTTAAAAGTAGGCTACCGTGAAATACATTGTATGTTGTACCCAAGTTGGCTATTTTTCGGGGGGGGGGGGGATCTGGAGCCCCCTCAGCTACAGATATACGCCTTATATACGCGCATGCATGGTGTTTTGATTTTGGACAAGATGGAAAATTTCATGAGTAATTCTCTTTGCATTGGTAAAAATTCTTTGCAAATATTCCAGAAAGCAGTCATCATTTCAATAAAATCCCTTCGACTTCTGTACAGAGATATGGCCCGTAGGCATAACACAAAGTACATTCTCACACATAGGCTAAATCAAGATATACTGGAAAACCTCTTTTCACAATTGCGAACCCGTGGTGGCTTACGCGATTATCCTTCTCCCCTTGACTGCATTTACAGACTGAGGATGATTATTTTAGGAAAAAATCCAGGAGTTGTTCAAAAGCAAACAAACACTGCTGATCCAGATTCAGATGAATATGTAGTTGCTAAAGCACTAAACAAAGCTGGCATAGTGGCTGAATCAAGTAACGTGCTTCCAGAACCAACCTTAGGGAGCAATGTGCAACCAGAGTTCTTCATTGCCAATATCATGGAACAAAGTGAGGAGGATGGCAAGGCTTATGTTGCAGGTTATGTAGCCCACAAGTTCCAAGATAAATTTCCTCAACTTGGGAACTTAACCTATGGAATGCAAACTCAACACGATTATGCATTACCAACCTGGATTAAACACTTGTCATACAGTGATATGACCGATCCCTCAGAAACTTGGCTAAACCAGTTCCGGCACATTTCAGCAAAATTTGTGTCGAGAGAAGTTCCTGACGTACCGTCTGGGAGGGTTGAGGCAGCTGTGATAACAATTTTCTTCATCAGATTGAAACATTCCAATTCTATCTTGCATAAGAAGTGGTTATTGGAAGTCACTAACACCCACGATACTGCTACCGAGTCTAGGCGAATTTCCAAGAAATTCAAGAAGATCACAACATTTAATGTAAGTAGGCTACATTCAGTTATTTTATCACCCATTTACCAATAATTTCATGAGAATAAACTGTTATTTGCGTACTCAACAGCTGATGTTGACAGTTTCGTTACGTTCCCCACATGGCACGTTAGGTATCTTGTGACGTCATCCGCCTTGTGAGCGCTGATTGGTGAGTGAAAATTGAGGCAACCTCTGTAGTTTATAAGCCTTGGGAGCCCATCACTTCCGAGCGAGACGCGCCATGATGCGTGTGGACACCATTTCGGCAATGCTGTACAGCTCTTTCCGGAGAGGCTAGCAGGTGAACCATGTGTTATTTCCTCGTACAAATACAAACCGATATAAAATAAGTGAATTAATTTACGTATTTCGCAGTCATACATCATAACTTTTTGATATATAACGATTACAACGCAACCAAGAACTACATTTTTCATCCACCCCGAGCCGAGAAAAAGTTACCTTACCAAAATGATAACAACTTTGTTTCTTGGATACATACAATTATGAAATTAATAAACCAGTTATACAACATTCCAATGTATATTGTGTTAAAATTTGGATTCGATCTGATGACGGGCTTTTGAGATAATAATTCTAAAATGTGAACATGGTTGAAACACGCTCAAAAACGTGCACTTTTTGTGTTCCAGCTGCGATAAAAAATATTAAAATATAAATTAAAAAATCCAAACCTACATGAACTAACGTAAAATAGAACGACGAAAATGTTGATGGTATTGGATTTTATGTAGGTCTATTGGTTACTTCACAAACAACCTTCAAACTCGAGTACACATAATACTTTGGTCGACAGTAGGTTTGTATTTTCTCTCCATATGAAAATAAAAGCCTACATAAAATCCTCACATTTAGCTTAGAATACTTCTATATACAGTGCTCTCTCGGTAATCCGGCAGATATCGGACCAGAGCACTGCCGGATTACCGAAATCGTCGGATTACTGGAAAATATCGAGAAAAACGCAGATATCATTTGAAAATCAGTTTTAATTACTTGGTAGCCTACTATACAAAGTAAAAAACTACGAAAATACATCATATAACTCACGTAATTCCTTGGAAGTAGACGGCTGGAAATATGCATCAATTGTCTTTTGCTTTTTACGGTTGAGAGACACTTTGAGAACTTGTTCCTGTAACCTTCTTAAAACTAAGACATCTTTAGCAGAGACGCCATTTTCCTTCGCCCAGGCAATTGACGTGGCAAACGAGGCGATGGCCGCTTGACCAACACCGTATTCGTTGGTAACACTAGTTAACGTTACGCCCTTTTCAAGCCGTTTTAGTATTTCATGTTTATATAACAAAGATGGAGTTTTATGTTACCGTTTTATCTGCACGGATGTCACCTTAAACACAACATTAATACAGTACAACTGTCCTACACTAAGCACCTGAGGGGGGTGTGCGTGAGTCATCGCTCTTGGCGACAATGCATTGTTTACTCAGACCTAGACTTGTCGCTGCGTGGGAAACATTGTACAGTATTGGGGACGCATTATCAAATCAAGTTTTGAGCTCGTACTCAAATACAAAACACCGGATTTCTGGGAGTGACGGAGAGCTGAGATGCCGGATTACAGAGGGAGTACTGTACTACTATTTAACATATTATTAAAACTGAACACCAAAAATAAAGCGTGCGAGTCTATCAGATCGATTAATTGTTTGGGATACGTATGTAGCCCGCGCTAGTAACGCTGTATCTATTACTAGCCTGAGTGTCGGAGGGTTAAAAGGCTTGAAGCTCTGGAAATGTGGTTCCATAGAAGGATGCTAAAAATCCCTTGGTTAGATCACATCTCTAATGAGCAGGTACAGCTGAGAGCAAACTTGAAGCGGGAGCTGATGATTACCATCAAATGCACGAAAATTGCATACATGGGTCGTGTGTTACGTGGTGCAAAATACGCAATATTACACCTCATTTTATAGGGAAAAATTGATGGGCATCGAAGAGCAGGAAGGAGAAGGACGTCTTGTCTGCGGAATCTTCAAGACTGGACTGGCGCAAAAACGATTGAACTGTACCATGGTGCTGAGGATAGACGAACGTTATCTATATTGATCACCAACGTTCGGGAGACTGGGCAGGACATATAGAAGAAGAAGAACTATTTTATAAATTTTTCTTATTTTTATGAAGGAATATGGGACCTTGTTCCTATTCCCAAAAAAAGTAGTTATGTATGGAGTTTGTGGTTCATAACAATGCAAGCATTGTCCAAAACTCATTACATAATGTATTTTCTGTTCTATGCCCTCTAAGAGTGGGTTTAGTGGTATTTAATTGCAACAATATGCAAAATTGGTTCAAAATGCAAAGTTATATTTTTTCTACAAAATAACTCGTGATTTTCTATGAATGTTACGTGATAGTTGGTGTGTGGATGAGTGTGTATGTCTCCTATACATTCATATACCTTTCATCCGATTGCGATGAGTTAAAAAAGGGTGATATGAATAAAACTGAGTATAAACTTCGAAGTATATACTTCGAGCATGAGCATCAGTTTTGAGTATATACCGGTACTCTGTTTGTTATGAATCATCTTGAGTATCTACTACAATTTCCCCTCCTTTTGGAGTATAATAATAATAATATCGTATGGCCTCGGGTGCCTGGTGCAAGCTTTGTTAATTGACACCCAGAGGGTAGCTTGCATGTCGAATTTCGTCGTTCCTTTGAACGCTATGAAAGTCAAGGAGGTTAGATATCTAAACTCCTTGACACTACAGCGCTTTCAAGTAGAGAATGGAGGAACTTTGTGTTGGCGGAAAAACCCGAGATTAATTTTGCCATTGAACACGGCCTACTGAATTCAAATGGGTTCTTTAACATGCCAACAACGTATGACATGAGTATCGTGATTTTTGTCGCCTTCAAAAATCACTTACCATGGCCAGGGGCGAACCTGCAATCTTGGGGTTGGTAGTCCGACACTATAACCACTCACCCACCGTGGCAAGCTTTTTGGAGTATATACTTCACTTGTGCCACGATGTTACTCTCGTTTCGTCGACGCACGTCTAGTCAGTCAACTGTTTTACATGCCATTCGTTAATGCATACCAGTCGTCTGCTGTAGACGGTCTTGTTGATTAATTGAAAGTTCCTGGTTAATTGAAATGTCTGTTAGTGGGGATGAATATGAGTCGTCCAGTTGCAAAACTCGTTTAATCCATTTGTGAATAAGGATCATGACGTAAAATTATTTATTTAATTATTTTATTTTATTTATTTTATTATTTTTTGATTTTGTTTTATTTTATTTTTGTTTTCTTTTGTTTATTTTGTTTTACTTTAATTTGTTTTGTTTTATTTTGATTTTCCAGGAAACAAACACAAAAACAAAATACATGAAGCAAAATCAGAAACAAAAGCAAAAGCAGAAAACAAAAAACTAGAAACACAAAGCAAAAAGCAAAATTCAGAAATAAAAGCAAAAGCAGAAAACAAGAAACACAAAACAAAAAGAAAAATTCAAAAGCAAAAGCAGAAAACAAAAAACAAGAAACACAAAGTCAAAAGCAAAATTCAGAAAGAAAAGCAAAAGCACAAAACAAGAAACAAAAAGCAAAATTCAAAAGCAAAAGCAGAAAACAAAAAACAAGAAATAGCCTACAAAGCAAAAAGCAAAATTCAAAAATAAAAACAGAAAACAAACACAAAACCAAAAAGAAAAAAGTAGAAAACAACAAACACAAAAGATACGGGAGGCAAAGTCCAGAGAAACGTTTCTCATGAAAATCATTCTTATTCACAAGTGGATTAAACGAGTTTTGCAACTGGACGACTCATATGATTATATATCAAATGTTTCCGATTTGGCATTTTTTAAGAATTGTCTGTGACTATCCTTCAGTATTTGACAAGTCTCAAGCACCTAACTCACGGAAGAAAAAAAGCGAATCTTTAAAAGCTAGAAAGATTCGCTACGCTGGGAACTTTGGCAAATGTATCACAGGAAGTCAAATACTGAAGGAAATAAATTGCTTTTTACAGCTTTTCCTTTTGTTTTCGTGTATTTGCCCAAAAAGTAATCAGAAAGCCATAGAATATTATCTATCTTAAACCGGTATAATGATCTACAGTCCCTCTCTGAAACCGTTCTTCGTAATTTATACACTTTCCTAGCCCGCATGTTATTTATATCTACAAACATAACCTCAACCATCTTGAGATTAGACAGCTGAGCTTGGTAATGGCCAGACTTCAGAAATTGCGAGTATATACTTCAGATTTGTAGCATATACTTCTTTTATTTATACCACATTGGAGTATATACTCACTAACTGAGTATTTACTCCCACCCTTGAGTATGTACTTCTCAGTGAGTCTAAACTTCAACTTTTTATTCATACCATTCTGAGTATATACTACAAAATTGTTGAGCATGAGCATATACTCCGTTTTATTCATATCACCCATTGTGTACACCCCAGAGAAGGTTTCTGGCTTAGTAAATCCATTTTACAATAGGTAGCGCACGAGTAGATTCAACAAATGAGTGACAGCGCGTAAATCATTTAAAAATAGTCCCGTATGCATTCATATACCATTCACCCGATTGCGATGAAACTTTGGTGATTTATTGTGTACACTCCCGTGAAGATATCTTACTTAGTAAATCCATTTTACAATATATAGCGCACGAGTAGATGCAACAAATGAGTGATGATGCGCAAATTGTTTCAACAAATTCCCGTATGCGTTCATATACCATGAAACTTTGTTGTTGTGTACACTCCCGTGAAGGTTTCTGACTTAGTAAATCCATTTTACGATAGTTTCGAGACGGTTTACGGAAATTGGAAAAAAAAATTGTGTATCCAAAGGACGAATAAATTGGCAATTGAGAACAAAAAAGGGAAATTGGAAAGATTACATTTTTGTACAAAAAATATATACAATAAAAAGAACCTTCTATCAATGCAAAATTATGACATTTTAATACAGTTGTTAGTTCAGTCATCTTGTACGGCATGGAAACTACAAATATAACCGGAATGGAGAATTTGCTCAAGATAGAAAGAAGAATTTTAAGAAGAATTTATGGTCCTAGGAAACACAGGAAGGTTATAGACTGAAATCCAATGCAGACATTTATAGTAAAATCGATAACCTTGAAGTGATGATCAGAAAACGGCGACTTCAGTTCTACGGACATATGGTCTGCATGGATTGCTCAAGGTTAAACAAACAAATTTTTGATAAAATCTGGAACTATAAAGGGCAAGGTGGCTATGTAAAACAAATGAAAGAAGAACTTCAAAAATTCAAAATTACTGAAGAAGATTGTCTAAATCGAATAGAGTACAGAAAAAAAATTTTTGGCCTCAAAATTCTTGTCAGGGAGAAGAAGAATCTCAACAGAGGAGAATGGACTGCTGAAAGAAGAGCTGCGCAGCTTTCCAGGACGAAAGACTTCTGGAAGAGAAAGAAGGAAACTAGACCTATAAAGAAGTGATATTTGCGTGGTCCTTGTTGGCCTGTCCGCGGTGTATATAAAGGCACTTCAACAATAGTACATTATGCAACGAGCCTACAATGGCAATAATAATTTCCATACGATTATAGGCGAGTTGCATACGACTGTTTATGTTCGACGATAATTATAACTTTATTATATGTTTTAACATAAATATTCATAATAATAAGCCTCCGTGGCTTAGGCGGCAGCACGCCGGCCTCTCACCGCTGGGTCCGTGGTTCATATCCCGGTCACTCCATGTGAGATCTGTGCTGGACAGAACGGAGGCAGACAGGTTTTTCTCCGGGTACTCCGGTTTTCCCTGTCAAAATTTCATTCCAGCAACACTCTCCACTATCATTTAATTTCATCTGTCATTCATTTAATCATTGCCCCAGAGGAGTGCGTCAGGCCTCGGCAGCCGGCACAGTTCATATCCTCGCCGCTAGATGGGGGCTTCATTCATTCCATTCCTGACCCGGTCGGAGACTGGAAGCAGGCTGTGGATTTTCATTTTCATTCATAATAATATCTGTGGGATTCAGTTACTTCAGTTAGTAAACAGGGCGCGCTGGCTTTGCTGACTGAACAGAGCGCATGCGTGGGTCAAGGCACTCCGAAAGCAGAGACCATTCACTTTGCTTGCCAACACAGAACACTTATTGTTTACAGCCTGCCGTCCAGCTCTATAGCATTCACTAATATTGTCACCGAATTCGTTTGAAAGCAATGCTCTGTATAGAAATTGAAGATGTGGATGTTAAGGTACAGTGCTATTTCTTGTCTCATATTCGCCAGTTTATTTACGCGAACACATGGACGGTGGATGTTGGCAATTTATATAGACATGTTGGATTTTGAGCACATGCGCGAAGGTATCCTTACCTAATTGGTCACACAACTGTTTCTTGAGCTCTGATTGGTGGGAGAAACTGTTTCATAATGAAAAATAGTGTTATAATGAGCCTCATTATGATACAGTTTTCGGACACATAATGTTTACATTTCGACATTGTCGAACATAAATAAAATTAAAACGCCAGCACTTTCTTTGATTGGCATTGCAAGGCATGCCGGGTACAGGCTGTTTTAAATAAAATAGTGGTGTATAGATTCCAAGAATAATTGTTGTTTAACTCCACAAGATTGTCAAAATTCTTCAAACATTTATTTTGTTGTTGCTAAAATTAGCTTTCTTTTGGGACGATTGTATTTGGAATACTTCAACAGAAGGCATACCATGGTCCATGACCATGTTTGCTAAACTGAATGTTTGTATGTACAACTACATTGTAAATATGTATATTTGTAAATTAAGTTCTTCTGTCTTCGTTCTCAATAATATTTTCTAAATATGACAAGCAGTTTTATATTATAGAATTACATTACGATATTTTAGTCCCAATTGCTACATGTCTAATAAGTTTGCTACAAAATATTAAATCTGAAAATCATAAATGCCTTAGAGAAGACATGCGACAAGTTAATCTGTGTCCGCATGATGCCCTTGACCGACAGAAATGGAGATTGGCATGTAAAGTAGCGGACCCTGTTTCAAAGCGGGACAAACGCTAGGAAGATGATGATGATGATGAAAAATGCTACAAAACTCTAAATCAAAAAATCATAGATGCTACAAAATTCTAAATCAGAAAATCATAGATGCTACAAAGTTCAAAATACGAAAATCATAGATGCTACAAAATGCTAAATTCGAAAATCATAGATGCTACAAAATTCTAAATCAGAAAATCATAGATGCTACAAAGTTCAAAATATGAAAATCATAGATGCTACAAAACGCTAAATTTGAAAATCATAGATGCTACAAAATACTAAATCTGAAAATCATAGATGCTACAAAATACTTAATCTGAAAATCATAGATGCTACAAAATATTAAATCTGAAAATCATAGATGCTACAAAATTTTAAATCTGAAAATCATAGATGCTACAAAATGCTAAATTTGAAAATCATAGATGCTACAAAATAATAAATCTGAAAATCACAAATTCTAGAAAATATTAAAGTAAGTTCCCTTTTTATACGTTGCCCCGGCATCACTGAATTGCAGTTCGGCGCATGCGCAGTAATTGCTCTGTCAAGGAGGAGATGATGGAATTTTGAGATCGCTGTCTGTTGTGTACGCTTTATAGCGTTTGGTTAAAACTAAATTCATTACTTCATGACCCCATGTGATATCATGAACCACATTTCAAAGCCTGTAGCATTTTGATGGGCTTGCTATAAGCCATCCATATTTTTTAAATGAACATTTACAGTACGAAAATATAACTTTGAAGCTACCTGCATGAGCTGTGTGGCATATTCTTCCAGTGATGCTGTTCTATGACCCATCTTGAGGAGAACTGCAGGATACAGAAGTTTACTTGTCAGCTGCTTGAGTGCTGCTGCTGAGGAGTGTTGCAAGTTAGACAGCAAGAAGATTGGTGGAACTTCCTTGACCAATGCTAGTCCAGGACTTAGTGTGGGCACTTCCTCTGTGACTGTGCCCTTCTTGAGGCTTGCTCCGAGATCAACCAGATCCCTCAATGAAGTAGAGAGGAGTGACTTGAGTCGGTCTTCAGTTATATGGCCAGAAGCTGTTGGAGAGAAAAATATGCTTATTTACATTCATTTTCCTTACAGGGTGACATTGTGGGGTTTGAAGTTGCATTACCAATACTGCAACTAAATAATTGTAGGCTACATATTGTAAATATTTTCACCTGTATTTTCAAACATAGATTTTATACCCTAAGTGTAATGGATCTGATGATGATCGCTAGGCAATCGAAACTGGTCATCCTAGTGTATTTATTAATCTCATGTAATTTATTTCAGGATTAGGACATAACCCAGCTCTGTTGGGTACATTCACGTTGACCGACTGAAAGGCACTAAACTCTTACTTATAGGGTGAAATGAGTTGGTCTACCAAGGTATAGATGGTGACAAACCTTGGATGTGTGTGCAGGAAAATAATACCCATTTAAGCATTCACACTTAACTAACATACTCCAAAATATATATATATATTTTTTTTAGTCGTTTACCCTCCAGGTTGGTGGATCCCACGGACTCAGCGAGGGAACTCACCACTACCGCCTCTACGGGCAGTGTCCTAGAGCTGGGAACATCGATTCGGAAGGGATACAACTGGTGAGGTGGAATTGGCACCTCGCCCAGGCGGCCTCACCTGCAACGCGAACAGGGGCCTCATGAGGGAAGGTAAGGGATGGTTAGGATGGATAGGCAAGGAAGAGGGAAAGAGGCGGCCGTGGCCTTGAAGAAGGTACCATCCCGGCATTTGCCCGAAGACGAAGTGGGAAACCACGGAAAACCACTTCGAGGATGGCTGAGGGGGAATCGAACCCTCTCCACTCATTTGGGCCACCCGAGGCTGAGTAGACCCAGTTCCAGTCCTCGAGTTATGTATTCCGTCTAGGGTCGAACTCCAGACCCCATTCTAAACTAAGACTCATGATTATTATTACTGCAGATGTGTATCTGTCATTCTGTATATCTCGACATGTTCACCCCACTATCTAAGAGTGTGCACTTCATGGAATTCCTGTTATCGGAACCATGAATCAATATCCTGTATGGCACACATGGCTCTCTCCCTTGTGAAGGGAGGATTTGTATAAAAGCCCCTATTCAGAGAATTCTTATTCTCGGAACCAAGGAAATGACACACTGCATATGAGTGTTCGTTTGTATTCAATTCAGAGAATTCTTATTCTCGGAACCAAAGAAATGACACACTGCTTATGAGTGTTCACTTCATAGAATTCCTGTTGTAACGTGTTTTTCGAGGGGTTTTATGCAACTGGCATAAGTCAGTAGGAAGCCATTCTATATTTATTTACGCGGCAAATTGTTCAGCCAAGAGAATTTTTCATGGTAATTTATTATTATTATTAATTTATTATAATTATTATTAAGGTATTTTCGGAGCATTTTGTAAAAATTATTAGCATTCAGATAGGTTTTCCATGTCTTAGAAAACGCTATCAAGCAAATTATTACGAACGACAATATTATAGAAAATTATGTGATTACGGAATTTTACGGTGTTTTGTCAGTTAGGGTATTTGAGAGACATGACTCACTGGGAATTCGAGTACAAGCTGATTCCTGTCGAGAAGTATTACGCAAGGTCTAGAAAAAGCGAATTGTTGGGACGGAAATCGACTTCTCCCTCTCGCGCGCCGAGTGTAATGAGGCAGAGGAGGGGAACTAGCGGCGTGCTCAGCCAATCAGTGTGGACGACGTAAGCTAGATGTCGGTACCATGGTGGGGGAGCCAACGTGTGGATATATCGTTCGACGCGCCGTGAAACGAGGGCTATCTGTGAAATACTTGCGGAGTATGGTTATACGCGGGGGACGCTCCGATGTTCCGTGGAACGAACAATCTGTGTAGAACTTGCAGAGTACGGTCGCAAGTGCGTGTCGCTCCGATGTTCAGTGGAGTTAGCGACGAACTTTTGTAAAACTTGGTTGTACGAGTGTTTGGGTCCGAGGTACGGACCATAGAATTATCTAATCTACCAGAATATCATCAAATTCCGACGGAGATGACGACGTCCAGGAGACTGTGGGAAGCTCACAACATCATCAAGAACGAGGGAAATGCCTTGGCAATTTCCAATGGTAAGCGCAAATGACGCAGAAATACGCAATCTCTCATTTTTCTTTGTTTTATATTTCATATTTCAGTAACTTCATAGCTGGGAAATAAGAGTAAAATCAATTTATCAGACTCCGTTTTCACGTAATTTTCTATCGGTAATATTCAAATCACAACGCTCCAATTTAAATTTTATACTTATTATTATTATTAATTTTGCTATACTTGTTTTATATAATAAATTCATTTCTTTTACAATGCAATCTTTGCTTTCAGTAGGTAGCATTAGATATAGACCAATTCCTTCTCCTGATACAATTGTTTGTTGGGTTAATGATCAAATCATACCACGATCTGAGTGAATAGATTCTTGACGGTGTTCTACCAGAGCTAGACGTTGTTAAATACAAATTTAGATTTCAGCATTGCGTTGAAGTCTTGGCGCCCATTAAAACAACATAGCTTAGGCAAAGGTAAACAATTACATTTTCTCCCAACAGTGTGGGCTAGCTAATAACTGTTACATTTGTCGCTACCAACATGGGGCACTAATAACTGCTACACTGTTATCGGAACCATGAGTCCATATGCTGTATGACGCACATTGTCCTCCCCCTTGTGAAGGGTGAGTCCATATTCTGTATGACGCACATTGTTCCCCCCCTTGTGAAGGAACTGTATAAAAGCCCTGCGCTGAGGAGCACACCGACTCTTCCAGTTACAGCAGCGACCGAACAGGTTGACTGTCTGGTGTTAACTTGTATATATTGGATTGTCAAAGATTAATAAATACATCTACAAAACTAACCAAAGAGTTCTCATTCATAGAAAGCAGATACTACTCATCAGAAGTAAGAACCACGAGACCTACTGACTTAGCAGTAGCGACAACTTCTTAGTACATCACTAAAGAAGACTGTTAAGCGACAAACTTAACTGGGGGCCCAGTCCGAGAATAGGTAACGATTATCCTTGCCAGATAATCTACGAGTAAGTTAGTACAGTGTTCTGACAAACCTCACAAGGAGGCCTTTCGTCACTATACTAGCGACACCAAGGTACCTATCTTCAGTACTAGATGCAGTCATCGTTTCTATGAATCAGCCAGCAAGCCAGGAGTGGTACTGACAACCTCAGGGAGGCCTTTCGTCCACAAACGACTTCGCCAGCTTGAAGGAAGCAAGTTAGAAGTGGAACTGACAACGTACCAAGAGAGACGCCTTTCGTCCACAACCAACTTTGCTAACTTAACGGAAGGAAGGAAGTTCGCCGACAAACGTTCCAAGAAGCTCACGCTCCAAGAAAACGCCTTTCGCAACAACCGACCGCCATCGCCGTACGTGCCGACAACGCTCCAGAAGCGCTTTCCGACCACACGACGACACAAGAGAACCAACCGACTCCGCAGTTCCAAGAGGATGCAGCCAGCACTGATCATCTTTTCTTGTCTGTAAGTCAAACTCCAAATAATACCTTATTTGTGAACTAGAGTATTATTAGTAAAGCATGGTTCAATATTTCAAGTAACAAATTGGGAGAGCAACAATAATAATAATAAAACCTAAATAATACATTCTTTCCCTTTCAAACGAAAACAAATTACAGTAAACTTTAACTAGTCGAGTTTGCCTTGTCATTTCGATTTGAATTAAACTTAATAAACTTAAAACAAACAATAAATACTTAATAATAAATATTCATGACTTTCAAGAGGAAATAATTTAGTGGGCTCTAATTAGCAGACCTTACACTCTTTATTTACTTTTGAATTAATATTGTAACTAAACAATTAAAACAAAATAATAATAATAAAGTTATATCATTTCCTAACAAAAGTGAGTTAGTGCAGCCCATACTGGTCTTTCGCTTGTCACTATTAGAGGAATTAATAAAATAATTAAATATTTATTATCATCATCAATCATCATCCTCATTTCAGAAGACATATAATTAATTTTATCATTTTACTAGTTCATATTGTGGAGAATCTAAACGAGATATCCACATATCATTAATTTTAGATTAATAATAATAATAATAACTTATTTCCTTTATTGTGAAAACCTAACTGGGTCTCTTTCACATATATTTTGATTAATAATAATAATAATAATAATAATAATAATAATAATAATAATAATAATAATAATAATAAGTTATTTCTTTTATTGTGAAAACCTAACCGGGGCTCTTTCACATATATTTTGATTATTTATAATAATAAGTTATTTCCTTTATTGTGAAAACCTAACCGGGGCTCTTTCACATATATTTCGATTAATAATAATAATAATAATAATAATAATAATAATAATAATAATAATAATAAGTTATTTCCTTTATTGTGAAAACCTAACCGGGGCTCTTTCACATATATTTTGATTAATATTAACACTTATAAGTAAGTAATTAACTTTTAAAAGTAACCACTGTTACAAAATTTAATCTAGCAAATTAAATATTTATTATAAACAATTTTGAAAACCGTCTTTATAAATTCAAACAAAATGCCTGAAACCGAGTTACTTTCAAAATTCGAATATGCTCAGATACAGCTTTTGCCTTAATTTAACGGCACTAATTCTTGCAGTCTTGACTATTTCTTAGCAAGAACAGAATCGTTTCTAAACACTCATAAGACAATAGCGTCAGCTACAAACTCAGTATTAATAAATGACTTCCTATTCAACGTCATAAAGTCAAAACTAAAAGGTGAAGCATGTAGCATTCTTGACTTAGAAGCCAACAGTACTTATGAAAAATTTAAAGATAAACTCATAAGAAAATACGGTAACGTCAAAGACGAGAGACTTCTCATCCAGGAGATCTCTAATTGCTACCAGAAAAGAAACGAATCATACAATGACTATCATGATAAATTAGAAGGATTGACTTTGCAATGCAAAAGCTTATGCAAACTCAATTACCAAAATCAGATTTTGGAATTGAAATTAAGAGAACTTGAAGAGTTAAGCCTAAACACGTTTAAAGCAGGAGTTTTGGAACCCTATCGTTCATACTTAAGATATGCACAGATTACAGACCTGAATCATTGCCTCAGGTTATGCAGGTCTTATGATAACGATCGCGCCCATGAAGATTACATGGACCAACTAAGAGGAAAACTTCCTCCTAGCAAGCTTCCACCAACAACTCGACCACTAGGCCACTCAGCACACAATCCATTCTCGAATTTTAACCCAGCTCCACCAAGGAACCCATTTAACCAACCTTTCATGCAAAATCAAACCCACAGACCCTTCTTTAAAGATAAACCACAACCAATTTTCGGACACGCTCAAGCTCCGAACACTCAGCCTTTCAAGCCACCAAACTCCATGAATCGTCCTTACCCAACTCCCTATAATATTGGCCGACGTTTCACACCCACTAACCAGCAAAGATTTCCACAGCCGATGTCCGGTGTTTCAACCATTAGAGGTAATCTGAATGCTCACTTAGAACCTTCAAAAGACATCGAACAGGAAGCTTTAGGTCCCATACAGCAATCACTAGAGTATGTAGATGAGTACAACATACAAAACTATCCGAAAGAGTACTACACTCAGTACTATGAATATGAGTACGATACAGAGGAACAGTCTCAGGATTTTCGCTTGGCCCAGCCATCAAAATCGAAGACTTAAATAATTTAGGTAGCGCAGATTTCGCTCAATTAGACGCAAAGATTGTCTACGCCTCGAACCTAGTCACTCTCAACAGCACAGACATACCGTTTCACTTTCATTCTTCACATAATCAAGTGAATCATTTTCAACCCACGGTAGATACAGCTAACACTGCGATTCCCGTCAATATCGAAAAAGAAGAAGAGTATGTTCTGAATTTTAAATATGGTGAAATGTATCTCTTAGATGCCAAAACTCACCAAGCCATACAGCCCACAGAGAGACAACTAAAACACGAGTTTAAGGAACCAATTTTAGTTGAGCCAATGGAAATAAATTCCATTACATACGGTAACATTCAAGAATATCCCCACACAAAACCAGGAGAGTCTGATTACGTCAAAGACAAAACTAACTATGTCGCAGACGCACTCTCTAGAGTAGAGATTAACATGGCTGATGAAGCAGCTTCAATCATTGCCATCCCCGGAGATGACACCTACCAAAATGATATGGATAATGAAACTGTCCATTCAAACCAAGCAGACCCCATATTCACATTGAAAATATCTGAACGGAACTTAAACCAAAACCGCAATCAGATTATAGTAAAATATGGTAATTATCCCAAGGTACTTAAACAAAACCTGTTTAAAAATGTACCAGACACATAATGATTGTCACAAAGAAGGATCTTCAGGAAGATTTAGCAAATCACCTCCTCAAAATAATAGTAACTTCAAACAAGTACGCTACTTATTTTGACGATATCACTCTCGAGATCCCATTCATCAGGGCATGCCAGAAGCTATTTACTTCTGAACTAATCATTATCAGGTCATCCAAATTCTTGGAAGACATTGAAAGCCCCGAAACTCAGAGACAGCTGATTGCACACTATCATTCTGAAAACCACAATGGTATAGTAGAAACTTACGAACATCTTAAGACCAAATACTACTGGCCTCATTTAAGAGAACAAATTAGGACAATCATCAATCAATGTAACCTCTGTCAAAGAAACAAATACGAGAGACACCCTAACGAGGTATCGAACCAAGGTCCCATCACCGCCGATCACCCTTTCTCTCAAATTCACATCGACACGTTTCACTTCGAGCAAAGTCGCATATTAACTATAATTGACATTTTCTCAAAGTATGGACAAGCCTACATTTTACCAAATGGTACAGGTCTGGCCACACTAAGCCAATTACAAGTTTACTTTTCCCACCATGGATTCCCAAGGAAAATCACACATGACCAAGGAGGAGAGTTCGAAAACAATGTCATAAAAGAATATTGTAAAGCCACGAACATCGAATATCACGCTACTACCCCTTTGAATTCTTCATCTAATTCTCCAGTAGAAAGACTGAATTCGACCCTTCTAGAGAAACTTCGTATCTCCAGAGATCACGATAAGTTCACTCCGCTCTCAGAGCTCGTGACCACCATAATCGCGAATTACAATTCTTCAATCCATTCCACTACTAAACAACCTCCTTTCAACGTTCTGTATGGGCCATACTATAAAGCTTTAGACCACGTCTTCTCGCCATGTCCCAAAATCAATGAATACATTGAAAGACAAGGAAATCAGTTGAAAATTGTAAAAGAGAGTCATACTAAACCAAACACTGACACTTTCAATCATAATTACCAAATTAATGAAACTGTCTACGTATTAGATCCCCTCACCAGAAACAAGAAATCAAAAAACCTGTACGACGAAGGTATCATTACCAAAATTGAAGAAAACAGGGTATACTGTAAAATGAGAAACGGTAAAATACATGTAAGGAATTTTCGGGACATAAAACCAAAAAGAAAATTTCTTATTCTAGATTCCTCCCCGGATATGGCACCATCATCACACAGCCCATCCAGACACAAGGATTCTATGCCGACTCATTAGGACCAGCCTTAATAATTAACGATTATCACCGGTTCATGTTTCATTTCAATTTAACGAGTTTAAAAGAATCTTATAATAATATTTAAGACACTATCTCAAGTCTCGTATCACGAAGCAATAATACTTTTCCTTATCTAATATCAGAATTAAGAGAATCAATTAAAGAAACAAAACAAGGAATTAAATAAGTTGCTACCTGCTACACCTAGAAGTAAGAGAGGTCTTATAAATGGTTGAGGTAGTATAATTAAATTCATATCAGGTAATCTAGACCAAGATGATCTAGACAATCTACAAGAACAATTAAAAGCATTAAAACAAAGTAACGCCAAAGAAATTAAACATATTAATAAATTAGTATCATTCAGTAACTCCATTGCTCAAAAGTTCTATAATGAAATGGACCATGTAAACTATAATATGAAGGTAATTAAAGGTATTTTACAAGAAGAAGACTTCAAGAATAACCTTCTGGAACATCAACAATATGTGCTCTTGTGTACGAACAAATTAGATAAAATCATACAAGTGATGCAAGATACTATTAGCTTGTCATTTAATGAAATGACAAATATCAAGATGTTCTCCCAAAAGGATTTAACAAATGTTGTAAAACATTTACAACTAATCTACCCAACAAAAACTATAATTCATACTGACCAGTATCATCAATTTGAGAACCTTAAACTGTCAAAAACGCAAGTTCTCATGATGAACGAAGAAATGGTTGTAATATTATATATGCCAATCACTGATGCTAAAACTTATACATTGTATAAAATTTCTCCTGTACCTAGCAATAATCTAATATTAATCCCTCCGGAAAAATATTACTTGCAAGGACCTACCTTAAGATGGTCTAACGCACCTTGTATAAAAATTACCCAATATTACGCATGTATACTCTTTAATACTAAAATGAAGACTTTTGTGTCTGTGAACACAAGTATTATAATACTTATTTTCTGTGTTATCCTGTTAATATATAGAACAAGGATAAATCAATGTATTAAATCTGTAAAAAAATAGATTTAAGAAAATTGTTATCGAGGACGATAACGATCAACAAAGGGAGGAGGAGTTATGTATTCCGTCTAGGGTCGAACTCCAGACCCCATTCTAAACTAAGACTTATGATTATTATTACTGCAGATGTGTATCTGTCATTCTGTATATCTCGACATGTTCACCCCACTATCTATGAGTGTGCACTTCATGGAATTCCTGTTATCGGAACCATGAATCAATATCCTGTATGACACACATGGCTCTCTCCCTTGTGAAGGGAGGATTTGTATAAAAGCCCCTATTCAGAGAATTCTTATTCTCGGAACCAAGGAAATGACACACTGCATATGAGCGTTCGTTTGTATTCAATTCAGAGAATTCTTATTCTCGGAACCAAAGAAATGACACACTGCTTATGAGTGTTCACTTCATAGAATTCCTGTTATCGGAACCATGAGTTCATATGCTGTATGACGCACATTGTCCTCCCCCTTGTGAAGGGTGAGTCCATATTCTGTATGACGCACATTGTTCCCCCCCCCCCCTTGTGAAGGAACTGTATAAAAGCCCTGCGCTGAGGAGCACACCGACTCTTCCAGTTACAGCAGCGACCGAACAGGTTGACTGTCTGGTGTTAACTTGTATATATTGGATTGTCAAAGATTAATAAATACATCTACAAAACTAACCAAAGAGTTCTCATTCATAGAAAGCAGATACTACTCATCAGAAGTAAGAACCACGAGACCTACTGACTTAGCAGTAGCGACAACTTCTTAGTACATCACTAAAGAAGACTGTTAAGCGACAAACTTAACTCTCGTACCACTTTTCAAATTTAGTGGCAAAGCCGGGAATCGAACCCAGGACCTCCGGGGCGGCAGCTAACCATGCTGACCGCTACGCTACGGAGGCGACTACTCCAAAATATAAGTTATTAAATAATCTCTGACAAAATCATTCCCATATCAATATTTTAAGCACTGTACGTGACTATTTACATATGCACAACCACTAATATGCAACGAATTTCAATGCATTTCTCTATGGTTTTATATTCTTATGTTAATGTGTTATAATAAAAATAATAATAATTGTATGGTACAGTACGGCTCACAGCTCATGATCCCTGGTGGGTGGGGAAGGTTGAGGGAGGGAAAGTAGAGTGGAGTGAGTGTGTGAGGGAGAGCGCTACTGAGTGCGAGACAAGGAAACTTTTCCGAATGCTGTTATGAAAGCATTGGACGTGGAGGTGGCATTGTACCAATATACACCGGCAGTGATTGGAGTGATAGTAATGTTTCTAGTTCTTCTGTCAACACGGTTTCCAGTGAAGCTGAATCTGGATATGAGTCTGAACTAGCAACTCCACTGTGAACATTTTCATCTGGTAAGTAAATGTTTCCTGTAGTAGTAGTAGCCCGTCAGGCTGTCCGCTGATGTGACGCAGGTGAGCGACACATTCCTTGCAGGGATCATGATCTCAGAGCCGTACTGTACACTGGCCTCGAAAATATTGTGGTCTTCTAAATCTCAGCAGTCATTAGCATTCACAAACTTGCACTGACCATGCTCACATGTGCATCTGTGAACTGCAGCAGGTCCTGAAATGGGGTGGTAGTTTGAAGGGAGGAAATGCTTTCAGATGGGAAAGTTCTGGTGTGGTCTATGTGAATGCTTCCACACATGTGCTTTATGGACCTCCTTTTTTATTACAAATGTATAGGCATGGCTTTGTCAGCAAGGATTTAAAACAGTTCCTGTTGAAAAATGCAGAAAAGTGCAAACCCAATGTAAGATGGCACTTGCCACCACTGATTTTATGCAATAGATATTCAGTTCCTTTACAGTCATAATGGGCCTATTAATATT
This sequence comes from Meconema thalassinum, assembly GCA_946902985.2. Lineage (NCBI taxonomy): Eukaryota > Metazoa > Arthropoda > Insecta > Orthoptera > Tettigoniidae > Meconema > Meconema thalassinum. The sequence goes on along the minus strand of OX336393.1, from coordinate 173,346,943 downwards.
GAACATCCCAGAACAGAATGCATAAACATAAGTTGTGCACAAGGATCAAGCACTGGTGTTTCATAATTCATTCTGCTATGTAGGAATTACTGTTTCTACTCTACATATCCACTCGTTATCTTTTTTACTTTCCCAGCCGTCTTGTGTTTATCTGGTTTTTGCTCCATCCTTCACCATCCACTTCAAGACAGAAGCTCCCTTTGAAAAATGCCCCCTTCGCTATGCACTGTTTTAAGTGATAGAAGAACTGGTTGCTGATGAGACTGAGAGGTTCACCATTGGAGAGCTATTGATGGGATTGATAGCACGAGTGCCCACCTTAGAAAGCGGTGTGTCTGTGAAGATTGCCCTTGTCCTGTGAGCATTTTCCTTTATATCTCTCCCACTGCCTGTCATTGTGTTTGTTCTTTATCCATGCTTCTATCCTCTATCCTTTTCCTGTTCATTGATTATTTGCTAATTTGTTTTAGATGAGGCTTGGCCAGTTTGCAAGTGATTCAGGACCACTAGTCTAGAAATTACTTATCATAAGACATTAGCTATAACAACTTTATAGACAGAATAACTATAAACATGGTATCATCCAGTAGTACACATGCCCTCTCCGTAACACACGGCGCTTCAATTTTAAATGCATGTATGAGATGGAGGACCTAATCTTCATGTGATGTAATTCATACTGCGTGCTTCCCGCTGTTGCTGCAATACAGACAGGTGAGAGAAAGAGAAAAAAGACATGACTTGCAAAGTACACATGACCCTCTCCTTAACACAAGATACTTCAATTTTAATTGTATGTATAGGATGGAGGACCTACTCTTATGATTACCCATATCTACATCGAAGTTCACACATGCTTACAATCAGTGGCTTGCGGTGACTCTCGAGACTAGTGAAGCACTGTATTAAAGTGAAGAGAAACTAATTGGTTACCCACTATAACAATAATAATAATATAATCATGACTACAATACTGACTGGACATGGAAATATTGCTTCGTACTTACACAGACTTAAAATTATACGTAATCCCGAGTGTTCCTGTAAAAGCAGCCCTCAGACTATAGATCATATGATTTTCGTGTGCAGTGAAGTGAAAAATATTAGGCAATTCTTGATTAATAGTGTTAATAGAGACGATAACTGGCCGATTAAAAAATCTGTGCTATTAAAAAAGTATTTGAAGGCATTTTCTAAATTTGTTAATGCTCTGGATTTTCAAGCTCTTAGGAAAAACGATGAATAATATTGTTTTATATTGTTAAGATTAAGTCATCTAGAAATTGAATTATTATAATGTAATTTATTTTGTTCATTTATAAAATGTATTGTAAGTGCATGTAGTGCTACTTATGTAGTGGAGCATGCAGAGAGTATGAACAGTAAATTTAAAAAAATCATCACTACAAAATAAATATTTTGAAGTCGTCTTCATACAGTACAATTCAGTACTGCACATAAAGTATTACTGTATAATGACAATTGTAATTTTAGTATAATAAATATTTTGAAAACACGTCCATGCAGTGCAATGCCACAATTTTAGGATTTATCTGTTCAAAAATGTGATGAAAGGATAAGTTAAAACATAAACTGCCTACTATGAAACACTACTTGCATGTAAATTTATATTAAACGGATTTTGCATAAAATTTTTCTAACTGAGATGATGGCGGCTTCGGTGGCATAGTTGGTAGCATGCTGAGCTTCTATGCCCAAGATCGCGGGTTCAAACCCGGCCGAAGTCGTCGGATTTTTTAAGAGCGTTAAAAATCCCTCTGTATGCCTTCCTTCGGAGGGGAAGTAAAGCCGGCGGTCCCATGTTATAGATTTATGGCATGTCAAAGAACCTTCCATTAATTACACCAGTGTGAAGCTAAATTATGTAGGTTAAGTTTAAACCACGCTCTTAGGTTCCTACGTTCGTCGCCAGGTAGTGAAGTTCTGAACTACTAGTCGTTGACGGTGGCGTTTGGCGGCAAAGGTAGGAACTACTTGAAAAATTCAATGTCTGGAGTCCTTACTTGAATTAAAAAACAGATAACACACACTAATACAGTCATCACAATTAACACCGGTTATCAGACAGATTCTACACACACCCAAAGTACACGGGGCTACATGACCGCGTTGTCGAAGCCCCTAAACTGAGGAGCCAACCAACCTAAATGAGATGATAGCATGGTCCTTGCACTCACAGAAGGTTACTGTGGGTGTGACATCCAATATACGGTACAGATGACATTTTGTCATAATATGCTCAGCTCTATGCTGTCCTGAGTGGCCTATTCGTGGGGTTTGATGTGAAAGTTTCATCACCCTCTATTCAGTGTTGCTCTCGTCCTCAGACTATGCCTGCTGCTATCTGTTAGAGACGAAAGGAACTGGGACATTTTGGAAACGAGGTGATACACAGATTACCCTACTGATGCATGCTTCAGTTCGACCTGCTTGAATACAAGGCAATGCTGTGCCCGTGTAGGAGTAAACGCGCTATCTACCGTATACCTTCTCTGTGTAACCTCTAGCGCAAGCTGAAGCAGAGATTCTCCTCGCAGACGAGAGGAAAACTGAGCGCTCAAACAAGAAGAAATGTGGCAATAAATAATAGAAAGTAGATGAATTTAAGGGGATTTTTGGGCACTGAAGCAGTGCTTCCCTTGCTTCATCCCAATGCACGCCACTGCTTACAATTATGATGACATGGGGCAGACATGTAATATGTCATACAAGAGTTATTTGTGAACGCAGTACTCAACCTATAGGTGGCTATGTGATCATTTCATGTGATGCAATCCATACCACATTATATCAGTATTATTTAGCATAGGGGTGAGATATTTTGCAACTTCATTATCTCAGCTTCTACAGTACATCCAAGATCGCGGGTTCAAAACCGGCCGATGTCGTCGTTTTTTTTAAGAGCGTTAAAAATCTCTCAGTATGCCTTCCTTCGGAGGGGAAGTAAAGCCGCCGGGCCCATGTCATTGACTTATGGCATGTAAAAGAACCTCACACTAACTACAATTGTGTGAAGCTACATCTGTAGGTTAGATTTGAAGTATATTTCCACGTGATCTAAATGTGAGTACATTCCTTATTTCACCATTCTTACTGCCCTCAGAAACAATATTGAACATGGTATGAACACTTGCCAATAAAAATAAATATCCCTTAATGTGAGATATCTTGGAAAATTTAGAATGGTTGGTCACCTGAAATAGAGCACTCTTTTATCATTTCTAATGATCTTGTTGACTTCGTCGTTATGCTTGAGCCTAAAGTTATGCGGGATGGAGACGGTTGCACTACGGAGACGGAAGTGACGTATTGCAGCCGCGCGGGAAGCTTAAGTTAATGGGTAAAGGACGGCGAGTGCGTGACGTCATGCAGCCACGCGGGAAGCCGAAGTTAATGGAAGGAAGGAAGCTTGTAGTTTAACGTGACCGTTAATCTCGCGATCATAAGCCACGGGACCTCCGTTTTACGTGGAATCCGAACCACAGGGCATGGCATTTCACATCGAAAATCTCACATGCATTGACCGGGAATCGAACCCGGTCCGCCTTGGTGAGAGGCATACAGCTTGACCGCTGCGCCACCACGCCCCCCGAAGTTAATGGTTAATGGAGTCTGTTGAAAGAGTCCTGGGGCGTCGAGCGACCTGGGACTTTGAGCAAAGCAAAAATAATATAGCGTGACTCCTAAAGAGCTGTACAAGATGCCAGATAAGAATACAGGGTGACTCCTAAAGAGATATACAAGACGCCAGATAAGAATACAAGGTGACTCTTAAAGAGGCGTACAAGATGGCAGAGAAGAATACAGGATGACTCCTAAAGAGGTGCACAAGATGTCACACAAGAATACAGGGTGACTCATAAAGAGGTGTACAAGATGTCACACAAGAATACAGGGTGACTTCTAAAGAGATATACAAGATGCCATATAAGAATACAGGGTGCCTCTTAAAGAGGTGTGCAGGATGTCAGAGCAAAGTACAGTACAAGATGCCAGATAAGAATACAGGATGACTCCTAAAGAGATATACAAGATGCCAGATAAGAATACAAGGTGACTCTTAAAGAGGTGTACAAGATGGCAGATAAGAATACAGGGTGGCTCCTAAAGGGGTGCACAAGATGTCAGACAAAAATACAGGGTGACTCCTAAAGAGGTGTACAAGATGTCACACAAGAATACAGGTTGACTTCTAAAGGGATATACAAGCTGCCAGATAAGAATACAGGGTGCCTCCTAAAGAGGTGTGCAGGATGTCTGAGCAAAATACAGGGTGACACTTAACGAGGTGTACAGTATGTTAGATTCAATCAAATACAGGGTGACCCTTAAAGAGGTTTACAATATATCAGATTCAAATAATGGGTGACCCTTAAAGAGTTGTAAAAGTTGTCAGACTCAAATACAGGGTGACCCTTAATAAGGTGCCCGCGCGGGAAGCCTAAGTTAATGGGTAATGGAGTCTGTTGAAAGAGCCCTCCTGAGCCTTTCTAACATGTGTAGCATTTGTAGCATGCATCATTTGAAATTATATAACGTCTAGTCTTTCAGACTGACTGTAATTTTTTTATGAAAAAAATGAATAAAAGAAAAGCAATGAAGTTCTCACCACTTTCCATTTTCTGTTGGACGGCATTGACAATGACGATTGGTTCCAGGGTCGTGGTCAGCAATTTGCCCATTTTAAGGAGCATGGTTTGGATACTTTCTTCGTGCTTGGAGTGAGCTCCATCTTGCAATGCCAGAGCAGGGAGCCCCAGCTGATGTCTGGTCTCAAACACTCTCTCCACTCCATGGCATCGCAGACACACAAAGTGTTGAAGTGGACTGAGCCGGGTGGCACTGTCCAAGTTGTTCACTGCATGCAATGTACTGTTGTCCCACTCACTACCATCAGGCTCTCGACTTTGCTGTCCATACAAACAAACAGCAATGGTAGCTTTATTTTATGAACAACACACAATGATAAATTAAAAAGAAAACATATTTGAGAAGCAAAATGCATCTTCCTCACTCCTTAAGGAATATCTGCTTATAGCCAGTGGCGTACCGACGGGGGGTTCAGGTTTGAACCCCCCCTCCCAGAGATATTCCTTTACTTGAATCTATATATTGTCCCATCTATCACCTGTTTTACGGCATCGCTCGTTAGGCGTCTTAACTCCCGCATACACCTTAGGTGTGGTCACGTTCCTCACTTAATAAATGCCCTGCACTCTACTCGCAGTGTTGGAGCTACCCATGGATCAGTTTTGCTGTTGAAGTGTGCGATCGGTAAGTCTTTTCACATCGCTTCGGGTTGCTTTAATTGTGTGTGCACGTTTCCTTATAGATAATTCAGTAAAAGAGGAGTTTCTGCAATTTATTCCAATGAATGATACAGGTAAAATAATCAAGATAGGCAGATTTTGAGAGCCAATAGCAATTGTAGTAGGAACACGGAGAGCAAAACATTATTTTTCTCTCACATAATATCAATATTTTAAGCAACCACGTCACTATGGTCATGATTATACCACTGCATCGTTTCAGTCTCAATATTTAGTTACTGTTGTCCATATTTTTTAGAATTTCCTTTCATTTTTTTATTGTGTCGAAAAAATGAGACCAAAAATATTTTTCATGCAAAGAGAACGGTTATTTAATTGTTGTTTTTTATGAATATTAATCAAAGTATCATTTTAATTATGATGATGACTGTCGTTTTAAGGGGCGGAACAGCAAGGTCATCTGTCCCTGTAATACCGGTAATGTACACAATTACCCTATTATATTAATGAAACCCTCCCCCCAGAAGGAAATCCTGCGTACGCCACTGCTTATAGCATGATTTTATATACTGTACTGGGCAATGCAAAAATATTGTTGTGAATCATGATTTTGTCCCAGTATTATGTGATGTAAATAAATAAATAAAATTAGCCTCTAGACATCCCATAAGGGCAAAGGCCTCCTGTTTCCACAGGGACGTGCTCGTTTTTTTTCTTCACACTTTTATCGGGTGAAATGGATTGAAAAGAGGACTAACATCAGCATCCTGCAAGAAATTCAAGGAAAAAGAGAACTGAGACCAATATCCATGAGAGAAAAGCTGAATTCACAGGCCACATCTTGCGACATAACGCTTTTCTAACTATTTTTTTTATTTTTTTATTTATTTATTTATTTATTTACATAGGTCCCAATGAGCCTGAGCTCGTGTTAGGGACAATCAAGTAACATAGTTACAGCATGGCATATATATAATTTTTGTAACATTATTGTTTAGTTTAATAGTAACTTAGATTGCTAGTGACTAACTTTACAGATATAATACGGTATGATACATTGCATTGCTTAAGGCTATTGTACATTGGCTATTCATTCCTTAATAGGAAGTCTTTTGTTTTCCTCTTAAATGTTTTTATAGAGAAACTTTCCCTTATGCCTAATGGTAGCGAGTTGTATTCTTTTATTATAGAGGACATAATTCCTTTAGTTCCAAATTTAATGGATTGGGAATGGCTGGTGAATATTTGATTTACTCCTCTTGTTGCATAGTGATGAATGTCATTTGCATGGGTAAAATGGATGTGTGTGTGTATCAATTTGTTTTCTAATTTGTATACAAATACTGTTGCTGACATAGCTATTTGTTTTTGCAGTGGCATAATTTTAGTTCCTGAGTACAATTCATTTGAGGGTGTGAGCCAAGGTAATCCAAAGATAGATTTTATAGCACGTTTCTGGAGTATCTCAAGTTCTTTTATCAGCTCCTTCTTACAATATCCCCATATGAAATTCATGTACATTAGATGTGAATGTATCAGAGCAAAGTATATATTTTTCAACTGTTGGCTAGTAAGACAGCTATATCTTAATCTGAAAATAATACCAATTAAAGGGCTGATTTTATGTTTTACATTTTCTACATGATTTTCCCAGGTTAGTGTACTATCTAGTGTGATACCTAAGTATGTTGCCGATTTAACCCTTTCTATTTCTTTGTTGGCTATGTTGACTATGTTTGTGGTCTCAATCTTGTATGATGGTTTATGGAAGAACAAATATTTTGTTTTAGTGATATTGATAACCATTTTGTGTGCTCTCAACCAATCCACCAGCTTATTGAGATCATAATTAATATTTAGCATAATTTCCTGTTCAGATGCTCCCAGATAGAGTATAAAAATATCATCTGCAAATAGTTTAATCTCCTAGAAGGAAAGATCACAGAGAGGAAAGGCCGAGGTCGACCGAGAAAATGCTTCCTGCAATACATCACACTAACTCTTCATTATGGTTCCCACTGTGAGATGAAACGAGGTGCTGAAGACAGAGAGCAATGGTTGCAAGACAAGGCATTGCCTTTAGAAGTTGATTGGATCGTAGAATGGAGAGAATAAGTTGAATTTGAATTTGAATTTATTGTTTCTCTTATACAGGCCACTGAGGCTACAAAGCCTCTTGATGCAGCTCTCTTCATTCAGAGGGCGGTTAAATACAATAGAATAAATGAAGAAAGAAAAAACTTAACCTATACATACAGTTGACAATAGAAGTTCTTGTTATTACATCCGTTCACCTTGAACATGATAATTGTATAGCTGATAGATTAGAATGAAGGGAGTGTTTTATCGCTCTGATAGGAAGTCCTGAATACTGGTGCAATTTATATTTATTCCAGAGAATACTAGCTGAAATACGGAATGAACCTTTGCATTTTTCGGTTCTGTGATGAGGTATCTGGAGCATTTGTGCAGTGTGTCTATTCGCACGGTTATGCACTGATTGCATGGGAGTTAGTGTGCAGTAAATATAAGACGGAATTTTGAATTTTAGAATTTTTATCACAGTCAGAGCCATGGCATACTGTCTTCGTTCCTTTAACTTTAGCCATCCAATCTGGACGTAAAATGGAGTTATATGAGACTCTCTTGGTACATTGAGAACAAACCGCAAGCAAGCATTTTGCATTCTTTGCAATTTTGTATTGAGGACCTCTCCCATATCATGGTAAATTATAGATCCATAGTCAAATATTGGTAATATCAAACTCTGTATCAGTATCTTTCGTACATTTTGAGGCAAATAGAAGCAAGTTCGCCTAATTTGATATAATGACGATGCAACCCTTTTCAGAATCATGTTTGTGTGATCCTGTCACGATGATCGAGAGTCAAAAATAACTCCCAGATTTCTTACTGCTGACTGGTACGGAACTGTTTGGGATGCAAGCTGTAAAGGTGATACTGGGTCAGGTAGGGAACTGAGTAATTTGGTATAGCCGATGATGATCGGTTGCGTTTTTTCGAAGTTAAGTATTAGATTATGATCGAGTGCGTACTGAGATAGGCTTTGAATGTCACTGTTAATTAGAGCTATGTTCAAATGAATGGATTTCAGATCCGTGTGTAGATATAGCTGAAGGTCATCTGCGTACATATGATGTTGACAGAATTTAAGGACAGATGGAAGGTCATTTATATACACGGAGAACAGGAGTGGACCAAGGACCGAACCCTGCGGCACACCTGTTGTTACTTCACACCATTCTGAAACATTGTCATCTGCTAGGACTACTCTCTGACATCTGCCTGTTAGGTAAGACCTAAACCAGTTCGTTACTGACTTTGAAAGGCCTAGATTTCTTAATTTAACTAGTAGGATCTCGTGGTGAACTCTGTCAAAAGCTTTGCTGAAATCGAATAGAGATAATATAGTTATTTCCTTCCGGTCCATTGCTAGACGAATGTCGTCTGTGACTTTGATAAGGGCTGTCAGAGTGCTATGTTTTGATTTATATCCAGATTGGTTCGGGTTTAGGATATTGTTGGAATTTATATATTCATAAAACTGATCAAAAACAATCCGTTCTAACGCTTTCCCAATTGCACACAATATACTTATTGGTCTAAAGTCACTACAGTTTAAGGCGTTCGTGAATTTTGGTATTGCTTTGATGTTGGCTTTTTTCCATTGTGTCAGATAAATACCCATTTGCAGGCTATAGTTAAATATATGCAATAAAACTGGCATGAGGAGGTCCATATTCCTTTTCAATAGCGTAATAGATATATGATCTGGTCCTATGGCTTTTGAAGTTATCCTAAATATGGCTAAATGAATGTCCTCTGGATATATATAGCCAAAATGAAATTCTTCCTGTCGGCCAGTAAATTTTTCCCTGTAGTTAGCAACAGTTGACAAAACTCTATTGCTGTCTACAACGGTTGATACGTTTAAATAATGCTTACTAAGCTAATCAGCGCTCATTGTTGGGTTATTGCTTTTGTGTCTGGATTTTCCAACACCGAGAGTTTTTATAGCTCTCCACAAAGCCGAAGAGTTTTTAGCTGAATTAATTAGCGAATAAGTGTAACGTATCTTTGCATTACGAATAACTTGCTGGGTTCTGTTGCGTAAGGTTTTGTATTCTACAATGTCCTCGGGTTTCTGTGTTCTGTTGCACTTCTTTCTGGCTCTATTTCGAGATCTTATTAGATCTTTTATTTCTGTGTTGATCCAGGCCGCTGGTGCGTGCCTCACGTTACTGAGCGCACTGGGGCATGGCGATCAGTTGGAAGGACAAAGTGAGAAATGAGCAAGTATTAAAGAAAGTAGGAGAAGAAAGGATGATGCTAAAGAAGATAAGAAAAATAAAAATGAATTGGATTGGACACTGCCTAAGAGGAGATGGTTGGTGAAAAGTGCACAGTCCAAGGGAAAATCCGAAGAGGAAGAAGGTTTCAGATGCTGGATTCCATCAAGATTGATAAATCGTATGAGCTGATGAAACATGCTGCTGAAGACCGGATAAGGTGGAGAGATCGACCATGAGAAAACCTGCCTTCAGGCAGATTAACGATGATGAACTTTTATCACTTCCACTTTACCAGTCTCCTGACACTTCCACACTGTACTGCTTGCATGTTGCACCCACTGTCATTGTTATTTTGTCCTGTTTGGTGCTTGTTGATTCCTGTTTGTCTCGAGCTGTCTCCTCTCTTGCCACTCTCAACCAGTGCTGCCACAGCTCACAAAGAACCTTGGCCTGCTCCACCACAAGTCTCCAACCTTCACGATTTTCTGCTCGTTTCTCCCAGTTTCTGACTTCAAGGGCACGGAGGTCTTCCTCGACGTCATCCAGCCATCGTTCCTTGGGTGTCCAACTAACCTTCATCCTTTTGGTCTACTTTGGAAGACCTGGCGTGCGTCCTGACTTTCCGGCATATGGCCAAGCCAACGGATCCTTGCGCTTTTAATTTCTGTCGTGATAGGAGGGTTTTAAAAAACATTATAAATATCTTAATTTGTTTGTACTTGCCATTCCCCATTAACTTGGATAGGTCCATAGAATTTCCTTAGTATCTTCCTTTCCCATCTGTTGAGTAGATCTTCACTTCGCTGTGTCATCACCCATATCTCACACCCATAGGTCACTACTGGTTGTATTATCCCTTTATAAATGGTTTTCTTACATCTACGTGATGGGTGGTGGCAAAATAACATCTATTACCAGCATTAATTCTCTCTTTAATTTCTTCCGAGTTGCTGTTCTCATTAGTTATGAGGGAACCAAGATTGACCTTTCTCTTTCTATCACTACATACTTGGTCTTGTATTCATTCACATGCAGTCCTGCATGTTGTGAAGCTCCTAATAGTTCCACATAAGCCTTCTTGACATCAACCCATATTCTTCCAAGTATTGCCACATCATCTGGATATGCTAGGTACTGAATGGGTTGATTAAATAAAGTACCAGCGGCTCTCAAACCCTGTTGCAAATATCTTCTCATTGTGTCTCTGTCACTGATAGTAATGTGTCGTATCAGTCTCTCCAACACAAGGTTGAATAACACACAGGACAGTGGGTCTCCTTGTCTCAAGTTTGGTTCATTATAAATTCCCTTTAAAGTTCCTGGTTGGACCTTAACTCTGCACTTCGAGTTACTCAAAGTCATTTTCACAAGTCCGATGAAGTGATGATCTTTCTTGGTACCCCCAGGTGTTCTAGTGTTTCAAAAGGAAAAGTTCTTTTCACACTATCATATTGCTCTCTGACAGCTGATGTACAGCCATATTATACCCATAAACCTAAAAAGCACACTGAAATGATTGTGATTGGGAAAAGATCTGTTGGAAGACCAACGAGGAGATGGATTGATGTGGTTAAGATGGACATCTCCATAAGTGGTCCTCAGTGGGATAGAATCCAAGAGGAGCTGTATAAGGACACGGGAAGGTGGAAGAGGCTCGTAACCAGCACCCGGGAAACTGGAGCTGTTACTTGATGATGATAATGAATCCATATAGTGAAAATTTGGTCTGTTGTCGAGCTGTTACGCCGAAATCCACACTGAGAATCTCCAATTATCGATTCTGCAAAAACTTCCATCCGTGTAGTTATAATATGCGTGAGGAGATCATAGCCAATATTTAAAAGTGAGATACCTCTGCAATTGTCACACTTCATTTTGGACCCTTACTCTCGACCATTGGTTTCCCGCTTTAGTTCTAAAGTAGTCTGCCTATCTGTTTTTTTGGCGTCCCACATTTCTTCATCCTTCTTTCGGGTCCCACATTGTGGTGCAATGGGTCCATGTGTGATGCGTGTCCTCCCCATTTCCATTTTAGGCTTTCTGCCCTTTCTACCACGTCGCATACGTTTGTCCTTCTTATTAGTTCCTTGATCCTGATTCTGTCTCTTAGAGAAACGTCTAGGAACTTATGCTCCATTCTTCTTTGACATACCTGTAGCTGCTTTTTCAGTGCTGTAAGTGGACCTGAATCCTGCTGTTCTGTTGGTTGGTTGTCAAGTGTTTTCTTGAACCTTTTTCTTATTATCTTCATGAATAATTTGTATAGATCTGCGGACAGGCTAATTCGACGGTAGTTGTTTATATTGTCCCTGGTTCCTTTTTTGTGTAACAATATAATCAGACATTTTCCCTAATCTTCTGGTATTTCTTCCTTTGCGATGATCTGAATAGACCTAGTTCTGTGATTGTTGGTGTTAATTCTTCCTCTCCAAAGATAAGGTACCATATTCATTGTATATATTATCTTCGCCTGGACATTTATCCTTTTTCAAGCTTTGTATAGCCGTCCTTACTTCACTTGGGAGGTTGTTTGGGATGTCCTCTGTGGGTCTTGTGAGTTTGTTCATGAGGGGTAGTGTGTTCTGTGACATACTGGAGTATAACTGGCTATAGAATTTGGTAGCTTCCTTTGAGATCTCTTCTCTTGAGGTTAGTTTGTGACCTGCGCTGCCTTTGTCTCCCAACATACAGTGCGTCCGTTTTCCTGGTCCGTTTTCTTATGTGATGTAAAACACAGCAATTTAGTTCAAAAAGGGTTTCCTCTCTACAGTGGCGCCCACGTCTCTTGAAACAGGTCAGGCAAGCCTCTGTCGCACTGGGACCCACTCCCATCATGAAGGACCCACCCCTGTTTAGACCCCTCCCCCGCACTATAGTTTTTATGATTCAATTTAAAAATCATTTTTAAGTGTAATTGTTTAAATCAACTTCAGAAAAACGTTGCTTTTTAAAGTTTTTCTTAATCATGTAAATCGCCACCAAACAAGTTTGAGAATTTTCAACGCAAAAAAAAACGGAGAAAAGATGATTTTAATCCTCAACTCCTGCGCAAAATTAATCGTGACTTGCGCATTATACGTTTTTTCTATAGAGCGTCTCTACCTTAAAAGACAGTACGCATTAAATAGAGCGCGCTGATATACCAAGTTCTGCAAGGCTGGGCACATGATGTAACATAACTCGTATACAGGCGTGTTTTTATGCAAAACTCGGGATTTTTCCAAATTATTTGTTTGTTGTATATAACTGTACATCATGCCTTGAAGCGAACGACGGTACAATATTTAGATATGATACACCGAAGTTCAGAGCGAGATTTTAATGCACACATTATAATAATGTGGGAGCCGGATGAGGATCAAGACGGCCGAGTATGGGATCTAGGGGGCGCAGGAGTAAGCTCAGCGCCATTGTCTGAGAATAAAAAGAAGAGAAGCAATATTCCGAGTTCCGATGAGCCGCGAAACACATTCCCTTAATTCTATATATTGTATTCTAATAAGTTTCTTTGTTTAAATAAATAATTCAGTACTATATTCGATGCTTGTGAGTGTCATGATCTGGAAACCGTTTCCCACAAATGGGGGCTCGTCCGGGATGAACTGAAACAACGAGTTACGACGCAATCCACGACACGAAGTACGACGCAAAATTTGACGCTATTTTCGACGAAGTGGACGGCTAATCATATTTGTTGCTGTTGCCTACGACGCTGACGACGAGACGACGTGCAGTTTTGTGAGCCCACGACGTGCGAATCTACGATGAGGATTTATAGGCTAGCAAAATTTGTTCTTCAGTTTCAGTGGCAATTAGTGGTGCCGTGAGGATGACGAGGGTCGGAATCTAAACGACGACAGAGGATTGTGGATGTGGTAAGAGGATAGGGACTCGTCAGAGAGAAACGACGGGAAGCGGTATTCAACGATATCACCTACTCATGTCATACGTTGTTGGCATGTTAAAGAACCCATTTGAATTCAGTAGGCCGAGTTCATAATGGCAAAATTAATCTCGGGATTTTCCGCCAACACAAAGTTCCTCCATTCTCTACTTGAAAGCGCTGTAGTGTCAAGGAGTTTAGGTATCTAACCTCCTTGACTTTCATAGCGTTCAAAGGAACGACGAAATTCAACATGCAAGCTACCCTCTGGGTGTCAATTAACAAAGCTTGCACCAGGCACCCGAGGCCATACAATATTATTATTATTACCTACAAATATCACCGGTTTGGTGAATGAGGTTAAACAGGTTTGATAGCGAGGTTATGAGGAAGCGATATTGACGGAAAACTACTTGACAGACGTGAGTAAACAAATAAGATTACTACACTCGGTGCAATAGAGAAAATAAATAATAACATAAGTGATGCTCCTGTCAAAGCAATCAAAGTTTTACATAACCTCATTTTCGAGCATATACCAGACGACAGGAAGAATAGAAAGCGACTGCGAGAGTTTCCTGGATTCGATTTTGACGAAAAATCCACTGAAGACGAAGCTAAGAAGAAATTTATCGAAGAAACATTTTCCAAGGCTGATCTGTTGCGTGTTTCTGAGATTCTTAACGCTGAGATCGGGACAAAGGAGGTAATGATTAACACCATTTGTTATTACTTGAGAAAATTGGACGAACTCGCAACTAATATAGGCGATGATGACGAAGATGAAGACGAAGAAGACGAAGAGAGTGAAGAGGAAGACCAGCACAGAACGTATAGAGAACAACATGAGTTTTCATTGTCGTTCCGCGACGTAGAGGGTGCTATGAAAACATTTAACGGTAAGGATGGTTACCCAGTGAATGGATCGCAGATTTTGAGGAGACGTCAATCATGATGGGATGGAGTGAGCTGCAAAAGTTTATTTTCGCTAAGAAATCACTCGATGGTTTAGCTAAGCTTTTTATTCAAGGTGAGAAAGGACTGACGTCCTGGACTGCACTGAAGAAGGCCTTAATGAGGAGTTTGACGTGGCGGCAAGCAGGGCAGAAATCCATAAGTTGTTAACCCAGCGACGAAAAAAGCGCGACGAATCTCTACAGGAGTACATTCTTGTGATGAAGGAAATTGCCAGTAGAGGTGATGTTGAGCAAGTTTCTCTGTGTCAGTACGTGATTGATGGGATCGAAGACGTTTTAGGACCAAAACTTCTTCTCTATGGAGCAAAAAATTTCAAGGATTTCAAGGAGAAAATGAGAAGTTATGCGATGGCGGTGAAGTCTTTGCCAAAGAAAAGCACAAAGTATAATAACAGTAATTTTCAAGGAAGTGCCAAGAGTACAAACGAGAAGGATGGAAAGTGCTGGGGTAGTACAAAGAAAAAGACGCGAGTAGTGGAGATAGATGCTATAATTGCGGTGGATCTGGTAATAGTTCAAAGGAATGTGAGCACAAGGATAAAGGCAAGAGATGTTTCAACTGCAACGAGTTTGGCCACATTTCATCCGAGTGCAAAAAAGAGAGGAAGAACGATAAGAGTAATAATCAAGGTATCAATCTTATTGATGAAAAGAAAAGCTGCCTCAAGTTCAAAGAGGTTAGTTTGGGTCAGCAGAAACTTCAGGCACTTATCGACTGTGGCAGGGCTTATAACCTACTGCGACAAAACATCCATAAGACCATCGGTTCACCAGGATTGAAGAGCACGGATCTTGTTTTGAAAGGATTCGGTAATGGTTTTGTTGCTCCTCAAGGTTACTTTACAACAGTCGTTGAGGTGGACGAGCTGGAGTTCCAAACCAACGTCTATGTCGTTTCTGATGATACTATGGAGTGGGACATGGTGATTGGTAACGATCTATTGGATCAGGGGGAGGTCATCCTGAGCAAGCAAGGAGTTACCATTAAGAAACTAAAGGTCCCAATGATCTTGATCAGGGTAGCCGACGAGCAGGAATTGGATATCGAGAACTGCGTTGATGAGGAGAAAAGGGAACAGATCCAGGATTTGGTAGCGAGATATGTACCAAAGAAGACGAAATCTACTGATGTCAAGATGATCACATTGAAAGAAGAAAAACCGATATTTAGCAGGCCCAGACGAATGGCACCGCTTGAGAACGAGTTTGTCGATGAGCAAGTCGAGGCGTGACTGGAGGAAGATATCATAGAACCGAGTCAATCAGAATATGCATGAAAGTGATGGTAGTCAAAAAGAAAAATGGAAAAAAAGCGACTTTGTACTGATTTTCGTCCAGTGAACTCAATCGTGGTTAGGGATCTATTTCCCATGCCAGTTATAGAGGATCTTCTGGACAAGTTACAGGATGGTACGGTGTTCTGCACCTTGGATCTCAGGAACGGATTCTTTCACGTGGAAGTCGAAGAAGGAAGTCGACGATATTTGTCATTCGTAACGCGTTCTGGACAGTACCAGTACAAAAAGTCCCATTTGGATTTACCAACTCACCTGCAATCTTCCAACGCTTTATTAAGGCTGTGCTCTGGGAGTTAATCCGAGAGATCATAGTGTTTGCCTATATGGATGACTTAATCATCCCAGAGAAGGATGACGACGAGGCACTCCTACGATTGAGACGAGTGTTGGAATTAGCTGCAGAGTACGGGCTGGAAATCAACTTCGAGAAGTGCCAGTTCCTGAAGAGGAGGGTACAGTTCCTTGGATACACTATTCAACGTGGACAGATTCAACCCGCCACTGAGAAGGTGCTTGCTGTACAAAACTTCCCGGAGCCAAAGACGATCGCTGTGCTGCAGAGCTTTCTCGGATTGGCTGGCTATTTTAGAAAATTTCTCTCAAATTTCTCGATTGTAGCCAAACCACTGAGCGATCTGTTGAGAGGTAAGCCGGAGTTCAAGTTTGGCGAGGAACAACGATGTGCATTTGTTGAGCTCAAACGTCTTCTCGCTTCAGAACCTGTGTTGAAGATATACAACCCGAAATACGGGACGGAGCTGCACACTGACGCCAGCAAGAGTGGGTATGGCGCTGTGTTGTTGCCAAAGTACCCAGAGGACAACAAACTACATCCAGTCTCATACGAGAGTAAAAAGACGACGATACAGGAAGAAAAATACAGCAGTTACGAGCTCGAGATCTTAGCTGTGGTGAATGCATTAAAAAAGTATCGGGTGTACTTGCTTGGAATTCCGTTCAAGATCGTGACTGACTGTATGGCATTCCAAAAGACAATGTACAAAAGGGACCTGGTCCCACGAGTAGCTAGGTGGGCTATGGCCTTGGAGGAGTTTGACTATACCATCGAACACCGAACTGCAACCAGGATGAAACATGTCGACGCCCTGAGCCGATGTCCAACAGTGATGTTTGGATTCCCTTATGGCCTTGCAGCGAGGATCAAAATCGCCCAGAGAAAAGACGAAGGATTGACAGCGATAAAAGCGACACTGGAGAAAGGGCCTTACGAAAACTTCATCGTCAGAGATGGACTGCTGTTTAAATTTGTTGACGGGCGAGAGACGTTGGTGGTCCTGCGGGCAATGCACCATGAAATCATCAGAGCTGCACATGAGAAGGGACACTACGCTGTTAAAAGGACTGAAGAAGACGTGAAGCAGGGATATTATATTCCAGACTTGGCCAACAAGGTGAAACGAGTCATAGCCAACTCTGTGAAGAGTCTGGTGGTTAACAGGAACGCACGCAAGAAAGAAGGTTGGTTACATCCGCTGTTCAGGGAGAGTGTGCCCTTGCACACCTACCACATGGATCACATTGGACCACTTAAGTCTACACACAAGGGATATGAACACATCTTCTGTGTGATAGACGCCTTCACGATGTTCACCTGGCTGTATCCTGTGAAAACTACCAAATCGGCCGTGACGATTGAAAAGATGGAGTTTCAGAGGACGAACTTTGGAAACCCTGTTCAAGTGATCACCGACAGGGGGCCATCGTTCACCTCCCATGAGTTCTAGGACTACTGTAAATCGCAGGGTATCAAGCACGTCTTGAACACAGCTGGACTGCCAAGAGCCAATGGTCAAATCGAGAGAGTCAACTCAACAGTGACCAAGATCATCGCTAAACTTACCATTGACGATCCGACAAAATGGTACAAGGTTGTACCATCCGTCCAACGAGCTATCAACTCTACGTTCCAGAGGAGCATCGGAATGTCACCTTTCGAGCTCCTGACAGGAGTCAGAATGCACAACCAAAATGATCTACGTATAGTGCAACTCATCGAAGAGGAGCTGATCGATTCGTTCAACGAAAAACGTGATCAGATGAGAGAAGATGCAAAAAAGCAGATAGAAAAAGTACAATCTGAAAATCGTGCTGAATTCAACCGACGACGTAAGGAGCCTAAGAAGTATCAGGTCGACGACCTGGTTGCCATCAAACGCACTCAGATCGGTCCACATCTGAAACTAAAAACCAAAAGTCTAGGACCTTATCGAGTTAAACTCAACGACACATATGACGTCAGCAGAGAAGGAGACCATGCTGGACCAAGAATCACATCGTCCTGTGCCTCCAATGTGACAGCACAGTGACAGCCAAGAACGCTAGCCACTACGCAACGAGGCGGACAATTTATAAAGAATTTATAAAGAACACAAGCTCCACTTCATTTCACAGTTTAACTTCACAACATCACCTACCCTCCTTCAAACGCAGTCGGGGAGATACCCTACGGGCCACATTAGTAAACAAACTTTCGGTGCGTCAGCGCTGAGCGGGAGGAGTAAGCAAAGTGCTATAACTTATGAATGCTATCTGATATCGAGCTCTGGTTTGTTTTAAAAAATATTTCAGACTTTAGTGAACATTTCTTCTCGCTTAGTCACCAACGTAAATTCAACAGCAAAAATGTTTCTCGCTACGAAACTTTTGTGTGACATCATTCCAGATTTTTCAAGTAACACTAAGAAAAAAGAAACACAATCTTTTATTATGAAAATAATTACTGCCCTGAGAAATAGAGTATCTTCTAGCAACATCAGGCAATCTAAAAATAAATTCTTGATCTGTTGAGATCATTAGTTCATTATCTATGGCGTGATAAGTTTTATACCTGCAAAAATATAGATTCGCGCTAAAATATCGTAATTGTGAAAATTGGGCCATGTGTTAATTATTTATGGCTTTTATTTATACATCATCATAACGAGCCCAGGCCCTCAAGGAGGCAGGGTGTATGTAGCCCCACCACTTCTGGTGCACCCTAGATATTGCTACACCCTCAGGGGCTCACCGCTGGTGAGTTCGGGAGTTGGCGACCCCAAGGGATTCCTGAGCTGGGTCCGGTTTTCCCCCTTTTGGCCATTACCTGTGGGGCGAACCCTCTCCTCTTTCACTTTCCTGTCTGCCTTTCATGGCTCTCCTTCCTTCCAAGTCCCTCAATCCGCATTCTTCAAGGGCTGAGGGCATTTCTTTTCCTCCTTTCCTTTATTTTCCTTATTCTCCTTTTGTTGCCCATTTCTTCTTCTAGTATATAAGTTAGTAGTTAGTTTTAGTTATAGTTTACATTTCATTATCATCTTCACGATCACCCAAACCAATAGGGGCCGATAACCTAGATGTTAGGCCCCTTAAAACTACAATTATCATCATCATCATCATAATCATCATCATAAAGAGCGGAAAATTCTCTATAAGACCACGCAAACATTTTCTTAGATTTATCACTTTCAATTATTGGGAAATGGCAACATCGCCGGCGTAGAAGAGGACGAAGCTAAATGCAGGACATAGGAGTGCGAGTGAAAGGCAAATACTACATTTAATTCCATACTGTCTCTTTTGAGGTAGAGACGCACTATAGACAGTTGTGCGATCGACATGAAAACATACCGTAACACTTTTGAGAAGTACACATTGAGTAGGATTTCGACATAAAATTAAACCATGAGTTTTGAAATCGAGGTGTTTTATTCCAGGCAAAAATCAAGCTCAAGCTGCAATACAAAACCTTGATGAATACGCTTCGAATACAAAAAAATCAAGCTACAATACTCGAAATACAATCAATAAAACACATTCATAAATGAGCTTCGAAATCAAGTTGAGACAAAAATCAAGCCACACAATCAGCTGCTATAACAAAAGGCTTTTTGCAAGCAGGGAGCTCTTGGATACGAATATGTAAATGACTTTTTCAAAATCAATATCAAATTCACTTGCAATGATAAGTGTAGCCTCCAGACGATCACCTCCCATGGTGGTGCGCAAGTCTGTTTTTACGCGTTTAAGATTGGAAAAGGAGACTTCATTCGAAACGCTCTCTACTGGGAGAGTGACAGCAATCTTCAAGATAAAATTCAAATTTGGGAAGACACTTTCAAGTTTAGCTAAGCAAAATGCTCTGAAAATCTCAAGAAGGCTGCCAACATTACGCGGTTCATCTTTTTCCTTGCTATTTTCATCTTCCCCATTCGCTTGTGCTTCGTTTTCCACTCCCTCCTCTTCCTCTCTGTTACACACAGAATCGTCTACATCTTCATGAAGATCTATCTCCGGTACCGTTATGATGTCGCCGTCTGTTGCATCATCAAAAGCAACTATCTGTCACAGTTCATCCCCTAAACCGCCTAGATCTTCATCCTCGCTATCTCCGTTCAAATCTGATTCCGATTGCACGGGTTCGGATGACACAGGCTCATCGTGAAGTCTCTCGGGTAGAGGGATTGATTCTAGAATACCCTCAAATCAACGGGAAAATGCTATGTATTCATTCCTCGTCTCTTCATCATCAAAGAATTTGCCATAAACTGATTTGAAACAAGCAAAGGCATCCATAGGCAAACTTTCACTATTTTCTCGAACTTCAGTTAAGCGGGCTTTAGACAACAAAGCCATGTCTTTCAGGAGTCCAAGAACAATTTTGTCATTAATGGTCTCACCCATGAAACGTTCTTTCATTTAACTCACTACAACGTCCACAGATTCAAGGAATGTTTGTACCCTAAAGATTTCTAGAGGGTCAGCAATAGGCTCATCGTTTGCTAACTCACCTGGCATTTTCTTCTTCTTCTTTCTCAGACGACTAGTTTGGTGTAAAGGCACAAACTCAGTGTTAGATTTCTGCATGAAATCCTCAGCTTCCGACTTGATACAATTAAAAACATTTCGCAGTTTTGAAAGCCTTGCTAAATTTGATTCAAGCACTGTCATAGCTGATAAAAGATCCAAATATGGCTTTGTAACATTTTTGTGAACGGATTTACAAAAGCTATTGCTGTGTAGACAAATTTTTCTTTGGTGAAATAAGTGATCAGTCAGCTTCATAATTTCCTGGTCCTTCAATACGCCTTATTTCTTCGAGAGTTTCAATCACGGCATCATGAATCAAAAGCACTGTCTCTAAAGCCCTCGAATGGGACATCCACCTAGTGGTAGTAACCCTTTTCAATCTCAAAAAGTTTTTTTTCTCATAGTGTTTAGTTTGCATTTTACTGTACACTTCAACGTGTAGCTTGGAGCTACTTATAAAAGCAAACAATTTTTCTAAATTTCCACAAAGGTCGGCATCCAACGAAAATCCTACAGCCTTAATAACAACCAGATTTAGCCTATGTGCCCAGCAGCAGATATATACAGCCATACGATTAACTTCTCTAATCAAACCTTGTAGACCTTTGTTTTCAGCACGCATGTTTGCGGCAGTCGCCTCCGTAGCGTAGCGGTCAGCATGGTTTGCTGCCACCCCGGAGGTCTTGGGTTCGATTCCCGGCTCTGCCACGAAATTTGAAAAGTGGTACGAGGACTGGAATGGGGTCTACTCAGCCTCGGGTGGCCCAAATGAGTAGAGGGGGTTCGATTCCCCCTCAGCCATCTTCGAAGTGGTTTTCCGTGGTTTCCCACTTCGTCTTCGGGCAAATTCCGGGATGGTACCTTCTTCAAGGCCACGGCCGCCTCCTTCCCTCTTCCTTGCCTATCCATCCTAACCATCCCTTACCTTCCCTCATGAGGCCCCTGTTCGCTTTGCAGATGAGGCCGCCTGGGCGAGGTGCCAATCCCACCTCACCAGTTGTATCCCTTCCGATTCGATGTTCCCAGCTCTAGGACACTGCCCGTAGAGGCGGTATTGGTGAGTTCCCTCGCTGAGTCCGTGGGCTCCACCAACCTGGAGGATAAACGACAAAAAAAAAAAAAAAAAAAAAATGTTTGCGGCGCAGTCATGCGAGATCATCAGTTAAGTCCACGCTGAGTGCTCAAGTTTTTGAAAGTATCCATTAAGGCTTTACCTGTTGTAGATGGCGATTCTACAAGATCTATTAGCCTTTCATAAATTCCCCCAGGGGCTCACATCTAGTGGGACGTGGGTTGGCGACCACGGGACCCCAGCTGAGTCGGCATTGCTTCCACTTACTTGTGCCGGGCCCCTCTCTGTCTTCTTTCCTGTCGACCTCTCTCGGTCAACTCTTGTTCTTTTCCGACCCCGACGGTATTAGGGTATCCGAGGCCTAGGAGGTCTCTTCCTTTCCCGCCTTAATTGGCCCTTGTCTCATCTTTTCTGATACCCTCCTTCTGCGAGGGGTCAGCCTTCTTTTTCTTTTCCTGCTATCTTCTGCCTTCTGCTCAAGGCCCTCAAGGAGGCAGGGTGTATGTAGCCCCACCACTTCTGGTGCACCCTAGATATTGCTACACCCTCAGGGGCTCACGGCTGGTGAGTTTGGGAGTTGGCGACCCCGAGGGATTCCTGAGCTGGGTCCAGTTTACCCCTTTTGTCCCTTACCTGTGGGGAGGACCCTATCCTCTTTCACTTTCCTATCTGCCTTTCATAGCTCTCCTTACTTCCAAGTCCCCCAAGCTGCATTCTTCGAGGGTTGAGGGCATTTATTTTCCTCCTGTCCTTTATTTGCCTTAATCTCCTTTTGTTTTCCATTTCTTCTTCTAGTCTATAAGTTAATTATAGTTTGCATTCCATTTTCATCTTCACGATCACCCAAACCATTAGGGGCCGATAACCTAGATGTTAGGCCCCTTAAAACAACAATTATCACCCTCATGACACCTTTCATGAATGCGACCTGTTTTATCATCAGCATACCTTACAATAAAAGACACTTGTTCCTTTCTGGACTTGTCAAACGTACCATCGCAACCCATGCTAAACATTTTTGCATCCTCTATTTCTTTGGAAACTTTTTTGGTGATGAACGTACAAATTGCGTCAATCAATTAGTTTTGTCGCCGCCATGATATGAACGAAAAGAACTCTTTTTGCCTCGAGCCTGCAAACTTGATAAGTAAGCTGCCATCGGTGGCGAATCTTCCCCAAGAAGAGCGCAAAGATATTTAAAATTACCCCGCAGTCTGTTTAGCCATGACTCTCGATGGCCGCGAAAAGCCAAACAACGTCTGCCTAAAATAATTTAATGTCGATCTACTGTTTCACTATTAACCCATCTCTAGCAATGTCCGCACCTTTGTACTGGTACAGAAGACTCGCGAAACATTCGCGCAATAGCTGCATCTACATGAGTACTCGATATTTCGTGTGCGATGATGGGCCGAGTGCCTGATTTCCACGTGTTAAAACCACTACATGCCCGAGCCTTTTGAGGATTCTTCCCAAAAAACATACAATCTGAACAGTACATCTTATTTTCAGTGACCGAATAAGACAACCAGTCTGTCAACATAGGACCCGTCTTGCATTTTTCTGGAATACCATGCTAAAGTGTGTGTGGAAACGGAAATGTGCACCAGAAGACTGGGAGAAAGGGCTAATGATACCAGTGTTTAAGAAGGGGGACAAGAAGGTGTGTGAAAACTATAGAGGGATCACCCTCATATCACAGATAGTAAAAATACTGGAAAGGATATTAGAAAGAAGAATGAGAAGAAAGGTGGAAGGAGAGTTGCAAGAGGAACAGTACGGCTTCAGGAGTGGAAGATCCACAGTGGACCGAATATTTAGCTTGAGGCAGGTGATGGAAAAGAACTGGGAATATGGAGAGGATTTGATCATGACTTTCTTTCATAGATCTAGAAAAGGCATATGATAGTATCCCCAGAGAGAAGGTATGGGAAACCATGGTTAAGAAGAGACTGGGAAGAGAAATGTTGGAAATGGTGCAAGCAATGTACAACAACTGTGTTAGCAGGGTACTGACCCCAGTTGGAAAGACAGATTGGTTTACGAACAAGACTGGACTAAGTCAGGGGAGCGTGCTGTCACCTCTCTTGTTCATAATGGTGATGGATGAAATTGTAAAGGAAACAAAGGAAGCATATGGACATAAAGAAATGAAGTTACTGTTATTTGCAGATGATATTGTGGTCTGGGGAAGGAACACCGAAGAAGTGCAAAAACAACTAGATGCACTGAACGAAAATATTCAGAAGTACGGCCTGAAAATCAGTATAGAGAAAAGCAAGACCATGGTGATGACTGATGACAAGAGGGGAAAGACAAGGAAAGGGCACTGTGAAAATTGGAAGTCAGAGTTTGGAAATTGTGGACACGTTCAAATACCTAGGAAGTGAATTGATGCAAACTGGTAGGTTGGACATGGAGATTGGCAGGAGGGTACAGCAGAGCAATGCATTCTATGAAAGTGTAAGAAAACTTGTTTGGGATAAGGAAGTACCAAGGAAAAGCAAGGAGGTAATGTATAAAGTGTACTATGTTCCCATATTAACTTATGCAGCTGAGACTTGGACCCTGACAAGCAGGCAAGAGAGTAGAATCCAAGCCAGTGAAATGAAATTCCTAAGAAGTATGATAGGAAAGACAAGGAAAGACAGAGTGAGGAATGAAGATGTTAGGAAGGAAGTTGGGATGGTAAAACTAAATGAGAGAATTGAGAAGAATAAACTAAGGTGGTTTGGACATGTAAAGAGGATGGAGGAAAATAGAATACCAAGACAGATGCTGGAGGCGAAGTGCAAGGGTAAGAGAGCAAGAGGAAGACCTAGAACAAGGTGGATTGATTCAGTGAAGAACAGCGTAAGAAAAAGAAATCTGGACTGGGACAAGATCGTGGAAGAAGAATGGTGGAAGGAAAGGGGAAAGTGGAGAAGTGCCATAAATACCCCGACCCGGCAGGAGCTGGATAAGGGGAAATGATGATGATGATGATGATGACCATGCTGAATGGAACTTGCACCCTTTTGAATCCTTAGGAAACTCTCTGCCACACATTTCTTTTTCTGTTGGTTGACAAGCACCTAATTTTAGAACTTTATCGAGCATTCCGGGAGTGAAACGCTTTATTTTTGCCAGCCTAGCAGGATCTTTGTCGTCAAAGGTCAGTAAAGAACTCGATTCTTTTTTCAACAGGCAAGCTTCTTTGTCTATACCGGTATCAAGGTGAGTTATTTCTAGCACCGCTGTTTAATTCTCATAGAGAACACACACCATTTTAAGGCACTGGCCTAGGCATAAGGTACACGCCACTGGTCAAATCAAAGTAGTTTTCTTCTCTAATTTTCTAATTTTCCTCCCTTTCCGTTTAGGAACTTGCTTACAACTTTCGTGTTTTCGCTAATTGTTCGGACGTGTACAACTTAGGTACACCTCACGACCCCACATAGTAAGTAGTTTTATTGCGTTTCTCTTCCTCGTTCTTTTCCTATTTTCTTTTTTCTCTTTTCCCTCCTCTTTTTTCCTTCTCCCTTTATTTCGTCTTCCATTTGTTGGGACCCCTCCCTGTTTTATAGACCCACCCCAAATCAGGTCGGGCATTCGCCTGACCTGACATACGGCGTGGGCGCCACTGCCTCTCTATGAGTTGTCGCAAATTGTTACTTGATACTTCGTCTTGCATTCAAATAATACTTAAGTTACAGAGTATTCATCTAGGCTCAGTTTACATAGCACGGTCATGTATTCTGATGGTAATTGTGACACATATGTTGTAAATACTACATTAAACTACACAAATCCATTAATATACATGTATATTCTGAATGAATGAAACAAAAATACTGCTGAATGAGCATACCCTTACTCAAAAGGATCACCCCATGATGCAACTCAGTGATGAAGACTTTAAAGCCACTCATCAATAGCTGCATGAATCATAGCCAATAGAGTTTTATTGACAGCTGAACTGATTGAATTTTTTAAACATTATGATATTGTGGTGACGTTTTTATAAATAGTCCCTGGTGGCAAAATTATAGTAAAGCTACAATTTAAATTACAAAAAGAAATCTAAATATAATGCTTTCAGTTGGTCAACACGATTGCATCCAATTGTGAAGGGTGTTTCCCTAATACTATAAAAGATATACATGAGAAATTCACTCGGATGACCAATTTCGATCCTCAAGTGATCATCATTTAGATTGTTAAATCTATGTCTACAATTATATGGGTGATGGCTGATGATATTCACAATACACTTATTTGGTTACAACATTTATTATAAACTTGCACAACTTGTCAAGATTTGTTAGTTATATGTGATTTTTTGTTAAGATATTGTTAGTGGTTATTGGCCTTCAAGTTTGCTTGCTTAGAGTGATTTCTGTGATTGTTAATAAATGGTCAGGTTGGAATGGATCCTGGATGCTTGAGCGATGTGGGATCTGTTCTCGTGCAGCTGCTACCCATCACTGTCTACACTAAACTGGAAGGAATTTTCTTGTGCTGCTTCCTCCTTCCTTGGCTTTTCCACATTTCTACCTGTCTATGTTCGTTTCACAATGTAACATATTGTGCTGGCCAAGTCCAGATTGTCCTGAATATGGTTGTGTATGTTACTGTATTCTTGACATCTTCAACTATTAAAGACCAATTTTCATTCTTGCCACGCATAAGCTAAACAGCCCTCTTTAAGCGCACCCGGTCTATTGAGAATGTTGTTGATTTTTTAATACTGCAGTTATTCCTGGCCTTGGTTTATTGAAGACATGGTACAAAGTACATCCTAATTCAGTAACATGTTTCCCTCCTTGCCCCCTTATCTAGCCTGGTTACACCGTTATGTTGTGTCTCGTTTCCTAGGGAGGGGGGGGGGGAGGGGTGTTTTCTATTAGTGTAAAGAGAGGTGAATTCTCCATGAATGTGTGTTTGTTTAGATTATTAGGGTTGTTTATTTTAGCGTAGTGTATCTGGATTGCTTCCTTATGTTGAGGGTTCTTCTTTTCGGTTCATTTTTTGTTTAACATTCTGTTTCATATTAATGAATCTGTGTCCCACGTCGTACATACTGCATGTTCACATACGGCCAAGAGTGTCCCGTATTTTATCGCATTTCTGTGTTCTTTGTATCTCATGTCGATTCTTCTACCACTTTGGCCAATGTAATTTGCTTGACACCCTGTGTCTTGGCAATGCTTACTGGTTAAACCTCGATTTGTGCTGTAACTCATACGAGCTATGACATTGCCAAGTTTAATTACAAGGAAGTAAGCATGTAGTGCTATGTAACCATTAATCTCATCGATCCTGAGCTATGGGACCCCCGTTTTACATTTCCAATTACCAGATGTGACATTTTACCTCAAATATCCCACATGCATCAACTGGAAATCAAACTCTTTGGAGGCGAGCTTGACCACTGTGCCATCCAAGTTTCTTCACTCACAATTCCCATAGTATTATGGGTTTGCATTTCACTGAAAGAACTTTGGATCATAATATGTATTGATGAGTCCAATGTAAAAATGTGAAATAAGAATTTGTAATGATCTGGCTGTATTTCTGCTGATGACCTACCAGAGGTAAGATAAATATTCCTGCCAGAGGTCCACATGCATTTGCCTCTTTAATAAGGCTTGCAGCACCCAGAGGAGTTGATGCCTTATGTGCGGACAGAAGCACTATATCAACTCCATGGCAAGATCGCAGGAGCCCCACTCTTCGTGCCAAGTAAGTGGTGATTGGTTGTCGTTGCTGGGCAATCACTAGCTTGCGAGCTCCTTGCTTCACCAACCACACAGCTAGATTTAGCCAGTCATCTCCTTTTCCACCTGTTGGACAGATTGTCATAATTGTAAAATGCATAGCAAGTGGATTAAAATACAGTACAAGTTGTTTATGACATTTTTGATGTTGAAAAATTAAAATAAACATTTATAACGCTTGAAATTCATATTTAAAACACTGTTAAAGAACCTTGTTAAATTTCTACATAGTCCCCGATTCTTGGACGTAACGGGTAATCTCGAGATGCGGTTTTCACCATTATGTAAAGGATTTTTTGAGGAAGGTCTCTGTAGATAAACATTCATTTATGACCAAAGAAAGCCAAGCAGTAACGATTTCAGTGAATCGAGTCGAAGAAATACCTGCTGTTCATGTGCCTTTTAAGCTTACGCTGGGTAAACCGTTAAAATATCTATAACTTATACTATCTGTGAGTGTAAGAATTATTCAGCATGACAAGTTCTACAAAAGAGTCCACAACAGTCTATCTTTAATACATCTCCCACTATAAGTATTTTTACATTTTCATTTCTTCCAACAATCTCCATTCAGTGGAAATTTAAATGACTAGCTTCGAAGCGAGTTTACGACCGAGCAAGCGTGCCTATCACCCCAGCTTCGGCCAGTATCAAACTATCGAGTCGTGTTGAGTTAAGACTTCAGAAAAGAGTATATGTGTTTGAAGTTTCGCTGTTCAACTTGGCTTTTCTGAATTGCGTCTGGGACCTGCTGTTTGTGCACCTTATTAGCGCACGCTGGGTAAGCCTTTAAAGATACCAGGCGAAGCCAGGGCGGGTTGCTAGTCAAATTATAAAATACATTTTTTGGACAGCCTAAATTTGTTAATATTGCAAGTTTTTACGAATTTTAAAACTATCTTAACATTATTTATTTAAATACCTTATATGATTTGAATGTCAAGTCAAATAATATAATAATAACAATAATGACATGTGACCTCCATAGGGATCTTGTGCGGTTCTTTCAAGTGGATTCAAATAGGTACCGATAATCTACAGTACATATTGTGATGAGGATAACATGAATGATGACAACTTCACATTCACTCACTCCCTGAGCCAAGGATATCAACCATCTGAAGTTAAATTCCTGTGATCCATCCAGAAATAAAACTTGGAGGCCTTGGAGTCAATTGCTAGCAATTCTTTTCTTGTAGCTATAAAGGAGCTTTTAAATGGTGTGGACTCTGTATTGAGGAACAAATTTATAATGAAAATGAATGAAAGTAAAACAAGTATTTCTGTGATCAACTAATGAGCCTACTTTTCTTAAAATTTAAGATTCATGCCAATGGTTAATCTGGTAATACTGAAATGTTTAATTAGTTCGAAATATATCTGAAATAGTATAGCCTAATAGAGTACTACAGTTGGCAGCCCTGGTAACTGAATATATTCTTAGTTCCATCTCTAGGTAAGTTACAGAATGCACATACAAAATTTGGTTGAACTCCAATGGATAGCATTGATGTTACATGCAGTTAGACATTGGATCTATCAGTGTGCGTAAAATCATATTGGCAACAATGTGATGTATGTGTTGCTCAGAATTAATTTGAAATATTATGATCCATTATTGTGCCAAGTTTGAATGAAATCCATTTGTTAGTATAGAAGTTATATGTATTTAAAAATTGGACCTTTTAGCAGGCTTAGAATCATGTTGGCAGCACTGATATATATTAGTTACTCCAAATTAATCTAGAATGTCAGGTACTATACGTGTGCAAAATTTAGAGCTGTTGGCTTGCTTATTTTCTGATATATAGATATTAGGATAAACATAGAGAGAGCATTAATTAACAGTTGGCAGCCTTGGTTGCTCTTAAGAATACGCATGGGCAAATCTGTTATGGTACACATAGTACATACAAAAATTCGGTTGAAATCCAATTGATAGTATAGAAGTTACATTTATTTAAAATTTGGACCTATCAGCAGGCTTAGAATCATGTTGGCAGCACTGACATATATTATATACTCCAAATTAATCTAGAATGTCAGGTACTATACGTGTGCAAGGTTTAGAACTGTTGGCTTGCATACTTTCTGATATATTGATATTAGGGTAAACAAATATAGACAGCATTTATTAACAGTTGACAGCCCTGTTTGCTCTTAAGAATACGCATGGTCATATATGTTTATGTACACATAGCACATACGAAATTTGGTTGAAATCCAATTGATAGTATAGAAGTTACTTGTATTTAAACATTGGAGCTATCAGAATGCTTAGAATCATGTTGGCAACACTGTCATGCATGGGTTTAACTCTAATGTTATTATCTATATGTATGCCAATTTTGGAACAGTTCGCATGCGTAACTACTGAGATATCCAACAAAGAGCTCAAATTTCAATTGTGATTTTTAGCAGTTGGTAGCAGTGACGTTTTTTTTTCAAATATGGCCCAGAGATATTCAGGTATAGATCTTTACTCATACCAAATTTGGCTTCTCCATACCTGCAGTCCTTTAGGAATTGATAGGGGGACACAGACAGAAGGACAGACTGACACACATCAGCAAGGGTGATCTCATAAGTCTACTTTTTCATCATTTTTGCAAAAATATGAAGAGTAGACTAAAAATATTGGAATGCAGCCGAAAGAAATCATAAACCCCTATGGACGTCAAATTGGCAGATGAAAGGCTAAAGGAAGTAGGAGACTTCTGTTACTTAGGAAGCAAAATAACCAGTGATGGACGAAGCAAAGAGGATATAAAATAGGTTGGCTCAGGCAAGGAAAGCATTTATACAGAAAAGGTATCTGTTGACATCAAATATGGATTTAGGTATTAGGAAGTCATTATTTTGAAGCCTTTGTCTGGAGCGTGGCACTCTATAGAAGTGAAACTTGGACTGTTGGTGTAGCAGAAAAGAGGAGAATTGAAACGTTTGAAATGTGGTGTTACAGGAGAATAATGGAGATCAGATGGGTAGATAGGGTTACAAATGAAGAGGTATTAAGTCGTGTGGGAGAGGAGAGTTGTTTCTGGCGACTGCTAATGAAGAGAAGAGATGGGTTCGTAGGACATATACTAAGACACCCAGGAATTGCAAACTTAGAGAAGGGAGAGTCGAGGACAAGAACTGTAGAGGTAGACCAAGCCCATAGAAATGGGTATAGTTAAGGGTAGTTATGTTTTAGAATGCAGAACACAACATTATAATAGACTGATAGAAATTCTTTGTTGTTGATGATTATTTTACGGGCTTGGGACATCTTTGTTATCAGTTCCGTTGGCTTGAGTGTGTGTTCAATTTGTCTGATAACCGGTGTTTCTGTGGTGACTGTAATGATATTATGTGTAGCTGGAACTATTAGGGTTGGGAATGGGGTAAGTGCCCCATGACTTGAAATAAGATACTATCCCAGCATTTTCCTGGATTGGGGGGCGTGGTGGCGCAGCGGTCAAGCTGTATACCTCTCACCAAGGCGGACCGGGTTCGATTCCCGGTCAATGCATGTGAGATTTTCGATGTGAAATGCCATGTCCTGTGGTTCGGATTCCACGTAAAACGGAGGTCCCGTGGCTTATGATCGCGAGATTAACGGTCACGTTAAACTACAAGCTTCCTTCCTTTTTTCATTTTCCTGGAGGGAGTGTGTAAAAATCCAGGGAATGACCACACCAGGATAGCAGCTGTCAGTGCCAGGATTTGAACCTCCAATGTCTGGAGTTGCCGCAGCTCCCCATCGTGGTTGTGATGGTCAATTTAACACGCATGGCTACGCTGTGGAGAGATAGAACTTCTATCACCTCTCCATTTTGCTTAAGATACATTATTTACTCATCATCATCATTATCATCATTTCCCCTTTTCCAGTTGACACTGGGTGGGGGCAAATATGGTTCCTCTCCACTTTGTTCTGTCGTTCCACCATTCCTCTTCCGACACAGTGTTCCAATCCAGGTTCCGTTTTCTAATACTATTCTCCACCGAGTCCATCCAACGCATTCTTGGTCTTCCTCGTCCTCTCTTCCCTGTCATCCGTCGTTCCAGTGCTCGTCTTGGTAACCTAACTTCATTCATCCTTTTGACATGTCCAAACATCTCAATCTGTTTTGCTCCAGTTTGTCGTTGAGTTTCTGTACTCCCAGTTCTTTCCATATATCTTCATTTCTCACTCTGTCCCTCCTCGTTTTCTGGACCATACATTATTAACTATTTAAAAAAATTATCTAACTTTACTCTGTAGTCCAGTGGTCAATATGTAAAGACTGCATTGCTACACCAGTTGGAGATACAAAATTAATTTCCCAGTACTGTCAGCAGATGTTCGAGTGCCATTCTTGCAGGGTATTAAACACACTCACTCCAGGCAAATGTGGGGATTCAACTTTAATTTAAGTTCCAGGCACCTATTGAAATATTACAACATAATGATTTCACATATACTGACAATGGTACTACAGAAATGTGGGTGATCAGACTGATATCAGACACAATTATCCGGGTCTGAATCAAGATATTTTTAGCCCCTAAACCAACAAGTTAAGTTGCACCCAATAGGACAACCTAAGCACCTCGTCTTCATCCCTAGTCCATGAATTCTGGTTACAACCCTGCAGACTACTGAGGTTTTGTTGAAAAACATCATCATCTTTTACAGTTTCCAGCCTCAGGCTGGGTCTGTTTGGAACATAAGCCTCACCACTTAGTCCTTTCTTCCCACCACCTCTCCGCTGTCACTCTGGTCCAGTCCTCGCCTCTCTTCTTGACACATTACTCCACTCCTTTCAGCC
Organism: Meconema thalassinum; assembly: GCA_946902985.2. Taxonomy (NCBI): domain Eukaryota; kingdom Metazoa; phylum Arthropoda; class Insecta; order Orthoptera; family Tettigoniidae; genus Meconema; species Meconema thalassinum. The sequence continues at coordinate 173,314,748 of OX336393.1, read as the reverse complement.
ATCTATCTCTTGGTCTTCCCCTTGGTCGTTTCTTCTGCATCTGCATCTCATGTATCCTCTTGGGAATCTTCTGCTCTTCCATTCTCTTTAAGTGTCATTATCACCTCAGTCTTGATGTCTCAATCCTACCTTGCAAGGGTTCCTCTTTCACTATTTCCCTGACCTTTTCATTCCTCACCCTGTCTCTTCTTGTTACTCCGATCCTACTTCACAGGAACTTAATATCACTTGCCTGTATTCTGCTTATGTCTCTTTTCTTCATTATCCACGTTTCTGATGCATAGGTCAGTATCGGGATATAGTAGCTTCTGTATAACACTTCCTTGCTTTTTTGTGGGACATCTTTATTCCACACTAAGCTCCTAATGCTTCTCAGAAATGCTTCTGCCTGTCTGCCACGTTCCGTAATCTCATTGTCATTTCTCCCATTTTCCTCCACTACTTCCCAAGTACTTGAGACTTTCCACCTTCTTCAGTTGTCCACCTCCAAGTGTTATCCCACATGATGATGATAATTGTTGTTTTAAGGGGCCTAACATCTAGGTTATCAGCTCCTTATGGTTTAGGTCATAGTCAAAGATGAGAATGTGATGAAAACTATAACTAATACTTACTACAGACTTACAACTAAAAAAACCTAACTACTGTCTTACAAACTAGAAGAAGAAGAAATGGTAAACAAGTAAAGATTAAGGCAAATAGAGGACAGGAAGAAAAGAAATGCCATTAACCCTCAAATAATGAGGATTGAGGTACTTGGAGGGAAGGGGAGACATGAAAGGCAGATAGGGAAGGGAAAGAGGAGAGGGTCCGCCCCAGAAGCAATGAAAAAAGGTGAAAAAAACGGACCCAGCTCAGGAATCCCTCGGGGTCGCCCAACTCCCGAACTCACCAGCCGTGAGCCCTTGAGGGTGTAGCACTATCGAGGGTGCACCAGAAGTGGTGGGGCTACAGACACCCTGCCTCCTTAAGAGCCTTGAGCAGAAGGCAGGAGATGTCATGAAGAGAACAGAAGAGGTCTGACCCCTCGAAGAATGAGAGATCAGGAAAGATGAGACAAGGGCCAATTAAGGCGGGAAAGTAAAAGACTCCCTAGGCCTCGGACACCATCGGGGTTGGAAAAGAACAAGAGTCGACCAAGGGAGGTTGACAGGAAAGATGACAGAGAGGAGCCCGGCACAAGTAAGTGGAAGTAATGCCGAACTCAGCTGGGGTCCAATTGCACGAACCCACGTCCCACTAGTCGTGAGCACCTGGAGGAAAACACATGTTACCTTACCAAAAATGAGGAACGAGTTGAGGGGGTCACACCGGAGTACTCCTTGCTTATGCAAATTCGAGTCCTTCTTCAGATCAGTTCTCATGTCGAGCAGAACTTTCTTGGAGAGATAGGGCTCAGCTAGGAATCTAAACATATATAGAATATAAGCATTACAATTACAAGTTTATCTTTCAGTAACCAATGTGAGTTTATTAACTCCTTGTTCCTAAAGATTATGGTAATACAATAGGACCAGTGGCACAGCCAGGGAGGTATTACTAGGGTTTAGAACCCACCCCCTTCGTTTTGTGGAACTTTTACAACAACAAAAAAGAACAGAAACTGATAATACGGTAATTAATAAGCTAAATAAGCATTTCTTAAATCAAATAATGACACTTGCTAATGATTCTATAACTCATGCTTTGTGAGAAATCAGTATGGTTGTGATTTATGTCTGCATCACTGCTTGGAGATGTATTGTTTTCGCTTTTCGATCCAGTTCCCCATTGAGGCTACACACGTCTTCATGACAATGCGTAACTCCATCCTCCCAGGGTTACCAATCTAGCTATTTCCTCACTATATATATTTACACAAGGACATCCGCCTGCCATTCCGGGAGACCATAAAGAACCAGAATAATAAGGTACACTGTTTGCTGTACAATACATACAGTACCAGTATACATTACGATACACCATATAAATGGTTAAGCAGCATGTGGATTGAAGCTCTCAATATGCCAAAGCAGACCTTCTCAAGATCATCCTTGATGATGCCAAGCTCTTTCAGGATGTTCACGATGAATTTGAAGAAGGCCGTTCACTTTCCATGCATTTTTAGGTATATTATAGTCTATCTCTAGCCTAGCGGGGCAATTAGCTTTCTCTCTTTTCTTATAGGGAGGGAAATTTTTCTTATAAATTAATCTAGTTTTAATGAAAAACAAAATGTTTTAGTAAGGACCTAGAAAATTCTGTGGGTACATTAACACTAATTTGGAGATCATTAAATTCTTGAGTGTGAGATAGCTGAGTTGCTTCATGTTACTATGTCCTGCAATTCCCCGATTTATGGTTATCCCATTGGTCGATCTTGGCAACGCTACTGAATGGAACAAAGAGCTAATTAGTTTATACTGAAGAGGAAAGATTGATAGATGCAATAAAACTAGATTATAAACTATGTATCAGATACAGCCACATTTTCTGTCAGTCAGCCATGCTAGAAGAGTGGGCTTTCTTTTGCTATTTCTATGAATAAAGCAAGTTTTCTGTCTGAACATTTTGAACTATTAGCTCAAACTTTGTATTTATCCCGTATGAGTTGTATAACGACCAAATACACCCTATGAGGCTGGCATCAAAACTACTGTGGCTGTGGCGCATGAGTCCATACTCACGCTACTTACACTGCCTATAGACTGGCTGCGTGGCACAGTGGTAACATTTTATCCCGCTGTGCCCAAGGTTGCAGTAAGTTGGCATTTGAGGGTGCACAAATACAAGGGAACCATGTAAATAGATTCACTGGCACATTCAAGATCCCTTTTGGAACAAAATTCCGGCACCCCGGCATCTCTAAAAGTCTGTTGTTAAAAGGAGCATAAAGCGAATAACATTATTCTTTAAATTGTCCATGGCCAGAGGTAGGGATAGATTTTCTTCACAGCTACTTTACATTTATTGCAGTCACGCTAACTCCACTGGTTTACTCTCGACAAAGGATATACTAACATTGATTTCTTGCTATAGATTCCAATGTCAGTAAGTGATGGAACATCAGGTTAGTGTAATTTACTCCAGTATTAGCGATTTAGAAAGCAAGACTGTCCTCCATTTTTCTGTAATAGGACTTTTGTATCTTTTCTTTGGTGACAGTGATATGACCTTAGAAGTTGTCGTCAACTCCTTTACTTAATGTACCCGTCAATGACGGGTAATGTAAGCTAGTTTACTTATAAGCTCACCGGACAAAAATTAGTCACCTCCTTGAAAGAGCACACTAGTCACATTGGTGCACTTTACATGGTGATGCACCAGGGGCGAATTTAAGCCGAGATTATGGTGGGGGAGGAGGCAGACACACCGAAGGTCTGGGGGTATGGAATATCCCTAGCTCAGAAAGGGGTCCAGGGGCCCTCCCACAGAAAATTTTGCAAACATTAGGTCCAAATTAGTGAGTTATATGCCATTTGGGTGGTTGTTTTTGTGATATTTTGAAGCAGGGGCGTATATAAGGGGGGGGGGGAGGGGGCAGGGGGCCCGGCCCCCCCGAAATTTTTGTCACATATACTATTTGTTTATCAATTAAAACATTAAAAACCAATATAATCATGTACTATTGTTACTAAGTGGCGTATGGCAACGTTGCAAAGCAAGGCAAAGGTAGAGCGATGTAGTGTGACAATCAGTTTGCTCTGATCTTATGTGTAACAACATAACCACTTATTGCTCTCCTGTGCCTTCGCTCTTATGAACGAACCAAGAACAGCATCAAGTGCCCTTGAACGCGTGTGGCAAAAGCTTTTTCCCTAACTTTTATACCCTTATCAAACTTTTGGCAAATTTGCCTCTCTCTCTCTCTGTAGCTACCGGTACTGCCGAACGGAGTTAGAGTTGGTTGAAAACATACTTAAGAAATTCTACTTCTGAAAACAGACTCAACGTTCTAGTATTGCCATCTATTCACAGAGACATACATCTCACTGACGATGAAGTTATGAACCGATTTGGCAATACTTCAAGAAAACTTGACTTTATATTATAGTGTGAGTTGTAAATCAAAACAGTAACATTAATTCTTTCCATGTAAATACCATCAAGTGAGCGATGATTGTATTAATAAAAAGTATCGTAAAATGGTCTTAGCTGTGTTTGACATTAACCAAACATAAAACATCACAACAAATTGGTTGAAAAAGTGATGCCAGAAAGCCTTAAAACTCATCATTTTGCACCAAATTATACAAAAGCTTCCCGGGGATAACCCCGGACCCCCTATTCTTTGGCCTATGCCATGCCTCCTAACCCCCGGTTGGGCACGCCCCGAAATAAAACTCTATATACGCCCCTGTTTTGAAGTAAAACTTTATTCTCTCCCTGAGATGCACTGGTGCTATACCTGCCCGCCTAATCTTCTAATTAGGACACACTCATGTTGAACAACTAAAAAGCTTCTAATAATAGGTTACTTAGGCAACGATGAAGAATGGGCTTCTAATATTTCAACATCATGTCTTCAAATCCGGTCATGTGAGCTGAGGACAGAGGTTTATGAACGAATAAAAGGGCACTGCCTTTGGAAGCTGATGATTATGTCTAATGTCCTCTCTTCTGAAATACGGAATTATACTGCAGCATATGTTATTATGTGCACAATTGTGCACAATATGTTAATATAGTGCAAACAGGATTTATAGAATTTTGAAGATTCTTTTCAGAAATCAATCAATCCTTACACTACATTGCATGTAAAACTTGGAAGTGCTTCTATTTGTTAAGAAAAAAGGATGTTTAGCAGTGATATCTTTCAATTTAAATGCAGAAGTTTATAATTATGACACCAGGCAAAGAAACAACTTCCATGGTATTCCATGAACACAACCCTCGTTGTAAAAATGCCACATTTCATTCAGGATACAATGCTGTACAGTATTATATAAACATTTTGAAAAATAAAGGAATACTTATGGCTTCCTTGAATTGCTTTTATTATGTAAGTAACGGTACCGGTACATTTTTCATCATTAGCAAACTAAACTGAAAGGAAATAAAGCAACTGGTGTAGATAACATTCCTGCAGAGCTCTTAAAATGTTGTGATGTAAGCATTAAGGGATGCCTTTTTCAAATCATTACTAAATGCTATGAGGACGGAATTGTACCTCCTGATTTTTTAAAAGTCAAACAATCACACTATCCAAGAAAGGAAATGCTTGTGAATGTTCTAATTATAAAACTTTAGCCATTCTTTCACATGCATCAAAGATTTTATTGATAATCATCAAAGAAAGACTAAGCAAAAAAATTGAACATCGTCTGGATAGTGATCAGTATGGATTTAGAACAAGGAAAGGGACTAGGGAGGCTATCCTAGCATTACGTCAGATTTTAGAAAGAAGACTGGAAGTTAATCGAAAAACCTATATAGTATTCATTGATATAGAAAAGGCATTTGATAATGTTAATTGGAAAACCATATTTCTTACATGGCCAAAGTCGGGATTGACTGGAAAGACAGGCGCGTTATTTTGAACTTATATAAAAATCAAACTACCGAAATAACAGTTAATGGCAATAAAAGAGAAGCAAAAATAAGAAGAGGTGTAAGGCAGGGTTGTCCTCTATCACCATATCTCTTTAATATCTATATAGAAGCTGCAGTAAATGCATTAAAAGAGAAAACAAAAGGATTAACATTTAATGGAGTACAGGTTCATAGCATTCGCTTTGCAGATGATATTGCACTTTTAGCAAACTCTGCATGTGAAATGAATAGAATGTTAAACATTTTTCAGAAATCCTTAGGAAAATTCGGGCTAAGAGTTCATTCTCGAAAGACAAAATTAATGGTGGTTGATAAAAAGAAACAACCAATTTTAGCTAATATAATGTTAAAGGATAGTGCCATTGAACAAGTAACGGAATTTTGCTATTTGGGAAGTGTGATTAATTATGACAACAGATGCATCTCAGGAATTAAGAAAAGAATAGTGTTGGCGAAGAAAGCCTTTCAAAATAAGAAGAATTTGCTGCTCAATGAGCACCTCAACTTGAAGATAAGGAAGTCATTTCTCAAGACCTTTGTTTGGAGTGTGTTGACCTATGGTTGTGAAACATGGACACTGGGGAAAAGAGAAGAATCAAAACTTGAGGCAGCTGAAATGTGGTTTTGGAGACGAATGACCCGAACAAGCTGGGAGGAAAGAAAGAGAAATGAGTTTGTTCTGAACCAAATTCAGGAGAATCGATGCCTGTTGAACACCATCAAGAAAAGGAAATCAAAATTCATGGGACACGTACTCAGACATGACAATCTCCTCCAGGTCATTTTTGAAGGAAAAATTTTGGGGAAGAAACCAAGGGGACGACCAAGACAATCGTATCTCAAGAACATTGTCAAGGAAATGGAATGTGAATCGTATGTCAATATGAAGAGAACTGCTGAAGACCGTAAGAAATGGCTGCAACGACAAGGCTTTTAGCCTTTAGAAGCTGATGATGAGCAAACAAAATGTGCACTAAATTAAATTTCCTAATAGCCTGCACACACCGGTATGTTTTGTTTATTTATACGGTACTGTAGTAGATTATACTATGGAACAATTATTTACGGTATTAATTTTCTGTTGCATTAGATTTTACAGCTGTTTCTATATATTTCTACACCACTGATTCAGAATCTGTAAACAGTTTTTGAATGCATTCTCTAGTTTTCATGCAGTTTCAATTTGAATTAACCCACAGTGCGACACGTGAGTCTATCAGACTCATACGATTTCTTTTATGTCAAGTATTGGCTGCCCTGTGCGTCTAGGCAGTCAGAAAAACCCATGTAAATTCGCTATAGCCAGTTGTCGTGCAGTTGTGGCATATGACGCCCTAGTTGAGAGCAGCCGTTGAAGGTAAGGGAAATATTTCTAACACCTAGGAAGTCTCACAGGCTCACGTGTCGCAACGGGCTATAAAATAATATGTGTCTGGTGTATACTCACGGGTCATTACGGGATGGTGACAAACTGCAGTTACGTGTAGATGTGTGGTTCTTGATCGTGAATACTTTCTTTCCCTACTAATTCGCAAATTTTCTTGTCCATTGATCAATTCAGTTTTATAACTTACTGTTTAGCTTTGTCCACTTTGTGATGCGGGCACGCTATCCTCTCCAATGGCTTCACTGTGCCAGCTGTAATACCCTGTTGTACAGCTGCATGTAATTGCTGTTTCCACTTTTCGGATATATTTATCAACTTGGCAGTTGACACACCTTGAAAGGCTAAGCTTTTGAGGAAATGGGACATACCTGGAAATACAAATAAAATTATGAAAGTTGGTATTGAGGTAAGTTACCGTACCTTAGGAGCTTGAACCTCATTCCTCTAATACAGATACTTTGGCCTCTATCCAGCACAGCACCTTGTAGTCAGCCATTCTACATGTTACATACCATATTGTAAGAGTAGGAACGTGGTTTTTCCTATTGGAAATAGTTAATGAAACTACCCAGATTGCAAGGAATTTGAGTCAAGTTCTGAAGTCTGTTGCATATTCGACCAATGTTAGTTTGAAATGAGATGCTATATTTTATAGGGTGGATTTAGTTAACCAGAGTTTAGTGCTTTTCAGTCGGTCAACACGAATGTACCCAAAAGAGCTAGGTTATGCTCTAATCCTGAAATAAATTACATGAGATTAACAAATACACTAGGATGACCAGTTTCGATCGTCAAGCGATCATCATCAGATCCATTACACTTAGGCTATAAAATCTATGTTTGAAAATACAGGTGAATATTTACAATATGTACAATTATTTAGTTGCAGTATTGGTACTGTCTAGATGTTAGGCCCCTTAAAACAACAATTATCATCATTGGTACTGCAACTGTCGGTGTACGGTATGCTAAATGCAGTATAGCCTATATGATGTTAGGTGAAATGCTAAATGGTGATAGATATCCGGAGTTTGTATATTTGGAGTGATTAAACCAAGGCCCGTATTCGCGGCAGTATTAAAGGTGCCGGGACGTCCTCAAAGACCTAGCAGCGCTTAGTTTGAATGGCTATTGGTCCACGCGTGGCGGGGAATGTTCCACGGTCTTTAATAGTTTTAGACCCACCTCATTCAATAACATACATCTTATCTAGATTTGGCAACACCCCACATAAACACATCGCACTGACTTCGTACAGCACATAGGAACAGGGGGGGGGGGGGGGGAGAAAGGGAAAAACCAGTGTCTTTGAGATAACAGCCCATTTCAGTCGACCACACCTGGAGTAAGAGTGAACACGAAACTGATCGCAGCTCCAGCGAAGATGACAACCAGATCAGTAGTAGCCTGTAATATTACAGTTTAACCATAGTTGATTTTTTTACAACCATATAATCACTTCAAATATACAAACTCCGGATATCTATCACCATTTAGCATTTCACCTAACATCATATATACGGCACTGCATTTAGCATACACCGACAGTTGCATTACCAATACTGCAACTAAATAACTGTACATATTGTAAATATTTTCACCTGTATTTTCAAACATAGATTTTATAGCCTAAGTGTAATGGATCTGATGATGATCGCTTGACGATCGAAACTGTTCATCCTTGTGTAGGCTATTTATTAATCTCATGTAATTTATTTCAGGATTGGGGCATAACCTAGCTCTTTTAGGTACATTCGTGTTGACCGACTGAAAAGCACTAAACTCTTGTATACTGAAGCAACACTGAAAAAATGGCTTCAAACCCCACAATGGGGATTTAGTTATAATTATCTCATTTAGAAACTTACAACATAATGAAAAACAGCCCCTTTTACTTGGGTTTGTGTAGAGTATGACAACCTGAGTTATTGTAGTTTCTGTATTCGTGTGTGCATTTGAAATTGAGGTTAGGATTGGGAAGAAGCTGACCATGGTCTTAAGTAATTTCCATTCCAACATTTTTGCCTTGTAAGAGGTTGGAAACCATGGAAAATCACTTTTAGGATGGTTGAGATGAGATTCAAATTCACTTCTTTTTATTTATTCTCATAATGCTGTGTGTGCACCATTTCTCTTGGACCATTTTTTTTTTAGCAGAGCCAGAAATTGATCTAATATTATGTACCACTAAACCATATAAGGCAACTGAATTTACCTGCCTTGTGTTCTGGGGTTCAAGGACAAAGAGAAAAAAGGAATCTTGTTGTTCTATGTGACCGTTTATCATAAGATGTGGGCCTCCTTTTTTATGTGGAATTCATCCAGCTGGATGTGATATTTCACCTCGAAAATCTCACATGCATTAACTGGGAATCGAACCTGATCCACCTTGGTAAGAGGCAAGTGGCTTGACTGTGCCTCCATCATGCCCCTCACAAACACAACAACATGGTTATAGCAGAGGGAGAAAAACAATAAGGAGCCACACTCCACTATCTTCAAAGGTGGACATTCACATTATCAATCAATCAATCAATCAATCAATCAATCAATCAATCAATCAATCAATCAATCAATCAATCAATCAATCAATCAATCAATAAATCAATCAAACATCAGCTATGCTGTAGTCTGTAAAGAACACCCAGTCTCATGAAGAGGTGGGAAGAAACCCGTTTTTCTGTCAGTCAAAACAATGTGAACCAGAAGGCATATTTCAAGGAATCTGTTTTGGAGTGCGTAGTGTAGGAAGTGTGAATACCAGCAGACAAATGTAGGGAAGGAAGCCTGGGAAACTAGTAAATATACAAGATGTAGTCTGCTCATTGTGGATAACACCCTATAAACCCAGGCGCGGATCTAGAGTTTGGCCTGGGGGGGGGGGGGGGGGGGCGGTCACAGAATCGAAATTGTTAAGAAAAATGGTGTCACTAACAACGCAATCACAAAATAACCGAACGTACAAAACCAGACCAATTTTTTTGCAAGCTACATGAATAGAGATTTGATGCGTTTAGCGCAACAACAATATTTGTACAAATTGCAACGGCGTGTTTTGCGACTTTTATATCGAGCTTCGAGAAAAGTATCAAGGTACGTTACAGTTTCGGCAAGTCGAGTTGGTACCGACAAAGGGAGAAAGTCACAGCTTAAATTGCCAACCAAGCTTGCAGTTTGGACGTCGACAAAATTTGTTGGTGCGACAAAAGCCCCAAATTCCTATCCGTGCATTGCTGCACATTCATCGTGACATCACTATAGACATCGATTCGGTAATCTCAAGGTTTGCTAAACAAAATAGACGAGTTGATTTTGTTATATAAATAATCGTTTTTATATAACAGGTATGAAGTTGTAAGTATGTACAGTTATAACAGAACATAATAATTGCAATACAGATATTTTCAGTAATTAATAAAATGAAAAGAAAAACTGTTTTTCAGTTAAAATTCGTTAAGTTTTATTTGTCTGGTTATTGTGTTTTCGTTTTTTGAGTTTGCAAAAAAAAAATTGGTCTCCGATTGCGGAGGGGGGGGGGGGGGTCATAACCTCCGTGACCACCCCCCCTTGAATCCGTGCCTGTATAAACCAAATAATCCCCATTATTCTTTCAAGGGTTTGTCTTCTCACTGTCAGTCATATGATTGTGCTACAATTGGGCCTTGATTTAGTTAATGACGTCTCTGATTTAAGGACTATTTTTCTAAGTCTTGATGAAACGCTCAGTTTTGATAAAATGAACCCCAATTCAAAGAATTTGACAAACGCTAATGATGAACAGAACAGTCACTTTGTACCTCGATTAAGTAGACTAATTGCGACAGTACATCCAACATCGAAACACACAGACTATACTAGGCGATAGCTTTTGAGAGTTATAAAAGAGGAGTAAGCCTACTCTCTATTCTTGTGTGACTATGTTGCTGCCTCATTTCTATGTTCACGCATGTTGTGATATGAAGACATGGAGATTCAGTAATGCCGTACCGTATTTAGTATTTGGTTTTTGTTATTTTTCTTTCTTCCTGGCCCACTTTCCAGCAATATGCCATTTAAGTGTCTTTGGTCATGAGCATAAAAAGAAGATAGTTACCAGTAGGATGGCTATGGGGTAGCTTCTTCACTTTCTTTCATAAGCGTGGAAAGCGTACATGTGATGAAGGTAGACACAAAATTGAACGATACAATGCGTTGCATTATTCGTTCCATCAAATCACTGGATCAACACAGGACTTTGTAATAGCCTCTACTGAAGCCATAAGATGGCTAGAAAATTTAGACATTAATCTTTGAACACCCTTTCCCTTGCATGATTGTTACAGTTGTAATGTGTTTACCTATTGTATGTATGTATGTATGTATAAGTTATTGTTTATGATGTTTGTTTTGTGTTGTACCGTACGCTAATAATAATAACTCCAAGTCACTGGTTACCCATGCTGAGTCACATTCCTCCACCTCACTTATGGAGGAAGCAAGCTCTACTAAGGGGAGCTAAGAAAATCTTTGCATCACCCTCTTTGCCATTGCACCAAGAATTCTGCCATCCATCACAGCAACGACTGCAATCAAGAAGACCAGTAAGTGTCACTGCGGGGCAACTCATTGCTGCTGGATTTGATCTAAATGAAAGCTGGAAGCATGAGTGGTCAACTAAAACACTGGGAACAAGTGCCCACCATCTTGATCCCACAAAGAAACCAAACGGCTTTGACTTACTGAGGAACTTCTGGTGCTGCATCAACAGGCTGAGAACTGGACATGGTTGCTGCAATTATTTCAGGTACAAGTGGGGCTGGATCAGCTCAACAATGTGTGAGTGTAACCTGGAAGAACAGACGATTGAACATCTGGTCCAACGCTGTCCTCTTTATTCGTACCCTGGCGTTCCTGACGATATGTTCGCTCTCACAACAGATTTAATCGAATGGTTGAGAAGAATGGACTTTAAAGTTTGATTATAACTTGTTATGTATAATTGTATATTGTATACATTACCATACGATTAAATAAATAAATAATAAGCGTGCGCACTTGCGGCTCCAAGATGGCGGCCGAGGAATCCCCGTCACGTGACCAAGATGGCAGGTTATTACGTGACCAAGGTAATGTGACGTCTCTAGGGGAATTCCCTGCAGGGTTACCAATCTAGGGGTGTAAAAATCTCTAAACCCTCTACATTTTCCCTAAATCCTCCCACATTTGAATTTTGGTGCTCTCTGTAATGTCACGAAGGGTTGCCAATTTACGAGTGTGAAAAATCCCTAAATCTCCTAGATATTCCCCCAGATTTGAATTTTGGCGAAAGAATAAACAAAATGCGTTATAACCTGACTAAACTGTTGTTAGAAGTAAACCTCAAGGTCGTCACAAGGGGAATTCCTTTACGTTTGACTAACCTAGAAGCGAGAAAAAACCTTAAACCCCTTAGATTTAAAATCTAGGGCAATAGTGGATTTTCACACCCCTACGTTGGCAACCATGCAGGGAATATTCCCAGTGATGTCACGTGGCCAAGGCGGCCGTCATCTTGGTCACGTGATGGGGAATCCCCGGCCGCCATCTTGGAACAGCGAGTGTGCACGATCATGAAGAAAAGTGACGCAGAAGCCTTCCAGGCGATAAATTAATTTTTTGCCTATTTTCATTTTATGAAAAAAAAAAAAAAAGAAAAAAAGGCTTTTGAGATCACCTTTTGTCCGTATATGTGTGATGTGTGTGTGTGTGTGTCCCCTAATAACTTCTAAACGGCTGGAGAGATTTTAATGAAACTCGGCAAGGTCATAGCACCATTTTGGCCGACCCCGACCGCGCTCTTCAAATTTTTTACGTCTCACCAATCCAACATGGCGGCTGTGTGAATTATTTCACCAGCATTTAATATCTCCGAAAATATTCCGATATCACTCAAAAATTTTGTACGGAGATACAGAAAACTACTAAAAGTTCACTTATGTGACTTTCGAAAACCTGGTAACTACAAAACTAACATGGCGGCCAAGCGAATTATCGACTTTTAAATAGGCGTTTCTCGGGATTTAACCAACCAAACGCAATGCAACTTGGTACAGGATGTGTTTATACACATTGTAATGCACGGACATCTAACTTCGTTCAATTGTTTAAACAACTTCAAGATGGTGGCTGTGCGAAATATTTCACCGGCATTCTATATCTCCGAAACTATTACTGATATCACCCTGACATTTTGCACGGAGATAAAGGGCACTACTGGAAGCTCATCTAGGAGACTTTCAAAAACCTGTTAACTACAAAACGAACATGGCGGCCAAGCGAATTTGAAAGTTTTAAATAGACTTTTTTTTCGCAATTTAATGATCCAATCGCAATGAAGCTTGGTACAACAATTGTTTATACACATTGCAATGCACTGGTACCGTATCTAATTTAGTTCAATTGTTTGCATAAACTCAAGATGGCGGCTGTGCGAATTTTAAAATTATGTTTTTATTTCTTATGTCTTAATCATGCGATCGAAGTGAAAGTTTGAATAATGAACCTACTCAATAATTTTCCTTTATTGGTACATAACTCTATGGCCTATACATATAGCAATCCAACATGGCGACCATCCGAAATATTTAGACGGTTTTCAATATCTATGAATCAATTACAGCAATCAAACCGATTTTTTGTGTTCATAGGGGATATAAACATAAGTTCACCTATAGGACTTTCAATAACCTGGTAATCAGAATTCCAACATGGCGGCGACGCGAAGTATAAATATATCAAATGGACGTTTCTCGCAATTTAACCATCTTAGTGCAGTGAAACTTGGTACAGTAAATGCTTATATAAATGTTAATCCACTGGAATCTAATTTATTTCAATTGTTTCCATAACCACAAGATGACAGCTATGCGAAATTTTAAAATCTTGTATTTACTTCTTGTGTCCTAATCATGCGATTGAAGTTTGAATACTACAAGTACACAATAATTTTCATGCAACAGTGCATAACTCAAAGACCTACATATATGCAAATCCAACATGGCGACCATATGAAATATTTAACGGTTCTCAATATCTATGAATCTATTACAGCAATCAAACTGAAATTTTATATGTTGATAGTGGCAATTAATATAAGTCATGTATAATTATGTATTTGTTATGTATACCCAATTTGCCACCGGGGACACACCCCCAATTGCAAATAAATGAATGAATGAATGAAGGAATGAAACGAAGGATATATAAACATAGGCTTTAGTTCTTCACGAAACTACTTGTTTCATTTCAAATCAGGAATCCACTTTCATGTTTTAAATCAATTATCTATTTTATTGTTTCAAATCAAGAATTGACTTTCTTATTTATAATCAAAATTCCATTTATTGTTTCCAAATCAAGAGTAGATTTTCTTCGTTTCGAATCAAGAAACTAGTTTGTTGTTTTCAAAACAAAAATCCATTTTTATATTTCAAACCAAGGAACCACTTTCATGCTTTAAATCAGTTGTCCATTTTATGGTTTAAAATCAAGAATTGACTTTCTTATCATTTTCATACGTCTGTTACGTGGCTTATCACATGTCCAGGCGTGACGTTGTACAGTACCATGCCTCCAAACAAGCTTAGGCCTATGCTTGTCACAAGAATGTTGTGAGCATGCACAGTCACCCATTTTCTGTTGACAGGATTAATGTCATGTACGGCAATTTGCCCTTGTAGGATTTATCGATGTGTGACGTCATGCGATGTCATAAAACACGTTTTCACTTGTCTGAATGTGAGCCAAATCCCACACCACCACCACTGAGTCTCCTTGATAACCCCTTTGTTGTTTATTTTTTGTGGATCATATAACACCACTGAGTCCTGATAGTAGCCAATGTTTTGTTTATACTGGGACCCAAACTCAAATCTCAATAAATTTAATGACTCACAGATTGGTACGCTAGGCACTGAGTCTCCGTAACAACCCTCAAATTGATTATTCCATGGAACATTAACCGCCAGAAGGTTTAAATCTACTTCCAAAATTCAAAAATCTATGGGGATTAAGTATTTTTCTCACCTCTAGTTTGGTCAACCTTAAAGGTATTCCCCTTGTAACGTCACATGACCTTAAGATTTACGCCAGACAATAACTCGCTCAGGTGATGACTTATTTTGTTTATTCTAGCGCCAAAATTCAACTCTGGGGAAATCTAGGGGATTTAAGTTTTTTCACACCCTTAGGTTGGCAACCCTGCGGGGAATTACACTAGTGACGTTACATGGCCTTGGTAACGTAACCAGCCGCCATCTTAGTCACGTGACGGGTATTCCCCGGCCACCATCTTGGTACCACAAGTGCACACGCTCATGAAGAAAAGTGAAGTAGCTGCCCAATAGCCATCGTACTGCTTCTCATGGGAAGAAAGCAAATATTGATTGGAATGTGAAGTAAATTAAATAATTTCTTGAGAAATGGGAGCAAAATTTAATATCCACTTTCAAACTTGAGCAAATAGTTAAAGAATGAAGCTCCTATTATTAAGTTTAAGAAAATGAAGACAGTGAATGTTCCGTGCAGCTGATAGGCTGCTAATTCATAAATTTATCCTTGATCTTAAGTGTGAACTAAACAGATGTAGGTTAAGTTATGGAAAAATTCATAGCTAGTTTCTGAGTCACCTATTGGTTTATAGATTCACAATGTGGCTGCTTACCCTGGGCCAACTTTATCAATCGATATATTTCACTGCAAGTGGAGCAATTTTCTCCGGAGGCAGAATATACCATAAATTACAAATACATATTCAGAATTTACACAACTCACAAATATTCAATAAATAATAATGAAATACCTTACACCATAACCTTTACAGTGACCATGAACCCTACAGCAAAAAAGCAAGAAGCTTGTAAGCAGAGGCATGATAGTTAATTAACGATCATAATGTTAATGATAGTAATAACTTAAATGGTTAGAACGTTTTAGTGGATGTACTCCTGCATTATTCTTGAAAGTATCAATACTCCATTAACCATCTTGAGTTATTATGATACTGGCATGTAGATATTTTCGTGACTTAGATTGCAGGGGAACTGATCAGCTTGTATAAATATTACGACATTATTGATTGTAACATTAGAAGGTGTTGAGGAAGAACCCGTATTGGGTAAAGCTTTTAAAATATCCCACTGAGTAGCTACTCACCCATCTGATGGAGCTTGGAGAGATTCTCTTTGCCCAGGTGTACCATTTGGCCAAATAATTTAAGGCAGCGAAGTGAAGCATCCATCATTTCATCAATTAGTTCACTTATTATGAGTGACACTCCTTTTCCATCTGTGCCTTCAAGCAGTTGCGATTCGAACATGATACTCCTGGCATCCAAGATCTGTCCGTCATTGAGCTGAAAGGCATTGATGGTCTATGATTGTTATTCTTACATAAGCAACTGAGAGAGTTATCCTCACAGACTTAGCTGTTTCAGTCATTAGGCTTTGCGAGCACTGTAGACATATGGTGCAATATGCGAGAATGACATGTGGAGAATCCGGACTAATGCAGACTGTATGGACTCTAAAAGAACCCGTCAATCACTATGGCTATTAGGGCAAGGAGGTTATGTTGGCTGGGTCATGTACAGAGAATGGATGACCATAGTCTACCAAAGAAAGTGCTATGCTAGAAAACCAGAGTGTAGTCCGTCAGTGGGACGACCAAGATTATGGTGGCAGGATGACATATATGGAGAAGATTAGAAGTGCGGAATTGGAAAAGGCTGGTGAAATCGAGAGATGGCTGGAGGAGACAGGTGGTCAATGAGGCACGGGTCCTACATGGGCTGCCGTGCTGGATAAGTAAGTAGAAAGAACACTAGCCTATATATACTGAAACCCTGATTAAGAAAAGAATTTCCTCATCTTACGACTTCCTTAGTATTTCTCTATCTTATCCCATATAAGTAGAGAGTCTAAGACAACACGCCAGAGTCGCGAAGAAGAGCTCTTAACTATACGAGCACACTACCTCCGATTGAAATATTGAGACACTGGCTTTAACTTCACGTCAGTAAGAGGTAAGAGCTCGTCTCCGCGGCTCTGGCGTTTTGTCATTTGGCTCTCAACTTATACGGGATAAGGTACAGTCATTTTGTATCAATAATGGTAGCATTCTGGTACACAGGGATTTGAGTTCAATTCCTACCAGCTTCTTTGAATATGTTGTTTCTTTCTTGAGATGGGTTATTCCCTATAATCCTGAAAGAAATTTTACATGAGATTAATACATTTATTTATGTATTTATTAATCTCATTTCTTTCTTTCTTTCTCAGGATTAGGGAATAACCCATCTCATTTGGGTACAATCGTGTTGACCGACTGAAAAACATCAAACATTTAAAAATAAAATATTTACAGTTATTTTAAACATCAGCTTGTATAAATATTAAGACATTTGATTGTAACATTAGAAGGTGTTAGGGGAGAAAACGTAGAGGGTAAAGCTTTTGAAATATCCTTGTTCTTGGAACCTCAGGCAGTGGTTTGATATCCATGATGTGGCTATGCTGCAAGACATTTTGTTGTTGTTGTTTTATTTGAGGGGCTTGGACATCGTGGTCACTTAGCCATGTGTACTTGGGTGCGTGTAGAATTGTCTAATAACCTATATTATTGTTGTGACTGTATTAGTGTGTGTATATGTAATTCAGGAGGATTGGGAAACAGGTAGCCATGGCCTTAAGTTGGGAACCATCGTGGCATTCGCCTGGAGTAGAAGCAGGAAACCACAGAAAACCACTTTCAGGGTGGCTGAGGTGGGAATCAAACCCACCTCTTGCCAATTTTGCTTTACGAGACTGAGTGTAGCCCGCTCCAGCCCGTTCCAACCCTCAGACCAGAATTAAATTTCCTGACAGAGCCGGGAATCAAACCTGGACCTCCGTGGCGTCAGCTAAGAATGCTAGCCACTACAACAGGAGGTGTTAAGTGCATGACAGAGTAGATGACTTCATGATGGTCACCAACCTTCTGTGAGAACAAGAAAAACAGACGTTTCACGAATCTCACATCGATCTTTCTCATTATAGTAATAATTGCATATTACTTCCCTACTCGACCACATTTCAGAGCATTATACAGAACAACTGTTAAGAGATCTGTAGCCACCTTGTAGAACCACCTCTACATCTTGTAATTGAAGAATTTACCTTGGAACTCTGATGAACGCACCCGTGGAGCATGTGAACTCTTTGGTGTCTGGGCAATTTATTTTTGTACATCCTGTATAATTTATAACCCAGGAAAATATTTGGAATTCATCACCACCTTTATTTTGGAATTTTTGGAATTATTTTTGGTCATTTATAATGGTATAACATCGCAGAAACGCGATCGGAATTTAATGGATCAACACTTGACTACAGCTGTTACAGTATACTTCCGTCTTCTTCGACGTGATATACTCTCGTTTTGTCAACCTATGATGTGTAAACTTGTTGTTTACCAGTGAAAACTGACTAATAATCTACATGGTATTAGTGTGAGAAGTTGCAAATAATCACTCATCATTGTGAATATTGTGAACAATTAAGATATTTAAAGCAATGCTTTGCTTTATTTTGATGTTTTTGCCAAAGTTGCGATATTTTTATAGAGCGTGCACGAGGACATGAAAGTAGGAGACATGTGGTCTAAATGTTTGTAAGAACATGTCATTTAAATCCAACCGAATAAATCCACAATGCAAATTATAGTAAAATACCATTTTTAAAAGCATCAGCGGAAGGAACGGAGAAATTTTTATTTAATTTGACGGCTGATGGCAGTGATGTTCAACGATCACGTGGTGTGAACTCAAGTGTCAGTGAAACAGCTTGGAGTGTTGCTAAATATCATCTTAATGGTATTTCTAAAGCCAGTGGCCGATATTATGGTCATTTTTGCTTTTTACATTATTAGAGTCAGTGAAAAGTATTTCTTTATCCTGTGAGAATCACGCTACAGTATCTGGATCAACTTTCCTTCAACATGGAAATACCTACTTATGGAGATACAGCCCAATTCAATAAGTATCCTTTTACTATGGAATAACTCAAATATGCCTTGGGAGGGCGACGGATATCACGATATGCTCGGGTGAGAAGCATGGCAATGGAGGAAGGCCATGAAATCGCCGTGATGACCTGGGCAAAACTCGAAACGATGACATGTAAGTCAACACTACACTTTGTCATGTAACCGGGTTGGATACTTATTTGTGGAGTAGTTATAGACGGTTTTGCTATTTTTCTGCACATTCTGATGGGTAGAGATTGTTATGTTTAGTTTAAAGATTATTTCTGGTCATACGTAGACTATCATTTTGAATAAGCGCCTGGAGTAAGATTGTTTGTAACCAACTTTATTTGCTATGTTTAATGCGAGTCGAGAGAGCCGTGCATAAGAATGCAAGACAGTGTTATATTTACGAACTGTAGAAAGCTGGCAGACGTTTTTCAAGGCCATGTGGTGCCCGTGAATTGGTTAATTTTGAAGGATTATTGTTGGTGCGAACCTGCACGAGTTTACAAGGCAGTGCATTCTTATAAGCTGCTTGCTGCCCGCACAACAGCTGTGAACATGCTTCCCTTAGCCAGTATAGAGGAGGCCTTGGTTATTAGCCTACTTTCAATTTTTGCAAAAAATGAAAGTAGACTTACGAGATCAACACGGGGCGAAAAAATGTGTGTCTGTCTGTCTGTGTGTCTGTGGGTCTGTGAGTGTGTGTACTCTGAATGTCTGTCCCCCCCCCCATCAATTCGAACACGGTGAAACCGAATTGAACGAAATTTGGTACAGAGGTAGCACTAGCAAAGGGCACCTCAGTGTCATGTTTTATATCGCCGCCATCTCGTTGAAAACCTAATGGCGGCCACTTAAATGTTAAAAGCTTAAATCAAATTACGTCCAACCTAATCATCTGATCTCTACCAAATTTCGCAACAACATACCTTTATGTGAGAAGCGTTCTTTGACCAAGCTGCAAGGTCATCAATCCAATCGTTTGCATATGGCGGGCATGTATGTGTGGAAATCGATTCCACCTATCAATTCAAACACGGTAAAACCGAATTTATCGAAATTTAGTACAGAGGTAGCACTAGCAAAGGGCACCTCATATTCATGTTTAATATCCGTAACACGTTGTATTTCAACAAGCTACTACAACCAATATTCAATTATACTCCTTGAAAAGGACAAAGAGTAATAGCAATACTCATGCACTTAGGAGAAAGTAGACTATATGTTCTTTACTGAACATCTTGTTTTTATTTATTCTCGACAAGCGACGACATAATCTGACTGTATGAAATGTGTATCTTTGCATACGAAAGAACACGAGTTCGAGAATGGTTTTACTCTTGATTTTATGTTCGACTCTGACTATTATATGTCAGAAAACTGTACTATAATGAGGCTCATTAGAACACTATTTTTCATTATTATCATGAAACAGTTTCTCCCACCAATCAGAGCTCACGGAACAGTTGTCTGACCAATTAGATAATTAGATGCGCTGAGTTCCACGGCCTTCTAATTTAAATTTCATTGACTGGCCTAGTGTCATAGTAGGGTAATCGAGGAGGCCATGGTCAAATACAAGGCATTCTCTGCGTCTCATGCTCTCTGTTCAGTACATAACACTGGCGAAATCTCGACATAAATTTATGAATATTTATGTTCGAACATAAAATAGTTGTAATAATTATCGTCGAACATAAACAGTCGTATGAAACTCGCCTATAATGGTAATTGAGACACTCGTGTCTTAATTATTTCCATTATAGGCTCGTTGCATAATGTTCTATTTAAGAACTGATATTTTGAGTATTGCAGTCTGAAGTGTATTAGACATTTGCTAATTATTAGAGTCATGAGATTTCGACCACTATTCAATGTTAAACTTTGATACTGAAAGTATGACCATATGAACAGTTATTACGAATTTGATTCCACGACAGGACGTCATTGTATAAATTAGGATCATGCTATTATTGTGTCTAGAGGAGTTACCATTTAGGGAGGTATTTGAACTCATGTTTTGGAGCCGATTTTTGAGTATGGTGTTTTTCCAGCAACTTTGTACGCTTTTGGTTAGTTGACTGATGATTGCGACTGACGAGGCTGTGTTATTGATATTGAACACAGGGTGTTTATCATGATAGTGAACAGTGATTCGCTCATATTATGAGGTATTTCTTAGATGTTTCTCCCACATTTATAGCTACACTAGAAACGTTTATTGGTCACTAAAATATACATTAACAGCTTGAGTATTCATAATGAATTAATATTGAAAATAATAATAAAGTGATAGGGCTCTATCCAGCACACAACAGAACTAACAAGAATGGAGAACGCCTCATTGAACTATGTAATAACCATAACCTCCAGCTGATGTCAACACACTTTCGTCACCTACCTAGAAAACAGACTACATGGAGATGCCCGAACAAAACATTAGGAGAGTTCCAAATAGACCATGTTGCGATATCTCGAAGATCTAGTCCGGAAATCATGAACGTTACCGTAAAAAAGGGAATGAACATAGACTCAGATCACTATGTATCGGTAATAAAGTTCCGGCCCATTCCACTAAACAAAAAGAAAAACAAACCTACCATAATCCGATTCGACACAAACATGCTCAGAGATAGGGAGAATGAATTCAAAGAACTTGCCCAACCAGTGGAAAAAAGACTTCAACAGCACGAGAAAGCAGATGATAAACGCTGCAAAAGAAGTAGTAGAAACCAAGAAGAGAAAGAAACACTCATGGTGGAACAATAACTGCGAGAAGACCTTAAAGGATCGTCTAAATGCTTGGAAAAAGTACTACACCACCAAAGAGGAAGAAGATTGGAACATCTATAGAGACCAACGAGCACAAACAGCAAAAATAATACGCAGCGAGAAACGCAAGTATGAAAAAGAACAAATGGACAAAATTGAACAAAACTTTCACAGAAATGAGACCCGTGAATACTACAGGGATTTTAAAAAGAAGATACAAGGATACAAGGCACCTTCCCTTTGTTTTCTAAGAAAAGATGGAACTCTAGCAACATCCAACGAGGAAAACTGCGAAATTTTAGCCGGGTATTTTAACGACCTCCTAAATTGTGAAAAGCCATCCAACCCCATCAGAACAAACAAACAAATGAACCACAATTTGCCATCTTCTCCACCAAATCGCGATGAAATCAAACGCCACATAAAGATGTTGAGAAATAACAAGGCTCCTGGTGAAGACTCCATGATTGCAGAACTGTGGAAACATGCCCCAGAAGAAGCAATTGACATCCTACACCAAACCATTGTAGATATATGGGAGACAGAACAACTCCCAGAGGACTGGAAGATAGCTTTGATCCATCCTTTACACAAGAAAGGGAATATAAGAGATGTGAACAACTACCGTGGTATTTCTCTTCTGTCAGTAGCTTACAAGATCCTGTCACTTTCCATCCTTGAAAAACTGGAACAGCAAGTTGAACACAAACTCGGAGAATACCAAGGGGTTTTTAGGAAAGGCCGATCGACTGCAGAACAAATCTTTAACCTAAAAACCATAATTAGCTACTATGTGTTGAGAGGTCGAACGTATGTATCGACATTTGTAGACTTTAAGAAAGCGTACGACTGCATCGACCGTGATGTGTTGATTAACATACTTGCAGAAATGGGAGTCGATATGAAACTGCTGGCGATAATAAGGGCAACCCTAATTAATACCACATCCAAAGTCAAATTCCAAGGATGTATCTCTGAACCCTTTGAAATCAAGACAGGTGTTCGACAGGGAGATAGCCTGTCACCTCTGTTGTTCAACTGCGTGCTTGAAAAGGTAATACAGAATTGGCGACAGAAGTTAAAAGAAGGAGGCCTTTACAAACCTTTAAGGATTGGGACGAAGAAAAACGGAGTGGAAATAGATTGCTTAGCATTTGCTGATGATATAGCCCTGATAACAGAAGATTTCGAAAGTGCAACAGAACAGGTCAATATATTGAAGGAAGTAGCAAAACAAACAGGATTACAAATTTCCTTTCAAAAGACAGAAGTGATGTCGAACATCAAGGATGATACAGCACAACTAAACACCAAATATGGAACGATAAACCGTGTTAATAAATTTAAATATCTTGGGGAATGGATCCAGCAAAATGGCCTTGACAAGGAAGCCATAGAAGCAAGAATCAAGAAAATGAAAGTCGCTTTTCAAACCACCCGCAACATATATAACAAAAAGTGCTTTTCTATGAACACAAAAATTTGTCACTACAACACTGTCATCAAACCAGTACCGCTATATGCATCTGAATGCCTTATCCTATCCGAGAAATGTTTGCTCGCGAAGTTAGAGAGAAAAGAAAGAAAGATCCTACACATCATACTTGGCCCAGACTACAAAAATGGCATCTACATCAGAAAATCCAGGCAAGAAATTTACTCGAGGATAGAGAAGATCACAGACACAATGCGAAAACGCAGAGTTTGCTTCTACGGTCATATGCGACGGATGATCGATTCCCGATGGACGAAACGTATCTTCAGTATATTCGACTCAAAACCAAAAACGACAATGCCATGGTATGTTAACGTCCAGAAAGATCTGAAAGAAATGGGGATACGAGCAGAAGATGCACAAGACCGAAATCTTTATAGAGCAGCCATCAAGACGTTTGGGACTTTCCGGGACGAAAAACGGACAACTGGTGCGAAATGGACAGAGGAACGTCGTGCTAAACACAGTGAGCTCATGAAGGCAATGTGGATCAAGCAAAAAATGAGCAAATGCCAGAATGTAAAATGAGGCTTATCGTGGTCCCTAGTTGGCCGATTAGCGAAATTGAATGAATGAATGAAAGTGATAGGATTTTGAACTAAACTGAAATCTAAATAATTATGTAGTCCAGACTAATGAATGCTAAACGTTATTTTCTTTTCCGACCATTTCTAAGAGTTTGAGAGTTTCGACGTTCTGTAAATACATTTTGACAATCCACAATCTTGAGACGACGATCATCTAATGACGGGATAATTTGAAAACCCGGTCGTTATGGTGATAAGCGACGTAAGACGTGGCAGCCTGTCACAGCAGTTGCCAACGTAATATCCCATTTACACTTATGACCATTTCTGTGCAAACCGCAGGAAACTGAGCAGGTAGGAATGCCCATTGCATTACCAGTAGACTAGGCGTGTACTGAATCTGTGCAATTTGTGTTGTAAATAGCTTACATATATTTCTTAGATTTAATTAAATTAGGACAGAATGTGCATAGCTTTGTGATTTTTACTTTCTTTGAATAAACGCGTCTCGTTTATCAGTAACATTTCAGTATCAGACAGGGTTGGCTAGATTTAATGTAAATGTAAATGTTGGAGATAATACCATCATAGCTTAGCTATTCTTATTGTTCAACTGATTAACGTAAATTGGACTTTGCATTGTAAACAAGTAAATATCTTTTTCGCTAGTAGATTCACGCCTGTCATTATTATTATTATTATTATTATTATTATTATTATTATTATTAAATCTCCGAGGTAATTGCTTATGGATTCGTTACGCATTTCTCTCTTAGCGATTGATTTATTCTTCCATTTGTGAATTGGACTTCGAGAGGCTTAAGATAGACTTTAGATAGGATATATCTGTTACTTTCTTTTCAGGGCAGTTTAGATTCGGACTAGCCGATTTTCACCTCGCAGAAGTAGACTAGGGATCTGTGAATTTAACAATAAATTTAGTGTGATTTTTACTTAAGCCTGTCCTCATTATTTTCCTGTGAGTGTATTTCACTGGCCTGGTCATAAGAATAGAACTCTCATATTCCCGACATCCACGAGTACAGTTTTTCGTGCTAGGCCAGCCTACGAATACATTCCTTCCCCGAATCCTGTGTATTGGCCAGAGGAGGGTCTCGGAAGGGCTGTTTAAGACCGGAAGCTCCCCGAAACTCTCGTCTGACGGGCATACTATGTATTTGTATTGAATTTCCTTATCTATTTTATTAAATCTACACTTTAAAGTTTGTTTCTGTTTATCCTTGTACAACCTAGCTCCATACCGCATGACGATAACAACGACTCTTTTCATAGACAAATAACCAAATAAGTGTGTGGAAACTATTAAGTATACAAGAAATACACATCCCAGACAATTGGGAGGGGGGGGGGGGGGGAAGAACTTGAAGACCCTCGAAACCCTACACAATACCTGTTTCTGACATGTATGTGTGGCTAGTTCCTCAGTTTAGGGGCTGCGACAACGCAGTCATGTAGCCCCGTGTACTTTGGGTGTGTGTAGAATCTGTCTGATAACCGGTGTTAATTGTGATAGCTGTATTAGTGTGTGTTATCTGCAATTCAGATAAGGACTGCAGACGATCCATTTCAAGTAGTTCCTACTTTTGCTATTAATGCTACGACACCTAGCTGTGAACTTGGCTACTAGATGCCACTTGAGACTAGTGGGAGAGATGTTTCTGGCGACTGCTAATGAAGAGAAGAGAAAGGTTGGTAGGACACATACTAAGACACCCAGGAATAGCAAGCTTAATTATGGAAGGAAGGGTTGAGGACAAGAACTATAGGGGTAGACCAAGGTTAGAATATGTTAAACAGATTGCCTCGGTTGTAGGGTGTGGTAGCAATGTAGAGATGAAACGATTAGCTCAGGACAGGGAGGCATGGAGAGCTACATCACACCAGTCAAAATACTGAGGACTCAAACAACAACAACAGATGCCACCACAACCACCACCTTGCGGCAAACGTTGGTACTTAATAGAGCGCTAATCAAATGTAACCAACAAATTTAGCATCACACAATTGTAGTTAGTGGAAGGTTCTTTTACATGGCATAAATCTATGATATGGACCCACCGAGTTTACTTCCCCTCCGAAGGAAGACATACTGAGGGATTTTTATCGCTCTTAAAAATCCGTCGACTTCGGCCGGGTTTGAACCCGCAATCTTGGGCATACAAGCGCAACATGCTACCGGCTACGCCACAGAAGCCGCCAAGACCTGTATGTGTGCACCTCCTGTTGTAACGTACATGTTTTTTGTATTATTCTACAATCTGCTTTTATAAAAGCATCTACACTTTTTGAATTGCATAAACATTAGTCTGCCTGAATTGGAATCTTGCCAGTGGTATCTGAGATCTGATGATCTCTTATTTTCAATCATTTTCAGTTTGGAAACAATATTCTTTCAGATAAATTCACTTCACTTCATTAACACAGTGCTAGTAGTATTAGCAGATTGAAGATAATACGCTTTATGATAAGTTTTCATTCCAATTCATTTAGCTCAGTATTAGTGGACATTTGGTAGATTTTACTGCTTATTTTGTGTTCACATTTACACATTGTTTTTTGGGGACTTGTGACTTAAGTGTTTCACCAATTGACTTGAGGTATCAGAACACATTCAGATAAAGTAACATATATGAACTTTTCAACACATTTGTAGCCATTTATTTATTTTTCTATTCTGGGGGCTTATCGCTTTTAGTGATTCTCAGCAGAAATAGCAAAACCTCCATGAATTAGTTGGAGGAGGGCGATCTCTTAATGAGTGGCTATGTGATATCTTATCCTTACAGTCTTGTAGATATACATATCAAGAAAAGTTTTCCATAACATTTGTTTGCCATGATGCAGAACGTATGTGGTATTCTGACAAATGTCCCGCAGACTTTATTCATGTGTGGAAAGAAAAGTACAAACAGGAAGACATTTGACCTGTTAAACAGGGACTGATATGTGTTGTAATCTTACCATCCCGTGATGTTTCAATAAGGAACATGCCCACCACGTGCGTCCAGCAGGTATCTTACTCACCGTGGCATACCACATATCAAGTTGACCAGGTCCTCTTGAGGCTGGCGATCCCATTCTTCGACGGCAGCCTCCATGATCTCTTGGCGGGTTATGGGAGGACACTGAGCAATAGCACGCTTTAGCATATCCCATCCTACATGTTCGATACAGTTCATGTCCGGCGACATCGCAGGCCATTCAATTCGTGCAATGGCTGACTCCTAGAGGAAGTTTTGTACTACCGCCGCTTGATGTATGCAAAATATTTTTGATGTGTATTTTAATACATTTTATTTCTAGGAGACTTAACACTTCGGTTTTTAACAGCCGTATTAGCCGTACTATGTAAGATTCTGCCACTCCTAGGAGGGTTGGTGTTTGAAGACCATATCCACTCATGGTTGACATTTGTAGGATTTGGTAGTGTTTTGAAGAGTTATTTTGTTTTGAAGATTTGATCTTTTAGATCTGATGATGCTCATTTGATGAGCGAAACATGTCATCCTGCATTTTCTCCCTCTTCTTTTGATCTGTTGCAAATAACTTTTAGTCACATGTAATTTTTTTCAGGTTGTTTCACATTTCCCAATAATTGGGATTACAATAGAACGTCGATAATACGGATTAATTGTGACCGGACCCTGTCCGGATTTTCGAAAAGAACCAGAAAGGGCAGTTCGAGTTCATAACAAAAAGAAAACTTGCTAAAACCGTTAATAATTCACCTTAGTGCTTAAATAATTGGAGCAGATAAATAAAACCATTAATTAATATGAACTTATAATGTACTGTACGGTATTTTAATGAAAGAATATACATACATATGTAATGTAGCCTACAATATGTACATATTTACAGAATACTCTACAGTTTATACATTGTCAAAAATATGTGTTGCCATCCCGTGATGTTTCAATAAGGAACATGCCCACCACGGGCGACCAGCAGGTTTGTACTTTTCTTTTCACACATGAATAAAGTCTGCGAGACATTTGTCAGAATACCACATACGCTCTGCATCATGGCAAACAAATGTTATGGAAAACTTTTCTTGAACTGCAGTGGTGGTTCACTTTTTGCGGCCAAGTCTTTGATTAGTAGCGGTAAGACGACCCTGCCCAGCCTGTGGCATTTGTTTGACAAATATGTATGTATTTATTCACTTCAACTTTTTTTCACCGGAATTGAATCGGGATTATCGACGATCCGAATTTTTAACGTCCGGATTATAGACACTCTACTGTATAATTGTGCTGATTGAGAAGTTACAATATCAATTATTCTTAGTATCTTGTGCTTGTTTAACTATGGGGCAGATGACTTCGTAGTTCCACCCCTTAAAACAACAATAACTGAACTGCTTTTTAACAGGTTCATTTGGTGTACCCCTTAATGAACTAATAGTGGCGCTCATGATTCCTACTGTTTTCTAGCCCACAACTTCATATTTTGTTATATTACCCTGAATTCGGAAAAGGGACTGATGTTTTTCAGAATGTTAACGGACATGGTGGGTTGCATAAAACTATATCGCAAGGGGCGGGAGGGCCACCCAGTACAGTATGTTATAGGCCTACTGTACATTGAGCATTGTCAAATTGTCAGCCTTAAAATAAAGGAAATATTAAAAATCAAAGTTTATCACCCAGTGCTGTTCTGACAGGGGAAGGTTTGACTTGGCTTTGCCATGATATAGGAGAAAAAAACAAACAAACAACAACAACAACAACAACTAATTAAACGAAGAAACATGAAATTACTTAACCACCATACACTTACCTGTGGGAAATGTTTCTTGACAAACTGGCGCTGCTGCTCAGAAGTGACCGAGGTGAAGACCTTAGCGCCGAGACTGAGAGCTACAGTGATGGCAGCCTGACTTGCAACAGTGTAGCCTGAGTGGATGAGGACGTGGTCCCTGGTGCTTACATTCCCAAGCAACTTGAGTGCATAATAAGCCTAAAGGAGAACCATTCTGAATTATTGCTTTCTTATGTCTTTCTAGTCTCAAGAATCAAAATATGACATCAAGACAAGTTTCAAAGAGGTACACCAATAATACAAAAATTTGCAACTCATTTCCTCTTTTCTTTCATTTTCTTTTTCGCTTCAATGTATTTCATTTTAAGGACAGATTATTTTCAATTGGTCAACACATCAATTATCTTAATCGGTTAATATCAATATTGGTTAAACATAAAATGTAAATGGCATTGATGAGCATTTGATTATTTTAAACTACAAATCTGATGTGCAACTCTAAAGAAGAACAGCTTAACCCTTGAGTGCATAAGCCGAGCCTCCAAGGTGCGATTATGATTTATTAATCATTTATGGTAAAAGTGTTCGGACCTCCAGTGTGAAATTACCAATATTCCTCTCACAGTTAAGGAGAAAAGCAGCAATAGAAACCTGTCTGTTAGGTAGTCAGCCTGGAGGCTGGTTGGATCCTTAAAAAGCACCATCATAGGTTATGTGGTAGAAACCCACAAAACCGAGGCAGCACTATAATGATGTGTACTAGCCAAGTTGAGGTTGGTTGGTTGGTTGGTTGGATCCTAAGTTTAGGGGCTGCGACAACGCGGTCATATAGCCCCGTGTACTTTGGGTGTGTGTAGAATCTGTCTGTGTTAATTGTGATGACTGTATTAGTGTGTGTTATATGTTTTTTTTTAAATTCAAGTAAGGACTGCAGACTTTGAATTTTTCAAATAGTTCCTACTTTTGCCGTCAAACGCCACCGATCAACGACTGCTAGTTCAGAACTTAGCAATCAGACGCCACCGCAGTGGACTCTTGGCAACGAACGTAGGAACCTAAGAGCGTTGTTTACATTCTTAACCTATACAATTCAGCTTCACACGGATGTAATTAGTGGAAGGTTCTTTAACATGCCATAAATCTATGACATGGGACCGCCGGCTTTACTTCCCCTCCGAAGGAAAGCATACTGAGGGATTTTTAACGCTCTTAAAAAATCCGACGACATCGGCCGGATTTGAACCCGCGATCTTGGGCATAGAAGCTCAGCATGCTACCAACTACGCCACCGAAACCTCCGGCAAGTTGAGGAATAAGGTAGCTTGCCATTGCTTTCCTTACTGAGTTAGTACAGCTGTACTAACCCTATGAGCAGAACCTTTCACGACACCCACAGGCACTGACTGTCCATTACTAAGCACCACTCATACCTCAGTAGCTTCCATATAATCACAGCCATGAGTGAGACTGAGACATTGGTGAAAAGCCACATTTTACTCTAGCCTGTGCCAACGGATAAAGGTAAACGTACTGCATTCATCAAGAGATGGTAAACAGGCAGGGCAATAGAACCAATCAACAATTATTGCTTATAGTTGAGTAACAGTGCAGCTTTATTGTAATTTACCTACATTTACATGCCGTCTCATGTCTTTAAAAACCATTCAGTTACTTATTCATTTTATGATACATGATGAGGGGATGTTGACAGAAAACTTGTCAAATACCGGTACTATAGTTTGTTAATTTAGTGATGACTTCATGTCATGGTTTAATGCTGTGTGATGGTGTTTTAAAATCACACTTTGGAATATATTTTCACATTTGATTCAATTATTTCCTCATTTCGATGTTAAATTTCCATTTTAGAATCTAAATAAACGTAGTGAAATATTCACATTTCATTCGTATTATTAATGTTGACCTCACACCAGTATTTCCTCTATAGTCCATACCCGGGCCTGGCAGGCCCAGCTTATGTAAATCTATACAAAAAGAGGTTTATGAACTCAAGGGTTAATCAAAATAAGAATGGGGTTCTATTTCATAATTGATGACCAACCTAGGAGGTTTTCTGCTATTACGGCAATGTTGTGTAAAACTACAGTATACTGCATAGATATAGGCCTAAGGTAGAGAGTTATAATATCATGACAGGTAGCCTACAGGTGCAGGAATCAAACTCACAACCTCTGGCGGCTAGTATTAATCCTTGAGCTAATCTAGCATGGCAACCCTCTAGGTAAGGACACATTTGTGATGTGATGATAATTGTTACATTAAAGGGCTTAACATCTAGGTTGTCGGCCCAAGGAAACTTTTTTTTAAATACATTGAGTTGAGCCTCTATGGACTGCGTGGTAACAACCAACTTCACTTTAGTGTCTAGGTCTTGTTCTTGTTTCGGCTTTGACTTCCTGCCAGTATCTTCTGACCCCAGCGACGAGTGCCTGTTTATGTTCTTCGGACAAAGGTCCTCTCCGTCTTCCGGAAGTTGACACCATTTTAAAACCTTGGTAGTTGTACACCAATCTTCTAAATGTGTTCTTGTCAGGAATATCTCGGTCATGAATACCAATTTGCCTGAGATCTTTTTCGCATTCCTCGAACCATCTCGGCCTTGTTGCCTTAGACTTGATGAAACTCCATATTCTTTTGGTTAATCGATCATCATTCATCCTCAAACAAGGAAACATTAATATACATCATATTGAAAAATAGTCTATGTCACCTTAATCCTCTAAACGCCAACGCACTTTTGAAAATCCATTTAGTTTTTATCTGATAAATGCCAACGTTCTTTTAAAAGAACGTTCAGTATTTATTTTTCAATATTACAAATAATAGTAATTTCCTTTCAGAATTTCTCAATATACCGTAGTTGGACTTAATATTTTTGCCATAAACAATCTCATTAATTTCAAGGCCATAGTTTCAGTACCGTATATAAAAAGTATGATTTTACACATTCAGGGTTTTGGCACGGGACGAACAAATAAAGCTATAAGGTATTACTCACCAGTGCATATGCTTCAGGTACTGTTGCTGCCTCTTCCAAACTCCAGGACTGTGGCACTGGCCATACCAGGTGTTGAGTGGAAGTCTTTGAAGACGCGGACAGAGCTAAGCCCATCACTTTGGCACCTTTGTTATCCATCCCAGAGAATTCCATACATGAGTGGTTTCTCTAGAACACAACAATTCATTTATGAGCGTGATACTATGGTGGTTGGTTGGTTCTTAAGTTTAGGGGCTGTGACAACGCAGTCATGTAGCTCCGTGTACTTTGGGTGTGTGTAGAATCTGTCTGATAACCGGTGTTATTGTGATGACTGTATTAGTGTGTGTTATCTGTTTTTTTTTAAATTCAAGTAAGGACTGCAACTTAGAATTTTTCAAATAGTTCCTATTTTTGCCGCCAAGCGCTACCGTCAACGACTACTAGGCCAAGTTCAGAACTTAGCTACTAGACGCCACCGCAGTCGGTTCTTGGCAACGAACGTAGAAACCTAAGAGCGTTGTTTATATTCTTAACCTATCCAATTTAGCTTCACACAAGTGTAATTAGTGGAAGGTTCTTTAACATGCCATAAATCTATGACATGGGACCGCGGGCTTTACTTCCCCTCCGAAGGAAGGCATACTGAGGGATTTTTAACGCTCTTAAAAAATCCGACGGCTTCGGCCGGGTTTGAACCCGCTATCTTGGTCATAGAAGTTCAGCATGCTACCGACTACGCCACCGAAGCCGCAGCGTGATACTATTTCAAGCACAATTCAAAGGCACACATTCTTTAATGTTGTTTTGGGTGGGGGTTCAACAACAACAACTAATCCTTCCTTGCAGTAGCACTTAAACATGGCAGGTGACTTGTTACATGATACAAGAGTGCAGGTTACCTATAGTGACCATGCATTCCAAAGGATTTGCAGGGCTTAAATGACGATATTATGATGATGACAAGAGGATGATAAATGATTAAAATTTATTATACTAATGACTTGTGTGTGTTTGAGCTTTCAGTGTTTTGACTGGTTTGATGCAGCTTTCCATGCATCCATGTCCTGAGCTAATCGTTTCATCTCTACATAGCTACCACACCCTACATCCGAGGCAATCTGTTTAACTTATTCTAACCTTGGTCCACCCTTACAGTTCTTGTCCTCGACCCTTCCTTCCATAACTAAGTTCGCTATTCCTGGGTATTTTAGAGTGTTTCCTACCAACCTCTGGCGAATCGAACATGTCCTCGGTCACTCCCGGCACTAAAAGCCATACGCTAAATAAATAAATAAATAATCTCTTCTCTTCATTAGCAGTCGTCAGAAACATTCTCCTCTCCAACTTGTCTTAATACCTCTTCATTTATAACCTTATCTACCCATCTGATCTTCATCATTCTCCTGTAACACCACATTTAAAACGTTTCAATTCTCCTCTTTTCTGCTGCACCAACAGTCCAGTTTCACTTCCATAGAGTGCGACGCTCCACACAAAGGCTCTCAAAAATGACTTCCTAATACCTAACTCTATGTTCGATGTCAACAGATTCCTTTTCTGTAGAAATGTTTTCCTTCTCTCAGCCAACCTACTTTTTATATCCTTCATATCACTGGTTATTTTGCTTCCCAAGTTACAGAAGTCTTCTACTTCCTTTAGCTTCTCACCTGCCAATTTGACGTCCATAGGGGTTTCTGATTTATTTCGGCTGCATTCGAATATTTTTGTTTTACATTTATTAATTTTCATCATAAATTCTTTCCTCAATACATACCAATTGATGTTTTATGTCATGTAATTAAAAGCTCATTCCAATGCTCTGGTGTGTTGGCT
Organism: Meconema thalassinum; assembly: GCA_946902985.2. Taxonomy (NCBI): domain Eukaryota; kingdom Metazoa; phylum Arthropoda; class Insecta; order Orthoptera; family Tettigoniidae; genus Meconema; species Meconema thalassinum. The sequence continues at coordinate 173,281,392 of OX336393.1, read as the reverse complement.
AAGATGACAATGTCATCAGCAAATCTCAGAGTTGAAATTACTTCTCTTTGAATCTCTACTCCTACTTTGAATTTTTTCTCCAGTTTTCTTCATTGCTTGTTCAATGTATAGATTGAAAAGTATGGGTGATAAGTTGTAGCCTTGCCTTACACCTAATGACTTGATTATTGGTATATTGGCTTTCACGGCCCGTGAATTAAAACTCAGCAATTTTTCTAGGTTTATGCCGTGTCTTGTGTGGGGTTCCGCCTAGGAACACCAAGATGGCTCATCAGCGGGCTCTTGGTGTCCGCGCCCGGACCCCCACAGGAGTAGCGAACTGTGAACTACCTCCCTTCTTATGAAGTGCACGTGCGCCTGTTAAATTCGAGAACTAAATGCTCAAGCAGCCTTTCACTTCCCTATAAAGTTGAGAGTCAAATGACAACATGGGGCGTGGTGGCACAGCGGTTAAGCTGTATGCCTCTCACCAAGGTGGACAGGGTTCGATTCCTGGTCAATGCATGTGCGATTTTCGAAGTGAAATGCCATGCCCTGTAGTTCAGATTCCACGTAAAAAGGAGGTCCCGTGGCTCATGATCTCGCGATTAACGGTCACGTTAAACTACAAGCTTGCTTCAAATGACAACATGCCAGAGCCGCGAAGAAGAGTTCTTACCTCTTACTACCCTGCCAGCGAATTATTACCGGTGCGGTGGCGGAAATTAGAACTAATGCGTTCCACCCAGCCACACACCTGCGATAGACGTGCAGCCGTTCCCAGCAAAACCTCATCGCATGTCGTGTGTGTGCATAGCTCGTGCTGGGTCGTGCGCTGTGCTCTGTGTTCTCATTGTATGACTGTACATGCGTTCCCCCTCTTGCCCCACACCCTCCCGCGGCAGCCATAACGTGGCGAGATGACGTAATGAATACACAACAGCCCCGCTCCACATCTAGCGGTAACAATTCCCTGGTAGGGTAGTACTGACGTGAAGTTAGAGCCAGTTTACAATCAAATTGATTAGGTGTCTGTAATATTTCAATCGAAGGTAGTGTGCTCGTATAGTTGAGAGCTCTTCTTCGCGGCTCTGGCGTGTTGTATTTACTCTCAACTTATACAGTGAGAGCCTTGCCGGGCCGTGTGGTGGGCGGAGAGTGATTAGTCACCGCCAGTTGACTAGCCTCTACCGTTACACATCAGTGGGTTGGGAATCACCGCATGCGGTCATAGCATTGATTACATTCCCAGCTGGCAAGATACCTTAGTTCAGAGAGTTGAGACTTGTGGTGAAATACTGCAGCCTGTCTCGTATCCCGGTTAGGTATTGAACAAAACATTGAATATTCCTCGAGAAAACTTATCTTCTCAAGAAGAGGTCTTCCAGTAAATGTGTTACCTTGCAACGGTGGGTGAGTGGTTATCGTGTCGGACTGGCAACCCCCCCCCCCCCAAGCTTGCAGGTTCGCTCCTGGCCGTGGTATGTGATTTTTGAAAGGCGACAAAAATCACGATGCGCATGTCATACGGTGTTGGCATGATTAAGAACCCATTTGAATTCAGTAGACCGTGTTCATAATGGCAAAATTAATCTCGGGAATTTCCGGCAGGACAAAGTTCCTCATTTTTCTACTAGAAAGCGCAAGTGTCAAGGAGCTTGGATATCTAACCTCCTTGACTTTCATAGCGCTTCAAGGAGAGATAAAATTCGACATGCAACTTGCCCTCTGGGAGTCAATTAACAAAGCTTTCAATCAGCACCCGAGGCCATACGACATTATTATTTAGTAAATCTGTTCGTACGTTTCAGTGCTGTGAGATTTTTACTTGCTGGAGAATCTCAAACAAAAGGGTACAGAAACAATCCGCGTACTCTGGAGGGTATCGAGAACTAAATACGATACTGATACGAAATATCAGTGAGGATGAATCACAGCGAGTGTAGCAAAACTTCCTACGTTGGTGCAATGTGTGTTTAGAAAACGAAGGACGGCATTTCAAGCAACTACTCTGAAATTCATGGAAGTAATGATGCGTATTAAATACGTTAAAAAGTGTAAATGTGTTGAACTAGTTGGGCACTACGCTACTGCTAGCGCTAGTGCTTTGCTCGACACGTGGCTAGTCAGTGATCCCGCCTGTCACACGGCGCATGCAAAGTTCCGTTCTGTAGAGAAGGCTCTCACTGTCCTGTATATCTCTGCAAGAGGAACAAAACTTAGAGCAGGACTAGATAGATGACTCCTGAATTCTCCCAGCTGTGACTCCTAGAGTTCTGTCACAACACTAATTGAACTTCTTTCTTGCAGAATACAGTCCTGTTTATCATAATTGAGAGATCAGAGCATTGACTTTCCTACCCATTGGATCACTCTCTTTCAATATACTGCCACTCTTGGAGAGAGACAGAGAGAGAGAGAGAGAGAGAGAGAGAGAGAGAGAGAGAGAGAGAGAGAGAATGCCATCCTTGGGGATCGGGTTCGATTCCCAACTCTGCTAACAAGGGAAGTATCGGGTAAGGCAGGTCGAAACCTATCTTGAAACTTTGTGGACGCAATCGTTGTGCTATAAGAGGACAACGTGCGGAAAATCAGCCGCCAGTTTGAACTGTTCGTGCGTCAACCTCCGGTTGTCCGCCATGCTGTATAACTGGAAGCCAGGTACGCATGCGCGACATGTGCTGCTGTCTATCGAATCATGCATGAAAAAGGTTTCTGTTCACGAAAGGAAATAGTCGTGACCCCAGATTTACACATTTTATAAACCATTTTCGATGTATGACATTTCGTGCGCCACCCTGTATTAACTGACCAACAGAAGGCAAGACAGTCAACTTGCTAATGTGTCCTTGTTAACTATGAAAATTAAGTTAGAAATTAGTACATTATGCAAAGAGCCTATAATGGCTATAATTAAGACACGAGTATTTTTTATAAAACGAGCGTATGCGAGTTTTATAATTTCCATACGAGTGTCTTAATTACCATTATAGGCGAGTTGCATACGACTGTTTATGTTCGACGATAATTATAACTTTATTATATGTTTTAACATAAATATTCATAAATATCTGTTGAGAGTCAGCTACTGGAATTTTGTGATCGCAGAGCGAGCGTTGGGTGTTATATCTTTGTCTTTCAAGAGCTTTGAACGACCGACGCATGCGCTCTGTGGGCTTGCAATGCCATATGCAGCCATATGTTTACATCAGCCGTCCCTCAGTAATATTGTCACCGCAGTCATTTGAAGACAATGCGCTGTGTAGAAATTAGCGTTGGTGATTTTAAGGTACAGTGCTATTTCTTGTCTCATATTCGCCAGTTTATTTACGCGAACATATGGACGGTGGGTATTCCATGTCGGTAATTTATTATAGTTCGATGTTGTGTTTATGTCCGACATGTTGGATTTTGAGCGCATGCGCGAAGTTATCGTTACCTAATTGGTCAATGAACGAGCTCTGATTGGCTGGAGAAACTGTATCATAATGGAAAACAGTGTTACACACACCAAAAAAAGTTTTGCATCACCTCGGTTCCAAGAGTTCCGGAACCGTTAAATACAAAGGGAATAGAGATCAACACAAACAACATTTCAGCTCGTTTTATTGCTCATGAGACCCACACATTGCATGTTGTACCATCATACAGCTAGACTTGCAGCATTTGTGGTCCAGATTGCAGTACACACCACTACCTCTAATACCCAGTAGCACGTCCTCTTGCATTGATGCATGCCTGTATTCGCCGTGGCATACTATCCACAAGTTCATCAAGACACTGTTGGTCCAAATTGTCCCACTCCTCAACGACAATTCGGCGTAAATCTCTCAGAGTGGTTGGTGGGTCAAGACGTCCATAAACAGCCCTTTTCAACATATCCCAGGCATGTTCGATAGGGTTCATGTCTGGCGAACATGCTGGCCACTGTAGTCGAGCGATGTCGTTATCTTGAAGGAACGCATTCACAAGATGTGCACGATGAGGTCGAGAATTGTCGTCCATGAAGACAAATGCCTCTCCAATATTCTGCCGATATGGTTGCACTATGGGTCGGAGGATGTCATTCAGGTATCGTAAAGCCGTCTCGGAGCCTTCCATGACCACCAGTGGCGTACGTCGGCCCCACATAATGCCACCCCAAAACATCAGGGAACCACCACCTTGCTGCACTCGCTGGACAGTGTGTCTAAGACGTTCAGCCTGACCAGGGTGCCTCCAAACACGTCTCCGACGAATGTCTGGTTGAAGGCATATGCGACACTCATCGGTGAAGAGAACGTGATGCCAATTCCGTGGGGTCCATTCAGCATGTTGTTGGGCCCATCTGTACCGCGCTGCATGGTGTCGGGGTTGCAAAGCTGGACCTCGCCATGGACGTCGGGAGTGAAGTTGCGCATCATGCAGCCTATTGCGCACAGTTTGAGTTGAAACACGACGTCCTGTGGCTGAACGAAACGCATTATTCAACATGGTGGCATTGCTGTCAGGGTTCCTCCGAGCGGCAATCCGTAAGTAGCGGTCATCCACTACAGTAGTAGCCCTTGGGCGGCCTGAGCGAGGCCTGTCATCGACAGTTCCTGTATCTCTGTACCTCCTCCATGTCCGAACAACATCGCTTTGGTTCACTCTGAGACGCCTGGAAACTTCCCTTGTTGAGAGCCCTTCTTGACACAAAGTAACAATGCGGACGCGATCGAACTGCGGTATTGACCTTCTAGGCATGGTAGAACTACAGACAACATGAGCAGCGTACCTTCGTCCTGGTGGAATGACTGGAACTGATCGGCTGTCGTACCCCCTCCGTCTAATAGGCCCTGCTCATGCATGGTTGTTTACATCTTTGAGCAGTTTTAGTGACATCTATGAACAGTCAAAGGGACTGTATCTTGGATACAATATACACAGTCAACGTCTATATGCCGGAGATCTGGGAACCGAGGTGATGCAACACTTTTTTTTGATGTGTGTATAATGACCATCATTATGATACAGTTATCTGACACATAATAGCGAGGGTCGAACATAAAATCTTTAAAAATTATAATTTTTAGTGCCACTAAAATGCAAAAGAGCAATCTACCTGACTTATTACCTGCCAGTTTTAACATATGAATGTGAGACTTGGACCATGAAGAAAAAGGACGAAAGGAGGATTCAACCAGCTGAGATGAGATTGACCAGAGCCATGATTGGCAAAACAAGACAAGACATAATTCGTTATTAGAATATCAGGAAAATTGACCAACTTGGCAGACTGCAGGATAATATAGGCTAACTATTCGTAGACTCACGTGGTAAGGTCGCAAGGGAAGGATGGATGCTGGACGAATACCCAGAAAGATGAATGATCTACAGTTGGAAGAGCCAAGACAAGAGAGCGGCAAGGATGAGTAGTAAAGCCATGGAGAGAAATAACTTCCATCAACTATGTGAAGTCTGGGACAGCATAGAAGAAAAGTACAAAGACCGAAGTTGGTGGTGGGGATTCATTCGCCGACCCATTGCATAGATGGCACGACGTAAGATATGTATGCGCTAGGAACAGAAAATGAACTGATTTTGTGTGTGTATTGCATCACCAGTAACACATTAAGAGCAGCTGCCTTTGAATACAAATCATCATCATCAATTTCCGTTTTCCAGCCTGGGCCGGGTCAGAATAAATATGACACCCTCCACTTGACTCTGTCGGTCCACCATCCTTCCTCAACCACCGAACTCCACTCCAGGTTCCATTCTCTCACACTGTCCTTCACCAAATCCATCCACCGTACTCGAGGCGTTCCTCGTCCTCTCTATCCAGTCATCCGTCTCTCCATCACTTGTTTCGGCATTCTTTCATCATTCATCCATTTCACAAGTTCATACCATCTCAATCTGTTCTGCTCCAGCTTCTGTACATTCTCTTCCTTTCGAATGTCTTCATTTCTCACTCTATATTTCCTAGTCTTCTGTGTCATACTCCTCAGGGATTTCATTTCAGCTGCCTGTATTCTACTTTCATCCCTCATCGTCATTGGCCAAGTTTCTGCTCCATACGTCATTATTGGTAAGTAATAGGTCTTGTACACTTCTTTAGCCTTCGGTGGTATGTCTTTATGTCAAATTAAACTACGAACCTGATGATAGAAAACACTCCCACATTGTATTCTTTTGTTGGTCTCCAGATCCAATCTTGCATTTTTCATCAATTCACTTCCTAAATATTTGAAGTGTTTTACTACTTCCAGATCTACATCTCCACAAATATTACAAATATCTACCCAAAAGCAGTCATAGATAGCGGGTTCAAACCCGGCCGAAGCTGTCGGATTTTTTAAGAGCGTTAAAAATCCCTCAGTATGCCTTCCTTCGGAGGGGAAGTAAAGCCGGCGGTCCCATGTCATAGATTTATGGCATGTTAAAGAACCTTCCATTAATTACACCTGTGTGAAGCTAAATTGGGTAGGTTAAGAATGTAAACAACGCTCTTAGGTTTCTACGTTCGTTACCAAGAACCGACTGCGGCGTCTAGTAGCTAAGTTCTGAACTTGGCCTAGTAGTCGTTGACGGTGGTGCTTGGCGGCAAAAGTAGGAACTATTTGAACAATTCTAAGTTGCAGTCTGTACTTAAATTAAAAAACAGATAACACACACTAATACAGTCATCACAATTAACACCGGTTATCAGACAGATTCTGAACACACCCAAAGTACACGGGGCTACATGACCGCGTTATCGCAGCCCCTAAACTTAAGAACCAACCAACCAGACTTCAAAAGTCTGCCTCAGAATATAAGATTTTTCCATTTTAAGAAAAGACACACTTTATATCCAAATATCTGTCAGAGGTTTTGAATAGTAACTTGTTAAATATTATGTACCATAGCTATATTGTAAACCCGTAGAATTGTTGACAAATTTTAACATAATATGTACTCATTCCTGTATAGCCTACATTCATCGAACATGCATGGGTCAGCCTTTTACAAAAAATAAAATAAAAAATAGATTCAAATTGTGAGTTTACATGTACCGTATATAAATGAAGAAATGCCATTTTACAATTCAAGTTGCATAATTTTGAGTGAGATTTTTGTATGACTCCAAAGTTATAAAATAATTGAGATTAATGGGTGGCATCTCTAACTAGGTGCGGCACAATGTTTCATCTTGCCTCTTAACTTATATTGGCTGTTAATGAACTTACTTGTTTATTCTTTTGCTCATCTTCATCAGAATCAGGTGTCGTTAGAGCTGCATAATGGACACTGATATGTTCCAAGCTGACAACAAAGAAGAGTATGGTTAAGTACAACTCACAATCCATTATAGCCCAGTCAATAAAGGTTTAGTGTCGCAACTAATTAGAGGAAAGCTGATTTTTTTCAGGATGTTAGTATATAAAGTATAAAGTAAAAAAAACACAAAGTCCCGACCCCTACCCCCCTTGCTTCCACCCCCACCCCCTCCCCAACCTTACAAGAGGGGTACTCTGGTTTAATGCTTACAGTTAAAGAACTAATGAAGTTACAAACGCGATTTTTAATAATTTTACGCCTAACATTATTCTAAACAAATTATGTCATATAAACTTTTTATGTAGATAGCGTAATTTCACCGTAATACTCCAATATATGCAAAAAACTGCCACTACAAAACACAAAAAGTAACTTCAACCTATTGTACCTTTTTAGCCTTCCGTCATACAGTGAAATGTTTTGCACAAAACTTATAGACAATTTAATTAGCTTAAAAAATATGTGTCTACTATAATGCTTACCGTTCAAACGATGGCTTCAAAGAGAGTTATGAACAGTAATGGCCACCGCGTTGCCGCGCCAGACGAAGCAGCGCCGCGCCGTTGTCACTCGATGCTGAAGGGCACCGATGTATGTACTCATATCCTTAATCTTGAATAGTCATTGAGTTTATGATGATGAAATATAAAAACTTTAACTTCAACTTTTCATTACCAAAATCCTGTACTTAGTACACTTTTATAGCTGACAAATAATAAAGTTTCATTGTATAGTATTTTTGATAACTTATTAATTCGTGCACAACTAACACGGCCTAATAATAAACAACGTTTATGTTCTTTCCTTTTTTTTAGTATAAAGGGTCATTTTCTAATGTTTCATCGGTTTGGTCTGAAGAATTTTTACAATACATTCCACTGCAGTTCACACACATAGATGTGCAATCGAACCCAGCTTTACGACAACTACAGTTTGTAACACAGAATGTTTTGCAATTACAAGTTATTAGTAGAAGAAGTTCACTTGGAGCAGCAGGATTCGTCATGGGCTTAGGTATCAGTCTGTTAATTGATGTATACTGCCAACCCCATTCTTCTGCCGGAATTTTACAACCTAAACAAGTTTGAATCTGGTGGTAAACCCTCAAAATATGTTGATGGGCAGCATCTGAAGTTGGTGGAAGTTTTGCTAAATCAAAATTAGACTTGAGAGACATTTTTGCGGTTAATTGCTTGAACTTAAAGTACCTTTTTTCATTGAGGGTTTTGAACTTTGATAAGTTGTACATGCTTAGGATAAACTGTTCTCCACTTTCTAGAAGGATATCTTTTGTAATGTCTTGTTTTGTGAAAAGCTCAGCCTGAGATCTAGCTTCAGTTGATTTACGTATCATGTCGGCTGCTTTTTACTTCCCTAGCCCATAGAAAGCAGACATCGTATCACAACCAGTCATTGAATGAGAAAAAAAAGCAGTAAAGTTTGCTGCTTGACATGTTGATTTATAAGAAAATCGACAGAGTACAGTTTTGACATTGACGACGGAGGCTTTAAGAAGAAAAGTTTGGCGTCTTGCTGGGGAGCTAATGCTACGAGTAAAACCAAGAGATCTGTATCAGTTCCCACGACAACAACTGTAGTATTATTAGTTTGCACATATGTAATTGCCTGGTCGACAATGACAGTGTCAGCGTCACCTTTCGCAGAAAAAAACTTTAATATCCTCAGTCACACAACGTGTTGTGATTGCTTCTATCAACCTCTTTTTGTTATGAGGGTTTGATAGAAAGTCTGCTTGTTGTGTTGTGCAAACTGTATTTTCATAAAAAAAAAACTGTGTGAGAAGATTTCTTTGATGCTCTTCTCTCTTGTTCTTGCTGTTTTGTGGTTGGAAAGTTGGGATAACCGTCAAATACCACTGTAACTTTATTTCCGTATTTACAAAGTATAGAGCTTAAATAAGAATCTATTATTTCCTTAAAAGTGCTGTTTTTTCTCCAAACCACAGCATGTAACAAATATCCACCATCTATCACAAAAACATCTTCATTTGCCTTGAAGCTTTCTTCAACAATTCCATCTTCAAATAATTTCATAAACGATGCTTTCGTACCTTTACGTATTGATGCCTCGTCAAATAGTGACGGTGGGTGAGATGCTAATTCGAACTCAAAATAAGATTTCAACTTAACGGAGCTGTCACAGATGCATAAAATTCGATTGAATATTTGCTGGGAGTTAATTGAAACTTCTTTAGATCTCACTTTGATAGACTTGAAACTTGCCTGTGTTGTAACCATATCCGTCCGCTGTAGTGCCAATGTTTCAGGAATCAAATCATTTGATACAGTACTCACTTCCTTTTCACTTGCGTATTTTCCACAGTCATAATTCATTTTTTGTATACCTCCCCTAACGATTTCTGCTGCTGTTCTAACAATTCTTTTACGTTCGTCTTCAGTAGTTGTTTCTCTGTTTTTGTACCACGAATCTAATACCTTGTGACTAGTATGTGACATACATAAAATATTTCTCTTTCCAGATAAATTATGTACAACTATCCGATCTTTGAAAAGATCTACAAGTTTTGACTTGAGATAATAATCACTATAGTCTATATCAGAACCACATAACTCCACTACTATCTCTCTTAATTCTTTTAGTGAATACTGGCACTCATTGTCGCTCTCAAGGTAATTAGTAAGCAAATTAAATTTATCTACAGACTCGGCTAATAATGGACGTCCTACCTTTTGTTCATGAGGTTTAGGTTTACAAAAGTCCTTATAACATTGCCCATGATAACGGGCTTCGGCCGCAACTAAATCAATCACATCTAAAAGCCTGGACTTAACTTTACAGGCCCAATCATCATTCCTATTATCACAAGCATTAAGGAGAGTTTGCTTTATTTCAATTGTTGAAACCTCATGAATTTGGGTTCGGTATTGAGAAGGAAGTTTTGGGTCAAACACAGCATTTTTTCACATAGCAAACAGTCATGCTTGAAATCAAATTTGGTGTCTAATTCTCTGAGAAGGCGCTGCGAGGTGGAAGATTCCGAATTTTGAGCTTTTAATGCTGCTTTAATATTGCTAGGTCAGGTATAATTTTGCCTGCATACAGTATGTACTTTTATAACATCGACGTTAACAAGTAACCTATGGATTTCGTCTTTTCTCTCAATACTACATTTTATTAAAGTGTTTATACCTTTAGTGACTGTTACCCCGGCATCTTTCACTTCCTCATTACATATTACGCATATATTGGTAAAATCAGTCATTATTGAAAACTGTTGATAATAAAGAGCGCCTAGCTGTAAAGTTTGTGGGTAACAGTTCAGATTTAACAAGTTTTTACTATTTTCAAGGCTTACCTTTTATCTTGCTTATCTCGCTCAACAATACATAACAATAGCAAAACTATCAGCATTTCACTGCACTTGGCACAACACAACAACTTGTATTTCTGTACAAAAAGTAAAACTATCACGAAACACAAAATGCAACGAACCGCACAATGCCATGGTTAACCGAACACTAAACAGGCAAGGCCCACTAATAACGAAAAGGACTCAATAAGCAGCGTAGTAGAGATAAGAGGGCAGTAAACAAACAAGTTGCAACGTGCAGTCTGACTCATGCAGACAGCCAAGCGGCCGAGTCATCACACCACGCTATACGCGGCTGCCCGGCGGGATGTGCGGTGTCCGCTACTGTTCATCGCTCTGTGAAGCCATCATGTTAACAAATATCTTTTGTAGACCCATAACGTTAAAGATAATAACAGTAGCTAAACATTTTAATCGAACACATTTTTTCTACGACATAAAGGTAAATAGTTATAATTAGTATAAATTACTTATTGTTTTTTGCAATGACAGTTTTCTGCATATACTAATGTATTATGGCGATAATAGGTTGTCTACATAAAAATTTATTCTTAAATAAATTGTTAAAAATATTGTAAGGAGTAAAATAAAAAAAACAATCACGTCTGTAACTTTATTAGTTTTCGAGCTGTAGGCATTTAACCATAGTACTGCTCTAGCAAGGTATAGGAGGGGGTGGGGGGGAAAGCAAGAGGGGTGGGGGTCGGGACTTTGTAATTTTTGGTTATTTACTTTGTATACTAACATCCTGCAAAAATTCAGCTTTCCTCTAATTAGTTGCGACAAAGCGTATATTTTTACCTTTATTGACTGGGCTATTAGCATGAGATCAAAATCTCCCTCCTTTTAAACCAAGATATTAAAATTAAATTAATTAGGAAAAGGAAGAAATCTTGTAGTTTTTATGTGGTTCCTTTTCTGTTTGAGTCTTCTGTTTTTTGACTTGTTTGATGCAGCTCTCCATTCCTCCCTGTCATGAGATAATCGTTTCATCCCTACATAGCTACCACATCCTACATCCGAGGCAATCTTCTAACCTTGGTCTACCGCTACAGTTCTTGTCCTGTACCCTTCCTTCCATAACGAAGTTTGCTATTCGCGGGTGTCATAGTGTGTGTCCTATGAACCTAGCAGTCTCCAGAAACATCTCTCTTCTCCCACTCGTCTTAATACTTCTTCATTTGTAACCCTATCTACCCATCTGATCTTCATCATTCTCCTGTAACACCACATTTTAAACGCTTCTATTCTCCTCTTTTCTGCTGCACCAATAGTCCAAGTTTCACTTCCATAGAGTGCCACGCTCCAGATAAAGGCTTTCAAAAATGACTTCCTAATACCTAAATCTATATTCGATATCAACAGATTCCTTTTCTGTAGAAATGTTTTCCTTGCCTAAGCCAACCTACATTTTATATCTTCTTTGCTTCGTCCATCACTGGTTATTTTGCTTCTAAGTAAGAGAAGTCTCCTACTTCCTTTAGCCCTTCATCTGCCAATTTGACGTCCACGTTCCTTTCGGCTGCATTCAAATATTTTTGTTTTACATTTATTAATTTTCATCATGAATTCTTTCCTCAATACAGAGTCCATACCATTTGAAAACTCATTCAAATCCTCTGGCGTGTCAGCTAACTCCGTCTAACTTCTTTTTTATACAGAATCGGAACCACCAGACATGATATTTCTGCTCAAATACTCCACATGTATTGACCGGGAATTGAACCCCGACCACACAGGAGATGCCCGTATCTGATGTTCAGAGAAAATCGTTATTCTGTTCTACACACTACCAGCATCACCAGTGTGTACTGGCTTCTGATCGTCGTTCGAACTGACCTTGAGCCGCACACTCTAAAAAGCCAGCTGAAGTTGGATTTTCCAGGGAGCACAAAGAGACGCTAAGTGTCAGTTTGGACGGCAAAAACCATGATTGCTTGTTTGTACCTACTGTACTTCTGTTAGCCAAAGCATGGCGGCCTGGTTGGATGAATATGTGCTTACGTTAACCGACACGTATCTGTCACTTTGTGTTTTATGAGACCCGAAATATGAGAATACCTTCAAAGTTCAAACAATGTGAAAGTGGATGTTTGGCGAGACATCGGTGTAGCAATAGGACGACCCGTGTATGATTGTATGAAAAAATTGGTTGCCTTGTTGGGGGTCATACTGGACGGAAAGGAAAAAGAGAAGATCTGTAGCACTACTGACTACTAACGCTCTGGAACTTCATGTACAATAATACTTCATACCCACTCCACCTTTCGTACAGCTAATTACGCCAACACCAATGTGCTTTATTTTCATTTTAATTGGCCATCATCATAGCCAGCAGAGTTTCTTGTTCAGAAGACATCTTTATGGAAATAATACACAAACTGAATCTGCTCGCGATCGATATTGCTCAAGCAATGCTTATGGGAGGCTTGGGCATTTACTTTTTCCTTGAATTTTGAAAATGATGGACATTTTGTATGTGCTTTGTGTACTGTAACATATATGATTATGCGTATTCTTTGGAGTCACCAGGGCTGCCAAGAACTATTGATAAATGCTCTCTCTTTATTTGTATTCTAGTATCAATATATTAGAAAGTATGCAGGCCAACATATGTAAACATTGCACACGTATAGTACCTGAAATAGATAATTAATTTTGAGTAATCGATATACCACAGAGCTACCAACATGATTCTACGCGTGCCGATAGGTTCAATGTTTAACTGCAACTAACTTGCATAACATTTAATGGATAACTAACAATATTATATTGTGTGTATGCCATAAGGGATATACAGTATTTGTGCACATTTTCAGAGGCAGCAGACATAGGCTACCAACTACCTGATAACACTCTCTAAGCATTTGGGCCATAGATTCTCAATTTCTCATAATCCATGGAAGGAATCCATTTCAAACAAACTGTAGGCTACACTATTTCAGGTATATTTCAAACAAATCATAAATGCCAATATTACCGGCATAATTTTGACATTATTCTAGATAGGTCTGTATAGATCAATCATTTATGAGACTTAAATGTTAAGAAAAGTAGGCTCTTTAGTTCCTCACGGAACTACTTGTTTTTACGTATGGTTGTATGGTTTTACAGATGATCTTCAAATTAAAGGATATTTCGGCTTTGAGATAAATGGAGAATGAAAATACTTACCGTACATGTTTCCTATTGGTGTCATGAGTAGGAGATCTAAAATTTGTCCAAGTGTTCGTTTGAATGAATATGTGAAGTAGGTTTTGAAAATATATACAATGTAAGATCATCTGGTTTCCACACAACTTTGTTTTTTGAATATTTTTTTAACCTTTCATACTTTCAATATTGGCACATTTATTCGTATTGAGATTATACAATTAGACATATTTTGTTTGTCTTTAAGTAGTTCATTTGAATATTTATGAGATACTTAATTGAAGCAGGCACAAACTACATGTATTTAAAAATAATAATTAATAAATGGTATGTGGCTCACCACAGCGGGCGAGTGGTTATCGTGTCTGACTACGAACCCCCAAGCCTGCAGGTTCGCTCCTGGCCGTGGTAAGTGATTTTTGAAAGGCGTGAAAATCACGGCACGCATGTTATACGTTCCTGGTATATTAAAGATTCCATTTGAAATCAGTAGGCCGTCTTCATAATGGCAAAATTAATCTCGGGATTTTCCACCAACACAATGTTCCTCATTTCTCTACTAGAACGCGCTATATTGTCAAGGAGCTTAGATATCTAACCTCCTTGACTTTCATAGCGCTCCAAAGAACGACAAAATTCGACATGCAAGCTGCCCTCTGGGCGTCAGATAACAACGCTTGCACCCGGCACCCGAAGACATACCACCGTATATTATTATTATTATTATTATTATTATTATTATTACTGCTATGTGGAATTACAATCTATACAGAAACCAGACAGCAGTCATTCGAGTTGAAGGACATGAGAGAGAAGCTGGTATTCTGAAAGGTGTAAGGCAAGGCTGGAACTTATCACCCATACTTTTCAATCTACACAGGAAGCGATCATCAGTATGTTACTTTCTGTGTACTTCAGCAAAATCGACAACAAAGCGCTGTCATACGCAAACCATCATACTGGAATCCCACAAATATGGATAAAGAAATGTTCTGTGAGGAATATACAGAGAGGAATGGTGAAAGTTGAAACGAGTTGCTTTTCATTTGAGGGGAGAGAGGCGGCGGATAAATGGGTAGAGAACACTATGTTGCTTATTCATCAAGCCTGCAATAAATCCATGTGCAGGAAGAACACGCGAAAACACAAACAGCCAGCATACTGGTGGACGGAGGAAATTGCTGATATGAGGCGACACTGCCTGAGGATGAGACGAAGGGCACATAGAGCGAGAGGAAGAGAAGAGGCAGCCTTATTCTCCGAAGACCACAGATCAGCAAGAAAGGCGCTTCGGGATGCAATTAAAAGAAGTAAAGCTGACAAATGGTGGGAAATGGTCAAAGAAGTTGACAACGATCCTTGGGGACTAGGATATAAGATTGTATTGAAGAAACTTGGAACTTTTTCTAATCCGATAATGGATGCACACACTATGGACGAAATAGTCAGTACGTTGTTTCCGGAACATCCGGAGAGGATTGATGAAGCTGATGATTGCAATGATATTGAAGAAATACCATTGTTCACCGAGGAAGAATTATTGAAAGCGATTAATTCTATCAGGAACAAGAAGGCTCCTGGACCAGATGGGATTCCAGCAGAAGCACTTAAGGAGGCAGCAAGAGCTTGCCCGCGACTCCTTTTGAACATGTATAACGCATGTCTGAAGGCAGGCGTTTTTAGTTCCTGCTGGAAGAAGGCCAGACTAGTTCTTATTAGTAAAGGAAAATTGGGAGGAAATTAGCCTTCATCATACAGGCCTTTATGTATGCTGGATACGGCTGGAAAAGGATTAGAAAAACTATTACAGCCTAGAATATTGATGGCAGTTCAATCAGCTGGAGATCTATCTGCCCAACAATACGGCTTTCGGAAAGGGCACTCGACTATTGATGCTGTGCGGGTAGTTGTAGAGACTGCAAACAGAGAGATGGGTAACCATTACTCACGTAAAGTTACGCTACTTGTGACTCTAGATGTGAAGAATGCCTTTAACTCTGCCCAGTGGAGTGACATTTTGGTGGCACTTCAAGATAAATTTAGACTACCGAGATACCTCATGCGGATAATGAGGGATTATCTAAAGGACCGTATTTTGCAGTACGATACCGAGGAAGGACATAGGACTAAAAGATTAACCGCTGGGGAAGCTCAAGGATCTATTCTTGGGCCAGATCTCTGGAATATTGCATACGATGGCCTGCTTCGGCTGAAGATGCCCGAAGATGCAATATTGGTAGGATATGCTGATGATGTTGCTGCTCTGATTGTGGCTCGTGATATAGAGCTGGCGCAACTGAAACTCAATCAGGTAAAGCGACGTGTCACAGATTGGATGACGGAACATAAGCTGTCATTAGCAGACCATAAAACGGAGATTGTTGTGCTGACGAGAAGGAGAATCAACACTCTTGTACCATTGTACCAATGCAAGTGGGAGGGACGATGATTAATTCATCAAGGAGTACGAAGTACTTGGGTGTGACGCTAGATACGAAGCTCACATTCTGGGCCCATATTCAAAAAGTGACGGATAAAGCAGCAAATATCTTGACCGCTTTGAGGCGATTAATGGGTAATATCAAAGGTCCGAAGCCTAACAAACGACGTCTCCTGATGACAACAGTCCAGTCCATATTACTCTATGGAGCTGAGATCTGGGCTGAGTCCTTACGGTTCGAGAAATATCGTAAAAGGATAGCAGCAGTACAACGAAGAGGAGCACTGAGGATCTCATGTGCATATCGCACTGTTTCAGAGCCTGCTGTTCTAGTGGTAGCGGGAGTAGGACCAATTGATTTACTTGCCTTAGAGCGTCAGGAAGTTTGGCGCACCAAAGAAGAACTGGACATACACCAGGCAAAGACGTCTGCACACAACCATTGTATGGAACGATGGCAACAGAAGTGGGATGATGAGACACGAGGTCGATGGACAAAGAAACTTATTCCGCGTCTGGCTGACTGGGTTGTCGAAACCACGGAGAGGTCAATTATTATTTGACACAGTTCCTAACAGGCCATGGATATTTTCGGAGATTCCTGCATCACATAGGCGTGGCTAATAGTCCTTTGTGTCATTATTGTAATGAAGAGGATGATGCGCTCCACACATTCTTTGTGTGTGAACGCTGGTCAACACATAGAAGAGATCTGCAAGCTTCTATAGGGGCAATCACGCCGGACAACATCCTACAGATGATGCGCCGAAATGATCAAACATGGAATCAGATAGATATTTACATAGAATGTGTCCTGCGCCAGAAGAAGAAGAAGAGGGAAATTGATGCGTTCGAACATCCTTAAGAAAAAATGAAGAAAGAAGAAGTCTGAATGACTAAGTAAGCACGACATCACCCTGAAGTAATGCGAGAGCGGTTCCGGGGAGATGAACACATCGTGGGAAAAGGGAGGTGGTTTTTAGTGGGTAAGAATCCCACACTACTGTGGAGTGCGGACCCTTCACATGTGTCTTTTGAAGATTTTCCACAGTCCCTCGTAAAAAAAAAAGTGGAATTATTTGTTATTGAAACTAGGATGTTTGTATGTGTATGTCTACTTCTTATTATTCCCGTTTCAAACGAGGTCGGGGAAGAGATGCTATGAAATTCTAATGTGGCGGATAGATTTTATGGCCGGATGCCCTTCCTGACGCCAACCCCATGGGAGGAGATAATGAGAGATGAAATGAATGAAGCTGAATGAAACTGGGCAAGGATGTGGAAGAAAGTGGTCGTGGCCTGTCAGAAGGTACCGTCCCAGCATTTGCTTGGAGTTGTAAATGGGGAAACCACGGATAACCATTTCAAGGACGGCCGACGGTGGGGCTCGAACCCACGTCTACCGAGTCCACAGAGAGCTTGGCCTCATGGCCTAGCGCTGCGCGTTAGCGAGCGTAGCTACCGCTGTCGTTTAATGATGTTTCTAAAACTGATGAAATTAGGATGAATGATTATAATTAATAATAGCTAAACACAATGTTGTTGATCTAATGGTATTTTTCATAAACTGAAAATGTTATTGATGTTTAAGTATGTGCGGTCCTCCCGACCTCATAACACTGCTTAAGTTCCACAAGAGTCTCGGCACTTGCTAAGGGTTAAGTACACACATCAAAAAAAGTTTTGCATCACCTCGGTTCCAAGAGTTCCGGAACCTTTAAATACAAAGGGAATAGAGATCAACACAAACAACATTTCAGCTCGTTTTATTGCTCATGAGACCCACACATTGCATGTTGTACCATCATACAGCTAGACTTTCAGCATTTGTGGTCCAGATTGCAGTACACACCACTACCTCTAATATCCAGTAGCACGTCCTCTTGCATTGATGCATGCCTGTATTCGTCGTGGCATACTATCCACAAGTTCATCAAGACACTGTTGGTCCAAATTGTCCCACTCCTCAACGACAATTCGGCGTAAATCTCTCAGAGTGGTTGGTGGGTCAAGACGTCCATAAACAGCCCTTTTCAATATATCCCAGGCATGTTCGATAGGGCTCATGTCTGGCGAACATGCTGGCCACTGTAGTCGAGCGATGTCGTTATCTTGAAGGAACGCATTCACAAGATGTGCACGATGAGGTCGAGAACTGTCGTCCATGAAGACAAATGCCTTTCCAATATTCTGCCGATATGGGTGCACTATGGGTCGGAGGATGTCATTCAGGTATCGTAAAGCCGTTTCGGAGCCTTCCATGACCACCAGTGGCGTACGTCGGCCCCACATAATGCCACCCCAAAACATCAGGGAACCACCACCTTGCTGTACTCGCTGGATAGTGTGTCTAAGACGTTCAGCCTGACCAGGGTGCCTCCAAACACGTCTCCGACGATTGTCTGGTTGAAGGCATATGCGACACTCATCGGTGAAGAGAACGTGATGCCAATTCTGTGGGGTCCATTCAGCATGTTGTTGGGCCCATCTGTACCGCGCTGCATGGTGTCGGGGTTGCAAAGCTGGACCTCGCCATGGACGTCGGGAGTGAAGTTGCGCATCATGCAGCCTATTGCGCACAGTTTGAGTTGAAACACGACGTCCTGTGGCTGAACGAAACGCATTATTCAACATGGTGGCATTGCTGTCAGGGTTCCTCCGAGCGGCAATCCGTAAGTAGCGGTCATCCACTACAGTAGTAGCCCTTGGGCGGCCTGAGCGAGGCCTGTCATCGACAGTTCCTGTATCTCTGTACCTCCTCCATGTCCGAACAACATCGCTTTGGTTCACTCTGAGACGCCTGGAAACTTCCCTTGTTGAGAGCCCTTCTTGACACAAAGTAACAATGCGGACGCGATCGAACTGCGGTATTGACCTTCTAGGCATGGTAGAACTACAGACAACATGAGCAGCGTACCTTCGTCCTGGTGGAATGACTGGAACTGATCGGCTGTCGTACCCCCTCCGTCTAATAGGCCCTGCTCATGCATGGTTGTTTACATCTTTGAGCAGTTTTAGTGACATCTATGAACAGTCAAAGGGACTGTATCTTTGATACAATATACACAGTCAACGTCTATATGCCGGAGATCTGGGAACCGAGGTGATGCAAAACTTTTTTTGATGTGTGTATTTCCTCACAACCTGTCATGATTGCCTTGCACTGCAGTCTTACACTAAGAAAATCTTCACACAGCACTAGAAATGAACTACATGTGATTGACCTGGAGTTGGGAAGTGTAACATGCATCTTACTATTACTGTCGACCAAAGTATTATGTGCACTCGAGTTTGAAGGCTGTTTGTGAAGTAACCAATAGGCCTATATTGAATTCAATAACATCATCATTTTTGTCGTTCTATTTTACGTTAGCTCATGTAGGTTTGGAATTTTTAAATTATATTTTAATATATTTTATCGCAGTTGGAGCACAGAAAGTGCCCGTTTTTAAGCGTGTTTCAACCATGCGTCACATTAAAGAATTATTATCTCAAATATCCGTCATCACAGCGAATCCAAATTTTAACACAATATACATTGAAATGTTTTATAACTGGTTTATTAATTTCAAAATTTTGTGTGTCCAAGAAACAAAGTTGGTATCATTTTTGTAAAATAACTTTTTCTCGGCTCGGGGTGGTTGGAAAATGTAGTTCTTGGACGCGTTGTAATTCTTATACATCAAAAGGTTATGCTGTATGACTGTGAAATACGTAAATTAATTCACTTATTTTATATCGGTTTGTATTTGTACGGGAAAATAAGTTATGGTTCCGCAGCTAGCCGATACGACGAAAGCTGTACAGCGTTGCCGACATGGAGCCCATTACGCGCCATGGCGAGCCTCACTCGGAAGTGTTGGGCTCCATCTCGACAACGCTGTACAGCTTTCGCCGTATCGGCTAGCTACGGAACCATGCCTTATTTTTCCGTACACATACAAACCGATATAAAATAAGTGAATTAATTTACGTGTTTCACAGTCATACAATTAATAAACCAATTAATAAAACATTCCAATGTATATTGTGTTAAAATTTGGATTCGCTCTGATGACGGGTTTTTTGAGATAATAATTCTTAAATGTGATGCATGGTTGAAACACGCTTAAAAATGGGCACTTTTTGTGTTCCAACTGCGATAAAAAATATTAAAATACAAATTAAAAAATCCAAACCTACATGAACTAACGTGCAATAGAACGACGCAAATGATGATGTTATTGAATTCAATGTAGGACTATTGGTTACTTCACAACTACCTTCAAACTAGAGTGCACATACTACACACATCAAAAAAAGTTTTGCATCACCTCGGTTCCAAGAGTTCCGGAACCTTTAAATACAAAGGGAATAGAGATCAACACAAACAACATTTCAGCTCGTTTTATTGCTCATGAGACCCACACATTGCATGTTGTACCATCATACAGCTAGACTTTCAGCATTTGTGGTCCAGATTGCAGTACACACCACTACCTCTAATACCCAGTAGCACGTCCTCTTGCATTGATGCATGCCTGTATTCGTCGTGGCATACTATCCACAAGTTCATCAAGACACTGTTGGTCCAAATTGTCCCACTCCTCAACGACAATTCGGCGTAAATCTTTCAGAGTGGTTGGTGGGTCAAGACGTCCATAAACAGCCCTTTTCAACATATCCCAGGCATGTTCGATAGGGTTCATGTCTGGCGAACATGCTGGCCACTGTAGTCGAGCGATGTCGTTATCTTGAAGGAACGCATTCACAAGATGTGCACGATGAGGTCGAGAATTGTCGTCCATGAAGACAAATGCCTCTCCAATATTCTGCCGATATGGGTGCACTATGGGTCGGAGGATGTCATTCAGGTATCGTAAAGCCGTTTCGGAGCCTTCCATGACCACCAGTGGCGTACGTCGGCCCCACATCATGCCACCCCAAAACCTCAGGGAACCACCACCTTGCTGCACTCGCTGGACAGTGTGTCTAAGACGTTCAGCCTGACCAGGGTGCCTCCAAACACGTCTCCGACGAATGTCTGGTTGAAGGCATATGCGACACTCATCGGTGAAGAGAACGTGATGCCAATTCTGTGGGGTCCATTCAGCATGTTGTTGGGCCCATCTGTACCGCGCTGCATGGTGTCGGGGTTGCAAAGCTGGACCTCGCCATGGACGTCGGGAGTGAAGTTGCGCATCATGCAGCCTATTGCGCACAGTTTGAGTTGAAACACGACGTCCTGTGGCTGAACGAAACGCATTATTCAACATGGTGGCATTGCTGTCAGGGTTCCTCCGAGCGGCAATCCGTAAGTAGCGGTCATCCACTACAGTAGTAGCCCTTGGGCGGCCTGAGCGAGGCCTGTCATCGACAGTTCCTGTATCTCTGTACCTCCTCCATGTCCGAACAACATCGCTTTGGTTCACTCTGAGACGCCTGGAAACTTCCCTTGTTGAGAGCCCTTCTTGACACAAAGTAACAATGCGGACGCGATCGAACTGCGGTATTGACCTTCTAGGCATGGTAGAACTACAGACAACATGAGCAGCGTACCTTCGTCCTGGTGGAATGACTGGAACTGATCGGCTGTCGTACCCCCTCCGTCTAATAGGCCCTGCTCATGCATGGTTGTTTACATCTTTGAGCAGTTTTAGTGACATCTATGAACAGTCAAAGGGACTGTATCTTTGATACAATATACACAGTCAACGTCTATATGCCGGAGATCTGGGAACCGAGGTGATGCAACACTTTTTTTGATGTGTGTATTTAGGTCGACAGTAGTGTCATACTTATGACAGGTTCTTCCCCATCAAGTGACACAAAACAAAAATGCAATAAACAGACAAATGTGGCATATTGCTAAAAAAAATGTAAAAACATACGCTAATAACCGGTACCATAATCCGCTAGCCATCTACCAAATTTAAGATTACGATGATGATGATAATTGTTGTTTTAAGGGACCTAACATATAGGTTATCGGCTTCTTATGGGTTGGGTGATAGTGAAAGATTAGATGAGAATGCAATGAAAACTATAACTAATACTAGCTACAGAAGAAGAAAAATCGTAAACAAATAAAGGATAAGGCAAAGGACAGGAAGAGAGAAAATGCCCTCATCCCTCGAAGAATGAGGATTAAGGGACTTGGAAGGAAGGAGAGCCCTGATAGGCAGATAGGGAAGCGAAAGAGGAGAGGGTCCCCCCAGAGGCAATGGAAAAATGGGAAAGAAACTGACCCAGTGCAGGAATCCCTCGGGTTCACCAACTCCCGAACTCACCAACCATGAGCCCTTGAGGGTGTAGCACTATCGAGAGTGCACCAGAAGCGGCGAGGCTACACACACCCTGCCTCCTTAAGAGCCTTGAGCAGAAGGCAGGAGATACCATGAAAAGAAAAAGAAGGCTGTCACCTCGAAGAATGAGGGTAAGTTATCAGGAAAGATGAGACAAGGGCCAATTAAGGCGGGAAAGTGAAAGATTCCCTAGGCCTTGGATACCCTAATACCGTCGGGGTCGGAAGAGAACAAGTGTTGACCAAGGGAGGTGGACAGGAATGATAACTGAAAGGAGCCCGACACAAGTAAGTGGAAGCAATGGCGGACTCAGCTGGGGTCCCGTGGTCGCCAATCCACGTCTCACAAGTTTTCAGCCCCTGGGGGACCAATTTTAAGAGCAATTTTATTCAGACAAGATTTTGTTTCTAAAATGTAATACTTTACCCAAACTGTGTCAAAGGGAGACCAATAGTGCTCTTTTCTTCCATTTCTTCAGTTATTGGTAATGTGCGGTAGGTTCCCCATTGGCCTTTCTGGAACACATTGACAGCTAGATCTTGGGCTAGTTGTTTCTTATACATTTCGTGCTCAAGAGAGAATGGAGGTGCAGTTTTATCCAGAATGAAGATACACCTGAAAATCATTGAAACAAAATATTATTATAAGTGGACTGAGAAAATTCATGCACTAACAGCAAAATACAAGAAAAATAGTAAATTGTACTTCTTTCCTTCTTGTTTTTTCAATCTTTCATTCACTTCATAAGGTTGGTTGTTTTTTTCCTCAGTTTAGGGGCTGCGACAACGTGTCCATGTAGTCCCGTGTAATTTGGGTGAGTGTAGAATCTGTCCGATAACCGGTGTTAATTGTGATGGCTGTATTAGAGTGTGCTATCTGTAATTCAGGTAAGGACTGCAGACGATCAATTTCAAGTAGTTCCTACTTTTGCTACCAAATGCTACCGTCAACGACACTTAGCCGCAAACTTGGCTACTAGATGCTACCGCCACTGGCACCTGGCGGCGTACGTTGCAACTAATAGAGCGTTAACCAAATTTTACCTAAAAAAGTTAGCTTCACACAATTGTAGTTAGTGGAAGGTTCTTTTACATCTATGCCATGGGCCCACCGACTTTACTTCCCCTCCGAAGGAAGGCATACTGAGGGATCATAACGGTCTTAAAAAATCCGACGACTTCGGCCAGGTTTGAACCCACTATCTTGGGCATAGAAACTCAGCATGCTACCAACTACGCCACTGAAGCCACTTCAGAAGGGAAGACTTGTTTGAAGACCAGGAAATGCATTGATTAAAATTTATGGAAAAAAATAGGGTATATTTAGGGGGGGGGGGGGGTGATTTGAAATAAAAAATTAAGCATTTTGGTTTGAACATTTAGCATTTTATAGCATTTTGAAAAAGAAAACACAAATTTAGTTTAAATCTAACAAATGAATAATCTTGAAATGACATTAATGTGAAATGAAAACCACACATGTCGAAGGTTAATAGTGAGATAAAAATGCATGTAATTAATTATGTATTTATTTAAAATGAATTAGGTTAATGTAACACACAAGAAAATTGTTAGAAATCAATGTATTACACAGAAGTAAAGGTATCGGGCAAAAAGTGCCGGAGGGATTACTTTCCGCATTCCAGACCGGTGGTCAAGCCGTCATAAACATTTCAAGTGTGTATAAACTTCTCACTTGAAAAGAAAGAATATGAAAAGTTGTGAATATAAGAACGTGGATTTCGCATTTATGTAGCTTTTTGGTATAATTTACGCTTTTGAGTCAATTTCGCATTTGGCACTTTCTCAAAACACATTAAAAAGTGGTTTGCAGGTCGCGAAAAGTGATAATACAAGAGTGCAATCCATTATAAGCATTACGCGCTGTATCGCATTTGTGAAAGAACACCACCCCTAGGTATATTAGTTGAAAAATGTAAATGAAAGGGTAGCTTCCTGGAAAAATATACACTGCAACGAACAGTCTTATATAATTATAAGACATGGCCAGCTTATCTTTGAAATATGTTGGACTTGCTTAAGACTTTCTGCAATCAACTACGTACCCATTGAATCACAATAGAATCTTGTTAATATAATTGTATTTCTACCACTCATTATAAATATTCGATGGAATTGAGGTGAGATGAGTTTTCTACATGGTAAATGGTTTGTGTGGCTTGATCCCCTTCCTTATGCCAAACCTTCCAAAGGAGTCAATGAGAGATAAAATGGACAAGAAGTTGGAAATAAGCAGCCATTAAATTATTGCTATAGTCCTTTTAAATTAATTATTATCAATGAAAGATTTTCTCAAAAATGTCACCTGAAATTGGTAAATGTGTTCTTAGAAAATAACAACTTTTTTTATGAAAAGTTTTTGGCCTTAATAATACAGTGAATTACTAGAAAATATAATATTGTATTTAAGTGTCTAATTTAACTCTGACGTAATACTCTGTTCTGTATATAAAGCATTTTTTAAAGCAATTTTGTTCTTTTTGACACTTCACACACCCAATAATGGAAAGAGGGCAATGACTAATCATGTCTTGTTTGTTTATTGTATCTGGCCGGGTATAAAGGCTGCTCCCTCAATGTAAGCTTTTAAGTTTTTGATAAGGGATTACTTTCACATGGTCGCTTGAGGGTTTTGTGTAATGTTACGCACTTTATGAAAAGTTGCGAGAGCTGCCGTAACAGTAAAGCAATCTGTCTGTTAGGTAGTCAGCTCGGAGGCTACCTACTGCTGTAGGTTATGTTGGTAGAAACTCACAAAAACCCAATGCAGCACTATAATGAGGCATACTAAGCAACGTGAGGTAGTTTACCATTGCATTCCCCACTGAATCAGTGCAACCAAGATTAACAGCTGAGGAGACCCGACGTGCTGATCACGCGTCACCCCATAATGTGCAGGTCAAATGGCTGGGCAGTGTTCGCTTGGTAGGCCTAGGCCCTTCATGGACTGTTGTGGTGCCACGGGGTTTGGGGGTGTAATCAGTTCAGCAGTATGAGTAGAACTTTTCACAGCATCTACAGACAATGGCTAAATGCCATTACTCAGCACCGTAAAAAGCACCTCAGTAGCTTCCATATATTCACAGCCATGAATGAGACTGAGAGATTGGTGAAAATACACACTTTAGCCTGTGCCAACTGACAATTGCAGAAACATCGCACACATCAAGAGATGGTAAGCAGTGCATTATAAAAAGAAAATACTTAAGATTTCTCGTAAAATTGGTAAAATTCTGAAATTTTGTTAAAAATCTTTTAAAATATTAAAACATGACATTAATGTTCCTGTCATTTATTTCCCAAAACTATATTGAAGTAAATAAACAAAAGAATCTCTGAAAGTTGAATTGAAATTTAATGTTTTTCAGTTGGTCAACATGGTTGTACCCAATATGTAACAGGTGGGTCCCTAATCCTGAATGAAATTTATATGAGATTAATAAATGCACTTGGATGACTAGTTCTGATCATCAAGTGATCATCGTCAGATCCTTTACACTTAGGCTATTACATCTATGTTTATAAGAATGGGTTCAGTGCAGACAGCGGGAGGAGACAGCTGCACGAAAACGGACCACACATCGCTCAAACAGCTAAGTGCACAATCCACAATAATCTGACCATTTAACAACAATCACATCATCACACTAAGCAAACAAACAAATTAGAAGGTCAATTACCACTATCAGTATCTCAACAAAAACAAGCAGTTCAGAGAAGAACTAAAGCCTATTTTCATATATCCTACTAATGTTAATTGCCTCTATCAACATACAAAATTTCAGTTTGATTGTTATTCAAACTGTTACTTCCATCGCATGATTACGACACAAGAAATAAAAACTTAATGTTAAAATTTCTCACAGCCACCATCTTGAGGTTATGTAAACAATTGAGCTAAATTAGATGCCAGTGCATTAGAATATGTATAAACATTTAATGCACCATAATTCACTCCGCTCAGATGGTTAAATCGCGAGAAAAGTCTATTAAAATGTTTCAACTTCTCTTGGCAGCCATGTTCGTTTTGTACTCTACAGGCTTTGAAACTTACAAATATAAACTTGTAGTAGTGCCCTGTATCACCGTACACAATTTCAGGATGATATCAGAAATTGTTTCGGAGATATAGAATGCCGGTAAAATATTTCGCACAGCCGCCATCTTGAGGTTATGTAAACAATTGAACTAAATTAGATGTCAGTACATTAAAATGTGTATAAACATTTGCTGTACAATGTTCCATAGCGTTTGGTTGGTTAAATCGCGAGAAAAGTCTATTTAAAAGTCTCAACTTTGCCTGGCCGCCAAGTTGGTTTTGTAGTTACCAGGTTTTTGAAAGTCTCATAGGTGAACTTGTAATGCCCTTTATCACCGTACACAATTTCAGGGTGATATCAGTTATAGTTTCGGAGATATTGAATGCTGGTGAAATATTTCGCACAGCCACCATGTTGGATTGGTGAGACGTAATAAAATTTGAAGGCCACGGTCGGGGTCGACCAAAATGTTACTATGGCCTTGGCACGTTTCATTGAAATCGCCCAGCGGTTTAAACGTTATTAGGGGGGACACACAGACAGACACACACACACACATACACGGACAAAAGGTGATCTCATAAGCCTATTTTTTTCATAAATTGAAAATAGGCCAACAAAATCACACATCTTGACTAGTTGTGCCAGTTTAATCACTACTGCAACTAATCTACTATATATTTGTCAAATACCACTCACTCACTCACTCACTCACTCACTCACTCATTCATCACGAAATCTCAGAAACCACCGAACGGATTTGAATGAAATTTGGTATGCAGCTTCCTCTAGGGCCGTAGGTGCTCGCTAAGAACGGTTTTCAAAAAATTCACTCGGGATCATGGTCAAACCGCGAAAACCGCGATCTATCTATATATATAAAGCACAAAGTTTGTCTGTCTGTCTGTCTGTCTGTCTGTTATGTATACAAATCTACACCGTTTCACCGATCTGAGCCAAAATTTGTATACTTACCCTTTGGAACCCTGCGGGTAACCCTGTCAACATTAAATTTCGGACAGACCACCCCATGCCCTGCATTTAGGCCCTTTTGTCCAAATCTACACCGTTTCACCGATCTGTGCCAAAAGTTGTATATTTAACCTTTGGAACCCTGCGAGTAACACTGTCCACTTAAAATTTCGGACAGACCACCCCATTCCCTGCATTTAGGCCCTTTGGTCCAAATCCACACCGTTTCACCGATCTCAACCAAAATTTGTATATTTACCCTTTGGAACCCTGCGAGTAACACTGTCCACTTAAAATTTCGGACAGACCACCCCATGCCCTGCATTTAGGCCCTTTTGTCCAAATCTACACCGTTTCACCGATCTGTGCCAAAAGTTGTATATTTAACCTTTGGAACCCTGCGAGTAACACTGTCCACTTAAAATTTCGGACAGACCACCCCATTCCCTGCATTTAGGCCCTTTGGTCCAAATCTACACCGTTTCACCGATCAGAACCAAAATTCGTATTCTTACCCTTTTGTACCCTGCGAGTAACACTGTCTGCTTGAAATTGCGGACAGACCACTCCATTCCCTGCATTTAGGCCCTTTGGCCCAAATCTACACCGTTTCACCTATCTCAACCAAAATTTGTATATTTACCCTATGGAACACTGCGACTAACACTGTCTGCTTGAAATTTCGGACAGCCCACGCCATTCCCTGCATTTAGGCCCTTTTTGCACAAATCTACACCGTTTCACCGATCTGAACCAAAATGTGTATACTTACCCTTTGGAACCCTGCGAGTAACACTGTCCACTTGACCTTTCGGACAGACCACCCCATTCTCTGCATTTAGGCCCTTTGGTCCAAATCTACACCGTTTCACCTATCAGAACCAAATTTCGTATTCTTACCCTTTGGTACCCTGCGAGTAACACTGTCTGCTTGAAATTGCGGACAGACCACTCCATTCCCTGCATTTAGGCCCTTTGTCCCAAATCTACACCGTTTCACCGATCTCAACCAAAATTTGTATATTTATCCTTTGGAACACTGCGACTAACACTGTCTGCTTGAAATTGCGGCGAGGCCTCTCCATCCCTTGCATTTAGGCTGTTTGGCACAAATCTACACCATTTCACCGATCTGACCCCAATTTTATATACTTAACCGTAGGTACCCGAAAAGTAACACTGTTCACTTTAACTTTCGGACAGATCACACTATTTCCTGCTTTTTGGCCCTTTGGCAGAAAACTACACCGTTTCACCGATCTCAATCAGATTTTAAATAATTACCCTTTGGAACTCGACGAGTAACACTGTCCACTGTAAATTTCGGACAGACCACTCCATTCCACGAATTTAGGCCCTTTGGCAAAAATCTACATCGTTCACCGATCGAAAACAAAATGTGTATACTTACCCTTTGGAACCCGATGAGTAACACTGTCTGTCCACTTTAAAATTTGGACAGGCCACTCCATTCCCTGCATGTTGGCCCTTTGGCACAAAACTACACCGTTTCACCGATCTCAACCAGATTTTACATAATTACCGTTTGGAACTCGACGAATAACACTGTCCACTCGAAATTTCGGACAGACCACTCCATTTCCCGCATTAAGGCCCTTTGGTACAAATCTACATCGTTCACCGATCGAAAACAAAGTGTGTATACTCACCCTTTGGAACCCGATGCGTAACACTGTCCACTTGAAATTTCTGACATACCACTCCATTCCCTGCATTTAGCTCAGGAATTCCTCGGGGTTGCCAGCTTCCTAACTCACCAGTCATGAGCCCTTGAGGGTGTACCAGAAGTGGTGGTCTACACACACCCTGCCTCTTTGAGGGCCTTGAGCAGAACACAGGAGATATTATGAAAAGGAAAAGAAGGCAGACCCCTCGAAGAATGAGGGTATCAGGAAAGATGAGACAAAGCCAATTAAGGCGGGAAATTGAAAGACTCCCTAGCCCTCGGATACCCTAACACAGTCTGGGTCGGAAGAGAACAAGAGTTGACCAAGGGAGGCCGACAGGAAGTAGAAGCGATGCCAGACTCAGCTGGGGTCCCGTGGTCGCCAACCTACGTCCCACATGTTGTGAGACCCTGGGGGGGGGGGGGTCAGTTGCGAGAATAGCTTGCTGATTCATCGCGACCCGCCGTGTTATCTCCTGCTGTCTATGCTGATGCCAGCACAGGGCCGTTGCGAAACAGTGAGTGATTCCCGGTCAATCTAAATAGGACGGGGAACCCCGCACGTGTGTCATCATATTTCGTCATTATCTGCGATCATCTCAGGTTCGTGCAGCTTGGACCTATATTCTTTGTCTTTGCCGAGCAGTACGCTCTTTCACTAGACGCATCGAGTACAGGCCTAAGCCAGAAAATAAAGATGAGACTTTGGAAGACATCGAAGCTAGACGCCTGAAATACCTATATCAGTTTTAAAATAACACCATGTTCGTTTAGTAGTCATTTTTTCATTACCTTATTATTATCATCATAAGTGCAAATGACCTAGATGTTACGCGCATCATACCAATAATCACCGCCGCATAAAGTCTTTCTCGACTGTGATTTTTGAAATATTTATTTTTGGTTGGTTGGTTCTTAAGTTTAGGGGCTGCGACAACGCGGTCATGTAGCCCCGTGTACGTTGGGTGTGTGTAGAATCTGTCTGATAACCGGTGTTAATTGTGATGACTGCATTAGTGTGTGTTATCTGTTTTTTAATTTAAGTACCATCTGCAACTTAGAATTCATCAAATAGTTCGTACTTTTGCCGCCAAGCGCCACCGTCAACGACTACTAGGCCAAGCTCGGAACTTAGCTACTAGACGCCACTGCAGTCGGCTCTTGGCAACGGACGTAGACATCTAAGAGCGTTGTTTACCTATCCAATTTAGCTTCACACAGGTGTAATTAGTGGAAGGTTCTTTAACATGCCATAAATCTGACATGGGACCGCCCGCTTTACTTCCCCTCCGAAGAAAGGCATACGGACGGATTTTAACGCTCTTAAAAAATCCGACGGCTTTGGCCGGGTTTGAACCCGCTATCTTGGGCATAGAAGCTCAGCATGCTACCGACTACGCCACCGGTATATTATACGTTGAAGTGTCAATTCAATACCGGTAGTAGTTTCCCTTATCATCCTCATCATAAGAGCAAATGACCTACAGTAGATGTTACGCCCATTACACCATTAATCAACACACACAATAAGTCTTCCTCGCCTGTGAATTTTGAAATATGTATTTCTATTACGGTAGTTTGTAAGTTTGACGTGTCAATTCAACAGTAGTTTTTATTATCATCCTTATCAAAAGGGCAAATGACCTAGATATTACTCCCTCATTGTCTTTGGGGGCAAATGACTTAGATTTTAAGTCCATTATATTTCTAAGGAGACCTTAAAACATTATCATCATTCCACCGGGCGAAGCCGGGTACTACTGCTAGTCTAATATATAAAGCTCAAATACCACTCACTCACTCACTGACTGACTGACTGATTCATTCATCACGAAATCTCAGAAACCACCGAACGGATTGGAATGAAATTTGGTATGCAGCTTCCTCAAGGGCCGCAAACGCCCACTATGAAAGGATTTTTGGATATTCAGGTTCTAAAGGGGTGTTAAGGGGGTAGAGCTGCATTTCATTGACTAGCAATATCTCCCGATTGGTTTCATTGGGGGATGGGATACTCGGCATATAAACTCATCATTAAAAATAAGAAGACACATGTCTGAGGGTTTTTCGATGTGGTGTATATTATGAGGTGAAAGGGGTGAAAAGTGGATGTTGAAGGATTCCTAACGGAGCGTGTATCCCTTAAACGACATAGGCCAGGAGTTTGGAACTCAGCGGGAAAAAATCAGCATAAAAATAAGTAAATAGGAGTTTGACCGTTTTTTCATAAATCCAATTTAAGGGGCCCATGGGGAGGGGTGAAATTATGGGGGGGGGGGGGGACGTAATATGTCTGAGTGTAAAATTATACATGGCCTATGTTGTAGACAATAACACATTACATCTTTTTTGTCTCTTGCTATTTCATCATACGACGAATAATTACGGAGTTATTAATGATTTTGTACTTTTTGGCCGGAATTTTCAAGTCCCAGGAATGACATAAAAATTGATTCGAATGAAATTTCAAAAAAGTTTTTTTTTTAATACTTTTATTATATTTTTCACGTCTTTTAGGGTCCGAAACCAACATGATATTTTGATGTTTTTTTTCGTCCCATGCATTTTTGGTTTCAGGTGATAGAATTATTTTCCACTAGGACCCATGCTTATCTATCTACTATATAAAGCTCAAATACCACTCACTCACTCACTGACTGACTAACTGATTCATTCATCACGAAATCTCAGAAACCACTGAACGGATTGGAATGAAATTTGGTATGCAGCTTCCTCAAGGGCCGCAAACGCCCACTATGAAAGGATTTTTGGATATTCAGGTTCTAAAGGGGTGTTAAGGGGGTAGAGCTGCATTTCATTGACTAGCAATATCTCCCGATTGGTTTCATTGGGGGATGGGATACTCGGCATATAAACTCATCATTAAAAATAAGAAGACACATGTCTGAGGGTTTTTCGATGTAGTGTATATTATGAGGTGAAAGGGGTGAAAAGTGGGTGTTGAAGGATTCCTAACGGAGCGTGTATCCCTTAAACGACATAGGCCAGGAGTTTGGAACTCAGCGGGAAAAAATCAGCATAAAAAATAAGTAAATATGTGTTTGACCGTTTTTTCATAAATCCAATTTAAGGGGCCCATGGGGAGGGGTGAAATTATGGGGGGGGGACGTAATATGTCTTAGTGTAAAATTATACATGGCCTATGTTGTAGACAATAACACATTACATCTTTTTGGTCTCTTGCTATTTCATCATACGACGAATAATTACGGAGTTATTAATGATTTTGTACTTTTTGGCCGGAATTTTCAAAGTCCAAGGAATGACATAAAAATTGATTCGAATGAAATTTAAAAAAATTGCTTTTTTAAATACTTTTATTATATTTTTCACGTCTTTTAGGTTCCGAAACCAACATGATATTTTGATGTTTTTTTTTCGTCCCATGCATTTTTGGTTTCAGGTGATAGAATTATTTTCCACTACGACCGATGCTTATCTACTACTAGCTGAAGTACCCGTGCTTTGCTACGCGTCATAAATAAAATAAAATGTGAAGGTGACAGTTAAAACAGGGGATAGGCGAGGTGCTGCGCAGAGGGAGATTAAGGATGGAACATTTTGTCCAACTACACCGCTCGGCGTTGACCGTGTTTTATAGCACAAATTTAGGTTTTACTCTCTAACGGTTGGAGATACCTTTCGGATAGAAAATGTAATTTTAAACCTCGTATATGCCATCAAAAGTTTGTTATTTCTTAGCGTTCTCTTTTTATTTGAAATGGAAATATGAAAGTTTGCAACCAAAGGGTGTAGTGACGTCACTAAAATGGTCGCCATCTTTAAATAGTGCAAAGTATTGAAATCAAAAGTAACCTATATGTTTACCAGGTAAATCAGCTACTTCCATGTAAAATTCAAGTAAATCGGACCAGTGGTTCTTGCGTTATTGAGTAATACACAGACACACACCATCTCATTTTTAGCCTCGCTTCGCTCGCGTCATAGTCGTGTCATATTGTTATTCAATGAAATGCAGGTTTAACCCCGTTAACACCCCTTTAGAACCTGAATATCCAAAAATTCCTCCTTAGTAGACGTTTTCAACACACAACAAACATATCCCCAAAATATCATTCTTCTAACATTAATAGTTTGGGTTGGTCGATGAGAGTGTACATCCAAAAATCCTTCCTTAATGGACGTTTTTCTTCCAGAATTTCACCCCTCCCCATAGGCCCTTTAAATTGGATTTATGAAAAAACGGTCGAAGCACTATTTATTTATTTATTTATTTATTTTTAAGCTGATTGATTTCCTCCGAGTTTCAAACTCCTCGCCTATGTCGTTTAAGAGATACACGCTCCGTTAAGAATCTTTCAATCCCCACTTTTCATCCCTTTCACCTCATAATATACACTACATCGAAAAAGCATTAGACATGTGTCAGCTTATTTTTAATGATTCGTATATATGCCAAGTATCACATCCCCAAATGAAACCACTCGTGAGATATTGTTATTCAATGAAATGCACGATTAGCCCCTTAACACCTATTTAGAACCTGAATATTCAAAACTCTTTCCTTAGTGGACGTTTTCGACATACAACGAACATATCCCCAAAATTTCAAGTTTCTAACTTCAATAATTTTGGCTGGGCGATGATGAGTGAGTGAGTGAGTCAGGACATTTTCTTTCATTTATTTTTGATATTTTCACCCCTCCCCATGAACCCCTTAAATTGGATTTATGAAACAAACGGTCGAACACCTATTTACTTAATTAAAGCTGTTTTCCCCCTGAGTTTGATGAGTGAGTAAGTGAGTCAATCAGTTAGGACACTGTCTTTCCTGTTTCTTTCCCCCAGAATTTCACCCCACCCCATTGGCCCCTTAAATTGGATTTATGAAAAAACGGTCGAACCCCTATTTACTTGTATTTTAAGCTGTTCTTTCCCTCCGAATTTCAAACTTCTCGTCTATGTCGTTTAAGAGGTACACGCTCCGTTAAGAATCCCTCAACCCCCAATTTTCATCCCTTTCACCTCCTAATATACACCACATCGATAAACCCTTAGATATATGTCTGATTATTTTTAATGATTAGTTTATATACCGAATATCACATCCCCATAGAAACAACTCATGAGATATCGTTATTCAATGAAATGCACGTTTACCCCCTTAACATCTTTTTAAAACCCGAATAAACAAAAATCATTCCTTAGTTGACGTTTTCGACACACAGCGAACATATTCTCAAATATTCATTTTTCCTACTTTAATAGTTTTCGCTGGGCGTGATGAGTGAGTGAGTCAGACAGGACATTTTCTTTCAATTATTTTTACCAGAATTTCACCCCTCCCCATGGGCCCCTTAAATTGGATTGATGAAAAAACTCTTGAACACCTATTAACTTATTTTTAAGCTGTCTTTTTTCCCCCGAGTTTGATGAGTGAGTGAGTTAGTCAGTCAGTTAGGACACTTTCTCTCCTTTCCTCCCCCAGAATTTCACCCCACCCCATTGGCCCCTTAAATTAATTTATGAAAAAAAAAACGGTCGAACACCGATTTAATTATTTATTTAGCTGATTTTTTTCGCTGAGTTTCAAATTTCTCGCCTATGTCGTTTAAGAGATAGGCCTACACGCTACGTTAGGAATCCTTCAACCCCCAATATTCACCCCTTTCACCTCATAATAATACACCACATCGAAAAACCCTTAGACACATGTCTGCTTATTTTTAATGATTAGTTTATATGCCGAGTATCACATCCACAAATGAAACCACTCGTGAGATATTGTTATTCAATGAAATGCAGGTTTAACCCCCTTAAGACCCCTTTAGAGCTTGAATATCCAAAAATCCTCCCTTAGTGTACGGTTTTGACATACAACGAACATATCCCCAAAATGCCATGTTTCCAACTT
Source organism: Meconema thalassinum (assembly GCA_946902985.2). NCBI lineage: Eukaryota > Metazoa > Arthropoda > Insecta > Orthoptera > Tettigoniidae > Meconema > Meconema thalassinum. Next base: position 173,246,285 of record OX336393.1, on the reverse strand, counting down.
CAATATTTTTGGCTGGGCGATGATGAGTGAGTGAATGAGTCAGGACATTTTCTTTCATTTGTTTTTCTTCAGAATTTCACCCCTCCCGATGAACCCCTTCAATTTGATTGATCAAAAAAAACTGTCGAACAGCTATTTACTTACTTTAAAGCAGTTTTCCCCCTGAGTTTGATGAGTGAGTCAGTCAGTCAATCAGTTAGGACACTTTCTTTCCTGTCCCCCCCCTCCAGAATTTCACCCCTCCCCATGGGCCCCTTAAATTGGATTTATGAAAAAATGGTCAAACACATATTTACTTATTTTTTATGCTGATTTTTTCCGCCGAGTTTCAAACTCCTCGCCTATGTCGTTTAAGAGATACACGCTCCGTTAGGAATCTTTCAATCCCTACTTTTCACCCCTTTCACCTCATAATATACACCACATCGAAAAACCCTCAGACACGTGTCTTCTTACTTTTTAATGATGAGTTTATATGCCGTGTATCACATCCCCCAATGAAACCAACCGGGAGATATTGTTATTCAATGAAATGCAGGTTTAACCCCCTTAAGACCCCTTTAGAACCTGAATATCCGAAAATCCCCCTTAGTAGACGGTCTTGACATACAATGGACATATCCCCAAACTGTCATGTTTCTAACTTCAATAATTTTGGCTGGGCGATGAGTGAGTGAGTGAGTGAGTCATTCAGTCAGTCAGTCAGGACATTTTCTTTCAATTTTCTTTTTTCAGAATTTCACCCCTCCCCATGAACCCCTTAAATTTGATTTATGAAAAAAAAAAACTGTCGAATAGCTATTTACTTACTTTAAAATAGTTATTTCCCCTGAGTTTGATGAGTGAGTCAGTCAGTCAATCAGTTAGGACACTTTCTTTCCTGTTCCCCCCCCCCCCCGAATTTCATCCCACCCCATGGGCCCCTTAAATTGGATTTATGAAGAAACGGTCAAACACATGTTTACTTATTTTTTATGCTGATTTTTTTCCGCTGAGTTTCAAACTCCTCACCTATGTCGTTTAAGAGATACACGCTCCGTTAGGAATCTTTCAATCCCCACTTTTCACCCCTTTCACCTCATAATATACACCACATCGAAAAACCCTCAGACTCGTGTCTTCTTATTTTTAATGATGAGTTTATGTGCCGAGTATCACATCCCCCATTGAAACCAATCGGGAGATATTGCTGTTCAATGAAATGCAGGTCTACCCCCTGAATACCCCTTTAGAACCAGAATATCCAAAATCCTCTCTTAGTGGGCATTTGCGGCCCTTGGGGAAGCTGCATACCAAATTTCATTCCAATCCGTTTGATACTTTCTGAGATTTCGTGATGAATGAATGAGTGAGTGAGTGGTATTTGACCAATATATAGTAGAAGATAGTGTCAAGTCTTTGTTATGCAATACTCGGTTGATAGTGCTGTGTGTGTAGCTGAGTAACTAACGGGATTTCAAGTCAAGATCCTCATTTTCTATACCGGTAGTGCAGAGCGCAAATGGCATCCAGTCGGCCGTGTCTCGACTTGAGCTATGTTGCCATGGAAACTATCCGCCTTGCCATTCCTTCATGAGTATATTTTATGATTTGATTAGCATGTGCTGGAGTGCAAAAGGGTCGAAATCAGAAGAATGAGAAAGACTATCGAAAATTCATGTAGCCAGCGGTTCCTTCTGGGTCCTAAACTATGTGTATGCAAAATTCGGTTGAGATTGGTGTAACGGTGTAGATTTGTATACGGAACAGACCCACCCACATACCCACATACATACTGTACATACAGACTTTCACTTTTATATATAAGAAGATATAAAGCTCAAATACCACTCACTCATTCACTCACTCACTGACTGATTCATTCATCACGAAATCTCAGAAACCACCGAACGGATTGGAATGAAATTTGGTATGCAGCTTCCTCAAGGGCCGCAAACGCCCACTAAGAAAGGATTTTTGGATATTCAGGTTCTAAAGGGGTGTTAATGGGGTAGACCTGCATTTCATTGAATAGCAATATCTCCCGATTGGTTTCATTGGGGGATGTGATACTCGGCATATAAACTCATCATTAAAAAAAAGAAGACACGTGTCTGAGGGTTTTTCGATGTGGTGTATATTATGAGGTGAAAGGGGTGAAAAGTGGGGGTTGATGGATTCCTAACGGAGCGTGTATCCCTTAAACGACATAAGCCAGGAGTTTGGAACTCAGCGGAAAAAAATCAGCATAAAAATAAGTAAATAAGTGTTTGACCGTTTTTTCATAAATCCAATTTAAGGGGCCCATGGGGAGGGGTGAAATTATGGGGGGGGGGACGTAATATGTCTGAGTGTAAAATTATACATGGCCTATGTTGTGGACAATAACACATTACATCTTTTTTGTCTCTTGCTATTTCATCATACGACGAATACTTACGGAGTTATTAATGATTTTGTACTTTTTGGTCGGAATTTTCTAAGTCCCAGGAATGACATAAAAATTGATTCGAATGAAATTTAAAAAAATTGCTTTTTTAAATACTTTTATTATATTTTTCACGTCTTTTAGGTTCCGAAACCAACATGATATTTTGATGTTTTTTTTTCGTCCCATGCATTTTTGGTTTCAGGTGATAGAATTATTTTCCACTACGACCGATGCTTATCTACAGTATTTATATAACTAATGTTATAACGGGATTCCAAATGTTATTGCGGGCGAAGCCGCGGGTAACAGCTAGTACTATATATTTGTCAAATACCACTCACTCATTCATCACGAAATCTCAGAAACTGCCGAACGGATTTGAATGAAATTTGGTATGCAGCTTCCTAAAGGGCCGTAGGTGCTCGCTAAGAAAGGTTTTTAAAAAATTCACTCGGCATCATGGTCAAACCGCGAAAACCGCGATTTCTACTATATATTTGTCAAATACCACTCACTCATTCATCACGAAATCTCAGAAACCAACGAACGAATTGGATGAAATTTGGTTTGCAGCTTCCTCTAGGACCGTAGGTGCTCGCTAAGAAAGGTTTTTAAAATTCTCACTCGCGGTCATGGTCAAACCGCGAAAACCGCGAAAATCGCGATTATATTAACAGCTTCAATAATGCCTAAGTCTACAGTATTGTTGCCAGGTAATGCGGGCTGCATCACGTCGCCCCTACCAGAGTTCTGGTAATTTGCTGGCAGTGAGCTGTGTGGCAATGCTCAGTGTGTTCTTTACCGTCATAACGTGCACGTCATTGTTGTCTGCGCTCCCGACTTTTACCCATTCTCTCTGCTCAAACAATACTTCTCTGTAATTTCTGTTTGTACTTTCACCATCACTTCATAATCATTTTAGCTTATAGTTGAAGTAACTGTCGAGTTCATTTCTGTTTGTACTTCGTACTTTCACCATCACTTCATAATCATCATATTGCAGTTCATTTCTGTTTGCATTATATATTAGCCTTTAGTTGAAGTGACTGTAGAGTTCCTTTGTTTGTTGGATTAGGTTCGGCGTTTTTCATAATTTCTTGGTAGTACATAGTTAGTTATAATGAAAAGTGGATTTTGGTAAAAGAAAATTACCTCTACCAACGTTAATTTTGTTAAGTTAGGCTAGGGAATTCCATTTATCAGTTTTTTTTAAAGTAGAGATTTGTTTTTACGTTAGGTGTATTCCATTTTTAATTACTCAAGGGAGGTTCTTCCTCATCTTCTTAATATTTTTTGTATTTGCTGTTCACTGATTGTTTTCACGATGGCTGCAGTAGAAATGTTAGAGGTGGATGGCACCCAAGTTCCCCACCAAGTCTATAAAATTCCCGGAGATGGTGCCTGGCTCTTCTCTGCTCTATCTTACGCAATGTACGGCAACATATCACATGCACGTACAGTGCATGCTGACATTGTCAGACACGCCTCTAACAACAACTGGGAAAGACTACAGGTGTATTCTATGACACGAGATTGCCAGCCTTACATAAACAAGGCTGAATATGTATCTGTTATGTCTATGCCTTACACATACGGTACATCATTCGAATTGCAAGTAGCGGCAGAGATTTATCCTTTCCAATTCCAGGTCTACTGTAATTGTGTACTCCGAACTGGAAATACGTATGGTTCTGCAGCTTCTGTTAAAAGGTTTAGGTTTACGGGAGAGTTCACGCTGGGACATTTTGATGTTTACGAGCCATTCACGCCTACAATTTTACAATGTGAATACCCGCTTCTCACTCAGCCTTCTTCATTAACATCTACTCCTTCTACCGCGAAAATCCTCCTCGAGTCAGTGCCTCAAACTGAATCAAATAGAGGTTCAAAACGTACAAAACGATTTACTAACAACATCCGTAAAAACAATTAAATAAAGCTGTAAACAAATACGCGAAAGAACATCCTGAAGTAAACCTTAGGGCATTTAAGAAAGTTAATAGGGATGCAGTGGCCAAATATACAATGAGCCACCCAGAAGTAAATAGGGATGCAGTGGCCAAATATACAAAGAGCCACCCAGAAGTAAATAGGGATGCAGTGGCCAAATATACAAAGAGCCACCCAGAAGTAAATAGAGATGCAGTGGCCAAATATACAAAGAGCCACCCAGAAGTAAATAGGAATGCAGAGGAGACAGAGAGACTACTTTGGATTCGCATCAATCAGAAAAAGTTGAGAATTGAGGAATATGTGTACCTGAAGGATGCAATGAGTAAAGCATGCAGTAAATAGGGAACCAGGCTGCAGGTTAAAGCCTTGCATAAATTTGTGATTGAAGCCTCCATATTTACAGGTGTTGGCCAAGGCGAAACTGTCTTCATACCCCGCATTCCTCTAATACCATCAGACCACCATTTTCAATTCAAACGTCTGCAGTTTCCTTTGAAAGTCTGCTACGCCAAGACAATTAACAAGGCTCAGGGGCAGAGTTTAAAAGTAGCGGGTGTGGATCTGAGAAGTGACTGCTTCGCACATGGTCAATTGTACGTGGCATGCTCCGGAGTCAGTTCTTCTGGTGGCTTTGTCATTCTGCAGCCTGAGAGAAAGACCAGAAATGTAATTTACCGAGAAGTGCTTAGGCGTTAAAAACAATCTCGATAGACATGGCAGTAGGCTAGGGGACCTGCCTTAAATCTAACCTCCCCGTCGGATATTGCACCCGATTTTCAATTTCAACGCTCCATGTTGCCGCCATTATCTTCCACTACAGGAAAAATCTATATAACTAATGTTATAACGGGATTCCAAATGTTATTGCGGGCGAAGCCGCGGTAACAACTAGTTCTCTATAATCCAAAGTTCACGTACTCACTCATCATCGCAGTTCTCAAACCACTAGGCCTAGAGAGCTGAAATTTTGCATGTTTGTTGCTCTTAGCTTGTAGGTGCTCACTAAGAAATGGGTTTAGAAAATTTTAAACCTTCGGTTTTGGAGATATTTAGAAAATACTGTCAAAATACTGTCAAATACAGATCAACGTTACCATGACAATCGCAGCTCAACTTTATATATTTCTCTCTGTACGTGGTCGTGCCATTCCATTTCTTACCTAAAATACGATACGAACGACGTAAACCATAGTCTTGAACACAGTTCAAAGTAAAGTTAATATCAACCCTTAAACATATTAACGAAATTAACAAATGATGAGCCAAATCTATATGATTAAAGATACCATTCATAATGCCGCAGCACAATCCCCTGGATTAGTAGGATGACGTTTGGTATGTACATTATTTCCATGATGGAAGCACCCACTTTGAACGTACATTTAGACATTAAGAGGGCTTTTTATAAATATTTAATATTATAATATTCCGTGCTTTTATGCTTACTTTTATTAATTATTATTCCATTATGGGAACGCAAACCAGATGTAATTTTGAGTCGATTTTTATACCGGTGGTCTTTCTTTCTATCAAATGGTCTGTTATTTCTGCATACAAATTTTTATCTCTCACAGAGGCAGATGGGTTTACCTACTGGTGGTGTGGCTAGCATTCTTGGCTGTCACCCTGGAGGTCCGGATTCGATCGCCGGTTCTGCCAAAAAGAAATCATTCTGGTCTAAGGGCTGGAACGGGGTGCACTCAGCCTCGCTCAACCTTGTATAAATTAAATCTTATCCTAGTAAGTGTACAGTATATATTGTAAAAATCATAACCCATATTTGTAGACATACTGTAGATGTAATAGCCTATGTGTAAAGGATCTGATGATGATGATCGTTTGGCGATCGAAACTGGTCATCCAAGGGTATTTGAAGACTCCACGGGGAAAACGGGATACGTCACAATCTGTAATTTTTTCAGGAGAGCTAATTTAAACTTTCAACACTAAAAAGAAATACTTAAAACACCCCATTCGAGGATAAGCAATATAGTGGTTTTGCCCAATTTATTTCCTATAAAGGAAGTACATGTAAAACAAATAACAACTAAAGTTAAATTATGAAGAATATAGGACGTTCTTTCCGTTTCCACTAAAAATAAATACCTCTGTATCTCTGTGACATTCCACTTCATTTGAAATTAATTTGAACTGATCTGTAGTGACGATGGCTGGCCACCAGAATGCACTATGCACTCATTTCCGAAAAAAATGGACTTACCCCGTTCTTTCCGTGGGGTCTTCATTTATTAATCTCATGTAACTTTTTTCAGGATTAGAGAACCACCCATAACAATAGGTTCAATAGTGTTGACTGATTATAAAATAATAAATTTCAACACTGAACAAGTAGTTCCGTGAAGAACTAAAGCCTATTTTCATATATCCTACTTATGTTAATTGCCACTATCAACATACAAAATTTCAGTTTGATTACTGTAATAGATTCGTAGATATTGAGAACCGTCTTAATATTTCGGATGGTCGCCATGTTGGATTTTTATGTATGTAGGTCCTAGAGTTATGACTGTTACATGAAGATTATTGTGTACGTGTAGGATTCAAACTTCAATCGCATTATTAGGACAGGTGAAATAAAAACGAGATTTCAAAATTTCGCACAGCTGCCATTTTGTGGTTATGGAAACAATTGAAATAAATTACATGCCAGTGGATTAACATTTGTATAAGGATTTACTCTACCAAGTTTCACTGCACTCGGATGGTTGAATTGCGAGAAACGTCCATGTGAATATTTATACTTCGCGTCGCCGCCATGTTGGATTTGTGATCACCAGGTTATTGAAAGTCCTATAGGTGAACTTATGTTCATAGCCCCTATGAAAAGAAAGTATGATTGCTATAATAGATTTGTAGATATTCAGAGCCGTCTAAATATTTTGGATGGTCGCCATGTTGGATTGTTATATGTATAGGCTATAGAGTCATGTAGGCCTACCTTTAAAGGAAAATTATTGCGTAGGTTCATTATTCCAACTTTCACTTCGATCGCTTGATTATGACACAAAAAATAAAAACTTAATTTTAAAATTCGCACAGCCGCCATCTTGAAGTTATGTAAACAATTGAACTAAATTAGATACCAGTGTATTACAATGTGTATAAAAATTTGATGTACCAAGTTTCATTGCGTTTGGATCATTAAATCGCGAGGAAAGTCTATTTAAAACTTTCAACTTTGCTTGGCCGCCATGTTCGTTTTGTAGTTAACCGGTTTTTGAAAGTCTTATTGATGAACTTCCAGTAGTGCCCTTTATCTCCGTACAAAATTTCAGGTTGATACCGGTAATACTTTCAGAGATATAGAATGCCGGTGAAATATTTCGCACAGCCGCCATCTTGAGGCTATGTAAACAATTGAACGAAATTAGATGTCGGTGGATTACAATGTGCATAAACATATACTGTACCAAGTTTCATTGCGTTTGGTTGGTTAAATCGCGAGAAACGTCTATTTAAAAGTCGAAACTTTGCTTGGCCGCCATGTTGGTTTTGTAGTTACCAGGTTTTCAAAAGTCACATAGATGAACTTCTAGTAGTTCCCTTTATCACCGTAAAAAATCCAGGGATATATCGGTAATAGTTTCGGAGATATTGAATGCTGGTGAAATATTTCGCACAGCCGCCATGTTAGATTGGTGAGACGTAAAAAAAAATTGAAGGGCACGGTCGGGGTCGTCCGGAATAGTGCTATGAACTTTCCGAGTTTCATTGAAATAGCTCCAGCCGTTTAGAAGTCATTACACACACACACACACACACACACACACACACACACACACACACACACACACACACACACAGACAAAAGTTGATCTCATAAGCCTATTTTTTCATAAATGAAAATAGGCTAAAAATGACTTCCAACTCGATAAAAGTTGAATTTTAACAAATTTTAAATATTTGGCACTTTTTATTATTTTTGTCAAGTGATCCACTTTTTTTTTGCCCGTTAGAGTAAATGATCATCATCTCATTGTAAGGAAAAAACCTACCTTATACTCTGAATGTTGGAGTCCTGCGCCAGGTTGTCGAGGAAGTTAGGTATGCCACATGGAGGTTCACTGTGTGACACCAAATATATCTTGCTGTTTGTTTGCAATGCACCTCGGAGCTGGCCCAACCATACTGCTCGGTCCTCATGCATTTGAATTGTTGTTGCTGATGTGTCTACAGGCGTTTCCTGCAACAATTTGCATACCTCATCATAGTTCTTTTCTATTTATACAAAAGCTCTTGCATGCCTAATACACCAAAAAGAATAAGGTGACACAAGAAAAGAAGTAGGACGTAGAGAACTTGCTGAAGAAACATTATGGAGACGAGTGGAGGGATATTGAGTTCTACAAGCATGTCATTGATGGAAGCGAGGAAGCAGAAGAGTCAGCCGTAGGACAAAGAACAAAATGTCTTCCAATAAATTTTGTTCTGTCAATTAGCCAAAGAGTGCACTGTTTTTTTTTTTTTAAGAATCACTACTAGAATTACAATGGCTTGAACTCCACTTATTCACCTTAATTTTTCAGTAAAATAAATATGTATTACGTCTAAAATGCCCTATTTCGTCTTGCAAATGTGTTGTATTTTTAAATTCCATTTTATATTGACACCTGATTGCTATTACCCATTGTCCGTTGGGTCAAAGTACACTTTATCCATGACCTAGAGACAAAGTCAATAAATAAAATCAGGTTTTATCTATTGAAAGTATGGTCTGTAACTCAAATCTTTAATATGCACTCATCAGTTTCACTAATTAAATTTGAGTTCAGCTGGAATCAGTCTTTTGGCTCTACTGAATTATCATGATTTTGGAAAAAGTGTGGTTTGATTCTAGGCTCTTGGAATTAGTCTTGAAACATCACTTTAATATGTTTATACAGCTAGGGGTCCTAATACACTGAGGGCCCCTCTTTTGGGAGCAGGCCTAGGCTATAGCCCACTGTAGGTTAGCTTATTGGTTAATCCCTTCACGAGTGTCCGCACTGGCTTCGTCAATCTTTCCTTGTGTTAGTAATGTATGTCTACATGTGCTTATCAACCACCAAACTCATGGATTCGAATTTCCATACCAATCTTTCAATCACACTTCTTGAAGGTGGTTTAGCTTAATTAGTTTAAAAAATCCCCTTTGAATGCAATGAGCAGAAACCAGTTTGAAATACACTTTGTACAGAGAGATGCACTCCTTGTTAGCTACATAACCATCCTGTTGTGTATAGGAAGATGAATCAGAGACAGACAGGAGATAGGAAACATCTGTCTGTCAATAACTTGCACTTGGCTCACCTCATGGCTGGGGCTCGCCTGAGAGGTTTCTGCAGCTGCCAGTATTTCAATTTGATAGTCCTGTACACCAGTACATTCATACAAACAAACATACATACATACAGTACATGCATACATACACACATATATACAATATATACAATGGAGGATGCCGATTAAAACTAATTCAGAAAATAAAATATAATTAAAAAAAGAACAGAAATCAAAGAATTATTGCTGGGTACTATGCAGATAATTTACCATTTGCTTGACTAAATACCTGGTGTTGAAAATTGTTATCGGTTACCCTCGATCTATTGGGTGAAAGTACATCTTAGCACTGAAAGGACGCTCCAGAGGGGAATGTGAAGGGATTACTACAATGTAACAATTAATAAAAAGTAGCCTAACGATTACAACTTTATTTCCTGAAGTAAATTACGAGTACAAATTATATTTCTCAAACAGTAATGTTTACAAGTAAATACCCTCCCCCCAAGTAATTGTTACTGTAATCTGATTACATTTACTTAGTTACTTACCATCACTATGCATACGTACTTACATTATCTATGAGGAAAACACAACAAGATGGATATACCAAGGTACAATCAATGGACAGGGAAGCTACAACCAACATACAGAAATGTACTGCTTAGGGGTGTGAATAACAATGACGATGATGAAAACGATGATGATGATGATGACTATGACAGCTTTTGGAATACCTTTCGTAGCAATACAAGGCGATGTCCTTCACAGTTCTGCTCCATGATGACCACCAAGCCTTGGTCCGGCTGCCAGATGATGGAGTCAGCTACACTGATCAACAAGAAGGCACCAGACCCTGCTATCAGTGTTGCTCCAGCCTTGGCTAACGATTCACTGGCCAGCACGAGCACACAGTTCGCCTTCAGCTCTTTCTTATGTGGCGATTCAATCGACTCCACCTCCACCTGATGAAAAACAAAGACCTTCATTTCAGATTTCTCAACCAGGTTATAGATGTTTTAGAAGCCATTTATTCAGTGTTGTCTTCATAATCGAGTAAAAGAATCGAATGCCATAAATTAACAAGCGAAAAGAAATAAATTGACAGATAAAAATATTTTTACATCAAAACAAATTTATACGGGCGTTGTCGAGTTCCTATTACACATGTCCAAAGGGTTGTAGAGAAGACTTATTAGAAAAAATTTGCGTGAGAAGCCCATATCCATAATCGTACCATTTCGAAGCCACCTATGAGGTTATAGGTAGCCATGGCCAAGCCAGTTCATTGGGAAAATGTCCATTGTTAGAGCCAGCCAGAACTGCTTGCCCTCTTGTAATGGGCACCTCTCTCATCAAGATGTTGTTGTTGATTCTTTTAGGGGCTTTGCGACATCGTGGTCATGTACTTGGGTGGGCATAGCATTTGTCTCATAACCTGCGTCACTGTGACATCTGTACAATACAAACGAAATCTCATTCTAAAACTGGGTGGACAAACATGAGTTGAAGGGCAGTGTGCTCTCCGGAGTCGTGAGTTTTGAGACTATTATTATAATGTTCATTCAGCTACTAGTTTATTGTCGTGAGTTTTGATACTATTTGTTACTATTTTTAGCTCGTGAGTTTTGAGACTCGTGAGTTTTGAGACGTAACCTACTGGCTACTTCCCCTCTTGCGCATCGAGCCAGAGCTCATGCTAGAATGGCCTTAGAGTATGTGTTTTGATTTTTGTGTGTCTATTAAAAAAAATGAATATTGTACCTAAATGCTGCAATTAACAATTACTGCAATTACAGCAAACATTTTGAAATAATATTGTAACAAATTCAATACCGGTACTGGAAGTATTCTAATTCAACCTTGTCATCAATGTATCATCGAAATGGTACATCTCCAGACATGGGTTCCTCATTCAAATATTATCTACTAAGTCTTCTCTACTACCACGTCATGTGTGCAATAGAAATGATTAAACAGCCCATATATTGTCGTACATAAGTTTTATATACACATCAACCAAATTTTAAAGAAAGGATCTGATGATGTTTGCGTGGCGATTGAAATATATTATCCATTTAAACCCCTTATTTTGAGAAGGGTATGAAAGTGTAGAAGTGTATTATTAATTCATACAATGAAATAAACCATATTGTTTATTGGATCCTTATTGACTGGATAAGCTTAAAACATACGTAATTGGTTCTTTTTTATAATGTTTTTTTTCCGTATTGACTTATAGTTATTTAGAAATATACCTATATAGTTCCACCTAGGCAATACTTAGGAATTGCAATTTTTATTTTAAAACAGTGTACATACTGTATGTTTCGAGTTATATTTAACTCATCTTCAGCACTTGACAAACGATGTAAAAATATTTCTAAGACATGCACACTTAAAATAACTTTTCTTGTTTAACCAAAATGGGTGTTAAAATATTCTTCTCTTCTATTCGGACCAACTAAAAGTCCTCGTAATATTGCATGCAGTAAAATGACTATTTTCTCTCTTGAGTATTATGTGAACAGAATTTGTCTGATCACCTGTGTAATGTAGTTTCTAAAGTAGAGAATTAATATTTGCAATTGTTTGGTTCTAGAAATAAGGTACAACACTGATATTTTCATGGAGTCAAATTGGAAAAAAACACAAGGAAAGCTACACTCAGAACAAACCCAATCAGTTTTGGAATTCAAATCTTGGATCTCTGAACTAGCAGCTACTCATTCCAGTCATTGTTTGTCACAATATATTGCGTGTGGAAGTTGGAGAAACATCTCTTACCCAGGTATTCTGCAGAGTCTTGGTGATATTCTCCACCATTGGTAACAGTAAATTCTTGCCCTTCATTTCTGCTATGCTGATGTGACTTCTGCTCCTGTTGGAAGGACGATAGTTCTCCAGAGCAAGAAGCAAACTTGCCTCAATAAAGTGATCCACACACTGTAGGATGAGAAATGAAACTCAATATGACTATAAGAGATACCTGCCAACCCAGGTTGGGGTCTCAAAGACAGACAAACATTTTAAACAATGCAACAGTAAATAACAAATTTCTATTGAAGTATTGGAAGCTATTTTTAGTGCTGCCTAGTACAATAAGTAATACATAAACATCGTATCTTACCTAAGCCAAAGTGAGCAAGATCTGAGGATGATCGAGTGGCGACCGAAACATGTCTTTCAATTAAGTACTCTCCCTTTTTTGTACCGTACTTAAAAGTGTGTTATCTTGTGATATATATCTCATGTCATATTTCTTTCAGGTTAGGGCGTTGAAATACTTGTTTCCCGCCTAATGTATCTCTACTTAGTAAAAAACAAAATCCTCGATTCTTGGATGTCACGGGTAATCTTGAGAACCACTGGATGGATTTTGATGCAGTTTTCACCATTCTGTAAAGGATATCTCGAGGAAGGTTTCTGTTGAAAATAATTTATTTATGATCAAAGGAAGCCAAGCAGTAAGGATTTCAATGAAAAGGTCGAAAAAATACCTGGTGTCCGAGCGCATTTTAAGCTTACGTAGGACAGACCGTTAAACATATATACTAGGCTATGAGTGTAGGAATTGTTCAACATGGAAAGTTCTACAAAAAAGTCTCCGAGAGCATATCTCTATCTTCAATACATTGCCCACTATAGCCTAAGTGTTTTTAGTTTCAATTTCTTCCAACAATCTCCATTCAATTACTGAGGCGGCAGTTAATGATCTAGCTTTCGTGTTCACTGCTGAAGGGAAAACGACTAATATCGTACACAAGGAAATCTTATAAGACCTCGGTTAAAAGTAGCCTCCACCTTGCATTCATAACTGTTCCCGGGCGAAGCCGGGGCGGGTTGCTAGTTAGGTAATAAAGAAAGCTTTTCAGTCAACACAAACTCTTGTGCTCAATTACATTAGGCGGGGAAACACGTATTTATATGCCCTAACATGATAACACTACCTTAAATATTTATCACAAAATTACATTCTTTTATGAACAAAAATGGGGTACATTCACCGTGAAGCGTTCATCCTCAAATCCTGCTCACTTAGGCTTAATTATTTACGATGTTAATTGCGATGTTTATGAATAAACTTATGCGTTCATAGACCTATGTATACAATGTTCAGATCTGTGTTCTATTGAATCATTATTGTGACCAGATCCTGGAATGAGTCTACACTATTTTGTTAATTACCGTATTTACTCGGCTACAGAACCCCCTCGCCTATAGTACCTCTCTTAATTTTCGAGAGCCAAACTACAAAATTCTTGGAAATCGCTTATAGTACCCCTACTTAATTATTGAGAGTCAAAATACAACATTCTTGTAAATTGACGAATTCTTAAAAAAATTAAATTGAAACTGAAACTCATCCTCTTTTATGACAAAAATATTTTTCTTAGTACATTATTTAGTTATTCAGACGATATGACCGCCATGTTGCAGACATATACCGCGTACGCGATTGGGCTGGATATCGAATTGCGTAGCCAATAGGCTTCACCCAATATCCAATAGAAGATGCCACACTATTGGTCGAGTAGAAACGTCAAGTTTAAAATCCGGCCAATGAAAGTTATGGTTTCAAATCTTGCCTGTATTCCTTTGTTTTGTATGCAATGTAGTGCCCTTGGAAATGGTGTTCGCAGCAGCCTTCTTCTCAGTTTCATTTTAAACACATTTCATTTGTTGCAAGAACTGTCGGCATTTGTGTGACACGTTATTGGTATATTAATGTGAAACATATGAATAATACGTACTCGGTTGTGTTTACAATTGTTAGTGAGATGTGTTCGTTCAGCATCATCACTCGTTCGCTAATTGATGCATTCTACCTCCCTATGTTCAAATAAAAATAAAGTTTGCATTTCCATGTCTGATACGTTGTCCATTCCATTCTATTTCTTTGATACTAATATTTTTGCTTAGCAAGAGATAATAGTGAAAGTCATTGGGGGTTAGCCGGGAATAGTGGTGGATAAGTGAGGTTATGGCAGTCTCATGGGCTGATTACAGATGTAAACTTCGTTTATTTTGATTAAATATATCGCTCTATGTGGAGTAGCATCAAAATACGCCTCGGTGGCGTAGTTGGTAGCATGCTGAACTGCTGTGGCCAAGATAGCGGGTTCTAACCAGGCCGAAGTCGTCGTTTTTCTAAGAGCGTTAAAAAACCTTCAGTATGCCTTCCTTCGGAGGGGAAATAAAGCCGGCGGTCCCATGCCATAGATTTATGGCACGTAAAAGATCCTTCCACAGACTAAACTTGTGTGAAGCTAAATTGTTAGGTTAGATTTCGTCGGAACGCTCTATCAAAAGCTCCAACTTTCACCATTAGGTATCATTGATATCTGGTAGCGAAAGTTGGAACTACTTGAAATTGAACGGTACTTGTAGCTCACCCTAAGGGTGTCCGCTGGAAGCAGCTACAGACTCAGGCGAGCTGAACATGTCCTCGGACACTTCTGGCACTAAAAGCCATACGATAAATAAAATAAGTTTATTTTTACTCTCTCTCTTTCCCAATGGATTTTTGCGAAGTTTGCGTCTATAGTACCCCCTCCCCCCCTCCCGTCAATTTCGGAACTAAATATTTTAAAAAAATGTGGGTCCTATAGTCTAGTAAATACGGTATGGTCTAAATCAGGTCTCGCCAACGCGAGCACTTAGTGCTTGCGCGCCCCGGTGCTGCACCGAGCGGCACCGGTGCTTTTCCCCTCCCTCCCCTGTTTCCTCCCCGTATAATGGTGCTAGCACAGTCAGACTTGGATGATGAGCAATGGAACGCTGACCTCGCTTTCATGAAAGACATCACGGGGCATTGATATGATTTAAATATCTCGTTGCAAGGCAAAAATAAATGAATCAATACTATGTGTGACAGTATTGAAAGTTTCATGTTGCAGCTTGTGCTTTTTAAAAGTCAGCTTCAAGAAGGAAATTGGGACTTATGAACACATCAATGGGTACACAAAAGCGTTACAGTTATTGCATAAAGAATTTCAAGATAGGTTTGAAGAAATAAAACCAGTAAAACTGGCACTCAAAGTTTTTATGACGCCGTTTTCGGGGCGCCCAGAGGATGCCCGATGAAGTCTCCAAGTTGAGCTGATAAAACTACAGTGCGATCAATTTTGACAGACCGCTATTACCATTAAAATGGTGATTTGATTTTATAAAGGCGTTGAGGAACAAGAATTCTCGAGGATTCATGCCCTTGCCCTGAAATTTGTTGCTATGTTCGGAACAACGTTCGTTTGTGAACAAATGTTTTCAATTGAGAATATTAACAAACAAAAAAAAAAAAGGTTAGGTTTGTCTAATGCTTCCTTGGAAGCTACAATTCGGATTGCAACTGTCAAAACTATTGTTCCAAATATCGGTAAATTAGTGGCTTCAAAGTGATACCGAAGATAAAGAAAGAATGATGAAATTTAGTGCAAAATCAGGAGCACAATAAATTATTTCTGTCTGTACACAAAATTGGCATTAAGTTATTATCATTATTCGTTTTCATACCGATACACTGCCTGAAGCGCGCTGATTTGCCTCACTGTCAGGTAGCTACTCAATTGTCCTCATGAGGCTGAGTGCACCTCATTCCAGCCCTCACATTATTTTTTAAAATCCCTATCTGAGCCGGAAATCGAACCTGGTGCCTCTGGGTGAGAGGCAGGTGTGCTACCCTACGCCACAGGGTCGGCATATATCGAAACAAGGACTTGTAGAAAAATATTAGCGTAATAGAACACGTGCATGTGCCTCAAAATGACATGCTCTCTTTGGGTTCATGAAATTTATTAAGGTAAGTTACAAATGTAAATCAGGGGAAGATGACCTCGTAGTTCCGCCCCTTAAAACAGCAATAACTAACTAACTAACTGACAAATGTAAATTATAATTATAATTGTGGACGATAATGCTATGGATTTTATGTTCCTTTTAAAATACTGCAGTTTTAGGGATGCAGAGGTGTCAAAATTTTACCCTGAAAGGGATCTTTAACATGCCAGTAAATCTGTTGACATGGGTCTCTTGATTTTAAGCACCCTCAAATGCCAACTGACTGTGCCTGAATTTAATACTGCAACCTTGGGTGCAGCAGGACAGAAACTTACTGATGGGATGTAGCGGGAGAAAGTTCGCGCCAGATAGCGCTCGTGTAGTACTGGGTAAGCGCAAGGCGATCGTCTTATGTTTCTCCCGGTCAGCTGCGAGGAATGTATAAATTGTGACCGAGTTTTCAGAGCTAAAGTAAATTATATCTTCTCTAATTTTACTCCAAGACCATATTAATTAATTCTATAGGTTTATCTCCTAATATATTATGGACGATTTTCAGCGTTTAAGCGTTAAACAGCTGCAAAATGAGCTACGGACTAGAGACACTAAAACTAGCGGGAGGAAGGAAGAATTAATGGCCTACAGCGGTAATAACAAAATTCTAACACGCTTTATTATTCAAATAATGAATATGAGTCAGCATGCTTTCTCCTAAAGATTACAATTACTAGAGTATTGTAGGCCTATATTGATAAATATATCTTCATAAGACTTAAATCATAAACAGAGATTTAAATATTCACTTGTTCCCCCTGCTTACAGACTTCGATTCATGTATTTTTTTTAGGTTGATAGCTTACATGAAACTGTCGTGTTTTAAGGTAAACAGAATCAAAGAAAGTTGATACCGGTAATGTGTACCTCGAAAATGCATCGCAACGTTTGGTTCTTATGTAATTTTGTCAATTTCTCAATAAGAATCGTTCCCTTACCCCTGGAAAAGGACTTGGGGGTACAATTTTTTAAAAGTTTGAGAATACCTGCTTTAGAGCCAAGAACTGTTTCCATTCATCTGACTATGTCTCAAGAATGTACTGTAGAAGTCAGTCGCTACCACATTCTCCGTCGGGCAGATGGAAGTTGACGATTAATTCTGATTTCAAGAAACCAACCATAATACGTTTGTGACTGTTAATGTTGCGACATTTATTCTTGAAGTATTTGACCGAGTAGCCTATTGATGTCTTTGAAAATGGGAGTCAGAAATGTTCCTTTCATTTCTTCGTGTATATTGACGATTTCTTCCCGTACATCAATGGAGATGATTTCTGCAGATTCCGATATTGTAGGCTTATCGTGATAATCCGGCAATTTTCTTGTGTATGGCCTCTTCCTAAATAATTCTTTTTGTTGTGTTCGTGGTCCACGGAAAAAGCGATGGAACAGCGCCCGGTTTTGATCTTGCTCTCTCACCTTCAGATACAAACGCATAAATTCAGTGGTTGTTATCGAAATGTCTAATCAGTTTATAGGTACAAAACAAGAATTATTTCCCTTTGTAAGTCACACTAATCCAACCCAGTTTTCGTGAAGTCATCGGGTTGTAAATGATGGAAACACACTTTAATATATTCGGTCAGATTTTTCTCACCGAAATTTTTCCTTCTGATAACATGTGACCATTTCTTCCTCATTTCTTTATTTTGTGGAAATTGGTGAAACCAAAACGGGCTTCCCTGATTTTTGCAAAGAGGAATACTGCAATAGCTCGCCATAGTTACGAAAATAACAATTTAAACAACTTAAATTCGTACATATTAGCGGCATGAGAACACAGGAGACAAATGAAGAGCGCCTTGCGCTTACCCAGTACAACAGCAGTGCGCTCTGTCGGTGCTAGTTCTATACATCCCTATTGTTAACAATGATGCTTAAGTTTAATTTACTTGTGTAGATTAAGGCTTTCACGGCCCGGAACAATATCAATACTATCCATATTTGTGAGATTATGCCGTGTGAAATAATAAATAATTAAGATGCCTAAACGTTTCGTGAGGGACCTTGCCTCCTTTTACAATATATCAAAACAACGTGGCCAAAGAATGCGTACCAATGAGATTACAAATATAATGTAGGGAAGTTCCTCTGTTCGTCACCAGATAGCGGCCAGAAGCTACTGTATGGACCTTGGCAGGACAACGCGCCATATTAACCCTTTATGGGTTAACCACCGATCATAAGGACAGTTAATGCTGATAGTTGAATCTTTCAGCCAAATTTCGGAGAATTTTCATGCCGAAGTGCTAGTATTTCTAAAATTCAAATATTATACACGTATCTACTTGACGTAATGTATTGGATAAAATAATAATAAAAAACTAAAAACTTTAACAATTATAGTATAAAATTAAAATATAAATATAGAAATAAAAATAATACAAATAAAATTACAATAATAAAATAAATGTAAAAATTAAAATAATAAACATAACTACAAAAACTAAGAACATAATTGTAAAAATCAATTCGTAATTAGTTATTTAATTATTTCAATAAAAATATCAAAATTAAATCTATAAGAACATACATTGAAAATTAAAAATAAATAGATAAACATTAAAATAAATTAGAGAAATAAAATAATATTATTTATAATTATAATAATTAAAATAAATTAAAGCGTAGAAACACATAAAAGTAAAAAAACAACAACATAGTTTTGCCCTATAGGCTAAAGGGTTAAGTAGAGGGGCGGAAAGAGGAAAGGAAGGAGAAGGAGTTGGGAGGGAGGGATTTTAATCTATTTAAAAAGGAGGCAAGGTCCCTCACGAAACGTTTAGGCATCTTAATTATTTATTATTTCGCACGGCATAAACCCAACAATATGGATAGTATTAATTTTAATTTACTTGTTTGCTATTCCTGATAGTTAAAAGAATTATTACTGATTCATTTTATCTACTCAGTTTTCCTTCACAGTTCAAGTAGCTGGTTTACACACTGCACATTATAATTCTAGACGATCGAGTTCTTAAGTGAATATGCGATCCATTTCCTGGCAGTTCACTACGCAATGTAAAAATTCTAATTCCCAAGCGTGGCATATATTTGTCCATGATTGCAAGGAAATAAAAACAATTCAAATGGCTGAAACCCTTGAATGCATACGCCTTTTTTTGTACAGATTTACATAAGCCGGGCCTCAGAGGCCCGGGTATGAATTATAGGCTATAGAAAATAGGGTGTGAGGTCAATATCAATAATACGAATGAAATGTAAATATTTCACAACGTTCATTTAGGTTCTAAAATGGAAATTTAACATCGAAATGAGGAAATAATTGAATCAAATGTGAAAAAATATATACGAAAGTGTGATTTTAAAACACCACCACACAGCATGAAACCATGACATGAAGTCATCACTAAATTAAAAACTATGGTTATTGCAAAGTTTTCTGTTAACAACCACACCGTCATCATGAATCATAAAATGAATAAGTAACTGAATGATTTTAAAACATGAGACGGAAAGGCCCGGCTCACGTAAATGTGTGGTAAATTACAATAAAGCTAGATTGATACTCAACTATAAGCAATAATGGTTGATTAGTTCTATTACTGCTTTTCTCCTTAACTGTGAGAGGAATATTATGAACTTCACACTAGAGGTCCAAACACTTTTACCATAAACGATTTATAAATCACACCCCGAACCTCGTGGGCCCGGCTTATGCACTCAAGGGTTAAAAAACAAAACGAGGGGATGCTTCGTTATTTAGTTATGAAATCTGAATAAAACTAAGACATTTTTCAATTCCAAAGAAGACTTTCAGGACATAGGGAAGTAAAGCTTTAACACTGTAACCTGGTAAATATTATAGGGGAGTCCTACAAATGAATCTTCAAGTGCACTTTTATAGAAAGTTTCATGCGTCTTGCAATTTTGTACTAAAAGAGCTGGGGACAGAGATCGGGAGCAGCCATTCAGGGACAAGGGAGCCAGCAGCGTGTCAACTAGTATCCTACCAGCCACCCGCAGTGGCTTACGCCTTTCATTGAAGAAATACCCGTGGGTGATAAGAACAAGACTCCTTGATCAAAATCCCCCCAAATCACCTAACATTTTAAGGAAGTGATGACCTATGACATGCCAGATGGAGTTAAAGCTCAACAACAAAATCTGTCCAAGAAAATGGCTGCTCAAAAGTAATATATAATGTTTTTGTTACCAAGCTAAATATTAGTGCAGATGGCTTGCTCGTAGGTCAAAATGTTTTGGGAACCCATTTATCTTAGATGGTTAAGATGAATACACACAAAGAAGATGTATAATAAATACAATATAAACACACATTCATGTTAAATAAGAACTTTGATCCAAGTCTGAAGAAAAATCCCTTTAAGAATACGTGCTGTCTAATGTATAACTGGGCACCCAAAAAATGATGACCACACTATGCTGTGCAGAGATATACCTTAAATGCTGGGTGCTGATGATTCACAAACTGCTGCTTGTAAATGTGGAAGTTCATATTTTGGACCAAGCTCAGATCAAGAGACTTAGTTTGCAGACCATGGAACTCCATGCCTTCGCAGCGAACAATCCCTGTAGTGGTGTGAGCCACTGCTTCCAACTCTGTACAAAATAAATAAATAAATAAGTAAATAAATAAATAAATAAATAAATAAATAAATAAATAAATAAATAAATAAATAAATAAATAAATAAATAAATAAACTTCTACCATTGCGAGCTATTGAAGTGATTGCATTTCAGACTGTTTTGTTACTAACCGTTACTTTTCAGAAGAGCCGTTAACGATTGAAATAGGGTTCACACTTATACACATGAAAAGTACTAACAAATAACACAATACATTAGAAGGGTAATAGACTAACGGAATAAAAAATACAATTGATTAAAACTTCTGACTCATTACAAAGTTAAATTAGAAACTTCTACAGCTTAATAATTATAAATACTGTTGCACATTGGCGAACCTAAAATAAGCCTAAGTGAGCAGGATCTGTTGATGTTCAATTCATGAACGAGACTAGTCTTTGAATTTAGACCCCATTTGTATGAGGAGTGTTTTATTAAGTGTATAAATAATTCACGTAATTTATTTCAGGCATCAGGACATTAATATTGTAAACCCCGCCCAATCTCTAACTGGGCACCATTGTGTTGACCAACTGTAAAGCTTCTACTACTGGATTACTGTACTTAAGCAACACTGAAAGAATGGCTTCTAGTATTTCAATAAAAGAATAAAAAAAAAGGATCAGATGATGTTCGCCTGACAACGAAACTTGCCATCTAATTAAACCACCTTATTTTGGAGAGTGTATCAATTTGTAAAAAGTGTATAATTAATCCATGTTATTTACCCAGGTTAGCAAGTGTAAAACATTCTAGTTATTTCCCGACCAATTTAATTGGGCATATTAATGTATTGACTGACAGAAAAACAAATATTTTATTTGAAATCGAAGTGCTGTTTGGTTTGCACGGA
Source organism: Meconema thalassinum (assembly GCA_946902985.2). Lineage (NCBI taxonomy): Eukaryota > Metazoa > Arthropoda > Insecta > Orthoptera > Tettigoniidae > Meconema > Meconema thalassinum. The sequence goes on along the minus strand of OX336393.1, from coordinate 173,224,347 downwards.
AAATTGCGTCAAGGATTGTTAGTAATAAGCAAAAAACATTAACTATTTTAGGCAAAAGTAAGAAAATTGCCGTATTGATTAATAGATAATTAATTAAAATGCTCCGACTATTATTGTTTTCATAACCACAAGATGGCGGCTGTGCGAAATTTTAATATCTCGCTTTATTTCTTGTGTCCTAATCTTGCGATTGAAGTTTGAATAATACACCTACTCAATAATCTTCATGTAATAGTACACAACTCTATGGCCTACATATATAAAATCCAACATGGCGACCATCCGAAATATTTAGACGGTTTTCAATATCTACGAATCTATTACAGCAATCAAACTGAAATTTTGTATGTTGATAGAGGCAATTAACATAAGTAGGATGAAAATAGGCTATTTAGTTCTTCACGGAACTAATTGTTTTGGACTTTCTGAGACATTTTGAGTAATTTTGATTGATTTTTTTGTATTTTGACTGAATTTGTTTTTTTGTGTTGTTTTAGATTTTAGGTATTTTTAAAAAAACTTGTTGAGTTTTTTCTGAAAAAGAAAGTTATTTGGGGATTTATGGAATTTGACTAATTTTGTGTTTTTGTCCTTTTTATGACTAATTTGCTTCGTATTTTAGAACTGCCAAACACTGGTGGGGATTGGACTAACGGGAGTGGGGGAAGCACAAGTGTATCCCGTTTTCGTCGCGGAGACGAACGCTACCATTCTAGGGTTAAAAGATGGAAGCTTGAATAGTTTGGACATGTGATGCGGAACAACTAAATATAGGATCCTACAACAGCTGGCGATGTAGGAAACATTGTAGGATATCGGGGGCCTGGCTGATGAAGAACTTTCTGGTTTAAGAACCTCAAAGGCTAGTACCAGACGATAACAAGTGAGCTTTTCCGCATGGCAGTATCCAAGTATCATACAGGGTCTTTATATTTGCTTGGCTAGGACATTCTCGCTCACGCGTTCCGACTGTGACGGCTCAGTTGCCGGCTGCCGCACGCGCGTATGTTCGGCAGAATACGATTTAAAACCAGTATCATGTATTTTTACTCACTATGTTTACGGTAGATGCTGAAAAAGTTCCCCATTTGCTGCCAAACATAATCGGCACCTTCTTATGAAGTTCCTGGTTAATCCGGTTAATTTAGCTTCAGTAAGGGAATAACGACCTTAACGTCTATTTTTATTGTTTACTGAACCTGTACGTTTGAATCTCAAATTAGCCAGTTGTTTTATTGTCCGATTTATAGGAATGGGTCTCCCTGGAAATTTCACTCGAAACTCTATCCTTGTTCTAGCTCACGATTTCCTGCACTTTATGTAGGTATTATGCAGATATACACGGTCACGTAACGAATATTTCACATAAGGCATTACAGCACTATACACACTCACAACAAAACAACTGGCTAAGAGATTCAAAAGTACAGGTTCAGTAAACGATAAAAATAGACATGAAAATGAAAATCCACAGCCTGCACAGGTTTTTCTCCGGGTACTCCGGTTTTCCCTGTCAGAATTTCATTCCAGCAACACTCTCCACTATCATTTCATTTCATCTGTCATTCATTTAATCATTGCCCCAGAGGAGTGCGTCAAGCTTCGGCAGCCGGCACAGTTCATATCCTCGCCGCTAGATAGGGGCTTCATTCATTCAATTCCTGACCCGGACGGAGACTGGAAACAGGCTGTGGATTTTTCATAAAAATAGACGTAAAGGTCGTTATTTCCTTAGTGAAGCTAAATTAACCGGAATAACCGGAAACTTCATAAGTACATGCCCATTATGTTTGGCAGCATATAGGGAACATTTTCAGCATCTACTGTAAGCATGGTGAGTAAAAATGCATGATACTGATTGTAAGCACCAACTCTGCCGTACATACACGCACGCGGCAGCCGGCAACTGAGGCGCCACTGGCGGAGCGCGTGAACAAGAAAGTCCTAGCCAAGCAAATATAAAGGCCCTGTATATGCATGACGATCACCAACCTTCGTCAGTAGATGGCACACCAAGAAGAAGAATGCCCATACATTTTTTGTAGCTAATTTTCAGACATCCTGTGTAGAATTGCAACAAGTTGTTCATTTTGTATTTACAATACTGTAATAATAATACATACCTTGGTCCTGTTTCATTTCCTGGAGGTTCATGTTCACTACTAGTCTGCGTAGGTAGGATGGATATCGCAAATCTTGGCTGTTCTCATGTGCTTGTAGAATTGCCAACTGTAACATGCAGTCGGCGAATGCTTCCCAGTTGTTGCGCCATTTTATTTTGCCTTGAATGCCTGCAATTAGTGACACAGTATAATGCATGCAATTAGTGACGCAGCATGAAAATGAAAATTTACAGCCTGCTTCCAGTCTCCGACCGGGTCAGGAATGGAATGAACGAAGCCCCCCATCTAGCGGCGAGGATACGAAGTGTGCCGGCTGCCGAAGCCTGTCGCACTCCTCTGGGGCAATGATTAAATGAATGACAGATGAAATGAAATGATAGTGGAGAGTGTTGCTGGAATGAAATTGTGACAGGGAAAACCGGAGTACCCGGAGAAAAACCTGTCTGCCTCCGTTCTGTCCAGCACAGATCTCACATGGAGTGACCGGGATTTGAACCACGGACCCAGCGGTGAGAGGCCGGCGTGCTGCCGCCTAAGCCACGGAGGCTAGAGTCACAGCATAATGCCTGCAATTAGTGACACAGCATAATGCCTGCAATTACTGATATACTTGACGTTAGGAATAATAATTGAGAAAGGTGACTTTGAGTTAATTAAAACAGATACACTACTACCAAGCACTATTATTACAGGATCTTTATCAATCAGTGTCAGTGAAATACTCATGATTTCAGTTTTAAGCAATTTGAAATTTCACAATCCATTCCATTTTCTTGACACCCTCTATCCCGAGTAACAAACTTATTCCAGTTATTCCTTCTAAAATTGAAAGTTATATTATACTAGCAATAGTGCCCGGCTTCGCTCGGTGGATTTATTTGTTTTATGGATGATAATAAATACTACTACAGAACTGGCACATGATACTTAAACTAACAGAAAAAAAAAAAAAAGAAAAAAACTTTTTGTGGTGGTGGTAGTGCGGGTAATAAGTAGTACAATATAATGGAATTAATATTCAGGTCACATTCTTCTAATGATATTGATAATAATGAATAGGGAAATAGCTGTTTACTAACTACAGTACTGCCACATAATGTAATATACAAACGAATTGAAAAATATGATTCGAAAGAGGAGTACGGGAAAAAAGGCCTATATCTCATTGGATGTTAGAAAAGTAGAGCCCAATAGTGTCGTCTATTGTCGCATAACGCCGTAGGAAAATATACAGAGCACTTTGGAAAACTTCGGCGGTCCCGAGCTCCTGAGGTAGCAATAGTATCATTTATCACCACATAGCGCTCAAGGATAAGGATCGGAATAAATGAAAGTAAGTTCGAAAACGCCAACGCTTATTGCAGCTGATGACCCCAATGTACTACACCAATACCATCGCACTTATACAGAGGCATAATATTTTCATGATGATAACTCTTTTTAAGGGGCCTAAGAAATCGTTTTGCACTAATTACTCCCCGTGACTGCATTTTATAAGCAGAACCAGAACACTGGTAGGGGTGACGTGATGAAGCCCACATTGCCAGCCAACAATAGACTTATTAATATATTATTACAGTTACACTACTACGGACATGAATGGTTCTAATGTGACAGATCATAGATATGCACAGACACTCCTCATCACTGTTTATTATTATATATGTATATAGTTATAGTTTATGTTTTTATAATCGGAAAGTGCCCAGATTTATAGTGTGGATGTAGCACTTAGGCGGTTGTCTAGTGGCCTTGTGTCATATGTTATAAAATGGACTACAAGCGACACGGCAGAATGCAGAACTTGTAATGGGTTTGAAACCAATACGGATCTAGGTGGCAGTGAGATGGGAGATTGATGCTCTGAGAAAAGTTTATTAGTTGATTGTTCGGCATTGAATTGATGCATATTGATAAAAATACAACCAGTTGCTTTATATAGTCGTGAATAGAATTAAACCCCAGGAAGGATCCACATTCTGTTACATTACGGAAAAGTTTTCGTAAACTTGGAGTTATATATAAAGACGCCCGCAAAAATACGTATGTGGATTGAAATAAAGAGCACATATAGGAATATAATGCCCAAAGTACAAGTAAGACAAGGTTCACTATGATAGACAGTAATGTACGGCGCTTTTCGATAAGTAAGAGTAGTTCAATTCATAAAGCATTATAAAGTTATCTTGCAATCACATTGTGCTGAGATTATTTTTTACCGTTATTTTTAAGTCATCTGATTATAGGAAAGGGGAGGGTAAAGTGAATTGCTGTAAAAACAAGCTTATTGTCCTGCTACCCGGGAATACTGTCTTGTGTATTCTACATTTTCTCATTATAGTAATGAGTGGCGCCCAACATAAGTTATTTAAGGTTAAGAGCTATCACACTAGGGACTTAAAACGTGGTTTTTCAAGTCCTTTTGTCTGTTATTAAAAATGTAGGGATTGGAGAGAGTTGTCCAAAATATCAAGTGGACAGTGTTACCACCAGGGTTTCAAAGTGTGGCCTAGGTATGTAAAATTCGGTGCAATTAAGTGAAACGGTGTAGATTTGTGCTAACGGGCCCAAATGCAGGGAATGGAGTGGTCTGTCCGAAATATCATGTAGACAGTGTTACTCGTTGGGTTCCAAACGGTAATTATGTAAAATTTTATTCAGATCGGTGAAACGATGTAGATTTGTGCCAAAGGGCATAAATGCAAGGAATGGAGTGGTCTGTCAGAAATTTAAAGCAGACAGTGTTACTCGTCGGGTTCCAAAGACTAAGTAACTTATGTAAAATTTAGTTCAGATAGGTGAAACGGTGCAGAATTGTGCCAAAGGGCCTAAATGCAGGAAATGGAGTGATCTGTCCGAAATTTCAAGCAGACAGTGTTACTCGTCGGGTTCCAAAGAGTAGGCTAAGTATGTAAAATTTGGTTCAGATCGATTCAAAGATGCAGAATTGTGCCAAAGGGCCTAAATGCAGGGAACGGAGTGGTCTGTCCAAAATTTCAAGCGGACAGTGTTACTCGTCGTGTTCCAAAGGGTAAGTATGTAAGATTTGCTTCAGATCGGTGAAACGGTGTAGATTTGTTCCGAAGGGCCTAAATCCAGGGAATGGAGTGGTCTGTCTGAAATATCAAGCAGACAGTGTTACTCGTCGGGTTCCAAAGGGTAAGTATACACATTTTGGTTTAGATCGGTGAAGTGGTGTAAATTTATGCATAAGGGCCTAAATGCAGGGAATGGAGTGGTCTGTCCGAAATTTAAAGTGGGCAGTATAACCCGCAGGGTTCCAAAGGGTAAGTATACAAATGTTGGTTCAGGTCGGTGAAACTGTGTAGATTTGTGCCAAACGGCCTAAATGCAGGGAATAGAGTGGTCTGTCCGAAATTTCAAGCTCAGTGTTACTCGTCGGGTTGCAAAGATCGGTGAAATGATGTATATTTGTGCCAAAGGGTCTAAATGCAGGGAATGGAGTGGTCTGTCCGAAATTTAAAGTGGACAGTATTACCCGCAGGGTACCAATGGGTAAGTATACAAATTTTTGTACAGATCGGTGAAACTGTGTAGATTTGTGCCAAAGGGCCTAAATGCAGGGAATGGAGTGGTCTGTCCAAAATTTAAAGTGGACAGTGTTACTCGTCGGATTCTAAAGGGTAAGTATACACATTTTGGTTCAGATCGGTTAAACGGTGCAGATTTGTGCCAAAGGCCTAAATACAGGGAATGGAGTGGTCTATCCAAAATTTAAAGTGGACAGTGTTACCCGCAGGGTTCCAAAGGGTAAGTATACAAATTTTGGTTCAGATCGATGAAACGGTGTTTCGCCAAAAGGCCTAAATGCAGGGAATGGAGTGGTGTGTCCAAAATTTAAAGTGGACAGTGTTACCCGCAGGGTTCCAAAGGGGAAGTATACAAATTTTGGTTCAGATCGGTGAAACGGTGTAGATTTTTGCCAAAAGGCCTAAATGCAGGAAATGGAGTGGTCTGTCCAAAATTTTAAGAGGACAGTGTTACTCGTTGGGTTCTAAAGAGTAAGTATGTAAATTTTGGATCAGATAGATGAAACGGTGTATATTTTTGCCAAAAGGCCTAAATGCAGGGAATGGAGTGGTGTGACCAAAATTTAAAGTGGACAGTGTTACCCGCAGGGTTCCAAATGGGAAGTATACAAATTTTGGTTCAGATCGGTGAAACGGTGTAGATTTTTCCAAAAGGCCTAAATGCAGGGAATGGAGTGGTCTGTCCGAAATTTCAAGCGGGCAGTGTTACTCGTCGTGTTCCAAAAGGTAAGTATGTAAGATTTGCTTCAGATTGGTGAAATGGTGTAGATTTGTTCCAAAGTGCCTAAATGCAGGGAATGGAGTGGTCTGTCTGAAATATCAAGCAGACATTGTTACTCGTCGGGTTCCAAAGGGTAAGTATACACATTTTGGTTCAGATCGGTGAAGCGGTGTAAATTTATGCCAAAGGGCCTAAATGCAGAGAATGGAGTGGTCTATCCGAAATTTAAAGTGGACAGTTTTACCCGTAGGGTTCCAATGGGTAAGTATACAAATTTTTGTTCAGATCAGTGAAACTGTGTAGATTGTGTCAAAGGGCCTAAATGCAGGGAATGGCGTGGTCTGACCGAAATTTAAAGTGGACAGTGTTACTCGTCGGATTCTAAAGGGTAAGTATACAAATTTTGGTTCAGATCGGTGAAACGGTGCAGATTTTTGCCAAAGGGACTAAATACAGGGAATGGAGTGGTCTCTCCAAAATTTTAAGTGGACAGTGTAACTCGTCGGGTTCTAAAGAGTAAGTATACATATTTTGGTTCAGATCGGTGAAACGGTGTAGGTTTTTTCCAAAGGGCCTAAATGGAGGGAATGGAGTGGTCCGTCCGAAATTTTAAGTAGACAGGGTTACCCGCAGGGTTCCAAAGGGTAAGTATACAAATTTTGGTTCAGTTCGGTGAAATGGTGTAGATTTTTGACAAAGGGCCTAAATGCAGGGAGTGGAGTGGTATGTCCGAAATTTAAAGTGAACAGTGTTACTCGTCGGGTTCTAAAGGGTAAGTATACCAATTTTGGTTCAGATCGGTGAAACGATGTAGATTTTTGCCAAAGGGCCTAAATGCAGGGAATGGAGTGGTCTGTCCGAAATTTAAAGTGGACAGTATTACCCGCAGGGTTCTGATGGGTAAGTATACACATTTTTGTACAGATAGGTGAAACTGTGTAGATTTGTGCCAAAGGGCCTAAATGCAGGGAATGGAGTGGTCTGTCCGAAATTTAAAGTGGACAGTGTTACTCGTCGGATTCTAAAGGGTAAGTATACAAATTTTGGTTCAGATTGGTGAAACGGTGCAGATTTGTGCCAAAGGCCTAAATACAGGGAATGGAGTGGTCTATCCAAAATTTTAAGTGGACAGTGTAACTCGTCGGGTTCTAAAGAGTAAGTATACATATTTTGGTTCAGATCGGTGAAACGGTGTAGGTTTTTTCCAAAGGGCCTAAATGGAGGGAATGGAGTGGTCTGTCCGAAATTTTAAGTAGACAGGGTTACCCGCAGGGTTCCAAAGGGTAAGTATACAAATTTTGGTTCAGTTCGGTGAAATGGTGTAGATTTTTGACAAAGGGCCTAAATGCAGGGAGTGGAGTGGTATGTCCGAAATTTAAAGTGAACAGTGTTACTCGTCGGGTTCTAAAGGGTAAGTATACCAATTTTGGTTCAGATTGGTGAAACGATGTAGATTTTTGCCAAAGGGCCTAAATGCAGGGAATGGAGTGGTCTGTCCGAAATTTAAAGTGGACAGTATTACCCGCAGGGTTCTGATGGGTAAGTATACACATTTTTGTACAGATAGGTGAAACTGTGTAGATTTGTGCCAAAGGGCCTAAATGCAGGGAATGGAGTGGTCTGTCCGAAATTTAAAGTGGACAGTGTTACTCGTCGGATTCTTAAGGGTAAGTATACACATTTTGGTTCAGATCGGTGAAACGGTGCAGATTTATGCCAAAGGACTAAATACAGGGAATGGAGTGGTCTATCCAAAATTTAAAGTGGACAGTGTTACCCGCAGGGTTCCAAAGGGTAAGTATACAAAATTTTGGTTCAGATCGATGAAACGGTGTTTTGCCAAAAGGCCTAAATGCAGGGAATGGAGTGGTGCGTCCAAAATTTAAAGTGGACAGTGTTACCCGCAGGGTTCCAAATGGGAAGTATACAAATTTTGGTTCAGATCGGTGAAACGGTGTAGATTTTTGCCAAAAGGCCTAAATGCAGGGAATGGAGTGGTCTGTCCGAAATTTCAAGCGGGCAGTGTTACTCGTCGTGTTCCAAAGGGTAAGTATGTAAGATTTGCTTCAGATCGGTGAAATGGTGTAGATTTGTTCCAAAGGGCCTAAATGCAGGGAATGGAGTGGTCTGTCTGAAATATCAAGCAGTGTTACTCGTCGGGTTCCAAAGGGTAAGTATACACATTTTGGTTCAGATCGGTGAAGCGGTGTAAATTTATGCCAAAGGGCCTAAATGCAGAGAATGGAGTGGTCTATCCGAAATTTAGAGTGGACAGTTTTACGCGCAGGGTTCCAATGGGTAAGTATACAAATTTTTGTTCCGATCAGTGAAACTGTGTAGATATGTGTCAAAGGGCCTAAATGCAGGGAATGGCGTGGTCTGACCGAAATTTAAAGTGGACAGTGTTACTCGTCGGATTCGAAAGGGTAAGTATACAAATTTTGGTTCAGATCGGTGAAACGGTGCAGATTTGTGCCAAAGGCCTAAATACAGGGAATGGAGTGGTCTGTCCGAAATTTTAGTTGGACAGTGTTACCAGTAGGGTTCCAATGGGTAAGTATACAAATTTTGGTTCAGATTGGTGAAACGGTGTGGATTTTTGCCGAAAGGATTAAATGCAGGGAATGGAGTGGTCTGTCCAAAATTTAAAGTGGACAATGTTACCCGCAGGGTTCCAAAGGGTAAGTATACACATTTTGTTCAGATCGGTAAAACGGTGTAAATTTTTGCCAAAAGGCCTAAATGCAGGGAATGGAGTGGTCTCTCCAAAATTTTAAGTGGACAGTGTAACTCGTCGAGTTCTAAAGAGTAAGCATACATATTTTGGTTCAGATCGGTGAAACGGTGTAGATTTTTTCCAAAGGGCCTAAATGGAGGGAATGGAGTGGTCTGTCCGAAATTTAAAGAAGACAGGGTTACCCGCAGGGTTCCAAAGGGTAAGTATACAAATTTTGGTTCAGATCGGTGAAATGGTGTAGATTTTTGACAAACGGCCTAAATGCAGGGAGTGGAGTGGTATGTCCGAAATTTAAAGTGGACAGTGTTACTCGTCGGGTTCTAAAGGGTAAGTATTCAAATTTTGGTTCACGTCGGTGAAACGATGTAGATTTTTGCCAAAGGGCCTAAATGCAGGGAATGGAGTGGTCTGTCAGAAATTTAAAGTAGACTGGGTTACAAAGGCTAAGCATACAAATTTTGGTTCAGATCAGTGAAGCGGTGTAGATTTGTATAAATAACAGACAGAGAAACAGACAGACAGACATACATTGAGGTTTATATATTGTGCCCATTGCAACAATGAAATATGCAAATCACAGTTTGCCAGCAATGCTCAATCGGGAGTATCGGGGTTCATGGTTTGTTCTCCCACTCTGTGACTTACACACTTTGGATTAAGCATAGGGTACACTTCCAAAAAATAAACAAGATCACACTCCTACTATCAGACATTTAATTATCCAAAATATATGGCGCTACAAAAATAAACAAATAAAAATACTGACACTACACTTCACACTTGTCCAAAGCTGAACAAGGAATTCAAATTAAATAATCACAAAATAATAATTACTGGTTTTCCAAAAACCCAAACAAAAACTCCAACTAAGTTTCACTCCCATATGGCGTCAATTGTAATTCTTTAAAACGAGCTCCCAACGGCTCGGTAAAGTTTACCTGCACTGTGATAACAGTTAAACACACATCAATTAATTTTTACATGAGTATATCTGGTTTTAATCATAATATCATAGTATGGCTAATCATTAATTAATTTCGGGCTCTCACAATGTTCATCTGTTACCATCTCTCTCTCTCTAAAGCTACCAACTCACTACCGTGATTGGAAAAACTTGCGCATCCCCGAGTTATAGAAAACTACTGAGCAAGTCAACTTAAGATTACTCCCAGAATCTTAATGTTCTCATAACAACTCGTGAATCACTGAATCATTTAATAATAAAGTTAGGGATTTATCATTTTTGTCTTCAAAGACAATTATATCTTAAGGAAGCAACGATCTGAACTCTGCAAGCGATAATAATGAATGTAAAAGGACCTCAGTTCAAATACTGGGTCGTTAAAACAATCTTAAACACTTCCGTGTACAGTGAATCAGACAGCCCGTTCCTATCCTACCTCATAAAAGAGTGTGAGGGTCTGTCTCAACACTTGGCTGATTTATTGCTGTGGAGGGAGGGGAACTCTACAGTCTCGCTTCCGCAGGAGACTGGCTATTCAGCTTTTAAACACAGCTGCTTCAAATGCATTTCTCTGAATGACAAGGCTCATCATACAAATTAACCACAAGACACTATTAGGTTCTACTGACCTATTCTTTTAGCTTCGGTAAAGTATAATTATGAAGTGTCCTCATTAGCGGGTAAGAAAATTCAATAAAACAACAAATATTAAGGGGCTTCAACACGGACGACTCTGAGTTCGATCCTTTAAAATGCCTCGGAAGCAGTATCCCAACTTTGAGGACTTACAACATTTGCGACTTAAGGAAGGCCTAGCACGCCACCAGCGTTCATAATACAACATAAATTGCACCCTTTTCACAATTCAACATAAAATGCCTCGGGAGCAGTATCCCAACTTTGAGGACTTACAACAACTCATTACCTCTACTAACTGACCCTCACAATTACTTTTACCGAGCATTTCAACGCATTCCTAGAGTGAGAAATTATTTCAACTACGCGACATGGCGCTCATACATAAAATAGCCAAGTTTCCTTTCAAAAAACGAAATAAATTCAAATCAAAGTTTGATCTACGTCTCAAAAATATATATATTCAGCCTTAACCTCCATCAACAATAATCATTTATACCATAAAGAACATATTGATTCACAACATTTAATAATTCATCAGAGGGAGCCCTTGCAGCTACCACTTCTCAATATAAAATTCATCACATAATTAATTTATTTAATTATTATTATTATTATCACGCTTGCTTTACCATAGTTATATCATTTACCATTATACTGATATTCCACTGAATATTTTTCACAAGGGATTCATTAATACTTCACATATTTCTTATGTTTCAATCAAATTAATCGTTCAGATCGCGCAATCTTTATTTCACATGTTTTCAAACATCCCTACTTCCACTCATGAGGATTATACGCAAATCTTCCCAAAACACATAATAATGTTATTAATACTCACATGATTGTACGGTCAGAGACCGAATTCTCCACCGATGGAACATTTTCACCCACCACTTTCTTCTTAAGCCATATTCATGGTTATATCTACACTCGATAACACTTGACTAACAGCACATAAAATATATACACTAATCATTTTGAATATAAATAATACCATTTTTGGATTCGTTTTCACTTAAACACAAATACAATTTCACTAAAAATATATTACACTCAAAAATTTCACTATACTTGAATTACATATTTTTTAAATCACTCTGGCGTTAATTATTTGCCTTAACACACGTGATTTCTTTATTCTTTCCCGTTTCCAAGGATTGCACTATATGCACGTCGGCTTCCTACTCTGATGAGATGATTGAAAGTCTCGATCGAATTAACCGCACTGGAACGGCTGATCTTCTAATTCTGGGTTTGACTATCGGCTTATAATTTTACTGCACGATGTCGTATCTTGCTAGACGCTAATTTGTTCGTCTAATAGAAGTCTGTCACTAATATATTACTTTTATGATCGCTCGAACTTGTATAACGGCGACCTAGTAATTTCCTTGTCCAATAATCCACACGTGGATTTTACTTTCTGTTACTTCGTTTTTTTTTGTTGACTTATTGGAGTAATCCCCAATGTCTGACTGTTCATTTGTCTACACCTAGACAAAGCCTGGATCCTCGATTCCTCAATTCTATCGTACTTCGCTCTAGTCCCCTCAGTTCAGGAACACTAGGCGTTACTATTACGTTCTACCCTGATCTGGTTACTTAACGTAGATAGAACTGTATATTTCACTGTCCTTGGGTACTTCGAAATCTTATGATGCGTCGGTTCTTTAACTGAAACTATTAGACTCGAGTACCTATCGCCGGTAATTTCTTAAGTCCACAGCCTAAACTTTGACTGTACTGGAGAAATTTATAAAGTCCGAAGCTTGATGATATTAATCCCTATAACAGGATTCTGATGTGTCTTCACACGGCAATACTAATGACGATACTGGACGGCAACTCCCATACGGGGTGCTCGTCTGCGATACAGAGTAACACGACCTCTCACGGTCTGGTAAATACTGTATTTAACGAAGATTGTTCCAGCGTGCAGCGTCTATGCGCTCACCAAGACTGAATTGTTGTACTTTGCGAAACAGTACCACGCTCTCCGGCGTCTTTGATAAACTGAATTTACTTTGATGCAGCACTCCTACACTAGGAGTTCACTGAAGATTGCCTTGTTGTTGGTTGAAACAGCAACACGCCACTCTAGGACGTTGATGACTGAATTTGATGCGGCCTGACGGCCCCCTCTCGGGCTGTCGGAGAACTGCATATGATGATAGTGACACAGCGTCACGACCGTGGGCTGACGGTAACTGCATTCGATGTTTGATACAGCCGGACGCCCCCTCTCGGGCTATCGGAAAACTGCATGCTCTTCCTGGCACGTCCAGGGTTTATATTCAAATCTGCCGCAAAAGATCAGATCTGCTTCTTCTACAGCACTAACTTCTAAAATAATTGTCGTATAATTTTGAAAAATATGTCTCCTGAAAGCTCTTGTTTTAAACGTAAACGGGTTCCTTTGATCACGAAAATCGATCACACAATTCCAAGATATTAAATAATTTGGCTTCTCAGATGCGTGGGTAGTGTGGTTTATTTTTCCATCTCTCCCATCTTTGGGCTCGGGGAATAACTGACGACGTAATGCCGCGTATGCATTTCTTTCCTGTGCAATTATTATAAACTTTTTCCACACACAAAAATCTCTTTTCCAAGATGATCAACAGTGATGTGTTCATTTCATTGTTTAAATGCTTGCAAATGGCTTAATTTTAATTATTTCTCTTCTTGCGTCATTGCGATGCTGCCATTTTATAGCTGAGTAAGACCTTTTTCCGAAACTCATTCTCACTCACTCGCCGTGGAAAGTTTCCAGCTCTATTAATAATTATGCGCTAGCTTCTTATAGATGCGTCAAGCGTGATCTCATGCCCGCGTGACTAGTGGTCACCCGCTCTTGCATCACATTATAACAGCCCAACTTCTTATAATCTTTCCAATTCATTCTAAAGACTGCATTATTTCCTCTCTTCTTTTGCATATAAAATATGGATTCGACGCTTGAACCAATTGCAGATGGGTTCAATATGTAGATTCATAACCATTTCTTTCTCTGTTTGTACAGGTAGGATATGCTGAAATGGGCTCTGATATCTTTCTTTGCTTCCTCTCCATGAACTGATCTAAATACTAGTACTGTACTTATATAACGGCCAGTCTTCTGGCTTTTAATCCACCAATACTAAATACTTCAACATTTTTGTACACTACTTCTATGCCTGAAATCCACATAGAATGTTATTGTTGTTTCCTTAGGGCCATGAAACATCTCTGCCATCAGCTCCGTGTGTTAAATGTAGCAGTGTATAAAATTACAATTTTTAATGTTTGGGATTGGGATTGGTGCTCCGTGATCTGAAATAAGGTGACTTCCGGGGTTTTGTCTGAAGGAATACAAGATGATGTCCTAGAATGCTGCATGCTTTTCTTACGAATCCATTAAGATGACAATTTTGTTTTCTTTGAATTGAACACAAAAAATATATGTCAACAAAGTATTGGAGCATAAAACAAGATAAATGCCCCTATCATTGTGAATAATTACCCTTATGCTTGCCACGGTGGGTGAGTGGTTATCGTGTGGACTACCAACCCCAAGTTTGCAGGTTCGCTCCTGGCCGTGGTAAGAGATTTTCGAAAGGCGACAAAAATCACGGCACGCATGTCATACGCTGTTGGCATGTTAAAACCTATTTGAATTCAGTAGGCCGTGTTCATAATGGCAAAATTAATCTCAGAATTTTCCGCCAACACAAGAGTTCCTCCTTTCTCCACTAGAAAGTGCTATAGTGTCAAGGAGCTTAGATATCTAACATCCTTGACTTTCATAGCGCTCCAAGGAACGACAAAATTTGAGATGCAAGCTGCTCTCTGGGCGCAAATAACAAAGTTTGTACCCTGCATCGGAGGACATACGATAGGCTATTATTATTATTATTATAACACGATATTATTATTATAATACGATATTATTATTAATAATATTATAATATCGTATGGCCTCGGGTGCTGGGTGCAAGCTTTGTTATTTGACACCCAAAGGGTAGCTTGCATGTCGAATTTCGTTGTTCCTTGAAGCACTATGAAAGTCAAGGAGGTTAGATATCTAAGCACCTTGACACTATAGCGCATTCTAGTAGAGAAATGAGGAACTTTGTGTTGGCGGAAAATCCCGAGATTAATTTTGCCATTATGAACACGGCCTACTGAAGTCAAATGGGTTCTTTGACATGCCAACATCGTATGACATGCGTGTCGTAATTTTTTCCGCCTTTCAAAAAATAATAATTCACTTACCACGGCCAGGAGCGAACCTGCAAGCTTGGGGTTAGTAATCCGACACGATAACCACTCTCCCACCGTGGCAAGCTTACATATAAATACAAAAATATTTTAATACTTATCCGAATCACACTCAAAAAAGCCTTATTCATGAATTCTGTAGTACCTAAAAAAGAAACCAAAATGATATGCGAGTAGGCCTACCTACGAATACCTAATTGCAGTTTTGTTCCATTTATTGTAATATATTTGAATCTTTACCTGCCCCGTGGTGTTGGGGTGGCGCGCCTGCCTCTCACCCGGAGGCCCCGGGTTCGATTCCTGGCTCTGTCAGGAATTTTAGAAACTGACGTGGGAGCTGGAACGGGGTGCACTCAGCTTCGTGAGGACAATTGAGTAGCTGTCCCACAGTGAGGCAGCGCCCCGGTCACGAAAACCAAGATTAACGGCCGAGGGGACCCGATGCGCTGACCACGCGTCACTCTGCAATCTACAGGCCAAATGGCTGGGCGGCCGTCGCTTGGTAAGCTAAGGCCCTCCATGGCTTATCATATTGTTACTGTCAAGAAAGTGGGGATACATCTCTAACTGTTTCCAAGTTCCTTATACGCTAAATAAACAAAGTTAATTAAACCGACTAGAGTGTGAAAATCACCTCTGACTTCCTTGGTTTTATTGAATTTAAATAATTAACATATTTAACCCGTTGAGTGCTGCGCCCGTCTATAAACGTTGCTCAAGATTTTGTTTTCTTTTTCATATACCCCATTCGCTTTTGAGTACCGAGTTGATCCCTGGTATGTTCTGCCAGCTATTAGCCATTATGTAATACTACTTGAGTTTGGAATTTTGCTTCCGGATGTAACTAACAGACCATTTTGTAGACGATTGAGATATAAACAGGAATAACAACCAAGTTCTTCACGCCACGTTGTGATTTCGGATCAAAGAATATCAATTTTTGCACTAGTGAGGAGCAACATGTGTTCCTTGTCTACTCTGATTGTAGGTAATAATTTTATTTTATTTACCTGGTATGGAGATGATGCCCGCACAAAAGTATTATTTTTGATTCGTCTCAAAATAAAATTTTATATAACTGTAGGATTTTGAATGTACATTTAGATTAATAAAGACCCAAAAACTAAAGACATTTATGGTTATTACCCCACCCCACCCACATTATAAGTTAAAAATTAAGACTCCTAGATTAAAAAAAGGGAATGAAGAAACTTAGCACTTAATAGGTTAAGGAGAGAAAATATTGCCTAAGAGTGTGAAATTCTCGGTGATATTTTGATAAAAGACGTATCATTATGTAAAATATTTATACTCTTGTTACAATCAGATTTTCTACTAACAATTAGGCATTAATTTTAAGCTTTTCACAGTTTAGATAAGCTTAAAAAAAGACCATAATTGATTTTATTATATTGCTCTTTTTTTGTCCCGTATTGACTTACAATTAGTTTAAAACTAGTCTATATGGTTCCACCTGGTCAATACTTTTAAAATTCATTTTTATTTTAAAATACTGAACAATTGTTTCGAAGTAATTTTGACCTCATTTTCAGCTCCTCACACAATAACGTGAAACATTTCCAAGGCAAATTTGTCCACGTTGAGAACTACGTAGTACTTCATAAGGTGAAATTATTAGTTTCTATCTCGTGTGGTATATGAACATATGGAAACCTCAATTTAACAGTTTGAAAATGGATACGGCAAATCGGAACTATGGTCTTGTTGTGCAAGTGGCATCTCAAAGATCTAAAATAAGAAAGGAAATCGCTGTGTTAGAAAAACGAAAATTTATATTCTTTGTAGAACGAGAGACTTAAGACGAATAAAAAAGAATTTTAAAAGTATTCACTGGGTGGAACCATATGGACCGGTTTTAAACTTTTCATAGTTTGTTAATCTTTGCTACACTTTAAACATAAAAACCTATTTTAAAACCTATTCGACCTATTAAAAACCCCAAAAACCTATGTTTTTGAAAACCTAAAAAGACAATTTTTAAACCTAAATATCTGATCCCACTCATTACATCACTGTCACTTTCTATTTATCCTCTTACATATTAATAAATGTATAATGTAGTTGATAAAGAGCAACTAACAAGTATCACTTAGCCTTGCAGAGGTGATTGCCTGGAATGCTCCATCATGCTGGTATCCCCTATTTTCAAGTTCTTTGTATACTTCTTCCTTTGAGAGCTCTGTCCAGGACGAGTCTTGTACAGTCACTCCTCGGGTAAACTCCTTATTTACATCTTCTGGCATGATCACTTGGCCTGTCGTGACAACCGTGTCGTTCACCAGGATCTCAAACAAGCCACTTCCTCTCTGCAGCAGCAAATACAGCTCCACTGATCCTGAACATGAGAGTATGGGTAATTATTATTACAGTATACTCTGGATTACCCGTGCGCGGATTAACCGTGCACGTAATTGACTAATTAAAAATAGCCTAATTATTGAGAATACAGTATACAGTACCGTAAATTGAATACGTTTGAATTTATTTTTCGAATCAATCAGACCTTGACACCAATTTACCCCAATTTAATAATAATAAAGGGATAAATTGGATAAATTAGAAGTATCAGAAAGAAAAATTATACGCAAAATTCTCGGTCCATTAAGAACTACAGAGTTTTGGAAATTAAGAAGTAACGAAGAAATATATCGGAACATTGAAAACATAACGGAGACAACAGAGAAGAGGCGATTGTTATTTTTCGGACATTTACATAAAATGAATGATAGCAGGTTAACCAAACAGATTTTTAAATATCTTTGGAAAAAGAAATCGACAACAGCCTGGTTTCAAGAAGTAAAGAAAGATTTAGAAAAACTAATGTAAGAGAAGAAGATGCACTAGAGAGTCATTTTCAAAAAAAAAAAAAAAAAAAAAAAAAAAAATGGGAATGGAAGGACTCCAAGGAAGGCAATATAAGAAAACAGGCTCAAAATGGTCGGAAGAGAGAAAGAAGACACACAGCGAAAAGATGTGTGATCCACAAGGAGCAGTCACATCAATCAAAACGCATACAACAGACTGATCCACACAACGACAAGACACACCACCCCCAGATAAGGAAATAAAGTGAAGCGAAGTGCAGTTCAGTGGAGCGAAGACTACAATACAACTCTTTAGGACTTGCTCGCCTAATGAGTTGAAATCAGAGCACGCCCCTGCACGCTGGAGGCCATAGCCCATAGGGGATTGAGAAGGCTATATTTACAAGTCAATGAATTTCCTTGAGTCGTCGACATTTTTCTTTGGTTGTTGGAACCATTTCTGGCATCAATCTTGTAGTTGTATAAATCTCTAGGAAAATATAATAAGTAGATTATACAATAGTACATTACCATTATAGGCGAGTTGCACACGACTGGTTTTTTTTCGACGATAATTATAACTTTATTATATGTTTTAACATAAATAATCATAAATATCTGTGGGATTCAGTTACTTCAGTTAGTGAACAGGGTGCGTGGCTTTACTGACTGTACAGAGCGCATGCGTGGGTCAAGGCACTCCGAAAGCAGAGACCATTCACTTTGCTTGCCAACACAGAACACCTATTGTTTACAGCCTGCCGTCCGGCTCTGTAGCATTCACTAACATTGTCACCGAAGTCGATGGAAAGCAATGCGCTGTGTAGAAATTGGAGTTGGGGATATTAAAGTACAGTGCTATTTCTTGTCTCATATTCGCCAGTATATTTACGCGAACATATGGACGGTGCACTTTCCATGTCGGTAATTTATAATAGAAGGGTGCTGTGTTCATGTCCGACATGTTGGATTTTGAGCGCATGCGCGAAGGTATCCTTACCTAATTGGTCAATGAATGAGCTCTGATTGGCTGGAGAAACTGTTTCATGATGAAAAATAGTTTTATAATGACCATCATTATTATACAGATTTCTGACGTATAATATTCACATTTCGACATCGTCGAACATAAACTATATAGTAGACTATTAGATCCTGTGTATAATGTACGTGAATGGTTTTCACCTTCTGTGCTTGTTCTTTGTTTTCCTCCATGATTTCTTCTAGTCTCATAGCTTACAGTGCATCCAGAATGTATCTACACAGTAGCTGACAGAAAAATACCGTATTTCCTTGACTCTCTCGTGCACCTTTCCTTCTAAAAGTTTATTTTTGAAAGTTAGGTCATTTCTTGGGTATTGCCCTTGAGATCCAGATTTGATTCTGGGCTCTGCCAATAAATTTAATTTTCAACTGAGAATTAGGACAGGGCACCCTCAGCCTTGAGAGGCACAACTGAGTAAAGGTGGGTTTGATTCTCACCTGAGCTATTTCATAAGTGGTTTTCTACATTTCTACTACAGGCAAATGCTGGGATGGTGACTAAATTAAGCAATGGCTGCCTCTTACCCCAATCCTAGCCCAAATTACACTAGCACTGCCATCACAATGACACAGGTTTTCAGACAGTTTCCACACGCATCCAGATACACGTATATTCCGAGGCAGCATTGTCCATGGTTATTTCATATACAGTTCATCTGGGACCATAATTGATGGGGTAGCTGAAATCCCAGCTGAAATTATGCTGTTTAACTGATTGCCATTTAGGAGGTACCTTGGTGAACCATTCTTCATCCAATTTCTGTTTTAGATTGAAGTTGTTCACAGAATAGATCAATCTTGCTGATATTGGTGGGTTTCGTGAAGTTATTTGATGATGTAATACCATATGGTCCGAAACTGAGGGTTTTGCCTCCTGAGATGTGGAGGAGCAATATCACCGAGAGTTGGTAACCAGTAAACTGGGGTGGATTTAATGGTCCCAGATATGAGTCTCATAGGTTGGTTTAATTGGGCATCAATCTTCTTAACATGGCAGCTGTTGAGCCAAGCTGACGCACAATATTCCACTGGTTCTCGTGCACAGGTGAATTTGTACCAACGTCTATTCTTCGAATCTGTAGCTTATAGTCCCTTGTGTTTATCTTTATTGTTACGTGGCCACTCTGAGGCTTAAACGGTCAGTCATCGCCCTTCATCACTCTATCTGAGTTCAAATCTCCATCCGAGCATGAAAAAAATTGGCTTGCCAAAGTTGATGTAGGATAGGTTTCCTCTAGGAATTCCAGTTTTTAATGTAAATTTTGTTCTAGTTGTTGTTGTTGTTGTTGTTGTTTGAGTCTTCAATCATTCGTTTGGTTTGATGCAGCCTCCAAGCTTTCCTGTCCTGAGCTAATCGTATCACCTCTACATAGCTACCTCGCCCTACATCCGAGGGTTTTTAACCTTGGTCTACACCTACAGTTCTTGTCCTCGACCCTTCCTTCTATAACTAAGTTTGCTATTCCTGGGTGTCTAGTATGTATCCTACCAACCTATCACTTCTCTTCATTAGCAGTCGCCAGAAACATCTCTCCTCTCCCACTCGTCTTAATAGCTCTTAATTCGTAACCCTATCTACCCATCTGATCTTCATCATTCTCCTGTAACACCACATTTCAAAAGCTTCAATTCTCCTCTTTTATATTGCTCCAACAGCCCAAGTTTCACTTCCATAAAGTGCCACGCTCCAGACAAAGGCCTTTAAAAATGTTCAAGAAATATCCTATAATCGTTTATCATCAAATCAAGTAAGTACATCAGATGGCATCAGCTAACATATTTCCAATCCTTGTGCTGCCACTTGGATGGAATCAGGTTAGCTCATCATCATCATTGTTATCATCATCATTATTGTCATCATTCTCTTTTTCCTAACTTCATCAAGTTGTTTCTGCCCAATTCAAAGATAAAACAAAACAAAATAAATCTGAAGAATGTAATTGATTCTTTTCTATATACGGCACTGTATGTTTTGCAACAACAGGATATACTATATTTTGATAAATCGATATAGGAAAATACTATAAGGTAGACAGAAATAGTCTCTGGACAGGAAAAAGAAGATAGAAACACGAATCAAGGACAATCGAGTTTGTTGGGGGCTATAGAAATGTTAAGTTCTAGACTGGGTTCATAGCGTGAATGGGCACCTTTGAGGACGGTGGTTACCCGTTTCCTATTATTGTACGATTGTCTCTGTATTACTCATCCTCCTCCTGCACTTGTCTGTCATTGTGTTTCTATCCCTCTTTTCCTGTCCTATGGTTGTTGGTACTTACTCTGCCTAGGAATAAGGACTGGCTGATGAAATACAACATTCTGAAATACTACGGACATTTCTTGTGGATTTCTGTTTAGGATGGATGTCAGAATATTCCATGCCATTTTCTGTAAAATAAGATTTCTATGTGAGAGGCAATGAGGAAATATGAATGCTTCGTTATCCACATAAACATACATCCAGTAAATAAATTGAAATGCTGGTTGACTGTCGCTACACACAGTTCTGATATGCATAAAAGATATATTAGAAGCAGTATTGACTAAGGCTGTTAATGCACTCTACCAATTGCGATTTTTAAGCTATTAGGTCCTGTTGAGTGCATGAAGTACAGTACAGAGGTGGCCAAATTATTATTCTGTAAATCATCTTCGTAATAAAGCTTCTGCATCTGCTGTATAAAATGAAAAATATGGCAGCTCATTCCAATGCATTGTGTACGTTGAACTATGATTTGCATGTGCATCAAACCAGAGGAGCTAACAAAATGTATTGTAACCCCATTCACTCGTCCAAGTATGGTAACAACTCCTTGTGGCATTACGGTACTCTATTAATTACTTCAATAGTCTCCCTGAGTGGCTCCTTCTCTAGCAGAATGTAAAATAAATCTTATTAATTACTTGAAATTATGAATGTTTATACAGTTTTGTCTCTTTTATATTATGTTACTTCTGTTCATGTACGTTATAACTTGTAAAACATGTAATTATTTTCTCTGTCACCAAACATAATTTCTATGTACTGCACCATCATGAGCCACGGCTCAGGCACCTATTTTAGAATAAACAAACAAAAAGAAAGAAGTATCTGAATAGAACCAAATTCATTATAGCAAATTAAGATACAATGCAATAAAAGGGAAGGATTGATTAGAGTCCGAGTCTCCGCTGCAGGACATTTCTTGGTTATATTTTGCCATCATTCACCAAATGTGCTATGAGAACTTTTACGAACCAAATATCATATGAATTTACGCATTTAACGTTAAAACACTTTTATTATCTATTAAACAATAGCCAGGCTAATCTCTAAGAAAGCAAACCGATGCGGTGTCGTAACTAAATTAAATCTATCGACGTTTCATCTTTAGTTTCAAATAGTGCATGGGATACGAATATGTTAAATAGAAGGGATTATTTCACAGCAAATCATCGATTGGAAATTATTACTGTTATTAATTTCCAACCACGTTACCTCAATTGGCAGCACAGACTGATCTGGTTAGGATGACACAAAAACACGTTCTCTTCATCAAGATACAGGAAATATATACATTGATGAGGATTCTGTGAGTCAATTAGCAATAAAGAATATGCAAAACATGGGCATTGCCATATCGTCATTACGCCTGAGGCGACATATGCGAGTGATACATCACTTATACTAAACACGCAATCAACGATAGACACATTTCAGAAGGTTGATAGGAGAATCATTAGGACAATTATTAACCAAAAACATCAAATTAATGGACAATGGAGACTTTTACCGAATTATGTAGTATTCTTGGAAAGTGAATCGGTAATTGATACACTGAGGAAAAGGAGAATTGCTTTTTTTGGTCATGTAAAAAGGTTAAAGAACATGAGAAATTTGAAACAATTTTTTGAATATTTTTGGAAAAACAAAATGAAAAAAAACAAAAAAACAAAAACAAAACAAAACTGGTTCAAGGAAGTACAAACGGATTTAGATGAATTTAATATTGCAATGCAGCGTATCGAATGATGATAAGAAAAACTTATTTTGAAAAACAAATATAGAAGATTTCCTTGACAAATTGTTAAACGAAAGCAGTATGCCACATTTGAAGACAAAATAGTGGCAAGATTGACTCGAATAAAGAAATTCAGGGATGGAAGGAAGATGCTGAAGAAATTAGTTATATTGTGGAAGACTTGATATGTATTTCGTTGGATTTAAGTGCTCCAATGTGGTCGTTAACTATACAAATAAATAAATAAATAAATAAATAAATAAATAAATAAATAAATAAATAAATAAATAAATAAATAAATACATACATAAATAAATAAATACATAAATAAATAAATAAATTCATAAATAAATACATAAATACATAATAAATACATACACAAATAATAAAGAAATACATAAATAAATATATACATACATAAATAAATACATAAATAAATAAATTCATAAATAAATACATAAATAAATAAATAAATACATACATAAATAAATACATAAATAAATACATAAATATATAAATAAATATATACATAAATAATAAATAAATAAATACATAATTAAATAAATAAATAAATACTAACCAACAAATCAGTTGTTTTCCGTGGTCCACATTAGGCCAAAATCGAAGGAAGAAGAAGAAATAAATAAATAAATAAATAATATGGTTCTATTTAGCTTTACCATAATAATTTGGCACCTGTGTACAAACCATCAGATGTTAAACAGAGAGTTAAAATATCTGCTACGACCAGGACTCGAACCTGGGACCAGCAGATTTCCGGCCCATGCTCTTACCAACTGAACTATCATGAGCAGACACTTTGTACATGCCTGGCAAAGGTACATCTACTAGGGTGACGACTGTTAGCACCTCAACAGCACCATATCGGTAAAGCTCCAGATATTTACATTCTCTGTTTCACATCTGACTGGCTTGTACTTGATGTGCTCAATTCAACTGCTTTTGGTATTGAAGCAGTTGTGAAAAATACAAATTGGAATAAGTCCCACGATGGACCTCACTGACACAGTGCTGTTGAGATGGCACTAGTCGTCAACCCAGTAAACGCACCTTTGACAGGAGGAGAGAAAGTGTCTATGAGAAGCTCAGTTGGGCCAGAAATCTCAAGGTCCCAGGTTTGCGTTCTGGTCATGCAAGACATTTTAACATCTTGATGGCTTGTAGCCTACTTCATGTACACAACACAACCTAATAGCTGAAAACCTGCATTTAGTATTCAAATGGCAGTTAATATACTGTACTTAGAAGATTCAAATCATTTGAAAAGCTTCGAAGCTGCTTCGGCCACTTTACCTCTTCAATGATCTGAAGCATCCAAGTTTGGTTTAGATGGTGTTCTAAGTAAAGTAAAAAAACATAAAAAAAAATAATAAATGAGAAAATCTAATTTCTACAATTACCGCCATCTGGTTTCAAGGAATTTATTTACTTTCTCTTTGACAGAGATTTCTTGTTTTGTTTTACCCTTGTAGGCCCATTGTTTAGATATATTCCAGCTGTTAATTTAGGTTTTCACCGTGTCTGCTGTGGGATTTTGCCAAGGTGAGCTAAGTTGGGCTCTTCAGCGGGCTTTTGGCGACCCTGCCCTAACCACTACTGGGATAGTGCATCTTGCACTACATCCCATATTTTGCAGCACACAGTTGCGCTACTTTGCTGCGAGAAACATGATCTCCCACATCTTTTCTCCTCCCTATCGAGGTTTAGATTTGTTTTCTTATTAAAGATTGTGTAGTACCGTAAGTGGTATAGGCTACACATAGAATGCACTTGAATAATAACTGCATCTATACGCTCATTGGGGCACCTAATTAATCCACTGGGACTTGCAGACTGTTATGGTTTTAAAGCCATAACAGTCTAATGATAACACTGGTGAACAAAAAGAAAATTCTTATGTGGTGTCTGGAATTTTAAAACAGATTCTGGACATATTTGCGCTGCTGTCCATTTTGTTCTATCAGCTCTAATTTTTTTTAAAAGCTATTGATAATTTCATAATAGCTTATTACAGTAATTTTGAAATTAGGATCACGGAAGAACAGTATTGTGGGCGATGGGATACGCATATAATGGCGGACAATTGTTGGAGCCTCCATCGAGAATGTACAGAAATATCACTTCGCAGAAAATCACAGAAACGTGGATTCAGCAACGTGTCAAATTGAAGGTGTCATACGTGTGTTGCTCCTTTCTGCTAGGCATTACGTCATAGTCAACAAGAAATTGATAACGACTAACTACAAGTTTACAAAAACTTTGTACCAAAAATACGTGTTATCTTAATGAAGAACTCGTGTTTATTTGTTAATGATTTAGGCTTAATTGAATAATCTAATATGCCAGAAGGAGAACTGATATGCAAAAACTAAAACCATTTTCAGAGTCTACGACCCAAGAACATCCCAAAAGGGGACTAAAATCTTCGTTCATTAACTTCCAAAGGTAATGCCTTGCCTCCGCAATCATTGTTCTCTGTCTTCAGCACCTCGTTTCATTTCATAATAGGAACCATAATAGAGAGTTAGTGCGATGTCTTGCAGGAAATATTTTCTCGGTCGTCCTGTGATTTTTTCTCCCAGGAGATTAGTTAGGAAAGTTTTATGTAAAAAAATGTGGCCTGTGAAATGAGCTTTTCTTTTATGGATCGTTGATCTCAATTCACTCTTCCCTTGAATTTCTTGCAGGATGCTGATGTTAGTCTTCTTTTAAATCCATTTAACCCGTAACATTCTCTGCCAGACCCACTTCCCATACGCTTCAAGTCGCTCCAATCCTGACCTCTGATTGTCCAAGATTCACATCCTTACAGCAGCACACTCCATACAAAGGACATGACAAATTTCTTTTTAATTGCAATACTAACATCTTAAATACTAAACATCGTGTTCCCCAGTGTTGGTAATTCCTTAGTTTAGGGGCTGCGACAACATGGTCATGTAGCCCCGTGTATTTTGGGTGTGTGTAGAATCTGTCTGATTATTTATTTAGCGTATGGCAATAACAAAACTGAATTACAACATAATAAATATACAAAATTAATTTAACTAGGTCATTAGATTTATAATTTAAAATCAAAATTCTCTATCCATTGAAGGGCTGCCTCTGTCACTTCATAGAAATCGTTAAGATTTCCATGGTACGCTCGACGGCTGCAACTTGATATAATGTGTTGGATGGTCTGATGTTCACTGCCACAATCACATTGGGGAGATGAGACCTTTCCCCAGCGGTGAAGACCCTTTGCGCAGATGTCATGGCCTGTTCGAATCCTGTTAATTGTCTTCCATGCATGTCGCGGGAGTTCCATGCCTGGTGGCTTTGTGGTGGTTCTTATTAGAGTCTGATGTTCGACGTTATTAGTTCTATCTGTCTGATAACCGGTGTTAATTGTGATGACTGTATTAGTGTGTGTTTTGTGATTTTAATTCAAGTAAGGATTGCAGACGATCAATTTTTCAAGTAGTTCCTTCTTTCGCTACCAAATGCTACCGTCCACGGCACCTGACTGTGAACTTGGCTACTACTAGATGCCATCGCAACCAGCACCTGGTGACGAACTTTGGAACTTCAGAGCATTAATCAAACCTAACCTACAAATGTTGCTTCACACACGTTTAGTTAGTGGAAGGTTATTTTACATGTCATAAATCTATAACATGGGCCCGTCGGCTTTACTTCCACTCCGAAGGAAGGCATACTGAGGGATTTTTAACGCTCTTAAAAATCCGACAACTTCGGCCGGTTTTGAACCCGCGACCTTGGGCATAGAAGCTCAGCATGCTATCGTCCCCTTTGTAATGAATGCTATTTTGTTGACCCAGTTCCCAAAAGGGGCTGAGTATAGTCGGTGTGCCTGTTACACTAAAAATA
The DNA here is from genome assembly GCA_946902985.2 of Meconema thalassinum. Taxonomy (NCBI): domain Eukaryota; kingdom Metazoa; phylum Arthropoda; class Insecta; order Orthoptera; family Tettigoniidae; genus Meconema; species Meconema thalassinum. Next base: position 173,197,585 of record OX336393.1, on the reverse strand, counting down.
GACACTCCCACCTCGTCTTAAAATGAAGCACCTTTCTAAAGAGAGACGCACCAGGTGGGCTGCGGCGGGCAGCACGACTTGTCCTCCCAGCATGTGACCTCTGTACAGCCGAGTGTCATCCTGCGTCAGCGACAGCTGTACGTAGCTCTCTCCTGGAGTCAGCTTGTCCTGGAACAACAACAAACAATACAACAAGGGGCTTGGGCCATCTTGGTAATCAGCCTCGTGAACTTGGCTGTGTGTTTTGAATTTGTCTGTTTTTATAGGGACTGTAATAGTGTATGTATTAGGCCCCGTTCATACTAAGGTGATATAAGATAGCGATATGTCGTACTCGATACATGATACGCCACACGCACAGACAGATACGTGAAATGTGAAGGAAAGCGATAAAAAAAGGTTCAAAGCCGCGCGATTGCACAACATATCGCAAGTGACATATCTCTCGAAGTACTGCTTGCTGGTCTCTTGAGCGATTACTGTCGACCAAAGTATTATGTGCTCTCGAGTTTGAAGGTTGTTTGTGAAGTAACCAATAGACCTACATAAAATCCAATACCATCATCATTTTCGTCGTTCTATTTTACGTTAGTTCATGTAGATTTGGATTTTTTATTTTATATTTTAAGATTTTTTATCGTAGTTGGAACACAAAAAGTGCACGTTTTTGAGCGTGTTTCAACCATGCGTCACATTTAAGATTCATTATCTCAAAAACCTATCATCAGATCGAATCCAAATTTTAACACAATATACATTGGAATGTTGTGTAACTGGTTTATTAATTTGATAATTTTGTGTGTTCAAGAAACAAAGATGTTATCATTGTTGTAAGGTAACTTTTTCTCGGCTTGGGGTGGTTGGAAAATGTAGTTCTTGGTTGCGTTGTAATCCTTATACATCAAAAAGTTACGACGTATGAATGTGAAGTACGTAAATTAATTCACTTATTTTATATTGGTTTGTATTTGTACGGGGAAATAACACATGGTTCACCAGCTAACCGCTCCGGGAAAAGCTGTGCAGCGTTGCTGAGATGGAGCCCATCACTTCCGAGTGAGGCGCGCCATGATGCGTGTGGGCTCAATTTCGGCAACGCTGTACAGCTTTCCTCGGAGTGGCTAGCTGGTGAACCATGCCTTTTCCCCCCTACAAATACAAACTGATATAAAATAAGTGAATTAATTTACTTATTTCACAGTCACACATCATAACTTTTCGATGTATAAGGATTACAACGCGACCAAGAACTACATTTTCCAACCACCCCGAGCCGAGAAAAAGTTACCTCACAAAAATGATAACAACTTTGTTTTATGGACACACAAAATTGTGAAATTAATAAACCAGTCATACAACATTCCCATGTATATTGTGTTAAAATGTGGATTCTCTGTGATGACGGGTTTTTGAGATAATAATTCTTAAATGTGACGCATGGTTGAAACACGCTTAAAAGCGTGCACTTTTTGTGTTCCAACTGCGATAAAAAATATTAAAATATAAAATAAAAAATCCAAACCTACATGAACTAACGTAAAAAAGAACGGCAAAAATGATGATGTTATTGAATTTTATGTAGGTCTATTGGTTACTTCACAAACAACCTTCAAACTCGATTGCACATAATACTTTGGTCGACAGTAGTTTCATACGATAGTTCGGGCTGTAAACATGATGATGTGAATAAGAGAAGACAATTCTGTAATTCCTTTCATTAATTGCTCGTGACACGAGGCTTTTCAGGAAATGACAGTTTTCAGGATTCATTCGATATTACTCCCTGAATTTTGATTCATGTTGAGACAGCTCTCGAGGAACAACGGCCGAGCTATGGTGCACGTTGGTGAGATTGTAGGGATGTACTCGGTATTTTCTTCCTCTTCTTCTCATCTTACGCCTGAACCAATAAGCCACTACAATGTCTTCCTCACTTGAGCTCATATTTGTAACTGAAGTAGTGAGAATTGTGTTCCCATCAAATTTTTATCGCCCAGGTCGCACCAATTTATCGCCCGCTGTCCGAACCTTCCTAGCAATAGATCGTCGCAATATATTCCTTACGACATATCGCTCCTCTTAAATCGACTTAGTATGAACTGGGCCATAGTGTCTAACATTGTGGAGATTTGAAGTTCGGTACTGCGCCCGAATTCTCCAATCAGCACCTATATCCGCGGCACTGTAAAGGATTGCAGACACGTAGCTACCCAACTCACAAACTTACCATTGTCAGCTAAGTAAAAATTGGGAATTCTAGGATCATACAGGGTATATTTATAAAAAAAATAGTACTACCAGCCAAGGTACAAATTTCTACTAGCATTTACATTTAAGCAATTCGAGAAACTCCGATCTCGAGGGGTGATTAGGTCTGTCTATAGTGAGCGCCTGTATCCTACCTAGCAGTACTATTTTCGGCGTTGACAAAATGAAAACGATGTCAGCTAAGATAAAATTGGCTAATTCACTAAAAAGCGCCAGCCGTTTATTGTGCTATGGAAATACACACATATCCCTGATGTATTGAACCCATGTGCCATAGGGTCCATGGAAGTCGAATCCATGTATTTGGGGAAGAAATGAAAGAAACGTACAGTTTCTAATGTAACATAGAGAAAGATCAAGCTAGGATGCTAGCCTAATGTTGTGCAAGCAACAAGGACCAGGTGTTCGAGAGATGAGATCACCCCTCTTGACATTCAGAAGGGAGCTAGTCATGAGTATTAATAACTGAGTGGAAAATTCCCACTATTAGACAAGGAAGCCTGACTCGGAAATCGAGCTTAGCTTGCTGGAAAACGACAACACCGCCTATGCGCCAGAAGAATAATAATTAAATTTAACCCGTTTACGAGCATAAAAATAAGTAAACAATTACAGTACGGTGAATCATTTCGAATGAGAGATTTTTGTGTAAAGAGAAACCTTTTAATTATTGCACAGGAAAAAACTGCAAACGCAAGTATACGTCATCGGGGATTTACCAAGGCCTGTAGAGAGGGGAGAGTACAAAAGAACAGCAACACCTACGCAGCTGAAGACTACAAAGTAATTAATATCTCCGAATTACACGATCGATTCTTAAGCGCAATGAGATTATTTGACATTGAGAAGACGAGCTTTCGGAAGGTATAATTTTTATAATTGTGCAACCATTACTTCAAAAGTTGGCCACAGAAAGGGCTAGAGTTTTATCTTTTTGTAGTGAAATAGTATAAAGCTCCGGGCATCACCAAGCCAGACATGCAGTCTCAGACAGTCCAGGGGACGTGACGCTGGAGCATCAGTACATGCAGTTCCGAACAGCCCGAGGGGGTGTTACTACGCATCAATATTCAGACAGCCGTGTGGGGCGTTATTCTGCGTCACATCGAAGACAGTTTACCAGTACTCCTTGAGGGGAGAAACGCTGTATTACACCGCAGAATTAATATCCGATAGCCATAGGCGTCGCAGTATTAACCACTTGATTGCCTCCATAGGGAGTTGTAAAGAAGAAATATTCAAGTATCGCCGTGTTGAAAAATTAGGAAAATCCTAGTTACAGGATTTAGGTCCGACAGTACACAAGTTTATAGTGAAAAAGTTCGTAAAATATAGTCAGAGCAGGCTGCGAACGTTGGACTTAAGGCGATAGGTCTTTACATAAAAGACCGAATATATCATAACGTGCGGAAGTACCGTAAGAGAAAGATAAACAGTTATCTAAATTAAAGAACCCAAAAAGGGAAAAACAGAGTAAGGTTCGCAACGTATCTCAGAAAAGTAGGAGTGCTAGAACCGATTAAATAAAAAAGAACGGAGACTATAGACATTATCTCCAGAAAGCAGACGAACTATTCTAAAGCACTAGACTTGAGAAGTACTAGCTGCTATAAAACAAATCCATCGAGCATCGATAGGTTATCAAGGGGACCTCGATCCGAACAGACTTTCGCTAGGATCGATAAACTAGATCTAAAAGGGGAAGCCGTTCAAACTAGAGAAATAGCCGGTCATCCAGAATAGGACTTGAAGAATTAGGATTCCAGGGAAAAGTAGATGTTTCGAGACTTTCGTATTCTGCAGGATAGGAAGCCAACATTGAATAAATTTCACCCTTGGAAACGGGAAATTAAGAGGTCACGTGTGATAGGCTAAGAAAATACGGCCTAGTGATCAAAAGTTGTGAAGTGTAAATCGATCAAGATTGTGTGTAAAAATAATATTTTTTAGTGTTTATTGTGTGTTCTAAAGGGATACACCAGTGTATTAAAAATGTCGTCAATGTTAAGTGTATTAAATATGTGTCAAGAAGTGTTTGTACATAAGATGAATTTCTATAATATGGAGTAAATTTTAAAGTGGGCCAAAATGAAACACCGCACAAGGATAAAGGTCATGAGACGACCTTAATAACATGTGAGTAATGAATTTCATTATATTTTGGTGTCAGGGAATGATTGTGTACAAATCCACCGGAGTTTTTGAGTAAAAGGGATGTGTTTAAATAAATAAATACTGAATAAACAAGAACGCGATCTGAACAAAAATAGAAATTTGAGAAACTATAAATAATTATGTAAAGAATAAATCCAGTAGAGGAAATATATAAAATGTTAATGTATTTGACGACTGTCATAAGAGCGAGCGAAATATTAGTAATTATCATGAAAGATATTTAATTAAAGTAAATTTGAGTTATATGAAAGAAATAGCTTTTGAGCTTGTGTAAAGAATAAAGATATGAAATGAATAATAATAATAATAACCAAGTAAGGAAATATTAAATAAAGGTCAAATTAATTGATGTGAATATAAGAGCGTTAGAGCCTTAATAAAAAGTATAGACATGATGTTTAAATGCATGTTCTTGGAATAGAGAAAGTTATGGTCAAAGGAAAAGAATAATATAAAAATTGAAATGTGTATCAATTGTTAATATGATATGATCAGTTCTTTGGATGACGCTAGGCTTAATAATGCATAGCGCAAAAGGAGCGCAATTAAAGTAAAATGTCACGCTAGGAACGCGTAAAAGTTAATGTACTTGGTAAATTACTTATGAGAGGTAGTTGATTGTAGCGGATTGAGAATTGGTATAAGTCCTCTAGTTGTGACGTAGTATCACGAGGCATTGTGTATGTTATTGAAAGGGAGCAAATGTATGGTATTGAGCGTAGGTCTTATAGCTATAGGCTGACCCTAAATCGCATTTTGTATAGTCCTCTATATGGGAAAGGTTCCCGAGGCATGTGAAGAGATTCGAACTCAGAATCCTCTCATTTTGAAAGCCCCTTTATTATTCGTCGTTAATTACTCTTCCACAATCAATGAGGACCTTTCATAATTAATAAACGCCAAGATTACGAATGTGGTTTATGAGCCCAATAATATTGTTGTATGTACACGAAGAGTATAATGCCATGTCTTCCCAAAGAACCGAGAATGAAAGGTTTGTGTTTTTAAAGCATTTAAAGAGAGCTCTAGCCGGGGCTAGACGGGAGGGATCCCGCATAGTCATAAATAACTCTCAAGTTTCACGGCCAGACCCTTGGAGTAGGAGGGTGTCTGAAGGCCGTTTTGTAAGAAGTAATGAATACACCAGGAGTGTTTAAAGTTGTTAATGACCCGGGCGTTGAACCGAGGTCCTTGTAGATTGATATTTCCGCTTGCCTGTTCAGATCGTAGTTTTTTATGTGATAATGGTCTTATAAGACAAATGAAATAAATAACAATCCCTATTGTAATGTTGTATGGAAGTAGGATTCCACGAGTAAATTGAAGGCAACTAGGTTTCGGGAGTAACCGTAGTTTTTTTTGACTGTGTCAAGTATCTTCATACTCTGGAGTACACAAGTAATTTCCTGATTACCTTAATGTATTTGTAATACTAGAGAGGGATGATAACATCTGAAAATATGTGAAAATGCCCAAATATTGAGTTATAAAATTAACATGTAATTTTAAATATAATTATACATTTGTTTGATGATTAAGAAATATAAAAAGTAGTATTTGAGGTGTACAAAGAGTGACACCATTATTATAGAAAGCATTGAGCCCAAAAGAGCCTAGAGTTATATGAAACTCACAGTTGATGCTTTATGGAAGTAAAAATAATTAGGAATTGTTGGTTTATATGGAAACCAGAGGTTTTAATACAATATTTGTTTTATTATTATATTATTCCTTGTTCATTTGGAACAAGTAGATGATTATGGGTCAGTAATTTAATTGTTTAATTGTTTGTAGCGCCATAATTTTGATTAATTAAATGTGTTAAAATAGGAGTTGATTTTGTTGTTATTTTTGCAAGTGGATCCTCTAATTAATCCAAAATATGTGAGTCACAGAGTGGGGGAACTTACCGCTGCCCCGAAAATTCCGAATTGAGCTACGCTGGTATACTGTGATTGGCATATTTCTTGCTGAAAGGGCACATGGGGGGCATATAAGTAATGTGCTGGATTAATAACTAGAGGAACACTTAAGACGGTCATAACATGTAAAGTAAAGTAATGATAGGAATAGCTACAACGTAAAATATTAACTGACCGCATGGGTCCCTGGAAACTCATACCGAGCAGCCCTGAATTATATTATATCATTAACCCCCCCCCTATATCTCTTTATTTCATGGCGCCCAATACGCAGGGCTGAGTTTTCCTAGGAAAACCCGAGTTTTCTCGAAAAATCAAAATTTTCATTTTTGAAAAAAAAAATGGTTTTTCGAAATTTTGAATTTTAAATACTTCCATAAAGGTTTATGAAATTAAATAAAAGTATCAAAAGGGTACGTTGTAGTAAATACCCGTACCAAAGTAAATTTTTAAAAGAAATTGGGACACAATGATTCAGAGTATCATCTCTCAAGCATGTACTAGTGTGGTGGCATTAGTGGCCCACTGTATTCTAATAAGATGGCATTGAGTGAAGAGATGCAACGACTTTTGGAGGCTATAAAAGCCGATAGCAATGAGAAGTTAGAGGCTATAAAAGCCGATAGCAATGAGAAGTTGGAGGCTATAAACAATACATTGGGCCTCCAAAAGGATGAAAATAACAAAGTGTTCGAATCCATAAATGAGAGTTTGAATAAGTTGGACAGCCAACAGGAGAAAAATAAAGAAAGGTTAGGATCCATAACTGAAAGTTTAGAGTCACTAAAAACTAACGGTGATAATATGGGCACTAAATTAGAAGCTATCGAAGTTAAAAGTGATAATATGGGCACTAAATTAGAAGCTATCGAAGTTAAAAGTGATAATATTGGAACTAAATTAGAAGCTATCGAGGCCGACGGTATAAGAATGAATAAGGAACTGAAGGCCGAGATAGAAAAGATGAAAACAGAAAGTGGGGAAACCATTAAAGAACAGATGGAAGTGATAAAAAAGGAGACGTTAGAGTCTCTGAAAGCCAACAGTAAAGAAAACAATGGAGTACTGAGGGCTGAAATAGAAGGGACAATAAATGACAAATTTCAAGGGTTTGACACTGAGTTTGGGAAAAAGCTAACTGAGTTAAAAGGGGAAATCGCAAGTGAAATTCAAAGGGAAAATAAAGTATTTCAGTCAGAATTGCAAGGCCAAATAAGAACCTTAGAGAGAAGTACGAAAAAATCCCAAGATAAATGTCAAGAAAATTTTGAAAATTTAGAAGGTAATTTTGGGGCTATAAAAACTAAATTAAATAGCATGGAAGAATCTTGTGAAAAAAATATAAAAGCATGTGAAAAGAAACTTGTAACCCAGATCCAAGGTGTGCAGACAGAATTAAAAGCTCAGATAGAATTTAACAAGAATATTTGTGAAAGTTCCCGGGATGAAATAAAACAAAGTGTGAATGAGCTAGGAAACCGATTTGTAAAGGTTGAGGAGAAAGTAGGGACCCTCGAGAACAAAATCGGTGTAGTTCAGACCGAAGTAACTGAGATGAAAAATCAAAATCAAAAGGATGCGCGGGATATGAAAACTCAATTTTAGCGGTTTACCGGGCAGGTAGATGATAACTTAAAGAAGTATGAGGGTGAAATAGATAAAAGATTCGGTAAATACGAGGAGCATCTCCAGAATGAAAGAAAACAACGAGAGAAAGAAAATGAGGATAATACCCATAAGATAGATGAAATAAGTCAGGGTATTAATGATGTTCAGGGAACCATCGGAACATTAAAGATCCAAGTAGGAAAAACTCATACTGAAGTTAACCAGGTCCAAGATGAAGTGATGAAATTATATAAGAATCAAGGGAAAACTGAGGAAAAGCTTGAAGGAATTAAAGTAGATATGGTCAAAGGACAAAGAGAGATGGAGAAGAAAATAAAAGAAATACGAGAGGGCCTGGATACCATAGGTGACGTTAAGCCAGAAATTATAGACCAAAAGGTCATGGTCATTAAGAAAGAGGTAGAAGACCAACTAAATGAATTCAGGGATAGTTACAGGGATGAGAAATTCCAATCCAAAAAGGCAGAGGAAGATAGTAAAAGGAATCAAGAAAGAATTCAGAATGAATTAAGATCCCGATTGGAGAGGACTGAACATAAGAATAGTCAAATGGAAATCCAACTCATGGCTAATGAAGAAAGTGCCCGGAGGGAAAGGAAGTTAGAATTTGAGAATCAGGAGGAGTTTCCAAAGACAGGATGGGTAGATTCCCGTGAACAAGGCACAGATACGGATAGGGACTTAGGAGGGGAGAGCCCTTATAAGAACCCAGGATATCCGATGGCGATGTCAACCCCGTACATGAATCAGACAAATGGCCAGATAATAAACATTATTAAATCAAATGAAGACAGACCAGTAAAGTTTACGGGTAATAACATGTCTATTACTCCAAAATACTGGCTAAAGGAAGTTGCAGAGTATTTAAACGAAATGAAAGTCCCTCAGGATCGGAGACTGAGAGCTGTTGAAAAGCTGTTGGCAGGTGATTGTCTCACCTGGTTCAGAAGCTTCAGGTACACTTTTGATACGGTGGAAAGCTTTAGGGAGGCATTTTTAAAACGATATTGGGCAGCAGACGTCCAAGAGAATTTAAGGCTAGATCTGTACTCTAGGAAGTACAGCACGAATGCACCTACTAAATACTCGGAATTTTTCACCGCTCAGTTGTGTAAATTCCGCGAACTTGATATTGCTCCGGCAGAAAACGACCTGTGTGCCGCCATTGCAAGACAACTTCCGTATGAGATTCAGAGGCTGTTAATCTCATCCAAAGCCAGAAGTGCTGTGGAAGTGGAGAGTGTATTACGTCAATTAGATATGACGACTTCGCACGTAACTCCTTGGCATCAAAGACAGACTGAGCAAGTACATATGGCCAGCAGTCAGGAAACCAGCGAAAAACCATCGACCAGGAATCAGTCCACCAGCACGGATACTCAGGGACTGGGTCGAGAGTATGGGCACCAGGAGCCTAGAGGAATACAACCATATTACAGAGGAGGATATCGAGGAAGAAATCCTAGGAATACAGGTTATAGGCAACAAGAGAGCCGACCCTATAACAATAACCATCAAAGGCAAGAAAACAGAAAGAAATGGGAGAATTATCCCAGAAGGAATGTAAGGCCAGAGGATAGGGATTATGAATATCGGGCCGAAATAGAAGAAAGATATCAGGAAAGTCTTCGTTATATGAACGAACGACCAGATGAACCTGATAGGCAAAAAGTCCGTTGGAGTGAGGCAATTAAGAACCGGAAATCACCCGACCGACTAGACGGAGCTCAAAGTTTGGAATTACAAGCTCAGTTAAAGAATGAGGGAAAAGGGAGCCCTCAGGATAAAAAAACTCCAAATTTAAATTGTCAAAAGGGGAAACATACCAGGAGCTGGGAGGAGGTAGAAATTGTGAATTGGATAGCAAGACCAGATGAGCTAATTAACGAGGATGTGGAAGGAATCCCACCTGTTAAAAGAGAACTACCTATAATTATGCTTAGGATAGAAGGATTACTGGTCAGAGCATTAATTGATACCGGATCCACAATAAGTCTCATTACACAAACCCTTCTAAATGAATTGGAAACAAGGGGCCGAGTATTAATGATTCCCACATCAAGTGTAAAGGTTAAGGGGATTATCCCTGAAAAATCTTTAACATGTAAATTTCAGGTATATATCGATCTGATCATGGGTAACGCTGAAATTTCGCAGTGCTTTTTGCTGGTAAATCAATTACCGTATAATGTCATATTAGGTATTGATTTTATCCGTGAGAACAAGGTCATTATAGACCTAGCGAAAAACTGCATTAGAGTTCAAAGAGAGGATGTGGATGAGCAAAACATTAACCTACAGGAACAGGATGCGAAAATAGGAGAACAGGTATGGCATATGGAAGAAGTAATTGAGGAAGGTTATGAGGACATAGAAAAGATATATGAAGTCCTCAACATAGAACTCGAAGATGATTTGGAAACTGAGTTGGAGACCAACCTGTCAGGAAAAGTAGAGGAAGCTAAAGTTAACCTCGAAAATAAGGAACAGTTAAAGAAATTATTATTGAATTTTAGGGACGTATTTGATTCCAAGCCAGGGAAGATTGAAAATTTTAAATACGCGTTCCAAGTCAATGATTGGGCACCGTTCAGACAAAAACCATACCCGGTTGCGGAAAAACATTACCCACAAACTAAGAAAACACTGCAGGAGATGATGAATGCAGGTGTTATAGAAAAGATGGCGACACCATATGTTAGTCCATTAGTGATTGTGAGTAAACCGGATGGCTCAGTAAGGGTGTGTCTAGATGCCAGAAATTTAAATGCAAAAATCATACCAGAAAATGATTCGGCACCACCCATAAAAGAAATACTGAGGAAGTTCAAAGGCAAGAAGATTTTTACAAATATTGACATGACTTCTTCGTATCATCATCTCGAACTGGAAGAGAAAACCAGTTTGTTAACTGGATTTCAGTTCGACCAACAAACATATTGTTTTAGAAGATGTCCGTTTGGATTGAAGACCGCAGGATCTGCATTAATAAGAGCGCTTGATCGAAACCTGTCAGAGGAAGTGAAAGAGTGCACTATCCGTTATGTGGATGATATTTTGCTTACCTCGGAAAATATTGAGGAACATTTAGAAAAGCTGAAGAAACTCTTGGAAGATTTAAGGAAGGCTAATTTTAAAATAAATTTAAAGAAATCAAATTTTTGTCAAAGACAAGTAACATTTTTAGGACATGTGATTGACAAGGATGGTGTTAAACCAAATCCGTGCAAATTGGAATCGATAAGGGATTTTCCAAGGCCTTTGAAGGTGAAGAACGTTCGCCAGTTTTTGGGATTGATTGGGTTCTTCTCAGGACATTGTCCATCATACACAAAAACTGTTGCACCACTACAGGACCTTCTGAAGAAGGGGGGCAAGTGGAAATGGACGGAGGAAACAGAAAAAGCATTCGTGGAGGCCAAGGAAATGCTCTTAAATTATGTGAAGCTAGGATATCCTGATTTTAATCAGAGATTTATCATTCAAACAGACGCATCCCAGATTGGAATAGGGGCAATGCTATATCAGGAAAACCCGGAAAACCCTGATAAGAAAAACTATCTAGCTTTCACAAGTCGGAGACTGAAACCACATGAGAAAAATTATACGATCAGCGAAATCGAGCTGTTAGCGATATTGCACGCGTTGCAATATTGGCGGAAGATCGTATATGGGTTTCAGGTCATCTTAAGGACGGATCATAAAGCCTTAACCTTTTTGATGAAGACTGATTTATCCAGTCAAAGTTGATGCGTTGGGCTTTATACATTCAACATTTTGATGTCAAAATAGAATACTGCCCAGGAAAAGAAAATATAGTTCCAGACTACTTAAGTAGACAGCCAGAGTCCATAGAAGAGGAAGTAATGGCTATAGATTTGGAAGACAGGGATCAGCGTACTCTTAATGAGTTAAGAAGCATTAGTCAAAGACAACGGGAGGATCCATGGATGAACATGCTCATATCTTTCCTTGAGGGAAGCTTGATAAGAGGAACACCAGCGTACACGGAAGCTAATAAGATAGCTCAAGACTACACGTTTTATAATGGATTATTATATAAGTTTGTGGACTCTGACCATACAAAATTAAGGATTGTTGTACCTGCAATTTTGCAGAGGAAAATAGTATGGTTAGCCCATAGATCGTTCGGACATATGGGAGTCGACAAAACAGTCTCGATGCTGAAAGAAGCATTTGTATGGCCGAGACTGAGAGAAACTGTAAGGGACACGCTAAAGACATGTGATTTATGTCAAAGGATCAAACCTAATGCATTTCTGATGAGGCAAAAGCCTATACCATTGTTGCCCGAAAGGCCAGGTCAAATCATATCTATTGATAACTTCGGACCTTTGCCAAAGGCAAGACGAGGAAATCGACACATAATGGTGGCTATGGATGTCTTCACTAAAATGGTTGTCCTTGCTCCCATACAGAAGACTAGTACCAAACAGGTGTTAAAACGACTAAAAGAAAAAGTGATACCGATTCTGGGGAAACCTGAGAATTTGTTGTCGGATCACGGTAGTTGTTTCACCAGTGTAGAGTTCAGACGAGAATTAGAAAGACTTGGAATACGTCAGATTTTGTCAAGTATTCGCCATCCTGAGGCAAATCCTGTAGAAAGAGTGATGAGGGAGACGGCCAAGTACTGTAGAATATACTGTGCCGAAGAAAATTGGAAGTGGATAGATATCTTGGATATTATCGAATTTTGTATAAATAATACAATCCATGAATCCACGGGAGAGATACCCATAACGTTACATCGGAATGAGCAACCAGCGAGACCTTGGAGTCTGGTAATTCCTAGGCCAGCAGACGCTCAGCCTGGAAGAGATGTACGTATTAGAAGAGCCTTTGAGCATCTAAAAGCTCAAGCCGACAGGAGGCAAAGAAGAAATAGGCATAAGAGGTATCATCGACCATTATTAGCAGGAGAAATGGTGTTAGTAAAAAGACCAGCCATTTCGGATCCAGGGAACCGTGTGTACAAGAAGTTCCAGAAAATGTACCACGGACCGTATCAAATAATCAGAGATTTGAGGAATAACGCATATAGAATTCGGCACTGTGAAACGGATCACGAAGTGACCATGAATTCAGCAAATTTGAAATTATATTACCCTCCCGAAGATTTCGATGAAGCAAATGAACAAGCCCTGGTTATGGAAACATTTAGAGATGAATCCGCTTTTCACATAAACAAGAATAAGGAAGAAATAAAAAATAGAGCTCAAGCATTCGAGTGCGAATGCGAATTGGAGAAATTGTATTGGGAAATTAAAGAAATAATTGAGTTTATTGAAGAAGAAAATTTCAATTTAAGAAAGGAAAATGATGAAATGAGGAAACGGGTAGGGATAGACCAAACCCGTAAGGAAGAATGAGGTTCTGGAGATTTTATAGTCCAGACGAATAAAGAAGAAAGAAAGGGTAGGGATAGACCACACCCGTAAAGCAGAATGAGGTTCTGGGGACTTAAAGTCCAGACAAACAAATAAAAGAAAGAAAGGGTAGGGACAGAGCGTACCCGACCTACACAATTACCGGATACGACTTTAAAGAAATAAAAACCACGGTAGATACGGACGACGTTATGATGGCTTCGACGAATAAAGAAAGATAAGATTAATTGAAATAAATTTCCTCAAAAATTTTTCGAAAATTTATTTACCTAAGGAGGGGAGAGATGAACCCATGTGCCATAGGGTCCATGGAGGTCGAATCCATGTATTTGGGGAAGAAATGAAAGAAACGTACAGTTTCTAATGTAACATAGAGAAAGATCAAGCTAGGATGCTAGCCTAATGTTGTGCAAGCAACAAGGACCAGGTGTTCGAGAGATGAGATCACCCCTCTTGACATTCAGAAGGGAGCTAGTCATGAGTATTAATAACTGAGTGGAAAATTCCCATTACTAGACAAGGAAGCCTGACTCGGAAATCGAGCTTAGCTTGCTGGAAAACGACAACACCGCCTATGCGCCAGAAGAAGAATAATTAAATTTAACCCGTTTACGAGCATAAAAATAAGTAAACAATTACAGTACGGTGAATCATTTCGAATGAGAGATTTTTGTGTAAAGAGAAACCTTTTAATTATTGCACAGGAAAAAACTGCAAACGCAAGTATACGTCATCGGGGATTTACCAAGGCCTGTAGAGAGGGGAGAGTACAAAAGAACAGCAACACCTACGCAGCTGAAGACTACAAAGTAATTAATATCTCCGAATTACACGATCGATTCTTAAGCGCAATGAGATTATTTGACATTGAGAAGACGAGCTTTCGGAAGGTATAATTTTTATAATTGTGCAACCATTACTTCAAAAGTTGGCCACAGAAAGGGCTAGAGTTTTATCTTTTTGTAGTGAAATAGTATAAAGCTCCGAGCATCACCAAGCCAGACATGCAGTCTCAGACAGTCCAGGGGACGTGACGCTGGAGCATCAGTACATGCAGTTCCGAACAGCCCGAGGGGGTGTTACTACGCATCAATATTCAGACAGCCGTGTGGGGCGTTATTCTGCGTCACATCGAAGACAGTTTACCAGTACTCCTTGAGGGGAGAAACGCTGTATTACACCGCAGAATTAATATCCGATAGCCATAGGCGTCGCAGTATTAACCACTTGATTGCCTCCATAGGGAGTTGTAAAGAAGAAATATTCAAGTATCGCCGTGTTGAAAAATTAGGAAAATCCTAGTTACAGGATTTAGGTCCGACAGTACACAAGTTTATAGTGAAAAAGTTCGTAAAATATAGTCAGAGCAGGCTGCGAACGTTGGACTTAAGGCGATAGGTCTTTACATAAACGACCGAATATATCATAACGTGCGGAAGTACCGTAAGAGAAAGATAAACAGTTATCTAAATTAAAGAACCCAAAAAGGGAAAAACAGAGTAAGGTTCGCAACGTATCTCAGAAAAGTAGGAGTGCTAGAACCGATTAAATAAAAAAGAACGGAGACTATAGACATTATCTCCAGAAAGCAGACGAACTATTCTAAAGCACTAGACTTGAGAAGTACTAGCTGCTATAAAACAAATCCATCGAGCATCGATAGGTTATCAAGGGGACCTCGATCCGAACAGACTTTCGCTAGGATCGATAAACTAGATCTAAAAGGGGAAGCCGTTCAAGCTAGAGAAATAGCCGGTCATCCAGAATAGGACTTGAAGAATTAGGATTCCAGGGAAAAGTAGATGTTTCGAGACTTTCGTATTCTGCAGGATAGGAAGCCAACATTGAATAAATTTCACCCTTGGAAACGGGAAATTAAGAGGTCACGTGTGATAGGCTAAGAAAATACGGCCTAGTGATCAAAAGTTGTGAAGTGTAAATCGATCAAGATTGTGTGTAAAAATAATATTTTTTAGTGTTTATTGTGTGTTCTAAAGGGATACACCAGTGTATTAAAAATGTCGTCAATGTTAAGTGTATTAAATATGTGTCAAGAAGTGTTTGTACATAAGATGAATTTCTATAATATGGAGTAAATTTTAAAGTGGGCCAAAATGAAACACCGCACAAGGATAAAGGTCATGAGACGACCTTAATAACATGTGAGTAATGAATTTCATTATATTTTGGTGTCAGGGAATGATTGTGTACAAATCCACCGGAGTTTTTGAGTAAAAGGGATGTGTTTAAATAAATAAATACTGAATAAACAAGAACGCGATCTGAACAAAAATAGAAATTTGAGAAACTATAAATAATTATGTAAAGAATAAATCCAGTAGAGGAAATATATAAAATGTTAATGTATTTGACGACTGTCATAAGATCGAGCGAAATATTAGTAATTATCATGAAAGATATTTAATTAAAGTAAATTTGAGTTATATGAAAGAAATAGCTTTTGAGCTTGTGTAAAGAATAAAGATATGAAATGAATAATAATAATAACCAAGTAAGGAAATATTAAATAAAGGTCGAATTAATTGATGTGAATATAAGAGCGTTAGAGCCTTAATAAAAAGTATAGACATGATGTTTAAATGCATGTTCTTGGAATAGAGAAAGTTATGGTCAAAGGAAAAGAATAATATAAAAATTGAAATGTGTATCAATTGTTAATATGATATGATCAGTTCTTTGGATGACGCTAGGCTTAATAATGCATAGCGCAAAAGGAGCGCAATTAAAGTAAAATGTCACGCTAGGAACGCGTAAAAGTTAATGTACTTGGTAAATTACTTATGAGAGGTAGTTGATTGTAGCGGATTGAGAATTGGTATAAGTCCTCTAGTTGTGACGTAGTATCATGAGGCATTGTGTATGTTATTGAAAGGGAGAAAATGTATGGTACTGAGCGTAGGTCTTATAGCTATAGGCTGACCCTAAATCGCATTTTGTATAGTCCTCTATATGGGAAAGGTTCCCGAGGCATGTGAAGAGATTCGAACTCAGAATCCTCTCATTTTGAAAGCCCCTTTATTATTCGTCGTTAATTACTCTTCCACAATCAATGAGGACCTTTCATAATTAATAAACGCCAAGATTACGAATGTGGTTTATGAGCCCAATAATATTGTTGTATGTACACGAAGAGTATAATGCCATGTCTTCCCAAAGAACCGAGAATGAAAGGTTTGTGTTTTTAAAGCATTTAAAGAGAGCTCTAGCCGGGGCTAGACGGGAGGGATCCCGCATAGTCATAAATAACTCTCAAGTTTCACGGCCAGACCCTTGGAGTAGGAGGGTGTCTGAAGGCCGTTTTGTAAGAAGTAATGAATACACCAGGAGTGTTTAAAGTTGTTAATGACCCGGGCGTTGAACCGAGGTCCTTGTAGATTGATATTTCCGCTTGCCTGTTCAGATCGTAGTTTTTTTATGTGATAATGGTCTTATAAGACAAATGAAATAAATAACAATCTCTATTGTAATGTTGTATGGAAGTAGGATTCCACGAGTAAATTGAAGGCAACTAGGTTTCGGGAGTAGCCGTAGTTTTTTTGGCTGTGTCAAGTATCTTCATACTCTGGAGTACACAAGTAATTTCCTGATTACCTTAATGTATTTGTAATACTAGAGAGGGATGATAACATCTGAAAATATGTGAAAATTCCCAAATATTGAGTTATAAAATTAACATGTAATTTTAAATATAATTATACATTTGTTTGATGATTAAGAAATATAAAAAGTAGTATTTGAGTTGTACAAAGAGTGACACCATTATTATAGAAAGCATTGAGCCCAAAAGAGCCCAGAGTTATATGAAACTCACAGTTGATGCTTTATGGAAGTAAAAATAATTAGGAATTGTTGGTTTATATGGAAACCAGAGGTTTTAATACAATATTTGTTTTATTATTATATTATTCCTTGTTCATTTGGAACAAGTAGATGATTATGGGTCAGTAATTTAATTGTTTAATTGTTTGTAGCGCCATAATTTTGATTAATTAAATGTGTTAAAATAGGAGTTGATTTTGTTGTTATTTTTGCAAGTGGATCCTCTAATTAATCCAAAATATGTGAGTCACAGAGTGGGGGAACTTACCGCTGCCCCGAAAATTCCGAATTGAGCTACGCTGGTATACTGTGATTGGCATATTTCTTGCTGAAAGGGCACAGTATATCGATAATTAGTGTCTACCAGACACTACAAGAAAAATGAAAATTTAAGATAAACTAAAAACGTGGCATTTGTACATAATGTCCTGAAAATAAAGGTTGGAGAAATCGGTACTCCACTGATTCCTTCTTCTCTCATCGAAGAATATAGCATTCCTTTGCTATTACAAAAATTAAACACAAAATTTATTACAAACGATTAACTCGAGTGGAGTTCCTCAGAACCTCCACTGAAATATGAAAAATTATGAAACGGCGTGATTTCAAACATTACCCTATATTATACATTGCGTTTCATATTTGAACCGTAGTTCCACATCTAAATATGCAAGATCAAAATTTACTCAGTATTAAATATATATTCATATGTACAATGATTTGTGATTCGCACAAATATTAACTTAACTGCGTTGAAATGATTTACTTTCCTTTAATATACATGAATCTTTACTACTCAAACTTCCTGAACAAACACCGTAACTTTATCAGTTGAAAGTATAAATACTTGTCTAAATCAAGAGAACGTAGGTGACAAACGTTTAAGTTCAGCACTGCTCTAACTTTGTTTTATCCCATTTGATTATTAAATTTCGAAAAATTCCTGAAATTCTTTGCTCGACTTACATTTTCTTTGATAAACGTGAATATTTACCTTCATTCCACACTTCCGTTCCAAAATTATACAACAATCACATTATTTCTTAAACAGCCTGTACAGAACTTGCCTCAAATGCAATTAAACGATGTCACATTCGCTGTGATCGAAACTAGGAAACATGACTCCTCAGTCTCCTTTTGTGAAAATACGTGACTCATTTACGTCTACGATTCCTTTCTTGCACGGTATTCCAAATCTAAACCCCTTTCAGTGCATTTTCTCAATCAATGCAAAGAAAATCAGTAACTCCATTAAATATCCACTACCATTGTGAATGTTGTTCAAGAAACAAACTTTAACAAACTCCTCTATTCTTATACAAAATTTCCTCGTGCCTATAAATTCAAATCTTTAATTACTTTCTATACAGTTACTTTTATATCACCCTGTGATTTAACTTTCTTAACTCCTTTTCACGTATTTAATTTCAGTTATTACATTATTGTAACTTTCAAAGAATTGTCAGCAAGAATTCATATTTAAAAATGATATAAGTGTGTCCTCTCTTCCTGTGAATACAAATTTCTGAATTTAATTCAGTTAAGTCCAGCTGATTTATTTTCAGACAATGGGTAGACTTATCTAAATTGCCCTGTCTCATCCTGTGAATACAATAAAGTCTTAGCTATCTTCGTGAAATATTTTGTTTAATAAATTTTATCTAGGCTTTTTAATGCTCTAAATGTTTTATTTGACACATATAAAGGTTCTTGGAACATCTTTGTTACTAGGAAATATGGTTTATTACGTTTACAGCATAGTTCTATATAACTATCTGTTTCATTACAATGAATTTGGTATTTATTGATTTAATTGTCTATATCAATTATTTAGACTATCTTTTACCAGATTTTGTGTCGTGTAACAATCCATTATTGCACACAGTTGGTTTATAATAAATTTCTGACACTCGAATCAACATCTTGAGTTGTCGAAATTTATTTGACATTTCGTGACATAGCTTTTTAAATATACGGTACTTAAGATGTTCAATATACTTTCCAACGCTGCGCATAAAACAGATTAATTTAATTTAACGCAAGTATCAATAATTATAAACGACTTTATAATGAACTGATTTAACGTTGAAAACAGCAATTCGCTAGTAAAATTTCGTCCAAATGACTGAAATTTTCAATGAAAATGACTCCTAAGAAAATACTGATATACTGGATTAAAATCTACACAATTTTAAATAAAATGACAGAATTATACGGTTGGTCAATTTGTATAAACACAGAACATGACTACAATTCTGCTAAATATATTTCAATCTCTTCACTACCTTGAGCTGGCGACGATCTCTGCTGTAATAAGCCTTGTCGGGCAAGACAAATGTGTTTGAGCACAACGCCCACAGCTGCGAGAACCGGTTGTGGCATGGTCTGCTGGATAACCTCACAGAGGGACAAGGTCGATGACATAACTAGGTTAGCGACCTCTCCGTGTACAGCAAGTCTCTCCCCCACTCCTTCACTAGACTCCCGCATGTCGTTCGGATCTTCTGACGTTACCACTAGACTACGCCGGCATCGCTTCTTAAGATTGAAATTCGATTGTTCTATAAGTGTCTTTGAGAGTATACTGGATGTATATGAACTCGTGTTATGAAGTATAGATTTGTTCTGCATTTCTGCGCATCGCGTAGATGTTCGACTGCGCCATCCATGTTGTGGAATTCTGGATTCAACTTTACATTTCTGTAGTCTCTACTTCCCTATAATGTGCATCGTAGCACGAAGTCATAATCAGATTAATGATTAAACCTACATAACTTCCCCGTCGCCAATTTATAAACTGCATTGTGTATAGCTTCCAAGGATGAGCCGAATTGTATGAGTAATATAGCTCTTTTCCTGAAGTGAATTGTTTACATTTATCTGCGTGAGATGTGTAGTAGCTTCGTATCGAAATACTGAAGTAACACGCTGTGTTTCAAATACTCCACAGACTTGCTATATGAAGCTTCTCTAAATGTGGGTTCAAATGAACTCAGTCTCGTTCCGATAAGTGTGTTACAAAATCACCGGCCTACATGCTGTGCTGGTCTCAGTCAGAATGTCGCTTGCTTCACAAGTCACAGCCTTCTGACTCCGCGATCCTTTTGTCCACTTTCGTTATGCGTGGCACTGTCCAAGAAACAACTCGTTTCTACACTGGCGGTCTTGTTCAGACCCGATCTGAATTAGGAATGACTGCTCGTTCTTGCTCTCCGTGTACGGCAAGTTTATCGCGTTTCCTCCCCTCTCGTGGTGTGACGTAGCTCCACAGACTACCCCTCACTCGCTGTGTCATCAACCTTGGTCACTTCTACTCCTTCATGACGTTACACTCACTTCTCGTGGTGTGACGCATTCTTACAATGTAGGCCTCCCTACATTCAGATAATAAATACACAACCATATTTAAATAGTTCCTTCTTTCCTTCCGGCCTTCCGTAATTGTTTATATTAATAATGATGCATGGTATTACACTCTATTTCAGCTTAGGTTTTCCATATCTCACAAATTTTTAAGGAATAAGAGATTTTAATTCGTTCTTTTATTTTTCCTGCGTCCCAGTTCGTATCCCGTCTGGATCTTAATATTGGCCTTAAATAAATTCGGGCGCAATTCCCCGTTGCCATTTAAAGTAAAGTATAGCTTGTACTTTCTTTAATAAAAATTGGTTTGTCTGTTCTTGGGACTGAATTTATTTATTTACTGAATCTTTGGGTAAAATCTCATTAATTTGGAGTGGTTAAATTTTCCAATGGATCTTTTGTCTTCAATCCTCACGATCTTGTAGCAATTGTTACCGTAGACTATATCTACTTTGAAGGGTCCTCTAAAAAGACTACTGAACTTGATATATACCTTCTTCAGTACGTCAGCTTTCACGGGAATCCTGACTAACACAAGGTCACCTTCCCGTAGCGGACCGTTAAATCTCTTCCCTTGTAAGCGTTTTAACCATTCTCGGCCGCTTTGTTTAGCTGTTCTCGCGCTGATTCGATTCTCTGGTCCATCGGTGGTTCCTCATCTTCCGGAATGTTGAAGATTCCGTTCCACGGTCGTATGGGCTTCTCCTCAAAGTGTAACATTACTGGAATTTCGTTGGTGCTCTCGTGTCTCGTATTATGTTCATTGATGGAGAATTCCATTAATGCCTGGACTTTACACTTCATGGTCTTATCATTGAATACACCCCTGACCTTGATACTTGAAACGGGCATTGCTGTGAGAGAATTACCGTCTTATAATCTGTTAAAACAATTCTCGGACAAAATTGAAGCTGTCGCACCCGTATCTAGGAGTGTTCTCAGGCATTCACCTTCTGATACTATTTCTATGATGGGTAGCCTCGCTACTCTTCCTGTCTTCGGCTCTTCTCGCTCATACAGGAGATCTTCGTTCGTGGCCTGGTACAATTCATTTATCTCGATTACGTGTCTAGTTACGGTGATGTTCTCGTCCTCCTTTACTTTTTGGAATTTGAAGTTTTTTTGTACCCCTCCTGGGTCTTCATTGCTCCGGTCTTGGCTTGATCCGGGCTGAGATTCCTGATTTTGGTTACGCTGTCCCCGATTTTGGTTTCTTGCGTTTCCTTCTTCCCTTTCTCTAAGGTTCTTCCGGTATTCTTGACTTTCTCTCTCTCTCTCATCGTAATACCTCCTTACGTTATTGTTGTTTCTCCATCCTCGGTTTTGTTGATTCTGCTGTTGTTGCGGTCTCGAATAGTTGTTTGTGTTCCTCCAGTTTTGATATCCTCGATATCCGTAATTATTCGTCGGGTTATCTCTGTTGTAATATCCCTCTCGGCGATAATCATTGTTCCTTTGGTGGTAGCTCTTTCTCCGCTGATTTTCGTTCCATCGTCGAGTCTGGTATGGTCTCCCTTCTCTAGGTCTCTGATAATCAGGTTGGAAGCGGTTTTGTCCATAAACTCTCGATCTAGTTGGTCCTACTCCATTTTTATTGACTTCCGTCTGTTGCGTTTGATCAACATGGACGGTGTGGATCTCTCTATGTTCTGGGTTTTCTTTGGTTATGGTTTCCGGTTGAGTTGTTGGACACATTGGACGTGTGATCCAACCTCCTCAAAATTTCCGCCATCCCCTCTAACGTTCTGACGTTGGCCGAAATGAGGTGCCTTC
The DNA here is from genome assembly GCA_946902985.2 of Meconema thalassinum. Lineage (NCBI taxonomy): Eukaryota > Metazoa > Arthropoda > Insecta > Orthoptera > Tettigoniidae > Meconema > Meconema thalassinum. The sequence goes on along the minus strand of OX336393.1, from coordinate 173,175,204 downwards.
TAACTTCAGTTGGTAATTGACATGACATAGCATGTACTAGGTCTTCCTCTGCCAATGGAGGCTGAAGATATTGCAAGCGTGCTAATTGATTTGTAAAGAAGCTTGCGTACTTCTTCGGAATAGAGTAAGCAAACTTTTTCGAATAAATTTCGGCGCGTATGTCTTGTTGACGTTCTTTACTCCAGAATCGCTTCTGTAGAGCAATAGCGAACTCCTCGAATGTGTGGTAAGTATACCTGAAAGCTCTGTGCCAAACTAAGGCCTCTGAGTCCAAATATTTCTCCACCACCCTCATGTGTCGTTCACGAGGTATTCTGTTATCCTACAGATACGATCTCATGTCCCTGAGAAATTCCACAGCAGTGATATTTCCAACCCCGCTGAATTTGTTGGGTGTTTCGTCGTTACTCTTGATGGCGATAACGTTCGCATTTGATCTACTCTGGAAAGGTTCAAAGTCTCCTCCAAATTCCTCTGTTTCTGTTCGAAATGGCTCTCGAGTGAAGTTAAAGCTGGATTTCGGAAGCTGCTGACTATCCACGCTTTCCTTATCCTCTTCTATCCTGTCTGTCCTAGCCTCTAATTTCCTGATTTCTTACTTCAATTTCTCATCTCTTGCCTCCAAGAATCGAGTTAAGTCCTTCCTCAAGTCCTCCCTGACTTCAGCTCTTAACGTAGATGAAAATGAAGAATCCCTAATCGCGAGTGACATTAATTGTTGTTCCAATTCGCTGGCTTCCTTTTCCTGGCTCGACCTAATTTTCACCAGTTCTGTGTTTATGTCGTCGACTGTACGTTTAACTTTGTCAAGTTCGCCTGAATTACTTAAATCTGCTTTACTTACAATATCGCTCAGCGTGGCTACGTTATTGGTTTGAAGCTCATCTATCCGCTTGGATAGATCCTCAAGTACTCTACTAACATTTATGTTTGAACTCAATTCTATGGCCTTAATATCATTAGATAGTTTACCATGGATTTCAGATACAGTTTTAGTAGAAACCGTTACGACCTCCTCCTTCATATACAATTTTCACAAGAAAATATGCATTGTCCGTTGAGCCATTATATATTTAAAAACAATAGTGCTAAATGTCCATAACAGCCTTTACAATAGCGGCATTTATGTCCACATTAATGCCATCCTCGATCAATTTCCTTTGACCTTCCAACTTGACCAGTAAGTCAACAACAGTATCATTTAGACTGTCAAGTTGCTCCTTGAGTCTGTTCTGTGCCCCTGAAATGTGTACATGGTGTGTAGTGTTTTCCTCCTTAACGGAGCTAATACTAGCCTGTAATTTTTCTTCTGGTTCTATTATGTTGTTACTGTTAGCTAATTTCACTTCTAATACTTTGCCTATCATGTCGGATCTTAAAATTCCTACTTCTGTTTTAGTAAGACTAATGTCCTGTTTGACTTGGTCAAATGAGGTTTTTAATTCTTCCTGTGCATTTCCTGCCTTTTCTAAAATTTTCTGAGCCTTTTCCTGATTTTTCCTAATCTCATCATGAATTTTCCTGGCCTCTTCCTGCGCTTTTTCCTGATTTTCCTCATCATGAATTTTCCTGGCTTCTTCCTGCGCTGCTCTTATTTCGGCCTGGATTTTTCTGTCTTCTAATCTAGCCTGTTCCTGACTCAATCAGTCCTCTTCGCGAGCTTTTTCGTGAGCTAATCTCATCTCCGCTCTTATCCTTTTAGCCTCTTCTTCTACCTTTCTATCTTCCTCTCGAGCTTTATCTAAAGCTAACCTGATTGCTTCACGTTCCTGTCTATCTTCTTCTCTAGCTTTTTCTAATGTTAGCCTAATTTCCTCCTGTGCCTTCTCTTGAGCTAATCTGATTACTTCACGTTCCTGTCTATCCTTTTCTAAAGCTAACTTGGCTTCCTCCTGTGCTAACGTTATACTAGCCTTAGTAATTGTTTGAGCGACCGACAACTCAGCCTTGACCTCGGATTTCACAGAAGCTCCAGATTTCTGAATCTCGGCTTTCATTTGTTTAGTGTTAGAGTGTGTTAATTGGTGGAAGGCTTCAAGGTCTTTGGTCAATACATTTTGACCTTCTTTCATGTTTTCCAACATCGTTCTTATGAACGTCATGTCATTTGCCGACATAATTTCTTCTTTCTTGAGACTACAAAAACTACAAGTGAAAATCCAGAATTGACCAACGTATACATTTTATACAAGTGATGGAATGCATTGAAAATCTTAGTAATACTTAAGTCTATTTAAATCGCGAGTTATTACGTATTTTTTAATTGTCCCACTTCACTGAACTGACATCATTACATTTTATCATCCGACCTAACTTATGTTTAACAACGTTAATTTACTCTTTAATCTAATATTACATGACAAACTGTCGTAAGCTGGTTCTAGAAATATGCCTCACAACTGTAATGTACTCCACTAATCTGTTGATGTTGCGTTCACCTCAACAATCATCAAATTTGGGATCGGCATTTCTTTTATTTCAAAACATATATGGCCTCACTCTCGAGTGCTTCCAAATGCCTCTCTCGAGTGCCTTTTTCGATCGCCCCACGTATGAGCCGGCCATTTAAATATACCATCTATATGCGCCCGAATTCTCCAATCAGCACCTATATCCGCTGCACTGTAAAGGATTGCAGAAACGTAGCTACCCAACTCACAAACTTACCATTGTCTGCTAAGTAAAAATTGGGAATTCTAGGATCATACAGGGCATATTTATAAAAAAGTAGTACTACCAGCCTAGGTACAAATTTCTACTAGCATTTACATTTAAGCAATTCGAGAAACTCCGATCTCGAGGGGTGATTAGGTCTGTCTATAGTAAGCGCCTGTATCCTACCTAGCAGTACTATTTTCGGCGTGGACAAAATGAAAACGATGTCAGCTAAGATAAAATTGGCTAATTCGCTAAAAAGCGCCAGCCGTTTATTATGCTATGGAAATACACACATATCCCTGATGTATATCGATAATTAGTGTCTACCTGACACTTCCAGGAAATTTGAAAATTTAAGATAAACTAAAAACGTGGCATTTATACATAATGTCCTGAAAATAAAGGTTGGAGAATTCGGTACTCCACTGATTCCTTCTTCTCTCATCGAAGAATATAGCATTCCTTTGCTATTACAAAAATTAAACACAAAATTTATTACAAACGATTAACTCGAGTGGAGTTCCTCAGAACCTCCACTGAAATATGAAAAATTATGAAACGGCGTGATTTCAAACATTACCCTATATTATACATTGCGTTACATATTTGAACCGTAGTTCCACATCTAAATATGCAAGATCAAAATTTACTCAGTATTAAATATATATTCATATGTACAACGATTTGTGATTCGCACAAATATTAACTTAACTGCGTTGAAATGATTTACTTTCCTTTAATATACATGAGTCTTTACTACTCAAACTTCCTGAACAAACACCGTAACTTTATCGGTTGAAAGTATAAATACTAGTCTAAATCAAGAGAACATAGGTGACAAACGTTTAAGTTCAGCACTGCTCTAACTTTGTTTTCTCCCATTTGATTATTAAATTTCGAAAAATTCCTGAAATTCTTTGCACGACTTACATTTTCTTCGATAAACGTGAATATTCGAAGTGCATGGCATTTTACCTTCATTCCACACTTCCGTTCCAAAATTATACAACAATCACATTATTTCTTAAACAGCCTGTACAGAACTTGCCTCAAATGCAATTAAACGATGTCACATTCGCTGTGATCAAAACTAGGAAACATGACTTCTCAGTCTCATTTTGTGAAAATACGTAACTCATTTACGTCTACGATTCCTTTCTTGCACGGTATTCCAAATCTAAACCCCTTTCAGTGCATTTTCTCAATCAATGCAAAGAAAATCAGTAACTCTATTAAATATCCACTACCATTGTGAATATTGTTCAAGAAACAAACTTTAACAACTCCTCTATTTTTATACAAAATTTCCTCGTGCCTATAAATTCAAATCTTTAATTAATTTTCGGTACAGTTACTTTTATATAACCCTGTGATTTAACTTCCTTAACTCCTTTTCACGTATTTAAATTCAGTTATTACATTATTGTAACTTTCAAAGAATTGTCAGCAAGAATTCATATTTAAAAATGATATAAGTGTGTCCTCTCTTCCTGTGAATACAAATTTCTGAATTTAATTCAGTTAAGTCCAGCTGATTTATTTTCAGACAATGGGTAGACTTATCTAAATTGCCCTGTCTCTTCTTGTGAATACAATAAAGTCTTAGCTATCTTCGTGAAATATTTTGTTTAATAAATTTTATCTAGGCTTTTTAATGCTCTAATTGTTTCATTTGACACATATAAAGGTTCTTGGAACATCTTTGTTACTAGGAAATATGGTTTATTACGTTTACAGCATAGTTATACATAACTATCTGTTTCATTACAATGAATTTGGTATTTATTGATTTAATTGTCTATATCAATTATTTAGACTATCTTTTACCAGATTTTGTGTCGTGTAACAATCCATTATTGCACATAGTTGGTTTATAATAAATTTCTGACACTCGAATCAACATCTTGAGTTGTCGAAATTTATTTGACATTTCGTGACATAGCTTTTTAAATATACGGTACTTAAGATGTTCAATATACTTTCCAACGCTGCGCATAAAACAGATTTATTTAATTTAACGCAAGTATCAATAATTATAAACGACTTTATAATGAACTGATTTAACGTTGAAAACAGCAATTCGCTAGTAAAATTTCGTCCAAATGACTGAAATTTTCAATGAAAATGACTCCTAAGAAAATACTGATATACTGGATTAAAATCTACACAATTTTAAATAAAATGACAGAATTATACGGTTGGTCAATTTGTATAAACGCAGAACATGACTACAATTCTGCTAAATATATTTTAATCTCTTCACTACCTTGAGCTGGCGACGATCTCTGCTGTAGTATGCCTTGTCTGGCAAGACAAATGTGTTTGAGCACAACGCCCACAGCTGCGAGAACCGGTTGTGGCAAGGCCTTCTGGATAACCTCACAGTGGGACAAGGTCGATGACATAACTAGGTTAGTGACCTCTCCGTGTACAGCAAGTCTCCCCCCCCCCGCTCCTTCACTCGACTCCCGCATGTCGTTCGGATCTTCTGACGTTACCACTTCACTACGCCGGCATCGCTTCTTAAGGTTGAAATTCGATTGTTCTATAAGTGTCTTTGAGAGTATACTGGATGTATATGAACTCGTGTTATGAAGTATTGATTTGTTCTGCATTTCTGCGCATCGCGCAGATGTTCGACTGCGCCATCCATGTTGTGGAATTCTCGATTCAACTTTACATTTCTGTAGTCTCTACTTCCCTATAATGTGCATCTTAGCACGAAGTCATAATCAGATTAATGATTAAACCTACATTACTTCCCCGTCGCCAATTTATAAACTGCATTGTGTATAGCTTCCAAGGATGAGCCGAATTGTATGAGTAATATAGCTCTTTTCCTGAAGTGAATTGTTTGCATTTATCTGCGTGAGATGTGTAGTAGCTTCGTATCGAAATACTGAAGTAACAAGCTGTGTTTCAAATACTCCACAGACTTGCTGTATGAAGCTTCTCTAAATGTGAGTGCAAATGAACTCAGTCTCGTTCCGACAAGTGTGTTACAAAATCACCGGCCTACATGCTATGCTGGTCTCAGTCAGAATGTCGCTTGCTTCACAAGGCACAGCCTTCTGACTCCGCGCTCCTTTTGTCCACTTTCGTTATGCGTGGCACTGTCCAAGAAACAACTCGTTTCTACACTGGCGGTCTTGTTCAGACCCGATCTGAATTAGGAATGACTGCTCGTTCTTGCTCTCCGTGTATGGCAAGTTTATCGCGTTTCCTCCCCTCTCGTGGTGTGACGTAGCTCCACAGACTACCCCTCACTCGCTGTGTCATCAACCTTGGTCACTTCTCCTCCTTCATGACGTTACACTCACTTCTCGTGGTGTGACGCATTCTTACAATGTAGGCCTCCCTACATTCAGCCATATTTAAATAGTTCCTTCTTTCCTTCCGGCCTTCCGTAATTGTTTATATTAATAATGATGCGTATGGTATTACACTCTATTTCAGCTTAGGTTTTGCATATCTCACAAATTTTTAAGGAATAAGAGATTTTAATTCGTTCTTTTAATTTTCCTGCGTCCCAGTTCGTATCCCGTCTGGATCTTAGTATTGGCCTTAAATAAATTCGGGCGCAGTACCATCCCGGTATTTTGTCGGAGGTTGTGTAGAATAGCCCGAATCGATCCACACCCAGGATGAGATGGTTGCTGTCAGTACTGGTATTCAAACCTTCGACCTCCAGCTCCATCTTGAAGCCGCCGTGTATGAGCGGGACACAATAAGACTAACAATTAACATAAATATGTTATATTGGCTTTCACGGCCAGTGAATTAAAACTCAGCAATTTTTCTAGGTTTGTGCCGTGCCTTGTGAGGAGTTTCGCCTAGGAACACCAAGCTGGCTCATCAGCGGGCTCTTAGTGTCCGTACCCGAACCGCCACAGGAGTAGCGAACTGCGCGCTACCTCCAGTTTTATGAAGTGCACCTTTGCCTCTTTACTGCATCCCGGCACAAGCCTAGGAATATTGCAGAGTTAAAGTAACTTAAAGTTATAAATGGTAAAGATTTACAAAGCCTTCTGGACTGCGTAGTTGACGAGATAATTGTTTGGTGCATGAAATCGATCAGTATATTATTTACTGGCACATTAATAATCCCCTTCAGAGAAAAATTCCCAAATCTTTGTGGTTTTAAACCATAGCAATTAAAAGGAATGTTAAACTTAGAACATAACATTAATATGATTATTCAGGACAAGAGCCATATTGATCATGTTTCTTTGTTGCTTAGTAAAAGGCATAGCGATATTTGGGTCATAACACCAGTGTAGGGTGTGTTTTGCAAGATTTTCAGAAGTGGTGACTGGTGATTAAAAGGCTATGAAATCCCAGAAGCTACATTTCATCCCAGATGTTTGGAAACCCACTGGATCCTTGACTTTAAATTACAACCTAGCCAGTGTATTTGGGTGTGAGTGTAAGCTGTGTGATAATGTGTGGTATCTGTAGTAATGTTACTGTAGTGACAAGCATTCTGACAGTAATTTTGAAGCCATTATTTCAGTGTTGCCTATACAAATCAGTTGTAACTCTTCAGCCGGTCAACACAAATTTACCCAATGTGACTGGGTGGGGATACAATGTATATAGGCATGCTTAGCGTGCATCTGTACAACAACCGTGCGGTGAAAATACTTATTTATTTATTTATTTATTTATTTATTTATTTATTTATTTATTGAGGTTTTAAGGGGTGGAACAGCGAGGTCATCTGCCCCAAACTGCAGTAAAAATCGGATAAGTAACCATATGCATATTTGATTATATTTTGTTTGTTTTAACTGTATACACGTGCATAATATTCAGACGTAGTTCACAAATATTTATAAAACAAATTAACCTTAAATAACGAGATTTAAACTGTGAATCGTAATAAAAACAATTACAAAACTCATTACACTAAGTATAATACGACCACACATTTATTTTGATTGTGCCCAACTATGGAGTGCGTTTGAACTTATTAGCACTATTTCTTCTTCCCTTCCCAATATATCTTCATCCTCTCGCTGTGTTTCCTTTTACACTGTTCTGTCCATCCTGTATTTTGTCGGGTGGGTTTCTCAGGAAACTTGTGTTTGTGAATTAAAGTTCTGAATTTGTTTTGTCTTGAATGGTTTCTTCATGACAGCCAATTTCTTTTCTGTCGTCACTGATGTCTTTTAAACACTTATTTTGATTTCTCAATGATAAGGCTAGGTTGAAAATTTTCTTTGAGAGCCTATCATCCATTCTATATAGGTGTCCGTAAAACAGTAACCACCGTTTCCTCATGGTATCTGTGATTTTCTCTGTAACTTGATAAACTTCATGTGATTTCTTTTACTTCCAAATTCCATTTTCACACATTTTAATCTCTTATATATAATCCATAATATTTGTATATAAATTAAAGCCTCAACCCTCGATATCAGGATCTGATGATGACTGCTTGACGGTTGAAACGCGTACTCCTAAATTGCTCATTATTTAATAGTGATAATAACCAATGCACTTATTTTTAGGGGTATTTTTGGTAGATAGATTATACATTTTACCCACACCCAGTCATGTTGGGCAAATTAGTGTTGACCAACTGAAGAGTTACAACTGATAGTTTGATTAAGCATTATACCTGTTTCACCTGAAAATAAGTTGATGAATCAGGAAATCATACAGTATGTTCGCTCTTATGTGAGTAAATATGCTTCCGTACACTCTCATGATTATTACAACCAGATTATAGAATAAGACAAACTGCTTACAGTCTCCCATTCAGAACTTATACATCTATGTAGAAAAAAACACAGACCTCTCGATAGAATTCTTTTTCTAGTACTCCCTGTTTATATAATTTTTGGAAATGATTTTTTATTTCTACTGAACTGAGTTCAATTGAGTATTAGGAAGCAGAAGATGATTGTGACTAACCTCCAAACAGGTGATGATGGGCCAATCATCAGTGTGCTCCCACTCGATCAGTGGTGAGATCGAAGGAGTACCTCTTGAGACAGGCAGTGACACTGGAGGGAATATCTCAGCCAATTTCGGTTGTAAGCCAATCATGTACAGTCTGTGAAGGAATCAGAGGAAATCATAATACCCACAGCATTGTGCAAAATGTATTGGAGTAATTTATCACATTTACCCAAATACACTAAGTAAGTTGATCCTGAATTAAAGATCACATCCTAGCTTAAAAAGGCTTCCTACGAATTTTCTTTAATTTTAACCTTTAGTCTTTCTTGAAATAGGCCTATAGGCTTTTGTCCTTTGTGTGTGTGGGCATGCATATGTTTGTGTCCCTAATGAGTTTTGATTGGTTAGAATGATTTTAATGTAACTTGGTAATAACTTACTACTCATCCCCGGCTGTGCCTTTCAAGTGTTAATAAGTGTCACCAATCCAACATGACGGCCGCGTGAAATATTTCATCGGCATCAATGTCTCTGAAACTATGGCAGCAATCAAACTGTCATTTTGTTTGATTATAGAGACCACTAAAGTAAGTTCAATTATATGACATTTGAAAACATGATAAGTGGAAAACCAACATGGTGGCTACGGGAGTTTCAAATATTAAAATGGACTTTTCTCGTGTCCTTCTCATTTAAGCACAGTGAAAATAGGCACGATATAAAGCTTAATATATTGAAACCTAATTTAATAGAACTATTATGAAACATTCAAAATGGTAACTGTACGAAATTTTAAAATCATGTTTTAATTCTTGTGCCCCTATCAAGTGATTGAAGTTAAAGGTCATAATGAACGTCCATAATAATCTTCGTCTACTGAAATATAATTTAATTGCCTACAGATAAAATAATCAAACATGGCAGCCACACGAAATATTTCACCGGTTCTCAATATCCCCGAACTTTTACAAAATACAAACTGAAAATTTGTATTAAGTAGGCATACGCATATGTGACTTTCAAAAGAAATGATAAGCAAAGAGAAAAAACCAACACGGTGGCCATGCGAATTTCAAATATTTAACGGGGAATGTAAGACTTAAAGATCCAAAATTATTAACATTTAGAATAATTCTTTTTAGGAACGCTTGTTATCTTTCCGGTGTGGGTGTATATTATTTTCTAAGTTCCTCCGAGTCTTTGAAGTTGGGCCCTAGAATTTTTCTGATGATCTACCTTTCCTTAATTGCCCATTTTTCAAGCAGGCTATATGCTCGAAGTGTTAAACATTCTGTTGCATATAATGCTTCAGGTCTGATCATCGTTTGATTATGTCTAATTTTTACACTTCAAGAGATGAACCTTTTGTTATATACATTTTGAGTGAGACAGAAGGCTGTTTCAAATTTGTAGACACGTGTTAGGATGGTGAACTACTCAGAATTGTTGGGTTTAACCCATTCACCGAGGTACTTAAATCTTTCCGCTTTCAAGATTCCATAAGTTGTGGTGGAGCATGCGTGATGTTAGAGATGAAGTGGGTTTTGGTGTAGGAGATTTTGAGGCCAGTCTTAACTGTGCAGTCATGTAGGATAATTATTATTATTTTAGTTGGAAACAGTTTATTAACCAAGGTATCACTACGTTATCGTCACGAAGAATGCGTAAGGAGTTGTTGTTAACTAATTAGGGCCTTTGCAACAGCGTGGTCATATAGCCCCGTGTACTTGGGCGTGTGCAGAAGTTGTCTGATAACCTGTTTCACTGTGATGTCCGTACTAGTGTGTGTATTTGTAATTAAGGTAGGATTTGGGTAGGAAGCAGCCGTGGCCTTAAGTTAGGAACCATCCCGGCATTTGCCTGGAGTAGAAGTGGGAAACCATGGAAAACCTCTCTCCGGATGGCTGAGTTAGGAATCGAACCATTATCTTCTCAGTTTTGCCTCACGAGGCTGAATGTACCCCATTCCAGCCCTCAGACCAGAGCCGGGAATCGAACCTGGGCCTCCGCTGTGACAGCTAAGCATGCTATAATAGCAACTTCGCAACGAGGCGGACTAAAACGCGTAAGGAGGCAGCTGCCTTAATGTAAACACAAACTGAGCGAAACATTGATTTCAGTTTACTTTTAACTTTACCTAGCCAATTGAGTCAGTTGTTGTACAGCCTTCACTCAATACGCATCTCGAGGGGCGTGGTGGCGCAGCGGTCAAGCTGTATGCCTCTCACCAAGGCGGGCCGGGTTCGACTCCCGGTCAATGCATGTGAGATTTTCGATGTGAAATGCCATGTCCTGTGGTTCGGATTCCACGTAAAACGGAAGTCCTGTGGCTTATGATCGCGAGATTAACGGTCACGTTAAACTACAAGCTTCCTTCCTTCCTTCAATACGCATCTACACGGTCCTTAGGGGATCGCTCCATTATCATTTTTTTCAACGAAAAAAAATAATAAAATAATAATAATAAAAAATAAAAATAAAATAAAAAATAAAAATTAAAATTAAAATACAGTTTCTTCAACTCTCTCTCGTTCTTCACTATATCATCACGTCTAGGCATTGTGACGCCCCCATCTAACCTTCTTTGTTCTGTATTGATGTGGATATGCTAAATAGAAGATATTATTTATCCTACTGTACAGTTTTAACCTCGATTGTTCTACTAAATACTTTTATATTATAACACAGTTTTTAACGAAGAAGTTTATTTTAAGAATATAAAGTGTTATTTCAAGAAAAATGACTATCAACAAAATGTTCATTTCATCTTTATCACTCCCAGTTAACATTTTATTAATGTGTAACATCTTTCCACTCGGTATCTGTATATTTTTGTGGGGGTGATTTTGAAAAATGAAACGGAAATGGATGGGACGGAAACAATGAGCGAGCGCGGTGGTGGAGATTGGTACTATGACGTACTATCGGCCATGTGGCTAAGTGGAATGTATATCGTATACGGTTTACTTCAAGGTTTGGAGGCCCCATTACATATATTCCTACCATAAATCATCTTCAAGTTGTCGTTCTTTGGTGTGTAGATATTCATTATATCATATTTGCTAAAAACAATTGTGATTTATTAAATTTCATACTTTTGCTGTATTCTTATTTAATGTAAGCACTCGAGGATCTGCCAAGGTTTGGAGGCCCTTTTACTGAAATCCTGTAGGCTGTGATATGTCTGTCTATGGTATGTTTAGTGTTCTTAGGAGGTGGTGTGAGATTGAACTAGAGTTGTTATGTTAGGAGGAGATGCAAGATGGCCAGCGCGGCGTTGGAGCGCTTGAGTGAGGGTTGCTGGAACTTGTCGATCGGGAGTGTCTGCTCTGTGGATTCCAGAGGTTTGAGAGACAATGGCAGGGACGCTTTGTAAAGGAATATATGAAGGTTATGAATTGTGCTATTAAAAATTGTTTGAGCCTATATAAAAGGAAATATTCTGGAAATATTACGTCGCATTGGTTATATCTTACTACAACATATTATATAGCTCCTCAAAAGAAATAAAATGATGGAATGAGTACTGTCGGCCATGTGGCATTGGGGAATGTATATCGCATACGGTTTACTTCAAGGTTTGGAGGCTCCATTACAGATATTCCTACAATAAATCATCTTCAAGTTGTCGTTCTTTGGTGTGAAAATATTCATTATATCATACAGTATTTGCCGAAAACAATTATGATTTATGCAATCTTCATACTTTTGCTGTATTCTTATTTAATATAAGCATTCAAGGTACTGTCGGCCATATGGCATGTTACACATCATATGCGACTTCTGTAAGGCTCGTAATTTTTTAATTTCTTGCTCCTATTATTTATAATGTTCGTTTCCTGCTTGCACTACTTGTTACTTTGTTTACGCTAGTTTGTGCCTAAGGTGGGCTCCACATGAACTTGAAACAATTGTTCACTAATTATAGTTCTTGTGAAACAAGTGTTAACTAGGTGGAACAGTTATTTACAGTATTTGAATTGATCCATTACAATACCAGCGATCTGTATCAAATCAGAGTACTATATATGTAAAACGTTAATATTGACGGGGTGTAACAGTAAGGTATATTGTAATGTGCAATTTTAAAATGACCCCCAATTCTTTGAATGATAAAATTGGAAAATAAATCTGTGCCAATTGCATTGTCACAAGGGACAAATTGACATTCGGGCCCGGGAGGATTTATTCTTCCAGGCTACTTCCGGGGATCGAACCTTGGACCTGAACCTTGAAAAGCCCTGGACTTGTGTTTGTATATCCCTGCAGTTGGCACAAAATCTTTGATTCAAAACTCATGGAATTTCTGTTGTTCATCAGCGCATAACACCTCAACTTAGAAGTGTATTATTGCCATAAGAAATAAGTAGTTCAGTGAAGAATCAGATAGCCTATTTTCATGTATCCTACTGGTCGTTTCTATTAAAACCTCCCCCGGTTATTAAAATGATTTTTCAAGGGATGTATACTACAGTAAATAGCTTTTGATACACGACCTATGCCCCATTGCATTGAGGAAGTATGTGCTACAATGTATAACTTTCAGTATCGGTGAATAAGACTCCACCCGCGGGATGGCATCTTTTTTGTAACGCGTCACGGGAGTGAATTTAAGTAAAGTCAAATGCACGTCTTCTATGATTTACGAAAAGTAAGCTACAGAATTTAGTGCCATTAGGTAATGATTGTTATAATAACCTATCTTACGAATCATCTCTTCAACCGTTTGAATAGGGTACGTAAAAAATTAAAGAATAGGTTTTCGAATTTCGAACTGATGTCAACTTGAATTTTTGAAAGTAATTGAACATGAGATCTCTTTATACTCAGCTCTGAATAAAGATTCGCTGTTATTAGCACCACTGCTGTCTGGTGATTAGATCGTTAGAAAAATCATTTCAAATATTTGAAAATTACTTGGCCGCCATGTTGTGTTTGGGTTTCTCATGACATGATTTAGAAAGTCACATATAAGTACTTAGATTCCCCTATCACCCTAAAATTCAGTTTGATTGCTTAAGTAGTTTCGGAGGTATTGTGGGCCAGTGGAATATATTGTATGGACGCCATGTTGGAGTGTTTCATATATAGGCTATAGAATTATATGCCAGAAAATGAATATTCGAATGATAGTTCATTATACCAAGATACATAGGCTATCTATTGTTTAATTAGCCTACCCCTTACACCACCTTACTTTACGGATCTGAATCCTAGACATGCTACAGACGTCATTTTCAAAAGCTAGAGCAATATCACCAGCGATGTTTGAGGAGAATTCGTCACTGTTCATTGTCCTTGGACTTTTAGGTTAGGATCATGGATACTCTTTGCTGGTGGCTATTGTAAGGCCTTCGCGCAGAGCTTACAGATTCCTTGCAATAGTTCACCAGTAATGGAGAAGAGGGCCATGTTTTATTTAATTGAGTTTCAGGTCTGTAAATATTTTCTATTTACGATGGTGTTTTTTTGCTTTTCTTTGACTTAGACAGGGTATTGTTTATAGTTAGTATCTGTTGAATTTTCTATGAGGTTTGATGGTTAGTTGGTTGGCTGGTTGGAAGATAAAAAAGTATGGGCTTGGAGGTAACGATTGGGAATGAGATTGTAAGTTTAGTATGTATAAGAAAATGGTAGGTCCAGAAGCTGATTGTGAAAGAGGATAGAAAGTAAAGTTTAATAATATGCAAATAGAAGAGAAAGGAAAGGAAGAATATATTTACAAATAGAAGAGCCCCTTTTTCTAACAACAATAATTGTTGTGGATGCTATACGACAAATGCTGGTAATGGAAGCTTGCTTGTAGGTAAACAAAGAAGCAATAAAAGGATGGTAATATTTTAAGGAAATGTGTCCCTTATGGTAATTTAATACCACCACACCCCAAAAGGTAGTATGGAACGGTTACAATATTGCGCCTCAACGTGGAGCTCTATAAAGGGAAGTATGGAACTGTTACAAATAGCGCCACAACGTGAGGATCGGAAGAGGGATATGAGAACGAAGAAGGGAATGAAGAAAAGCAAACTTTAATAAAGTGAGTACAGTACAAGTAGAAAAAGAAATGGCGAAGGCTATAAATCGGGATGTGTTACTAATGCTGCTTAGCAAGGTCACAGAGATGGAGAATGCTGTAAATTTAGGATTTAATAGATCATTAGAGGAGTTTGTTAGTTCATAAGAGGTGTCTGTGAATAAGCAGGTTGAATCTATGAAAGTATATATAAATGAGCAATTTGACTCAATAAGTGATTCACTTGAAGGAAAGCAAGAAAATTATCAGAGATGTGGGGGGCGTGAGAAAGCAGGTGATATGGAAGAAACTGAAGGAGAGGAGGCAGATGAAAGAAAGGAAAAGGCAGAAGAGAAAGGAGAAACGGATAAGGGAGAAGGTGAAACAGGAGGGCATGAGAAAGCAGGTGATATGGAAGAAACTGAAGGAGAGGAGGCAGGTGAAAGAAAGGAAAAAGTAGAAGTGAAAGGAGAAACGGATAAGGGAGAAGGTGAAATGGAAGAACGTAAGAAAGTAAGCGATATGGGAGAAACTGAAGAAGAGAAAGGAGAAGCAGATGAGGTTGGTCATGAGGAGGACAGTAGCAGTCAAGAAAAAGAGGCTAAAGATGAGGATAAAAGTGCAAGAGAGAGTCATGGAGAAGACAACATACTGGAAAAGATAAGGTGAAGAAGCGTTGAAGAAGGAAGATCGGGATGAAAAGGATGAGATGTAAAACGAAGAGAAGGGAGTTGCTGAATAGTATGAGACAGACCAAACGAAGAAAAAGAAAGGAAAATATGATGATACTAAATCAGAGGAGACAGACCAAAAGAGGAAGAAAAAGAAAGGAAAATATGATGATACTGAATCAGAAGGGACAGACTAAAAGAAGAAAAAGAAAGGAGAATATGATGATACTGAATCAGTGGAGACAGACCAAATGAAGAAGAAGAAGAAGAAAGGAACATATGATGATACTGAATCAGAGGAGACAGACCAAAGGAAGAAGAAGAAATAGAGAGGTTTGGAAGACAGGAGACATGGAGAGTGTAGGAGACGTAGAAGACGACGAGGCGGAAGGCGTAGGAGACGCATGCGTTGCAATCGACGGCGCAGGCATAGAGACAAGTGAAGAGGAAGAAGAAGAGGAAAACGAATATGAGGATGGTTCATTAAACGACGATGAAAGGGAGGACGAGAATAATTGTGATAACGAAGTGGACTGGCTTGATGACGATTATGTAGTTCCTTCTGATTATCATACTGTTGTTGGATCCAATGATAGAAGAGGAGTTTCTAATAGACTTGATGTGATAAGTTAGGTTAATACATCTGAAGAAAATATTTATGTTGGTGATTCTGGTGAACTTAGAACAATTATTTCTGGCAATGATAGTGCTTATGGATCTTCTGAGGAGGATAATAGTTGATTAGTTATTTTATTTTGAGTGTGATATTTTTATAGTGTATGTTTAATGTGTATTACTTTTCAATTTATGTATTTTTTATATATACATATATAGGAGGGCGAATTGTCACTGTTCATTGTCCTTGGACTTTTAGGTTAGGATCATGGCTACTCTTTGCTGGTGGCTATTGTAAGGCCTTAGCGCAGAGCTTAGAGATTCCTTGCAATAGTTCACCAGTAAAGGAGAAGAGGGCCATGTTTTATTTTATTGAGTTTCAGGTCTGTAAATATTTTCTATTTATGATGGTGTATTTTTTTGACTTAGACAGGGTATTGTTTATAGTTAGTATCTGATGAAATTTTCTATGAGGTTTGATGGTTGGTTGGTTGGAAGATGAAAAAGTATGGGCTTGGAGTTAATGATAGGGAATGAGATTGTAAGTATAGTATG
The DNA here is from genome assembly GCA_946902985.2 of Meconema thalassinum. NCBI lineage: Eukaryota > Metazoa > Arthropoda > Insecta > Orthoptera > Tettigoniidae > Meconema > Meconema thalassinum. Next base: position 173,158,785 of record OX336393.1, on the reverse strand, counting down.
TATAATAAAATGGTAGGCTCAGAAGCTGATTGTAAAAGAAGGATAGAAAGTAAAGTTTAATAATATTCAAATAGAAGGGAAAGGAAAAGGAAGAATATATTTACAAAGAGATGAGCCCCTTTTTCTAACAACAATTGTTGTGGATGCTATATGACAAATGCTGGTAATGGAAGCTTGCTTGTATGTAGACAAAGAAGCAATAAAAGAATGGTAATAATTTTAGGAAACGTGTCCCTCATGGTAATTTAATACCACCACACCCCAAAAGGTAGTATGGGATGGTTACGAATTCTTCGTGTGTCATGGCAAGACTAACGCACAAACACCAGCATTCTCGAAGAAGCAGAGACTACCAGTGTTGAAGCCATGTTTTAAACGTCAGCTGCGATGGACAGGACACGTAATCCGCATGCCAAATAATCGCATTCCCAACCAGGTGTTTTGCTCTGAACCGAGGGCAAGCGCTGTGTGGGAGGTCCGAGGAAGCGATTCAAAGACGTACTAAAGGCTAATGTGCAAATGTGCCACATCGATATCAACAACTGGAAGACCTTAGCCCTTGATCGCTCATCCTGGAGACCACTTGTTCATCGTGGTGAGATACTTTTTGAAGAAAACCGCCGACGTATGGTAGAAGATCGGAGGCAGCGCAGAAAGAATAGAGTGTTCATTAGAAGACAGGAAATGAATGCGGATGTCTCACCTGGACCTGATACTACCTGTCATCACTGCGGAAAACTGTGTGTCTCCCGCATTGGGATTTATAGTCACCTCCGGACTCATCGATGAAGAGTCATTTGGCATTGGAAGGCCAACCTACTCGAGACGAGTATTTGGTATCTATCAATTAGGACACGAGAAATAAAAACGAGATTTTAAAGAATTTGCTCAGCCGTCATTTTTAAGTTCTCCATTAAATTAGACGTCAATATATTAAGACTTGTACGAAAATATACCATGCCAAGTTTCACAGCGCTCGGATGAAAAGTGGCGAGAAAGTTCCATTTAAATATTTGAAATTTGCGTCGCGTCCATGTTAGATTTGTGCTAATCAGATTATTGAAAGTCCCATAGGTGAACTTACGTTAATAGCCTTTATGAAAATCCACAGCCTGCTTCCAGTCTCCGACCGGGTCAGGAATGGAATGAATGAAGCCCCCATCTAGCGGCGAGGATATGAACTGTGCCGGCTGCCGAGTCCTGACGCACTCCTCTGGGGCAATGATTAAATGAATGACAGATGAAATGAAATGATAGTGGAGAGTGTTGCTGGAATGAAATTTTGACAGGGAAAACCGGAGTACCCGGAGAAAAACCTGTCTGCCTCCGTTTTGTCCAGCACAGATCTCACATGGAATGACCGGGATTTGAACCACGGGCCCAGCGGTGAGAGGCCGGCGTGCTGCCGCCTAAGCCACGGAGGCTTCAATAGCCTTTATCAACATACAAAATTTAAGTTTGAATGCTGTGATAGATTCGTGGTGATTAAGAACCGTCTAAATATTTCGGATGGCCACCATGTTGGATTGTTATATATGTAGGCCATAGAGTTATGTACCATTAGATGAAGATTATTGCGTTGGTTCATTATTCGAACCTTGACTTCAATCGCATGATTAGGACACAAGAAATAAAAACGCAATTTAAAATTTCGCAAAGCCGCCATCTTGAGGTTATAAAAGCAATTGAAATAAATTAGATGCCAGTGGACTGAAATTTGTGTAAGCATTTACCGTATCATGTTTCACTGCGCTCAGATGGTTAAATAAGTCCATTCAAATGTTTCAACTTTCCTTGGCCTCCATGTTGGATCTGTACTTAACAGGTTTTTGAAGTCACATAGATGAAATGTTACTTGTGCCCTTTATCACCGTACAAAATTTCAGGATGATATCAGTAACTGTTGCGGAGATATATAATGCCAGTGAAGTATTTCGCGTGGCCGCCATGTTGGATTGGTGAAATGCAGTGCTTTTTTCTAAAAGAGAATTAAGGGGTACTCTCAGTTGTAGTCAACAAAACATCACGATCTTACAATTTTCGGCAATTTGCAAAGTCCGGTCATTGTTTGTGTTCGAATCATTAACTTTCAGCGTTTTCGATGCCAGAGTGGATGTTAAATAGTTCGTTATTTTCTTAATCCTTCAAAACTAACCACACGCACAAAATAACAACCTACCCCGCCTCCAAACACTAGCCTGCGTGCTTATAAGAACGAAGTGCCGAGTTGCCAACCAAAAGAAACTGATTCGATATATCGACTTAAATCGAGGACAACTCAAAATCTCCTCCAGCTGTTGTGACCAGCGCGTTGACGCCAGCTGATCGATGAACTTTCAAGTCGGAAGTTATATTTGCCGGACTAGATACAAATGTACCAATATTTTTCTTAAACAGTATTCAAATGTTTAAGAGGTATGCGTACCCCCACGTTCCCCCTGAAAAAAAAAAGCACTGGCTGAAATGTATTGAAATTTGAAAGGCATTGTCGAGGTCGAACAAGGTAGTAATAAGTTCTTACCGAGTTTCATTGAAATCGCTTTGGCCGTTAAGATTTGATTCGGGACACACACACACAAACACATCAGTACACACATGGACAAAAGGTGATCTCATAAGCCTATTTTTTATAAATGAAAATAGGCTAATAACATACTTCCCAATGGCTTGAAATAAGAATTCAAGTCCTTGTTTGTGCCCGCGTTGAGTCAGACTTATATTCGTGCAGTCAGGACCGAGAGAGCGGCGTAAGATTGCTTGTAGGAGACCATGAGGACCAATCTCGATGCAGATAGCGTTGCTGGGAATGTGACGACAAGCCTCTTCGAACAGGACAGCACTGAGAAGGTTGTTGGTGTGGTACTCAGTGGAACTGAACTTGCATCGGGGCGAGTTCCACTCCTTTTCTGGCACAGACGTACTTATCCAGCGTGATGAGCGTCGTTTTGGGTTTGTAAGAATCTTAAAAAGAAAATACATTGACTTAACAGTAGTTGTTGTCAGTGGCGTAACTAGGATGTGCTTCTGGAGGGGGATGAGCGGAGTCAAATCTGAACTTTTGCGTTTTTTGTGTTTGTTGTTTTCTGCTTCTTTCTTTTTTGCTTTGTGTTATCTTGTTTTTTGGTTTTCTGTTTTTCTGTTTTGCTTTTGTTTGTAACCTTTTCTGCTTGCTTTGTGTTTATTGTTTTGGGTTTGTGTTTTTTCTGCTTTGGCTTTTGTTTTTGAATTTTGATTTTTGCTTTGAGTCTTTTGTTTTTTGGGGTTGTGTTTATTTACTGCTTTTGCTTTTGTTTTTGAATTTAGCATATTGTTTTATGTTTTCTTGATTTTCTATTTGTTTTCTGCATTTGTTATTGTTTTTGAATTGTGCTTTGTGTTTTTTGTTTTTGGTTTTGTGTTTGTTTTCTGCTTTTGTTTTTGAATTTTTCTTTGTGTTATTTGTTTTCGCTTTCTACTTTTGCTTTTTTGAATTTTGCTTTTTGCTGTTGGTTTTTGGTTTTGATTTTGATTTTGAATTCTGCTTTTTGTTTTGTGTATTTAGTTCTGTCTTTGTGTTTGTTTTCTGGTTTTGCTTTTGTTTTTGAATTTTGCTTTGTGCTTTTTTGTTTTGGGTTTGTTTTCTGGTTTTGCTTTTGTTTTTGAATTCTGCTTGAGCCGATTGGTTTCGACTCACAATACTTCGCCGCCGCCGCCGCCCCCATGTGCCCCGCCCCCGGTCGCCGCCCCCATGTGACCCCCCCCATTCTTCTGCCGACGCTCCTGGCATTAATTGTGAATCATTTCAGGATACAAGAAGAAGCCATAAACAATTTAAATAACCATTATCTTTTAATGGAGAATATATTAACTAATTACTCCGGTCTGCATTGATTGAATATAGCCATGGTTGACTGTCTAGTGAATAATATGTATGCTGGGACTGTACTGGATTTGGCGGTATTTGTTCAAATAATCTAAAGTCTGATAGCCAATCATTGACGGACACATCGATGAAAATTCTATTGCCAAATTAAATTTGGTTAAAAAGGGACGTTTTGATCATTTAAGAGGTGAAGGAAAATTAATTATAAAAGTTGGCATTAAAACTAGTGCCAGGCGTTCTTCATTTGTCATCGGTTTTAAAATGAACTTCTGCACATGCGCAAAATGGCGTCCCAGTGTCGAATTGAAGCCAAGCTAAGTGAGAAAAAGAGAACATAATGTGAGCTTGTGGTGAAAGGACGCGCTTTGTGGTAGCCTCGGACCACTACCTAAATCTTGGTCCGAGAACAAGGTAAAAATGTTAGATATTACTATTGGAACTCTAGACCCGTCAGACAAAACATTTATGACAATTTCATCAAAATGGGAATTATGTTTGTCATTTAAGAGGCCAAGTGTCGTCTGGCCGGTTGCATTGAAATAACTTTCGTTTCCAAAAGGACGCTATTCTTCCTTTATCAAGGCGTTTTCTTGATTTGCTAATTTGTTTAATTTATATTTTTAATGGGTCTATTATAATGTGGCCTAAGATTATTTTATATTCATAACACGCCTCCTATTATTTAAGCAGCGAAAACGAGTTTGTTTTACTTCATCTTTCGAGATGTGTTTGGTTTCATTTTAAATCGTTACATGCTGCTAATGTGAAATTAATTGATTTCAAGAATGTAATTGTCAGGATTTTGGCGTGGGGAACTTGATAGTTTTAATAATGACAAACGGCCCCTTGCTTTTCGTTTGTCTGTGATGGCATCTTTTGGTCTATTATGGACGCATAAGCACAGCATTCATGCTGGTTGCAAAACATTTTCGGAAGGCTATTTGAAAGAATGTAATGAGTAACCAATTGAAAAGAAACGAAATGAGACTGTAGTAGTTTCGGATAAGAATTAGAAAAGGTTTAATATGTGGTGATTTCTAAATCACGTAAATGTAATTTGTTTTAATTATACAGCGTTGCCATATAATTTGGGGTATAGCTTGGCCTCCATTTTAGATATATAGTAGGAGTGCAGATTGGTGTTCCCTCCCATAGCCATTCGGCCTTGTATTCTTTTCCCTTGAGAATATATATTTATTTTACCTATTGCTGTTCGAGTCCATGTTTCATTGTGCGCATAGAATAATACTAGGTTAATTGTCTTCAGGCCACTTTGGCCTCGGGGTACCAAACCCTCCCTCCACTCAAATTTATTGGTACAGATTTATGGTAGCAGTGTAGCGTGGTTTCGATTTTCTGAAGCCCGTTGCCTAGTATTGTTTTGTTGCCATAGTAACGAGGTAGTTAAACTTACGTGGATTCGAGCAGCATGGGAGAAGTGAGTAACTGAGGGTTAACTAAGGTTAGGTAGGATGCCTACTGTGGTACTCTGGCTAATATTATGATTTTCTTTTCATGGCTGTGAATGGACAAAGCGTTGCTGGCATTCCTCAGTGCGTGAACGCATTGACGACGAGTCAAGTCCAGGTTTAATACTGGCACTCAAGAACATGGTCTCTCTGTAAGCATGGTAAAATTGGCTGATGGATTCTCTCTGTTATCACACTCTGTGATGTTCCGTACTACAAGCTGCTTCCAAGGTAGGATCAAACCAGTACAGTAGTTATTTGATTCATGGTAGAAACTTATCTATGCACAGCTGTTAAGTAAAGTGCTAATGGCTAATCGTTCTGTGTTCCTGTCAAGTTGTGTGAAAAGTGATATCATTCGCGCGTTGAGTTCTTGCTGAAAATCATTATGGCATGGTTGCCAAATTTTGAATTGCTATTTGTTCTGGCTGTGTTGCCAATGTGATTAAGTCATCTAAGCATAATGAAATTTAGTGAACTGAATAGTCAATTATTTTGCTGTATTCTGTGAGAAACATCTGTGCGCAGATAATTGTTGTCATAGAGTTGAATGTGTAATGTCTTGTGACATATTAAGAGAAGATTTCAGTGAACATGCAGGCGGACGAGTAATGTACTGTGAGTACATACAACAGCAGTGTCGAGCTGAAGCTTTTCAGGTGGTGAAACAGCGAGTTTTAAAATTGCTAGGCCGAGGTCAGGTGTTGCGTCAGCTGTTAAGTTGTGAAGCCCCGTTGTGTTGGGTGTGTAGTGGTTGTGATTGCTGCTGTTCGTGCGACGTGTGGTCGAAAATTAGGAAGCAGAAAGCAGTTACAAGTAGAGCTGATCTAGGTGATCGTATTTTGGTCGTGTGAAGTTTTGATCTTCAGTCGGTAGATAGAAATTTTGAAATTTATTTCAGGTTTGGTTGGAGTTAGGAATCGAACGAGTGACGTGCCAGGTCTGCACGTATGGTTGGTGTGCGTGTGGTTGAGCGAGTGAGGTCAGGGCATTTCAGGATGCCAATTGAGAAGTGAGGAGTTGATGCGGAGATCGTCGAGTGATACCAACCTAGCGGGAGTAGCCAGTCTCTGTCTATTTATGATTCTGGTACTTTCAGTGATGGTTGGTGATGTCGACATTGCTATGCTCCTCTGACTCTTGATGTCGTGCGGGCTGGTGATGATCGCACATCGTAGTTTAGTATTTTGAGGGTACATTTTGTTGTTTTATTTCAGGTGTGTTAAGTGCCTTGTTGGTACTTGGTGCTCGAGTGAGTACTTGTTAGGGAGTGTTTTGTTGTTTGTGATTTGTGGATTTGTGATCCATGTACTGCGTTGTTGGTACTAGTTGAGATTTAATTAGGGTAAGTGTTTTTATTATTTTCTTGTGCGTTGGTACTCGGTTGAGTATTTGAGTTTTCTTCGGTTTGTGTCTAGGTTTTGTTTTGTTGGTACCGTGTTGGTATTGGTTGGATTGAGTTGTGTATGTTGTCAGTACTCTGAGTAGTATTTGTGCTTCGAGAGGTTAGGTTGGGTCGGTGATACCAGGATGTTTAATTCCCTGATGATGTGTGATGGATTGTCGAGTGGTGCCTAATGTCCTTAAGTGAAAGTGCAGGTGGCCTTTTCTTTGTGAAGAGGCGTATGCAGGTGGTCTTTGTGAAGAGGCGTATGCAGGTGGTCTTGTGAAGAGGTGTATGCAGGAGGTTTTGGTGAAGAGGCGTATGCAGGCGATGTTTCCTTTCATTGGCGCACGTGGCAGGTGTTCCAGACTAGTTCCGGAGATGGCTGGCAACTGTTTCTGTTATGGAATTAGGAGGATTGGAAATTGTTCTTGTCTGATATTTCAGACGACTTAGGTACCTACGGACGGTTGGTTTTAATGAGTGAGGTGATGTTGAGATTAAGTAGTCGAGTGGTGCCTTGACTTTAATTAGAAGAGGTATATGCAGGGAGCCTTTTCATGAAGGGAAGGTATATGCAGGTGGATATTTCTTGTCGCTGAAACACGTGGCAGGTGTGGAGGCCAGTTTTGGGAGCAAACTGTAAGCTGCATTGTGTATGCGATACAGGTGAAGGTTTTCTTTCTGAATTGATTAGGTGAGGAATTTAATTTGTCTGGTTCTACAGACGTAGTCAGTTGGCACCTACGGATGGTAAGGCAATGGTTACTCTTAAGTGACCCAAGGTAAGAGTTGGTTGCTCGTGAAGTGACACATTGGTAAGTAAAGTTGGTTACTCTTAAGTGACCCAAGGTAAGGGTTGGTTACTCTTAATTGACCCAAGGTGGAGTTGGTTGCATTTAGTGACCTAAGGTTGATTATGAATTGGTAGTGCTACCTATCGTTGGGATGGTCGCACTGGGTTAATAACGGGATGTTTGAAGTCGACTGGTGAATTTGGTGAGGTTATGTCTCGACAAGAGTGAATGTTGTGTGGTTATGTGTGAGATTGATCCTTTGAGTTGTCAAGTGCTGTCGTTGTAACAGTGAGGTTAGAAGATTGCTGAGGGCAACGTGCGAGTGAACTTGGGTGATTCTTGGTCGTGAGCTGACTACGAGTTTGGTTCAATAGTGAGGTTATGTCAGTAGTAACTGCTGCTTGATGGTGATTGGTCGCAGATGTGAGATGGATTCCTGCGTTTTCTGAAGTTGAGCACGTGTGTGTAGTCCTGTTGAAGTTTGGTTCACGTGAAATTGTGATTGCTGTTTGGTTGCTGAGATTGTTCGAGCGGTTCTGCGCCTGCTGTTCTACCTTAATAAAGTTTGAAGCCATGCTTGAGAGCTGTGTGTGTATATTTGTACTTGATGTAATTGTACATCAGAAGTAACTTACATGACTGTGCTGTTTGAGAGTACTCGGGAGGTACTGTGGTACCTTGGTACCTTATATAAATTGAGAGCCGATTGCCATGATTGTTGAGGGATGGCATGTTGTTAAGTGACGCTGCGTCCCCTTAATTCATTCCTTAGAATGTGAAAACAGGATTTATTTTGGCTGGGAACAAGCTAGAAATTTTACCAGAACATCGAATTGTGATGTTCATATTAGTAATTACTCGTCACATTGTAAACTAACAATTTAAATTGAAACATCGTCTGTCGGTTTAAGCTCTAACAGTCTTACCTGGTCTAACACTGCGATTATTCCAAAAAGCCAAGGAATGTCACTTGCTATAACAACGACATGGTAACTGAATCTACATGGAATATCATCGGTGAGATGGCGATCATGTGATCCTTATTGCCATCTGGTATCTGTTCCGGTTGGTCACGTGAGTGATGTGATCACTCACCACTCGTGGCAGTGGCCAGTGCACAGGTTACTGTCACCATGCACGACATAACATCTAGTGGAGGTGTTAGCCATTCTGCTGGTCAGAGTGGAAGCATTTACTACAACTTCGTGAGATGTCCAGCTGTAACGGTCCGGAGAGGCTGTATTGGAGAGCTGGTTCCATCCTGGTTGCAGCTACCATCGGGGATCATCATCTGACCCCCTACAGGTGGAATCGCAGGGGGAGACTGAGCCGATTGGTTTCGACTCACAATACTTCGCCGCCGCCGCCGCCCCCATGTGCCCCGCCCCCGGTCGCCGCCCCCATGTGACCCCCCCATTCTTCTGCCGACGCTCCTGGCATTAATTGTGAATCATTTCAGGATACAAGAAGAAGCCATAAACAATTTAAATAACCATTATCTTTTAATGGAGAATATATTAACTAATTACTCCGGTCTGCATTGATTGAATATAGCCATGGTTGACTGTCTAGTGAATAATATGTATGCTGGGACTGTACTGGATTTGGCGGTATTTGTTCAAATAATCTAAAGTCTGATAGCCAATCATTGACGGACACATCGATGAAAATTCTATTGCCAAATTAAATTTGGTTAAAAAGGGACGTTTTGATCATTTAAGAGGTGAAGGAAAATTAATTATAAAAGTTGGCATTAAAACTAGTGCCAGGCGTTCTTCATTTGTCATCGGTTTTAAAATGAACTTCTGCACATGCGCAAAATGGCGTCCCAGTGTCGAATTGAAGCCAAGCTAAGTGAGAAAAAGAGAACATAATGTGAGCTTGTGGTGAAAGGACGCGCTTTGTGGTAGCCTCGGACCACTACCTAAATCTTGGTCCGAGAACAAGGTAAAAATGTTAGATATTACTATTGGAACTCTAGACCCGTCAGACAAAACATTTATGACAATTTCATCAAAATGGGAATTATGTTTGTCATTTAAGAGGCCAAGTGTCGTCTGGCCGGTTGCATTGAAATAACTTTCGTTTCCAAAAGGACGCTATTCTTCCTTTATCAAGGCGTTTTCTTGATTTGCTAATTTGTTTAATTTATATTTTTAATGGGTCTATTATAATGTGGCCTAAGATTATTTTATATTCATAACACGCCTCCTATTATTTAAGCAGCGAAAACGAGTTTGTTTTACTTCATCTTTCGAGATGTGTTTGGTTTCATTTTAAATCGTTACATGCTGCTAATGTGAAATTAATTGATTTCAAGAATGTAATTGTCAGGATTTTGGCGTGGGGAACTTGATAGTTTTAATAATGACAAACGGCCCCTTGCTTTTCGTTTGTCTGTGATGGCATCTTTTGGTCTATTATGGACGCATAAGCACAGCATTCATGCTGGTTGCAAAACATTTTCGGAAGGCTATTTGAAAGAATGTAATGAGTAACCAATTGAAAAGAAACGAAATGAGACTGTAGTAGTTTCGGATAAGAATTAGAAAAGGTTTAATATGTGGTGATTTCTAAATCACGTAAATGTAATTTGTTTTAATTATACAGCGTTGCCATATAATTTGGGGTATAGCTTGGCCTCCATTTTAGATATATAGTAGGAGTGCAGATTGGTGTTCCCTCCCATAGCCATTCGGCCTTGTATTCTTTTCCCTTGAGAATATATATTTATTTTACCTATTGCTGTTCGAGTCCATGTTTCATTGTGCGCATAGAATAATACTAGGTTAATTGTCTTCAGGCCACTTTGGCCTCGGGGTACCAAACCCTCCCTCCACTCAAATTTATTGGTACACTGCTTATTTTTGTATGTTTTTTCTGCTTTTGTTTTTGAATTTTGATTTTTGCTTTGTGTGTTTTGTTTTTGGGTTTGTGTTTGTTTTCTGCCTTTGCTTTTGTTTTTGAATTTTGGTTTTTGCTTTCTGTTTTGGTCATGCGCTTGTTTTTGCTTTCTGCTTTGTACTGGGGGCAAAATAAGGCAATCAATGGAAGCAAACCTTAGGTAGACTACGTTTTCATGTTTGATCTCGATAGCATTTGATTCGTTTTATTTGCACCTCTCAATGTGCAAAAGCTCGGAAAAGAACTGTTTGGTGCCTAACACTAAATATATTTTATATAAGTAAAGATAAATGCTCTCAAATTATCAACCTGCATAATCCAATTGTTTTTCAACAATCCGAAAATGTTTTTATCTTTAAAAATAACAATGTCATCATATTACGTGTTTTTTAAATTATTTGGCTCTGGGGGAGATTGATCCCCCTAATTACCCTCCGTAGTTACGCCACTGGTTGTTGTGAATGGATCATTTCAGGAGATCTTGGTCATAAACCACGTGATCTTGGTTATGTACTGAATTTGTCTGATATAATCTGTGTCTTTGTGGTGACCGTAATAGCATAAAGACTGTATACCGTGTGATTCAGAAGCCCCTTCCAACACTATTATTTTTCCCTCGTATTAGTCTGTAGTGACATCAAGGGAAAATAATAGGGTTCAGTATCGTTTGTAGGATATGCTTGCAGTGCATTAGTACCATACGGGATGCAAGCAGAGAATTATCGACCTTCCTTTCAACACGCGTTTGTTGGGTTGCAGCAAACGATAACGGAAGGGGCTGCTGAATCGCCAGGTATCGTATACAGAATTTATTGGAATAATGCAAGTTATTAATATTCTGACACTCCAGATATCTCCAGATATCCATACATATTTTTAAATTTAATTTTTTGATTGATAATGATAATGGATTATAAATTCAACATTTGTGTTTACATACAGTCGCTGTTCAATATAATTTAATCAGTCGATGGAGAAAGGAACTAAGTCCATTTTATAGCTTCTTCATTTTTTCACGTACGGTATATGTATTGAGGTGGGCAGGACACACCCTACTGTGGTGAAAGGAACTTTGTGTTACCATGGCTGAAATGAACCATGAATGTTATGTTGGATTTTCATTCCTCTTTCAGTACCTAAGTTTGATTAGTGTAAGGCTATTAATATACAAGAAGAAGGTGTTATTTTGTTTTTTCTTACCCGAAATAGTTACTAAGACATTTTCAGTGATAAGTCTTACCTGTTGAAAGGTACTCTGTGATCGTATGCTGTTTATTTAGCCATATACAGGGTGTAATTAAATATGTGGGAAAGCTCCGGGAATTCGATAAGGACCTGAAAACAAGCAAAACATATCCTGTAAACATGTGGTGTATTTGCTTTCGTTTCCGTGTTACAAGCATTGTTTGTGGTGTACATAACACAGACCGCTTCACTGTGCAGGTTGGTCATTGGTGTTGATAACGTGTACGTTACTACTTACAGTTCTCTACAGAAGGTGCTCAAAATGGCTACCACGAGCTGTAATGCAGGTGTTCATGCACCGCAACATTGACTGTCTCACATGCTTCCATATTCCCGGCGTCTGTGGTATCTTCTGGCATCCTTCAGCAGCATGTACACGTTACGAATAGGTGTGGCATACACAATGGCCCTCAAATGACCCCATAAGTAGAAGTCTAATGGGTTGAGATCGGGAGAACGAGCAGGCCACGGTGTCGGTACCTGTTTGTTTGGGAATGCACACAGACTTGAATAGTGACAAAACGTACAAGTGGCCTGTGTCCCCTCCACAAATGACCAACTAGCATTGTGCCAACGTCTGTGTTATGCACACCACAAACACTGCTTGTAACACGGCAACGAAAGCACATACACCATATTATGTTTACAGGACATATTTTGCTTCTTGTCAGGTCCTCTATCGAATCCCCGGAGCTTTCCTACATAATTAGTTACACCCTATTTATCGGAATTAGTTATTAGGACTCATTAATAGTCACTTACATATTTTTGTAGTATTGAAACATAAATAAACTGAATTTTTGCTTGAAAACTGCCAGCGAGTGGAGAAAGCAATTAAGTCCCTATTTTTCAAAACATTATTTTTCAAATATGTTGCACTATATTTTAATTCAAAATTGTCTATAATATTACAGAACGACGGTGGTTGTCATAAACAAAATTAGGAGAACACGACTGTTGTAAGTTGGTGAGAAAATAGTTTTTTCCTTTTACTGAAAAATGCAAAAATATGACTTAGTTCCTTTCTCCACGGACCGATACAATTGATGAATTAGTGAAACATGCTACTGTTCTTCCCTGAAGAATTTGTTCAAAGACTTCCCATCAAATTTGCTGAAGAAACTGTTGAGTTACAGCAGCACTGTGAGGGCGGGCGTTGTCATGCACTTAGACAATTAAAATAACCCATATTAACTCAGTGGTCGAGAGTATTAGCATTCAAATCCGAAGGTCGCGGGTTTGAATTCCGAATGGGTTTTATATTTTATTAGTTAAAAGCTGAACACTTTCATTTCTTATCATCGGGTTAATGAAATAAAATTCTTGGAATCTAATAAAATGATTATAAATATAGGCTTAGGGCTAGCGTTTTGAATAGCGAAATATTCTCTGTTTGCAAGAGTGCAGTGGTTCATCCTTTCCCACCTCCTCCTGGCTCTCCTAGCCATCCTCTTACTTGTTAGCTCACTTGTTGCTCGCGCAGAACTGCGACGAAGCGAGGCAAACCGATTGGTTTGAGGCTGTGGTAAACGCATCCAATGTGACGTTGAGGTGAAGTCAATTAAAATATATAAATAATGATCTTGTAGGCTTATAGACTTAGGCCGGTATTACACTATCAAAGAAGTTTGTCAAAGAAAATTTAAAAAATATTTTATAAAACGGAACTTTTATAAAAGTTATACAAAGCATTCATCACACCATTACACTACATCAAATATTTTATCATAGTTCAGCAAAATGGACGAAAGACAGTTCCTTGTTCACTTGACTGTTTTACGGTAGTTGAAATTCTGTAGTGGCAATACCGGTAAATAAAATAAACTGAAAGATAAACTAAACGTCTATGGGTTAGGCCGGTATTACACTATCAAAGAAATTTGTCAAAGATCTTTGATAAAATATATTTTATAAAAGATATGACAGTGTAATGGGGAAATCTTTTATAAAAGGTGGTTTTATAAAATTTCTTTTATAAAATGTATGAGCATCATGGTATCTTAGATAACAGTTTTTTTAAAAAAATCGTGTTTACCCTCCAGGGTGGTGGCTCCCAGGGACTCAGCGAGGGAACTCACCCCTACCGCCTATCCAGGCAGTGTCCTAGAGCTGGGAACATCTAATCGGAAGGGGTACAACTGGTGAGGTGGGATTAGCACCTCGCCCAGGCGGCCTCACCTGCATAGCGAACAGGTGCCTCATGAGGGAAGGGAGGGGAAGATTGGGATGGATAGGCAAGGAAGAGGGAAGGAGGCGGCCTTACGGTAGGGACCATCCCGGCATTTGCCCGAAGACGAAGTGGGAAACCACGGAAAACCACTTCGAGGATGGCTGAGGGGGAATCGAACCCCCTCTACTCATTTGGGCCACCCGAGGCTGAGTAGACCCCGTTCCAGTCCTCGTACCACTTTTAAAATTTCGTGGCAGAGCCGGGAATCGAACCCAGGACCTCCGGGGTGGCAGCTAACCATGCTGACCGCTACGCTATGGAGGCGACTATAGAGCGTTTCTAAATAGCCAAATATAACCTACACATTTTGCTACACATTACTTGGTTCTTTTACGTGCCATAAATCTATGACATGGGCACGCCGGCTTTACTTCCCCTCCAAAGGCAGGCATACTGAAGGATTTTAACGCTCTTAAAAATCCGACGACTTCAGCCGGGGTTGAGTCGGCATAGCAGTTCAGCATGCTACCGACTACGCCACAGAAGCCGATTTAGACTCAAAATATGTAATGCCGATGTGAAGATCAATAATAATGAAAATTCCATAAAGTATACAATCTGTATACCTTCCCATTTACTCTAGGTTGCTCATATAATGCACCACTGCTCTATTTCTATTTACAGAGCTTGTTGAAAAAGTTATAATTTCTCTTTGATGCACTTCGTAACTCTTTTTTTGGCAACTGCTGTGTTGCTGAACTGATTTGTATATTAAATATTTTTTATTTTTATTTTTATTTAGTCAATTTACCCTCTAGGTTGGTGGTTCCCACGGACTCAGCGAGGGAACTCACCACCACCGCCTCTATGGGCAGTGTCCTGGAGCTTGGAACATCTGGTCGGAATGGATACAATTGGGGAGGTGTGATCAGCACTTCGACCAGGCGGCCTCACCTGCAAAGCGAACAGGGGCCTCATGACGGATGGGAAGGGATGGAAGATTGGGATGGATAGGCTAGGAAGAGGGAAGGAGGCGGCCGTGGCCTTAGAGTAGGTACCATCCCGGCATTTGCCCGAAGACGAAGTGGGAAACCACGGAAAACCACTTCGAGGATGGCTGAGGTGGGAATCGAACCCCCTCTACTCATTTGGACCACCCGAGGTTGAGTAGACCCCGTTCCAGTCCTCATACCACTTTTCAAATTTCATGGCAGAGCCGGGAATCGAACCCAGGACCTCCGGGGCGGCAGCTAACCATGCTGACCGCTACGCTACGGAGGCGACTGTATATTAAATAAGTGTTAAAAATGCGATCATGACCAATATGGGCGATACTAAATTCTAATTTTGTCTTGGTTACATCCTCATGGTTGTGAGAAACGATGGAAATGAGACTCATTCCCGTGATTATCTAACAACTGTGTCTGGGATACCGTCGATTTAAATACAAGATACGAAAGTATCGAAAATACGTATTTTAATCAGGTCTACATGCATTTTCGATACGATACTGCCCAACTCTGGCCTACTGCCGTACCAGAGCTTGGTGGTGCAGTGGTCAACCTGCTTGCTTCTCACCTCGGCGGAAATGGTTCGATTCCCAGTCTATGAATGTGAAATTTTCGAAGTGAAATATTTCGAATTATGGTTCGAATTTCATGTGAAATGGAGGTCCGAAATTAGCGGTCACGCAAAAATTCAAGCTTCTCTCCTTTTTTCGTTAGTTAAAATAATTTCGTATGCTCTTTACTCCAGTACCAACTACACTGTCAGTCCTCAACACTCACCCAGTATCTCTGTTGTTGGTAAGAAAAAAGACTACTGTAAGTAAACAAACCTCTGACAAATAATTCCGCAGGGCAGGTGCCACTGGGGCAATATACCGGCTGTGGTATGCTATATTAGCTACATTCACTAGACGAGCAAAAATTCCTTTCTTGGTGAGTTCTTCAACATAAGCCTTCATGTCTTCGGCAGGTCCAGATATGGTGCAGCTGTCAGGTCCGTTATGACAAGCAATGTCAATCGAGGGAGGTACCATGGTCTTCAGCTTATCGTAACCCAGCCCTGGGAACAGAGTAATATATTTTAACAGTAAATTATCTCTCTCTTTTTTAGGAAAGGAAGGAAGGAAGGAAGCTTGTAGTTTAACGTGACCGTTAATATTGAGATCATGAGCCACGGGACCTCCTTTTTTACGTGGAATCCGAACCACAGGACATGGCATTTCACTTCGAAAATCTCACATGCATTGACCGGGAATCGAACCCGGACCGCCTTGGTGAGAGGCATACAGCTAGACCGCTGAGCCACCACGCCCCCTGCTCTTTTTTAGGGAAAGAGTTCTTTTCTCTGATGTAAATTCTAGTATAGTGTACATTGATGACAAATGGAAAATCCATTTCAAGAATATACAGTAGTATAGATACATTAAAGATGTGTGAGTGAAATTGTTTCGCTAATATTCCTACTGCTTTTAATATGGAGCTTCCTTTAGTTTTGTTTCTCTACTTGTGGGGAAAGATTGGCACTCTAGGAACTCACATCATCATCGTCCTGTACTGTACAGTAAACCGCGCCATTTCCAAACGCATCCTCCCATTGTTTTGCCCACTGACACAAAGTTGCTCCTGTGAGGAAATTGTAGGGATCGTGGAAGTTGAGGAACCACCATATTCACCGGACACTAGTACCTGGTATTTATTACTTTTCTCAAAACTAAAGGAACCACTCAGAGGGAAGCGTTTAGATGCACGAGACGAGACGGACATCAACAAAGTGGTAAAGTAGTTACGTGCACAGCCTGGCACAAAACAGAGGACTGTTGATCCTCAAGCATATTCATTCTGAATTACTATTATTGCCAGCCACAAGACATGTGTGTCAATGGAATGTTATTAGACTTGGGATTTTAGGCTCTAAAATATTCGTTTTAGGCACCTAAAATAGGCTTTAATAAAAGCAAGCTAGCAGGCTTTTAAAAGAGAAAAATAGGCACTTAAAATATAGTTTAAAAATGTGTAAATAGACAGAAAATAGACTTTAAAATATTACAATAAACACTTCAACTGTAACATGATTTTAATTTACTTTAAGAAACGTGGCATACCTATTTTTAACAGGGATAATTGCCAAATTAAGGACACCTTGTAGAGCTAAGGGATGAAAAAATAGTTTTTCATTTTTTCTTGTAAATGTGTGAGGGAAGGTCTATTCTATAAGCTGGCATATTATTTTTGCACCTTCCGGGCCTGAAAAATTCCTCTATGTGGGTATTTAATTATGGTGCTCAACTGACAGGCTGGTATGAGTCAGAAACTGATGTCTTTCGTCTTTTGTCATTTACTGTAACTTAAGTTTTCTTAACATTCAGGTATACTTTTCTCAGAAACTACTGAACTTATTGTCATGATTTTTATGGGTGTGATTTGGAACATTATAAACAAAATAGGAGCAATATAACTGTATACTAGTTGAAACCCGTCAATACATGACGGCCAATAAGAAAATATTTACTGAAGAATTTTATTATATACGTTCTTTGTACAATTATTTTTTGGTACTATTGAAGCTTGAAGGGCGTCAAAAGATTGCACTCTAGACATTGCAACATACTGCTGGCCATGATTGAAAACTTGATGAGGCAAATTGAGACCTATACGTTCCAGAGTTCCCCCTTGAGCTTTATTGATTGTGATAAAGTATGCCAAGCGAATCGGAAAGAAAATGATTGTTTTATCCGGTGGTGTTAAATCAAGTCGAAGGATTAGACCTTTCTGCCTAATTTTAACTGCACTTATTTCCAAATCCAAGCATTTTCATGCATATTTCATATAATTAATATGGAATCAAGTCGAAGGGTTAGATCTTTCCGCCTAATTTTAACTGCACTTATTATTTCCAAAATCAAGCAATTTTCGTACATATTTCTTATAATTAATATGGTACCATTTAGATGCCCTTAGGAAACTTCAGATTTCTCAGGAGCATATCTATGGGTCAATCGTTTGGAGTATGTGGAAGCAAATCACTTAATTCCAAGGAATTCAAGAATTCTGAGGAGTCTAATATATACAACTGGCAGCAGGAACCGTCGCTTATAATTTTGGAATATACATTAACGAAGTTCTCTCTTAAATTCCTTGAGATATCATTTCTAGTGATAAATTGTTGCAGTCTGTCAAATATTTTATATTTAGGAAGATTAATTTTGCCATTACAACACCAAAGGTCAAAGTAACCAGGCGTAGATTTCTCGCTACAGAAATACAGTGCAGAACAATGTTTACATTTGTTCGTCAAGGACCATACACTGTACGGCATAATATCTGGAATTGTTTCTGAAATGGCATTTTTATATTAGATTTTAAAAGTGGCTTCGTATTTTCTACGATTTCCCACTTTTTTGTGGCTAATGTTCATTTTCGTCAAATGGGTATATTTATTGCAGCATTTCTCTCCAAATTAACGTCATATTCAATAACACTATAGTGGCCTGCATCAACGCAGCCGCCAAATATTCAATGGCAAATAATACTTCCATTGCCAAAATCAACAGCGTGGTTAGACTCATTGTTATGTACTCTAAACAAATAATCAATAAACAATAATATTCACGTATACAATGAAGTTCAGATACTTTCATTCTCAAGTTTGTTGCTGATGAGAATGCAATGATACTGATCGCCAATAATAAAATCCTTATAATTATTCATGCCAGCAACAATTTTTGCAATTTGCTTGCAAACGCAGCTCAGGATAACGTCCTGCATTATGGAATAAACAGTACGAAACTGCTCTAAATAAGCAATTTCCATCACCTGATGTAGGTATAATCCGTTGCATTTTCATGACAGTAAATTAAGCAAGGGAGCATACTTCGCCAACTACTGGAATGAGCATAGACTCACTTCGACAGCCACCGTAATGGAGGGAGTTTAAGAGTTAGACTATATGCTCAGTGCTTGTTAAAAATCGTATTAACACAGGGAAGCCCAATCTGAAGGCTACATTCTCAGCTATCGCCCCGGATTCCAGGTTCGATCCCTGGTTTGCCAAGAAATTTACTTCTGGTCTGAGGGCTGGAACGGGGCACACTCTTGAGGCAAAACTCGGGAGAGCAAGGTTAGATTCCTATCTCAACAATCTGGGATGTGACTTTCCGTGGTTTGCCACGTCCACTGCAGGTAAATACAGGGATAGTTCGTAACTTAAAGCCTCGGTCGTCAATTCCCCATTCCCCACTTGAATTACAAATGCACACATCAGTACAGCCATCACAATAACACAGGTTATCAGAGAAAATTTTACACACACACACCAAAGTAGACGGGGCTGAGCGACCACGATGTCGGAGTCCATCAAATGAATTATATTCGTCAATTGTCTCTCATGGAGAAAGCGATTGTGGCCATCTTTTATTTAATAATTTAAAAGTATATGGCAATGTAAATCGTGGAGAATTCCTTACTGTACGGGAATAACGAAAGTAAAATATGTAAAGACGGTGAATTGCCAATAGCCAGAAATAATAATTAGGAAATAAAAATACATGTCTGAGGTGAGACGCCTTCGACTATGCAAAATTCATTCCTGGGTTCGCAATGTTACCCCTGAGCTACCCAGTCAACAGACTTCTAAACCAATATTAAGTTACTTAAACAACAAACGAACTCAAACGCCTGTTGAAGTTCTTCTATCCCCTCTTTTTAATTCTCAAAAACAAAGATCACACTACGATACGGTGAATCCTTTATCCGCCATTTCTCTAGAACTGTAATTCTGGTCTGAGGGCTGGAACGGGGCGCACTCTTGAGGCAAAACTAAGAAGGGCAAGGTTCGATTCCCATCTCAACAATCTGGGATTTGGTTTACCGTGGTTTGCCACTTCCACTGCAGGTGTAATTCTGGTCTGAGGGCTGGAACGGGGCGCACTCTTGAGGCAAAACTAAGTAGGGCAAGGTTCGATTCCCATCTCAACAATCTGGGATGTGGTTTTCCGTGGTTTACCACTTCCACTGCAGGTAAATACCAGGATAGTTCCTAACTTAAAGCCTCGGTCGCCAATTTCCCATTCCCCACTTTAATTACAAATGCACACATCAGTACAGCCATCACAATAACACAGGTTATCAGAGAAAATTTGACACACACACACACCAAAGTAGACGGGGCGGAGTGACCACGATGTCTGAGTCCAACAAATGAATTATGTTCGTCAATTGTCTCTCATGGCGAAAGCGATTGTGGCCATCTTTTATTTAATAATTTAAAAGTATATGGCAATGTAAATCGTGGAGAATTCCTTACTTTATGGGAATAATAAAAGTAAAATATGTTAAGACAATGAATTACCAATAGCCAGAAAGAATAATTGAGAAATAAAAATATGTGACGGAGGTGGGATTCGAACTGCTTCCATTGCGCGATGCATAAATTAAGAGTTCTGAACTCTACCGCCTGAGCTACCGAATCACTGGTAAAAGAGTGCAATATTAAGGTACTTAAAGAACATTCGCTCTCAACAGTCTGTATAAGTTCTTCTACATTTCCCGTTTTTTATAATATTCTATTCCTGTTTATATCGTGGAAACTTCATAATCAGTATTCCCCTCCTTTATTATAATTCTTATAAATAACTATTGCATTAATACGCGGTGGACATCCGCCATGTCTGTCATTAACCAAGATGATTCTGCGCATGCGCTTGAACCAATAATTTTGCAGTTTTGTTTATAAATTTAAAAATATGTCGTAACATATTTGTTTATTTTAAAGACACTCTGCAAATCTACAGGCCTACAGCTTTCGACAGATAGCTCTGTGAAGTGAATCGGTTCTACCGTTCCTACAATCTCGCGGTAACAAAAATCAGCTTAGTGTTTTAAATATATAGATAAACCACAGAATATTAAATATTAGAAATAATACCAAAATGTGGCACATCATTTTGTTTTGAAATGGTCAAATAATAATAGGCCTATAATGAATATAATACTTCACCTAGTATGCAAATGTAAGCCTATTCAACATATGTGGGCAGTTAAGTTGCTCTCTGTCTGCCACGTTCTTAGAAACGTGTACCTAAAGAGATTAAATCACTCTCAAAAAATATTCTTCAGGTTACATTTAAAAATTATTTTATATAAACTGGGCATTTAAATCAAACCAATATTCTTTTCCTGGATTGAGGAGATAATCACTAAATGCATGTGTGAAGTTTCAATGCTTTGAAATGAATGGTATAAGAGTAAGATGGCCTCATAGTTATTTGTAATATTGTGCTCAATTCCCAGGTAAATTCTACAAGGCAAAACATTTATGGATTATTGTATATTAAAAATCATAATCAGTACTGAACTAAAACCATAACAATAAAATCTCCGAACACAATTATAGCACTGTAGGCAAACCATAACGACGTAAGCGTGAACGGAGTGTGTCTATTCATACTAATACATAACAAGATGTTCAGTAAAGAACATATAGCTTACTTTCTCCTAAATGTATGAGTATTGTTATAACTCTTTGTCCTTTTCAAGGAGTATAATTGAATGTTAGTTGTAATAGCTTGTTGAAATACAACGTGCTATACGGATATTAAACATGAATATGAGGTGCCCTTTGGCAGAGCCTCCGTGGCTTAGGCGGCAGCCCGCCGGCCTCTCACCGCTGGGTCCGTGGTTCAAATCCCGGTCACTCCATGTGAGATCTGTGCTGGACAAAACGGAGGCAGATAGGTTTTTCTCCGGGTACTCCGGTTTTCCCTGTCACAATTTCATTCCAGCAACACTCTCCACTATCATTTCATTTCATCTGTCATTCATTTAATCATTGCCCCAGAGGAGTGCGACAGGCTTCGGCAGCCGGCACACTTCGTATCCTCGCCGCTAGATGGGGGCTTCATTCATTCCATTCCTGACCCGGTCGGAGACTGGAAGCAGGCAGAGGATTTTCATTCATGAGGTGCCCTTTGCTAGTGCTACCTTTGTACAAAATTCCATTCAATTAGGTTTCACCGTGTTTGAATTGATATGGTCAATCGATTTGCACACATACATGGCCGCTATCTGCAAACTATTGGACTTATGACCTTGTAGCTTGGTCAAAGAACGCTTCTCTCATACAGGTATGTTGTTGCAAAATTTAGTAGAGATCAAATGATTAGGTTAGTCGTAATTAGATTGAAACTGTGAAACATTTGGGTGGCCGCCATTACGTTTCCGTCAAGATGGCGGCGATATAAAACATGACACTGAGTTGCCCTTTGCTAGTGCTTCCTCTGTACCAAATTTCGTTTAATTTGGTTTCACCGTGTTTGAATAGATAGGGGGAATCAATTTGTACACATACATGGCCTCCATTCGCAAAGTATTGAGCTGATGACCTTGTAGTTTGGTCAAAAGATTTTTCATACATGAAGGTATAATGTTGCAAGATTTGGTAGAGAACATATGATTAGGTTGGTCGTAATTTGATTTAAGCTTTTAACATTTGGGTGGCCGCCATTACGTTTCCGTCAAGAGGGCGGCGATATAAATCATGGCACTGAGGTGCCCTTTGCTAGTTCTATGTCTGTACCAAATTTCGTTCAATTCGATTTCACCATGTTTGAATTGATAGGGGGAATCGATTTGCACACATACATGGCCGCCATCTGCAAACTATTGGGCTGATGACCTTGTAGTTTTGTAAAAGAACACTCGCCGTATAAATACGTATTGTTACAAAATTGGGTAGAGATCGGCTGATTAGGTTTGAACATTCGGGTGGCCGCCATTACGTTTCCGTCAAGATGGCGGCGATATAAATCATGACACTGAGTTGCCCTTTGCTATTGCTATCTATGTAGCAAACTTTGTTCAATTCGGTTTCACCGTGTTTGAATTGTAGGGTGGGGGGGAGGGGGGCATTCAGAGTACGCACACTCACACACAGACCGACACACAATTTTGACGTATATTTTAAGAATAATAATAATAATAATAATATCGTATGGCCTCGGGTGCCAGGTGCAAGCTTTGTTATTTGACACCCAGAAGGTAGCTTGCATGTCGAATTTCGTTGTTCCATGAAACACTGTGAAAGTGAAGGAGGTTAGATATCTAAGCTCCTAGAACACTATAGCGCTTTCTAGTAGAGAAATGAGGAACTTTTTGTTGGCGGAAACTCCCGAGATTAATTTTGCCATTATGAACACATCCTGCTGAATTCATATGGGTTCTTTGATATGCCAACATCGTATGACATGGTGTCGCAATTTTAGCCGGCTTTCATAAATCACTGACACGATCATGAGTGAACCTGCAAGCTTGGGGTTAGTAGACCGACACGTTGACCACTCACCCATAAACATAATAAACATAGAGAAGCAAGAGAGGAAACTATTGAGGAAAATCTTTGGTCCAGTCTGCGTAAAGGGAATCTGGATGAAACGGAAGTCTTAGCTGTATCAACACTCTGAAGGCGGCTTCGGTGGCGTAGTTGGTAGCACGCAGAGCTTCTATGCCCAAGATAGTGGGTTCAAACCCGGCCGAAGCCGTCGGATTTTTTAAGAGCGTTAAAAATCCCTCAGCATTCCTTCCTTCGGAGGGGAAGTAAAGCCGGCGGTCCCATGTCATAGATTTATGGCATGTTAAAGAACCTTCCACTAATTACACCTGTGTGAAGCTAAATTGTATAGGTTAGGAATGTAAACAACGCTCTTAGGTTTCTACGTTCGTTGCCAAGAGCCGACTGCGGTGGCGTCTAGTAGCTAAGTTCTTAACTAGGCCTAGTAGTCGTTGACGGTGGCGTTTGGCGGCAAAAGTAGGAACTTTTTGAAAAATTTAAAGTTGCAGTACTTACTTGAATAAAAATAAACAACAAAAAACAGATACACACACTAATACAGCCATCACAAGTAACACCGGTTATCAGACAGATCCTACACACACCCAAAGTACACGGGGCTACATGACCGCGTTGTCGTAGCCCCTAAACTGAGGAACCAACCAACCAACCATCACTCCGAAAAGATCACCGACACATTCAGGAAAAGGCGATTAAAGTTCTATGGCCACATTCTTCGCATGACCGATGACAGACTGACGAAGAGGATTCTCAACTTTCCTCTCTCAATGAAAGTCAAGACCAACTGGCTTAAATAAATACAGGAAGATCTTCAGGAAGTTGGCATCGTGATTAAAATCATACAAGACAGATCCAAATTCAGAACCGTTCTAAACGACTATCATTGTGCAGAGAAAATCAGTTTCAGTAGCAGGAAACCATGGACTGAAGAACGGAAGAAACTCTTCAGTGCCCAGATGAAGAGACTTTGGGAGAAGAAAAGATCAACATCAGTTGCTAAATGAGTTCTCTCGCGCTCCTTAGATGGGCGTAACGATGTGAAAATAGTACATTATGCAACGAGCTTATAATGGCAATAATTAAGTCACGAGTATGTTTATTAAACGAGCGTATGCGATTTTTATAATTTCCATACGAGTGCCTTAATTAATATTATCGGTGAGTTGCATACGACTGTTTATGTTCGACGATAATTATTATAACTATTTTATGTTCGAAGATAAATATTCATAAATATCTGTCGAGATTTCGCCAGTTTTATGTACTGAACAGAGTGCATGACACGCAGAGAATGCCTTGTATTTGACCATGGCCTTCTCGATTACCCTACTATGACACTAGGCAACGCAGTTTAGTAGGCCGTGGAACTCCACGCAGGTGCGATGCTAACCTTATCTAATTGGTCAAACAACTGTTTCTTGAGCTGTGATTGGTGGGAGAAACTGTTTCTTAATGAAAAATAGTGTTATGATGAACATCATTATGATACAGATATCTGACATATAATAGTCAGGCTCGAACATAAAAAAACTTATCACCTTGTGACAATATTTAGTACATTGAAACTGTACGGTTTCGGACACATTGTGTTCTTCAGCTTGCTATAGGACAAGTAATTGTGCAGTAACATACAACTTAATACATATTTTTGTCATAATAGAGTGAACCCTTGCAAAGAAGCTTATGAGACTCAGTTTCGGGGGGTGTAACAGTCCATTTCGTAAGTTGTTGTTAAAGCGCTTCATTAACATGCAGGGTAACACATAACAAAATAACATGCAGGAAGAAGTGAATACCAGGGTTATAACAAATGAATTTAATAACAGATCAACTATTTACAAGAAAAAATAAACAAAACAAAACTCCCAAATGACTCCCATCTGATTAAATTACTTGCCATAACTAGGCTTAATCTCAGGAGAGATTATAAATTGGACCAAATGTCCCAAATGACTTCAACGACATTGTGTATGTGTGCGGCTGTTCTACATGCTTAACGATGAGTACAAATAAATGCGAGATTCGTCACCATCCGGTAAACCTTCAGAGGACGAATCTGCATTGTTTAGAGCTAGACAGACGCGGGGAATCAACTATACACTACTTAAATTAATCTGACACTTCCTACACTAAATAAACAACAAATAATTTCCGCTTGAAATTGGAATCAAGAACTGCCGTAGCAAAAACATTAATGCCTAAAATTAGGACTTTTTCAAAATCAACACAAGTAAATTAACACGTGACCAACAAAAGAAAACACATATGACCGCCTGTCATTTTTACAAGTAAATACAACTACACCACACGGGTGTCACAACAGACAAACTAACATGACGTGAGCCATAGAAAAATCACTAGGCTCAAGGCCAACATTTACATCATTAAAACAATATTCCATTCATACGATATGCGATAATTCGTAACAGACATGGCGAACTCCCCAATTAATTACGGTCTAAATGACCATCACAAAAGAACAGGTTTGCTAATGATAGCTTATAGGGGTCAGTCGGTCAGCAGGACTGCCTAGCAATGAGTCACCGAACCTAGACGGGCGCTAAGTGGAAATCTGCACATCTGTCAACCCACGTGTCAAAAACCTCAACCTCCCCTGGCACGGGATCGAGTCTCGAAGAAGCGTGCACCCAAAGCACAATATACGTGTGTGTCAGAATAAAATATCTCAGCATTTCCCCTAGGAAATCCAAGAAAATCAACACTGGACAAGGTACAGTAGCCTCCAAGGAGCGCCCTGCCTTTCCATCAAAAAAAGACTACCACAACAACAACAATAATATGAGGGCGGTAGCACCACCTACCCCTCATCACGAAGAATCAATACACACACCTGTCACATGAACACACACAGAATCATACGTATGGGTTTGACAGAAACCTGAAATAAATGACATAGATATTTTTCCACCAGCGTGCGCTTCCGTTCTAGTCCGTGACTATCAAACCTGAAAAGGACTAAAAAAAAAAAAAAAAGTTAAAAAATTAGAACTAAAGTGTTCTACAGTTACATCTTAATTTGTTGCGCTCGGCAACCCTAGCATGAGTAATAACCTGTTCACAAAACATCTACTATAATTACCTCCCTTTCCTACAACAAAATGAACTTTAATAAAGCACCACTTATCGAATGTAACGAGTTTCGCATTCGCATGGATAAAATCAAATACACGCGCCGTGTACACTAAATATGACTCAAAGAAAAATATACAACAAACAAATTTGGCCACGCGCCAACGTACATTTAAAGATGATAGTGTCAGCACAAAAAATCTAAACACAAGAAAAAGAATGAAAGAACTATTTACAATGTTCCCGCGCCTTATCTAACTACATATTGAGTAAATCAATTTTTGTACATCACCGTCTCAGCTTGCAGAACATTAACCTCCGTCCCGGCGCATTTCCCTACGGGAAATTTAGCTCTCCATCGTCGACGTCGTTGTAGAAGCGATGCACATCAATCCATCACATGACCAAACGTCGGACATCTTGGCGAAGTTTCTTGGACAGAAATGTTCAATGTTAATAATATTGCCTAGCTATAATCGCTGTGAGTTACTACTTTCACTCACGAATATGTCCTAATGCGATTACTGATCGTAGACTTGCCCTATCTTAGCATTTGCTTAACACACGCACAAATATCACTCAAAAATATTATACACAAATTTACATAAAATTACACACTTCAAACTCATCGCCACTGGCTTGAAAACAAGTCTTAAACATGTCTATCTGGCAGTCCTTATCTCGCCTAGAGATCTCCACTGCTATACGTGAACCTTGCTCACCTGAGCTCAAAGTAAAATGTTAGTAAAGTACGCTCATTAGCGCTTGAAAATCGTGACGCAGAGTGACGTGAACCTTGCTCACCAGAGCTCAATAAAGTTGTCCTCGAAACAGCTTCTCACCGATCAATTTATTGGAAACTGACCGAATGAGGTAGAGTGGGGAGAATGTGAAAAAATAATCTGGAGTTTTCATCACACAAACTTGGGACTAGTAACAATCTTCATCATTTTATCCAAACGTCTCAGTGCACTATTGCGGAATTAATTCGGATCGGCGGTTCTTTAGATACACGTTTTCGCGGGCTTTCCAGGGTACGCAACTTACCGCGTGGCTTTTGGCGTGGTCTCTTCTGATTGGGTGATTCAATCCTGGGTCGGTTGAAACTTTACTAATGACACTCCCTCAATGACTCTAATTTAGGTGTACGCTGTTACAAAATTTGTCCTTGAACTCGGCTTAACCGGTCGTCTTCAGGAATAACTACCAAGCTTGCTTCTGTTGTAATCATTGCAACACACTACCTTGGCTCCCCCTTTGTCAATTTCAACATGTACTGCCTGGGCATCAGTAATAATAATAATAATAATAATAAAATCATGAATACTTATTCATCGATAGATTACTAGGGGTTCATTTATCCTCAGCAAGGTTTTGAAATTCGAAGCAAGTGATTGATTTGGATTTTAACAACAATATCCACAGTAGTGATGATAACATCTCTTAAGTACCTCACTCGTCTGCCTGTGTGTACAATCCACTGACCCAATTAGTGTGCGCGCTCCACGCTGCAATGTCATTCACACGTCTCGCCGGACCTCCTCTCTCTCTCGCACGATTACAACTCCTGCCGGACCAGCTGTCTTGTTTACAAACAAAGCTCGCTCTACCCAGGTACTACATGGCCACGTATATTTGAGTGTTGGCTCTCAATAAAATTCTGCAATAATGATCTGCATTCATAGTCCTGATTATTCGTCAAATGGTTCCCTTCTGTAATACGGCTTGAGATTTGCGCTATTGAAGACAGATTTAGTGCCAGTGCTCAATTCTTCAAGTCTGTAAGCATTGTTACCCAAATTCTTAATGATGCGGAACGGACCAATACATTTTGGACAGAACTTGGCGAATACTTTGTTTTTGGGATCAGATATCGGTGGTCTTCGAACAAGCACTAGTTCCTGTTCCTGTAATTCACGATGAAATTTCTTTCCTCTGTATCTCCTCAGTCTTCGGTCCGCTTGGTTCCTCATGTGCTCTCTTGTTCGCTGAATTCGCAGCTCATGTGCTAATAACGGATCCCTTGGGCATGGAATAATCTTGTCCCAAGATCTCTCAGGCAACCTGTTGTGGTGTACAACTAGTGGGACTTGACCTGTCGACTCTTGCTTTGTAGTGTTCATGCACATCTCAATATCTCCTACTTTGTCAACCCACTTATTATGATCATTAGGAATCATGACTCGGTAATACTTGGCAACACAGCGAATCGTTCTCTCGCTCGGATTTCCACAAGGATGGCAAATGCTCGACAGAACATGCTTTATCCCTAGGATCTCTAGACCTTGCCTAAAAACATTGCTCGTAAAATAAGTACCATGGTCCGATAAGATAAATTCCGGCTTCCCAAGCATCGGAATGACTTTGTTCTGAATTCTGCTGAGGACTTGCTTCGATGTCGTCTTCTGGATTGGACATAATACTACCATCTTGGAAAACACATCGACACATACAAGAAGGTGTCGGCATCCTCGTTTTCCCTTTACTAGAGGGCCAAAACAGTCAATAGCGACCAGCTCGCATGGTTTTTGAGGTAATAATGGTTTTGGAGGTTGTTTCAACATGAAGTTATTTGGTTTAGTGCGCTGACACGCGTCACAAGTCCAGATTACTTCCACAATGGTGTATCGCATCTTAGGCCAAGTAAAAGTTTCCCCTATTGTCGCTTCTGTTTTGTCCGTGCCAATATGTGCTAGGCTTTCGTGGACATGCCACGTCAATCCTCTCTGTAATGATGCCGGAACTATAATTCGCAGTTTGGTGTGATCCTCATCCACGTACTTGTGCAAAAGGTTATTCAAGTAGTGAAATTTCGCTTCCCTGGCACGGACTTCTCGATATTCATGTGAATCTGGCTGTAGTTCCTTCTTGTAAAACTAGATCATCATCATCATCCATGGGTCCTTTTCTTGTTCCTTCTGAATTTCTTTCA
Source organism: Meconema thalassinum (assembly GCA_946902985.2). Taxonomy (NCBI): domain Eukaryota; kingdom Metazoa; phylum Arthropoda; class Insecta; order Orthoptera; family Tettigoniidae; genus Meconema; species Meconema thalassinum. The sequence continues at coordinate 173,129,581 of OX336393.1, read as the reverse complement.
GCTTATCCAAAAATCCACGATCCTTAGGTGTTAGTGCTATGTGGTGAACATCCGCTGCTATCTCGTTCTCATCTTCAGGATTCCTGCTTAGAGCATCTGGTATGATGTTCATCCTTCCAGGGCAATGTTCTATGGAAATGTCGAACTGCTGTATGTAAATGGACCAACGCGTAACTCTTTCACTTGCCATCGTCGTCTTGAATAAGAACGTCAGTGCATGGTGGTCAGTTCTGACAACAATGGAATATCCGAAGATCATCTTGCGCCATAGTTGAAGTGAGTACAAAATCGCGAGCAACTCAAGCTCTGTCACAGTGTAGTTCCTCTCGTGCTTCCTTAATTTACGACTCGTAAATGCCAAATATGATCGTTTCCTGGGTTCATCAGCGTCCTCTTGGTACAGCATGGCACCGATTCCAATCAATGAAGCGTCTGCCTGAATTATAAATTTCTTCTCGAAGTCTGGATACCCTAGCTTCACACAATTCTCCAGTAGGTCTTTCGTGGCTCTAAAGGACCTGTCGCATTCCTCATTCCATGACCATCGATTTGATTTCTTTAGCATCTCTTGCATCGGTGCTACTGTTTCCGTGTATCCAGGACAATTCTCCTTAAAGAAACCTGTCACTCCCAAAAATGCTCTCACGTTTTTTACTTTAGTTGGTGTGGGGAATTTCTTGATTGCGTCAATTTTCGCCGGATTAGGTCTCACGCCTTCAACATCAATTATGTGACCCAAATACAGAATCTCGCTCTGGCAAAAGTGCGATTTCTTCAAATTAATTTTGAAATTCATGGTTCTCAAGTTGTCCAAAAGTTTGTTTAGGTTTACCAAGTGTTCCTCCATTGTTTCTGATGCAATAAGTATGTCGTCAACATACCTCGTAGTGAAGCTCTTGACCTCCTCAGTCAGATTCCTGTCTAGTGCTCTTATCAATGCACATCCAGCTGTTTTTACACCAAAGGGCATGCGAGACCAGATATAGCTTTGGTTATCAAATAAAAACCCCGTCAATAGTTGGGATTTTTCCTCAAGTTCGAGATGGTGGAAACTATTCGTTAGGTCGACGCTAGAATATATCTTCTTCCCACGGTAGCCCTTCAATACATCCTTGATCCTTGGTGCTTGGTCATGCTCAACTAGCAGTTTACTGTTTAAAACCCGAGCGTCTAGGCATAATCTAATTGATCCATTTGGCTTGGCCACAGCCAATATTGCATTTAAGTATGGGGTTGCTGCTTTTCTTATCATGCCGGAATCTAATAAGCTACTAATAATGTCCTTCACCTGAGCAAAATGTTTCTCTGGGATCGGGTACAATTTACTCTTAAATGGGGTCCAGTCGGTAACTTGCATGGCATACTGGAAATTTAAAACTTTTCCAGGAATCGTGTAGAAAGCTCCCTTATGATGTCTCAAAATTTCTTCTAATTTTCTTCTGTCAGGTTCCCCTACTATTGCCTCCTAAGTCGCTCCTGAAGTAAAATTTCAAATTTGGACCCGCTAATTTTTTCTTCCGCCAAATGTACCCAAAGTTCCTGCGAAATATCTCGACTGTCAATTTCAACCACTGCTGTCTGGCTTACTCGTTCCTCCGTCAAGTTCTTATCTTCGATCGCCTCATTAGTGCATTCTTCAATGACCCAAGTATTCGCCTCTCTCTCTAGTGGACTCTCTTCCATGTTCAGACCCACATGACTCAACCCCTCGACTTGTTTGAAACTCACAGTGTTATTATGTAAGTCAATTATAGCATGAAAATCACAGATGAAGTTGGCTCCCAGAATGACATTATAATTCATCTTTGGTATCACGATGAAAGTTTACGAAAATGTGTGGTTTAATATCTCCAGGTCTAAATATGCTTTGTGCTTGCAAACTATGGTCTTGTCAGGAATGACCCCTCGGACTTTCATTAATGGTACAGGCATAATTGGAACGGTTTGTTTATTTCCAATTTCTTTCAACAATGCTTCCGTGACTAAGCTCACCTTGCTACCCGTGTCAAATAGGCACCTCACTCTAATACCTCCAATACGTGCATAAATAATCGGTAATTGTCTGATTACATTGCCTCGGTCCTTCACCACTTCCTCCAGGCAAACGTCCGGGAATGCTACCCACTCTTCTATGTTTGCAACAATCAACTCCTCCCGTTCCCTGGTGTCCTCCGTTCTCAGGCTATCTGATTTTGGTTCAATCGTGAGTTTTTTTTAAATCCTGTGACCCATTCATTGAGTTCCGCCGGTTGTCATCGCGTCTCTCCTGCTGCCGTAATAAGCTTTCCGCCCCCGCTCCTTGGTGATTATCAGGGCTTTGCCTATTCGCCATCGCACGCCCCCACTTCTCTTTCTCTGCTTCTTCGGCATTTAACTCGTCCGAATATTTCTGTGATTCAGCGTACCGCTCGTTCCAATCATTGCGATAGTCCCCTTGATTATCTTGCCGATAATTCCTTGTATTGTTCCACCTGCCTTCTCCGTTCCTTTGGTAAGGTCTACCCTGCCTTGTATTTCCCCTCCAGTTGGTATACACTCGCTGGTACTTCCACTGATTGTGATTGTTCTGATTATTATTATTATTATAATTATCACGGCGATTCTGGAAGTTCCTATTGTTGTTACGGTATTGGTTTCGGCCATCGAACTCCTGCCGTCTGGGCGTAAATTGCGTTCCGGTAGACTGTGTCTTGGTTTGATTATTTTGATTGTGATTATTTTGATGCCCTTGAACAACTTCAGCTGTGTTTACACACTCCATGTTCCGTCTCCCTGTCTGCGGACTGACCATACTCGTCTCGTCCAAATGGCGGAGTATCTCCTCGGCCTGAACTGCGGTCTTGATATTACCGGCCACTAAAAACTGCTGAATATTCATTGGAAGCTGCTTACTGATGGTTAAAACCATGTTTTCCTCAGTAGGCGGGTCGTCAAAATCACGGAATTTAACCAGCTGTTGGCTAAAGAACTCGGAAAACCTGGTGGGATGTGTACTGTGATATTTCCTGGTGTATAGATCCTTCCTCAACCCCTGCTGCAAAGAAGGACTCCAGAACTTTCTCAAGAATGCCTCTCTAAACTGGGCCATGCCATTAAATGTGTATTTGAAACTCTGGAACCAAATTAAACTTGGGCCCTCCAAAAATTTCTCAACCATCCACAGCTGTTTTGCGGGACTGACGTGTTGATCATTAAAGTAGTCATCCAGCTGACGTAAAAATGCTTTAGGAGTGGATCCTGATTTCTCCCTGAATTTGTAGGGTTTAAAGTCGTTCCCCCTAATTACTTGTATCACTTGGGCAGGTGCCAAGCCGGGTTGTGGAGTTGATGTCTCCCCTCTGTAGTGTTGGAATGCGTCGCACGTTATCTTTGGACTCTGACCTCGGCCTGTATCCTCAGCCAGCTTCAAGCCCACCGGACTTCCAATACTTCCCTGTTTGCCTACTGTGTTTTCTGCAGAGAATAAAGTAGCGTTTTCTAAGGACCTTATCTCGTTCTTAATTATGAGATCTGTGTGTTCTTGGAGTTCGGACTTCATATTTTCCTCCAAAGCCTGCATCCTAGAATTGTACTCGCCTAGCCGTTTTAAGATCGTCAGCCTATCTCCTTTAGTTTCGTTCACCTGCTGTTCCCAATCTTTCCGGATCCTGTTCTTCAAACTACTAATTTTTTCTTCACTCCTTTCCTGATTCTTCTCAAGCTCTTCCCGTATTTGCTCTGTATCACCTGCTGGGTTTTAATTAATTGTTTCCCTACCTCTTCACGTATTTGATCTTGGGTTTTAGTTAATTGTTCTCCCATCTCTTCCTGATTTTTATTTAGCTGGTCTTCCAGGTTTTCGCGCAAGTGCATCCGTTCTTTCTCCGTTTTTACTTCAAGCTTGTCGAGTTCCTTTATTAATTCGAGTACATTATTATCGACTGAGTTAATCTGCTCCTGTATGTTTTCGTTCTTGGACTCTAGTCTCTCAAATTGCCCCTGTAATTCATCCTGCGTGCTTTTTATTCCAGCCGTGTTGTTTACGCATGCTGTCTCAATCTGTTTTAATTTTTCGGCTACCATTTCATCCAATTGTACTAGTTTATTGTCGAATTTAGATTCCAACTTCTTAATTTCTCCTAATTGCTTTGAGTTATTTTCCGCTACCTCACCTGCCAGTTTCTCTAATTCTCTAGTACTCTGGTTTATGTCATGGGTGATCTTCTCTAACTGTACTGTTTGTACCGTTCGTATTGTTGCCTGCTCTGATAGTTTATGGTTTAATTCATTTTACTGTTTATTATTATTATTCTCCCGCAACTCGTGTAACTGTTTGTCGGTATCCAATTTCTGGACCTGTAATTGTACCGTAATGTTACTGTTCACATCCTGCAATTGTTTATCACTGTCTAATTTCTGGGTTTGTAATTGCGCCGTAATGTCATTTAATTGTTTATTACTTTGTTCACTCTGAATTTTTAACTGTTCTTCCGTTTTCGCAGACAATTGCGCAGCCAACTGCACGGACATCTGCTCCATTAACACTTTGATTTCTTCGATGCTAGCCATCGCACAACACACAAATATATACTCAGAGAAAAACGGGGTCATGCACTGGGATTTCAGTCATACACACGCACACATGTCTTGATATTTAAATACTACTGATTCTAATTTAATAAAAATTTCAGTAATCAAAATTTTACTGAATAAAGACTCTTATTTCCGAACAACAAATAACTCCCTTGTGATCTGCTTGTAAATTCCTAACCAACAGAATTTACGAACAACACCAATTAACCGAAGTTAATTAAATGTAAAAATAAGGCAACACCTTCCTGCTTTGACTGAGTTCAATAATATGCAAATTTTCTAATTTTATGCCGGGCGCCAGAACAAGTTAACAACAAATGCAATATCAACTTCTAACCTTGTTCAATATTTCTAACTTTAAGAACTCAGTGATTTTACTAATGCACATGGCGGTACAACATCGCCTCAATTTACTGAATTTACACTTGCCCGCTTGACCTGGCATTATTTCTCAGCGAAATAAGTATGAGATCAGCAAAGCAACAACAACAACAGTCCCACTTGGGCAGCCATTTTTGATATATGAACCCTTGCAAAGAAGCTTATGAGAATCAGTTTCGGGGGGTGTAACAGTCCATTTCGTAAGTTGTTGTTAAAGCGCTTCATTAACATGCAGGGTAACACATAACAAAATAACATGCAGGAAGAAGTGAATACCAGGGTTATAACAAATGAATTTAATAACAGATCAACTATTTACAAGAAAAAAAATAAACAAAACAAAACTCCCAAATGACTCCCAACTGAATAAATTACTTGCCATAACTAGGCTTAATCTCAGGAGAGATTATAAATTGGACCAAATGTCCCAAATGACTTCAACGACATTGTGTATGTGTGCGGCTGTTCTACATGCTTAACGATGAGTACAAATAAATGCGAGATTCATCACCATCCGGTAAACCTTCAGAGGACGAATCTGCATTGTTTAGAGCTAGACAGACGCGGGGAACCAACTATACACTACTTAAATTAATCTGACACTTCCTACACTAAATAAACAACAAATAATTTCCGCTTGAAATTGGAATCAAGAACTGCCGTAGCAAAAACATTAATGCCTAAAATTAGGACTTTTTCAAAATCAACACAAGTAAATTAACACGTGACCAACAAAAGAAAACACATATGACCGCCTGTCATTTTTACAAGTAAATACAACTACACCACACGGGTGTCACAACAGACAAACTAACATGACGTGAGTCATAGAAAAATCACTAGGCTCAAGGCCAACATTTACATCATTAAAACAATATTCCATTCATACGATATGCGATAATTCGTAACAGACATGGCGAACTCCCCAATTAATTACGGTCCAAATGACCATCACAAACGAACAGGTTTGCTAATGATAGCTTATAGGGGTCAGTCGGTCAGCAGGACTGCCTAGCAATGAGTCACCGAACCTAGACGGGCGCTAAGTGGAAATCTGCACATCTGTCAACCCACGTGTCAAAAACCTCAACCTCCCCTGGCACGGGATCGAGTCTCGAAGAAGCGTGCTCCCAAAGCACAATATACGTGTGTGTCAGAATAAAATATCTCAGCATTTCCCCTAGAAAATCCAAGAAAATCAACACTGGACAAGGTACAGTAGCCTCCAAGGAGCGCCCTGCCTTTCCATAAAAAAGGACTACCACAACAACAACAATATGAGGGCGGTAGCACCACCTACCCCTCATCACGAAGAATCAATACACACACCTGACACATGAACACACACAGAATCACACGTATGGGTTTGACAGAAACCTGAAATAAATGACATAGATATTTTTCCACCAGCGTGCGCTTCCGTTCTAGTCCGTGACTAACAAACCTGAAAAGGACTCAAAAAAATGCTAAAAAATTAGAACTGAAGTGTTCTACAGTTACATCTTAATTTGTTGCGCTCGGAAACCCTAGCATGAGTAATAACCTGTTCATAAAACATCTACAATATTTACCTCCCTTTCCTATAACAAAATGAACTTTAATAAAGCACCACTTATCGAATGTAACGAGTCTCGCATTCGCATGGATAAAAATCAAATACACGTGCCGTGTACACTAAATATGACTCCAAAGAAAAATATACAACAAACAAATTTGGCCACGTGCCAACGAACATTTAAAGATGATAGTGTCAGCACAAAAAAAAATCTAAACACAAGAAAAAGAATGAAAGAACTATTTACAATGTTCCCGCGCCTTATCTAACTACATATTGAGTAAATCAATTTTTGTACATCACCGTCTCAGCTTGCAGAACATTAACCTCCGTCCCGGCGCATTTCCCTACGGGAAATTTAGCTCTCCATCGTCGACGTCGTTGTAGAAGCGATGCACATCAATCCATCACATGACCAAACGTCGGACATCTTGGCGAAGTTTCTTGGACAGAAATGTTCAATGTTAATAATATTGCCAAGCTATAATCGCTGTGAGCTACTACTTTCACTCACGAATATGTCCTAATGCGATTACTGATCGTAGACTTGCCCTATCTTAGCATTTGCTTAACACACGCACAAATATCACTCAAAAATATTATACACAAATTTACATAAAATTACACATTTCAAACTCATCGCCACTGGCTTGAAAACAAGTCTTAAACATGTCTATCTTGCAGTCCTTATCTAGCCTAGAGATCTCCACTGCTATACGTGAACCTTGCTCACCTGAGCACAAAGTAAAATGTTAGTAAAGTACGCTCATTAGCGCTTGAAAATCGTGACGCAGAGTGACGTGAACCTTGCTCACCAGAGCTCAATAAAGTTGTCCTCGAAACAGCTTCTCACCGATCAATTTATTGGAAACTGACAGAATGAGGAAGAGTGGGGAGAATGTGAAAAAATAATCTGGAGTTTTCATCACACAAACTTGGGACTAGTATCAATCTTCATCATTTTATCCAAACGTCTCAGTGCACTATTGCGGAATTAATTCGGATCGGCGGTTCTTTAGATACACGTTTTCGCGCGTTTTTCCAGGGTACGCAACTTACCGCGTGGCTTTTGGCGTGGTCTCTTCTGATTGGGTGATTCAATCCTGGGTCGGTTGAAACTTGACTAATGACACTCCCTCAATGACTCTAATTTAGGTGCACGCTGTTACAAAATTTGTCCTTGAACTCGGCTTAACCGGTCGTCTTCAGGAATAACTACCAAGCTTGTTTCTGTTGTAATCATTGCAACACACTACCTTGGCTCCCCCTTTGTCAATTTCAACATGTACTGCCTGGGCATCAGTAATAATAATAATAAAATCATGAATACTTATTCATGGATAGATTAATAAGGGTTCAAGAGGATATTATAAATATTTTTGTTCCAAAAGCTCACAGAGTAAAATTTCAAAAACCAGATGTGTTACAAAAAGTTTGTTAATAAAGCATAAAAATGTATAGATAAAACAGCGTTGAATTGAAGAGATATAAAAAGAAGAAATTAAAGTTTATGTGAAAAGATATATGCTGAATAAGTTAGGTTATAAATGATGGTTGATGTGTATTTGCCGGGTAGAGAGATATTGTACAGAGAACTTTGGAAATAGGTGTGACGAAGTTATTATTATAGGTTATTATTATTATTATGAAATAACTTCGTTACACCTATTTCCAAAGTTCTCTCTACAATATCTCTCTACCTTGAAAATACACATCAACCATCATTTATAACCTAACTTATTCAGCATATATATTTTCACATACACTTTAATTTCTCCATTTTAGATCTCTTCAATTCAACCCTGTTTTATCAAGACTTTTTTATGCTTTATTAACAACAATTTGGAACAGATCTGGTTTTTGAAATTTTACAGAAATGTTTATACGTAGTATTCTCTATTATGGCAAAAAGAAAATATTGAATTGTATGTTACTGTACAATTACTTGTCCTATACCACGACGGTACGGTTTCAATGTACTAAATATTGACTTATGGTAATAAATAGCTTATTATAATTTTCATGTTATGTATTAAGGAACAAAACAGGCCCTTGCCTTAAAATTCCAGGTAAATATATATTAGCAATAAGACCTGTGTGTCACTGGGATACTCAAATATTGAAATCATAGTTTTTTTTTTCGTGTGGTCTCCTGAGAGGCTGAGTGCAGGTCTTTCTAGTCAACGCCCGTGGGCGACCTGCGCGTCGGGATGAGAGATGAAATGGATGAAGATGAATGAAATTGGGCAAGGATTTGGATGGAAGCGGCCGTGGTCTATCAGAAGATACCGTCCCAGCATTTGCCTGGTGTTGAAAATGGGAAACCACGGAAAACCATTTCAAGGGCGGCCGACGCTGGGGCTCAAACCCACGCGTCTACCGAGTCAGCAGAGAGCTTGGCCCCATGACCTAATGCTAGCGCTTTAGCCAGCATAGCCACTGCTGTCGGTGTAATCATAGATAGCATTTCAAATGTATTTTGTCATATTTAGAAGTTATTTATTTATTTATTTATCGTATGGCTTTTAGTGCCGGGAGTCTCCGAGGACATGTTCGGCTCGCCAGAGGCTGTAGCTGTTTCAAGCGGACACCCATAGGGTGAGCTACAAGTTCCGTTCAATTTCAAGTAGTTCCAACTTTCGCTACCGGATGTCACTGATACCTAATGGTGAACGTTGGAACTTTGATAGAGCGTTCCAACGAAATCTAACCTAGAAATTTAGCTTCACACAAGTTTAGTCTGTGGAAGGATCTTTTGCATGCCATAAATCTATGACATGGGACCGCCGGCTTTACTTCCCCTCCGAAGGAAGGCATACTGAAAGATTTTAACGCTCTTAAAATTCCGACGACTTCAGCCGGGTTTGAACCCGCTATCTTGGGCACAGCAGTTCAGCATTCTACCAACTACGCCACCGAAGCCGCATATTTAGAAGTGATTGGAAAGGTAGTCACAGAGTTCCCCATTTGTACTCCAAGCCACTATACTTTGAACGATGACACTCTGTTGTAATGAGTGTGTAACCCGTTAGCATAGTACATAATAAACCCACTTGTTATCTGTCTCTGGGCTCACCAGCTGTACAGCTTCCCGGCGCGGGCGTGCAGTCACGTCCGTCATGTAACCAATTTTTGGATACTTGTAAAGAACAATAGCCTATATTGGAATTGGAAGTCAACTGGCGTCTTCATTGGAGAGCTAAGGGAAACGCAGCCATGGTCAGAACTCGAGGGACCATTGCTTTGTTAAGAGCAAAATCTTAACCCTGTTACTGGTATTCTGGTATCCTGTGTTGCCGCTTCTATGTTTACAGCCTTCTTAGATCCATAAGCAGAGGTCTACTGATTTGTACAAGGTTTGTGATGGTTGACGATGTGGAGACTTGGTCTCAGAACAGTTGCTAGTGGTTTTCACACCACCTGTTTCATAACGAATTGCCGATATTTATGAATGATAAAATAAACTGTTGTAGTTGCTTGGCTGGAACCTCTGAGGCACACGTTCAATTTCCTGTTTGGTCAAGAAATTTAATTCTTCTCAGAGGGTTGAAATGGAATACACTCAGCCTCGTGAGACAAATCTGAGGTCAGTTCGATTCCCACCTCAATCATCTTAGAAGTGAATTTTCCAGGTCGTCAAAGGGACTGGCGTTTTTTTGATTACCAGGATTTCCAAGTCTCAAAATGACACAACAACCCGATATTGTCCTACCTTGCTAAGTAAGTTCCAAAACTCGTGCCGTAGTTCATTGTGTGCAACATTTTCTATTATTTTACATCAAATTGAGGTCCAAGTTTTGTATAATGATACAATTTCATTTGTAGCCACGTAGGCTATAATGTTGCATTCAATGAAGAAACATTTGTTGGTTGGTTCCTTAGTTTAGGGGCTGCGACAACGTGGTCATGTATCCCCGTGTACTTTGGGTATGTGTAGAATCTTTCTGATAACCGGTATTAATTGTGATGGCGGTATAAGTGAGTGTTATCTGTAATTCAGGTAAGGACTGTAGACGATCAATTTCAAGTAGTTCCTACTTTTGCTATCAAATGCTACCGTCAACGACACCTATCTGCAAACTTGGCTACTAGATACTACCACAACCAGCAATTGGCGGTAAACGCTGGAACTTAATAGAGCGTTAATCAAATCTAACCTACAAATTTAGCTTCAAACAATTGTAGTTTATGGAAGGTTCTTTTATATGAGATATATCTATGACATGGGCCTGCCGGCTTTACTTCTCTTCCGAAGGAAGGCATACTGAGGGATTATTAACACTCTTAAAAATCCGACGCTTCGGCCGGATTTGAACCCACGATCTTGGGCATAGAAGCTCAGCATGCTACCAAGTAGCCATCGAAGCCACCTAAGAAACATTTGTATTCATAGATATAACGTATTTTGTAAATTTTCCATGCAGAAACGTGTGCGCGTCTTAACCAATTTACCACAAAGATAATACATTCCCACTTGAAAACATTGCATTAACGGGGAATAGGAGGTCTGTCAGCTCCAGGGCCGATAACCTAGATTTTAGGTCCCTTAAATTAAGTCAGCTACTAACCTACAGCGGCCATCATTCCAGTGATCACATTTGATTCCTTTGACGCCTTTCCTCTTGAATAGGCACACAGGATCATCTCTTCTTCGGAGAAACATCCATCGGCAAAGGAACATCCGAGCTCTCCCACCGAGTGACCAATCAAACCATCGGGCGTAATTCCCATCTTCTGCAGCAGCACCACCAGTGCGACCTGTGAACAGGGTTATTACTATGAATAAGTTGGAAGGATAAAGTGAGAAATGAGGAAGTATTAAAGAAAGTAGGAGAAGAAAGAATGATGCTAAACAAGATAAGGAAAAGAAAAATGAATTGGATTGGACACTGCCTAAGAGGAGATAGTTTGGTGAAAAGTGCATTAGAAAGGGACAGTCCAAGGGAAAATCCGAAGTGGAAGAAGAAAGTTTCTGACGCAGAATTCCATCACGATTGATAAATCGCATGAGCTGATGAAACGTGCTGCTAAAGACCGGATAAAGTGGAGAGACCGACCATGGGGAAACCTGCCATCAGGCAGATAAACTGATGATGATCATGACTATGAAATGAATATGACAGTTCAATAAAACCCCTGGTCTTCCACAATCGGTAGTCTGTCATGCGAGAGGTGTGAGGGTATCCTGGAAGGCAGAGGGACATAGAGGACATGAACAAAAAAAAAGGATGATCGTTCTAGTCTCAATGCCTCTCGAAAACAGGATTGATTCTCCTCCAGGCGCCACTCTGGGCGAGCCTAAGTTGATGGATTCAACATTATTATTATTATTATTATTATCGGTGTCTTCATTGTTTTTTTGTCGTGTGACCTCCTGTGAGGCCGAGTGCAGGTCTTCTTAGTCGACGCCCGAGGGCGACTTGCGCGTCGGGATGAGAGATGGAATGGATGAAGATGAATGAAACTGGGCAAGGATGTGGAAGGAAGAGGGCGTGGCCTGTCAGAAGGTACCGTCCCAGCATTTGTCTGGTGTTGAAAATGGGAAACCACAGAAGACCATTTCAAGGACAGCCGACGGTGGGGCTCGAACCCACGCGTCTACCGAGTCAGCAGAGAGCTTGGCCCCATGACCTAACGCTGCGCTTTAGCCAGCGTAGCCACTGCTGTCGGTTTTCTTGTGGCGAAGTTAGGGCTCTGGGCCCTCCCTTACACTTAACTACAAACAATGCAACTTCTATGAATACACATATACAGTATGTTATTCTTAACCTACTACACTTAAATACTGACTTGACTTAATTCCTTAAACTCCTGCTGAGTAGCATAGGACCGAAACAAGGGTTCGCCATCTGGTTCTGTTGCGTGCTGTGGATTTTATCTTTCTACACGAGTATCCAAGCTGCTCGCTCTCTTCCTCCACTGATCTCCTCCATGTCATTCAAGGTCTTCCTCTTCTCCTTTGTCCGTGAGGATTCCAATCCATGGCTTGTTTAGCAATGCTATCATCAGGTCTGCGCAGTGTATGGCCAATCCATTGTCACTTTCTTCTCTTGATCTGCTGTTCGACCGGCAGTTGATCTGTCCTCGTCCAGAATTCCTCATTTGACACCACATCTGGCCAGTGTATTCCCAAGATGTTCCTAAGTCATTTATTTACAAATGTCTGGATCTCTTGTGTCAAGGATTTGGTCACTTTCCAAGTTTCACATGCATATAGCAGCACCGACTTGACATTGCTATTGAAAATCCGCAATTTTGTTCTCTTACTGAGATCTTTGGACCTCCATATGGGACGAAGTGTTGCAAAAGCGCTCCTAGCTTTATTCAAACGGCTGTTAACGTCTTCTTCTGCCCCTCCATTTGTAGTTACAATGCTTCATAGATAGCAGAAGCTATTCACCCTCTCTATGACCTGTCCTTCGAGTTGCAATGATATATTTTTCCTCATGACCCTTGATGGTGTTATGAAAAACGCAATGAATCGTCGGGTCGATTGGGCATCCAATGGAATCTTACTCAACGACTGGAAGATTTGGATTTTCCTCATGACATACGCTTTCTTGCCCACAGTTGCAGAGATATGAAAACTAAGCTCAATGAACTAAGAGGTGAAGCACAGGAAGTCGGACATCGGATTAATATTAATAAGACCAAAGACATGCGGGTGAGAAACCGCAACAGTACACCAAACGTAAATACTAAGAAAACCTAAATACTAGAATTTAAGTGGCAACTATGTGATATTAATTGAGCTATAACAATTACATACAGTAATAACAATTATGAAGTTCTAACAACGTCTTACTATGGTCATTCACACACACATTCATACACAAATTGTCCTAGTTCACCTACGAATTCAAGAGGAAATCTCTACATGCACGTTTGAAAGTTGTTAGGGATGTACGATTTCTAACGTCACGAGGACAATTATTCCAAATTCTAGTTCCCGACACGAGGAAAGAGTTACTGAAGGCAGATGAATGATGTAGAGGAATTGCAATTATAGATCCAGATCGCGTGTGACGATCATGAAAGGAAATAAGAAAACGAAGAAAGATAGTGAGGTGTACTTTCATTGAGAAGTCGATAGATGAGTGTATATATGTGCAGGTTTCTTTGTTGTTCTACTTTTAACCAGGAAACAACAATCTGGAAGTATTTCTGGAAGTTAAATCCATGCCATCTGTCGGCGGAGTCTCGGACTATGCAAAACAAAATTGTAACTACTCTAACTGGTGGAGAAAGTTGGTACTAGGAGTTATATATACGGGCGCGAGATAGCGTGGGATGTCTTGCTCGCCGTATTCATGGATTGATTCTCATATCGCCCTGTTTTATTGAACAGTAACTGGTAGCAACGTTTGTTGATGTCAATAATCAATTGTGTTCAAGGAGATTAGATATCTAACATCTAACCTCCTTGACTTTCATAGTCAAGGAACTACGAAATTCGACATGCAAGCTACCCTCTGGGTGTCAAATAGCAAAGCTTGCACCAGGCACCCGAGGCCATACGATATTATTAATAATCAAGTAGGATTCTGACTCGAAGAAAGATGTGAAATTTGTAAGAGCTGGTCAAACCTAAAAGGTTTCCTCAACGTTAATATGGATACAACATTTTGTATAGCCTTTAAACATCCGCCGTGGGAGTTTTATTTTACTCCAAAAAAACTTAATATTTGGAAATATGATTGGCCTTCAGAATGACAACATTGGAAGATAGGAAACTGGACAAAGATGATTATGGATAACCTGTGTTTTGAAGTGAATACGTATGTTTATACAAGTATATTGATATTTGATTGGTCTTTGGCTAAATATTTTAGCTGCTGTTTCGTACAGTTGAGACCTAATATCGTTTGGTAAGAAAGTGAGGTTAATTATGTCTATGGTGATCAAAACACAAGGTAATGTTATTATGTATTTTCAGTGTTCCTAGTTAAGATGTTCTTCATGCTTTGTAAGTGTTTTTGAGTTTCTTTAAGTCAAGCCTAGATGTGCGGTCTAGTGTCTTTGACGAACATGTTGTAATACGACCAAGAGTATTTTATTAATTACGTAAACTTCTTTATTTTTTCATTTTTTTCATTTCTGCTCTTGTGTCACGTAGTAAGATTCCTTAAGTGTACTGTTTTATTTGTATCACGTGCTGATACCTACCTATTATATTTTATGCAAGCTATAGTTAGCTGGGAAACGAAAGTATTGTTCATGTACTTCTATTTTTTCTTAACGTTTTGTTTTTTGATGATTAAAGTGTAGACATGTTTGATTTGGTCATGTTAAGACGTGAATTAAGTTGGTCTCCGAAATATTTAATGAAAATTGACATTGCTAATTAATTTCAGTTCTTGAATTGAATTCATATCGTTCTAGTTGATAGTGCCATGTGCACAGATAAGGTAATTACGTTCGTGTTTATTGTCAACTTATCCTCGACTATAATTCTTGAGTATTGACTTCGGATTCAATTCCTCATCTTGGTCATCATTAATTAATATTCTTGGGGTTACGATTCCTCGCTTGATTAATTTTTATATTGTATTTAGGATTATTAGTTTTTTAAATTAATGACATTTTATGCATGTAAAAGTGTTTCTATTTTCAAATTGTTTGCCCTTGAATTATGTTCGGTGTTCTTTCTTAACTGTAAACTTAGTAGTAGATAGTCTCTAAATTTTATTTTTCTTCGGGTGTGGCAGTAGTTCATTCCTCCCACTTCCACATTTTATATTCTAATATTTATATCTTTTATTTTGTCATAGTCACTGTGGTGTCAGTATCCTCTCTTATGGCAAAATTTTATTAGGCGTATTTCATTGCACATTTAATTATACTATACTACGCTGAGCAAGGTCACAATGTGACCGAAACCAGTTCGGTTTTAATGTACGATATATTGACTTATGGTAATAAATAGTTTATTATAATTAATACGTCAATAAGGAACCGGGCTATCATGGTCAATTTTATGTAATTTTAAAATACCAACTATTTAAATATATGTTTTTTGCAAAATTATTTTTATTGAACATTAAATTAAAGCCCACATTTGTTACAGATCTGATTTTAACTTTTTCTTTATATAAAATAATCATAGATAACCCAAGTAAAATATTATTAGCAAAGCTTTGCTCGTAATTACATTAGTTTCTTTTCTTTTTAACAACATCGCCGAAGAAGGCTTTAATATGGCCAAAACTGGTACATTTAATTAATTAATGTATATAAATTTATTTTTTTGACTAAGGCGTAATACATTTATATCTTAGATGAGTTATTACGAAAATTATATAGTTAGATTGAAAGGTCTTCAAAACATGAACACTGTGTGACGTCACATGGCCCAACATTTCCATGTATTCCTTTTTTTACATTGATTTATTCATTCTTGTGTTTACAAAAAAACCAGCTACAAACACTGATCACTAAATACAATTCCCACCTCAAGGTAATGTTCTAAGTACATAGTAGTCTTTGAGAAAAAACAAAATATAAAAACACACAAAACACAACAACAAAACACCAAGCATCATAAGACTGTAGCACAATGATGACCACACGTATGTTGTTAGAATTTATATAAAAAGTTTCCAAAAGCACTGTTAAGACACTTCCGCTGTACGAGTTTCCATCGTTCTTTCCGGAGGTGATCTAGAAAATCAGGCAGGGTATTCACCAGGGGTGTCCGGTAACCAATAAGGTTGTAGTGGATTGCTGCAGCTGCTAGCCATAAGATGGCATTCATTTTCGGCTCACCAAGTACATCCCGTAATTCGAAGTTCAAGATCTCCTCGTCCCTGTTGCGTGTTAGCCCGGTTATGCTGTGGATAGCATTCATCGTCCATCGCCACACGCCGTTCGCACTCCCACATGTAGTGATGCGGTGGATGAGGGTGTCAGTCCTGTTGCACACAGGACAGGCATCATCAGCTACTTGTTCGTGCCGCTTCATTTTTTCACCAGTGGGGATGATTTCATTAATGCAGGCATATACAGACAGTCGCCATTCTAAGGGAAGTGCGCTCTGCAAGGACACGTCTCCCGGCCCGGATAATATTCACAACCAGATGCTTAAGCACCTTAACGATGAGAGCATTCGTTATTTGCTCAGGGTGTTTAACCGAATCTGGTTGGAAGGTGTGTTTCCAGCGCAATGGCAGGAAGGTATCATTATACCTATCCTGAAGCCCGATAAGGATCCCAATTTGACAGGGAGTTACAGACCTATTTGTCTCACTAACGGTCTGTGCAAGCTCTTTGAGAGGATGGTCAATCGGCGCCTGGTGTGGGTCCTGGAGAAACGGGGACTCCTGTCTGAATACCAGTGTGGTTTCAGGGCGTCTCGGTGTACCAACGACCATCTGGTACGCCTGGAGACCGCCATACAGGACGCTTTTCTCCGGAGACAGCACCTAGTCGCTGTTTTCTTTGACCTAGAGAAGGCCTATGACACCACTTGGCGTTACGGCATCCACTCTACCCTGCATTAATGGAAATTCCGAGGTAACTTGCCGGTTTTTATTGCGAATTTTCTGTCCCTTCGCATATTCCGTGTCCGAATAGGGGGAACATATTCGCAATATCATATACAGGAAAACGGAGTCCCACAGGGATCGGTGCTAAGTGTAACATTATTTGCGATTGCCATAAACGGTATAGTCGCTGCTGCTGGTCCAGCAGTGGTACCGTCGCTATATGTAGACGACTTCGCTCTACATTATAGTGCGCAAAATATGGCGGTCGCTGAACGACAGCTACAACAAGCTATTCGGAGAGTGGAACGCTGGACACTAGAGCATGGCTTCCGATTCTCAACCGTTAAGTCCTCGGTTGTCCATTTCTGCCGAAAGCGCACTCTCCATCCTGATCCTGAGCTTTATCTGGGCAATGTAGCTTTGCCTGTTGTTGCTGCGTACCGGTTCCTTGGGCTCCTTTTCGATCAGAAATTGACGTGGGAACCACACGTGCGGTGTTTGAAAACTGCCTGTGCTAAGAAACTCAACATGTTGCGGTTTCTTAGCGGCACATCATGGGGGGCGGACCGCGCGGTGCTCCTACATTTTTATAAGGCCCTGATTTTATCTAGATTAGATTATGGCAGTGTAGCATATGGTTCGGCCCGTAAGTCAGTGCTTGTTAAACTGGAGAGTGTCCACCACGGCGGTGTGAGGCTGGCGACGGGTGCCTTTCGGACGAGCCCAGTCGTCAGCTTGCTCGCCGAGGCTGGCGTACCTCCTTTACACCTGAGGCGCCAACAAGTACTGCTGACCTATGCTGCAACTATTCGACAGATGCCACTTCATCCAAGCTATCCATGTTTGTTTTCCAATCCGAATCGCCGGCTGTATGATGCGCTCGCCCGAGCCACTCGGCCGGCGGGGATTCGCTTGGATGACTTATACCGTCAGTTCCGATTTCCTTCTGTCTCCTGTATCGTCCGAGTACCTAGCAAGGCCCCTCCGTGGATGGTCTCTCGCCCTGATATCATCCTGGATCTGCACACCGGCCCCAAGTCGGACACGGACTCCTCCGTCCATCGGAGGCTGTTCCAGTCCGTGGTGAGCCTGTATCCGGGATCAGGGCTTCTATTCACGGACGGTTCGAGGGTAAACGAGAAAGTAGGCTGTGCATTTGTGGTTGAGGATCGTCGGTTTCTCTTTTCACTTCCCGAGGCCTGTGGCGTGTACACTGCGGAGCTCTATGCCATCATAGAGGCTCTGCGGTACACGTTATCAGACGATCACCAGCACTTTCTTGTGTGTACTGACTCTCTGAGTGCGCTGCAGGCGATCGATATGTGTTTCCCGAAGCACCCGTTGGTCCAGCGTGTGCACGACCTGCTCGTCAGTTCGCGTAACGCTGGAACCGGGGTGACCTTTGTGTGGCTTCCTAGCCACATGGGTATTGCGGGAAACGAGCTTGCTGATCAGGCGGCGAGAGAGGCAGCCGCACTGCCCTCGCTACCCTATAAGGTGCCTGCTAGTGATGTGCGCTCTCAGTTGCGGCATTCGATCCTGTCGCATTGGGAGGAAGCATAGCGTGCCACGCCTCCACCCAACAAACTGAGAGACATCAAGGAGACAACGAAAGTGTGGAAATCTTCCTTACGATCTCTCCGGAAGGAAGCTGTGGTACTCTGTCGACTCCGGATCGGCCATGGGATTGCTACGCACTCCCACTTGCTAAAGAGAGAAGACCCTCCTGTGTGTACTTGCGGCGCCCACCTAACCGTGGCACACCTTCTCTTGGAGTGTGTAGATCTGGCCGATCTGCGAGGTACTCTTAAACTGCCTAATACCCTCTCCCTTAATCTCCGTGATGACGGGCCGTCAGCTGACCTCGTCATCCGGTTCATGAGGGAGAGTGGTTACTTTTTTAAGTTTTAATGTGTAGTTACGACTTTTAATTCAGGTTGAATCTGTTTTTTGTTTTTTATTGTGTCCATCTATTTTATTGTTCACTATGCCTTATTTGTTTTATCCTTTTTTACCATCCGCCTTTTTTCTCTTTATTCAAATAAGGCATAATTTTTGGGGCTCACTGTCTGTTTTATAAACACCATTTTCGTTTCATCCATGGCAGTGAGTTGTTTTTATCTTCATCCTTTCATTTCACGCCATTTCATTTCATTAGGGGCCGATTACCTCGATGTTAGGCCCCTTAAAACAACAATTATCATCATCATCATCATCATCTAAGGGAAGCCACTTGTTGCGCACATTGTCCCAGATATGCTTCCAGTCTTTGTTGGGGTATTTTAAATGCACCAGGGGTGTGAAATTACGGAATTGCAATAAAGCATAAATGTGTTTAGCTTCATTAAAGGAACCATCGGAGATGTGGGCAGTGGGAAGTTTTAGCAAAAGGCCCAGGGCTTTCCTGAACAAAGTTCGGAACGGATGGGGTTGTCGTAAAGGAGTAGTTTCAATGACTTTCAGAGCAGCACAAACGAACGGATCACCTGTAGACTGTCTCGCCTTGATAATATGTTTCAAGAAGAGTGAAGAGCATTTCAGTTCAACTGCAAAAAGTAGCAGCCCACCACACTGTTCTGGTAACCGCAGTTGTTCCCGTCGAATTCTATAGCGATAGCCTTTCCAAAGATAGAATCCAATCGCCATTTCAATGCGCTGGCTGATTATATGTGGAGGGGGAAGTACTTGCGCCATATACCACAGTTTCGACAGAGCAAACATATTAATGTGCCAGTTTTTTTTTTGTGCAGAATATTGAGCCGTCTTGAAAGTTCCTCTTTCAGTTGGAACCTCAGAACATTTAATCGGGCAGCCCAGTTGGTCTGTATGGTCTCCGCAATATCTCGACTGAAATAGGAATCTCTGTTTCGCGGGCTTATAGGTCGTGTTCCAATGTCCTTGGAACACGACCTATAAGCCCGCGAAACAGAGATTCCTATTTCAACGCCGGTCGTGAAAGTCTACATCTCGACTGAAAGTTATACCCAATATTTTGCATGCGGTAACTGTAGGAATACCGGTAGTATTGGAGTAGTGCCTATTGTCACCTGGGCCTTAGAGCAATAAGGATGACTTTCTATAGTTTACTTGTGCTCCACTGGCCTGACAAAATGACTCAAGGGTCTGTTGGACGAGTATCGCGTCACCTTCATTTGTGAGTAGTATCGTGACGTCATCGGCATAGGCTCGCAGTGTGAAACGCTCTCCGTTGATCGTGAGGCCAGTGAGTACGTTGTTCATCATCCTGACCATGGGTTCCAGCGCCAAGACGAATAGAGCCATTGATAGGGGGCATCCTTGTCTCACAGACTTCTTGACTGGAATTTTCGATGACAGAAACCCGTTGACCATTACACGAGAAGAAGCCGTTTGGTAAAGTCGTTGGAAAGTTGCTATGATTGTGTTGGGAAAATGAAAGCGTTCTAATACCTTCCATAAATACTTGTGGGCTATTCTGTCAAAGGCCTTATTAAGGTCAATGCTTGCAAGTGCAGCTGCGGGGTTATCAGCGACAGAGTAGTGTATGATAATATCACGAATGGCTAGAAGGTTGTGCACGATATTTCTTCCTGGAATGGTACAAGTTTGCCCAGTGCCAATTAAAGCGGGAAGAATGCGTCTGATTCTGTTTGCTAACACCTTGGCCAGAAGTTTATAATCGGTATTTAAGATAGTAATGGGCCTGTAGTCAGTGATATAGACACATTTCGATTGTTTCGGAATCAGGAGAATAACCCCGTCTGTGAAGGTATTCGTAATGTCACCGGTCAATGCTTGATTAAGCACACTTGCCAGGTCATCTCCGACCATGGTCCAAAAGTGTCGGTACCACTCGTACGGGATGCCATCAACGCCGGGTGTCTTATTAGATGCAGTCTGGTCTAGAGCATGTTTCACCTCTTCCTTGGTGATAGACGTCTCAAGAAAACGGATGTCATCGTCCTCGAGGTGTCTGTCAACAGATCGCAAGTTGTTATTTACATGAAAATCACTAACGCTGTCTTCTCCCAACATGTCACTTTCGCTCACTTTCGGCGAGTATGTGTTCGTGAGTTCTGATGACCATACCTTGTTCATTAATCCATTCATGCACAAATTGTCGGTTTGCTGTTCTTCGCATTTTGGCTAAATGAAAGAGCGACATTCGTTCATCTGCTAAGATGGAGGTTCCTTTAAAGTGAGGGAGCAAGTCCTGGAGACTCTGCTCTTTAATCCCTATAATAGTCTTCTTGATGGAACTGAGGGGTGTTGAAACATTTTCTCCTAGCCGTTCCTTCCGATGCAGGTCATACATGACTGTGGTATAAAAGTCGAGTTTCCTGTTTAGGTCGTGGTACCGTTCATAGGTGAAAGTTTTGGCTGTAGATCTAATGGTAGGCTTTAACTTCTTTATCCACCAGTCTAGATATTATGGTATCGATCTTTTGTTGTAGTACATTGTTGATCAACGGTGGCAAAGCGTCGGTAATTGTCGTGGGTTTGAAAAGCATTCTTGTTCATTTTCCATGAACCCCGATCAATGCAGCATCTGTCTCCCCGTTGCGCATTAAGAGTAAATATGACACTGTGGTGGTCACTGCAGGCTACGGGAACTACTTTACATCTATCAAGAAGATATGCTTGAGGCTGGGAGATATAAGCGCGATCTATTCTAGATCTGGAATCCCCACGACAGAAGGTAAATTCCACGTACGAACCATGCAATCGTTGCCAGGCATCCACCAGCTGCATACTATGGGTAAGTGTCTGCAGCCCTGGACAGAAGTTGAATGTGCCTGTTTGATCAAGAGGATGCAGTGTTGGGAATTGACTTCCAACCTGGCCACAGATGGTGCCACCTCCCAAGCTCCATAGTCATTGACATTATGTTGGACTGCAGTGTGTGTGTGTGTTATATCTGTCCCTCTCTGTTCTTTGTATTTTGTTACTCTGTATTCTGTGGTGTGCAATACAAGATGGCGAGTATAGAATAGTGACCAGTGTGTGATGGCTGTTTACACCCCCTCTATCTCTCCACATTTGGTGCCGAAACACTCGGGAAGACTAAGGATTAACTTCTTCAACGGATTTGTATCTATAGACGAGCTTTCTACACTACAGGAAGCTCCACGACGAGGGAAAGAGGATACTCCACGCCAGACGCTGAGACGCCACCATTAGCCTACACTGCACTCTCAGATAAGTCAACTTCAATACGAAAGAAAATAGCATGTTGAAACAACTGATATTTCTTCATTATTATCATTTGGATTGATGAAGCTAATATAAGACTGCTATTACACGAACAGGAACTGCGTATTGTCAATCAAGAAGCACGCATCCTGTCTACTGTATTTGTTTATTATTATTATTAGCGAGATAGACATAACTGGCCCTCGCTAAAGAGAAACTGTATGCACGGATGTTGTATTATATTATGAAATGCCTGCATGAATTGTACATGACTTATTAAGGAATCCAGTGTTCCATTAATCTACAGTATTCAAGAGTAGTAGAATATTTTTCCTCCGCTGGACCTTGCAACGGGTCACGCATGTGTAGTTCCGTTCAGTTCCGTGCGATCTGAGCGCACATACCTACATCAACTCAACAGCGCCATCTATTAGCTCACGCGCCCTACCAGTTATTCTCCAGCGCACTCTGTTAGCAAGGTCTTAAGACCTTCCACGGACCTAGCACGCCCTCTATCAGCCCCTTAAAGGTACCGGTGTGGTACGGATCACCCCTACCCGCCCGTAAGCTCACCGCTCACTACCTCACGTCTGGAGGGAGGCCTGTCAGTCAAGCTTAAGATTTATTGCACCCATTATGCCGACGGAACAAGAGACCGCTAATGCAGCAAGCCTGCACAATCTGAAAAGGAAGAGAACACGTGAGAGAACAAATGCCACACGCTTCATTACAGCCATTAACAGCCTTGCAGAAGACACAGCATTGGAAGACTTCACATTCCACCGCGATAGGCTGCAGGAAACACTCACCAGCTTAACCCAACTGGACGATGGTATTCATGATATATTATCGGACGCAGAATACAATGCTGACATTACTGTATGTGACGAATATATTGACAATGCAAAGCGCGCCATACAGAAAGCTACTATTGGAGCGGACAAGACGCTTTACTCTGTCACCTCTATCTTGTCCATAAACGAAGCTCCCACCACTCCCACTGCCATGCCCACGTCACAACCAATTAAGTTACCCACCATAATACTTAGCCCCTTCACGGGAGATATAGAATAATGGTCTCGCATTTGGGAGCAGTTCACTACTTCCATAGACCAGAATCCTACAGTATCGCAGGTCGACAAACACGTCTTTCTGAGAGGTTACTTAGAAGGGGAACCCAAGCATCTCGTCGACGGTATTGCTATCACAGCTGGCACTTATAATAACACAAAGAAAATTCTCATTTCCAAGTACGGAGATGAAAATAGAATTATCCAGGCGCACTTAGACTATCTGGAAAACATACCGCCGATACACTCCGCCACCCCCGAGTCCCTAAATCACACTTACGTTGAGTGCAACCGACGGATTCAAGCACTGCAGGCTCTGGGAGAAAATATTGCCAACTACGGTCGCGTGCTAGCCCCTAAGATACTCAGAGCGTTCCCAGACGATATCTGCCGGCGTTGGATCATCCACACGCGGAGAGACAACGTTAGTGAAGGTGACATCATCAAACTCATGTGTTTTTTGAACGAAGAGGTTGAAGGTGTCCTCATCAGTCAAAAGATTCGGGGGGAATCTTATCAGCAACCGGCTTCTATCTATCAGCACCCGGCTTCTGTCCCAGCAACAGCGGCGTTCCAGATTGACACTCACGCGAAGAAAGGGAAGAAGAGAGAGAAGGAAAGACTACAGCCATTTTGCGTCTTTTGTGAGGGAAGAGGACACTGGTCTCAGGATTGTACTAAGGTAACCGGAACTGACGCTCGAACTCAGAAATTGAAACAATCATCGCGTTGTTTCCTCTGTCTTAAACGAGGCCATCACACAAAGGACTGTAGCAGGAAAGGAAGAGCTTCGTGTTCCCAGTGTGGAAAAGGTCACCATAGAACGATTTGCAGCAACTTAAATCATTCCCCTGTCGCGAATTGCACAGAAACAACCGCCGTTGGTAAAATAAACGTCACTACTCCGGGATTTACCCATCTCCAGACTGCTAGAATATGGATCTCGGGACCAACGGGTTCGAGTAAGCTGACGAGGTGCGTTCTCGACGGAGGTAGTCAATCCAGTTTCGTCAAAAGTTCTTTGGTCGATGAACTGGGTCTGGAAGTCATTGGAGACGCATCATTAAAGGTCCACGCGTTTGAAACACCATCAAACACATCACATTCACGTAGGTTGGTTCGCCTGAAGACGAGAGGATTTTGGGACAGTACCCAAGTAACATTGACGACATTTGAAACCACCCACTCCTTTTCTCACCACCCAGCAGTACCACGAGATATCACGATGACTGAACAAACGCGGAAACTGCAATTGGCTGACCCTACAGATGATTCAGCTGACCTTCCAATCGAGCTGTTAATCGGAGGAGATCAGTATTGGACAATCGTCAGTGACTCTGCCCCGATACGACTCTCCTCGTCAGTTGTGTTAATTCCATCGAAATTTGGATGGATATTCACCGGAAACCGCTCAGGTGTATCAGCTACTAACACGGTTGTAAACTTCATCGATGCATGTCACTCCATGCCCTGTGACGACTCTCTTCGACGTTTTTGGGATCTGGAGTCCGTTGGGATCGCAGCTGAACAAGACCGAGGAATGAGCGCTAAAGACACCGCAATTCTAACACAATTTCACGCGTCTTACAGTATTGAGGACCAAAGAAGAGTCGTACGATTGCCACGCAAGGAAACTATGGAACTTGCCAACAAGTATCACGTTGCAGAAAAACGATTCCAATCACTGGAAACCCGATTCCGGAAGAACGAAGTCCTGAAACAAACATATACGAACCACATGATGGACTACATAAGGAAAGGTCACGTGGAACTAGCTCCAGAGGAAACCCGTACGTATGAGTTTTATCTTCCTCATCACTTAGTAAAGAAAGAGAAACATGGAACCATTATCTGGCGTATAGTCTTCGACGCATCGTCACACGAAGAAAACGCGCACCCACTCAACGAGACCCTGGAAATGGGACCCAACCTACTCCCCGGACTGTTGGCAGTATTGTTGCGGTTCCGTTCATTCCCCTACGGTGTGATAGGAGACATCAGCCAAGCGTTTCTTCAGTTGTCCCTTCACGAAGAGGATAGGGACTTGACCAGATTCCTGTGGTACCGTGTTGTCGAAGATGAGAGCGGTGCTCAAGTGGCTTCCAACGAGCGAGCGATTTTTCGCTTCACAAGACTCCCATTCGGACTGACTTGCAGCCCATTTCTCCTTTCAGCTACGCTGAGAGAACTAGCCACTAGAAACAGATCTCAGTTTCCTTCCGCGGCTTCATTCATAGATGAAAATACATTCATGGACGACATTATCGCAGGTGCCCGAGGAGAAAATGAAGCGATCGAACTCTACTATGAACTCACCTCTCTCATGAAGAAGATAAGTCTACCCATGTCGAAATGGGCCACGAGTTCCCAACAGCTGATCCAGATATGGAAGGCCGAAGGAAGAGAGATCACCACGGAAACACACGTTCTTGGTGTTCCATGGAACACAGTAACAGACTCGCTCACTATAGATGTTACAGAAATCACAACGAGACTGAAGGACCGCCCCGCTACGAAACGACATCTGCTCCAAGCGACTGCTAGTTTCTACGACCCATTGGGCTTAATGACGCCGGTATCAATACTGGCGAAAATCCTATTTCAGGACACATGGCATAGAGGACTAACATGGGATGAACTCCTACCACAGGACCTTGCCAGTCGCTGGCACAGCTGGACCTCAAGTCTACCCCAACTCTCGCAGATCACCGTCCCAAGATGGGCAGGAATGCCCGAACGCGACATCTCAGATGTCCATGTGTTCTGCGACGCTTCAGAGCGAGAGTATGGAGCTGTTTTGTATATACGATCTCTCTGCAATGGCACCACATCTGTCCACATGTTGTGCAGTAAAAGTAGACTTGCGCCAGTCAAGAAGGTGACACTACCACGTTTAGAGTTGCTAGCAGCGGTGATAGGCGTTCGACTCTTGAATTACTGCGCTAAAGCGCTGACCTTCGACACAAGCAGAGGGACCCTGTGGACGGACTCAAGAGTAACCCTAGGATGGATTCAGAATGATCCGAGTCGTTGGAAGACGTTCGTCTGCAATCGCGTGACCGAGATTCAATCCTCTACCACTCCGTCACAATGGAGACATTGTCCAGGCAAGGACAATCCAGCAGATCACTTGTCACGAGGATTGACGGCAGAGAAGATCAAAACTCTTCAAGCCTGGTGGAAGGACCTTCATGGCTATCTCTCGACCAAGTCCATTGGCCACACAGCTCACCCGTCTCTACGCACCTCCCTGAAGCAAGAATTCGCGCTCAGGATGTGCTCCAAATTGAATCATCAGACCCAGTAATTGAAGCTACCAGATACAGCTCCTATATCAAACTTCTTCGTGTAACCGCATGGGTTCTTCGCTTCGTACGCCTATTTAGACATGAGGACCAACCAACGGGGGAACTGACAGCAGAAGACATAAATGGAGCCCTCCGCTATTGGATAAAGGCAATGCAAATGGAATGTTTCCCTACCGAAATTGCAGCTCTCGAACGGAAGACCCCTCTGCCTGAGAAATCGAAGATCAATCGTTCCAATCCATTTCTCGACAATGGCATACTTCGCCTCGGTGGACGCCTACAATATGCTGCAGTTTCAGAGAGTGAACGGCATCCAATCATCATGGAAGGACGACATCACTTCACACAACTGCTGATAAGAGACAAACACATACGGCTCCATCATCTCGGAGTACAGATTGTTCTCTCTGACCTCCGAAGCACCTACTGGATCCTTGGTGCTCGCCGTGCCATCAAACACGTCCTTCACCAATGTTTACCCTGCAAGATGGTAAAAAATGTTGGCGGCCAGGCACTAGAAGCTCCACTGCCCTCCGAACGAGTGACCCCGAGCAAGCCATTCGCTGTCACAGGTATCGACTTCGCGGGCCCGCTGTACGTCAGGGCAGGAACATCAGCCAAAAAGTGTTATATCACCCTCTTTACGTGTGCCACTACACGGGCCCTACATTTGGAATTGAGTGGTGATATGAGCGCCGACAGATTCATGCAAGCACTACAGAGATTCGTCGGTAGGCGCGGTCTGCCACACACTATTTATTCTGACAACGCCCAGACCTTTCACGCGGCTAACAAGGAACTGAGTGGCATTTGGGCTTCGCTGTCTGCGGCAAAGACTCACTGCTATCTCTCCGATCACGGTGTGACCTGGAAATTCATCGCCCCACGCGCGGCTTGGTGGGGAGGATGGTGGGAGAGGATGGTTGGATCGACGAAGCGGTGTCTACGGAAGGTACTTGGACGCTCCAGCATCGACGAAGAAGGACTTCAAACAGTACTGGTCAGCATCGAAGCCGCACTGAACTCGAGACCCTTGACTCGCAATGGAGACACCGGCGATGTGTTGACTCCCGCACACTTCCTTGTGGGAGAGAAACTCACTACAGTTCCATCTGGGCCTGAACCACCAACGGGAGTTCCTGTTCGAGAATTCCGACTGCGTCAACAACTGGCAGACGACTTCTGGAAGCGCTGGAGTAAGGAGTACCTACTGTTGCTGCAGAGCTTCCATCAAGTCCAGCAGCCCAAGAAGAACTCCACCCTGAGGGTAGGCGACGTCGCGCTCCTTCAAAGCGACCTTCAGCCGAGACATCTCTGGAGAAAGGTTCGGATCCACGAGCTGCGTACTGGAAGGGACGGGATTGTAAGGACTGTAATCCTTTCCACAGCAGATGGAAAACAGCTGGCCCGACCCGTTCAGCTGGTCGTACCTCTAGAGGTAGACCAGGGTGGGGAGGATGTTGGGAATTGACTTCCAACCTGGCCACAGATGGTGCCAGCTCCCATGCTCCATAGCCATTGACATTATGTTGGACTGCAGTGTGTGTGTGTGTTATATCTGTCCCTCTCTGTTCTTTGTATTTAGTTACTCTGTATTCTGTGGTGTGCAATACAAGATGGCGAGTTTAGAATAGTGACCAGTGTGTGTTGTCTGTTTACACCCCCTCTATCCCTCCACATGCAGTGTGCAATTGAAATCACCGGCTAAAATCACCGGACCTGACGTCGCTACATGTGTCAAGATGTCAGGGCTGATCAGTGCGTTCTGGTCATGCTTATTGTTCGTCCCGGACTGGCCATATACATTGATCAGTCTGATGTTATTATAGGAAGCTGAAAAAATTCTACCTGAGGGGTCCATGATGACATCGGTAATTTCGAAACCTTTTCTATACACGATGGCGGTGCCCCGGACGTTATCCCCCACATTCACAACATGGTCATAATTGTATAAGCAACCAAAATTGTTTTCATTGACCTCCTGCAGAAACAATATATCAATATCATACTCTTTCAAAAACCTACACAGCAGGGCCGGTGTGGTGACATTCTTCACGCCATTGACATTGAGAGTAGCAAACGTCGTGAGAATACTGGCCATGCTCTGGAAAACGAGCACGAAATGTAGAAACAAAGGAGAGTAATACATGTTCTATATGCGATAGTGGCCTGTAAAACTGACGTTATTGATGAAAAACAAAGGAACATCAGCAAATATTGTAGGTCAACGTTTAGAATTGCCCAGGGATCTGTCAGTACTCTTCAGTCTCGGAGGTGATCGTGGGTCTCGATGACTAAGCGAGGCGGTTTTCACAGGAGTGATTTCCTTGTGCGTTGTAGCAGCTGATGGGGGTAAGGACGTAGTCTTCCCAGTGTCCGGAGCTGTCACGTGGCGGTGAGCAGTACTAGCTGCTCCACTCCCAGCAACGTCAATTTCCATATCGTCATCCTTGGCAAGGCTGTTTGCAGTGTCAGTTAGATTGGGCAGTGGGGCCGTCGGGGGCGGATCCGGAACGTGTGGTGAGGGGTTATCCTGCAGCAGATCAGAGCTTGTAGGCGCAATTACTTCAGCTGTTGTGTACATGCCGGAAATCCCGCCATGGGTTCCTGGTGGTGGTGGGACTGTTAAATCGGTACCTTCACTGTCCGGTTTCTGACGTTTGTGTGTGCTTTCATCTAGTGTGGGGAAGTCCGAGTGATCAACAGCGTGCTTAGGTGCTGCAGCTGATGGCGGACAACTTGTTCCGGGGCCCATGCTGGGGTTGGGTGACTCGAGGTTGATGAGTCGCCACTAACCGGGAGGGCGGTATTTTCTGGTTCAACAGTGTCAGGTCCTACCGTACGCTGGTCGAAAGCGCGTGCTCGTCGCAGGGGACACTCGGGTCGTAAATGGTTTGTCGAATTACATGCAAGGCAAATTCGCATTTGACCATCATAAACAATCTGTGCACGCTAGCCTTCAATAGAAATGATCGACGGAATGGCTTCCTTCAAGTCCATGCGCACTGCGCGTATGCCATTCTGCACCCGAAATGGGTATTGCGCAGACCATTCTTCATTTCGATGCTCATTCACTTTACCATATTTGCTAAGAGTACTTATTATTGAACCGATGGGAACCTCCGGGGGAACATTGAGAATACGAACTGTTTTGATGACATTGTCGGCAGCAGTAATTTGCACAGTCCCTATTCGACCATCTGACAAAGTAATTTTCTGTTGGCCCGCATGTAGACTTAACAACCTCTCAAACAGTACGTGGGAAATACCTTTAAATATACGGCGTTTTCCAAATTGTCGAGTTGAATCATCTCGATCTGGTCAGCAGTGATTTTCAAACAAGTGGAGATCCAATTGTGCACCTCTCATGCACTGGGCCCGTTGTCGCGTTCAAAAACACATTTTAAAGTGAGCTTGCGTACAAATTTTGTAACCATGGTGATTGTCGTTTACTAGTACAAGACGAGAGTTATGCGAATATGAACCGCTCACAGAACAAGGTATTCAGTAGTTCAAGAGCAGATATACGCACAGAAATAGCCAAGCACAGGACCGGTACCGCACGTGAGTCAGACGCGACCTCGCTCGACGAAGGCTGTCGAGCAACATCCTTCGGTAGTGGAGAAGAGAAGAAACATGACCCACAGGAAGGATGCGAATCTAGACACTGCTATGGTGAGGGTGGAGGAGTAAAAAGAGTATATGCGTTTGGTCAAAGAGGGGAAAAGATAAGAAAGGAGAGGCAGGATATTTATCTAATGTGAAGACAAGGAACTTGACCATACAAATATGTACATAACTGATCTACGGTATTTATTCTGGATTCGCGTTTGTGCGAGACCCATAAAAATAAAATATTTGCTGAAGATATCGTCTGACGTCTTTACTCATAGCTAAGGTTTCATTACATTTGTCGATACGATCGCTGCGTGAATAATCCCCTAGCATGAATTCATCAAGTAGTAGCAAATCATCCATTTCAATGGTGAGATCGGTAAGTGGCAGAGTTGTCAGTTCTCTGGCGAAGTCAAGACTGTCAAGACGAGACAAGACATGACGGGAAAGTGAGATAAAGATACAGAGCATTATTCCTAGCCCTGTCCGGCTCCGTGGCTAAATGGTTAGCGCGCTAGGCTTTGGCCCGACGTACCCCGGGTTCGATTCCCGGCCAAGCCGTCAGGGATTTTAATCTCGTGGCTCGGGGACTGGATGTATGTGACGTCTTCATCATCACTTAATCCTCATTACGACGCGCAGGTCGTCCACGGGCGGCAACTAGAAAGAACTGCACTCGGCCTCTCCGGAGGCCACACGATCATCATCATCAATTGCTGGCAAAATTTTGGTTCTTGAAATTTTCTTCTGAGAAACTGAAATACATATAGAATGCATGTGAATATGTTTAGGTTCCTGTAAGTAGGTGACCTTATGGTATATATCCATAGAGGGATTCCTTATGGATTGTATGTAGACATACTTTTAGTCTTGTAAGTATTTTGAAATGTGTCTTAGATTTTGGTTAACATAAACTTGCCAACTGGATATTGTGCTAATTAACTCACTACCTAAATCATAGAACTGGTAGTCATTGAATCTATTGCTAATGCTTAACTAATTCTATGCTATTTCTAACATAAGGTTACACGTGAGTACTCTTGAAGAAGGATATTGGCCTTTACAGTAACCTACAATTGAAAGTAAAGAAGTGAGAAATGAAGTAAGCCTGTAATTTGAAAGAAAAAAAACAAAACAAGAAGTTCCGTGAAGAACTATACAGCCTACTTTTCATGCCAATGATTATTCTACAGAATATGAACCTATCTAGAATAATGACGAAATTAAGTTTGTTAATATCGAAATATCTAATTAGTTCAAAATATACCTGGTATAATGTAGCTAATAGAGCACTACAGTTGGCAGCCCTGGTGACTGAATATATTCTTAGTTCCATCTCTTAAGGTACAGAATAAAAACATTGGTTGAAGTCCAATGGACGTTACATGCAGTTAGACACTGGATCTATCAGCACGCGTAAAAGCATGTTGCTAACAATGTCATGCGTGTGCTGGTCAGAAATAATCTGAAATATTATGATATTTTGTAGTGCCAATTTTGGATGAAATCCATTTGTTAGTATAGAAGTTACATGTATTTTAAAATTGGACATATCAGCAGGCATAGAATCATGTTGGCAGCACTGACTTATATTAATTACTCCAAATTAATCTAGAATGTCAGGTGCTATACGTGTGCAAAGTATAGAGCTGTTGGTTTGCATACTTTCTGATATATTGATATTAGGGTAAAAATATATAGACAGCATTTATTAACAGTTGGCAGCCCTGATTGCTCTTAACAATACTTATAGTCATATCTGTTATGGTACACATAGCACATACGAAATTTGGATGAAATCCAACTGATAGTATAGAAGTTACATGTATTTAAAAATTGGTACTATCAGCAGGCTTATAATCATGTTGGTAGAACTGACGTATGTAAGTTACTCCAAATTAATCTAAAATGTCAGAATATACGTGTGCATAGTTTAAAGCTGTTGGCTTGCATACTTTCTGATATATTGGTATTTGGATAAAAAAAATAGAGAGAGCAATTATTAACAGTTGGCAGCACTGGTGGCTCGTAAGAATACGCCTAATCATATCCGTTTATGTACAGATATTACATACAAAATTTGGTTGAAATCCAATTGATAGTGTAGAAGTTATATGCATTTAAACATTGGACCTATCAGGAGGCTTGAAATTATTTTGGTAACACTGTCATAGTTGGCCTCCTGGAAATTAAGCTGAAATAGTATTATCTACATGCGTGCCAATTTTGGAATAGCTCCCAAGTATACCTTGAAAGATATCCAACATGGAGCTCAAATTTCTAGTGTGTTTTTTCAGCAGTTGGTAGCACTGACATCATTTTCAAATATGGACGTGAGATATTCCGGTGCACATCTTTACTCATACTAAATTTGGTTTTGATTGCTGCAGCCGTTTAGGAGTTGATAGGGGGGGGGGACACACACACAGCCAGCCAGACAGACAGACAGAAGGACAGACAGACAGATAGACAGACAGACACACATTTTCCCGGATCGATCTCATAAGTCTACTTTTTCCTCATTTTTGCAAAATGTGAAAAGTAGGCTAAAAATCTT
This sequence comes from Meconema thalassinum, assembly GCA_946902985.2. Taxonomy (NCBI): domain Eukaryota; kingdom Metazoa; phylum Arthropoda; class Insecta; order Orthoptera; family Tettigoniidae; genus Meconema; species Meconema thalassinum. The sequence goes on along the minus strand of OX336393.1, from coordinate 173,096,867 downwards.
GTGCCGTGCAGAACAGTAAGTTCTTAAACGTGTTTAGGGTGTGGTACAAATAAAGTTACAGTTTCGGGTGTGTATTAAAAAAGTAGAATTTAAATTACTGTATTCTCACTTGTTTTTGATAGTGCCACATTGTAGATCTTACCTGCATTGCAGCAATCCCAACGAAGCAATTCAATATATTATCAAACGTGTGTGGATCATTGTCGGTTAAGATCTTCTTAAGGTCAAGTCCTTTTGGCACTAAGATGGCGTGGCACCTCTCGATGACTTCAGCAAACACTGGCAGCTGGAGCAGATGACTGGCCATGCCAGGCCACTGACTGCCCATACCAGAGAAGATGAACCATATGGGTCGCTTGGCTCCTTCGAAGTGCTGCACAAAGGAACAGGTGTCACTAATCTCCCACTCAGAATAATGCTTTGGAATATTTTCCAACCCCTTAACTTGGCATCAGTGGGTGAGTGGTTATCGTGTCGGACTACCAACCCCAAGTTTACAGGTTCGTTCCTGGCCGAGGTAAGTAATTTTTGAAAGGCGACAACAATCACCGTACGCATGTCATACGCTGTTGGCATGTTAAAGAACCCATTTGAATTCAGTAGGCCGTGTTCATAATGGCAAAATTAATCTCGGGATTTTACGCCAACACAAAGTTCCTCATTTCTCTACTAGAATCCACTATACTGTAGTGTCAAGGGACTTAGATATCTAACCTCCTTGATTTTCATAGTGCATTAAGGAGCGATAAAACTCGACATGCAGGTTGCCCTCTGGGCGTCAATTAACAAAGCTTGCACCCGGCAACCGAGGCCATTCGATATTATTATTATTATTATTATTATTATTATTATTATTATTATTAGTGGTTTTGTGAGAGTTCTATATCCACCGCCACCGCTCCACCGCTGGAATACTAAAATGGCAATATCTCGCGAACCAATCAGGCTAGAGACTTGTACGAGGTGTCAAATTACTCAGGCGAACACTCCCTTTCCAATGAACAACATATTTCCACCCCAAAAATAAAACCTACCCCTACTGGGGGGTGAAATTGTAATTTTTTAGAGAATCTCTCTTTCCAATTGCAACATGTGAGAGTTTGAATGCCGATATGGAATGTAACGTTGTTCTGCAAACCAATAATCAAAGAGGGGCATGTTAGGCCTTGAGGTGAGAGCCCCTGTTATTGTTGACGAGCCCCCTGCTGTTGGGCCCGTGTTGATGGGTTATTGTTGACAGGTCCTTGTGGACGAGTCCTTGTGGACAAGTCCTTGTGGACAGGTCCTTGTGGACGAGTCCTTGTGGACAAGTCTGTGTGGACAGGTCCTTGTGGACAAGTCCTTGTGGAAGAGTCCTTGTCCCTTTGGACTGATCCCTTTGGACGGGTCCCTTTGGCCTGGTTCCTACGGACTAGCCCATGAATTTATTTAAATTATGTCAAAGGGCCTAACTACATTTGTGTGTGTGTTGAACTGACGTTGTTCACTAATCCCCCACTACTATAATGGGATAACGATATGAAAGGAAAGTGACGAAATACATGTGAACATACAAGGGATCTAACTTGGTGGATGGATGTGTTCTAACGAGTCATTTGTAGTTGAAAGAGAATAATACTTGTTCTTAAGATGTTAAAACTGAGGAGATGGCATGTACAGTAAGACGTCTTGTTATATTTCCTGTGTCATATTACAGACATGGTAGAGAGCATACAGTTCTGTTGCTATGACTAACGGTGCAGTAATTTGAAACCGCAAGTGTTCATGAAGACAATGGGTGATGATCATGCAAAGTTAGCAGTTATTGGATATTACACAGGTGTTCCTTCCGGTGTCATGTTGCTGACATACCAGAGAGCGCACACTGCTGTTGCTATGACTGACGCTGCAGTAATTTGAAACCCCATATGTTGATCAAGACAATGGGTGATGATCATGCAAAGTCAGCAGTCATTGGATACCACACAGGTGTTCCGAGTGTACTTTGGACTCTCAACTGTATTGGGAAAGGAATTGCAATGATCTGCAAAAAACTGCTGACACGAGCGATGAGAGTTTATATAAGAGGGGTGTCATATATCTCCCTACTGTCAGTCTTTATTACTCGCTTTGAGTGAACAGTGCTCTATTACTGCTCAAGAGTTGAAAAAAAAGCCTTTTTGGTAGAAAATCATTAAATTATTTTGCATGGTAAGTACTTATTATTAATGGATTGTAGTCTTTTATTTCTAATTGATGTTGAAGTTATTGATTGGAATGTATTTATTGATTGATTGATTGATTGATTTGTTTACAGATAATTGGGTACCTGTAGGTTACCAGATTCCTACAATCTGTTAATTCAGTGACAGCAGTTGATAAATTATAAAAAGGTAAGTGCCCCCTCTAATAACTTTTAAACAGTTAGAGTGATATTTTCCAATGTTCACCCCTACATGTTAGTGAAAATGGTATATTTGGCAGTCAAAAGATGGAACTACTTGACCATGGTGTGTAAAGCTAATTTTGTAGGTTAGATTTTGATTACCGCTCTATTAAGTCTGAATGTTCATTGCTAGGTGTCAGTGACAGAGGGAATATTTAAAGACTTAACCTCAGTTCACCTAACATAACCTAACTTTACCTAACTTAACCTTGTCATGTGACATGTTTTACAATTTTAAACTTGTTTTAAGACTGGCTATGACGTTACACTTAGCTCACTTAACTGGCGATCGCTGGTTTCTATCACGTGACATGTTCTACAAGTTTAGACTTGTTTTAAGACTGGCTATGACGTCACACTTAGCTCACTTAACTGGCAATCGCTGGTTTCTATTACGTGACATGTTCTACAAGTTTAGACTTGCTTTAAGGCTGGCTATGACGCCACACTTAGCTCACTTAACTGGCGACCGCTGGTTTCTACCACTCTATCAAGTTCCAATGTTCACTGCTAGGTGTTAGTGACAGTGGTATATAGTAACCCCCAGTTAGAACTACATAAAGTTAGACTTGCTAGGAGTTCACAGATCGATTTAAATACCCTGCTATAACCATTGACTGGAATATAATTAAACTATTTATATTGTACTTTTTGTTTTATCTTTTATTAACATTGATGATTTCTTTCTTTTATAGATAACTTGGAAAGTAATCATCATGTTCAAGTGTGGTGACTGTAAGAAACAGTTCTCAAGACCTGACAGCTTTCAACGTCATGCAAGTACAAAACATAATCAGAAAATGTTTGTATGCAGTCATTGTGCTACAACATTTAACAGACAGGATAGTCTTACACGACATGTAAATTTAAAACATGTCAGTACTGCACCATTTTCGTGTTCAGTTTGCGAACTTGGTTTTTCTGCTGTAAAGCGATATCAATTCCACATGGTTGAAGTGCATGGAGAACAACAGGAATTGAAATCTGTAAAACCATCAACTAGCACGGAATCTTTAAATGAATGTGATACTCAAAAGCGTAAACGTTCTCAAGATTGTGAAAATAGTTGTGCAACAAAAAGAAAAAAGAATGGTGAACCTTCAATAACACATTGTAATGTATGTAATATTGATATACCTTCTTCAATCATTCATGGACATTTACGCAGTATTCAACATAAAAATAACACTTGCCATGAAAGAAATTCTGGAAATATTCAACAAATTGGTAGTGCATTTAAAAGTCGAATTGCTAGTTATAGACTTTATAGTAAAGAAAAAACTCAAAGTATTGAACCATTTTTAAAAAATGTTCAACCTACTGTGTTTGGCTTAGTAGAAAATGTTTTAGTAGAGCATAAAACAATTAAAATGAATTTTGAACTTTTTGTCCTCTATGTAAAAACTGGGAGCGAAGGTGAAATTACGGATATCAAATCCTTTAATACAAAAAACATAATTGTTAGCGAATCAACTAATATTAGTGATATATACCAAAATATTTCAAGTGCTATCATTGTGAAGAGTGAAGAGTTCCAGGAAAGGGAGTCAGGCACTTGAAGTACTTTATTTAGAAACCAACCTGAATAAATATAACCCCCTTCGAGCATCATCATACATTGATTTGCCAGGATGGATTAAACGAAAGAAAGCTGTTGTGAACGTTTTGAATAATGATGACGCATGTTTTGCGTGGGCTGTAACTTCAGCTCTCCATCCAGCAGTGGAGAATATGGATAGATCATCATCTTATCCTCACTATTCTTCAGTGTTAGATTTAAAAGAAATAGAATTTCCTATGGCGATAAAAGACATTCAACGTTTTGAAGATCTGAACAATGTTAAGTATTAATGTTTATGGAATTGAAAATAAGAGTATAGTTGGTCCTCTATATTATACTCAGGAAAAAAAGGATGCTCATGTAAATTTACTATACATAACCGAAGGTGAAAATGCTCACTATTGTTGGATAAAACATTTAAGTAGACTTGTCAGTAGTCAGGTTTCAAAACACAATGGTAAAAAGTGGTTGTGTGATGGCTGTTTGTTATATTTCCAGAAAGAGGATCAACTATCACAACATCAAAAATGGGGATATAATCATGTTTGTACGGTATTACCGACTCCTAAAAATAACATTCTAAAATTTAAGGATTATGAGAAACAGCTTCGAGTACCATTTGTTATATATGCTGACTTTGAGGCTTTGCTAAAACCATTTAATACATGTTCATCGAATCCAGCCCAACCTTTTACCAACACTACTCACATTCATGAACCTTTTAGCTTTGCATATTATATTAAATGTAGTTATGATGACTCTTTAAATAAGTTTGAGCTCTATAGAGGACCTGATGCACCTAAAGTTTTTATGGAAAGGCTTGAGAAAGATGCCATCCGTATATCCTCTATTTTAAATACGATCATTCCAATGGAACCACTAACTTTATTAGAGCAAATGAATTTTGAAACTGAAACTAATTGTTTTATATGTGGTGAATGTTTATATACAGACAGGGTTCGCGATCATGACCATTTAACAGGAAAATATCGTGGTGCTGCTCACCAAGAATGTAATTTAAATTATAGAGTAAGTAAATTCATTCCGGTCATTCTACATAACGGTAGCAAAAACGATAACCACTTTATCGTTAAAGAATTTGGAGCTTCAGATGTGAAAATTGATGTGATTGCAAATAATAAGGAACAATACATATCGTTCACAAAATACATCAAAACTGACAATAAGAAAACGATAAAACTGCGATTTTTAGATTCATTCCGCTTTATGCCGAGTAGTCTTGATAAGCTTGCTAGTAATTTAAAATCAGATCAGTTTCATGAAATTCAACGTGTCTTTCCTAAAGAAGATGATTTTAATTTGATTTGTCAAAAGGGTATATTCCCTTACGAATATATTAACTGTGTGGAACGTCTTGAGGAGTGTTCTTTACCACCGAAAGATGCATTTTACAGTTCCTTAAACACAAGTCATATCAGTGATCAGGAATATTTACATGCACAACGTGTATGGACACAGTTCCACATTCAAACTTTAGGAGAATTTTCAGACATATATTTGAAGACAGATGTGTTGTTATTAGCAGATGTTTTTGAAAATTTTCGGAATGTTTGTATGAAAACTTATGACCTTGATCCTTGTCAGTATTTCACTGCTCCTGGGTTAAGTTTCAGTTCAATGTTGAAAAAAACGAAAGTAAATTTAGAATTAATGACTGATATAGACATGATCAATTTTATAAAATCATCAATTCGAGGTGGATTAAGCCAATGTAGTGGACGGTACTCTAAAGCGAATAATAAATACATGCCTAGCTACAACCCTTGTGAAGAGTCAAAGTATATTGTCTACCTCGATGCAAATAACCAATATGGTTGGGCTATGAGTCAATATCTACCACTGAAAGATTTTCGCTGGCTGACACAACCTGAAATTGATGTCTTACATGTTGACACTCTTAATGATAACGATGATAAAGGATATATTTTAGAGGTAAATCTTGAGTACCCTAAAGAGTTACATGATGATCATAATGATTTACCATTTTGTCCTGAGAATATGAAATCTCCATACATCTCATCACGAACAAAAATGTTAATTGCTAATGTAAATGATAAATGTAAATATGTAATACTTTATCAAAACTTGAAACAGTGTCTACAGCATGGATTAAAATTAACTAAAATTCATCGCGTATTGCAATTTCATCAGTCAGCATGGCTCAAACCGTATATTGATCTAAACAATAATTTAAGAACACAGTCAACAAACGCGTTTGAAAAGGATTTTTATAAACTCATGAATAATAGTGTTTTTGGAAAGACTATGGAGAATGTTGATAAACGAGTTGATGTAAAGCTGATAACGAAGTGGGAGAATGATGGTAAAAGGTATGGTGCGAGCAACTTAATAAGCAAGCCTAACTTCCATAGCTGTTCAATTATTCATGAGGATTTAGTTGTAATACAAAGGAATCGTCTTAAAGTAACTTACAACAAACCCATATATGTGGGTTACACCATTCTGGAATTGTCAAAAACACTTATGTATGAATTTTACTATGATTATGTAAAGAAAAACTATCTTGATAATGCTAAATTACACTACACAGACACAGATTCTTTTATTTATGAGTTTAAAACTGATGATTTTTATGATGATATCAAAACTGAGCTAAATAGGTTTGATACAAGTGACTATCCAGAGGATAATATTTACCATTTACCTCTTGTAAACAAAACGGTTCTTGGGAAATTTAAGGATGAATGTGCTGGCGTTATTATAGACACCTTTGTAGGCACAAAATCTAAATCATACAGCTATATGACAATTGATGATGTAGTAGTAAAAAATTAAAAGGAGTGAAAAAGAATGTTGTTAGTAAAGAGTTAGATATAAGTGATTATAAGAACTGTATAGTTAGTAACCCACCGGTATTATATAAGAAAATGTGTGTATTTAGAAGTAAAAATCATCAGATACATACCAATTTGTTGAACAAAGTTGCTTTAAGTAATGAAGACAACAAACGATTCATTATACCCAACACATTTAATACTCTTGCTTGGGGAAACAGTCGTATTGACGACTATTACTTTACTTAAGTCTAATGATCACTATATTGTAATATTTGTAGTGTGTTTTATATTGTAATATTTTTTTGTAAAAACTTTAAGTAGAATGTATAATGTTAGGCTACAGTAGTTTAGTAAAAATAAGTGTAAAATGTTTGCTTTTGTATATTACGAAAAAGATTTTAAAAAATTTACTGAATGTGTGAACTAAACAAGGGGAATGTAAAAAAAGTAAAGTGGAAATTGTAAATATCCATGTGTGAAAAAGTGAAATGGCTATCACCATTTTAAAATTAAAAAGACATTGTAATCTGGTAAACCTTGTTTTTTATTTCACAACAACAAAAATGTATAGAATGTGTAAACCAAACAAGGGAAATGTAAAAAATGAAAAGTGGAAATTGTAAATATTCATGTGTGAAAAAATGAAATGGCTATCACCATTTTTAAAAATTAAAAGATATAGTGATTTAGTGAACCTTATTTATATTTCACAAAAAAATGTACAGAATGTGCGAACTAAGCAAGGGGAATGTAAAAAAAATGTAAAGTGGAAATTGTAAATATTCATGTGTGAAAAAATGAAAATGAAGAAATGACTATCACCATTTTTAGAATTAAAAGACATTGTGATCTGGTAAACCTTGTTTTTTATTTCACAACAACAAAAATGTACAGAATGTTTAAACTAAACAAGGGGAATGTAAAAAAATGTAAAGTGGAAATTGTAAATATTCATGTGTGAAAAAAATGAAATGGCTATCACCATTTTTTAAAATAAAAGACATTGTGATCTTGTAAACCTTGTTTTTATTTCACAACAAATAGAGCTTTACAAAAATAGAATACAAAGAAATACCAATTCCTCAATCCTTTTCAATGTCCATGTCCACTCATTATCAACTTTCCTTTTATAACACTAATCACAATGACGACTGCCAACCTCGCTCCCACTGAGACATCACAGAATGTCAAAAGTTGTTTAGCTTTTCAACGATACTTTATCCGCTACACGTCGTAATGCAGAATGACTGTGGTGATAAGAAAGGTGCATGCTTGATCCAAAGGATTAATAGGTATATCACTATGCTGCAAAGGTTCTTCAAGACAAGTTCTAGGACTACACAAATAATAACCAGGTAGGTAGATTTCGAAAGTCAAGTATTGAATTACTTTGTTAATGACGCCATTGCCAGTACAGGTCTGGCATATCCTTTTCCATCGATGGTAAAAAGGTTTGATCTTCCTCCTCCTCCTCCTCTGTGGATGATGTTTGTTGTTGTTGCTTTTTTCTTCATTACTCCCGTGGTATGAGGAAACAAAGTCTTTACACTGACTTTTATGACCATGATACAGTTTGACTAGCTGACAAGTAGCACACTGTCGCATAGATGGTATTTTTACCATAGCCACTTGCTTATGGTGATCATAATCTGTACATGGTTGCAATTCACTTAACACAGGGTCTTGAGTCCATGATTTTGGTACATGTTGCCAGATTTCTTTCACTGCATTTGCTGCGACATAATAAATGAATGATTTTGGAAGAGCCAATAATTCTTCTTTAGTAAAACTGTCTAGTTTCTTTTTACACACAAAGAACTTTCCAATCGCTTTATCGGTAGCATCCCCTTTCTCCATGGTATCACGTTGATGTTTACACGTCGCTTGTAGAAATCTCACTGGTGTCATTCACAGGTAAACCTTTAGTTTTAATTTTATTTAACAACTCCCAGCAGGCATTGGTGAATAGCCAATGAAACAATTGCCACACCTGTGCCAAGGCTTTATGGGTAATATTGTCACAGGGGCAGCGATCCATGAGTGTTTGCAGCGATGGACAGCCCATGTCCATTAAATCGATACATTGACAGTAAGACGCTAAAAATGGTTGTAGCCATTGACGTTTTTCACTACCTTTCACAAATATTACATGGGCAGAAGACAAGTGGGCTTTCATGACCATGTCCAGGTGCTTATATGAAATGGTTCCTCGCTTCCAGTCTAGTTGCATATGAGTTTCAATCCACTGGGTTTGTTTACGGTCTTTATCACACAACAAATCAAACGCATAAGGTGGTTTAAACACCAAATGAGTAGCTTGTGATATCCAAAAAGTGGAACAATCGATGATGGCCACTTCTTAAAATATTAATTTGTTATCTCCAATTTTAAACCCTTGACAGTTGACAATCAGTGTACGCAACATGTTCACTCTTGTCTGGATCAAGTCCAACTGACCACAGACTGACAATTGTTCAGTAAGGTGTACCCATGTCATTTACTTACATTCCATTCTAGTAAAAGAAAAGAAAAGCATCGAGTAGTCACTATAGAGGTTAGGATATGACAGGGGGGGGGGGGCATAAGAAATAATAATATAACAACAACAACCAATTTTTTTTATTTCATTATTTTATTAGCATAACAAGTTTTACATTCTTTTTTCATTCTAGGATAGAGGCAGTACCATCTCATACAACAAAAAAGTCTTTTGTGTTTATAGTGTCCATAACACCGATGATATCCCAATGTCTCTAAACTGGATGTTTTTGACTGTGAGCTGCTCACTGAAGCACTGTCGGCACCATAAAGTCCACACGTATCATAACTTTTTTCATCACTCAGAGGCATGAGTGAGGGGTAACTTGAATGACAGGGTATATTACCCACCTCCATTCTGCACAGGTAGGGGCAGGCAGGTGACCAGCGCTGATGTTCCTGCATGGGTTCATCGCTCTCTTGCCATTGGTCTAAGATGATGGGACAAAACACACATTTCACTTCATCTCTTCTTTTTAAATAGTAGAATCCAGCGGCTGCTAAGGCTTGAGGGTTTATAAAAGGCACCGGCCACGTCGCAAAGGTCTTGAAACGTTGTTCCTCAGATTTTAAATTCATGGATGTAACTTCTCTTGAGGCTTGAAAGCAAGACATGACTGAGTGGTTTGATGTGTGTTGACCTGCTATTTATACACTTGTCACTTGGTTGGACAGTGGATAATAGTTGACTTGTTTGTGATGAATAATCAAACAGTAGGCCGTGGTATTGGCTGGAACATTGTCATGCGTTTCAAAATCAAGTCGAATGTCAATATTGGATGGTTTGACAGACTCTTCCAAGTAGGAACAGTCAAAGACAATCAGTGGCGCCCTTGTCTTAAAAGCTTGGGGTGACAACATTGGACAATTCTCTTTTTGATAATACGACCATCTAAATTTAGAAAACAAGTCGTACAGGGGGCAAACTTATTTTTTGAAAAATCTAAATCCAGTCCTTCATAGGGAAACACAGCACCGTTGAGGAAAAGACGTGCATTTCTCAATTGCAGGTGATCAAATTGCGTGACATCTTTGGTTTGTTGATACTTGCGATTCGTTTGAAAACCCACAATCATGTAGAGAGGTCTCTCTGTATAGCGGGCTGTTTTTATAGACCAACTGTGTGTGTTGGTGGTGGGCAATAACGGGTACTCATGGAGTGCCCAGCTTCTAAATTCCATGGGTAGAGGTATATCTCTCTTTACCATTTTGAGTATGTCCAGTTTTTTGCTATCGTTAAGGGTCACATGAGGCACTTTCCATAGCAAGCGTTGTAGTTGAATTTTTGAATCAATGGGGGCATTGTCGACTCCCTTGAGTGCATTATTATCACTCCTGTCTCTCACTAGATAAAGCACTTGCCTTGCGTTGACCACAATGCGCTGGTGATCTTCAGCAAAGCCTAAAATCAGTTTAAGAGGTAAATATCCAGTGAAGGTGCCATCGGTGTGTACCATCCAGTCATTGGTCGAGTCAGGGCACCAACCCGCCATGCAATGTGTTTTAGCTTCTTCCTCACTATAAGAGGGATATAGTTTCATGACACTGGAAATACCCACATTTCGAGTGCTATCCACCACGATATCGTTAATGACATAACGTACTTCAGAAAACAGGAAGGCGAAAGCATGGTTGGCTAACTTGGATGTAGTGGGTGTAGAACCATCGGCTTTGGTGAGCCGACCTTCAATCTGAATAACACTTTCATGCGGTAGAGTGTAAATATCTTGGTTGTTGATAACAAATTGAATTTCATCATTGTTATTGAGTCCAGGTGTTTGAGCTTGATAAGAATGCAGATCAATTCTTACCACTCCTGGTTGCTCCTCGATGTGGTTCGCTACCTCTAGAATAGAATTCATCGCAGGGGTTAATGTGGTAACCCAAATGCTGTAAAATCTGCTTGTTCTGAGATGTTAACGTGTATTCACGTGGTAAACAACTAACACCATTCCTAGACGGTGCTGTTGCTTTATATACAAACTTCATAGTGGTTTTAGCACCAACTTGTAAGTCACTGGTGTGGTAGAATCTAGATCAATGAGTTGTTGCTCTCTATTGATCAGTCTTAATGTTATATTACTAATACCATCGACAGCCACAGAATGAAAAAGCACCACTGGAGGGTTTTCACGAATAATATAGCCATTGGGCGATGTTACAATAAAGTCATAAAGCGAATGCGACGGTTCTTGATTGGTGTACACTTGACTAATAATATTACACGTCACCGACACATGATGGTCCTCAATGAATTTCACTTCATGGTCTGATTCATGTTTTTTGTTGGGCTCTAACACACGTGGTTTAAATCCTAGTAATGGACCAATGGAATCGGGGTGAGTTTTAAAGTCAATTTTGAATGTAGAAAAAATACTGCAGCGATGAGTGTTGGTATTTCCTACAAGTTCAAACTTGCGCGTTCCATCGAGAAATGACTTTAAACCATATTCATTGATCAACACCACATAAATGTGTTCATAAATGTCATCTATCGTGTATCCACCAGAGTTCAGGGTGAGCACGGAATCATCATAGTAAAACTTGTTGTTCACATTTTCACGTATGTTGTATATTCGATTGTACGTTTCAAGAGAAACAAGTCCTAAACCATAAGGTTTTTCACTCAATTCGATAGGTGGGTAAAAGTCTAGACTCACTTCAGGTCCAAGTCCATGCAGTGTAAACGTCTTACTTTCCGCCGACATACTGTTGACGTTTTTGCTTATGTTGCGTCTTATATAAAAAAATTAAACACAAACGTCCACACTGTTGGCTGTTAAACGTTTGCTCACGTTTCACATTATAATATATCTTGATCCTGTTTCCAAAATAGGCCAGTAGTTCCATGGGCGGGGGCAAATTCCCAAAACTGTCAAAGTACCATACAGTAGATCCCTCTTTGACATAAGCTACATAATGTGTTCCAGGTCCTCGGTGATCATCCAAATTGACAACAGCACATTCATGTTTCCCGGGTTGTGAGGGTAATTGGTTTCGCATAAACACACCTCGAAAATGAGAAAGCTTCAGTTGTTTAGCATAGCTTTCCACTTGCTGATGCGTCAGGGCATGTCTTGCTATGGCTGAGGTTAAAGATGTTTTATTTTATTTCGAAAAGGTGAAATTCCAAATCCTTGTTGATAAAAGGCTGGCTTCAAATTGACATTTCTAGCCCCCATAGCAATGGCCTCCATTGTTTCATTGTGTCGCTGACTTTCATTGAGTTGTTGCTTGCCCTGTTGCACGGCTTTAATGGTTTTTGCCACTGCACTGGCGCCGCCTAAAAGTGAACCTAGAGCAGCCAGACCAGCGAATAATTCAGGTAAAAATCCCGCTCGTTTGGGGACGGGGATCACTCGCCCTTGTTTTGAACCCTGTCGCTGACGTTTTGGAATAACATGTCTCTGTGCTACTGAACCACTTTTCAGAATTTATTGTAATTATTATTATTGTCATCATGATTATTATTATTATTATTGTCATGTGTTGTGACATCTCTATATTACGCCTCGAGAGTTTAAAAGTGCGCAGTTTGTCTGTATGTATCTCTCTGTCTAACGTTGTGCAACCCCTGGCTACATACTGCCTTGTTCTCTCGTATTGGCTAGTGTTGTTGCTACCTTGCATTTTGTTGTGCAATTCGTTCTGCCATTGGCTCTGACTATATTTGACGCGAGTTTGGGGCCACTCCCAAACTACGCATTTGATTTTTCTGAGAGGCTTCTCTCCCCTCTGGGGGACAGAAGCTAAGTCAGTCTTAGACGCGCCGAGATGTAAGGCGAACGTGTGTATTCGGGCAGAGGCCCACCCTCATGGCGCAGCGGAATGTGAGTACGGCTCAATGTATTTCTATCTAACGCAATGTAATTGTTTTTGTTAAACGTTCCTTCTTTTGCTTAATTCTCTTTCCTTTTCAAGATGTTACTGTTAGTATTTTAATCCTTGAACCAGATCTCCGGGACCTTGCGTAATGTCATACGGCGGAGTTCTTTTTGTTGCTTTTGTTATGTGCCCTCCTCACAGTTTTATTATTTTGGTTAATACCTGTAAGATTCGAAAGTATTGCGTTTCTGCGTCTTGGCTTATGTATATTTTCCTGTCGGGCCTTGGTGCTCGTCTTTTGCGTCGGTGTCTCTTTTGTACCACAAATGTTTCATTTGATTGGTAGCAATTGGACCTTTGTTTGCGGACAGTATGTGTGAGGTAACGGGACTTATGTCCAACGTCCCACTAATACGTGTCCCCTTTGTTTATAGAATATATGTGACGGTGGTTAACTGGGATTTTCTCCAGCTCCGATGTCATATTATTCTTTTTTTATATGTCGTGTTGTTGCGGCATTATGTTGGAGTATAAGCCTGTTTTTTTATAGCGTGCTTTCGATTTTTACCGGTCTCTTTCGTCCCAAGTCAATTGTAATGTAATGTATCTCCGTATATCTCATTTTCCTTTTGTTTTGTTTTTATCTTTCGATTTTCGCCGTATTACATAACTTAATGATATTCCCCCTTTTCTTCCCCTTCTTCCTACCTCCGTGAAATCTCTCTTCCCTTTGTTTTACTCCCCTCACTCCTCCCCCATCCCTCAGGTATGTTTACAATAACATCATGAAAAGCTTCGCGTCTTAGCAGTTCGAATTTTGACTTTTTGCAAGTTAGTCGTTTCTCTCTAACTTTTGTAAGTTTCGTTTTATTTTCTTTCAAGTTTGTATCTTTTCGTTAGATTCATGTTGTTGAGCGGTACTCAGGTTCTGTCGTGCTTTTTAGTTTTTTTTTAGTTTTTGAATTCTTTATTCTTGGTATTGGGTTTCTTTTGTATTATTGATCTTGTCTTAGCTTGCCTTTTTTCTTTGTTTTAAATAATTTGTTTATTTCGTGTACACGCTCTTTCTTTTATCCTCAATACATTTTTATATTTTAAGTAATATAGCTCCCTTGTCTTTTCATTTCTTATATTTAAGTTCCCCTTCCTTATCCTTATCCTTATCTCGATTTCGTCAATCTTGTCTTTGTGACGTAACAAAGGCACGATTAACACGCCTCTGGGATTTATTTAATTAATTTTATGGGAATCTCGTTTTTGCACTTTTGATTATTGCATTAAGCAATTATTCGTTTGCATTTGGTTTTTTGGAAATCATCTTTTGCTCGCTCCGAAAACCTTGGGCCCAGCACCGGGTCGAGCAAGACGTCTTTTCCCCCATCCATTTGCGACCTTGTTGATTTTATCTTCCTCTGCTACTCTGACGCGCATTATTATTATTATTAATAGACCTTTATCGGCGCAATGGTAGCAGATCGCGTGGTTGCGTGCGAAATCGTTCCCTCCTCACCTCTCTCAAGTTATTAACCTTTTATTATTTTTCTCTTCATTTACATTGTATTAAAATTTGTTTTTCTTTGAGTTTAAGGAATTCAGTGAATTGTTTTTCCCCACCCCTGAAGAAAGGGTGAAGTTACTTTCTGTGTGAACTACGGGCATCCAGGAAACCCATCTCCAAGGAAAGGTGGTTTATTCCCTCAAGTAAACAAGACATCCAAAAGACCCAGCTTCGAGGTGAACAGTGGCAACATATCAGTGAGTACATCGCATCGCTGGAACACGACACGTCACGGTATTGTAACCTACTTTTATGTATTTGCTTCCTCTAGTAGACATTTGTTTAGTTAACGGTGATTTTAAGGCGACAGGAAATTTTGTTTGCTTTCTCTTCTTTTTCATTTCGTCAGTGTTGTGGACGTTTTTATTTTACTTTCTGTGAAGTAGAAAACGCATTTCTCTCAAGGGTTTGAGTCCTTACCTTTGTTGTTAATAGTCGCTTTGTTAACTGTGATATTTCTCAGAACTCACCTCACCCCTTCACACGTCTCAGTCTGGAACAGCTGCTGACAGGTTTCTTGTCATTACCGTACAGCCTAAAACCCCCGCCCCTCTTTCTCCGAAGTTTTCCCCGGCCCACTTATGGGAACCGTCTCTTTAAATCCTACGGTCACCCCGACCCCCCCCCCCCCCTTGAGCCTCGCGTAATTATACTAACGTTTGGTGTTAGTAAAGTGTTTGTTGTCTCAGTTATGTATGGTCTGTTGAGCAATTATGTGTGTTATGATTGGGAGTTAAGTTTGTTTCATAATTAGGGAGGGTGATTGTTTTATTTTTGTCAGGGGATTTTCAATGTAGGTTTTCATTTAAAATTGTTTATATACGGTAAGCTTGATGTTACTATATGTTCAGTATGGCAGTGTGTATTTCGTTGGGAAACCTGCTAGGTGAGGTCTCCGTCGGGATTAGGGTTTGGGACCTGTCCCACGGCTTCGACGCCCACTTAGGGTGTACATAGATTCTACACGAGTCATCAATCTTTAGTATGGGATGAAGTTTGTCACGATGACCTGTAGTCCATTGTTTGCGTTTCCATGGTGTTCCAACGACCCACATTCGCATTCTGGTGTAATGGGGAAATTTTGATTTGTTTATGGGAAGGAGTATGTATGTAGTGTTGTTGTTGTTGGTTGTATTTTGAGATGAATGTGTGTGTCTATGAGTTTAATGAATTTTTATCAATAGGTATTTGTGGGTGGTTTCAAATTTAGTTCAATTTTGATTTTATACCCTATTCAATTTAAACTATATATATATTACGTACGAACTATTTATTCGTTTTTATTGGCAAACCAAATATACGATAAGTATTACTCAGAGATACCAACCATTTTAGGTCTACGGCTTCCGTGTTATGGGACATTGATGTTCGTGTGAACTACTCTGGCGTGCATTACCCAATTTTCTTATATTTGTATGGGATAGGCCATACCCTCTGTGTCTTTTTTTTTTTTTAATGCGGTACCTCTGAGGTCTACGGCCCGTATATTGACGCTGTAACCATTTTATTTTTGTGGGTTGGTAATATTTATTATTGGGTTTCGAGTTTGATTGATTGTATGTCTGGTCTTGATTGGTTTTATGCGAGGTTCCAGTCTGTTCCTTTTATTTGGAAGGTATTTTGTAACGTAATTATTTGGATTTTCGTTCTCTGTCCGGGATGGCATTTTTTATTTTGACAGCTTCTTTGAGTTATTATTCCTTTTTATTTGTTAGTACCTAATGTCATTTGACGAAGGTTATTAGTACATTTTTCCCCTTTACTCCTGCTATGTATCTAGTTAGGCAGGAGACACCCGTGGCCGCCTGAGTTACACGGAGGATTTCGAAAGATGTGTTGAACTATACTTCTACCTAAGGCAATTTCCGGTACCTGCCTGCTTTTGTTGTAGGGAGCCGGCCGGCCCATTGTCCGAGCTGCAGACACGACTTGCTATTGTTCGACAACGCCTGAGATGGTCTGTTGACTTACATTCTTTTCTTGTAGTGACAGTGATTTGTTTATTGATATAGTTGTTTACTATTTATCGTAACTTCTGTTTTACGTTTTTGTGATATCATGTTTTTATAAATCATTTCAATCTAATGTTTTCTCTAAGATAATGTGTATTATTTTCCTGTATCTGTCATATATTTGGAGAGTGTTTCCGGTAGCGATAGCTAGTCTCCAAGTACCTGAGAAGTGGCCGGTGTATCCTTTAGACCCCGTTCACGGCTCGTTTTCTCTTCTTTCATTTGGTCTGACGACCCTGCCTATTCATACTTTTACTTTCCAGCTGGCAGAATGAATCTACTTTCCCTCTTACGCAGCTTATGTAACCCCAAATATTTCCCCTGACGCAAGCCTTATTTTGTATACAGGGTGCTCCCCTTTATATTTTTTTTGTGATCATGATTTAACCTTTTTCTTTCTTTTATTATTAGAAAATTGGCTGATTTCCAGAAGGTCGCCATTAAGAAGACTTTGCTTTCTCCACGTCATCTGGCAGAGTCTAGCTCAAGATTGACCGTTTTATTATCATTATTTTCTTTTTGGTACATCCATTTTTAATATGTGTGACGTATTGACGTGCAGTAGAGGTAGGATCCGCCTTTATTTCACGCCTGTACTGATCCTTATATAATTTGAATTTTTGTTGTTTTAATTTCATCTTAAAGTTTTTTTTCTTTCGTACCAAAAAAGAAAAAAATTTCCTCACCAGTGAACATCTTCGTGAATACGTGTGTATGAAAATATATGTGTGTTTGAGAAAAGAGACTTGCGTTTCGTCAAGCCTTTTATGGAAGTTATGACGTTCAAAGAACTTTTAATTAAGCTGCGTCTTATGAATAAGAGAAATGTGAGAACATTTTATTATGTCTTAATTTTTCATGTGTGTATCTGGTGTACATGATGTAATCTTCTTTCCTTCACCCTGTTCAAATGTATCTAATCGAAGAATGTTATTTTATATAATTTTGTTATGAAAAAGAAAAAATTCTTTTATGCCTTTGTTATGTAAAAGAATTTTTTTTGGAGAAAGCGGTGGAATTTGAACCACTTTTCAGAATTTATTGTAATTATTATTATTGTCATCATGATTATTATTATTATTATTGTCATGTGTTGTGACATCTCTATATTACGCCTCGAGAGTTTAAAAGTGCGCAGTTTGTCTGTATGTATCTCTCTGTCTAACGTTGTGCAACCCCTGGCTACATACTGCCTTGTTCTCTCGTATTGGCTAGTGTTGTTGCTACCTTGCATTTTGTTGTGCAATTCGTTCTGCCATTGGCTCTGACTATATTTGACGCGAGTTTGGGGCCACTCCCAAACTACGCATTTGATTTTTCTGAGAGGCTTCTCTCCCCTCTGGGGGACAGAAGCTAAGTCAGTCTTAGACGCGCCGAGATGTAAGGCGAACGTGTGTATTCGGGCAGAGGCCCACCCTCATGGCGCAGCGGAATGTGAGTACGGCTCAATGTATTTCTATCTAACGCAATGTAATTGTTTTTGTTAAACGTTCCTTCTTTTGCTTAATTCTCTTTCCTTTTCAAGATGTTACTGTTAGTATTTTAATCCTTGAACCAGATCTCCGGGACCTTGCGTAATGTCATACGGCGGAGTTCTTTTTGTTGCTTTTGTTATGTGCCCTCCTCACAGTTTTATTATTTTGGTTAATACCTGTAAGATTCGAAAGTATTGCGTTTCTGCGTCTTGGCTTATGTATATTTTCCTGTCGGGCCTTGGTGCTCGTCTTTTGCGTCGGTGTCTCTTTTGTACCACAAATGTTTCATTTGATTGGTAGCAATTGGACCTTTGTTTGCGGACAGTATGTGTGAGGTAACGGGACTTATGTCCAACGTCCCACTAATACGTGTCCCCTTTGTTTATAGAATATATGTGACGGTGGTTAACTGGGATTTTCTCCAGCTCCGATGTCATATTATTCTTTTTTTATATGTCGTGTTGTTGCGGCATTATGTTGGAGTATAAGCCTGTTTTTTTATAGCGTGCTTTCGATTTTTACCGGTCTCTTTCGTCCCAAGTCAATTGTAATGTAATGTATCTCCGTATATCTCATTTTCCTTTTGTTTTGTTTTTATCTTTCGATTTTCGCCGTATTACATAACTTAATGATATTCCCCCTTTTCTTCCCCTTCTTCCTACCTCCGTGAAATCTCTCTTCCCTTTGTTTTACTCCCCTCACTCCTCCCCCATCCCTCAGGTATGTTTACAATAACATCATGAAAAGCTTCGCGTCTTAGCAGTTCGAATTTTGACTTTTTGCAAGTTAGTCGTTTCTCTCTAACTTTTGTAAGTTTCGTTTTATTTTCTTTCAAGTTTGTATCTTTTCGTTAGATTCATGTTGTTGAGCGGTACTCAGGTTCTGTCGTGCTTTTTAGTTTTTTTTTAGTTTTTGAATTCTTTATTCTTGGTATTGGGTTTCTTTTGTATTATTGATCTTGTCTTAGCTTGCCTTTTTTCTTTGTTTTAAATAATTTGTTTATTTCGTGTACACGCTCTTTCTTTTATCCTCAATACATTTTTATATTTTAAGTAATATAGCTCCCTTGTCTTTTCATTTCTTATATTTAAGTTCCCCTTCCTTATCCTTATCCTTATCTCGATTTCGTCAATCTTGTCTTTGTGACGTAACAAAGGCACGATTAACACGCCTCTGGGATTTATTTAATTAATTTTATGGGAATCTCGTTTTTGCACTTTTGATTATTGCATTAAGCAATTATTCGTTTGCATTTGGTTTTTTGGAAATCATCTTTTGCTCGCTCCGAAAACCTTGGGCCCAGCACCGGGTCGAGCAAGACGTCTTTTCCCCCATCCATTTGCGACCTTGTTGATTTTATCTTCCTCTGCTACTCTGACGCGCATTATTATTATTATTAATAGACCTTTATCGGCGCACTACTCGAAGAGCTCTCCTTATGGTCAACACATCATTTTTTCTTTTTTTCTTTCGCAAGGGCTTGTCCACGAATGTCATAAGCCCAGGCTTTGCCAAGGACAGGCTCATATTTTTAGTCTTTCTCACCACATATCTTTGTTTCACCATGATGATGATGACCAACAACCTTTCACAAGAAAGTTTAAGTCACAACTAACATCAGATTGTTATTTCATGGCTGTATATTCCAATTCTACATAAAGTGGGAAATCATTTATGGTTTTTCCAGCTTGCTTTTCATTCCATGTCAACAGGAGATGAAAGGATAATTCATCTCCTGCATTGACCATTTCATGGTTATGGACCAACATCCTATGACCATTTATCTCTATTTGTAAATGGTTCTCATCAGGTATGGCATATTTGATGCGAATGGTTCCATTATAGTGTAGTCGATAGTGGCTTAAACCCGAAGCAAGCACATAGGTCAAGTGCTGGTCATGAACTAGCGGTATATGGTTTCTCTCATTCACAGGTTTTACATTTGTCAGATGCACTAAAAATACAGATGGTATAAATTTATAAAGACTTCTCATTTCATAGGTCACGTATCGCTTGGTACAGACATCATCATCTTCTTGTGGGTCTTCCACGTGAATAATGCGGTGATGATTAGCGCTATAGCCATCCACCGTAAGCTGAGGCACTTTATCATAAAACTCATACACCTTGTTATCCACATACTTTTTTGTAGTAACGTCTGTAGACACTTGAGGATGTTTTACATGAGTTAACCGCTTTCCTTTAAAGTCATAATCTCCTTGTTTTGTGCGTGGCACTACTGACCTATCCACATAGTGTTTATTAGCAGGATCTGTTTCTTGTTTAGGATCATGTATGGGAACAGACCTAGCTTTGACCATCAACGCACGTCCAAAGACATCCATCGTCAACCTGTAGTACGAGTTTACTGTTTCTATGACAAGGCTCGGTGCGATGTATATAGACAGCCTGCTAGCCTCTCTAAGCCTTAGTTGAAATGAAGCTAATTAAGCAGCAAGAGTCATTCCCCGTGAGGGACATGGTTTCCCATCTCTGCCCCACATCACGTGAACAACGCCATGGTTCACTGTTTCCATCTTCCATTCGCTGCATCATTGTGGGACCTTCCGGCTGTGGAAAGACCAATCTTTCGCTGACACTTATTACAGCGCCCAATGGTCTGTGTTTTCAAAATATTTATATTTTCACAAAATCTCTCTACCAACCCCTCTACGTGTTTCTGGATCAAGTCATGTCTGGATTAAAAAATGAGAATATGGGGTATTTTACATTTTCCACGCAAGAAAATATTATTTCACCTAATGAGGTAAAGCCTGATTCACTCATGATTTTCGATGATGTATCCACTGAACGACAAGGTATCATTCAAAGCTATTTCAGCATGGGTCGACACAAACATATCGATTGCTTCTATCTTGGACAAACGTATTCTAAAATGTCCAAACAGTTGATTCGTGACAATGCCAATGTCATTGTTTTATTTCGCCAGGACGAGAGGAACAGTCGTTACATTTATAATGAACATGTGAATCCGGATATGACCTTTCAAATGTTTACAGAATTGTGTGGCAAGTGCTGGAACACACAACGTCATGCCTGTTTAGTGATTGACAAACAAAGTGAACTCAACCAAGGGCGGTATCGCTTAGGGTTTGATCATTTTATTGCTATTTAAGGCACTGTATCATTCCCTCTCAAGTCATTTGTCACAACATCATGGCGTTAGCAGAGAGTCAATTGAAAAAGCATATTATTAGAGCAAAAAATACTATTCGCCAAAAGTTTCGTCAATTGAAACGATCGCGTGCGGATCATGCTTTGTTTATTCAACAACATTTAGCACCTCCGCTAAAAGCCATGTTGAAACCCTCTTTCAAGCCATCTGAAACGCTACCTACCGTTTCACAAGCCAGTCAGACGCACCACGAGGACTCTGAGGAAGAGAAAGAGGAAGATGAAGAGGAACAGGAAGATTTAACTAGTGTTAGCGAAGTTGAGGATGATGAGGAACAAGTGTTTACGCCTCAAAAAAAAAGGCATCACCCCTTGCAGAGTTTTTAAGAAAAAGGAAATCCTTGGCCATGGTCGAAACCCCTTGCCCTTCCAGATCGTCTCCATTTTCACAACTCTTGGCCACCCCTCAACATAAAGCTCAACTGAAAAACATTTTAATAAAATATTATGGATCAACACTGGAACCCTATTTCACCAATCTATTTATTGGAAACACAGATACCACATATGGCGTTCGCTATGAGGATATAGTTTTAAAATTGGTGATTCATCGATTAAATTTAGTCGTACTAAAGCTGTCATTAAAAAGATCAACTATAAATTAACACCAGGACTGTTAAAGCTACTATTCTCTCGGACTCCCTCATCTCAAGATTATACGTCAGAGGACCTTAGTAAATATAAATCCATTTTATTGGATACCCATGCTCACAAAAGACAGTATGATCCCACTCAACAAGTGAATGCCAATATATCTCAAAAATATAAAACCATGATTGCAAAAATGTTCCCCACTAGTCAAAGTGGTCGTCGTAAAGTGTCCGCTTCAGGAGTGACATTTAAACCATTAAAACCCCTTGTGGATGTTACCTACTGGCACAATCCAAATAAACTCGTCCAACGACTACAGCTGTTGCATGCTTCACGCCAAGCCGGCCATACTGGTCACGATTGGGAAATTCAAGAAATTGAGGAAGAACTTCGAAATGCCAAAATTATTGTTTAAACCCTCACCCATTAAAATGGGTATTGCTCACGAGTTGCATCGTCCAGCTAGACGTCACTATCAGCGACTCAAGGTGATTTCACAGGGTGTGGATGAACTTTGGCAAGCAGACTTGGTTGAAATGATTCCCTATGCTAGCGTTAACGATGGTGTACGCTATATGTTGACGGTCATTGATGTTTATTCCAAAATGGCGTTTGTTGAACCAGTGCGTCGCAAGTCTAGTCCACTAGTTACCAAAGCCATTCAACATATTATTCAACAATCCAAACGTCAACCTCAGCTGCTACAAACCGATCAGGGAAAAGAATTTTTCAACAAAGATTTCTCCAGTTTTCTCAAATCTAAGGATATTCACCATTACACCACGTACAGCAATCTCAAAGCCAGCGTGGTCGAGCGGTTCAACCGAATATTGAAAACCCATATGTGGAAAGCGTTTACCGCTTAGGGCACTTATCGCTGGTTGGACTTGTTACCTGAGTTAGTGTCACGTTACAACGACACCAAACACAGAACCATTGGGACCAAGCCACGACTTGTAACTAAAAATATTCCACAACTGGATAAACTGTTTAACCCCATAAAAACAGCAGACCCTAAACGTCATCGCCTTAACATTGGGGACCATGTTCGTGTGAGCAAATTCAAGTCAGTCTTCGACAAGGGCTACACACCAAATTGGGGGACTGAACTATTTCGAACTCGTCAAGTCAACCTGAACAGTCCAGTCACCTATTTACTCGAGGACCTCAACCATCAACCCATAAAAGGCAGGTTTTATCTTCAAGAACTTCAAAAGACAGCGTTTCCTAAACATTACCTTGTGGAAAAAGTGTTGAAACAAAAAGGAAATAAACTATATGTAAAATGGTTGGGATTTAGCTCAGCCTTTAATTCTTGGATTAATAAATTACATGTTGTGTGAACCTGTGTGTCTTGTATTTATTTATTTACTCATGTTGTACTTAACCTACAGTCCTATGTACAGTCCTCAGCTATACATGTATTATGAGCAATACATATTTCTTTCTCTCTTTACCTGTGTTCTCTCTTACACTAACCCCCCCCCCCCTTCACCTCCCACCACTGTCAAAACAGGTTGTGACTTGTTATCTCTTATCGTGCGCGTGTACAGGTGAACACCTGTGTGTTAGATCATATTACACATGACCTCACATTTTCTCACGTATGAAGCAAAACAGGATGTGACTTGTTTCACAAGGAGGACGGTAATAAGGTCATTTCACACGTGATCACATGTATTTCGTCACTTTCCTTTCATATCGTTATCCCATTATAGTAGTGGGGGATTAGTGAACAACGTCAATTCAACACACACACAAATGTAGTTAGGCCCTTTGACATAATTTAAATAAATTCATGGGCTAGTCCGTAGGAACCAGGCCAAAGGGACCCGTCCAAAGGGATCAGTCCAAAGGGACAAGGACTCTTCCACAAGGACTTGTCCACAAGGACCTGTCCACACAGACTTGTCCACAAGGACTCGTCAACAAGGACCTGTCCACAAGGACTTGTCCACAAGGACTCGTCCACAAGGACCTGTCAACAATAACCCATCAACACGGGCCCGACAGCAGGGGGCTCGTCAACAATAACAGGGGCTCTCACCTCAAGGCCTAACATGCCCCTCTTTGATTATTGGTTTGCAGAACAACGTTACATTCCATATCGGCATTCAAACTCTCACATGTTGCAATTGGAAAGAGAGATTCTCTAAAAAATTACAATTTTACCCCCTAGTAGGGGTAGGTTTTATTTTTGGGGTGGAAATATGTTGTTCATTGGAAAGGGAGTGTTCGCCTGAGTAATTTGACACCTCGTACAAGTCTCTAGCCTGATTGGTTCGCGAGATATTGCCATTTTAGTATTCCAGCGGTGGAGCGGTGGCGGTGGATATAGAACTCTCACAAAACCACTACTATTATTACAACAGTGATTTTCTTGTAGTGCATGACACTGCTTGCCTACCACCAAGACGGACCGAGTTCGATACCTAGTTAATGCATGTGGGACTTTCAAGATGAAATACCACGTCTGGAGGTTTGGATTCCACTTAAATAGGAGGTCCCGTGGCTTATGATCGCAAGATTGAAAGTCACGAAGAACTACAAGTTTTCTTCCTTGCTGTTTCATTTAGAGGCTTTGAGACCTCGTGATCATGTAGTCCAGTGTGTTTGGGTGGGTGTGGAAATTGTTTGATAACTTGTGTTACTGTGATGTCTTCACTGAAATTGGGCAGTAGGTGGTCATGACTTTATGTTTGCTGGAGTAGAAGGGGAGAAACTAGGGAAAGCCACTTCTAAGATGACTGAGGTGAGAATCGAACTCTGTGTGGCCAGAAAGTCTTGAACAGTTTTCATCCTAGTCTGACGTAGAAGTGAGGGAAATTGTGACAAGTGATAGTGACTATCTATCAGAATAGGGGGCTATAGAACATGGGTGTTTTATTAACGAGAATAAATTAAATGACTTGCTAAAGAGTTAGCTAATTAGCTAAGTTCTAGACTTCAAGAAAGAATCTGCTGTGCTCAGACACATCAATCTATTGGTACCGACATTGCGAAATAGGCTTTATATCCTTTTTCTCCGAAGATGATCGTCTTGTATATTGCAATGGTGTGAATGAACTTACGCTACAACCTGGACTATTATTATGATCCAAGTGAATGGAGACTGTGCATTGGTGCTTCAAAGTGAAGTTTAAAGTGTGTCCTCCTTCATAAGAAAAACCGTTTTTGGTTCAGTGCCTCTTCAGTGATCCTCAAAGAATCATACGCCTATTTGCAACTGCTCTTAATGCGACTGAACTACAGTGAATACAACAGGCACGTTTATGGTGACTTCAAAGTTCTTACTATGCTTCTGGATTCACAATCTGGTTTTACCAAATTTACATGCTTTCTTTGTGTATGGGATAGAAGGCCACGCATTAATCAATAAAATATGAAAGACTGGCCACCTAGAGAAATTTGGAAGTTGGTTCTAAGTAATTGAAGCAGGCGTGGATCTAGAGTTCGGCTTTGGGGGGGTCAGAGAATCTAAATTGTTGAGAAAAATGGTATCACTAAAAACGCAATCACAAAATAACCAAACGTACAAAACCAGACCAATATTTTTGCTAGCTACTTGGATAGAAATTTGATGCGTTTAGTGCACCAAAAATATTCGTACAAATTGCAACGGCGTGTTTTGCGACTTTTACATCGAGCTTCGAGAAAAGTATCAAGGTACGTTAGAGTTTCGACAAGTCGAGTTGGTACCGACAAAGGGAGAAAGTCACAGCTTAAATTGCCAATCAAGCTTGCAGTTTGGACGTCGGCAAAATTTATTGGTGCGGAAAAGCCCCAAATTCCTATCCGTGCATTGCTGCACATTCATCGTGACATCACTATAAACATCGATTCGGTAATCACAAGGTTTGCTAAACAAAATAGACGAGTTGATTTTGTTATATAAATAATCGTTTTTATATAAGAGGTATGAAGTTTTAAATATGTACAGTTGTAACAGAACATAATAAGTCCAATAAAGATATTTCAGTAATGAAAAAAAAAAAAAAAAACCCACCTGTTTTTCAGTTAAAATTCGTTAAGTTTTATTTGTCTGGTTATTGTGTTTTCGTTTTCTGAGTTTGCAAAAAGAAATTGGTCTCCGTTTGGTCATGACCCCCGTGACACCCCCCCCCCCTCGAATCCGCGCCTGAATTGAAGAAACTTAGGGAGCATTTGGTTGAAAAACAACTGAGATAGGTGTTCCTGATTAAACCAATGTTAATATTTCTCTTTTATTATAATCTGTAATAGTTTTCTAGATTTTCTAACCTGAAAATATCATCATATGGTTATCATCCAGTTCAGAATAAGTTATTTTTCGTACGTTACAAGATTCTTACCCGTGGACTGACCACAAAACGGGAACATGCTTAGTAAAAGGATGCCTGATAATGCGCACAATTCACATGCTCAAGAGTACACAGTATCCTCAAGCATTGTCTTTGAACTTGAAATATAAAGGCGGAATGATAAAGACATGTTCGAGGCAGTTCATGTCCAGCGACATCGCAGGCCACTTCATTCCTGCAATGGCGGACTCCTGTTGGTAGTTTTGTACCACTGTCACTCGATGTGACAAGTATATGCAAAACGTTTTTTTGATGTGTTATAATACATTTAAGATGGCTTCGGTGGCGTAGTTGGTAGTATGCTGAGCTTCTATGCCCAAGATTGCGGGTTCAAAACCAGCCGAAGTCGTCAGAATTTTTAAAACCGTTAAAAATCCCTCAGTATGCCTTCTTTCGGAAGGGAAGTAAAGCCGAAGGGGCCCATGTCACAGATTTATGACATGTAAAAGAACCCTCCACTAACTACAATTGTGTGAAGCTAAATTTATAGGTTAGATTTGATTAACGCTCTATTAAGTTTCAACGTTCGTCACCAGGTGCCGGTTGCGGTGGTATCTAGTAGCCAAGTTCACAGCTAGGTGTCGTTGAAGGCATCATTTGGTAGCAAAAGTAAGAAATATGTGAAATTGGTCGTGTGCGTCCTTACCTGAATTACAGATAACACACACTAATGCAGCCATCACAATATTAATGCCGGTTATCAGACAGATTCTACACACACCCAAATAACACGGGGCTACATCACCGCGTTATCACAGCCCCTAAACTGAGGAACCAACCATAATACATTTAAAGTGATTTCGTAAAAGAGAAAAAACCTGACGTGGCAGGCAGACTGGTAAAAAATATGGATTCACCACAACGGCATTAGCCTATTTACTTTAGGCAATACACACTAAGTTGAAATTCACAAGCTAGTGAAATTGAAATTAGTGAGAAAACATCCTTTATTATTTCAACTATGCAACTGCTCTAAACTCATTTTCAGTTGCAGCAGTAGGCAGCTTATTAATATCAACTGCGCTATGGGCTTGAGTTCGTCTTACTAAGTACGCCGGCGTTGAATGGTTAAAAGCCAATTCTGAGGTGCTGGTGTATTCTTGGAATACACGGTACGAGAGAATATAAAGTTTAATGCTCTTTTCTTGTTCATTTCTTCCTTTTTTTTATCAAACACCAACAGTGATCTTCTATTTTCTCTTTGTTGGTCATGTCTCTTATGTTCTTTGTGAGTCTGTTCTAGATATATATCTTCCATGACCCACCTAGCGTCATCTAGCAGCGAATCTCAGAAGCTCCTCAATTCTTCCTGGTGCAAGAGGACTTCCTTATCCATCTGGCCACCAGTTCTCGTTGCCATCGCCAGCTATTATCTCCGTGATCAAGAGAACTTCGTCTACTCTTTCACCCACCAGGCTGTGCTAGTATCGCCTGCTATCAACTCTTTGAAGATCATTTCCTCAAGAGAATTTAAGTTTACAATATTGGTCATGCTTATATGTATTCCTTTTGTCTCCTACCCCCACTCTTTTCCCTTCCTTGGACCCTCCGCGCTTCGCTGAGTGGGTCTCACTTGTAAGTCGGCAGTTGACTTGGTCAGTCAAGGCTCAACCAGAGCCAGTCTCCTCAAACCAAGAGGCACTCTCTACATTCTACGCCATGTTGGCACATTAGGTATCCGTCAAAGGGAACTTCATCTTCGCCATGCAACAAAGATAAGTACAGACTTAAGGTTTTATCCTCATCTTCATCGGTTTTAATTCTACATACTTCAATGATCATTTTATAGGCAGTGTGAGATTACTTATTTGGGGCAAAAATCATCCTTCGCGGGATTTGCTATGTTGGGCTTTTGTCTGTCTAAGCCAACCTTAATAAAAAGTAGCTTTTCTTAAGCTATTTAAATGAGAAATCTTCTCACCACGTGGGATATTATCTAATACCCGCTGTCTATAAAATACCAAGCTAGTTCCTCCGCTGGATTAACGTTGGCTCCATTCTTCTATTAGGATCGTTCTGGAACCTTCCAGATCCTGTACTTTATCTACAAGTCTTGCCGTCATGTATTTTTCACTCACTTGTGAGAATACTATTGAAAATTGAAGAATCTTCCGTCTGAATTAAAGCTCAATAGCTAATTTTCTTCCACCGTTGGAATGTTCTATGGCGCATTTAATTGTAATACACAACTTTCTCAAGCAATAGACTTTCGCCTATCTAGTGCTACCAGTCCTTTTTCATCATTGCAATAACTTTCTTTGCCATAATCTTTCGTGTTACTACAGTGAACTTTTCATCCATTTAACAGACTATAGTGATAACTAGTGCTTGTTCAACTTTTCTACCGCGTCGCGATCGTCCGTTTACCTTAAATAAGGCCATGAACATTGATCCTAAATCCCAATTGATCTTTCCTAAACCTTCTACTAACAAACCATATTAATAAAATTGTAACTCTAGATCATTTTCAATGAGGTGTCACTCTAACGAAGTGCCCTTCCATCTTGCTTGTTTATCATCAATTAATTTCTGCATAACCACGTGTTTTATACACGGTTCAAGCTTACATTGTTTCTCCCTTATAATTAGGGAAAACAATTCTTTCAACTCATGAGTGAGTTATTTCTAGGTCTAACGAAAGGGAAACTTCCCCATTTGTCTCGTGATTCCTACTTGAACATAGGAAGTCTAGAACCTTCCTTTTGACTTTCTCTTCAGGTTTCACAGTAAGTGACCTGCTCTATTTTGCATAGCTATCATAAAAGTAATCCAGTATAAATATAAGAAGTTATAGGAACTTCCCTTTCATTCTATCTGTTCTCTTTCTTTGTTATTTTGAAGTTGTAACTTTTTCTAAGATAGGTACGCAGAGATTTCTTATAGTACACACCTTGTACTCTATTTATTGTTAAACTTTAATCACCTTAATTGTCTTTAAATTTTGAATTTTTATCTTCGCTATTTTAAATCCTTGCTAGGATTTTATAAAGGTTTGAAACCTAATAAATTGTTAATTGCCTGGCGCAAACGTTTAATGTTTTCTGCGGTCTGTGACCCCAAAGTTGTTAACAAAATTGAAAATATATATTTGTTAAAGTTATCAACTTCTTTTGCCTTGTTAAATAAATTAAATATTTGTTTTTGGATTTATCATTTCGCAAATACTACAGTTAGGCAAGATCCTGGCTTTCCTAACTTTTCCTAGGTTCATGCCCTCGTTAATACGCAATACTATTTGTCTTGTCAGACCATCACCCTTCCCCATAGTAGGCATATGCATGCTTGAGAGGGAATACACTAAAGCCTTTTTCTGGCAAACCGCCCAAGTCTTAGCTGCGGTTCCCGTCAGCTTCGACCAGGTCCTTACCCACTTTAGGTATCAGAGAGCGGATTTGCGGTGGCAACCGCCTCTGAGTGCATTTAAAGTTAAATTTATAACTTTTGTGGGACTCTCCTCCTATTTTTCTATCCTTTTTCTCCAGTCCGAAACCCACCTCCTTTTCTTTATCATCTTCCCTTGGTGGTTAGATTATTCCTCAGCCAATAATCTTCCTAGGTGCCACATTTGCGATGGTTGGCAAGAATTTTGGTGTCACTGGGGTCTCGAGTGTGCGGGTATGACATACAATCTACTCAGAATAATCTATTTTGCGAAGTTTTAGGTTATTTTTGTTTGTTTCATTTTCTTACAAAAAGGCAAAATTTGCTTTATGGGCAAATTTCACAGTTTCAAAACTATGTTCTTAAATTCATAATTGCCATGACACATTAAGTTATATACAATGATGAATCTTTTCCAATTAGCGTTTTTGTGGCTTACGAAAAAATCATACCCCTATTCATCGCTCACGGGAATTCTTCCGCCGAAAATTTGTAACACAGGAATACCAGAGATCTGTAACTCTGAACTCTTATTGCTAGAAGCCTGATATACCATTGCTAGATTTTTTGGTTCTCTAGGTCCGGTAGAAGATATTGAACCACTAAAAACCTCCCCTTCTTGATATTGCTGGTGGTGCTTATGGGCACAAACTTACCTGCACCTCGCGAATACCCTTGCTCTCCGAGTTAACGATGGTGTAGCCACGGTATAGATGAGTAGAAATGTTTACTTCGTGGATATCGTGAATCAATCGGTTGAATTCAGGATCTGGTGGCATAGATTCAATCTGTGAGGAAAAAAGAAATAAACCAAGTGTAGCAACATTGTCCATGAATTTCTCAATAAATCATACCCAGGGCTTGGATAATTATTTGCTTAACTTTTCTGAAATATGAATTTATGTATGTGCTTAAAAGTTCCTAAAATTGTATCATATTTCTGTCACTCAGTTACTTGAAATGTAGTTGAAACGTCTAGCTGCTTGAATAACCCATAATCCAGCATAAGGCCCGCAATAGCGTGCGGTGGGGCAGATGGATATAATGATTATATTGTACTATAGGACACAAGGCTGGCTGGTAAGTGTATGGGAAGAAAATGAATAACATTGGTACGAGCCAAAAAGAAAAAAAACAACAAGATGTTCAGTAAAGAACATATAGCCTACTTTCTCCTAAATTTATAAGTATAGTTATAGCAGGAACTACTTGAAAAATTGATCGTCTGCAGTCATTCTACCAGAATCACAGATAACACACACTAACACAGCCATCACAATTAACACCGGTTATCAGACAAATTCTATACACACCCATAGTACACGGGGCTACACGACCGCGTTGTCGCAGCCCCTAAAAATAAGGAACCGACCACCAACTTACTATACAAGCAAGAGCAACAAATATTACCTTTGTAAGTATTTTATGAAGACCCTCTTCTGTTCGGCTTGATACTGTCAGCAGTCTGGGTAACTTATCTGTAGTCTTTTGTTTCTCTTTCGTACACGACTTAAGCACGGTGTGACCACAGCTGCCATCTATTCCAATAGAGTTAATGGCTGCTAATCCTCCCTTCCAGGGATGCTTTTCTGTCACCACCTGAAAAATCAAACATAGCCTCTATTACCTTATTGCTGAGTAGGCCTAGTGGAAGACATTCTGACAATTTGATAATTGAATCGTGCAGCTAAACAAAGGGACAAGTGCCAGTGAGCAAATTGTACAGGAGAGGAAATATAAAATACTTTAGCTCGTGCAGCATCCATCTAGGACGAACTGTGCACGTGTCCCTTTGTTCCATTCAATTTAACTCAACCAGAAATGATCCAATAATATTGAGATTTATTTTTAACCTCACGGTACTCGATTCTAACCCCATTCTCTCTCATTCATATTTCCTCAACAACAACAACAACAACAACAACAACAACAACAACAACAACAACAACAACAACAACAACAACAACAACAACAGCAACAATATAAATAATAATAATAATAATACCTGTACATAGGCTATGTATATTTGAGAAACTGGTGAGTTCTCTTCTATTAGGCACGACAAGAATGTAAATTCCGTTCTTACGCGTTGCTGCAACATCGCTTCAATCCCAGTTCGGCGCATGCGTGGTAGTTGCCCTGAGTCAAGGAGAAGATGATGACGCCATTTTCAGATCGCTGTCGGTTGGTTGGTTCCTCAATTTAGGGGCTGCGACAACGTGGTCATGTAGCCCCGTGTACTTTGGGTGTGTGTGTGTAGAATCTGTCTAATAACCGGTGTTAATTACTGTTGTTTATGCTTTATAGTGCTCGGTTAAAATTAGATAATTTGGTTGAAAATCCCACCGCTTGTGAGATTAGATATATCATTCGTTTTCTGAATGCGAAGAACACTAAACCAGTCGATATTCATCGACATATTTTGGAGGTGTACGGAGAAAATGCAATGAGTGATTCAATGTTATAATAATAATATCGTATGGCCTCGGCTACCGGGAGCAAGCTTTGTTAATTGACGCCCAGAGGGCAGCTTTCATGTCGAATTGTATCGCTCCTTGGAGCGCTATAAACGTCAAGGAGGTTAGATATCTAAGGTCCTTGACACTATAGCGCTTTCTAGTAGAGAAATGAGAAACTTTTTGTGTTAGCGAAAAATTCCAAGATTAATTTTGCCATTATGAACACGGTCTACTGAATTCAAATGGGTTCTTTAACATGCCAACAACGTATGTCTTGCGTACCGTGATTTTTGTCGCCTTTCAAAAATCACTTACCACGACCAGGAGCGAACCTGCAAGCTTGGGGTTAGTAGTCCGACACGATAACCACTCACCCACCGTGGCAAGGAGAGGGGTCCGACAGTTAAATGAATGAAGTGATCAAGTGCACGATGTGGAATGAGGTGGGTGTCTATCGTTGGTTAATGAAGATTTTATTCGTGCAGTTCAATAACGCGTCAAGAAAGACCCTTCTACGGATTTTACGCAATTTTTAATATCATTCATGGCGATTCACCAGAAGATTTGAATGAATTTTAAATGGTATGAGGAAAGAATTCATAATGAAAATCAATAGCCTAAATGTACCACAGAACTAATGGAATGTAGACGAAATAAATCAGAAACTCCTATGGACGTCCAATTGGCAGGTAAAAAACGAAAGGAAGTAGGAGACTTCTGCTACTTAGGAAGCAAAATAACTAGTGATGGACGAAGCAAAGAGGATATAAAAAGTAGGTTGGCTCAGAGAAAGAAGGCATTTCTGGACGTGCAACGTAATTGAGCAGTAAATATATATAAGCTACTAGCTGAACCCAGCATGCGTTGCAATGCCACTCAAAGGAAAAAAGATTATATCAAGCGCTGTTTGTATTAGTTTCAATATAATTCTGTCAAGCATGTGCACTCATACAATTAAAACACGTAAGCTGCCGCTAAACAATATGAAATGCACTCATTTGTTGAAACGACTCATGAGCCTTCTATTGTAAAGAACGCACTAAAACTCACCAAAGTTTATTTGTTGAAATAATTAACGCGTTAACTCTCATTTGTTGAAACGACTTGCGCACAACCTACTGTGAAATGGATTTACTAATTCAGATACTTTCTCGGGCGTGCACACTTTATCTAACCCAAAGTTCGTTTGTTGAAATGATTCGAACCCCAACATTCATCTGTTGTAAAAACTCGCGCGCCACCAATTGTAAAATGGATTGATTAATTCATAAACATTCGCGGGAGTGTGCACAAGAGTTAATCATAATTTCATCGCAATCGGTCGAATGGTATATGAACACATACGGGACTTATATCAACGATTTGCGTGCCAAAACACATTGGTTGTAACTGGACGTGCATCACCTATTGTAAAATAGATTTACTAATTCAGAAACCTTCTTGGAAATATGCGCAACAACTCATCAACATTTTATCGCAATAGGTTGAATAGTATATGAACGCATACGGGATATTATTGAAATGATTCGCGCGCCAGCACTCATTTGTTAAACTACTCATGTGCTACTTATTGTAAAATTTATTTACTAATTCAGAAACCTTCGCGGGAGTGTGCAAAATCATTCAGCAAAGTTTCATCGCAATCAGATGAATGGTATATGAATGCATATGGATCTTGCTACAATTCGTGCACCAACACTCATTTGTTGAAACTACTCATGTTTCACCTATTGTAAAATGCATTTAATACTTCAGAAACTTTTGTGGGAATGTGCACAACCACTCACCTTCGTTTCATCGCAATCAGACGAGTGGAATGAATGAACGCATACGGGATTTCTTTTTTGAAACGATTCGCAGGCCAAAACACATCGGTTGAAACCACTCGTGCGCCACCAATTGAAAAATAGAATATCTAATTCAGAACACTCAGCGGGAGTGTGCACAACAACTCACTAAAGTTTCATCATATTCGAATGAATGGTATATGAACGCATACGGGACTTTGTTAAACTGATTAGCGCATGTAACCACCCATTTGTTAATGCTACTCGTGCGCCACTTATTATAAATTAGATTTACTTTTTCATACAGTTTTGCGGGGATGTGTACAACAACTCACCAAAGTGCCGATAAAATCGGATAAATTGTATATTAACGCACACATGATATTTTTGAAACAAATCGCGCGAAATCACTCATTATTTGAACTACACGTGCGCCACCTACTGTAAAATGCATTTACTATTACAGAATCTTTCGCGGGGGTCTTCACGGCACCTCACTAAAGTTTCAACGTAATCGGATGAATGCTATATGAACACATTCGGGACTTTGTTGAAACGATTAGTGTGCCAACACTCATTTGTTGAAACTACTCATGTGCCACCTATTACAAAATGCAATTAGTAATTCAGAAACCTTCGCAGGAGTGTGTCCAACAACTCACCCGAGTTTTATCGCAAGCAGATGAATTGTACTTCAACGCATAGAGGACATTTTTTTGAAACGATGCTCGCGCCATCACTCATTTGCTGAAACTTCTCGTCCGCCACCTCTTGCAAAATAGATTTGCAATTTCAGAATTATTGCGAGAGTGTGCACAACAACTCACCAATGTTTCATCGCAACAGGCGCGGATCTAGAGTTTGTTTTTTTTGGGGGGGGGGGATCAGAGAATCGATAAGAGTTTGGCTTGGGGGGGGGGGGGGGGGCGGTGGGGGGGGGGGGGGGGTCAGAGAATCGAAATTGTTAAGAAAAATTGTATCACTAAAAACGCAATCACAAAATAACCAAACGTACAAAACCAGACCAATTTTTTTGCAAGCTACATGGATAGAAATTTGATGCGTTTAGCGCACCAAAAATATTCGTACAAATTGCAACGGCGTGTTTTGCGACTTTTACATCGAGCTTCGAGAAAAGGATCAAGGTACGTTACAGTTTCGGCAAGTCGAGTTGGTACCGACAAAGGGAGAAAGCCACAGCTTATATTGCCAACCAAGCTTGCAGTTTGGACGTCGGCAAAAATTTTTGGTGCGAAAAAAGCCCCAGTTTCCTATCCGTGCATTACTGCACATTCATCGTGACATCACTATAAACATCGATTCGGTAATCACAAGGTTTGCTAAACAAAATAGACGAGTTGATTTTGTTGTATAACTAATAGTTTTTATACAAGAGGTTAGAAGTTGTAAATATGTACAGTTGTAACAGAACATAATAATTCCAATAAAGATAATTCAGTATTGAATAAAATGAAAAGAAAAACTGTTTTTCAGTTAAAATTCGTTAAGTTTTATTTGTCTGGTAATTGTGTTTTCGTTTTTTTGAGTTTGCAAAAATATTTGGTTTCCGTTTGGGGGAGGGGGGGTCATGACCCCCGTGACCCCCCCCCCCCCCTTGAATCCGCGCCTGCATCGCAAGCAGATGAATGGTATGTCTACGCATACGGGATTTTGTTGAAACGAATCGCGCTACAACACTCATTTCGTGAACTACACATGCACCGCCTATTATAAAATTGATTTACTTATTCAGAAACCTTCGAAGGTGTGTGCAGTACAACTCAGGAAAGTTTTATCGCAATCGGGTGAAGAGTGTATATGAACCCATACGAGACTATTATTTGAAACAATTCGCGTGCCAAAACCCATATGTTGGAATTACTGGTGCGCCACCTATTGTTAAATGGATTTATTAATTGAGAAACTCTTTGTGGGACTGTGCCCAACAACTCACCAAAGTTTCATCGCAATCGGATGAATGGTATATGAACACATACGGGACTTTGTTCAAAAGATTCGCGAGGCAGCCCTCATCTGTTGATTTGTTGAAGCTACTCGTGCGACGATTATTGTAAAATGAATTTACTAATACATAGACCTTCATGGGAATGTGCACAGCAGCACACCAACATTTCATTGCAAGCGGATGAATGGTATATGAACGCAAACGGGACACACAGACAAACAATCAAACAGACAAGCATTCAAGGAGCATTCATTTTTATATGTGTAGATTTAAGTGATACATTTATTTAGTTTTTTATATTTTTTAAAAATTAGTTGATTTATATTTCATATTATTTATTAATTTATTTTAATTTTGTTTTTACTTCAATAATCTATAATTTTAATTTTAATTTTAATTTTAATTTTAATTTCAATTTTAATTTCAATTTCAATTTCAGTTTCAGTTTCAGTTTCAATCTCAATTTCAATTTCAGTTTCAGTTTCAATTTCAATTTCAATTTTAATTTTAATTTTACGGAAATTTTAATTTTAATTTTAATTTTAATTCTAATTTTAATTTTAATGTTAATTTTAATTTTAATTTTAATTTTTAAAAGTTTTATTTGAATTTGAATTTTGATTTTAATTAAAATTTTTATATTTAACTTGAAAATTTTAATTTTTATATATTTTTTAAATTTAAAATAAAAAATCTCTTGTAAATTTATAGTTTTAAATTTGTTTAAATTTTAATTCCATATTTAAAATGTATTTCATTTTATATTTCGATGGATTTTTTGTTGATTTTTTTAAATTTTCGATTTTTATCCACAGTATTTTCTGAAAATATCTTAAAATATTTTCTTCGACAAGCTATTGCTTACAAAACAATACATTAACAAGTAGTTTCGTGAAGAACTAAATAGCCTATTTTCATAACCTGCTGTTTTTGTTTTTAGCCTATTTTCGATTTTTTGCAAAAAAAGAAAGTAAACTTATGAGATCTACACGGTCCAAAAGTTGTCTTGGTCTATCTGTGTGTGAGTGAGTATATCTGTCGTCCCCCCCCCCTTATCAATTCAAACACGACGAAACCGAATTGAAGTAAATTGGATACAGAGCTAGCACTAGCAAAGGACTAATCAGTGTCATGTTTTATATCGCCGCCATCATGACGGAAACATAATGGCGACCACCCAAATGTTCAAAGCTTAAATCAAATTACGACTGACCTAATCATCTGTTCTCTACCAAATTTTGCAACAACATACCTTCATGTGGGAAGCGTCTTTCGACCAAATTACAAGGCTATCAGTAAAATAGATTGGAGATGGTGGCGGTGTATGTGTGCAAATCGCGTGTGTGAGGGTGTATATCTGTCTCCCAAACAATTCAAACATGACGAATCCGAATTGAACAAAATTTGGTACATAGGTAGCACTAGCAAAGGACACCAAGTGTCGCATTCTTGACGGAAACGTAGTGGTGGGCACCCAAATGTTCAAAGCTTATATCAAAATATGACTAACTTAAACATCTGATCTCTAACAAATTTTGCAACAACATACCTTTTTGTACGAAGCGTATTTTGATCGTATTACACGGATATTAGCCAAATAGCTTGAAGATGGCGGCCGTGTAAGTGGGCTAATCGCACGTGTGAGTGTGTATATCTGTCCCCCTATCAATTCAAACATGACGAATCCGAATTGAACGAAATTTGGTACAGAGGTAGCACTAGCAAAGGAAACCTCAGTTTCATGTCTTATATCACCACCACCGTGATGGAAACGTGATGGCGGCCACACTAATGTTCAAAGCTTAAATCAAATTACGACTAACCTTATCATCCGATCTCTACCAAAATGTGCAAAAATGTACCTTAATGCCTAATTTACAAGGCCATCAGCCAAATAGTTTCAAGATGGCAGAGGTATGAATCATGCAAGCATTATAGACTAACCGTTACTTACGAGTAAACAATCCCCGGCCTCACCAAATCTGTTTATCGTACAGAGGGTGGATTAAACTCTCCTCAAGGCGGTGACCCGTAGGATATTAATATCTTGTAATAGAATTATTTTACCATAGCAGTGACTAACAATTCAGGCCGACCGTGCCGTATCGTGCTGGACCGTGCCGTCCCATTGGGTCAAAATGGAGGCTATTGTTTGCTCGCTAGTCCATATTTTAGGTGAGGATTCAATCAATCGATATATTGTTATTCAACAATCTACTACAACCAACATTTAATTATACTCCTTGAAAAGGACAATTAGTTATGACATGACTATACCCATGCATTTAGGAGAAAGTAGGCTATATGTTCTTTACTGAACATCTTGTTTCATTACAAACTCTCCCAGCTATTATGACGATTTCCCACGTGATGTACTGTATTTTAAATAGCCTTTGGCACACGACCTATGTCTCCACAAAAGTTTTACATTGAGAAATTGTGCGCAAGAATATAATAACTTTCAGTATCGGTGATTAAGAATCCTTCCGCGAGGTGGCATCTTTCTATAACTAGTCAAGGACTTTCATTAAGAAAATTCAAAGGCTTATATAATTTACGAATAGTAAGTTACAGAATTTAGTGCCATTAGATACTGATTGTTATCATAGCCCGTCATAAGAATAATCTTTTCAATCGCATGAGTAAGATACGAGAAATATAAAATA
Organism: Meconema thalassinum; assembly: GCA_946902985.2. Lineage (NCBI taxonomy): Eukaryota > Metazoa > Arthropoda > Insecta > Orthoptera > Tettigoniidae > Meconema > Meconema thalassinum. Next base: position 173,058,269 of record OX336393.1, on the reverse strand, counting down.
AGGTTTTAAAATTCCGAACTGATGCATGTTGAATTTTTGAAAACAATTCAACATCATTAGATGTCTCTACACTAGGTTTGAATAATGATTCGCTGTGCCAAGTTTCTTTGCACTCTGGTCGTCAGTAAACTTATTTTAAATATTAGAAAATCACTTGGCCGACATGACGTTTTTGTGTTTCTCAGGATTGGAAAAATCACAGATTTGTCCTTACTTAACAGCCCTCTAACAACATACAACATTTCAGTTTGATTGTTTAAGTAGTACGGAGATATTGAGAACCAGTATCTCATCTATATATCGTATGGCTTTTAGTGCCGGGAGTTTTCGAGGACATGACCACAGGCTGTGGCTGCTTCAAGTGGACACCCATAGGGTGAGCTACAAGTTCCGTTCAATTTCAAGTAGTTCCTACTTTCGCTACCAGATGTCACCGATACCTAGTGGTAAACGTTGGAACTTTGATAGAGCGTTCCAACGAAATCTAACCTAGAAGTTTAGCTTCACACAAGTTACGTCTGTGGAAGGATCTTTTACATGCCATAAATCTATGACATGGGTCCGCCGGCTTTACTTCCCCTCCAATGGAAGGCATGCTGAAGGATTTTAACACTTTAAAAAATTCGACGACTTCGGCCGGGTTTGAACCCGCTATCTTGGGAATAGCAGTTTAGCAGGCTACCATCTACGTCACAAAAGCCGCTTGAGAACCAGTGAAATGTGTCTTATGGACGCCATGTTGGATTAATTTTTATGTATGCTATAGAATTATATGCCAGCAGATGGATATTATAATGTAGGGTCATTATGCCAACCTGAATTTCCATCTTTTGTTTAGGTCATGAAAAGTAAAAACGCCATTTTTAATTTCTCATAGAAATTATATTAAATTAGTCGCCAATATATTAAGCCTTGTATGAAGATTTACCGTGCTAAGTTTCACTGCGCTTGGATAATTAATTTGTGAGAAAAACCTAAATAAATATTTAAAATTTCACGTCGCCGCCATATTGGATTTGAGTTCATCAGGTTATCGAATGTCCCATGTGTGAACTTATGTTAATAGCCTCTTTCAACATACAACATTTCAATTTGATTGCTGTAATAGATTCGCAGATATCGAGAACTGTTTAAATATTTCGGATGATCGGCATGTTGGATTGTTCTATATGCACCATTAGATGATGATTATTGCGTAGGTTCATTATTCAAACGTTCACTTTTATAGCATGATTAGGACATAAAAATAAAACCTAATTTTTAAATTTCGCATAGCCGCCATCTTGCTGTTATGACAACAATTGAACTAGATGCCAGTAGATTAAATCTTGTATGGACATGTAGGGTTTTATGTTTCACTGCACTCGGTTGATGAAATCTCGAGAAAATGCCATTTAAATATTTTAGCTTCGCTTGGCCACATGTTTTTAAGCGTCACATAGCTGAACTTACTCTAGTATTCTCTATCATCATACACAATTTCAGGGTGATATCAGTAATAGTTTTGGAATTATAGAATGTCGGTGAAATATTTCACGCGGCCGCCAAGTTGTTTTGGTGAAACGTATTTAAAATCGAAGAGCACGGTCGGGGTCAGGCAAAATAGTATTATGTCCTTACCGAATTTCATTGAAATCGCTCCAACCGTTTATATTTAATTAGGGGGACACACACATATGGACAAAAGGTGATCTGATAAATCAATTTTTCCATATGTTGAAAATAGGATAAACATTATATGACACCCACGCGAAGTTGAAATTGTGACCACAGTCAGGATTCGAACCCGAATATCCTGCTGTCTGGGTAGGGACATTTAGCCACTGCAGCCACCTTACAACGTAGCCACATATGTTGAATTTTCCACAACGACCGTGTTGGGGAGCTGCAACAAGTCCGAAGATCGGAGTATAACTTTTTAGGGTTCGTAAAAATACTGGTCAGGCTATAATGCACTAAATCTTTATTTACACTAATATTATTTACACAAATTGACACTAAATCAAATTAGCCCTACACACACACACACACACACACACACACACACACACACACACACACACACACACACACACACACACAAACACACACACACACGCACAGAATCTCACTTTATACAGCTATTAGTCACTATTTATTTACAATGTTCACTATTTATCTTACACAGTCACTATTTATCTGCACCGATCTCTGCAAGTCAGTATCTCTTGCAGTCACTGTCTAAGTTATTTATTTTCACTGCACTGTCTTAGATATTATCTTCACATATTTATTTCTACTCTTTGTGCTTCCGCACGGCACACTGCTCAACTCCACTCTGGACTAACACTGACTCCGAACTCACACCGACTGACTGCTCATCGCACATCACTGGTATATAACCAATCCAGCTCCTGGTCTAGAAAGTTCGCGAAGCCGCTACCTCCAGTAGCATCGAGTCCGTTCTCGTGGATTCTCCCCTAGCACCACCCAGCCCTTTCTAGTTGGTTGTTCTCATCTAGTAGTTTCCAGAAGCAGATAATTCAGGTGGCCTTGCACTAATAGCCTACCTGACTCGTATGGCTATTGTATTGGAGTGGCCTTGGGAGGGGCTACCCTACTTACCCCTGACTGGATTGGGTGCCCGGCACTCTCCATTCACCAGGACCGGTTGCCACCCCAAGGCAAATGGCGACCGTTGGGCAATTGCACGAATCTTGCAGACCTGGTGCACGTTACACTGACCCTCCTCCTCAAAACAACTCGCCTCGAGTTATTTATCGTGAGACTATCCAAGGTCAGAGGGGGTGGCATTGACTGCGCTGACAAGCCCCTGTTTTGGCTGACGCTCTCTCGTTTCGCTAGGTGGGAGACAGCTCCTTGCTGGCACTTCCGCGATAGATGGCCCCGTCCAGCCCGTAGCAACCAGGTGACCTTTCTACTGCGACAGCGTCCCGGTGGTGGTTTACGTCGCTTTGGTGGAGGGTAGCGAACCCCCACCGCCTCTTCGTCTCCAGCGGCGTCACTCCTCTTCGGTGGCGTCACCCAAACTGTCTTCTTCGCCACCGCCATTCCCCACGTGATGGCTTTAGCCTGCCGCGGGTAGCGCTTTCCACTGAGTATCGAATACTGAGGTACCATGGCGTCGCGATGCCCATCCGTGCAGTTGTATGCCGCCTCTTGGTGTACGTGCTCGGGGCAAGCCAGCCAGCGCGAGCTCTTGAAGTGACTTACTCGCGTGCCTGTCCTTCCCTTCTAGCCACAGCTGGTACATGGTCGGTAGCTGGTAGCCCCCCGCGACGATCCCGTTGTACCCTGTCACCGTCTGGACGTCGTGTAACCCCTCCGCCATGCGTTCCTGAAGTTCCGCGATGAGCTGAACGGCTCCGTCCTCAAGCGTGCATTCGGCGTGCTCCCCCACAGTGTCGAACCCGGTCCCGCAGATCTGCCGTGATGTAGCCTCATCGACGTGCGTGGTCCTCTCACTCGTGACACTGTTCCCGTCGCCAGAGCTGCTAAGCCTCAGTTCGGTTTCCAGGCCTGTGATGCTTCCCAGTGGCTCGTCCCCATCTCGCTCAGCATTCCGTACTCCGGACTCCACGATGCGAACGGCTTGGTCATCAGCATCCTCTGTAGCGTCTTTTTCCATACCGCCTCCAAGTTCGTTACACTCCGATTTTGACTTCAGGTCCGATTTCAGCTCGTCCTGACTAGTTTCATGCTCACAATGCTCCACTTTATTTTCAGAATATTCCCCAGTTTTCTTTTCCAAATTTTCTGGAAATGCCGCCATTTTCTTTCCAAAGTTTTCGAAATGTTTTGTCAATTTCTTTCCCAGTGTTTCGAAATGTTCTGTCATTTTCTTTCCCAAATTTTCAAAATTTTTCGAATTTTCTGTCATTTTCTTTCCCAAATTTTCAAAATTTTTCAAATTTTCTGTCATTTTCTTTTCAAAACTTTCCAACATCTGAGCAATGCCGTCAGTCCCGCAAGGAAACTCGAAAAGGAATTCATCCGGGTCCTCACCAGCGTCCATCAGTATCTGTCTTAACCGCAATTGTAGCATAGACTTTGTTCCCGTGGCACCAACGTCCCTCTCTTCCAATTCTTCACGTAATTCTGAAACCTTCAGATCTGGGAGTCTTACTTTCTTCCCCGCCATTTTACAGTACAAAATACATGATAGATGGACAGTCAGCACACAATGAACTAGGCCTCTAGTTGGTGCACACAAGACAGTCACTAAAAAATTAACTAGCCACTTCCTTAAAGTAGACCTATTTTAAAGTAACACGGTTTTCGCAAAGAAGCACTCCTTATAGCCTGACCCCATACATCTGATACCAATTGTAACGTTTTTAGTGTTCGTAAAAATACTGGTCAGGCTATAATGCACTAAATCTTTATTTACACTAATATTATTTACACAAATTGGCACTAAATCAAATTAGGCCTACACACACACACACACACACACACACATACACACACACACACACACACAGAATCTCACTTTATACAGCTATTAGTCACTATTTATTTACAATATTCACTATTTTTCTTCCACAGTCACTATTTATCTGCACCGATCTCTGCAAGTCAGTATCTCTTGCAGTCACTGTCTAAGTTATTTATTTTCACTGCACTGTCTTAGATATTTATCTTCACATTATTTATTTCTACTCTCTGTGCTTCCGCACGGCACACTGCTCAACTCCACTCAGGACTAACACTGACTCCAAACTCACACTGACTGACTGCTCGTCTCACATCACTGGTATATAACCAATCCAGCTCCTGGTCTAGAAAGTTCGCGAAGCCGCTACCTCCAGTAGCTTCGAGTCCGTTCTCGTGGATTCTCCCCTAGCACTGCCCAGCCCTTTCTAGTTGGTTGTTCTCATCTAGTAGTTTCCAGACACAGATCATTCAGGTAGCCTTGCACCAATAGCCTACCTGACACATATGGCTATTGTATTGGAGTAGCCTTGGGAGGGGCTACCCTACTTAGCCCTGACTAGATTGGCTGCCCGGCACTCTCCATACACCCCGGCCGCTTGCCACCCCGAGACAAATGGCGACCGCTGGGCAATTGCACGAATCTTGCAGACCTGGTGCACGTTACAGGAGGTTGAAATCCCATAGCTGACAGCTAATTTTCAGGACTTGCGGGATGGAAAAGCACTGTTTTGGCGCGGCCTCTACAGGAACGACATGGAACTAACCTCGTTTGACTAGACGATATACACAAAGCCATCAGTTCGCCAAAGTTTCAACATGACTTGAACTTTTTTGAAACATAGAAATCGCCATAGGACATACTGTAGCTCTTCGTGGAGCGAGGCTTCAAAACATAGCCATAATTGATACCTAACTTGATCTATCGTAACTTTGGTCAGTACCTTAAAACAACATTCATCGTCAATCAATCGTAAATTGATGTAATACTCGGAGATGGCGTTGAATTCACAACAGAGGGGTAGAAAAGTCATTTTCAATTATTATTTACGGTCAAACATATCAAAGTTTTTTTTCCACACGGTGTGGAGGAACAGAACAGAACTATAAAATGCTAGCAAAAAATAAAAAAATAAAAAAATCAAAGACTCCCAGGAGCTCCCGCTTCGCATTTGCATGAGGAGCTGGAATACCGGTAGGTATTCAGGGCGTGGTTTAGACAACTGGGCGTACGATATGCGATACACAGTACTTTTTGTCCATATATGGTGTCCAGCAGTGAAGACTGGAACTCCTTCCGGGATACGAGGTTCAGAAAACCGAAAGTAAAGTACATTTGTATTATATTTTACTTACCTAAAATATTAAGAGTAAAATAAAATACCATGTATGAATTTTCTTGGAAATCACAACAATTATTTAGCATGTATTAAAATCTCACGGGCGAACGAAGCAATGGTGGGTCGATGTGTAGGTCTATCATAAGGACTTGAGTTTGCTGTTATTAATTCATTTTGGGACTTGGGACATCTTGGTCATCAACCCTGTGTACTTGGGTGTTTGTTGAATTTATGCGATAAGCTGTGTTCCTGTGGTGACTGTAATAGTTTGTGTAGCTATAGTGTCGGGGATTGGGGTAGGTGCCTCGGGGCTTGGAACAAAATATCATCCCTGCGTCTTCATATACTGAATGGGAACAATCCCGGGGAAGACCTGCTATCAGGATGGCCACTGTCAGCACCGGTGTCCACACTTGGTGCAGAATACATCGCAGTTTTTAGCCTAATTTCATTTTATGAAAAAAAAAAGAAGCCTTATGAGATCACCTTTTGTCCGCGTGTGTGTGCGTAGTGTGTCAGTGTGGATGTGTGTGTGTCCTCCTCTAATAACTTCCAAATGGCTGGAAAGATTTGAATGAAACTCGGGAAGGTCATAGCAACATTTTGGCCGACCCCGACCATGCCCTTCAAATTGTTTTACGTCTCACCAAGGGCTGTAGTGCTACGTTTTTAGCCTACTTTCGATTTTTGCAAAAAATTGTGTGTCTGTCTGTCTGTGTGCGAGTGTGTGTATTCTGTATTCGGTCCCCCTCATCAATTCAAACAAGACGGAACCAAATTGAACGAAATATGGTACAGAGATAGCTCTAGCAATGGGCACCTCAGTGTCATGTTTTATATTGCCACCGTCTTTATCAACACTTAATGGCGGCCACTCAAATGGCCAAAATTTAAAATTAAATTATGACCAAACTAATCATCGGATCTTCACCAAAATATACCTTCATATGGGACACATCTTGCGCCCAAGCTACAAAGTCTTCAGCCGTACCATTTCAGGATGGCGGCCGTGTGAATTATGCAAACTGTATAATCTATAACTTGGGACCCACCAGTTCCGATTATCGAACGGAGAATCGTTTCAACTGTTCTAATGGACGTGGTCTGTTAGAAATTAAAAGTCTATATTGTAATATTATAGTGCAGAGGTGACTTTAAAAAGCTGAGCCGTCTCGGTTACAAGACAAGATGACAGCTGATCTCTCGTTCTGACCTACTGTATATATAAAATTTGAGTATGTTGCATGCAATATAGCCTACTGATAGAAATAATATGAATTTTGTATGAAATGGGTTGTAATGATTCCAGTGAAGAAATCGTTTATTCAAAGTCACTATTTGCTAGGACGTTGTAAATCAATTGATAACATTAGACTTTGGAAGACATGTTTGGCTTTGTAGTTAGAGCTTTGGTCTTTCAACCGGTCGGCTGGGGTTCAATACATATCAAAGTTGTATTCTTTTGCTTGATTGCTTTATATCTATTGGTTTTAAAGTACTGAGATGTTATAAAATTGAGTATATTGTGCATTTTGCAATGGAAAATATATATTTTATTGAAACAAAGTTGTCACCGGATCTGCACGAGTGACATCTACTAGCAACCAGTTTAACTGCAAGTGAGCTAACCACATCCTACTAGATACGAGCTGCGCTCTATACCGGTCTTGACATTCCCAGTTAGTGAATCCATGCATACGGTGTACTTGATATTTTTCTCTTGTTGCCGATAGAGCGCACTCGCTCCCAAGTATAGGCGCGTTTAAAAATTAGCTGTGCAGTAGGTTTATTAAATGTGTTTCTCATAGTGATACGCTTAGGCCAACGAAGTTTTGTTTCAATTTCAATTATTGTAAGTAGTCGGTGTCAATATACTGAATTCTTACGTTGTTTTGGGGTGTTTGCTGATGAAATTGTAAAATGCTGGGGTAAATTATAAACTATGGTTTGAACGCCGCTGCTCAAATCCAGTATGTCATACTGTTGTGTGCCATTTTGCACTTCGAATAGGAAGAAAATAGGAGGTGATGAGGACAAAGAGTTATAACTATACCCATACATTTAGGAGAAAGTAGGCTATATGTTCTTTACTGAACATCTTGTTAGTAAATGATTTGAGGCTAGGGCTTGGGTAGATGGTGGGCATGGTCGTAATTGGGGGTACCATCCCAGCATTCTCAGAGAGTAGAAGATGGCTAAGATAAGAATGGATCCCACCTCTTCTCGGTTGTGCCTCACGTGACTGAGTGCACCCCGTTCCAGACCTCAGACCAGAATTACATATCTTGGTATTGCCGGGAATGGAATTGCGACCTCTGTGCTTATAGCGAAGAATACTACTCACTAAACAACGAGCTGGAAAACATCACAGTCGTGGTGAGCGATTTGACGCAAGCGGCTACGCTGGTGGGTGTAACGACTTGAAGAGCGTGAAGCTGCACTACGATGGCCACAACAGGGTTAAATGGAAACAACGGGCCCGCATAGAACCGGCGCGACATAAGCTGAAGAATAAGTGAAAGATGTTTTTGGAAGGTCTTCGACCGCGGACCTCTTAAAAGAAACCACCCCGGCGTTGCTGGTGGTGAGAATGGAAGTTTGTAGCTCATTTTCTTGGCTAACGACACTTTAATTTAGTGAGTCGTGATGACTTAAATACAAGTATATTAGCTGAAGTACATGTGCTTCGCTGCGGCTCATAAATAAATTAAAATGTGAAGGTGACAGTTAAAACAGGGAATAGGCGAGGTGCTGCGCGGAGGGAGAGTAAGGATGGAACATTTTGTCCAACTACACCGCTCGGCGTTGACCGAGTTTTATAGCACAAATTTAAGTTTTACCCTCTAACCGTTGGATATACACGAAAAGGTATAAGGACCTTTCGGATAGAAAATTAAATGTTAAACCTCGTATATGCCATCAAAAGTTTGCTATTTCTTAGCGTTCTCTTTTTATTTGAACTGGAAATATGGAAGCTTGAAACCAAAGAGTGTAGTGATGTCATTGAAATGGAGGCCATATTTAAATAGTACAAAGTATCGAAATCAAAAGTAGCCTATCGGTTAACCAGGTAAATAAGCTACTTACATGGAAAATTTCATATAAATCGGACCAGTGGTTCTTGCGTGATTGAGTAATACACAGACACAGAGACACACACCATCTCATTTTTATATATTAGTATAGATTACAGTAGTTACCAACCTTCAGTCTACCATCTCTCAAGGCTGGTACCCCTAGAACTGGGGTGTTGTAGTGCAGGTCTGGGGGGTTATAACTCATTTGCATGGCTAACAACACTTTCATTTAGTGAGTCGTGATGACTTAAATACAAGATTACAGTATGTTACCAACCTTCAGTCTGCCATCTCTCAAGGCTGGTACCCCTGGAACTGGAGTGTTGTAGTGCATGTTTGGGGGAATGTATCCCGTCTGCATGGCCACCAACACTTTGGCAAGAGCACACATGCTGGAGGAACCCTCAGTGTGTCCTAGGTTAGATTTGACGGATCCAATCAATAGTGGAGTCTTTCTTTTCTGCATTATCACTTCATCAATGGCATTCAGTTCCGTACAGTCAGTGTTCTGGAACACAGATACGCAGAACATTTAACGAAAGAACAACGCTCTTTAAAAGTTTAAACGTAGAGGTTAAGGTCAGGCGAATATGTAAGATTTCCTTTTCGGAGGGAGCTCCGTCTACCCATTCTACAGCACACATCTTCAGGATCATAAGTCAGAAAAACTGTTTAAATCTCACAATAAAACGTCAATTCATATCACAATTTTAAAATCCCTCTCGGCACGTCCGAAGGCGGAGTTAGATACTAAGGTATTCATATACTGTACGTTTGAAATGGTGTATTTGGATGCAATTTTAACATCACATAAAATATTAATTCTTATACTTTAGGCCAGGGGTCTCCAAACTAAGCCCGGAGAGCCAACACCAGCTCGTGAGCACCACCAATCCTGCCCGACGTAGCTTATTTTGATTACATTGTAAAATTTCTCATACAAATAATAATCAGACGTTTTTATTTAACGACCAATATAGAAACACAATAAGACATAAGGAATTTCAATATTTTAACTGTAATTAATGAACAGAAGTTTGGTGCTTTTCAGTCGGTCAACACGAATGTACCCAAACGAGTTGGGTTATACCCTAATCCTGAAAAAAAAAACCATGAGATTAATAAATAATAATAATTTACAGTATTATTGGGTACATTCGTCTTGACGGACTGAAAAGCACCAATCTTCTGTTTACTAACGTAACACTGAAAAATGGCTTCAAACCACATAATGTAATTAATGACATGAGATTTATCCTAAAAACTTAATATATTTTTGAAGCTTCTGAGAGTCAGGTTGCGCCAAGCGATCATGGCAGTGGGCGACTTATCACCAAGACAATATAGATTTCGAACAGGAAGATCGACCCTGGATGCGATACAAGAAATTGCTGCAGCTGTCCAGAGGGCAGAGAATACAATCACCACTCTCGTCGTGTGATTCTCTTTGTTACTCTTGACATAAGTAATGCATTCAACTCTGTCAAGTGGAGTGACATGCTGAATGCGTTGGAGAATACATTTCATGTTCCAAATTATCTCTTAGGGATGATAGATTCCTACTTGAAAGATCGTTGGTTGCTTTATAACACGACAGAAGGACAACCCAGGGTACGGGTCTCAGCCGGAGCTGCACAGGGTTCGATTTTCGGGCCAGATCTGTGAAACATAACATATGATAGTTTGCTGAGATCTGAAGTCCCTGATGAAACTATCCTAGTAGGTTATGCACATGATGTTGCTGCTCTTGTGGCAGGAAGAAGTGTCAAGCAGGCACAGCTGCGATTCAATATGGTAATGCGTGCAATCAATAGATGGATGGAGGAACATGGTCTGTCTTTAGCACTTAGTAAGACAGAAATTGTAATCCTAGCAAAGAAGAGAATTCAGACAATACTGCCAATACAGGTAGGAGACATTCAAGTAGAGACGCGGCCATCAGCAAAATATCTGGGCATCATGATCGACAATAAAATGAATTCTGGAAAACAAATTAGACGGACTACAGATAAGGCGGCTGGTGGAGTAACGTCTCTCAGTCGGCTCATGGCCAATGTTGGTGGGCCAAAATCTAGTAAGAGGAGATTACTGATGACAGCCATCCATTCAGTTCTGCTGTATGGAGCGGAAATATGGGCGGATGACCTGGACAAGGAAATTTATAAGAAGCCACTAGCGCAGGTGCGCGTTGCATCTGCTTATAGCACTGTCTCTAAAGAGGCAGTTCTTGTTATTGCTGAGATCATTCCAATTCTTTTTCTTGCGAAGAACGCAAGTACATTTACTGGAGGAAATCTGTGGTAGATTTACAAAATGCTAGACGAACAGCAACAGTACAAACCTTTCATAATTGGCAGATCAAATGGGAGCAAGGAGACCGAAGCCAGTGGACTAAGAGAATGATCCCCCATGTGCAGGTTTGGGCAGAGAGGAAACATGGTGAGGTTGGTTATTATCTCACTCTGATCTTGACTGGGCATGGGTACTTCTGTTCTTATCTTAAGAAGATGAGGAAGGTGGATTCACCAGGTTGTATCTACTGTGTTAATGAGCTAGATAATGCTAATCACACCTTCTTCTCTTGTGGACGGTGGGTCCAAAATATACAGTCTCTTCAAGAGCACATTGAGGTAGAGATATCTCCTGACAATATTGTTGCGGTGATGCTACAAAATGAAGAGAATTGGAAGCTGGTAACAAGTTTTGTTGAAGATATCCTCCGAACAAAGGAGACAGCTCTGGATCGCCACTGAAGATAATTCATTATAGAAGAGTGCCCTACGGGCAAAGATAAACTGACTCTAGCCTGAAGTAATGTGATAAACAGTTCCAGGCTAGTGTTCAGAAGTAACGGGGGGAGTTTTAGTCGGTAGTCTGCTACTCAGGAGCCCGACACTATGTGCGTAAATGCATTTCAGCCCCCCCCGCCCCCCATATATATATATAAAATAAAATATTAATGAGATTTATGTAGCTGTAACTTTCCACTGACAATTGTTTGCAGTCGTGGATCAAGTTTAAAACTGGAAATTTTAGCAGCGACTACACATGCTCATCAGTTAATTTAGATATGTAAATATTTTTTTGTATATTTCATTTTATGGAATGTTGTTTCACACAGATAAGTAGTGCTGAAAGCTGAAATGTAACTGATAAAACTGTGTGAGTGGAAGACTCTTATAAAATTTCAAGAATGATAAATTTAAATATATTTCATTTTAAAGTATCGCTACACTGCTATCACCCCCGTTCCCGCGCCCTGCGCCATATCAATCTCACTCGCCGGCCAGTTCCGAAACTTTGCGCGTATTCAACAAGTAGTTCCGTGAAGAAGTATACAGCCTATTTTCTTATATCCTTCTTAAGTTAATTGCCTCTATCAACACCCCAAATTTCAGTTTGATTGAACTAATATATTCGTAGATATTGAGAAGCATCTAAACATGACGCATGATCGCCATGTTGAATTTTTATATATGAACTATTACATTAGGATTATTGTTTAGATGTATTATTCAAACTTCAATCGCATGATAAGGACACAAGAAATAAAAACAAGATTTTAAAATTTCGCACAGCCTCCATATTGTGGTTATGAAAACAATTGAAATAAATTAGAAGTCAAAATATTAAAATTTGTATTCAATTGTTAGTGCGTCGAGTTGCATTGCACAATGAATGTGTGAGGGGGTATTTTTTGCACCGTTGTAACTAGTGTATATTGCAATAGTAAAATTTGTTGAATCCAGACCAAAGGATTTGTCTAGACCAATAATTTCAAAAAAATTTACTATTACAATGCACTAATTAAATATTATTGATGCGTAATTTCCCTGCCACTTTGTTTTGCAAGTTTTCATTGAATGGAACAGCAAAATTGATTATTGTTATCATGTTCCAAAATGTTATCTTCTAGCTCTTCCACTGATCGTAAAATTATAATTTGATAATTATCAGCTATTATATCGTATGATTTTATGTCTCAGTAAATAGAATCCACAATTAATTTACTCGAATTAATTTTTTGATTTTTTTTATCTCCCATTACTGCCTAAAAGCGCCATCAACTGAGGGATTGATGGTAAGTTTAGCAATAGTTTATCTTTCAGATATTATTGGTTTGTTACTTGGTGCAAGTGGCACAATTCCGAACTTCTTCATCTAATTCTACAGATATATCCAGCTACATAACAGCTTTATACAAGGATTCGCTTTTTCGGTATTGCAGGGTTCCATTCATATCCTAAAAAAACATACTAGCGGATCATGGATTTACGTCTTGACTGGAGTCTAGACGGTTCTGCACGCTTCCACCACTGCACAAATACAGCATATTTAACTCCTTCTGTCAAGTAAACTTTGTCTTTGCCTGAACGAAGAATGCTTATTGTTGGTATTCTTAAGCAAAATCTTGAGATTTTTTCTCTCTCTCAAAAAAAAAAAATCAAATTAAAATAGTCTCTGACTCTGTCATAATTTGTTATGTATGATTATATTATAATAAACTCATAACACATGTTTGAGCTCTGAAAAGGTTGAGTGCTGTGGCTTTTTTGCTCACAGTCTAATCCACAAGTTTATCTGAGAGAATGACGTACCTCCATGAACACCTGTTTCTGGTTAGTAAATATTTAACTATATTTCAAATCACATATTTATCTGGTTGAACTATTGAGCTTAATTAATTGTTCATTTAACGCAAAATTGATTATTTTATTGAGCTACTTTGTTTAAAATGAGGCACAAAACAGAGGGGCAAACAAAACTGATATACTATATAATCCAAATAATTATGTTTCAACTTGTAATTCAAAATATAGCGGTACCACTTTGTAATTTACAAAACATGATCACCTTAGCAATATCATAATTGAAAGAGTTTGTGGATTTTAGCATGAGAACTAGGTGAGAAATTTGTCCAAATCTCATCAATTGATATACCTTTGTGTTTCACGACTTGTATGTGTGGAATAAAATGAGAAAATGGTTCAAAATGCGAAATCATACTTTTTACGTTACATTCCGGTTTTCTGAAAAATAAATTATGTCTCTCATTGTAAAACAAGTAGTTCCGTGACTAACTAAAGAGCCTACGTTTCTTAGAATTTATGATTCTTACCAATGATTTATCTATATAGACCTATCTAGAACGATGACAAAATTAAATTTATACTACTGGCACTTGAGGTTTGTTCGAAATATACCTAAAATATTGTAACCTAATAGATCACTACAGCTGGTTCGAAATGTATTCCTATCTTGGATTATGATATACTGCGAGACTACGGCTTAAATGCTCAGAGAGAGTTATTAGGTAGTTGGTAGGTCTCCTGGCTCTGGAAATGCGCACAAATATAACCCTTACGACATACACACAATATATGACATTTGTTAGTTAACCATTAAATGTTATAAACGTTGGGTGCAGTTGAACTATGAGCATATCAGCACGCGCGAAATTATCTTGGCAACACTGCTCGAAATGAATCTGCATCGTCTGTGCGTATGTGCCAAATTTTGAACTGTTTCCCTGAATACATTGAGACTAGGGCAAACATTTATGGCAAACATTTATCAACGGTTGGTAGGCCTGATGACTCCAAAAATATGCCGAGTTATATCTCTCGAGACATTGCACTTACACATTTTGGTTGAAATCCATTTGTTAGCATGGACGTTAAATGCAGTCGAACGTCGATGCTATACGCTAGCATAGAATTAAGATGGTATTACTAACGTTGACGTTTTACTCTAAATATGTCTAAAAATAATTGGAATTACAGTTTGATAAATTTGAGGTGTGTTCCGTACACATCATCCGAGATGTTTATTCTATAGTTCAAAAGACTTGAGATGATTATACACAGCTGGCAACCGTGCTGATTCTTACATTAAGCACAAATGTCCTAAATCGTACATTGCACGTACAAAATAAGGATAAAATTCATTCGTTAGTATGGAAGTTTCGTGTAGTTGAACATTGCACCTAACTGCACGCTTAGAATCATGTTGGCACATTGCCATGTCTAGGTTATTCAATATTAATCTGGAATATTATGTTCTATAAGTTTGCAAATTTAGATCTGTTGGCATGCTTACTTTCTAATCTACAGATACTAGGGTTCAAAATTATAGAGGCTGGTGTATTCTTTGGAATTCAGGGTTAGTTAGAGTTAGTTCTTACTGCTCTTTGCTTTTCATTTTCATTAGTTTCTTTTATTTTTTTTCTCTCTCGCAGACACCAACAGGGACCCCCTTTGTATTCCCTTTTTCTTTGAACATTGCTCTAAAGTGTATTTAAGTTTGGTTCAGTTATGTATTCCTTTCAAAATAACGGCGCACCAAGCGGCAACCTGCCGAAGTTTTTTGGATTCATCGAGTTCAAGAGGTCTTACACACCATTCCAGCAGGCGTCGACTTCGTCGTCAGCTATCATCTCCTTGAAGACCCTACTCCATGAAGAAAATTACATTCTGTAAAGGGTTTATATTGTTCTTATGTTTCCTACCCTGGTTTATGTTCCTTTGTTTCTCCCCACCTCCCCTTCGTCTTCTCGCTTGCCGTGTGCTCAAATCCTTCGCCCACTTCTAGTTCGGACTTCGAGTGAACAGTTCAGACCTCTCTCAGAGGTTCTCCTCTTAAAATGAGGTGATTCAAACGGACGCCATACCTGAATTTTGAGTGTAACGGTCTCAGGAGGCTTCAAACTGCCATCATCATGCAGGTTAAGTAACTACCTACATTGTTTTCAAAACATTTTAGAAGGTTTTAAGCAACATTTTGAATGATTTTAATGAAACTTATAGGCAGTGTTGGGATTTCCTCAAACTTGAGTAATAACTGCCGCTCGAGGGAACCGTTATTCTTCGCTGCTTAAGTCATGAAATTCATCATTTCTTGAACTAAATAAGGGAATACTTTCCCGCAACGAGGGATTCACTTCAAATTCATAACTGTCTAAACCTTAACTTGTCTACCTCCGTGGGATGTCCGCTTGCCCCTTTAAACTGCCTCTGCAGCTCTGGAACTTTCCGTTCAAAATAAACTGTCAACCGTGATGAACTATACTCAATACTGTCAAAATTACCACAACTTCAAGTGAAACAGAACTATTAACTGCAATCCAAAAACTCTCTAACGCAATAAACCTATTCAAGTCAAACTCAGTGAATTCATATACTGCAATGTCAAGACTACATACCGCTAAAACCCGTCAAAGTGCAATTTAATGAACCTATAAATACTGCAATAGTGAAATCTTACAATTTTATCAACAAACTTCAGTGCTACAAAAACAGTTCCCGTTCAACAATCTACCGCGTCGCGAAACGTTTGTATTAATAAAATTGGCCAATACTCGAATCCCATGTTTCCTACACTCCTAATCCCTTTACTAACAGTTATGTTATAATTAAACTAGTTACTTCGTTCTACGAGACCTCGGCAAATTATAGGTGATCTCCCAATTTGCTCCACCTAACACTCATTCATTCTGTAAAAATAACCGTGGTTATAATCCACATCTTACTACGTAATTTCTCCTGTTTTAACCAGGAAGTCCTAATTTTCAAATTGTTAAATTACCTAAATCCAGGTTTCGTTAATACGACCTGCTCAATTTATGTGTAGCATAGCCTATCTCAATTTCTGTGTCCATTTAACAGTGGTTATAGAAACCACTTATTAATCTTCTTTTTCTTATCCTGCTAAGCCCAGGAATGCATAATTCTTTGCTTACCACTAAGGTACTCTAAACGCCTTATTTGGGAAAAAATAATATTCTATCTAATTAATTTAGTGACATATCAAATCACACTGTATGCCCTTTACTATTAACATTATCGGCTTTAAACTTCATAATTTTATGCACATTTCAAAAACCCTTGTAAGGATTTAGTGCTTGTAAAAGGTTCGAAACCTTTAAATTGTTTAACACTATTGTTAATTGTAAACCTTCTTGTTACTACAGGTCTAAGACCTCAAAAGTTTACTAAAACAAACAAATTTGTTCTTACCTTAAAATAGATTTGAAATCTAATTGTTACTATTTTTAAACTTCCTCAATTAGTTAAATAAATTCTTTATTATTTGTTTCTATCTCTCTTGCTAGAAAAACCGTTAGGCTGGACCTTCTCTTCCCTAATCTTTCTCATGAAATTATTCTATTTTCAAAGAAAAAGGCAAAGCCCTAAATTATAAGTTTATTAAAAACACTATCACTTGTTGCGTTTAAAACAAAACTTCCAATAACAACATTTACAAAGTTTCTCTTAGCTATCACAGCTAACTCTAGTAAGTCATTAAGACAAGTATAGCTCGCTCTGACAGCTTCCTACTTGTAGAGATTTTCACTCTGACTTATGGTTCACTGTTTAAAATTTTGGTTTTGTTCAAGTAAGTACTGTTTCCAACAAAGATTTATATTATACATTAGGTCTAGTTTATTAAAATATCATTGTGTAGCTTATGTTTTATGGTATTTAATTATAGATATGTAGTATTAATAGTAGACATTTGTATAAAGTGACAAAGCTGAAAAAAAAAAAAAAAATCCTAAAAATTAGGGTGTGGGGATTATTTGGTGGCAGGTAATATTCGGGTATATACAGTATTATGCATGTCATCGTTCAGGTCATTTTATCTCTAAAAGTAAAGGTACCAGACATTTAAAATTGCAAGGAAGCAATGAGATCTGTGAGACATGTCTCGCAATGATAATAGCTAGTCAAGCCGAAAATGGAACATGGCGAGTTAAATTTGTCTTGAAGCATGTTGATCATCAACATGACTTAAGGGGGAAGATGACCTCGTAGTTCCGCCCCTCAAAACAACAATAACTAACTAACTAACATGACTTAAATCACTTGGGACTGACAAAGAAAGAAAGGGGATGTTTAGCCAGATATATTGCTAGTAAAATTCCCTTTCAAGCTGTACTGGACAAAATTTGAAATTCAGTATCTAAATCTAAGTTAGAAAGAATGCATCTGTTAACTAATCAGGATTTGTATAATATTGAACGATGCTATAATTTGTGCTCTTCATCAATCAGGCATCAAAATGATGGGACCAGTGTTGAGGCATAGGTACAAAAAGTGAACTTGAGAAACAGTTTTTGTGTACTACAGTATTTTATAAACTTCAAGGCACGACCAATGAACTGCACCCAGAATAAAAAAAAGCTCAGGTTTTGTGTTAATTATAATAATCAATGCACAAGGTGAACTATTAAAGAAGTATGGGAATGACTGTGTTTGTATGGGTGGAACACATGGGCTTAATTAACTACGGGTTCGAACATACAACATTACTAGTGTTGGGTCATCAGACAGGTTTGATCAGGTTCCTCACACCTACATATCATATCCTTATTTTGTCTGAATAATTATCATAGTAACATTATTATTTTCTGTATGGCTTTCCAGCA
Source organism: Meconema thalassinum (assembly GCA_946902985.2). Classification (NCBI taxonomy): domain Eukaryota; kingdom Metazoa; phylum Arthropoda; class Insecta; order Orthoptera; family Tettigoniidae; genus Meconema; species Meconema thalassinum. Next base: position 173,039,991 of record OX336393.1, on the reverse strand, counting down.
AGTTAACTTACCTGTTTCCTATCCGTCCCAGCAAACATCAGTTTTTTTAGGTACGGTAATCTTCGTAGGGCAAGAAGAAACGAAATGAACTGGTGACTATTCTCTTAGACAAACGCTAGTGCATACTACTGCCAGTCGGAAAAATAATTCGATAATTGTGCAATATAAACAAATTTCCTGTTGACTACATAAGTACGAGAATGTTTTAGTCAGAATTGTATGTTACGTCGTTCATGGTTAATACGTCTTATCGTAAGTTATTGTACCTATCTTGAAGCCGTTAATATCGTCACAATAGGGGATATTGTAGGTTCTGCATCTCCAGCAACTATACCAGTGTTTAAATAAATCTGTATCTTATTCACAGTTACTCCTCAAACTGTAGACAACTGCTTCACGAAAGGTGGATTTTCTCCAAAGATACAAACGCTTGAAGAAGAGAATGAAGATGAGGTATGTGGCGAGGACTGGAATCTACTTGTTCACGATGAGCCGATAGTGTTTGAAGATTTCATTCAATGCGATGCGGATGTAGCAACAGCAGGAACACAGTCTGTGGAGGAGTTACGCGATGCTGCTACAGGGAAGGAAGCAGAAGATGATGGCGAAGAAGATGAGGAACTACCATCTTCCACACCATCTTTTGGTGAAGCTGTTGCTTCTTTTGAAGTTGTGAAGCGGTAAATGTCATCATTCGACTTGGATGACACAAATCTGCGGAGACTGGGGCAAATGGAGAGAGAACTTCTCTTTGTAAAGGATTACTTCAAGACTCAACAGGTAATTTTTTGAAAATAAAATTCTGTATTTTCATGGTGTATTCAACTATTTGAATACAAGCATTATAGGTCTAAATGTCTAATTAAATCCTCCTTGATTGGTGTAGTCCTTACTGCCCAGAGCTGAGGCAACAACATATGAAGACTGACGTCTCTTAGTGATTTAGCCTAAGTTATGGATTTTTTAATTTCACGTTATTGTACAATTTTATTTTTAATAGATTATAGATAGTGTATTATTTAATAGACTAGAAGTTGCATTATGAGGCAGTGGCAGCCAGATTTGTTTGCTAAAATACAATGTACAGTACCACAGTAGAAGATAGTGACCATGTTTTGAAAACTTTTCATTTAACAATGATGATGTAAAATACTTTGTATTAAGAGTAATTTGTATAAAATTAATTCTATATATACTGTAAGCGTTTCACATCCCCCAGACCCCATAACCACCGTCGGTTCAAAAGTTTATAGGTAATTTATATATATATATATATAAATTACGTTTTGTAAGTATTTTCTTCTATCTAAATTGCACTTTGTAAATTTGTAAATTCAAATTACAGTACAGTAAGTATGTAGTTAGTTTTAGTTGTAAGTATGTAGTTAGTTTGTTTATTATATATATGTCATTGTTCTATTAGACTGTGGTATGTGAGTGTGTCTGGTGGCAGTTGCATTGTTTATTAGTTAAAGTTCATTGTTTCATTAGACTGAGATGTGTGAGGGTGCAAGTGAGTGTGCCTGGTGACAGAATGTTTTAGTGGTAGTATTTGTTATTGGTGGAACTTAAGTATTGTTTTCGTTAGTAGGCTTTTGGTATTTATTGGTAGTAGAAGGTTAGTATCTTTGTTAGTAGAATTGCTCTTTACTTATTCTGAAAGGGAGTAGCAGCCTTTCAGAATAAATCAATTCTTTACTAGTCTTATAGACGATTAAGATATTGATAATATAAGCCAACTAATGGCTACACTGCGTTCTGCTGCACGGCTGAAAGCAACAGGAAACTACAGCCGTAATGCTATTCCCGAGGATATGCACCTCTCTAAGCATAATTACATGTGATGATGGCCTCCTCCCTTGTAAAATTTCAATCCGGAGGTAAACTAGTCCCCCCGTTCGGATCTCCGGGTGGGGACTACTCGAGAGGGGGTTAACGTCACAGAAGTGACAAAGAGGAAATCTGATATTCTACGGATCGGAGCGTGGAATGTTAGAAGTCTGCTAGGAAGTGGAAGGTTAGAAAACTTAGAAAGGGAAATGGATAGGTTGAGTTGGGATTAGTGAAATGCGCTGGCAGGAAGAACAGGACGTTTGGTCAGGAGACTATAGGGTAATTAGCACTAAATCAAACAATGGCCAAGCAGGGGTTGGTCTCATATTGAGTAGGAAACTTGGACAGCGGGTGGAATATTATGAGCAATATAGTGAACGGATTATTGTAGCAAAAATCAATACAAACCCTACGTGCACCACAGTGGTACAAGTCTATATGCCTACCAGTCAAGCTCATGATGAGGTTGTTGAAAAGGTCTACGAAGAAATAGATGAAATTCTGAGGTATATCAAGGGTGATGAAAATGTTATAGTAATGGGAGATTGGAACGCTGTGGTAGGAAAAGGGAGAGAAGGGAAGATAGTAGGAGATTTCGGATTAGGTGAAAGGAATGATCTAGGAAGCAGGCTGATGGAATTCTGCACTCAATAACCACAATAGAAGAATATGCACATGGACGAGACTAGGAGATACAGGGCGTTACCAAATCGACTTCATTATGGTCAAGCAGAGGTTTCGAAACCAGATTTTGGATTGTAAAACATATCCTGGTGCTGACATAAACTCTGACCACAATTTGGTTGTAATGAAATGCAGATTAAAGTTGAAGAAACTGAAGAAAAGTCAAAAGCCAAAAAGGTGGGCAATAGACAGACTGAAAGAGAAGGATGTAAACGAAAGATTCAAGAAGAGTATAAAGGAAGGACTAATGAAAAACCCTAAACAAACTTCAATTGCAGACGAATGGGCACTTTTGAAGAATGAAATAACAAAATCCGCAGAAGAAAACATTGGTAGGAAAGAAAGAATAGGTAGAAAACCGTGGATCACTCAGGATGTACTAGAGTTGATGGATGAAAGGCGGAGATACAAGAATGTAAGAGATGGAAAGGGGAAAGCAGAATACAGACGTCTGAGAAATGAGGTCAACAAGAAGTGCAAGGAAGCGAAGGAAGAATGGTTGAAAGAGAAATGTGCAGGTATAGAAAATTGTCTGATATTAGGAAAAGTAGACACAGCTTATCGAAGGATTAAGAATACTTTTAGGGAAAAGAAGACTAAGTGCTGTAATATGAAGGACACAAATGGAAAGCCTGTAACAGGTAGGGAAGAAAAGGTTGAGAGATGGAAATCTTACATAGAGTGTTTGTATAAGGGAAAGGAGATTGAGAATCGTGTAATGGAAAGGGAGGAGGAAATTGATGAGGATGCAAAAGGAGATTTAATATTGAGATCAGAATTTGACAGAGCATTGGAAGACTTAAGCAGGAACAAAGCACCAGGCATAGATGATATACCGATTGAGTTGCTACGCTGCATAGGAGATGAAGGTCTGATCAGGTTATTTCACTTGGTGTGTAGGATTTATGAGACAGGTGAGGTACCCCCTGATTTCAAGAAGAATGTTATCATCCCTATACCAAAGAAAGTGGGAGCTGACAGATGTGAAGATTACCGTACAATCAGCTTGGTTACTCATGCTTCAAAGATCCTGTCTAGAATAATTTACAGGGGGATTGAAAGCCAGATAGGATCGGAGTTGGGTGAAGACCAGTTTGGTTTCAGGAGAAATGTAGGAACAAGGGAAGCTGAACTAAGTCTTAGGCTAATTTTGGAAGGTAGAATAAGGAAAGATAAGAGAACGTTCATGGCATTTGTATACTTAGAAAAGGCTTTTGATAACGTTGATTGGACTAAATTGTTTGACATTTTGAAATCTATTGGAATAAAGTACAGGGATAGGAGGGTGGTATACAATCTATACAGAAACTAGACAGCAGTCATTCGAGCTGAAGGACATGAGAGAGAAGCTGGTATTCAGAAAGGTGTAAGGCAAGGCTGCAACTTATCACCCATACTTTTCAATCTTTACATTGAACAAGCAATGAAGGAAATTGGAGAAAAATTTAAAGTGGGAGTGAAGATTAAAGGAGAAATAATTTCAACTCTGAGATTTGCTGATGACATCGTCATCTTGGCCGACAAGCCTGAGGATTTGAATGAGTTTTTGACTGGTATGGACTCCGTCTTACGGAAAAAAATTCATGATGGAAATTAATAAATGTAAAACAAAAATACTGGAATGCAGCCGAAATAAATCAGAAACCTCTATGGAGATCAAATTGGCAGGTGAAAAGCTGAAGGAAGTAGGAGACTTCTGTTACTTAGGAAGCAGAATAACCGGTGATGGACGAAGCAAAGAGGATATAAAAAGTAGGTTGGCTCAGGCAAGGAAAGCATTTCTACAAAAAAGGAATCTGTTGACATCGAATATAGATTTAGGTATTAGGAAGTCATTTTTGAAAGCCTTTGTCTGGAGCGTGGCGCTATATGGAAGTGAAACTTGGACTATTGGTGCAGCAGAAAAGAGGAGAATTGAAGCTTTTGAAATGTGTTGTTACAGGAGAATGATGAAGATCAGATGGGTAGATAGGTTTACAAACGAAGAGGTATTAAGACGAGTGGGAGAGGAGAGATGTTTCTGGCGACTGCTAATGAAGAGAAGAGATAGGTTAGTAGGACACATACTAAGACACCCAGGAATAGCAAGCATAGTTATGGAAGGAAGGGTCGAGGGCAAGAACTGTAGGGGTAGACCAAGGTTAGAATATGTTAAACAGATTGCCTCGGATGTAGGGTGTGGTAGCTATGTAGAGATGAAGGGATTAGCTCAGGACAGGGAGGCATGGAGAGCTGCATCAAACCAGTCAAAAGACTGAAGACTCAATCATCATCATCAAGTATGGTTTGAGGTTTTCCTCCGTTCTAAACTTTTAGTCAGCACTCTGCTGGGTAAGAGTTTAGCCTCTTTAAGTGCAACAATCGGTATTCCTTAAAGATTCTCACTAATAATAAAAATATTGCAAAAAGGCACTATAGTTGCTTTATCTCTGCCCACTCTGGGGGCGTTCCGCTTTTCTGTTGGGGATCCGACAGTGTCGCTTCACAACATTATTCCGTCTAATTTAAATCTTTCTGGCATTCCAGAATGCTCTCTAAAGGTTCACCCTTTTGAAAGAAAAGTACATAATTCATTGCTATTTGGCACCTCTTGGTTCGCCAGCACACTACGTCCCTACAATTTACCCGCAATCACGCTTGGGACGGAGGGAACACTTGGCGATAGCTTGCCGGCGACCTCAGCTCCCGCTGAGCTCTCCGTTAGCCTTACACAAGTTTCCGCTCATTTTAGGTACTTCATGGGCTTTGTGCAGTAAAATCGCTCGTTTTTCACTATTTCTTTATGGTTTTGATTTGGATTCTCTTCCTGTTTGCCTACGAACGTTTCCCCTTCTAAAGCTTTCTTCTTTTTTTTCAATCATCTTCCCTTAGGTAGTGTTGACACTCAGTATTAACCTACCAGAGGGTATAGAGTATATAACAACAGTTGTCAACCCTGACGACTATGAATATATTCTTAGTTCCATTTTTGAGGTACACATTGAACATACAACATGTGCTTGAGGACCTGTAAATGTTATTGATTTTACGTCCTTTTTAACTACACTGGCTTTTAGAGACGCCGGGGTGCCAGAATTTTGCCCCGAAGGGGATCTTTAACGTGCCAGTAAATCTACTGACACGGCTCCCTCGCATTTGCGCACCCTCAAATGCCAGCTGACTGCGCCAGGTTTCGAACCCGCAACCTTGGGCTCAGCAAGCGAGAACGTTACCCCTGAGCCACGCAGCCAGACGCTTGAGGACCAATAGACAGTATGGACGTTACATGCAGTTCAACATTGAATATATCAGCACGCGTAAAATCAGGCTGGCAACACTGTCTTGTATGGGTTGCTTAAATTTACTATGGCATAATATGATCTATATATGTGCCAATTTTTTATATTATAATGTACTGAATTTTATTTTAATAAGAACGACACGAACTTACGCACCGACCCAATATAAATAATTCATGTTACTTTTCTTTTCCAGATAATAGAATTAAAAAATAATCGTCACTTTCCACCCAATCTAGTTTTCGGCACTCGTGTGTTGACACCGACTGAATAGAAATTAAGTTAGTTCGTTATGAAATGATTGAATTGTATAATTTTAATTCCAACTGTTTGTCGTAATACAAATTAGATTTCTTATATTCAATTAATCTAATTTGATACGAAATATGAAAAGTTTTGATCCAAGAATACAGCAAATATACTAATTTTTGTATTTAAAATGCTATAAACCACAAACTCTTCATACAGAAATGTGAACAGTATGAAACTAGCCTTAACATTTACGTTTCTTATGGAATGTTAATCCTCACATGGGAAGCCGAGCCATCTGCCTCCAGGTATTTAATTTGTGCTGGATCGATGTTGGAGGTATCGTAGAAGTGCTTCAGGTGTCTGGAAATAGTCTCTTGGGTGGGAGTGATGAAGCTCTGTCTATCACCATAGCACAGCACATTTGTGTAGAGAACATCGGCATATATCCGCTTAGCGTCCTCCTTGCGCTGTAGAAACAGTATTACCGTTGCCTCACTTCGGCCATAGCCATTGGCTGGAATCAAACAATACAAAAAGGATAACGTATTGTCTCTTACTTCTGTTCACATTGATACATTTCACTATATTATAAGATGAATCAGCTGCCCCTAATAATATTATTTTATGCAGCCCAACTATTGCGTGTTGTCAGGAAGGTTTCTCTGCTTGCATCCCGTATGGTACTATTTTCCTCTCGTATTAGTCAGTAGTTACAACGAGGGAAAAATAATAGTGTTTAGTATCGTTTGCAGGATATTGTTGTACCCTGATATACCCCAGGGTACACCCACCCCACATCAGCCCCATCTCACCACTTCTCACCCCCGCTTCTACATTTTCTAAACCCACACCTAGAAAGGAATCAACAGCACCAACCATCTGACCACAATTATAGTAAGTTAGGCTGCAAGCATGTAGCAACCCTTACGAAATCCTTACAACACTTCATAAACACTGGCAGCAGGTGTTAACTGGAACACCGATGTGCCAACTAGCTGATTCAGCATTAGGCTTCATTATAAATAAGACCTCAAACCACACATGGGGCTCTGTCTGTCTACCTGCGACGCCGCCAACATCTATACCGACGACTACGCATCTGCTTCGGGTAAGTGTGTACGAAGGGTACTTCCCTTATTTCCTGTCACCTACCACACCTATAAACATTGTAATCACCCACGCCACTTACTGTAAATAACGACTGCACTGAACCTCATCAGTGAAGTCTGAGAGCATTGCTAATATTACTGATTAAACCTTTCACATTTAATCACAACTTGCTTTCCGACCATTTTATTAAGATCCTACCTCAATCCATCGCTAGTTAATTAACAGTCTGATTCTGCTTAGGTCAGGTCTCTTTGTCGGCCTCTGGCCAACACAACCTTGCTAGCAGGGCTCTTCAGGCGCACGGGCAGAGTTGACTGCTCAGCATTCCTCTGAACTTGGCTGCAGCAACGGCCTTTATTCTCAAGTTCACTAGCCACTACACTCACTTGGGAAACCGGTACAGCTTAGTAAGTAACCGTTAGGAACCTTCAGCCCCCAGTTAACATTAGATGTTAGGCCCCTTAAAACAACAATTATCATCATCATCATCATATAACATTAGAATCGCCAAGTACTCCGAGAGCGCAATCCCAATATGTGAGTTGACCCGTAATCTCATTTCCACACGTTATTACACAGTTAGGCCCTTTATAAAAACAGACCACACCCCTTACAGTTAAGTCATAGCCCTCAAAAGCTATAACAATATGCTTGCAGTGCATTAGTACCAAAACGGGATCGAAACAGACAAATATCGACCTTGCTGAAAACACGCGTTAGTTGGGCTGCATGAAACAGTATTATTTGTAGGTATCGGAGACTCCACGAAAGATCAGGCATAGAGCCAAGAATTTCTCTCCGGAAGGTTGGAAAATTAAAACAACTCACAACTCACGGATAAAGGGCCTTCAACAACTCTAGCTGAACATCAGATCCTAATTGCGGCAGTTCAGGAAACAGGATTTACTAATGAGTATGCCTTTGAATCAAAAAGGCTACAGAATCGTTAAGGGTAAACGTGTTATAGAAACGGTTCCCCAATTCGGTACTGGATTTGTAGTCAAAAAGAAGATTCTAGACTCCATCAGAAATTTCACTTCTGTAAGCAGTCGAGTCTCGACCCTTTCCTTTCGAAGTACAAACAAAATGGTATACTATTGTGAACGGTCATGCATCGATCAACGAAGCGAACAAGAAAGACCCGTAAGGAACTGATCAATTCTCGGAAGAACTTGAAGAAATTTTATCGAAGATTCCAGACAAACATAATATAATTTTACTTGGGGATTCCAATACCCAGGTAGGCAGAAAAGAAAACTTCTAAACATTGTTGAAAATTACTCCGCTCATCACAGAATAGAGATAGGCTAATAGAGCTATGTAGGGCCTTCAACCTGATAATGAAATTCACTGCTTTTAAACATTTGCCCAAGAAACAAAAGACGTGGAAATCCCCAAATCCCAGTCTTGGCGAATTCCAGATTGATCACGTCGCAATTGCACGGAAAGCTCAAAGAGAAATGCAGAATGTTTAAGTTCTACGAAATGCAAAAATGGACGCGGATCTATCTAAAATTAAAATCAAACTCCTCCCGAGAAACACACGGATGTTCCGAGCCAAAAAGATTGAAATATATGTTGTTGAAAAACTGGCGTCCAGTAATGAACGCGAAAACTACAAACAGTGGATGCAGAGAACTGGGAACAACTGCGAGAGGCGCTGGTTGAAACAGCAAAATGTCTGTCCCACTAACTAAGACGAGGAAGCATGATTTTTGTTGGAACAGTGAATGTGACGCAGTAATAAGGAAGTGACAGCATGCCTGGCAGAAATGGAGCTCGCAACAAAATCAAGTCAATTGGATATACTTCTTGAATGAGAGAACGAGTGCAGCAAAAACCATCCGCAATGCTAAACGTGCCTTTCATAAAAAACAGATAGATCAAATCGACCAGGATTTCCAGAAGAATAATATGCGCAACTTCTATAGAACATTTAAAAGCAACTTGAGGAAATATAGCCCTCTATGTGTTCAGTTCTAGTTTATAGCGACAAAGATAATTTTGTCGAATGAATGTTCTCAAATGAGAAACATGTTGTTATGGTCCGTCGAGCTGAGAATTATTCAACAAAAATTATGTTAAATAGTCCGGCTAAGCTCAAACAATTTACAGCGTTTCGCCCCAGTGTACCATTGGGCTCTTCAGTTGGTACGGTACTCCTCACCAAGACGCTGTTTAGTTCTCACTGAGTAGGCAAATGCAAGACGCCCAATACACATTATAAAATGTAGTATCTACGTCACGCGCAATGCCAAAGCACTACGGAAGTATAGACTTCCTTCCAAAGCAAATACAAACCTTACCTTGGCAATCGATATGTCGAATGAATGTTCTCAAATGAGAAACATGTTGTTATGGTCCGTTGAGCTGAGAATTATTCAACAAAAATTATGTTAAATGGTCCTGCTAAGCTCGTGACGTAGATACTACATTTTATAATGTGTATTGGGCGTCTTGCATTGGCCTACTCAGTGAGCACTAAACAGCGTCTTGGTGAGGTGTACCGTACCAACTGAAGAGCCCAATGGTACACTGGGGCGAAACGCTGTAAATTGTTTGAGCTTAGCCGGACCATTTAACATAATTTTTGTTGAATAAAGATAATTTTCCAAAATATTTTGAGTCCCTTCTTTACTGTGAGACTCCAAGTTACAGATTCACATTTAATGACCATGCACAAGTTAACCCAGATTCCTCTTCACCCACAAAAGAGGAAGTCAGACAGATTGTCCGTTCCCTAAAGTACTATAGAGCTCCAGGTGAAGAGTCGATATTCGCTGAACTGTGGAAGTTTGCTGGTGAGAATACAGTGGATAAATTAACGGACATCATACATGAAATTTGGGATACCGAAAGACTTCCAAGTGCCTGGTCTTCTGCTTTAATTCACCCCCTTCATAAGAAAGCCGATAAAGCGGATGTTAACAACTATAGAGGCATCTCCCTCCTACTGATAACCTACAAAATCCTCTCAAAAGCTCTTCAAACTAGGGCTGAAGAACAGCTATATACAGAACTGGATGATTATCAAGGAGGTTTTAGGAAGGGACGGTCATGTGTGGAAGAAATCATGAATCTCAAATGTATTCTTTCATATCTGAAACTAAGGAGCGAGACATTTGTAGTAACTTTCATTGATTTTAAGAAAGCTTATGACTCCATTGATCGGACTACTCTACTTCAGATTCTAAAGGAGTTCAGCCTAGACAACAAAGCCAGAGCGATCATCCACTTCAAAAGTTAAGTTTAGAGGCGAGATTTCCAATGCCTTCTAGATAAGGACAGGAGTTCGCCTCTACTATTCAATTTCGTTCTTGAGAAAGTCATCCGTGAGTGGCGCAAAGCTATGAGTGATGAAGGAGTCCAAAATGGAATCAGACTAGCTCACAAGTATAAGAACCTATCAATTGACTGTCTAGCTTCTGCAGATGACTTGTGGTTTTTACGGATTCATTGGATACGGTCAGGAAACTGATCAACCAACTTCAAACACAAGCTGCAAAGGCAGGCCTCCTGATCTCTTTCGAGAAAACAGAATTTATTACTAACATCAAAACGGCTCCAAAACATATAGAAGTGAATCATGGTAATATCAAGCGGGTTGTGAAATTTAAGTAACTTGGTGAATGGCTAGACCCTACAATGTCCGAAATCGAGGCTTTTGCGTCACACTTGAATAAAATTGAAATGGCTTACCATCTAACAAAGAATGTGTACAACAAAAGATATACTGTATATTCCTGAATGCCAAACTCAAGCACTACTGCATGGTCATCCGGCCAAAAGCTTTGTATGCAGCGGAATGTCTTGCCATGTATAGAAAAGCCATAATGGATAAACTGGAGACCAAGGAAAGGAAGATTTTGAGGTAAATCCTGGGTCAAGTCATAGAACACGACGAGTTCCGAAGACGCCAAAACCAAGAGTTGTACACATAAGTAGAGAAAATAACTGACGTGATGAGGAGTAGGAGGATTTCCTTCTATGGACATATAACCCGAATGGATCAACACGGCTATCCAACCAAATTTTTGCTTTTCTCCATGAGAGAAAGACAAAGGGGGCCTAGTTCAGTGAAGTAGAGAAAGATCGTTTGGTGATTGGGATAGGTATGAAGATATTCCCTCTTAGGGAAAAACTTCAAAAACGTCGGAGTTTTCAACCTAAGCTGAAACCAAGAACCGGGAAGGCGTGGACGACGGAGAGAAAGGTGCAACATCGATTGCGAATGAGTAAGTACTGGGCCAACATTAAAATGCAGAAGAAACAGTTGACATGATGTGAGTAGGGGGGTAGTGGGTGTTCTAGACCCCCCACCACCTCTCCCTCTGACGTCACATACTAACCCGCAATACATTCGGGTTAAAGCCGATATCTCACAAGGCCATGGCCCGATTTTGGCATGCGACATATCGTTGGAGTCGAGCTGACGGGGGCTTTGCTATGGACCACTTATACATTGTTTTAAACATTTGGATTTTTTTTGTTTTTTGAGTGTAGGCGATAGTTTGAAAACCAAACATGATAGAATGTTGTGCCATGGTTCAAACGAATGGTCTCTATAACCTTTATTTTTTATAATGAAACTTTTTAATTTTTTAATTTTTTTGAAAACAGTCCAATTTTGAAATTGTTATATTTTGGAAAGTTAGGAATTCTACAAAAAAGTTCGTATGACATAAATGAAAGGTCCCTACCCCCTCTATATATATATATATAGAGAGAGATTTTTCCAAGGCACTAAACTACAAGGTCCCCAACCTGATATCTCTCAAACCCGAAATAAGAGGAAGTCGTGTCAGGTGTCAAATTACTTGAGATTACGCCCTCTTTACCGTAGGCTATTTATTTTCCAAAATTTTACAAGGAGCCTAACTGCATATTTTGAAAATTTTGGTGTAACATCCCATTTAAAGTTTTATTTAATGTTTCTTATTTATTATTTACTAGAAGACCCGTGCTGCTCCGCAGCATTCACTTCAACAATCCTACAGCACTTCTGTCCATATGACATTTGCATGTCTTCATGCTAGTGACCTGAACAGACATTTACGGTACCGTCGCTTTTGGGTAAATGATGAAGTAGACTTATGAGATCAAATATGTGGGTGTCTGCCTGTCCTCTGTGTTGTGTCCACTATTTACCCTGCGTAAGCTTAAAAGGCGCACGGACGCCAGGTTCCAGACGCAATTCTGAAAAGCCGAGGTGAACAGCTAACTCCAAACACATAAGCTATACTCTTCTCTGTAGTATTAACTCGACACGACTCGATAGTTTGATATTGGCTGAAGCTAGGATGATAGATCGCTCGCAAGCTCGTAAACTCACTCTGAAGCTAGTAATTTAAATTTCCACTGAATGGAGATTGCTTGAAGAAATGAAAACGTAAAAACACTTACAGTGATCGATTTCGGAGCTGTCACGGACTTCCTTGCAGAACTTTTCATGCTGAACAATTCTCAGAGTATATCGATATTTTTAACGGTTTACCCAGCGTAAGCTTAAAAGACAGATGGACGTTAGGTTTTTCTTCAACTTGTTTCACTGAAATCGTAACTGCTCGATTTCTTTTAGTCATAAATAAATGTTTTTACCTAATCCTTCATCGAGAAATCCTTTACAGAATGGTGAAAACCGCATCAAAATCCATCAAGTTGCTCTCGAGATTACCCGTTACATCCAAGAACTGGGAACTTTGTTTTATACTAAGTAGATAGACATATCCACACAATTTAAGGCTACAGCGGTACAATTTGGTGTTCTGTCTACTTATGATACCAATGGTATAAATTTAAAATAAAAGATGGGTCGCTTACATTTGAATTTAGAGATGTAACTCTTGGGTAACATATAGAGGTGTGCAAATTAATAGAATAAAATAAAATAATTACAATTAGTCATAATTTCTTTTATTCAAAATTATTTTATTGACCAACTTCTTTCGTTGTCCTACTTAGTAGTGTTTCCTCTCCCGTGGAATTACACCTTTTCCCATAAGGAATTGTGTCTGGAAACTTTCAGATTATTCGATTCCGAGGGTTATCTGAGCTGGGTCCGTTTTCAATTTTTCATTGACTTTAGAATTTAAGTCAGGTGATTTCAATACATACAGTAGTTCATGAATCTTTGAATAGTTCAATAGCGTTCATCAGTTAAAAGACCCCAAATTCCTCTGCTCTAAATTCACACCTAGAGTGATGTAATAAAAACGTAACGTGTGGCATTTTGCATTTGCAAGGCTCCTCTGTTAGTGGAAATTCTAAAAAATCATTTTAATTTGAGTTTCTTAAATGAAAATATAATTAGGAGTCTTGGTTAAACATTTGAAGTAATTTCATCGCCTTGTAAACATACTTAGTGCATTAAACCGTGAAAAGTAAAAATGCAATTTAGGAAAACTGACATCGAATCTAATAATTTGCACACCTCTGTAAAGACAGCTATCGCCTCCACCACTACAGAGAGAATAGTAAGTAAAGGCGATTGATGAGAAATGAAAAGATACCGTAACTCACACAGAAGGAATTAATATTTATTAAGCTGTAAATTTGATTGAGTATATCTTAGTTATAGAACTGAGGCAATGAAAGAACAGATGTAGGATAGTAATCACCGATGTAGGACAATAGCACTTTTTTTACCATTACCACAGGACAGTTATCGTATTAGGGATGCGGACGTCCTTGTATAATTGTTATTTAATCTGTGCCCATTTTGCTGAGGTCTGTGCTCCTCCGCAACATTCGTTTCAACATTCTAATAGTACTTCCTCCATACGACATTTGCTGTTCGCTTGCCTTTTGGTTCTATTTGAACTTGGACATCATGAAAGGATTTTGCTCGCGATAGTGCGACATACAGTTGTCCGTGGCTAAACACCGGTTGAGGTAAATAAATGCCTACTTGATCTAGTGTTTGACCTTGAGCTTTACTGATAGTTATACAAAAAGCCAAACGTACGGGAAACTGCCTCCTTTTGAAGCAAAATGGCATAGACGTATCTGATGGCGTAAGGTCAAGGCGAGGAAGTAGGACATTGTTTCCAACATTTGAGGGTATTCACCGTTACCAATTTGTATCAAGAAGTTTGCAAAATCACGTTGATCTGTATCCGCTCGCGTATTTTTATTGAGTTAAAAAAATTTGAATAATGGCCACACAGGAGAGAACCTTACTGACATTTGGACTGAAGCTGCTCTAGATACGTGAGGCACAACAGGCAATACCTGCCTAAAATTTCCACCTAAGATGATAAGTTTTCCTCCGAGAGGCACGTCGTTATTCACGATGTCCTTGAGCAGCCCATATACACACATCAACGCGTGCTTATTAACCACAGGAGCTTCATCCCAGATGATACGTTTTGCTGAACGAATATAAAAAGCTTCCTTGCTGTTAACTTTTATTCTTGATACAGAACTTTCTAGTAAATGTAGAGGTGACTTGAACTGGCTGTGTACAGTGCGCCCCTGAGGTAGTAACATTGCTGCAATACCAGTCCATGCAACAGAAACTACATTTAACCCCAAATTAGTGCAACTGTGAATCAAGTATTGGTAAATAAATATTTTCCCGGTGCCCCTGGACCGTCAATGAAATATGCATTACTCATCCTTTCATTGCTGTTTTGTACTAACCCCAAAATTTCTGTAATTATAGCCGTTTGGTTTTCATTTGCTTGGTTTATCATCCGACTTAATTCATCCTCATTAATTTTTGTATAATTCATTGGTAAATTTGTCTGAGGGAAATTATCAATAATAGCTGGCAATTCGAGAGAAATTATTGGAAGACCATGGAGCTTTAATATAATAGAAATATGTATAAGAGTGAACTGATATCCAATGTTAGGTTCGTGAAACTTCAGATAATCTTCTGATAATGAATTCTTGAAAATGTCCCATAACTTGTCTTACATTTGAAGGGGTCTGAAAGATACATAATATGTAAGAAAACAGTTGTCGTAACTGAGATGGCGTCTGAAATTGTGACGCTTCTGCCAAACAACGCTACCATTCAGAATCATCAATCAGCAAACTTCGCTCCTTAGCTGTTTCTTTAAAAGTAGAATAGACAACGGCTTTGTATGTTCGTAGATCCTGGAAGCTGGTAGCACCTATGACGTGAAGCAATAACAGGCCTAAATAATACCTTTCTGTTTCTGTAGGCGAAACATTATACATTCTGGCTATAGTTTTTTAAACATTTTTTTCGTTTTTTCCACTGGCTGTTGCTCTTATTCCAGACGTAATGTAGGCTACTGGTGTTTCAGGATATATATACGGACTTCTGGCTTGCGAATCCCGTTCTGCTTATTGTATGAATACATGCGACTTAAGCGTCCGAGTGGAGCAGGTAAAAGTTAGCGATATCATGTATGGATACATGCGACATTAGCGCCCGAGTGGAGCAGGTAGAAGTTAATGATATCATGACGTAATTAGGGAACTGATCGCCCTATACCAGTGAATGTTATAATTATATTGGATGTATTGAAACACCAAACGAACGAAATAAAACAAAAAATTGCATGAAGAAATATTCTGTTTTGGCGTGATTCAAACCGCATAGAAGATTTTTAAGTGAATGCGTTATGTCCCCAAGGAGATTTGATTTCTGTTAATATAAAGATGTTTACGTGGATTCACATTACTACCATGGAATCCACGATGAAGATGCGCACTGTACTTTACCGGACTATCATGATACAGTGTAAGTCGTTGTTGCCTGGTGACAGTCCATCAAGTTAGATTTATTATTGGGGCGGCGTTGAATATCATGATACGGTGTTAGTCGTTGTCGTAGCGACAATATGTCCGTCAAGTAATTCGATTCTATTTTGTGACCTTGCAGGAAGTAATATTCGCAATTATTTTAATACATGGATGATATAATCAAGTAAGGTGGGTATCAATCGATAATGCGTGACGGGCATTACATTTCAAGACAACAAACATCGTCGTAGCGCAAATACTTCCCGAAATATTGCAGTTTTAGTAAAGGGTGACATTTTTTGAAAACTATTAGCCTACTTTCGATTTTTGCAAAAAATGAAAGTAGACTTATGAGATCAACACAGGGCGAAAAAAGTGTGTCTGTCTGTGTGTGTGTATGTGTGTGTGTGAGTCTGTGTGTGTGTGTGTATGTGTGTGAGTCTGTGTGTGTGTGTGTGTGTCTGTGTGTGTGTGAGTGTGTGTACTCTGAATGTCTGTCCCCCCCTATCAATTCGAACACGGTGAATGCGAATAGAACGAAATTTAGTACAAAGGTAGCACTAGCAAAGGACACCTCAGTGTCATGTTTTATATCGCCGCCATCTTTACTAAAACTGAATGGCGGCCACTCAAACGTTCAAAACGTAAAAACAAATAACGACTAACCAAATCATCCGATCTCTACCAAATTTGGTAACAACATACCTTCGTATAGGCTGCGTTTTGTGACCAAACTACAAGGTCGTCCGCCATACCATTTAAGGATGGCGGCCGTGCGAATTATGCAAACTTTATAATCCATATCATGGGACCCACCAGTTCCGATTATCGAGCCGAGAATCGTTTTAACTGTTCTAAAGGAAGAGGCACGTTCAAAATTAAAAGTTTATTTTGTAATACTATAGTGCAGACGTGATTTTAAAAAGCTGAGCTGATTCAGTAATAAGACAAGATGGCAGCGGATATCTTGTGCCTGACTTATATTTCACTAATTTGAGTATTGCATGCAATATAGCGTACTGATACAAAATAAATAAACTTTGTATGAAATGCTTTATATATAAATAATATACTCCAGTGATGAAATAGTTTAGTATAAATCATTATTTGCTAACAAGTTCTATGTAAGTCATTTTATATAGAACGATATTCGTTGACACAATTAGCTCAGTGGTAGAGCGTTAGCCTATCGCTCAAATGCTTATGGTTCAAACCCGATCAGAGCTAGGTTTTTTGCTTGAAATGTTATATGTTTATTGTTTTGTAATGACTCAGATGTTTTAAAATTAAGCGTTATATTGTGCATATTATGGTGTAAAATATATATTTAATTAAAACATAATTCGCCAGCAGATTTACTCGAGACATCTAGCTGCCAAAAAGGTTACTGCACGCCGGCCTACTTATTAACTTCCAGATTTTATTGAAAAGTTTCTTCTTCTGGCCGCTAGAATGTACTCGCTCTGTTAGGATTATATTGTTCGATATTTCACCACTAGATGTCACGACTAGTCTACGTGGGGCTCCATTGATTACTATACCATTGGCATTCTATGCGCATCGAATTTGAAGAATGACAAGATGATACTACGATACATTTTTACTTTTTATTTTAAAGGGTTTGTAACAGCCTATTGTGCGTTATTTGAAAATGTTAATTGAAGTAAAGAACAAAACGATTTCACATAGTATCTGAACTCTACCGTTGGTGCTAGTTCAGGATATTAATTAATACTTTTATTTCAGCCAAATAGCAATCGAAAATATCCACATAGTTGGTATACACACGTCTCTGTAGGGTCATGGAAAGATTTGTTAATTCAATTAGGGTTGTGAAAGTCATACGCAGCCAGACGTGTAAAGACATGCCTCAACTCAAAGTTGGATGTTGCCCACGTCAGGCCGATTATGTAATAATAATAATAATAATAATAATAATAATAATAATAATAATAATAATAATAATAATAATAATAATAATGTTATTGGTTTTACGTCCCTTTTAACTACTGTTGCTTTTAGAGACGCCGGGGTGCCAGAATTTTGTCCCGAAGGGGATCTTTAACGTGCCAGTAAATCTACTAACATGGCTCCCTCGCATTTGTGCACCCTCAAATGCCAGCTGACTGCGCCAGGATACGAACCTGAAACATACGGTCCAGCAAGCGAGAACGTTACCGCTGAGCCACGCCGCCAGTCCGGTCGATTATGTCTCCAGATCCATAACATTCTTTAGATACTTCTTATCTTTCTTTCTTTCTTTCTTCAATGATGGTAGCAGTTTTTATCTAGGTTGTGGCGTTTGGTAGAGGTAAATCGTTTCTATGGTCTTCAACAAAGAATAGTTCTATTATACTCTTTGATAATAACAACGAGTTATAACTATACTCATACATTTAGGAGAAAGTAGGCTATATGTTCTTTACTGAACATCTTGTTTTTAATATATAAGATATAATAAAATTTCATTTGCCATTATTTACTTATTTCTAACACTATCGAGTCGTTGACTGTACCTATGGTTTAGGATGTACTGTAACATAACGGCCTCAATGCTATGACCTGCTAAACTATTAGATTGACCGACGTAGCCATGATTGATGAATTGAAATACGGTAGAGTGATGTAATTTGCTTAGGGGTTGAACAATGTTTAATTTTATGGTAAGCTTACATGGAGGTCTAACGTTACATACCATACATATAGCATGATTTTTTAATTTTTGTAATGTAGCCTAATAGGTCACATGCCCAATGATTTTTAAAACGTAATGTAACATAGCATTTAGCAGCCACCCCAACCCCAACAGACTAGCTGACCGGTTAATATGAACTTTGCAAGCCATTGACGGCGGTCACGTGCACTTGCGACTAGTTGATGATGATGATGATGATAATTGTTGTTTTAAGGGTCCTAACATCTAGGTTATCGAACCCGCGACTAGTTGAACCTAGGTGACTAGTCGATTAATGAATAATTGTTTTACTTACCTTAACAGGCGCTTTTTTCCGCTTTCATTTTCATTATACTTTCTTGTTTTAATACTTATCTTCTCATGAAACCAGCAATATTAGGTAAGCCGATGCCTGAGATGACAATATCATAACAGCATTCGGGACTTTCTCACTTACTATTGTGTAGCGATACATCTATATAATATATAAAAGAAAGTCGTGTTAGTTAGGCCTACACTATTTATAACTCAAGAATGGCTGAACCGATTTGGCAAAAAACTGGTGTGGAGGTAGCTTAGAACCAGGAGACGGACATAGGGTACTTTTTATCCCGTGACGTGACACAAAACGTCAAAGACAATACAAGTCACTATAAAAGGTAACGCAAATGACATCTAAGGCAAGTCGTTTCCAGGCAACAGTAGCTCTTGACGAGACACGGCCGACTGGATGCGAGTAGCACTCTCCACTACTGGTATAGAAAATGAGGCTCTTAATATGAAATCCCATTAGTTATTCAACGTAATTTGTATAGGGGTAGTAAATCCAATTTACAATAGATGGAGCGAGTAGCTTCAACAAAATGGCGTGGGTTTGTTTCAAGAAAGTCCCACATGCGTTCATATACCATTCATCCCATTGCGATGAAACTTGGATGAGATGTTCTGTATACTTCAGTTAAGGTTTCTGGCTGAGTAAATCCACTTAACAACACTTAGATTCAACAAATGAGCGACGACGGGCGAAGCGTTTCAACAAAGTCTTGTATGCGTTCACATACCATTCGTCCGATAGCGATGAAACTTGGGTGAGATGTTGTGTACACTCCAGGGAATGTTTCTGGCTTAGTAAATCCACTTAAAAATAGGTAGCGCACGAATAGATTCAACAAATGAGCGACGACGGGCGAAGCGTTTCAACAAAGTCCTGAATGCGTTCACATACCATTCGTCAGATAGCGATGAAACTTGGGTGAGAGGTTGTGTACACTACAGGCAAGGTTTCTGGCTTAGTAAATCCATGTTATAATAGGTAGCACACGAGTAGATTCAACAAATGAGCGATGACGCGCGAAGCGTTTCACAAAAGTCCCGTATGCGTTCATATACTATTCGTCTGATAGCAATGAAACTTGGGTGAGATATTGTGTACACTTCAGGGAATGTTTCTGGCTTACTAAATCCACTTTACAATAGGTATCGCACAAGTAGATTTAACAAATGAGGGACAACGCGCGAAATGTTTCAACAAAGTCCCGTATGCGTTCATATACCATTCATCCGATTGCTATGAAACTTTGGTGAATTGTTGTGCACCCTCCAGGAAAGGTTTCTGACTTAGTAAATCCTTTTTACAATTGGTAGCGCACGAGTAGATTCAACTAATGAGCGACACGCGTGAATCGTTTCAACCAAGTCCCGAATGCGTTCATACACCATTCATCCGATGGTGATAAAACTTTGGTGAGTTGAGTACAGTCCTGCGAAGGTGTATGAATTAGTAAATCCGTTTTTCAATGGGTGGCGCACAAGTAGATTCAACAAATGAGTAACGGCGCGCGAATCGTTTATACAAAATCCCGTATGCGTTCATATGCCATTCATTCGATTGTGATTAAACTTGGATGAGTTGTTGTGTACACGCCAGGGAAGGTTTTCGAATTAGTAAATCCATTTTACAATAGGTAGCGTACGAGTAGATTCAACAAATGGGTGACGGCGCTCGAATCGTTTCAACAAAGTCCCGTATGCGTTCATATGCCATTCATTTCATTACGATGAAACTTTGGTGAGTTGTTGAGCACGCTCCCAGGATGTTTTTGAGATAGTAAATCAATTTTACAATAGTTTAGAGGTGGTTAAACGGAAAAAGAAAAAAAAATTGGGAATCCAAAAGCACTTCAACAAACAAAGTTACAACGCCAACACTATTTTTGATTGGCATTGCAACGTATGCCGGGTACAGCTAGTACTATTATAGTAAACGAACGGTAACGACGCATACTCTAAACATACGTTTGACGGTTCCTGTAAATTAGCTAAATTATAATTAATTTATTAAAATTCTCTTAAGATGTATAACATTTACAACTCACACGATTAAGTACACGGGGCTAATAGCCTGCTACTGTACACGTGACCGTTGACCACACACAACTATACGTAGCTGATTACCACGATAACCTATGATTTTGCTATAAGAGGCTAATGTGCGATTACTAATATATTTTAATTTTACAACACACAAACGTGTATAGAGCCGATTACAACAATATGGAACACTTAAGCACACGGGGCTAATATCCAACTACACGTGGCTGATGACCGAGATATGTAACACATTTAACTATATGCGACTAATGGTGGTGAACGTAACTCATACGCACTCAACACACAAGGCTGATGACCATTATGTTCCAAGTTCCCTTTACACTTAAACACACGGGGCTGATGACCAAAATGTGCTAAAATACACGCTGGTAAATTATTATATAATGTTCCATTAACAAGTGAACGAGGCCGTACTTCTCACAGCCAGTGCGGTGGTCTGGAGCGAGGCAGAGCGGATGAGAGACACTAGTCAGATGAAATTCAATGCTTGTCTGATAAGACAAAGGTCTACCTGCAAGATGAAAGCCACTGTAGCCGTTAATAGACACTGGCTGAATCCCCTAACTCTTTTCAAATTCCTTTGCTAACTTGTACATCCTTTATAGTAGGCACATGGCTTACCATAGCTAGTTGTTGAGACTGCCATACCAACTAATACACACGAATAAAATTTTAATAAAGTTGCCTCTGCAATAAGAACGATAGTGAGAAGTCCAAAGTGGATTGGTATTTCCAAGGAGGAATTTCAAAGTATCCTCAAGGTTGGTAGTCATATGAACTATTTCTAGACTGTGAGTGATTTACACACATTCTTCAATGTCACGATTTATACTGGATACAATTCATGGGAGGTTTATACAGACCACGATTTATAGTGGGTTCAGTTTAAAGTGTGCGCAATACAAAATAAAAGTGGGCGCAAATTAAAGTGTACACAAATGAAAGTGGGAGTGGTTTAAAGAGGATACAAATTAAAGTGGGCGCAGTTTAAAGTGAGGTGGGTGCAAAAGTGGACGTAAAAGTGAGAGCAAAAGTGGGCGTGAAAGTGAACGTAAAAGTGGGCGTAAGAATGGGCTCAAATGTGGGTGTAGTAGGCGCAAATTAATGTGGTTGCAAAAGTGGGTGCAAACATGGGCATGAGTTATAGTGGGTATGATTTACAGACCACAGGTTGAATCCTCAAATGTATAGCAGCAGGTTTCGCAACTTCAAAACCTTTAAAGAAATGTATTGACATAACAGACAACACTCGAGGGTGGAAGGAAATTATAGTTTTGCCTTGAAAACATATATACCAGAGGTAAACTTGGAGAATTTACTAAATGTGGCGTTTTATATTATGTCGGCTTATTTAGCGGTTTATTTCCTTAGTCGTTTTCTGATGTTGGCTTATTTGGCTGGTTATATTTTGTCGATGAATTTAGCGGCTTATTCTCCTGGTCTTGAAGAATTATCGCAGCCCGTTTGATGGCAGCATAATCCTTACTGCTATGTTAGTAAGCAAGCAACAACAACACACCAAGATTCCAAGAATTCTAGAGTACTGTAAGGTCAATGATTGACTAGGAGTGAGATAGAGGTAGCTAATCTAACCTCAGATCACCTAACCTAACCTAACCTAACTTCAACTAACTTAACCTAACTTCATCTAACCTGACCTCGAGCACCAGATTGAGAGCTTCTGTCGTAGGCTATTAAAGAGAGTGTATACACACCTGAAGCATCGAAAGATCTGGTCACCCCATCAGGACTGAGAAGACCTACTTTGTTGTAGAGTCGTGACATTTGAGGAAATAGAGCCAAGCTGGAAGAGCCGATGATAGCTGCCCGGCAGCGACCAGTGCTGATGCTTGTGTACGCTGTTTCTAGCACCGTGAGCCCGCCGGCCCAGCTGGTCACAGCTGTGTAGCTGGGACCTGAAAGTAATAATAATAATAACAATAATAAGAATAATAATTATAATAAGAACAGATGGCTCCAACAAGGCCAATTATTTGGCGAGACCACTGGTTTCATGTTGGCTATACAAGACAGAGCCATTCCTACAAGGAATTACAGAAGGTTCATCTTATAACAGACAGAAGTTGAGGGTAAGTGCCGTAAGTGTGGCAAGCAGGGTGCAACCTTGGATCATATTATTAATGTATGTCCAACCTTGGAAAATATGGACTACAGTCAGTGCCACAGTAATGTTGCTAAGATCGTGTACTTGGAGATGGCTAAAACTACAGGTCTAGATTACTCCACGCTTCCATATTATAAGTACCAACTAAAAGATGTTTCGGACAATGGAATCCATATATTATACTGGGACAGATAAATCCGCACTGATAAAACCATAAAAGCCAACCGACCTGATATTCTCCTCCTTGATCAACAGAAGAAAGAAGCTGTGATAATTGATATATACCGCAACCTTCAAACAGCTTATGCCCAAAAGGTCAACAAATACACCGAACTGACCATTGAAGTAAAACAAAGTGGAAGCTAAAGCAAGTATACATCCGGCCTCTCATTCTGTCTGCAACTGGAATTGCACCTTCAAGAATGGTGGACTAACTACAGGCTCTCGGAATGGCGCGCAAGCTGGGACAGATCCAAAAGCCAGTGATCCTGGACTCTTGACATACAGTGCGACGATTCCTAAATGAAGTATGAAACCGAGAAAGTGCTTGACATTAGTCCATATTTTCAGTCATTGTACCATTGTAAGAAGAGGAATTTATAATAATAATAATAATGATAATAATAATAATAATAATAATAATAATCAAGGAGGCAGTGACTTAGTGAGTCTAGTCGAATTGAGGCTCCTAATATTTGTATAGTTTATTTAGTTCCTTCACGGTTAATTGGTTGTTTTATGATTTATACGTTGCTTTAGGGTGATTTTCTGTTGGTATTTAGTGTTTTATGGTGTTGTGAGAGCTTTTATAGAGATATTTGATAAATTTGTTGCGCGTGATCTTTGTTTAGTCTGTTGCTTAGGAATAACTTGAACCAGGTTAGGTTATACATCTTCATATATGGTAATATTCCGTTGAATAGTTAAATTGAGACTTTGTGTTATGTATTTACAACCCGTTAATTGATAACTGTCCAATTGTATCATCTGTCTGACAAATTATTGTGAAACGCTGTTCTGATTCATACGGCACGCAGGTTAGGGTTATGTGAGAAGATATCAACTAAACGGAGCTACTGATTCTTGAATTGTGTCCGTCCTTCAGTTACAATAGTGTAACCATCTGTTTCCACATCTCCTGACACTGTGAGTATTTATGATTTCATGTAGTGCATGCTTATGCAATGTCCAACTTTGGTGAACTATTCGAGTGACGTCGATCGTAGCACGAAGTTCTTCATAATTTTCCTCTGACAATTCATATAATCTAATAATGTTGGCTAGGGGCTGTTTGTTTCAATTCTTTTCGGCGAGTAGACTGAAGAGCACTATAATTTAACGCAAAATGAGTAGGAGGAGGAATGTGCAAGAGGAGGACTCTCTACCTGGTCCTGGGATGAGGTTCCCATCGAACCGCGAGCGGCCGAGAACGGATATGTCGCCGATCGGTCGAGCTCATACTGAAAACAGTTCACCGTTAATAACTATAAGCAGCACCCAAGATCTCCCAGCTGCGTCCTCAGTAGATGTTTTGCCGTCATCTGAGACGTCAACCACTGCTGCAGGACTACCGAGAAGACGCATTCAATGGTCAAATGAAATGAACAAGGAAGTTATGCGTCTCTATTATTCCGTTACGAAACTAGAAACTGATATGACTATGTACAGGCACCTTCTGTGGCAAAAAATTTACCGAGAAATACCCTGGCTTGTCTCAGCGCCTCACAGAACAAAATTTAGCGGATAGAAGAAGAGCTATTGTCGGATAAAAGTTGTTGTCAACTTTGGAAATAACTGAAATAAAATGCGAGGTCGTAGAACAACTCCAAATCAGAGACTCCGAAGATCTCATACTGCAATTACGGAAAGAACAGGTTGCTTTGGAAGAAAAAGATGAATTTCAGTTGGAAAGAGAACCTCAGTCACAAGCTCGTCTGCATCAAGATATACAATACGCGGCGTTGTGTGAACAAGCAGTCCTCTATTTCCAACAAGCAATGGAGAAATGCTATGGGACTAACCCATGTTGTCGTCTCAAGATCCCGAAGGTAAACACCTCTGTAAAGTTTGGCGTAATCGTGAGCCATCTTAACAACACAGTGGTCTCTAAAGCTCTAGATGGTGTGGATGATATAGAGTACGTACAACTGGTGATTTATTGTGGTGCGTTAACTGCCGTACAAGCGATTGGTATTAAAATTGTGCCACAATATGCAAGGGTCCGTGCGAGCTCAGTGATGCCTCCCCCCATGGCAAAAGCGCCCGGAGAAGAAGATTGAGGGGCTTCGTAGAGAACTTGGTCAACTGACACAATTCAAAAGAGGAAATCGGTCCCTTAGACAAATCAGGAATGTAGTGCGCATAATACAGCCAAGTCGTTTAGATGAGCTGGATCAAGACAAGCTGTCGGAAATAATAGACACGCGTACTCAGAGATTGGCTGTCTATAGTAAACGGCTACGCAGGTACAAAGAAAGTCAAAAGAGGAAGGATCAGAATAGAACATTTGCATTGAACCAGAAACAATTCTACAACAGCTTGCAAAACTCTAATCCAGAACGTCAGAATAATACTCCCTCAATCGAAGAGGCCACTAATCTCTGGTCTAATATTTGGGAACAGCCCAAATACCACAATTTTCGTGCCAACTGGATGATAGAAGAAGAGGCGAGGTTTTCTGGTGCGATTAATGAAATGAATAGCCCTGACATCATGGAGCATGAGGTGAAGGCAGCGACTTTACGTACACAGAACTGGAAAGCGCCTGGGCCAGATTTTAAACACAACTACTGGTATAAGAAGTTCACAGGTGCCCATGAAGCCCAGGCAAATGCTGGGACGGTACCTTCTAACAGGCCACGGCCGCTTCCTTCCACATCCTTGCCCAGTTTCATTCACCATCATTCATTTCATCTCTCATTAACTCCTCTCGTGAGGTTGGCGTCAGGAAGGGCATCCGACCGTAAAACTCATCGCCACAAAGTCTTCCATCGCATCTCATCCCGACCCCGTAGGAAGAAACGGGAATAATAAGGGGTAGACATACACACAGGTGCCCATGAAGCAATAGCCAAAGCCTTCACGCGAATTTTACGATTTCCTGAGGAAGCTCCAGAATTTTTGTTCATGGGAGATACCTTCTTGATACCACAAGGTGAAGAATCAAGAGATCCGTCGAACTACAGGCCCATCACTTGCCTGTCGGTGCTTTACAAGCTATTTATGGCTATAATTGCGGAACGAGTGTATGGGCATTGCGAGGCGAATGCGATACTCGCTGAAGAGCAGAAAGGGTGCCGACGGAAAACGCAAGGCTGCAAGGATCAAGTGATAATAGATTCAGTTATTGTTAATTTGGCTATGAAAGGACAAAGAAACTTGTGCATGGCCTACATTGATTACAAGAAAGCCTATGACTTCGTACCTCAGTCATATTTGATCGAAATATTAAAAATCTACAAGTGCGATCCCATCATTGTCCAATGCCTACAATCTATCATGTCTAGATGGAATGTGAAACTTCATCTAAAAGACCGATGCCAAGTCACTCCGTCCCGTGCAATTCGAATTAACCGTGGAATATTTCAGGGAGATTCGTTCAGTCCTCTATGGTTCTGTCTGTGCTTAAACCCGCTCAGTGGGCAGTTAAATAGGAGTGGATTTGGATTTGAAATACGAGCTGGTGAGGTGAAGCACAAGGTTTCACATAGACTGTACATGGATGACTTAAAAATCTATGCAAGCACACAGCGTCAACTGCAAGGGCTTTTAGATATTACGCAGACGTTTAGCGACGATATAGCGATGGAATTCGGACTTCAAAAATGCAAGGCGATCATACTGGCAAGAGGGAAACTTGATAGAGCAGAGGGCTTCGATGTTGGTCTAGATGAGCTAATCGAGTGTTTAGATGAGGGCGAGACCTACAAATACTTGGTCTTTCTTCAGCTTCGTGGGATCCGACACACACAAATTAAAGCCAATTTACAGAAAAAAGTTCTTTAATCGAGTGGATATGGTTTTGAAATCATACTTGGATGCAGGCAAGAAAGTCAAAGCCCTTAGCACCTGGGCAGTACCTGTACTTACGTATTCGTTCGGGATCCTTAAGTGGTCTAAGACAGATTTAGAGCAGATAGAACGGAGAGTACGAGTCTCAATGACAAAATATCGGCTTCATCATCCAAAGGCAGCGATAGAGCGTATCACACTACCACGGAGCGAAGGCGGTCGAGGGGTCATTGATCTCGCAATCGCCCAAAGTAAGCAAGTGGAACGTCTGCGACAGTACTTCTTTGGCGCAAGAAATACTCCTCTGTATGAAGCCATTGTTGAAAGTGATAAGAGATTCACACCACTACGACTTGCAGACATGCAATATCACACAAAAGAGCACGTTACTTCGCTTGAACAGCGCCAGATGGCATGGTTACGAAAAGAACTGCATGGTGTACACACTCACTTGCTCAGCCAACATCATGTCGACCGATCATTGTCGAACTTATGGTTGAAGCATGGTTCGCTCTTCAGTGAAACTGAGGGCTTTGTAATTGCGATTCAGGATCGTGTCATTGCAACCAAAAATTATAGAAAGCACATCCTTAAAGAGAATGTATCAGATGATCGATGTCGTAGATGCACCTCAGCGCTGGAAACCATCGATCATATCATCGGTGGCTGCTCTACGCTGGCTGGTATAGAGTATACCAAGAGGCACAATGATGTTGCTAAGATCTTACATCAAGAGCTAGCTATAAAATCTGGACTTCTGGATACGTGCATTGTGTACTACAATTACCAGCCTGCCAACGTACATGAAAATGAGCATTATAAGATGTATTGGGAATGACCTATTTTAACCGACCAGAAAATCTTGGTCAATCTACCTGATATGTCTATCTCAATAAAAGAGAGCAAAAGGCCTACTTGATAGACGTTGCTGTCCCACTTAGCCAAAATATGCTAACTACCCAAGCTAAAAAGACAAACAAGTACGCACCGTTGGCGGAAGAAATACGAAAACTGTGGGGATTAAAATGCGTGAGGAATTTGCCGGTGGTGATCTCTTCCACGGGAGTTGTTCCAAAGACGTTGGCAATGGCTTTGGAGGAAATGAAAATGAAACATCTGATTGCCAGAATACAGAAGGCAGTGCTGCTGGATACGTGCCATATTGTTAGGTTATTTTTATCCCAGTAATAGGTTTACAGGGTTCTTGATTAACAAATCCGTACCTTGTAAACTGAATTGTACCATAATTATGAGAAATTAAATATAATATAATAACAATAATAATGTTATTTTGATGTTTTTTGGTCCCTTGCAATTTTGGTTTTATGTGATAGAATGATTTTCCACTTTTTTTACGAGTGAAGTGGAAGATCTTACATAAGACTTTGAGAAGGGTTCACACTCCTCAAGCGTGTGGGATTCTTACCCACTAAAACCACACCCTATCTTCTTGACAAAACCCATCCCGGGACCACTTTCGTATTACTTCAGAATGGAGCCATTTTCTTTGCTTCACAAGCACCTTTTTACATCTCAATTCATACTCAGTCCGCGGATCGCAGACTTAATCAACTGAATCGTGCACGTCCCCATCCGACTCCTTCTGACGAAGGACCACCTCAACGAAGCAAGCGACCGTATCCCAGCTGAGCTGGTTCCTCAGCTTAATTCCAACTATATTGTCCGGCGTTATTAGACCAACCTCAGCTTCAAGTCGTTGTTTTTCCGCTGCCCAACAAGCGCAGACAAAGAACGTATGATAAACGTCATCTCGTTCGTTCTCGCAGTATTTATTTATTTATTTATTTATCGTATGGCTTTTAGTGCCGGAAGTGTCCGAGGACATGTTCGGCTCGCCTGAGTCTGTAGCTGTTTCCAGCGGACACCCTAAAGGGCGAGCTACAAGTTCCGTTCAATTTCAAGTAGTTCCAACTTTCGCCACCAGATATCAATGATACCTAGTGGTGAAGGTTGGAACTTTGATAGAGCGTTCTGACGAAATCTAACCTAACAATTTTGCTTTATACAAGTTTAGTCTGTGAAAGGATCTTTTACATGCCATAAATCTATGACATGGGACCGCCGGCTTTACTTTACCTCCGAAGGAAGGCATGCTGAAGGATTTTTAACGCTCTTAAAAATTCCGACTACTTCGGCCGGGTTTGAACCCGCTATCTTGGGCATAGCAGTTCAGCATGCTACCGACTACGCCACCGAAGCCGCTGTTCTCGCAGTAAATACATACTGGACTCCTTACTTTGGCTATACGATGAAGGTAACACAGAAAGTAGCCATGACCTATCAACATCTGAGTTAGAAAATATTAGTTTCGCCATGTTTTCTACTTGTGCACTCAACCAGACTCGGTATCAGCCGAGCTGTCCATCTTCCTCTGAGATCGTCATTCTACCTCTGCTGCCAAAGTTCCATCTTGCGTGCCACGGCTTCCTCCCGGGCATGAGCCTTTATTGCCCAGTTCTACTCGTCGGAAGTATACTTCTTTACGTTCTTGCGCGACTACGTCAATTGGCGCAACACCTGAGACAACCAGAACTGCAGGTTCCGAAATTGTACGCTAAGCACACGCTACCCTCAGAGCTCCTCTCCTCTGAATAGCAGGCAGGCGTTTCCTATACTTCTCTATCCTCAGCGAATCAGACCAAATCTCCGCTCCATACAGGAGAATCGACTGCGCTGTGGACAACAGCAGTCGACGCTCGCTTTGTTTAGGGCCATGCACATTACCCATGAATCTACTAATGGCAGCTGTTACTACTTCCGCCTTGTTTGCTGCCTTTGGTATATGAGACTAGTATGTCAGATGAAGGGCATGAGAGAGAAGCTCGTATTCAGAAAGGTGTAAGGTAAGGCTGCAAACTTATCTCCCATACTTTTCAATCAATACATTGAACAAGCAATGAAGGAAATTGGAGAAAAAAATAAAGTAGGAGTAAAGATTTAAGGAGACGTAATTTCAACCCTGAGATATGCTGATGACATCGTCATCTTGGCCGACGCACCAGGGGATTTGAATGAGTTTTAAAATGGTGTGGACTCCGTCTTAAGGAAATAATTCATGATGAAAATTAATAAAAATGCAAAACAAAAATATTGAAATACAGCCGAAATAAATCAGAAACCCGTACAGACGTCAAATTGGCAAATGAAAAGCTAAATGAAGAAGGGGATCGGTTACTTAGGAAGCAAAATAACCAGTGTTGGGCGAAGCAAAGAGGATATAAAAAGTAGGTTGGCTCAGGCAAGGAAAGCATTTCTACAGAAAATGAATCTGTTGACATCAAATATAGGTTTAGATATTAGGAAGTTATTTTTGAGAGCCGTTGTCTGGAGCGTGGCGCTCTATGGAAGTGAAACTTGGACTGTAGGTGCAGCAGAAAAAAAGAGAATAGAAGCGTTTGAAATGTAGTATTACAGGAGAATGATGAAGATCAGATGGGTAGATAGGGTTACAAATGAAGAGGTATTAAGACGATTAGGAGAGAAGAGATGTTTCTGGCGACTGCTAATGAAGAGACGGGTTGGCAGGACACATACTAAGACACCCACGAACAGCAAACTTAGCTGCATTAAACCAGTCAAAAGACTGAAGACTCAAACACAATAATAATAATAATTATTATTGTCATTTAGACTTTCACGGCCCGTGTTACTATTCATAATGTTGAATTTTGGGCTTATGCCGTGTTTATTATATTAAAATTCGACGCGTTTCGAAAGAAACCATGCCTTTCTTCGTCAGGAATAATCTGGAATACGACAATGATTGCTACGAGAAAGCAACAAAAAACATATAGAAGGTGCCCAAAGATGGACGCCATTATAGCCCCATGTTAGGGACAACGGAAAGCTGCAGTGAATTACTTTCTCAGGGTTCTGATAATAGGTAGCCAGGATTCACTGAGATTGTAGCCGGTGTCGCGGTTTAAATTATCTGGGTGTTTACGTATTTCAACCGCCTCCCTGATGATTCTGGGACGATATTGCTTTATACGGGCAAGAACATCCACTCCTTGGAACATGACATCATGGCCAGGTGTTAATGCATGATCGGCAACAGCTGATTTATCAGGTTGAATGAGCCTGATACATCTATTATGTTCCTTAATGCGAGTGCATATTGTTCTCGAAGTCTGCCCGATGTAAACCTTGCCACAAGTACAGGGAACTCTGTAGATACCCGGTTGTTGCAATTTAGGCAATCTGTCCTTAGTTGGTCGCAGGAGTTGCCTAATCTTAACAGAAGTTCCAAATACAGTCCGTATGTTGTACCGACGTAGGATTTTAGCAATACGATCCGTCGTGTTATGTATGTAAGGTAGGTAAGCAGTTCCTCTTACATCTCTTTTCTCAACTGACGTCCTATTATTATTTGTTGGTTTCAGAACCGTAGAGATCAAAGCCTTGCCATAACCGTTGCTCTCAAAGGTGGTTCGCAAGGTATTAATTTCTTCTTGTAAAGAAGACACTTCACAAATCCTCCTAGCCCGGGTAGTTAGAGTTGTAAGGATACCATGTTTCTGGGCAGGGTGATGGTGAGAACTTGCGTGGAGATATCTATTGGTGTGTGTTGGCTTACGAAAAACGCTGTGTCCTAAAGATCCATCCTCTTTCTTGGTGACGAGAACATCTAAAAACGGTATTTTGCCGTCAGATTCCTTTTCCATGGTGAAACAAATAGAAGGGTGCTGGAGATTAAGGTGATCCATTTCCTGGATCCATTTCCTGGATCACCTTAATCTCCAGCACCCTTCTATTTGTTTCACCATGGAAAAGGAATCTGACGGCAAAATACCGTTTTTAGATGTTCTCGTCACCAAGAAAGAGGATGGATCTTTAGGACACAGCGTTTTTCGTAAGCCAACACACACCAATAGATATCTCCACGCAAGTTCTCACCATCACCCTGCCCAGAAACATGGTATCCTTACAACTCTAACTACCCGGGCTAGGAGGATTTGTGAAGTGTCTTCTTTACAAGAAGAAATTAATACCTTGCGAACCACCTTTGAGAGCAACGGTTATAGCAAGGCTTTGATCTCTACGGTTCTGAAACCAACAAATAATAATAGGACGTCAGTTGAGAAAAGAGATGTAAGAGGAACTGCTTACCTACCTTACATACATAACACGACGGATCGTATTGCTAAAATCCTACGTCGGTACAACATACGGACTGTATTTGGAACTTCTGTTAAGATTAGGCAACTCCTGCGACCAACTAAGGACAGATTGCCTAAATTGCAACAACCGGGTATCTACAGAGTTCCCTGTACTTGTGGCAAGGTTTACATCGGGCAGACTTCGAGAACAATATGCACTCGCATTAAGGAACATAATAGATGTATCAGGCTCATTCAACCTGATAAATCAGCTGTTGCCGATCATGCATTAACACCTGGCCATGATGTCATGTTCCAAGGAGTGGATGTTCTTGCCCGTATAAAGCAATATCGTCCCAGAATCATCAGGGAGGCGGTTGAAATACGTAAACACCCAGATAATTTAAACCGCGACACCGGCTACAATCTCAGTGAATCCTGGCTACCTATTATCAGAACCCTGAGAAAGTAATTCACTGCTGCTTTCCGTTGTCCCTAACATGGGGCTATAATGGCGTCCATCTTTGGGCACCTTCTATATGTTTTTTGTTGCTTTCTCGTAGCAATCATTGTCGTATTCCAGATTATTCCTGACGAAGAAAGGCATGGTTTCTTTCGAAACGCGTCGAATTTTAATATAATAAACACGGCATAAGCCCAAAATTCAACATTATGAATAATAATTATTATAATAATAGTTAATTTTCAAGAACATGTCTGTGCAAGATGACTATTGTAGGTACGGTTGCCCGACATCGGAGACTGTTCAGCATATCATTTCAGGTTGTCGCCATTTCGCAGGGACAGAGTATAGGAAGAGACATGATTTTGTTGCCAAGATAGTACATCAAGAACTGGCTATACACTTTCAACTGTTGAGCCAAGAAAAAGTGCCGTTCTATAAATATGCCCCAGAAAGTGTATTGGAAAATGACAACTTTACCTTGCAGTGGGATCGTACTGTATTGACAAACCAGTCAACCGCGTACAACAGACCTGATCTAGTTCTTGTTGACAAATACATGAGGCACACCACCTTCATAGAAGTGGCAATCCCAAACAGTGGCAACATGTTAACAAAACACGTTGAAAAGCTGTCAATATACAGAGAGCTATCAGAACTTTATTGGAGTGGCAATGCCATATGCATTCCGACAGACTACACATTCATACAATTTTATAGGAAAGAACCTCCGCTACACAGACAAAATACAGTATATAAGAGAAATCCAGTGCACTATGTTTTAAAATAAAGAAATAGGAAGATAAATGTACTGAAATACAAGGCACAATCACGTGAACGATCACATGGTTAAGAAACAATATCATCTAAATCTTTAAGTAGAAATAGTAAGGCAATCCAATATCCCTCAATTGATTATAGGATACTACACAATTATTTGTACACAAATAGATAACCAAGACATTTTAATGGTTAAAACTCACTACAAATACTAAATACCGATTTGAAAGTTCACAATCAATCACATCACCTAACAGTGCTTGTTCTCCAAACACCAAGCATTACAACCGAAGTTATAATAGTACAGCCGTATACGGCACACAAAACAATGTCTTCCGAGTCCTTTATAACGAATTTATACTTATTCAAATCACAATATAATAAATTTAACACGCATTAGAAATATCACCACTTGTGCACTTAATTGCATTTGCTTTTCACTGTCATGCCACCCGACTCCCTATATATCATTCATACCAGGCTGGAAGTTTACGAGAGCCACGGTCAATCTGAAGAGAAGAGATTAGAAATGATGATAGAAATGAGAAATAAAAACATCCGAAGTACCTTACCTCTACAATCCAAGTAGTAGGCCACGCGAGACGCCAGCATGGAGCGGTTGTGTCCCATGATACCAAAGCCATCTCCCGATGCTCCATAGTCAAACACATTGTCAGCCTCACTGAAGCACGAACTCATCATGACTGACGTCTTGGTTCCTTTAAGACTGTTGGGGTTCACTCCTAAACATCCAAAAGATTTAGTTAAAAGGACCGCCAATACCATTTCTATAAACATTTTCAATTGTGGAATTATCGGCTTTATGGCCAAGTAATGAAACACCAGCACATCTTATAGGTTTTTGCCATATATGACCGGCAGAAGATGCGCTGATGTTTATGTTCAATTGTGTCAAATATTATTATTATATGCCAGTGTAGCAGTAAAAGGTTGTCATGAACTACAGCAATTCTTCTAGGTTGTTGCTTGTCTGTTGCGGGGTTTCACCCACGTGTAATACAATGGGATCATCATCAGGCTTTGGAACATCCCGATTGGATCCCACTTGGTTAGTGAACCTTCCGCTTGGAGTTCATCGTAATGGGGCATTGAGCCAGCATGGAGCGGTTGTGTCCCGTGAAGCCAAAGCCATCTCCCGATGCTCTATAGTCAAACTCATTGTGAGCCTTGCTGAAGATAGTAGCCTAGTATCTTACCTCTACAATCCAAGTAGTGGCCCACGCGAGGCACCAGCATGGAGCGGTTGTGTCCCGTGACGCCAAAGCCATCTCCCAATGCTCTATAGTCAAACACATTATCAGCCTTGCTGAAGATAGTAGCCTAGTATCTTACCTCTACAATCCAAGTAGTGGCCCACGCGAGGCACCAGCATGGAGCGGTTGTGCTCTGCGGTAACTAAGGACTGCCTCAGGTTTATTTCCTCCCGATAGAGGTAGCCTACATAAAGATGGAATATTGACATTCCAACGTTGTCATAATTGATCGTGTGGTATTAGGCTAATGCTATATACTCTTTGGACTGATGTAGTTTTAGAGACGCGAAGGTCTGGAATATTCTCCTGAGAGTGACCGTAGCGTTCTAGTAAATGTACTAAGTCTAGGCCATCACTTTCAAATACTCTTAAATGTCGTTGGCCAAAGTAGGGATCAAAACCGCAATCCTGGGATCCAGAAAGCTATCGCATCACTGCATATAAGGAAGTCAAGGCAGTTGAATTGATCCCCTCTCTTCAGATCTTCCTCACTATTGATGTCAAGTCGATGTCCGAATTCTTGCAGCCGTTCATTCAATTGTTTCACATGTCCTTGGGGCCATTTACATTGTACACTTCCAAGAAGCCGACTAAACAGAGGAGTGGACATTGATGAGGTGACCAACGGTCGAACGTCACCATGACCATATAAAGGGCACCAACACCACCACCACTGGACGCTGATTGTTGGAGATACCGCTTGATCAGTGGGAAAACGCTTAACCTTCAGCAACTGGACCAAACACGTTATAGTCGTAAGGAATAGAGATCTCCACGTCGAAACTTGCCACACCACTTGAACACTGTGCTTCGTTTGGGACATTCATGCCTGCGCATGACTTGTATTCGACCAAATATTTCACTTGCCACAACACTTTCTTTGCATAAGATTTGAATCACGCCCTGTTGTACTCGTTAGGACGTATCCATTTTGCACCACTGTTTCTTCAACTTTCCCCTATACTCAGAGGTACTTGACGCAGCTGACCACGTTCTGTGCTGTTGCAACACTTACCAAGTCATGTTGTGTCACTTGTGGTCATCTGGTCAACTATTTGTTACAACAACCCTTGTTAATTGGAAACTATTTATCAAACGTTACGGTTTAGGGCAATTAAAAACGGGAGCCAACATTTTGTTGTTTAAGTATTTTGAATCACCGCCACCTAGAGATCTATGTTCATGTATTGTGTGCTTTGATTGATAATGTTAGTAAACTATATAAATAAATCCGTCGAACCAATACAATGTTTAAAACTTGTGTTAAAATTTAATATTTAAGTGTGGACATGTTTCGATCCAATTTTAGCACATCATCAGCAATTCAAATAGCAATTAAAATGGAAAATACTTATTAACTAATACCCCGGGAGCGGCAAAAAGATCTGACGGTTATTGAAGTTAGAAACATGAAATTTTGGGGATATGTCGAAAACGTCAACGTCCACTAAGGAAAGAGTTTTGGATATTCAGGTTCTAAAGAGGTGTTAAGGGGGAAAATGAGCATTGCATTGAATAACAATATCTCACGAGTGGTTTCATTTGGGGATGTGATACTTGGCATATATACTAATCATTAAAAATAAACTGATACAGTCATGTCTAATGGTTTTTCGATGTAGTGTATATTATGAGGTGAAAGGGATGAAAAGTGGGGGTTGAACGATTCCTAACGGAGCGTGTATCTCTTAAACGACATAGGCGAGGAGTTTGAAACTTGGAGGAAATCAATCAGCTTAAAATAAATAAAATAAATAAATAAAATAAATAGGTGTTCGACCCTTATTTCATAAATGCAATTTAAGCGGCCTATGGGGAGGGGTGAAATTCTGGAAGAAAAACGTCCTCTAAGGAAGGATTTTTGGATGTTCACTCTCATCGACCAACCAAGACTATTAAAGTTAGAAGAATGATATTTTGGGGATATGTTTGTTGCGTGTCGAAAACGTCTACTAAGGAAGAATTTTTGGATATTCAGGTTCTAAAGGGGTGTTAACGGGGTTAAACCTGCATTTCATTGAATAACAATATGACACGACTATGACGCGAGCGAAGCGAGGCAAAAAATGAGATGGTGTGTGCCTGTGTATTACTCAATCACGCAAGTACCACTGGTTCGATTTACATAAATTTTACATGGAAGTAGCTGATTTACCTGGTTAACATATAGGTTACTTTTGATTTCAATTCTTTGCACTATTTAAAGATGGTGACCATTTTAGTGAAGTCACTACACCCTTTGGTTTCAAACTTTCATATTTCCATTTCAAATAAAAAGAGAACGCTAAGAAATATCAAACTTTTGATGGCATATACGAGGTTTAAAATTACATTTTCTATCCGAAAGGTATCTCCAACGGTTAGCGAGTAAAACCTAAATTTGTGCTATAAAGCACGGTCAACGCCGAGCGGTGTAGTTGGACAAAATGTTCCATCCTTAATCTACCTCTGCGCAGCACCTCGCCTATCTCCTGTTTTAACTGTAACCTTCACATTTTAATTTATTTATGACGCGTAGCGAAGCACGGGTACTTCAGCTAGTTACTTATAACAGCAAGGTGTACATGTCAATTAATGGAAAACATGAAACAACAATAGATTTTTACTTTTAAGATTTGAAGATAAATTTGTTTCATGGAAACAGGAATTCATTACCAATTACCGATTACGATATGTCGAATCTAGGCCTATAGGTACATCATTTGAAGAATGCAAAATTTTGTGGCATATATACATGTATACTGTATATACAATTTACAAGAATGTTTCCAGAAATTGTTTTTCATTCGTTACTCTGTTACTGATCGCTAATTGCGTGTACTCAGTACCTAAGTTGATATTTGTCAGCCGTTATTATACATTCATTTTTATTGATATTCCGGAGATTTACTGACCTCGGAATGACGTGTCAGTGATCCCAATGCTCTTATGCTACGAGTGAACATATCTCTATATTTTTATGTGCTCCAAAGCACCATTAATTACGATTTAAAATTGACTAGATTATCATTGCTTGCCCATAAGGAGGGCTCGAGAATGGGTAGACCAACATGGCGGACCGCTCGCTCAACCTGACGTACTTTATCGTGCAGCGGAGAGCTGCCATCAGCGATCCATGTATAGAGATCAGTGGTACAGGACAAGGCAAATGTGGATTCTTGCTTCACAAATGGGGTTGGCTTACTTCTGCTAACTGCGATTGTGGAGCTACCCTGCAAACCATCGAACATGTTGTTGGTGAATGTCCGCAACGAGCGTTCCAAGGATTAGTAGGTGACATTCATCATGCATCTTCTGAGGCACTTCAGTGGATTGATGGCCTGGATTTAGAAGTTTAAAGCAAGAACTTGTGTTCATGACTATGCATATAACTGTATATATAATATAACTTTATATGTAGTGTTATAACTTTTATTTTAACTCTGTATCATCATACGATAAATAATAATACATTATAGTTTGCCTTCTTTATCATCCTGTCATTAGTATTGTTTGCAGAAATCATTATATCGCTTGGGACAGGATACTTATTCCGCATGGAACAAAAAATCGTCGGTAGGTTGGGATGTGTGGTTCTTAGACTGAAACACTAATATGTTAATTATTGTAATTTAGAAATAAGCAAATTAAATCCTATAAAGAATCACACGTTGACTGTATATCCGGTATACGAAAGTTCAAAATATGCAAACGAACGACTTAGTGTGGTTCAGTAACTAAGATATAGACCGAGCTGTCAGTCCCTCAAAGCAAAAGCACGCTCCCTCCTGCTGATCCCCAGTTATAGAATTAGTCAGACAATTGTAACTCATGAACAAACATGAAGTATTGTATATCTTACCTGCATCCATAACTGCTTCAAACGACTTCTCCATCGTGATGTACATCATGGGATCCATAGATTCTGTTAACTTTCGGTGCGTACCAAAATGTAATGCGTCAAATTTTGAAGCATTGCAGATTTTTCCTGTGCTATTAGGCACATTAAACGTTCCTGTAACAAAAATAAAACATGTAGTTCCGTGAAGAAATATTTTAGCCTATGTTCATATATCCCACTTATGTTAATTGCCTCTATCAACATACAAAATTTCAGTTTGATTGCTGTAATAGAATTTTGATCAACAGTGTCGTATTAGCGAAAAATCCAAGATGGACGAGGCTTTATAGAGCCTTAGACAGAAGTAGCCTGCCCTCTCTGAAACAAGAACCATTGATTACCAGTGGTTTTCCAGCGGCAGTCTTCACTTGATATCAGATTCGCTTTGTTGAATAAGTTATCTCGGAGCTCATCTATGCTGTTGCTGTACGGGAAAGTACCAGATATTCCAGAGATGACTACTTCGTATCTTGGCATTGATGGCTCCATGATTCGTGTGTTGAAGACTGCACAATGAGAGTTCTGGAATAAAGAAGAAAGCAATTTTTGATATGTAACATCTTTCCACTCGGTTGCTGGATATTTTTGTGGGAGTGATTTTGAAAAATGGGGCGGTAGTGGATCGGACCGAAGTAGATCGGACGGAAGTGTGTAAGACACACTGACAGCTGGATCGCATAAAGGAAGGATGCGATGCATCTGGCAGTGGTAAGAGGAAACAGTGAGCGCGCGGTGTCGGAGATTGGTACCATGACGCACTGTCGGCCATGTGGAATGTATATCACATACGGATTACTTCAAGGTTTGGAGAGGCCATTACAGATATTCCTACAATTAATCATCTTCAAGTTGTCGTTCTTTGGTGTAAAAATATTCATTTTATCATATTTGCTGAAAACAATTATGAATTATTAGGAGTCTATTTTTCAATCTCTGGATAAAAGTGTTGGGCATTCACTTCAAGAGTAACTTTGCTCAACACTTTCATACTGAACGGTAAACGCTCATGCGAACTCTGGTGTCAACTGATTGAAACACAAACCACATGTTCAAAGTCTTCTTATCAGTATTTAAATAATGATATGCTTTAATATGAAACATTGTAACTAGTCGCCAAAGCCGGTATTATGTTCCTGCACAATGGCTATTCAGATATTAACTCACATTGCGGTAATGCGGTGATCAATCATACTAATATATAACAAGATGTTCAGTAAAGAACATATAGCCTACTTTCTCCTAAATGTATGAGTATAGTTATAACTCGTTGTTATTATCAAAGAGTATAATAGAATCATTTCTTGGTTGAAGACCTTAGAAACTATTTACCTCTACCAAACGCCACAACCTAGAAAAAAACTACTACCATCATTGAAGAAAGATAGATAAGAAGTATCTCAAGAATGTTATGGATCTGGAGACATAATCGACCGGACTGGCGGCGTGGCTCAGCGGTAACGTTCTCGCTTGCTGGGCCCTAGGTTGCAGGTTCGTATCCTGGCGCAGTCAGCTGGCATTTAAGGGTGCACAAATGCGAGGGAGCCGTGTCAGTAGATTTACTGGCACGTTAAAGATCCCCTTCGGGCCAAAATTCAGGCACCCCGGCGTATCTAAAAGCAACAGTAGTAAAAAGGGACGTAAAACAAATAACATTATTATTATTATTATTATTATTATTATTATTATTATTGTTATTATTACATAATCGACCTGCCGTGGGCAACATCCAACTTTGAGTTGAGGCATGTCTTTACACGTCTGGTTGTGCATGGCTTTCACAACCCTAATTGAATTAACAAATCTTTCCATGTCCCTACAGAGACGTGTGTATACAAACTATGTGGATATTTTCGATTGCTATTTGCCTGAAATAAAAGTATTAATAACCTGAACTAGCACCAGCAGCTAGAATTCAGTTACTATGTGAAATCGTTTTGTTCTTTACTTCAAATAACATTTTCAAATAACACCCAATAGGCTGTTACAAACCCTTTAAAATAAGAAGTAAAAATGTATCATAGTATCATCTTGTCATTCTTGAAATTCGATGCGCATAGAATGCCAATGGTATACTATCATTGGAGTCCCATGTAGACCAGTCGTGAAATCTAGTGGAGAAATATCGAACAATATAATCCTAACAGGGCGAGTGCATTCTAGCGGCCATAAGAAGAAAGTTTTCAATAAAATCTGGAAGTTAATAAGTAGGCTGGCGTGCAGTTACCTTTTTGGCTGCTAGATGTCTCGAGCAAATCTGCTGGCGAATTATGTTTTAATTAAATATATGTTTTGCACCGTAATATGCACAATATAACGCTTAATTTTAAAACGTCAGAGTCATTACAAAGCAACAAATATGTAAAATGTCGAGCAAAAAACCTAACTCAGATGGGGTTTGAACCATAGGCATATGAATGACAGACTAACGCTTTACCACGGAGCCATTTGTGCCAACGAACATTGATCTATATAAAATGACTTACATAGAACTTGTTAGCAAATAATGATTTAGACCTAACGATTTCATATTATTTATATATAAAGCATTTCATACAAAGTTTATTTATTTTGTATCAGTACGCTATATTGCATGCAATACTCAAATTAGCGAAATATAAGTCAGGCACAAGATATCCGTTGCCATCTTGTCTTCTTACCGAGACGGCTCAGCTTTTTAAAATCATTTCTGCACTATAGTATTACAAAATAAACTTTTAATTTCGAACGTGCCTCTTCCTTTAGAACAGTGAAATCGATTCTCGGCTCGATAATCGGAACTGGTGGGTCCCATGATATGGATTATAAAGTTTGCATAATTCGCACGGCCGCCATCCTGAAATGGTACGGTGGATGACCTTGTAGTTTGGTCACAAGACGCGTCCTGTATGAAGGTATGTTATTACCAAATTTGGTAGAGATCGGATAATTTGGTTAGTCTCTATTTGATTTTACGTTTTGAACGTTTGAATGGCCGCCATTCAGTTTTGGTAAAGATGGCGGTGATATAAAACATGACACTGAGGTGCCCTTTGCTTGTTCTACCTCTGTACCAAATTTCGTTCAATTCGGTTTCAACGTGTTCGAATTGATAGGGGGGACCGACATTCAGAGTACACACACACACACACACACACACACACACACACACAAACACACACAGACCCGCACACACACACATACACACACACAGACAGACACACAATTTTTGGCCCTGTAGTGATCTCATAAGTCTACTTTCATTTTTTGCAAAAATCGAAAGTAGGCTAAAAATGAGATGGTGTGTGTCTTTCTGTCTGTCTGTGTGTTGCTCAATAACACAAGAACCACTAGTTCGATTTAACTGAAATTTTGCATGGAGGTAGCTGATTTACCAGGGTTACATATAGGCGACTTTTGATTTCGATATTTTGCACTATTTAATAATGACGACTAATTTCATATTTCCATTTGAAATAAAAAGAGAAAGCTAAGAAATAGCAAACTTTTGATGGCACTACGCGCTTTAAAATTTAATTTTCTATCCGAAAGGTTCTTATCAATTTTCGTGTATCTCCAACGGTTAGCGAGGAAAATCTAAATATGTCTTATAAAACACGGTCAACGCCGAGCGATGTTGGTCTATGTTACTCTCTACATGAACTGTTTTATTTATACAGGTAGTTTCTGGGGTCCGAAACTTGACGTGATTTTGAGTCTAATTTTATACTTTTTGTGCCGGTTATTGTATGTGAGTATTTGGATATTTACGCTGTTTCACAATGTTATAGGGCTTTCTACTTCACACGGTAGTCCGTAAATAGACGACAAAAGCCCGCTGATGAACCATCTCGGAGTTACTAGGCGTAATCTCGCACAAGACACGGCATAAACTTAGACAATGTTTCTGTGATTAATTTGTTTTTTTATTATTACTTGGGATGATTGAAGTTTGTTCCGTTACCGTTACTCTTTATCATGACATGGTACTGTACGCGTTTGGGGAGACGAGACAGAAAATTATACAAGTAGCGGAAAGTTTTCTAAATTAGCCCCTGTTAAAATTTATCGATGCTGGAAGCGAACACAAAACTGGTTTGGTTAGAGAGTGAATTAACTGAGTTAATTCGGCCGGCCAATAGCAAATTAGTAGTCGCAAGGGGACTCGGAACAAGCTTCGCTAGGATGACTAAGAACCTGAGCAGTCACGAGGACGCCCGAGTGAAAAAGAATGGGAAGAGGAACTAAGCGTGTGGCAAGAGAAAGAAGAGGGAGCCGACGCGAGACCGACACGCGACCATGACCAATGGGAAGCCGCCTATTAAAATTAACACCAACAGAGTAATTAACATATATAATTACTAGGTCAAAGTTATTACATTAAACCATCATGAAGAGTGTTAAATGATAATTAAGAACGATTGAATATAATTACAGCCGAGTTCTTAAGTTATTAATGAAGAGTTTGATCAATTAATATAAGCAACCAATCAGAGCCATGGACTGAAAAGGACGCGGTTTTTGGAAAAGAGACGCGGAGAGAAGACGAGAGAAAGCGAGGCGACTTCGAAGTAGAAGGACGTTACAACGAATTAGTCTCCAAGTTGAACGAAAGAGATAGAATTATTCATCGAAGGCACTCAGTAATGTGCATGTAATATTAACATAGATATTCAGCGAGGAAACAATATTAAATTTATACGACAAAGCTACAGCTTCAAGATGATACAAATTCAAAAGTTGAGGGAGGAATTTCATGAAGATTCTACAGGCGTCGTGATGAACGCTTAAACAATTAAGGGAACAACGCTATGATGGCATCAAGAACATCCGAAACGACTTAACATCAAAATCTCGGGGGAGATTAACATCTCATCTCTCCCGTAATAGAAAGTCTACAATCATCAGTCATTTTACCATCTCAAATGACGATCTACAGGGAACTATGGGGGAAGAAGACTGCAGGTTATTCATGTGTGAGGGCGACCAGGGAATTACCCAGTGCCGAAGAGAGAAAGGGCTATCCCATCTCAATCAGAAGAGTCATCGGCGGAAGGAGGAGACAGCACGATGACGATCGAGTTCGAATCCCAGTACCTGACCGCACGAGATATTCGGAGGGAGATTTGGACAAGAATGCTGACCACTACGCAGTCTTAAGCCGCTAGAAACATTCCGTTTCTAATGGGTAACCAAAGGGAGTCCACTTCATGTCAACTCTAACCCTGCACAAGGTAGTCCAAGGACCAACGCTAAATATCCCACTATGCAGAATTGTAGATCTTGAATATCCGACAACTATTGTTGAATGCCATTTTTCTATATTGTTTACTAGTTTATTGCAGTTTTCAATGTTATATTTGTAAAAACATCATGAGGATGTTTGATAGTATTTTTCGACGACT
Source organism: Meconema thalassinum (assembly GCA_946902985.2). NCBI lineage: Eukaryota > Metazoa > Arthropoda > Insecta > Orthoptera > Tettigoniidae > Meconema > Meconema thalassinum. Next base: position 172,996,017 of record OX336393.1, on the reverse strand, counting down.
TCGGAATTTTAGGGATTTTTCATTTCGATTTTCGATTTTTGCGATATTCGAAATTTGAAGAGAGATTTTATAGTTTAATTCAGATTTTATACTTTAGCTCAGGATTTTATAGTTTGTTCAGAATTGTTATTGTAAAGTTCAAACGTGTATTAAATCGAACGATATCTATGTTTTATCAATAAATGTAATATTGGAAATGTTTTCCAAGTATGTGAAAGGAAGTATAAGTCAAAGAATGTAATTACGAAAGATCTATTGTAGAAATCTAGAGAAAGTCACGAACTGAGAAATAATGAAACGAAGTTAGTGAAGAAAGTTTGTAAGTAATGGTTTTTTGAAAGTATTAGAATTTGTTGAACAGACAGTAAAGAAAGAATTTGTGAAGTATTATAATGTGGAATTAACAGATGCGAACGAGAGCATATTTTGAAGTAAGAAATAACGTAATGATGAAATGGAAGAAATGTTACAGTTTGTTGAAAGAATTTTGAGAAATGTGAGTGAAGTAAAGAAATAAGATTTGATTTAAAGATTATCATTTTATCGCATTACCTATTAAATTGAGGCAGGGAGAGAACCAGTATTTTTATTATATGTTCATTAAGATTGTGATGACTGAAAGAAGAGTTTATTATTGGAAAGTGTAGAGAAAGAAATGTTATGGAAGTTTGCGAAGTATCTCGATGGATGAGATTTATTTTTCCCGTTGTAGACGGAGGTATTTGTTGTGAGACAATGAGCCAGTGTATAGCCATTGATCTATTTTTGAGGAAATGTCTGTAGGGACAGACGCATGTATTCCATGAAAGTAAGAAGTTATAAGAGAATTGTTACGGAAGATTAGTAATTGTGGATGTTATGGAAATAGTCTCAATAGAGTTGAAACTCCTTGAAATTCACAGGACAGCGGATCCTGGATGAAGTTAAATCTGATAGAAATTATAGGGTTTAATGGATCTTTGTTGAAGCTGGGAGTAAACTGAGATCTATTAAATGGTTCTTATCCTAATGTTTGTCATTTATGGTAATTATTCAACGAGTGGAAATGTGTATTTTCATTAAGTATTTTTATTACATGAACAGATAAGTTGTAGGAGGTTTTTGAACTAGTCTCTACTTAATTGTATGGATTATGAAATCCCAGATGTTAACGTAAAACACGAATAAGACTAAGTTGAGTGAAGTAATATTTTTCTGAAGCCCGTTGAGATTTAGAAGTAACTTGCTGAAGTACCCGTGCTTCGCTACGCGTCATAAATAAATTAAAATATGAAGGTGACAGTTAAAACAGGGGATAGGCGAGGTGCTGCGCAGAGGGAGATTAAGGACGGAACATTTTGTCCAACTACACCGCTCGGCGTTGACCGTGTTTTATAGCACAAATTTAGGTTTTACTCGCTAACGGTTGGAGATACCTTTCGGATAGAAAATGTAATTTTTAACCTCGTACATACCATCAAAAGTTTGCTATTTCTTAGCGTTCTCTTTGTATTTGAAATGGAAATATGAAAGTTTTAAACCAAAGGGTGTAGTGAAGTCACTAAAATGGTCGCCATCTTTAAATAGTACAAAGTATTGAAATCAAAAGTAACCTATATGTTAACCAGGTAAATCAGCTACTTCCATGTAAAATTCATGTAAATCGGACCAGTGGTACTTGCGTGATTGAGTAATACATAGACGCACATCATCTCATTTTTAGCCTCGCTTCGCTCGCGTCATAGTCGTGTCATATTGTTATTCAATGAAATGCAGGTTTAACCCCATTAACACCCCTTTAGAACCTGAATATCCAAAAAATCCCTCATTGGTAGACGTTTTCGACACACAACAAACATATCCCCAAAATATCATTCTTCTAACTTTAATCGTTTGGGTTGGTCGATGAGAGTGAACATCCAAAAATCCTTCCTTAGGGGACGTTTTCCTTCCAGAATTTCACCCCTCCCCATAGGCCCCTTAAATTGGATTTATGAAAAAACGGTCGAACACATATTTATTTTATTTATTTATTTATTTACTTATTTATTTTTAAGCTGATTACCTCCGAGTTTCAAACTCCTCGCCTATGTCGTTTAAGAGATACAGGGTCCGTTAGGAATCTTTCAACCCCCACTTTTCATCCCTTTCACCTCATAATATACACTACATCGAAAAACCATTAGGCATGTGTCAGCTTATTTTTAATGATTAGTATATATGCCAAGTATCACATCCCCAAATGAAACCACTCGTGAGATATTGTTATTCAATGAAATGCACGTTTACCCCCCTTAACACCTATTTAGAACCTAAATATTCAAAACTCTTTCCTTAGTGGACGTTTTCGACATACAACGAACATATCCCCAAAATTTCATGTTTCTAACTTTAATAATTTTGGCTGGGCTATGATGAGTGAGTGAGTCAGTCAGGACATTTCCTTTCATTTATTTTTGATAATTTCACCCCTCCCCATGAACCCCTTAAATCGGATTTATGAAACAAACGGTCGAACGCCTATTTACTTATTTAAAGCTGTTTCCCCCTGAGTTTGATGAGTGAGTAAGTGAGTCAATCAGTTAGGACACTTTCTTTCCTGTTTTTTTTTTCTCCCAGAATTTCACCTCTCTCCAAGGGCCCCTTAAATTGGATTTATGAAAAAAAAAAAACAGTCGAACACCTATTTACTTGTATTTTAAGCTGTTCTTTTTCCGCCGAATTTCAAACTTCTCGCCTATGTCCTTTAAGAGATACACGCTCCGTCAAGAATCCCTCAACCCCCAATTTTCACCCCTATCACCTCATAATATACACCACATCGATAAACCCTTAGACATATGTCTGATTATTTTTAATGATTAGTTTATATACCGAATATCACATCCCTTAAGAAACAACTCATGACATATCGTTATTCATTGAAATGCACGTTTACCCCCTTAACATCTCTTTAAAAACCGAATAAACAAAAATCATTCCTTAGTTGACGTTTTCGACATACAGCGAACATATTCCCAAAATTTCATTTTTCCAACTTTAATAGTTTTCGCTGGGCGTGATGAGTGAGTGAGTCAGACAGGACATTTTCTTTCAATTATTTTTACCAGAATTTCACCCCTCCCCATGGGCCCCTTAAATTGGATTGATGAAAAAACGCTTGTACACCTATTAACTTATTTTTAAAGCTGTCTTTTACCCCTGAGTTTGGTGAGTGAGTGAGTTAGTCAGTTAGGACACTTTCTCTCCTTTTTCCCCCAGAATTTCACCCCACTCCATTGGCCCCTTAAATTAATTTATGAAAAAAAAACAGTCGAACACCGATTTACTTATCTTTTTAGCTGATGTTTTTTCGCTGCGTTTCAAATTTCTCGCCTATGTCTTTTAAGAGATAGGCCTACACGCTCCGTTAGGAATCCTTCAACCACTACTTTTCACCCCTTTCACCTCATAATAATACACCACATCGAAAAACCCTTAGACACATGTCTGCTTATTTTTAATGATTAGTTTATATGCCGAGTATCACATCCACAAATGAAACCACTCGTGAGATATTGTTATTCAATGAAATTCAGGTTTAACACCCTTAAGACCCCTTTAGAGCCTGAATATCCAAAAATCCTCCCTTAGTGTACGGTCTTGACATACAACGAACATATCCCCAAAATGCCATGTTTCCAACTTCAATATTTTTGGCTGGGCGATGATGAGTGAGTGAATGAGTCAGGGCATTTTCTTTCATTTTTTCCCTTCAGAATTTCACCCCTCCCGATGAACCCCTTCAATTTGATTGATAAAAAAAACTGTCGAACAGCTATTTACTTACTTTAAAGCAGTTTTTCCCCCTGAGTTTGATGAGTGAGTCAGTCAGTCAATCAGTTAGGACATTTTCTTTCCTATCCCCCCCCCCCCCAAAGAATTTCACCCCTCCCCATGGGCCTCTTAAATTGGATTTCTGAAAAAAAACGGTCAAACACATATTTACTTATTTTTATGCTGATTTTTTTCCCGCTGAGTTTCAAACTCCTCGCCTATGTCGTTTAAGACATACACGCTCCGTTAGGAATCTTTCAATCCCTACTTTTCACCCCTTTCACCTCATAATATACACCACATCGAAAAACACTCAGACACGTGTCTTACGTTTTAATGATGAGTTTATATGCCGTGTATCACATCCCCCAATGAAACCAATCGGGAGATATTGTTATTCAATGATATGCAGGTTTAACCCCATTAAGACCCCTTTAGAACCTGAATATCCGAAAATCCTCCCTTAGTAGCCTGTTTTGAAATACAATGAACATATCCCCAAAACTGTCATGTTTCTAACTTCAATAATTTTGGCTGGGCGATGATGAGTGAGTGAGTGAGTGAGTCAGGACATTTTCTTTCAATTTTCTTTTTTCAGAATTTCACCCCTCCCCAAGAACCCCTTAAATTTGATTTATGAAAAAAAAAATGTCGAACAGCTATTTACTTACTTTAAAACAGTTTTTCCCCCTGAGTTTGATGAGTGAGTCAGTCAGTCAATCAGTTAGGACACTTTCTTTCCTGTTTCTCCCCCACCCCTCCAGAGATTTCACCCCTCCCCATGGGCCCCTTAAATTGGATTTATGATAAAACGGTCAAACACATATTTACTTATATAAACAATTCATGCTTTTGGGCTAATGCCGTGTGTATTTTTAATTTAAACCATACGTTTCGGAGAAACCTTGCCTCCTTTTTCAATGGAAATAAACAATGTGGCCAAAGAAAGTATATCAATGAGATTACAAAAAAAAAATATAGATAAATTCCTCTGTTCGTCACCAGAGAGCAGCTGCCAGAAATTACTGTATGGACCATGGTGGAACGGCGGACAAAGTAGTAAGTAACCAGAAGGTAAAGGGGTCGGTGTGAAAATATAGAAACTCCTCGAAGAATGAGGAGAGGGGGGGGGGGGGGGGGGGGAGGTGGGGGGGGGGGGGGTTAGATGGATATAAGGAAACATAAACAAAAGGGAAGTGTATCTGAACAATACCTAACGTCATACAGTCAACGGCGAAAAAACAGATGGAAACTCCTCCAGTGACGAACAAAGGAGATCAAATCCAGGCTCTGAGCCCTAGAGGGAAAATGTACAATTTTAAATATGTGAAGAACAGAGAGACTGAGAGGAACTATCTCCCTAGATCCTTAATAACTGGTAGCCAAGTGTCACTTAGCTGATATCCAGTGTCTCTGTTAAAATTATTGGGATTTTTACGAATTTCAACTGCCTCCCTTATAATTCTAGACCAGTTGTGCTTAACAAGGGCAAGCGCATGAGCATCCTTGAAACATACATCGTGCCCTGAAGACAGGGCATGTTCAGCTATAGCTGATTTGTCAGGTTGGTTTAGACGGATGTTCCTTTGATGCTCTTTGATGCGAGTTGCAATGGAACGTTTTGTTTGTCCAATGTAGACTTTTCCGCAAGTACAAGGGACTTCATACACCCCAGGTTGTAGTAATGGAGACAATTTATCTTTGTTTAATGCTAAACGTTGACCAATTTTCGTCATAGTGCCGAAAACTGTTTTTATCTTGTGCTTGCGGAGAATCTTAGCAACGCGGTCAGTGGTGTTGTGAATATAAGGGAGGTAAGCAGTTCCTCTCACGTCGGAGCTCTGAGAAGGTTGTCTATCCCTCCTTCTGGGATGTAGGGACCTATATATAGTGGATTCATTATAGCCATTACCCTTATACATGGTTTGTAAGGCATGTAACTCTTCCTGAAGAGTTGATGCCTCACAAATACGTTCCGCTCTTTTGGCTAGAGTTGTTATAATTCCTTGTTTTTGTGCTGGGTGGTGGTGGGATTCCGCATGTAAATAACGGTTAGTGTGAGTTGGCTTACGGTAGACGCTGTGCCCCATGGAGCCATCCGCTTTCCTCCTCACAAGAACATCCAAAAAAGGTAAGCATCCACCTGACTCTAGCTCCATTGTGAAGTGGATTGAAGGATGCAGCTGATTTAGGTGGTTCAGAAAGTGGTTCAGTTTCTCAGAACCCTCCTCCCACACCACGAACGTATCATCCACATACCTCCACCAAATCACAGGTTTGAAAGACGCCGAAGATATAGCCTCCCCCTCAAAATGTTCCATGAAAAAATTTGCCACGACAGGCGAGAGTGGACTTCCCATGGCCACACCATCAGTCTGCTCGTAATATTTACCATCCCACAAGAAATAACTGGAACACAAGCAGTTGTGGAATAATCGGGCAATGTCCTCAGGAAACAAATCCTTGATGAGTGACATGACCGAGTCCACCGGCACTCTGGTAAACAAGGACTCTACATCAAAACTCACCAAAATAGCATTTGGTTGAACGGCGATGGTTGACAATTTTTCGATGAAATGGGTTGAATCCCTAATGTAGGACTGTGTGCGCCCCAAATGCGGCTGAAGCAACTTGCTGAGATATTGCGCAAGAGCATAAGTTGGAGAACCTATTGTGCTAACAATTGGTCGAAGAGGGACGTCTTGCTTATGGATTTTTGGAAGACCATACAATCTCGGAGGAACAGCATCTCTCGGAATAAGACATCTTCCCTCTTCTTTTGGAATAGATGACAGTTTAACAAGCTTAGCAGTGGCATTGGATACACGAGTGGTTGGATCACGAGTGCACAGTGTGTAGACAGGATCAGATAACAGAATCGAGATTTTACTTTTATATTCAACGGTATCCATCACCACTGTCGCATTTCCCTTGTCAGCATGAAGAATAGAAATGGTGTCATTATTTCTTAGTTCCTTCAATGCCTTTCTTTCACCCCGAGTTAAATTGGGTGCGGGTACTTTAGAGGATCTTAATATCCTCACACTTTCTTGTCTAACTTCTTCAGCTTCATCTGGAGGTAAATTGTAGATGGTAGCCTCAACGGATGTGATCAACTCCTCTGTAGGAATTTTGAAGGGTGCGAGAGCAAAGTTGAGACCTCTGCTTAGTAAAGTTGTTTGATAGTCATCTAAAGGGGTATTAGAAAGATTGACTACAACTTTACTAGTATCAAGAACCGTACGAGGAGCTGTTTGTCTCGAGGACAATCGAAGGAACTTAGCTCTTTGTCTATCTACAGCCCGACAAAAATTATTCTCGGCCTGAATAGCGGAGATACGTTCAAAGAACAGCCACAATTCATCTGAGAGAATGCTACTAAGAAGCAGATGTAAGTGTAATAACTCACGGGAAACTGCGTCCAATTCAGTACGAGAGTTCTGGATCTTCTCGATAACGAGTGCCTTGCTAGCGCGCTGATAAATTCTCATAGCTTTATGAGTGTGTATAGTTTGCTTCAATTTTACACAGTTGGGAATGATGTTATGATCCCTGCATCTAAGAAAGAAGGACAACGATGAAAGGAGAGAGCTCCTTCTTCGCCTCAACTTACTAAATTTAGATGATTGTCGAACAACTTCCTCCCCATAGAGGTTTCTAATTTGCATATTAAGGCTTTCACGGCCCGGATTATTATATAAACAATTCATGCTTTTGGGCTAATGCCGTGTGTATTTTTAATTTAAACCATACGTTTCGGAGAAACCTTGCCTCCTTTTTCAATGGAAATAAACAATGTGGCCAAAGAAAGTATATCAATGAGATTACAAAAAAAAAATATAGATAAATTCCTCTGTTCGTCACCAGAGAGCAGCTGCCAGAAATTACTGTATGGACCATGGTGGAACGGCGGACAAAGTAGTAAGTAACCAGAAGGTAAAGGGGTCGGTGTGAAAATATAGAAACTCCTCGAAGAATGAGGAGGGGGGGGGGGGGAGGTGGGGGGGGGGGGGGGGGTTAGATGGATATAAGGAAACATAAACAAAAGGGAAGTGTATCTGAACAATACCTAACGTCATACAGTCAACGGCGAAAAAACAGATGGAAACTCCTCCAGTGACGAACAAAGGAGATCAAATCCAGGCTCTGAGCCCTAGAGGGAAAATGTACAATTTTAAATATGTGAAGAACAGAGAGACTGAGAGGAACTATCTCCCTAGATCCTTAATAACTGGTAGCCAAGTGTCACTTAGCTGATATCCAGTGTCTCTGTTAAAATTATTGGGATTTTTACGAATTTCAACTGCCTCCCTTATAATTCTAGACCAGTTGTGCTTAACAAGGGCAAGCGCATGAGCATCCTTGAAACATACATCGTGCCCTGAAGACAGGGCATGTTCAGCTATAGCTGATTTGTCAGGTTGGTTTAGACGGATGTTCCTTTGATGCTCTTTGATGCGAGTTGCAATGGAACGTTTTGTTTGTCCAATGTAGACTTTTCCGCAAGTACAAGGGACTTCATACACCCCAGGTTGTAGTAATGGAGACAATTTATCTTTGTTTAATGCTAAACGTTGACCAATTTTCGTCATAGTGCCGAAAACTGTTTTTATCTTGTGCTTGCGGAGAATCTTAGCAACGCGGTCAGTGGTGTTGTGAATATAAGGGAGGTAAGCAGTTCCTCTCACGTCGGAGCTCTGAGAAGGTTGTCTATCCCTCCTTCTGGGATGTAGGGACCTATATATAGTGGATTCATTATAGCCATTACCCTTAAACATGGTTTGTAAGGCATGTAACTCTTCCTGAAGAGTTGATGCCTCACAAATACGTTCCGCTCTTTTGGCTAGAGTTGTTATAATTCCTTGTTTTTGTGCTGGGTGGTGGTGGGAGTCCGCATGTAAATAACGGTTAGTGTGAGTTGGCTTACGGTAGACGCTGTGCCCCATGGAGCCATCCGCTTTCCTCCTCACAAGAACATCCAAAAAAGGTAAGCATCCACCTGACTCTAGCTCCATTGTGAAGTGGATTGAAGGATGCAGCTGATTTAGGTGGTTCAGAAAGTGGTTCAGTTTCTCAGAACCCTCCTCCCACACCACGAACGTATCATCCACATACCTCCACCAAATCACAGGTTTGAAAGACGCCGAAGATATAGCCTCCCCCTCAAAATGTTCCATGAAAAAATTTGCCACGACAGGCGAGAGTGGACTTCCCATGGCCACACCATCAGTCTGCTCGTAATATTTACCATCCCACAAGAAATAACTGGAACACAAGCAGTGGTGGAATAATCGGGCAATGTCCTCAGGAAACAAATCCTTGATGAGTGACATGACCGAGTCCACCGGCACTCTGGTAAACAAGGACTCTACATCAAAACTCACCAAAATAGCATTTGGTTGAACGGCGATGGTTGACAATTTTTCGATGAAATGGGTTGAATCCCTAATGTAGGACTGTGTGCGCCCCAAATGCGGCTGAAGCAACTTGCTGAGATATTGCGCAAGAGCATAAGTTGGAGAACCTATTGTGCTAACAATTGGTCGAAGAGGGACGTCTTGCTTATGGATTTTTGGAAGACCATACAATCTCGGAGGAACAGCATCTCTCGGAATAAGACATCTTCCCTCTTCTTTTGGAATAGATGACAGTTTAACAAGCTTAGCAGTGGCATTGGATACACGAGTGGTTGGATCACGAGTGCACAGTGTGTAGACAGGATCAGATAACAGAATCGAGATTTTACTTTTATATTCAACGGTATCCATCACCACTGTCGCATTTCCCTTGTCAGCATGAAGAATAGAAATGGTGTCATTATTTCTTAGTTCCTTCAATGCCTTTCTTTCACCCCGAGTTAAATTGGGTGCGGGTACTTTAGAGGATCTTAATATCCTCACACTTTCTTGTCTAACTTCTTCAGCTTCATCTGGAGGTAAATTGTAGATGGCAGCCTCAACGGATGTGATCAACTCCTCTGTAGGAATTTTGAAGGGTGCGAGAGCAAAGTTGAGACCTCTGCTTAGTAAAGTTGTTTGATAGTCATCTAAAGGGGTATTAGAAAGATTGACTACAACTTTACTAGTATCAAGAACCGTACGAGGAGCTGTTTGTCTCGAGGACAATCGAAGGAACTTAGCTCTTTGTCTATCTACAGCCCGACAAAAATTATTCTCGGCCTGAATAGCGGAGATACGTTCAAAGAACAGCCACAATTCCTCTGAGAGAATGCTACTAAGAAGCAGATGTAAGTGTAATAACTCACGGGAAACTGCGTCCAATTCAGTACGAGAGTTCTGGATCCTCTCGATAACGAGTGCCTTGCTAGCGCGCTGATAAATTCTCATAGCTTTATGAGTGTGTATAGTTTGCTTCAATTTTACACAGTTGGGAATGATGTTATGATCCCTGCATCTAAGAAAGAAGGACAACGATGAAAGGAGAGAGCTCCTTCTTCGCCTCAACTTACTAAATTTAGATGATTGTCGAACAACTTCCTCCCCATAGAGGTTTCTAATTTGCATATTAAGGCTTTCACGGCCCGGATTATTATATAAACAATTCATGCTTTTGGGCTAATGCCGTGTGTATTTTTAATTTAATCCATACGTTTCGGAGAAACCTTGCCTCCTTTTTCAATGGAAATAAACAATGTGGCCAAAGAAAGTATATCAATAATAATAATAATATCGTATGGCCTCGGGTGCCTGGTGCAAGCTTTGCTATTTGACACCCAGAGGGTAGCTTGCATGTCGAATTTCGTAGTTCCTTGACTATGAAAGTCAAGGAGGTTAGATGTAAGATATCTAATCTCCTTGAACACAATAGCGCTTTCTAGTAGAGAAATGAGGAACTTTGTGCTGGCGGAAACTCCCGAGATTAATTTTGCCATTATGAACTCGGCCTACTGAATTCAAATGGGTTCTTTGACATGCCAACATCGTATGACATGCGTATCGTATTTTTGCCGCCTTTCAAAAATCACTTACCACGGTCAGGGGCGAACCTGCAATCTTGGGGTTAGTAGACCGATACGCTATCCACTCACCCACCGTGGCAATGAGATTACAAAAAAAAAAAAAAATATAGATAAATTCCTCTGTTCGTCACCAGAGAGCAGCTGCCAGAAATTACTGTATGGACCATGGTGGAACGGCGGACAAAGTAGTAAGTAACCAGAAGGTAAAGGGGTCGGTGTGAAAATATAGAAACTCCTCGAAGAATGAGGAGGGGGGGGGGGGAGGTGGGGGGGGGGGGGGGGGGGGTTAGATGGATATAAGGAAACATAAACAAAAGGGAAGTGTATCTGAACAATACCTAACGTCATACAGTCAACGGCGAAAAAACAGATGGAAACTCCTCCAGTGACGAACAAAGGAGATCAAATCCAGGCTCTGAGCCCTAGAGGGAAAATGTACAATTTTAAATATGTGAAGAACAGAGAGACTGAGAGGAACTATCTCCCTAGATCCTTAATAACTGGTAGCCAAGTGTCACTTAGCTGATATCCAGTGTCTCTGTTAAAATTATTGGGATTTTTACGAATTTCAACTGCCTCCCTTATAATTCTAGACCAGTTGTGCTTAACAAGGGCAAGCGCATGAGCATCCTTGAAACATACATCGTGCCCTGAAGACAGGGCATGTTCAGCTATAGCTGATTTGTCAGGTTGGTTTAGACGGATGTTCCTTTGATGCTCTTTGATGCGAGTTGCAATGGAACGTTTTGTTTGTCCAATGTAGACTTTTTCGCAAGTACAAGGGACTTCATACACCCAAGGTTGTAGTAATGGAGACAATTTATCTTTGTTTAATGCTAAACGTTGACCAATTTTCGTCATAGTGCCGAAAACTGTTTTTATCTTGTGCTTGCGGAGAATCTTAGCAACGCGGTCAGTGGTGTTGTGAATATAAGGGAGGTAAGCAGTTCCTCTCACGTCGGAGCTCTGAGAAGGTTGTCTATCCCTCCTTCTGGGATGTAGGGACCTATATATAGTGGATTCTTTATAGCCATTACCCTTAAACATGGTTTGTAAGGCATGTAACTCTTCCTGAAGAGTTGATGCCTCACAAATACGTTCCGCTCTTTTGGCTAGAGTTGTTATAATTCCTTGTTTTTGTGCTGGGTGGTGGTGGGAGTCCGCATGTAAATAACGGTTAGTGTGAGTTGGCTTACGGTAGACGCTGTGCCCCATGGAGCCATCCGCTTTCCTCCTCACAAGAACATCCAAAAAAGGTAAGCATCCACCTGACTCTAGCTCCATTGTGAAGTGGATTGAAGGATGCAGCTGATTTAGGTGGTTCAGAAAGTGGTTCAGTTTCTCAGAACCCTCCTCCCACACCACGAACGTATCATCCACATACCTCCACCAAATCACAGGTTTGAAAGACGCCGAAGATATAGCCTCCCCCTCAAAATGTTCCATGAAAAAATTTGCCACGACAGGCGAGAGTGGACTTCCCATGGCCACACCATCAGTCTGCTCGTAATATTTACCATCCCACAAGAAATAACTGGAACACAAGCAGTGGTGGAATAATCGGGCAATGTCCTCAGGAAACAAATCCTTGATGAGTGACATGACCGAGTCCACCGGCACTCTGGTAAACAAGGACTCTACATCAAAACTCACCAAAATAGCATTTGGTTGAACGGCGATGGTTGACAATTTTTCGATGAAATGGGTTGAATCCCTAATGTAGGACTGTGTGCGCCCCAAATGCGGCTGAAGCAACTTGCTGAGATATTGCGCAAGAGCATAAGTTGGAGAACCTATTGTGCTAACAATTGGTCGAAGAGGGACGTCTTGCTTATGGATTTTTGGAAGACCATACAATCTCGGAGGAACAGCATCTCTCGGAATAAGACATCTTCCCTCTTCTTTTGGAATAGATGACAGTTTAACAAGCTTAGCAGTGGCATTGGATACACGAGTGGTTGGATCACGAGTGCACAGTGTGTAGACAGGATCAGATAACAGAATCGAGATTTTACTTTTATATTCAACGGTATCCATCACCACTGTCGCATTTCCCTTGTCAGCATGAAGAATAGAAATGGTGTCATTATTTCTTAGTTCCTTCAATGCCTTTCTTTCACCCCGAGTTAAATTGGGTGCGGGTACTTTAGAGGATCTTAATATCCTCACACTTTCTTGTCTAACTTCTTCAGCTTCATCTGGAGGTAAATTGTAGATGGCAGCCTCAACGGATGTGATCAACTCCTCTGTAGGAATTTTGAAGGGTGCGAGAGCAAAGTTGAGACCTCTGCTTAGTAAAGTTGTTTGATAGTCATCTAAAGGGGTATTAGAAAGATTGACTACAACTTTACTAGTATCAAGAACCGTACGAGGAGCTGTTTGTCTCGAGGACAATCGAAGGAACTTAGCTCTTTGTCTATCTACAGCCCGACAAAAATTATTCTCGGCCTGAATAGCGGAGATACGTTCAAAGAACAGCCACAATTCCTCTGAGAGAATGCTACTAAGAAGCAGATGTAAGTGTAATAACTCACGGGAAACTGCGTCCAATTCAGTACGAGAGTTCTGGATCCTCTCGATAACGAGTGCCTTGCTAGCGCGCTGATAAATTCTCATAGCTTTATGAGTGTGTATAGTTTGCTTCAATTTTACACAGTTGGGAATGATGTTATGATCCCTGCATCTAAGAAAGAAGGACAACGATGAAAGGAGAGAGCTCCTTCTTCGCCTCAACTTACTAAATTTAGATGATTGTCGAACAACTTCCTCCCCATGGGGAGCAAACTATACACACTCATAAAGCTATGAGCTATGAGAATTTATCAGCGCGCTAGTAAGGCACTCGTTATCGAGAGGATCCAGAACTCTCGTACTGAATTGGACGCAGTTTCCCGTGAGTTATTACACTTACATCTGCTTCTTAGTAGCATTCTCTCAGAGGAATTGTGGCTGTTCTTTGAACGTATCTCCGCTATTCAGGCCGAGAATAATTTTTGTCGGGCTGTAGATAGACAAAGAGCTAAGTTCCTTCGATTGTCCTCGAGACAAACAGCTCCTCGTACGGTTCTTGATACTAGTAAAGTTGTAGTCAATCTTTCTAATACCCCTTTAGATGACTATCAAACAACTTTACTAAGCAGAGGTCTCAACTTTGCTCTCGCACCCTTCAAAATTCCTACAGAGGAGTTGATCACATCCGTTGAGGCTGCCATCTACAATTTACCTCCAGATGAAGCTGAAGAAGTTAGACAAGAAAGTGTGAGGATATTAAGATCCTCTAAAGTACCCGCACCCAATTTAACTCGGGGTGAAAGAAAGGCATTGAAGGAACTAAGAAATAATGACACCATTTCTATTCTTCATGCTGACAAGGGAAATGCGACAGTGGTGATGGATACCGTTGAATATAAAAGTAAAATCTCGATTCTGTTATCTGATCCTGTCTACACACTGTGCACTCGTGATCCAACCACTCGTGTATCCAATGCCACTGCTAAGCTTGTTAAACTGTCATCTATTCCAAAAGAAGAGGGAAGATGTCTTATTCCGAGAGATGCTGTTCCTCCGAGATTGTATGGTCTTCCAAAAATCCATAAGCAAGACGTCCCTCTTCGACCAATTGTTAGCACAATAGGTTCTCCAACTTATGCTCTTGCGCAATATCTCAGCAAGTTGCTTCAGCCGCATTTGGGGCGCACACAGTCCTACATTAGGGATTCAACCCATTTCATCGAAAAATTGTCAACCATCGCCGTTCAACCAAATGCTATTTTGGTGAGTTTTGATGTAGAGTCCTTGTTTACCAGAGTGCCGGTGGACTCGGTCATGTCACTCATCAAGGATTTGTTTCCTGAGGACATTGCCCGATTATTCCACCACTGCTTGTGTTCCAGTTATTTCTTGTGGGATGGTAAATATTACGAGCAGACTGATGGTGTGGCCATGGGAAGTCCACTCTCGCCTGTCGTGGCAAATGTTTTCATGGAACATTTTGAGGGGGAGGCTATATCTTCGGCGTCTTTCAAACCTGTGATTTGGTGGAGGTATGTGGATGATACATTCGTGGTGTGGGAGGAGGGTTCTGAGAAACTGAACCACTTTCTGAACCACCTAAATCAGCTGCATCCTTCAATCCACTTCACAATGGAGCTAGAGTCAGGTGGATGCTTACCTTTTTTGGATGTTCTTGTGAGGAGGAAAGCGGATGGCTCCATGGGGCACAGCGTCTACCGTAAGCCAACTCACACTAACCGTTATTTACATGCGGACTCCCACCACCACCCAGCACAAAAACAAGGAATTATAACAACTCTAGCCAAAAGAGCGGAACGTATTTGTGAGGCATCAACTCTTCAGGAAGAGTTACATGCCTTACAAACCATGTTTAAGGGTAATGGCTATAATGAATCCACTATATATAGGTCCCTACATCCCATAAGGAGGGATAGACAACCTTCTCAGAGCTCCGACGTGAGAGGAACTGCTTACCTCCCTTATATTCACAACACCACTGACCGCGTTGCTAAGATTCTCCGCAAGCACAAGATAAAAACAGTTTTCGGCACTATGACGAAAATTGGTCAACGTTTAGCATTAAACAAAGATAAATTGACTCCATTACTACAACCTGGGGTGTATGAAGTCCCTTGTACTTGCGGAAAAGTCTACATTGGACAAACAAAACGTTCCATTGCAACTCGCATCAAAGAGCATCAAAGGAACATCCGTCTAAACCAACCTGACAAATCAGCTATAGCTGAACATGCCCTGTCTTCAGGGCACGATGTATGTTTCAAGGATGCTCATGCGCTTGCCCTTGTTAAGCACAACTGGTCTAGAATTATAAGGGAGGCAGTTGAAATTCGTAAAAATCCCAATAATTTTAACAGAGACACTGGATATCAGCTAAGTGACACTTGACTACCAGTTATTAAGGATCTAGGGAGATAGTTCCTCTCAGTCTCTCTGTTCTTCACATATTTAAAATTGTACATTTTCCCTCTAGGGCTCAGAGCCTGGATTTGATCTCCTTTGTTCGTCACTGGAGGAGTTTCCATCTGTTTTTTCGCCGTTGACTGTATGACGTTAGGTATTGTTCAGATACACTTCCCTTTTGTTTATGTTTCCTTATATCCATCTAACCCCCCCCCCCCTCCTCATTCTTCGAGGAGTTTCTATATTTTCACACCGACCCCTTTACCTTCTGGTTACTTACTACTTTGTCCGGCGTTCCACCTTGGTCCATACAGTAATTTCTGGCAGCTGCTCTCTGGTGACGAACAGAGGAATTTATCTATATATATATTTTTTTTTTGTAATCTCATTGATATACTTTCTTTGGCCACATTGTTTATTTCCATTGAAAAAGGAGGCAAGGTTTCTCCGAAACGTATGGTTTAAATTAAAAATACTCACGGCATTAGCCCAAAAGCATGAATTGTTTATATAATAATCCGGGCCGTGAAAGCCTTAATATGCACATATTTACTTATTTTTATGCTGATTTTTTCCCGCTGAGTTTCAAACTCCTCGCCTATGTCTTTTAAGAGATACACGCTCCGTTAGGAATCTTTCAATCCCCACTTTTCACCCCTTTCACCTCATAATATACACCACATCGAAAAACCCTCCGACTCGTGTCTTCTTATTTTTAATGATGAGTTTATGTGCCGAGTATCACATCCCCCAATTAAACCAATCGGGAGATATTGCTGTTCAATGAAATGCAGGTCTACCCCCTTAACACCCCTTTAGAACCAGAATATCCAAAAATCCTCTCTTATTGGGCATTTGCGGCCCTTGGGGAAGTTGCTTACCAAATTTCATTCCAATCCGTTTGATGGTTTCTGAGATTTCGTGATGAATGAATGAGTAAGAGGTATTTGACAAATATATATTAGAAGATAGTGTCAAGTCTTTGTTATGCTAAACTCGGTTGACAGTGCTGTGTGAGAAGTTGAGTAACTAACGTGATTTCAAGTCAAGATCCTCATTTTCTATACCGGTAGTGCAGAGCGCAAATGGCATCCAGTCGGCCGTGTCTCGACTTGAGCTATGTTGCCATGGAAACTATCCGCCTTGCCATTCCTTCATGAGTATATATTATGATTTGATTAGCATGTGCTGGAGTGCAAAAGGGTCGAAATCAGAAGAATGAGAAAGACTATCGAAAATTCATGTAGCCAGCGGTTCCTTCTGGGTCCTAAACTATGTGTATGCACAATTCGGTTGAGATTGGTGTAACGGTGTAGAAATGGCCGCCAAAATCTCGACTTGGAGAGGGAGATCCAAGCATCGAGGCTCTTATTCCGACAGACTTCGAAGAAGATAGTTGTGTTCACCGGATTAACTGAGATCCCGAGCGTTACACGAGTACGGTAGCGAGACCACTCGTGGAGATAGCTCGATCGCCGAGGCACTTCGAAACTAGGCATAGTTTGCAAGTTCTTAATACTGCAATGACTCAGCGATTAGTGAGAATAGACTTTAGCCAATTGAATTATCCTACAATACAAACTGTATAATAGTTTGTGTGCAGATTTAAGCATCACAAGTTGTATAATTTTGAAGTTTTTGGCATTTTAAAAGTGACGGAGAAAAGTGCTGGAAATTGAAGGTGAAAAGCATTTTAGTTGATGTAAGGCAGCATTGAACAATAACCAAGTGAGTAATAGTGTCTTTACTTACATTTTGGAGCAGTGTATAAACATTTTCACAATGACTGCTAATATTCATCAGAACTTATTCGATATTTATCACGATGTTATGATGATTAGATAAGAACTTTATGCACGTGGGGCATATCTGATGCAGATATATAGATACAACATGGAGCTTCGTTAACCAGAATACTTCAGATTGTAGACGTTATGTACTCTTACACCTTGTGCATTCACGTCATTATACGAACATTGTTTAACAACTGCAAGCTCTAGAGATATTTCATACACTATCCATATGAATATTTCTACAATTCTACGCAATGATGACACTGAAACATATCTATGAAGATTAGTCAAGATGTCCAGGGTAAGATCCCGGCAAACAAAGAAGAATATGCCAGAAGGATGTCATTCGAGTCCAGAAGGAGGTTGGCGATTATCGGGGAGGAAACGTCTTTCCTTATCCGAGATTGCTGGTCCAGGGAATGAAACTGAGGTCCAACTCAGTATCTTGGATTGAGGAACAACTAAGTATTTTCCCAAAATACTTGCATTGAGCTTCTAGATGTCGTCTGATAAGGTAGCTGTGTTACTTATTTGTTTATTGAGAGCTTTATAGTGACATTCTGAGCAAACGTTTTACTCCATATTTTTATGTATTTCCATGTTTCGACATATATTTATTCTTCATGTGTTGAACCCTTTAGTATTGCAGTGTTTATAAGCAAGAATCTTGATCAAGGGGTCGCGCTCAGTTCATGGTGTGATGTTTACGTTCGCCAAACAACATGCTCTACTGAGGTAAGGGTCATAGGATTAAAACTATAATTAAGAAAGGAAGTGACAAGATGTAACATACTAACATAATTTAATGACTATTAGTGCAAATAAAATGAATATAGACAACAACAATTATAAAATTCCTCCCTGAATCTTCCCATGACAGAAATATCTATCAACGTTGAGGAGTCAGACGAATCTCCCCCTTATAAAAATGTGGATCCAAGTTCCACTAACTTGCATTGGATTTTATGTACGCGTAATGACTAACTACGAGGAATGAGCACTTGGATGACTGTTCGTTTACAGCGGGTAACAGCCACGCCGCTTACGAACAATCATCTCGTAAATCAACGTTTACGGATATAGGACACGACACTAATAAAAACCCTTAAAAATTAATGCTGACACACAGACTAAAATCTAATATTTACAGGAATCTCCCTCGAGACCCTCCTTCAATGCGATGACGCATCTGACAAATGAGCTGCCAACACGGCCAATTGCTCAATACACAAACAAGGAAAAGACAGCATCGCACGTGACTGCATGGGTCACTAATACGGAATATAAACATGGAATGAAACTAACAACAACAAAAGCCTCACCGGCTGAGATTACTTTATATGAACAAAAATGCACGTTAAGCTAACGCTTCGGAGATTATAGTGATTCGTATGCAACTCCCATTTATTTAACAATTTTTACCATTGATCAGTTCTTATTCTGAATTTCAAGTAATTTTACGGAGCCAACAAGCACTCCACTAATGACCTTGATACAATCCTTTCAGCCCGCCTTGTGAAACAGCTTCCCCCTTCCTCAACTCTGTCATCGTCCAGCCCCAGTGTGTAAAAATAACTTGACCACCTGTCCCGTTATCTCGTAGAATCAACAGCAACAAATCTCAACCACATAAACATATGGTAAGACATTAATCGATATAGCCACATATGTCCTCACAAGGTAACGATAAGGGCTTGGCACCAAGCTGACAGAAATCAGTCTACGCTGAAATTCCCGCTTGTAATGACCAATAAAATAACACACACACACACTGCTGGGAATGACATAACATATTTCACACAGGTCGGTTGAATCAGATCCTCACAATCTATTTAAGAAAATTAAAACCTACGAGAGAGCTGACTGCTCCTCGCCACAATTCACATTGCTCCAACGGCAATAAACTCACTGAATCTGATCAATAATAAACATTACAAGATTAATTTACCCTCCAATCTACTGCATGATCATACTAATTCAGTCCTACTTCTGAAACACAATATATCTCCGAGAGACGCTTCTTAATCGCACTACGTAAACATATGCGAACACGGTCGTCCACATAGCCACGTTAGTTAAAACAAGCAAACAAGAACTTACGACTTATTAAAATTGTGCGAGCTGTTTCCATGCAAAAGGTGTGTCAGACCCAAACTAAATACACTACGTTAATCAACACAAGCAAAATATTTACAAACAAAATATGTCCCATACACCATAAGTTAATTTGTCAGATAATAAGAATATTATTCAGTACTCATCCTCGGCCAGTCACCGTCAACGAACATCTGCAGCCATTTCCCTACTTAATGCTGCTTAGCTCCTCTCAAACATCTCGACGGAGTGTTGACAGTTCCAAACTTCTTCCAGGATAAGCGATGTCATCTCTCGTGCTGATGCAAAAAGTTATAGATTATTTCACACTCGATATCTGTTTACTAAATTCACCGTTTCAGGTACTTAATTCCCCAGAACAGTCTGTTGGCGAATTGTCGATGATACTGTCCCTACAAAATAGTACTGTGACTATCTAGCACACTGAATTTACCACACATTAGTATTAATAAAAATCTGTGTCCTTATGACACGCAAAGTACAAGTGCCTACGTCCTCAGACGCGCAAAATGTAATAATAACCTGTGTCTCCCGACACACACAATGTAGTAGTAACCTACGTCCTCAGACGCACAAAAGTAATAGTAACCTACGTCCTCAGACGCACAAATTTAATAGTAATGTCTTGGCTCTTCACGCCACTTATAAATGAACTGGCCCTAGGTATCAATAGAGGGGGAAATTATATAAAAATTTCTCAAAATAATAGAGGTACAGGAATGAAACAAATATCACTGAACTCGTAAAATTGCGCAGGTCAAGAATATGCCCATTAATCCTAGAATCGATCGTAGAGATGTTGTCTAGCCGATCTCCCGCGTTAATGCTAGCTATCGCGTGCCCAAGCTAGACTTGGCGCGTTCGTAAGCATTCATCTCTCATTGGCTCCACTTTTTCAATAACTTCGCGGTTTTTATCAGACCTCGGCCTCGTAGGAGTGTCCAGTAGCATCATCAGCCACTCACGTTACTGCATTATGTTTTTTCTAGGCGCGAATAGTACAATGAACATACCATAAGCGTGTCTCACTACGCGTCCCTTCTATTCTGAGGTAACCACCACCTGTCCTTCGAAACATTGCTAGGCGCTTTCTTTTCACAATGCTAAAGTATTTAGCCTTTTGTCAAACTGCTGCAGGTATGTCCCCGTTGTCTCCAACAAATACTTGAAGTTTCCTCATCTTCGTCTGGCTATTTCATGACGCTGGTGGAAATATTAATTAATTGTAGAAATAAAACATCGACTCATTTATCCATCAGAGTATAAAGGGTTCAGTGTGTAACGACATTTTATTCTGCAAGATCATTTGAGATGATCGTCTTTCATCAGTTTTCATTATATTCTACGGATCAGTTTCTGAACTGACTTACATTCTTTGCTTAAGGAATTAGTAATCCTTATTTTAGACCAGTCATTTTAACATTCTACGATTTGAATTTTATTTCGTGTTATGGCTGTAGACATTTTGTTAGAGATGCCAATTAAATTCTTTTTCAAGTAATTTGATTTGGGCACCTCATCGTACAGAAGTCATCAAGATCAGAAGAAACCACGAATTATATTGTTATATCATTATAACTACTATGAACTTTACGTCGCATTGATAAGAATTGTTTAACAGGATGTGATAGAAGTCATACTCATAGACATTCGTTGTATCGAATGGAGACTCATTGCGATAGTGACAACCCTTACTTTATTTGTGAAAGCTAACGGCTTTCTTCACTTAATTGTTTTATGGAAACATAATTTGATAGAAGATAATTTTTATCTTACGACAGGGATTCGAAGCTGGATTACCCTAGTCAAGATAGAATTCTAATGGACATGATAAATAACATCTGGTTATTTATACACAGTATGTGGTGCCGTATCGTAGTGTGGACTCGATATTACATAGACGTGTAAATTAAAGCTAGATCAAAGAGGTGTGGACGGAACAGTACTTTTATTAATTGTATATGTGATATATACTGTGGAGGTTTAAGTATCTTTTATGAAGTAAACTTACGAAAGTCAGATATGACTTGTCTGAGGTCGTCATTTATTTGAAGGAAGTGTTTTTAAGAACTAGAGGGAGAGTTCACTATACCAGCAATTGTGTGTTAGAATGCTGAAAATAATGCCAGTAATTAATTGAAGTTCCTACAGAAGAGATGTTGATAACAATTGACTGTATTAAGAATTGTTCGACATAGTAGATGAGTTTTTATTACCATATACAGTGGATATATGAGGTTTTTGGAGATATGTGTACTCATGTGAAGGTGTTGCCACATTGGAGGGAATTACTGGATTATTGTTCTTTTGATAAGATCATGGCATTTGTATAGAAGAGGAGTCAGTGTATTGAGAACTCCTATATGTATATAAATCTACGACTTTAGCAGTATTGACAAGAGCTTTAAGTAAGCGGAAACGTATTGGAGAAAGTAATTATCCACAGGTTATTGCTAATACCTTTATTAATTTTTATTAACAAGGATTTGAGTATTTACGTGCATTTGAACTTAAATGATTGAAGGCATTGGACTGATTTTTGTATATAACACTAATAATGACTATGTGTGTGCAGTATAAAAACATTATTGAATGTTTAATGAAAGTATATTTGAAGATTACGTTGTATATAGCAGGGAGAGAAGGAGTATTGTTTAAAGAGAGCTATGACTCCGTTTTTGAACGTTAATTATAACGATTCAACTTGTGTAAATAATAGCATAATTATTTAATGCTTGCCACGGTGGGTGAGTGGATAGCGTGTCGGTCTACTAACCCCAAGATTGCAGGTTCGCCCCTGGCCGTGGTAAGTGATTTTTGAAAGGCGGCAAAAATACGATACGCATGTCATACGATGTTGGCATGTCAAAGAACCCATTTGAATTCAGTAGGCCGAGTTCATAATGGCAAAATTAATCTCGGGAGTTTCCGCCACCACAAAGTTCCTCATTTCTCTACTAGAAAGCGCTATAGTGTTCAAGAAGCTTAGATATCTAACATCTGACCTCCTTGACTTTCATAGTCAAAGAACAACGAAATTCGACATGCAAGCTACCCTCGGGGTGTCAAATAACAAAGCATGCACCCGGCATCCGAGGCCATACGATAGTATATTATATTATATTTAATTAGTCAAATAATTTTTGAAATAATTTATCGGTCAATGCCTTTGAAATATAGGGTATTGCTGAATGCATGTTATTGGAATGAATGATTTGTTTATTGTTAAGAATAATTGAACCCCGGCAGTCATGAATGTTGAGGGAGAATGCATGGATGCTAACGTTTAAATCTGAGAGAGATTGTATGAAAGGTGTGTGAGATATAAGGAACTTTATAATTAGATAATGTAAAATTTAGCACGGCGAATGTCCCCTGGACAAAAACGAGCACAGCAGCGTGGGGACGTGAATGCCCACTGCTTCGCTCAAGGCCAGTCTGTTATGTTGGAGAACACACAGCCCTCTGTTGTCAAACGACTGAACGGCTGATTCAGAAGTGGGTCATTCATCCCGCTCAGCCAGGTGCATTATGAGGAAGCGTGCCAGTTTTTTTTATTGCTATTCAAGAATGCATGGCGCGTGTTTTAAATAGTTACAGTCGGCTCAGGCCTTTCAAAATTTGTTTATATTCATCTCACAGCACCATAAAGCTAATTGAGTATTTGTTGTAGTGGAGGAGTACGTATGAAAGTGTGTGTTATTTGTATTTAATTGTTGTTACTTAATGTTTAAATATTAGTTTACTATTGTCAATAAATTTACCAGTTCGTTTTTCTATGTTGTCTATTAGTGATTTATTTATGTATAGCTAGAAACAGTGGTATTGCGGATTAATTTATAGGTTGGAGCTAAGCCCCTGAGAGACCCCGAAAAAACTATGGTAGGTGCTTCTGAGCGAGTGTATTTATGTTGTGTAGCCACGATACCACTGATCGATACTGTGTAGATCCTCGAGGATCTTGTTGGAGCAATTTCTGAAGGAATAGGCCGGAGCTCATTCAGAAATTAAACCAATCCAGTTTTTGCTTTGGATGCCCAACAGGTATCCTCCCGAATTTACGGGTACAGTACTATCATGACGAAGTGAAATAAAACCACTTGTAAGATGACTTAGGAATAAAACTAACATGTTCTCAGCGTCACGAGGTTCCAACTCACAGACCAGAATAAAATTTCTTGGTAGAGCAGAATTGTCATTTGTAGCTTTTCAGTCGGTCAACAAGATTAAGCTCAATGAATGGGCGGGGTACAACATGTAAATACGAAAACAAGATGTTCAGTAAAGAACATATAGTCTACTTTCTCCTAAATGAATGGTTATAGTTATAACTCGTTGTCAGTGCTGTAGTCGGGCCGGTACGGGCCGGTAGGGCGTACCCCCTAAAATCCAAACTCGTTATAAGCGTACCGGTTAAACTACCTTTTTAAATCTGTAAAAAATAGCCCTATTGTAAATTGTCCAATGGATTTCAGAAAGAAAAATCGGAAATGATTATTTACTTGTTCAGAGTTATCTCGTGGCACAACTTGGAACTATTTGGGCCCATAAGAGTTGGAGTTTGACCTTTGAATCGCGCCCGGATGTATAATACATGTTCAGCTGTTGGCAACATTGTGAACTTGGTTTCATTCGGCGGTAAACGATTGCTTGTGTGTTTTCAGTGCCACGATGTGCCGTTGTTTGAATTGAGTCTGATTTGTCGTTAGGTACTGTCTGTATAAAGACGTAAAGTGTGTGTGTGTGCGTGTGAAAGTACGTACATCATAATTTCAAAGTAATAATGAGCTTGCTTAACTGGTTAAATAGTGGCAAACGAAAAACTCCAGATGATAACAGGGACGTCGAAGAGAACAGTGCTAGCTGTGACCAACAAGGCCCTTCGAAAAGATCGATCATCCCAAAGGACAAAAATTTTGAGGAGGAACTTAAGAATGTAGGAATTGATTCAGTTATTCCTTCTGGTCAAGTAAGTTCAGTGATTCTAGATTATCCAGAATGCTGGTCGGAGTCTCACCACAATTACTTTAAAACTGAAAATAGCTGGCTAGTAATAAAGAACAAAAAACTTGGTTGTTCTTGTTGCGCTGAAGCTGGCAGGCATGGTTTGAGACCACAGCAAGGTTAAGGACTAAAACCAGCTAAAGAGTGGATTGATGGGGAAATTACTTATTTTGGAAATACTAAAGATTTGCAGCAAAATAGTTTAAGAAAGAAAATATATGAACATAAAAAATCTATGAGTCATATACGTGCAGAGCAGGCTACAGGCCGGAAGTTTGTTTTAGACGAGTGAAAAATCTTAATGGAAGCCTGGAGGCGAGTTACTACAGTACCTGTGTTGTTATCAGCTGCCCCAAGCAGTCCGATGATTGACGAAGTTGTCTCACACTTCTACTGAAGTACAGTCATTGGCAAATATAATGACGTTATGTTCGTAAATACGTAACGTGTACTACCACGTCACACAATGCTTCGACGTTGACTGTACTGTCTGCAAGTCGGTGTCGCCACGTGCTCAAGTCTGGAATTCCATTACATAAGATCGGTGGTGACAAATGTGAAGCGATAGGGTGAGAGAGTGACTGTGTACAGGCTCACCAGCAGGCTTCAAGGTCAAGGGCAATCGTCTAAAACAAACGTCCGGCCTGTAAGGCTAGTGCTGAGAGCAAACCTTTAGAAACAGGAGTAGATAAAATGTTAGTTAATCAGTGTGAGACAACAAGTAGACTGTTTAGGACAGCATATAAAGGGGCAAAGCTAGGAAGACCATTCACTGATTTTCCAATAGACATTCAAGTCCAGGAACTTAATGGTTTGGATATGGGAAGAATCTTACATTCTAAGTTCAGTTGTACCTACAATACGGATCATATAGCCACAGAAATAAGGAAGAAAATAGCTAAACGCCTTATAAAAATAATATTAAAATGAGTATTACGGTAGCCGAGTCCACTACCTGCAGTAATTTACCAGTACT
This sequence comes from Meconema thalassinum, assembly GCA_946902985.2. NCBI lineage: Eukaryota > Metazoa > Arthropoda > Insecta > Orthoptera > Tettigoniidae > Meconema > Meconema thalassinum. The sequence continues at coordinate 172,970,420 of OX336393.1, read as the reverse complement.
TGTGTTATGTTTGAGATGTGCCTTATCAGAAAACACTGTAGTTCAATCATTTTCTTTGGATCTCATTGAACTTAAAGACACGAAATCCAGTTCAATTATGGATGCCATTTTGCAGAATATGAGTTATTATTGTGTTTCTCAGTCTTACCTCAAAGATAACTTTGTTGGATTTGCAAATGACGGAGCATAGGTAATTCTTGGTAAGAGAAATGGAGTTGCTGTGGCGTTACAGAACATGTTTCCTCACTTGATTGTTTGGCACTGTGGTAACCACAGACTCGAACTAGCTGTACACGACACGAGAGATGAGGTTCAAGGTCTTACATATTTCCATCTTTTCTTAGATAAACTGTATTCTGTCTATAGCATGTCGCCTAAAAATGAAGCTCAGCTTAGAGAATGTGCAGCAGATCTTGGTGAAAAACTAAATAAAGTGAGGAAAATATTTACAATTAGATGGGTTGCCTCAAGTGCTAGAACTGTGAAATCTGTTTGGAATATCTATAGATCTCTTGTCAAACATATCACAGAAGCTGCTGCTGATAAATACAGGGATTCTAGAGAAAGGTCTAAATATGCAGGCCTTTGAAAAACTTTGAGTTCTTCTGAATTTGTTATAAATTTAGCAGTTGTATACGATGCTTTAATTGAGCTCTCAGATTTATCTTTGTTTCTTCAAAGAAGAGACATGACAATTACCGAAGTCGACAAGACTATAAAACGTAGTATCCGGGTACTGGAGTCCATGGAATCTCGTATTACGTTAGGTTTGCTTTGTCTTAAAGGTTTTGAGAATTACGTGTATGCACATATATACAATTTAGAATAACACCCTGTAATAATAATAATAATAATAAAAATAATAATAAATAACAAATTTAGCATGCACTAGAATAATCTAATTATGGAGCCAAGTCAATAAGTATCTGCAATCAATTTTAATAATGTACTAGCTGAACCTGGCATGCGTTGCAACGCCAATCAAAGAAAGTGTTGGCGTTGTAATTTTGTTTCTGGGAGTGCTTTTGGACACACAATTATTTTTTTCAATTTCCGCTAACTGTCCCCAAACTATCGTAAAATGGATTAACTAATTTAGAAACATTCGTGGGAACGTCCACAACAATTCACCAACGTTTCATTGCAATCGGATGAATGGCATATGAATACACACGGAATTTCATTTATACGATTCGTGTGCTGTCCCTCATTTGTAGAATCAACTCGTTCGCTACCTACTGTGAAAAGGATTTACTAATTTAGAAGCCTACATGTAAGTGCACACAACAACTCATCAACGTTTCATCACAATCGATGAATGGTATATGAACGCATACAGGACTTTGTTGAAACGCTTCAAGCGTCGTCACACATTTGTTGCATCTACTCGTGCGCTATATATTGTAAAATGGATTCATTAAGTCGAAAACCTTCCCTGGCGTGTACACAATAACTCATCAAAGTTTCATCGCAATCGAATGAATTACATATGAACGCATACGGGATTTTGTTTAAACAATTCGTTATGCCGTCACTCATTTGTTGAATCTATTCGAACGCTACCTATTGTAAAATGGATTTACTAAGCCTGAAACCTTCCCTGGAGTGTACTCACCGATCCAACAAAGTTTCATCGCAGTCGGATGAATGGTATATGAACGCATATGGAACTTTGTTGAAACGATTCGCGTGCCGTCACTCATTTGTTGAATCTACTCGTGCGCTACCTATTGTAAAGTGCATGCACTAAGCCAGAAACCCTTCCTGGAGTGTACACAACAATTCTTCAAAGTCTCATCGCAATCGGATGAATGTTATATGAACGCATACGGGACTTTGTTGAAACGATTCGCGTGCCGTCGCCCATTAGATGAATCTACTCGTGAGCTACCTATTTTAAAATGCATGTACTAAGCCAGAAACCTTCCCTGGGGTGCACACAACTTCTCACCCAAGTTTCATCGCTATCGGATGAATGGTATATGAACGCATACGGGCCTTTGTTGAAACGCTTCGCACGTCGTCGCTCATTTGTTGAATCTACTCGTGCCTACCAACATCGTAAAATGGATTTACTAAGTTGAAGATCTTCCCTGGCGTTTACACAACAACAAATCAAAGTTTCATCGCAATCGGATGAATGGCATATAAACGCATACGCGATTTTGTTTAAACGATTCGCATGCCGTCACTCATTTGTTGAATCTACTCATGCGCTACCTATTGTAAAACAGATTTACTAAGCCTGAAACCTTCCCTGGGGTGTTCACAACGATTTACCAAAGTTTCATCGCAATCGGATGAACGGTATATGAACACATGTGGGAATTTTATGAAACGAATCGCACGCAATTTAGTTGAAGCTACTCGCGCGCTATCTATTCTAAATTGCGTTTCTTATGCCTATAACGTTCCCGGGAGTGTGCACAACAACTCACCAAAATTTGATCGCAATCTGATGAATGGCATATGAACGCATAAGGGACTTTGTTGAAACGATTCGCGTGCCGTCGCTCATAAGATGAGTCTATTCATGCGCTACCTTCTTTCAAATGCATGTACTAAGCCAGAAATCTTCCATGGAGTGTACACAACATCTCACCCAAGTTTCATCGCTATCGAATGAATGGTATATGAACACATACGGGACGTTGTTGAAACGCTTCGCGCGTCGTCACTCATTTGTTGAATCTACTCGTGCGCTACCTATTGTGAACTGGATTTACTAAGCCTGAATCCTTCTCTGGAGTGTACATAATATCTCATCCAAGTTTCATCGCTATCGGACGAATGGTATATGAACGCATATGGGACTTTGTTGAAACGCTTCGCGCGTCGTCGCCCATTTGTTGTATTTACTCCTGCCCTACCCATCGTAAAGTGGATTTACTAAGCCAGAAACCTTCCATGAAGTGTACACAACATCTCACCCAAGTTTCATCGCTATCGGACGAATGGTTATGAACGCATACGGGTCTTTGTTGAAACGCTTCACGCCTCTTTGCTCATTTGTTGAAACTTCTCGTGCACTACCTATTGTAAAATGGATTTACTAAGCCTGAAACCTTCCCTGGAGTGTACATAATATCTCATCCAAGTTTCATCGTTAACGTACGAATAGTATATGAACGCATATGGGATTTTGTTGAAACGCTTCACGCGTCATCGCACATTTTTTGTATCTACTTGTGCCCTACCTATCGTAAAGTGGATTTACTAAGCCAGAAACCTCCCATGACGTGTGCACAACATCTCACCCAAGTTTCATTGCTATCGTACGAATGGTATATGAACGCATACGGGACTTTGTTGAAACGCTTCGCACGTCGTTGCTCATTTGTTGAATCTACTCGTGTGCTACCTATTGTAAAATGGATTCACTGAGTTAGAAACCTTCCCTGGAGTGTACACAACATCTCACCCAAGTTTCATCGCTCTCGCACGAACGGTATATGAACGCAAACGGGTCATTTTGAAACGCTTCACGCCTTTTTGCTCATTTGTTGAAACTACTCGTGCGCTACATATTGTAGAATGGATTTACTAAGCCTGAAACCTTCCCTGGAGTTAGGAGAAATAGCTATCTTTCAAGGTCCGTATTGACAATTTGACTAATTTGTTGATTATTCAATGGTCCGCCCATCAATACCTTTACAATGAGGTAAAAACGGGACATACTATATGAACGCATATGGGACTTTGTTGAAACGCTTCACGCGTCATCGCTCATTTTTTGTATCAACTCGTGCCCTAACTATCGTAAAGTGGTTTTACTAAGCCAGAAACCTTCCATGAAGTGTACACAACATCTCAGCCAAGTTTCATTGCTATCGGACGAATGGTATATGAACGCAAACGGGACTTTGTTGAAACGCTTCGCACGTCGTCGCTCAATAGTTGAATCCACTCGTGCGCTACCTATTGTAAATTGGATTCACTAAGCCAGAAACCTTCTCTGAAGTGTACACTACATCTCACCCAAGTTTCATCGCAATGGGATGAATGACATATGAATGCATGTGGGACTTTGTTAAAACGAATCGCACGCCATTTTGTTGAAGCTACTCGCGCGCCATCTTTTGTAAATTGGATTTAGTACGCCTATAAATTTCTCGGGAGTATGCACTACAACTCACCGAAATTACATCGCAATCGGATGAATTATATATGAACACATCGCCATCACTCTTTTGTTTAATCTACTCGCGCACTATCTATTGTGAAATGGATTAACTATGGCTATAAACACCCGGGAAGTGTTTACAAGATATCACCAAAATTAGATCGCAATCCGATGAATGGTTTATGAACGCATAAAAGACGAACAGACATTCCTTTTTATATATTGAACCCTTTATATGCTACGCATATAAATGATTCTAATTATTTCTTTCATTATACTTTGATGTTACTGTCGGAATAACTCAGAAGGCCAGACAGGATTGCGAAATGAGGAGCTTATATTGGAGACAGTTCGAGTGGACATGCCCAGCCATGAAACAAAGGGATGAAGACAGATCGGAATGTTTTGCCAGGTGCAAGTGTAAGACAAAGGTGGGTTGGGAGTTGACTCATTTCAACCGTACTTTCTTTGTAACCGTCGCGTCCGGAGAAAGATAGTTGCTGAGAGAAAGAGATGAGAGGATCTTTTAACCAATCATATGGCAGAAACTTCTGTTTGAACCTGCGACTTTAAAATTATGAACAACCAATCAGAGAGGGACGCCACTTGTAGCGCCAAAAGGTGCATCAGACGCCGACCTGGTGATAAAAAGCAGGAATCTTGGATTGAAGAACTCCATGATCGATTTTTGAGCACGATGGCTCAATTGTGACCTGTGATTAATTACGAGTTGATTGATATCTGTTGTATGACAATAGTCGCCAAACTACAGAAGTTAGTGCTGGATTTCCCCTTCCCTTCGTCCTTTCACCAGAACTACATAAATACTGTCGGTTGAGTTGACGACGAGGCATTCATTCTGCATGGCATTGCATTCGGTTATTCTATTAGAGGTATTCATTCTACTGATTATTATTGAAACATTGAAATGAAGTTGTATGCGTACAGCTTAGTGTGGAAAGTTGTAGAGTCAGTGAAATGTAGGTAGTTTACCATGACTACAAATATTAGGGACAAGTTCTTCGAATAATTTTTCACAAGACAATTGGCAAAATTTAGCTAGAGATATTAACGTGTGACTATAATTAACATTTTTATTCAGCATCAAGATGGAACTCCAGATCCAGGAGAAGACTTCAAACCAGCGCTTCTTTGGCCTCATCAGGGCTGACATGAGCTTAGCGCTCTGATGGGAGGATGTCTGGCGATGTAAAATGAGGCTGTCGCAGAAAGGATTAAGTACAAAATAATGCATTTTATTTGTCAAACTGGTTATGGTTTTTATGGGATTAACTTTTGTGTAAATATTTTGTTTGTGTGTTTTAAATGTAGAATCTTTGTTTGTTACTGGCACACTATAGTTAATGCATATAGCAGCGTGACGAGTTGTATTTTATTATTGTGAATATATTTTTGATGTTGTTCAAGTACACGGGGCCACACGCACGTCCGAGTGCGTGTTTGCTACCGTAAATTTGCGGCTAAGTGGCACGATTTGGGAATCAGTATTATAGCAGAAGCGAAACTGAATTAATTAGAATAAATGTATTATTGGTGGTAAATCTTTGTTGTGCCTAGTTTTTATTGTTACTCAGGCTAGTGTTGTTTATTGCCGTTTGTTGCAATTATTAATTGAGTTTGCCACTCAAAGTAACGATTTTGAATTAAATTCTTGGAGTGTCCCAGGACACGAAATAAGGGATATCTGAATCGAGTACCGACCTGTGGTAGACCAGTGTTTGTTCAGCCTAAAAGCTTTGTTGTGTCTGCAAATGTGTTTTAAGGGATATTTGCTTGCGGGAATATTTATATTCTGTCTGCCGCTTTCCCTCGTTTCGCATTTTAACCTTGCGAGGCAAATGTTGGGAACCCTACGTGATGTTCTTGCAATTCAAAGGAATTGGCGAGATCTTGTGTGAATTTATATGTCGCGATTGCAGGATTGGAATTATTGGGGCCGTGCAGGTCACCTGTTATTAATAGCAAGACACAAAGCTGGTAAGAGGGGCTGGTTGAACCCATATGTTGATGAGTGACAAGGAGGAATGTCTACCAGGTGGACTTCGATCAGATAAGAGCAAGCAGTGCTCATTGGTATAGACGGACCAGGTTTCCGTTCTTCGTAAAACTGTTTGTTTAATTTTAAATGAAAGCCTGAATAATGATAAAAGTATTTTAATCGGCAAATGGGGCTGTTCGCGCTATGGTTGATTGATTCCCAGTGTGTTAATTTATTCCTGCTTTAATTTCATGTAAATATCAGCCGGTTTAGGCATGTTATTTTTCTTGGTCTGTTTACTTTCATGTTCATTGACCTCGGTTGGTCTTGATGTTCCGTCACGTTGTTGTCATTTTTTGGTTTGAGCATTTGAGCCCGAGAGCATGCTCTTTTTCGTTTGGAGTATTCTGACGCACTTGCGATCTCGTTGGAGATATGTTAATTATGTAATTTTTAAATGGTTGCGTGTGTCAGTAGACTATTATTCTTGTACAGCCATTCTAAGTGCAGGTCCATGATAATGGTTTGCAGCATGAGGATTTGCGAGCATCTTGGCTTTTACATTTGTGAGCAAATCTTCATCATAGTACTTATTCTCTTACTAGCATAGTTATATGCGTGCATACACATTAACCAGACAAGTGGAAATTCTAATCCACATTTTATTTTTCAGGAGTGGACTTTCCTAAGCCACTCATGTCCTTGAATTTTATTGTTCAGTGGGAGTCAAGTTCAGGGAGGACTGTGTTTATTTTAGTGTTTCGTTATTTCTTGTTTTATTCAGTTATTAAATGGTGTTTAATTTATCTGTTTTTCACTCATTTATTAATTTATAGTTTTGCTTATGAACCTTGTAGTAGTAAAGCAGTCGTTTGGTATTTGAGCTCTTGCAAAAGCCTACCAGGACTGAACGCACCCCGAAGACAGAATCTTGTATAAACACACTGTTTTACGCAAGGGCACATAGGTGAAGCTAGCTATACCCAACGTGGGGATTGAGCTTTTTGACCGCACCAGCATAGGTGAAGCTCACGGCCATCGTGGGGATTTTCACTTGTTTTAGGGCTTTTCAAGCGCATTCTTTGATAAAATGACACGCCACAATTCGAGTCAGAAAGTGACAGTATTTGAATCACCGGAAGTGAAATTTTATGTAACGTAAATACGGCGAATGTGTTACCGCCAAGGGAGTGAATTATACAGTACAATCAGGAGTTGCAATGTAAAATACAGTACACGTTTTTATTTGTTGTATTAATTTGTAAAATTAATATCCGTGAGACTGGGCGCCCAAATTAATGATTAAAATTAGCTTTGTGTAGATAGACAACTCCATGGATGTAGTAGGAAGGCGTGTAGCCTTACCAAGGCAGTTAATACTTGATTAATTAGTCTGTTTTTGTAGCGTTTTGTGAGGCTAGCAATTTAATATCCGAATGTGTGGGATAAATTTTAAATTATGTAAAATTAGGAAACCTCAGGGATGCTATTGGATTAATGGGATTGTTGTGGTAAATGTAAACGAACTGAGTATGTTTAAAATTATATAAATGTGTGTTAAAGAGTATGCGCGTATCGGAGAGCATCGCCAGTTGGCATTCTCCCTGTTTTCTCAAGTGTATTGTGATTATGACTTCGTTGGAAGAAATTAGGCAGGTTATAGAGAGTGCTACGGCACGCACACAAGAACAGATGGTGTTGTTACGGCAGAAGATGGCTGCCGAATTTAAAACACAGATGGACAGTAGTATGGCTGAGCAGTCAGCACAGTTTAAGTTAAATATAAATGAACAATCAGCTGAATTTAAGGTACAAATGGACAGTAATAGGGTTGAACAGTCAACAGAGTTTAAAGCACAGATGGACAGTCGTAGAGCGGAATAGTCAGCTGAAATCAAAACTCAAATTAATGACAGTATTGGTACACAATTAGCACTACAAAATGATAGTATTAATTCACAATTGACACTACAGAGTGAATCTATAAACTCACAACTTGGCGCACAAAACAACCGCAACACTGAGCAACTTGCTATATTTACGGCAGAGATGAAAGAACATACAAAGAAAGAGCTTATAGAACTTGCCCTTGATGTCAGTAAGAACTATGAGAAGCAGGTATATCAGATAAAGCAACTTGAGGATCAGTTTAACACTAAACTAAATAATTTAGACGACACGGTTCTGGCGACATTGGCACAGATGGAATTGGCATGCACGACTAACAATAGCGAGGTTAAAACTGCACAGGACAGGTTAGAAAACAGGTTTAATAAAGTGGAAAAGGTCACCGCAATCATTCAGAAACAATTAAAAGCGGTTGATGAAAACGTGACCGGCCTCATAAAAGACATAGATAGTCTCGAAATCCAGTCAGCAGTGCGCGGGAAAAATGCAGAATTATACCATGAGGGATTAAAAATCACTGTGGGAGAAAATAATTTACGCATGGAGGAGAGATTGGAAAAATTCGAGGCTAGCCAGGACGCTAATAATAACATAGAAAACGTTAGGAAGGATTGGCGAAAATTAAGTAAGGACTCCAAGGAAGAAAGATTGGCAGTAATTAAGGAACTAGGGGGAAATCACACCAGGATACAGACGTTGGAAATGAGATAAAGGCCAAATTTAAAGAACAGGGCAACAGATTGATAAAAGCAGAATTATATTTTATGGAACAGGCTACGGTATGTGGGTCATTAGCAGAGAAGGGGAGAGATGCAGACAGAGATAGCCCGGGGGCAGTTCACTCAACAGGCAGTCAAGTCGACACGGAAAGTCCGCTCGCTAGGAACATGGAAGGATTTCAAAATCACATTGGCAGAAGTTCTACCGCACATGACGGTAATCAGCAACCTCAACTAATACAGATCATCCGTTCCAATGAATTCAAACCAGCTACGTTTATGGAAAATTCTGGAGTCACACCCAAGGCATTCTTACGTGAAGTACAGGATTATTACAATGACAACAATGTAGCTCCCGCGCAGCAACTGCGCATGATGAAAAAGTTTTTATCTTGCAACGTATTAACGTGGTATTTAAGCTTCAAATACACGTTTGAAAACTTAGAGGGATTCAAGGAAGCTTTCCTTAAGAAGTATTGGTCTTCTTCATATCAGCAGGGGTTAAGAATGGAACTGTACTCCAGGAAGTACCAGTCAACTGAACAAACAAAGTACACAGATTTTTTTCCTCGCAGCGATTAAAATTTAAAGATCTTGGTAATCCGTTAAATGAAGCAGAGTTAGTCATGACTATCGGACGCCTACTTCCCGTTAATGTTCAACAAGTCTTGGTCCCAGCTAACGTGTCAGATGCAATACATGCTGAGCAGATTTTGCGTCAGATAGATAAAACCACATCGCACTTACATAATAGAGCAGGAAGACAGATCGAAATGATGAACACGACCGAGGTGATTAAGCCGAGTCAGGTAAATACAAGGTCCCAGGCTACAAATACCAATATTTCAACACCCGTGAAAGATCAGGATGAAGCAGAGAATAGACAGCGCCAACGTTATGAGAATAACCGTAATAATGATAGACAGTTCCAAGGTCAGAATAGATTCCAACAGCGGGGATTTCAACAATGGAGGAACAATCGGAGACAAGATGTACCTTACAGGACATGGGGAGATCGTAATGAAAATCAGAGATGGCGAGACCGCAGATTTCAGAATCATGAGGACTCTAGGAGCTACCGAGATGACTGGAACGATAGGCACGCTGAATCGCAGAGATACTTAGAGGAAATTCATGCAAATGAGGGAAATGAGCAAGGACGCTGGGAAAGTGCCATTCACAACAGAGTAAATCCCGACATACAGACCGAGGGGGCTGAAAGTCTACAGCGGCAACAAGACCGTCAGGAGAGTGCTCGACTTCAGGATGATGGAGGTCGAGGATGTAAAAATAGTCCGATAAGTGAGAATGGTGATAGTCTGGGAATACAACAGCATGTGAAAGGAGGAGATTGGATCGTCGCGCACATCGAGGAATGGATCGCTTTACCGGAGGATTGCCTGGAGGAGACGGTGAAACTGCGAAACGACACTATTACACAATTGCCAGTTATATATGCCATGATTGGTGGATTAAAGGTCAGGTGCTTATTAGAGACGGGTTCGCAGATTAGTCTGGTATCTGAGGCCCTAATTCGAGAGTTGGGATGGAGTCAAAAGATTTCTATGATTCCCGTGCCACAACTCGAAGTAATTCTTGAACGCTCTCTCACTTGCAAAAATCAAGCTTACTTTGAACTGGATATATTGCAGCACACATTTGGGCAGACCTTCATCGTAATGGCAAAGATGAGTTTTAATATTATTCTTGATGCCAACTTCATTTGCGACTGTCAAGCCGTGATAGATCTGCACAAGAATTCAGTTAGTTTCAGAGAGTTTGTGAATTTGAAGAACCTGATTTGCATATGGATGAAATCACCACAGGAAGAGATGTGAGTTCTTGGACATTAGAAGCGATCCAGGAAGAGACGGACGAAGAGGTACAGAAGGCCGAGAATGACGTCATTGGCACAGCTGTTGTAGAACTTGAGGAGGGCGAGTCCCAAGAACTACTGACGGAAGGAGATGACAACGAGGCACATTTTGAAGAAATATTACAGGAGCGGCTCAGGGATATTCAACTTGGGAATGAGCATAAAAAGCAGTTGGAAGAAATTTTAAGGAAGCACAAAGCAGTCTTTGATACGATTCCAGGGAAGATACTAAATTTTCAATATTCCATGCAAATTCAGGATAGGTCACCTTTCAGGAGTAGACTGTACCCTATTCCTGAAAAACATCGCAGCCAGGTGAAACAAATAATAAATGGGATGTTGCAGGCAGGAGTTATTAAGAAGGCACCTACACCTAATAATTATTGTTACTTAAACGCAATTTTGGCAGTAACCAAACCAAATGGTGCCATCAGGTTATGTCTGGATGCCATGAATCTTAACCAGAGACTTATATTTCCGGAATATGACACTGCGCCGATCATCAGAGATGTCTTGAAAGGTTTTAAAAACAAAAGCATTTACAGTTCATTGGATTTGACTAATTTTTTCCATCACATAGAGTTAGATGAAAAGTCACAACTACTCATGGGCTTCTGATTTGATAACCAAACGTTTTATTTTGTTCATACGCCATTTGGCGTGAGAACTGCTGGGTGAGCTTTGATACGACCTTTATATCGGAATCTTACTGAGGAGGTGAAGGAGATGACCGTATGCTATATTGATGATATTCTGCTGGCATCAGACAACGTTGACACACACATGAGAAATTTGGATAAACTGTTGGAAAATCTGAGAATTACACATTTTAAAATCAACCTGAAGAAATCTTACTTCTTCAAGAGCAAGATTTTATATTTAGGTCACTTAATAGACCAGGAAGGAGTAAGACCAAACCCTGCTAAGGTCGAGGCTATAAAGAATTTCCCTACTCCTACGAGAGTGAAACACATCCGAGCTTCCTTAGGCGTAACGGGATTCTCTAAGGAGAACTGCCTTGGCTATAGTGAAACAGTAGTACCCATGCAAGAGATGTTAAAAAAGAATAATAAATGGCTTTGGAATGTCGATTGTGAAAAGTCATTGCGAGCGACAAAACTACTGCTGGAAAACTGTATTAAACTAGGATATCCGGATTTTGGCCGCTAGTTTATAATCCAGGCGGATGCCTCATTGATTGGAGTAGGAGCTATGCTATACCAAGAGGATCCGGCCGACCTTCACAAACGCTCATATTTGGCATTTGTCAGCCGCAGATTACGTAAACACGAGCGTAAATACACCGTGACAGAGCTGGAGCTACTAGCTATTCTCCATGCTCTGCAACAATGGAAAAAGATTGTTTATGGGTACCCCATTGTTACCAGGACGGTCCATAGGGCACTGACGTTTCTGTTCCAAACGTCTATGGCAAGCTTGAAGCACAGCGGTCGCCAGCGGCTTGCTCTCTAGCTCAGCAAATACGGCGAGTTCGTAGATTTGAATCGCGCGCCCGGAAGTAACAAAGTAACCTCATTTTCTCGGAGGGAATTTTTTCCGCCAATCCGATTGCGGCATCGTCTTTTACATAACATGCAGAGCGTCCCTGATTTTTTGTCGGTATAAATAAGATACACCCTGTATAAGCCACGCCACGTGTAGAACACATTTCATCGTGTACCTATGAGGTGCATTATGGCTTAAACCCTACCCATGATGGAGGCGTCCGAGAAATAGTACTGCCATAATCTGGAAGATGATGGGGAAGATCGACCAGAGACCGAGCAAACGGAAGAAGAAGAAAAGGCAGGATGGAATAGCCTAGAACGAATTGTTCAAATCCCTCCTTTCCAAGAGGAGACGCTATTGTAAGGAAACATGAGGTGAATAACTGTAATGCGCAGTAAGTCCTGTACTCTTTCAAGTTAAAGTCTCTGATATGGCAGATTAGTTGTAGTAACCGAGTTATTATAGCAACCACCAGGCAGGATTTATTATTGTAGATTTAGTTATGTATTTTTCCATAGCTTTGGTCAAGTAATAGTTAGACACGCTATGGCCGATTTTGATCGAGCTAGTGCACCTAGAATCACCTACAATCATGTGATAATGACACCATTTAAACGACTTAGCTTCGAGCAATTTTCATGTTAGCCTAGTGCTGAATTTATTGGGATGTCAGTCATCCACATGTAAATTAAATTTGGGAACACCCTGTTTAAGCTCACATACTTTAATTTTTGAGCTTTGTTTTGTCGTATCGTTTGGTGAATTAGAAGGTTTAATCACCTCCTTTATGAAAATATATTCAGTTTATATTTGAGTATAGCTCTGATGCTACAATATTCCAAGTGGGAATGATATAACATGTCAAATAGTAAGGCTATTCGACCGAGCATCGAACCCTACACTAGTACGTATCATTTAAGACAGCCCGAAGGAGTATGTGCTGTCAAAGTTATGTTTATTTTGTGTCCAAGTTAAACACGACATTTAACCCAACAGAAACTGTACATAGGAATGTGATACGCTTCTCTTTGTGATTTCACAGCAGTTAGGAGTGTAGGAATCTCTTCATTTGAGGTTTATTTACTGTACAGAACATTGTATATTTTTACTCAGAGAGGACATAATAAATCAGTGTGTTAGATTTAGCGTGTTTTATTAGCTTCTTTATACGATGTGGATCCTTTTATGAATGACATAACATATTTGGACTTGCCACACGCAAGCATTGTTTAGCACGCCATACACAGAGCGCCGACCTACAGTTGAGAATGAGTGTTTTCGCTCAAGGTCAATGCCAGCCAGTTACATTATGCAACTTTTACCCATGATGCATAGTGATTCTTATTGTGGGACAGATATTGATTAATTCTACACGACCATTGACGTCACATTTTCCGTACACGGAATCCAAAGAACTATGTTTGGATTGTAACAGAAATACAGGTTATCAGCTGTGGAATGCATTTATAGGAATTACGTGTTACGTCACATGTTTAGTCATCCATTACGAGCGACCACTGCCAGATGGCAGATTCTTATTTTCAAAATATAATGGCCCCCTTTGATAATTCATGACCAATTGCAATTTGTATATAGCTAGTAACTAATGTAATTATGGTGTCTAGAGGACACAGTGCAGGGAGATATGAGTCCCTCATTTGTTGTTGTGTATTCTGGCAGTATTCTGAGCCGCGTAGAGTTTGATGTGGACGGAGCATTCTTAGCTCACGTTATTCGTGTGACTAATGGAGTCACGTTATCGTAAGTACTCCGAGTGAGACTTACAATTGTATTCAGCCTACATTTAATGGTCTTATCTACAAGCGACATCAAACCTATTAGGGAGCCTAAATATACTGCTAATATTTGAAATAAATCATCTTAACTAACTACTTTAAATCGACGTGTTTAAATTGATAAAATAACCTAATGCATTTAAACTAGTGGAAATGACTTCGAAGTAGCTGACACTAATTAGAATCGTCGAAGAATTACTGGCATTATAATGTACAGCCTGGGGGCAGTAACCCCTAAGACCCACCCCTCCATCTTTCATCAAAACCAACCTCATAGGCATTCCATAAGCCTCATGCACTTCTTCAAACACAAGCGGGCCCGGCATACTGCTGACAGCCACGCTTACGTAATACTAACACAAACACGGTAACTGGAACAACAGCAATGAGGAAGCGCTGACCAAGCAGTGGAGGGAGGCCTTAAAGGCTTGGCCCGGAGGAGCCCCATTATCTGTTCTTGGCCAGCGGCCCTGCCCGACGAGGTCCGTTCCAGCTCTTCACCAGGTGAGATCTAGCAGTGTGTTCAGATTCCTTATCTTTGTAAACACCTACCCCAAACATTTGTGCACTTTACAACTTGTACTTCATTTTATATTTGTTTAACTCACCAAAAGGGACATCACATCACAGCTACTGGCCAATAAACACTTGGTCAGTAAACACACACGTTTATTACTAATCACACTCCACTTTACATCCTTATACCCAACCTGACCTTAGTCATAATTGCCCCTGACCGCGGCGACCAGGAACTGCATCGTCAGGTTCTATTGTACTCGAGCAAGCGACCCGACTGCAGAGTGCCGAGTCACCGACCCTGCACGTTCGCTGAATTGCTCACTCTACTTAATTGGCAGGCTAGATTAGCAGCCTGCACTTAGACATTCATCCCCTAGCAGGTAAGCGCATCCTGCAGGGACGCCCCCAATAGATTAAGCACTCACACCAACACACCACACTGGTAGTCTTCTCCGATCACGGGAAACTATCCTCATTCGGAAACAGCCCTTGAAATTAGCACATCTACACTAGCCTGCTTATCCCACCCCCAACCAAGGGATAAAACATATTTGGTGGAGGCGCCACTACCACGCAAAATAAGGGTAAGGGACTCAAACAACGAGCCCTCGTGGTAGAGCGTTCCATACCGCAAGTAGCCAAGCGAGGCTATTTTTTTCTCTTCCAGAATACGCTCCACATTTTTTCTTTTTCTCTCCCCCCTTTATTACACGGGGATTTGTATTATTACACCCACCCCCACCCTCGTGATAGTGCAAGGACGGTGGAAATTAAATGACCACGTTTAGAACCACACTAAGAGACTTTGCGCACCATTTGTCGGCTAGCACAACTCCACTCCTGCCGAAGATGAAAATTAAGAACGAGGATTTAATAACTGAACACACTGCAATACGCCTCCTTCAGGAACTCGAATTAAAGGCATTAGAAATCCGCGCTCAATACCCTGCAGCGGCAGCACAAGTCACACATTTTACACGATCCCAGGCCCAGACCAGTGCGCAGGGACGACATTCACCAATATCCAGCGCTAGTGAGGCAGATTGCTTACCAACACTCCATCCCCTATTGTTACAGCAACTGAAAATCACAGAGCAAAAGACTGATAACCTGCTCGCGCGCATCACACAGTTTTTGGATACAGACGCTGTTAAGGCAGACAACCACACAACAGAGGCGGTCCTAGATATACATACTATTCTAGAGACAGTAAAACAGGATCTAGACAGGACAGTGGAAGTAGTGAAGTCCACACAGTACGACATTACACCATCGATCAGTGACGACATATCAGGCGACGAGCCCCCTGGCAACGTAACACACGTGTCATACACAGGGAGTGAGGATAATTCCCCTCAAAACAACAAAAACCCAAACACCTCATCACACGATCGAAGTGTGGACAGCGTAAACGGACTAGAATCCTTACACGGCCAAGGAGAGGTAAACAAGCAGAATATGAATAGGCACACGGAATATCCCATGATCCACCCCACAAAGTTCACGGGGGAGGGCCAGGATCCGGAGGAATACCTCAAGGCCTTCAATAGAACGGCTCGGATCAATGGCTGGAGCGACGAAGTCAGGAAACGGCTCCTACCTGCATACCTAACAAAGTCGGCCATGACATGGTACGAGCTCCATGAGGACAATCTAGAAAACGCCACATGGGACAACATCACTTTGTTGCTGAAAAGTGAATTCCAGCTCACACCAGATGATGAGGACCTGTATGACCAAATTAGACAGAGGTCACAGGGGCCTACAGAGAGCGCACAGACGTATGTAAACGCGAAACTGCTGATGTGCGACAAATACAACGCAGCTATGCCGCATAAGCAAAAAGTTAAGTTGCTAATGCAGGGCCTTAGGCCATCCATCGTGGACAAATTATGTATAATGAATAACCCTACGATCCAGCATATGCTCAACAATATAAAAACAATAGAGGCAGGGAGAAAGATCACGGAAAAAGCTACGGAGAAAGCCGTGAATCGGCATTTTCATCCAGAAAAGGACGACAACAGTCAAAAGATGGATGAGTTAGTGGACAGGATGGAGAAGCTAACAATAGCTGCCATCCAAGCAGGCGGGGTACCACTCAGGAGTGAACATACTGACACGGAAGAACTGTACTATCCCGAGAGGGAAAGGGGATACACGGAGAGGAGGCACTACGAGCGGGAGAAAACATACTACCCTCCACAGCGGCCGACAACACCATATACGCAGGACAGGCCACATTACCCTCCACGATATCCACCGGTCTCATACACAAATATAGAGCCAACCTACCCCTTACGGCGACCATCATCCCCATACACACCGGATTATTACCCTTCAGAGTTCGACCACAGTATCCCCCAGCGAAGCAGCCCGCCACCGAGCAGACAGGGCTATGCTGCCCCACAATATAGGGGAAATGGGGACTATCGGGAAAACCCACCCCCAAGCTGGCAAGGCTATGCATCCCCACATTATTGGGCAAATGGGGAATACCGGGAAAACCCACCCCCAAGCAGTCAAGGCTATGCATCCCCACAATACAGGGGAATCGGTGAATACCAGGAGAACACACCCCCAGGCAGACAGGGATATGCACCCCCGCAGTACAGGGGAAAGGGGAATCGCAGGGAAAACCCGCCCCCGCAGCAGCAAACGTACACCCCACCCTGTCGGAGACAAGAACACAGACCACCGGTCAGAAACCGCGGAACAACAATCCCACAGAAAGGACGGGAGGCCCGGGACACGTACACGAAGGGAGCGGAACACTATCCGCTCCCCGACGAACACCCGAGGGAGTTTAGGGACGAGGCACCCCGCCGGACAGACAGGAGGGCAATGCTTCCCACACCCGGTTACCCACCGCAAACGGGGAGTTGGCGCAGCCACCCCGAGGGGGGACAGACATACAGCACGGGGAGACGCACATCTTCGTTTCCAAAAAACGCCTAGACGGGGAGGTTCGGCTAGCTAAAAAAGCGGCGGAGGTTCCTCCCCTAACACAACACCAGAGAGGCCCCTCACCTAAACAGACCCGCAAGAGCAGGGGGAAGAAGCAGCCAACTAAAACAAGGGCTGACGATCCGCCCCCGGACCGTTTCCAAACACACCCCGTAAAAGGGGACGGCAATTGTCTGTTCAGGGCCATTAGCTTTTTAGTCCGCCATGCCGAAGATCACCACAGGGAGTACAGGCGGGAAACGGTTCAACACATCCTGGCCAAGGGGGAAGAGTACCGGGATTTCGTGGCGGACGAACAGGAAAACCCATTCCAGACCGGGGCAGATTACGAAAGATACATGGGTAGGGATGGTACCTATGCCGGCGCCGTAGAAGTGACCGCTCTCGGCAAGGTACTTAAGCTGAACATACATGTATACACTGACGTACACTCGCCGCTACTATTCACAACCACGGGATTTGACAGGGCCCTGCGCATACTATTTACGGGGAACCCTAGGGCGGGGCACTACACGCCCCTCATAATCACGCTCGAACAAAACGCAGACAATCAGCCCACAACACAACCGGACATGAAAATATCACCAGCAGGGAAACAGGGGCAAAAAGGCAAATCCACACCCTCCAGACGGGAAACCATACCCCCTACGCCACAACACGGGGCGGGAAGTGACCCCACACAGGCGCAGGACGCAAACACACTTGGCATAGGGGAGCCAGCAACAGGAATCGAACTCGCGACCGCCTGGAACAAAAAACGAGGTCACAAGTGCAAACGAAGGGTTAGGTTTGCAGACACACCCTCACAGGAGGAGGAGAGGAACAACACACCCACACAGAAACTGGGAAGTGTGAACACATTAACCGCTCGCCAGAATCCCTGTATTTTTGACAGCACGGGCAATGAAGAGAGCAGGCAGTGTACTGACTGGGCACATTTCGCTGACCGAGATAAAGAACTCGAGCCAGGAAATAAGCCGCGAGGCCAAGCGTGCCAAGTACAATGAGCGGCCAGCTCCATGCTTCTTCAGCACAAATGTAACACAGGGCATCAACAGTGGCGCACACAGGGACAAGGACACTAAGATAGCAACAACAACAACAACATACACCCTCTACAATACATCTTTACAGGGGGAAGGACTCCAGTTAGCGGCACTGACAGTACACGCCAGCATAAATGGCCACAGGGTGCAAGCCCTCGTTGACACTGATGCAGCAGTAAGTTGCGACAACAGAAAACACGTCACCGAAGGGCAGATACACGGTGTCACGGGTGACATCCGGCTGGTAGTGGCCAATGCTCAGACGCTAGAAAACTCGGGGGTGGCAAATATACACATCAGGCTAGACCATTTTGCGACAACACACCCCATGTTCGTGATAGAACATCTTTCTGCGTCAGCAATATATGGTATGGATTTCCTCGCCAAGTACGAAGCTAGCATAAATTTTGCTAGCGGCAAGATGCTTTTAATGCATGACCAGAGGCTCACTACACATCCCATGGTATACACCAGGAACACAGATGGGATTCGAGCGGAGCGAGTAATCCACGAGCACCAGGCTCCACACTGAACACAATCGGCAAACACACAGGCACACACACAGATAAGACGCTCAATCACACTCACAGACAGGACCTGACACCGGAACAAGATAGGAGGCTCACGGAGCTCCTGGAAGACAATAGGGATATCTTTGCCATTCGCTGAAAGATCTCGCGGTGACAGACCTTATCGAGCATCATGTCACACTCACCAGTGACCGGCCAGTCCACCAGCCCCCCTTCAGGGTGAGTCAGAAGGAGAGGCACGCTATCGACACTCAGTTTTCAGAGATGCTCGAAGCGGGAGTAATAGTGCCGGTGATCTCGAATTACAGTGCTACGGTCTTGCTGACCAAGAAGCGAGATGGTTCCCACAGGTTTTGTACAGATTACCGTAGGCTCAACAAGTTAATAGAAAATGACAGTTATCTACTACCACGGGCCGACACCTATTTGGATGCTCTCGGTGGGGCCAGCTGGTTCAGCTCGATGGATTGTTATAGTGGCTTCTATTCAATCCCCGTTTATGAACCGGACAGGCACAAGCTGGCGTTCGTTACAGAAAACGGCCTCTATACCTATACAAGGTTACCAATGGGCCTCCGTAACGCCAGCCAGACCTTCCAAAAGCTAATGGATAAGGCATTTTCAGGGCTAAAATGGCACTCGGTGCTCGTCTACGTGGACGACATAACGGTCTTCTCCCACACCTTTGACGAGCATCTCGTACACTTGGAGGAGGCTTTCGCAAGGATCAGACAGGCCAAATTAAGGCTTAAACCTGCGAAGTGTCAATTTGCCAGACAACAGATTAACATACTGGGCCATATTGTTAACAGAGAAGGCATTATTCCCGACCCAGCGAAGACGGACGCAATAACGGGCATCCCGATGCCTACAAATCTGAAACAATTGCGTAGCTTCATTGGTCTGGCTTCCTATTACAGGAAGTACATCCATAGGTTCGCTCACATCGCCCACCCCCTAACCGAACTCACACGTGAAAAGGCGCCCTTCAACATTAAACAGGAACATATAGATGCCTTCAACACACTTAAGCAACTATTGACCACCCCACCATTACTGCAACACTTCCATAGTGATAGGCCCACATTTTTACACGTGGACGGAAGCCAGTATGGACTGGGAGCTGCCCTATTACAGGAAGATACAGAGGGGCGCATACGGCCCGTGGCTTATGCCAGCAGAAAATTAACGGCCGTCGAAACCAGATACTCTGCCACAGAGCGTGAAATGCTGGCATTTTCATGGGGAGTGAACTATTTCCGGGTATACCTCTATGGTATCCAGTTCACGGTAATGACTGACCACGCGAGCCTGCTTTTTTGGGACTAATTCAAAAACCCAAATTCGCGACTCAATAGGTTTATATTCCGTCTTTACGAATATAACTTCGTGGTTAAGCATAAGAAGGGCGCTACACACCTAGATGCAGATGGGTTGTCTAGGCTGCCAGTAGCCGATCCCCCAGATGACAGTAAGGACCACGAATGGGACGACATGCCGACTTTTGCCCTGACATTGGTTAACATAAAGCAGGAGCAAGAGCGTGATCCATACTTGAGACAGATTCTAATGGCACTAGAAAACTTGGAAAAGGTAGATTCCAAGACAGCGCGGCTGTCTAGGCGATTTTTTCTAGACAAAGACGGGGTACTGAAATTTAATCCCACAGCCATGCACGATAATGCACCTATAGCGGTTCCGGACTCATTGAAAGAGAGTATCATGACCGGACACCATAATAGCCCAATGGCAGGGGCACATTTGGGTACGCATAAAACATACCATAGAATCCGGGACAAGTATTACTGGGTAAACATGAAGGGCGACATAGACACCTTCGTAATGACATGTCACACTTGCCAGCGATTTAAAGCAAGACCTGGCAAGCCTCATGGATTACTCAACCCTATTCCAGTAGGAGAACTATTCCACAGAATCGGGATAGATGTTAAAGGCCCCATCTCCACATCTGACAAAGGTAATAAATACATACTTGTGGCCACAGAGTATCTTACCCGGTACATGATTACAAAGGCTGTTCCCAAAGCAGACACGAACAGCATAGTGGAATTTCCATTTGACATAGTCACGCGATATGGCCTATTCCAAACCCTATTATCCGATAGAGGGACTATTTTCACCTCGAGAGTGCTCCAACAGTTTCTGGAGATACTAAGGATAAGGGCATACACAACCACGAGTTTTTCCCCACAGACCAATGGGCTCACCGAAAGCATGAACAAAATCATCGGGATAGCGCTAGCCAAGTTCACGGGGGACACAGGGACAGACTGGGATAATTATCTACAGCCCATTACATTCAGTTACAATACTTCTATATCCACGGCCACAAAACACTCTCCACACTTCCTGTTGCACGGCTATACACCCAGAAGTCCCATAGACAACATATGCATCCCTCAGGACACTCTCACAGACAACGCGGCCCGGTTAGAGTATTTGCAGATAGCTCGCATGAACGCCAGAAAACATAACCGCGGCACAGAAGAAACAAAAAGAACGGTACGATTGTCAACGGAAGACCGTGGAATACACACCCGGGCAATTGGTTATGGTTTCCAATTCCGCCTGTAAGAAGAAAGTGTCCGAGTTCCTCCTTCCACGTTGGACAGGTCCCTTCAAAGTCTGCAGGAAGGTATCTGACCTGAACTATATAGTGAACGTGCGGCATGGACACAAACTCATTAAGGACACTATACACGCCCGCCGTATGAAGGCGTACTACACTCGGAAAACAACACCCACACGTAAGGGCGGGAACACTGCAAAAAGGAAAGGAAATGATTCCGCTGGCAGACGAGAAGAGAAAGCCAAGAGATAGCCTTCGAACCCCGAGGACCTCACCAGGATACGATCCTGACACAGACATCTAACTACCACCGACGAATATATTCGCACCAGACCTACAGTAACACAAAAATTGGGGACACAATATATATGAACAGAGGTAGGGTTTTTTACATGACGAGGAACCAAAGGCACACCATGTATGCGGCAATAGAAAAGCGTGTCAGCAAACCCACGCATATTTGCTCAACACATGCGATAAGCAGACCGCTAGACTAGCAGCAGGTACTTCACACACCATTGAAACTTG
Organism: Meconema thalassinum; assembly: GCA_946902985.2. NCBI lineage: Eukaryota > Metazoa > Arthropoda > Insecta > Orthoptera > Tettigoniidae > Meconema > Meconema thalassinum. The sequence continues at coordinate 172,948,310 of OX336393.1, read as the reverse complement.
ACACTATCGCCAGTCAGCGATAAGACGTAAATGAACATGCGACATTCGCAAGTACCAGACAGGCTAGGAACGCTCTCGCTCTGGCAGTAATATACACAATCATTCACGCCATTTTCAAAGCCGGATAACTCCCAAAATTAAAGTACGCGGGACGTTCCGAATTACACAAAACACTCACACTAATGTACATTTTCGCACGCGTATTTCAAACATACAATGCACGCCATGGTACATAAAACACAGAAATTGTGGTCCCGAGGCATTAGCCCAAGCCATAGGCGCACGCACAGAACAGATACCATACCTTTGTGGGTTGCGTCAAACCTGCATGCCTGTACCAAACATATTACATACATAATAGACAGTCTACAGCCTCCAGCAGCTTAGGCTACCGAAAGGTATAAGGTATGCATCAGGGCCTAACACATTCAACGCACAGAAACACGATACAAACGTGCCAAAAAGGAGCTAGCCAACGGCATTTTTGGCGCGACAACACAATTAGAGGCCACACTGGGGACGCACAAAATCCCAACAGACAACGCAGACATAAAACACGGAGCGCTACACGGGATCATGGGTCCGAATACTCAATAAAATCGGACGCCGTGAAAACCAATACTGTCGACCGACGAAAGATCAGTTAAAACCAACACACAGGTTTTTCAACATGGAAAGTCAGAAAACTCAGCCAGCGCCACTAGACACCGGATAGACACATTTACAGGGGGAAAATTCACTCCCACCTAGACGGAAACTTGCCAAAATTAAGACAATTCGCAAGCACGTTAAAATTAAACCAGGGATATGGACACGGGGACAGACAATCACACGGGCGGCATCGCACGAACAGCATGCATACACAATCACATAAAGAAAAACCATAGGGTCCCATATAGACACTGTGCCCCATAGAGTATAACTAAGAGTGAAGATAGGCATAAGAATGTTTTACACGAATATGAATGGCATATTATTACTGTGTACACGCATTAAACATACACTAGGGAGGGCAGATGAATTGTACTAATGCCACACACAAACACATAAACGATTGAGCCACACAATCATGAACACAGGAAGGTTCTTTTACATACAGGAACGTAGGCCAATTCTAAAGTAATCGCTACAATAGCCTACTTAGGGCACTAGCAACCCCGGGACTGCCAATAGGGGACGTACCGGGAACGCCAGGCATCTACGGAGACCACAAGATACTGTTTTTTTGGACCATAGCGCCCGACATCTGAATACGGAGGACGCCACGGGCACAGACAAACGCTCAAACAAAGCAGGTAACACCTCATCTCTACGGCCAAAAATCATGGCAATGTAGATTACCCCGGCCATAAAACAGTAGAGCAAGACACAATGGGGAAGTGAGCATGGAAACAAATTCCCAAACAAGCTTGTGAGCGAAAAAAAAGGTGACAAGGTAGCACGTTGGCCTTTCTAGAATGCAAACACATGTCAACATACAGACAGTGGGGGAAATCACGTTTTGTCAGCCTTCATACATATCATTAAAGACTTTCCGTACACAAGGACACAAAACAAATACACACAAAAAACAACACTGCGTTGCAAATAAGCGAATTCCAGCGCGTTGCGACACACTGTTGCCGGAAGGCATTCTCGTAATAGCAAGACGTGACAATGACATGCATACATGATGACACTGACATAAAAACAATAACAATAATGATATACAGTGACACGGATGTTGATACAGGAAGTAAGAGCGCCATTACAATAGGCTCCGCATCCAATAATACACAAATACTGTGGGCCGGATTGATCTCGGAAGAACAGGCCACCGTACGCCTACGATTAGCGACACTAGGAACATGTCTACAAGGGTGATAACACGCAGCACGCGGCACGCGGCACCTGACAATTAGCCACGCGACACGAGATAAAACCTTCTCCGATAACATCCCACGCGCCAGGAGACGTCAGCGGTGGGCAACCTCACACACACAGGCGCGCTAATTACAGCCACGGCCACTTCCTTCCTACACGCGCCCAACACTCAGGGGCGGATACAGACAGATTCCATGAGGGAACAACCCCCCCCCCTAATAATTTCTTTTCTTGTTTTTTTTTCTCTCTAAAATTCATTACAGGCGATCACGCTATGCCAATTTATACTCACAATCACATGCTACCCCACGTTATGAACAGGAGACCAGATTAGGCCGTGACGTCACAGCGTCACCGCACTTAAACATCCTAAGGGCAGCCCGAGGGCGGTGCCCACAGACACAAACATTTTCACACAACGTAGGTATCACAGACCCACAGGCACTCCACAGACTGGTATTTTAGGAGACAGTAGGTGCTTTATGGCATCTCAACTTAGCCAGCGTACATCCCAAGGAGCGGGTAGAAAACACATAGCGACCGAGAGAGGATGACACACTATAATAGGAGTAGAGGTGGATAATGCCATCAGGATGGCCATGGTACCAACTACGGGCTACCATCCCCACACCCTTCTTCCTACATACCCTATCTACTACAACACTATCCAACACATCACATACAGATACATAAAAACACCTACACTACATTTCAAAATATACATCGGGGTTGATAGACTTCATGCTTCTAATAAATTAAGGTTTGCTACACCTTGGCCCCAAACGCCTACACCTGAGTATTAGAGGTGATTCGGAAACTAATATCAAGCGGCAATGCACATCTCTGTGTAGAGAGATGAGGCCATACTGATACTAACAAGTATTTTGTTAAATAATTACGCATGCAAGGGACATAAACTTATCGTATCCCAGCACAGGCCCTATCCTCAAGTGAGAGCAGACACGCCTCATATCCATCCCAATGCATGAGATATCCTATCCACACACCAGGGATGGTATTATTATTATTACACCCGCATGACATTTTCAAAATTTTGCACACCTGGGAAAAACCCACCCCATCCACTCACAATAAATACCTCCTAGCAGCATCATCGGCTCCCGGCCACCATAAACATGGAGTCCAACGATGCACGACCCCCTCCCTCCACGCTCTAACCCCATTCAGCAAATAACACCCCCGGATCCTAATAACAAGGGACCAAACGCCCTACAAACCTACTAATACCTCTAGGAAATTACCAAGTCATCACCGCTGAAAATCCGACACGGCAATGACAAGCCTAAAGTAGTCACTGCATTTCGAAGATTCTACAACCCCAGAACACTAAAAATTTTACATAATTACATAGTACACATAAACATATTTACAAATCACACTATTTTTTTTAAAGGAATCTGACATCACACTAGATGGTGATGAGAAGGTGAATGGAGAGCAGAATCACCACACGAGAACGGAGCTGGAGAAGGCGGTGATGAGGCCTCACCCAGTTGAATGACAGATAGACGTAGGGTTGAAGCTCGATGACTCAGTGCGGGCAAGCTTCAGAATCCTGGGAAACCTACCCTGTTCCCTGGGACGAAGAAACTTACACCCATTATCCACTGTTGTCGTCGAAGCCAGACCTGCAGGGGAGACTTTTTGACGGCTAGTAGGAGAACTAACCAGCTCCATACTAGACTCAGGAGACGAACCTAGAGACGACCAACTTGGACTAGACTTTTAGTTAGTTCGTAATATAAGTAATGTTCCTATGGCGGGGAACTAGTCTTCCATTCTAGGAAGTGAAGAAGTGTCTCAAGATTCAGCGGGATCAATCCTAGGCACGCCAAGTCCTTATCCCGGACGATAAGGTGAAAACGATTTAACAAATGATAACCAATGAATAATAAATAATGCGTATGGAATGAATGCGGTCATTCGATCCCGTGTCCACATAAATGGATGACACCGAGTCTCCAGAGCTTAAATGGTAACGCACCGGGCGGCCAGAGATGTAAATGAGGAATGTGGCAGGCACCTCACAGCGGCCTGGGCCAACGATTGATAAATATGAAATTTGTTCATTTATCAACCAGAATGCCAACACAGGCATGTATAAGATCAACGGAAAGGATATCCGCGCGAGGCGTTTGCTCCTTAGCAACGCAGTCGCACAGGCCTATATTAGTTCTTAAGAGGGGGAAGTCGACAGTTAGTATTAAGGGAAGGGAATCTAGAAGGGCTTTCGGGCCTGGTGGTTTTAGAGACAACCGGTGTTTCTAAAATACACACGGGTGGTGCCCTGAGGAGGTAAAACTGCCTCAGGCGATCGTTCCGATCAAAATTCTAGTATGTAAGGCAGTTGCATTTGGAACGCAACTTAGATTTAAGCAAATTTAATAAGCACTGTTGTAAAACAGCAGCTACAGCACATTTCGGCACTAGACTAAGGACCATTTCGGCTTGTACATACAAAATATTTTTCATTTAGTATTAATTAATATAATTTAGGTTAAGCACTTTTTAATTAAGATAGAGCGTTCGGCACCTGGCAACTAAAACCGTTACCAGGGTAAGACCGACAACACATTGCGAAAACACGCGTATGCGACGCGAACGCGACATATGGCGTTCGGCACCTTATAGGGTAAGTCCGAACAACATTCAACGGCACATGTAATGTGAACGCGACACAGAGCGTTCGGCACCTGGCGGCTAGACGTTGCCAGGATAAGCCCGATAAATCTATAGAGTAACGATAGGAAAACATAACAGGGCGGAGGCACTGAAGCCGTCCGACCCATCAGCGAGGTATACGGTACAGCCACTGGAGCTGACCGACCCCGATAATACACGAGACGTCCGAAGAGGTCTCAAGGGCGGTGGCATCATCCAAGCCGTCCCTTAAAACAGCGCCGTGCGACATAGGCGCGTATTGGTAGTATTTGGCCAAGGGCATATATACCACATGTCTTTGTTTTTCAGCAAAGAGCTCCAACGCCGCACCAAGGAGTGGAATCCAAGTTATCGTGATTTACCAGGTAAAGGTGACGTCACACACACACACACACACACACACTCATACACCTGCATACACTGAGGAGACACACAAATACACAAAATAACACTTTAGACATAAGTAAGCTAAGATAAGGTTATAGCCGGCATAGGCTAAGAATGGAATAAGGCGTACAAAGGGAGATTGGTATTTACATGCATCAATGGCAATCAAAAGGCATATGAATGTACAATGGCAACAGTGTAACATCGATGTAATAATGACCATGCGTTCTCTTTCAGATTACGAAAGGTCAACGGGGACATCAGCATACCCACTAACGAATTTTGTTCCACAGATGCAAACATATTGTACACATGTCTTTTGTATATATATTTTCCAACACAAATGTAACACACTTTCTCTTTCTAGCACAGAAATACACGATACTCATCAGCTTAGTCACACTAGTAAAGTGATGACGCCTGCGCCCAATGGCAGTCAGCAGCTCGAGCAAAGGAGCGATAATACGATGACCAGGGGCGGCACAGGTTTTGTAAGTGCCGTGCCTCATCATCAGGATGGAATTCCTACTCACGGCAGGAAGACCATTAGAGTATAGACCAACAGAGTAACCACTAAACCGCAGTGGAACAACGGCCGAAATAGCAAATAAGTAGATTATAGATCATAGCGGCCGCATAAGACAATATATGTAAACATATGTAAACTAAATAGAATATAGATAAACAGACAGAGGTATGGCAAATGAAGAGCGCCAAGGGACAAGCATATTTTGAATCCCGAAATATGGTTATATTTTATTATGTTTATGGTTATCACTATTATCACTAGCAGTATTATTAACATACCATAAGTGCAACGACCATTACTATGGCCATTTTTAATGAACACCACCACCATTGCTATTATTAACACTATTAGTATCACTGTAAGAATTTTGGAAATTTGTCACTACAGCCCACATTGTAACTCCGCATTCACCAATGCATATATATATACACGCATACTGATTATGTTTTTGTTTCTTTCATTTTCCTTCTACTAACGTTAAAATTTGTGAAGGTGTCCTGTTTCATCCCAACAACAATAAATCATTCTGATATATACCTTTAACTTATACCCTGGGGCAACTGTTTTATTTTTATTTTCTTCCGTCTATTATACAATACCTTGCCTATACTTTATAGACACAAGGTACATGCAGGGAGCAATTTTTTTCCCCACACAACGACGGACGACACAACCACCCGTCCAACCATGATTTTTTTCCTTCCTGCATGGCACAAACACGCACATATCTATATTTTTTCTTCCTCTTTTCGTTAACAGCAAAAACATCAAGAACGTGTATTCTTCTGTATTTTTATTTCCAATGTCAAGTTTTATAATGATTAATTTTAGATGAATAATGAACATGTATATACCCAAAACCCACCCCTCTGAGCACACGCTAAACTCACATCACCACCAGGACAACACGACATCGATACACCCACACGACACCGACACTGAAGAAGAAGAAGAAGAAGAAGAAGAGGGACAAGAAGAAAACGAGGAAAAATCATTACAACGACACGCCCACTCTCTTTCCCGTTCGCGAGGACGCGAACAAACGACGAAGGGGCCTTGTACAGCCCGGGGGCAGTACCCCCTAAGACCCTGCCCTCCATCTTTCATCAAAACCCCCCTCATAGGCATACCATAAGCCTCATGCACTTCTTCAAACACAAACGGGCCCGGCATACTGCTGACAGCCACGCTTACGTAATACTAACACAAACACGGTAACTGGAACAGAAATGAGGAAGCGCTGACCAAGCAGTGGAGGGAGGCCTTAAAGGCTAGGCCCGGAAGAGCCCCTTTATCTGTTCTTGGCCAGCGGCCCTGCCCGACGAGGTCCGTTCCAGCTCTTCACCCAGGTGAGATCTAGCAGTGTGTTCAGATTCCTTATCTTTGTAAACACCTACCCCAAACATTTGTGCACTTTACAACTTGTACTTCATTTTATATTTGTTTAACTCCCCAAAAGGGACATCACATCACAGCTACAGGCCAATAAACACTTGGTCAGTAAACACACACGTTTATTACTAATCACACTCCACTTTACATCCTTATACCCAACCTGACCTTAGTCATAATTGCCCCTGACCGCGGCGACCAGGAACTGCATCGTCAGGTTCTATTGTACTCGAGCAAGCGACCCAACTGCAGAGTGCCGAGTCACTGACTCTGCACGTTCGCTGAATTGCTCACTCTACTTAATTGGCAGGCTAGATTAGCAGCCTGCACTTAGACATTCATCCCCTAGCAGGTAAGCGCATCCTGCAGGGACGCCCCCAATAGATTAAGCACTCACACCAACACACCACACTGGTAGTCTTCTCCGATCACGGGAAACTACCCTCATTCGGAAACAGCCCTTGAAATTGGCAAATCTACACTAGCCTGTTTATCCCACCCCCAACCAAGGGATAAAACAATAAGTTCCTAACATGTAGGCCAATGTAATTCAAAGTGAAGTCAGACGTAGTTATGACTACGAATTCACCAACCTAATAATGTACATTCACTAGATGACAATTAAGGGCAAACAGCTCCTTAATTTGTGTACGAAGGTTTTATTAATGAAATTATTTGACTGTTTGTTTATATTTATTTATGTGATCGCACCTTATATGTTCCTGTGTTCTGTAATTCATTTGTGTTGTTATCAGATATTGTCTTTTAGCAAGGTAGCTATAATAGCTTTTGGAATAAGTTTTGAGTACGGACGCTTCTGGCCTTATTGTTGCTTTAAGTCAAGATTTAGCTAGATGATGTAAACGTTAAATGTAAGTGCGGAAGTGGTACCATCATAGCTTGGGCCCTTGTTTGCACTTGATGTTAATGTAATTTTGTATTACTAATTCTTATTGTAATTGCTTATGGTCGATTTTACGTGCCACACTCCAAGCTTTGTTGTTGTTGTTGTTTTGATTTCTTGTATTAAAGGACTGTCGAGAGGGATAACTTACATATCAGTTAGGGTCTCATCTCTTTATTTATTTTTGTTCATTAGTTTTGCGGACTAGACGTTTTCAAACTCTCCGACTTAGGATAGGGGTTTGAGTTCTCTGAATAAATGACTCACGAATTTCATTTAAGTCTGGATGTTATTATTTCTTAGCTTTGTGTTTGGGGGTGTGCTTCTTTGGGCATATTTGGCATATTCCGTGCGTAAAACCCGATCCCTTGGGATCATGGACTCTCGTGCCAGCGTTAGCCATAAAGAAGTGCATCTTATCCTCTCAGGTCGTGGGTTCGAAGGATGGGGTTGTCTGGAATACCATCTATAGGTTGGTGGTACCCTGGCAATCTCCTCTGACGGGCACGTACCTACCCTTATTTTTCTTGGCGCCCAATCTTGAGGACTGATTCCTATGTACGGAATCCTTCAGTTTTCGTTTGTGAGAGGATCATAATAATATACTTTGACTGGACTGAGACGAACTCAGAGGTCGTACTGCAGATCAATTAGCCGCAAGGCATTCATTAGATGTTAGGCCATGGGGTGAAGCATAATTATATGGTAAATTCATGTTAGGACTTTGACTTTGCTTATGCTTCATCTGAAGTAAATGTTGCTTTTGCTTGTTGTTGTTGTTGTTGTTTTCATGGAAGGTAGCATTTATTTATGAAAGTCAAGCTTTCTGCCATATCATTTTCCTCATTGTGGTAGATTATGCTATTTTTAAGACCTGTCCTTCTTTCTCATATTTGTACTTTTGTTATGGATGAGGCGACACTTCGTCGCGTATTGGATGGGATGATGACGAACATTAACGCCTCATTAGAGAAAATCAGGGGTGCCATTGGCGAAGTCAGGGGTGTTTTGACCCATGTCAGGGGTGATTTGGCCCAGGTCAGAGGTGAATTGGAAACTAATACCACAGCTATAGGCAAAAGTAACGCTACATTACTAGCAAACACTGTAACTTTAGACGAAGTCAGAGGTGATGTTCACCAAGTTAGAGGCGATTTAGAAGCCAACACTGTAACTTTAAACGATTTAGAGGTGATGTAGGGGCTAACACTGAAATGCTTACTGGAGTCAGAGCCGATGTAAACCAGGTTAGATGTGACGTAGAAGCTAACACTGGAATGTTTACTCAAGTTAGGGGTGACATAACTAACAGTGCTGAGGATAACGCAAACTTACTGGCAAGTTTAGCAGCTGTTAGGGTCGACATTCTTAGACATCAGCAGAATGCTAACACAAGGTTAGATACACTGTCAGGTGACCTTAACACTACTAGAAATGAAATGCAGGCCCGTTTAGACACTGTTGATGTGAACATGGATGGAATAAACGGAATGATCCAGCAGTGAAATAATGAACTTAGACAATCAATGGAAGAAGTCAAGGCCGATATGAAGGCAGGCATGAACACCAGCAGAATAGAAATGAATGCGTGCCTAGACGAATTGCGTGATACTATTAATCAAGCCAGAACACAGCTAGATGCTAGAGTAGCAGCCATCGAGGGACAAATTCAGGAAACTAATGTCTTTGTGGAAACAGTCCGTAAGGAGGTCCTTACAGTAATTGTAACTTATGAGTGGAGTTGCCGTCGCAGTAAATAAGGAAAGGAATAGCTGGAGATATGGATAGATTTCGTCGTGAACACAGAACTTACTCCGAAACAGTTACTAACATGACCACAACGGTTGAGGAACTCCAATCTGAGATCAATTCAAACAAGGAGGAATTGGGGATAGATATCAGCATAATAAAAGTTGACATAACTGAGCATAAGGCTAACTTTGACACTCATATGGCCAATATAAAAGGTGACGTAGATTTTCTACGCAAGCGTATCGAAGAAGTCGCTATCGCTGAACGCTTACAATCTAGCCAGAACGTTAGGAAGACTGTCGCCGAAGTCGACACGTGTCTTCGTGGGAAAATCGAGCGGTTAGAACTTCAGGTTAGCAACATAGCAACTTCAACCAACCCGTTAACCACACCTGACATTGAGCAGTTCGAACAGTGATATTTGCAACGTATCGAAGCGCAACCGAAACCAATGCAGACTGTAACGTCATCTCAATTAAAAACTACAACACCAACGAGCGAGCCTATGAAGACTGTGCAGGCGGAACAACCCGCGTTACTTAACTTCAACGCACATGTGATTACACCAATTGGCAACCCTCATCAAAACAGCAATGTTGTGATAATTCGATCGCGAGAGGAGCAACCCGCTCACTTTTCTGGTCACGGAGGAGGCAGCATTCCGGTGAAATTTTTACGTAACGTTGAATATTACATGATACGATGGTGACACCTGAGAGGGAGCTCAGGGTCATCAAACGTCTGCTTGATGGATAAGCTAGCACGTGGTTTAGAGCTTTTAGATACTCCTTCAATGGATATCAAGACTTCAAGAGGCGCTGTTGAGAACTTATTGGTCCAGCGATATTCAGCAGGCAATCAGAGCTGAAATGTACACCAAGAGGTACAGCTCAAACCAATCGACGCGTTACGCAAACTATTTTTCTTCGAAACTGGCCAAATTATGCTGTTTACAACCACCTTTTTCAGAACCAGAATTGATCCAGACGATCTCAAGACAGTACCCAGCCGATGTACAAAGAGTTCTCAATGCGGCAGTGCTACTACATTTCTTGCTTGCGATCAACTCTTAAGGAGATTAGATTCAAGCAACGAACAATTTACAATCCATAGATCCAGAGGGGAAACAAGAAATGTGAACCTAACTACAGTTGACAAGTTGAGTCAGATGACTAAACCAGAGCCGAAGATAAACACACCCTCTCAAAGAAATGATACAGGTCCTGTTCGTCGTCAATGGAACAGGCGACCATACGACTGATCACGACAAGCCGACAATAGGAGTTATTGGGGGCGTCAGTTTGAAAGTCGTAATAATGAGAATCGTCGACAGGATGGTGATCGACGAGGAAATAACAACAATAGACCTCTAAACCAGCAAACTGGACAAGTACGAAGTGATTATCGCTATAGCGGAGGTTATCGAAGAGACCCCGATCCCCGTTTCAGATTGATCGAGACTGGGAAGGTCGAGCAAGGGAAAGTCAGGAATACATAAGACAGCTAAAAGGAAAACCCGAAGAGAGCGACCAAGCTCAAACACCGCGGGAGCTGCAAGAAGGACGAGAGGAATCTCCTGGACGCAACCAACTGAGTTCCTCTAAAGGAAAAAAAAAAACGCCAAATTAGGAATGGCATCTAAGGAGACTAACTACCGAGTAACTGCCACTATATTACTTTGGGAACCAGTCCAAGATGGCCTCTAAAATGAACGACGAACCACGTTACGCTCACTAGATTGCCAATGATCCCGGCAAAGATTAATGGGGCGGCTTCGGTGGCATAGTCGGTAGCATGCTGAGCTTCTATGCGCAAGATAGCGGGTTCAAACCCGGCCGAAGTCGTCGGATTTTTTAAGAGCGCTAAAAATCCCTCAGTATGCCTTCCTTCGGAGGGGAAGTAAAGCCGGCGGTCCCATGTCATAGATTTATGGCATGTTAAAGAACCTTCCAGTAATTTCACTTGTGTGAAGCTAAATTGGATAGGTTAAGAATGTAAACAATGCTCTTAGGTTTCTACGTTCGTTGCCAAGAGTCGTCAGCGGTGGCGTTTAGTAGCTATGTTCTGAACTTGGCCTAGTAGTCGTTGACGGTGGTGCTTGATGGCAAAAGTAGGAACTATTTGAAGAATTCTAAGTTGCAGTACTTAAATTAAAAAAAAGTTAACACACACTAATACAGTCATCACAATTAACACCGGTTATCAGACAGATTCTACACACACCGAAAGTACACGGGGCTACATGACGGCGTTGTCGCAGCCCCGAAACTTAAGAACCAACCAACCAACCAACCAACCAACCAAAGATTAATGGTTGCGATGTGTAATTGTTAGTGGATAGTGGTGCCATGATCAGCATCATGTCAACCGACTTTCATGCTGTATTGAAATCACGCTCTAAACTTACCGAACTACCTGTGTCAACAATTAAGGTCAGAGGTGTCATACCTGACCGCACCGTAAAATGCAAACTACAGATTTTGAGTGCACTCGAAATTAGTAGCCACGTATATTTGCACCAATTTCTAGTCCTAGAGGACCTATCGTACGAGGCCATATTGGGGGCCGACTTTATTAGAAAATACGTTGGGATAATTGATATGGGCCAAAATACAGTCCAATTTAAACCGCTTGAAGCCATTCCTAAGTACATCATTGAGGATGATCCGGACTTCAGTGCAGATGTTAATGTTATCGAAATATTGAACGGTATGGAAATTGACAATGAACAGGAAGAGTGTACGGCCCAGGAAAACTGCAATGAACCATTAAATGACAAACTTGGGAACGAATTCAATGATATATTTGATACTACACCCAGCGTTATAAAGAACTATGAGTACGATCTAGTAGTCTTGGACGATTCTCCGTTCCAAAGGAAGGTCTACCCAATTGCGGGAAAGCACATGGAAGAAGCTGCTAGAAAGTTACGAGAAATGGATACCGCTGGGATAATACGGAAAGCACCAACGTCGTATATTAATCCACTGACGACAGTTGTGAAGACAGACGGTAGCTTGAGGCTATGCCTGGATGCCAGGGCCTTGAATGATCGATTGGCTCCAGAGCACGATAGACCGCCCAGGATAAGGGCCATCCTGAGGAAGTTTAAGGGAAATCGGTTCTTGACATCATTGGACCTTGTTCAATCCTACTACCATATACAATTATCAGAACACACCCAAAAGTACACGGGATTCATATTCGGTCAAACCACCTATGTGTTTTGCAAATTGCCATTTGGACTTAAAAATGCGGGAGCCACGTTGATCCGTGCTCAAGATGCAAATTTGACACCAGAAGTCAAAGAAAAGATTATCTGCTTCGTAGAAGGCATCTTGATATCTTCAGAGACTGAAGAGGAGCCTCTCCAGACCCTTCATCTCGTTTTCGAGAATTTAAGAGTGGCGAACTTCAAAGTTAAGAAGGAAAATGGGAAATTCCTTCATAAGGAAATAAAATTCGTAGGCCACATAATTAGTGGAATGGCTAAAGACCAAACCCGGCCGAAATCCAAGCCATTTCGGCTTTTCCGACCCCTACTCGTGCCAAGCACGTAAGGCAATTTCTCGGGGGTAATTCAGTTCTTCGCAGCCCACTGCCCACAATATTCGGAGACTGTTGCTCCACTGAGAACTTGTTGAAAATTAATTCCAGATAGGCGTGGAACGCAGAATGCGCTGAAGCGTTTGTCAAGGCAAAGAAAATGATGGTAGAGAGCATAAATTTGGAGACCCTGACTATAGCAGAAATTTTATTGTTGAAACTGATGCGTCTGCAGTAGGCATTAGTGAAATTCTGCTACAGGAGTACGAAAACCACAAGCGTAATTATATCGCTTTCCTCAATAGAAGACGTAGGCCTCATGAAACGAGCTACTTCACTACGGAGATAGAGGCACTAGCCATCGTATATGCCCTGGAATATTGGTGGAAGTTACTATAGGGACAACAGATCGTGGTAAGAACTGACCACCATGCCCTAACCTTCATCCTCAAGTCAAGACTGGCGAATGATCGGATTATGCACTGGACGCTTTCCCTCCAGAAATTCGATCATATAATTGAACATCGTCCTGGGAAGGAGAACTTTCTAGCGGATATCCTTAGCCGCAACCCAGAGGCGAGTGTTCATGCCATTGATGTCGAGGGAGAGTGCGGGGAACACCTTCGCCGGCTTCATCATTTGCTACAAACCCAACGAAGGGAGGAAGAACTACGCAGGATTATACGATATTTGGAAAATAAAATCGATGCACAGGATGAGCATTACGCTGAGATAGCCGTAGCAGCTGCAGATCATGTCCTATACTGGAAAACATTGTACCGGTTTATAGACCCGGACCACACCCAGCTTCGAGCTGTAGTTCCGAGGCGCTATGAGGACATTGCTATCATAATGGTCCATTTATCCATCGGACATGGGGGAACCGATAAGACGATCGCAACCATCCGTGAATCGTTTACGTGGAGAGGGCTAGACATCTCAGTAAGGAAGTGTTTACGTGTTTGTGACGCATGCCAGCGGAACAAGTACACGTCGCACCTCTTACGAGAACCACCTAGACCCATACTACCAACACAACCCAGGGAACCCTATGCCCAGGATATTTACGGGCCGATACCAAAAGCTCGGCGAGGAAATCGGTACGTCGTCGTCACGATCGACGTCTTCACAAAATATACTCCCTCCTATCCAAGAGGCCACGGCACATCGGCAAATTCAACGGATAAAACGTCAAGTAATTCCGGAAGCAGGAAGACCACAGTTCCTGTTAACTGACCACGGGTCACAGTTTACCTCCGCTGAATTTTCCAATGCTATGCGGGAGTTGCAAATAGGCCATGTGTTGTCTTCCATCAGACATCCTGAAAGCAACCCAGCCGAGTGTGTTATGTCCACTCTGTCCAAGGTTTGCCGTTTATAATGCCAGGAAGAGCACTGGAGATGGACCGAGGTGCTCGTAGTTATTGCCAAGTGTGTCAACTCTACTGTCCACGAAAGCACGGGTCAAATACAAATCGTGCTCCACTTAAACCAAGCACCAAGGTACCGTACCTGATAGGATTTGTTACGTGCAATTTTCAATAATGTAGCCTCGTTTTTTAGTAGTCCTATGTGGTTGTCAATATCCTGATGACCTCATTCATTTTTAGCTTATTTTCATTTATGAAACTAGATGATCAGGAAAGAACATATAGCCTACTTTCTCCTACGTGTATGGGTATAGTTATAACTCGTTGTCCTTATCACCTCCTATTTTCTTCCTATTCGAAGTGCAAAATGACTCACAACAGTATGACATACTGGATTTGAGCTGCGGTGTTCAAACCATAGATGATAATTTACCCCAGCATTTTACCATTTCATCAGCAAACACTCCAAACAACGTAGGAATTCAGTATATTAACACCAACTACTTACAATAATTGAAACAAACACAACTTCGTTGGTCTAAACGTATCACTGGGAGAAGTACATTTAATAAACCTACTGCATAGCTAATTTTTAATCACGCCTATCTTGGGGGTGAGTGCGCTCTATCGGCGACAAGAGGAAATATTTCAATTACACCGTATGCATGGGTTCACCAACTGGGAATGACAAGACTGGTATAGAGCGCAGCTCGTATCTAGTAGGCCGTGATTAGCAAACGCGTAGTTCAATAGGTTGCTATTTGATGTCACTCGTGCAGATCCGGTGGTGAACTTTGTTTCAATTGAGTATATATTTTCCATTGCAAAATGCACAACATAACGCTCAATTTTATAATGTATCAGTACATAAAAAACAATAAATATAAAGCAAATCAGGCAAAACATACAACTCTGTTATGTATTGAACTCCGGCCGTCCGGTTGAAATACTAAATCTCTAACCACAGAGCCAAACGTGTCCACCAAAATTTCACGCTATCATTTGATTCACATACAACGAGTTGGCAAATAATGATTCGGACTGAACGATTTCTTCACTGGAGTATATATTCATTATAATTCATTCCATACAAAGTTTATATTATTTCTATCAGTAGGCTATACTGCATGCAACATACTCAAATTCGTGAAATATTAGTCAGAACGAGATATCAGCTGCCATCTTCTCTTGTAACCGAGACAGCTCAGCTTTCTAAAGTCACTTCAGCAGTATAATACTATTATATATACCTTTAATTTCGAACGGGCCACGTCCTTTAGAACAGTTTAAACCATTCTCGGTTCGATTATCGGAACTGGTTGATGGCCTTGAAGTTTAGGCGCAAGACGCGTCCCATACGAAGGTATGTTTTACCAAATTTGGTAATTTAATTTGAAGTTTTGACCGTTTGAGTGGCCGCCATTCAGTTTTGGTAAAGGTGACGGCAATATAAAACATGGCACTGAGGTGCACCTTGTTAGTGCTATCTCTGTACCAAATTTCGCTCAATCGGGTTCGTCGTGTTTGAATTGATAGGGGGTGGGGGAGGGGGTGATAATACACACTCTCACACACACACAGACAGATTGACAACTTTTGGCCCGTATGGATCTCATACGAGTAAGTCTACTTCCAGTTTTTGCAAAAATAGAAAGTAGGCTAGAAATAGGCATATGAGATCACTTTTTGTCCGTGTGTGTACTGTATGTGTGTGTGTGTGTGTACGTATGTGTGTATATCCCCCTAATAAAATCTAAACGGCTGCAGTGATTTCAATGAATCTCTGTAAGGACATATTACTATTTTGACCGACCCCAACCGTTCCCTTAAAATTTTATTACGTCTCACCAATTCAACATGGCGGCTGTGCGAAACATTTAACCTTCATTCTATATCTTCGAAGGATTACTGATATCACCCTTAAATTTTATACAGTGATAAAGAGCACTCCTAGAAGTTCACCTATGGGACTTTCAAAAACGTGTGAACAAGGAACATGTTGGCCAAGCGAAGTTTAAATATTTTAATGCACTTTTCTCGCGAATTAACTCTCCAAGCAGTGAAATATGGTACAGCAGATCATTATGCACAATTTAATGCACTGACATTTAATTTAGTTCAATTGTTTACATAAACTAACAAGTAGTTCCGTGAAGAACTATACAGCCTATTTTCATATATCCTACACATGTTAATTGCCTCTATCAACACACAAAATTTCAGTTTGAAGGTTGTGATAGATTCGTAGATATTGAGAACTGTCTAAATATTTCAGATGGTCGCCAGGTTGGATTTTTATTTATGTACTATTACATTAAGATTATTGTGTACGTGTGGTATTCAAATTTCAATCGCATGATTAGAACACAAGAAGTAAAAACGAGATTTTAAAATTTCGCATAGCTGCCATCTTGTGGTTATGCAAACAATTGAAATAAATTAGATGCCAGTGGATTAACATTTGTATAAGCATTTAACGTGCAACGTTTCACTGCACTCGGATTGTTAAATCGCGAGAAACGTCCATTTAAATATTTACAATTCGCCGCCATGTAGGATTTGTGCTCACCAGGTTACTGAAAGTCCTATAGGTGAACATATGTTCATAGCCTCTATGAACATAAAAAAATTCAGTTTGATTGCTGTAAAAGATTCGTAGATATTGAGAACCGTCTAAATATTTCAGATGCTCGCCATTTTGGATTGTTATATGTATCAGCCATAGAGTTATGTACCATTAAGGGAAAATTATTGCGTAGCTTCATTATTCAAACTTTCACTTCGATTGCATGATTACGACACAAGATATAAAAACTTAATTTTAAAATTACGCACAGCCACCATCTTGAGGTTATGTAAACAATTGAACTAAATTAGATGGCAGTGCATTACAATATGTATAATCATTTAGTGTACCACATTTCACTGTGCTCAGAGAGTTAAATCACAAGAAAAGTCTATTAAAATTTGACAGTGAGACAGCGCCCCGATCACGAATACCAAGATTAACGGCCGAGGGGACCCGACGCGCTGATCACGCGTCACCCCAATATCTGCAGGCCAAATGGCTGGGCAGCGGTCGCTTGTTCGGCCTTAGCCTGTCATGGGCTGTATAGTGCCAGGGGTTGACTTTTTTTTGAAAAGTCAATGTTTCAAATTCTCTTGGCCGCCATGTTCTTTTTGTACTTTACAGGTGTTTGAAAGTTACATAGATAAACTTGTACCAGTGCCCTTTATCACCGTACAAAATTTCAGGTGATATCTGTAATAGTTTCGGAGATATAGAATGCCGGTGAAATATTTCGCACGACAGCCATTTTGAGGTTATGCAAAACAATTGAACTAAATTAGACTCCAGTGCAATATAATGTGTTAAACATTTTCTGTACCAAGTTTCATTACGTTTGGATGGTTAAATCGGGAGAAAAGTCTATTTAAAAGTCTCAAATTCGCTTGGCCGCCATGCTGGTTTTGTAGATACCAGGTTTTTGAAAGTCTCATAGGTGAACTTCTAGTAGTGCCCTTTATCACCGTACACAATTTCAGGGTGATATCGGTAATAGTTTCGCAGATACTGAATGCTGGTGAAATATTTCGCACAGCCGTCATGTTGTATTGGTGAGACACAATAAAATTTGAAGGGTACGGTCGGTGTCGGCCAGAATGGTGCTATAATCTTATTGAGTTTCATTGTAATCGCTCCAGCCGTTCAGAAGTTATTGGGGGACACACACACCATCACATACACACGGACAAATGTGATGTCATAAGCCTATTTTTTTCATAAAATGGAAATAGGCTAAAAACGACAGCTGTGCGTTATTTTAAAATTATGTTCTCATTTCTTGTTTCCTAAACATGCGATCGAAGTCAACGTAGTCAACATACAAAATAAACGTACAATAATCGTCATCTAATAATACATAACTCTTTGGCTTACATAAAAATCCAACATGGCGACCATACGAAATACTTAGACGGTTCTCAATATCTACAAACCTATGACAGCATTCAAACTGGAATTTTGTAAGTTGATAAAGGCTATTAATATAAGTTCAGCTATGGTTTTTTCAATATCATGGTGATCACAAATCCAACATGGCGGCGACGCGAAATTTAAACATTTAAATGGACGTTTCTTTAACTATCGTAGCACAGTGAAACTTGGTACGGTAAATGCCTATACACATTTTAATCCAGTGACATGTAATTTATTTCAATTGTATTCATAACCAGAAAATGGCAGCTGTGCGAAATTTTAAAATCTCGGTTTATTTCTTGTGTCCTAATCATACGATTGAAGTTTGAATAATACACAATAATCTTCATATAATAGTATATAACTCAATGGCCTACATACGTTACATAAAAATCCAACTTGGCGACCATTTGAAATATTCAGGCGGCTTTCACTATCTACGAATCTATTATAGCAATGAAACTAAAATTTTGTATGTTGATAAAAGCTATTAACATAAGTAGGATATATGAAAATAGGCTGTTAAGTTCTTCACGGAACTAGTTGTTTACAATACATTAGCGTAATGAGGAGGCTGTCTGAAATTTCAAGGAGACGTTGTTACTCGCAGAGTCCCAGAAGGCAATGACGTAGTTTTAGGATCAGTTCGGTGTAGATTTTTACCAAAGGGACTACTTCTAGCTGTCCGAATTTCAAGTAGACCTATACAGTTTTACCCACAGGGTTCCAAAAGGCAACTACGTAAAATGTGGTTGAGTTCGGTGAAAGAGTGTATATTTTTGTGAAAGGGCTTAAATCTAGGGAAAGTAGAAGGTTGTCCGAAATTTCAAGTAGACAGTGATAACCGCAGGATTCCAAAAGGTAACTACGTAAAATTTGGTTGAGTACGGTGAAACGGTGTAGATTTGAACCAAATGGCCTAAATCTAGGAAATGGAGAGGGCTGTCCGAAATTTAGGCAACATTCAGCTTTATATTTAGGTTTAGAGAAACACCCATTACAATTGGGTACAATCGTGTTCACCGATTGGAAAGCATTAGTTTCTATTTTCATGCAACATAAACAAAAGTAGTCATATCTTTCATATTATGAACAAAAAAACGAAAATACTGTCAAGATAAGGGGAGTTTCTTCTACTAACAACAGGCAATCCAAAACTTAAATCTCAGTCTGTTTAGATCATTTGTCTATATCCATTGCATGGTAAGTTTCACAACTAAAAAGGAAGAGAGAGAGAGAGAGAGAGAGAGAGAGAAAGAAAGATTCGCACCAAAATATTGTAATTGTGAAAATTGGGTCATGAATAAATTATTTAGACTTTAAAATTTAACATCATCAGAAAGAGCGGAAAATTGTCTATACGGTCATGAAAGCATTTTCATTAGATATATCGCTCTGCATGTTTTGAAAATTGCAACATCTCCGAGGTAGAAGAATACGGTATGAAGAAATGTGCAAGTGAGAGGTCAATTTGCATTTAATTCCATAGCCGCTTTTCAGGTGAGACGCACTATGGAGGAAGGTTCTGGTACACGATCACCACAGATAATTAGTACGGCATGTCTTTAAATATATTGATAAACGATGAATTTCCTAGGTATTAATTGTAATTATTAACCACCATCTTCCCTCATAGAGATAACATGGTCTACAAAGTTAAATAGAGATTGTATCTAGCCTATTTGTGATTTTGCTGACGTGACAGTTATATCTTCTATAAGCAAGAGATTGCATACAAAACTGTAGCACAAACTTTTGTTACCTCAATGTATGCATCATTAGTAGGGCTAGGATTATGATGACCTAAAAAAGTGCAAAAAATACAAAATAAAAAATGCATTTATGACCTAAAAATATGCACAAAATGACCTAATTAAAAAATGCCCTTTGATTTTCTATGATTTCTGTTTTTTTTGCCTTGTGTGGTAACAAAATGAATTCAAGCTATTAATATTGGCAAAACAGACATTTTGTAATACATTTTCAGGTTATGAATTTTAAAAATAATACTTACATATTTACAAAACAGACGTTTCTCAGCCATAAAGGTCCCAATTGTTCATTCCGAAATGTGTGAGTTGCAATGAACAACGAATACATGATGTAGATTTTTAAATGAAAGTGATTGTCTATTGTAAGTCAACAAAGCTTTATACATAGAAAAGCGCCTTTCTACCTCCACCGACACAACAGAAGCATACTTAATGCAAACAATGTCTCTGAATTTAATTCACTGTCGTCAATGACACAAAGAGAAAATGTTTCACTTGACAACATTTTAGCAATTGAACACATTGTCTGATACCCTTTATTTTTCTCCGAAACCTTCATCTTCTCAGACACAGCTTGTCCCACTTCGCCACACGCGCGATTCAAATCATTCACCACTTTCAGCACATTTTGTAACTGCTGCACTAGCGGCATTTCCGACTTTTCCAGAGCGGTTATGGTAGTAGGATGAAATCCAAAATTTGTTTTTATGTAAGCAAGTTTCCCTGCAATTTCACTATCTGCCAAAAGATGTTGGGCTGCTTTGATTGATGTGGCTTCAGTGCTGTCAAATGAATCCACGATTTGTTTCACCACTTGTAAGTTCTCGCTATAATACGTGCAGGCTTCAATCCAGGTTCCCCATCTTGTCAAAACGGGAGAAAGAGGAAGTGGAATGTCTGGAGCTTCTAACTTGAAAGTTGAAACTCGAGAGGGTGCCTTCAAGAATATCTTTTTCACACATCCTATCAATTGGTCAACTTCTGGTAAATGACCGCGCACCTCCTCCGCGACTCGGTGTAACGCGTGGGCCAAAAAAGTTAAATGCACCATTTTAGAGTAGAGAGCATGAAGCGAATTAGTAGCCTTGACCATGTAGGGGGCTGCATCCGTTACTAAGAGCAACACATTGTAATGCCGAATGTCATCAGGCCACAACAATGCCAATGATTTATCAAGAACGTTGCTGATTGTTGAGTAGTTCACTTTTTATAAATGCCCACAATAGAGTAGAAAGTGTTCCCCAGGAACTTCCTCGTCCAGTGTTCCTACCACCACGTTAGCTACATATCGTCCTGAAGAGTCTGTCGTCCCGTCCACCGATACCCATATTTTTAAAATTCCAACTATTTTCCTGATTTCTTCCAAAGTTTTTTTCATAGCATCGTCTAACATAGATTTTCCTTAACGTAGAGGAATCCGCTATGGATTTGCCCGTGTTTTTCTCTAAGAAATTGTTCAATTTAGGGTTGTTTAACTTACTCAATGGGATATCGGCACAAAGAAACACTCTACACAGTTCTACAAAGAATGGTGAAAAGGATGAATGGGTTTCTCCAAGAAGCTTCTGTTGTAGTAATGTTCCTTCATCCTGAAGTCGTTGCAGAACACTTTGTGTTTCTCACGCGATACATGCTTTTACAACGGCCACTCTCACGTCACCAAATTTGCAGTAAAGTATTGTCCCGTCAGTGTTGAAGACCCTTTCTCCAAACTGCGAAACAAATTGTTTTAGTTTAACAGACACACTTTGCTTCACTTTAGGCATATCGTAACTTCGCGTCTAATAGAACAGCACTTCCGGCTCGAAGAAATACCACGAACTCAATGACTCATTGCTAGCTGTAGCCTTCTACCTTCGCGAGAGGCAAATGTACTTCCTTGTATGGACGAGTCCATTATACACATACTTTTGGGAATAGGGGAAGAGGGTACCGTTTCCTGGAAAATATATGTTATGCTTGTATGAAATCAAACAAAATATTCAACACGGAAATTTAGTAAAATACAGAATTAGAATAGCTAAACATAAAAAAAATCCTTCTCTCTTGAAAATAGTATAAAAATGACCAATATGACCTAAAAATTCCCCCAAAAATCCCCTATCCCTCAAAAATGGCAAAAATGCAAGAAAATGACCTAACACATAGAATTCATTGAACTCATTCTTTCATGAAACATATGTATATATATATATATTTGAGCAACGTGTCAGTCTTACAAAAAAAAAAGATGCAAAATCATCAGGATCCTAGCCCTAATCGTTAGTTTGTTGCACAAAATAAAAATAATGAATTTAATTTTTATTTTTTTATTTAGTCAATTTACCCTCTAGGTTGGTGGTTCCCACGGACTCAGCGAGGGAACTCACCACTACCGCCTCTATGGGCAGTGTCCTGGAGCTTGGAACATCTGGTCGGGATGGATACAACTGGGGAGGTGTGATCAGCACTTCGCCCAGGCGGCCTCACCTGCAAAGCGAACAGGGGCCTCATGAGGGAAGGGAGGAGGGGAAGATTAGGATGGAGAGGCAAGGAAGGGGGAAGGAGGCGGCCGTGGCCTTGAAGTAGGAACCATCCCGGCATTTGCCCGAAGACGAAGTGGGAAACCACGGAAAACCACTTCGAGGATGGCTGAGGTGGGAATCGAACCCCCTCTACTCATTTGGGCCACCCGAGGCGGAGTAGACCCCGTTCCAGTCCTTATACCACTTTTCAAATTTCGTGGCAGAGCCGGGAATCGAACCCAGGACCTCCGGGGCGGCAGCTAACCATGCTGACCGCTACGCTACGGAGGCGACCCCATAATGAATTTAAGTGGTTTTAAAAGTAATTAATTTATCGCTTACATGTTCTTTGATGAGCAATTTGTTTTCTATAGCATCAATAACAGTTTGCCGTACAGAGAACTACTTCATTCCACACTTTCCACAGAGCTTCTGAAATAATCCGCGTGAGGCGCTGTAAATTATCGCTGCCTGTGCAGCAGGTTAGTGTGTCAGGAAATTACAAGGGAGACAAAAGTGTGATCGGTACTCCAGATCACCGAATTTTATGCCTTTATTTAGGATACACGAATAAAAACGTGAAACTTGACCTGGACAACAGCAGGCTTATAATTTGAAATTCTAAAAAATATATCCCTGGTTAAAAATGGATGTGAGATTTTCGAATGACCAGTGGTCATATAGACGTACAATTGTGATCCTATGACCTATGATCTCTATGTTAAAATTGCAATTGCATTGGTTACATCACTAATCACTCTAAATTTCGCCAGAACCGCAGGAAAATCAAACCCATTATACGATTATTGGTTTAGTGACACTTGATTGGAGTTCTTCAACAGAAGTGATTCCTTTCAAGGTCTTTGGCATAAATGCTGTAACGACCCTGACTATTAAATGTCAGAAAACTGTACTATAATGAGGCTCATAATAACACTATTTTTCATTATGAAACAGTTTCTCGCACCAATCAGAGCTCAAGAAACAGTTGTTTGACCAATTACATAACGATAGCATCGCACCTGCGCTGAGTTCCACGGCCTTCTAATTTAAATTTCACTGCGTGGCCTAGTGTCATAGTAGGGTAATCGAGGAGGCCATGATCAAATACAAGGCATTCTCTGCGTCTCATGCGTTCTGTCCAGTACATAAAACTGGCGAAATCTCGACAGATATTTATGAATATTTATGTTCGAACATAAAATAGTGATGATAAATATCGTCGAACATTAACAGTCGTATGCAACTCGCCTATAATGGTAATTAACACACTCGTATGGAAATTATAAAACTGGCCTACGCTTTTTTTTTATAAACATACTCGTGTCTTAATTATTGCCATTGTAGGCTCGTTGCATAATGTACTATTACGATACCCAATGATTGTACAGTAATAGTACATTATGCAACGAGCCTATAATGGCTATAATTAAGACACGAGCATGTTTATAAAACGAGCGTATGCGAGTTTTATAATTTCCATACGAGTGTCTTAATTACCATTATAGGCGAGTTGCATACGACTGTTTATGTTCGAAGATAATTATAACTTTATTATATGTTTTAACATAAATATTCATAAATATCTGTTCAGTCACTAGAATGTTGTGATCGGGTGCTGCGCTGGGTTGTATATCTCTGTTTTACAAGCTCTCTGGCTAACCGACGCATGCGCTTTGTGTGGTTCAATGCCATATGTTCAGATTGTGCACCAGTATTCAGTAAAACTGTCACCGAAGTCGTTTCAAAACAACGCGCTGTGTAGAAATTGGATTTGGGGATATTAAGGTACAGTGCTATTTCTTGTCTCATATTCACTAGTTTATTTACACGAACATATGGACGGTGCACTTTCGGTAATTTATATAGACATGTTGGATTTTGAGCGCATGCGCGAAGGTATCCTTATCTAATTGGTCACACAACTGTTTCTTGAGCTCTGATTGGTGGGAGAAACTGTTTCATAATGAAAATAGTGTTATAATGAGCCTCATTATGATACAGTTTTCTGACACATAATAGTCAGGGCCGAACATAAATATAATTACGTTATAGATTTGTGTGTCATGTTGTTATGACTTAGTTTCTGAGAAGATTTGCACGAGTTGAATTACATGCCCATGACAGCCGATACTTCACACTACTCTTTCTAAAGAGCATTTTTTTACAAATCGAAAGTAGACTTATGAGATTTACACGGGCCAAAAGTTGTCAGTCTGTCTGTGTGTGTGTGATTGCGAATATCTGTCCCCATCAATTCAAACATAACGAAACCAAATTGAACCAAATTTGGCACAGAGGTAGCACTAGCAAAGGACACCACAGTGTCATGTTTTATATCGCCGCCATCTTGACGGAAACGTAATGGCGTCCACCCAAATGTTCTAACTTTAAATCAAATTACTACTAACCTATTCATCTGATCTCTGCCAATCTTTGCTACAATATGCCTTCATGTGGGAAGCGTCCTTTGACTGAACCACAAGGTCATCAGCCTAATAGTTTCAAGATGGCGGTTGTATGAATCATGCAAGTATTATAGCCTAACCGTAACTTTCGATTCAACAAGGCCCAGCCTAACCAAATCTGGTTATCGATAGAGTGCGGTTTAAATTGTCCTCGAGGAGGTGACCGGTAGGATATTTTCATTTTATATTAGAATATTACACCGCAGCAGTGACTAACAGTTCAGACAGTTCGTGCCGTGTCGTTCCTCTAGTCCAATATTTCAGTAGATTGATATCCTTTTACGAATGCACTGAACACAATAGTACAAATTTAGTATCAAATGTTTTATAAAGACGGTAGAAAACGCTAATGAAATCGTTCATTGAATGGCAAAATTTTCTAGTCAGTTATACTAAAGCTGTTGTTAACGAAGTGTTAGCCTTGGGCGTGTGTAGCGTAGTGGAAGAGTGTCAGACGAATAGGATGAAGGTTCGTGGTTCAAATCCAAGTGAGTTCAATTTTTTTTACGTGATTTTCTGTATATTATTTGATTTAGAACTACCCACGCGTTATAGTGTTAAGCATATATAGAGTGTATTTGCAATCAAAAATATTAGATAAATACTGATAACACCATATACTTCAACACTCGATTACAGCGATTAAAATTCGTTGTCCTAGATCTCCGGTAGAGTCTGTTGTTGTTGATTCTTTAGGGGCTTAGCGGAATCATGGTCATGTAGCCCCGTGCCGTTGGGTGTGGGTAGAATTTTCCTGATAACCTGTGTCACTGTGATGTCTGTATTAGTGTGTGCACTTTTTAAGAGGAAGGATTTGGGTAGGAAGTTGTTGTTGTTGTTGTTGTTGTTGTTTCATTTGAGAGGCTTGGAGATCATGGTTAGTTAGCCCCACATACAAGGGTGAGTGTTGTATTTTGTATGATAGCCTGCTTGCCACCACGAATCTTTCGAGGTCAGCTCTTGTGCTAGTAGTCCTCTTGTAAGGTAGTCAGCAGGATTGTCGATGCCGGGACAGTGTCTCCATTGGCTGGAGGAAGTATGCGTGTGAATTTCGGTCACACGGTTGCAAACAAAGGTGTTCCAGCGGTTTGGATTGTTTCGTATCCATCCTAATGTGACGGTCGAATAGCTCCATAAGGTAGCGCAAGAAGAATCAACTCCAGTCTCCTGACAGAAGTAGCAAAGAAGACGTGATCCAATCAAGGCTGCAAAAATTCCAGTCTGGGAAATGCAACTCTCTACACAGGTGATAATCTGTTCTTACTGAAGACAATGTTGACATTGAAAGTGGTGCCAGTGGTTGATCTAACGTACAGCACCATATGCTCTTTCTGGAGCATCGCAGAATACGTGCACAGAAAGATTGTCGTTGAATGTAGATATACCAATCCATCTTGGAATCCGGATGGATGGCAAATGCGACAGATTCGAAGTACAGGCGTGCCATCTCTGGCCGAGATGAACTGGTAAGACGTTATCCCACTGCAATCCCTTACACCAGGTGTCTTGAACAAGAATCTTGCCAATGCTCAGTGTTGGTGATAACAGACCAAGTGGGTCATAAAATTTGGCAGTAACTCGAAGAAGCTGGCGTTTAGATGCTGTTTTGTCAAGTAGTCCGTTAGTAATGTCGTCTGGAGTGGCGAAGAAGTAATCCAACGTTGCATTCCAGTTAACACCAAGCACCTGTCTTTCCATTTTTACCTCTTGACCTTCTGCTCTCCAGATTTCTCTGAGTGGTAGGGAATTAGTAATCCATTTCGACAATGGGAGATTAATGTGGCGAAATAGATCAACGGGTTCATAATAGACGACAACAGCAAAGTTGTCATCATGTACGCTGCTTGCGAAATCATCCATAAACGTACAACCATCAATAAGTGCCGTTGCAGTTGGGTACTTCTCAGGGTACAGTGCTGCGAGTTGTCGCAGAGTTGCCGAAAGAAGGAATGGGCTGCATGTAATCCCGAATGGTAAGCGAACAAAGCGATACTTTACGATATCCATGGTCGTATGCTTAATTCCATCTGCAGTAGATTCAATTCTGTACCATAGAAACCTTGTAAGATCCCTATCATTCTCATCTAAGGTCAGTTGCAAAAATGCTTGGCTGCCATCACAAACAATGGCACTTCGATGCAATCTGAATCGGAGCAACGTCGCACAGTGTGTCGAATCCCAATTCTAGGTGGAAAAAATTAATAACTTCATTAATAGTGCTGGGATTCTATTATAAGTTGGCAATATACCGTTTTCGAGGTCGCTGAATTCATTTCTGGCATCGTCTAAGGTGTACGATCTTCGGGGGATAAATATATAGGGGTGAGGTGTAAGATGAGGTGGTAAACATACTACTTAAAACTGGATATCGGAGGAGAAGTAAAGCCGGCGGTCCCATGTAATAGATTTATGGCATGTTAAAGAACCTTCCACTAATTGCACCTGTGTGAAGCTAAATTGGATAGGTTAAGAATGTAAACAACGCTCTTTGGTTTCTATGTTCGTTGCCAAGAGCCGACTGCGGTGGCGTCTAGTAGCAGAGTTCTTGAATTAAGCCTAGTAGTCGTTGACAGTGGCGCTTGGCGGCAAAAGTAGGAACTATTTGAAAAATTCTAAGTTGCAGTACTTAAATTAAATAACAGATAACACACACTAATACAGTCATCACAATTAACACCGGTTATCAGACAGATTCTACACACACCCAAAGTACACGGGGCTACATGGCCGCGTTGTCGCTGCCCCTAAACTTAAGAACCAACCAACCAACCAACTAAAACTGGATAAAATATGAATAACAATGAGGCTTTCAGTCAAGTATTCTTGTTACACCTTATTTGAGGGAATATACCAAGTCACTGTATGTAAAATCATCCAGATTAAAAACGTATATTAAATTGTTATTAAACATAGAACAATCAAATATGCACAAAAAATAACACTTATTTTCTAAAAATATAAAAAATATTCGTCAAAATCATACAAACAATTTCTTTATAAAAAAATGCCATTTTGCAGTCCTGTTAATGACGTAGTTTTAGTAAACATATTTCACACACGA
Organism: Meconema thalassinum; assembly: GCA_946902985.2. NCBI lineage: Eukaryota > Metazoa > Arthropoda > Insecta > Orthoptera > Tettigoniidae > Meconema > Meconema thalassinum. The sequence goes on along the minus strand of OX336393.1, from coordinate 172,920,101 downwards.
AAACAATATTATTTCTCTAGAAAAGCATGGAAATAAAGACAACATTCTGTATATTGAATATTATGCCTATTTCTCCTATTGCAAATAAAAAGAAAACGTCCATTCGTCAAGTAATGTTCTCAATAATCTCACTCCCCTTAATAATAACTGAATGTCTAATGTTCATTCGTCACCTAATTCTTCTGTCGAGTCCAGAGCATCGTAGTCATTGCTATACGGGTCTTCATCATTTGATGTCAAAGTTCCTTGGGGGTCATTAAGTAACTCAATAGCTTCCATAGGTAGATTACCTATGTACGTGGCATTGTTCTTCCTACACTCTCCCATTTTAATAAATATTATGGGATATCAACTTAATTTTGTTTCTTAGCTCCTGCACCTGAGTGTCAGTAATAGTTGTTGGATCAAATTTATTCATAACATATTGAAATAGACGTCTGTACGCCCCTATTTACGACACGACCGCCACGCGTTGAAAAATTCTTCTCGCGGTAATGCCCACACAGTCACTGAAAATAAGAAAATAAACCATCATGCACATTCGTGCGCAACCAAACCACTACAGATCCTGAATCTACAATAAATTTCCTATCGAATGACGTTTTAAAGTAAAGTGGCACTCTGAGGCACTCATAAAGTAAATCATTTATTTAGTGCAGAACGCTTGTATTACGCATAAAAGTGCGAAGACATACCTCTTTTCACTATTCCATGAGCCGCAGAAGACAAAACCTCGTTGAACTCACTAGAATCACAACGTTCGGTTCACTCCGACATCTCCTATCATATGACCTGATAACTGCCAGGAAGACGTTTCAGCACCTATAACCTCCCTCCTACGCACCCGAGAGCGGAAACGAAGACCGAAGGTTTGTTCACTATCGAATGAGCCAGTTTTCGCTTTCATTTGCGACAGTGAATTTTTTCCACCTAGATATGGGATTCGACACACTATGCGTCGCTACGATTTCGGGTAGTAGATTTGGTCCCATTTCTAATGCATCGTTTAGCGTCAGTTGGCCTTGCTCATGAGAAGAGGAGTCGAACACGATCCTCCATTTAGTGCCATTTCTCTTTTGCTTCTTGACTGCGTGGTGTGGTAGACAGACGACGTTTACGGGAGTCTCGTCTGCGGGAGCTATCTCAACTTGCTTCTTTACAATGCAGTCCAACATATGTGCGTGGTACATAGCCTTGAAATCCGAAACGCGTTCCATTCGTTTCTCAAGAGTCGGGAATCTTCTCTGAGCTGTTGACAGTTATCTAACAAAAGTAGACCGTTATTTCGTGGAAGTGATACAACCCTTCTTCCGTCTTGCATGCGATACGTCTCGTGGAATTCAAGTAGGATAGTTGCATCTTTTTCGTTCATTTTTAGCCTATTTTCATTTTATGAAAAAAAAAAAAAGGCTTACGAGATCACCTTTTGTCCGTGTGTGAGTGTGTGTGTGTGTGTGTGCGTGTGTGATGGAGTGTGTCCCCCTAATAACTTCTAAACGGATGGAGCGATTTCAATGAAACTCGGTAAGATCATAGCACCATTCTGGCCGACCCCGACCGTGCCCTTCAAATTTTATTGTGTCCCACCAATCCAACATGGCGGCTGTGCGAAATATTTCACTAGCATTCAGTATCTCCCAAACTATTACCGATATCACCCTGAAATTCTGTTCGGTGATAAAGGGCATTACTAGACGTTCACCTATGAGGCTTTCAAAAACCTGGTAACTACAAAACCAACATGGAGGCCAAGCGTAAATAAGACATTTAAATAGACTTTTTCTCACGATTTAACCATCCAAACGTAATGAAACTTGGTACAGCAAATGTTTATACACATTGTAATGCACTGGCATCTAATTTGGTTCAATTGTATACATGGCGGTTGTGCGAAATATTTCACCGGCATTCTATATCTCCGAAACTATTACAGATGTCACCTGAAATTTTGTGCGGTGATAAAGGGCACTGGTATAAGTTTATCTATGTAACTTTCAAACACCTGTAAAGTACAAAACGAACATGGCGGGCAAGCGAATTTGAAACATTTTAATAGACTTTTCTCGTAATTTAACTCTCTGAGCACAGTGAAATGTGTTACAGTAAATTATTATACATATTATAATGCACTGGCATCTAATTTAGTTCAATTGTTTACATAACCTCAAGATGGCGGCTGTGCGTAATTTTAAAATTAAGTTTTTATTCTTGTGTCGTAATCATGTAATCGAAGTGAAAGTTTGAATAATGAAGCTACGCAATAAATTTCCCTTAATGGTACATAACTCTATGGCCGATACATATAACAATCCAAAATGGCGAGCATCCGAAATATTTAGACGGTACTCAATATCTACGAATCTTTTACAGCAATCAAACTGATTTTTTATGTTCATAGAGACTATGAACATAAGTTCACCTATAGGACTTTCAGTAACCTGGTGAGCACAAATCCAACATGGCGGCGACGCGAAGTATACATATTTAAATTGACATTTCTTGCGATTTAACCATCCGAGTGCAGTGAAACTTTGCACGTTAAATGCTTATACAAATGTTAATCCACTGGCATCTAATTTATTTCAATTGTTTTCATAACCACATGATGGCGGCTGTGCGAAATTTCACGCTTTGCGTGTATTAGCCAGCGTCTACATATCTCAGCTGGAAAGGCTCGCAGGATTTTTGGACCTAATATACGTCCGTACAAATTCACATCTTCTCCTAGGGCCTGCACTAGCTGCGATGACACTCCACGCACGTCGAGTTCAATTCATGAGGACTTTCCGAAAAAACAGGCCTTAAATTCTTTAGGAAGTCCAGGTGGGCCTGGATTATTCTGTCCTTATCGCCGTATCGTGCTATAAGTATAGCCTTTGTCTGCTCGTATGTGTCTGCGCTTACTGCTATGCCATTTATGAGCCGCTTTGGGTCGCCTTCGAGGTAACCTCTGAGGAACACATGCTTATTAATGACCGATATTGTCGGGTTCTTGTAGACTGAAGACTGGAACTGTTCCCAGAATCTGCACCAAGTCTCTATATCACTCGATAACGGTTCGAGTCGTATCGTTGGTAATTTGACTCCTTGCATAATCGTGTGCTGATCGTCAGAACAGGAAGTAGGAGTAGAAAGCATAATATGTTAGTCTTTCTTCTGTGTAAGGAGGCTATTGGCGCTTTGAATGGCGCGATTTGAGATGTCTAAGTATTCTTCACAAGTCTGTGCGTCTAGTTCGTATTCTTCATCTTGTAACATTTCATGGATATAATCATCTAAGGTGAGCAACAATGTTATAGTATCCTGAAGACGATCGCGGATATGCTTGATCTCAGCAGGGTCTGTAGTAGTATTACTGTCTATTAAAAATATCGCGAAACGTGTAGAATTAGTGCGCTGAGTGGCACGTCTTGAGTTGTTGTTCGTGGCCAGTCATTGTGTGAGAGGAAATACGTGAATAGCTGAAAGTGATTTATGATTTGTGTGGCTGTGAAAGTGGGGAATAGTCAAGGAAGATCTATATTACTGAACGAGTGCTGATGGTTTCAGTAGTTGCCGACAGATGGTAGCACCTATCACGTTCACGTACTTATTCGTAGATGGCCGTGCTAACGGCAATGAAAATCGCTATTCATGAACAATGAGGTTATCAATCAAACATTTACCACAATTGTATAGTCAAGAAAAATAGTGCCATATGTTACCTCGTAATACGCTGCGTTATGAAAATAGAACCTGTATTGAATGGTTAATTACGTCGTATATCCCCGTGCGTAGTTGTGAAGTGCCGTATATCATGCAGGATATTGCACGTCACTACTCCTTTCAGCTCGTATATCGTATGTCAGGAGTAATTCTGAAAACCTTTCGTAGCCTTTCGTAGGGTGTCGTAGTGTTACGTGATCGTAACTGAGTTTTCGGCACCAATATATATGTCGTGAAAAAGTAAGTGGGTGTATCCGTGTTGAAAAGCTCCTTTATTTAGCTTTAGCACACTACAACAATACAAATCTCCCACCACACCGTAGTACACAAGTCACACACGGGTTATGGGTGTCGCAGTGATTCATTCACCAACATGGCGTATGGCTTTTAGTGCCGGGAGTGTCCGAGGACATGTTCGGCTCGCCAGATGCTGTAGCTGCTTCAAACGGACACCCATGGGGTAAGCTACAAGTTCCGTTCAATTTCAAGTAGTTCCATCTTTCGCTACCAGATGTCACTGACATCTATTGGTGAACGTTGGAACTTTGACAGAGTGTTTCAAAGGAATCTAACCTAGAAATTTAGCTTCACACGAGTTTAGTTAGTGGAAGGATCTTTTACATGCCATAAGTCTATGACATGGGACCGCCGACTTTACTTCCCCTCCGAAGGAAGGCATACTGAAGGATTTTAACGCTCTTAAAATCCAACGACTTCGGCCGGGTTTGAACCCGCGAACTTGGGCGCAGCAGTTCAGCATGCTACCAACTACGCCATGTTGGATTGTTATATGCTATATGCTGTAGCATTGTGTGCCAGCAGATGAATATTACAATCACGACTCATTATACCAATCCGGATTTTCATCGCGTGTTTAGGACACGAGAAACATGAACGTGATTTAAAAAATAACACAGCCGCCGTTTTGAAGTTCTCATAGACATTGGACTAAATTCGACGCCATTATATTGAGCCTTGTATTAACATTTGCCGTACTAAGTTTCACTGCACTCGGAGAGGGATGCATATAACTATTTAAATTTCACGTCGCCGCCGTGTTAGATTTCTGTTCATCTGGCGATTTTCATTGGTGAACGTATGTTAATAGTCTATCAACATACAAAATTTTAGCTTGATTTATGTAATGGATTGGCAGACATTGATAACGTCTAAATACAGTATTTTGGACGATCGCCTTGTAGGATTGTTCTATATTTAGGCCATAGAGTTATGTATCATTTTATGAAGATTATTGCTTGGGATCATTATTCAGACGTTCAGTTCGATCGCTTGGTTATGACACAAAAAATAAGAAAATTCTAAAATTCAGCACAGCCGCCATCTTGTGGAAATTAAAGCAATTGAATAAAATTAGATGCCATTAGCTTAAATCATGTGCTGTTTCAGTGTGCTCGGATTATTAAATCGCGAGAAAATGTCATCTGAATATTTTAACTTTGCTTGGCCTCCATGTTGGTATTGTAGATAACAGAATTTTCAATGTCACATAGGTGAACTTATAGTAATACTCTCTATCACCATACGAAATATCAGGGTGAAATATGTAGTAGTTTCGGAGATATAGAATGCCGGAGAAATATTTCGCGTGGCCACCATGTTGGATTATTATATATGTACGCCATAGAGTTATATACCATTAAATGAAGATTACTGCGTAGGCACATTGTTTAAACGTCCACTTCGTTCGCATAATTAGGTCACAAGAAATAGAAAAGTAACTTAAAAATTTCGCCCAGCTGCCATCTTGCTGTTATGAAAACAATTGAACTAAATTAGATTCCATTGGATTGGAATTTGTATAAAAATTTACCGTACCAAGTTTCACTGCGTTCAAATGGTTAGATCGTGAGAACAGTCCATTTAAATGTTTCAAATTCGCTTAGCCGCCATGTTGGCTTTTGACGTAACAGGTTTTTGAAAACCACATATGTAAACTTACAGTTGTGCTCTTTCTTACCGTACTAAATTTCATGGTGATATCTGTAATAGTTTCGGAGATATAGAGTGTGAGGGAAATATTTCGCGCAGCCGCCATGTTGGATTGGTGAAACATATTAAACTATGAAAGGCACATTCGAGGTCGACGAGGTAGTAGTATGTACTTACCGAGTTTCATTGAAATCGCTTTAGCCATTTTGATTTTATTAGGGATATACACATAGCCTACACGCACACACACATACACGGATAAATGAAAAAAGTCTAACATAAGAATACGAGTTATACGCGAAATAAAAACGTGATTTAAAATATGAAATCAGAAAGTGACTCTGCAATGTAAACGAGCAATTTATCAGACGTATGCCAATTTTTACCTATGGCTGTGAAACTTGGACCATGAGGAAGAATGATGAGAGAAGGATTCAGGCAGCGGAGATGAGATTTGCCAGAGCCATGGTTGGTAAGACAAGAAAATACAAAATTCGTAATGAGCATATCAGAGAATTGTTTCAGGTCGACAAACTACAGGATAAAATAACCTTGAAAAGGATCATGTGAATCGGTCAATACTGAAAGGACCTCAGTCCAGTTTAGTCGGTTTTGAGAAAAAAAACCCTCTTAAGTTGTATCTTTAGTTTTGAAAAGCCATCCCGTATCATAGGCACCATTATGTTGAATGTAATTTCATAACAAAACTCGGCATTCAAATGTTTATCAAGTGTGGGTATTGAAATAAAGACGATGGACTGAGGCCCTTTCTGCACGATGTGATATATTTTGATACCATTTTTATTTTATTCTATGTCAGAATACAGAGAAAGTCCACCGAGATCCAGAAGAGGTGGACCTTTCACATTCACAATTAGTACAAAATAATAACAATAATAATATAGATGATGAGATGGATCTCTCAGCCGCTTTTTGGACTCAATACTACTTTCCTCCAATTTTAAACAGTATGCAAATGTCACTTCCAAAGAACGCACGACAAACAGCAACAATCCGCTCAGTTATTGCCTATTAGATAAGGAACCGCGGGAAGAGGGGAAGTCAATTTGCGCGGCAACTGTCTTCCGTGTTGCCAATGATATATAGTTTACATAAAGGGTTTCAGTCATGGACTGAGACCCTTTCTCTGTAGAATTATGAAACGCATACATCGATTTCTCTGCTTTCTGAGCACGGGACTAAGGTCCCTTTGTTATAACATGTAAGGTTAGTCCCAAGTAATACGATTCTGGCAATACCTCATTTTTACCAAAATTGTGACTGAGGCCCTTTTAGTATGGACCGATTCATGTGGTTTGGCCATATGCGAAGGATGGATGTTAACATAATTCCAAGACAAATGTATGAACTGCGAGCTTCATGACCGAAAACCAAGAGGACGGCCAAGAATGAGATATGCAGACATGGTGAGAAATGACATCCAACAATTGGACAGCATTGAAGAAGAAGAGAAGTACAGAGACAGAAATTGGTAGAGGTGCCTCATTCGCCGACCCGTCTAATAGATGGAACGACGTGGGATATGTATGCATGTAATTTAATTAAATAGATGTCTGTTTACCTTCTGTGAGAGCGTAGTGAAAGGAACGAAGTTCATCGATTAATCGACAAAACAATTAATCGATTATTTGTAAACAGATTAAAATGCCAATCAATTAATCGATCAAACGCAAATTCGATTACTTGTTAATTGCAGCAATTAATCGATCTTTTCTACTTCGATTAATCGATTATTTGCAACTGAAATTAGTCGATTAAAAGTACCAGCCTAAATTCTGATGCATGAGAAAAGAACTCTCCGAATGCATGAAAACATGGCTGACAGATAATATTTCGCGGTTGATAGTGGCCCTAATTATGAAGAGAGAATAACAATAATGATAATAATAATATTATTAATAATAATAATAATAATAATAATAATAACCCCAACCTGGGCCCAATGTTTGGGAAGCCAGGCTCTGCCTGTCACAAGCCAGGACAAAGCGGTGAGTGATAGAGGAGTAACACCTCTTTAAAAAACCGAGGACCAGCTGACCCGGCTGGTAGTACCTTGTAAGGGTCCCTTGCCAGGGTTACGGTGAAGTCCTCAACGGCATTGATGGTGGTATAGATGATCTATAGAACAGTGTTAATGGCGGACGAGGCGGCCTTGTATCCGGGATTAATAGGATAAAAGGCATCTATACTAGTATTTGGTTAGATGTCAGCTTTACTTTAATCCATGAGCGTCTGTACTGGTATCCAGCGGCGAGTGGTCAGCGTCTGTTAGCTCAGTGAGCTCGGCTGAAAATCTAAGTTCCAAAGGCCTCAACAACCTCTGGTCCTATATGGTCCTGGTATCTGCTAGGCCAAGTACTGAGTACAAGCAAATATGGAATGTGCAAGTAAATACAATCTTACCCCAGGTGGTACACAATCCACCCGTCAACAGACGGCCACTGAACTTTCGGATTCTGGGGAGTTCAGACGTGCGCAGCAGAGAGTATCGGAGATCTCTGGTAAACTTCCCTACAACCAGAAATCATTCCTTGGAACGATAAACATTAATACATTGATCCAAACAGGTAAATTACATGACCTCACACAGGAAATTGACCGACAAAAAATTCTCATCCTTGCTCTTCAAGAAACACGAATGACAGACAACGACACTATGGACTACGGAAACTACCGCATCTTTAAAAGCAAAACACAACAAAGAGTCGCAAGGGGCGCACCAATTTTCGGTATGGCGTTACTTGTACACAGATCTATTATCACCTCCGTCAGGGAAATCACACCCGTCAATAGTCGGCTCATGACCATGCGCATCAAATGCGCCAACAAAAATTTCACACTCATCAATGCGCATGCCCCCACCAATGTTGACAATAAGAAGAACCCTGAAACGGTTGAAAAATTCTGGAACAAACTTGAGAACATCATGAGCAAGATTTCCCGCGACGACGTTAAAATCCTCATGGGAGATTTCAATGCTCAACTTGGCAAAGAGAAAATCTATCGAAAAATCGTCGGTAAATATTCCGCACACCAAAACACGAACACTAACGGCACGCGTCTGTTTGACATCTGTCACCAATTCAACCTTAAAATTATGTCCACGCACTTTAGAAAATCACCGCATAAACAGAAAACATGGCGATCTCCGATCCAACATCTCGGTGAGTATCAGATTGATCACGTCACCATTTCCTACGCCCACTACAGAACCATTCACGACGTTCAAGTCCGACGAGACGCGAATATCGACTCGGATCACTACCTTACAAGAATCAAAGTAAAGTTCACCCCAAAGAGAGTTCACCGTCGCAAACCACATATCCCGAAATTTGATTTAGCTATGATTCAAGAAACAAATATTGTAGAGGAATGGGAAAAGGAACCGGCGAATAACTGGAACGACTTTCGTAGCAAAATTATCGGACAAGCTAAAGCACTGATCCCGCTAAAAAGAAAGACAAAACATCCATGGTGGAATTCTGAGTGTGATCAAGCCATTGCCAATCGCCGAGTCGCACTCCAAAAATACAACAGCAGTAGATCACCAGGAACCTTGGGACACTTCCTCGACATCCGCAAACAGACAAACAAGACTATCAGGAAAGTCAAGCGTGATTATATCACTGAGCAACTTAAGTCCATGGAGAATGATTTCAGAAACTCCGATAGTCGGAATTTCTACAGGACCTTCGCGAATAATATTAAGGGTTATGCACCGCCAAATTTAACCTTTAGGAAACAGGATGGAAAACTGGCACTTACTAATCGTGAAAATTGCGATGAACTTGCACGCTACTTTTCTGGGCTCCTTAACTGTCCCGAACCAACTGTACGTTTCTTGCATACGACCCCAGAACACGTCAAGCCAGACGCTGATCCACCAACACAAGAAGAAATCACTCGCCATATCAAAAAACTCAAGAATGGAAAGACAGCAGGAGAAGACGGAATTGTCGCGGAACTGCTGAAAAATCATGGACCACGATCACTGCAGGAAATTACACAGATCATCCAAGAAGTCTGGCGAAGTGAAAAACTCCCAGATGATTGGAAATGCGCACTCATTCACCCACTCTACAAAAAAGGAAACAGATTGGATGTGAATAACTATAGAGGGATATCCCTCCTTTCTGTACCTTACAAAGTCTTCTCTGCTTGCCTCCTACAACGCACACAAGAACAGCTCGAGCCTCTCATTGGTGAATACCAGGCAGGGTTCAGACCAAACAGATCAAGTACTGAACAAATTTTCAACCTCAAGTCCACACTGAAACTTCGAGCTTTACGAAATCTCCCAACCATCTGCGTATTCGTCGATTTTCAGAAAGCTTATGACTCTGTCGACCGCCTATCCCTCTTTAATATACTCGAAGAATACACGCTCGACCCGAAAACACGACGCCTCATCCAACAGACCCTATCTGAAACAACGTCCAAAGTCAAGTTCCTTGGTGAAGTATCTGAACCTTTCCTCATCGGGACAGGTGTACGGCAGGGTGATGGGCTCTCCCCTCTACTCTTTAATATCGTCCTAGAGAAGGTCATCAAAGAATGGAGAAATGAACTGAGGAGTCGGAATACCTGGAAGCCCGTCATGCTAGGAAGGCAAACGGATAATATCGACGTGACATGCTTCGCTTTCGCGGATGATCTTGCAATCCTCTCCGCTGATGAACGAACGGCAATTCTTCAGATTGAGGTCTTAAAAGAGTGTGCTGAAAAGGTCGGACTACAAATTTCCTTCACAAAGACCGAGTTTATATCGACAAAACACATTCAAACACAAAATTTACTCACAGAGTACGGTATGATAAATTGGGTTAATCAATTCAAGTATTTGGGTGAAATTATTGAACCCACAGGTATGGAAAGAGTGGCGCAAAAATCTCGTGAACTTAAATTGCGGAAAGCATACGGAAAAATCGCAAATATTTACAACAAGAAATGCATGAGCATCAACACCAAAATTCAACACTACACGACTGTCATCAAACCTGAGACACTTTACGCCAGCGAGACACTAAACCTCAACTACAAAGGGGATCTTGAGAACATCAAGAAGGCTGAGAGAAAAATCATCCGTAAAATATTGGGCCCTAAACTCACAGATGATGGATATCGTCTGCAATCACACACAATCACAGAGAGATACTCTAACATCGAGTCAGATTTCCGCAAGCGACGACTGAGATTCTACGGCCACATTATGAGACTGAATGATGACCGGCTAACAAAGAGAATATTGACTTACTTCCGAAAACTTAAAGTGACAACAGTCTGGGTTACCCAAGTCCAAATTGATCTCGAAAGTGCCAACATCATACCAATAGACATAGACGATCGAATGACATTCCGACATAAGATCCACAGTTGGGAAGTCACACATGAAGATCGACCAAGGAGGCCAGGGAAAGGATGGACGGTGGAACGTCGAGTCCGACACAGTGAGATGATGAAGGAATTCTGGAAGAACAAGAAGAACAGCACCAGAACATAATTTGCTTAATGTGATCCTTTGGGTCTAAACAATGTAAATAAATAAATAATAATAATAATATCACAGACACAATGCGAAAATGCAGAGTTTGCTTCTACGGTCGTATAAGACGGATGATCGACTCCCGATGGACGAAACATATCTTCAGTATCTTTGATTCAAAACCAAAAATGACAATGCCATGTTACGTTAACGTCATGCAAGATCTTAAAGAAATGGGGATACGAGCAGAAGATGCACAAGACCGAAATCTTTATAAAGCAGCCATCAAGGCGTTTGGGACTTTCCGGGACGAAAATCGGACAACTCGTGCGAAAAGGACAAAATAACGTCGTGCTCAACACAGTGTGCTCATGAAGACAATGTGAATCAACCGAAAAATGAACAAATGCCAGAATGTAAAATGAGGCTTATCGTGGTCCCAAGTTGTCCGATTAGTGAAATTGAATGAATGAATGAATGAATAATATTGTTAATATATAAATTAGTGCAGAATAGATACAACAAGAGAGTAATATATTACAGGGCAAAAGTAAGACATTATACCACAGTTGACAAGCCAGAGGGACTCTATAGTTCAGAATGTCTGGTACTGAACAAGAAAGGGGAAATAGAGGAGATAGAGAAGAAAGAAATAAAAATCTTGAGAATATCTTAAGACCCGAAAAAGAAACGATGATTCATGGCGGAAGAGGTGAAACGAAGAATTATACAGACAGTCAGAGAAAATCACAGATACCATACGGAAGAGAAGATGATGATGATGATGATAATTGTTGTTTTAAGGGGTCTAGCATCTTGGTTATCGGCCCCTGGGAGGAGAAGAATAAAGTTTAATGAACACCTCATGAGAATAAGCGAAAGTCGACTAACTAAGGAAATCTTCAACTACATCACCAAGATAAAAACGATTACAAAATGGGTGAATGAAAAAGAGAAAGGACACGGAGGAAGTTAGGGTCAGTCTAAAAGAGATCTGGAATAGAGAGGTGTTTCGAGCTACGATTGATAAATTCAAGGGGTTACAGGAAAAGCAAAGTAGGAAAGCCAAGAACATCTGGTTGGATCGCATCCCTCCTGGCTGCTAAAGCAGCTGGCAGTGCGTCTTACACACTTCCATCCGTTCCACTTCCGTCCCATTTTTCAAAATCACTCCCACAAAAATATCCAGCAACCGAGTGGAAAGATGTTACACATAAAAAAATAAAAAAATAAAAATAATGATCATTTACAAAAATAAATTTATAGATATGTATTAATTAAACTGAAATAACAATTATCAATAATGTTACTTATTTATTTAGATACTAGCAGAAGTACCCGTTCTTCGAACGGTGTTCGGTGTTAACACCATACATTATCAATTGAGCTACTGTTGCAATGGTTAGCGGTTTGTCATTCCTTCATAAGTTTATCAGAACGAAGTTAGTTTTCTGGGAATATCACACACACTGCTAATTTAAGGGCCTTAAAATGTGGTTTTCGGAGACCCTTTATAGATTCCCGAATTTTGTGTCTCACATTGAGAAGCACAACATAAGCTTTGGTCGTCCTTCTAGGATAATTTTTATATTTCGCCTATTTTAGCATGCATTTTGAGAAGTTTTTCCCTATATCCACCCTTCTACTGTATTAAAAGTACGGTGAAGAATTTTATAAATGATTGGTGTATTGACTCTTATGGTTACCATACGATGTACCAAGCATCCGAACACGAGTTATAGGCGTACATAAAGATACACAGAAAGACTGACAGACAATTCTATTGTCTACAATATATCACCCAGATATCCAAATATGGGTATATCTACCACACAGTACCACGATGAACCCGTACGTCGGAAAAAAAAAGATTAGTTAAAATGTGCTCTCAAACTAAATTCACCTAATGTTTTGTTCCTGACGTGAAATAGAATTGAACGCCTTGTAGACGGAACGCAATACGCGTTACATAAAAACTGACCCTCTACGTTGTGTTAGGTCCCCATACACAGGAAGACCCCTTTCATAAATTATAAAGTCTTGTGGTGCATGAAAATTCTGGTTCGTTAGCCTCAAATGGCCCAAATTCCTAAAAGCCGCAAAAAATGCTGATTCAATTCAGGAATTTTTGAAAACAATGTTGCTGTTTGGACATATAATAGACCTTCTGTATTATATGTCGCACGTGAAAATTGCATGAAAAAATTCTAGGCTACCCCTTGACCCCCTTAATTGCATTGATGAATTATACAGTCTACGTTGGTTCCGTGATAACCTTATAGCCATTTGCAAACTTTCACAGAAATGTAATAAATGGAGTGACATTGCTTCTTACAGAAATAGATGGAAAGTTGGATGCCACCCCTTGAGACAATGTTGTCATGGTTACCGATTTGCATTCCTTCATTAGTTTGTTAAATTAAATTAATGTGTTCTTCCTGACGTGAAATAGAATTGAAAGCCTTGTAGACGAAACGCAATACACGTTACATAAAAACTGACCCTCTACGTTGTGTTAGGTCCCCATACACTGCAAGACCCCTTTCATAAATTATAAAGGCTTGTGGTGCATGAAAATTCAGGTTCTTTAGCCTCAAATGGCCCAAATTCCTAAAAGCCGCAAAAAATGCTGATTCAATTCAGGAATTTTTGAAAACAATGCTGCAGTTTGGAGATATAATAGACCTTCTGTACTATAAGTCGCACGTGAAAATTGCATGAAAAAATTCTAGGTTACCCCTTGACCACCTTAATTGCATTGATGAATTATACAGTCTACGTTGGTTCCGTGATAACCTTATAGCCATTTGCAAACTTTCACAGAAATGTAATAAATGGAGTGACATTGCTTCTTACAGAAATAGATGGAAAGTTGGATGCCACCCCTTGAGATAATGTTGTCTTGGTTACCGATTTGCATTCCTTAATTAGTTTGTTAAATTAAATTAAATTAGTTTTCTGGGAATATTTCAGAAACTGTTGGATTTAGAGCCTTATAATGTAGTTTTCGAGGACCCTTTTGGGCCAACGAGTTTTGTTTCTGGCACCGAGGGGCTTTGTCTCGTCGTTGTACGCCATAATAATAATAATAATAATAATAATATAATATAGGGATAGGAATATAATAGACCTGCCGTACCACACCCGCAGGTGTAAATCGCGTGAAAAAATCTAGAGTAGGGTACCCCTTTATCCCCTTTGGCGCATTATACGTATTGATGAATTTAACAGCTTAATTTCGTTATGTGATAACCTTCTAGCCGTTTGCAAACTTTCACACTAATGTAATTAATGGAATTGCATTGAGTATTACACAATAGATGGACCTCTGAGAATCTATTGCCATGGTTACTGGCTTGCATTCGTTCATTAGTTTACTAAATGAAATTAGTTTTCTGGGAATATCTCAAAACCAGTTGGTTTTAGGGCCTTAAAATGTTGTTTCGAGTTTTGTCTTTCACATTGAGGGGCTGAAAATGAGCTTTGTGTCGTCCTACTACACCAATTTCAGCATGTATTTTAAGGGGGTAAGCCCCCTTTTAAGAGAGGTACAGAGAAGAGTTACATCAATGATTAGTGTCGTGCTTCTGATGGATATCTGTACCAAATTTTACGTTGATACACCCAGCCGTTCTCGAGTTATAAGGGAACAAAATTGTCCACAGACAAACAAAGAGACAAACAAACAAACAGGCAGACAAACAAATTATTTTCGCGCGCATCCATTATAAAACTGTCTGAAACGCGCAAATAACTCACATTTCCGTAGAAATTCAGAAAAAAAACCGACAATCTTTCATTTTTAGCCTATTTTCAATTTTGAAATAATAAGCTTATGAGATCACCTTTTGTCCGTGTGTGTGTGCGTGTGTGGTGTGTTAGTGTGTGTCCCCTAATAACTTCTAAACGGATGGAGCGATTTCAATGAAACTCGGTAAGTTCATTGCACTATTCCGGACGACGCCGACCGTGCCCTTCAAATTTTGTTACGTCTCACAAATCAAACATGGCGGCTGTGCGAAATATTTCACCAGCATTCAATATCTCCGAAACTATTCGCGATATCACCCTGGAATTTTTTACGGTGATAAAGGAAACTACTAGAAGTTCATCTATGTGACTTTTGAAAAATTGGTAACTACAAAACCAACATGGTGGCCACGCGAACTTGCGACTTTTAAATAGACGTTTCTCGCGATTTAACCAACCAAACGCAATAAAACTTGGTGCAGTATATGTTTATACACATTGTAATGCACCGACATCTAACTTTGTTCAATTGTTTACATAACTACAAGATGGTGGATGTGCGAAATATTTCACCGGCATTCTATACCTCTGAAACTATTAGCGGTATCACCCTGAAATTTTGTACGAATATAAAGGGCATTACTGGAAGTTCATCTATAAGACTTTCAAAAACCGGTCAACTACAAAACGAACATGGCGGCCAAGCGAATTTGAAAATTTTAAATAGACATTTCTCGCGATTTAATATTCCAAACGCAATGAAATATGGTACAGGAAATGTTTATACACATTGTAATGCACTGGTATATAATTTAGTTCAATTGTTTACATAACCTCAAGATGGCGGCTGTGCGAATTTTAAAATGAAGTTTTTATTTCTTGTGTCGTAATCATGCGATCGAAGTGAAAGTTTAAAAAATGACCCTACGCAATAATTTTCCTTTAATGGTACATGACTCTATGGCCTAGACATTTAACAATCCAACATGGCGACCATCCGAATTATATAGGTGGCTCTGAATATCTACGAATTTATTGTAGCAATCAAACTGATTTTTTAATGTTAATAGGAGCTATGAACATAAGTTCACCTATAGGACATTAAATAACCTGGTGATCACAAATCCAACATGGCGGCGACACGAAGTATAAATATTCACATGGACGTTTCTCGCAATTTAACCATCCTTGTGCAGTGAAACTTGGTACAGTAAATCCTTATGCGAATGTTAATCCACTGGCATCTAATTTATTTCAATTGTTTCCATAGCCACAAGATGGCAGCTGTGCGAAATTTAAAATCTCCTTGTTACTTCTTGTGTCCTAATCATGCGATTGAAGTTTGAATGCTACACGTACACAATAATCTTCACGTAACAGTACATAATTCTAGGACCTACATATATAAAATCCAACATGGCGACCATCCGAAATATTTAGTCGGTTCTCAATATCTACGAATCTATTACAACAATCAAACTGAAATTTTGTGTGGTGATAGTGGCAGTTAACATAAGTAGGATATATGAAAAGAGGCTATATAGTTCTTCATGGAACCACTTGTTATATATAGAGAGATATACTGCACCGCTCGGCGTTGACCGTGTTTTATTGCACATATTTAGGTTTTACTCGCTAACCGTTGGAGATAAACGAAAAGTGATAAGGAACTATCGGATAGAAAATTAAACGTTAAAGCTCGTGTATGCCATCAAAAGTTTGCTATTTCTCAGCGTTCTCTTTGTATTGGAAATGGAAATATAAAATTTTGAAACTAAAGTGTGTAGTGACGTTACAAATGGGGGTTATACTCGCTAACCGTTTGAGATACACGAAAAGTTATAAGGATCCCTCGGATAGAAAATTAAATTTTAAAGCTCGAATGTGCCATAAAAAATTTGCTATTTCTTAGCGTTCTCTTTTTATTTGATATGGAAATATGAAATTTTGAAACCAAAGGGTGTAGTGATGTCACTGAAATGTTCGCCATTTTTTAATAGTGCAAAATATCGAAATCAATAGTATCCTATATGTAAACCAGGTAAATCAGCTACATCCATGAACAATTTCATTTAAATCGGACCAGTGGTTCTTGCGTTATTGAGTAACACACACACAGACAGACAGACAGACACCAACTCATTTTTATATATTAGTATGATATACAGGGTGTTTAAAAATTAGTGTCCGCTATTTTAGGAGGTGCATCAAAACAAGAACAAAATGTCTAATTAACATGAGTCCAACAGTGCCTACTTTCTAAAATCTAAACATTTGTTCACACGAGGTGTTCAGTGTACTGTCCATTCACTGCAATGAATCCCTCTGTCTTCAAAGTAAATCGTACACCACAATAAGTAACCAGAGATCAGAATATCGTACACTAAAGCTACACAACGTGAACCACACACACAACTAAACCTTGCTTGACGGAGCGCCAAGATAACGACACATTCACAACTAGACATTCATTTTCTTTATTCCTTGTGATGTTTAGCCGGACTGTTCCCCCCTGTGGCTAGGGTTATCTTGTAGTCTGCACCTCTTATAAACAAGTGCTAGGATCTCAGAAAGTAGGCGCTTTAGGACCCATGTTCATAAGACATTTTGTTCATGTTTGGATCCATAGCCTCTTAAATTATCGGACACCTTTTTTAAACACCCTGTAAAACCGTGGTGCTCATAAATGCAAGATCACTACAATTTATAGGTAGATTATAAGTGCACCTTTCTTGATTTCACTGATGCAAATTCGTCAATGATAGAATCGAAATCAATTTTCTCAGTTTCTTCTCCATCAACATTCAATACAGCTAGATCACACAATCGTTCTTGTCCCATTGAAGGATATTACCCATTTCAACTTGCTCTAATATCTCTCACAGCTTGTAATACAGACAGCAACGGTTAGCTCCCCTTATGAGTGGCACACAATGCCATGTGCCATGTCTGCCATACCCTAAATACGTCTCTGCCCCGGTACCCTTCAATTGTCATTGATGACAAAGTATGAGAATAATGATAATAATATCGTATGGCTTCGGGTGCCGGGTGCAAGCTTTGTTAATTGGCACCCAGAGGGCAGCTTGCATATCGAATTTCGTCGTTCCTTTGAACGCTATGAAAGCCAAGGAGGTTAGATATCTAAGTTTCTTGACATTATAGCGCTTTCTAGTAGAGAATGGAGGAACTTCGCGTTGGCGGAAAATCCCGAGATTAATTTAGCCATTATGAACACGGCCTACTGAATTCATATGGGTTCTTTAACATGCCAACAACGTATGACATCCATGTCGTGATTTTTGTCGCCTTTCAAAAAAATAAATCATTTACCACGGCCAGGAGCGAACCTGCAAGCTTGGTGTTGGTAGTCCGACACGTTAACCACTTACCCACCGTGGCAAGCTAGTATGAGAATTACCGACCGCGATATCTACACATGGCCATTCGGTCACATTGTCCTCGCATTTGGTGGACAAGTGGATACGAACCTCACCGTCAGCCTTCGTTGATATGGTTTTCCGAAGTTTTCCATTTTGAACTTAAGAAGAATGCAAGGAAGGAACTTTCTAATAGGCCACGGCCGATTTCTCCAACTCATTGCTAGTTTAATTCATCTTCATTCGTTGCATCTCTTCTAAATCCTCAGGTGATGTTGGCGATCAGGAGGAGCATCCTGACGAAAAATCTATCCAACACATAGAAATGTATCCCACCGTAGAAACATGAATATATGGGGTAGACGTATAACATATGAGATTCGAGATCACATGGCATGACACAACTTATTGAACTACAACACTATCACTCGTGGTATCCAATGTCTGGTCTGAGGATATAGTCACTTCCAATCACTGTGAGTTACTTGTCTCAACTTGCAATTTTGGAATTACAGTTAGCTTTCTGACTTGTCTATCACCAAGGGTTCCAGGTTATTGCATGTAGAATTTTCTAAGCTTAGAAGCAACATCCAGTGGTTCAGATTCCACGTAAAAAAACGATCTTGCGGCTTAAAATCGAGTGGTCAAGAGCAACGTAAAACTACAAGCTTCCTCCCACTTCAATAGATTTGTGATCTCCGAATTCAACAGTGATAATGTAAAATAAATAAATAAATAAATAAATAAATAAATAAATAAATAAATAAATAAATAAATAAATAAATAAATAAATAAATAAATACATAAATAAATAAATAAGTGAATAAAAATAATTAAATACATAAAATTCATTTTTAATTAATTATTTAATTAATTAATCAATAAAAATAATTTTGATGGAGCCTTCATACTTATAGAATCCAGTGCAAACGCTAAGTGGTAACGTAGTCAGAAGAGCCCTGCTTTCATAGTCAGTGGATGTTTTTGTTCCCTATTTATATTTTACTCATATTAAGCACATAATCAACGACTGGCAGACCATTAAGACGACACACGTTCTCCCAACGACAGAAACGAGAGTATGTATCCAGAAATTCGTTTTGAATAATCATAATGATGTCATGTAAATAATTTTGCACACCTAACTTTCAAAAACTCGTTGTTAATTCCATAATACACAGTATTTTCAAATTATTAACCCGTGGCAAATTTATTCCTTTAAAACTAGGTTATTGCAATTTTTTTCTTATCTTCTTTCTTTCTTTCTTTCTTTCTTTCTTTCTTATCCGGTATCTTGAACTGAACGTACATCTTTTAGTATTTCAAAGTACCACTTCTATTTCAACGAAAACATCAAATCTCAAATCATCAACAGTGGAAATGATTTATAAAACGCCAAATTAATTTCAAATCAATCAATATGCCTTACCTGATACCTTTCCCAAGCTAGAGAACCACTCACACACACTTCAACACAACTTACTGGACACCCAAGGACATGTGAACTGTCTTATAACCTTGTCTACATAGCACGTCACATGCTTATTATGTACAATGCTGCATAGATTTAACCTCGAAATTAGTTACAACGAATCGTTTTTCAGGGGTCATTGTAATAGATCCCGTTGTTTACGGAGATGCAGCCGGGAAGGTATTGACCTCCTCAAGCCGAGATATTGTTTGTGGCCAGCAATAGTGGCATAACTCAAGTTAGAAATGAGTGAAATGTCTTTCAGTGTAACCCTTATTGTTCCCGTCTTTTTTCAACGAGCGCCTTCGGTAGCATGCTGAACTTCTCTGCCCAAGGTCGCGGGTTCAAACCCAGCCGAAGTCGTCGGATTTTTTAAGAACGTTAAAAATACCTCGGTATGCCTTCCTTCGGAGGGGAAGTGGAGCCAGCGGTCCCATGCCATATATTTATGGCATGAAAAAGAACCTTCCACTAACTACACTTGTTTGGTGCCAAAATTTGTAGGTTAGAATTGATAACGCTCTATTAGTTCCAACGTTCGCCGCCAAGTGCTGACTGCGATGTCATGTAGTAGCCAAGTCCGCAAGCTAGGTGTCGTGGATGGTAGTATTCGGGAGCCAAAGTAGGAATACTTGAAATTATTGTCTGCAATCCTTACTTGAATTAAAACAGATAACACACACTAATACAGCCATCACAATGAACACCGGTTATCAGACAGATTCTACACACTCCCAAAGCACACGGGGCTACAAGAAAGCGTTGTCGCAGCCCCTAAAGGCCTAAACTAAGGAACCAACCAACTTTTTTCAACGGGGTCGAGGATGAGATGCGATGAAATTCTATGTGGCGGTTGGTTTTTACTGATGGATGCCCTTCCTGATGCCAAACTCATGAGAGGAGTTAATGAGAGATGAAATGAATGAAGATGAACGAAACTGGACAAGGATGTGGAAGGAAGCAGCCGTGGCCTGTCAGAAGGTACCATACCAGCATTTGCCTGGAGTTGAGAATGGGAAACCACGGAAAACCATTTCAAGGATGGCCGACGGTGGGGTTCAAACCCACGTCTACCGTGTCCGCAGAGAACTGCGCGTAAGCAAGCGTAGCTACCGCTGTCAGTAAATGAGTTAATATAAGGCGTAATTAAAAAGTTTCCGTTTGAGGGCGTTGCTACAGGAAGGTATGCAGCCAGTTGAATGTCGTGGTGCTCACAATCTATCTGCAATGTTAAGACGTTGATGTGTAGAGAGTTTCAAATTGTTTATATGCACCGATTCTACGATATTGTGGCTGGGGCTTGAAAGCTCTCAGAATGTTAGCGGTTTGTGGAACTTGACTTCTGATTTTTTTTTGTCGTGTAGCCTCCTGGGAGGCCGAGTGCAGGCCTTTCTAGTGAACGCCCGTGGGCGATCTGCGCGTCCGAATGATGACGTCACATACACTCAGTCCCCAGGCCAGAAGAGTCAACTCCAGGAGATGAAAATCACCGATGGCCTGGCTGGGAATCGAACCCGGGACTCTTTGGGCCAAAGCCTAGTGAGCTAACCAATTTGCCATGGGGCCGGACACTTCTGTCTATTCACAGGTGATGATAATGAGAAATGTTCGAGCAGTGGGAAATCTGGTAGGTATAATGTGGTCCTGTAAATGTAATGATTTGACCATTGGACACACGACATTTGTTTAAGGCATGTGTTACAAAGACTAACAGTTTTTTTTCTAATTGGCCATTTAATCAGTCACTAATTAGCCTACTTTTCTCATTTTGCAAAAAATGAGGAAAAAGTAGACTTTTGAGATCGATTCGGGAAAATGTGTGTCTGTTTGTTTGTCCTTCGGCCTGTTTGTCCTTCTGTCAATCTGTCTGTGTGTGTGTCATCCCCTATCAACTCCTAAATGGCTGCAGCCATCGAAACCAAATTTAGTAAGTGTAAACATCTATACCTGAATATCTCACGGCCATATTTGAAATTGACGTCAGTGCTACCAACTGCTGAAAAGTCGCAATTGAAATATGAGCTCTATATTGGATATCTCAGAAGATATGAATGCAAACTGTTCCAAAATTGGCACACATATTGATAATAACGTTCCAGATTAATTTTCATAAGTCTATACATGCCAGTATTGCCAACATTATTCTAAGCATGCCGATAGGTCCAATTTATAAATGCATGTAACTTCTATACTATTGATTGGAATTCAACAAAATTTCGTATGTACTATGTGTACTCTAACAGAAATGTCTTTGCGTAAAGAGCCACCAGGGCTGCTAACTGTTAATAAATGCTCTCTCTATGTTTTAACCCTAACATCAATATATCAGAAAGTATGCAAGCCGACAATTTAATCTATGCACACGTATAGTACCTGGCATTCTACCTTAGTTTGGTGTAACTGATATACATCAGTGCTGCCAACACGATTCTAAGCCTGCTGATAAGTCCAGTTTTTAAATGCATATAACTTCTATACTAACACATGGATTTCAACCAAATTTCGTATGTTTTTGTGTACCATAACAGTTATGACTTTGCGTATTCGTAAGAACCAGCAGGGCTGCCAAATGTTAATATGCTCTCTCCATTTGTTGAATCCTAACATCAATATATCAATATATGCAAGCCATCAGTTTTAAACTTTGCAAACGTATAGTACCTGACATTCTACATCAATTTGGAGTAACTAATATACATCAGTGCTATCAAACATGATTCTAATCTTTCTGATAGTTTCAATTTTTAATTGCATGTAACTTCCATACTAACAAATGGTTTTTATCCAAAATTGGCACTTTATTAGATCGTAATATTTCAGATTAATTCTGATCATCTCATACATGGCATTGTTCCCAATATGATTTTACGCGCACTGATAAATCCAATATCAAACAGCATGTAACGTCCACACTATTCATTAGACTTCAACCAAATTTTGAATCTGCATTCTATACCTTAAAAGATGGAACTAAGGCTATATTCAGGGTCACCAGGGCTGCCACCTGTAGTAAACTACTCTATTAGGCTACACTATTTCAGGTGTATTTCAAACTGCAGTACTTATGAATGTTAGTATTACCAAATTGATTTCGTCATTATTCTAGATAGGTCTGTATAGATGACATGAATCTTAAATTTTAAGAAAAGTTGGCTCTCTAGTTCTTCACGGAACTACTTGTTTTTCTTAATGATTTAAATTCGAAATTGATTATCAATTAAGAATTCAATTTGAAAGATGACTTCACTGAATTATTATACTTGTTGGTAGGTTTTCTTTAGTCTAATCGAAGGTATTGGTACATTTCTGGCTTCATTGTGTATGATACGCTTTTCAGGTACCCTCCATCCTCTTTAAGCATCAGCATAAATGCCAACAGCGAGGGAGTCACACCTTAATCGATAACATTTCCTTAAATGGTCTTAGCGAAAGAAAGAACTTGGATCGCTTTACAGAGGTGGCCAAATTATTATGGCAAACCTGGATAGAACCGAATTCTTGATTGCAAATGAAGAAACAATGCAAAACAAAATAATGGAAGATTTTGTTTGAGACCGAGTTTTCGTTGCAAAATTGTTTTTGGATGTATTTTGTCATTTATTCACCAAATGATCCACAATAGATATTTTACGATTTATGGCACGTAAAAGAACTTACCAATGTAGTTGGTAGTGTGCAGCAAAATTTGTAGGTTATATTTGGCTAGCTGGAAATGCTCTATTGTACCCAACTGTCATCATGTGGACCATGTGTTCGTATCCCAACTAGCTCACGGTCTTTCGAGGTATGGGACGTTCCTGCCCACTATACGACCACATGCTCAGGATTTGAGTCTACCAGGTAACTACTCTACAGGAAATACACAACATTTTCCTAAAATGAACTATTTACTGGTCTAAAATCATGGCTATACAACAAATACAAATAAAGGACAAATTATATTTAATTCCCACAAATAAAATAGGGTTATTCTGTGAGCTTTCTTCTTAAAATAGTGCTACACTGCGCTCAAATCTAATTCTAGCATCCTGTCAATGATACTTTCAGACTTCAATGGGTTTCCATAGTGTTCATCATGTGACACAATCTTAGTTAATGGGAGTATCTTAACACAAAAATCACATATCACATCAAAATGATATTAATAAAACATTACTCCGTTTCTTATGGCATTTACCTTGATTAGCATAAATTCATTATTTTCTGCAATCATTAACAAATATTTGTTGTGTCGTGCGAATCATCTTCCTTCTTTCCTTCAATATAAACGCTTTAAGAAAAGTGGTACTTATCCCTTCCAAAATAAACATGGATAGAATATTTTATAGTTTCACCATATAACGATTTTCTGGGTCTTGTCGGGCTTATCATCGTTACAAATGTGTCATGTTCTGGGAAAAACACATACCCGTCTGCATAAATTAGCATGAACTGGCAAAATGCATTCTAAAAGAAGATGCCTACATTATTTTGGTTCAGCTTTCCTCCTCAGAGAATAACTGAGCCAAATATTATCTGATTTCTATGATCCAACAACGTATGTGAGTTGCAACACACCGTTCAATTCAATTGGCATCATCATAATACTCATATCTTAATTGCATATTGAAATACCGAGATTCCTCAGTGTCCTATTGTGACTCTAACTTACAAGGGACCGGTCGACCGACCTTCCTCCCCCTCAGCAGGCAATAAAATTCGTTCCAGCTGGCTAGTCAAGATGGCTGCCGCAGAAGTGGTCCACAACCCCACCTCTCTCTGCTGCTGTCAAGGTCAAGTTTGTTTACAATCGCAGTACTGGAGGTTCGCTAAGTGTGGCTCCTAAATAATTGAGTCATTTAATTATTTAATACCTATCTTTATAGTGTATTGGGCTCAACTGGCTCCTTAATTAACTTTCATGGCTGGGGATGGAATTCTAGTGATAGCATTGCCGTTCTATGGTGACTACTAGTGGCTTTTGGACGCGCATCATAGTGAAAATCCACGATTTTCACCAGCAGCTGTCAATAAAATATATAGGAAATCTGCGTTCCTAAACGACGAATATGATCCTTACCTCTCAGGGTAGGTCATTGATACACATGCTCACTGCGTCTCGACGGACGTCAATAGTGGCCATAATTCATGCAAGCGTTGGATACAGACAGGCTCTGTCCAATTCGCTGCGTATAATACAGTATGCTCAAGGGCGATACTACTCGTAGATTCAGCCAACTTCTCACCTAACGCGCAAGCTATACTAGTTGGTCCCCGCAATTATCTTACGTAAATCACTGGATTCTACGTTAATCTGCACGCTTACATGCGGCTCAAACAATACTTCACATAGATGACTCCATTATTAAGGCACCCGCGTTCTCTCTGTCATACCACTTAAGCCAAAGCTTTAAATAGCTCCTAACACAAATGTAATAAATTTACTGGCTTACTTTACTTTAATGGTCCTCAAACATAATCCTAAGGATTGACCATATCAAATATTCATTCAAATTTCACTGACACTGAAAAAGCTCTCGTATTTCGCTATATTCCACGTTACATTTTTACTGTTTACCAAAATACAGTATCTTTATATTAGACATGACACTATTTGAACATTATTTAGGCCAAAAATGCCTATTACTTTACTGTTGCCGACCCCAGATTATTATTATTATTACTCATTTAACGATACCGTTAGATCCATCACTATTTTCGACCTAAATGGCCCTATACAAATCACCTTCCAAGCCATACTTTATTCAAGACGAGTGGTGAAAACTCGTTCAGTAAGTGACTATTACATCTTTATTCTCAAAGTGATAAATCGTTACATGGTGAATTATTTAGTTATAATGACATTATAAAATGGGTACTCACTTTTTCCTTTAGCGCTACCATGACGCTTGATTTAAGCCATCATGTTATCCTTTACACAACACTTAGATTCACACATTTTCCATATGATACACATACTTTTATCAGTGGCCTCTATCACTGCTACACACTGCATATTAATCACTATACACATGAAAACTTTTAAATCACTATTACACAATTTATGTACACTTATCCACTACTTCACATGTTGATCCTTAAATCGGACTTCTCCTACGCCTGATCTCAGAGATGCGATGCAATTATGACAACCGCTGGTCTACGTGAAAATCTAACAGCGTTTTACGGACGTTCGATCCTCGTTCCCTGCAATCTTGTTCAGCTCACTATCCAGATTAGGTGGCAATGATTTCCAAGCTCCCATCATTGTAGTGATTCTGATGATAATGTGATATACAATTCTGACAATACCTCCCGGTATAAGAACTGTTCAAAAACATTATAAGTTCCTTTTTCGCTGTGGCGAATTTATATTTGCGTCAGATAATAGATAAATATCTGTATTAATTTACTTTCGACGCGCTTCATGATTACTTATGAAGCTTATAACTTGCTTCTATTGTTCTTCAACGGCGGAGCGTTGATACTTTAACATTTGGCGTGCTTATTGGCAGCGTCTTAGTTACGTGTATACTGTAGAATAACTTGAGATGAACTGGCTTGGTGTGAGCTGCTCTCCCTTATAAAGGTTTCTCGTACAAAATAGTCCACTGGACACATGAGAGCGACTCCTTTCTTGAAATAATACCTCTTCAGCCGAAATGACATCTACATCTTGTTTATTTAGGTGTGGAGGTTTCAAAACCATTCGCGTGCCGGCGATCGCTTCGGCCAATTAATTACAATTAATTGCCTTAGTTCAGCGCGTCAGGACGCTACTGTGGTGGTTCCCCGTTGGCTGGTCACAAAATCACAGCTCTCGAGCGTAAGCTAGGTTGTAATTCGTTCATTTGGAGATAAAGGCATTAATTTAAGTGAAAAAACCACTCCTAAATTACCTCTCCGTGAACATATTCACCTGGGTGTATATTTCAATGCATTTCAATACTCCACTTGGCTGTAATTAATTAATTTCCGTGGGCCATCATCCCTACTCTAAGTTTCACCGTTGTCAAGCGGTGAATACCCGGGTCATTAATTTTGAGCTGTCTCTCCGCTCCAGACGTAAATAGTGCGCTCGGCGCCTAAGTTCTCCGCCCACTTGCTAAGGGTAATTTGTAAAACTTCAAACTGGCCTCCTCTCATTCTCGTATGCTCTGGAAATGTATATTTCCTTGCATTTGGCTACAATTCTTCATCTTAAATTGCTATGATATTCACCTATAGATCGTGAAATCACGCTACGCTATTATATGTCAGTATACCTCTCATTGCTCTTTGGGTTCCCTGTAATTGCTCCCCCTCAGAGATCAATGGTTCGACTCTAGGCATAACCATGTGCCTGGTCCTCTCTGATGAGACCCGAGTTCGATGCCAGACTGCCGTGACTGATTGGGCACACTATCAAGTTCCAATGTTCACCGCTAGATGTTAGCGACAGTAGTATGTGATAGCCAAAGTTGGAACTACTTGAAATTAAACTTTTTGGAAGCCCTCAGTTTTTCAAACAAAAATACCCAGCTATGGCCATTGGGTGCAATTTATATATAACTAGCTGTACCCGTCATGCGTTGCAATGCCATTCAAAGAAAGTTTTGGCGTTGTAACTTTGTTGAATTGCTCTCGGATGCACAATCTTTTTTATATTTTTTTCCGTTAACTGTCTATAAACTTTTGTAAAATGGATTTACTAATTTAGAAACATTTGTGTGAGAGTGCACAACAACTCACTAAAATTTCACCGCAATCGGATGAATGGTTTATGAACGCATTCGGGACTTCGTCGAAACAATTCGCACACCGTCACTCATTTGTTGAATCTACTTGGGCGCTACCTATTGTAATATGGTTTTACTAAATCAGGAAACTTTGCAGGAGTGTACACAATAAGCCATCAAAGTTTCATCACAATCGGATGAATGGTATATGAACGCATACGGGACTTTGCTGAACGATTCACGCAACGTCACACTTGGTTGTATCTACTCGTGCGCCACCTATTGCAAAATGGATTTACTAATTCATTAAACTTCGCAGGAATGTACACATCAACTGGCCGAAGATTAATAGCAATCGTATGAATGGTTTACGACCGCGTACGGAACTTTGTTTGATTGATTTGCGCACTGTAACACATTTGTTGAATCTACTCGTGCGATACCTATTGTAAAATAGGTTTACTAAGTAAGGAATCTTCGCAGGAGTATACTCAATAACTCACCAAACTTTCATCGCAATAGAATTAATGGTATATGAACGCATACGGGATTTTGTTAAAAACGATTCACGTGCTGTCACTCACATGTAGGATCTACTCGTGCGCTGCCAACTGTGAAATGGATGTACTAAGTCAGAAACCTTCACGGGGGTATAAACAACAAATCGTCAAAATTTAATCGAAATCGGATGAATGGTGTATGAACGCATACGGGAATTTGTTTCAACGATACGCGAGCCGTCACACATTTGTTGAATTAACTCGTGCACTACCAATTGTAAAATCGATTTACTAAGTTAGAAATCTTCGCGTGAATGGGAACAATTCCCCATAATTTCATCGCAATGGAATGAATGTTATCTGAACGCTTTTAGGACTTTGTTGAAACGAATCGTGCACCAACACTCATTTATTGAAACTACTCGCGCGTTATCTATTGTAAATTTGATTTACTATGCCTATAACCATCCCCCGGGAGTGTGCACAACAACTCACCAAAATTTGATCGCAATCGGATGAATACTACAGTATATGAATGCATAAAAGACGAACAAACAAACACACATTCATTTTTAGCCTATTGTCATTCATGAACAAGTACCGGTAGTTCTGTGATGAACTAAATAGCCCATTTTCATATATCATACATATATAAATTGCCTCTATCAACATACACATTTTCAGTTTGATTGCTGTAATAGATGCGTGATATTGAGAACCGTCTAAATATTCCAGATGGTCACCATGTTGGATTTTTATATATAGGCTTTAGAGTTATGTACTATTACATGAAGATTATTGTGTAGGTGTTTTATTCAAACTTCAACCGCATGATTAGGACATAAGAAATTAAAACGAAATTTTAAAATTTCGGTCAGCCGCCATCTTGTGGTTATGAGAATAATTTAAATGAATTAGATGTCAGTGGATTAAAATTTATACAAGCATATACCGTACCAAGGTTTACTATGCTCGGATGCTGGAATCACGAGAAACGTCTATTTGAATATTTAAATTTCGCGTCGCCGCCATGTTGGATTTGTGCTCACCAGGTTATTGAACGTCGCATAGGTGAACTTAGGGTTATAGCCTATTTGCACATACAACATTTCAGTTTGATTGCTGTCATAGATTAATAGATATTAAGAACCGTCTAAATATTTCGGATGGTCACCATGTTGGACTTTAATATATACAGGCCATAGAGTTATGGACTATTATATTAAGAGGATTATTGTATACGTTCATTATTCAAACGTTGATTTAATCGCATGATTAGAACACAAGAAATAGAAACTACATTTTAAAATTTCGCACAGCCGCCATCTTGAGGTTATGTAAATAATTGAACGAAATTAGATCCCAGTGCATTGAAATTTGTATAGTAATTTGCTGTACCAAGTTTCGTTCGGATGGTCAAATTGCAAGAAAAATTTTTCAACTTCGCTTGGTCGCCATTTAACAGATTTTTAGCCTATCTTCATTTATGAAAAAATAGGCTTATGATATCAGCTTTTGTCCGTGTGTGTGTATGTGTGTGCGTGTGTGTGTGTGTGTGTGTCCCTCATAATAACTTCTAAACGGCTGGAGAGATTTCAATGAAACTCGGTAAGGTTATAGTACTATTTCGGGAGGATAGTGGGTTTGGGTGATAGAGCTCATCAACTTGATGTGCGACCCTGTGTGAGTGCTAGCTCCGTCAGCCAGTTTGACAGAGAGGACGGCGAGCTTGTAGTTCGCATTTCTTCCGGGGTTTCAGTTAGAGTTGATGAACTCTAGGTTTCGACTGCCTTATGTAGTGACTGGCAAATTATGACTGCATCAGATTATTTTCTCAGAATGACATTGTCTTTCCGGAATAGCTAGTAGTG
This sequence comes from Meconema thalassinum, assembly GCA_946902985.2. Classification (NCBI taxonomy): domain Eukaryota; kingdom Metazoa; phylum Arthropoda; class Insecta; order Orthoptera; family Tettigoniidae; genus Meconema; species Meconema thalassinum. Next base: position 172,890,274 of record OX336393.1, on the reverse strand, counting down.
GATAGACATAATAAAGTATTTCAAGAGGGGCCCGAGAAAAAATATTGCATAGGAGCCCTTAAAACGTCTCGGTTACCCTGATGACTGGCTTAACGGCCAATGGGGTGATAATCATAAGTTTAAAGTGGATATATCCCTTATATCCTCTCGTGGGTATAGTAGACGTTTAGAAGCACCACTACTCAAATTACTACTTGTTCTGTTGTCAGCCATTGCAGCGCCCAGAAGTTAAACATTGCCATTTATTTGAACACACGAATAGCGTAAGTCGTCTCACCAATGATATTAACAAGATGTTGAGTAAAGAACATATAGCCTACTTTCTCCTATATGCATGGGTATTGTTATAACTCTTTGTCCTTTACAAGGAGTATAATTGAATGTTGGTTGTAGTAGCTTGTTGAAATACAGCGTGCTATACGGATATTAAATATGAATATGAGGTGCACTTTGCTAGTGCTACCTCTGAAAAAAAAAATCATTCAATTAGGTTTCACAGTGTTTGAATTGATATGGGGAATCGATTTGCACACATTAATGGCCGATATCTGCAAACTATTGGGCTGATGACCTTGTAGTTCAGTCAAACGATGCATCCCACAATAAGGCATGTTGTTGCAAAATTTGGTAGAAACCAGATGATTAGGTTGGTTGTAATTTGATTTAAGCCTTTTACATTTGGGTGGCCACCATTACGTTTTCGTCAAGACTGCGGCGATATAAAACATGACACTGAGGTGCCCTTTGCTAGTGCTACCACTGTACCATATTTCGTACAATTAGGTTTCACCGTGTTTGAATTGTTAGGGGGAATCGATTTGCACACGTGCATGGCCACCATCTGCAAACTATTGGGTTGATGACCTTGTAGTTTAGTCAAAAGACGCTCGCCATATGAATATATGTAGTTGAAAAATTTGGTGGAGATCGGATGATTAGGTTAGTCCTAATTTGATTTAAGCTTTGAACAATATGGTGGCCGCCATTACGTTTCCGTCAAGATGGCGGCTATATGAAACATGACATTGAGCTGCTCTTTGCTAGTGCTACCTCTGTACCAAATTTTGTTCAATTCAGTTTCACTGTGTTTGAAAAGATAGGGGAAATCAACTTGCACACATACATGGGCGACATCCGCAAATTATTAGGCTGATGACCTTGTAGTTTGGTCAAAAGATTCTTTATACATAAAGGTATAATGTTGCAAAATTTGGTAGAGATCAGATGATTAGGTTGGTCGTAATTTGATTCAAGCTTCTAACATTTGGCTGGTCGCCATTACGTTTTCGTCAATATGGCGGCAATATAAAACATGACACTGGAGTGCCCCTTGCCAGGTCTACCACTGTACCAAATTTCGTACAATTAGGTTTCACCGTGTTTGAAAAGATAGGGGGAATCGATTTGCACACATACATGGCCGCCATGACCACCTTGTAGTTTGGTCAAAAGATATTTCATACATAAAGGTATAATGTTGCAAAATTTGGTAGATATCAGATGATTAGGTTGGTCGTAATTTGATTTAAGCTATTAACATTTGGTTAACCGCCATTACGTTTTCGTCAAGATGGCTGCGATATAAATCATGACACTGAGGTGTCCTTTGCTAGTGCTATCTCTGCACCAGATTTCGTTCAATTCGGTTTCACGGTGTTTGAAATGATAGGGGGAATTTATTTGCACACATACATGGCCGCCATCCGCAAAGTATTGGGCTGATGACCTTGTAGTTTCGTTAAAAGATTATTCATACATAAAGGTATAATGTTGCAAAATTTGGTAGAGATCGGATGATTAGGTTAGTCGTAATTTGATTTAAGCTTTGAACATTTGGGTGGCCGCCATTACGTTTCCGTCAAGATGGCAGTGATATAAAACATGACACTGAGGTGCCCTTTGCTAGTTCTACCTCTGTACCAAATTTCGTTCAATTCGGTTTCACCGTGTTCGAATTGATAGGGGGGGGGCAGATATTCAGAGTACACACTCACACACACACACACACACACACTCACTCTCTCTCTCTCTCTCTCTCACACACACACACACGCACACACAGAGACAGACACACAATTTTTGGCCCTGTAAAGATCTCATAAGTCTACTTTCATTTTTTTTGCAAAAATCGAAAGTAGGCTAAAAATACAAAAGAAATGGTTCTATGGACTATCACAAACGGGCAGGTAAGTCTACTTTCAAATAATATCGCCTCAATCAGCTGGAATATGGAACAAAAAGTCGCGCGCGTAGCGGCGAACTTTTTCGTCAATAGTACTCTGAAGGTTAACTTTATAGTGCTTTTATATTATTTTATTTTCTATTCGACAATAGATATTATAAGACCAATCTATCAAGTCCAATGTTTGGTGTTTATCTGTTATTTATACAAATCTACACCGTTTCACCGATCTGAACCAAAATTTGTATACTTACCCTTTGAAACCCTGCTGGTAACACTGTCCACTTGATATTATGGACAACCCTCTCCATTCCCTTCATTTAGAATAATTGACAAAAGGGGCTTGATAGCCACGTTTTAGGCCCCTAGAACCATTCATGTCCGTAGTGGTGTCACTGTAGGGATATTTTAATAAAATTGTTGACTGACAATGCGGGCTGCATCACGCCACCCTACCCGTGTTTTGGAGCAGAATTGCGAATATAGTTGCATCTTGCGCTGCTTAGAAATTGCAATCACCACCACCACCACCACCCCCAAAAAAGTTATATCTTTAAATATATATTTTTTCTGTTAGTTTAGGTACCATGTGCAGTACTGTAGTAGTATTCATTATCATCCATAAAACAAATACATCCACCGGGCGGAGCCGGGCACTACTGCTAGTATTTAACAAAGCAACCCGTCTGGTGTTGGAATTTACCCTGTTCTAAAATTAAATCTGTTGCCTATCTTATCTTGTTAGGAGTGGTGTATAGCATACGAGTGTCTTAAACAGAAGGCATTATTTCACAGCATTGGAAATCATTGATTAATTTCCAATCACGTTAGCTCAATTGGCGGCCGAGTCTGATCTGGTTAGGACACCACAGAAACCACATTCTCTTCATCAGGATACAGGAAACTAGCAGACCCGTGCGAGAAATCTCGCATGTTCATAAGCCACACTTTTCCAAATAGGATTATAATAAGAGAAAGGTTGTTATGTTTTTATTTGAACTAAATGAGTATAGAACACTGTTTACGTTTCAGGCGACTCGACGGCCAAAATGCGAACTGAACAGCAATGATGTCGCGTATTTTCAGACAGCAGCAGTATTTGCAAATCTTACAAAAATTGATATTTATGAAATTAGAATGCAATTCGTCACTGCTAATGTCATTTGTGTGCTGATTCCATTGATTGACAGCCTAGCCGTAACACTCACCGGTTATTCGATATTTATGAAATTATACGATTTGAGTACTCATTCCTTTAAATTACTGATTCTGAAATCCATGCCAAATGATAAAGGAAATACCTCAGAATGTGAAAATGACATGAAACAGGCGTCACTGCGGCCAAAATGTGAAGTGGACAGCAATTATGGAGCGTATTTTCCTGCAGCAACATTATCTGCAAATCGGGCACTTCGTACAGTTTTTTAAAAGTCATTTTTTAAAGAAATTATAGATATTCATGCAAATAGAGTGCAATGCGTCACTGGTAATGTATACTCTCTTTCATTTGAATGCTCATTTTTCACGATCGGTCGCTTGTGTGCGCCGCAGGAGGGATCTATACTACTGAAATAATATATATGATATATTGAACCCATGTGGATTGGTTCAAGTGTCGAATCCATACCTTTATATGTAAGAAAGAGAAGAACTATTGCAGTCTTTAGAATGGATTTGTAAATAATTTTAAAGGGTTAATAAGAAGTTGGGCTGTTACAAGGTGACGCAAGCGCGAGTGACGACTAGTCACGCGAGCATGAGATCACGGCTGACGCGGCGATAAGAGGCTAGCGCATGATTATTAATAGAGCTGGTATTTTTCCGTTGTGAGTGACAGAGAAGAAGTTTCGGAAAAAGACCTTACTCAGCGATAAAACGCCAACGTCGCAATGACGCAAGAAGAGAAATAATTAAAATTAAGCCATTTGCAAGCATTTAATTAATAAAATGAATCCGTCACTGTTGATCATCCTGGGGAAGAGATTTTTGTGTCTGGAAAAAGTTTATAATAATTGCACAGGAAAGAACTGCACACGCGGCATGTCGTCGATAGTTATTCCCCGAGCCCAAAGCTAGCAGAGAGGGAAAATAAAACCAGAATACCCACGCATCTTAGGAGCCCATTTATTTAATATCTTGGAATTGTGTCATCGATTTTTGTGATTTAAGGAACCCTTTTTACATTTAAAACGAGAGCTTTTAGGAGACATATTTTTCAAAATTATACGACACTTATTTTAGAAGTTAGTGTTGGAGAAGAAACAGATCTGATCTTTTTGTGGCAGATTTCAATATAAACCCTGGACGCGCCAGGAAGTTCATTCAGTCTATAGCGGACCTCGGGGAGAGGCCGTGCTGGATCAACAATCAGTCTTACGAACCCTAGGGGAGGGTGTCGTTCTGTTTCAAAGTACAATTCAGTCTTCAGCGTCCGAGAGGGCGTGTTGCTGTTTCAACGAGTATTATTCAGTCTTGAGCGACCGCGGGAGTGGGTCGTGCTGGATCAACAACAATTCAGTCTACTAGAGGTACTGTTTCACCAACGTTAAATGCAGTATTCACCAGACCGTGATAGGTCGTGTTACTCTGTATCGCAGACGAGCACCCCGTATGGGAGTCGCCGTTTAAGTATAGTCAACAGTATCGCCGTGAGAAGAAGCATCAGAATCCTTGTTATAGGAAATACAGCATCAAGCTTCGGACTTTATACATTTCACCAGTACAGACAAAGTCTTAGACTGTGGACTTAAGCAATTACCGGCGATTGGTACTCGGATCTAAATAGTTTCAGTTAAAGAACCGCAGCATCATAGGATTTCGAAGTACCCAAGAACAGTGAATATACTATTCTATCTCTACGTTAAATAACCAGATCAGGGTAAAACGTGATAGTAACGCCTAGTGTTCCTGAACTGAGGAGACTAGAGCGGAGTGCGATAGAATTTAGGAATCGAGATTCCAGGCTTTGTCTATGTGTAGACAAATGAACAGTCAGACATTGGAATTACTCCAATAGTTCAAGAACCGCAGTATCAGAAAGTAAAATCCACGTGTGGATTATCATACAAGGAAATTACTAGGTCGCCATTATACTAGTTCGAGCGATTCTAGAAGTAAAACGTCAGTGACAGACTTATATGAAACGAACAATTTAGCGTCAAGCAAGATACGATATCGAGCATTTAAATCATTAAGCCGATAGTCAAACTCGGAATAAGAGAATCAACCGTTCCAGTGAGGGTAGTTCGATCGAGACTTTCAATCATCCCAGTGGATTAGGAAGCCGACGTAAATAAAGTGCAACCCTTGGAAACGGAAAAGAATAAGGAAATCACATGTGTTAAGGCAAATAATTAATGCCAAAGTGATAAAATTTTATGTAATTCAAGTTTAGTGAAAATTTTGAGTGTAATATATTTTTTAGTGAAATTGTATTTGTTTTTAAGTGAAAATGAATCCCAAAATGGTATTCTTTAGATTAAATATGATCAGTGTATATGTTTTATGTGATGTTAAAAAAGTGTTACCAAGTGTAGATATGATCATGAATATGGCTTAAGAAGCAGTAAGTGGGTGAAATGTTTCATCGATGGAGAACATGGTCTCTGACCGGAAAATCATGTGAGTACTAATTTCAGTATTATGTGTTTTGGGAAGATTTGCGTAAAATCCTCAGAAGTGGAAGTAGGGATGTTTGAAAACATGTGAAATATAGGTTGCGCGATCTGAACGATTAATTGGATTGAAATATAAGTAATTTGAAGTATTAATGAATCCCTTGTGGAAAATATTCAGTGGAATATCAGCATAATGGTAAATAATATAATTATGGTAAAGCAAGCGGATAATAATAATAATAATTAAATAAATTTATTATGTGATGGATTTTATATTGAATAAGTGGTAGCTGCAAGAGTTCCTTAAATGAATTGTTAATATGTTGTGGAACCAATAATGTTCTTAATGTTATAAATAATTATTGTTGATGGAGGCTAAGGCTGAATATATTATTTTCGAGACGAAGATCAAATTTTGATTTGAATTTCTTTCTTTCTTTCTTTCTTTCTTTCTTTCTTTCTTTCTTTCTTTCTTTCTTTCTTTGAAAGGCAACTTGGCTATTTGATGTAATGAGCGCCATGCCGCTCAATTGAAATAATTTGTCACGCTAGGAACGCGTTGAAATGCTCGGTAATTATAATTGTGAGGGACAGTTAGTAGCGGTAATGAGTTATGTTGAATTGTGGTACTATGCAATACTGGAAAAGGGTGAAATTTATGTTGAATTATGAGCGCTGGTTGCATATTATACCTTCGCTAAGTCGCTAATGTTGTAAGTCCTCAAAGTTGGGATACGGTTCCCGAGGCAGTTTTAGGGGATTAAACTCGGAATCTCTCACGTCGAAGCCCCTTATATATTTGTTGTTTTATGGATTCTCTTTCCCGCTAATGAGGACACTTCATAATTATACTTTACCGAAGCTAAAATAATAGGTCTGTAGAACCTAATAATGTCTTCTTGTTAATTTGTATTATAAGCCTTGTCTTTCAAAAGAAACGCATTAAAGCAGTTGGTAGCAAACGCTGTATAGCCTGTCTCTCGAGGGAGCGAGATCGTGGGCCCCCCTCCTTCCAAAGCCATAAATCAGCCAAGCATTGAGACATACCCTTACACACTCTCTTATAGAGAAAGGTCAAGAAAGAGCTGTATGGTTCACGTTACACGGATGGGTTTAAGATTGTTTTAACGACCCAGTATTTAAACTAAGGTCCTTTTACGTTCATTATTATCGCTTGCAGAGTTCAGATCGTTGCTTCCTTAAGATATAATTGTCTTTGAAGACAATATAATAAAATCCCTAACTTTATTATTAAATTATTCAGTTGATTCACGAGTTATGATGAAAATGTTGAGATTTTGGGAGTAATCTTAAGTTGACTTGGTCAGTAGTTTTCTATAACTCGGGGATGCGCAAATATTTCCAATCACGGTAGTGAGTTGGTAGCTTGAGAAGATAGATGGTAACAAATGATCATTGTGGGAGCCCAAAAATAATTAATAAGTAGCCATAAAATACTATTGTAATTAAAGCTAGATATACTCATGTAAAAACTAAATGGTGTGTGTTTAATTGTTGACACGATGCATGTAAGCTTTACCGAGCCATTTGGAGTTCGTTTTTAAGTAATTAGGATTTGTGCTATAAGGGAGTGAAACTCAGATGAAGTTTTTGTTTGGTTTTTGGATAACCATTAATTATTATTTTGTGAATATTTAATTTGAATTCCTTGTTCATCTTTGGACAAGTGTGAAGTGTAGTGTCAGTGTTTTATGTTTATTTTGTAGCGCCATATTTTGAATAATTAAATGTTTTGATAGTATGATTTTGATTTTGTTTAATTTTTGGAAGTGTATCCTATGCTTAATCCAGGGTGTGTAAGTCACAGAGTGGGAGAACATACCATGAACCCCGATACTCCCGATTGAGCATTTCTGGCGAACTGTGATTTGCATATTTCATTGTTGAAATGGGCACAATATACATTGTTGAAGGTTCTGTGAACCAATTAACAATAACGAATCTGGTTCTATTGAGCTTTAACATAATAACTAGGCCACCTGTATAAATTCCACTGCCACATTTGATTTGTTGATAAACAAATTTACATTGGTTCTCACGAAATTCTAGACCAAGGCTATGGAGTTCAATTAACTGAATCTGATTTGTCTTCTCACTTCGGTCTCAGGAGGCACGATGACAACACTATAATTAATTGCAAACTATATCTGCCTTAGTTATGAACATGTAAATGAATGCATGGGATGGTACTTATTTGGACTCAAATGCAATCATAACACACAGGTCTTATCATTGACATACTGCACTGTACTTGCATATTATGGCCTGCGCCTAAACAAAAGAAAGACGGAATACATGACGACAGGTATGCAAGATACAGGTACTATCCAAGTAGATCGGGAAGACTTGCCACGTGTAACAAAAATTAAATATCTAGGCTCTATGATCACTAATGATGGGAGACTTGTAGATGAGGTCAATACGAGAATCAGCGCAGCTTGGATGAAGTGGCGAACCACAACTGGAGTCACCTGCGATCGAAGGATGAAGGACAACTTTAAGTCAAAGATCTATCGTATTGGCATCCGTCCTGTCGCATTGTACGGCGTGACAGAACAACAGCGACAGAACGTCGCTTAGTCGTTACGGAGACCAAGAAGTTGCGATGGACAGCGGGGTGTCACCAAATTGGATCATGTTTCAAATGACAACATCAGGAAACAGTTTGGGGATGCACCAATCAGTGACAAGATGCAGGAGGGCCGTCTGCGTTGATTTGGGCATGTTCTACGAGCGGAAGCGGACACAATTGCAAAGACTGGCTACAATATACAAGTCGTTGGCAAGAGATCTAAGGGAAGACCGAAGCAACGGTGGGATGATACGCTACATGGAGATCTGAAGAACCAACACCTTTATCCTGACATGGCCAGAGACAGAAACAAATGGCGACAACGTATCCATATAGTGGACCCTGCAGCTAAGCGGGACAAACGCTAAGGAAGAGGAAGAAGAAGAAGAAGAAGAAGAAGAAGAAGACTGTTCTTAATGAAATGAAAAACAAGAAGTTCCGTGACGAACCAAAGAACCTACTTTTCTTAAAATTTAAGATCAGGCCAATGATTAACCTTTATGGACCTATCTAGAATAATGACGAAATAAAGTTGGTGATATCGACATTTCTAATTAGTTCGAAATATACCTGGCATAATGTAGCCTAATAGAGCAATACAAATTGCAGCCCTGGTGACTGAATATATTCCTAGTTCCATCTATTAAGGTACAGAATACAAGATTTGGTGAAAGTTCAATGGATAGCATGGACGTTACATGCAGTTAGACATTGGATCTATCAACGCGCGTAAAATCATGTTGGCAACAATGTCATGTATGTGTTGGTCAGAAATAATCTGAAATATTATGATCTATTGTTGTGCCAATTTTGGATGAAATCCATTTGTTAGTATAGAAGTTACATGTATTTTAAAATTGGACCTTTCATCAGGCTTAGAATCATGTTGGCAGCACTGACGTATATTAGATACTCCAAATAATTTAGAATGTCAGTTACTATATGTGTGCAAATTTTAGAGCTTTTGGCTTGCATACTTTCTGATATATTGTTATTAGGGTAAACAAAGAGAGACGGCATTTAACAACAATTGGCAGCCCTGCTTGTTCTTAAGAATAAGTATAGTCATATCTGTTACGGTACACATAGCACATACGAAATTTGGTTGAAATCCAATTGATAGTATAGTCCTATCAGCAGGCTTAGAATCATGTTGGTAGCACTGACGTGTATTAGTTAGTCCAAATTAATCTAGAATGTCAGGCGCTATACATGTGCATAGTTTAAATTGTCGGCTTGCATACTTTCTGATATATTGGTATTTGGATACAAAAATAGAGAGAGCATTTATTAAAAGTTGGCAGACCTGGTCGCTCTTAAGTACACTCAGTTATATCTGCTTATGTACACATAGTACATACGAAATTTGGTTGAAATCCAATTGACAGTGTAGAAGTTATATGCATTTAAAAATGGACTTATCAGTAGGCTTAGAATCATTTTGGCAACACTGTCATACCTGGCCTCCTTGAAATTAAACTGAAATATTATTATCTATATGTGTGCCAATTTTGGAATAGCTCCCATGCAAACCTTCCAAGATATCCAACATGGAGCTCATATTTCAAATGCGTTCATTCAGCAGTTGGTAGCACTGACATCGTTTTCAAATATGGCCTTGAGATATTCACGTATAGATATTTACTCATACTAAATTTGATTTCGATTGCTGCAGCCGTTTAGGAGTTGATAGGGGTGGTCACATACAGACAAACAGACAGACAGAAGGCTAGACAGACACACATTTGCCCGGATCGATCTCATAAGTCTACTTTTTCCTCTTTTTTAGCCTATTTTCATTTTATGAAAAATAAAATAAAATAGGCGTATGAGATCACCTTTTGTCCGTGTGTCTGTGTGTGCGTGTGTGATTCGTGTGTATGTGTGTCCCCCCTAATAACTTCTAAACGGTTGGAGCGATTTCAATGAAACTCGGTAAGGTCATAGCACCATTCCGGCCGACCCCGACCGCGCCCTTCAAATTTTATTGTGTCTCACCAATCCAACATGGTGGCTGTGCGAAATATTTCACCAGCATTTAGTATCTGCGAAACGATTACAGATATCAACCTGAAATGTTGTATGGTGATATTTGGCACTGCTAGAAGTTCACCTATGAGACTTTAAAAAATCTGGTAACTACAAAACCAACATGGCGGCCAAGCGAAGTTGAGACTTTTAAACAGTCTTTTCTCACGATTTAACCATCCAAACGTAGTGAAGCTTCGTTCAGCAAATGTTTATGCAGATTGTAATGCATTAGTGTCTAATTTATTTCAATTGTTTACATAACCTCAAAATGGCGGCTGTGCTAAATATTTCACCGGCTTTCTATATCTCCGAAACTATTACTGATATCACCCTGAAACTTTGAGTGGTGCTAAAGGGCACTGCTACAAATTTATCTGTGTAACTTTCAAACACCGGTAAAGTACAAGACGAACATGGCCGCCAAGCGAATTCGAAACATTTTAATAGACTTTTGTCGCGATTTAACCATCTGAGCACGGTGAATTGTGGTACAGTAAATGCTTATAGATATTGTAATGCACTGGCATCTAATTTAGTTCAAATGTTTACATAACCTCAAGATGGCGGCTGTGCGAAATTTTAAAATTAAGTTTTATTCCTTGTGTCATAATAATGCGATCGAAGTGAAAGTTTGAATAATGAAGCTACGCAATAAATTTCCCTTAATGGTACATTACTCTATGGCCTATACATATAACAATCCAAAATGGCGAGCATCCGAAATATTTTGATGGTTCTCAATATCTACGAATCTTTTACAGCAATCAAACTGATATTTTTAATGTTACATCTGTTCACGTATAGGACTTTCAGTAACCTGGTGAGCACAAATCCAACATGGTGGCGACGCGAAGTATAAATATTTAAATGGACGTTTCTCGCGATTTAACCATCCGAGTGCAGTGAAACTTTTCACGCTAAATGCTTATACAAATGTTAATCCACTGACATCTAATTTATTTCAATTGTTTTCATAACGACAAGATGGCAGCTGTGAGAAATTTTAAAATCTCATTTTTACTTATATCCTAATCATGCGATTGAAGTTTGAATACCACACGTACACAATAATCTTCATGTAATAGTACATAAATACAAATCCAACCTGGCGACCATCTGACATATTTAGACGGTTCCCAATATCTGCGAATCTATCACAACAATCAAACTGAAATTTTGTTTGTTGATAGAGGCAATTAACATGAGTAGGATATATGAAAATAGGCTGTATAGTTCTTCACGGAACTACTTGTTGCACAATGTGAATAGCAGCCTAAATTGATGAAGCCAAAGACTCCGTTCTATACTTTCCTATTTGTGAAGTAATTTTTCACCAACATCCATTTCATGATTTGAAATTTGATCGACATATATTGAATTACTTTTGGGAAATATTGGGTAATGAAGAGCGTTGATCAATTTTGCCCCGTGTAGCTGGCTGTGGGTAGAATACCTGATAATCTGTGTTATTATGGTGTATGTATTAATGGATAGAGGATGAATACAGTAATGCAGTGTCGACTCCTAACAAATGTTGTTGTAGTTGATTCTTTTAGGGGCTCTGCGACATCGTTGTCATGTAGCCCCGTGTATTTTGGTGTGTGTAGAATTTGTTTGATAACCTGTGTCACTGTGATGTCTATACTAGTCTGTGAATTTGTAATTGAGGTAGGATTTGGGTGGTAAGTGGCCGTGACCTTAAATTAGGTACCGTCCCGGCATTTACCTGGAGTAGAAGTGGGAAACCATGGAAAACCACTTCCAGGATGGCTGAGGTAGGAATCGAACAACCTTTCTCCCAGTTTCGCCTCACGGGGCTGAGTGTACACCATTCCAGCCCTCAGACCAGAATATTCGATCTATTGGAATCGAACCCGGGCCTCCGCTGTGACAGCCAGGTCCTAACAGGAAAGTAACCACTAATACATTGTGACTAATGAATTATACTGCAAGTAATCTATGATTGATAATGAGAGAATTTACTGGACGTCAGAGATCACGAATGCTTACAACACGAGACTTCACACAGACATGAAAGACGTATGGAATCCTGTTTATCAAATTAGGTGGGCAATCAATATGTGAATTGTAAATATTGAACGAGAACTTGACATTGAAAGTGTAATTCATTCTGTATCTGCGTAAATTATGTACGACGATCGTCTCAGACAATAACAAGTGCCGTAGTAAACAAGTATCACCACTTAAATGTACGCCTGTGTGATAAACCTCTTAGCCGTTTTATTGTCGACAAGATTCAGTTACTAATAAACATTCTCGTACTGAGAGGCGCGTATTTACAATGACAGGGTTTATATAAAGCCCAATGTTGGTTTGTTTGTCTGTCTGTCTGATTGTCTGTTATTTATACTAATCTACACCGTTTCACCGATCTGAACGAAAATCTGTATACTTACCCTTTGGAACCCAGCTGGCAACACTCTCTACTTGAAATTTCGAACAGACCACTCCATTCCCTGCATTTAGGCCCTTTGGCACAAATCTTCACCGTTTCACCGATCTGCACCAAAAGTTGTATACTTACCCTTTATAATCCTGCGAGTAACACTGTCTGCTTGAAATTTCGGACAGGCCACTCCATTCCCTGAAGTTAGGCCCCTTGGCAAATATCGACACTGTTTCACCGATCTGAACCAAATTTTACATACTCACACTTTGGAACCCGACGAGTAACACAATCTACTTGAAATTTCGGACAGACCACCCCAATCCCTTCATTTAGGCCCTTTGGCACAAATCTACACCGCTTCACCTAATTGCACAAAATTTTACAAACCGTACTTAGACTTTGAAACCATGCGGGTAACACTGTCCACTTTATATTTTGGACAACCATCTCAATTTCCAGCATTTAGAATAACAGACGAAAGGAACTTGAAAACCACGTTTTAAGGCCCTAGAACCATTCATGTCCGCAGTAGTGTAACTGTAAGAATGTTTTAATAAGTCTATTGTTGGCTGGCAATGCGGGCTGCATCACGCCGCCCCTACACGTGTTCTGGGGATGAATTTCGAAAATAGATCTTGCACTCCTTATAAATTGCAGTAATGAGGAGTATTCAGTGCAAAAATATTTCTTAGGCCCCTTAAAACAGTTATCATCATGACAATATTATGCCTCTGTATTGACGTCAGAAAAGTTGGATGGCGCAGCCACGCGGCAGAATGTTGAAGCTGTAACATTGTGACTGGTGAGATTTATTTAGATGGTGAAGCATTGTCGTCGTGATGGAAACAGAAAGAAATTTGTCAAATTCGAGGAGGTACTGCTCTGTATACGGTTGCAAAACGTATAAAACGGCTACGAAATATCTTCACTACTTTCCTGTACAAAAAGTTCAGAGAGAAAGATGGGCTTCGGCGCTGTCAATTGGAAAACGTGTTACATGTTACATGACAGTGTGCAGCCTGCATTTTTGTGAAGACGACTTATTTCCACCGGTACAGTTGATTATTGATAGTTATTGTCTCTAATTTGTATTCACATGGATTTAGCTACATCAAAAATACTGATTAACTTATAGCCTATTACTTCTGTGCCGTACAAAGAATGTAATCCGCTCTTCGTAAACTTATTTTAGGGGTTCTTCCGATTGACAATAGCCGAATGGTTAGAAAACTTAGGAAAAATGCTGTTCCTAGCCTTACATTTGCCAGAGAATTTATATTCTTGCCTTTGAACAGCAAGTATGTAGGTCATTGAAGTATGATTTGGCTTGAATTGTGTTTTTCGCTATGATCTCCCTACTGTTGAATTTAGTTAATTAAAATGTAAAATCTTAGTTTTAAGTATCGGTTTGGTGACCCATCATCCCAGGCAGGCCGGTAACACCTATACTACTCAGGCAGATAGGTCACTTAGTCGTAATTTTAAAGTTATAGTGATGTTAAGTATAGGCTACATATGCGGTAATGAAGCGGGTGACCGGATCGGCCTAGGCTATTCTAACTTTAATTAGTTCTCATTTCAGGGTTTTACAGTTTTGAGTGCGAATAGTTGGTTTGAAAGTTGTACAACAGTAAGGAGAGTATGTTTTGTATAGGTTTTAATTGGTATTATGGTTTATGTCGAGCTGAGGAGTGAATTTGGTTTGGCTTTTAGTGTAGTTTTTGATCTGTTCCGTTTGCTTATGACAAGTTCAAATGGAGACTCCAGCTTTGTTAAATATCTGTATTTTAAATATTTAATTAAATATATTGATAAAGAGGATGTCTCCATTTTAACTTGCCTGTGGCAAGAGATTAATAAATTAACATTCTTGCCTTTGAACAGCAAGTATGTAGGTCATTTTTTGCAATATTGAAGTATGATTTGAGCATCCCAAGTAACGCTTCTTTGAACCCAAAACATTCATGCAAATTCAGGGTTGCTTGATTCAATTTATTATCAGGGAGTCATCCTTTGTGTTATGTGAGATATATAGTGAGATATATATATACTGTGAAATTAATAAAAAACATCGATACCGCGAGGCTCCCAAGTACAGGCTTCATATATGTAACAGCAGACAGTAAATTAACTATCTACATGTGGGTAATATTTTTAACTGGTAGTAATTAGGCACTGCATTTAAATTGATTATAAAAATATTTCTATCAATGAAAGGAAATATGTAGTATTTTGCCATCATAAATTAGAAGCCATAACAAACGCACACCCAATTACTTGACGTCACTATATCGCCGCCATATTGCAAACAGCTGACCGTAAGCTCCTCCCCCGTTTCGGACGTCAATAAGGGCGATGGTGTTGGTGCAGTATACTGAGGTTATCAGCTGCAATAAGCGTAGCTGCTTTCAAATTTACTTTCATTTATTCTGATCCTTATCCTTCAGCGCTATGTGGTGATAAATGCCACTATTGCTACGTCAGAAGCTCAGGACAGCCGAAGTTTTCTAAAGTGCTCTGATTATTTTCCTACTACGCTATGCGACAATAGACGACACTATCGGTTTCTAATTTTCTAACAGCCAATGAGATATAGGTCCTGGGCAGTGTCTTTTATTTCATTTAATCCTCTTTCTAATATTTTTTTCAATTCGTTTGTAAATTACAAGTGTCAGTTCTGTAGTTAGTAAATAGCCGTTCACCTATTCATTATTATCATTCACATTACGGGAAAATGACGTGAATGTTACGTCTATTATATTGTACTACTTATCACCTCCACTACCACCACAAAAAGTTATATTTTTTAATATTTTGTTTCTGTTAGTTTAGGTATCATATGTCAGTTCTGTAGTAGTATTAATTGTCTGTTAAGTAGTCAGACCGAAGGCTGGTTTGATCCTCAAAAAGCACCGCCGTTATGTTATGTGGGTATGTACCCACAAAAATCGAAGGCAATGCTATATTGAGGCGTACTAGGCAAGATGAGGAGTGAGGTAGTTTGTCATTGCTTTCCTCACTGAGTCAGAACAGCTGTACTAACCCTATGAGTAGAAACTTTCACAGCATTCACAGGCACAGACTGTGCCCTGAATGCCATTACTAAGCACCACCCATACCTCAATAGCTTCCACATAATCACAGCCATGAGTGAGACTGAGACAGAGGTGAGAAGCCACATTTTATTCTAGCCTGTGCCAACAGACAAATGCAAATGTACTGCATTCATCAAGAGATGGCAAACAGGCATAAGTATTCATTATCAACCATAAAACAAGTAAATCCACCGGTCGAAGCCGGGCACTACTGCTAGTATATAGTTTATAGAAGAAGAATAAGAGGAAAACAAGATGTTCAGTAAAGAACATATAGCCTACTTTCCCCTAAATGTACGAGTATAATTATAACTCTTTGTCTTTATCAAAGAGTATAATATAATCATTTCTTGGTTGAATACCTTAGAAACTATTTATCTCTACCAAACACCAGAACATAAAAAATTAAAATAACTACTACCGTCATTGAAGAAAGTGAGAGAAGAAATATCTCTAGAATTTTATGGATCTGGAGACATAATTGACCGGACTGGCTGCGTGCCTCAGCGGTCAAGTTCTCGCTTGCTGGGCCCTAGATTGCAGGTTCGTATCCTGGCGCAGTCAGCTAGCATTTGAGGGTGCGCAAATGCGAGGGAGCCGTGTCAGTAGATTTACTGGCACGTTAAAGGTCCCCTTCAGGGGAAACATTCCGGCACCCCGGCGTCTCTAAAAGCCACAACAGGCAAAAGGGACCTAAAACAATAACATAATAATAATAATAATTATTATTATTATTACATAATCGATCGGACGTGGGCAGCATCCAACTTTGATGCTGGCTGTGCATGGCTTTTACCACCTTAATTGTATTAACAAATCTTTCCATGACCCTACAGTGACGTGTGTATACCAACTGTGTGGACAAGCATGTGGACGCTACCACTTAGAGTTCTATAGTAAAAGAAAACAATCAATCAAAGACTATACAATTCAAATCCCCAGAGTGCAATTTTAGTGTACATGTTCGTTATTTATTTTCGATTGATATTTGGCTGCAATAAAAGTATTAATTAATATCATGAACTAGCACCAATTGCTAGAGTTCAGGTACTATGTGAGATCGTTTTGTTATTTTCAATAGGCTGATACAAACCCTTTAAATTAAAAAATAATAATGTTTCGTATTATCAACTTGTCTTTCTTCAAATTCGATGCGTATATAATGACAATGGTATGTTAATCAACGGAGTCCCACGTAGACCAATCGTGACATCTAGTGGAGAAGTATAGAACAAGATAATCCTAATAGGGCGAGTGCATTCTAGTGGCAATAAATAGAAATTACGCACAGTTCGCAACCAGTTGGTCATGATAATAATTCACCTGATTGCTGTTAGATGTCTCACGCAGATCCACTGGCGAATTTTGTTTTAATTAAATATATATATTTTCCAATGTAATATGCACAATATAGCGCTTAATTTTAAAACGTCTGAGTCTTTACAGGACAAAAAATATAAAAACTTTCAAGCAAACAAACCGAACTCTGATAGGATTTGAACCCTAGCCATACGATCGAAAGGCCAACGCTTCACCACGCAACCAAACGTGTAAACGAGCATTGGCCGATATCAAATGACTTACATACAACGTGTTAGCAAATAATGATTTAGACCAAACGATTTCTTCAGTGGAGTATATTATTTATTTATAAAGCATTTCATACAAAGATTATATATTTTCTATCAGTAGGCTATATTGCAATATTGCAATATTGCAATACTCAAACTAGTGAAATATAGGTCAGGCACAAGATATCAGCTGCCATCTTGCCTTGTAACTGAGACGGCTCAGCTTTTAAAAATCACTTCTGCACTATAGTATTAGAATATAAACTTTTAATTCGAACATGCCACGTCCTTTAGAACAGTTAAAACGATTCTTGGTTCGATAATCGGAACTGGTAGGTCCCATGATATGGATTATACATTTTGCATATATCACACAGCCACCATCCTGAAATGGTACGACGGATGACCTTGTAGTTTGGGCACAAGACGTGTCCGATAAGAAGGTATGTTGTGACCAAATTTGGTAGAGATCGGATGATTTGTTTACTCGTTATTTAATTTTACGTTTTGAACGTTTGAGTGGCCGCCATTCAGTTTTGGTACAGATGGCGGCGATATAAAACATGACATTCAGGTGCTCTTTGATAGTTCTACCTCTGTACCAAATTTCGTTCAATTTGGTTTCACCGTATTTGAATTGATAGGGGGGTGGGGACAGACATTCAGATTACTCACACACACACACATACTCACACACAGACAAATACACAATTTTTGGCCCTGTGTAGATCTCATAAGTCAACTTTCATTTTTTTGTTTTGCAAAAATCGAAAGTAGGTTAAAGCGAAGGAAGAGAAGAGGAGGGGGAAATAGAAGACGGATGAGAAAAGAAAGAAGAAGAGGAGGTGGAAGACGAAGGAGAAGAAAAGGTGGAAGGCGAAGAAGAAGAAGAAAAAGGATGAGGAAGAGGAAGATGAGAAGAGGAGGAGGAAGAAGAAGAAGAATACGGAGAAGAAAAGGATAATAATATAAGGTGTGATCAAAAGGTTTCCGTTTGAGTGCGCTGCTGCAGCGATACTTCGGGCGTTGAATTCCGAACCGAAATCCCACCGGATGGCTGTTTGCCTGCAGCACCTGATGCATTTCAATGCTGAAGACAACACGTTCCTGGAGCGCATTGTTGCAGGCGACGACAGCTAGTACTACTACTGGTAACCGGAATCGAAAGCTTCGACGATGCAGTGGTGTCATCCATCGTCCCATCGTCCCAAGAAGTTCAAGAGCCGGAGCTCATTGCTTATTGATTTCACTGGGGAACAGTACTGCGCAACACTGGATAAATTACGGCGTGCAATTAAGGTGAAACGTCAGGGATAACTGCTACAAGGGTTGCTGCTGCTTCATGATAACGCACGTCCCCATACCACAATGGTCGTAACACAGAAGGTACACCAACTCAATTGAGAGCATCCGGCCTTTAGTCTTGATCTCTCCTCATGCGATTATAACGTCTTCAGTTCCTTAAAAGGGCCTTGAAGGGTTGACCATTTCTATCGGACGAGGATGTACAGCAGGCGGTTACGGGCTTCTCCATGCAGCAGGACACGGTGTTTTAATACAAGGGGGATCTTCATCCTGGTGGGACGGTAGGATGAGTGCCTCAATGCTCACGGCAATTTCGCCTGATTGGCATAGCGATTCTGGACTGTACGGCCGTTAGGCGGACACATTTTATCATGCCTTATAATAATAACTAGCAGAAGTAACCATTCTTCGAACGATCTTCGGTATTAATAACCAGACGTTATCAATTGAGCTACTGTTGCAATTGTTAGGGGCTTGAAATCTGTTTGTCGACAAAGAAAATTGATTAGTTAAAATGTGCTCTCAAACTAAATTTACCTAACGTGTTCTTCCTGACGTGAAAATAAAATTGAAAACCTCGTAGACGAATCGCAATACACGTCACATACAAACTGACCCTAACTGTTGTGTCAAGTGCCCAACCACAGGAAGACCCCTTTTATAAATTATAAAGGCTTGTAGTGCTAGAAAATTCAGTTTTTTTTAACCTCCAATGGCCCAAAAGCAGCAAAAAATGGTCTACTATTTCAATGCAGGAATTTTTGAAAATAATGTCGATGTTTGGGGATATAATAGTCCTTCTGTACGACATATCGCACGTGTAAGTCGTGTGAAAAAATCTAGGGTATTCCTTGAACCCCTTAAGCGCATTGATGAATTTTTGAGTTTTAGTTGGTTCCGTGATAACCTTATAACTTTGCCATTTGCAAACTTTCACAGAAATGTAATAAATGGAGTGGCATTACTTCTTGCAGAAATAGATGGAAAGTTGGATGTCACCTCTTGAGATACTGTTGTCATGGTTACTGGCTTGCATTCCTTCATTGGTTGGTTCTTAAGTTTAGGGGCTGCGACAACGCGGTCATGTAGCCCCGTGTACTTTGGGTGTGTGTAGAATCTGTCTGATAACCGGTGTTAATTGTGATGACTCTATTAGTGTGCGTTATCTGTTTTTAGCCTATTTTCAATTTTGAAAAAATAGGCTTATGAGTTCACCTTTTGTCCGTGTGTGTGTGCGCGCGTGTGTGTGTGTGTGTGTGTGTGTGTGTGTGTGGTGTGCGTGTGTCCCCCCCTAATAAAATCTAAACGGCTGGAGCGATTTCAATGAAACTCGGTAAGTTCATAGCACTATTCCCGGCGACCTCGACCGTTCCCTTCAAATTTTGTTACGTCTCACCAATCCAACATGGCGGCTGTGCGAAATATTTCACTAGCATTCAATATCTCCGAAACTATTACCGATATCACCCTGAAATTGTGTACGGTGATAAAGGCCACTACTAGAAGTTCACCTATGAGACTTTCAAAAACCTGTTGACTACAAAACCAGCATGGCGGTCAAGCGAAATTGAGACATTTAAATAGACATTTCTCGCGATTTAACTATCCAAACGTAATGAAACTTGGTACATCAAATGTTTATACACATTGTAAAGCACTGGAGTCTAATTTAGTTCAATTGTTTACATAACCTCAAAATGGCGGCTGTGCGAAATATTTCACTGACATTCTATATCTCCGAAACTATTACAGATATAATCATGCAATTTTGTACCACCGTAATATCTGTAACGGTTACTGATACAAGTTTACCTATGTATATTTCATAAACCTGTAAAGTACAAATCGAACATGGCGACCAAGCGAATTTGAAATATTTTAATAGACTTTTCTCGTGATTTAACTCTCTGAGCGCAGTGAAATGTGGTACAGTAAATGATTTTGCAGATTGGTATGCACTGCCATCTAATTTAATTCAATTGTTTACATAACCTCAAGATGGCGGCTGTGCAAAATTTTAAAATTAAGTTTTTATTCTTGTGTCGTAATCATGCGATCGAAGTGAAAGTTTGAATAATGAAGCTAGGCAATAATTGTCCTTGAATGGTACATAACTCTATGGCCTAAACATATAACAATCCTAAATGGCGAGCTTCCGAAATATTTAGACGGTTCTCAATATCTATGAATCTTTTACAGCAACCAAACTGAATTTTTTTATGTTCATAGGGACTATGAACATATGTTCACCTATAGAACTTTCAGTAACCTGGTGAGCACAAATCCAACATGGCGGCGACGCGAAGTATAAATATTTAAATGGACGTTTCTCGCGAATTAACTATCCGAGTGCCGTGAAACGTTGCACGTTAAATGCTTATACAACTGTTGATCCACTGGCATGTAATTTATTTCAATTGTTTGCATAATCACAAGATGGCTGGTGTGCGTAATTTTAAAATCTCGTTTTTACTTCTTGTGTTCTAATCATGCGATTGAAGTTTGAATACCACACGTACACAATAATCTTAATGTAATAGTACAAAAATAAAAATCCAACCTGGCGACAATCTGAAATATTTAGACGGTTCTCAATATCTACGAATCTGTTACAGCAATTAAACTGAAATTGTGTATGTTGATCGAGACAATTAACATGAGCAGGATATATGAAAGGCCGGCCCCGTGGTGTTGGGGTAGCGCGCCTGCCTCTCACCCGGGTTCGATCCCCGGCTCCGTCAGGGATTTTAAAACTGACGTGAGGGTTGGAACGGGGTGCACTCAGCCTCGTGAGGACAATTGAGTAGCTGTCTGACAGTGAGACAGTGCCCCGGTCACGAAAACCAAGATTAACGGCCGAAGGGACCCGACGCGCTGACCACGCGTCACCCCAAACCTGCAGTCTAATTGGCTGGGCAGCGGTCGCTTGATAGGCCTAGGCCTTTCAAGGGCTGTAGTGCCACGGGGTTAGGTTAGTTAGGATATATGAAAATAGGCTGTATAGTTCTTCACGGAACTACTTGTTTAATTTAAGTACTGCAACTTAGGATTTTTCAAATAGTTCCTACTTTTGCCGTCAAGCGCCACCGTCAACGACTACTAGGCCAAGTTCAGAACTTAGCTACTAGACGCCACCGCAGTCGGCTCTTGGCAACGAACGTAGAAACCTAAGAGCGTTGTTTACATTCTTAACCTATCCAATTTAGCGTCACACAGGTGCAATTAGTGGAAGGTTCTTTAACATGCCATAAATCTATGACATGGGACCGCCCGCTTTACTTCCCTTCCGAAGGAAGGCATACTGAGGGATTTTTAACGCTTCGGCCGGGTTTGAACTCGCATTCCTTCATTAGTTTATTAAATGAAATTAGTTGTCTAGGAATATCTAAGAAACTGTTGGTTTTAGAGCCTTAAAATGTAGTTTTCGGGGACCCTTTACGGCTCTTTAGGGGCCCTGAGTTTTGTTTCTGACACCAAGGGGTTGAAAATGAGCTTTGTCTCGTCGTTGTACGCCATAATAATGATGATGATGATAATAATAATAATAATAATAATAATAATATAACAATATAGGGATATCGCGTGAAAAAATCTAGAGTACCCCTTAACCCCTTAAGCGCATTATATGTATTGATGAATATTTCAGCTTAATTTGTATCCGTTATAACCTTATAGCCACCTTCCCAGTAATGTAATGAATGGAATTGCATTGCGTCCTACAGAATTATATGAACCTCTGAGGTTCTGTTGCCATGGTTACCGGCTTGCTTTCTTTCATTAATTTATTAAGTGAAATTAGTTTTCTGGGAATATCCCAAAAACGGTTGATTTTAGGGCCTTAAAATGTGGTTTCGTTTCTCACATTGAGGGGCTGAAAATGAGCTTAGTCTCACCCTTCTACGCCTATTTCAGCATGTATTTTAAGGGGGGTAGGCCCCCTCTTATGAGAGGTACGGAGAAGAGTTACATCAATGATTAGTGTCGTGCCTCTGATGGATATTTGTATCAAATTTTACGTTGATCCACCCAGCCGTTCTCGAGTTATAAGGACACAAAAAAATGTCCACAGACAGACAGACAGACAGACAGACAGACAGTCAGACAGACAACAATTTTATTTCTGCGCGCATCCGTCATAAAACAGTCTAAAACGCGCAACTATCGCAAATTTCCGTGGAAATTCAGAAAAAACAGCCAAACTTTCATTTTTATATAGAGATAACTAGCAAACCCGTGCGAAAAATCTCGCATGTTCATAAACCACACTTTCCCCAAAAGGTTTATAATGAGAGACGTAAGGAGGAAGCTTGTTATGTTTTTATTTCAACCAAATGATTATAGGACACTATTTACATTTCAGTTTGAATTCCAAGTTTTACGTTCCCTAAATTAAGAAGGCTATCACTGAAAATTTTATCATCATAACACTCACCGGTTATTCGATATTTATGAATTGATACGATTTGAGTACTCATTCCTTTGATTTACTGTTTCTGAGATCCATGCAAAATGATAAAGGAAATACCTCAGAATAATAAAATGACATGAAACAGGCGTCACAGCGGCCAAAATGTTAAGTGGACAGCAATTATGGAGCGTATTCTCCTACAGCAACAGTATTTGCAAATCAAACACTTTCGTACATTTTTAAAAGTCATTTTTTAGAGAAATTATAGACATTTATGAAGTTATAGTGCAATTCGTCACTGCTAATGTCTATTCTCTTTCATTTGAATGCTCATTTGTCACGATCGGTCGCTTGTGAGCGCCACAGGAGGAATCTATACTACCGAAATAATATATATGATGATGATCATCATCATAATACTTAGTCTGTCCTCTTGTACCTTGCGTTGTCGAGACTGTCCAGAGGGTCCTCCAACTGGTTCTGTCATAGGTCAACTACTTCACTATTCTCCATTCTCATCCTCTGGCTTCCACTGCTATCTTCACATGTTCCTCCCTTGTCCTTCTAGGTTTCCCGCGTGGCTTTGTAGCTTGCATTATGTCATCGAAAGTTATTTTAACTATTCTGGTGTCTTCCAATCCTTGACCATGTCTAAAGTATTGTAACTGACTCCTTTCAACTCTTTTAGGAAAGGTGTAACATTGAGACAAGTTCTTATGGTCGGATATCTAATCCTTGCCTTAAATTTTACGGAGGAATCTAATTGCCAATGCATAAAGCTTATTCCGGTTATTACGGGTCAGTGTCCAAGTTCTTCAACCATAGGGAAAGGTAGGGAGATATACCATTTTTTAGACTCCGAATTTCGTATGGGTATGCAAGAGTTGTTTAAGAAACTTCTCTTGAGCGCATAGAAGCTTGGGATCTACTGTAGCTGCGATCTCACCGTCCATTCTGCCACCTTGCTGCACTGTAGCTCTCAGGTATTTAAAAACAATAGTCTGCTTCAGAAGCATCCCATCACAAAGTGCAATCTGTTGCAGTGTAGCCTGGCGTGACATCATCATGGTCAGAGTGTTTCTGACATTGATCTTCATGCCCCCTTCTTATCAGCTTCTCTTCCCAGATCAATAAGTTCTTCTGTTAATTTCTTTCTGAGTTGGTTATTTCTGTTTTCTCCCGATTACTTTTTCTGAGCTGTTGAAATAAGAAGGCATCTTAGAAGGAATGATCTGAAAATTATATGGACACCCTCAGGATTCCAAACTACTCCTACCTATTTATGCGCGAGTGTTACGCAATTCTCCAGAGGGGCCACTTTGTTACAGGTAAGTGGAAGCGATGCCAAATCTGGTTGGGGTCCCATGGCTACCAAGTGACTTTCTGTGAGTTGCAAGTCCCCATGGGATATCAATATTTCAGCTCCAAAATGATCGTAACTTATTTACTAACTTGTTTTCCTCGAGTACTTTGTAAAGACTAAGCATTACAGGTCTAAACATCACCCCCAATTTGAGGAAATTTTATTTGTTAGGGTCTGGGTCATATTTGGCCATCAGACCCGTGAACTTTGGTGTGTGTTGAATTCGTTTGATAATATGTGTTCCTGTGGTGTCTGTATTAGAGTGTGTAGCTTTAATTATTAGGGTTCGGAATGGGGTAGGTGCCCCAGGACTTGAAGTAAAGTACTATCCTGGCATTTTCCTGGAGGGAGTGTGGAAAAACCTAGGGAACATCACACTTAGGATAGCCACTGTCAGTGTCGGGATTCGAGGCTCCAATCTTTGGACTTATAAATTTTTAAGGTGAAATATAGGTTCCTCAAAAGAGCCCTTCGGAGCCTCCAAGTCAGCCAAATCTCGGCTGGTATATGAACTGGCGAGAGAAACGTTCCTAATAGAGGACCTTCGGTCACTTTTACTGTTGCCTTCCACAGAAAGCTTCAGAAAATTACTCCAGGATCTGCAAAGCAAAAGGCTTGACATTCCGAAGGAATTCTACGCGACTGATGCCATGGTGGACAAAAGATGGATGCAACCCATATCCGAAATGAGACACGTCGTGACGAGACTCGCAGTTCATGGGTTCCACCATAAGGTCTGCTCACGAAAGACATTTCATGACCCGGATGAGAGGTATGTGAGCTGTGTAGGAACGAATGCGGCAGGTACCATATCACGACATGCCCCAACAGAACTTTATCAATAGTGGCTTATAGTAAGGACTAGAAGCGAACCATAGTATCTAGTAAGTGCACATATCTGTAACATGTAATATGGCCAACTGGCTGCAATAAATGCTATTATTATAAGACAGAATTGGTTTTCTTCGGTTCGCCAATGTTATTTGCAGTAGGCGATGACTAGAATTGCGTATATTGCGAGAATGTATCAGTCGTCAGTTGTTGATACACAATCAAAATATTGGAACTAACAAAGTTGGAGGTTAGGGACCTTCTAAAATACTACGGGAATCAATACTACAAAGCTGCTGACATGGCTTGAAGATTATGTGAAGTGGAAGGAGGTGTCGTTAGAGAGCGTGTGGCACAACGATGGTTCAAACGTTTCAACACTGGAGAAGGAAACACTACAGATTTACCGCGTTCTGGAAGACCTAAACTATGGGGTATTGAGATTTCACCCAGAGTTTTGGGAGAAAATTCGCAAAGAAGTACTCGTAGGCTGTCAGAAGAACTAGGTGTATCAAAAGATACCATACATCGCCAGGTTAAGAAACTCGGAAAATCAAACAGAAGTTGTAGATTGGTACCTCATGAAATGACCTCTGAACAGGCTCAACCTAGAGTGGATATCTGTCGTCAGCTTAGATTTGTCAGGAGAATATTCACAGTGGCTTAGTCCCCGTCAACCTGTAGAAACCTAAGAGCGTTGTTTACATTCTTAACCTATCCAATTTAGCTTCACACAGGTGCAATTAGTGGAAGGTTCTTTAACATGCCATAAATCTATGACATGGGACTGCCGGCTTTACTTCCCCTCCGAAGGAAGGCATACTGAGGGATTTTTAACGCTCTTAAAAAATCCGACGGCTTCGGCCGGGTTTGAACCCGCTAACTTGGGCATAGAAGTTCAGTATGCTACCGACTACGCAACCGAAGCCGCGTTCTTGCAGAAATAGATGGAAAGTTGGATGCCACCCCTTGAGATAATGCTATGGTTACCGATTTGCATTCCTTCATTAGTTTGTTAAATTAAATTAAATTAGTTTTCTGGGAATATTTCAGAAACTTTTGGATTTAATAATAATAATAATAATAATAATAATAATAATAATAATAATAATAATAATAATAATAATAATATATAGGGATAGGAAGACAATAGACCAGCCGTACCACACCCGCAGGTGTAAATCGCGTGAAAAAAATCTAGAGTACCCCTTGACCCCCTTAAGCGCATTATACGTATTGATGAATTTTACAGCTTAATTTGGCTCCGTGATAACCATCTAGCCGTTTGCAAACTTTCTCACTAATGTAATTAATGGAATTGCATTGCGTCTTACAGCAATAGATGGACCTCTGAGAATCTGTTGCCATGGTTACCGGCTTGCATTCATTCATTAGTTTATTAAATGAAATTAGTTTCCTGGGAATATCTAAAAAACGGTTGGTTTTAGGGTCCCCGAGTTTTGTCTCTCACATTGAGGGGCTGAAAGTGAGCCTTGTCTCGTCCTTCTACGCCTATTTCAGCATGTATTTTATGTGGGTAGGCCCCCTTTTATGAGAGGCACGGAGAAGAGTTACATCAATGATTAGTGCCGTGCCTCTGATGGATATCTGCACCAAATTTTACGTTGATACACCCAGCCGTTCTCGAGTTATAAGGGAACAAAGTTGTCCACAGACAGACAAACAAACAGACAGTCAAAACATTATTTTCGCGCGCATCCATCATAAAACAGTCTGAAACGCGTAAATAACTCAAATTTCCGTAGAAATTCAGATAAACAGACAAACTTTCAATTTTATAAATTGAGAGATATACTGCACCGCTCGGTGTTGACCGTTTTTTATTGCACAAATTTAGGTTTTATTCGCTAACCGTTGGAGATACACGAAAAGTGATAAGGACCACTCGGATAGAAAATTAAATGTTAAAGCTCGTGTATGCCATCAAAAGTTTGCTATTTCTTAGCGTTCTCTTTTTATTTGAAATGGAAATATGAAATTTTGAAACCAAAGGGTGTAGTGACGTCACTAAAATGGTCGCCATTTTTTAATACTGCAGCATATCGATATCAAACGTATCCTATATGTAAGCCTGGTAAATCAGCTACATCCATGCAAAATTTCATTAAAATCGGACCAGTGGTTCTTGCGTTATTGAGTAACACACAAACAGACTGACAGACAGACAGACAAACACACACCATCTCATTTTTATTTTATATACTAGCAGAAGTACCCGTTCTTCGAACGGTGTTCGTTGTTAACACCAGACATTATCAATTGAGCTACTGTTGCAATGGTTAGCGGTTTGTCATTCCTTCAAGTTTATCAGAACGATGTTAGTTTTCTGGGAATATCACACACACGGTTAATTTAAGGCCCTTAAAATGTAGTTTTCGGAGACCCTTTATAGATTCCCGAATTTTGTGCCTCACATTGAGAAGCGCAATATATGCTTCGGTCGTCCTTCTAGGATAATTTTTATATTTCGCCTATTTTAGCATGTATTGAGAAGTTTTTCTCTATACCCAGCCTTCTACTGTATGAAAAGTGCGGTGAAGAGTTTTATAAATGATTGGTGTATTGACTCTCATGGTTACCATACCTAATTTTACGATGCTCCAAGCATCCGAACACGAGTTATAGGCGTAGGCTACATAAAGATACAAAGAAAGACAGACAGGCTTCGCCCGCGATCAAGACGATGGGGACGATGCATTATTGCTGATAATTGGTCTATTCTATTACAGCAATCGCGGCTATAGGTGGGTCCATTCTAATTCTGAATATTCTGATAATAATAATAATAATAATAATAATATCGTATGGCCTCGGGTGCCGGGTGCAAGCTTTGTAATTTGACACTTAGAGGGTAGCTTGCATGTCGAATTTCGTTGTTCCTTGAATCACTATGAAAGTCAAGGAGGTTAGATATCTAAGCTCCTTGAACACTATAGCGCTTTCTAGTAGACAAATGAGGAACTTTGTGTTGGCGGAAACTCCCGAGATTAATTTTGCCATTTTGAACACGGCCTACTGAATTCAAATGGGTTCTTTGACATGCCAACATCGTATGACATGCGTGTCGTATTTTTGCCGCCTAAAAAAAAAAATCGCTTACCACGGCCAGGAGCGAACCTGCAATCTTGGGGTTAGTAGACCGATACGCTATCCACTCACCCACCGTGGGAAGCTGAATATTCTGATACATACAGTATATTGATATGATCAGCAAAGTGGGAGTTGTCAAAGTCTGCAGGGTTCGATGTTACATTATGTTAACACATTTTAAATTTACGTTTTTGGTTTTGCCAACTTCCGCTGAGACATAACGATTTTGTTGTCCGGATACTCGCGAGCACGCCACATACAGTTGCCCATGGGAAAAAATGGTTTTTGTCTAAATCTACACGCGCTACTGTTAAGTGTGTGTCATTGCGCTTTGTTAAAGAAATTACGAATATTGTTTGAAGAGGGAACTGCACTCTTGCACACTGGAATGGCAAATCTATCGGAATATGGGGAATTAAAAGTATTCTTACTTAAGCTATTCTGGATGTAATTTGGCCATACTTATGGATGATTTGAACGTCAACATATCGCTATTAATAGACCTATAGTTAAATATCACTCACCTTGGCCGCTGATGTACATTATGCAGTCTCTTCCAGTGTTACATCCCAGGGATTGAAATCTCCAACCACCCTTTTGCCTCACATTCCTGATTGTTGTTGTTTGAGTCTTAAGTTTTTTAACTGGTTTGATGCAGCCCCCCATGGCTCCCTCTCCTGAGCTAATCGTTTCATCTCTACATAGCTACCACACCCTACATCCGAGGCAATCTGTTTAACCCTGGTTTACCCCTACAGTTCTAGTCCGCGACCCCCCCCCCCCCCATCCATAACTAAGCTTGCTATTCCTGGGTGTCTTAATATGTGTCCTACCCTCCTATCTCTTCTCTTCATTAGCAGTCGCCAGAAACATCTCTCCTCTCCTACTCGCCTTAATGCCTCCTCCTTTGTTACCCTATCTACCCATCTGATCATCATTCTCCTGTATCACCACATTTCAAAAGCTTCAATTCTCCTCTTTTCTGCTGCTCCATTAGTACATTAGCCCAACTCAGCAACTTTTCTAGGTTTAAGCCGTGCCTTGTGCGGGGATTCAATGGCCGTGAAACACAAAATACCAACATTATTCCTCAGTAAGAGTAATTAAGAAAAAATAATAATTAACGTGACAGCCGGTAGAATACGACACATTCGACTGTGAATATGGGTTGCTGATCATGGTAAAAAAACGAAAAAGAGCAGATCAAAATTGGCAAACAAAAATATTCAGTTAACAAAAAACAAATTTATAAAGAAAATGAAAGCATACCGTGCAAAATAGAAAGAATCTTAATATTGTAAAATAGAGTAAAGATCTGAAAGCTCGCTTACAATAACCAGCTCAAAGAGTATAAAATAAGACTCAAAATCACGATCGTATCCGATCCCAAAAGCCACCACTATACGGTAAATAAAAATAATCTCATTTTACGCGTATCAATGCGAGGAGCAATGTTCGTGGTTAGAAATGAGAACCGAACCCCGCGTTCTAAGGCCCTAAAACGAGCGGTTTTCGAGATATTGCCAGAAAACTATCCCCGGTCTGGGAAATTTCAGCGGTTGCCATAGTAACGTTGATCTGTTTCTCAGAGGGAACACAGTTATTTGGGAATATCTCAGAAACCGTTCATTCTAGGAACTTAAAAAGTGTGTTTCGGGGTCCCCGCGGGACCTCCGAGTATTGTTTCTCGTATCTGGCGGCTTAAAATGAGCTAAATCCGACCTTTGTACCGACTGTCCTTGCTCAGTGCCAAGGGCCGACAAAAGTCACTTACAAATTGAATGTTCAAAAACCGTTTCTTTCTGGGCCTCTACATACTCGGATCAACCAACATGCAAAATTTCAGGTTTCTAGGTCTAGTGGTTTGAGCCCTGCGTCAATGAGTCAATTTTGGATGGTCAATGCCAAAGGGCCGAAAAAAGTCACTTACAAATTGAATTTTCAAAAACCGTTTCTTAGTGAGCCTTTACATACTCGGATCAACCAACATGCAAAATTTCAGCTTTCTAGGTCTAGTGGTTTGAACCCTGCGGTGATGAGTCAGTTTTGGATTATATATAATAGATGAGACTTTCCAAGTCGATTTGCTCGTAGAAATATGGAATATAGCTCTTCTTGCGTGTATCAATGCGAGGAGCAATGTTCGTGGTTTCCACTTCAAAGAAGTGGGAACCGAACCCCGCGTTTAAGGCCCTAGAACGAACGGTTTTCGAGATATAGCCAGAAAACTATCCCTGATCTGGGAAATTTCAGCGGTTGCCATAGTAACGTTGATCTGTTTCTCAGAGGGAACACAGTTATTTGGGAATATCTCCGAAACCGTTCATTTTAGGAACTTAAAATGTGTGTTTCGGGGTCCCTACAGGACCTCCGAGTATTGTTTCTCGTATCTGGCGGCTTAAAATGAGCTAAATCCGACCTTTGTACCGACTCTCCTTGCTCAGTGCCAAGGGCCGAAAAAAGTCACTTACAAATTGAATTTTCAAAAACCGTTTCTTAGTGGGCCTCTACATACTCGGATCAACCAACATGCAAATTTCAGCTTTCTAGGTCTAGTGGTTTGAGCCTTGCGGTGATGAGTCAATTTTGGATTATATATAATAGATGATTGTGTGCGGATATTTAAAGTACACGGAGCTAAATGACCACGATGTCGCGAAGCCCCCAAGGAATCAACAACAACAGTAATATAACCCATCTCTACTCAGTTTTGCTTCACGAGACTCAAGAATCGTTCAGCCCTCGGAGCAGGGCCGGGAATCAATCCTGAACCTCAGGGGTGACAGCCACGACGTGGACAGAATAGTAGCAGTAAATATGCTATGTCAACACGCGCAAACCGCGGAAGGACGGCAGGTACAAGAGTACTGGATCGCTTGTGTCAAGGCACGAGGGAAGAGTCATGTTATTCTACCTTGATCATTTCAAGAAACGACGCGCGTAATGAAACGTGACACCACAACACTTCCTTGAGAACGTGTGTGTTGAAGGTCTACAGTTATGAGGGACAATGCTAAGACCAAAGCAGTGTTACCACTATGTAGAAATGGAATCACCAAAGATATAGATATTTTCTTTTACATGTTGTTGTTGTTTGAGTCTTCAGTCTTTTGACTGGTTTGATGTAGCTCCCCATGTTTCCCTGTCCTGAGCTAATCGTTTTATCTCTACATAGCTACCACACCCTACGTCCTAGGCAATCTGTTTAACATATTCTATCCTTGGTCTACCCCTACAGTTCTTGTCCTCGACCCTTCCTTCCATAACTAAGCTTGCTATTTATTTCTGGGTGTCTTAGTATGTGTCCTACCAACCTATCTCTTCTTTTCATTAGCAGTCGCCAGAACCATCTCTCCTCTCCCACTAGTCTTAATACCTCTTCGTTTGTAACCCTATTTACCCATCTGATCTTCATCATTCTCCTGTAACACCACATTTCAAACGCTTCAATTCTCCTCTTTTCTACTGCACCAATAGTCCAAGTTTCACTTCCATAGAGTGCCAAGCTCCAGACAAAGGCCTTCAAAAATGACTTCCTAACACGTAAATCTATATTCGATGTCAACAGATTCTTTTTTTTTTGTAGAAATGCTTTCCTTGCCTGAGCTAACCTACTTTTTATATCCTCTTTGCTTCGTCCATCACTGGTTATTTTGCTCCCTAAGTAACATAAGTCTCCTACTTCCTTTAGTTTTTCACCTGCCAATTTGATGTCCAGAGAGGATTCAGATTTATTTCGGCTGCATTCCAATATTTTTGTTGTACATTTTTTAACTTTCATCATGAATTCTTTCCTCAAGACGGAGTCCATACCATTCAATATCTCATTCAAATCCTCAGGCGTGTCGGCCAAGATGACTATGTCATCGGCAAATCTCAGAGATGAAATTATTTCTCCTTGAATCTTCACTCCCACTTTAAATTTTTCTACAATTTCCTTCATTGCTTGTTCAATGTAAAGATTGAAAAGTATGGGAAATTACGCTAAAACTGTATCCCCAATCATTGACGGTCTTAAGGGTTTTTGTACAAGAAATTCATTAAACACGTAGGTTACGAAGCCTGCGGCGAAACGTGTATATTTTATTTAATTAAAACCAATACAGCCAACTGATAGTACATACATTAGCTTCATTTAGACATGGTCTCCATATCGGTGTAGGCACTTGTCGCTTCGTTGGATGAATTTGAATATCACCCCAGGGTAAAAGTCCTGTCCTTGGGTGTTCAGCCACGTTGACGCGAAGTGTAGCGGCTTCGGTGGCGTAGTTGGTAGCTTGCTGAACTGCTGTGCCCAAGATCGCGGGTTCAAACCCAGCCGAAGACGTCGGATTTTTTAAGAGCGTTAAAATCCTTCCGTATGCCTTCCTTCGGAGGCATGTAAAAGATCCGGCCACTTACTAAACTTGTATGAAGTTAACTTTCTAGGTTAGATTTCGTTGAAATGCTCTATCAAAGTGCCAAGTTCACCCCTAGGTGTCAGTGACATCTAGTAGCGTAAGTTGGAACTACTTGAAATTGAACGGAACTTATAGCTCACCCCATGGGTGTACGCAGCCTCTGGCGAGCCCAACATGTCCTCGGATACTCCCGGCCCTAAAAGCCATACGCTAAATAAGTAAATAAATAAATCACCTCCTCGTCTGAAGTGAATCGTCGACCTCCTAGGTGCTCCTTCAAGTGAGGAAACAGGTGAAAGTCGCTTGGATGAGGTCCGGACTGTAGGGGGGTTGATCAATGATGTTCCAGCGAAACCGCTTCAACAGCGTAGTGGTCATCTGGGCTGTATGAGGTCGCGCGTTGTCATGATGGACGATGACACCCTCGGTGAGAAGTCCTGGCCGTGGTTACATCTTTCACTCACATACATCGAATCACTGAGTGGATCTCTTCGCGAGACCAGTTTTCCAAACGAGTCGCCATTAGTCGCTAGCGGTATAGGTGTCAGGTGGCTGAAACTCTGCACAGTTACCAACCGTATGGATTCCAATTACCTCACACTACTAATTTGTCTATAGCTTGCCACGGTGGGTGAATGGATCGCGTGTCGGTCTACTAACCCCAAGATTGCAGGCTCGCCCCTGGCCGTGGTAAGTGATTTTTGAAAGGCGGCAAAAATACGACACGCATGTCATAGGATGTTGGCATGCCAAAGAACCCATTTGATTTCAGTAGGCCATGTTCATAATGGCAAAATTAATCTCGGGAGTTTCCGCCAACACAAAGTTCCTCATTTCTCTACTAGAAAGCGCTATAGTGTTCAAGGAGTTTAGATATCTAACCTCCTTGACTTTCATAGTGATTCAATGAACAACGACATGCAAGCTACCCTCTGGGTGTCAAATTACAAAGCTTGCACCTGGCACCCAAGGCCATAAACAGACCTATCTCTAGGAATATCGGCCTTGTAAACTTAGTTTCTGATCGCACCTCACCTCACATACAGGGTCATTATATATGTGCGCGCGAGTAAACACTGCAAGCTAAGCCGGCTGTGACTAACGCAGATCGCCTGCTCCTACCCTGCCTCTGCCTTTCATCCCGCAAGTTCACAGAGCTTGGAACCGACCAGTAAAGAACAAAAGTTAGATGAGGTTGTTGTCCATTCATTCAACAGAAGATGTCAGGTGTGTGTTAAAAGAAAGGGAGGACATTTTCAGCATCGGCTATGAGCACTGTAAGTACACATTATTATATTATTTTTAGCGTATGGCTTTTAATGCCAGGAGTGTCCGAGGACATGTTCGGCTCGCCAGTTTGTAGCTGCTTCTATGCGGACACCCATTGGGTGAGCTGCAAATACCGTCGCGTGTGGAGTGTTGTCTGGGGAGGAAAGTTAGAATGTAAGGACGAGAAGTTGGAAGGTAGCGGTTTGGCCTATAGTTAGGGACCAAACCCGGCATTTGCCTGGAAGGAAGATGGGAAACCACAAAATACCATCTTCAAGGTAGCCGGTGGATGAATTCGAACCTCCTCGCCTCCCGGATGTGAGCGACTGTCGGCAGCCATGCCGTAACGACCACGGCTAACTCACCCGGTAGTACACATTATTGAACATGTTCGGTAAACGTGTAAAAGTGCGCGCTACCACCGGCTGAACTATTTACGCGTGCCCACGATCTGCGCCAGTCAAAGACGGCTAAGGTTGCCATGTTTACCGGGCCGCACAAAGATAATGCCCCTGTATATATTGTTCTTTTATTTAATTGGTTATCTTCCCAACTCGGCATTACCCACGGACTTCGCGAGGGGTCATTCCACTTCCGTCGAAAGGACGGTGTCCTAGAGCTGGATACACTTTGTCATCCGATACAATTGGGGATGGTGACAGGCCGGTCACTCAGGTGACCGATAACTTGGGTCTAATTACGGAATGGTCAGGAAAAGGATTTTGGAAGGAAGTCGGAAATCGAAGGATCCGTCCCGGCATTTACCTGGTGGAGAAAATGGGAAACCACGAAAACCATTTTCATGACGACAGAGGTGGGATTGGACCCATGCTCTCCCGATACTACTGAGGCACGAGCTGGCGCGTTAGCGCTCATGGGATGTCTAATAACTGATTTTCACAGGGGTCACACTGTATGCTGGCTGCATGTTCCTCAGCACTACCCGTCTAATGCGCCCCATTGAGTTATGAAACTTCGCATTTGAGAGCGTAATATTCATTCATTCATTCATTTATTTGCAATGGGGGGTGTGTCCCCCGGTGGCAAATTGGACATACATAACATATAAATAATTGTACATAACAATTCAATAACAATTATACAACAATTAAACTGGAGTATTTACACAAATAGTCAGTATTTTCTTAAACACACCTATATGTTTGGGAAAAGGCTCTAAGACTGCGGCAGGTAGAGAGTTCCAGTTATCAATGGCACGGTTTACAAAAGAATATTTACCATAATTTGTTCGCTGTGGTCGGCCCTTAACTTTGAAAGGATGATCGCTCCTACCCATGTAAGTGGGCTTTCCCAATCGTTTGCTAAGCTCACCCAATGCTGGTTGATTTGTATACGTGTTGTACATAGCGCAGAGTCTAGATTTCATCCTCCTAGCCTCCAGTGATTCCCATCCAAGTTTCTTTAACATACGGCTCACACTGCTCCTGGGATTAAAGTCACTGAGCACAAATCTAGCGGCCTTTCTTTGTACCATTTCCAACTCATTGATGAGCCCTACTTGATATGGATCCCAAACCGCCGAGGCATATTCCAGAATAGGTCTTACAAGTGACAAATAGCCTAATTCTTTAGCAGAGGTACTACTTCCTTTTAACACCCTCATTACAAAGTGCAGGGATTTGTAAGCTTTTGAAACTACACATCCTACATGACTACTCCATTTCATATCATTCCTTACGTGAACGCCCAAATATTTGCAAGAATCTTCTTCTACAAGTATTTCCGAGCCAATGTTATATTGAAAATCCTGCCTTCGCACTTTCCCTATTTTTAAGAGACTACATTTTCTTGTGTTTATTTTCATTTTATTTTCAATCGCCCACTTATAGACCAGGTTCAGGTCCTCTTGAAGCACTGCATTGTCTTGTGAGTCATGTATCTTTCGGTATATTACACAATCATACGCAAACAATCGACAGTCACTGCGAATCCCATTTGGTAAGTCATTTATAAACGCCAAAAATAACAACGTTCCGATTACGCTGCCCTGAGGGATACCCGACGTTACGGTAATTTCATCCGAGAATATGCCTTCGACTTTCACTTTCTGTGAACGACCCGTCAAAAATTCTTGGATCCATAAAATTACTCTTCTATCAATCTTTGTCGAAGCTAATTTATGGAGTAGCATGTCATGCGGCACGACATCAAATGCCTTCGCAAAATCTGTAACCACGGCGTCGACTGAAACTCCATGGTCTAACGATTCGCTAATGTCTTGAAAAAGTGATAGCATCTGACTCTCGCATGAGTAACTTTTCCGAAATCCATGTTGCCTAACATTAAACCATGATAATGTTTCCCACTGTTCCCTCAAGTAGTCGCAAATGAGATGCCCCATCTGTTTACAAACGATGGACGTAAGGCTAACCGGCCTGTAGTTGCCCAATTCAAGTCTGCTCCCTCCCTTAAATATTGGGACTACCGTAGCTCTTTTCCAGTCATCTGGGATTTGCGCATTGTTAATGGACACATTAAACATCACCTCCAAGTATCGTGCCATGGCCCTACCTCCTAGTTTAAGTACTTCACTAACAATATTATCAGGACCCTTTGATACATTGAAACGTAGTTTTTGTATTAGCTTTACAATTGCTGACTGGTTTAATTGGAACAGGGGAGCCCCTGATTCTTCGTTAAGGTCCAACACACAGCTATTGGATTTATTGAACACACTACCGTAAAAGACATTTAATTCATTAGCAATGGCCTGTTTCTCAGTAATTAATTTACCGTCACCGGACATTATCATCGAAAAATTATTTGAATTTCCCTTTCTTCTCCTAACATAACTGTAATTTTTTTTTCCACCCATCACCTCCCGAACCAAGTAAACCTTGCATATAACTGTCATGAGCAGTCCTCTTTTTTAAGACGAGCTCTCTTGATAAGGACTTAAATTTCAACATATACTTGTCACTATCATGTCTTTTATTGTATAATTTCCTAATTTTCCGTTTTAGACTCCTAATTTCTCGTGTGTAATACTCAGGAACTGGGTTTTGTTTCAGCTCAGAGTTATCAGGCTCATACGTGGTTCAATGACACGACAGTTGTTGACAATAGCTGGTGTACTCAGCAACAATAATTTACATGGACATCATACTAATGTATGGAGAAGCTGGTCGTCATGCCGTCAAAGCTCGAGGTTTCATAACGCAATGGGGTGCATTAGACGAGAACACTGAGGAACATAAAATAGAGACCGTCTGGTTGTTATCTGTTGGCATTATGACGTAACCTGCTTGCAGTAAAGTATATCCCTTAGGAATTCAGTTATTATAACCCTCCGTTTATCATTAGTAAATGCGGGACACCTGAACGTGATTGTACGGGGCAAAAGAGCCACCTGGTATATCAGGTGATCAGCTGCCCCTAACAATATTGTTCTATACAACCCAACTACCATGGTTGTCTTGAAGGTTGATATTTCTATGCTTGCATCCCGAATGGTACTAATGCACAAGAAGAAAAAAATAACATCTTCATCAACATAAGCATTCACCACATTCATCCTCCAACTTATTCATCATCCAGCATTTCTCCATTTACACCTCATATTACACTGTATTACTGCATGCACCATTTACACATCACCTTAAGCACGATCACCCTCTAAATGATCTCTTACACAATGGACCCCCTCAATCAATTTACATACTTACAAAAAACAAAAACAAATAAAATAATAATAAATCTACGAGCAATATAAGTCAACTAGAGAGCTACTTTTGGCGATTGTGGGTGTTGTTTCCATGTAGCAGTACTCCTAAACAATATAAGTCCTATTTTCAATTAACAAAGCAGTTGCCCCCCACCCCTCATTCCTGCACCCAAATGTCTCCGCTCCCACCCACTAGAAGCGATACATCTCCCAACAGCCCATCTCCAACTTCACCGCTATGACCTAAATTAAAATCACACACATCTTCAAACTTCCCCATCACCCAAAATCACACCTCTCCCTAACACTAAAAATCCCTGGCCCGAAGAGAGAGCGAAACCGTCTAAGGGGGCCCGCCGTCGCAGGGGCAATCGCTCTGCGGTGGAATGAAACGACTGCAAATACAGTGAAACCTCTCTTAAAGACCACCCCTATTAAAGGAAGCTTGTAGTTTAACGTGACCGTTAATCTCGCGATCATAAGCCACGGGACCTCCGTTTTACGTGGAATCCGAACCACAGGACGTGGCATTTCACACCACCCCTATTAAAAGACCACCCCCCTTAAAGACCGATTTTTCTTGGAACCGATTTAAAACCTCTTAAGGTCAATATATTTGTTACCTCTATTTAAGGACCATCCCTCTCCCCGACCAAAGACCAGGCATTTTCCCAGTCTGACCTCTTTCAAAAGACCACTTCTCGTCTGCCTTCTTATTGGTGATGGTGATGAGGGTGATGACGTAAACAATGATTCTGTTGGTACAGAACTGCATCAGCATACAATGCCATTAGAATAAGTGTTATGTAACGTATAAAAAGTACAAAAACCAGCTCTCCTAGAAGATTGTTCGAACCCAGAACAAATTAATGGAATTTCGAACTCACTCAGAGATATTATAGAAAGTGAAATTGTTTAAAAAGAGATGTGCTAATCTGAAACAGAGATCAATTCGTGTCGTTTTAAATGACAACTCAGAAAATAACTAATTGTAATTAATTTGTACTAAATGCGAACCAATGCAGATAAATTGTAATCAAGTATGTGTTCCAACTGTACTTTATTAATAATGCAGTATACAATTATTTTTAACGCCTACCCCTATTAAGGGGCCACTCCTTTAAAAGACCAGTTTTCCATGGAACCGTCACTGGTTTCTTAATAGATGTTTCACTGTAGGAATAATATTAATGCACTGCGCAGTACAACGATAGTTGGGCTGCATAAAACAATATTGGAAGGGGCAGCTGATACATCTGGTATATCTTAATTTCCTGTAATTTATTTCAGGTTATATTTACCCATATTCCAATAATTGGAATTATTTTGTGTTGCACGACTGAAGGTTTCAACATCAATTAATAGTAATTGTGCCCCCAAATTTTGATGGGGACGATAACTTCTCACGAGCAATTATCAAGATCAGTACTTCCTTGTGACATTGACCTCCGTCATTGTATGGATATTGTTCTTTCTTCACGTGCTATCTAAACAACATTACCATAAAAGTCATTCGCATGTCAGCAGACGTCACGTACAGTACGTGGATAAAGGGCGTGACTTGGCCACCTTGAATGGCAGACAGAGCGTGGTTTAACACCCGACTTGGACGAAACGTGTCTTATAATTAAAACTGTTCACCTCGTTGTATAGAGTCTAGCATTCTTGGCTGACACCACGGAGGCTCGAGTTCGATTCCCAGCTCCGCCAAGAAGTTTAAATCTTGTCTGAGGGCTGAAACTGGATACACTCAGCCTCGTGAGGCAGAACTGAGAAGAGGCCGGTTAGATTCCTACCTCAGTCATCCAGGCAAATACCGGGTTGGACTGGCTGCGTGGTTCAGCGGTAACGTTCTCGCTTGCTGGTCCCAAAGTTTCAGGATTGAATCCTGGCACAGCCAGTTGTCATTTGAGAGTGCACAAATGTGAGGGAGCCTTGTCAGTAGATTTACTGGCACGTTAAAGATCTCCTTCGGGAAAAAATTCCAGCACCGCGGTGTCTCTAAAAGCCGCAGTTGTTAAAAGGGACGTAAAACCAATACAATTATTAATGAATACCGGGATGGTACCCAAAGTAAGGCCATGGCAGCTTCCTACCCAAACCCCTACCTCAATTACAAATACACACACTATTACAGACATCACAATAATACAGGTTATCATAAATTTTCTACACTCACCCAAGTACCCGGAGTTACATGACCACGATGTTTCAAAGCCTCTAAAGAATCAACAACATCAACATCTATTATAATTACATGCATTTTGCCCCGTTGCTCTCACGTATCTATGCATTGATTGTAACGGCAAGCCCAATTCTTTTACGCCTGCTTTAATGCTCGTATTCCACATCGCGGCGTAGTAAATAGCATTCTTGGTTGTTACCGAGAAGGTTTGGGTTCGTTTACCAGCTCTGCCAAGAAACATCATTTTGATAGGAGGCTGCAACGGGGTGCACCCAGTCTCGTGAGGTATAACTGAAAAGAGGTGAGTTCAACTCCCACCTCAGAGATCCTAAAAGAGGTACTCTGTGGTCTCCCAATTGTACTCAACAAATGCCGGGATGGTACCTTTATTAAAGCCACGGTCACCTCCTATCGAAATCGTAACCCCATTTACAAATATACACATCGGTGCATTCAACACAAATAATACAGGTTATCAGACACATTTCGCACACGCCCAAGTAGACGGGGCTACATAACTACGATGTCACAAAGCCTCTAAACGACTTCGATGGCGTAATCGGTAGCATGCTGAACTGCTATGCCCAAGATCGCGGGTGCAAACCCGGCCGAACTCGTCGGATTGTTAAGAGCGTAAAAATATTTCAGTATGCCTTCCTTCGGAGGGACCATGTTATAGATTTATGTCATGTAAAAGAACCTACCAATACAATTTGTAGTT
This sequence comes from Meconema thalassinum, assembly GCA_946902985.2. NCBI lineage: Eukaryota > Metazoa > Arthropoda > Insecta > Orthoptera > Tettigoniidae > Meconema > Meconema thalassinum. The sequence continues at coordinate 172,849,497 of OX336393.1, read as the reverse complement.
TATTTGGTTAGAAACCCCATATCAAGTTCACCGCTAGGTTTCAGTGACATCTGGTAGCCAAAATTGGAACTAATTAAAATTTGATCCTACGGGCGTTCAATTAAAATACTTTGCTATTACCATTGGCTGCAAATCATGTATAAAAACCCTAAATGAACCAAAAACAACTCAGTTCTTTTATCTGTTTCAAGTGAAATAGTAACGAACTAAGAAGGGAACCTCTCCAACGTGAACTGCCAGATCTAGAACACAGGCTACAAGGAAACATTTGCCTAAAAATTCACGCAGGCCTTACTTAGAGTGGGCTAAAAAATACGCATGGGATAAAGCGTGACAATCGACCTTCCTTGTACAACCGGCGCATTTTGATACAGGATCCAAATCACGACTTCCTCAATAATCTGCTCTATCTGAGATCCATGTCTTCGGCCATATAAAAACTTTACGAGACTTACAGTAGTCGCATATGATGTGTAAGATCTGACATAGAAAGAACCTCACGTAAAATTGTTGATACACTGGTATTTTATAATATTATTGGCACAAATATTATTCTATTGTAAAAGGGAGTGTTTTACAGATATTGCAGTTCACAATACGGAACTCATTTTATTGGATGATTTGTAGCTTCCAGCAGCACTAGCCTAATTAAAGAATACGATATGGGTCAACTAGATCAATAGAAGCGACACCTCTCATAACCTTAAATTCCTTATAAATAGACCAACTTGCGAGTAAATGCAAAGCGCACAGCAGTAGATCATGAAAGGCTCGCCCAGTTCCCGGACCTCTTGATTCACAGACCAACAAGAAATTTCATATGGATTTTGTTGAAATGAGACATATTGATATGATTAGCAGCCGAGTATCAAGAAGGCAGTGCGAGAACAGTCAAGAAGGAAGTGCGAGAGTAGAAATATCAAGTAGTCAGTGAAGAAAAATAAATAGTCATGGAATTGTTATGTATTATCAGTGTGTAAATAAAGAAGATTTTTGTGTGTTGATGAATGTCCAGGAGGGATACGATCCAGCTGGCAGTGAGTCTCACACACGTCCGTCCGATCCACTTCCGTCCCATTTTTCAAAATCACTCTCACAAAAATATCCAAAAACCGAGTGGAAAGATGTTACACATAAAAAAAAATGAACTTGGGGCCCTTAATTGAGAGAGCAGGCCACGGAACGTTAAACAAACGGAATGGGATTGGTTGTTATACGAAAAATTTAACCGAATTACATTCTATAATTTTCCAATGTCCATCGTCATCGCGTAGCTAAATGGTTCAATTCTCGGCCCAGCCGTGAGCATTTTATCCTATGTGGTAAATTCTACAGGCTGAGGGATTGGGTGTTTGAGACATTATACGAGACGTTAGAAATATAATAAAAGTATTCCCAAAATCAAATAATAAATTATTTACTGTACACTCTTTTCCTAATTCTAATATTTATTCAACAACAAATTCTAATACCATCGCTCCAGTCTTCTCTTTTCACGGAGTCTCAAACAACCACAGCCGACTTGAAGCGTCACTTCCCTTCTTCTTCCACAACCTTGACTAACTCGTCTTCGGAGTGAAATAAACATTTTCCTTACTTTACCACAAAACGCTGCTTTATGCCCGTATAGATACGTAGCACTGCCCCCTCCTTAAGCATGTTCCCTCCCGATATGTGGGAAGCATTGTGCAAGATATCATGGACTGTGTTGTGAACAAAGTTTATCGCTAAAGGTTTTGAGTTGCGACCAAGAACTGTGTATCAGGGTTGTCCCTTCTAAATTTGTGGATAGTCAATTTTAAGTTTTATTCTTTGCACATTGTTCGCAATACATTTGCTATTAAAAAGCTAAAAATTCATTTGGTTCAGTTTGAAAAACAAATCAAATGACTCTGAAAATTGACGGACAAAATGTATACAATTTATGAATTACGTCCTAATTCTTATCATGTTCATCGCGTAAGATTTGTATTATAGAGGTTAGAATAGCTGGATACCACCCTGGAGGTTCGGTACCTGTATTGTAGTAACTTTAGGCTGAATAAAACATCAATGCAGTATTTAGAACAGGACTACATACATCGATACCAAGGAAACTGGAGAATTCACATTCAGAGAATGGTTACTGGAAGATTTCCAACCACAAATTCTCATGTATGACCTTAAAGGAAGAAGATGAAAACGCCGAACATTGACTAATACGAGATAATACCTAATTATGAGACCATAACGGGCCACTAGATCTAAAATTGTGCTTGTATCAAAGATTTTCTTTATGTCGTGTGGCCTCCTGAGAGGCCGAGTGCAGGTCTTTCCAGTCGACGTCCGTGGACGACCTACGCGCCGCTATGAGAGATAATAATAATAATATCGTATGGCCTCGGTGCCGGGTGCAAGGTTTGTAATTTGACACCCAGAGGGTAGCTTGCATGTAGAATTTCGTTGTTCCTTGAATCACTATGAAAGTCAAGGAGGTTAGATTTCTAAGATTAAATATCTAACCTCCTTGAACACTATAGCGCTTTCTAGTAGAGAAATGAGGAACTTTGTGTTGGCGGAAATTCCCGAGATTAATTTCGCCATTATGAACACGGCCTACTGATTTCAAATGGGATCTTTGACATGCCAACTTTGTATGGCATGCGTGTCGTATTTTTGGCACCTTTCAAAAATCACTTACCACGGCCAGGAGCGAACCTACAATCTTGGAGTTGGTAGACCGACTCGCTATCCACTCACCCATCTTGGCAAGCACTATGAGAGCTGAGATGGATGAAGATGAATGAAACTGGGCAAGGATGCTGAAGTAAGCGGCCGTGGCCTATCAGAAGATACCGTCCCAGCATTTGCCTGGTTTTGAAAATGGGGAAACCAAGGAAAACCATTTAAGGATGGCCAACGGTGGGGCTCGAACCCACGCGTCTACCGAGTCAGCAGAGAGCTTGTCCCCAATGACCTAACACTGCGCTTTAGTGAGCGTACTGTCGGTGTATGAAATAGGATAATGATTACGACAGTGACGAATATCTTTTGGGAGTATATTGACTTCCAGTTTATACTGTAATAGTAGGGTCTATTGATTCATCAAGTACATTTTCATTTTCTTGACCTAGATGCTGTTATGTTAGAGAGCCGAGAAGAAACTTACTAATGTAAAGAAAGAACCAACATAGTCTTGGGAAATCAATCTGCAACCGTCGTGTTCTGAAGGCAATTTGTTTGTCATTTTAAAAGTCGGACATAGTTTTCAAAACACATAAAGTATCTCTAATCTATCATTCACGTGGCTGAGGGATGTTTTCTTCACTTGTGCAAGATGGAGTGTAGTGTCATGCCTTAAAATATGGACACACTTATCTGGTGCTTTCAACATGACAGATAGGATGACAGTCGATTGCAGATATCCTCTTCAAGTCTTACAGTGTTACATTAATCTTGTCCCAAGACATCACAACCTTGGTGGTTCTGTGGTAGTGTCCACCTCATGTTGCAGGTTCTTATCCCGAATGAGAAACTCGGATACTTGAAGGGCGGTGAAAATCCACGGCACTCCACGTCGTAGGATGTCGGCTTGTAAACGATATCTTGGCTCATAATTGTTGTTGTTGTGGTTTGTGTCTTCAGTCTTTTGACTGGTTTGATGCAGCCCACCATGGCTCCCTGTCCTGGGCTAATCGTTTCTCTACATAGCTACCAAACCTCACATCCGAGGCAATTTGTTTAACATATTCTAACCTTGGTCTACCCCTACAGTTCTTGTCTTTGACCATTCCTTCCATAACTAAGCTTGCTATTCCTGGGTGTCTTAGTTTGTGTTCTATCAACCTATCTCTTCCCTTCATTAGCAGTTGCCAGAAACTTCTCTCCTCTCCCACTCGTCTAAATACCTCTTCGTTTATAACCCTACTAGTTGAAGTACCCGTTCTTCGAACGGCTTTTAGTACTTGCTGGCCTAAATAATTAATATATATAATCAGACATTCGTAATGTAGTTATGTTATTTCCATGTGAAGACTACATGCATTTTTACTCACCCAATTATTAATCAGAGGTAGGAAAGTGAAAATCCTCAGACTGCTTTCAGTCGACCGACCGGGTCAGGGAATGGAATCAATGAAACCCCCATCTAGACGCGAGGATATGAACTGTGCCGGCTGCCGAAGCCTGTCGCACTCCCATGGGGCAATGATTAAATGAATGACAGATGAAATGAAATGATAGTGGAGATTGTTACTGGAATGAAATTGTGACAGGGAAAACCGGAGTACCCGGAGAAAATCCTGTCTGCCTCCGCTTTGTAGGTGAGAAAGTACGTTTACATATTGGAAATAAATATCAGCTTCTATGTAGTAAAAGTTAATAACCTGTCTTAAATATTGAACACCTATCGTTTAACGTCTTCATACTATATTTAAACATATAAACATTATGCTGAAAATACATCAAACAGGTTTTGTGCGTTTTTTATTGGCCGTGAAAGACAAAATACCAACTTTATTGAAATAAATTTGCCCAGTTCTGCAGTAAGATTAATATGAACACTAAATAAACTAATGTGACAGTTGGTAGTCTTCGACACATTCGTCTGTGAATTCGAGTTTCTGATCATGGTAAAAAACGACAAAAAGCAGATAAATATTGGCCAACAGAAATATTTAGTTAACAAAAGACAAATCGATAAAAAGGATGAAAGCATACCGTGCAAAGTAGAAAGCACTATAACATTGTTTTACTCGCTTACCGTTGGAGATACACGAAAAGTAGTAAGCACCTTTCGTATTTCTAAGATGGCGGCTGAGTAAGAGTGGCGTGTTGTGTATTATTTTGTGTACTAATCTGAATATTTTGCAACTACAGCAAATAAAAGTCTTCCTTTTAATTACTTTGACAAACTGAGTGTGCGTTGCTTAATCAGTGTACCATCGTTTATCCGTGTAATCGTTGTTTACTGAAGTGAGCTGTGTCACCAAGAAACATGCCGACCTGCGCCTTCTGTGACAAGGAGCTGGGGAAGAAGAAGGTACAGTGTGTAGCGTGTGAAAAGTGGAACCACACGAAGTGCATGGAATAAAGAAATGGCGAGTGTTGTGTGAAAGCTGCGCCGAGTTATTCATTGGAGAATATCGTAAAACTCCTATTAGAAATGCAGGCAGAAATCAGGGAGATGAAGCAACAACAACAATCTCGGGAGCAGGACCTCACAAAATCTCTGAACTTTTGCCATGAGGGAGTAGATGAAAATGCGAAGAGTATCAAACAGCACGATACTCATCTGAAGGAAATCTCGCAGCAGGTTCTATCCCTACAACAAGAGAACACTGATCTCAGGGCCCGTGTAAAGACATTGGAGACTCGCCTCTCGGATGGAGAGCAGTATTCACGTCGTAACACTGTGGAGATATTTGGGGTCCCTGAAACTAAAAATGAAGACGTGCTCGAGACCGTTAAAGCCGTTGGCAGGGCAATGGACATGAACATTGACAATCTGATGGTGGACGCATGTCATCGCTTGCCTAAGCGACCAGATCAGCCTCATGGTGGAATCATCGTGAAATTTGTCCGGCGGTTCGACAAGGAAGACTTCATGTTTCGAAGGCGTGTGAAGCGTAACCTGTCCACCAAGCACATGGGGCTTTCTGGAGAGAACATAATCTACATAAATGAAAGTCTGTCACCTGAGAAGAAGAAACTGCTGGCTCTATCGCGGAACTTCAAGAGGGAACACGGCTACAAGTTCTTATGGGTACGTAACGGTGTGATAAAACTCAGGAAGAGTGAGGGGTCAAATATTTATATCATAAATGACAGTAATGATCTCAGGAAGCTATCATAATTCGTGACAACCCGTAAGGTCTCATTTGAAATACCTTGTAAGGTCTATAGTGATTGTACACTGAGAGTACTGGAGGGTCACTGTCAGATTATTTCTGGACAGTTTCTTGAGCCTTTCTCTTTCCTTGCCCCATTGTTTCGCCTAACGGAAATCCCTACTAATGGCCTAGCCTCACTGCAGGTGCCTCTCTTCTCATTTAAGTAAAATGTCTTCTTCTTATAAATCGCTAAATTTATATTATCAAAATTGTAGGGGTTTGAGAACTAAAACTACTCTGTTTTATACAAATATGACCAGCGAGAGCTACGGTATAGTGGTTTTAACAGAATCTTGGCTTATTTCGTCAATCTATTCGTCTGAACTCTTTGATGAGAGGTATGCTGTATTTAGAAATGATCGTGACGAAAATATAACCGGCAAGAGGGTAGGAGGGGGTGTAGTCCTCGCTGTCCATAACAAGTATAAAGCTGTGGAGATTGACCTGGGTCTGGAAACGGAAGTCCTTTGTGTGAAACTCTTCATAGACAACTATTTTACCATAGTTATCTGTTCAGTTTACTTTCCGCCGGAGTCGAAGGCAGAGAAATACGAGGAATTTTACACAAGTATAGAATCGAACTCACTCATAAGCAACAATCCTGTTCTTATTTTGGGAGACTTTAACATTCCGGAAATAACCCCAACATTTGATTTAAAAACAGGATCTCGGCTTTCTACCTCCTTAAATAATTTTATAAATATGATGAACTTGAAAAGTTTTAATAATATCGTGAATGTGAATAATAGAACACTTGATCTAGTACTGTCCACCATCTCCTCTATTGCTGTCAATAGAGAAAAAGCTTGTAGTTTAACGTGACCGTTAATCTCGAGATCATGAGCCACGGGACCTCCTTTTTTACGTGGAATCCGAACCACAGGACATGGCATTTCACGTCGAAAATCTCACATGCATTGACCGGGAAACGAACCCGGGCAGCCTTGGTGAGAGGCATACAGCTAGACCGCTGAGCCACCACGCCCCCTGTCAATAGAGAGGAACAACCCCTTGTACCGGAAGACAATAATCATCCCCCCTTAAACATTAATGTACGATACTGGCAGAGAGAAGTTAGACAAAATATTCACCAAACTCATACATACAATTTTAAAAAGGCTAATTTTGAACAACTTTATACAAAATTACAAGAAGTGGATTGGAGTGTTCTCTCGCAATTTTCCCATGTAGACGAGGCGGTAGATAATTTTTATTCCCGTTTCTATCAGGCTCTGGATTCTAGTGAACCTGTAAGCACTAGTAAGAGGACCAAACTGTATCCATGCTGGTTTAATTTTGATATAATAAAAAACATCAGAAGAAAATCTTACCATCGAAAGAAAATGCGTAGGGAACAGGCCAACAAGGACTTTCATTGCGAAAAGTTTAAAGAGCTCAGGAAAAACCTAAAACGTGATATTCAATCCGCCTACCGGCAATACGTACGTAATGTCGAAAATGCAATCGGAGAGGACACGAATCGCCTCTGGGCATTTATTCGACACAAGAAACGATCCCCGGCAATACCCGTAATGAAAATTAATGGGGAAATATTAGAAAATGATAAGCAGATAGTCAACGGTTTTGCTGATTATTTCTCGTCAGTTTATTCCAAGGAATGCGCCAAGTATGACAATTTAGGTGCAAGGGACCAGGACATACACCCATTGCTTGATGTGCTGGATTCTAAACAGATTAGTATTTCTGATGTTAAGAATGCGATACTAAAAATAAATCAAAAGAAAGCCGCTGGCCCAGACCTAATTCCTCCATACATAATCAAAGGCTGTGCAGAGGTGCTGGCCTATCCTTTAACTATATTATTTAATATAGCCATTCAAACTGGTACTTTTCCCAGTCGTTGGAAAATTACCAGGGTAAGTCCCATACATAAGTCTGGACATAAGTCTGATTTTGATAATTACAGACCCGTGGCAATACTGTCAGCCATTGCAAAGCTCTTTGAACAATTGTTATATCAGCATATATTTCAGCACGTACAGTACATTATAAGTGACTTTCAACATGGGTTCATGCCTAAAAGATCAACAGTAACTAATCTAATGGAGTTTACTCACAAAGTATCAGCAGCAATGGACAAAGGAAGTCAAGTTGATGTAATTTATACAGATTATGCGAAGGCATTCGATAAGGTAGATCATGATATCCTCTTAAATAAGTTAGCATATTATGGCTTCTCCTACAATTTGCTGAAGTTGTTCACCTCATATCTCAGTGAACGAAAACAGTTTGTTGCTTGCAATGGATGTGAATCCTATTCATACTATGCCCGATCAGGCGTCCCACAAGGTTCAAACCTAGGCCCTCTATTATTCTTACTGCTTATCAATGATCTTACAAGGTGTATTAAATATTCAAACGTTTTGTTATTCGCGGACGATGTCAAAATTTTTAGAAATATTCAGACAGAGCAGGACTGTCAATTACTACAAGAAGATCTCAATAATGTGGTATCCTGGAGTAAATTAAATCGCTTGAACCTTAACATAAAGAAATGCTCAGTTATGAAGTTTACTAGAAACAAATTCCAGGTGATGTTTCGGTACCGGATATTGGATGCGTATCTCACTATTAGCAATTCTGTCAAAGACCTAGGAGTCCATTTTGATTCAAAGCTAACATTTTCATTGCACACTCATGAAATGGTAGCTAGTGCTTATAAAATGCTAGGCTTTATAAGAAGAAATTCTAAAGATTTCGTCAACCCAAAAAGTATAAAATTATTGTTCAATTATTTTGTTAGAAGCTGATTAGAATATGCATCCAGCATCTGGAATCCCTGGTACTTGAACCACATTAGTGAAATTGAAATGGTTCAGAATAAATTCCTAAGATATCTGCAGTATAAAATGACGGGTATTTATCCGAAATATGATAGCTATGGAAATCTTCTAAGTTACCTGAATTTTACAACTCTGGCTAACAGACGAAAAATTGCAATTATTGTTTTTGTCTTCAAAGTATTCAATAACCTTTTGTATAGTCCGTATTTAGTATCACAGTTTAATTTACGTGTCCCACCTCCATCAACTCGACCTAAGTTTATTACATTTTACTGCCCAAGAACTAGAACTGAACAGCATAAACATTCCCCAATAATAAGTGCTATTCAATTATACAATAAACATTCAATAGCAAACAACCTCGACTTATTCAGTTACACATATAGTTCCTTTGTTTCTGCCTGCTGTGCGATCACATGAACTCGTACATTCCACCTACCAATTACCTGCACAGTATTATTATATTTTCGTATTTAGTTGTAGAATTAATTTGCATTACAATCTCAGCATTATGTCTGTCAATTATATTATAATTTGATAGAATTGTGTAACCAAATGTACATGTGTTTCTTTTTATTAGGCATATGCCTGTTAGAAGCACAATAAATCCAAATAAATAAATAAATAAATAAATAAATAAATACTCACATACAATAACCGGCACAAAGAGTAATCACTTCTCGTTTCGGACCCCACAAACTACCTCTATAAATAAAACAGTTTATGTAGAGACTAACAGTCTAACATCGCTCGACGTTGACCGTGTTTTATAGCACATATTTAGGTTTTACTCGCTTACCGTTGGAGATACACGAAAAGTAGTAAGCACCTTTCGGATAGAAAATTAAATTTTAAAGCTCGCATATGCCATGAAAAGTTTGCTATTTCTTTTTATTTCAAATGTATATAATGTATATAATTTTGAAACCAAAGGGTGTAGTGACGTCACAAATGTAGGTTTTACTCGGTAACCATTGGAGATACACGAAAAGTGAAGAGGACCTTTCGGATAGAAAATTAAATTTTAAAGCTCGTATATGCCATGAAAAGTTTGCTATTTCTTTTTATTTCAAATGTATATAATGTATATAATTTTGAAACCAAAGGGTGTAGTGATGTCACAAATGTAGGTTTTACTCGGTAACCATTGGAGATACACGAAAAGTGAAGAGGACCTTTCGGATAGAAAATTAAATTTTAAAGCTCGTATATGCCATGAAAAGTTTGCGATTTCTTTTTATTTCAAATGTATATAATGTATATAATTTTGAAACCAAAGGGTGTAGTGACGTCACAAATGTAGGTTTTACTCGGTAACCATTGGAGATACACGAAAAGTGAAGAGGACCTTTCGGATAGAAAATTAAATTTTAAAGCTCCTATGTGCCATCAAAAGTTTGCTATTTCTTAGCGTTCTATTTTTATTTGAAATGGAAATATGAAATTTTGAAACCAAAGGGTGTAGTGACGTCACTAAAATGGTCGCCATTTTTAAATAGTGCAAAATATCGAAATCAATAGTAGCCTATGTGTAAACCTGGAAAATCAGCTACATCCATGCAAAATTTCATTTCAATCGGACCAGTGATTCTTGCGTGATTGATCAACAGGACGACAGACCGACAGACAAACACCATCTCATTTTTAGCCTACTTTTCACATTTTGCAAAAATGAGGAAAAAGTAGACTTGTGAGATCGGGCAAATGTGTGTGTGTCTGTCTGTCTGTCTGTCTGTCCTTCTGTCTGTCTGTCCTTCTGTCTGTCTGGCTGTGTGTGTGTCCCCCCCTATCAACTCCTAAACGGCTGCAGCAATCGAAACAAAATTTGGTAGGAGTAAAGATCTATACCTGAATATCTCACGCCCATATTTGAAAATGATGTCAGTGCTACCAACTGCTGAAAAATCGCAATTGAAATTGGAGCTCCATGTTGGATATCTTGGAAGGTATGAATAGGAGCTATTTCAAAATTGGCACACGTATAGATAATAATATTGCAGTTTAATTTCCAAGAGGCCATACATCGCAGTGTTGCCAAAATGAATATACGCCTTCTGATAGGTCCAAATTTTAAATGCATATAACTTCTACCCTATCAATTGGATTTCAACCAAATTTCGTATGTGCTATGTGTACATAAACAGACATGACTGAACGTATTATTAAGATCCACCAGGGCTGCCAACTGTTAATAAATGCTCTCAATTTATTTTATCCGAATACCAATATATCAGAAAGTATGCCAGCCGACAGCTTTAAACTATGCACACGTATAGTACCTAACATTCTATATTAATTTGGAGAAACTAATATACGTCAGTGCTACCAACATGATTGTAAGCCTGCTGAGAGGTCCAACTTTAAATACATGTAACTTCTATACTATCATTTGGATTTCAACCAAATTTCGTGTGTGCTATGAGTACCATAACAGATATGTATATGCCGATTCTTAAGAGTAACCAGGGCTGCCAACTGTTAGTAAATACTGTCTCTATTTTTGATACCCTAATATCAATATATCAGAAAGTATGCAAGCCAATAGCTCTAAACTTTGCACACGTATAGTACCTGGCATTCTAGATTAATTTGGAGTAACTAATATACGTCAGTGCTGCCAACATGATTCTAAGCCTGCTGATAGATCCATTTTTAAAATGCATGTAACTTCTATACTAACTAATGGATTTTATTCAAAATTGACACAACAATAGATCATATTATTTCAGATTATTTCTGACCAATACATGTATGTCATTGTTGCCAACATGATTTTACGCGCGCTGTTAGATCCAATGTTTAACTGCATGTAACGTCCATGCTATCCATTGGACTTCAACCAAATTTTGTATTCTGTACCTTAAGAGATGGAACTAAGAATATATTCAGTCACCAGGGCTGCCAACTGTAGTTCTCTATTAGGCTACAGTATGCCAGGTATACAGTATTTCGAACTAATTAGAAATTTCGATATTACCAACTTAATTTCGTCACTATTCTAGATAGATCCATATAGATTAATCATTGGCATAGATCTTAAATTTTAAGAAAAGTAGGCTCTTTAGTTCGTTACGGAACTTCTTGTTATATATTAGTATGATCTACCCATCTGATATTCATCATTCTCCTGTAACACCACATTTCAAACGGTTCAATTCTCCTGTTTTCTGCTGCACCAATAGTCCAAGTTTCACTTCCATAGAGCGCCATGCTCCAGTCAAAGGCTTTCAAAAATGACTTACTTATACCTAAATCTATATTCGATGTCAACAGATTCCTCTTTTGTAGAAATGCTTTCCTTGTGTGAGCCAACCTTCTTTTTATATCCTCTTTGCTTCGTCCATCACTGGTTATTTTGCTTCCTAAGTAACAAAAGTCTCCTACTTCCTTTAGCTTTTCACCTGATATCATCGAAAATTGAAGTTTTCAGTCGGTAATCACGATTGTACCCATTTGTAATGGGTGGTTCCCTAATCTTAAAAAAAATAATACAAAAGGTTAATAAATACATTTGGATGACCAGTATCGATCATCAAACGATCATCAGATCCTTTACATTTAAGAACCGGGTTCACCAACCCAGAGTTACCAGGCCGTCAGTAAATGCCTCGTTAATTTTAACACCTGAATTAAACTCGTTTACGTTTCACCAGTACATTTACCGATTGGCATTAACAAACGAATCGTTATGTTTAAGGGCTGTACAAAATCCATTGAATGATGCTTATTGTGGCGGTATTTGTATATTCTTTGATTTAATCAAGCAGGCCGTAAACTGCAAAAAGCTTAAACGTTATATACTTCTTGGTTAAAACCAAACATGGTGAGAAAAGGAGCTGGGGACTGAAATTTCTGTAGATGAAAAACATAAAAATAAAACATACACACAGGGATTTGATCTACTCCAAAATACCTGGTCAACTCTCAACTAGATCAGTACACATCACGGCAAGTCCCTGGACTCCGTTTAAAACGAGAAAACTTTCCTTCCCGAAATATAGCTACGGTGCCCCAAAACTGATAGTTCAATTATCGAGAGGAAGTGTCCTTTGTGTGCTGTGTGGATGCTAATCCTTCATGCATTGCCTTTAGAGAGCCTAAATATACATTTGTAAAATACATAGGCTACTGTATTTATTGTATGTGTAGTCTACCTTGTCACACGACAAATAAATAAATAAATAAATAAATGAATAAATAAAAAAATAAAAAACTGAAAGAATAAATAAATAAATCTCTACTTAGTATAAAACAAAGTCTCCGATTTTTGGATGTAACGGGTAATCTCGAGAACCACTCGATGGATTTTGATGCGGTTTTCACCTTTCTGTAAATGAGTTTTCGAGGAAGGTTTCTGTAGAGAAACATTCATTTATGATCAAAGAAAGCCGAGCAGTAACGATTTCAGTGAATCGAGTCGAAGAAAGACCTGTCGTCCGTGCGCCTTTTAAGCTTACGCTGGTTAAACCGTTAAAAATATCTATATACTATCAGAATTGTTCAGCATGACAAGGTCTATAAAACATTCCGCGACTGCATATCACTAACCTAATTACATCGCCCACTATAAGTATTTTTAAATTTTATTTTCTTCCAACAATCTCTATTCAGTGGAAATTAAAATTACTATCTTCGGAGCGAATTTACGAGCTAGCGAGCTAGCCTATCACCCCAGATTCGGCCAGTATCAAACTGTTAAGTCGTGCCGAGTTAAGACTTCACAGAAGGGTATAATTCTGTATGTTTGGAATTTCGCTCTTCACGTCGGCTTTCCTGAATTGCGTCTAGGATCTGCCGTTCGTGTGCGTTTTAAGCTTACGCTGGGTAAACCGGAAAAGATACCGGGCGAAGTCAAGGCGGGTTGCTAGTAGATAAATAAATAAATAAATCTTCTTCTTATTAACAATTATTGTATAGTATTGTATTCCCGTTAGATTTAAGTACTATACTTCCATTCAAACCTGCATTGTTCACATTCCACTCATGGTATAATTTGGTTCTGTCTGTCTGTCTGTCTGTTAGGTACTCAGGCCGAAGGTTGGTTGGATCTTCAAAACGCACTGCCGTTAGGTTATGTTGGTAGATACCCACAAATACCCAGGGCAGTGGTATATTGAGGTGTACTAGGCAAGATGAGGAGTGAGGTAGTTTGTTATTGCTTTCCTCACTGCGTCAGAACAGCAGTACTAACCCTATGAGTAGAACCTTTCACAGCATCCACAGGCACTGACTGTGCCATGAATGTCATTACTAAGCACCACCCATACCTCAGTAGCTTCCATATAATCACAGCCATGAGTGGGACTGAGACATCGGTGGAAAACCACATTTCACTCTCGCCTGTGCCAAGAGACAAATATATGGACGAAAGGCTTCAAATGCAATTCTGTCAGACCAAATAAATCTAATCCAATTTAATCTAATCGTAGTCTGGCCAGGGATTTGAACTAACGCAAGGCTGAAGGAAATGAATGAGTTGGGAGAAAGTAGGTGGAAATATTAACGTATATTGTGTGCTGTGATCAGATTGTGAATGTTCATTAGTACAGGTAAAATATAAGAGCTGTCGTTTCCTAAGTTATGATTTTAATAACGAATTTTCATTCTGTGTTTCACCCCTGGCATGCTATTGTACTTTACAGGGCGAGGTGGTGTTAGATCTGCATAATTTAAACGAGCCTACCTCAGCAGTTCTCGCTGGTTTATGTTCGGCCAGTGACGTCACGCTGCACAGTGTAGTTTCAGAAACGAACACAGCGCAGCGCTATGCGTTTAATATATTGTGTTTTAGTCTGCCTGGAAACTAAGCGATGTCAGTAATATCTCTCCTCCAGCAATAACATTACCTCAGAAATTAAAACCGAGAGAGATGACAAGCGTTACTGAGAGTAGGGGAACTGAGAAAGTTCTTCGATTGTGTTTCTAGGGCTCGTTGAGTCCAGGTGCGTATTCAGAGCGGAGGGTGCAATGTTTAATAATTCTGAATGAATCAGCACTGTTCCATTTTCACTTGCATACCGATACCTTATGATATTCATACCTTATTTCATCTTCTGGAGGACATTAACAATTCAAATTACTAACCCTGGTCACTACTGCACCGGATATATGATGTGCTACATTACATGAATATGTGTTTTAATTTATTGCTCATTTAACAACGGCAGCCATGTTCGGAAGTGCATGAGGTATCTTCAACTGTCACCAAGGCGCAAACACCGAGGCGTATACATTGAAGTCACTACAGTAACAGGCGCGGATCTAGAGTTTGGCTTGGGGGGGGGGGGGGGGGGAGGGGAGGGGGGTCACAGAATCAAAATTGTTACGAAAAATGGTATCACCAACAACGCAATCACAAAACAACCAAACGTACAAAACCAGACCAATTTTTTTTGCAAGCTATATGGATAGAAATTTGATGCGTTTAGCGCACCAAAAATATTCGTACAAATTGCAACGGCGTGTTTTGCAACTTTTACATCGAGCTTCGAGGAAAGTATCAAGGTACGTTACAGTTTCGGCAAGTCGAGTTGGTACCGTCAAAGGGAGAAAGTCACAGCTTAAATTGCCAACCAAGCTTGCAGTTTGGACGTCGGCAAAATTTTTTGGTGCGAAAAGAGCCCCAAATTCCTATCCGTGCATTGCTGCACATTCATCGTGACATGACTATAGACATCGATTCAGTAATCACAAGGTGTTTACTAAACAAAATAGACGAGTTGATTTTGTTATATTAATAATCGTTTTTAAATAACAGGTATGAAGTTGTAAATATGTACAGTTGTAACAGAACATAATAATTGCAATAAATATATTTTCAGTATTGAATAAAATGGAAAAAACAGTTTTTCAGTTAAAATTCGTTAAGTTTTATTTGTCTGGTTATTGTGTTTTCGTTTTTTGAGTTTGCAAAAACAATTGGTCTCCGTTTGAACCCCTTGAATCCGCACCTGCTACAGTTGCGAACATGTTGGATACAAAAGAACACCACACTAGTCGCTACCTAACAATTATTCATCTAGAGTCATTGATCTGGATTCACCAAATTTGCCTATTGCAAGAAACACTAATTATTACAGCTATGCAAATAAATAAATAAATAAACCATCAAAGAAACCACACATTAATTTTGCAGAAAACGCACTGTCAATTGAACTAGGAGCTACTTTGTTTTACAGTACCGCTTATTTACATAATAATAATGTAATAGCGGCTTCGGTGGTGTAGTTGGTAGAATGCTGAACTGCTGTGCCCAAGATAGGGGGTTCAAACCCAGCCGAAGTCGTCGGAT
Source organism: Meconema thalassinum (assembly GCA_946902985.2). NCBI lineage: Eukaryota > Metazoa > Arthropoda > Insecta > Orthoptera > Tettigoniidae > Meconema > Meconema thalassinum. Next base: position 172,833,532 of record OX336393.1, on the reverse strand, counting down.
TTTTTAAGAGCGTTAAAAATCCTTCCCTATGCCTTCCTTTGGAGGGGAAGTAAAGCCGGCGGTCCCATGCCAAAGATTTATGGCATGTTAAAGATCCTTCCACAGACTTAACTTGTGTGAAGCTAAATTGTTAGGTTATATTTCGTCGGAACGCTCTATCAAAGTTCCAACGTTCACCACTAGGTATCATTGATATCTGGTAGCGAAAGTTGGAACTACTTGAAATTGAATGGAACTTGTAGCTCACCATAAAGGAGTCCGCTGGAAGCAGCTACAGACTCAGGCGAGCCGAACATGTCCTCGGACACTCCCGGCACTAAAAGCCATATGACAAATAAATAAATATTGCTCATTTAACATTGGCAGCCGTGTTCGACAGCGCATGACGTCTCTTCAACTATCACCAAGGCGCAAACACCGAGGCGCACACATTGAAGTCACTACAGTTGCCAACATGTTGGATACAAAATACACCACACTAGTCGCTACCTAACAATTATGGGTCTAGACAAAAGTCATTGGTCTGTATTCACCAAATTTGCTTATTGCAAGAAACAATAATTATTACAGCTATGCAAGAAACAAAAAGAAAAAAAAGACACACACCAAACCAACCACACATTCATTGTGCAGAAATCGCACTGTCAATTGAACTAGGAGGTACTTTCTTCTTATTATTCTTAATATTCGCCAATGGGTCGCTTAGGACCATGCAAAATCAACACTTTCTAGCCTTCCTTTTGGCCCTGTATTCCTTCATTCGCAACGAATGGGTCTGTTTCCGTTGCTCTGCCCATTGATATTGTGTAGTCTTCTTTTGTTCTTCCTCGAAACCCCGCGTCTGAGTGATTTTCCTGATTTCCTTCCGGTCATGTAGGTTTAGTGATCCTAATTCCTTTAAGTATTTTTCCGTAAATTTATACCAGTTCGGTCTAGTAGTCTTGTTCTTTAAGAAAGTATGTATTTTGTGTGGCAGTCTGTTCGGGTCCATTCTTTCTATGTGTCCCATAAATTGGATTCTTCGCATACGCACTGTGTCTGTGTTTTTTTTTAATATTTCTGTATTAGGCTTTGGATAATGTGCACCATCTTTTGTTATTGGTCCAAGGAGCTACTTGGTATTACAGTTATTTACATATTAATGTGGGAGCCGGATGAGGATCAAGACGGCCGAGTATGGGATCTAGGGGGCGCAGGAGTAAGCTCAGCGCAATTGTCTGAGAATATAAAGAAGAGAAGCAATATTCTGAGTTCCGACGAGCCGCGAAACACATCCCCTTAATTCTCTACTGTATTTTAATCAGTTTCATTGTTTTAATAAATAATTCAGTTCTATATTCGATGCTTGTGAGTGTCATGATCTGGAAACCGTTTCCCACAAATGGGGGCTCGTCCGGGATGAACTGAAACAACGAGTTACGACGCAATCCGCGACACGAAGTACGACGCAAAATACGACGCTATTTTCAACGAAGTGGACGGCTAATCATATTTGTTGCTGTTGCCTACGACGCAGACGACGAGACGACGTGCAGTTTTGTGAGCCCACGACGTGCGAATCTACGACGAGGATTCATAGGCTAGCAAAATTTGTTCTTAAGTTTCAGTGACAATTAGTGGTGCCGTGATGACGACAATGAGGGTCGGAATCTAAACGACGACAGAGGATTGTGGATGTGGTAATAGGATAGCGACTCGTCAGAGAGAAACGACGGGAAGCGGTATTCAACGATATCACCTACAAATATCACCGGTTTGGTGAATGAGGATAAACAGGTTTGATTGCGAGGTTTTGAGGAAGCGATATTGATGGAAGACTACTTGTTAGACGTGAGTAAACAAATAAGATGTCTACACTCGGTGCAATAGAGAAAATAAATAAGAACATAAGTGATGCTCCGGTCAAAGCAATCAAAGTTTTACATAACCTCATTTTCGAGCATATACCAGACGACAGGAAGAATCGAAAGCGACTGCGAGAGTTTCTTGGATTCGATTTTGACGGACATTCCATTGAAGAGGAAGCTAAGAAGAAATTTATCGAAGAAACATTCTCCAAGGCTGATCTGTTGCGTTTTTCTGAGATTCTTAATACCGAGATCGGGACAAAGGAGGTAATGATTAACACCATTTATTATTACTTGAGAAAATTGGATGAACTCGCAACTAATATAGAAGATGATGACGAAGATGAAGAAGACGAAGAAGACGAAGAGAGCGAAGAGGAAGACCAGCACAGAAGGTATAGAGAACAACATAAGTTTTCACTGTCGTTCCGCGACGTAGAGGGCGCTATGAAAACATTTAACGGTAAGGATGGTTACCCAGTGAAGAAATGGATCGCAGATTTTGAGGAGACGTCAATCTTGATGGGATGAAGTGAGCTGCAAAAGTTTATTTTCGCTAAGAAATCACTCGTTGGTTTAGCTAAGCTTTTTTATTCAAGGTGAGAAAGGACTGACGTCCAGGACTGCCCTGAAGAAGACCTTGAAAGAGGAGTTTGACGTGGCGGCATGCAGTGCAGATATCCACAAGTTGTTAACCCAGCGACGAAAAATGCATGACGAATCTCTACAGGAGTACTTTCTTGTGATGAAGGAAATCGCCAGTAGAGTTGATGTTGAGCAAGTTTCTTTGTGTCAGTACGTGATTGATGGGATCGAAGACGATTCAGGATCAAAACTTCTTCTCTATGGAGCAAAAAATTCCAAGGATTTCAAGGAGAAAATGAGAAGTTATGAGATGGCGGTGAAGTCTTTGCCAAAGAAAAGCACAAAGTATAATAACAGTAATTTTCAAGGAAGTGCCAAGAGTGCCAACGAGAAGGACGGAAAGTGCTGGGGCAGTACAAAGAAGAAAGAGGCGAGTAGTGGAGATAGATGTTATAATTGCGGTGGATCTGGTCATAGTTCAAAGGAATGTGAGCACAAGGATAAAGGCAAGATATGTTTCAAGTGCAACGAGTTTGGCCACATTTCATCCGAGTGCAAAAAAGAGAGGAAGAACGATAAGAGGAATAATCAAGGTATCAATCTTATTGATGAAAAGAAAAGCTGCCTCAAGTTCAAAGAGGTTAGTTTGGGTCAGCAGAAACTTCAGGCACTTATCGACTGTGGCAGTACTTATAACCTACTGCGACAAAATATCCATAAGGCCATGGGTTCCCCAGGATTGAAGAGCACGGATCTTGTTTTGAAAGGATTCGGTAATGGTTTTGTTGCTCCTCAAGGTTACTTCACAACAGTCGTTGAAGTAGACGAGCTGGAGTTCCAAACCAACGTCTATGTTGTTTCTGATGATACTATGGAGTGGGACATGGTTATTGGTAACGATCTATCGGATCAGGGTGAGGTCATCCTGAGCAAGCAAGGAGTTACCATCAAGAAACTAGAGGTCCCAATGATGTTGATCAGGGTAGCCGACGAACAGGAGTTGGATATCGAGAACTGCGTTGATGAGGAAAAAAGGGAACAGATCCAGGATTTGGTAGCGAGATATGTACCAAAGAAGACGAAATCTACTGATGTCAAGATGAAGATCACATTGAAAGAAGAAAAACCGATATTTAGCGGGCCCAGACGAATGGCACCGCTTGAGAACGAGTTTGTCGATGAGCAAGTCGAGGCGTGGCTGGAGGAAGATATCATAGAACCGAGTCAATCACAATATACTTGCCAAGTGGTGGTAGTCAAAACGAAAAATGGAAAAAAGCGACTTTGTACTGATTTTCGTCCAGTGAACTCAATCGTGGTTAGGGATCTATTTCCCATGCCAGTTATAGAGGATCTTCTGGACAAGTTACAGGATGCTACGGTGTTCTGCACCTTGGATCTCAGGAACGGATTCTTTCACGTGGAAGTCGAAGAAGGAAGTCGACGATATTTGTCATTCGTAACGTGTTCTGGACGGTACCAGTACAAAAAAGTCTCATTTGGATTTACCAACTCACCTGCAGTCTTCCAACGCTTTATTAAAGCTGTGCTCTGGGAGTTAATCCGAGAGAACATAGTGTTTACTTATATGGATGACTTAATCATCCCAGCGAAGGATGACGACGAGGCACTCCGACGATTGAGACGAGTGTTGGAATTAGCTGCAGAGTATAGGCTGGAAATAAACTTCGAGAAGTGCCAGTTTCTGAAGAGGAGGGTACAGTTCCTGGGATACACTATTCAACGTGGACAGATTCAACCCGCCACTGAGAAGGTCCTTGCTGTACAAAACTTCCCGGTGCCAAAGACGATCGCTGCGCTGCAGAGCTTTCTCGGATTGGCTGGCTATTTTAGAAAATTTATCCCAAATTTCTCGATTGTAGCCAAACCACTGAGCGATCTGTTGAGAGGTAAGCCGGAGTTCAAGTTTGGCGAGGAACAACGACGTGCATTTGTTGAGCTCAAACGTCTTCTCGCTTCAGAACCTGTGTTGAAGATATACAACACGAAATACGTGACGGAGCTGCACACTGACGCCAGCAAAAGTGGGTATGGCGCTGTGTTGTTGCAAAAGTACCCCGAGGACAACAAACTACATCCAGTCTCATACATGAGTAAAAAGACGACGATACAGGAAGAAAATACAGCAGTTACGAGCTCGAGATCTTAGCTGCAGTGAATGCATTAAAAAAGTATAGGGTGTACTTGCTTGGAATTCCGTTCAAGATCATTACTAGTGTATGGCATTCCAAAAGACAATGCACAATGCACGAGAAGCTAGATGGGCTATGGCCTTGGAGGAGTTTGACTATACCATCGAACCCCGAACTGCAACCAGGATGAAACATGTCGATGCCCTGAGCCGATATCCAGCAGTGATGTTTGGATTCACTGATGGCCTTGCAGCGAGGATCAAAATCGCCCCGAGAAAAGACGAAGGATTGACAGCGATAAAAGCGACACTGGAGAAAGGGCCTTACGAAAACTTCATCGTCAGAGATGAACTGCTACTTAAATTTGTTGACGGGCGAGAGACGTTGGTGGTCCCGCGGGCAATGCACCATGAAATCATCAGAGCTGCACATGAGAAGGGACACTACGCTGTTAAAAGGACTGAAGAAGACGTGAAGCAGGAATATTATATTCCAGACTTGGCCAACAAGGTGAAACGAGTCATAGCCAACTGTGTGAAGTGTCTGGTGGTTATCAGGAAGGCAGGCAAGAAAGAAGGTTGGTTACATCCGATGTTCAAGGAGAGTGTGCCATTGCACACCTACCACATGGATCACATTGGACCACTTAAGTCTACACACAAGGGATATGAACACATCTTCTGTGTGATATACGCCTTCACGAAGTTCACCTGGCTGTATCCTGTGAAAACTACCATTGGCCGAGACGATTGAAAAGATGGAGTTTCAGAGGACGAACTTTGGAAACCCAGTTCAAGTGATCACCGACAGGGGGCCACCGTTCACCTCCCATGAGTTCCAGGACTACTGTAAATCGCAGGGTATCAAGCACGTCTTGATCACAGCTGGACTGCCAAGAGACAATGGTCAAATCGAGAGAGTCAACTCAACAGTGACCAAGATCATCGCTAAACTTAGTATTGACGATCCGACAAAATGTTACAAGGTTGTACCATCCGTCCAACGAGCTCTCAACTCTACGTTCCAGAGGAGCATCGGAATGTCACCTTTCGAGCTGCTGAGAGAAGTCAGAATGCACAACCAAACTGATCTACGTATAGTGCAACTCATCGAAGAGGAGCTGATCGTTTCGTTCAACGAAAAACGTGATCAGATGAGAGAAGATGCAAAAAAGCAGATAGAAAAAGTACAATCTGAAAATCGTGCTGAATTCAACCGACGACGTAAGGAGCCTAAGATGTATCAGGTCGACGACCTGGTTGCCATCAAACGCACTCAGATCGGTCCACATCTGAAACTAAAAACCAAAAGTCTAGGACCTTATCGAGTGACTCGAGTTACACTCAACGACACATATGACGTCAGCAGAGAAGGAGACCATGCTGGACCAAGAATCACATCGTCCTGTGCGGAGTTCATGAAGCCCTGGCCGGACGGATCTTCTTCATCCTGGTCGGATGAGGATCAGGACGGCCGAATGTGGGAGCCAGATGAGGATCAAGACGGCCGAGTATGGGATCTAGGGGGCGCAGGAGAAGGCTCAGCATCATTGTCTGAGAATAAAAAGAAGAAAAGTAATATTCCGAGTTCCGACGAGCCGCGAAACACATCCCCTTAATTCTCTACTGTATTTTAATCAGTTTCATTGTTTTAATAAATAATTCAGTTCTATATTCGATGCTTGTGAGTGTGATGATCTGGAAACCGTTTCCCACATTAATAATGTTATTGTTTTTACGTCCCTTTCAACTACTGCAGCTTTTAAAGACGTCGGGGCGCCAGAATTTTGCTCCGAAGGACATCTTTAACGTGCTAGTAAATCTAATGACACGGGTCCCTCACATTTTCACACCTTCAAATACCAACTGACTGCGCCAGGATTCGATCCTGCTATCTTGGGGTCAGCAGGCGAGAACGCTACCGCTGCACCACACATCCAATAAGCTTATTTACACAGTAGTACCGTAAGCGTGGGGTTGGCAATACTGTATTTGACGATAATTCACGCGCATAAAGGAATTATACTATACCAGGCGAATCAGCTGCCCCTAATAATATTGTGTTATGCAGCCCAAATAACGTTATCAGGAAGGGCGATAATTCTCTGCTCGTATCCCGTATGGTACTAAAGCACTGAACACTCTTATGTACGGTTTGCTTCGATGTGGCTACAGACTAATATGAGGGGAACATAATAGTGTTCAGTATCGTTTGCGGGATATACTTGCGATGCATTAGAACCATACGGAATGCAAGCAGAGTAATATCATCGTTCCTGACAACACGCGTACGTTGGGCTGCATAACACAATATCATTAGGGGCAGTAGTGATCTAAATAAGGGTTGGTGCGTGGGTTATACTGTAGACAGCAGTGGAGTAAACATCTAATAATACACCAATTCCTGATGTATCATTCATCATTACAAAAGGTATTTTGGCTCATTTTAGTACTTTAGAATATGTCATCTTATGAGTGACGTTTCATTTAAGCATTATTGGTTGTTTTGCCCCCACCCTGACGGACTTCTTGTCTTAAAGTACTGAAGTACAATGGACTGAACAATAATCTATTCATTATTATTTTTAAAATTTTTGGTTCAAATATTACCTAGTTTATAAATATTAAAAATATAATATAATTTTATTAATCCAGCCAATGGATATTTCTTTTATTTTCAAGACGTATAGTATATTTTTCAACTAACTAACTAACTAACTAACTAACTAACTAACTAACTAAGTAACTAACTAACTACAGTAACTAACTATAGTAACTAACTAACCGCAGTAACTAACTTACTTACTAAATAAACCCCATGGCACTTCGCCCCTGAAGTGCCTTGGCTTGCCTACTATCGAAAGAACCTACAATATGATGCATGAAGGTTGCCTATATCGATAAAAGCAATTGAAGAAGTCATATGCAAAACAGCACACGTCCACCAAACACAGTTTTTAGAAAATAGTTTTTTAAGTTATTTTATTATTCAATGTATACAGACTTGTGATTTTTTTGCCAGTGCTAGAGAAGACTCCCAGAAAGGTTGTGTGAGGGTATTGATTTTTTATGTCTAATGACTTCTTCTAAAACAATATATAAAGTACTTTGAGATAATATCATTTTGCAACTCTCTACATTTATTAAGAAACATAATTACCTGTTGAAATAACAAAACAAAGATTCTGAACAAAAACATTAAACATATTGTTATTTATGAACTTCTAATCACTGTTAGTGTCCCAGAGTTCACTGCCATTCTCTGCATTATCACTACTGTAGTAAGGTTTCCGTACTTCTTTACCAGCTCTTGATACGATAACTTAAACTCACTAGGGATACTGTCTATATACTTCATTATGTCTCTTGCCTTTGGCACTTTCAGAGGTGCTGTTTTGCAGCTGCCGTAATTTCCTTCCTTCAGCCTAAGGACTTCCTCGTGGAAACTTTTGTTGTTTTGCACTGTACCTACATAATGCTTAGCTGTCTAAAGAACTCTATTGCTGTCTCAACTCATTTATGGTCCAAAGTGGACTTGTGAGGTTTTGCATCTGCCTTCTTCAATTTGTGTATGACGTGATTCAGTTTTGGTGACCGTTAACCTGAAACTAACAAGTATTCTCATATCGAACCAACGAAATGACCATCGTCAGATTCCTGTCTTAGTGGTTACTCATCAATTTGAAAACAGCTGAAAGTAATTTAATAAAACTTGTTATTTAAAGGTAAATGGGGGCAAAGTATGTACTCGGCCGCCTCGTGGTGTAGTGGCTAGTGGTTTTGGCTGTCGGCCCGGAGGACAGAGTCACATTCCCGGCTCTGACAAGATATTTTAATTCTGGTGTGAAGGCTGGACCGGCGTACACTCAGCCTCGCGAGGCAAAACTGAGAAGAGGAGGTTCAATTCCTACTTCAGCCATCCTGGAAGTGGTTTTCCGTACTTTCTCCCCGCTTCTATTTCAGGCAAATGCTAGGATGTTTCCTGAAGTAAGGCCACGGCCACCTCCTTCCCAATCCTATTCCAAATTTACAAATACTTACAATAATACAGGTTAACACATTAAAATTACACACACACACCCAAATACACGGAGCTGTATGACCATGACGTCACAATTCCTTAAATAAGCAACAACAAAGTCTTGACTGCACTTCTTTTTATTTGTCTTGAGGAGAAGGGAGTTTTCTGGAGGGTCAAACTGTGAATTTGGTTAAATCTCCATTATCTAAAGTTACATACAGACACTTTACATTGCTGGACAATATTGTTGCAGTACGTCTTGCAGTCTTCAATTTCAAACATATTTTTCACATATTAACTAAGATATGAACAATTTGTATTTTAGTTGCAATTTTTCTTAGAATTTGTCTATGGGAGATGTCCACTCGTTGGTGTAATTAGGCTACTATCATTTATGGTTGTCACCGCGGAGTTTCGGGTTTGATTCCCGGCTCTACCAAGAAAGTTAATTCCGGTCTGGGTTTGGGAATGGGGTACATTCAACCTCGTGAGGAAAACCTGAGGTGGGTTCGATTCCCAACTAATTCATCCTAGAAATGGTCTTCTCACCTCTACTCCAGTTGAATGCCAATAGGACACCTAAATTAAGGCTACAGCTGCGTCCTATCCAAATTCTAACTCTTATTACACACATTAGTACAGTCATCACAAAGACACAAGTTATCAGACTGTATATAATACACACACTCAACTGTTTACCTACAAAAGGTTTATGAATAAACCCGACAACGACAAAGGTAGAAATGACTCATTGGCATTTTTATATTTTTAGCAGTCTCTTGGAGTCGTGACCAGCGTTGTTGACTGCCACTCTTACGGTCTCGAGTTTGATTGACGGCTCTGCCAAGAAATGTTTTTGTTGTTTCTTCATTTGAGGGCCTTGTAAATCGTCGTGTGTGTGTGTTTGTGTAGAATCTGTTGGATAACCGATGTTATTGCAGTGACTATAGTCGTGTGTATATTTGTAATTCATGTGAGGATAGGGAAGGAAGCAGTTGTGGCCTTAAGCTAGGACCCATTCTAGCATTTGCATGCAGTAGAAGTGGAAAAGCTACTTCCAGGATAGATGAGGTGGAAATCAACCCACCTATTCTCAGGTTTATCTTACGATGCTGAGTGTACCCCGTTCCAGCCCTCAGAACAGAATTAAATTTCTTAGCAGAGCCAGGAATCGAACCCGGATCTCTGGGGTGACAGCCAAGAATGCCAGCCACTACACCATTACAAGGTCGCCAAGAAACTTCAGTAGGTCTGAGGGCTGGAACGTGGTACGTCCAGTCTTGGTGTCACTGACTGAAAATAGATGGGTTCCTATCTCACCTGGCGGCTTCGGTGGCGTAGTTTGTAGCATGCTGAGTTTCTATGCCCAAGGTCGCGGGTTCAAACCTGGCCGAAGTCGGCGGATTTTTTAAGGGCGTTAAACATCCCTCTTTATGCCTTCCTTCGGAGGGGACATATCATAGATTTATGACATGTAAAACAACCTTCCACTAACTAAACTTGTGTGAAGCAACATTTGTAGGTTGGGCTTGATTAATGCTCTTAAGATCCAACTTTCATGACCAGGCGCTTGTTGCGATGGCGTCTAAAGTTAGTAGCCAAGTTCACAGCTAGGTGTCGTGGACGATAGCATTTAGTAGCGAAAGTAGAAAGTACTTGAAATTATCGTCTGCAGTCCTTACTTGAATTAAATACAGATAACACACACTAATACAGTCATCACAATTAACACCGGTTATCATGCAGATTCTACACACCCAAAGTACACGGGGCTACACGACCACGTTGTCGCAGCCCCTAAACTGAGAACCAACCACTACACCTCACCCCAGGAAATTCTTGAAGTGGTTTTCCGTGGTTTCCACCATCTTGACTTTAGGCAAAAGCAGGGATGGTACTTAACCTCTTCATTCAAAACCCTACTTCAAATTTCAAATTCACATTTGTAGAGACACCAGTATTCTGCAAGAAAGAAGTTAGTGTTGTGACGAAAGTCTCCCTACATCGCTCAGTATTTAGACCGACCTTGGTGTATGGAAGTGAGAGATGGATATCTGTTACCTAAGCTAGAAGTAACTGATATGAGGGTAGCACGAATGATTGCTAAAACAAATAGATGGGAGCAATGGCAGGAAGGCACTCGTAATGAAGAGATAAAGGCAAAGTAAGAAAGTAACACGCTAGATGAAGCTGTTCGTATGAGTTGACTCAGATGGTGGGGTCGTGTGAAGAGAATGGGGGAGTAGAGTTTGTTTGGTTGGTTGGTTCCTCAGTTTAGGGACTGCGACAACGCGGTCATGTACCCACGTTCACTTTGGGCGGGTGTAGAATCTGTCTGATAACCGGTGTTAATTGTGAAGACTCTATTAGTGTGTGTTATCTGTTTTAATTCAAGTAAGGACTGCAGACATTCAATTTTTCCAAGTAGTTCCTACTTTTTCCACCAAACGCCACCCTCAACGACCAACTAGTTCAGAACTTAGTTACCAGATGCCATCGCAGTCGGCTCTTGACGATGAACGTAGGAATCTAAGAACGTTAGTCAAATGTTTAACCTATATATAATTTAGCTTCACACAGGTGTAATTAGTGGAAGGTTCTTTATCAAGCCATAAATGTATGACATGGTACCACCGGCATTACTTCCCCTCCGAAGGAAGGCATACTGAGGGATTTTTAACTTTCGTAAAAAATCCGACGACTTCGGCCGGGTTTGAACCCGCGATCTTGGGCATAGAAGTTCAGCATGCTACAAACTACGCCACCGAAGTCGCCTGGAGGAGAGATTATCTAAGATGTTAATGAGTTTGACTGTAGAGGGTAAGAGAAGTAGAGGTAGACCTAGGAGGCGATGGTCAGATTCAGTTTTGAAGTGATAGAAGCCATTTTTCAGTGTTGCCTTGTTCAGTCTTGAGCGATTTCAAAGTGAGAAGTGTAGAAGCAGAGGATGCTACAGTGCTAACTGCTAATAGGGCATCATAAAGGCAACTTGTTTGCAAACAGAGGTTTGCAGACTAGAATGGACGCTGAAAGGTAAAACAGTCTCAAATGAAAATGTATGTATGTACGACGACGACACAACAACAACAACAACAACAAAATTACGTACACTTAAGTGCACAGAGCTGGTGGCCACGATGTTGTAAACCCCTAAATGAAACAACAATCTCGTTTGTCTGTTAGTTGGAGGCCATAGTCGTATGTTGCAGGAATGGCGATTTTAATGAAAACATGTGCAGTGTTTTTAATTACTGACATGATCCAATAAAAGGTATTCAGTCGACCGGACACGCACTTTCCATTCAATACAATTATATGATCCGGACAGGGTTGATTGCAGGAACAAATTAATCAGTGTTGCCACATCGTTGAAATCCATTTTATTACGTGTATTTTATACTGGCAAACGCAAAATAAAAGAAAACAAGTACAGGGTTATTCTAAATTGGATTTTATTAGACTTAGAATCTTAGGTTAAAAATACCATGTGTGCATTATCATCATCATCATATATGAAAAGCTAAGGCGAATGATTCACAAAACTCAATGTCTTACACCAAAACGGAGTTAGAAGGTATGATTTGTACAGAAATCTTCCAGATCGTCTCAATAGCACAGGAAAAATCTTGCAATTCTTCAGAAGTCAACGGCATTACGAGTATATTTAAATTCAAGATGAAATACTTCCTTTGCGCGAATAAATCTTTTATTGATGCCATTCAAACATTGCCAAGCCACTACCGTGTATCTGTAGATGGGCATCAACAAAGTCCTGAGTGACAATAAAATATAGTTAACAATTTGTATATATACGAATATATAACATTGATTTGTTTGTTAATGAAATGAAGGATTATTTTCTCCAGCGAGTGATCAGGATAGTGGTTTGCAGAGTGTGGGGTTTTATAACGTAAACAGCGCTATCATATTAGTTGAGATGTTGCACGCCCTGTGAACTGCCTGCCCGTCCACAACAGACGACGAACCATGCGATCAGTCCATTTATCAGCTGTACGTCACATGTGTTCATCGGTACACCCGAAGGTCGCTTCTGCGTGCCCTATAGTACGGTGCGTTCTAACTTAATTGCACCCGTACTAAGACCCCGGAGCCTGGTGATTAGGCACGCCAACCCAATAAAAGGTGAATGCCGATAGCGAAATTATTAATGCAAGGCACTTCAAACCGCAAAGGTTGGGCTCGATTCTAGCTTGGTGACTTTTCTTGCCACACAAATATATTTTAGCCTATTTTCAATTTTGAAAAAAAAAAAAAAAAAAAAAAGGCTTATGAGATCACTTTTGTCCGTGTGTGTGTGTGTGTGTGTGTGTGTGAGGTGTGTGTCTGTCCCCCCCTAATAAATTCTAAACGGCTGGAGCGATTTCAATGAAACTCGGTATGTTCATAGCACTATTCCTGGCGACCCCGACCATGCCCTTCAAATTTTGTTACGTCTCACCAATCCAACATGGCGGCTGTGCGAAATATTTCACCAGCATTCAATATCTCCGAAACTATTCCCGACATCACCCTGGAATATTTTACGGTGATAAAGGGAACTATGAGAAGTTCGCCTATGTGACTTTTGAAAAACTCGTAACTACAAAACCAACATGGCGGCCACGCGAATTCGCGACTTTTAAATAGACGTTTCTCGCGATTTAACCTACCAAACGCAATAAAACTTGGTACAGTATATGTTTGTACACATTGTAATGCACCGACATCTAACTTCGTTCAATTGTTTAGGGGGCGTGGTGGCGCAGCGGTCAAGCTGTATGCCTCTCACCAAGGCGGACCGGGTTCGATTCCCGGTCAATGCATGTGAGATTTTCAATGTGAAATGCCATGTCCTGTGGTTCGGATTCCACGTAAAACGGAGGTCCCGTGGCTTATGATCGCGAGATTAACGGTCACGTTAAACTACAAGCTTCCTTCAATTGTTTACATAACCACTAGATGGCGGATGTGCGAAATATTTCACCGGCATTCTATATCTCTGAAACTATTAGCGGTATCACCCTGAAATTTTGTACGGAGATTAAGGGCACTACTTGAAGTTCATCTATAAGACTTTCAAAAACCTGTTAACTACAAAACGATCATGATGGCCCAGCGAATTTGAAAATTTTAAGTAGACCTTTCTCACGATTTAATGTTCCAAACGCAATGAAATCTGGTACAGGAAATGTTTATACACATTGTAATGCACTGGTATCCAATTCAGTTCAATTGTTAACATAACCTCAAGATGTCGGCTGTGCGAATTTTAAAATTAAGTTTTTATTTCTTGTGTCGGAATCATGCGATCGAAGTGAAAGTTTGAATAATGATCCTACGCAATAATTTTCCTTTAATGGTACATGACTCTATGGCCTATACATTTAACAATCCAACATGGCGACCATCCGAAATATTTAGACGGCTCTGAATATCTACGAATCTATTATAGCAATCAAACTGAATTTTTTATGTTCATAGGGGCTATGAACTTAAATTCACTTATAGAACTTTAAATAACCTGGTGGTCACAAATCCAACATGGCGACGACGTGAAGTATAAATATTCACATGGACGTTTCACCCGAGTGCAGTGAAAGTTGGTACAGTAAATCCTTATACGAATGGTAATCCACTGGCATCTAATTTATGTCCATTGTTTCCATAACCATTTTGATGGCAGCTGTGCGAAATTTTAAAATCTCCTTGTTACTTCTTGTGTCCTAATCATGCGATTGAAGTTTGAATGCTACACGTACACAATAATCTTCATGTAACAGTACATAAATCTAGGACCTACATATATAAAATCCAACAGGGCGACCATCCGAAATATTTAGTCGGTTTTCAATATCTACGAATCTATTACAGCAATCAAACTGAAATTTTGTGTGTTGATAGAGGAAATTAACATAAGTAGGATATATGAAAATAGGCTGTATAGTTCTTCACGAAACTACTTGTTTTATCAAGCAGTAGACTATTACTAACGTTTTACATTTTGTGAGTTATGCAAGAGTTTAAAGTTCACCGGATTTATGTCTTCCGTAAAACAGGCAAGGCATCAGTGATAGCAAGTATTGTGTATTCAGAGAAATTATCGATAAAGACCTAATTTAGCAAAACTTTGCGAATATAAACTATAGGTTATAACAAAAGAGAAACTGTTCCGCCTAGTCAATACATTTATTCAAAACAAGTTATAAACTTGCTATTATATGGTACATGTTTCGGTGCCTCTAGTACTGGTCCTTTTTTCAGCCATAAATTAATATGTAAAATCCAGCATAAATAAACATATCATAAAAAATACATAAAATGATGAGTGAATGGATGAAATGAGGTGGAAAAGAACATATTAATCATAAGAAGTAACATGAGTGCGCATCAGTAAAATGTAACACCTTTGGTAGAGCTAGGTTCTTGTGAATAAACACTTATTTAGCAATGTTCTAAACATTCAAAGTGATTAAAATCTTTATTTTCTTATTCTGAGTCTGTTATAAGTATTTTATGTGATGGTCGTTCAAAGTCCCTTTATCACCTCCAATGTTGTCTTACTGGAAAACATAACTTACAAGTAAACTGCAATGGTTTGAAGTTTTTAACATATGTTTTACTTTCGATAATAATAATATTATTATGGATTATCACCATTACTATTCAACTGTGTCCTCGAGAGGATTGTGAGAATTTGGAATTCCGAACTTGAAAATCAAGAGATAGCCCCGATCTGCCTAGGACGAAAAACGGGAGGAATCAAAGTCAATTGCTTGGCTTTCGCTGATGATTTTGCGATACTTTCAGAAAACCTAGAAGAAGCGGCCATACAGATCAACCTCTTAGAAAAGATCGCTAGCAAGACAGGACTTAGGATCTCGAAAGAGAAGACCAAGTTCATGATGAATGACAAACATGGACCACAATTCCTTGAAACAGAGATTGGACGGATTCAGAGGATGAAAAAGTTCAAATACCTCGGTGAAACCATACAAGAGAACGGCTTAGAGAAAGCTGCTGTAGAAGATCGTATCTCAAAAATGGAAAGAGCTTATGGGCTAACTAAAAACATCTACAACAAGAAATGCATCTCATGGAATGCCAAACTAAAACATTACAACACGGTAGTAAAAACAGAATGCCTGTATGCCAGCGAATGCCTCTCGATGAATTATAAGTTGGAGAAGCTAGAGATCCTAGAAAGAAGAATACTACGGAAAATCATGGGCCCAGTCCAGACTGAAACCGGCTGGAAACTTCGGAGCAACAATGAAGTCTATAAAAATGTGGAGAGAATCTCAGAGACCATGAAGAAGAGGAGGTTATCGTTTCTCGGACACTTGTACAGAATGGACACAACAAGACTAACCAAACAGATATTCGACTACCTGTGGAACAAGAAGACAACAACGACATGGATTAAGGAAGTTCGAAAAGATCTCGAAAATTCCAACATCCTGGAAGTTCAGATGGCAAACAGGGAAACATTTCGGTACATAATTCAAAATTTGGAAGGGTTTCACGTCACAAGAACCACAAAGAAGGGAAGAGCCTGGACGGATGAGCAGAAGAAACAGCATAGCGCCCATATGAAGGAGTACTGGAGGAAGAGGAAACTTCAGGCAAAGAAAAAATGAAATTGTAGCGTGATCCGAAGTGGTCAATTCGCAAATAAAAAAAAATTGTACTACTACGGATCTTTTGATACATCTAAAGTTTGAAAGAAAAACAGATATTCTCATGATCAGTGAGCAATATCGAAACTTGGACGTGCTGGGCTAGTTTTCGGATCCTATGGCGGCTATCTGGATACCGGATCTGAGCAAAATCCATGTGGAGGATCACGGATCTGGAGAAGGGTTCTATTGGGTTAAGAGTGGTGGGATTACGTACGTAAGTTGCTATTTAACACCGAATGAACATATTCAGGACTTTCAAAGGAAGCTGGACTATTGGGAAGATACTGACCGTGAGACGGAAGGTGTTGCGGTAGTAGCCGGTGACATCAACGCTAGGGCATTGGAATGGGGTAAGCCACATCAGAATTTGAGGGGACGACAAATTTTAGAGATGGCAGCCAGATTAGGATTAGTCGTGGTGAATACAGGGACCTCAACGACATTTACACGGCCTGGTTATATGGAGACTAAACCAGATATTACGCTGGCGTCTGATCGTCTGGCAGCCTTGGTAGTAGAATGGGAAGTGATCGAGGATTATACTGCTAGTGATCACCAATATATCACCTTCCGGATTCTATGAGTACAGCAGCCTCAGTGGCACAACACATTGAAGACAACACGTTGGAATGTATCGCGCATCGACGAGGAGAAATTTGCCACTGTACTCGAATCAGTACAGACAGGAACTAGTGACATTGTTGAGTAATTAGATCTAAGAGTTTCTGCAGAGGAAAATGTAGGGGTCACTATACGTCTCTTGCGGCTAGCCTGTGAAGCGTCAATGCCCCGGAATCGTCTTCGAAACAATAGACGTCCAGCTTATTGGTGCACTGACGAAATAGCTGATCTTCGAAGAACTTGTCTCCGACTCGGAAGAAGAGCTCAGCGTTCCAGACATCGACCAGAGGCTGATTTGAGATCCGCTGAGCACCTTGCAGCTAAGAGAACCCTTCAGAATTCCATCAGAAGACGTAAGACTATCATGTGGCAGTTGTTAGTTAAAGAAGTAGACGTAGATCCTTGGGGATTAACCTACCGAATTGTCACCAAGAAACTCGGCACCATGTCCAATTACACGCCTGATGCACGGACGATGGATGGTATTGTAGATGAGCTATTCCCTACTCATCCAGTGTGAATTGATGTGGGCGACGTACTTGTGCCAGAATTCATACCTCTATTTACCATAAGTGAGCTGAAGGAAGCAGTAGGCTCCCTTCGGAATGAGAAGGCTCCAGGCCCTGCCGGGATACCTGCGGAAGCTATGAAACTAGCTGTCAAGGTTTATCCGCAGCTACTGCTTGAAATGTACAACTGTTGTCTGAGAGAAGGTGTCTTTAGTGCCCGTTGTAAAATGGCTCGACTAGTGTTGATTAAAAAAAGAAAGGCAGTCGGGAACGCGCCATTGTCCTTCAGATCACTATGTATTTTAGACATTGCGGGAAAAGTGCTGGAGAAGCTATTGAAATCTCGCATACTGTCGTATATTCAAGCTACGGGGAATCTGTCCGACAGGCAATTTGGCTTCCGCCGTGGGCAATGTACAATAGATGCAGTACGCGTAGCAGTTGAAGCTGCGAATCAAGCACAGGAAGGTAACCACTATTCTAGGAAAATAACACTTCTGGTAACCTTGGATGTGAATAACGCCTTCAACTCAGCTAGGTGGATAGATATGATTGATGATCTTCAATTCACCTTCCAGTTGCCTGCATATCTCATGCGTATAATGAAAGATTATTTGAAGGACCGTACCCTGTTATGTGACACCGCAGACGGTCAGAGGAGGAGAGAAGTCACGGCAGAGGCAGCGCAAGGATCTATCATGGGCCCGGATTTATGGAACATCTTGTACGACGGCTTACTGCGCATGGAGATGCCCGATGATACATTCCTTGTTGGGTACGCTGATGATATTGCAGCGGTGATTGTAGCACAAGACGTGGTTCTGGCTCAGAGGAAAGTCAATCAGGTAATGCGACGGGTGAATGGTTGGATGAACGCTCATAGTCTGGATTTAGATATGGAAAAAACTGAAATAGTAATGTTAACTAGGAGGAGAATGAACACTATAATTCCCATGAAAGTTGGAGAGGTGGTCGTTCGAACTGGAGCCACTGCAAAGTAGTTAGGAATTACTCTTGACACGAAGCGGATATACTGGTCTCATATGCGGAAGGCAGCAGACAAGGTGGAAGTAGTGACAGCTGCCATTAGTAGACTCATGGCTAATGTGCATGGTCCTAGACAAAGCAAGCGTCGACTACTGTTGTCCACAGCGCAGTCTATTCTCATGTATGGAGCGGAGATTTGGTCTGATTCGCTGAGGATAGAGAAGTATAGGAAACGCCTAGCTGCAATTCAGGAGAGAGGAGCTCTGAGGGTGACGTGTGCTTACCGTACAGTTTCAGAACATGCAGTTCTGGTTGTCTCAGGTGTTGCGCCAATTGACTTACTCGCGCAAAAACGTAAAGACGTATACTTCCGACGAGTAGAACTGGGCAAGGCTCAAGCCCGGAAGGAAGCCGTGGCACGCAAGATGGAGCTTTGGCAACAGAGGTGGAATGACAATCACAGAGGAAGGTGGACGGCTCGGCTGATACCGAGTCTGTTTGAGTGGACAAATAGAAAACATGGGGAAACTAATTACTTTCTGACTCAGATGTTGACAGGTCATGGCTACTTTCAGTGTTACCTTCATCGTATGGCCAAAGTAAGGAGTCCAGTATGTATTTACTGCGAGAACGAACGGGATGACGTATATCATACGTTCTTCGTCTGCGCTCGTTGGGCAGCGAAAAAACAACGACTTGAAGCTGAGGTTGGTCCAATAACGCCGGACAATATATACAATGTAGTTGGAATTATGTTGAGGAACCAGCTCAGCTGGAATACGGTCACTTTCTTCGTTGAGGTGGTCCTTCGTCAGAAGAAGTCGGATGGGGACTTGCACGATTTAGTTGATTATGTCTGCGATCCACGGACTGAGTATGAATTGAGAAGTATCAAGGTGCTTGTGGAGCAAAGAAAATGGCTCCATCCTGAAGTAATATGAAAGTGGTCCCAGGATGGGTTTTGGCAAGAGGATAGGGTGTGGCTTTTAGTGGGTAAGAATCACGCACACTTGAGGAGTGCAGGCCCTTCTCAAAGTCTTATGTAAGATTTTCTACTTCTCTCGTAAAAAAGAACAAAAAAAAACAAACAACAAAACAAAACAAAAAAACAACAACAAACAAACCGCTAACTTTGGAATGCAGTCACTGATAACTTGCTCCTTATGATGTATACCTGGGATTTAATTTTTTCTTTCCAGCAAATATTCTGAGAATGTGTAAGCGCATGTGCAAAATAAATAATAATAATATTGTGTGTCTACCCCTTATTATTCCCATTTTCAATGGGATCAGGGATGGGATGAGATGAAAGTCTATATGGTGGATGGTTTGTACGGCCGGATGCTCTTCCTGCCGCCAACCTCATGAGATGAGTTAATTAGAAATGAATGAAAATGAATGAAACTAGGCAAGGATGTGGAGGCGTATCAAAAGATATCGTCCCACCATTTGCCTGGACTTGAAAATGGGGAACCACGGAATACCATTTCAAGGACGGCCAATGGTGGGGATCGCACCCACACCTACTGAGTGCGCAGATAGCTTGGCCTCATTGCCTAGCGTTGCGCGTTAGTGAGCGTAGTCACCTCTGTCGGTAATGAAATGAAAATCCACAGCCTGCTTCCAGTCTCCGACCGGGTCAGGAATGGAATGAATGACGCCCCTATCTAGCGGCGAGGATATGAACTGTGCCGGCTGCCGAGGCCTGACGCACTCCTCTGTGGCAATGATTAAATGAATGACAGATGAAATGAAATGATAGTGGAGAGTGTTGCTGGAATGAAATTTTGACAGGGAAAACCGGAGTACCCGGAGAAAAACCTGTCTGCCTCCGTTTTGTCCAGCACAGATCTCACATGGAGTGACCGGGATTTGAACCACGGACCCAGCGGTGAGAGGCCGGCGTGCTGCCGCCTACGCCACGGAGGCTTTCTGTCGGTAATAAGAATAATAAACAGACTAAAACTCCCCTTGTTACTTCTGGAACCTAGCCTGGAACCGTTTAACACATTACTACAGGCTAGGATCATATTATGCTAGGACACTTGTCCTCAACTATCTTTTTCTTTACAGTGTTCACTGATTAACAAGAGATCACTTTGCTTCTCTGCAACTATCTGATACAGCAGATCATCGGTTGTTTTACTTCTATGTAGATTGACTTCAAGTACACGAATCATTTAAACCTCAGAGCCTTTTCTTTGTCCAAAACCTCCCTGAAGACCTTACACTGGCCAGATCCCACAGCATGTGCTAAATACTCTTTGTCAAAAACTCGCTCTTCACAAAGAACACATTTCCTCTAGCTTTGTGATCAGTCCCTCCGCAATTGTAGCAAAGTTTACTTCGATCAGTGCCTTTGCACTTGCTAGCGACATGTCCATACTCCAGACATCTGTAACAGCGAGATAACATGATCCTCCGTCTAATACTGCGATTGACCCATCCTATGGTGATATGATCTTGCTTCAAGAGTACATCTGCATCACTAGTTGTTAATGTGACAACAGCCATCTTCACTTCCCTCGTATTCGTCCTCGTCACCAGCACCTTGGTATCTGGAGAGAGCTCTGGAATAGTTCTCTGGATAGCTTCCATGACCTCCTCGGAAGTAGTTAGAGCATCAATGTCTCTGAGTTCAACAGTTGCCTTCGCTTCAAGCATACTGACTGTAAGCATTATACCCCAAAACATCTCGTAGATAATTAC
This sequence comes from Meconema thalassinum, assembly GCA_946902985.2. Lineage (NCBI taxonomy): Eukaryota > Metazoa > Arthropoda > Insecta > Orthoptera > Tettigoniidae > Meconema > Meconema thalassinum. Next base: position 172,812,422 of record OX336393.1, on the reverse strand, counting down.
TAAAAGCTGTTTTGTCTCTGGAATTTGCTCCCATATCGACAAGGACGTCTCCCGCTTTAGTTTGTCGAATGGACCGGACTTCGGTTCCTGTATCATTAGGGTTTAATAATAATAATAATAATAATAATAATAATTTCATTGACGGGCAACGGAGGGGCTCGAACCCACGTCTACTCAGTCCGCAGATAGCTTAGCCCCATGGTCTAGTGCTCCGTGTTAGCGAGCGTAGCTTACTTACCGCTGTCGGTTGTAATAATAATAATAATAACGGGCTAATGTCTTAAGAAAATAATGTTCCTTGATATACAGTACTGTACAATTAAAGTTCATGTTCTAATTTTACTCTATTATTTTGTGTTGTTTTAATTGTATACACGTATATGAATCTGATACGTAGTTCACAAACCCTTATAAAATAAACAACCTTATACAGTATAACGACATTCATACTACGAATCGTATTATAAACACCAACTGACTCATTATACAAAGTAGTTGGGGCAATTGACCTAGCTGTTCCGCCCATTAAAATAAAATAACTAATAATTATTACACTAAGTATTATTTAGCGTATGGCATATAGTTTGGAAGGAATGTAGTGACGCTTCAAGGTCAAGTTGCAGCGTAAGTGGTGGGGGTTGTGGAGCAGGGACCAAGGAGCGGGAAGGTTATATAGCTGCTTCGAACCAACTACAGAGTAAGTGCGCCAATTGAGCACTTCGGTTACACCAAGAATTAGACCACTTGAAATGAAAATAAAATTCTGAAACTTCGCAAATTCATAGAACAGGAATCTGGGATGCAAAATATGAAAAACAATGCTATATTTAATAATTTATGAACATGTAATGATGCTTTCAAAGTTGATCCTATTTATTAAATGATCTAAATGGCATTAAAAAGTTAGTATTCGTATTTTTTGGGCTAAATAAATTGTGTAAGCGTAAAAGTTTGAGGCAATGAGTTGAATTTTCATGTTAGAAAAAGTTATTGTTTGTGGGACGAATAGATTTCTGTCTGCGGGTTGTTAAACAGAAAAGAAAAATAGCAGTCAGCGCGCAACTGGTCACTGCTTGTTTTCGCCGTCCCATGTAATCAATCATTCATCGGGCATGTATAAAATATCTTAAACGATATGTGCGTACTTATTGCAACAATATATCGGCAAATAATATATAAAGAATATAACTTAATAGATATTATTTTAATATAAAGCAGTGACATATATTATTTGAAATAAATTCAGTTACAACACTTCGTACATACACACATCAAAAAAAGTTTTGCATCACCTCGGTTCCCAGATCTCCGGCATATAGACGTTGACTGTGTATATTGTATCCAAGATACAGTCCCTTTGACTGTTCATAGATGTCACTAAAACTGCTCAAAGATGTAAACAACCATGCATGAGCAGGGCCTATTAGACGGAGGGGGTACGACAGCCGATCAGTTCCAGTCATTCCACCAGGACGAAGGTACGCTGCTCATGTTGTCTGTAGTTCTACCATGCCTAGAAGGTCAATACCGCAGTTCGATCGCGTCCGCATTGTTACTTTGTGTCAAGAAGGGCTCTCAACAAGGGAAGTTTCCAGGCGTCTCAGAGTGAACCAAAGCGATGTTGTTCGGACATGGAGGAGGTACAGAGATACAGGAACTGTCGATGACAGGCCTCGCTCAGGCCGCCCAAGGGCTACTACTGTAGTGGATGACCGCTACTTACGGATTGCCGCTCGGAGGAACCCTGACAGCAATGCCACCATGTTGAATAATGCGTTTCGTTCAGCCACAGGACGTCGTGTTTCAACTCAAACTGTGCGCAATAGGCTGCATGATGCGCAACTTCACTCCCGACGTCCATGGCGAGGTCCAGCTTTGCAACCCCGACACCATGCAGCGCGGTACAGATGGGCCCAACAACATGCTGAATGGACCCCACGGAATTGGCATCACGTTCTCTTCACCGATGAGTGTCGCATATGCCTTCAACCAGACAATCGTCGGAGACGTGTTTGGAGGCACCCTGGTCAGGCTGAACGTCTTAGACACACTGTCCAGCGAGTGCAGCAAGGTGGTGGTTCCCTGATGTTTTGGGGTGGCATTATGTGGGGCCGACGTACGCCACTGGTGGTCATGGAAGGCTCCGAAACGGCTTTACGATACCTGAATGACATCCTCCGACCCATAGTGCAACCATATCGGCAGAATATTGGAGAGGCATTTGTCTTCATGGACGACAATTCTCGACCTCATCGTGCACATCTTGTGAATGCGTTCCTTCAAGATAACGACATCGCTCGACTACAGTGGCCAGCATGTTCGCCAGACATGAACCCTATCGAACATGCCTGGGATATGTTAAAAATGGCTGTTTATGGACGTCTTGACCCACCAACCACTCTGAGAGATTTACGCCGAATTGTCGTTGAGGAGTGGGACAATTTGGACCAACAGTGTCTTGATGAACTTGTGGATAGTATGCCACGGCGAATACAGGCATGCATCAATGCAAGAGGACGTGCTACTGGGTATTAGAGGTAGTGGTGTGTACTGCAATCTGGACCACAAATGCTGAAAGTCTAGCTGTATGATGGTACAACATGCAATGTGTGGGTCTCATGAGCAATAAAACGAGCTGAAATGTTGTTTGTGTTGATCTCTATTCCCTTTGTATTTAACGGTTCCGGAACTCTTGGAACCGAGGTGATGCAAAACTTTTTTTGATGTGTGTACTTATTGCAGATAAACTTTCTTTGGCTTTTCCCAATGAATTGGAGTCGTCGAAGCCAACCAGGCTCATTTTGGATTTGGCCGGGGATTTAAGGCCGGATGCCGTTCCTGTCGCCACGTGATTTTTCAGGTGAAAATTCTATCCCGCTATCACCGGGATTCGAATCCCGGCCGTCCGGGTGAAAGACGAGCAGCAAAGCCACTATGGGTCGTTTGTCACTCCGGTACTGTTTGATCGATCTCAAATAGGCTAGTCTCTTTTTCCTTATATCAGATTTTTCTATCAGAATTTTCCTGCTGTCACACGATTTCCTCCACCTAAAACCTCAAGTTTTTATTACTTGACTAAGGGCCCATTTCGAAAGTCCAAAGTCAATTTTCTCCTTTAAAATTGGTAATAAAGCTCGTAACGTTGGACGTTGATCATGTGTTACATGGAATTCATTAATAGTTCTTCTAACTACGCATTTGTCAAAGTCATCTATTTCCGTTTTAACTCTTTCCTTCGGGCGGTTTTTACGCGGCGTTGAAAAAGATTGTTCAACCTTGAGCCATTTTTATGAGATATATAAGTTACTCCTTTGTGCCATTTTTATCTGACGTGATCAATGCACGCCTTTGTGAAACCTTGGCTGTGAAGCTATTAATAGCCCTCTGATGTCTTAATACCATATATGGACATATCTGCATCTTGTCCCCTTATTGGCCAGTGATTTATATTTTGGAAGGGGTCGTGACCAATCAAATTTTAGCACGCAGTTACCTTTGTGTTGCGTTGTCATTTGCTTTGTTTCGAGGCATTTCTTCCTTGCAGCCAAGTAGGCTAGACGTATTCCGATATTCTAGGGAAAGTGCCCGCGTTCAAGGTGAAACCATGGCGAGGTGTCTGTATGTCGTAATCAGTAATTGCTTTACTGTAGTTCAGTTTCATATTTCGGCAATTTAATACTCTTATTTCTGTGCTATTTTTCTTTTGGTCGCGTGTACTTGTCCCCTCCCGATATTTTCCCTCCGCCCTTTGTGTGCGTGTAATTGCTGGTAAGTTTTTGTTTTGTATGATAGTGTTATTTTCATTTATTTTGATAACGTAGTTTTTGTACTTTAAGGGTTGAAAGTCATGTATGTGGGCTTGTCTTCGCTTTACTCTGGTGTGCTTGACGGTGGTTTGCCTACCTTGTAGGGGGCATCTTTGGGTCTGTCATCCAGAGTGTATCTTATCGTAGAACAACATAACGGGATTGGAGATTATTTTTCTTGCTTCCCGTAATGCTTTGTTCTTTATCTTAAAGAGTTCACAAAAGGAGGTCTCGCCTTTGCTATTTTGCTGGTGACCTAACCTGTGATATTCTTGTGTCTGTGAATGCCCATATTTTGCGCATCACATATTTTCGTCGTCTTTGTGTGCCCTTATCTCCTACGCATACTTTCAATTTTTAAAGTATATTTTTGGCTTTGCCGATAACTTAATGTAATTTTTCCTTTTGTCTAAATTCCTATTTTTCTCGTAACTCACTAGATCTTGCATGTGCCTCCGTGTCTTTCTTTCTCATTCCTCCCCTCCCTCTCACCCCTCTCCACCCCGTTCTGAACCATTGTACCCCCCTCCTATTTTGTTCGTCCCTTTTGACACGCTTTGTCTAAATTTTTAGAACGTATCTTGACTTCGTAGAGTGTAGTCGTTTCTGAGTTTTGTCTTTTTTATCTAATTGCGACATACATACATTTAGTCATCGTTTCATCTTGCCTTGAACACGTTACCTTAACTTATCTTATTTTATTTCATTTTAATATAATTTAATTTAGTATATTTTCGATTTTCTTCCTAATTTGTATTTTTTTCTTGCGGTAAACTAATTTTGTGTTTAATTTGTTGGTCATTTCTCTTCTTGCTTTTAATATCTCTGGGATCGTTGTACATTGTGGTTCTTATTTACATACATTTTATCTTTGCCTAAGTATCTCTGCTTTTGCGTCACGTCTTATTTTAATTTTAGTAACCTTCTTCGAGTTTTGTCTGGTTTTTGCTATATTTCGGTTTGTCGGTCTTATTAGCGTACTTGTGACGTTAATACGACCTACACGGCCTCTGATTTAAATTTGTTCATCTTTGGATTTTACTGTAGTTTAATTTTAATTAGCTTTCCCCCTTTCTTTTGGGATTGCTTTCTGGTTTGCCTTTTAAAATTTGGGCCCAGCGAAAGCCAAACAAGACTGCGATCTCCCCGTTTTTCTTTCTTCTATTTTATTTTTATTTTATATTTCTTCGGGGATAGGGGAAGAGCTTCAGCTACGTTTCCACTGACGTCTGCTGCGTACGTAAGTATATGTTTATTTCTATTATTTCATCTTAAGTTGCGTACAACCTCCAAATTGGTTTGGTTTTCTTTTAAAATCCTCTGAACACTTCTGCGGAATATTCCGGTTGCTTCAGCAACTCGTTTTTGCACTTCTTTCAATAAAATTGGCCCTTCCTCTGCTTCTTGTTTCATAAGTCATATATATTGCAAATAAGCTCTCTTGCCTGGCTGTGAATTATCTTCACACCAATCTATCTTTCTGCCATGTTTCTGACTAAAGGGTAGATATACGGTATTACAAAAATATTCCAGGATAACACAATTCTAAAAAGTATTATATATCATGACAAATATTTAAACCACATTCAAAATAGTTGCACTTGCGAGTATACAGCGCGGCGAACGTAAAGCCACTGGGACAGCTTCTCCCCCCACCCTTAATATGTGGCTAGAAACTTGTCTGTCCTCCCCCTGCTGCTCGACCTTCAAGCGTCACGACATTCCTTCCGAACTATACAATTACATATACAGGGTCTTTCATATAAAATAAGAGCGCCAAGCGGCGGCTTTGTTAACCGTAGCTGCGGTCACCTTGGCCGAGCTTTTGGCGCCCTGCTTTAAGCGTGTGTACAATCCTATATGATGCAGCGGCCTTGCTAGCGAGTGTACAATGCTGAAATCTTATTTTAGTTAGTTAGTTAATTAGTTAGTTATTGTTGATGAAACCGAAACCCCTATAGAATTGAAAGCGCGTGCCTAGTACATACGATGGCTGTTTTTTTCCAAGTTCCGATGGACTGTATAAAAATAACAGATTGACATTACCAAACTTGACCTTGCAATAAGCGTGCAGGTGTTCAGTCGCCAGTCTAAACTTCAAGTGCTAACATGGTGAGACATTTATCATTGCAACATCGTATTTTTTTATGTAAAACGTATTTTAAGTACGAGTCGGCTCGGCGGGTACGTGATGCATTTGATCAGCAATTTCCTGATGAAGTGCCACCTTCACTAGCACAGATTCACGTGATTGCAAATAAGTTTGGCACTACCGGCTCGGTGCTCAATAAAAAACATGCCCGCACACGAACAGTTTTAACAGAGGATGAGCTAGATGACATTGGCGAGAATCTTGAACGGTCTCCGAATAAATCACTCACAAAATTAGCACAAGTAGGGGTTTCGGTTTCTTCAACAATAACTAACTAACTAACTAAAGTAAGATTTCAGCATTGTACACACGCTAGCAAGGCCGCTGCATCATAGAGGATTGTACACACGCTTCAAGCAGGGGGCCTTGACGCGCCAAAAGCTCGGCCAAGGTGACCGCAGCCGCGGTTAACAAAGCCGCCGCTTGGCACTCTTATTTTATATGAAAGACCCTGTATACAATGAAATATAGTACAGTAACAAGAAACCATAATTTCATATCGAAATGTCCAGTCCTTCTATCTACTCTAGTACTCTCTGTGATGGGATAAAGAAATCAGCCCAGCTGCCAGAGTAGGCTCGTAGCTTGCAACTGCCGACGATGTGAGGGATGGTTTGCCTAGGAGCACCACAATCGCATTCCGGTGACGTTAAGCAGTTCCACGTCTTATAGAGGGTGTCGAGCCGAATGCGACCCGTGCTGCAAGCGACTGATGTATCGGTGGAATCTGGGAATTTCTAACACATCTTTCTGCGAGAGGCAGGAATACCCTGTTATGTAGATTGATCGAAAGGCACTATGAGCCCTCATTTATATTGTGACTTGCAACCACTGAACATCTGTGTTAAGTTTGCTTTACAAGTGATTTGTGCGATGGAAGAATCCTATGTTATTACAACTAAAAGAGGAAAGCCTTCTTTTGTGTTTGGAAAGTATTCATAAAATTACTCAAGAAAACATATCGTGGCTGTGTATAAAAGAAAATAAAAGCATGTGTCGTGGAAGAATCAAGGCAACATTGCAAAATGAAAAATACCGGGCACTACTGCCAAGCATTCCTGTGTACCAATAAAGCGGAGTTGCATGTCAACAGAGCAAGGCATAACTTTAGAAAATGTGCGAGAGAGGAAGTGTCAGTGCCGGTAGACGTGATATATAAAGAAGAATTTTCGGGTCTCTATTCTCAAGGGTTGGAACTCGTGACTAATGTGCCGAAATATGACTCCATGAAAAGTGTTTCATATCGAGACAAAAGGGGAGCAATCGGGACTGATCAAAATCCTAAATCAAGTAGTCTGATGAAATTGTGCTTCTTGATGATCAATTAACGATGCCAGATATAAGAAGATTTTTATTGGCTGATAAAACCATTCGGGACAAGAGAATGATCATTTTCGGAGATGAAGATACTTTGCAACTGTTAGAGAAGCAGGATGCGACTTATTTTTTCGACGGTACATTTTAATGTTGACCCATGCAGTTTTGTCAACTGTATTCCATTCACAAGGACATTGGAAGTTCTGACACAGAAACAAGCGTCTGCCGAGCTGTGTATGCTCTCCTTCCTGAAAAAAAATTGAGGACTCGTACTTATACAGGCTTAAGGCTATAAAAGAATCTTTTCCTTCGTGGAAGCCTTCCACAGTCAAACTTGATTTTGAAGTAGGAATTATTTATGCAATTGAACGTGTCCTACTACACACACACATCTCAGGATGTTAATTTCATTTCAGCCAAATTATATGGCGGAAAATCCAAACAATAGGCCTTACATCGGAATATAAAGACAATCAAGAAGTTGCAAAGACATGCAGAAGATATGCTGCCTCCCCATGGTAGCAGCTGGAAACTAGAGATTTGCTAATAGATAGATCTCTGGGCTAATATGGGACTCTGGCAGACTGTACATGTTTCTTAAACGTGTATATAGTTTTTTTTTAAACTAGGAGTACATTAAGTTAAAACGGTGCGCCATAAAAATTCTTCTCTTGAACAATGGGTCGCATGGGGCACTGTAAGCTACTAGCAGGGTCGCTACAGCCACGAATTTTGCTGGGTCGTATCCGGCACGGTCGTACTCGGCACGTAATCTTATAGAATGAACCCCTGCATCTTCCATGGCCTTTCCGAACTCTGTTAAGAGTAGCCCACTGTCTGGTAGATTGGATCCACTAACCATTTGCACACCAGAAAATATATTGTGTAGGGAAAAGTCTGTTGAAGTTTCCCAACGGTCTTTCTAAACTTTCACAGCATCGAAGTTGTTGTGAGCCATGTCAGCAGCAACTTGCAAAGGTGGATGGCGTGACTTCAATCTTTGAAGATTAAGTGGATGGATGTCTTCTAGTACGGGGAGATAGGGGTTTCTGCAGATTTTATGATACTCTCTTAAGAGGGCAAACGATCTGCGCAGATCAGGTGGCATTATTTCTGTGAGCGGCGGCAACCAATGGGTTGGCATACCTGAAATTAGGCGCATGCTGTTGTGATGGTCCCAATTTGTGACCAGAATGAAATAATTTTATATATTTTATTATTATTATTATTATTATTATTATTATCAATATTTTTTAAGTTTACATTTTACCTTTTATTAGTTATTATGTTAACTAATATGTTTATATCTATTATTATGCGGTAATGTAGAATATTATGGCAATTGAAAGGACTTGGAGCGATACACATTAGATTTGAAATAAGTTTGACGCTTGACTGAATATTATTTCTGAAGTAAATTCGAACAAGAGAAGAAGAGGGTTGTTCGCAGAAGGACGGCTTAACCACGGCTTCTTGGAAATGACATAAATAGACACTTATGTATTTCACAACAAGTATCCTACCAGTATACAAATCATACTAAGAAAAGATTCTATGAAGACTTGCCACTAACAATGCTGGGCCGTTGAATGAGTCCTTTACAACTTTATACAAAAGGTGGGCTGGACCTCCCGAGAAATGCTACAATGAAGTATTGTCATTGTTGATATGTGAAAGGTGGGCTTATATCGACTAGCAACTTCAGGAGATCGGAGAGACACGTGCCTTACCTGGGAACGTTATATATATGACGGCCGCCCAAATGGATTATTATTATTGAATTGCTGGAGGAGAGGGAATGATGCTGAGTGGAGCAGAGGAACTTGTAGCGAGAGGGAGTCTGTAACGCAGTTCTAAACTAGACAGTTGACTATTAAGTATGTGAATTTATAAGACATTCTGTCTCATCAAACTGTGACATGGTTGTGTACGAGGCTATTGTCACAGGGATGATTTTTGGAATTTATTCCGTCATCCACATATAAATTAATTACTTTGAGGAAGATCAGGGCCATCTGGAACTCTCTACGCAACAATCCAACTACAAAGATCTTCAATGCGGTGAGCGATGTAAACAGTTATGTTGTTGTTTGAGTCTTCAGTCTTTTGACTGGTTTGATGCAGCTCTCCATGCCTCCCTGTCCTGAGCTAATCGTTTCATCTCTACATAGCTACCACACCCTACATCCGAGGCAATCTGTTTAACATATTCTAACCTTGGTCTATCCCTACAGTTCTTGTCCTCGACCCTTCCTTCCATAACTAAGCTTGCTATTCCTGGGTGTCTTAGTACGTGTCCTACCAACCTATCTCTTCTCTTCATTAGCAGTCGCCAGAAACATCTCTCCTCTCCCACTCGTCTTAATACCTCTTCGTTTGTAACCCTATCTACCCATCTGATCTTCACCATTCTCCTGTAACACCACATTTCAAATGCTTCAATTCTCCTCTTTTCTGCTTCACCAATAGTCCAAGTTTCACTTCCATAGAGCGCCACGCTCCAGACAAAGGCTTTCAATAATGACTTCCTAATACCTAAATCTATATTCGATGTCAGTAGATTCCTTTTTTGTAGAAATGCTTTCCTTGCCTGAGCCAACCTACTTTTTATATCCTCTTTGCTTCGTCCATCACTGGTTATTCTGCTTCCTAAGTAACAGAAGTCTCCTACTTCCTTCAGCTTTTCACCTGCCAATTTGATCTCCATAGAGGTTTCTGATTTATTTCGGCTGCATTCCAGTATTTTTGTTTTACATTTATTAATTTTCATCATGAATTCTTTCCGTAAGACGGAGTCCATACCATTCAAAAACTCATTCAAATCCTCAGGCTTGTCGGCCAAGATGACGATGTCATCAGCAAATCTCAGAGTTGAAATTATTTCTCCTTGAATCTTAACTCCCACTTTATATTTTTCTCTAATTTGCTTCATTGCTTGTTCAATGTAAAGATTGAAAAGTATGGGTGATAAGTTGCAGCCTTGCCTTACACCTTTCTGAATACCAGCTTCTCTCTCATGTCCTTCAACTCGAATGACTGCTGTCTGGTTTCTGTACAGATTGTATATCACCCTCCTATCCCTGTACTTTATTCCAATCGATTTCAAAATGTCAAACAATTTAGTCCAATCAACGTTATCAAAAGCCTTTTCTAAGTCTACAAAAGCCATGAACGTTCTCTTATCTTTCCTTATTCTACCTTCCAAAATCAGCCTAAGACTTAGTACAGCTTCCCTTGTTCCTACATTTCTCCTGAAACCAAACTGGTCTTCACCCAACTCCGTTTCTATCTGGTTTTCAATCCTCTTGTAAATTATTCTAGACAGGATCTTTGAAGCATGAGTAATCAAGCTGATTGTACGGTAATCTTCACATCTGTCAGCTCCCACTTTCTTTGGTATAGGGATGATTCCATTCTTCTTGAAATCAGGGGGTACCTCACCTGCCTCATAAATCCTACACACCAAGTGAAATAACCTGATCAGACCTTCATCTCCTATGCAGCATAGCAACTCAATCGGTATATCATCTATGCCTGGTGCTTTGTTCCTGCATAAGTCTTCCAAAGCTCTATCAAATTCTGATCTCAATATTAAATCTCCTTTCGCATCCTCATCAATTTCCTCCTCCCTTTCCATTACATGATTCTCAATCTCCTTTCCCTTATACAAACTCTCTATGTAAGCTTTCCATCTGTCAACCTTTTCTTCCCTATCTGTTAGAGGCTTTCCATTTGTGTCCTTAATATTACAGCACTTAGTCTTCTTTTCCCCAAAAGTATTCTTAATCCTTCGATAAGCTGTGTCTACTTTTCCTAATTTCAGACAATTTTCTATACCTGCACATTTCTCTTTCAACCATTCTTCTTTCGCTTCCTTGCACTACTTGTTAACCTCATTTCTCAGACGTCTGTATTCTGCTTTCCCCTTTTCATCTCTTAGATTCTTGTGTTTCCGCCTTTCATCCATCAATTATAGTATATCCTGAGTGATCCACGGTTTTCTACCTATTCTTTCTTTCCTACCAATGTTTTCTTCTGCGGATTTTGTTATTTCATTCTTCAAAAGTGCCCATTCGTCTGCAATTGAAGTTTGTTTAGGGTTTTTCATTAGTCCTTCCTTTATACTCTTCTTGAATCTTTCGTTTACATCCTTCTCTTTCAGTCTGTCTATTGCCCACCTTTTTGGCTTTTGACTTTTCTTCAGTTTCTTCAACTTTAATCTGCATTTCATTACAACCAGATTGTGGTCAGAGTTTATGTCAGCACCAGGATATGTTTTACAATCCAAAATCTGGTTTCGAAACCTCTGCTTGACCATAATGAAGTCGATTTGGTAACGCCCTGTATCTCCTGGTCTCATCCATGTGTATATTCTTCTATTATGGTTATTGAATAAGGTGTTAGCTATGACCAATTCATGCTCTGTGCAGAATTCTACCAGCCTGCTTCCTCGATCATTCCTTTCACCTAATCCGAAATCTCCTACTATCTTCCCTTCTCTCCCTTTTCCACCACAGCATTCCAATCTCCCATTACTATAACATTTTCATCACCCTTGATATACCTCAGAATTTCGTCTATTTCTTCGTAGACCTTTTCAATATCCTCATCATCAGCTTGACTGGTAGGCATATAGACTTGTACCACTGTGGTGCACGTAGGTTTAGTATTGATTTTTGCTACAATAATCCGTTCACTATATTGCTCATAATATTCCACCCGCTGTCCAAGTTTCCTACTCAATATGAGGCCAACCCCTGCTTGGCCATTGTTTGATTTAGTGCTAATGACCCTATAGTCTCCTGACCAAAAGTCCTGTTCTTCTTGCCAGCGCATTTCACTAATCCCAACCAAATCCAACCTCAACCTATCCATTTCCCTTTCTAAGTTTTCTAACCTTCCACTTCCTAGCAGACTTCTAACATTCCACGCTCCGATCCGTAGAATGTCAGATTTCCTCTTTGTCACTTCTGTGATGTTAACCCCCTCTCGAGTAGTCCCCACCCGGAGATCCGAACGGGGGACTAGTTTACCTCCGGATTGAAATTTTACAAGGGAAGAGGCCATCATCACATGTAATTATGCATAGAGAGGTGCATATCCTCGGGAATAGCATACGGCTGTAGTTTCCCGTTGCTTTCAGCCGTGCAGCAGGACGCAGTGTAGCCATTATTTGGCTTATATTATCAATATCTTAACCGTCTATACGACTAGTAAAGATTTGATTTATTCTGAAAGGCTGCTACTCCCTTTCAGAATAAGTAAAGAGCAATTCTACTAACAAAAATACTAATCTTCTACCGTACTAACAATTAAATACCAAAATTCTACTAACAGTTATACTCCAGTCAAATCAGAAGGCTCTCATCCATATAAAATTCAATCTATATTTTATTCAATTAACTCAGTATACTCCAATTTCCAATCAAGACCCATAATACAAGTAAATTCTGTAGATTCTTTCATTTAAATTTATTATTATTATTATCTTTAGTATTTTATTCTTTTTGCACTTGTTGTTTTATATATTACATTCATTTTAAATTCAAATGTTTGACTGGTTTCCTTTAGTAGCTAGAAATTACTATAAGGCAACACCATACTCCTGAACTAATTATCGTAAGGTTAGATTACGTAAGTTTCACTACGGCTGGATATAGGAATTTCGATGCTCTACCTTTGTTTAACCGAGGTTTAATATGTTATTTTGATCATGATATATAAATGATCTGGCGCCCTGGCAATACATATGATACTACACATTATGTACTTTTCTTAGTGAAGCTGACAACAATACAGATAAACTATTAGATTAATACACAATTAAATGTTTCATTTTGATCACACAAAAGTGGGCGACTATTTAAATAATGAGATTTGCATATTAACCTTTTTTTATTAACTTTATTCTTATTAACAGTAATCAAGTTTAAGTACCCTAACCCATTACAAATGGCGCCCAACGTGAGGCGCTTTTCTTATCATTAATAGAACCCTAAAGCTCTCTATAACCCGTTACAAATATAACGCCCAACAGTGGAGCGCTTTTACTATTAACAGTAACACTCTTTAAATACAATAAACCATTACAAATGGCCCCCAATTGTGTGGCACGAAAACCTAACCATATTTACGGAAGGAGTGAGTGTAAATTCAGTGCAAATTGTCAGTGATTTTGGGGGAAAGTTAAGTGAATTAGTGTATTATTAGTGATTGATTTTGGGGGAAAGTGAGGTGAATTTTGGAACGGTAAACTTTATACGGTGTACTTCGAGATGGCGGATGCGGAACAAAGGAAATTGAGGAGTAGGGGTAAAGGCGAGAAAGCTAATTATACGAAAGTTGATAGTGGTACTGAGGCTGAGAGTGTAGAGGATTATACCAAGATGTCGGAGGTAAATCTTGAGAGTAATCCTGAGAATAATCTCGAGATTAACCCTGAGACGAATATAGAAGTACATCCTGAAATAAATCCTGAGACTCGTGGAGGGCAGGAGAAACAAAAGCCTTTGGATATTTCGGAAAATAAATTTGATGCGATCATAGGAATGTTTCTGGAGATGAAACAGGACAATGTTAAGAATATTCAGGAGATGAGTAGGGAGATATGTAAGGCGATATACGAGAAGCTAGAAGATAGCAATAAGGAACATCAGGAGTGGATGGAGAACTCAGTTAGAGAACGTCAGAAGCGGATGAGGGAGAGAAGACGTGAAAGTAGTATAGATGACGGAAAGTAGTTAGCGAAGATAGTAGGAGAAAGCATAGTAGAGTTGGTAGAGACGGTAGAGGATTGTGAAGTAGATGTGCAGTATTTAGAGACGAGTGTAGGTGAAAGTATGACAGGCATAGGTGAAAGTAGCTTAGATGAGGAAGAGCAGTTAGCGAAGATAGTAGGAGAAAGCACAGTAGAGTTGATAGAGACGATAGAGGATTGTGAAATAGATGTGCAGTATTTAGAGACGAGTGTAGGTGAAACTAGGACAGACAACGGTGAAATTAGGTTAGATGAGGAAGAGCAGTTAGCGAAGATAGTAGGAGAAAGCATAGTAGAGTTGGTAGAGACGGTAGAGGATTGTGAAGTAGATGTGCTATATTTAGAGACGAGTGTAGATGAAAGTAGGACAGACATAGGTGAAAGTAGCTTAGATGAGGGAGAGCAGTCAGTGGAGGTAGCAGAGATGATAGGTGAAAGCAGGATAACAGAAGAAGAGATTTTAGAACGTAGTAAGAAAAAGGAGAAACAGAAGATATTAATATTTGAATTAATAGAAAAAGATAATAATTTGAAAGAAAGAGCGGAAGTAGGTAAAATAAATAAAGTATTAAGCACTCAAGAAATAGAAATGCAGAAAATCATATATGAAGAGATTAGGCAGACCAGGGAAGAATTCGAAGCCTGTATAGAGGAAGTTAATATGAAATTAACAGAGATAAAGAAGCGTGCGTTAAGTCATAGTCAGAATGACATAATTATTGAACAAGAAAAGCAGAAGACTGAGATAAGGAATCTCAAGAATAGGAAGAAAAAGCACAAGCAAAGCAGAGATAGTGGAGAAATGAAGGGAAGGTATGCAGGAAGAACTTTTAGAAGTAAAATGAAAGAGAAAAGGATTAAGTTGATAGGGGAAAGGGAAAATGGGATGATAGAGAGAGAGAGAAATATTATCAGGTGCAGTGGCGTGCCATAGAAGGTAGAATAAGGGAAGTGATAGGCGGAGATGCGAAACACAGTGTTACTATTAATATATATAATACGGAGGAGGAAGAAACTGTTGTTATGAGGAAAGAAGAGAGTGTAACTATAAATAAATATAGAAGCGAAGAAGAAGGTGATAAGAACTTAAAAATGCCAGACAGAGAATTTATGTAAGTCGGTATTACTATTTTGAGCGAACCGTATGACTAAATATCCGTAATGATTTATTAAGTGAATTTATGGAGGTATCTAAAGAACCTACCGTTATTAATTTTTACTCAGTCGAAAAATTACAAGTGTTAGGGGCGTGTATCGATACACTTTTTGACAGTGGCTGTCAGGTTTCTTACATCAGTGCAGCATTTTATAATAATAAGGAACATGGTAAAAATATAGGAAATTCCAATTAGAACTACTATTCTGTTAACTGCGATGGGAAAGATATTCCGCATAATTTCTAAACAAGTGGTTGCAGAAATTTTAAAAGAAAGTAAGATTGGAACAGAAGTATGTTTTTTTTAATTCCAAATCTGATATATTCACTAATTATGGGTTCGGACTGGATGTCGCAACATTCTGCACAGTTATGCTATAAGGAGGGTAATGTTAAATTCAGATGGATGAATGAAGATATGATCATGTCATTTAATAATTGAAGTGAGTTATATGGTGGTTCTAAGAATATATGTACGCTTGAGGAGGTATTACTGACTAAAGGAGTCGATATTTGTAGTGAGGTTATTGGTGAGATTGTTGGGGTATCTCGTGAGAGGCAACCTTGTTTTTTTTACATTTTTAGGCAGTATGATGACGAAGGATTATCTAGAGGATTCCTTGCGTGAGGCTGCATTACAGAGTGCGTTAGAGTGTGATCGTGTGGATCGATTGTTGATCGTGTGGATCGAGTGTTGAAGGTGTTGTAAGAGAATTAGTATATATTTGAGAACCGTATTGGATTAGCTAATTGCTACGAACATTCATTAAATGTACATGATCGCAATATTTTTGTAGGTCATCGCTACCCCGTGCCTTACAAATTCTAGGAAGCTGTGAGTAGGCAGATTGAGAGCATGTTGCAGGATACAATTATAGAACCCTATATTAGCCCATATATATACTAATTCGTTAAGGGTAGTTCCCAAGTCAGAAAGGAAAATAAAGCTATATTTTGTTGCCCGAAATTTAATTAGGCAGATTTTGTGAACAGTTAATATTTCAGTAGCTAGGATGGTAATGCAAGGATTTAAAGGAAAGTCATTTTTTGTAACGGAGAAAGTAAATTTTATCGGTCATACGGATTTCGCGAAAGAAAGCTAATCTTGAGTAGAAGTGTAATTTTGAGAAATAAGGTGAATAACTACGGGTGATAAACAAAGGTAATCATGAGTAGAAAGAAGTGTAATTTTGAGAAATAATGTAAGTAATTACGGATGATAAAGAAAGGTAATCTTGAATAGAAAGAAGTATAATTTTGAGAAATAATGTGAATAACTACGGGTGATAAAAAGGTAATCAATCTTAAGTAGAAAGAAGTGTATTTTTGAGAAATAAGGTGAGTATCTACATGTGATTAAGATGTGTAATCTTGAGTTGAATGGAGTGTAATTGTGACAAATAAGGGGAATAACTACGGTTAAAAAGGTGAGTAACTACGGTTAAAAAGGTGAGTAAATACGGTTAAGAAGGTGAGTAATCAGAAAATGCAGGAAAACTATTATACGGCACGTACAATGTGAGATCCTTAAGGAAATATGTATCATGAGTAATAAGAAGTGAAACTGATTGTAAGTAAGGAAAGTCGCTTAATATTAAGTGAATGATTGTGGTCTGAACGAGAGGGTAATGGCGAGGGTTTGCATCAACCTATGATATTGTGTGTCTTGGAGAGCACAGAGGAAATATAAAGAATAATTTGTCGGCTATAGGCTGGTGTATTTGAGAAGGATATAAATATACATATGTGGGGTAAATTAGCGCACTACACTTGCACTGAACGATGTTGCCTTAGGTAATATAAGCTAATAAAGTTTCATTTTTTCTATAATATGCCTGTGTTACTAGATACATATAATTCCTGAGAGACTGGAGTAGATCTGGTGATTCGCATCACATACCAAGTGTTGTGAAGTGATAAAGTGAATTAATCAGTTGGCAGTCCCACCAACTAGCCATAGTGTATTCAGTTCGACACCAGGCTGAAAATTGAAATCTACGTCCTCAAGATATAAAGCAAAGGTGTATGCCACCCAAATATACATAAGTGCAACGATGACTTATGTCCAAAACAAGAATAAAAAAGTGAAGGGTATTTTGATGTAAATTGTTTACAAGTCGCTTTAATTATGTAAAGAAGAAAGAAAAAGACATTATGAACAGTGAAAGACTGAAATGATGAGATTTAATATATATATATTAAACTTGAAGGGTATATTTTTTGTACGTTGGTAATTGCTTTGAAGAGTATAATATTGTCGATGTTGGTAATTTCTTTGTAGGGTATAATATTTCATATTTGTACAAGTGTTGAAGAGAAGTATGGTGATATGATTGTTGACATATACCATAATTTTCTGGGGCGAATATGTGATGGTCCCAATTTGTGACCAGAATGAAATAATTTTATATATTTTATTATTATTATTATTATTATCAATATTTTTTAAGTTTACATTTTACCTTTTATTAGTTATTATGTTAACTAATATGTTTATATCTATTATTATGCGGTAATGTAGAATATTATGGCAATTGAAAGGACTTGGAGCGATACACATTAGATTTGAAATAAGTTTGACGCTTGACTGAATATTATTTCTGAAGTAAATTCGAACAAGAGAAGAAGAGGGTTGTTCGCAGAAGGACGGCTTAACCACGGCTTCTTGGAAATGACATAAATAGGCACTTATGTATTTCACATCAAGTATCCTACCAGTATACAAATCATACTAAGAAAAGATTCTATGAAGACTTGCCACTAACAATGCTGGGCCCATGAATGAGTCCTTTACAACTTTATACAAAAGGTGGGCTGGACCTCCCGAGAAATGCTACAATGAAGTATTGTCATTGTTGATATGTGAAAGGCGGGCTTATATCGACTAGCGACTTCAGGAGAGGGGAGAGACACGTGCCTTACCTGGGAACGTTATATATATGACGGCCGCCCAAATGGATTATTATTATTGAATTGCTGGAGGAGAGGGAATGATGCTGAGTGGAGCAGAGGAACTTGTAGCGAGAGGGAGTCTGTAACGCAGTTCTAAACTAGACAGTTGACTATTAAGTATGTGAATTTATAAGACATTCTGTCTCATCAAACTGTGACATGGTTGTGTACGAGGCTATTGTCACAGGGATGGTTTTTGGAATTTATTCCGTCATCCACATATAAATTAATTACTTTGAGGAAGATCAGGGCCATCTGGAACTCTCTACGCAACAATCCAACTACAAAGATCTTCAATGCGGTGAGCGATGTAAACAGTTATACTCCAGTCAAATCAGAAGGCTCTCATCCATATAAAATTCAATCTATATTTTATTCAATTAACTCAGTATACTCCAATTTCCAATCAAGACCCATAATACAAGTAAATTCAGTAGATTCTTTCATTTAAATTTATTATTATTATTATCTTTAGTATTTTATTCTTTTTGCACTTGTTGTTTTTATATATTAAATTCATTTTAAATTCAAATGTTTGACTGGTTTCCTTTAGTAGCTAGAAATTACTATAAGGCAACACCATACTCCTGAACGAATTATCGTAAGGTTAGATTACGTAAGTTTCACTACGGCTGGATATAGGAATTTCGATGCTCTACCTTTGTTTAACCGAGGTTAAATATGTTATTTTGATCATGATATATAAATGATCTGGCGCCCTGGCAATACATATGATACTACACATTATGTACTTTTTTTAGTGAAGCTGACAACAATACAGATACACTATTAGATTAATACACAATTAAATGTTTCATTTTGATCACACAAAAGTGGGCAACTATTTAAATAATGAGCTTTGCATATAAACCTTTTTTTATTAACTTTATTCTTATTAATAATAATCAAGTTTAAGTACCCTAACCCATTACAAATGGCGCCCAACGTGGGGCGCTTTTCTTATTATTAATAGAACCCTAAAGCTCTGTATAACCCATTACAAATATAACGCCCAACAGTGGAGCGCTTTTACTATTAACAGTAACACTCTCTAAATACAATAGACCATTACAAATGGCCCCCAACTATGCGGCACGAAAACCTAACGATATTTACGGAAGGAGTGAGTGTAAATTCAGTACAAATTGTCAGTGATTTTGGGGGAAAGTTAAGTGAATTAGTGTATTATTAGTGATTGATTTTGGGGGAAAGTGAGGTGAATTTTGGAACGGTAAACTTTATACGGTGTACTTCGAGATGGCGGATGAGGAACAAAGGAAATTGAGGAGTAGGGGTAAAGGCGAGAAAGCTAATTATACGAAAGTTGATAGTGGTACTGAGGCTGAGAGTGTAGAGGATTATACCATGATGTCGGAGGTAAATCTTGAGAGTAATCCTGAGAATAATCTCGAGATTAACCCTGAGACGAATATAGAAGTACATCCTGAAATAAATCCTGAGACTCGTGGAGGGCAGGAGAAACAAAAGCCTTTGGATATTTCGGAAAATAAATTTGATGCGATCATAGGAATGTTTCTGGAGATGAAACAGGACAATGTTAAGAATATTCAGGAGATGAGTAGGGAGATATGTAAGGCGATATACGAGAAGTTAGAAGATAGCAATAAGGAACATCAGGAGTGGATGGAGAACTCAGTTAGAGAACGTCAGAAGCGGATGAGGGAGAGAAGCCGTGAAAGTAGTATAGATGAGGGAAAGCAGTTAGCGAAGATAGTAGGAGAAAGCATAGTAGAGTTGGTAGAGACGGTAGAGGATTGTGAAGTAGATGTGCAGTATTTAGAGACGAGTGTAGGTGAAAGTATGACAGGCATAGGTGAAAGTAGCTTGGATGAGGAAGGGCAGTTAGCGAAGATAGTAGGAGAAAGCACAGTAGAGTTGATAGAGACGATGGAGGATTGTGAAGTAGATGTGCAGTATTTAGAGACGAGTGTAGGTGAAACTAGGACAGACAACGGTGAAATTAGGTTAGATGAGGAAGAGCAGTTAGCGAAGATAGTAGAAGAAAGCATAGTAGAGTTGGTAGAGACGGTAGAGGATTGTGAAGTAGATGTGCAGTATTTTGAGACGAGTGTAGGTGAAAGTATGACAGGCATAGGTGAAAGTAGCTTAGATGAGGAAGAGCAGTTAGCGAAGATAGTAGGAGAAAGCACAGTAGAGTTGATAGAGACGATAGAGGATGGTGAAGTAGATGTGCAGTATTTAGAGACGAGTGTAGATGAAACTAGGAGAGACAACGGTGAAATTAAGTTAGATGAGGAAGAGCAGTTAGCAAAGATTGTAGGAGAAATCATAGTAGAGTTGGTAGAGACGGTAGAGGATTGTGAAGTAGATGTGCAGTGTTTAGAGACGAGTGTAGATGAAAGTAGGACAGACATAGGTGAAAGTAGCTTAGATGAGGGAGAGCAGTCAGTGGAGGTAGCAGAGATGATAGGTGAAAGCAGGATAACAGAAAAAGAGATTTTAGAACGTAGTAAGAAAAAGGAGAAACAGAAGATATTAATATTTGAATTAATAGAAAAAGATAATAATTTGAAAGAAAGAGCGGAAGTAGGTAAAATAAATAAAGTATTAAGCACTCAAGAAATAGAAATGCAGAAAATCATATATGAAGAGATTAGGCAGACCAGGGAAGAATTCGAAGCCTGTATAGAGGAAGTTAATATGAAATTAACAGAGATAAAGAAGCGTGCGTTAAGTCATAGTCAGAAAGACATAATTATTGAACAAGAAAAGCAGAAGACTGAGAATAGGAATCTCAAGAATAGGAAGAAAAAGCACAAGCAAAGCAGAGATAGTGGAGAAATGAAGGGAAGGTATGCAGGAAGAACTTTTAGAAGTAAAATGAAAGAGAAAAGGATTAAGTTGATAGGGGAAAGGGAAAATGGGATGATAGAGAGAGAGAGAAATATTATCAGGTGCAGTGGCGTGCCATAGAAGGTAGAATACGGGAAGTGATAGGCGGAGATGCGATACACAGTGTTACTATTAATAAATATAATACGGAGGAGGAAGAAACTGTTGTTATGAGGAAAGAAGAGAGTGTAACTATAAATAAATATAGAAGCGAAGAAGAAGGTGATAAGAACTTAAAAAATGCCAGACAGAGAATTTATGTAAGTCGGTATTACTATTTTGAGCGAACCGTGTGACTAAATATCCGTAATGATTTATTAAGTGAATTTATGGAGGTATCTAAAGAACCTACCGTTATTAATTTTTACTCAGTCGAAAAATTACAAGTGTTAGGGGCGTGTATCGATACACTTTTTGACAGTAGCTGTCAGGTTTCTTGCATCATTGCAGCATTTTATAATAATAAGAAGGAACATGGTAAAAATATAGGAAATTCCAATTAGAACTACTATTGTGTTAACTGCGATGGGAAAGATATTCCGCATAATTTCTAAACAAGTGGTTGCAGAAATTTTAAAAGAAAGTAAGATTGGAACACAAGTATGTTTTTTTTAATTCCAAATCTGATATATTCACTAATTATGGGTTCGGATTGGATGTCGCAACATTCTGCACAGTTATGCTATAAGGAGGGTAATGTTAAATTCAGATGGATGATCATGTCATTTAATAATTGAAGTGAGTTATATGGTGGTTCTAAGAATATATGTACGCTTGAGGAGGTATTACTGACTAAAGGAGTCGATATTTGTAGTGAGGTTATTGGTGAGATTGTTGGGGTATCTCGTGAGAGGGAACCTTGTTTTTTTACATTTTTAGGCAGTATGATGACGAAGGATTATCTAGAGGATTCCTTGCGTGAGGCTGCATTACAGAGTGCGTTAGAGTGTGATCGTGTGGATCGATTGTTGATCGTGTGGAACGAGTGTTGAAGGTGTAGTAAGAGAATTAGTATATATTTGAGAACCGTATTGGATTAGCTAATTGCTACGAACATTCATTAAATGTACATGATCGCAGTATTTTTGTAGGTCATCGCTACCCCGTGCCTTACAAATTCTAGGAAGCTGTGAGTAGGCAGATTGAAAGCATGTTGCAGGATACAATTATAGAACCCTATATTAGCCCATATATATATATTAATTCGTTAAGGGTAGTTCCCAAGTCAGAAAGGAAAATAAAGCTATATTTTGATGCCCGAAATTTAATTAGGCAGATTTTGTGAACAGTTAATATTTCAGTAGCTAGGATGGTAATGCAAGGATTTAAAGGAAAGTCATTTTTTGTAATGGAGAAAGTAAATTTTATCGGTCATACGGATTTCGCGAAAGAAAGCTATTCTTGAGTAGAAGTGTAATTTTGAGAAATAAGGTGAATAACTACGGGTGATAAACAAAGGTAATCATGAGTAGAAAGAAGTGTAATTTTGAGAAATAATGTAAGTAATTACGGATGATAAAGAAAGGTAATCTTGAATAGAAAGAAGTATAATTTTGAGAAATAATGTGAATAACTACGGGTGATAAAAAGGTAATCAATCTTAAGTAGAAAGAAGTGTATTTTTGAGAAATAAGGTGAGTATCTACATGTGATTAAGATGTGTAATCTTGAGTTGAATGGAGTGTAATTGTGACAAATAAGGGGAATAACTACGGTTAAAAAGGTGAGTAACTACGGTTAAAAAGGTGAGTAAATACGGTTAAGAAGGTGAGTAATCAGAAAATGCAGGAAAACTATTATACGGCACGTACAATGTGAGATCCTTAAGGAAATATGTATCATGAGTAATAAGAAGTGAAACTGATTGTAAGTAAGGAAAGTCGCTTAATATTAAGTGAATGATTGTGGTCTGAACGAGAGGGTAATGGCGAGGGTTTGCATCAACCTATGATATTGTGTGTCTTGGAGAGCACAGAGGAAATATAAAGAATAATTTGTCGGCTATAGGCTGGTGTATTTGAGTAGGATATAAATATACATATGTGGGGTAAATTAGCGCACTACATTTGCACTGAACGATGTTGCCTTAGGTAATATAAGCTAATAAAGTTTCATTTTTTCTATAATATGCCTGTGTTACTAGATACATATAATTCCTGAGAGACTGGAGTAGATCTGGTGATTCGCATCACATACCAAGTGTTGTGAAGTGATAAAGTGAATTAATCAGTTGGCAGTCCCACCAACTAGCCATAGTGTATTCAGTTCGACACCAGGCTGAAAATTGAATTCTACGTCCTCAAGATATAAAGCAAAGGTGTATGCCACCCAAATATACATAAGTGCAACGATGACTTATGTCCAAAACAAGAATATAAAAGTGAAGGGTATTTTGATGTAAATTGTTTACAGGTCGCTTTAATTATGTAAAGAAGAAAGAAAAAGACATTATGAAGAGTGAAAGACTGAAATGATGAGATTTAATATATATATATATATATATATATATATTAAACTTGAAGGGTATATTTTTTGTACGTTGGTAATTGCTTTGAAGAGTATAATATTGTCGATGTTGGTAATTTCTTTGTAGGGTATAATATTTCATATTTGTACAAGTGTTGAAGAGAAGTATGGTGATATGATTGTTGACATATATCATAATTCTCTGGGGCGAATATGTGATGGTCCCAATTTGTGACCAGAATGAAATAATTTTATATATTTTATTATTATTATTGACCCTTTACGATCATTTAAAAGAAGAAAGGCAATCCAAAAGCAAGGTACATTATCATACCAAATAAAAATAATAAAAATGTGGAAGGAGCGTACTGGACTGAATATAACCCAAGGTAAAAAGAGACTTAATAAAATACAGGTCTACTGTGAACAAGAACACCAAGAAAAACTCTTAGGGTAACCAAAAATATATTTAAAACATAGGAACAAATTACAGCAATGTCTTGCCACAAAGGCAATATTAACAAAATTTGATATTGGATAGGCCTAAGTGAAGAATCTAAATTTAAAAGGAAATTCATATGTGAAATTAAAAACTTGCTTGGTACCGAACCAGGCGAAGAGCAGAAAAATCCATGAAATTAATTGATAATACAATTAAAGAAAAATGGTAACAATATTT
Source organism: Meconema thalassinum (assembly GCA_946902985.2). Classification (NCBI taxonomy): domain Eukaryota; kingdom Metazoa; phylum Arthropoda; class Insecta; order Orthoptera; family Tettigoniidae; genus Meconema; species Meconema thalassinum. Next base: position 172,788,263 of record OX336393.1, on the reverse strand, counting down.
AATTACCTTAAGGTGGTGAAGACCACATAATCAAAATACATTAAGGTCAAGGGAGGACCCCAAACCAAGAAGAAATAATTAATTAAGTTGATAATATGGGAGCTAATTATCAGAGTGACTGGTTCCGTCGAAATCCCAAAAAGTTGTCCTCTAGCAAGATGAAAAAAAACAAAACATCACTATTAATAATGAAAACCAAGAACAATCTCCAAACGTTCTCATGGTAACCATGATATAAGCTGAAAAGACCATACTCAGATGGTAACAAAACAGTATTCCAAGGAATATCCTACATGTCCTATCCGGGAGGAAAGTAAATAAGTTAGTAATTAATAAATAAATAAATTATGAGGTTATAAAACTCGGATAGGACAATCGCAAAAAAGAAAGTCAGTTGACCTACAGGGCAGCACGCCTGGGTATGACAAAAAAAACCTTCACCAATTACATGCAATAAAAATAAAATATAGGTAACTGAATTATTGTAGTCATAACTGACAATACGCAATTTTGTTCGATGTTACTCTAACCAACAACACAACTTACCTAAGAGACACAATTCAACTGGTAATTCCAGCACTAAATAAAAATAGAAGAACGAGCTCTCAACTTCACAAAAGCAATCACAACAAATGATACAAAACTGCGCAGTTACCAGTTACTTCCACAACGAATTCAATCACTTAGTACACTTTCAAATTACATACCTTGGTTGGCCGAAACAAATTATTAAAATAAATTTCCCCCCTTTTAAAATAAAAATAAGCTAAGCTCTCCCACGAAGTCGGTTACATTTTCAATAGAATGAAGCTGCCACGAGGCCAATCACCTTTGTCTAGCCGAGCTGGGCTCAACTTGGAGCAACTTTTATAGCCCTTACATCATGTGGCTTTTCTTCATCAAGGTTCAGACAATAAACATCTCCCACACTCACACTCCAATGGACACTGCAATACGAAAATGTAGTTCCGTTGGCTGACACGGAGCGCTCCACCATCACGACACTGGAGTGGAAGAGGTTTACCCGCCATCTAGTAGCGGAGAAAGACAACACAATGCCTGAGTTTACCAAGATAATCTCCAGACGAACGCTGACGTATCGAAGTTCCCATTTACCCTCACAGATGGAGTAGTGTTATCAATTCAGAACAAGCCTAGTCACGTATCAATACTCCCTCCCTTCGAATCGTGGCCACATTCCACAAATTTTGGACACGTGAAAGTTCAGAAGAGGAGATAGAGAACATTACAAGGTCACTTGAGGTAGTAATTTTAGTACGTGGATATCCAAATAAAGTTCATCCACAATAAACATGCATACGTACACTAACTGATCGTTAACAGTCACTTTTCGAGTTCCCAGACATGCTTATAACATTAACGTCTTACTTTGTCAAATACATGGAAACAGAACTTCTTGAATACAATGTTATTACAGTAGATAATATATATGGTTTTCCAGTAGAGCGAAGATGAGTGCGATCAGAGAGAGACTGCAGCTTCCATCATGATTTTCCGGGCCCTTGGATCTTCACAATGGTACCGCACATCGATCAGGTTGGACAGTCTTCAGAACTTCCACTGTAAACAAATATGGACTGCGACAGAATATGTCCTAGTTTCTTCTTAAGACTAATCACAAGTCAAGTTCAGTATGTTTTGCATAACCCACCCAAATAATATGGTAACCCCTTATTTTTTTTAAGACCAACATAAAATTACAATGATCAAATTGCCATAAACTAATTAGTTAAAACTCAAATAAGCTTAAAGATTCTTCACTTTTACATAAATGTCAGATTAACTTTTACAATTCAAGGTCTAAACAAAACAAAAATGAGAATATTTACAATCACTTGGTATCATAAACCATAAGAAAACCAAAAGGAAGGAGAGCAACAAAAATAGATGGATCACGGAATCCACACCTCAGCCTCGTAGATCACAAGAACAAAATTCTTAGATGGCAAGAGCATCTAATTAAAACAAAATTAAATGACAAATTGACTGAAACTTAGGCATTAGAACCCTATTGTACCTTGTATTAACTACTAGAAAACATTAGACCCAAAACTACAATCAACGATAAGAAAAGCCAAAAACAAATGACAACCAGGAAAAATCAAACAGACGACAATTCAGTCTAAAATACGACCAAACAAATACTCCAATTCAGGCTACTAGATTAACGACATCCACGAACAAATTTAAATATCAGACCACCGAACCTTTACTAAAATATAATGCAAGAAAATACCATAAACTAAGAAAAATCCTTATGATGCCAAAGAACAATGACAGAAAAGAAAAAAAAGGTGCAAGAAAAGGAGAAACAGAAACCAACATAAGGGAAGGAAAAAAAATTAATTTAACCAGAACCAATCATTTAAAGACCAAAAGTTATAGAAACTGAACACACGTGTAGACAAACCCAAATACACAAATCTTTCATACACTCACACATAACCTCACAAATCCCAAGGTTACTAATTACAATTACCACCCTCAAAGAAAATATTCCCAACAAATCCACCAGAATATAAATCATTATTCATAAAATTTCCATTGCACAACACACTTACCAACACACAACTATTACATACATAAATGCTGACTCGGATCAAACAGAATAACTAAAAACGTACACCGCACGCACTTCATGAGAACCAAAATGAGCCCTATTAGCATTTCTCTTTCACCATTTAATTAATTTACACATTGTCTTCACACTATGCTTACCCAGTTCAGACAGAATTAAAACGAACTAAAAGAACGCATTTAGAAAGAACATCATGGGCCTTTTTAGCATCAAACATCCTTCTTTTACAAACATTACCAGAACATAACAACCATACTTACGATAATCTTTACCTCCCAGATCAAGCAAGCAATAAAGATGACTTACGTACACCAGCTTGGAGAACATATGGGAACCTTTTCCTAAGATACTTACCTTGTATTCAGTGCTTTTCCTTATGTCACCTTAAAACACTAGTTCAATACCAGAAAATAATAAGGATCGTAAGAAGAATTTCAACGAAATAGTGATTTATATACTCGGCATCAAGGCAAAACAGAATTAAAAGATAACTTTAACAAAACAAAACCTAACTTTATTTGACACAAGAACAACAATTAATTCCCCACCCAATTACAAATGCAAAGCTAACTTACCACATTCACACCAAACTCACTCATGCCTCACACATACAGTTCGTTCTACACAATTTAGAAAAATTTTAATTACTCTCACTATTGGGCAAATCCGTACCTTTCTTCACATGGGATAAATGGACTCTGAAAAACTTCTTCTTTACGGAGTCGCTTAACAATAGAGTGACGGGTGTCACATATCTAACTATCTTATAAGGGCCACGAAACCTTTCCCGTAACTTGCCTGATTCCTTAGGGCCAACTTCTTTCAACGTGAAATTTTTAATGTAAACTTCATCACCGGCTTTTAACGATGAAGGTTTTCGACCTGCGTTGTATCGTTTCTCTAATTTTTCGTGAGCCACCTTCATGTTACTTCTTGCCTTCTTCCATATCGTTCTTACATCATTAAAGGTGTACTGGTCGAGCAATAGTTGGTTTAAGGACCATAAGTTTGAGATAGGAGAATTATGTCCAAAGGAGAACATTAGAGAGAAGGGAGTCGTTTTGTGTGACTCGTGAACAGCAGTGTTAAAGGAAAATGTAAGCCAAGTTAAACTGGTGTCCCAAAGACTGTGGTCCTTATGGTGAAAAGCAATTAGAGCAGCTCGTAAATTTCGATTCACCCTTTCGGCGTACGAACCTTTAGGGTAATAGGGCGTGCTAGTGACGTGTGAAATGGAGAGTTCAAACAAAAAATTCTTGAAAACGTGTGAAGTAAAGCACTTCGCATTATCAGATACCAAAGTTTGGCATGGACCGAAGTATGCGAAGATCTGTTTAAGGCAAGAGATTACCGTTTGAGTAGTAGCAGCTTTGGTAGGAAATAACCAATTAAAACGAGAAAATCCGTCGGTGCATACCAACACAAAGCGGTTTCCTGACTTCGATACTGGAAAAGGTCCTATATAATCGACAAAAATTCTTTCCATAGGAACCTTGGCAATATCAGATGACAACAGACCAGTTTTCGAGTTATTAAGGGGTTTAGCCCTCTTACAAGTATCACAATTGTTCACCATTTTGCGCACATCTTTATCAATACCTTTCCAGATAAAATTTCGGCGAATCTTCTCTCTCGTTTTGAACACGCCCAAATGTCCGCCAATCGCAGACTCGTGGAAGTATTTAAAGATGACAGGAATTAAGACAGATGGAATGACAATTTTCGGAAGTTTATCATTCCGAGCTTTACAAAACAGAACATTGGCCTTCAAAGAGTAAGGTTTTACTACTTCTCCTTTCTCCAGTTTACCAACAATCTCACCGATGACAGGGTCTTCTCTCTGGTATTCCGAAACATCTCGGAACAATTTAGGGCAGTTAGAAAGGATAACGTTAGCAAGATTGTTATGGATGTTATCATCTTCACCAGAATTCATCAAATCAACATCATTTTCACCATACATCCTAATCAGGCAATCTGCGATAACATTATCAGATCCTTTTATATGTCTAACATTGAACTTGAAAGAAAGGATGCGAGTAGCCCATCTGGCTATTCGACCTGTCTTCCTAGGTTTACCCAGGACCCAACTTAAGGCCTGATTATCGGTCTCTAAATCAAACTGAACGTGTTCCACATAAAGCTTGAACTTTTCCAGGGCAAACATCACCGCTAGACCCTCTAACTCATACACTGAGTATTTCTTCTCGGCATCGTTCAAGGTTCTCGAAGCGTATGCGACGGGTAAACGTCCTAATTCATGCTCTTGTAAAAGGACTTCACCGACAGCACTATTAGAAGCATCAGTCTGAATTATAAAATTCTTAGAAAAATCAGGGATGGCAAGAATGGGGGCGTTGGTTAAAGCCATTTTCAGATCTTCGAAAGCTGCATCCTGGTCAGGACCCCAAGCAAACTCGACTCCCTTTTTCCTTAATTTGTTGATAGGTGCAGCACGATGGGCAAAATTGGGTATAAACTTACGAAAGTAATTTATCATGCCAATGAAGCGGGCGATTTCTTTGCCTGTCTTTGGTGGTCTATACTCCCTAATGGACTGGGTTCTTGAATTATCTATGGATATCCCAGAAGATGAAATTATGTGCCCTAGGAAGGAGATCTGAGGCTTTGCAAAAGATACCTTAGAAAGCTTAACAGTAAGGCCCGCACCTCTAAGTCTAGATAACACCTCTCTTACATATTGTAAATGTTCATCGAAAGTTTTACTGAATATAACCACGTCATCTAAATAGTGGTATACAGATTTAAATTTAATACCATCGAACACATTATCTAACAATCTACTGAGCACTGCAGCTCCGGTAGATAGGCCGAACGGGAGGCGTTCGAACTCAAAAAGATTCCAGTCAGTGGTGAATGCTGTAATGGCTTTAGACCTTTCTGTTAAGGGTACCTGGAAATAGGCACTATTGAGGTCGAGAATAGTAAAGAAATTGGCTCCCCGGAACCAGGCAAAGCAAGACTGTAAGTCCGGAAGAGGAATAGATTGCAAAATAACCTTTTTGTTAAGCGCACGGTAATCAATAACAGGTCTGTATTGCCCATTAGGTTTAGGTACGAGGAAAATAGGAGACGCATATGCTGAAGTTGATTTCCTGATAATTCCCTCCTTTAGCATATCGTCTATAATTTCTTTTAACACTTTCATTTTAGGTGGAGACAATCTGTATGGGGAAGCGCGTACAGGAATGGTGTTGGAAAGTTCTATCTCACATTCCAAGAGATTAGTTACACCCAGTTTGTCAGTCAAAACCTCGGGGAATTCCGAACATAAAAGTTTAATCTGCTTGGTCTGATGTTCATTTAAATTATTAAACTCAAGATCATCAACAGTCACAGGTTTAGAATCTAGTTGAGCTGAGTTAACAACATTATTATCATGCATCTGGTTAAATGTAATCTTTAATTTAGGTTTGAACTGAAACCAACATAACCTTGTCCTCAAATCAATTAATAAGCCAGTATGAGAAATAAAATTGGCCCCAAGTATCACGCTACAGGACAAATTGTTAACAATCCAAAACTTAAATTTCCACGAGAAATCAGCAATGTTAATCTTGACGATAACATAACCTAACACATTAAGAGCGGTAGAATTCGCCGAGATAACATTATTGGATTCCTTTACCATCTCGCCAAATTTGCATACTGATTTCATACCTTCAAACCATTTCCTATCTAAAAAGGAATAACTGCTACCTGAATCAATCAATGCTGAAACAGGTTCGTTATTAATATATATATCAATAAACGGGCAAGTACTCGTAGACGCACACATAATACGACTACTAATTTCATTATTTTTGTAGGCATCTCTGTCATAATCACTACTATCAAAAATTTTGAACTCTTTTTTGTTAGTATAATTCTTTGATATATGACAATCCGAGGAGATATCCTTTAGATGGCATCACTTATCGCGACTAAATTTTCTATCACACCATCGAGCAATATGGTTGTAAGAACCACAACGATCACATCTTCTCCCTTTGTTAATTCTTACCTCGTTGGGTGAAGATGCCATTTGCCACTGTAAGTTACTGCCAGTTGGGTAGCTCGGAGGAGATATCTCAGGTACATACATGTTTGTAGGCACATTGGTATTAGGAAAACCAACAGTTGGAATAAGATTACTAAAATTCATAGGTGCAGAAACGTACGAACTAGCAAACATACTAGGGTGACTCACATTTGGGGAAATCATAGGTGGAGGACCACAGTTGTTAGGTAAATAAGCAGATTGCATTGCATTACTCAAGTTAATTGGACTCACGGTTGGGGAAATCATAGGCGAAGAAATGCAGTTGTTAGGTAAATAAGCAGACTGCATTACATTACCCAAGTTAATTGGTGGAGGAACGTTGCATACTCTTAATGAATCAGCATCTCTGATAGTTCCCGCATACCTAATAATTTCGTTTAATTCCATTAAGGTAGTAGGTTTGGATTCTAAAACGAAATAGGAGCGACATTCGGGATTTACCCCAGCAATGATCGAAGAAACTAACTGTTTTTCAGACAAGTTTACCTTTAAAACTCTGTAAAAGGTTTTAATGTCCAGGAAATAATCATTAAGGGGCTCTCCCAACCTCTGTACTCTAAAAAACAAGGTATGTCGAAGTACACTTAATGCACGAGGGGGAATGAAGGATTCTAAAACATCCTCATGAAAATCTACTAATGAAGTCTGAGAACTCATTGCCTCCACAATCTTTTCCCTCAACAAACCAACCGTATAAGGAAAAATGATTTGAAAAATTTTGGCATTCGATGATCTAAATACCACCGCGTTATCAATTAAATAAATTAGAACTTTCAAAAAATTTACCAATTGATTAATGTCGTTACCACTGCATATTTGCAAATCCTTCAGACATGCACAAAGAGGATGTGGAAGACTAGAAAACTTAACCCCATCACACGAATCTAATACCCTGGACATATTATCATGCATCGACGCGCCAGGTATTTGGGCAGGAGCCATTTGATTAACCTCTCCAACCCTAGCATATTCGAACATACCTTCATTCCTAGGTACAGGCCTAGAAACTGTAGGATATCTACTTGGCAAGTCATTCAAAACACAATTCAAGGGTATATCAGGTAACGATCTGGAAAAATTATCCCTCAGATTATCAGAATTAACTTCAGGTCTTCTGTCACTCAATGCAGACGTACCTTCCAAAAAATTAATGTTCACTGATTCAACTGACGAAGAAATTGGTCCTAAATTATTCAACAACTCCCCTTCGACACGATTCATATTAGTCAATTCGCTACAATCACCAGTATCTGGTACATCGTCAGGATTAACAACACGATTAGTCTTATCACTGCGTTTAGTTCCCTCAAACAAATAAGTATAGCACTTGCATAACCTAGCACGCAAAGAAATTAATTTATCACTAAATTCACTGTCTTTTTCCTTCCAAACTTCGATTAAATCTGCAAGACGATGGTACCAATGCACTAAACGAAACTTAAAACGAGTTAATTGACTAACCGAACTATTATCAGCAGCGGACAAGAACTCAAACAAGATAAATAATTTATCAATACTTGGTCAAATTCATCCCAATTTGGAATGCGAACCGGTACAGATTTCAGCGAAGACAATAGTATCAAATCCTTCTCACGATGATTACAGGGAGTTTGTCCCCTAATAATTATTTCATGAATGATTTCGTCCTTGTTTAAAGAAGAGACTGACGTTAGGATTCTGTTTTCCATCAACCCTCGATAAGACATGAAACAAACAATGACACAAAGAGTTAGTAAAAATTCAGACTAGACAGGCCTAAGAATATTTCTTAGTGTTTTTATCATTTTCAACACTGTATTTTAAGTCTCCAATTAGTTCCGATTAAGAAAATGAACCACGCTACTGATTACCAATAATGACCCTTTACGATCATTTAAAAGAAGAAAGGCAATCCAAAAGCAAGGTACATTATCATACCAAATAAAAATAATAAAAATGTGGAAGGAGCGTACTGGACTGAATATAACCCAAGGTAAAAAGAGACTTAATAAAATACAGGTCTACTGTGAACAAGAACACCAAGAAAAACTCTTAGGGTAACCAAAAGTATATTTAAAACATAGGAACAAATTACAGCAATGTCTTGCCACAAAGGCAATATTAACAAAATTTGATATTGGATAGGCCTAAGTGAAGAATCTAAATTTAAAAGGAAATTCATATGTGAAATTAAAAACTTGCTTGGTACCGAACCAGGCGAAGAGCAGAAAAATCCATGAAATTAATTGATAATACAATTAAAGAAAAATGGTAACAATATTTAATTACCTTAAGGTGGTGAAGATCACATAATCAAAATACATTAAGGTCAAGGGTGGACCCCAAACCAAGAAGAAATAATTAATTAAGTTGATAATATGGGAGCTAATTATCAGAGTGACTGGTTCCGTCGAAATCCCAAAAAGTTGTCCTCTAGCAAGATGAAAAAAAACAAAACATCACTATTAATAATGAAAACCAAGAACAATCTCCAAACGTTCTCATGGTAACCATGATATAAGCTGAAAAGACCATACTCAGATGGTAACAAAACAGTATTCCAAGGAATATCCTACATGTCCTATCCGGGAGGAAAGTAAATAAGTTAGTAATTAATAAATAAATAAATTATGAGGTTATAAAACTCGGATAGGACAATCGCAAAAAAGAAAGTCAGTTGACCTACAGGGCAGCACGCCTGGGTATGACAAAAAAAACCTTCACCAATTACATGCAATAAAAATAAAATATAGGTAACTGAATTATTGTAGTCATCACTGACAATACGCAATTTTGTTCGATGTTACTCTAACCAACAACACAACTTACCTAAGAGACACAATTCAACTGGTAATTCCAGCACTAAATAAAAATAGAAGAACGAGCTCTCAACTTCACAAAAGCAATCACAACAAATGATACAAAACTGCGCAGTTACCAGTTACTTCCACAACGAATTCAATCACTTAGTACACTTTCAAATTACATACCTTGGTTGGCCGAAACAAATTATTAAAATAAATTTCCCCCCTTTTAAAATAAAAATAAGCTAAGCTCTCCCACGAAGTCGGTTACATTTTCAATAGAATGAAGCTGCCACGAGGCCAATCACCTTTGTCTAGCCGAGCTAGGCTCAACTTGGAGCAACTTTTATAGCCCTTACATCATGTGGCTTTTCTTCATCGAGGTTCAGACAATAAACATCTCCCACACTCACACTCCAATGGACACTGCAATACGAAAATGTAGTTCCGTTGGCTGACACGGAGCGCTCCACCATCACGACACTGGAGTGGAAGAGGTTTACCCGCCATCTAGTAGCGGAGAAAGACAACACAATGCCTGAGTTTACCAAGATAATCTCCAGACGAACGCTGACGTATCGAAGTTCCCATTTACCCTCACAGATGGAGTAGTGTTATCAATTCAGAACAAGCCTAGTCACGTATCAATTATTATTATTATTATTATTATTATTATCAATATTTTTTAAGTTTACATTTTACCTTTTATTAGTTATTATGTTAACTAATATGTTTATATCTATTATTATGCGGTAATGTAGAATATTATGGCAATTGAAAGGACTTGGAGCGATACACATTAGATTTGAAATAAGTTTGACGCTTGACTGAATATTATTTCTGAAGTAAATTCGAACAAGAGAAGAAGAGGGTTGTTCGCAGAAGGACGGCTTAACCACGGCTTCTTGGAAATGACATAAATAGACACTTATGTATTTCACATCAAGTATCCTACCAGTATACAAATCATACTAAGAAAAGATTCTATGAAGACTTGCCACTAACAATGCTGGGCCGATGAATGAGTCCTTTACAACTTTATACAAAAGGTGGGCTGGACCTCCCGAGAAATGCTACAATGAAGTATTGTCATTGTTGATATGTGAAAGGCGGGCTTATATCGACTAGCGACTTCAGGAGAGGGGAGAGACACGTGCCTTACCTGGGAACGTTATATATATGACGGCCGCCCAAATGGATTATTATAATTGAATTGCTGGAGGAGAGGGAATGATGCTGAGTGGAGCAGAGGAACTTATAGCGAGAGGGAGTCTGTAACGCAGTTCTAAACTAGACAGTTGACTATTAAGTATGTGAATTTATAAGACATTCTGTCTCATCAAACTGTGACATGGTTGTGTACGAGGCTATTGTCACAGGGATGATTTTTGGAATTTATTCCGTCATCCACATATAAATTAATTGCTTTGAGGAAGATCAGGGCCATCTGGAACTCTCTACGCAACAATCCAACTACACAGATCTTCAATGCGGTGAGCGATGTAAACAGTTATACTCCAGTCAAATCAGAAGGCTCTCATCCATATAAAATTCAATCTATATTTTATTCAATTAACTCAGTATACTCCAATTTCCAATCAAGACCCATAATACAAGTAAATTCAGTAGATTCTTTCATTTAAATTTATTATTATTATCTTTAGTATTTTATTCTTTTTGCACTTGTTGTTTTTATATATTAAATTCATTTTAAATTCAAATGTTTGACTGGTTTCCTTTAGTAGCTAGAAATTACTATAAGGCAACACCATACTCCTGAACTAATTATCGTAAGGTTAGATTACGTAAGTTTCACTACGGCTGGATATAGGAATTTCGATGCTCTACCTTTGTTTAACCGAGGTTTAATATGTTATTTTGATCATGATATATAAATGATCTGGCGCCCTGGCAATACATATGATACTACACATTATGTACTTTTTTTAGTGAAGCTGACAACAATACAGATACACTATTAGATTAATACACAATTAAATGTTTCATTTTGATCACACAAAAGTGGGCAACTATTTAAATAATGAGCTATGCATATTAACCTTTTTTTATTAACTTTATTCTTATTAACAGTAATCAAGTTTAAGTACCCTAACCCATTACAAATGGCGCCCAACGTGGGGCGCTTTTCTTATTATTAATAGAACCCTAAAGCTCTCTATAACCAATTACAAATATAACGCCCAACAGTGGAGCGCTTTTACTATTAACAATAACACTCTCTAAATACAATAAACCATTAAAAATGGCCCTCAACTATGTGGCACGAAAACCTAACGATATTTACGGAAGGAGTGAGTGTAAATTCAGTGCAAATTGTCAGTGCTTTTGGGGGAAAGTTAAGTGAATTAGTGTATTATTAGTGATTGATTTTGGGGGAAAGTGAGGTGAATTTTGGAACGGTAAACTTTATACGGTGTACTTTGAGATGGCGGATGAGGAACAAAGGAAATTGAGGAGTAGGGGTAAAGGCGAGAAAGCTAATTATACGAAAGTTGATAGTGGTACTGAGGCTGAGAGTGTAGAGGATTATACCAAGATGTCGGAGGTAAATCTTGAGAGTAATCCTGAGAATAATCTCGAGATTAACCCTGAGACGAATATAGAAGTACATCCTGAAATAAATCCTGAGACTCGTGGAGGGCAGGAGAAACAAAAGCCTTTGGATATTTCGGAAAATAAATTTGATGCGATCATAGGAATGTTTCTGGAGATGAAACAGGACAATGTTAAGAATATTCAGGAGATGAGTAGGGAGATATGTAAGGCGATATACGAGAAGCTAGAAGATAGCAATAAGGAACATCAGGAGTGGATGGAGAACTCAGTTAGAGAACGTCAGAAGCGGATGAGGGAGAGAAGACGTGAAAGTAGTATAGATGAGGGAAAGCAGTTAGCGAAGATAGTAGGAGAAAGCATAGTAGAGTTGGTAGAGACGGTAGATGATTGTGAAGTAGATGTGCAGTATTTAGAGACGAGTGTAGGTGAAAGTATGACAGGCATAGCTGAAAGTAGCTTAGGTGAGGAAGAGCAGTTAACGAAGATAGTAGGAGAAAGCACAGTAGATTTGATAGAGACGATAGAGGATTGTGAAGTAGATGTGCAGTATTTAGAGACGAGTGTAGGTGAAACTAGGACAGACATAGGTGAAATTAGCTTAGATGAGGAAGAGCGGTTAGCGAAGATAGTAGGAGAAAGCATAGTAGAGTTGGTAGAGACGGTAGAGGATTGTGAAGTAGATGTGCAGTATTTTGAGACGAGTGTAGGTGAAAGTATGACAGGCATAGGTGAAAGTAGCTTAGATGAGGAAGAGCAGTTAGCGAAGATAGTAGGAGAAAGCACAGTAGAGTTGATAGAGTCGATAGAGGATTGTGAAGTAGATGTGCAGTATTTAGAGACGAGTGTAGGTGAAACTAGGAGAGACAGCGGTGAAATTAGGTTTGATGAGGAAGAGCAGTTAGCGAAGATTGTAGGAGAAAGCATAGTAGAGTTGGTAGAGACGGTAGAGGATTGTGAAGTAGATGTGCAGTATTTAGAGACGAGTGTAGATGAAAGTAGGACAGACATAGGTGAAAGTAGTCTTGATGAGGGAGAACAGTCAGTGGAGGTAGCAGAGATGATAGGTGAAAGCAGGATAACAGAAGAAGAGATTTTAGAACGTAGTAAGAAAAAGGAGAAACAGAAGATATTAAGATTTGAATTAATAGAAAAAGATAATAATTTGAAAGAAAGAGCGGAAGTAGGTAAAATAAATAAAGTATTAAGCACTCAAGAAATAGAAATGCAGAAAATCATATATGAAGAGATTAGGCAGACCAGGGAAGAATTCGAAGCCTGTATAGAGGAAGTTAATATGAAATTAACAGAGATAAAGAAGCGTGCGTTAAGTCATAGTCAGAAAGACATAATTATTGAACAAGAAAAGCAGAAGACTGAGATAAGGAATCTCAAGAATAGGAAGAAAAAGCACAAGCAAAGCAGAGATAGTGGAGAAATGAAGGGAAGGTATGCAGGAAGAACTTTTAGAAGTAAAATGAAAGAGAAAAGGATTAAGTTGATAGGGGAAAGGGAAAATGGGATGATAGAGAGAGAGAGAAATATTATCAGGTGCAGTGGCGTGCCATAGAAGGTAGAATAAGGGAAGTGATAGGCGGAGATTTGAAACACAGTGTTACTATTAATAAATATAATACGGAGGAGGAAGAAACTGTTGTTATGAGGAAAGAAGAGAGTGTAACTATAAATAAATATAGAAGCGAAGAAGAAGGTGATAAGAACTTAAAAATGCCAGACAGAGAATTTATGTAAGTCGGTATTACTATTTTGAGCGAACCGTATGACTAAATATACGTAATGATTTATTAAGTGAATTTATGGAGGTATCTAAAGAACCTACCGTTATTAATTTTTACTCAGTCGAAAAATTACAAGTGTTAGGGGCGTGTATCGATACACTTTTTTACAGTGGCTGTCAGGTTTCTTGCATCAGTGCAGCATTTTATAATAATAAGAAGGAACATGGTAAAAAAATATAGGAAATTCCAATTAGAACTACTATTGTGTTAACTGCGATGGGAAAGATATTCCGCATAATTTCTAAACAAGTGGTTGCAGAAATTTTAAAAGAAAGTAAGATTGGAACACAAGTATGTTTTTTTTAAATTCCAAATCTGATATATTCACTAATTATGGGTTCGGACTGGATGTCGCAACATTCTGCACAGTTATGCTATAAGGAGGGTAATGTTAAATTCAGATGGATGATCATGTCATTTAATAATTGAAGTGAGTTATATGGTGGTTCTAAGAATATATGTACGCTTGAGGAGGTATTAATGACTAAAGGAGTCGATATTTGTAGTGAGGTTATTGGTGAGATTGTTGGGGTATCTCGTGAGAGGGAACCTTGTTTTTTTACATTTTTAGGCAGTATGATGACGAAGGATTATCTAGAGGATTCCTTGCGTGAGGCTGCATTACAGAGTGCGTTAGAGTGTGATCGTGTGGATCGATTGTTGATCGTGTCGATCGAGTGTTGAAGGTGTTGTAAGAGAATTAGTATATATTTGAGAACCATATTGGATTAGCTAATTGCTACGAACATTCATTAAATGTACATGATCGCAGTATTTGTGTAGGTCATCGCTACCCCGTGCCTTACAAATTCTAGGAAGCTGTGAGTAGGCAGATTGAAAGCATGTTGCAGGATACAATTATAGAACCCTATATTAGCCCATATATATATTAATTCGTTAAGGGTAGTTCCCAAGTCAGAAAGGAAAATAAAGCTATATTTTGATGCCCGAAATTGAATTAGGCAGATTTTGTGAACAGTTAATATTTCAGTAGCTAGGATGGTAATGCAAGGATTTAAAGGAAAGTCATTTTTTGTAATGGAGAAAGTAAATTTTATCGGTCATACGGATTTCGCGAAAGAAAGCTATTCTTGAGTAGAAGTGTAATTTTGAGAAATAAGGTGAATAACTACGGGTGATAAACAAAGGTAATCATGAGTAGAAAGAAGTGTAATTTTGAGAATTAATGTAAGTAATTACGGATGATAAAGAAAGGTAATCTTGAATAGAAAGAAGTATAATTTTGAGAATTAATGTGAATAACTACGGGTGATAAAAAGGTAATCAATCTTAAGTAGAAAGAAGTGTATTTTTGAGAAATAAGGTGAGTATCTACATGTGATTAAGATGTGTAATCTTGAGTTGAATGGAGTGTAATTGTGACAAATAAGGGGAATAACTACGGTTAAAAAGGTGAGTAACTACGGTTAAAAAGGTGAGTAAATACGGTTAAGAAGGTGAGTAATCAGAAAATGCAGGAAAACGATTATACGGCACGTACAATGTGAGATCCTTAAGGAAATATGTATCATGAGTAATAAGAAGTGAAACTGATGGTAAGTAAGGAAAGTCGCTTAATATTAAGTGAATGATTGTGGTCTGAACGAGAGGGTAATGGCGAGGGTTTGCATCAACCTATGATATTGTGTGTCTTGGAGAGCACAGAGGAAATATAAAGAATAATTTGTCGGCTATAGGCTGGTGTATTTGAGTAGGATATAAATATACATATGTGGGGTAAATTAGCGCACTACATTTGCACTGAACGATGTTGCCTTAGGTAATATAAGCTAATAAAGTTTCATTTTTTCTATAATATGCCTGTGTTACTAGATACATATAATTCCTGAGAAACTGGAGTAGATCTGGTGATTCGCATCACATACCAAGTGTTGTGAAGTGATAAAGTGAATTAATCAGTTAGCAGTCCCACCAACTAGCCATAGTGTATTCAGTTCGACACCAGGCTGAAAATTGAAATCTACGTCCTCAAGATATAAAGCAAAGGTGTATGCCACCCAAATATACATAAGTGCAACGATGACTTATGTCCAAAACAAGAATATAAAAGTGAAGGGTATTTTGATGTAAATTGTTTACTGGTCGCTTTAATTATGTAAAGAAGAAAGAAAAAGACATTATGAAGAGTGAAAGACTGAAATGATGAGATTTAATATATATATATATATATATATATATATATATATATTAAACTTGAAGGGTATATTTTTTGTACGTTGGTAATTGCTTTGAAGAGTATAATATTGTCGATGTTGGTAATTTCTTTGTAGGGTATAATATTTCATATTTGTACAAGTGTTGAAGAGAAGTATGGTGATATGATTGTTGACATATACCATAATTCTCTGGGGCGAATATGTGATGGTCCCAATTTGTGACCAGAATGAAATAATTTTATATATTTTATTATTATTATTATTATTATTATTATTATTATTATCAATATTTTTTAAGTTTACATTTTACCTTTTATTAGTTATTATGTTAACTAATATGTTTATATCTATTATTAAGCGGTAATGTAGAATATTATGGCAATTGAAAGGACTTGGAGCGATACACATTAGATTTGAAATAAGTTTGACGCTTGACTGAATATTATTTCTGAAGTAAATTCGAACAAGAGAAGAAGAGGGTTGTTCGCAGAAGGACGGCTTAACCACGGCTTCTTGGAAATGACATAAATAGACACTTATGTATTTCACATCAAGTATCCTACCAGTATACAAATCATACTAAGAAAAGATTCTATGAAGACTTGCCACTAACAATGCTGGGCCGATGAATGAGTCCTTTACAACTTTATACAAAAGGTGGGCTGGACCTCCCGAGAAATGCTACAATGAAGTATTGTCATTGTTGATATGTGAAAGGCGAACTTATATCGACTAGCGACTTCAGGAGAGGGGAGAGACACGTGCCTTACCTTGGAACGTTATATATATGACGGCCGCCCAAATGGATTATTATGATTGAATTGCTGGAGGAGAGGGAATGATGCTGAGTGGAGCAGAGGAACTTGTAGCGAGAGGGAGTCTGTAACGCAGTTCAAAACTAGACAGTTGACTATTAAGTATGTGAATTTGATAAGACATTCTGTCTCATCAACCTGTGACATGGTTGTGTACGAGGCTATTGTCACAGGGATGATTTTTGGAATTTATTCCGTCATCCACATATAAATTAATTACTTTGAGGAAGATCAGGGCCATCTGGAACTCTCTACGCAACAATCCAACTACAAAGATCTTCAATGCGGTGAGCGATGTAAACAGTTATACTCCAGTCAAATCAGAAGGCTCTCATCCATATAAAATTCAATCTATATTTTATTCAATTAACTCAGTATACTCCAATTTCCAATCAAGACCCATAATACAAGTAAATTCAGTAGATTCTTTCATTTAAATTTATTATTATTATTATCTTTAGTATTTTATTCTTTTTGCACTTGTTGTTTTTATATATTAAATTCATTTTAAATTCAAATGTTTGACTGGTTTCCTTTAGTAGCTAGAAATTACTATAAGGCAACACCATACTCCTGAACTAATTATCGTAAGGTTAGATTACGTAAGTTTCACTACGGCTGGAGATAGGAATTTCGATGCTCTATCTTTGCTTAACCGAGGTTTAATATATTATTTTGATCATGATATATAAATGATCTGGCGCCCTGGCAATACATATGATATTACACATTATGTACTTTTTTTAGTGAAGTTGACAACAATACAGATACACTATTAGATTAATACACAATTAAATGTTTCATTTTGATCACACAAATATGGGCGACTATTTAAATAATGAGCTTTGCATATTAACCTTTTTATTAACTTAATTCTTATTAACAGTAATCAAGTTTAAGTACCCTAACCCATTACACTGTTGTTCAACTGTGTGTCAATATGTCGGCTATGATAAGATCACACACATAGTATTTGTACACAAATTTAAACCTCAAACCCAGTGATCAGGAACTGATGATGACCGCTTGACGGTAGTCCTTAACTTCCCCAAGATTAATACTGATCATAATTACTACATGTAATATTTTAGGAGTGCTAATTTACGAATAAATTTATATTATAAACATTGTACTTGCGCCCAGTCACTGGGCACATTTGTGTTGGCCAAGTAATGAGTTCATTATCTCTACTTAGTATTGTGCCCATTTACGATGGTGTGGTCTGGCGTGATTTGAACGGGAGCGCGCTAATGACGTCAGCGAGCAGGTTCCGAGCTGTCAGCCCGGCAGAGTTTGAACGAGCCGCGTGTTTCACGTGGTGCCAACGGAAGTTGAAAGCTATTATTCTTATAAAGCTGGTGTTATGGAAGAAGGTTATACCAGCATTTCAGAATGAAGTTAGGAGTAATTCACCAGCTTATTTCTGTTGTTTTATTGGAATTTACCAACCTTCTCGATCTTTCTATGGATATAGCCAATGAGACGTAAGATCCAACAGTACGTTATGCGAGTTCACAGATCGATATGTGTCCTTGGGACAGTAGCCAGCCCTGGTAGAGGTCAGATATCCCACACCGACACAGTCATCGATTCGTCATAATAGTCCACGTGTGTGTGTGTGTGTGTGTGTGTCCACGAGAGTGAAATACGCTGTTATTCTGAACGAGCGCTCCTTGGAGCAAGGCAACATATACAACGCCACTATGCCCGAGTGGACATAGACTTTGTGCTTCGTTTGTGGTAATATAACAGTGCTTCGAAACTTATAATATTCGCTGGGTGAACACTTCAACATATTCCAAGTTATGTGAGTGACTTGTTACACAAGTATATGACTTTGTATTGTGCTATTCCCACCACTTATATCAAACGTGAGAACTGGTACCACCACATTGAACATTTGTAAGTGAAAGTAGTCTACCTTACCAACATACATTTTCACGGGGAATTATCAGGCCAGATTCCACCCTTGATTTATCAAAGACATTATTAACAGGAACTGTTACCTATTTTCTTGTCCAGCCAGCCACTGGATTACATAAGTGGACTTCATTATTTGCAATAGGCCACGCTAGTAACATGACTTGTATGTATGAAGAACAGCCCCATGATAGAACAATTTCACTGCCCCAGTTTGTGAATATAGTTAGCAGCTAAGGCGGCGGAATGTGAGGAGATCATGCCGAAATGACCCATTTGGAACGAGGAGCAGGGTCACCTACGGCATATATTTCTGTGGATGACAGGAGAGCAGCGCGCTATAAGCATGTCCCATGTCCAGCGTGTAGGATTCTCAGATCCATGGTGCTTGGATTAGATCTGCGCCGAGGGAGTTGAATGCTTCAACATATCCCATCTCTAGCATTTTAGGATTCTCACTTCCGTGGTGCTTGGGTTCGATCTGCACCGAGGGAGGTCAACTCGCCACAGAAAACATGATAATCTAGACTTCCGAAAAGCCTGAGTAACTTCTCTAGCCATGAATTTTCCGCCATTCCGATAAAACCAATTCACTTTCTCTATTATTAGGATCGCATTTATATTTAAATGATTGCACATGTTTAGGAGTAATTTTCCTTGCAGTCAAGTAGACTTGTAGCTGAGGTGCATCCTCAAAATTTCGTTTTCGATATTGCAGTAATAAGAGGGGAAGTCTTACCCCATTCAGAACGCAGCAGAGTTATGACACAGTTTGTGAATTAATAATTTTCTGACAGAATATATTTTTTCAATAATAATAATAATGTTCATCGATGTATTCCGGGCTTAAGGGCCGTGTTCCAGGGGCTTGTGATGGTCCCGACGTTTCGCCGAAAACTGCGTCCGGCATTTTCCAGGGTTCCTCTGACTTCGACAGCAGCGAAGCACTCAGTGGAATGGAGTGGCAGTTCGTTTCACCCCATTATATAGGTGCATGCTGTGGAACGCTGCTCGCTATTGGTACGCCGTGGTGGGGGGCAGTCGCTGATTGGCTGTTGACCGGCCAATGGTTGAAGCGTATTGGAGCCCGGCGTTAGCCGACCTGTCTTAGCGGAGACCGGTAACTGATCTCCCGTTGCATATACTGGTTCGTCGCGGCCACCGTGTCCTCTAGTTTTCAGTGTATTCAGCAGTGGAAACCAGGCTTTGTTGACCCGTTCAGATTCCTCCTTACGGTTGAAGCTGTTGGTATGCTTCAGGATTTCAATGGCTTCCCTTTGTAGCCTGGCGTGGTAGGACACTGTAGTGGACAGTACTTCGGTGTTGCTGTACTGTATATCGTGGCCTGCTTGCAGCGCGTGTTCGGCGACTGACGACTTTTCCGTTTGTCCCAGCCGGCAGTGTCGGTTATGCTCCTTCAATCGGGTGGCGATGCTGCGTTTCGTAGTTCCAATATATACTTGACCGCAGCTGCACGGGATCTTGTAGACACCGGCAGTGGAGAGAGGATGGCGCTTGTCTTTAGCCGATCTCAGCATTTCCTTGATCTTCTTCGTAGGCCTATATATGGTTTTGACTCCATGGGACTCCAGTAGCCTCCCTATTCTATCAGTTACTCTACTGATGTACGGCAGAAAGGCTTTAGCTGCCGGCCGCTCTTCATTCTCCCTGTTAGTTGGACGCCTGGGATGGAGTGCACGCTGTACGTCTTTGTGGCTGAACCCGTTGGCGCGCAGGGCCATGTCGAGGTGGTTGAGCTCTTCGTTCAAGTGCTGTGGTTCACATATTCTCCTCGCACGTTCAGCCAGCGTCTTTACGACTCCGTATTTTTTGTCGCGGGTGGTGGTTGGACGACTTCTGTAGATAGCGGTCTGTATGGGTCGGCTTGCGGTACACTGTGTGTCCCAACTTTAAGTCGGCTGTCTTCATAACCAGAACATCTAGGAAAGCGAGCTGTTGTTCACTTTCTACCTCCATAGTGAACTGAATATTCGGGCTGATGCTGTTCAGATGCTGTAGGAACGGCTGTAATTGTTCCTCTCCATGGCTCCAGATTACAAAAGTGTCATCCACGTAGCGAAGCCACACCTTAGGTTTAAGTGGTGCGGTCTCTAGTGACATTATTTCGAACTTTTCCATGAAGAAGTTCGCGATCACCGGGCTCAGAGGACTGCCCATGGCGACACCGTCGATTTGTTCATAGTAACTGTCATTCCACAGGAAATAACTTGTGGTAAGGCAATGGCTGAACAAGTTCTTGATGTCCTCGGGAAAAATCTGAGCGATGTGGTCCAGGGCCTCCTTTACTGGTACCTTAGTGAAGAGCGAGACCACGTCGAAGCTGACAAGCAGGTCTCCGGCTTCCAACTGGATGTTTTTCAGCTTTTCTACGAAGTGGCCCGAATCTCTGATGTACGACTCTGTGCCACCGATGTGAGGTTGTAGTAAGGTGGCCAGATATTTCGAGATGTTATATGTAGGTGATCCAATGGCGCTCACAATGGGTCGTAGAGGTACGTCCTCCTTATGTATCTTGGGTAAGCCATACAGCCTAGGTGGTAGAGCTTCACTTCTGGAGGTTTCTCTCTTCTCGTTGTCTGCTAATGAAGAGGCCTTAATAAGGCTGTTGGTCTTGCGAAGAATCCGGTTGGTAGGATCTCTCGGTAGTCTGCGGTAGGTCTCAGGGTCTAACAATTCCGAGATCTTAGTGGTGTAATCATCAGTGGCCATGATGACAGTGGCGTTCCCTTTGTCCGCAGGAAGAATGATGACACTCTCGTCCAAGTTGAGAGGCCTTGATGGCCACTGATGATTACACCACTAAGATCTCGGAATTGTTAGACCCTGAGACCTACCGCAGACTACCGAGAGATCCTACCAACCGGATTCTTCGCAAGACCAACAGCCTTATTAAGGCCTCTTCATTAGCAGACAACGAGAAGAGAGAAACCTCCAGAAGTGAAGCTCTACCACCTAGGCTGTATGGCTTACCCAAGATACATAAGGAGGACGTACCTCTACGACCCATTGTGAGCGCCATTGGATCACCTACATATAACATCTCGAAATATCTGGCCACCTTACTACAACCTCACATCGGTGGCACAGAGTCGTACATCAGAGATTCGGGCCACTTCGTAGAAAAGCTGAAAAACATCCAGTTGGAAGCCGGAGACCTGCTTGTCAGCTTCGACGAGGTCTCGCTCTTCACTAAGGTACCAGTAAAGGAGGCCCTGGACCACATCGCTCAGATTTTTCCCGAGGACATCAAGAACTTGTTCAGCCATTGCCTCACCACAAGTTATTTCCTGTGGAATGACAGTTACTATGAACAAATCGACGGTGTCGCCATGGGCAGTCCTCTGAGCCCGGTGATCGCGAACTTCTTCATGGAAAAGTTCGAAATAATGGCACTAGAGACCGCACCACTTAAACCTAAGGTGTGGCTTCGCTACGTGGATGACACTTTTGTAATCTGGAGCCATGGAGAGGAACAATTACAGCCGTTCCTACAGCATCTGAACAGCATCAGCCCGAATATTCAGTTCACTATGGAGGTAGAAAGTGAACAACAGCTCGCTTTCCTAGATGTTCTGGTTATGAAGACAGCCGACTTAAAGTTGGGACACACAGTGTACCGCAAGCCGACCCATACAGACCGCTATCTACAGAAGTCGTCCAACCACCACCCGCGACAAAAATACGGAGTCATAAAGACGCTGGCTGAACGTGCGAGGAGAATATGTGAACCACAGCACTTGAACGAAGAGCTCAACCACCTCGACATGGCCCTGCGCGCCAACGGGTTCAGCCACAAAGACGTACAGGTGCACTCCATCCCAGGCGTCCAACTAACAGGGAAAATGAAGAGCGGCCGGCAGCTAAAGCCTTTCTGACGTACATCAGTAGAGTAACTGATAGAATAGGGAGGCTACTGGAGTCCCATGGAGTCAAAACCATATATAGGCCTACGAAGAAGATCAAGGAAATGCTGAGATCTGCTAAAGACAAGCGCCATCCTCTCTCCACTGCCGGTGTCTACAAGATCCCGTGCAGCTGCGGTCAAGTATATATTGGAACTACGAAACGCAGCATCGCCACCCGATTGAAGGAGCATAACCGACACTGCCGGCTGGGACAAACGGAAAAGTCGTCAGTCGCCGAACACGCGCTGCAAGCAGGCCACGATATACAGTACAGCAACACCGAAGTACTGTCCACTACAGTGTCCTACCACGCCAGGCTACAAAGGGAAGCCATTGAAATCCTGAAGCATACCAACAGCTTCAACCGTAAGGAGGAATCTGAACGGGTCAACAAAGCCTGGTTTCCACTGCTGAATACACTGAAAACTAGAGGACACGGTGGCCGCGACGAACCAGTATATGCAACGGGAGATCAGTTGCCTGTCTCCGCTAAGACAGGTCGGCTAACGCCGGGCTCCAATACGCTTCAACCATTGGCCGGTCAACAGCCAATCAGCGACTGCCCCCCACCACGGCGTACCAATAGCGAGCAGCGTTCCACAGCATGCACCTATATAATGGGGTGAAACGAACTGCCACTCCATTCCACTGAGTGCTTCGCTGCTGTCGAAGTCAGAGGAACCCTGGAAAATGCCGGACGCAGTTTTCGGCGAAACGTCGGGACCATCACAAGCCCCTGGAACACGGCCCTTAAGCCCGGAATACATCGATGAACTTTGTAACGCCGGCCGCGAAAGCCTTAATTCTTACAACAACAATAATAATAATAATAATAATAATAATAAATGTCTATGCATTAATATTGGCAAATAATGAATTATATGAACAGTTATGGAAGTAATATTCCTTCAGAATGACAAAAATTAAAGACTATGATAAAAGTGTTGAATATGAGTCAACAATTAATTGTTAATTGAGAGCATACGATTTGTTATCGTCTAGGGTTTTGTTAAATGAAGCTGTATTGATGTTGTGTTGTGCCAGTGCACTTTGTAAAAAGTTGATAGAGGCTTTGATCCTCGTGAGTAGTGGACGTAGCGGGAGTAATATCCTGAGAGCCACAGAAAGCTGTATGCTTGTTAATAGGAAATAAAATGGGAGATTTCGGGAGTCAGATCCTGTCCCATAAGGTTCAATATGTTTCAAATCTTAAAGATTTCCCCTATGATATTAACAGCTCCAATGACTAATTATTACATGCAATGTTGTCATACCAATTTTTATCAGTTGAATTCATGTCCAGTGAATAAAATCCTGAAATTTATAAAGGATATTCCGAGCAAACTTCAAAGTAACCAAACTTGATTATTATTGTTGTTGTAAAATGTCAAATGTAAAGATTTAACTGCTGTGCCCAAGAATAGTCAATATGCTGTGTATTTAACTGCGCTAAGAATTGTGCCATTTTTTTTAAAGAAAATCCAGAATGAAAACATGAAACTTCGAGTGTGAAATTAATCCATCCTAGTGTGAGGATTGTAAATATGTGAATTGTAAATAAGTGAATAGGACGATTGAACAATACAACTTTATAGTGTGAAGTGAAAATATAATTTTATGTCGTCTATAAAATGTATAGATTAACAAATGAAAGTATAATTCATGAACATAGTCTAGCTCATCGGCCAATATTAAATAAGACTATAGTTTATTTTGTTTGAGCGACATAAAATCCATTAGGGAATGCGTGTGTTATTTTTTTGCTTCTGCCAGTGGGCAGAAATTTTCTGAATAAATTTTCTTGGTGAATCGGTTTATTTTTAAATATGTTTTTAATTCTCTTGTTATATGTCATGACTCGTTCCTTTTTCCTTTACGGGGAGCATGAATGCAGTGTCTAGTAATTACAGCCCGAGCCCAGAACGCCCTGAGAGAGATCTCGTGCTAACACTGCATTTACTGCTACCTCGCATGTGGTTTTCTGTCACACCAGGTGTACAGACGGGCACAGTATAAAACTAAGTCCCCGATTCTTGGATGTCACGGGTAATCTCGAGAACCACTGGATGGATTTTGATGCGAAGTCGAAAAAAACCTGGCGTTCGTGCGCTTTCTAAGCTTACGCTGGACAAACCGCTAAGAATATCAACATACTATGAGTGTAAGAATTGTTCAGCATGAAAAGTTCTACAAAAAAGTCCGTGAGGGCATATCTCTATCATTTCGCCCACTATAAGTGTTTTTACGTTTTCATTAATCTTCCAACGATCTCCGTTCAACTATTGAGGCGACAGTTTACGAGCTAGCTAGGGGCGAGTCTACCACCCCAGGTACATCATAGCTAGCGGGCAAGCCTAGATACAGCCAGCAGCAAACTGTCGAGTCGTGTTGAGTTAAGGCTTCAGAGAAGAGTGGTTATGTTTGGAGTTTCCCTGGAAGTGCAACTCGGCTTTTCTTCATTTCGCCTGTGAACGTTTCGTTCCGCAACATACACAGTCAAGTTAAGATTGGCTGGAAGAGGGATTTGTGTTTCATGCATCTCGCCATTCTCAAATTAACTAACGTCTGACAAGAATTCGTTGCACATGTATCTCCATGATGATAAAATTAATAGTCCAGTCAGGGATTTTAAGTCATCATGCCGAGACGTGAAACGGATATAGGGCGTAGTACATTGACATCGAAGAAAGTGCTTATTATGTGTTGCATTCATAACTGTTCCCGGGCGAAGCCAGGGCGGGTTGCTAGTTAATTGATATTGTAGCTTTCAATCGGTCAACACAAATCATTCCAATGACTGGAATATGTGAAAAATAACCTAAAATAAATTATATGTAATTAAGAAGGCTGATTCTTTTCCTGGAGCGGGGCCGACGGAGCGCGCCTTCCGCCAGCCAACCGAGCTCGCACCGCGGATTGCGCGTAGGTGGAAACCGTATCAAAGTATATTAATTAATGGTAAATTCACCAGAAAATCAGGATTAAGGAACTTACCTATCCACAGGAGAAGTTGAGAGTGTTCTCCTTCAGCTGACAGACATGCGGATTGTACCGTGAAAATAAATTATCGTTTACACGTTGTGATTCCCTTCTGTTGTGAGGGATATCTGCTGCCATATATTGTTCTCCAGCTCCACTAGAGTACGGGTAATTGATCTGTACACTTTGAATGTTAAATTAACCCACAATTGAGCATCAAACGGGCTTAGGTCCGTGCTTCGATTAATTACAGTAAACACGCAGGGGGGTGCAGGAGTAGCAACATAATGTAACGATGTAACTTCCAAAGTTACTGTCTGTCTGCTGAAGGAGAACATTTTTAGTATCTTCTGTGAAAGATAAGTTCTAACCTTGAACTGATGACGTGAGGTCATCCAGATTCCCAAGAAATAAAAGAACATCTGTGCTTCTTTAATTAAATCTTGCTGCTGTTGTTTATATTACCTTCTTATCTGTGCCCTGACACTTCACACCCTCGTTGATGAATGTTTAGTGACTTAATGACTTTAATGACCCTGGTTAGCTCGCCTCCGCCTCGCGCAACCCTGCGGAACGAGCTCGGTTGGCTGGCGGAAGGCACGTGCGCCTGGCAGTCGGCCGTCCGCCCCACTCCAGAAAAAGAATCTCACTGTATATTGTTACTGACTATTGAAGGAGAACGAAAGCAATGGTTTTCTAGTTTTCTTCTTCTTTAATAGTCCGTAACAATATGTATAACTTTCAATCACAGTCCATTTTTCACATATTGTGTGTTGACCGACTGAATGCTACAATATTAATTGTTGAATGAATGAATGATCGTGTGGCCTCCGGAGAGACCGAGTGCAGGTCTTTCTAGCTGACCCCCGTGGGCGGCCTGTGCGTCGTAATGAGGATGAAGTGATGATGAAGACTTCACATACACCCAGTTCCCAAGCCACGGAAATTAACCCCAAGAGATTACAATTCCTGATGACTCGGCCGGGAATCGAACTCGGGGCACTTCAGGCAAAAGCCTAGCGCGCTTATAAGGCAGCACTGAAAAATGGCTTCAAAACTCGTGGCTAAAGAGTTACATCAAACAGATTTTATAGCTTACTAAACGCATTAGTTGGTTGGTTCCTCAGTTTAGGGGCAGCGCCAACGCGGTCATGTAGTCCCGTGTACTTTGGGAGTGTGTAGAGTCTGTCTGATAACCGGTGTTAATTTTGATGCCTGAATTAGTGTGTGTTATCTGTAATTCAGGTAAGGACTGCAGACGATCAATTTAATTCCTACTTTTGCTACCAAATGTGAACTTGGTTACTAGATGACACCGCAACCGGCACCTGGTGGCGAACGTTGGAACTTAATACAGCGTTAAACAAATCTAGCCTACAAATTTAGCTTCACACAATTGTAGCCATTGGAAGGTTCTTTTACATGCCATAACTCTATGACATAGGCTTATAGGCTTTGCTTCTCCTCCGAAGGAAGGCATACTGAGGAATTTTAACGCTCTAAAAACATCCGACGACTTCGGCCGGGTTTGAACCCGTGATCTTGGGCATAGAAGCTCAGGATGCTACCAACTATGCCACCGAAGCCGCCTTTAAACGCATTACACGAAAAGTAAAATAGCTCATGAAATTAGGAATGCTACAGCCGTCTGTGAATATAATCAAAACATTTGAAGGTATGGAATAGATTATTAATTGCGATCACACATGTCCAATTGGGTGTAAGTAAATGTACGCATATGGAAATAAAAATCCACAGCCTCCTTCCAGTCGACCGACCGGGTCAAGGAATGGAATGAATGAAGCCTTATCTAGCGGCGAGGATATGAACCGTGCCGGCTGCCGAAGCCTGGGGCAATGATTAAATGAATGGCAGATGAAATGAAATGAGAGTGGAGAGTGTTACTGGAATGGAATTATGACAGAGAAAACCGGAGTACCCGGAGAAAAACCTGTCTGCCTCTGCTTTGTCCAGCAAAAATCTCACATGGAGTGACCGGAATTTGAACCACGGACCCAGCGGTGAGAGGCCGGCTTTCTGACGCCTAAGCCACGAAGGCTTAAAAAGGTACGCATGTATTTTAAAATTTAGCCACGTCTGTACCTAAACTTAGAGTGAACTTTAGTATTCGAGTGGATATACAGTAGATGTGGTTGTAAAATTCGTCGGGTTATTACTGCACAAATACTACTTGACGGCCTCCTTGCGATATGATCCCTCCCTAGGCTCGCCACGGCATTGTCATTCCACCAAACACTCTTATTTCAGATCCAATGTGGCGTATCCCATTTTCTGGTTTCTTATCTCCGAGGAGGCGCGTTCCTAGATCCGCGAGTTATGTGCGCCTCGTATAGCCCTCGGCAGTCTGTGCCCCGCGTGTCAACACAAATCGAGTTCTCTTTTACGGGTAAACAATTTAAGGCAGGCACATTTTATGAGTTTATTTACCAAAAATATATAATATCAGCCTATAGAATATCACCGTCAGAATAATAATAATAATAATAATAATAATAATAATAATAATAATATTAATAAAAATAGTCGCCTCCGTAGCGTAGCGGTCAGCATGGTTAGCTGCCGCCCCGGAGGTCCTGGGTTCGATTCCCGGCTCTGCCACGAAATTTGAAAAGTGGTATGAGGACTGGAACGGGTCTACTCAGCCTCGGGTGGCCCAAATGAGTAGAGGGAGTTCGATTCCCACCTCAGCCATCCTCGAAGTGGTTTTCCGTGGTTTCCCACTTCGTCTCCGGGCAAATGCCGGGATGGTACCTACTGTAAGGCCACGGCCACCAAATTCCCTCTTCCTAGCCTATCCATCCCAATCTTCCATCCCTTCCCATCCCTCATGAGGCCTCTGTTCGCTTTCCAGGTGAGGCCGCCTGGGCGAAGTGCTGATAACATCTCCCCAGTTGTATCCCTCCCGACCAGATGTTCCAAGCTCCAGGACAGTGCCCATCGAGGCGGTATTGGTGAGTTCCCTCGCTGAGTCCGTGGGAACCACCAAACTAGAGGGTAAATTCACTAAATAAAAAAATAATAAAATAATAATAATAATAATAATAATAAAACGTTTATTTAACAATTTCAACTCAAAACCAAAAACAACAGTTCCCTGGTACGTTAACGTCAAGAAATACCTCCAAGAAATGGACCTACGACCTGATGACGCGCACAAACGGGATCTTTTCCGGAAAAGCATCGTGACTTTAGGGACATCCCGAGATGAGAAATGGACAACCGGTGCAAAGAGGTCGGATGATCACCGTGCTCGACACAGCAAGTTAATGAAAACCTACTGGATCAATCGTAAATTGAATAAACGCCAGAATGTATAGTGGAACTTATCGTGGTCCCTAGTTGGCAGATTAACGAATAATAAATAAATAAATAATAATAATACGGTGTAGGATTGAGTAGCTCCGTGATTACTGATGCCGGTCTCAAGCCCGGAAAAGGAGGAGGGTGAATTATCAGCCAGAAAATATCCTTAGGCCAACTCAAAGAATCAGTAGCTTATTATCGTGAAGGAATCCATTTTTCAGTGTGCCTTAGTAAACAAAATTTAATGCTTTTCAGTCGGTCAACACGATTGTACCCCATTGTAATGGGCGTTATACCTTCAACCTAACAAGAATAACAGCTACCGCTGTCGGTAAATGAATAAATAAAAATATAAATACTTAAATAAATAAGGTACATACTCGTAGAAATGAGAATTGATTAAGCAAGAATACCTTTTTTTGTTGATGCTTATATTGGGAACTGCGACAACGTGGTCATATATCCCTGTGTATTTTGGCTGTGTGTGTGTGTGTGTGTGCGATAACCTGTGTTACTGTGGTGACTGTACTAGTGTGTGCATTTGTAATTCAGGCGAGGATTGGGATGTATGTTGGTTGGTTCCTCAGTTTAGGGGCTGCGACAACGCGGTCATGTAGCCTCGTGTTCTTTGGGTGTGTGTAGAATCTGTCTGATAACCGGTGTTAATTCGTTATGGCTGTATTAGTGTGTGCTATCTGTTTTCAATTCAAGTAAGGACTGCAGACAATGAATTTTCAAGTAGTTCCGCCAAACGCCACCATCAACGACTACTAGTTCAGAACTTGGTTACTAGACGCCACCGCTCCTGGCGACGAACATTGGAACCTAAGAGCGTTATTCAAATTAAACCTATAATTTAGCTTCGCACAGGTGTAATTAGTGGAAGGTTCTTTAACATGCCATAAATCTATGACATGGGACCGCCGGCTTTACTTCCCCCTCCGAAGGAAGGCGTACTGAGGGATTTTTAACGCTCTTAAATAATCCGACGACTTCGGCCGGGTGAGGCATAGAAGCTCAGCATTCTACCAACTACGCCACCGAAGCCGCTGATTGGGATGGAGGCCGCGACCTTAAGTTAGGAACCATCCCAGCATTTACCTGGAGTAGAAGTGGGGAAACCACGGAAATCCACCTCCTCTTCTCAGTATTGCCTCACGAGGCTAAGTGTATCCCGTTCTAGCCCTCACACTAGAATTGAAATTTCTTGGCAGATCTTCATGTCTACAGTCAAGGACTCGAGCCACTACACCACGAGGTGGTCAGGTGTATGTCGTTGAAAAAAGAATATGTAGAAGGATCAAGGTTTTCAATTTTATTAATGCAGCCAATGGCCATGTATTTTTCCTTTCAGGGTCAGGGAAGGATGTATGTAAAAAAATCGGCCGTAGACCTATTGAAAGGAACCGTACCGGCGTTTGCCTGGTGATGAAAATGGGAAACCACGAAAACCATTTTCAAGACGGCCAAGGTGGGATTCGAACCCATGGTCCTCCGATGTCAGCGAGACACGAGGTAGCGCTTTAGCACTCTCGACCACCGCGGGCGGTTGGATCAATGTTTTTATACTGTAGTTACGGGAGTCTGCAATAGCAATTTATTTTCCGAGAATGTTTAAGTCAGGACCTTCGAGTTTGCTCCTCTGTATCATTACTACTGGGATTGCAATACATGCGAGATGGGCCATCTAGTATTTCCAATAACATCATCTTAATGGACGACTATTTTTCTTCAGACACAGGAGGACATAAAGTTACGTTTCAACTTGGCTATCCAGTCCCCTGTCCTGGATTAATGTGGCGCATTCTACGTAACTTCCACCACATTACCTTCGATCTCTTCAGTTTCTTTCCCATGCTGGTCAATCGATTAGGCATTTGTCAAAGTCCCGTCATACATTTATTGAAGTAGATAAAGATATGCTGAAATTGTAGCTTTTTCTGTCATCATGAATTCTTTTCGAAGGTTATAATATAGAGAAACTCCAATAGTCGCAGATCATCAAGGGACTTATAAAAAGGAAAGAAACTGGTAACAAATGAGCACGCCATGTCACGAAGGTCTAGTATAAAACATGTTTCAATAATGACAGATACCGGCAGCTAGCTCTGCATTTACCCTCTCATCCCCATCCTCCTGCATACTACTGCAGCGTAAAACACTTGCCACGCTAACCAGCACTGGCTTAGACAAGTTATGTCCGAGGGAATATTATTTAGGTTGCCACCCTCTCTGGTAGGCTGACAATGCTTGGCGAAGTGTAGGCAGTGTGATGGGGGTATAGCCGCGTGAGAGGGTAACTTCCCAGAACGGCATGTGTCTGTGTGAGGGGGTGTGTGATTGTTGGGGATATAGGAATGAACGAGTTTAAAGGGAATGGAAGTAGGCTCAGGACGGGCACTCCCTATAGGTTGGTACGTGGGCCATTTGCTTGGTCAATGACCATGCCGCAATGGCTAGTCGCGTGCTGAGTCAGGACAAGGTCTCGGCGGACTGCACTGGCAATGGGAACAACCCTCGCGGTCATGTGTTTTGCAGTGCTAAGTTGCAGGAAAATCAGGATCTGTGATAGCTGGGCAATTTAAGAGAGATTCCTTGTTTATAATCTGGGGTTTAATGCGTTAATGTCAGGGGAAAGACAAAATCTGGCTCCCGCACAATTGAAAGTCAGGTCAGGAAGTCTTGTAGTCTAGCCGTCGTCCATGCTGGGGTAGCATCGTCCTGCCGAGGGGCACCAGCCTCCGGCACCCGTTGCAGTCTCCTCCGTCAGACTGTCTGTCCCGAGTGCGTGGGTCCTTTCCTTATTTGAATGTTCATCTAGGTCGACCGTAGTCAGCAGTATTTGTATTTGTGGTTTCTGTTTGTTTGCGGTAGTGTTGCAAACTTGCAGTGTTATTACCGTGAGGCAACAGTTGTGTGTAATAATTGCGCTCTCTGTGATCTGTTCCTTATATCCCTTATGGCTGACTTTATTGGGGTTTTAGGGCATTACAGCCTTTCAAGGGCTAGGACTGTAACAATACGCTACTGTCACGCGTCAATGTTCTCAGACAGGGAAGTATTCGGCACGATCCCCGCACCTCTCTCCTACCACTCTCAAGGCCAAGTGCAGAGCTACTCGCCGGGAAGTACAATTCGTAGTGCGCGATTTAACCGCGATGCGCAACTGCAGCAAGTCCAGTGATTGGAGGTTCGAATCGGCTATATTGATTATGATTTTTCACTGCGTTTTTCCACACTCCCTCCAGACAAATGACGTGATGGTAGGCTACCTTATTACAAGTCCAGGGGAACGTACCCTATCCCTGTCCCTAATACAGTTCAACACACTACTACTGTCATCACAGAATTACATGGTATCAGACAAGCTCAGCACACACCCCAGTACATGGGACTGATGACCGAGATCTATCAAGCCCCTAAAATAAGTTAACAACTAAAGCACAATTCGTGGGGATTTGTCAACAAGTTCCTTACAGCCCATGAAGGGCCTTAGCCTACCAAGCGACCACTGGGCCGTTAATCTTGGTTTTCCTTGCCGGGGCGCTGCCTCACTGTCAGACAGCTACTCAATTGTCCTCACGAGGCATGAGTGCATCCCGTGGATGGTGATGAATCAAATGTTACTGAATTGCCAGTCAGACTTTTATCGCATGAGGATATCGTGACTGAGATTTGCAGCGAAACATTCACTTCTGCGAAGGATGTAATACATTTCTCGAAAGTTTGAATTCTTACACCAAAAAATGAACAATGTAATGAAATTAATTTATAAGTCATTGAACTTCTATACAGTAGTTCAAAGACATACACCAGCGTTAACAGACTAAATACTGAAGATGAAAGCCAGCTACTTCAGTTTCCTACAGATTTCTTTAATTCGTTGGAATTAGTGATTTGCCTCTCCATACTCCAAACGTTTGACCCATAGCTATGCTCCTTAGAAATCTGAACTTTTCCCAAGGAATACTAAATGCAACCATATTAATTATAAGAAATATGTATGAAAATTGCTAGGATTTGGAAATAATAAGTACAGTTAAAATTTGGCAGAGATGTCTACAGTAATCCTTCGACTTGATTTAACACCAAGCGATAAAACACTACCATTTTCTTTTAAGAGGCAACTATATCCAATTCCCTTGGCATACTTTATCACAATCAATAAAGCTCAAGGGGAAACTCTTGAACGTATAGGTCTCAATTTGCCTCATCAAGTTTTCAGTCATGGCCAGCAATAAATTGCAATGTCGAGAGTGCAATATTTTGACGCCCTTAAAGTTTCAATATTCTTCGGTGGCGTAGTTGGTAGCATGCTGAGCTTCTATGCCTAAGATCGCGGGTTCAAACCCAGCTGAAGTCGTCGGATTTTTAAGAGCGTTAAAGAATCCCTCAGTATGCATTCCTTCGGAGGGGAAGTAAACCTTCCACTAACTACACTTGTGGAAGCTAATATTTGTAGGGTTGTTTGATAACACTGTATTAGTTACAACGTTCGCTCCAGGTGCTGACTGCGATGGCATTTAGTAGCCACGTCCGCAGCTAGATGTCGTGGTTGGTAGCATTTGATAGCAAAAAGTAGGGATTACTTGAAATAATTAGTCGTCTGCAGTCCTACCTGAATCACAGATAACACACACTAATACATCCATCACAATCAACACCGGTTATCAGACAAATTCTACACACACCCAAAGTATACGGGGCTACATGACTGCGTTGATGCAGCCCCTAAGCTAAGGAACCAACCAACCAAATAGTGCCAAAAGTAATCGTAGAAAGAATGTATATAAGAAAATTGTTCAGTAAATATTTTCCCATTGACTGTCATATTTCGATGGGTTTCAACTAGTAATTATAATAAAATAGCTTATATTAGATCTTGTATTTGTGGCTTTGAAGCATTCACAAACAGGTCAAGGTAAAAATGATGGTATATCTATCGTTTCTGAAGTGACGCTCGTGTAACGCAGTATGGTGAAAGAGTTGTAAAAGTTACTTTTAATGTTGAAGACACTTTTTAAATGACACCAAGAGCGCTCAGGCTTTAGGGGTCCAGTTTACCAAAATCGTAGAGTAAAGTTTTTTTGACATTTGTGCCAAAAGTAGGAAAGGTAAGAAACCCGGAAAAGTGTCAAAATACGTGTTTTGAATACGTCTATCATATTTCAAATTAAAATTACTTCTGGCTTAAATGATATTTTCAAAAAGGAACAGTCTAAAACACTTGTTTTTATAATGGAACTTGCTCTACAGATTTATATGAAATTAAAGTCTGATTGTTTTAGTATATTTTTTGATTCTTGGACTTCAATTAGTGGGAAGCAAATTTCTGAATTTCTTAAAACAGAAGTAGATATTTCTATTATGATTTCACCATGTATGGGTCAACACTAGCGCTCCTAGTGATAGATTTTGTGAACTACATACGACAAAGGATGTGGTCTAACTCTTGGTGTCCATGATTCGTCAGTTTAGTGTGTGTCTCCATGTTGCCAACACTTAAGAGGCGTTTGGTTAGGTTAATACACAAACTATTTAAAAGTCGAATAATAAAATTAACAAGTAGTTCCGTGAAGAACTATACAGCCTATTTGCATATATCCTATTCATGTTAATTGCCTCTATCAACATACAAAATTTCAGGTTGATTGTTGTAATAGATTCGTTGATATTGAGAACCGTCTAAATATTTCAGATGGTCACCATGTTGGATTTTTATTTATGTACTATCACATGAAGATTATTGTGTACGTGTGGTATTCAAACTTCAATCGCATGATTAGGACACAAAAAGTAAAATGTCGCACAGCTGCCATCTTGTGTTTATAAAACATTTGAAATAAATTAGATGCCAGTGGATTAACATTTGTATAAGCATTTACCGTACAAAGTTTCACTGCACCCGTTTAAATATTCATACTTCGTGTCACCGCCATGTTGTATTTGTGCTCACCAGGTTATTGAAAGTCCTATAGGTAAACTTAGGTTTGCTGTAAAAGATTCGTAGATACTGAGAACCGTCTAAATATTTCGGATGGTCACCATTTTGATTTGTTATATGGATAGGCCGTAGAGTTATGTACCATTAAAGGAAAATTAATGCGTAGCTTCATTATTCAAACTTTCACTTCGATCGCAAGTTTACGACAGAAGAAATAAAAGCTTAATTTTAAAATTTTGCACAGCCGCCATCTTGAGGTTATGTAAACAATTGAATTAAATGAGATGCCAGTGCATTATAATGTATTGAACCCTTATTAATCTGCGATAAATAAGTATTCATAATTTATTATTATTATTACTGCAGCCCAGGCAGTACTTATGGAAGTTGACGAGGATAAAGGCAAGTTAGCGTGTCGCAATGATTGCCACAGAAGTAGCTCTTGGTAGCTATTCTTGATAATGGCCGGGTAAGCTGAGTTCAAGGCCAAATTGTGTAACAACTTGCACCAGAATTGGAATCATAATGGGATGGTCACGAGTTACTTGCAACCGACCTACGATTGAATCACCCAATCAGGAGAGACCAAGCCAATACCACGCGATGGATGGCGTCAGTGGTAAAACGCGCGCGGAATTGATTATCTAAAGAACCGCCGATCAGAATTATCTCCGCACGTGTGCGCTGAGACGTTTGAATTATTTGATGAAGATTGACTCTAGTCCCGTGTGTGTGAGATGAAAACTCTGGAAATTTTTCTTAATTCACCCCACTCTTCATCCCCCTGTCAGTTTCTAATAAATTGATCGACGAGACGCTGTTCGAGGTCATTCGTTTTGGAGCTCTGATGAGCTAACTTCACGCCAGTTTGCGTAGTGATTTTAACGCTCTAATATTATTCGAAGTCATTTATTTGTGAGCTCTGATGAGCTAACTTCACGTCAGTTTGTGTAGCGATTTTTAAAGCTCTAATATATTATTTGAAGTCATTTATTTGTGAGCTCTGTGAGCTAACTTCACGCCAGTTTGCGTGGTGATTTAAAACTTGAATATTATCTTAAAGACAACTATTTTCAGCTCTTAGGGGGCAAGACTTGAGTAACATTCTAATTAGCGCTCACCCGAGCGAAGGTCAAGCAGAGCAGTAGAGATTACCGAGCGAGATAACGACTGTGTGTCAGGCAGAGTTAAAACTTGTATTGTCGAGCCAGTGACGATGGACTCGAAGTGTATATTTCATGTAAATTTTTAATGTATTTTTCATGTGTGTATCGTGCGTGTGTGAGGGAGGGTTAGGGAAAGTCTTCGTGATTAATCGCATAGGACTATTTGTGGGCGAATTTAGTAACTCACAAGCGATTATAGCCAGGTCAAATTATAATAACATTGAACTTTTCTTCCAAAGAGACTACACCAAGATGTCCGACGTGTGGTCAGGAGCCGGAGTGATGTCTGACGCTTCTACGAAGACAACGATGGAGTGCTAATTGTCCCATAGGGGAATGGGCTGAGATGGAGGTCATATGTTCTACAAGCTGAGACGGTGATGTACAACAATTGATTATTCAATTATGTAGTTAGATTGGCGGGGGAACTTTGTAAATAGTTCATTTTCTTTTTCTTGTTTTAGAGTGTTTTTCTTGTACCGACACTAAATGTTTTAAATGTACGTTGGCACGTGGCCAAAGTTGTTCGTTGTGTATTTATTTTTCTTTGGAGTCATATTTAATGTGCACGGCGCGTGTACGTGATTTTTGTCCATGCAAATGCGAAACCCGTTACATTCGATAAGTGGTGCTTTATTAAAGTTCATATTTTTGATAGGAAATGGAGGTAATTACTGTAAGATGTTTGCTGAACAGGTTATTATTCATATTAGGGTTGCCGAGCGCAACAATTTAAGATGTAATTGTAGAACACCTTAGTTCTAATTTTTTAGATTTTTTTTGAGTCCTTTTCAGATTTATTAGTCACGGCGTAGAACGGAGGCGCCAGCAAGTGGAAAATATTTGTCATTTTATTTCAGGGTCTGTCAAACCCATACGTGTGATTCTGTGTGTGTTATTGTGTCAGGTGTGTGCTTTGATTCTACGTGAAGAGGGGTAGAGGTCCTACCGCCCTCATATTTTGTTGTTGTTGTATTTTTGATGGAAAGGCAGGGTGCTCCAGGGAGACCGCTGTTCCTTGTCCATATGCTGATTCTTGGATTTCTTAGGGGAAATGCCGGGACATTTTGTTCTGACACACACACACGTATTATTGTGCTTTGGGGCACGCTTCTTCGAGATTCGATCCCGTGGCTTGGGAGGTCGAGGTTATCGTGACACGTGGGTTGACACATATGCAGATTTCCACGAATCGCCCGTCTTGCCTGGTGACTTATTTTTGTTAGGCAGTCCTATGTTCCGACTGGCCCCTTTAAGCTTTCAAGTAGCAAACCTGTTTCTTTGTGATGGTTTTTTGAACCATAATTAATTGGGGAGTTCGCCATGTGTGTGACGGATTATTGCATGTCGTATGGATAGAATATTGTGTTAATAATGTAAATGTTGGCCTTGAGCCTAGTGATTTTGTTTATGACTCAGTTCATGTAATTTAGGATGTGACGCCCGTGTGGTGTAGTGTTAGTGTACTTGTAAAAATGACGGCGGTCATATGTGTATTTCTTTTATTGGTCACGTGTTAACTTACTTGTGTTGATTTGTGTGAGAAGTCCTAATTTTGGGCAGTAATGTTTTTTGCTACGGCAGTTTTGATTCCAATTTCAAGCGGAAATTATTGTGTTGTTTATTTTTAAGTATAGGAAGTGTCGGTTTAGTTTTAAGTGTTGTATAGTTGTTCCCCGCATCTGTCTAGCTCTAAGCAATGTGGATTCGTCGTCTGAAAGTTTATTCTGGATGATGACGAATCATGCATTCGATTGTACTCATCGTGAAGCATGTAGAACAGCACGCGCGCATACATTGTCACTATTTGTTGATTTTCTTTGGGACATTGGTCCAAGTATAATCTCTCCAGAGATTTGGCCTAGTTTTGGCATATTTAATTTATTCAGTGGGAGTCATATGGGAGTTTTGCTTTGTTAATTCTTGTTGTAAATAGCTGATTTGTTTTTAAATTCATTTGTTTTAACCCTGGCTTCACTTTTTCCTGCATGTTATTTTGTTATATGTTACCCTGCATGTTAATGAAGCGCTTTAACAACAACTTACGATATGGACTGTTACACCCCCCGAAACTGAGTCTCATAAGCTTCTTTGCAAGGGTTCAGTATGTAAATATTTCCTGAACCAAGTTTCATTACGTTTGGATGGTTAAATCGCGAGAAAAGTCTATTTAAAAGTCTCAAATTCGCTTGGCCGCCATTTTGGTTTTGTAGTTACCAGGGTTTTGAAAGTCTCATAGGTAAACTTCCAATAGTAACTTTTATCACCGTACGACATTTCAGGGTGATATTGGTAAACGTTTCGGAGATATTGAATGCTGGTGATATATTTCGCACAGCCGCCATGTTGGATTGGTGAGACGGAATGAAGTTTGAAGAGCATGGTCGGAGTCGGCCAAAATGGTGCTATGACTTTGCCGAGTTCCATTGAAATCGCTCTAACCGTTTAAGTGTTATTAGGGGGACACACACACCACACAGACATACATACGCACACACACACACACACACACACACACACACACACACATGGACAAAAGGTGATCTCATAAGCCTACTTTTTCATAAAATGAAAATAGGCTAAAAAGCAGAAAATAGTAAGATTCAGTGACGAACCAGGAACGAGTCGGCAACGAGATGAAAACATGTAATCATTGAACGATCAACAACTACAAATGACATTACTTCAAAGAAACCAAATCTCGCCAACAGAAGACGAAGGCAGACGATACACGTATGCTTTCGTTAAAACAATACATGGACACCAAGCGTTAGACCACATATTCTTTATCGTATATAGTTCAGTAAATCTATCACTTCGAGTGCTAGTATTGATCATCACATTGTCAAATCAAAATCGTAATATCTACTCCCTTATTGACTGACAGGTTATGCACGCCAACAGATAGACCACATCCTTTGCCATAATGTTGTTCACTAAATTGATGTTAAGTTTATTACTTGTTTTCTTTTTTGTTATCCTAAAATCTTACTTCCCAAGTCATGTTTTCAACTCTAAGTTCCTAGCCTAAGGGGCTGAAACTGTGAATTTTCAAAATATATTCTTCTTGTTTACAATGAGCATGTATGATGAGGGCAAAGAGTAACTATTAAAACATTTCATCAGTCACTTTAATACCCAGGTTCAACATTAATTGTTAAGAAGCCATAGACATGATTCCTGTAAATTTTACAGGAGCCATTTAAAGTTGCTAGTGCGATGTCAGCTATGCAATCTTTCCTTAATCCAAAGGTTCTATTAAAGTCCACGAAAATACGCGGAATTGTTCCTCTTGTTCCGATTGGAGGACCAATTATATTAATTGTCTTAAGGTAATACGGCAGTACGGAATCGTGCTTTCGTAGTATCACCTCTTTTCCACATCTACGTCTTTGGGTTGATTTTGATCTGACTCAAACTGAATAGTCGGATCAATTATGTATCCCTCTTGAAAGCAATGATGTCGATTATCCAGTTCCGGTCTTGATTTGCTACATGTCTCGTCTGTACTCAACTTAGTGGAGGACAAATTCAATGTTGAAGCAGGATTTTATAAAATATGATCGTTGAGAATCTTGCAATTTTGATGTCATCCCTGTGAAACAGGTCATAATGAATGCATGCCAAGAAAATAATTATACCTAGATAGTCCTGTTCAAGACATAAGAAAAATCATAGTCATGAACGTGCTAGTTTCTAAACTGTGATGAGTTTTATTCGTGTCTATTCAGTTGGTCAAATATTTTTAGATCAGGGGCGAGTTCTTAGACAGGACGAGCCATCGTTATATATGGAAATAGGTGGTTTAGTTTTACACGGAACTGCTTGATACTTTTTAATGAACCTTTAGTCAATGAGCGGTCGTGAATGTTTTAATCTAGCAATTTGCGATATATTTTTGATTCATTTATCATTATGTAAATACCACACCTAATTTAAAATTTATTGAGCTAATTTAATATATCCAATTATTTATGGATTCATAAGTAAATAAACAAATTACACTAATCTCAGCGTAAAGTACGTTCCGACCTGTAATTAAATTGCGTTTAATGGAATTATTCCTGTTAAATGCACCCACAGTATGACAAGCGGGCATTTCCCTAGTTGTCATAGATTTGATCAATTGTATGTACTAAACTCACCAAATTATGTTAAACACGACAGCTGAGAGTTCTACAGTTTTATACTTTTTATCGATATCGTCAGAATGTATTACATATTACATATTTTACATAATCTAAGAGATGGACAGAAACATTAGACTATGATTGTCTAAAAAACTCGTATAACACGTATTTAGAAAAATGAATATGTTGCTAACCGGTGGACACGATGTTCAATGGACATCTTGTGAAACGAACTACATCAACA
The DNA here is from genome assembly GCA_946902985.2 of Meconema thalassinum. Taxonomy (NCBI): domain Eukaryota; kingdom Metazoa; phylum Arthropoda; class Insecta; order Orthoptera; family Tettigoniidae; genus Meconema; species Meconema thalassinum. The sequence goes on along the minus strand of OX336393.1, from coordinate 172,747,820 downwards.
TCATATATGATTTTCCCCAATTGTCTGTTGTCGCGCCCATATAACATAGAGCTATAATGTGTGTTGCCGGCCACTGAGATTATCTTGGTCGAAAATACACCTCTCATTTGTCCCTGATTTACAGGGAGTGCCAAATCAATCTTATCAGACTTCACTATAATTTGTTCTTTAGATAAGAACTCCAATGCAGGAGACTTTCTTTGCCCGACCACGTGGCAGGTTTTCAGACGGAGTGAGAGCCTCGCACATCTTGCTAATGATCGGGTCATGTCCCATGATCTTTCGAATGTCTGTGTTCCTGACGGGTCAGACCAAGTGATCAGTGCATATTGTGCATATCCATGAAATGCTGGCTCGTGCTTAATTGTTGCTGGCCAGCATTCAGAGCTACACCGAACGACTGGAAAAACAAGAGTCTTGGAAACCTTGGACTTGAGATGGTCGTGGAGACCTCCATTAGATTGCCGTCACTATTTCCAGGTTGCATTTACTCGTGTGCGGGCATCTGGAAGTGTTTACTCATAGTGGTAACTAGGTTCTTAGATTGTTCACCTTTCTGAATGAGTTTGGCCATCTATGTGATTGGTTCTATTCGTCTGCAGACCGCACTGTATAATATACTCTGGTTTCTTAGTATTCAGCCAAAGCACATTGTAAACGTTACCAATTCACCTATTATAATATTATACACATCAAAAATATCTTGCATATACTTACAACACCGAGCGGTGGTGGTACAGAACTTCATCCAGTAGTCCGCCATTGCACGAAAGGAATGGCCTGCGATATCGCCGGACATGAACTGTATCGAACATGTCTGGGATATGCTGAAGCGTGTTATTGCTCTGCGTCCACGCCCCCCAATAACCCACCAGGAGATCATGGAGGCCACCGTCAAATAGTAGGATCGTCTGCCTCAAGAGGACCTGGACAACTTGATCTATGGTGTGCCACGGCGAGTAAGAGACCTGGTGGACGCCCGTGGTGGGCATGTTCGTTATTGAAACATCACGGGATGGCAAGATTACAACACATATCAGTCCCTGTTTAATAGGCCAAATGTCTTTCAGTTAGTAATTTTCTTTTCACACATGAATAAAGTCTGCAGAATATTTGTCAGAATGCCGTCTCTTTTGTAATAACCTAGGTCATACTCCCATACGCTCTGCCCCATGGCAAACAAGTGTTATGCAAAACTTTGTTTGATGTGTATATAATGGGAATGAAATTAATATTTTATACTCTCCGTGTTGACTTGGACTAATTAAGCAAACTTGAAAACCAAAAGATATATATTCCGCCTTTGTCAACACAATTTATTTTTTAAATAAATTTGTTCTAATTAGTACAGTACATGTTACGATAAACAACGACATATTCTTCAGGTAATAAAGAGAAAATATGGATAATCTAATACTATGGATAATATGGATAATACTGTTTTGCGGGCTTGACGGAACACAGTTCTGGAAGGGGCTATCGTCTTGTTTATTTGTTTAATCGTACCTTTTAAACAAATTATCGATATTAATAATATTGTGGACAAAGTTCCGCCTAATCAATACCTTTATTTTGATAATTGTTTCATCAATACGGAACCAGGCTGAATCTTTCAAATACTAAAATTACCAATATTCATGAAATCAGATCAATTCGTCAATGCTGCAGGTAATTCTCTTTCTTTTGAATGCTCATATGTTACGATCGGTTACTTGTGCCTCTGGCTGCGTGGTGCAGCGGTAACGTTCTCCCACCAGCTATGCTCAAGGTTACAGGATCGAATCCTGGGGCAGTCAGTTGGCATTTGAGGGTGCGCAAAAGTGAGGGATCCGTGTTTATAGATTTACAGACACGTTACATATCCCATTCGGGGAAAAACTCTAGCACCCCGGCGCGGCGTCTCTAAAAGCCGCTGTAGCTAAAACGGACGTAAAACCAATAACATTATTATTAACGAAGAGACATGAGAATAACCATGTCTACCCAAAGTGATCCTTATTGACAAAGTTTAGCGGCTTCGGTGGCGTAGTCAGTAGCATGCTGAGCTTCTATGCCCAAGATAGCGGGTTCAAACCCGGCCGAAGCCGTCGGATTTTTTAAGAGCGTTAAAAATCCCTCAGTATGCCTTCCTTCGGAGGGGAAGTAAAGCCGGCGGTCCCATGTCATAGATTTTTGGCATGTTAAAGAACCTTTCATTAATTGCACCTGTGTGAAGCTAAATTGGATAGGTTAAGAATGTAAACAACGCTCTTAGGTTTCTACGTTCGTTGCCAAGAGCGATTGCGGTGGCGTCTAGTAGCTAAGTTCTGAACTTGGCCTAGTAGTCGATGACGGTGGCGCTTGGCGGCAAAAGTGGGAACTATTTGAAAAATTCTAAGTTGCAGTACTTAAATTAAAAAAACAGATAATACACACTAATACAGTCATCACAATTAACACCGGTTATCCGACAGATTCTACACACACCCAAAGTACACGGGGCTACATGACCGCGTTGTCGCAGCCCCTAAACTGAGGAACCAACCAACCAACCAAAGTTTATTAGATAACGAAAACAAATACCTTTAATCAATAAAATTATTATTCATGTAATTCCATATACCGGTTTCGGTCGCCAGCAGCAAATGTAATTAATAGAAAATGAAGTTGCATATCTGTGTGATACTGAAATTTATAAAAAGGTTAGGTTCAAAACAATTTCTAAATTTGTTAACTACCTAAATTATTAATAATATACTAAAATGCTAATAAAACCAGATGTTACAATTTTGATTAATAAGGGAAAATGCCAATGTTTTAAAAAGAGGGTTCGTGTTGTTCAGGTACTTGCGGACATGAACATTGAGACTGGTGGTTGTCACTTTGAACCATTACTATGAGTTACGTTGAGGTGTAAGTTGTGTATGTCCTAACACAATAAATATGCATTTCCGCCCATTGGTTCCCTATCTCAATATACTCCGTTCAGGACCCTCTTAACACCTGTATCAATTTGACCCAAAAGGTTTCAGACACCTGTACATCTTAATCATGTATGATCCATTTCAGGTTATTGTTTCACATATTCCAGTACAGACGACCCTGGTTATAGCTTGCAGGTTCACTCCTGGCCGTGGTAAGTGATTTTGGAGAGGCGACAAAAATCACGACACGCATTTCATACGTTAAGGAATCCATTTGAATTCAGTAGGCCGTGTTCATAATGGCAAAATTAATCTCGGGATTTTCCGCTAACAGGAAGTTCCTCCATTCTCTACTAGAAAGCGCTATAATGTCAAGGAGCTTAGATATCTAACCTCCTAGAATTCCATAGCGTTCCAAGGAACGAAAAAATTCGACATGCAAGCTGCCCTCCGGGTCCAAATAACAAAGCTTGCACCCAGCACCCGAGGCCATACGATACTATTATAATTATTATACTGTATAAGGAAAACCTCTGTATTGGAAAGAAATTTCTTGGTCCCATCATTTTTACGGTGATAAACTCTATACAAGAAACATTTGTACTATGTATAAGAAAGTTGTGTTGAACTCGTTTACCGCTGTATAGGAAATAAAGTAGGTTCATGACCTCTACATAAGAAAGTGGTGCCTCTTTTTTCCTGTTGCTTTCCCTGTTTACTCTCTGCATCAGAATACGTTCTGTACAAAGCCTATAGGTATTTTTTAGCCTATTTTCATTTTATGAAAAAAAAAAACGAGCCTTACAGTAGTCGCATATGATGTGTAACATCTGACATAGAAGAATCCTCACGTGAAATTATTGATACTCCGGTATTTTATAGTATTAATGGCACAAATATTAATCTATTGTAAAAGGGAGTGTTTTACAGATATTGTAGTTTATAATAAGGAACTCATTTTATTAGATGATTTGTAGCTTCCACCAGCACTAGTCTAAATAAAGAATACGATATGGATCAACTAGATTAATAGACGCGACACCGCTCATAACCTTAAATTCCTTATAAACAGGTCTTCTTGATTTACAGACCAACACATAATTGCATATGGATTCTGTTAAAATGAGACATATTGATATGATAAATCTTATATATTAAAATAGTTTTCAAAAAATTTCACCCTTTACTAAAACTGAAATATCTCGGGAAGTATTTGCGCTACGACGACGTTTGTTGTCTTAAAATGTAATGCCCGTCAAGCACCGTCGATTGATACCCACCTTACTTGATTATATCATTCGAGTATTAAAATAATTGCGAATATTACCTCCTTCAAGGTCTCACGAAAATGGAATATCGAATGACTTGACGGACATATTGTCGCTAGGCGACAACGACTAACACGCCACCCCAATAATAAATCTAACTTGATATTAACAGAGAGTTCCCTAATTACGTCATGATATCTTTAACTTCTACCTGCTCCACCCGGGCGCTAATGTCGCATGTATCCATACATGATATCTCTAATTTCTACCTGTTCCACTCGGGCGCTTATGTCGCATGTATCCATACAATAAGTAGAAGGGGATTCTGTGCACATAATTTTATTAAAACTTCTCAAAGAATGGATTACTGAAATGCTCATGCACAATCAGCAGTCATTTTGCTAATGACACTGTCATGCCAACATCTGTTTGAATGACAACAAATACTGTATTCGAAAGACAACTAATTTCACGAAGATGCCACTACAGTCGAATGTTGGAACCGCCATTTTGTATTGTGTATCCGATCTTTCTGTTATATTGTCTTTGGTCTCACCAGCTACAAACTGTCTTCTTTTCGTTTCATCATTCGTCCTTATAGGTTGTGTGCTCAATCAATACAATGAATCATATTATGATGAATGAGAGGCGACACTCAATTACAAATGTTATAAAGATTAATGGTGACGGTAATTGTCTGTTCAGGTCATTGGCATATTGTGAGTACAACAATCAGAGTTTATTTACACAGGTTAGAAAGCGAATTGTAAAACATGTCATGTTACAGACAAGTGGAATACTTATTCTTCCTTTATTGTTGGCAACAGCGATATCTACGAAACTGCTATCAATACGAGCGATGATTACAAAATGTATATGTCTATGAATGGTGTTCATGGAGGTCATGTTGAGTTAGTTGTCGCTGCTCAAGTTTGCAAAATGGATATTTATTCGTGGATTACTACTGTCGTATGGAAGGTGACCGGTTAAAATATATACGTCATCAACAAACGAAGTTACGAGTTGATACATATGCCAGTTTAGCAGACGCCTTGCATGTAGGAGCAGAAAATGAAAATCTCAGAGTCGGTCGTATTGTAGTTTTGCCATCTTCTTTTACAGGTAGCCCAAGGAAAATATTGCAAAATTATCAGGATACGATGGCGATAGTGAGGAAGTTTGGAAAGCCAGATTTATTCATTACGTTCACCAATAATGGGGGCTGGCCAGAAATACTTAAGAGCATTCATCTCTGGGAAACGGCTAATAATAGGCCTGATATTGAAGTGAGAGTTTTCCATTGCAAAGTAAAGGAATTGCTACGATTGATTAATGTTAAGGAAATTTTCGGTAAAAGCATATCTATATACATTGGAATTTCAAAAACGAGGTCTCCCGCACATCCATTTACTCTTAAAATTAACGGAAGATTGTAAGTTTCGAGAAATTTCTGACATTGACAATGAGGTGTCAGCCGAAATACCAGATCTCGAGGATGAAGCGCTATACGAGTTGGTAAGGCGTCATATGGTCCATGGTCCTCGCGGATCTTTGAATCCTGCTTCAGTCTGTATGAAGGATGGCGTATGTAAGAAAGTTTTCCCTAAACTGTTTCAGGAAGAGACGAAATATAATGCCAATGGTTATCCTTCGTATAGGAGAAGAAATAATGGACGGATTATTATAAAAACAATTCGAGGCATTGACATTGAAGCCGATAGTCGATTCATTGTTCCCTATAATCCATTTCTTTTACTTTACGTGCAAACTCATATTAATGTTGTAATATGCTCAAGTGTTCGGAGTGTTAAATACATCCACAAATATCTTATATATTAAAATCCACAAGTATGTGTATAAAGGTCATGCATGACTGCTGCATTGTTAAAATATGTCCTGAAGGCGAAACGGTGAACTACGATGATATTACTTCTTTCCTAAATGCTAGATATATTGGTCCAACAGAAGCCACATTCAGGATATTTTCATTTCACATGCAGGAACAGTCACATTCTATCGTAAGATTACCAGTTCACTTGCCAAACTTGCAAAATATCTATTTTAAAAATGATAACGCGCCTAATATTTTACTTCAAGCACAGTTGCGCAACACGGAATTACAAGCGTGGTTCAAGTTAAATCAAGATTCTCAAGCCAGAAGTCCGTATATATATCCTGAAACACCAGTACATTACGTCTGGAATAACAGCAACTGCCAGTGGCAAAAAAGAAAAAAATGTTTCAAAAATTATAGGCAGAATGTATAATGTTTCGCCTACAGAAACAGAAAGGTATTATTTACGCCTGTTATTGCTTCACGTCATAGCTGCTACCAGCTTCCAGAATCTACGAACATACAAAGCAGTTGTCTATTCTACGTTTAAAGAAACAGCTAAGGAGCGAGGTTTGCTGATTGACGATTCTGAATGGCAGCGTTGATTGGCAGAAGCGTCACAATTTCAGATGCCTTCTCTGTTACGACAACTGTTTTCTTACATATGTATCTTTCAGACCCCTTCAAATGTAAGAGAGTTACGGGACATTTTCAAGAATTCATTATCAGAAGATTATCTGCAGTTTCACGAACCAAACATTGCATATCAGTTCACTCTTATACATATTTCTAATACATTGAAGCTCCTTGGTCTTCCCATTACTTCTCTCGAATTGCCAGCTAAAATTGATAATTTCCCTCAGACAAATTTACCAATGAATTATCCAAAACTTAATGAGGATCAATTAAGTCGGATGATAAACCAAGCAAATGGAAACAAAACGGCTATAATTACAGAAATTTTGGGGTTAGTACAAAACAGCAATGGAAGGATGAGTAATGCATATTTCATTGACGGTCCAGGGGGCACCGGGAAAACATTTCTTTACCAAAGCTTGATTCACAGTTGCACAAATCTGGGGTTAAATGTAGTTTCTGTTGCATGGACTGGTATTGCAGCAATGTTACTACTGTACACAGCCAGTTCAAGTTACCTCTACATTTACATGAAAGTTCTGTATCAGGAATAAAAGTTAACAGCAAGGGAGCTTTTTATATTCGTTCAGCAAAATTTATCATCTGGGATGAAGCCTATATGGCTAATATGAACGCGTTGATGTGTGTAAATCGGTTGCTCAAGGACATCATGAATAACTACGTGCCTTTTGGAGGAAATATTATCATATAAGGTGGTGATTTTAGGCAGGTATTGCCTGTTGTGCCTCCTGCATCTAAAGCAGCATCAGTCCAAATGTCAGTAAGGTTCTCTCTGTAACATTTTTAATGATCGTTCAACATGGTGATGACTATTGTGGTTCAATAATACAAACATAATAAGAATAAATAATATACACTGTGGTGTGACCTTACCTGCGATAGTATAATATAATAAGTTGTTGAGCGCCAGATTCCTATTTAAGACAGAGAATCGAAATTTGTGAATTAACCTCGGCTATCAGCAGTAGAGTTCGAGACCACTTACCCGGGCCGTAGTGTAACTGAGTTAACTAACCATTCAGTATTTATTTATAAGGAGTAGTTGAATTTTGCCTATAGTATGTGCTAACTACAAGAAAAGTTACAGTCATGAAGTTAAAGAAAATGAATTTATTATATGCAAAACAAAATACTAATAGTTACAAAAAAAGAATTTAATTTACCAACTGCGGTTTAATTATTTAAAAGAAAATGAACATTAAAAATGAATTGAAAGTTAAAGGCTTGACTCTAAATTGAAAATAGAGACGGAAGTAATAATTGTTTATGCTCACCAACTTGCAGCTTTGTCATATTGAACGTTATAACAGATAACCTTAATGTTCCTTCTCATATTCAAAAAATGTTGTAGTATGTCATAAGATACAGCATACTACGTTCCATTGTGTTGCCATCTCTAGATTAATTGTAGTATTCAACTATAAGCCATGGTCAGCTTACATATATATTTTGTCAACATTGTGGTTTTTATGTCGAGACATGATGTATGCTAAAGCAGTCGGTGGACCTCTGTCGCTGTTCTGCCACTAATGAGTTGTCATTCACTAATGACTCTGTAGATGCGAGTGTGCGGTTATATCTTCCTTGTCACGTGGTAGTAAGCAGCCCCCACTTCATAGTCAAGTCACCCCTTCTACCTGGGGCTTGTCCATTCATTGACGCGTAGCTTGGCTCCAGTAGTGACGTACCGATTGCACCATACGTGAAATATAATGTTCCATTGCTTCTCTAAGGAACTAGATTGTGCGCACGTGATGGTTACTCATATTGGGTTTCATAGCATCTCGAAAATGACGCAGTTTGCCGTGGTGAAATTATTACTACGTCGTTCAGTTTGTGACGCATTGGGTTGATCCTATTTGGCAATCTTGTTGCATTATATATTTTACTTCGTCTCTTTACAGGTAAATGGATATTAATAAAAATCTAATTGAATATAATAATAAAAACCGCTTACAATTATCTGATATAAAAATCATCTCATGGATGTACTAATTAATAATAATAATAACATGATAAATGAATAACCCTTTAAATATAATAAGTATGGGATCGAATCGTTACATCTCCTTTGTGGCCATTATTCAAAAGTTTTATACTCAACAAAAATATGCGAGCGGATACAGATCAACGTGACTTTGCAAACTTCTTCATACAAATTGGTAACGGTGAATACCCTCACGTCGATGGAGAAAATTCAGAATTAGTCCCACGCTGAAAAATATATCACGCTTTTCAAAAATGGCGATTTTAGCACCTAAAAATGAAGATTGTAAAGAAATTAATGACAAAGTTTTAGACCTAATCCCAGGATCATATAGAACATCAGTGTGAATAATTTGATTACTGAAGATGAGAGTGAACTTCTACAATTCCCGATAGAATTTTTAGACAGCATAGGCATAAGTGGATTGCCAATCATATCCTTCGACTAAAAGAAGGCTCAATTGTGATTTTGTTGAGAAATATTAATGTTATTAATGTTACCCAAGGTCTGTTGAACGGTACTAGACTGTTGGTTTAGAAGGTGCATGACAATTGCTTACACCTGGAAATTATTACTGGCGTAAATGTTGGAAACAATGTCCTACTCCCTCGCCTTGATCTTACGCCTTCAGATACTTCTATGCCATTTTCCTTCAAAAGGAGACAGTTTCCAGTACGTTTGGCTTTTTGTATAACTATCAATAAATCTCAAGGTCAAACACTAGATCAAGTAGGCGTTTATTTACCTCAACCGGTGTTTAGCCACGGACAACTTTACTGTATGTCGCACTATCGCGAGCAAAATCCTTTCATGACGTCAAAGTTCAAATAAAACCAAAAGGCAAGCGAGCAGCAAATGTCGAATGGAAGGAAGTACTATTAGAATTTTGAAACGAATGTTGCGGAGGAGCACAGACATCAGCAAACGGGGCACAGATTAAATAACAATTACACAAGGACGTCCGCATCCCTAATACGATAACTGTCCTGTGGCAATGGTAAAAAAATACTATTGTCCTACATCGGTGATTACTATCCTACATACTGTTATTTCATTCCCTCAGTTCTATAACAAAGATATACTCAATCAAATTTACAGCTTAATACATATTAATTCCTTCTGTGTGAGTTATCTTTTCATTTCTCATCAATCGCCTTTACTTACTATTCTATCTGTAGGGGTGGAGGCGATAGCTGTCTTTACAGAGATGTGCAAATTATTAGATTCGATGTCAGTTTTCCAAAATTGCATTTTTACTTTTCACGGTTTAATGCACTAAGTATGTTTACAAGGCGTGGAAATTACTTCAAATGTTTAACCAAGACTCCTAATTATATTTTCATTTAAAAAACTCAAATTAAAATGATTTTTTAGATTTTCCACTAACAGAGGTGCCTTGCAAATGCAAAATGCCACTCGTTTCGTTTTTGTTACTTCACTCTACTTTACGTGTGAATTTAGAGCGGAGGTATTTGGGGTCTTTTAACGGATGAACGCTACTGAACTATTCAAATGTTCATGAACAATGCATTGAAATCACCTGACTTGAATTCTAAAGTCCATGAAAAAATGAAAATGGACCCAGCTCAGATAATCCTCGGAATCCAATAATCTGAAAGTTTCCAGGCGCAATTCCTTATGGGAAAAGGTGTAATTCCACGGGAGAGGAAACACTACTAAGTAGGACAACAAAAGAAGTTGGTCAATAACATGATTTTGAATAAAAATAAATACGACTATTTTTTTTATTTAATTCTATTAATTTGCACACCTCTATATGTTAACCAAGAGTTACATCTATAAATTCAAATATAAGAGACCCATCTTTTATTTTAAATTCATACCATTGTTCATAAGTAGACAAAACACCAAATTGTACCGCTGTAGCCTTAAATTGTTTGGATATCTCTATTTACTTAGTATAAAACAAAGTTCCCAATTCTTGGATGTAACGGTTAATCTCGAGAGCAACTTGATGGATTTTGATGCAGTTTTCACCATTCTGTAAAGGTTTTCCCGGTGAAGGATTAGATAGAAAAACATTTATTTATGACCAAAAGAAGCCGAGCATTTACGATTTCAGTGAATTGAGTTGAAGAAAAACCTAACGTCCACGTGTCTTTAAAAAAAATCGATATTCTCTGAGAATTGTTCAGCATGAAAAGTTTTGCAAAAAAGTCCGCGACAGCTCCCACATCGACCACTGTAAGTGTTTTTACGTTTTCATTTCTTCCATCAATCTCCATTCAGTGGAAATTTAAATTACTAGCTTCAGAGTGAGTTTACGAGCTTGCGAGCGACCTATCACTCTGGCTTCAGCCAGCATCAAACTGCCGAGTCGTGTCGAGTTAATTCTTCAGAGAAGAGTATAGCTTATGTGTTTGGAGTTAGCTGTTCACCTCGGCCTGACGTCCGTGCGCCTTTTAAGCTTACGCAGGGTAAATAGTGGGACACATATACAGAGGACAGGCAGACACCCACACATTTGATCTCATAAGTCTACTTCATCATTTACCCAAAAGCGACGGTACCGTAAATGTCTGTTCAGGTCACTATAATGAAGACATGCAAATGTCATATGGACAGAAATGTTGTACGATTGTTGAAGTGAATTCTGCGGAGCAGCACGGGTCTTCTAGTATCGTTTAAAATGATAATCTGGTAGCAAAAATATCTAGCCCGCCCAGGATTCGAACGCAAGATCTCTAGATTCACAGTCATACGCACTAACCCCACGGCAATTTCGACTACGCAAATATTGTGCACAAAATGGTGACTTATTTCCTCGTTCCAATAATACTGCATTACGGAATTAAGTTTCATTTATATTTTGCTTGTTTCGATAATGTTCCTGCGTGAAATTGAGTTTAAAATGCCTTATGAATAGGCCCTCTTGTGAGCAAAGAGAATGTATTGAGTAATAGTTCATGAAGGCTTGCTCAATTCTCGTATAACCACAACGATAATATTATATTGATGACTGCATTACCGTTATGTGGGTTAATATTTGAATAGCCATTGTGCAGAAACATAATTCCGGCAATGCCGACTACTTACAATGTTTGATATTAAGGCATTTTACCATTTAAATACTGTTACGAAGACTTCGAACATGAACCATGTCATTTGTTTCAATCACTTGACACCAGAGTTCGCATGAGCGTTTTCCGTTCAGTATGTCATATACATTCCACATGGCCGAGAGTGCGTCATGGTATCGATTTCCGACACGGCGCGCTGATTGTTTCTCTTACCAGTGCCAGCTGGATCGATCGAGTTGGCAGTGCTTCTTATACTTCCTTTCGATCCACCACTGCCAGCTAGGGCACACTTCTGTTCGATCGATCGAGCGGGCAGTGCATACTTCCGTTTTCCACCACTGCCAGCTAGTACACTTCCGTTCGATCGATCGAGCGGGCAGTGCATACTTCCGTTTTTCACCACTGCCAGTTAGTACATTTCCGTTATATCGATCGAGTGGGCAGTGCAGACTTCCGTTCGATCCACCACTGCCAGCTCGATCGTTCCGATCCACATCCATCCCCAATTTTCAAAATCACTCCCACGAAACTATCCAGCAACCGAGCGGAAAGATGTTACACATCAAAAAATAGGCCTATGAGATCACCTTTAGCCAGCTCGATCGTTCCGATCCACATCCATCCCCAATTTTCAAAATCACTCCCACGAAACTATCCAGCAACCGAGCGGAAAGATGTTACACATCAAAAAATAGGCCTATGAGATCACCTTTTGTCCGTGTGTGTGTGTGTGTGTGTGCGGAAGTGTGTCTGTGTGTGTGGATGTGTGCGCCCCCCCCCCTCCCATCTATAACTTCTAAACGTCTGGAGCGATTTCAATGAAACTCGGCAAGGTCATAGTACTATTTTGGCTGACCCTAACCGTGCCCTTAAAATTTTATTACGTCTTACCAATCCAACATGGCGGCTGTGCGAAATATTTCTCCGGCATTTAACATCTCCGAAACTATTACTGATATCACACTCAAATTTTGCACGGTGATAAAGGGCATTATTAGAAGTTCACATATGAGACATTCGAACACCTGTTGACTACTAAACGAACATGGCGGTCAGGCGAATTCGAAACTTTTAAATAGTCTTTTCTTGCGATTTAACCATCCAACCGCAACTTGGTACAGCAAACGTTTATGGACATTGTAATGCATTGGCATCCAATTTATTTCAATTCTTTACATAATCTCAAGATGGCGACTGTGCGAAATATTTCACCGGCATTCTATATCTCCGAAACTATTACTGATATCACCCTGAAAATATGTACGGTGATAAAGGGCACTACTAGACGTTCACCTATGAGACTTTCAAAAACCTGTAGAGTATGAGCATGGCGGCTAAACGAAGTTGAAACATTTCTCGCGATTTAACCATATGAGCGCAGTAAAATATGTTACAGTAAACGATGATACACATTGAAATGCACCGGCATCTAATTTAGTTCAATTGTTCACATAACCTCAAGATGGCGGCTGTGCGCAATTTTAAAATTAAGTTTGTATTACTTGTGTATTAATCATGCGATAGAAGTGAACGTTTGAATAATGAACCTACGCAAGAATCGTCATCTAGTAGTATCTATGGCCTACATATACATAAATCCAACATGGCGACCAGCCGAAATATTTAGACGAGTTTCAATATCTATAAGGAAAACCTCTATATAAGAAAGAATAACACTTTTCCCTTCAACTTTCTTGTAACCAGGTTCGACTGTTTTTGGAATTATTTTATGTTGACGGATTGAAAGTTACAATATCAATTATCACTTCGTGTGATTTTATTATAATATTTAGGAGCAGATGATCTAGATGTTTCGTCATTTAATACAACCATCACCAACACCAGCATCCCCACCATTTACTCCTGCCGTGAGGTTGGCATTAGATAGGGCGTCCGGTCGTAAAATACATCCGCCTCATAGAAACTCATCTCCGACCCAGCAGAAACGTGAATACTAAGGGGTAGACACACAGTTAGTGCTGTTTGTCATGCTTTGTGAATAAAGTGAGGAGCTTTATTTTCCCTTGACATGTCAATTTACCTCTCCCATGTGTGTGCAGTGCAATTTTAATTGTCCGCTCGAGTGGGCCTGCCCGCGGCGAAGAAGCCACGCGGTAAATGAGCTGGCTTGTGCCAAGCCGTAATGAAGTTTTAAACAAAGGTGGCCACAAAAAAAATATCTAATTTGTTAAGATTCTCGCTAACTAAAACACAGTATGTGCCTCACTGTTGGTTTATGGAACGAGGTAGCGTGAGATTGATTGACGTTTGATTTTTTTGTTAATTACTTTAAGGGGTTTTGCGACATCGTGAACATTTAACCCAGTGTACGTGGGTGTGTATAATTACGGCTTCGTGGCGTAGTCGGTAGCATGCTGAACTGCTGTGCCCAAGATATCGAGTTCAAACCCGGCCGAAGTCGTCGGTTTTTTAAGAGCGTTAAAAATCCTTCAGTATGCCTTCCTTCGGAGGGGAAGTAAAGCCGGTGGATCCATATCATAGATTTATGGCATGTAAAAGATCCTTCCTCAGACTAAACTTGTGTGCAGCTAAATTGTTAGGTTAGATTTCGTCAGAAAGTTCCAACATTCACCACTAGGTATCATTGATATCTGGTAGCGAAAGCTGAAACTACTTGAAATTGAACGGAAATTGTAGCTCACCCTAAGGGTGTCCTCTGGAAGCAGCTACAGACTCAGGCGAGCCGAACATGTCCTCAACACTCCCGGCACTAAGAGCCATACGATAAATAAATAAATAATTACATATTGTGTGATTTTGTAATGCAGGTAAAAATTGGGAAGTAAGTGGCCGTAGACGGCATTTGCCTAGAGTAGAAGAAAGAAACCACGTAAAACATCAACCAGGATGGTTGAGGTGGGAATTGAACCCGCCTCTCCTCAGTTTTGCCTCACGTGGCTGAGTGGACCCCGTTCCAGCCCTTAGGCCAGAATTAAATATCTTGGCAGAGCCATGAATCGAGCTCGTAAATCAGGGGTGACGGCCGAGAACGCCAGTCACTACACCACGACGTGGTGGGGGACAGATTCCTCGAGATTTAAAATAATGTGCCATCCTGGAATTTTCTTGGTGCGGGTGTGAAAACACTCACAAAAACTGTACTGAGAATGTGTGGTGTCAGTGATGGGATTCAAACCCAAGATCTCTGAATTTCCGGTTCCCATTTCAGTTGCGGTTACTGGCTGGGTTGGTGGATGAGAAAACACGATCCTATCAGAGACATTTGAGACTTTTCTGGTAATTGCGGGGCTCCAAGTTGAGTCTGCAGCAGCCTCATTTCTTGGTTCTTCTTTCCTAATCAACCTCTCATTTGTTGCCCTCTGTGCCTATTGAGACTCCATGCCATGAATTCAGTTCCCTGTTCTGCCATATTTGTTGTTGTTAATTCAATTGAGGGATTGGGACATCTTGGTCATCAACCCTGTGCAGTTGGGTGTGTGTCTAACTTGTCTCATAACCTGTATGTATGTGATGACTGTAGTAGAGTGTGTGACTGTTAGCAATAGAGGCCATTATTCAATTAACGAACAGCATAGTGAATTATATTTCCACTGCGATAACACACTGGTCAAAGAACGTTTTGCATATTGGAAGCTATTTGTATTTGTGGACCAAATATAATATACGTGCTTTATCCGATAACTGTTTTTATTAATTTATGTAGCGTAAGGCATTACACATGCAACACAATAATAATAATAATAATAATAACAATAATAATAATAATTATTATTATTATATACTAGCGCAGATATTGTCGTGACTTTCAATGGTTTCAAAATATTGAGGTAGATGGAGTTGGTGTCGCTTGTACATTCAAACTGATACTATGATCTTTGGTTTTGCGTGTTCTTACTCGTTGTTATGTGTCTCAATTGATCTCTCTGTTACATGTTGATAGATAAGAAAAGAAGGTCAGATTCAAATAAAGAAAACGACAATTAGTTTCAATTCAATAACAGGTGCGTGCAATACCCATTGATTTACCGTTCCTTATCATGTAAAGATATAATAGATATCAACCTTATTACGACCTTATGTCCAGTATATTTTTTCCAGTCCAGGCTCGATGTTGTAGCATTGAAAAAGTCGTCACCTAAGTACGCTCTTAATTTGCAATCTTCGAAAATGTGCCTGACGGTCTGGTTCGATGTACCGCAATCACAGCAGGGGTTTGGTCACTTCCCCCATTTGTGCAGGTTGTATGCACAAACTCCATGTCTGATAACAGTGTACGGTGCAAACAAACCAACGTGTTATCTTAGAACAGGGTCATCCAGCCATTGCGCTCTGAGAGTGCGACCGCGCTCGGGGGGGGGGGGGGGGGGGGGGCACTGGGCAGTCAGGCTAGCGCTCCTTCCCCTACCACCACTACTCTACGGCAGCGAGGAGACCTGAGACAGACGGATGATGTTCGGACCACGCTGACTAGATACGTACGTACGTAGAGTCGTGCGGTCGACGGCTTTTGTGGGTTTGTTGACATCATATTCATAGGGCTGTTTTGCCATTAAAAGTATACCGCATATAGAAATCGAATGGCACTCCGATGTATGAAATGTGCAGGAAAGGAACGCAAGTGTTAAGTAAGGAATATTGTGATATATTTCAAATTGAAATGTGAACATATTAGAGAGGAAAATTCAACAACACTTTACCAATTTGAACAGATAGTACAGACCTTGAGAAACCTTTGCTCCGTCGTTTTTACGAGCTTTTAGTTTTGGAGGAAACAATCTTCTCCAGATTGGGTACAATATTTCTGTACACAGCTATTCGTAAACAATTGCGCAAGTTTCTATCGCTTATCGTTGCACGATGTTTACTTTTGGTAAGTTTAAGAACCGAAAAGAAACGCTCACAAATGTACGTTGAGCCAAACATTGCTCACTTCGGCACGGCGGGCAGACCGCGCGCTCGACCAGCCAAGCTCCTCCCACCACCACCGAAACTACAGTACCTTCCACCAAGGCGCTCGGAGCACTGGCTTAGAGTGCGGCTGGAGCACTAGCGCTCGGAAAGCACTGTGTGGATCGCCCTGTCTTAGAGTTAACACATGAGCCAATGTGCAAAAACAAAATGTCGTCACACAGCAATGAAAATACGACTTCATGCTATATGTAAAACTTTTTTTGACAAGTATATAATGATCATACGTTCCTCTGGCTGAGTGGCGCATATTATACATTTCTCAACTGCATTACCCAAGGTTGCGGGATCAAATCCCACCACAGTCAGTTGGTATTTGTGAGGGCTTAGGCCTGAATGCGAGGGAGCCGTGTCAGTAGATTTACGTTAAAGCTTCAGTAGTTAAATGAAAAACAAAAATATTGGAATGCAGCCGAAGTAAACCAGAAACCTCTATGGACATCAAATTTGCAGGTGAGAATCTAAAGGAAGTAGGAGACTTCTGTTACTTAGGAAGAAAAATAACCAGTGATGGACGAAGCAAAGAGGATATAAAAAGTAGGTTAGCTCAGGCAAGGGAAGCATTTCTACAGAAAATGAATCGGTTGACATCGAATATAGATTTAGGTATTAGGAAGTCATTTTTGAAGGTCTTTGTCTGGAGCGTGGCGCTCTATGGAAGTGAAACTTGGACTATTGGTGCAGCAGAAAAAAGGGGAATTGAAGCGTTTGAAATGTGGCGTTGCAGGAGAATGATGAAGATCAGATGGGTAGACAGGGTTACAAACGAAGAGGTATTAAGACTAGTGGGAGAGGAGATATGTTTCTGGCGATTGCTATTGAAGAGAAGAGCTAGGTGGTAGGACACATACTAAGACACCCAGGAATAGCAAGCTTAGTTATGGAAGGAAGGGTCGAGGACAAGAACTGTTGGGGTAGACCAAGGTTAGAATATGTTAAACAGATTGCCTCGGATGTAGGGTGTGGTAGCTATGTAGAGATGAAACGATTAGCTTAGGACAGGGAGGCATGGAGGGCTGCATCAAACCAGTCAGAATACTGACGACTCAAACAACAACAGTTAAAAGGGACGTAAAAACCATTACAATATTACTCTTATTATTGTTCTGTTCGAACTGGGCCAGTATGAACCATGGAGCAACAATTTATTGCAATATATTGGATCATCATTTCCCTCCACTAGCTTTGATTTTCTGACAATACAGCATCATTCGGTGGCTCAACTCCTTCCTTCTTTCTAATAAAAATGCCAATTTTGAAGATTTTTTTTTCTCCTTGGAAACGTGCGAAGTTGGTAACTACAGTAATTGTCGACAGTGGTTACTGTCTTGAACATCTTTCTGATTGACTGACTGACCATCTGCTGTAGTGAGGGCTGGAACGGGGTACACTCAGTTTTGTGATGCAAAATGAGAAGAGGAGGGTTCGATTCCCACCTCAACTATCCTGGAAGTATTTTTCCGTGGTTTCCCCCTACTTCTACTCCAGGCAAATGCAGGGATTATTCCTAACTTAAGGCCACGGCCGCGCCCTTCCCAATACTATTCCAAATACACACACTAGTACAGACATCACACTCGCAAATCCACACACATCCAAATACTCGGGGCAATATGACCACGATGTTACAGCCCATAAAATAAGCAACAACAACATCATTCTGACTGTTGCCCATTCTCTGCATATCAGCATGATTAATAGTATTATTATTTTGCATATTAAGGCTTTCACGGCCCGGATTATTATATAAATAATTCATGCTTTTGGGCTAATGCCGTGTGTATTTTTAATTTGAACCATACGTTTCGGAGAAACCTTGCCTCCTTTTTCAATGGAAATAAACAATGTGGCCATAGAAAGTAAATCAATGAGATTACAAAAAATATAGATAAATTCCTCTGTTCGTCACCAGAGAGCAGCTGCCAGAAATTACTGCATGGACCATGGTGGAACGGCGGACAGATTAGTAAGTAACGAGAAGGTAAAGGGGGCGGTGTGGAAATATAGAAACTCCTCGAAGAATGAGGAGGGGGGAGGGGGGGGAGGGGGGAGGGTTAGATGGATATATAGGGAAACATAAACAAAAGGGAAGTGTATCTGAACGATACCTAACGTCATACAGTCAACGGCGAAAAAACAGATGGAAACTCCCCAGTGACGAACAAAGGAGATCAAATCCAGGCTCTGAGCCCTAGAGGGAAAATGTACAATTTTAAATATGTGAAGAACAGAGAGACTGAGAGGAACTATCTCCCTAGATCCTTAATAACTGGTAGCCAAGTGTCACTTAGCTGATATCCAGTGTCTCTGTTAAAATTATTGGGATTTTTACGAATTTCAACTGCCTCCCTTATAATTCTAGACCAGTTGTGCTTAACAAGGGCAAGCGCATGAGCATCCTTGAAACAAACATCGTGCCCTGAAGACAGGGCATGTTCAGCTATAGCTGATTTGTCAGGTTGGTTTAGACGGATGTTCCTTTGATGCTCTTTGATGCGAGTTGCAATGGACCGTTTTGTTTGTCCAATGTAGACTTTTCCGCAAGTACATGGGACTTCATACACCCCAGGTTGTAGTGATGGGGACAATTTATCTTTGTTTAATGCTAAACGTTGACCAATTTTCGTCATAGTGCCGAAAACTGTTTTTATCTTGTGCTTGCGGAGAATCTTAGCAACGCGGTCAGTGGTGTTGTGAATATAAGGGAGGTAAGCAGTTCCTCTCACGTCGGAGCTCTGAGAAGGTTGTCTATCCCTCCTTCTGGGATGTAGGGACCTATATATAGTGGATTCATTATAGCCATTACCCTTAAAGATGGTTTTTAAGGCATGTAACTCTTCCTGAAGAGTTGATGCCTCACAAATACGTTCCGCTCTTTTGGCTAGAGTTGTTATAATTCCTTGTTTTTGTGCTGGGTGATGGTGAGAGTCCGCATGTAAATACCGGTTAGTGTGAGTTGGCTTACGGTAGACGCTGTGCCCCATGGAGCCATCCGCCTTCCTCCTCACAAGAACATCCAAAAAAGGTAAGCATCCACCCGACTCTAGCTCCATTGTGAAGTGGATTGAAGGATGCAGCTGATTTAGGTGGTTCAGAAAGTGGTTCAGTTTCTCAGAACCCTCCTCCCACACCACGAACGTATCATCCACATACCTCCACCAAATCACAGGTTTGAAAGACGCCGAAGATATAGCCTCCCCCTCAAAATGTTCCATGAAAAAATTTGCCACGACAGGCGAGAGTGGACTTCCAATGGCCACACCATCAGTCTGCTCGTAATATTTACCATCCCACAAGAAATAACTGGAACACAAGCAGTGGTGGAATAATCGGGCAATGTCCTCAGGAAACAAATCCTTGATGAGTGACATGACCGAGTCCACCGGCACTCTGGTAAACAAGGACTCTACATCAAAACTCACCAAAATAGCATTTGGTTGAACGGCGATGGTTGACAATTTTTCGACGAAATGGGTTGAATCCCTAATGTAGGACTGTGTGCGCCCCAAGTGTGGCTGAAGCAACTTGCTGAGATATTGCGCAAGAGCGTAAGTTGGAGAACCTATTGTGCTAACAATTGGTCGAAGAGGGACGTCTTGCTTATGGATTTTTGGAAGACCATACAATCTCGGAGGAACAGCATCTCTCGAAATAAGACATCTTCCCTCTTCTTTTGGAATAGATGACAGTTTAACAAGCTTAGCAGTGGCATTGGATACACGAGTGGTTGGATCACGAGTGCACAGTCTGTAGACAGGATCAGATAACAAAATCGAGATTTTACTTTTATATTCAACGGTATCCATCACCACTGTCGCATTTCCCTTGTCAGCATGAAGAATAGAAATGGTGTCATTATTTCTTAGTTCCTTCAATGCCTTTCTTTCACCCCGAGTTAAATTGGGTGCGGGTACTTTAGAGGATCTTAATATCCTCACACTTTCTTGTCTAACTTCTTCAGCTTCATCTGGAGGTAAATTGTAGATGGCAGCCTCAACGGATGTGATCAACTCCTCTGTAGGAATTTTGGAGGGTGCGAGAGCAAAGTTGAGACCTCTGCTTAGTAAAGTTGTTTGATAGTCATCTAAAGGGGTATTAGAAAGATTGACTACAACTTTACTAGTATCAAGAACCGTACGAGGAGCTGTTTGTCTCGAGGACAATCGAAGGAACTTGGCTCTTTGTCTATCTACAGCCCGACAAAAATTATTCTCGGCCTGAATAGCGGAGATACGTTCAAAGAACAGCCACAATTCCTCTGAGAGAATGCTACTAAGAAGCAGATGTAAGTGTAATAACTCACGGGAAACTGCGTCCAATTCAGTACGAGAGTTCTGGATCCTCTCGATAACGAGTGCCTTGCTAGCGCGCTGAGAAATTCTCATAGCTTTATGAGTGTGTATAGTTTGCAGGGATCATAACATCATTCCCAACTGTGTAAAATTGAAGCAAACTATACACACTCATAAAGCTATGAGAATTTATCAGCGCGCTAGCAAGGCACTCGTTATCGAGAGGATCCAGAACTCTCGTACTGAATTGGACGCAGTTTCCCGTGAGTTATTACACTTACATCTGCTTCTTAGTAGCATTCTCTCAGAGGAATTGTGGCTGTTCTTTGAACGTATCTCCGCTATTCAGGCCGAGAATAATTTTTGTCGGGCTGTAGATAGACAAAGAGCCAAGTTCCTTCGATTGTCCTCGAGACAAACAGCTCCTCGTACGGTTCTTGATACTAGTAAAGTTGTAGTCAATCTTTCTAATACCCCTTTAGATGACCATCAAACAACTTTACTAAGCAGAGGTCTCAACTTTGCTCTCGCACCCTCCAAAATTCCTACAGAGGAGTTGATCACATCCGTTGAGGCTGCCATCTACAATTTACCTCCAGATGAAGCTGAAGAAGTTAGACAAGAAAGTGTGAGGATATTAAGATCCTCTAAAGTACCCGCACCCAATTTAACTCGGGGTGAAAGAAAGGCATTGAAGGAACTAAGAAATAATGACACCATTTCTATTCTTCATGCTGACAAGGGAAATGCGACAGTGGTGATGGATACCGTTGAATATAAAAGTAAAATCTCGATTTTGTTATCTGATCCTGTCTACAGACTGTGCACTCGTGATCCAACCACTCGTGTATCCAATGCCACTGCTAAGCTTGTTAAACTGTCATCTATTCCAAAAGAAGAGGGAAGATGTCTTATTCCGAGAGATGCTGTTCCTCCGAGATTGTATGGTCTTCCAAAAATCCATAAGCAAGACGTC
This sequence comes from Meconema thalassinum, assembly GCA_946902985.2. Lineage (NCBI taxonomy): Eukaryota > Metazoa > Arthropoda > Insecta > Orthoptera > Tettigoniidae > Meconema > Meconema thalassinum. The sequence continues at coordinate 172,725,912 of OX336393.1, read as the reverse complement.
CCTCTTCGACCAATTGTTAGCACAATAGGTTCTCCAACTTACGCTCTTGCGCAATATCTCAGCAAGTTGCTTCAGCCACACTTGGGGCGCACACAGTCCTACATTAGGGATTCAACCCATTTCGTCGAAAAATTGTCAACCATCGCCGTTCAACCAAATGCTATTTTGGTGAGTTTTGATGTAGAGTCCTTGTTTACCAGAGTGCCGGTGGACTCGGTCATGTCACTCATCAAGGATTTGTTTCCTGAGGACATTGCCCGATTATTCCACCACTGCTTGTGTTCCAGTTATTTCTTGTGGGATGGTAAATATTACGAGCAGACTGATGGTGTGGCCATTGGAAGTCCACTCTCGCCTGTCGTGGCAAATTTTTTCATGGAACATTTTGAGGGGGAGGCTATATCTTCGGCGTCTTTCAAACCTGTGATTTGGTGGAGGTATGTGGATGATACGTTCGTGGTGTGGGAGGAGGGTTCTGAGAAACTGAACCACTTTCTGAACCACCTAAATCAGCTGCATCCTTCAATCCACTTCACAATGGAGCTAGAGTCGGGTGGATGCTTACCTTTTTTGGATGTTCTTGTGAGGAGGAAGGCGGATGGCTCCATGGGGCACAGCGTCTACCGTAAGCCAACTCACACTAACCGGTATTTACATGCGGACTCCCACCATCACCCAGCACAAAAACAAGGAATTATAACAACTCTAGCCAAAAGAGCGGAACGTATTTGTGAGGCATCAACTCTTCAGGAAGAGTTACATGCCTTAAAAACCATCTTTAAGGGTAATGGCTATAATGAATCCACTATATATAGGTCCCTACATCCCAGAAGGAGGGATAGACAACCTTCTCAGAGCTCCGACGTGAGAGGAACTGCTTACCTCCCTTATATTCACAACACCACTGACCGCGTTGCTAAGATTCTCCGCAAGCACAAGATAAAAACAGTTTTCGGCACTATGACGAAAATTGGTCAACGTTTAGCATTAAACAAAGATAAATTGTCCCCATCACTACAACCTGGGGTGTATGAAGTCCCATGTACTTGCGGAAAAGTCTACATTGGACAAACAAAACGGTCCATTGCAACTCGCATCAAAGAGCATCAAAGGAACATCCGTCTAAACCAACCTGACAAATCAGCTATAGCTGAACATGCCCTGTCTTCAGGGCACGATGTTTGTTTCAAGGATGCTCATGCGCTTGCCCTTGTTAAGCACAACTGGTCTAGAATTATAAGGGAGGCAGTTGAAATTCGTAAAAATCCCAATAATTTTAACAGAGACACTGGATATCAGCTAAGTGACACTTGGCTACCAGTTATTAAGGATCTAGGGAGATAGTTCCTCTCAGTCTCTCTGTTCTTCACATATTTAAAATTGTACATTTTCCCTCTAGGGCTCAGAGCCTGGATTTGATCTCCTTTGTTCGTCACTGGGGAGTTTCCATCTGTTTTTTCGCCGTTGACTGTATGACGTTAGGTATCGTTCAGATACACTTCCCTTTTGTTTATGTTTCCCTATATATCCATCTAACCCTCCCCCCTCCCCCCCCTCCCCCCTCCTCATTCTTCGAGGAGTTTCTATATTTCCACACCGCCCCCTTTACCTTCTCGTTACTTACTAATCTGTCCGCCGTTCCACCATGGTCCATACAGTAATTTCTGGCAGCTGCTCTCTGGTGACGAACAGATGAATTTATCTATATTTTTTGTAATCTCATTGATTTACTTTCTATGGCCACATTGTTTATTTCCATTGAAAAAGGAGGCAAGGTTTCTCCGAAACGTATGGTTCAAATTAAAAATACACACGGCATTAGCCCAAAAGCATGAATTATTTATATAGTATTATTATTATTTATTTATTTATTTATTAAAGCTGTTTGGACCCATAGGATCACATAAAACAAATTAAGGTCTGCTGCTGTTATTTTCCTTATTCTTCCAAAACCCCTTCATGATTTCGCTTTATCAAACTCGACGTTCCTCCATCCATCCTTTCCCCGATCTCCTTGGTGTAACTTCCGAACAGTTGGTCTTATGTCTCTCGATCCTCGATGTCTATTGGTGTGATATTGGCACTTCTGAGATCAAATTGGACCTGTGTAATCCAGACTGTTGTCACTTTAAGTTTCCTTAAGTATGTCAGAATTCTTTGTTAATCGGTCGTCAAGAGTTTAGTGCTTTTCAGTCGGTCAACACGAATGTACCCAAAAGAGATGGGTTATGCCCTAATCCTGAAATAAATTACATGAGATTAATAAAACACTAGGATGACCAGTTTCGATCGTCAAGCGATCATCATCAGATCCAATACACTTAGGCTATAAAATCTATGTTTGAAATACAGGTGAAAATATTTACAATATGTACAATTATTTAGTTGCAGTATTGGTACTGCAACTGTCAGTGTATGCTAAATGCAGTATATATGTTAGGTGAAATGCTAAATGGTGATGGCTATCCGGAGATTGTACTTCTGTTACTTAGGAAGAAAAATAACCAGTGATGGATGAAGCAAAGAGGATATAAAAAGTAGGTTAACTCAGGCAAGGGAAGCATTTCTACAGAAAATGAATCGGTTGACATCGAATATAGATTTAGGTATTAGGAAGTCATTTTTGAAGGTCTTTGTCTGGAGCGTGGCGCTCTATGGAAGTGAAACTTGGACTATTGGTGCAGCAGAAAAAAGGGGAATTGAAGCGTTTGAAATGTGGTGTTGCAGGAGAATGATGAAGATCAGATGGGTAGACAGGGTTACAAACGAAGAGGTATTAAGACTAGTGGGAGAGGAGATATGTTTCTGGCGATTGCTATTGAAGAGAAGAGCTAGGTGGTAGGACACATACTAAGACACCCAGGAATAGCAAGCTTAGTTATGGAAGGAAGGGTCGAGGACAAGAACTGTTGGGGTAGACCAAGGTTAGAATATGTTAAACAGATTGCCTCGGATGTAGGGTGTGGTAGCTATGTAGAGATGAAACGATTAGCTTAGGACAGGGAGGCATGGAAGGCTGCATCAAACCAGTCAGAATACTGACGACTCAAACAACAACAGTTAAAAGGGACGTAAAAACCATTACAATATTACTCTTATTATTGTTCTGTTCGAACTGGGCCAGTATGAACCATGGAGCAACAATTTATTGCAATATATTGGATCATCATTTCCCTCCACTAGCCTCATGCCCGTTTTCATTTTGGGTTTTGGCTGAAAATTCTTGATTTCCCCAAGTTTCTTCGTCAAAGGGTCACGTTCCAAGATATCCTCATGTGATATCCCCAGTTCTTGTAGGTCTTTTTCCCCCTTTGTAAACCAGATCCCTTTGTTTATCTTTCGTACAAAGCAGGCACAGATTCGATTCGACTATATTCCTGAGGTCATTCGTGTCAAGTGGCCATGGAGATTCTCCTTTTGCGTATGGTGTCGGTTAACTTCTCCACGTGAAGATATAATTCATCGTTATGTCGTCTTCCACACTCTCCTTGTTCTTTGACCGGGCCCAAGATCTTCCTCAAGAACTCCCTCTCTTTGGCTTCCACTTGTTCTGCCAGGCCTTTCCTATTTATCGCAAGGCATTCTGATGCATATAGTGCCTCCGGTCGATTAACGGTATAGTAGTGTCTGAGTGATTATTATTATTATTATTATTATTAGTATTTATTGTTTGGCAAAATTATCACGGACAATACTGGCTACATTTTATGTTACAGCTTGGTTCTGCCTGAGCAAGCAAACCATCTGTACTGAGGTCGTTTGCTGATTACACTGTTCAGAGACTTCACATAACTGTACATCCATTTCGTGCTCGCCCTCTTCACGAGTCTCAAAATTATTATTAATATTTAAGGAGAGCGCTAAAAACACAAAAATCTAGCTTTTGGTGGCGGATCTTTTCTTCTTTTTATCTTCCCAAAGACCTTTCATCCGTTCACTGTGTGCCATCTTCTCTTCATCTGTCCACCTACGCCTATTTCTTTTGGGTTGTGATCTAAATTCAAATTTCTGGTTTCTGTTTTTTCTCTACAAATGCTGCGGTCGTGAATGTCTTCTATGGTGATAAGTAATTGTTGTAAGCCTTCCATAGTTTCTTTGTACCAAGACGTACCCAATTTCGACGTAGATTAATAGTATTATTATTATATTAATAGTATTTATGAAATAAATGAAATGAAATTAAATAAAATGAAATGAAATGAAATTAAATTAAATTAAATTAGATATTGGATTATGGGGACGTAAGCAAAACAATTTTGTTTGGTGATATTTGTGCTCGTTGTGTGAAAGTCAGTCTTGTACGGACAGTGCCATTCTGACTCCACTATGCCTTCAGGCTTGCTTTGTACGTTTGCACTAATAATAATAATAATAATAATAATAATAATAATAATAATAATAATAATATCGTATGTCCTCGGGTGCCGGGTGCAATTTTCTTATTATTTGACTCCCAGAGGGTAGCTTGCATGTCAAATTTCGTTGTTCCTTGAAGCACTATGAAAGTCAAGGAAGGTAGATATCTAAGCACTATAGCGCTTTCTAGTAGAGAAATGAGGAACTTTGGGCTCTCGTGTAGAATACGTTGCCCGTTTCGAAAGTGCGGTATTTACTTAGTAGCGCTCTGAAAATGGTTTGTAATTACTCTGCCACGTTATTTAAGCCATTTGCCATTAACAAACACCGCGTAAACACTTCCAAAATAAGGAAATTGTCAACATTAACTTTCAAGTAATAAACTTATCAAAAAGCACGTCGCCATGTTTGATTACGTAATGCTGCCAACTTACTGATTGTACTACTAGGCAAAACCATTGGCCTGGATAAAGATTATTGATGCGTGACTACCCCCACTGTGCGTGGCAAAAACCAGGGATGTTTATATTAGCATAACGCGGCCCTACCTAAGCTTTATTGGCCTGGACGAAAACCATTGGTCTGGATGAAAATATTGGTCTGGAAACAATAATGTTGGCACTCTGAAAAATTACAGTAACACTCTCTAGCGATAAAATATTCAACTGCTGTATATTAGTAACATTGGCCATTTCTATAGAAAATTCTTTGGATTTTAATGGCGCCGGGCAACGTATACTACACGAGTTCCGAACTTTGTGTTGGCGGAAACTCCCGAGATTAATAATGTTATTGGTGTTACGTCCGTTTTAACTACTGTGGCTTTTAGAGACGCCGGGGTGCTGGAATTTTTCCCCGAAGGGGATCTTTAACGTGGCAGTAAATCTTCTGAGATGGCTCTCTCGCATTTGCGCACACTCAAATGCCAGATGACTGCGCCAGGATACGAACCTGCAACCTAGGGCCCAACAAGCGAGAACGTTACCGCTGAGCCACGCAGCCAGTCCACTCCCGAGATTAATTTTGCCATTATGAACACGGCCCACTGAATTCAAATGGGTTCTTTGACATGCCAACATCTTATGACATGTGTGTCGTAATTTTTGCCGCCTTTCAAAAATCACTTACTACGGTCAGGAGCAAACCTGCAAGCTTGGGCTTAGTAGACCGACACGTTACCCACTCACAGTTTGTGATATTCTGTCCTCCACATTACTCCAGATCGAGACTAATTGGGCCACTGGGTCTTGCTGATGAACTACCACCAAGCTATTTTCAGTGATAATATTTGTTATGGTAAATGTTTTTGGAGTGGAAGAGAGCGCGTGAGAGCCACAGATGGATGATATAGGGAATTATTTGAAAACACAGCAGTGCGGACAAACAAGTGCTCAATGGGAGATGCCAGCTGAATATACAGTCTAAAATGAACTGGAAAACAAACGGTGGGTATGAAAAGTGACCAGTTTGTGATTCGAATTATGGATATACAGAGCAAGCCAGTTCGATCGTCACTTTTACTCCATTTGATTATATTTGCGCGTTTTTCTGAGGCGATGCATTCTATGAGACTATGAGGTTGAATTTGAAGAAGAAAGAAGAGGTCTTTATTTCAATAGTTATTTCAGTTGAAGGGCTTGGACTTTGTGTGATCATTCAGCCCCGTGTATTTGGATGTGTGTGGAATTTTGTCAGATAACCTGTAGCCTATTATTGGTGAGCCTCCGTGGCTTAGGCAGCAGCACGCCGACCTCTCACCGCTGGGTCCATGGTTCAAATCCCGGCCACTCCTTGTGAGATTTTTGCTGGACAAAGCGGAGGCAGACAGGTTTTTCTCCGGGTACTCCGGTTTTCCCATTCACAAATTTCATTCCAGCAACACTCTCCACTGTCATTTCATTTCATCTGTCATTTATTTAACCATTGCACCAGGGGAGTGCGACAAGCTTCGGCAGCCGGCACAGTTCATATCCTCGCCGCTAGATGGGGGCTTCATTCATTCCATTCCCTGACCCGGTTGGTTGACTGGAAGCAGGCTGTGGATTTTCATTTTCAACCTGTGTTATTGTGATGGCTGTATTAGTCTAGTTGTAATTCAGGTGAGGATTAAGGAACGTCAATAAATTGTTAATTGAACGTAGCTAACACGTTCTTCATTAGGGAGTATTCACGGATTTATAGAGTAACGCACTACTCTAACCATTTTCCTGATATAGCACGAGTTGTTTTGTAAACCCTGGTGGAAACTATCACCGTGGACACGATAACGACCCAGGTACATCATTTTGCAGAATTCCTAACCGGCCTATGGCTTAAGTCCGTACCATCAGGCGGGGACACAACAATATGCCTGGATTTTGTGGGCGTAGCGCCCGTTAGACTACAAAGTGTATTTAAAATGGTCCCGTGGCTCATAATCACAAGATTCACGGTCACGTAAAACTACAATCTTCCTTCCTTCCTTCCTTATTTAAAATGGGACCCGTCAGCGTAAAGGCCAGTCGAAAAGCGTGGTCATGTAGCTCCATCTACTTGGGTATGTGTATAATTTGTCTGATAACCTGTGTCATTGTGATATCTGTACTAGTGAGTGTATTTGTAATTGATGTAGGATTTGGATAGGAAGTGGCCGTAGCCTGAAGCTAGGCACCATCCCAGCATTTGCATGGTGTAGAAGTGGGGAAACCACGGAAAACCACTTTCAGGATGTCTGAGGCAGGAATCGAACCCACTTCTCCTCACTTTTGCGTCACGAGTATGAATGTACCCCGTTCCAGCTATCAGGCCAGAATTAAATATCTTGGCAGAGCCGGCCCTCTGTGGTGTATAGACTGTAATGCCTTTTGGTGGGACAGTGTGCACCTCCAATGTCCCATATTAATACAACACTTACCTCTACTATTTCCTCTGCTTGTACACCATTCGCCTTGAACCCATTTAACACCAAATCTAACAATCACTTCCTAGTTCTACCGAAGCTTCTCTCACCCCGAATAGCTGAGACTATCAATAACCTTATTGGCAATACCTGTTCCCGTAGGAAACAGGATGTAAAATTGACCGATTGAGCTATGTACATTAACAAATTCACAAAGAAATTTGATACAATGGTCCGGTTAGCTCAAAACAGATGCCAGCGTTTCGCCCCAGAGTACCAATGGGCTCTTCAGTTGGTTATGGTACACCTCACCAAGACGCGTTGTGTACCATAACCAACTGAAGAGCCCATTGGTACTCTGGGGCGAAACGCTGGCATCTGTTTTGAGCTAACCGGACCATTGTATCAAATTTCTTTGTGAATTTGTTAATGTACATAGCTCAATCGGACAATTTTACATCCTGTTTCCTACGGGAACAGGTATTTCCAATATGGATTAGCTAGGTAAGGTAACATTATTTTTGAAAAGAAGTACTGACTTCCATAGTACATTGCCGCTGCTCGTGGCAACATTTGTGCCTTGCAGCGGCCTTCACAGTATGTACTAGCCACGCGTCTTGGTGAGGTGTACCATAACCAACTGAAGAGCCCATTGTTACTCTGGGGCGAAACGCTGGCATCTGTTTTGAGCTAACCGGACCATTGTATCAAATTTCTTTGTGAATTTGTTAATATCAATAACCTCCAATGCAATCTCTCTTTTCTCTTTCGTTTCACGTTGTCCCACCTTCTAAGCCGGTTCGTGTGAATAGCCTTTCCCCATTATTAGCCTACTTTTCACATTTTGCAAAAATGAGGAAAAAGTAGTCTTATGAGATCGGGCAAATGTGTGTCTGTCTGTCTGTCTGTCTGTCTGTCTGTCTGTCTGTCTGTCCTTCTGTCTGTCTGGCTGTGTGTGTGTCCCCCCCTATCAACTCCTAAACGGCTGCAGCAATCAAAACCAAATTTAGTATGAGTAAAGATGTGCACCGGAATAGCTCACGTCCATATTTGAAAATGATGTCAGTGCTACCAACTGCTGAAAAAACGCACTAGAAATTTGAGCTCCATGTTGGATATCCTGCAAGGTATGCATAGGAGCTATTCCAAAATTGGCACACATGTAGATAATACTATTTCAGTTTAATTTACAGGAGGCCAACCATGACAGTGTTGCCAAAATAATTTTAAGCCTTCTGATAGGTCCAATGTTTAAATGCATATAACTTCTACACTATCAACTGGATTTCAACCAAATTTTGTATGTAATATCTGTACATAAACAGATATGACTGAGCGTATTCTTAAGAGCCACCAGGGCTGCCAACTGTTAATAATTGCTCTCTCTATTTTTTTATCCAAATACCAATATATCAGAATGTGTGCAAACCGACAGCTTTAAACTATGCACACGTATAGTACCTGACATGTTTGATTAATTATGGAGTAACTTATATACGTCAGTTCTACCAACATGATTCTAAGTCTGCTGATAGGGCCAATTTTTAAATACATGTAACTTCTATACTATCAGTAGGATTTCATCCAAATTTCGCATGTGCTATGTGTAACATATCAGATATGACTATAAGTATTCTTCAGTGCAATCAGGGCTGCCAACTGTTAATAAATGCTGTCTATATTTTTTACCCTAATATCAATATATCAGGAAGTATGCAAGCCAACAGCTCTATACTTTGCACACGTATAGCACCTGACTTTCTAGATTAATTTGGAGTAATTAATACAAGGCAGTGCTGACAACATGATTCTATGCCTGCTGATATGTCCAATTTTAAAATACATGTAACTTCTATACTAACAAATGGATTTCATCCAAAATTGGCACAACAAGATATCATAATATTTCAGATTATTTCTGACCAGCACACGCATGGTATTGTTGGCAACATGCTTTTACGCGTGCTGATAGATCCAGTGTCTAACTGCAAGTAACGTCCATTGGACTTCAACCAAATTTTGTATTCTGTACCTTAAGAGATGGAACTAAGAATATATTCAGTCACCAGGGCTGCCAACTGTAGTGCTCTATTAGGCTACATTATACCAGGTATATTTTGAACTAATTAGATATTTCGATATTACCAACTTAATTTCGTCATTATTCTAGATATGTTCATATTCTGTAGAATAATCATTGGCATGAAAAGTAGGCTGTATAGTTCTTAACGGAACTTCTTGTTAACTTCCCTTTTGTCTGGTACTTTTATGAATACCTTCTTGCCATTGATCATTTTTGCTACATTATCTATTACCTCCCACGCCCCAGGGTCTCACACCTATTGGGACGTGGATTGGCAATCACGGTAGGGGTACGTCCGTCATTGCCTCCACTTAATTGTGCCAGGCTGCTATCTGTCATCCTTCCTGTAGACCTCACTTGGTCAACTCCTGTTCTCTTCCGACCCCGCAGGTATTCGGGTATTCAAAGTCTTTCAATTTACCGTCTTAATTGACCCTTGTCTCATTTTTCTTAATACCCTCAATTCTTCGAAGGGTCTATCGTCGTCTTATTCTTTTCATGGTATCTCCTGCCTTCTGCACAAGGCCTTAAAGGAGACAGGGCGTGTGTAGCCCCAACACGTATGGTACATTCTGGATAGTACTACACCCTCGACGGCTCACGGTTTGTGTTGTAGGCTTGTAGATTTACGTGACCGTTAATCTTGCGATCATGAGGCATGGTACCTCCGTCTTACGTGGAATCCGAACCAGAGGGCATGACATTTCGTTTCGGAAATCTCACATGCATTGATCGAGAATCGAACCCAGTCCACTTTGGTGAGAGGCCAACAGCTGGACCTCTGCGCCACTACGCCCCCCTCATGGCTGGTGATTTTTAGAGTTGGCAACCCCGAGGGTTTCCTGAGCTGAATCCGTGTTTTCCCCTTCTCTCAGTGACTCTGGGACGGACTCTCTCCTCTTCCCCTCTTCTATCTGCCTATCCTGGCCCTACTTCTTTCCAAGTACCTCAATTCTCATTCTTCGAAGGTTGAGGCCATTTCTTTCCCCTGTCTTTCATTTTCCATATTGCTCCTTTTTGTCTTTTTCTTCTACTTTTTCGAGCCTCCAAGTTAGTTTTAGATCTATAGTGCGTCTCTACCTTAAAATACTGTACGCATTAAATGGGGCGCGCTGATGCCAGATCTACTGCATATACAAAGTTCTGCAAGGGCGGGCACATGATGCAATATAACTCGTATACAGGCGTGCTTTTACGCAAAACTCGGAAAATTTCCAAAATATTTGTTTGTTGTATATAACTGTAGCTCATACCTTGCAGCGAACAACGCTACAATATTTAGATATGATACACCGAACCTCAGAGCGCGATTTTAATGCACACGTTATAACAATTTATATATTTCAATTATTCATGAATATGATAATATTATAATATGTTATAATTTATAATATTACATTTTCTCGAATAGCATAGGTTAAAATAAATTATAATATGACATTTTTCATGAATATTATATATACATGTGGTATATATATTGTGGTCCACGTAATTTACCCAATTTTGTGTGGTCAAGTGGTGGTATGCAGCCGAAATTAAATTCTTCATTTCTTGTTTCTTGAATGAGACGTTGTTCAATTTTATAAAGTTCTTCACTTGCGCCCATACCATTTCGATGGGATTAAGTTCACTGTGGTATGGTGGCAAGCGAAGAACATATTTTTCTGCTGATTTAGCCATCTCGTCAATGATGTATTTATCATATCTGACTCTGTTTTGAGTCACAATAAAACGAAGCTTCCGTTTTAACATATCATTTCGAAAAGGTACCCCTTTTGAGTGAGCCAATCTATAATCCGGTGTTTTCTCCGTTATAGGCAAGAGTTCGATTTTCCGACTGTGATAGCCTACATTGTCTATTACTAGGATAGATCCTTGCGGAACATTGGGCAACAATTGCTCGTCGAATCACTTTTCTTACAATTCACCTGTCATTTCGTCGTGGGTGTCTGCCGTGTTCTTTTGGCACAGAAACGTTAACTCTGCACCACTAACGAACCCTTGTTTTTTCCCGTGATGAACAAAGGCAAACCACGGAAACCACTTGGAGGTTGGCTGAGGTAGGAATCGAACCCGCCTCTTCTCAGAGTTTTGTCTCATGAAGTTGAGTACACCCCGTTTCAGCCCTCAGACCAGAATTAAATTTCTAGGCTGAGCCGGGATTCAAACCTGGGCCTCCACGGTGACAGCACGGTGGCAGCCAGGAATGCTAGTCACTACGGTACGCAACGAGGCGGACAATTTATAAAGAACACAAGGACCACTTCATTTCACAGTTTAACTTCACACCATCAGTCGGGGAGATACTGGCGCCTGAGTAAACAAACTTACGCAGCGTCAGCGCTGGGCGGGAGGAATAAGTGCGATAACTTATGAATGCTATCTGATATCGAGCTCCAGTTTGTTTTAAAAACTTTTTCACATATTAATGAACATTTCTTCTCGCTTAGTCACCAACGTAAAGTCAGTAGCAAAAAGGTTTGTCGCTATGTAACATTCCTGTGATACCATCTCAGATTTTTCAAGTAACATTTAAGAAAAAATATCATAACATTCTTACTATGAAATTAATTACTGCCCTGAGAAATAGAGTATCTTCTACCGACATCAGGCAATCTAAAAATAAATTCTTTATCTGGTGTGATCATTAATTCATTAACTTATCTATGGCGTGATACGTTTTATATCTGCAAAAATATAGATTCGCGCTAAAATATCGTAATTGTGAAAATTGGGCCATGTGTTAATTATTTAGGCTTTTATTTTTACATCATCATTAAGAGCGGAAAAATCTCTATAAGTCCACGCAAACAGTTTCTTAGATTTGTCACTTTCAATTATTGGGAAATGGCAACATCGCCGGGGTGGAAGAGGACGAAGCTAATTGCAGGACATAGGAGTGCGAGTGAGAGGCAAATATTACATTTAATTCCATACTGTCTTTTAAGATTGAGACGCTCTATAGTGTTCATTTCATCATCATTTTAAATTTTCACCCAAACCATTGGGGGCCGATAACCTCGATATTAGGGTCCTTAGAGCACCAACTACGATCATCATCGTCTTACCTTCAGCGTATGTATGATATACACTCAACTCTCACTTCCATGCAGCAAAGTTGGTCTCAATACTGAGCTATGCAAGGAGAATTCAATAGCAGTAATTACTTCCTTTTTGGAGAATACAGTCACTGCATTAGCTTTTCTACATGTTGGTTCCATCAATGAAGTAGTATTCCACTTTCATCTTTAACATTTCTAGCTGTTTATATAACGGAACCAACAGGTCCGCAGCGAAAGATCAATTTGAAGATTGGTGACTCTGGACTGATCACGAAGAGATAGGCGCACTTCAGCTGTGTTCGCCAAAGGAAGCAGATGATATTTCAAGGGGTTGCGCTTTATGACCGCCGTATATCTTACGCATATGGTCTGCTGAGCATAGGCAGACTTATGAGGGTTCTAACTCCATCTTAAGAATTCATCAGCAAAGTGTTTCTAAGACACGCATCTGTACATCTGCCTGTACAAGTGCTGAAACTAGTCAAAGCTTTCAATGCGTTTCCGAAATTGCGAGCAGGACTGAAATACTCTACAACCTTTAAACTCAAAACGGGGTTGCCAAATTTTGAACCGGCGATATTATCCCATTACATTAGAGTGGCCTACACACAACTTATCACTTTAACATCTGCCAGGGGTTCATAAGTGATATTCCTACTACGTTTTCTACTGAGATTCTCCCTTTTAATTTTTCTAGCCGCCTTCTTTAATCTAGGGGTACGTACTGAAATACCTTTCCCAAAGATCTTGGGCTCAATCCCAGGTCTACCAAGTAATATAATTGTGTTGTTAGGGCTAGATTGGGGTTCACCCAACCACGATAGGATTCCTTAAAAGAGCCATTCTGAAAGTGGTTTTTCGTGGTTTCCCACGTCTACTCCAGACAAATATCGTGATGGTGGCAATCGCCATCCCCTTCCTGATTCCAGCTCCAATTACAAGCATAAACACTAATAAAGGCACTACAATAACACATATTATCAGACAGATTTGGCACACCCAAGTACACGATACTGATGAGACTGATGTCACATGCGCCTTATTAAAAATAACAGAGAACAGCAACAATACTGCTTCTTAATCTTCTTCTTTCTAGTCTGACTTTCTTAGGAAAATGATGGTCTCTCAGCCCTTGATATTTTACCGAGTTATACGAAACTCTTCATTTTTAGCCTATTTTCAATTTTGAAAAAAATAGGCTTATGAGATCACCTTTTGTCCGTGTGTGTGTGTGTGTGCGCGTGTGTGTGTGTGATGTGTGTGTGTGTGCGCCCCCCCTAATAAAATCTAAACGGCAGGAGCGATTTCAATGAAACTCGGAAAGTTCATAGCACTATTCCCGGCGACCTCGACCGTGCCCTTCAAATTTTGTTACGACTCACCAATCCAACATGGCGGCTGTGCGAAATATTTCACCAGCATTCAATATCTCCGAAACTATTACCGATATTACCCTGACATTTTCTATGGTGATAGAGGGAACTACTATAAGTTCATTTTTGTGACTTTTAAAAACCTGGTAACTAGAAAACCAACATGGCGGCCAAGCGAATTTGCGCCTTTTAAATAGACGTTTCTCGCGATTTGACCAACCAAACGCAATGAAACTTGGTACAGTATATGTTTATATACATTGTAATGCACCGACATCTAACTTCGTTCAATTGTTTACATAATCACAAGATGGCGGATGTGCGAAATATTTCACCGGCATTCTATATCTCTGAAACTATTAGCGGTATCTCCCTAAAATTTTGTACGGAGAAAAAGGGCACTACTGGAATTCCATCTATGAGATTTTCAAAAACCGGTTAACTACAAAACGAACATGGCGGCCAAGCGAATTTGAACATTTTAAATAGACCTTTCTCGCGATTTAATGTTCCAAGCGCACTGAAACCTGGTACAGGAAATACTTATACACATTGTAATCCACTGGTATCTAATTTAGTTCAATTGTTTACATAACCTCAAGATGGCGGCAGTGCGAATTTTAAAATCAAGTTTTTATTTCTTGTGATGTAGTCATGCGATCGAAGTGAAAGTTTGAATAATGAACCTACGCAATAATTTTCCTTTAATGGTACATGACTCTATGGCCTATACATTTAACAATCCAACATGGCGACCATCCGAAATATTTAGACGATACTGAATATCTACGAATCTATTTTAGCATTCAAACTGCATTTTTTAATGTTCATAAGGGCTATGAACTTAAGTTCACCTATAGGACTTTAAATAACCTGGTGATCACAAATCCAACATGGCGGTGACGCGAATTATAAATATTCACATGGACGTTTCTCGCAATTTAACCATCCGCGTGCAGTGAAACTTGGTACAGTAAATCTTTATCCGAATGTTAATCCACTGGCATCTAATTTATTTCAATTGTTTCCATAACCTCAAGATGGTAGCTGTGAAAAATTTTTAAATCTCCTTGTTTTTTCTTGTGTCTTAATTATGCGATTGAAGTTTGAATACTACACGTTCACAATAATCTGCATGTAACAGTAAACTCTAGGACCTACATATATAAAATCCAACATGGCGACCATCCGAAATATTTAGTCGGTTCTCGATATCTACGAATCTATTACAGCAATCAAACTGAAATTGTGTATTTTGATAGTGGCAATTAACATAAGTAGGATATATGAAAATAGGCTGTATAGTTCTTCACGGAACTACTTGTTATACTATATGCAACATCTTTTATAATTCAAAATGTATTATTTATGGACTATTGAAATGATTTTCTGAATATTCGTCATGGCTCTACAATACTGATTGACTCGGAAGAGGGCCTGTAGATGTAGTGATTGGAATTTCACTACGTGCCTGATACGTGTCATATGTGTGGTGTGTCTAACAAAGTTCTGTGAATCGTACGAGGTGAGAAAAATAAGTAATAAGAATGATTGTTTTACCTGGTTTTATTCCAGTACCATTAAATTACAAAACCGTCCTCTTCAAAGTAACTGCCTTGGAATGTGTCACACAGCGTTGGAGGCGGTTCTTTTACTCCTCATAGCAGTACTGGAATCACCTTTAGCAGGTCGGTTACAGCCGTTTGAATGATGTCCAGTGCCACAAAACGACGTCTCTTGAGGTGTGCTTTCTATATCAAGAGGAGGAAAAAGTCACAAGGATTCAAATCGGGCAAATAAGTAGGCTGGGGAGCCACAGGAATGTTCTTACTGGCCAAATAGTGGTTCACTGAAATTGCATTGACGTGATGCAACACCCAGTTCTATTTGATGTTTGGTCTAACACGCATGACCCTTTTGTGAAGGCCTTTAGGAACCTCTCGGTAAAAATGTTGTACCAGCTAAACTTGCATCACTAAAATAATCGCTACGGGCAACCAACCAACGAGGTCCAACTCCTAGTGATGGCCTATCACATGTGCACCTGCCTCCTCTCCAAGTTTCGCGTCACCAGTGTTGCCCGATAGCACACTACCAGTCTGATTACTTAATTTACACACTACAGTATGTTTGTCATTACAACAGCAATATTGGCCAGGTAAGCGCGGAGGGATTGTAATCTCCGTGCTTCTTTCTCCTGGCTCGGTGACCGGGTGTTTGTAACGTCTTCATTATTCCTTTCATTTTCAATACGACGGCCGTTAGGGTAAACCCATTGTGAGTAGTCAAGCTTGGTCAGTGCGGGTATTAGTGACACTGTGCAATGGAACAACGAGTGAACATCAAGTTCTCCTATGAATTGGGGGAAACGGCGATGAAGACGCATGAAATGTTGGTGGAAGTGGACGGGTCAGAAACTGTGTCAAAAAAAAAAAAAGTTTACGACTCGTTCAAACGCATTATCGATGGGAAAGAAACGACTTAGTGATATTCTCGATTGTCCACCGTACTCTCTTGATCTGGTGTCTGATGACAGTTAGCCTTCCCCAAAGGGATCAAGAAAAGTACGTTTTGTGGACGTTGTTGTAACCCATGAACGAGTGATAGAGCTGCAGAGATCAGTTCCTAACGAAGCCTTTAATCACAGGTTCTTTATGAGAGAATAATAAGGAAGAAAAACATGATGTGGTCTGAACTTCTTTTGTTCCCGAATTCTCTTGACACTCCATTACTGAGTGGAAGTGTAAACCTTCAGTTAGAGAAATGGTTTCAACCAGTCGTAAACACATTTTATGTCTCAACTTCTGTCCTATACACTTGCACCAACATTTGATGCGTCTCAGTCGCCATTTTCCCCAATTTGTATCAGAATTTTATATTCACTTCTTCCTCCATCGCTCTGTGTCACTGTTAGGCTGAAAGTGTGTTGTTACGTTATACCGTACTGCTGTATATCCAGCTCACTGAGTACTGGACTCTTGGTTATTGTATATCAAAATGTAACCCTGCCAAAGATTTGTAATTATACGCACTTCAAAAATATACTATTAACCCATATTGTAGTATCACTAATAACATGGAACTGTGCTTAAGGTAGGGACAGAAATGGTTACTTTTGGGCTTCGTTATTACTGTTTGATGCCACGGTGGCTGAGAGCACTAACGCGCAAACTCGTGCCTCGCTGGCATCGAGAGAGCGTAGGTTCGAATCAAAGCTTGGTCGTCCTGAAACTGGTTTTCATGGCTTCCCATTTTCCCCACCAGACAAATGCCGGGACGGTTTCATCAGGTCCACGGCCAATTTCCTTTCAAAACCCCTTTCTTGATCCGTCCTGAATAGAAAATAACTAGCAACCCACCCCGGCTTCGCCCGGGAACAGTTATGAATGCATTACGTGATAAGCACTTTCTTTTCTATGTCAATGAACTACGACCTATATCCGTTTTACGTCTCGGCATGATGGTTTAAAATCACTGACTGGACTATCAATTATATTATCATGGATATGCATGTGCAACGAATTCTTGTCAGACGTAATTTAAGAATGGCGAGTTGCATGAAACACAAATGCCCATTCCGTCCAATCTTATCTTGACTGTGAATTTTGCGGAACGAAAGGTTCACAAGCGAAATGAAGAAAAGCCGAGTTGCACTTCCTGGGAAACTCCAAACACAATCACTCTTCTCTGAAGTCTTAACTCAACACGACTGGACAGTTTGCTGCTGGCTGTGTCTGGGGCCATAGGCTCGCCCGATAGCTAGCTTGTAAATTGTCGCCTCAGTAATTGAATGGAGATTGTTGGAAGAAATGAAAACGTAAAAACACTTATAGTGGGCAATGTATTGAAGATAAGGATATGTATGCTCTCTCGGACTTTTTTGTAGAACTTTTCATGCTCAACAATTCTTACACTCATAGTATATTGATATTTTTAACGGTTTGCCCAGCGTAACTTAAAAGGCGCATGAACGCCAGTTTCTTTTTCGACTTTTTCACTGAAATCGTTACTGCTTGGCTTCCTTTGATCATAAATAAAGAACTAAAGCCTATTTTCATATATCCTACTTATGTTATTTGCCACTATCAATATACAAAATGTCAGTTTGATTGCTGTAATAGATTGAGAACCGACTAAATATTTCGGATGGTCGCCATGTTGGATTTTATATATGTAGGTCCTAGAGTTATGTACTGTTACATGAAGATTATTGTGTACGTGTAGCATTCAAACTTCAATCGCATGATTAGGACACAAGAAGTAACAAGGAGATTTTAAAATTTCGCACAGCTGCCATCCTGTGGTTATGGAAACAATTGAAATAAATTAGATGCAAGTGGATTAACATTCGTGTAAGGATTTACTGTACCAAGTTTCACTGCACTCGGATGGTTAAATTCCGAGAAACGTCCATGTCAATATTTATAATTCGCGTCGCCGCCATGTTGGATTTGTGATCACCAGGTTATTTAAAGTCCTATATGTGAACTTAAGTTCATAGCCCCTATGAACATAAAAAAAATCAGTTTGATTGCTTTAATAGATTCGTAGATATTCAGAGCCGTCTACATATTTCGGATGGTCGCCATGTTGGATTGTTAAATGTATAGGCCATAGAGTCATGTACCATTAAAGGAAACTTATTGCGTAGGTTCATTATTCAAACTTTCACTTCGATCGCATGATTACGACACAAGAAATAAAAACTTAATTTTAAAATTCGCAAAGCCGCCATCTTGAGGTTATGTAAACAATTGCACTAAATTAGATACCAGTGCATTATAATGTGTATAAACATTTCCTGTACCAGATTTCGCGAGAAAGGTCTATTTAAAATTTTCAAATTCGCTTGGCCGCCATGTTCGTTTTGTAGTTAACCGGTTTTTGAAAGTCTTATAGATGAACTTCCAGTAGTGCCCTTTATCTCCGTACGAAATTTCAGGGTGATACCGCTAATAGTTTCAGAGATATAGAATGCCGGTGAAATATTTCACACATCCGCCATCTTGTGGTTATGTAAACAATTGAACGAAGTTAGATGTTGGTGCATTACAATGTGTATAAACATATACTGTACCAAGTTTTATTGCGTTTGATTGGTTAAATCGCGAGAAACGTCTATTTAAAAGTCTAAAATTCGCGTGGCCGCCATGTAGGTTTTGTAGTTACCAGTTTTTCAAAAGTCACATAGGTGAACTTCTTGCAGTTCCCTTTATCACCGTAAAAATTCCAGGGTGATGTCGGGAATAGTTACGGAGATATTGCATGCTGGTGAAATATTTCGCACAGCCGCCATGTTGGATTGGTGAGACGTAACAAAATTTGAAGGGCACGGTCGGGGTCGTCCGGAATAGTGCTATGAACTTACCGAATTTCATTGAAATCGCTCCAGCCGTTTGGAAGTTATTAGGGACACACACACACGGACAAAAGGTGATCTCATAAGCCAATTTTTTCAAAATTGAAAATAGGCTAAAAACACACTCATGACATCCACCCTAAATGCTGCACGGGACACCTCATATTCCGCACAGTCCTCGGTAACAGAAGTGGGTAAATTGTGTACAGTACATTTTAATGAAAGTGAAGCCGAAGTCGTCCTTCTCTTCTTTCTGTAATCAGATTAATCTTGCGAAGAAAGGAGAAGTGGCAGAGCTCTGGTTGGGATGAAATGTCCTCGGTGCGGTGAGCTATTGTGAGGGTCGGTGATTGAAACTAGAGGAAGTGGTACCCATTATTCTTTCCACAGGTCCTCTCGAGAGTGAGGTATGGCCTCATTCTCGGTCACTCCACTCTCACATTTCAATATAGACTGTGTTAACATCACTGGGTGGCCAAGAGGATATCGTACCCCTGCTAAGATGTTTCTTTCGTGAAAACACACATGCATATACAGGATGTATCGTAATATGTGGGACTAACGTAATTAGTGAATTGGGGACACCGAAACAAAGAGAAAGCTCTATGTGGACATGTGTCCCATTTTATTTCGTTTCCGGAGTATCGCTGGGAACGAATACTACTTAGTAAGTGGTGGCCAAAAACTTACAATTAATATTGTAGCTTTAAGACGGTCAACATAAATATTTCCAACTGCTGGAATATGTGAAAAAAAACTGAAATAAAATACATGGGATTAAAATTTATATATATTGTTACGGACTTAAGCAAGGAAGTGTGTTGTCACCATTATTGCTCGTAATGGTGATGGATGACATCATGAAGACAGCAATGAAAGAATATAGTAGGGCAAATATGAAGGTAATGTTGTTTGCAGACGACGATGTGATCTGGGGCGAGGATGAGATGGAGGTACAAGAACAGTTAGACTTAATAAATGAAAAGATTGAGCAATGGGGATTGAAGATAACTGTGGAGAAGAGTAAATCAGTGGTGATGAGTAGAGATAAGAAAGAAGGAAAAGGAGTAATCAAAGTAGGAGATAAGGAATTGGAAGTAGTGAAACACTTCAAATACTTGGGAAGTGAACTGACTGAAGATGGAATACTAGATTTGGAAATTAGCAGAAGAATACAACTCGGGAGTGCTTTCTACCAACAGGTACGGGGACTAGTATGGAACAATGCTGTACCAATTAAGGCTAAAGAAGTTATGTACAAAGCATATTATGTTCCTATAATGACATATGCAGCAGAAGCTTGGACAATGACTAAGAGGGATGAGACCAGAGTACAAGCAGCTGAGATGAGATTGCTGAGAAGTATGGTCCAGAAACGAGAAGGGACAGAGTGAGAAATGAAGATATACGGAAAGAACTGGGAGTAGAGATAATAAATGACAAACTGGAGCAAAACAGCTTGAGATGGTTTGGACACGTCAAACGGATGAATGAAGTTAGGTTACCAAGACGAGCACTGGAACGGCGGATGACAGGGAAGAGAGGACGAGGAAGATCAAGAATGCGTTGGATGGACTCGGTGGAGAATAGCATTAGGAAACGGAATCAGGATTGGAACACTGTGTCGGAAGAGGAATGGTGGAACGACAGAACAAAGTGGAGAGGAACCATATTTGCCCCACCCAGTGTCAACTGGAAAAGGGGAAATGAAGATGATGTTGATGATTGTTACGGACTACTAAAGAAGAAGGAAACTAACGGATGAAATGTTTCGCTTCTCGAACGAACATATCAGATCCAAATATGCAAGACAACCAGTTCTACTAAACAATACCAAACCTACAGTGACACCCACAGGCAGTCTCTGCCCTCCAAAAACATAATACAAGAAAACACCTCAGAAAACTTAGTAATAATGCTCGTGTGGTCTCCGGAGAGTCCAAGTGCAGGTCTTTCTAATTGCCGCCCGTGGGCGACCGGCGTGTCGTAATGAGGATGAAGAAGTGATGACGAAGACGTCACATACACCCAATCCCCGAGCCACGGGAATTAACCCCAAGAAATTAAAATCCCTGATGGCTCGACCGGGAATCAAACCCGGGGCACTTCAGGCCAAAGTCTAGCACACTAACCATTTAGCCACGGAGCCGGACAGAAAACTTACTAAGTGTGGTAATTATCCCTACTTAGTATAAAACAAAGTCCCCGATTCTTGGATGTCACGGGTAATATCGAGAACCATTGGAAGGATTTTGATGCGGTAAAGGATATCTCGGGGAAGGTTTCTGTAGAAAATAATTCATTTATGCTGAAAGGAAGCCAAGCAGTAACGATTTCAGTGAAAAAGTCGAAAAAATACCTGGCGACCGTGCGTCTTTTAAGCTTACGCTGGCCAAACCGTTAAAAAATATCAATATACTATGAGTGTAAGAATTGTTCATCATGATAAGTTCTACAAAAAAAAGTCCGGGAGAGCATATCTCTATCTTCAATACATCGCCCACTATAAGTGTTTTTACGTTATCCTTTCTTCCAACAATCTCCATTCAATTTCTGAGATTACTGTTCCCGGGTTGCTAGTTACTGATAAATATTAAAGCATTTAACACCCAAAAATGTACTATTTATTTTAATGTTACACAACTTACACGATCAACAACAAAAACTGACTTCTTCCCCCACACTTACCTATAAAGGTGTGGCTACTATTGCTGTGATACACTTAAGATGATGATTATCATAATTGTTCCTTTGGCTTCGGTGGCGTAGTCGGTAGCATGCTGAACTGCTATGCCCAAGATAGCGGGTTCAAACCCGGCCGAAGTCGTCGGATTTTTTAAGAGCGTTAAAGATCCTTCAGTATGCCTTCCTTCGGAGGGGAAGTAAAGCCGGCGGTCCCATGTCATAGATTTATGGCATGTAAAAAATCCTTTCACAGACTAAACTTGTGTAAAGCAAAGTTTGTTAGGTTAGATTTCGTCAGAACGCTCTATCAAAGTTCCAACGTTCACCACTAGGTATCATTGATATCTGGTGGCGAAAGTTGGAACTACTTGAAATTGAACGGAACTTGTAGCTCACCCTTTAGGGTATCCGCTGGAAGCAGCTACAGACTCAGGCGAGCCGAACATGTCCTCGGACACTCCCGGCACTAAAAGCCATACGATAAATAATAATAATAAATAATAATTGTTCCTTTAAGGGGCCTAACATCTAGGTTGTTTTTTTCTTTTTCTTTTTCTTTTTCGTGTGACCTCCTGTGAGGCCGAGTGCAGGTCTTTCTAGTCGACGCCCGTGGGCAACCTGCGCGTCGGGATAAGAGATGGAATGGATGAAGAAGTATGAAACTGGGCAAGGATGTGGAAGGAATCGGCCGTGGCCTGTCAAAAGGTACCGTCCCAGCATTTGCCTGGTGTTGAAAATGGGGAAACCACGGAAAACCATTTCAAGGACGGCCGACGGTGGGGCTCGAACCCACGTGTCTACCGAGTCAGCAGATAGCTTGGCCCAATGACCTAACGCTGCGCTTTTAGCGAGCGTAGCCACCTCTGTCGGTATCATCTAGGTTATTGGCCCATACAGGTAAGCAGTAAGCCCTAAAACTACAGTAGAATTGTAAATTAGTATGCGGATATGAACTACAAGTACTCTGTTTTGTTGATTAAAATCTGTAACTACAACATTAAATATGGTTTGTCTACTATAATAATAATAATGTTATTGGTTTTACGTCCCTTTTAACTACACTGGCTTTTAGAGACGCCGGGGTGCCGGAATTTTGCCCCGAAGGGGATCTTTAACGTGCCAGTAAATCTACGGACACGGCTCCCTCACATTTGCGCACCCTCAAATGCCAGCTGACTGCGCCAGGATACGAACCTGCAACCTTGGGCCCAGCAAGCGAGAACGTTACCCCTGAGCCACGCAGCCAGCCGGTTTGTCTACTAATAATGTGATGAAAGAACTTATGCTGTTACTTATCTGAAATTGTGCAATGTCTACAGGCTGCTCAGATAATCACTTTTATTGTAGGCTTTAGTTAAATCATTATGTATAAATAATAATTTGAGTTCTTTGAATATGACTAGCTCTTATAAATGCATGTATCTCATGAAAAGTTTTCAGATTATGTAACAATATAATATAAATCCTAATCACATGTAATTTAATCCGTTTCTTTCACACATTCCAGTAATTGGAATTATATTGTGTTCACCGACTGAAAGCTAGAATATGTTAACCCTTATAGTGCTATGGGGCCGATATATCGGCCAAGGGAGCTTCTGCTAAAAAATGCCACCGGCGGATCTATCGGTCCGATTTTTGTCTTTTTTTTCATTCGCGCAGCGCTAAAATTGATGTAATGACGCAGTATTTTATACATATATCTGTGTAGAAATTGATCTTACTCGAGACCTATTTGATAGAATTACTATAAACTTGAAATATTTATAAACAATTCAATAATTATTAACATGGATATAACAAAACATTGTGTAGACTGTCAAATTTATATTAAAATTTCCATTTTCTTTACCAGGAATATTTTTAAAATATTTTTAAATTACACAAATGAGGCATAATATTATTTATTTAGCATCTAGTACGTTAAAAAAGGTTTACTCAATACAGTATAAAATATCAACATTATATCTTGAAAAAAAAAAAAAAAAGGTAGGAGATAATTTTTATCAAACCCGTGTAATTTCACTAAACTTGGCTTGGCAATTTGAGCACAACCACTTATTAAATGCTGGACGTCAGAAGGGTTAATAAGGCAACACTGAAAAATCGCTGCAAGGCCATCTGCTTTCAAAAACATACAAAAACTTTGCAGCCCAAAATGGTCCTTATCTTCAGATTCAGCAGCTGGATGTATTCTGTGTGAGGATTTCTCCCACAATAGTTGGAGTTTTCTTGCTTTAACCACTGAAAAGTGAGTCATTTTTTCTTTTTCTTAGAAGACAATACAATGCTGCCAATATAGATGTTTACTTTATTCATCGTCGTAAAATCATATCATAACAGTAGATAAATATAGATGGCATAGTCTTGTGCCAATCGTATAAATAAACAAGTAGTTCCGTGAAGAACTATACAGCCTATTTTCATATAGCCCACTTATTGCAACTATCAACATACACAATTTCAGTTTGATTGCTGTAATAGATTCGTAGATATTGAGAACCGACTAAATAATTCGGATGGTCACCATGTTGGATTTTATATATGTAGGTCCAAGAGTTATGTTCTGTTACATGCAGATTATTGAGTACGTGTAGTATTCAAACTTCAATCGCATAATTAGGACACTAGAAGTTACAAGGAGATTTTAAAATTTCGCACAGCTGCTATCTTTAGGTTATGGAAACAATTGAAATAAATTAGATGCTAGTGGATTACCATTCGTATAAGGATTTACTGTACCAAGTTTCACTGCTCTCGGATGGTTAAATTGCGATAAACGTCCATGTGAATATTTATACTTCGCGTCGCCGCCATGTTGGATTTGTGATCACCAGGTTATTTAAAGTCCTATAAGTGAACTTGAGTTCATAGCCCCTATGAACAATAAAAAATTCAGTTTGATTGCTACAATAGATTCGTAGATATTGAGAGCCGTCTAAATATATCGGATGGTCGCCATGTTGGATTGTTAAATGTATAGGCCATAGAGTCATGTACCATTATAGGAAAATTATTGGGTAGGTTCATTATTCAAACTTTCACTTCGATCGCATGACTACATCACAAGAAATAAAAACTTAATTTTAAAACTCGCGCAGCCGCCATCTTGAGGTTATGTAAACAATTGAACAAAATTAGATACCAGTGGATTACAATGTGTATAAATATTTCCTGTACCAGGTTTCAGTGCGCTTGAAACATTAAATCGCGAGAAAGGTCTATTTAAAATGTTCAAATTCGCTTGGCCGCCATGTTCGTTTTGTAGTTAACCGGTTTTTGAAAATCTTATAGATGGACTTCCAGTAGTGCCCTTTATCTCCGTACAAAATTTTAGGGAGATACCGCTAATAGTTTCAGAGATATAGAATGCCGGTGAAATATTTCGCACATCCGCCATCTTGTGATTATGTAAACAATTGAACGAAGTTAGATGTCGGTGCATTACAATGTATATAAACATATACTGTACCAAGTTTCATTGCGTTTGGTTGGTCAAATCGCGAGAAACGTCTATTTAAAAGTCGCAAATTCGCTGGGCCGCCATGTTGGTTTTGTAGCTACCAGGTTTTCAAAAGTCACATAAGTGAACTTATAGTAGTTCCCTCTATCACTATAGAAAATGTCAGGGCAATATCGGTAATAGTTTCGGAGATATTGAATGCTGGTGAAATATTTCGCACAGCCGCCATGTTGGATTGGTGAGTCGTAACAAAATTTGAAGGGCACGGTCGAGGCCGCCGGGAATAGTGCTATGAACTTTCCGAGTTTCATTGAAATCGCTCCTGCCGTTTAGATTTTATTAGGGGGGGACACACACACGAATCACACACACACACACACGCACACACACACGGACAAAAGGTGATCTCATAAGCCTATTTTTTCAAAATTGAAAATAGGCTAAAAAAGATACGAGCCTTACAGTAGTCGCATATGATGTGTAACATCTGACATGTTATCCTACTATGAAATTGAGATGAAATGTATGTCAAGTCATCTGACATGTTATCCTACTCGTATACTACACAGCTTGGACATTCTTAAAATGTTAATTTACGCTCCGTTTTCATACTGGTACTATGATGAATGTATAGATTGAATTGGAGATATGCTACTGTCACACTTGTTTGAACAAACATCACAAATTATATTGTAAATTAAGAGGAGGAATGAAACCATAGTCTCTATCCTATCTATAGACTACTAGAAATAATGTTCAATACAATCAAATTTCCCAACTCCTGCTTGGTGCAAACTATTGTAATTAAAATGAAATAAATCGTAATTTCATGTAGATTCTGTTAAAAAGACGCATGAAGTTATGATCGATATCGTTTAAATCGATAATCAGGTAGCAAAAATAGTTGCCGGTACTTGGGTTCAAACTTGAGGCCTCATGATTCGCAGACCAAGATGCTATCCACGCAGCCATTAACACAGACATTTAGAGTACAAGATATGTACTCATTTGCACGTGCCGGTAATAATATGGAAGTATTTTTTTATGCTCCATTAATATTTTGCTTTTTTTCGAGAATGTTCCTGCGTGGAATGGAATTTTAAATTAGTTATGAATACGCCTACTCGGCAGTAAAGGGAATTCCTATACTGGTCTATGGAAGGCTATCCCAGTTCCCGTATAAAAATATCGATATATATTACATTGATCACTGCATTACCGCAATGTGGGTTAATATCTGAATAGCCATTGTGCAGAAACATAATACCGTTTTTGCCGACTAGTTACAATGTTTCATATTAAAGCATATAATCACTTAAATACTGATACGAAGACTTTTAACATGAGGTTTGTGTTTCAATCAGTTGACACCAGAGTTCACATGAGCGTTTACCGTTCAGTATGAAAGTGTTGAGCAAAGTTACTTGGGGAGTGGATGCCCATCACTTTTATCCAGAGATTGAAAAACAGACTCTTAATAAATCATAATTGTTTTCAGCAAATATGATATAATGAATATTTTTACACCAAAGATCGACAACTTGAAGATGATTTATTGTAGAAATATCTGTAATGACGCCTCCAAACCTTGAAGTAATCCGTATGTTATATACATTCCACATGGTACTGCTGTCAGCTGGATCGCATCCCTCCTGGCTGCTAAAACAGCTAGGAGGGATGCGATCCAGCTGGCAGTGCGTCTTACACACTTCCGTCCTATCCACTTCCGTTCCATTTTTGAAAATCACTCCCACAAAAATATCCAGCAACCGAGTGGAAAGATGTTACACATCAATACGTAGTACAGTAGATATAATATGCAATCAATGTTGTTCAATAGGTTATGTGTTGTTGTTTATGTCACCACCTTTTCCGGTAGGTTTACCCGCTTGGAAAAAGGGTAATTGTGTAGGGGAGTGCTCAGAGAAGGGCGACTTCCTCAAACAGGGTTGTGTCTACGAGTGCGCGGGTGTTGGAGAAATGGGGATGGATATTCAGGGTGGCCGCTCACGGGGTATCCGCGCAAGTACTGTACGTGCTTGATCAACAGACTGCAGCTGGTGGCCAGCACGAGTGTTAGTTGTTGACTCGCGGAATGAGACCGCCGTAAAGCGATAAGTGCAGGGTCACCGGAACAGCGGAAGGAGGTGAGGGAGGACTTAGGTAGCACGACATGCGGAGTGAATTAACGTGAGCTCTTGTTTGAATGTTTGGTTGTTTATTGGCAATCGTATGAAAGGTCTAATGGGGTGTGGGGTTTGGGTACAGGATTAGGAAGCTAATTTATACTTACCGTGGATGTCCCGTGCTATGCGGTGACCTGGAGTCCTGGCTTCGAAAGTCGGGTCGTCTCGTCCAGGCTGGCGCGCCACCACGCCCGTAGGCCTTCACACCTCGTCCCTCTGTACTCTGCTTCCCTCCGTCGTACGGTCTGATCCATTTTCCTTTACCTCTTGGTTATATGTAGCTATTCGTTGGTTAGTTTGGTCAGCAATTTTGCCTTCCGTGTAAGTTATCTCTTCTGTTACGTTATAGCTTACTTAATGTTTGTTTAACCGGGAGTTTGGCGTGTAAATGTTTTGACTCTTCGGCGTTAAATGTTTAGTTTAGGAATCATGTCACATGTGGTAACTTCCTTATAGGCCTGTTAGGTCCTTTCGGTTTTATGTACAATTGGGGTAAATTGGTAATTTAGGGGTGTGTTATGGATGGGTTCTTAACAATACGTTTATTGGTATATGGTTAACGGTGATCTGGCGATCCTGGAAGGACCTCAGAGCGACAGATCATCTGCTCATACTGCCAAATATCAAGTTATACGAGGTGCACCCAGAAAGTAAGTTTCCCTATTCTTTTTAATAGAACATAGTTATTTGCAAAACTTTATTGGCAACAGGTACAGCAGTGTGTCAGCTATTCTTCGACACAGACACCAAACGAATTGAGACACTTGTCATAGCGTGGTATCAACTTGTGTAGTCCTGTGTCATTGAAGTCTGCCAATTCCTGCGAATGGAACCAGCGTGTGACAGTCGTCCTCAGCTCTTCGTCGTTGTGAAAACGCTTCCTGGAGGACTAGAATTTCTTGAGGTGCAGGAACAGATGGAAATCGCTGGAAGCATGATCAGGACTGTATGGTGGATGATCAAACATCTCCCAGCCGAACTCCTGCAGAACAGTTGTTGTGTGCCGAGACTTATGTGGACGAGCACTGCCATGGAGCAGCATAACACTGGCAGTAAGCAATCCATGTCTCAGTTTTCAATGGCACGTCGGAATTTCCGCAGTGTTTCACAGGGTTTCGCACGGGGCGGGAAAAGGAATAAGAACCGCCATTTCGAGCCACTGCTGCCGCGCACCGGTGCCAAGCGGGAACCTGTCCGGCTGGCATATGCTTGCTACGTCATAGTCCTGTCATGCATGCACAAATGTCCCACCTAAATACGTTTATTTTACAAAAGAAAAAACAAGTAGTTCCATGAAGAACTATACAGCCTATTTTCACATATCCTTCTTATGATAATTGCCTCTATCGACATACACAATTGAGTTTGATTGCTGTAAAAGATTCTTAGATATTGAGAATCATTTAAATATTTCGGATGATCGCCATGTTGGATTCTTATATATGTAGATCTTAGAGTTATGTAGATTACTATTACATGAATATAGATGTAGTATTCAAACTTCAATCGCATGATTAGGACACAAGAAATGAAAACCAGATTTTAAAACTTCGCACAGCTGCCATCTTGTGGTTATGAAAACAATTAAATTAAATTAGATGCCAGTGGATTAAAATTTGTATATGCATTTACCGTGCCAAGTATTACTTCGCTCGGATAATTAAATCGCGAGAAACGTCCATTTATATATTCATATTTTGCGTCGCCGCCATGTTGGATTTAAGCTCACCAGGTTATTGCAAGTTCCATAGGTGAACCTACAAAATATCAGTTTGATTGCTATCATAGATTAACAGATATTGAGAAACGTCTAAATATTTCGGATGGTCGTCATGATGGATTTTTATATATGCAGGCCATAGAGTTATGTACTATTAGACGACGATTTTTCCGTAGGTTCATTATTCAAACGTTCACTTCGATCGCATGATTAATACACATGAAATAAAGACTTAATTTTAAAATTGCGCACAGCCGCTATCTTGAGGTTATGTGAACAATTGAACTAAATTAGATGCCAGTGCATTGCAATGTGTATAAACATTTACTGCACCATATTTCACTGCGCTCAGATGGATAAATAGCGAGAAAAGCCTATTAAAAGGTTTCACCTTCGCTTGGCCGCCATGCTCGTTTTGTATTTTATAGGTTTCTGCAGGTTTCATAGCTGAACGTCTAGTAGTACCCTTTATCACCGTACTATATTTCAGGGTGATATCAGTAACAGTTTCAGAGATATAGAATGCCGGTGAAATATTTCGCACAGTCGTCATCTTAAGGTTATGTAAACAATTGAACTAAATTTGATGCCAGTGCATTTGCTGTACCATGTTTCATGGCGTTTGGATGGTTACATCGCGAGAAAAGTTTACTTAAAAGTTTCAACTTCACTATGCCGCTATGTTCGTTTTGTAGTTAACAGCTTTTTGAATGTCTCATATGTGAACGTCTAGTAGTGCCCGTTTATCACCGTACAAAATTTCAGGGTGCTATCAGTAATAGTTTCGGAGATATAGAATGTCGGTGAAATATTTCGCACAGCCACCATGTTGGATTGGTGAGAAGTAATAAAATTTGAAGGGTACGGTCGGAGTCTGCCGAAATATTACCTAGACCTTACCGCGTTT
This sequence comes from Meconema thalassinum, assembly GCA_946902985.2. Lineage (NCBI taxonomy): Eukaryota > Metazoa > Arthropoda > Insecta > Orthoptera > Tettigoniidae > Meconema > Meconema thalassinum. The sequence goes on along the minus strand of OX336393.1, from coordinate 172,695,840 downwards.
CTTTGAAATCGTTCGAGCTGTTTAGAAGGTATTAGGGGGGGGGGGGATAAATACAAGGACGCGCACACACACGCACAGTAACACACACGGACAAAAGGTGATCTCATGTCTATTTTTAGCCTACTTTTCACATTTTGCAAAAATGAGGAAAAAGTAGACTTATGAGATCGATCCGGGCAAATGTGTGTGTCTGTCTGTCCTTCTGTCTGTCTGTCCTCTGTCTGTCTGTCTGCCTGTCTGTGTGTGTGCCCCCCTCCTATCAACTCCTAAACGGCTGCAGCAATCGAAACAAAATTTGGTGGGAGTAAAGATCTATATTTGAATATCTCAATGCCGTATGTGAAAATTATGTGAGTGCTACCAACTAATGAAAAGTCGTAATTGAAATTTGAGCTCCATGTTGGATATCTTGGAAGGTATGAATGGGAGCAATTTCAAAATTGGCACACGTATAGATAATAATATTTCAGTTTAATTTCCAGGAGGCCATTTATGGCAGTGTTGTCAAAATGATTATAAGCCTGCTGATAGGTCCAATTTTTAAATGCATATAACGTCTACACTATCAATTGGAATTCAACCAAATTTCGTATGTGCTATGTGTACATAAACATATATAACTGAGCGTATTCTTAAGAGCCACCAGGGCTGCCAACTGTTAATAAATGCTCCCAATCTCCTTTATGCAAATACCAATATATCATAAAGTATGCAAGCTGACAGCTTTAAACTATGCACACGTATAGTACCTGACATTCGATATTAATTAGGAGTAACTTATATACGTCAGTGCTACCAACATGATTCTAAGCCTGCTGAGAGGTCCAAATTTAAATACATGTAACTTCTATTCTATCATTTGGATTTCAACCACATTTCGTATGTGCTATGTGTACTATAACAGATATGAACTACGCGTATTCTTAAGAGCAACCAGGGCTGTCAACTGTTAATAAATGCTGTCTCTATTTTTGTTACTCTAATATCAATATATCAGAAAGTATGCAAGCCAATATCTCTAAACTTTGCATACGTATAGTACCTGGTATTCTAGATTAATTTGGCGTAACTAATATACGTCAGTGCTGCCAACATGATTCTAAGCCTACTGATATGTCCAATTTTAAAATGCATGTAACTTCTATACTAACTAATGGATTTCATTCAAAATTGGCACAACAATAGATCATATTATTTCAGATTATTTCCACCAATACATGTTAGTCTTTGCTGCCAACATGATTTTACGCGCGCTGTTAGATCCAATGTTTAACTGCATGTAACGTCCATGCTATCCATTGGACTGCAACCAAATTTTGTATTCTGTACCTTAAGAGATGGAACTAAGAATATATTCAGTCACCAGGGCTGCCAACTGTAGTGCTCTATTAGGCTACAATATACCAGGTATACAGTATTTCGAACTAATTAGAAATGTCGATATTACCAACTTAATTTCGTCATTATTCTAGATAGATCCATATAGATTAACCATTGGCATGAATCTTAAATTTTAAGAAAAGTACGCTCTTTAATCGTCACGGAACTTCTTGTTTCATAATTGATAATAGGCTAAAAAAATAGGCAAACTTACTTTCTGGATTCGCCTCGTATTATAAATGCCAGATCCAATGTGCTTGCATGTGGTGTGCAAACAAGCTGACTTATGAGCTTGAGTAACAACGATGATTAACCTTAATTCAATCCAAAAGTTGACATTATTATACAGGGAGTCCGGGAATGTTCTCCGCAGTGCCTACAAGCTGCTGCGAGAGATTACGTCACCAGTTACGTTGGAGGCACGGCTGTCGCTTGTATCATTACAAACAAAGAGTAAACTTTATACTCACCACAGCCATTCATAACATACTGTTGCACTCGTCCAATAATCTAACTATACTCACTGACGAATTCGACAGCCCACAGCCCACACATGTGGCCTTCACCCTATCAAGGACACTGTGCTGCCAACTAAACTGATGACGCAACCACTTGCAACCACTCGTAGCCACTGCGGAGAAGATTCCCGGACTCCCTGTACTATACATCACCATTTTTTTTTGCAGTCGTGAGGGACAAATGCCAGTCTAAGTTTACATTGTTAGGAATTTATTTAAGGTGACGTGGCCTATCATAAGTGTCTAATATACTCAATAGTGATACTTATGAAATTGGTCTTATGCCACTTCAAACAATAAGGCTTTTAGATACACCGAGGTGCCTGAAGTTTGTCCCAAAGGAATATCTTTGCCAGTAAATCTACAACTATTAATATTAATTTGAGATAAATGATAGGAATATATGAAGACGCCTTGACTTATAAATAGCTCTACACGCTTAATGGGTGAAAGGAACCATTTGGAAGGCTGCTCAATAAAGATGGCATTGCTATATGGATATAATTTATTACATCCACCAGAATGGCTCTAAAAACACTCTCTCGTCGTCTACATCGGAAATAACACGCACAGACAAGAATTATGGGCGACATTATTATTTTTCCAATATAACTCAGTCCCCACAAATAGCTTTTTATGTTGTTGTAAAGAACTATCGCGGCTTGTTGAGAATTTATATCGTACGTGTTCATAGTATTGTGAGACTCACTTCCCTTGCGTTATCAGGTGGCACGGGATATTAGCATCGAAATATCATTAACAATGTGATGATTATACAACTAGTTGCTACTGCACGGTAGTGGCCTGAATACGAAGGGTGTTCAGGGGCCTCAATCCCTCCGCCAGAGCCAAAATAGTAACAAGATGTTCAGGAAAGAATATATATAGCCTACTTTCTCCTAAGAGTATTGGTATAGTTACAGCTCTTTGTCCTTATCACCTCCTATTTTCTTCCTATTCGAAGTGCAAGTTGGCACACTGGAATTGAGCAGCGGCGTTCAAACCATAGTTCATAATTTACCCAGCATTTTGCCTTTTCATCAGCAAACACTCCAAACAACGTAGGAATTCAGTATATTAACACCGACTACCTACAATAATTGAGACTTCGTTGGTCCAAACGTATCATTGGGAGAAACACATTTAATATACCTACTGCACAGCAAATGCGTATTTGCGCCTATCTCTGGGGGCGAGTGCACTCTATCGGGAACAAGAGAAAATTTTTCAATTACACCCTAGGCATGGGTTCACTAACTGGCCGGTATAGAGCACAGCTCGAATCTAGTAGGCCGTGGTTAGCTCCGGCGTAGTTCAACTGGTTGATAGTAAATGTAACGATGTCACTCGTGCAGATCTAGTGGAGAATGTTGTTTTAATGAAATATATATTTTCCATTGCAAAATGCACAATATAACGCTCAATTTAATAACGTATTAGTACTTAAGAACAATACATATAAAAATATCAAGCAAGAAATACAACTCTATTAGGTTTTGAACCGCAGCCGTCCGGTTGAAATATTAAAGCTCTAACCACAGAGACAAACGTGTCCACCAATGTTTCACGTTATCAATTGATTTACATACAACGTGTTAGTAAATAATGACTTGGACTAAACGATTTCTTCACTGGAGAATATATACAATATAATTCATTTCATACAAAGTTTATATCATTTCTATCAGTACCGGTAGGCTATATTAGAAGCCTCCGTGGCTTAGGCGGCAGCACGCCGGCCTCTTACCGCTGGGTCCGTGGTTCAAATCCCGGTCACCTCTGTGAGATCTGTGCTGGACAAAACGGAGGCAGACAGGTTTTTCTCCGGGTACTCCGGTTTTCACTGTCTAAATTTCATTCCAGCAACACTCTCCACTACCATTTCATTTCATCTGTCATTCATTTAATCATTGCCCCAGAGGGGTGCGTCAGGCCTCGGCAGCCGGTACAGTTCATATCCTCGCCACTAGATGGGGGTTTCATTCATACCATTCCTGACCCGGTCGGAGACTGGAAGCAGGCTGTGGATTTTCATTTTCACCGGTAGGCTATATTGCAACATACTCAAATTAGTCAAATATACAGTAGGTCAGAACGAGAGATCAGCTGCCATCTTGTCTTGTAACCGAGAGGGCTTAGCTTTTCAAAGTCACTTTAGCACTATCAAATTACAATATAAACTTTTAATTTCGAACGGGCAACGCCCTTTAGAACAGTTCAAATGATTCTCGGTTCGATGATTGAAACTGGTGGGTCGCAAGTTTCAGATGATAAAGTTTGCATAATTCAAACGGCCGTCATCCTGCAATGGTACGGTTGATGACCTTGTAGTTTGCGTACAAGACGTGTACCATATGAAGGTATGGTTTTACCAAATTGGGTAAAGATCCGACGATTAGTGTGGCCGTAATTTAATTCTATGTTTTAACCATTTGAGTGGCCGCCATTAAGTTTTCGTAAACATGGTTGCAATATAAAACATGACACTGAGGTGCCCTTTGCTAGTGCTACCTCTTTACCAAATTTCGTTCAATTCGGTGTCGCCGTGTTTGAAATGAGATGGGGACATGCAGAGTACAGTACACACACACACACACATACATATACACATACACTCACAGACACACAAAGTTTTGGCCCTGTGCAGAATTCATAAGTCTAATTCAATTTTTTGCAAAAATCGAAAGTAGGCTAAAAATACGTAATACGATGAAATGTTTTTTTTAAATGAAACCAATCTTTGGATTGTTGACAAATGACAGGACTTTGTGCGTTTATAGTTACTAATTCGATATACTGTATTTGTAAGACGTTTAGTGTTACGTAAGCGTAACACTTGCTTTAGCAAAATTGTTCATTTTCGAGCTATTGTACATTGATAGGTGAAAATTAAACGCATCAAATGCTATCGAGATCAAACATGAAAACTTGTAGTTTTACTTTCATTGATTATGCTTCATTTTGCCCAACCCCTCCCCCGCATACAGCAAAATAATTATAATAAAAAAACGAAATAAGAAACAAACACAATACCAAAAAAAAATGCAAAACAAAAACACGAATCAGAAATCAAAAACAAAATTCAAAGCAGAAAACAACAAACACGAAACAAACAAAAAAAAAACAAGAAACACAAAAATAAAAATAAATAAAAAGAACATAATTAAAAACAGAAACAAAACATGAATAATCCCTAATAATGCCCGAGTTTAATTTCACCAGAGATGAAGGCTGGAACTGGGAGCACTCAGCCTCGTGTCGAACATTGAGTACCTGCCTGATATGACAACTAGCGTTCCATGGGATAGAGATTAATTATTGTGGCCGCAGTCGTCAGATTTTTTAAGAGGTTTAAAAATCCCTCAGTATGCCTTCCTTCGGAGGGGAAGTAAAGCCGGTGGACCCATGCCATGGCACATAAAAGGACCTTCCACTAACTCAAATTGTATGAAGCAAAATTTGTAGGTTAGATTTGATTAATGCTCTTAAGTTCCAACGTTCGTCACCAGGTGCTGGTTGCGATGACATCTAGCAGCCAAGTTTGGACGGTAGCATTTGGTAAAGTAGGAACTACTTGAAATTATCGCTGCTGTCCTTACTTGAATTAAAACAGATAACACACACTAATACAGCCATCACAATTAACACCGGTTGTCAGACAGATTCTACACACACCCAAAGTACACGGGGCGACATGACCACGTTGTCGCAGCCCCTAAACTGAGGAACCAACCAACCAACCAAACAAACAACCAACCAACCAACCAACCAGAGTGTCGTCACGCTGGCCAGACAATATACAAGCTATGCGTTGGGCGGCAATCTGCAACTAATGTCTAATCCCGGAATTAGTTTTTATTTAGTTCTCCATCCAATTATTGTAGAATAAACAAGCCTGCAGTTGAATGATATTTATTTATATTGTTTCCTGGTTTCAGATAAAAAATATAATTATCAATCCGTTGTGTATTATGAGCTGTTACTGAATGAACGAACAAAGTATTTATACACTATGAGGGTACAGAAATAAAGTACGCGCGCATAATTACAGGATTCATGCTCAGATGAATCGAGATTACATCAGGATCATAAAATAGATTGAATAATTAGTTTATGGACCATGGGTAAATTTTAATTTACTGAGTAATATTCAAATGAACGGAAATAACAACTCAAATTAGAAATGTTTCCACAAATAATTATACGTTTCGTTATTATTTCCCATGTATGCGGAATGCTCTAGATTTCTTGTTTACGAATACCTCCGCATAAGAGTTTCTGCACGTCCTTCAAACCGGATAGTACAAATGATTCCCCAAACTTTTTAAAATATTTCCATATAATTTTGGAATAAATTATTTCCCTTGCTGCAATGGACGGACTGAAATCTTGAGTATCAGAGATGTAATTGCATTCTTGAAATAATTGGACACTGGAGAATATACATGCTCTACCATTTAAAGTCTGACCGACAGACGGCGTTTTCACTCTACTACGACAGCTGCCCCAGCTGAGCTATGTCGCGGCCTCGGCCGGGCTTGTGTCGCGCATATGCAATCTTACTTTCAGTTATTACTGAAACTGATTGTGAGCTACAAAACAATCCCGTGTTACCGTATAACAATTTCAACGCTAAAACAAAAGTTCGCATTTGTTGTCATTAAATACCGCCAGATTCTCTCACAGGCTCTAATATTACTTTGCTGCTGTGTTCTTGCCAGTCCGAGTCGCAGCTGTTAAACACGGTGAGAGAGTTATCATTGCAACACCGTATTTTCGTACGTACAAGTTATTTTAAGTACGAGTCGGCTCGACCGATACGCGATGTATTTGTTCAGCAATATCCTGGTGAAGTGTCTCCTTCACGAGCACAGATTCACGTAATTACAAAATAAACATTACATTGGCAGAACTTAATCGCGTCAGCCAGAATGTGGTTACCAGATCCAATGCTCGTATATCCCAGGAAGGACAACACTTCCAGCATCTTTTCTAAGGTCTGTCTGTTAGGTAGTCGGCCCGAAGGCTGGTTGGTTCCTCAAAATGTACCACCGTTAGGTTATGTGGGTAGATGCCCACAAAAGCCCAAGGCAGCGCTATATTGAGGCGTATTAGGCAAGATGAAGAGTGACGTAGTTTGTCATTTCTTTCCTCTCTGAGGCAGAAGAGCAGTAGAACCTTTCACAGCATCCACAGGCACTGACTGTGCCCTGAATGCCATTCTCATTACTAGGCACTACCCATACATCAGTAGCTTCCATATAAACACAAACATGAGTGAGCCTGAGACATCGGTGGAAAGCCACATTTTACTCTAGCCTGTGCCAACAGACAAATGCAAATGTACTGCATTCATCAAGAGATGGCACACAGGCCATAAAACATTGTATACGCGCGACATAAGCTCGGCTTGGGCAGCTGCGTAGCGGAGATTGAAAACGCCGCCTGACGGTCTGACTTTATATGGGAGACCCTGTTTACTGCGCTCATGGAGAAAGGAATGGAAGGAGATGCCTTCGCTGCGCTGCCTAGCGTAAGCTGCTGAAGCCAAACGGCACGCCCACTTTGGTTAGCAAGAAAATGGCTGTCCCTATGCTTAAAGCCGTAAACCACTCCAATTAGTAATGGATTTTAGTGACATAAAACTGCAATGACAAGTCAAGATTTTTTCTTGGATAGGCCGAATACACTCTGTACATCACGGTACTTGGCACAAATAAGCTGCGTTATCGTCTTCAAAGCCAATTTAAATATAAATATGAAAGCACCTTTGCAAGGCTAGTTTTCAAAGAAAGACGCTTCAGAACGTAATAATGCGCTGAAACACTGATTAAATTGAATACAGGTGTCTGAAGGTGCGAGTTTAACCAAAGAAGGAGCATCTTGGGAACTAATGATGCCAAACTAATTACGGTATTTACACCAAATTGATTTTTAAGTTCTTATAGGTGTTGAGGCACTCATCAGTTTTTAGGCCTAGTTTCGAGTACCGGTACAGCCACTTTCACTCATTGTTCGTACACATTTTGATATTCAAGAATGCGAACCTTAAAATTAATAAACCGAACACTTTAAAAATGATGCATATTTGCACAAAAATACGGTAGCCTATACTTTTCAGTACCGTAAGGTACTGGTATCTTGTTTATGCGGGTAGAAACTTGGCGATTTGCCTCGAATTGATTCATTACATAGGCCTACCGTAATTATTGACCGACAGCTGTTTGATAATTTGGGATTTGCAGAGAAATGACATTTTTGGTATGCAGGGTAAACATGCTGAGCTATTGGCTGTCAAGGGTTCTCCCACTCCTCCCCTCACCTCTTCTCCGGCTCACTGGCCCCACCCCCTCACCACTCTGCAGTGGTCACGTGATTTCCTGTTTTCTCTCTTTGTGTTCACCCTTTCCCCTCCCTCTCCCCCTTTCCTCTCTGCGAGGCCCCTGCCTGCTGCTGCTGCTCGGCTCGCCTGGCTAGCCGTTATCACCGTTTTGCAGAGTTGGCACACGGTTCCAACCCGTTATCAACTTACAGCAATGTTGTCAGCTTGACTGACATTCCATTCTGTTAGTCGACTAGCCATGCCTCAAGAAGATATTCTTTTCGTTCTGACCGCCAGTCAGACATACAGTACATACATACAAAGCAAGTTCTGTTGTTGACGACTATAAAAGCCTTACCTTTCATTAACGTCAAACAAACGTTTTTTTCAAAATTCACCGTTTCCAAAATAGCGCCAATCCAAGAAACAAACATTTTCAATAATAAAAAAAAAATACCAACACACGTTCTTAGCAAAGAGGACGTCATCCCAACGCCAACAATACCTCGTTCGTTAAAATCCGACTAGGCGTTCGGGAGATATCGGCAAAGTTCGTAGGAAAGTAGGCAGTGTAGCAGAACACTCCCCATCCCACTACTGCACAGTTTTAGCCCTACAGGCTTAAAATTTATTTTGCTGGTAGAGAGGGTCAGGGCCATTCATTTATGTCAAACCATTTTTTTTGTAGAATTTCTAGTTTCCAAAATATAAAAATTTCAAAATTGAACATTTTTCAAAAAAATGTAAAAGATAAAAAAGTTTTATTATATAAAATAAAAGACATAGAGGCCATTGGTTTGAACCTTGGCACAGCGTTCTATCATGTTTGGTTCACAAACTATCGCCTACTTTCGAAAACAAACATTTTCAAACAAATTTCGAAAAATATAACGAGTAGTCCTTGAAATTTTGTTTTTTTACTATTTTGGAAACTAACACGTTTACAAATAAATTTGTTTGACATAAATGAAAGATCCCTATTTCCTCTACCATGAAAATAAATGTCAAGTCTCTAGGACAAGAACTATGCATTTTATTTATTTTTAAATAAAAGAGTGTTTGTAGACAGAGAGAGAGAGAGAAGTCTAATACCATTATGAATTTGTCAGGTTACTGGTCAGTGTTTACTAACATGTTTTAAAGAATACGATGACGGATTTTTTTGAAAATATTCACCTTCATTCGTTCGTCACATAGGAAAGTATCAAAATGCGCTCCCTCGCCCTGCTGCCCCGTCGAAATAGCCATTTCCCATATCCACCATGGCCAGCCATAGCCTCGTTGTAACATACGTCAAGGTCGTTGAAGGTGAATATTTTCAAAAAAATCCGTCATCGTATTCTTTAAAACATGTTAGTAAACACTGACCAGTAACCTGACAAATTCATAATGGTATTAGACGAATAAAAGTAAGGCTTTTATAGTCGTCAACAACAGAACTTGCTTTGTATGTATGTACTGTATGTCTGACTGGCGGCCAGAACGGAAAGAATATCTTCTTGAGGCATGGCTAGTCGACTAACAGAATGGAATGTCAGTCAAGCTGACAACATTGCTGTAAGTTGATAACGGGTTGGAACCGTGTGCCAACTCTGCAAAACGGTGATAACGGCTAGCCAGGCGAGCCGAGCAGCAGCAGCAGGCAGGGGCCTCGCAGAGAGGAAAGGGGGAGAGGGAGGGGAAAGGGTGAACACAGAGAGAAAACAGGAAATCACGTGACCACTGCAGAGTGGTGAGGGGGTGGGGCCAGTGAGCCGGAGAAGAGGTGAGGGGAGGAGTGGGAGAACCCTTGACAGCCAATAGCTGAACGAGTTGTATGTCATCATGGAGTGAAGGAGTGAGACGCGGGCGTGGAGAGAGAAAGACAAACATGTATGGACATGCATGAAGCGTGGAGCGCCATACACAGAGCTCTCGTACAACACGATTCAATAAAATAAATATAAAGTGCACAGATTCATACAACATGTAATTTATTGATCCAAGAATAAAACGTTGAGTTAAATCCTAACCATTTGACGTATAGTTTATTTCCGTTTTGTTTCAACACTTTTTCCACAAGATAATGTTTAGGAAATGCTGTTTTTTGAAGTTCATGGAGATAAAATATACCTTTTATGGGTTGATGGTTGTGGTCTTGGAGTAAATAGGTGACTGGACTGTCCAAGTAGACTTGACGAATTCGAAATATTTCAGTCCCCCACTGAGGCGTGTAGCCCTTATTGAAGGCAGACTTAAATTTGCTCACAGGAACAAAATCCCCAATTTTCAGTCGGTGGCGTTTAGGATCTGCTGTTTTTATGGGGTTAAACAGTTTATCCAGTAGCTGAATATTTTTGGTCACGAGGCGTGGCTTGGTCCCAATGGTTCTATGTTTGGTGTCATTGTAACGTGACACTAGCTCAGGTAACATGTCCAACCAGCGATAACTGCCCTGAGCGGTAAACGCTTTCCACATATGGGTTTTCAATGTTCGGTTAAACCGCTCGACCACGCTGGCTTTCATATTGCTGTACGTGGTGTAATGGTGAATATCCTTAGATTTGAGAAAACTGGAGAAATCCTTGTTGAACAATTCTTTCCCCTGGTCGGTTTGTAGCAACTGAGGTTGACGTTTGGAGTGTTGAATAATATGTTGAAAGGCCTTGGTAACTAGTGGACCAGACTTGCGACACACAGGTTCAACAATGGCCATTTTTGAATACACATCAATGACGATCAACATGTAGCGTACACCATCGTTAAGGCCAGCATAGGGTATCATTTCAACCAAGTCAGCCTGCCAAAGTTCATCCACACCTCGTGAAATCACCTTGAGTCGCGGATAGTGACGCCTAGCTGGGCGATGCAACTCGTGAGCAATACCCACTTTAATGGGTGAGGGCTTAAACAATAATTTTGGCATTTCGAAGTTCTTGTTCAATTTCTTGAATTTCCCATTCGTGACCGGTATGGCCGGCTTGACGTGAAGCATGCAACAACGGTAGCCGCTGGACGAGATTATTGGGATTGTGCCAGTAGGTAACATCCACAAGGGGTTTTAATGGTTTAAATGACACTCCCGAAGCGGACACTTTACGACGAGTACTTGGACTGGTGGGAAACATTTTTGCAATGATGGTTTTATATTTTTGAGGTATATTGGCATTCACTTGTTGAGCTGGATCATACTGTCCTTTGTGAGCATGGGTATCCAATAAAATGGATTTATATTTGCCAAGGTCCTTTGACGTATAATCATGGAATGAGGGTGTTCGAGAGAAGAGCAGCTTTAACAGTCCTGGTGTTAATTTATAGTTGATCTTTTTAATGACAGCATTAGTACGAGCAAATTTAATGGATGAATCATCAATTTTAAAATTATCACCCTCATAGCGAACACCAATAAATAGATCAATGAGATAGGGTTCTAGTGTTGATCCATAATATTTTATTAAAATGTTTTTCAGTTGAGCTTTATGTTGAGGGGTGACCAAGCCTTGTGAAAACGGAGACGATTTGGAAGGGCAAGGTGTTTCGACCATGGCCAAGGATTTCTTTTTTCTCAAAAACTCTGTAAGGGGTGCGGTCTTTTTTTGAGGCGTAAACACTTGTTCCTCGTCATCCTCAACTTCGCTAACACTAGTCAAATCTTCCTGTTCCTGTTCCTCTTCCTCTTCCTCAGGGTCCTCGTGCAGCGTCTGAGTGGCTTGTGAAACGGTGGGTAGCGTTTCATATGGCTTGAAAGGGGGTTTCAACATGGCTTTTAGCGGAGGTGCTAAATGATGTTGAATAAACAAAGCATGATCTGCACGTTATCGTTTCAATTGACGAAACTTCTGGCGAATAATATTTTTTCTCTAATAATATGCTTTTTCAATTGACTCTGTGCTAACGCCATGGTGTCTCGACAAATGACTTGAGAGGGAATGAGACAGGACCTTAAATAGCAATAGAATGATCAAACCCCAAGCGATATCGTCCTTGGTTGTGTTCACTTTGTTTGTCAATCACTAAACAGGCATGACGTTGAGTGTTCCAGCACTAGCCACATAATTCAGTAAACATTTGAAAGGTCATATCCGGATTCATATGTTCATTATAAATGTGACGACTGTTCCTCTCGTCCTGCCGAAATAAAACAATGGCATTGGCATTGTCACGAATCAACTGTTTGGACATTTTAGAATACGTTTGTCCAAGATAAAAGCAATCGATATGTTTTTGTCGACCCATGCTGAAATAGCTTTGAATAATGCATTGACGTTCAGTGGATACATCATCGAAAATCATGAGTGAATCAGGCTTTACCTCATCCGGTGAAATAATATTTTCTTGCGTGGAAAATGTGAAATAACCCATATTCTCTTTTTGTAATCCAGACATGACATGATCCAGAAACACGTACAGGGGTTGGTAGAGAGATTTTGCAAAAATATAAATATTTTGAAAACGCAGACCATTGGGCGCTGTGATGAGTGTTAGCAAAAGATTGGTCTTTCCACAGCCGGAAGGTCCCTCAATGATGCAGCGAATGGAAGATGGAAACAGTGAACCATGGCGTTGTTCACGTGACGTGGGACAGAGATGGGAAACCATGTCCCCCACGGGGAATGATTCTTGCTGCTTAATAATCTTCATATCAACTAAGGCTTAGACAGGCTAGCAGGTTGTCTATATACAGGACACCGAGCCTTGTCATAGAAACAGTAGACTCGTACTACAGGTTGACGATGAATGTCTTTGGATGTGCGTTGATGGTCAAAGCTAGGTCTGTCCCCATACATGATCCTAAAAAAGAAACAGATCCGGCTAATAAACACTATGTGGATAGGTCTGTAGTGCCACGCACAAAACAGGGAGATTATGACTTTAAGGGAAAGCGGTTAAACCATGTAAAACATCCTCAAGTGTCTACAGACGTTACTACGAAAAAGTATGTGGATAAAAAAGTGTATGAATTTTATGACAAAATGCCTCAGCTTACGGTGAATGGCTATAGCGCTAATCACCATCGGATTATTCACGTGGAAGACCCGCAAGACGAAGACGATGTCTGTACCAAGCGTTACGTGACCTATGAAACGAAGAGGCTTTATAAATTAATCCCATCTGTATTTTTAGTATATCTGACAAATGAAAAACCTGTGAATGACAGAAACCTTTTACCGCTAGTTCATGATCAGCACTTGACTTATGTGCTTGCTTCGGGTTTAAGCCACTATCGATTACACTATGATGGAACCATTCACATCAAATATGCCATACCTGATGAGAACCATTTACAAATAAAGATAAATGGTCATAGGATGTTGGTCCATAACCATGAAATGGTCAATACAGGTGACGAATTATCCTTTCATCTCATGTTGACATGGGATGAAAAGCAAGCGGGAAAAACCATAAACGATTTCCCACTTTATGTGGAATTGGAATATACAGCCATGAAATAACAATCTGACGTTAGTTGTAATTTAAACTTTCTTGTGAAAGGTTGTTGGTCATTATCATCATGGTGAAACAAAGGTATGTCGTGAGAAAGACTAAAAAGACTAAAAATAAGACCCTGTCCTTGGCAAAGCCTTGGCTTACGACATTCGTGGACAACCCCTCTCGAAAGAAAAAAATAAAAAATAATGTGTTGACCATAAGAAAATCCCTTCGAGCAGCACAGAGACGTGTAATTTCAAAACGTCAGCGACAGGGTTTAAAACAAGGGCGAGTGTTTCCCATCCCCAAACTAGCGGGATTTTTACCTGCATTATTTGCCGTTTTGGCTGCTCTGGTTTCACTTTTGGGTGGTGCCAGTGCAGTGGCGAAAACCATTAAAGCCGCGCAGCAGGGCAAGCAACAACTCAAAGAAAGTCAGCGACATAATGAAACGATGGAAGCGATTGCTATGGGGGATAGAAATGGAAATTTAAAGCCAGCCTTTTATCAACAAGGATTTGGGATTTCACCATTTCGAAATATATAACAAGATGTTCGGGAAAGAACATATAGCCTACTTTCTCCGAAATGTATGGGTATAGTTATAACTCTCTGTCCTTATCATCTCCTAATTTCTTCCTATTTGAAGTGCAAATTGGCACACAGGATTTGAACAGTGGCGTTCAAACCATAGTTTATAATTTACCCCAGCATTTTGCAATTTCATCAGCAAACACTCCAAACACCGACTACTTACAATAATTGAAACTTCGTTGCTCTAATAAGGCCCATCTACAATGCGCAGTCGGCAGTCCGTAGTTGGTAGTCCTCGGTCGGCAGTCGCGATCGACTCCGTGTATACTATAGGCACCATACACAACATGAAGTTGCAGTTGGTAGCTGGCAGTTGGCAGTCGAGAATTTTATCCTTGACTGCCAACTACCCGACTGCAGCAATGTAATAGCCAATCAGAGCAGATCAGAAACTGACGTCACGTTGTTGTTCTGTGTCGTGTACGAATGATATAGAACTAAGTGAAGTAACTTCGCAACCCGTTAATTTATAGGCTAATCTTAAATACACGGTATAACAAAATAATCCATCTCCAAATCATCCATATTGCAAGTTTTGAGATTATCAACAACGCCTCTGTGCACAAGGAATAAACGAATGTTACTGTCTTATTACTCCTAGCAGTCGTTAAGACTGGGTTCACTAACTGGCCGGTATAGAGCGCTGCTCGAATCTATAGTTTCTGCATAGTACAACTGAAGGCTGGAAGATGTCACTCCAGTGGAGAATGTCGTTTTTTTTTAATATATAATTTCCATTGCAAAAAGCACCATATAAAGCTTTATTTTATAACGTCTCAGTACTCAAGAAACAATAAATATAAAAACTAGTCGTGATATCTAGTTGTGAAATATCGAACAATATAATCCTAACAGAGCGAGTGCATTCTAGCGGCCAGAAGAAGAAACTTTTCAATAAAATCTGTTACCTTTTTGTCAGCTAGATGTCTCGATTAAATCTGCTGGCGAATTATGTTTTAATTAAGTATATGTTTTGCACCGTAATATGCACAATATAACGCTTAATTTTAAAACGTCTGAGTCATTACAAAGCAACAAATATGTAAAATGTCAAGCAAAAAACTAACTCTGATGGGGTTTGAACCATAGGCATATGAATGACAGACTAACGCTTTACCACTGAGCTAATTGTGTCAACGAATATCGTTCTATATAAAATGACTTACATAGAACTTGTTAGCAAATAATGATTTATACTAAACGATTTCATCACTGAAGTATATTATTTATATATAAAGCATTTCATACAAAGTTTATTTATTTTGTTTCAGTACGCTATATTGCATGCAATACTCAAATTAGTGAAATATAAGTCAGGCACAAGATATCCGCTGCCATCTTGTCTTATTAATGAATCAGCTGAGCTTTTTAAAATCACGTCTGCACTATAGTATTACAAAATAAACTTTTAATTTCGTACGTGCCTCTTCCTTTAGAACAGTTAAAACGATTCTCGGCTCGATAATCGGAACTGGTGGGTCCCATGATATGGATTATAAAGTTTGCATAATTCGCACGGCCGCCATCCTGAAATGGTATGGCGGACGATCTTGTAGTTTGGTCACAAGACGCATCCTATACGAAGGTATGTTGTTACCAAATTTGGTAGAGATTGGATGATTTGGTTAGTCGTTATTTGATTTTACGTTTTGAACGTTTGAGTGGCCGCCATTCAGTTTTAGTAAAGATGGCGGCGATATAAAACATGACACTGAGGTGTCCTTTGCTAGTGCTACCTTTGTACCAAATTTCGTTCAATTCGCATTCACCGTGTTCGAATTGATAGGGGGGGACAGACATTCAGAGTACACACACTCACACACACACACACAGACTCACACACACACATACACACACACAGACTCACACACACACATACACACACACAGACAGACACACTTTTTTCGCCCTGTGTTGATCTCATAAGTCTACTTTCATTTTTTGCAAAAATCGAAAGTAGGCTAAAAAAACCCTCAGCCATAGCAAGACATGCCTTGACGCATGAACACGTGGAAAGCTATGCTAAAAAACTAAAGCTTTCTCATTTTCGAGGTGTGTTTATGCGAAACCAATTACCCCCACGACCCTGGAAACAGGAATGTGCTGTTGTCAATTTGGATGATCACCGAGGACCAGGAACGCATTATGTAGCTTATGTCAAAGAGGGATCCATCGTAAGGTACTTTGACAGTTTTGGGAATTTGCCTCCGCCCATGGAACTAGTGACCTATTTTGGAAACAGGATCAAGATATATTATAATGTGAAACGCGAGCAAACGTTTTCAGCCAACAGTGTGGACGTTTGTGTTTATTTTTTATATATAAGACGCAGCATAAGCAAAAACGCCAACAGTATGTCGGCAGAAAGTAAAACGTTTACACAGCATGGACGTGGACCTGAAGCCAGCCTAGACTTTTACCCGCCTATCGAATTGAGTGAAAAACCCTATGGTTTGGGACTTGTTTCTCTTGAAACGTACAATCGAATATACAACATACGTGAAAATGTGAACAACAAGTTTTACTATGATGATTCTGTGCTCACCCTGAACTCTGGTGGAAGGAAGCTTGTAGTTTAACGTGACCGTTAATCGGGAGATCATGAGCCACGGGACCTCCTTTTTACGTGGAATCCGAACCACAGGACATGGCATTTCACATCGAAAATCTCACATGCATTGACCGGGAATCGAACCCGGACCACCTTGGTGAGAGGCATACAGCTAGACCGCTGAGCCACCACGCCCTCGAACTCTGTTGGATACACGATCGATGACATTTATGTGGTGTTGATCAATGATTATGGTTTAAAGTCATTTATCGATGGAACGCGCAAGTTTGAACTTGTAGGAAATACCAACACTCATCGCTGCAGTATTTTCTCCACATTCAAAATTGACTTTAAAACACGCCCCGATTCCACTGGTCCATTACTAGGATTTAAACCACGCGTGTTGGAGCCCAACAAGATACATGAATCGGATCATGAAGTAAAATTCATTGAGGACCATCATGTGTCGGTAACGTGTAGTATTATTAGCCAAGTGTACACTAATCAAGAACCATCGCATTCACTTTATGACTTTATTGTGACATCGCCCAATGGCTATATTATTCGCGAAAACCCTCCAGTGGTGCTTTTTAGCCTACTTTTCACATTTTGCAAAATTGAGGAAAAAGTAGTCTTATGAGATCGGGCAAATGTGTGTCTGTCTGTCTGTCTGTCTGTCTGTCTGTCTGTCTGTGTGTCCTTCTGTCTGTCTGTCTGGCTGTGTGTGTGTCCCCCCTATCAACTCCTAAACGGCTGCAGCAATCAAAACCAAATTTAGTATGAGTAAAGATATGCACCGGAATATCTCACGTCCATATTTGAAAATGATGTCAGTGCTACCAACTGCTGAAAAAACGCACTAGAAATTTGAGCTCCATGTTGGATATCTTGCAAGGTATACATGGGAGCTATTCCAAAATTGGTACACATGTAGATAATACTATTTCAGTTTCATTTCCAGGAGGTCAACCATGACAGTGTTACCAAAATAATTTTAAGCCTCCTGATAGGTCCAATGTTTAAATGCATATAACTTCTACACTATCAATTGGATTTCAACCAAATTTTGTATGTAATATCTGTACATAAACGGATATGATTAGGCGTATTCTTACGAGCCACCAGGGCTGCCAACTGTTAATAATTGCTCTCTATATTTTTTTATGCAAATACCAATATATCAGAAAGTATGCAAGCCAACAGCTTTAAACTATGCACACGTATATTCTGACATTTTATATTAATTTGGAGTAACTTATATACGTCAGTCCTACCAACATGATTATAAGCCTGCTGATAGTACCAATTTTTAAATACATGTAACTTCTATACTATCAGTTGGATTTCAACCAAATTTCGTATGTGCTATGTGTACCATAATAGATATGACTACAAGTATTGTTAAGAGCAATCAGGGCTGCCAACTGTTAATAAATGCTGTCTATATTTTTTTAACCTAATATCAATAAATCAGAAAGTATGCAAGCCAACAGCTCTATACTTTGCACACGTATAGCACCTGACATTCTAGATTAATTTGGAGTAATTAATACAAGGCAGTGCTGCCAACATGATTCTATGCCTGCTGATATATCCAATTTTAAAATACATGTAACTTCTATACTAACAAATGGATTTCATCCAAAATTGGCACAACAAGATATCATAATATTTCAGATTATTTCTGACCAGCTCACGTATGGTATTGTTGGCAACATGCTTTTACGCGTGCTGATAGATCCAGTGTCTAACTGCATGTAACGTCCATTGGACTTCAACCAAATTTTGTATTCTGTACCTAAATTGATGGAACAAAGAATATATTCAGTCACCAGGGCTGCCAACTGTAGTGCTCTATTAGGCTACATCATACCAGGTATATTTTGAACTAATTAGATATATCGATATTACCAACTTAATTTCGTCATTATTCTAGATAGGTTCATATACTGTAGAATAATCATTGGCATGAAAAGTAGGCTGTATAGTTCTTCACGGAACTTCTTGTTCATTCTGTGGCTGTCAATAGTATTAGTAATATAACATTCATTCATTCATTTCCGTGTCCGATCATTTCCAGAATGTAGCAACTCCGATGGCCTTGTTGTTTGCCTCGATCAGATCCTGGGTAGTGCAGGGTTGTTCTAGTAGTGGACAAATGAGCAGGTGGGCTGGGTCTTGTGTTGCTCCACACTCGCAGGACGTGTCTCCATCAGCTGGAAGGATACCCCATTTCTGCATGTTGGTCTTGCAACGAGGGACGCCTACCCTGAGACGATTAAGTGATTTCCAAACAGGGTAAGGCAGGTCATTTCCTGGGGCTAGCTCTTCCTTAACAGGGATATCCGGCGGCAGCTTGCTCTTCCACCTGGAGATGCGGTTAGATTCCGATGTTCCCTCCAGTGGTTGAGTCCTGGCGATGAAACTCTTTCTTGATTTCAGTCGACGGACAACAGCCTGATGATTATGCAGTGGATGACGGGGATCATTAATCTGCTTCGCCCTCTCTGCATCAGCAGCAACAGCCCTTCTGATAGTTGGGGGAGCTATCCCAACAATCGGGTAGAGTTTGTCGACTGGAGTAGGCTTCATACATCCCGACAAGATTCGTATGGTCTCGTTGATGGCAATGTCAATCTGCTTGGTGTGACTGGATGCACTCCACACAGGTGAAGCGTACTCTGCAGCAGACATGCACAAAGCAAGAGCAGAAGTTCTTAGGACGTGAGGACTTGCCCCCCATGTGGTGGCTGTGAGCTTCCTCAAAATATTGTTCCGTGAACTAACTTTCAGCCTGGTCTTATGGCAATGTTTCTTGAAGGACAGTGTTCGGTCAAGAGTAACACCTAGATACACGGGTGTTGGACAATGTTGGAGTTGTTTGCCTTGCCATGTAACATCCAGTTCCCGCCGAGCTTCTCTATTCCTTAAGTGAAATGCACATACTTGAGTCTTGTTGGGATTTGGCTTAAGATGATTGGCTTCATAGTAAGATCCAAGGGTATCTAGTGCAGAAGTCAACTTTCCCTCCACCTCTTCAAATGTTTTCTCTTGGGCAGCCACTGCAGTATCATCAGCATAGATGAAAATCCTAGAATGTTCTGGTATGGGCTGATCGTTAGTGTAAATATTAAATAGCACAGGAGCGAGTACACTGCCTTGAGGTAAGCCGTTCTTTTGTATGCGCCATCTGCTCTTTTTACCATGGAGAAAGACTAATATAACATTAAGACTGATCAATAGAGATCAACAACTCATTGATCTAGATTCTACCACACAAGTGACTTACACGTTAGTGCTAAAGCCACTATGAAGTTTGTGTATAAAGCAACAGCACCGTCTAGGAATGGTGTTAGTTGCTTGCCACGTGAATACACGTTAACATCTCAGGAAGCAGATTTTACAGCATTTGTGTTACCATGTCAGCCCCCATAATGAATTCTATCCTAGAGGTGGCGAACCGCATCGAGGAGCAACCAGGGGTGGTAAGAATTGATCTGCATTCCTATAAAACTCAAACACCGGGACTCAATAACAATGATGAAATTCAATTTGTTATCAACAACCAAGATATTTACACCCTACCGCATGAAAGTGTCATTCAGATTGAAGGTCGACTCACCAAAGCCGATGGCTCTACACCCACCACATCCAAGTTGGCCAACCATGGTTTGGCCTTTCCTTTTTCTGAAGTACGTTATGTCATTAACGATATCGTGGTGGATAGCACTCGAAATGTGGGCATTTCCAGTGTCATGAAACTATACCCCGCTTATAGTGAGGAAAAAGGTAAAACACTTTGCATGGCAGGTTGGTGACCTGACTCGACCAATGACTGGAAGGTACACACCGATGGGACCTTTACTGGATACTTACCTCTTAAACTGATTTTAGGCTTTACCGAAGACCACCAGCGCATTGCGGTCAACGCAAGGCAAGTGCTTTATCTAGTGAGAGACAGGAGTGATATTAATTCTCTCAAGGGAGCTGACAATGCCCCCATACATTCAAAAATTCAACTACAACGCTTGCTATGGAAAGTGCCCCAAGTGACCCTTGACGATAGCAAAAAACTGGACATACTCAAGATGGTAAAGAGAATTATGCCTCTACCCATGGCATTTAGAAGCTGGGCACTCCACGAGTACCCGCTATTGCCCACTACCAACACACACAGTTGGTCTGTAAAAACAGCTCGCTCTACAGAGAGACCTCTCTACATGATCGTGGGTTTTCAAACGAATCGCAAGTATCAACAAACCAAAGTTGCCACGCAATTTGATCACCTGCTATTGAGAAATGCACGTCTTTTCCTCAACGGAGCTGTGTTTCCCTATGAAGGACTGGATTTGGATTTTTAAAAAAAGTTTGGCCCCCTGTACGACATGTTTTCTAAATTTCGATGGTCGTATTATCAAAATGAGAACGGCCCCATGCTGCTACCCCAAGCGTTTAAGGCAAGGGCGCCACTGATTGTCTTTGACTGTTCTTACCTGGAAGAGTCTGTCAAGCCATCCAATATTGACATTCGACTAGATTTTGAAACGCATGACAATGTACCAGCCAATACGACAGCCTACTGTTTGATTATTCATCACAAACAAGTCAACTATTATCCACTGTCCAACCAAGTGACGAGTGTATAAATAACAGGTCAACCCACGTCAAGCCGCTCAGTCATGTCTTGCTTTAAAGCATCAAGAGAAGTCACATCCATGAATTTAAACTCTGAGGAACAACGTTTCAAGACTTTTGCAACATGGTCAGTACCTTTCATAAACCCTCAAGTCTTGGCGGCCGCTGGATTCTACTATTTAAAAACAAGAGATGAAGTGAAATGTGCCTTTTGTCCCATCATCATTGACCAATGGCAAGAGAGCGATGAACCCATGCAGGAACATCTGCGCTGGTCACCTGCCTGCCCCTACCTGAGCAGAATGGATGTGGGAAATATACCCTGTCATTCAAGCTATCCCTCACTCGTGCCTCTGAGTGATGAAATAAAAAATAAGTTACGATACGTGTGGACTGTATGGTGAGTGTGGTGCTTCGGCTAGCAGCTCACCGTCAAAAACGCCTAGTTTTGAGACATTGGGACATCATGGGTGTTATGGACGTTACAAACACAAGAGACTATATTGTTGTATCAGTTGGTATCGTCCTTATCCCAAAATGACAAAAGCCTGTAAGACGTGTTATGATAATAAAATGATGTAATTCTTAAATTCTTACTTTTTTCTTGTCCCCCTGTCCTACCCTAACCTCAATTTTTTTCAAACTAGCATGGCAGGTAAGTCCATGTCATCACCACACCTTAGTCATTGATTGTCAGTCAGTCGTCAGTTGAACTTGGTCCAGGCAAGCGGCAACATGTTGCGCACACTCATTGTGGATTGCCAAGGGTTTAAAATTGGTGACAGCAAATTTATATTTAAACAAGTGGCTATTATCGATTGTACCACGTTTTGGATATCACAAGCTACGCATTTGCTATTTAAACCGCCCCATGATTTTGATTTGTTGTGTGAAAAAGACCGTAAACAAACCCAGTGGATTGAAAATTATAGGCAACTCGACTGGAATCAAGGAACCATTTCCTATAAATGTTTGGACGTGGTCATGAAAGCACACTTGTCCTCGGCCAATGTGGTATTTGTCAAAGGTAATGAAAAACGTGAATGGTTGCAACCATTTTTGGCGTCTTACTATCAATGTTCGACCTCATGGAGTTGGGCTGCCCATCCCTCCAATCGCTGATGGATACTTGTTCCTGTGGCAACATTACCCATACAGCCCTAGCACATGCGTGGCATCTCTTTCATTGGTTAACCACCCATGCCTGCTGGGAGTTGTTAAATAAAATTATAAATCAAGATTTACCTGTGAATGACGCCAGTGAGATTTCTACAAGCGACGTGTAAACATCTACAACACGTGATACCATGGTGAATGGCAATGCTACGAACAAAGCTATCGGAAAGTTCTTTGTGTGCAAAAAGAAACTAGACAGTTGTACCAAAGAGGAACTCTTAGCGCTGCCCAAGTCGTTCATTTATTATGTGGCCGCCAACGCGGTGAAAGAAATCTGGCAACATGTACCAAAATCATGGACTCACGACCCTGTGTTGAGTGAATTGTAACCCTGTACGGATTGCGATCACCATATGCAAGTGGCCATGGCAAAAATACCCTCTATGCGTCAGTACGCGACTTGTCAGGTAGTGAAACTGTGTCACGGTCATAAAAGTCCGTGTAAAGACTTTGTTGAATCATTCCACGGGAGTCATGGCGAGAAAAAGCAACAACAACAACAAACACAAACATCGTCCACAGAGGAGGAGGAAGACCAAACCTTTTCACTATCGATGGAAAAGGATATGCCAGACCTGTACTGGCAATGGCGTCATTGACAAAGTGATTCAATACTTACCTTTCGAAATCCATCTTCCAGGTTATCGTTTTTGTGGCCCTGGAACTCATCTTGAAAAACGTTTGCAGCGTGGTGATGTACCCATTAATCTTTTGGATCAAGCATGCAAAGAACATGACCTTCATCACCATAGTCATCCTGGTTTAAGACATGTGGCAGATAAATTGTTATTGAAAAAAGCTAAACAACGTTTCACATCCTGTGATGCCTCAGTGGGTGAAAGGATGGCAGCCCCGATTGTGATGAGTGCTATAAAAGGAAAGTTGATGATGCATGGACATGAACATTAAGGAATTGAGGAGTGAGGAATTGGGATGTGTTTGTATTCTATTTTTTCTTTTGTCAATCCCTATGGTTATGAAACAAAAACAAAGGTTTACCTGAACACGATGTTTCTTTTTAATAAAATAAATCATTATGTTGATGGGCTGATTTTTTATTTTCACATTTTCACACATTCTCATTTGCCAATTTGCAATTTACAGTTTTTAAAAATGTCCGTTTGAAGTTTTTGAATTTTTATATTTCACACATGGCCATTTCCAGTTTTTAAAATTGTCCGTTTCAAGTTTTGCGATCCTGAATTTTGGTGATATCGAAACATGTATTTTCCATTTTGCTGTTTACACATTTTTCCATTTGGTGTATGTTGAAAGATGAGATTTGTCAATGATGTTGATAGGAGTGCTTGACCATGATCATGTTGCAATGTGTTTATGTGTGTGTTTTGAGAAACGTCGAGGTCTACGACTACTGCAGGTAAGACTGTTTTTACAGAAATAATGTCTCTTGACCGCTACATTTCAAAGAAACCAAAACTATCGACAAAACAAAATGACTATATAAGTGAAATTTTCCCCCTCCCCACCCACTCTACCTCACCGTGTTGCTCTGGTCATACATACACACCAACTTTCTCTCTACTCATACATTCACACTTGTCATTGGGAACAAACACAACCACTTTATTTATTCCCAAAAACACATCCTCGACATGCACACTTATCCCAAAAGAACTTTTTAGTTTACCATTTATAATTTACATTACAAAAATAATTAAAGTTACTAAAAATACTATTACTCATTCAATATTTACAAAAAACTACAACTTTGTACAGCTTTAAAAGAATCAAACTATATACCATTTTTCCAATTCCCAACTCTGTAAAATTTAAAATAAAAATAAAAATAAGGTTGCATAGAACTTTTTTTAAAGAGCAAAAGTCCAAGTGTGTTGCCACTATTTACAAAATCTACTATTTACAATGTCAAAAACCAATGTTTACAAAATACTAAATCTTCGAGTTACAAAAAGCCATGTCCCTAAACAAACAAACAGAAAAATCACACCTCCTCCTCCTCCCTGCGGTCATAACCCCAGGGCAGGCTGGTGAACAGGTCATCATCCCACACACGTTTGTTATCCATGGAGGCGAGGGTGCGTTTTCTCTGTTCCACAAGATACAAATGATGGTTGATGGATTGTATCCTGCACTGTGTACGGGACATAGCTTTGCCAGTGCGTAAAACCGCCAAGTAATCGTCTACACGTAGTGATTTTACCACTGCACTACCTACACCTTTTGCTCTTTTGGCTTCCTTACAGTCTAGTGTGCGATAAGCATACATTTTCGAGGCCAAACCTACGAATTCCGTCATAATGGAATCACCGCATTCATCTTTTAGAACACCCATTTCCTTCTTGTTTTTTACGGGCGGCACTAAACGAAGAGGTGTCGAACCAGTCACTATGCTGCCTCATGACGTCATAGGGGTTGCAGTGGCGAACGTGCTAAATGAATGAGTCCGTATCCATATACAAAAGAGATACGTCCTCAAAATGGCGTTTGGCAAACTCATAGTGGAATCGATACATGACCGATTTAGAAAAGTCTCAAATGACTTGGCCCAAGTAAATGGGCTTATCCATGGTCACGCTGGTCCTACTCATTTCAATAGTGGCCAAATCGATAATTTTGATCGATTTGAAATTTGCCTTGGCAATGTACCGCCGGGCACCCCACTACCCCTCCCAGACATTCACCAATTTAATGTCGCGGTATTTGCGGACATTCTCCATGGACTGCAGTTGTTCATTAAAAAAAATCATCCTGCTGTGTTGCCATTTGTCGGTGCTCTGTGTTGAGTTGCATGTATGGCTTGAGCCATGCTTTTTGAGCAAAAGAAATACCCCTATGGATTTTCTTCAACACCGAGACTTGGGCGAGGCACTGCACCAACATTTTGATATGTAACACATACCGATTTTTGTTGTAAAGTGTGCCCATGAGTTTTTCAATTTTCACTTTACTGTCAGGGGGAACCATTTGCTCTAAGCAGAACGGGAAATCAGCATGTTCATCATAAGAGGATGAGGGATATTCAATATCGACTTCTAACACATATCCACGACCTGTTTCTTGGCTAGCCATGTTCACATCAAATTCAGACACTTGTTTCTCTGTCAGCCAAGCAAACTTCCCATAGGGCAAAGGCTGACTCATGGCGTAGCCGTACAAATTATTCACGTCATAGTATATTAAGTACGATTCTGGTTTGTCTGATGAATAATCAGGCACGTAGACATTGTTCGCTTCGTCATGGCGCTGGTTAAGAGACACAAATCCACCGCGAATGCCCTTTTCAAAGAATAGAACCATGTCTACATCAGTGAGTAAATCCAATTCCACTTGAGCGTATTTTAAAGCGGCATCAAACGAGAGCCCAGGACTCGTATAATAGTGAGCCGGGTCAAGACCATAAATGTGCTGACACAACTCACGAAATTTTTCAAATACATCAGTGAGCAGAAATACATCCAGTTTTAGGTAATGCATAGCATATTCACTTAGCGTCTTAATGTCAAACACTCGCCAAACTTGACATGCATGTGCATAGTCTTCATCGTAAACGGTACTGCGTGTTAGTTTCGAATAAAATTTCTCTTGTGGTGGAAGTTTTCTTTGTTTAACACGTCCCAGCTGTTGCAGAAATCATACGGGAATATACCTTTCCGAATGCACAATTGAAATTGCTTAGGATAATTAAAATGCATTCGGGTATTTTTTAATTCCTCCTCATTCAAGCCATTCACAAGGCTGTCTAGCGAGGATGCCATAAACTTGAAGGAATCCAGAAATCGAATGCTAAAGTTGCTCAACCGCCATGTCAGGGCTGTAAAACGCTCATGGTTTTGGGGGATAATGGTAAACGAGCCCTTGTTGACATGGCCCAATTCACGAATCAAAAACTGAATGTCATAATTCGCCAGATTGTGGAAAAAGACACTGATGAAACGAGGAGCTGAAAAGTTCAAATTGCATTTACTATGCGCAGCTCCACGAAACTCTCCCGTAAAGTGCGAGTGATCACGAACGGTGTCTTCAGCACTGATCAGTGGATTTTCGCAAATATGACATGTCATGGCATGCTCATACCAATGCTGCTGTTCTGGAGATAGGCTCATGGGTACTGGGTGGTCTAGTAATCCCTGTACATGGTCGACCAATTTTACAAGTTCATCCAAAAAAATCTTACACAATCTGGCCCCTCACGGTATTTGTAAACGGATTGTGTGGGGTCATAGGCACATACTACATTAAATCCTCAAAGGGTTCATGATTTTGAATGGGTGTGGTTGAGCTCATGGTGGGATCTGGTTCACATCCCGCCATGGGTGTGGTAAGAGCTTCGAAATCTGCATATACCACATAGGGAACAGTGTCACAATTATGAATGTCCTTAAACTTTAACACAGCCTTGTCCCCTTGTGGCAATATCAATCTCACCGCTTCCTGAGAAACAGAATCTACCCTATGGCGTTCCAAAAGCGTAGGAGTGGTAAAATATTGCAAGCATCGATCGCAAATATGTTTTTACCATGTGATTTGGACGCTTGACTGCTTAGCAATCTAGTTAAGCTTTTAATAAGGCAATAGTGATTTACCTTTCCCACAGATAAATATAAAAGATGAATGTGATATCGTTTCGGTTCTTTTGTGGCATAAAGAGGACCCACAATCTCATCACCATCAAGGCCATACACCATGAATGAAAAGTCCTGGTTATCTTCTTCAAAGCTATGGATCTCGGTTAAGTCCATTGGGAACGACACTCTAGTTAAATTTAAAGTTTGTTTCAATTCATCAAACTTGGCCTTGTACTTTCCTGGTCGAGAACCATTACGGTCTTGTGCTGGCTGCATATACGCGGCCACAGACCACAGAAAGCAATCATTGTCATGGTTCTTTATATTGACCACAGCCTTTTTCGAAGCTATTGCTGGTGGTGTTTTAATATAGCTAGACCCAGCATTCAACGGGTTGAAATGACAAATGTTCATTTGCAGATAATGGATTTTGTCTAACGCTAAACCTCTGAGTCCTTGTTGCAGTTTATCAAATTTTGTTAGCAAGGCATTCACCACATGACATTGATACCACTCTTTCAGATTATCAGCTATCAAAAGCTCTTGCATTTTACTGCCAATTTTTTTTATGCTCACCGTCCTTGTTTTTATATATGAAATCGCACACGAGTTGTGTATTAACCTTTAAAGCCGTATGCAGCCTTTGCGCTGTACAAATTTGTTCTTTAAAAATTTCAAAACATGATTCCATAGAGTCTTTTGGGATCAAACACTCTCTAACATTCATTATGCGGCCAGAGCACACACGTGAATTGAAGCAGGACTCGGGAGGCTCCCAAGTTAATGTATCAGTAGCAGTGGAAAAAGACATGCTTTTTATAAAAAGAACAATCTCACCAGAGTTTTCAGCCGTAGACTGCCTGGTAAGCAATAGCCCCAAACACACACTTTGCGGGTTTCCAGCAGTGGCTGTAGTGGACAAGCCTTTTCCAAGACACACTAAAAATAAATAAAATAAACTACTATGAATATATCCATTCCAAATAGCACCTTTCATAAACAAGAATAAATAAAATAAAATATAACAAAACAGGTTTTATATATATCATTTAAAAAATCATACCTTGCTTTGTAGAAAGCCCTGCGTTTGGCTTTTTGTTGGTTCAAGTGGAATAGGGTTTCTGTCTCCCAACAACAGGTATGCCAATTATCTATAACAAACAAAATGAAAACAATTCATCAATGAAATGGTAAACCAATAATCATTTAATCATTGATAAGCATACAATAAACTAAACTGTGTTATTCCAACACTTACCTTAAATATATAATGTATCCAATATAGTAACCAACTGGGGTTGAGCACACGAATGCAATTAATTTTATACACATAAGACACAGCCTATGTTAACACAGTAACGTGTAAAACAGTAATGACTGACTGTGTGTCATAACATGATCAACACTCTAATACCCCCTGCCCTCCTCTCCTCGCCCAGCCCCTCGCCCTGCGTCCCTCTTACCCCAGCTGTTAACATCGCTCTTGCTCTGCAATTGGCTATGGCAATGGTAGGGGAGGAGTTATACACGCTTACTGCATTATTTCTCTGACGTCGCACAGTGTGTCGAATCCCATATCTAGGTGGAAAAAATTCACTGTTGCAAATGAAAGCGAAAACTGGCTCAGTCGATAGTGAACAAACCAGATGGTGACCTTCGGTCTTCCTTTCCGCTCTCTGGTGCGTAGGAACGAGGTTATAGGTGCTGAAACGTATTCCTGGCAGTTATCAGGTCATTTGATAGGGGGTGTCGGAGTGAACCGAACGTTGTGATTGTAGTGAGTTCAACGAGGTGTTGTCTTCTGCGGCTCATGGAATAGTGAAAAGAGGTATTTGTTCGCACTTTTATGCGTAATACAAGCTTTCTGCACTAAAAAATATTTACTTTATGAGTGCCTCATAGTGCCACTTTACTTTAAACGTCATTCGATAGGAAATTTAATGTAGATTAAGGATCTGTAGTGGTTTGGTTGCGCACGAATGTGCATGATGGTTTATTTTCTTATTTTCAGTGACTATGTGGGCATTACCGCGAGAAGAATTTTCCAACGCGTGGCGATCGTGTCGTAAATAGGGGCGTACAGACGTCATATTTCAATATGTTATGAATCTATTTGATCCTACAACTCTTACTGACACTCAGGTGCAGGAGCTAAGAAAAAAATTAAGTTGATTCACATAATATTAACAAAAATGGGAGAGTGCAGGAAGAACAATGCCACATACATAGGTAATCTACCTATGGATGCTATTGAGTTACTTAATGACCCCCAAGGAACTTTGACATCAAATGATGAAGACCAGTATAGCAATGGCTACGATGCTCTGGATTCTACAGAAGAATCAGGTGACGATTGAACAATAGACATTTTGTTATTATTAAGGGGAGTGAGATTAATGAGAACATTACTTGACGAATGGACGTTTTCTTTTTATTTGCAATACGAGAAATAGGCCTAATATTCAATATATGTTGTCTTTATTTCCATGCTTTTCTAGAGAAATAATATTGTTTTCGTGTTTGAAGTGTGTTTACATACAGTGACTTCGTCTATTCCCTCAAATAAGGCGTAACAAGAATACTTGACTGAAAGTCTCATTGTTGTTCATATTTTATCCAGTTTTAAATAGTATGTTTACCACTATCATAAACTATCATATACACATCCAAATCGTGATTTTTACTACCAAAAATGGATGATTCTATTGTTGCTTTCGGTCATTTTTTACACCTCACCTTACCCCTCACCCCTATATATTTACCCCCGAATGTCGTACATTTTAGGCGATACCAGAAATGAAATCAGCGACCTCAAAAACGGTATATTGCCAACTTTTAATAGAATCCCAGCACTATTAACGAATTTATTAATTTTTTCCACCTAGAATTGGGATTCGACACACTGTGCGTCGTTGCGATATTGTTCGACCTCCAAGTGACCTCTACGTCACTGTAATTTTCCATTGGCCTGTTGTCAGCTCTGGATCACATTTCTGAAACATGATAAGAGAATACATTTTGCTAGCCCAGCTCTCTCAGTCGGCCGGCCAGCCAGCCAACCACAACAATTTTTTTCTGTTTGTCGTTGAGGCTTCCAGCAAGTTCTTAATAACAACTATCAAACGATTCCCGCTTTCATTCAACTCATACCATTATTATTATAATTTATCATGTTACCCACGACCCGTTTACTAACATGTTTTAAAGATCACCATAAGGGATTTTCGAAATATACGCCTTCATTCGTTCGTCATGTAGGAAAATATCAAAAAGCGCTCCCTCGCCCTGCTTCCCCGTCGAAATAGCCATTTCCCATATCCACCATGGCCAGTCATAGCCTCGTTGTAACATACGTCAAGCGCTACCGGCTCTCTCTCTGTCTACAAATAAAAAATAAATAAAATGCATAGTTCTTGTCCTAGAGACTTGACATTTATTTTCATGGTAGAGGGAATAGGGATCTTTCATTTATGTCAAACAAATTTATTTGTAAACGTGTTAGTTTCAAAAATAGTAAAAAAAACAAAATTTCAGGGTTTTCAAAAAATTTCTAAAAATAAAAAGTTTTATTATAAAAAATAAAGGTCATAGAGACCATTCGTTTCAACTATGGCACAACGTTCTATCATGTTTGTTTTTCAAACCTTTCATTAACGTCAAACAAACGTTTTATCAATATTCACCGTTTCCAAAATAACGCCAATCCAAAAAACAATCATTTTCAAATTTAAAAAAACTAACACACATTCTTAGCAAAGAGGACGTCATCCCAACGCCAACAATACCTCGTTCGTTAAAATCCGATCAGGCGTTCGGGAGATATCGGCAAAGTTCGTAGGAAAGTAGGCTGTGCAGCAGAACTCTCCCCATCCCACTACTGCACAGTTTTAGTCCTACAGGCTTGAAATTTATTTTTCGGGTAGAGGGGGTCAAGGCCATTCATTTATGTCAAACATTTCTTTTGTAGAATTCTGAGTTTCCAAAATATAAAAATTTCAAAATTGAACATTTTTCAAAAAAATGTAAAAAATAAAAAAGTTTTATTACAAAAAATAAAGGACATAGAGGCCATTGGTTTGAACCTTGGCACAACGTTCTATCATGTTTGGTTTTCAAACTATCGCCTACTTTCGAAAACAAAAATTTTCAAACAAATTTCGAAAAATATAACGAGTGGTCCATTGGAAATAGGAAGTCAGACCGAGTTCAACGATACCTCATATGCCCAAATACAACCATGGGTTCGTGAGATATCCACTTATTTAACATGGCTGAGGCTTAGTAGTGGGGCAAGGAGGGTTCTAGAGTGAAGCAGAACTCCTATCATCCCCCTACTGATAACTAAGCAAACAGCATGCACAATGCCTCATGCAAGTCACGGAACAACGAATACAACATAAGGTTACGCCCCTTAGGACCCAGCGCTTGGCTTTACTCAAACGAGCTCAGGGCATCTACTCTTGTTCTTTCGTCCATGACTGCGCTTTTGTTGATCTATCTCAACTGGCTGGCCAGAAGACTCTTCGAATCGTACAGTTTGGAGTAAGATTGCGGTCCTATCCTTTCTGCGGTCGATGATGATAATATCAATATTTTGGGTTCCTTGTCCTATTCCATTTTCCTTGGAGACATGGTACTGAGTCTGGCGTATCAGCAGGTAAGTGATGACCCAATCTCGTGAAATAAATTAACAAAAACACCCTTATTGGAAATATCTGTTCCCAAGGGAACCAGGATGTAAAATTGTCCGATTGAGCTATGTATATTAACAAATTCACAAAGAAACTTGATAAAATGATCCGGCTAGCTCAAAACAGTTGCCAGCGTTTCGCCCCAGTGTACCAATGGGCTCTTCATTTGGTTATAGTACACCTCGCCAAGACGCGTGGCTAGTACATACTGTGAAGGCCGCTGCAAGGCACAAAATGTTGCCACGAGCAGCGCCAATGTACTACGGAAGTTAAAACTTCCTTTCAAAAATAATGTTAGCTTACTTTGCTAATCCATATTGGAAATATCTGTTCCCAAGGGAAACAGGATGTAAAATTGTCCGATTGAGCTATGTACATTAACAAATTCACAAAGAAACTTGATAAAACTTCCGTAGTACATTGGCGCTGCTCGTGGCAACATTTTGTGCCTTGCAGTGGCCTTCACAGTATGTACTAGCCACGCGTCTTGGCGAGGTGTACTATAACAAACTGAAGAGCCCTTTGGTACACTGGGGCGAAACGCTGGCAACGGTTTTGAGCTAGCCGGACCATTTTATCAAGTTTCTTTGTGAATTTATTAATGTACATAGCTCAATCGGACAATTTTACACCCTGCTTCCCTTCGGAACAGATATTTCCAATATGGATTAGCATGGTAAGCTAACATTATTTTTGAAAGGAAGTTTTAACTTCCGTAGTACATTGGCACTGCTCGTGGCAACATTTTGTGCCTTGCAGCGGCCTTCACAGTATGTACTAGCCACGCGTCTTGGCGAGGTGTACTGTAACCAACCGAAGAGCCCATTGGTACACTGGGGCGAAACGCTGGCAACTGTTTTGAGCTAGCCGGACCATTTTATCAAGTTTCTTTGTGAATTTGTTAAAAACACCCTTCTCCAGCATTATTTAGAATGCGTACACATTGGTCATTTAAAAAATGGTAAATAGATACGGTATATCCGTATTGATTGATAGAGTTGATAAATAGAAAATCCACCTGATCAATAGGCAAGTATCGTAACATAAAGAGCCAAATAGTAAGGATTGTTTTCAAGTCATTTGTAGGTTAGAAGAAACTATACGGATACACTTTACTTTACTCCACCTGGAAGACGGAATTCATAAGAACATATTTCTGGCAAGTTAGTTGATGATTACCACTTACATGTCAACTATGCTTGAATATTAGTTGTTATTATAGAATTTTTATAACTAGCTCAAATATATATAAAAGATATAGAACACGATCATCCTAAATTACGGGGTTTGGGGCAATTCTGCATTAATCGATATCATATTCAAGTTGGGAACATACGGCATGACGTGAATTTGTTGATAAATGAAAGTATAACAGTAATAGCATATTGGTGGAAAACAAATTTATATTCGTCAAATCAACTATCAGAACCCTAGTCAGAAAGTGCATTACATCACATGTTTTATTGAGATAACCAAGACTAGGACATGAGTGCTATTATATGGGCTTTTACCTTCATTGCCGTTGAGTGGTATTGTATGTGCTTTTTATTTATTTGGTATGATGTAATTTCAATTAATCTATAATCTTGCAGTATATCTTCAGTATACTATTATAATCATCCACTTTCAATTAGTTCGTCTTTGTTATCATCTATCGTAAATCAATACGTTCTAAGAATACCAACAACAACCAAGGACATGGATAACATAATCACAAGTCTGCGCAATTCCATAGATTAAAAGGTTCGTACACGGTCATCTATATCATACACTATTTCCAATTCGTAACGCATTAGTTCGACATGGTCCGTATCGCTCTTTAATGCCATTATTGAAGTACCTCGAGATCTGCTAAGTAGCAGCGGATCCAGTCTTCCAATAATCCTTTTATCATAAATCCTTCCGAGTAAAAGGAATTCCGTCATCAATAACGTTACACACCGTAGTGATGCTTTCTTCATATAAACTCAAGCCCATCAGTCCATAGCCAATTAACTTACTGAAAATCCCTAAATTTGCACTTTCTGACAAAATTACATAATTTAAAATGTACATGTCCCGATAACTTATAACTAACATAAAATATGAAACCATGACGCAAACAACCATAAGTGAAAAAATAAATTACTTGATATAAAGATGACATATCGTAGTAAATAAATAATAAATAATAATGAGGAGTGTCTGTGCAGATCTAAGATCTGTGACAGAACGCCCCCCTTTGGTTGAACGACATGCACATGAGATAAAAGCATACAACTTCAAATTAGTGTGAGGACACTCCTCAAAAAATTACAAAATGATATACAAAACATAGCATGAGCATATACAAGCTATACATTAACATTGCTACTTTTGTGTAGTCCATGTAGCACTCAACTTAGTAATTGAGGTTTATTCAGGGCAAACACCACAGGCCTCCTATTCTTGGTAGCAGTAACACTAAAAACTTCTGGACTGAATCCACCTCCAATTATTGCTTCACTAATCAAGACACTTGGCTACTGTTTCGACCAACTCCTTTAGTTTCTAGGTAAGTATATAATACCTAACATAATGATCCTCATGTCCCGTCACAACTCCTCCATCCAAATCTTCTCCGAGAATCCTCTTCTGAGGTTCCTTAATGCATCATAACCTAGTCACACAGTCCACCAGTACCCAGAGATACCTTATCACCTCCTTAATTATCATCATATAATGTACAGTAACTGTTACGGTACCTCTCCAAATGGCGGAACGCATCGCTGTAGACAAAGTCTTCGAACTAAAGCAGTATTATCAATATATATATATGTGGAGCCACTCCTTAATACAAGTAGATATAATAGATATCACTCACTTATTTGCTGCACCTGATCCAGGTTTACTCGGCAAAATACCATTATAAAACATGTGATGTAATGGTCCTACGATATATATTTCTTCAAGTTATAGATATTATATGTTCCCAAAATAGAACCATCCTGATTCTATAACGAATATACATACTTCCCTATACGTTTTACAACCGTAAATGGGCCCTGATATAAAAGAAAGAACTTACTAATTTGGCTAGCCTCAGCAGATGAAGGAATCGGAATACGAATTAGAACTTTGTCACCAACACTCAATTCATCAGGAGTCCCCTTCGTATGTTGGCGAATTCTACTAACACCTGCCTTCTCTAAATTCGTCCTTGCCAACTGGAGTATTAACTCCTGAGATTTACCCCCCCATCAACTAATCTTAACATCCCTGCTATTTCATCAGACGGCTTCCTTCCATAATGAATTTCACAAGGCGAGAACCCTGTAGACCCATGGACAGTGTTATTTAACCATCTTTCAACATCGTTAAGTTTTGAAAACCATGAATTGTGCTTGTGATTAACGTAAGCTCTGAAAATTCTACCATTTTCTCGCATTACTCTCTCTACCATATTCCCATGAGGATACCTAATCGAAGAGTACACAACTTGTATACCCAGTTCCTTCAGCGTGGTAGTTCAAATTTTTGCTGTAAACTGGCTACCATGATCGGAGAGTATCTTGAGTGGCTTACCAAACTCAGGGATATATTTGTCTATGACTTTTATAACACAACACTTCCCAGTAGCCTTTCTCAAGGGATACAACTTGACATATTTACTGAATGCTTCAAGAATTACCAAAATGTACTGAAATCCGTATCGAGATTTCACTAATGGACCATAGAGATCCACACAGAGCAACTCCCCAGGTTAAGATGTAATAACAACCTGACATGGCCCTTCCAAATGCCTGTTAGGATGTTTACTGCGCTGACAAAAATCGCATTTAGCAAGCAAATTCCTGATGTACCTTCCCATTCGCGTCCAGATAAAAAAAAGTTTGAATAGCATAGAGGACCTTGCTAACTCCGAAATGTCCCAGCTCTTTATGATAATACCATGTCATACCCTCCTGCAGTGATATAGGCACACATACCTTCCACTCATTATTATTACTCCCACGACTGACAAACCCATTCTTTAACGTATAAGTATATCTCCCGAAAGTAACAAATTGGCCAATTCCCTCCTCACGTAACTAGTTCAAAATAATAGACAATTCCATATATTTCTCCTGTTCTGATAGTAACATCAGTAATTTAGACCTCTCATCCGCATATACTGGGATAGAACCATTGAAAATTAACATGCCTTCCTTCACTTCAATAGGAATACCATTATCACAACCATAAATTGTGCGGCTCAAGTAATCCGCAAGCACATTATCCTTACCCTTAATGTGACATATAGTATAAACATATTCACTTAATGCTAAAATCCATCTTGTCATACGATTGTTTGTTAGCTTACATGTCTTCACAAAAGTTAATGCTTGATGATCAGTTCTAATCTCTAGCTTATTGTCTAAAATATATATACGGAACTTACTTATTGAATAAATTATGGCTAGGAATTCTATTTCCGTAATAGTATACCTCTTCTCCATCGGACTAAGTCCTCGACTTGCTAACGAGATAATTCCTAAATTACCCTGGTCATCCTCCTGACATAAACAAGCTGCCAAACCAGTTTCCGAAGCATCGGTCATCAGAACAAACTTACGATCAAACCTAAGGTATTTCAACGTAACAGCTCCTATAAAACCTTTCTTCAACCTCTCAAAAGCCATATCATGAACAGCAGTCCACTTCCACTGCGACGTACCTTTCAATAACTCCCTAAATGGCTCTACCAACGATGAATACACTGGAACAAAACGTCTAAAATAATTACATACACCTAAAAATGACTTCAGTTGTTTCACATTCCTAGGTATCACTGTATTGTATATCTTATCTAACCTAGATTGATCAGGTCTAACCCCCTTATTAGATATGGTGTGTTCTAAAAAAATAATTTGATGTGCGCAAAATGATGATTTACTAACAATAAGTTTCAGTGTAAATCCTCCTTTTCTTAATTTGTCAAAAACCACCCCTAAATGTTTCAAATGTTCTTCAAATGAACGTGAAGCTATTACTAAATCATCAATGTAACTCGTCACAAAATCTCCTGTTTCTCTACCGAGAACAATACTCATAGCCCTAATAAGTGCAGCCGAAGAAGTCATTGTTCCAAAAGGTACCCTAGTAAATTGATACAGTCGATTCTTATATGCAAAAGCCGTAAGAAGCCTATCTTCTAATCTAAGCGGAATCTGCCAAAACGAAGCTGAAAGATCTACCGTAGTAAACCATTTCATACCTTCAAAACGTTGTACTAACTCCTCAACAGTTTCAGTACGCTGCTGGTCAGCTTGGATTCTCATATTCAATAGCCTAGCATCAATGCACAGCCTAACAGAATCATCCTTCTTCGGAATCACAACAAGAGCATTAAGATACTGACTACTCGAAGGTTCAATAATATTATATTCTAACATGATGTTTATCTGATCCTCAACAGCACTAGCATATTTTTGGGCAATAGGATACCTCGGCCCAACAAATGTCGATCTGTCATGGACATCAAATTAATGTTGATATAAATATGTTACACCAGGTTTATCACTAAAAACCTCCTGATATTCAATTAATAATGAAGTACCGTACTATTCTCCTCATCTAACTCACATTCCTTAACGTTTTGCTCAATATCTCCCACAGGATTAGATGTTACAGTGCCTACACGGCAACTGATAATTTCAGTAATGTCACAAATATTATTCTCCCTCATCAAGTTTGCATTAGTGCCCTCACTAATGAAACAAACCTTATGCTTAATATAATTATCACCTATATAATACTTTAACTTCACCTCATGGTTTATCTGACCCCAAGATAAACAAACATTACCTAAATGGAAATCAATCTTAGCTCTATGCCTTGTTAACCAATCCATACCCGGAATTATGTCGTATACTAAGTTAGGAACTACTAAACAAGGTTGGCTAACACATTCAGACTTAATATTCACAGGCACAGCAATTTGTTTCCTCACTCTCTGTGACCTATTACCCACAGCCGTAACAATAAAAGTACTGCGTACCGGGATCTCCTCAATGCGTTGACTTGGCCTAAATTATTCACTCAACTTAGCATTAATACAAGATCTCTCGCTGCCAGAATCTAGTAAAGCTTTAACCCTCTTACCCCATATCTCGATGTCAATCACTGGTGTAACAACTTCACTATTAACTTCATCATGATTGCTATTTTTAAGGTCACTAAATAATTCATCTCGCAGATCAAAGTCAATCACCTTAGAATCAGTTTTAATAATACAGCTACAATACGAACTCTCCTTGGACTGTCTCCCTGACCTTACTGAGCAGTCCAGTTGGAGTTTAAATTGCTAGGTGCAGCTTGTTGTTGCTGTTGGCTTTCTTTACCTTGCCTATCTCTCTCTGATACCCGAAAAGCTTGCTGCTGATTATTACCATTATCAGTCGACTGACTACGCCCCCCATTTCCTGAATATTGCTCTTGTCTATTATTTCTAAAACCATTATTACGACTATTGTATCCTTGTTGGTTGTACTGATTGTTCCGATGTCATGGTCTCTCTGATAATTCCCTAACGGGCTACCCTAATGGTTCCTATTTCTTCTCTCCATATCTCTATTTACTACTTTCCCTTGATGTCCTAATTCACTATTTAGCATGTCAAAGCTCTGTAATAAAGATTCCATAGATTTAATACTTTCTGTACGCTGAATACACGCTGCTTCTCTAATCCTATCTGGAAAGTGCCTTAACATCAGCCTCACAATGTCTGCCTCAGACTCTAAACCATCCAAATTTTGCCAAATTAGCACATGAGATAAGAAATACTCTGTCAGAGTAGCTCCTCCCTGCTTTCTATAATTTCCAAACACTATTCTCTCTCTCTCCCTTGAATATTCTAATTCCAAAACTTACTACTGAACTTCTCTCTAAAACTTTCTAAGCTAGTCATACTTGTCCTATATACCTGAAACCATGACTTCGCTTCACCCACAAAAGCAATAGATAGCATTTCTAACACAATTTCCCATTCAATACAATCTTCCCTAATTTGACGTTCAAACTTCTTTTCTACTAATTTTAAAAATTCCATGGGATTACATTGGTTTCCGAAAAACTTGGGTAAATCAACCTCCTTATTAAATAAACTTGCCACATTTAAACAACTATGATTTTCTTTCAATTCTTTGCGTAATACTCTCTGACTATTCAAAATGGTTTCTTTTAGTATACTTTCCGTTCTCTCCGCTATTCTCCCAAGGTCTTCCTTAAATTTTTCTTCTTTCTTTTCAACTTTTTTGACAAGTCTTCCTGTTTACACTTTACTTCTGACACTTCACTAAACTTCCCTTCGACTTGGCCTAACCTATTAAAAATTTCTTTATTACTCCCCCTATTATCCTTTCAATGTGACCTATTCTTTTTGTAGTTATTTCTTCATTACCATCTACACTCGAGACTAATACCTCAACATTTTCACTATTAGCCTGACTAACTTTCGCTACCTCATTTACCTGATCCTGTAGTACTCTTTTATTTATTTCCATATCTAACCTCATTTTACTACACTCCTTATCTAATTTGTCTTCCACTTTCTCCAGTTGATCTGCCAGCATTTCAACTTTATCACTAACCTTAGTAACCCCTCTGCTCATCTCTTCTAGCTTATCATTAACAATTTTGTTTCCCTGCTCTATTTTAGCATTTATATGACTATTACCCTCTTCAATTTTTGACATAAGTAGTTGGAGCCAGTCTGAATTAATCCCCCCCGCTTCATTATGACTGATGTCCTGTTCATTCGTGGTAGAGTCCTCCAGTCCACTTTCACCACCTTTCGATTCCTTCATCGACCCTTTAATACACACTGCTTCTACCCTATCGAGCAAAATATCACTCTCCTCACTGTCTAATCTATTTATATTTTCACTCTCCGTTTTACAATACCTGATAACAGTGCTTGAACGTAGTTCAATATCTGACAACTCCTACAGAATCACTGGCAAAAATATATACCTTCTTAAAATAATAAGCCCTAACTGTACTGTCTATTGTGTGCATATTCCTACTTCCACCATGAAATGTGATATTGGTTTTCGTCCCCACGTTGGGCGCCATTATGTAACTGTTCATCTACTCGGGTCGTTGTTATTTAGCATAAGAGGGAGATGAATAATTATTATATTCCATTTATTTTTTATCTTTACCCACACTTATCACCAAAGAATCTCCTTACAACGACTAGCTTCAGAAAAAACTTTTCTAACTTCCATCCTTATAAGCAACTTATTACATATTTTTTATAACACTCCCATTAAATCTCACCAAGAACAATAATCTCCACAGAAAAACACAAAGATACACACTAATAACTAAATCTTGCAGTATGGACTCTAAAATAATAACCAAAGATATATAAAAACAAAACAGCGTCGTAAATGGAAATATAAAATACATAGAGATTTTAAAATATAAGCATGGCCTCCCCTACCTCACAACTGAATTATATGAAGGAAGCCATGTTATAACCCCAAACTTTTTCTAAGAGACTAGTGACTTAAAGAACATTGTAAACATATGTTACAATACGCCCCCTAATGTGATTCTCATGTGAGAAACACATGGGGTTCACATTCATAAAATAACATAAATGAAAATACAACACAATACACATACACTAAGATATCACACACAGTAAGATGACTTATCAAGTATCATTATTTACAGAAGGAAGTCGAGGTTGGCATAAATCTTCACTGTTGTTAACTTGTCCACGTCTGGCATATGTTTCCGAAAAGCCACTTCTAACATGCCCCCACTCTCCCGAGTCACTTCCCAAATGGTCACAATTCACTTCCTAATCCACCTCGGAAAGTAATGATGCGTCAGTCCCAATAACTGCCGGCTCCTTCTGTATTTGTTCCACAGACATCTCCCCTTGACTATCTGGTGTAAGGATCCCTGAAGTAGGAACTAAATATTCTGAAGCCAACCCATCACCAAGCTGTAATCCACTTTCCAATATTAAATCTCGAAGCTCTAAAGAAATGAGTTCATTTGATAAAGACATATCATCTCCACACTTTTCATCATCTGCACTGCTCTTGTCGATGATGCTACCATCTCGAATGTATCATCTCTATTAATCTCCATATTAAACACTTTCCACCCAATACTGTCATCATCGTCTGTCAAATTTGCACCTTCCACACAACTCACACTCGGAACACACGAAGTCTCTCGTGAAACTTCAACCATATCATTCACAACATAATACCCATAATCGTTAACTCCATTATTATCAAATGTATTGCGATACTGGTTGCAAACTGTTTCTCCATCACTAACAGAATCCAAAATCATGATGTTATCACTACTGAGAACTTCATCCTCAAAATCACTCCCTTCCCCTTTCTCATTCTTCCACTTTTCGTTCATCCTGTTCATCTGTTTCTCCTTCTTCTCCATTATCCTTTCTTCCTCTGCCTTCCATCTCGTCTTTCTCTTCATCCGCCATGTCATTCCGTACCTTGTACTTTTCATCTTCCATCTCCACCGTACCTCTCCCCTTCCCTTCCTCATTTTTCTCTTCTTCTTTCTTGTTTGTCTCAT
The DNA here is from genome assembly GCA_946902985.2 of Meconema thalassinum. NCBI lineage: Eukaryota > Metazoa > Arthropoda > Insecta > Orthoptera > Tettigoniidae > Meconema > Meconema thalassinum. The sequence goes on along the minus strand of OX336393.1, from coordinate 172,654,450 downwards.
ACTATTCAACAAATCCTTTCTCTTCATCCTACATCTCATCTTTTTCATCCCCATCTTCCTTCTCCAACGCTTCTTCACCTTATCGTTTTCCAGTATGCTGTCTTCTTCATGACTCACTCTTGCACTTTCACCCTCATCTTTAACCTCTTTTTCTTGGCTGCTATTGTCCTGCTCATGACCAACTTCATCTGCTAGTAGTTTCTCTTCTTCAGTTTCTTCAATCTCACCTCCTCCGTTTTCCATCTCTCCTTTCTCTTCTACCATGCCCTCTATCTCATCTTCTTCCTTGTCCTCAGTTTTATCCTCCTCCTCCATTTGACCTTGTTCTTCTTCTCTCTCTCTTGTCCGTCTTTCATTTATTCTTCTCCGTTATCTGTTTCTCCTTTCCTTTCTACCTTGCCCTCTATCTCATCTTCTTCCTTGTCCTCAGTTTTATCCTCCTCCATTCGACCTTGTTCTCTCTCTTGTCCGTCTTTCATTTCTTCTTCGCGCCCCCTACCTCGTTGATACTTTTCTTGCTTCTTGTTCCCTTCCTCATTTAGTTTTCTATCATTTCCTTCTATTTCAGCAACTGCAGCATCACATACTTCACATATTTTCTCCATTTGTACTTTCATTGAGTCCATCCGCTCACATATCCGTTCACTCCCCTTATCAATGATGTCACTCCTCTTGGTCAACTGCTCCATGATCATTTGGAAATCACTAAGGTTTATCTCCCCCATTCGTGCTCCTCGTTGGTGCGCCATTTTATAACTAGCTCAAATATATTGAGACCGTCAAGGCTGGAGTTGTCAGGATAGCCAACAACCGCAATGACTTCCCTAACATCTCACCCGTCGAGCACATAATTTAATTGCCGTGAGGATCAGGTGAACTTCCAAATAGGCTAAAGCGGCACGAGAGTCCGTAGTTTACAGGGATCGTGGTACATGGTGACGATGGTCATAGGCTGCCTAAGGAAAGGTTCACCTTAAAAACTAGACTGAGAAAATAAACATCCAGACTTATGTAAAACACCGTGAAAATTTATTGATAAAATTCACAAGCCCCTAGCCTATGTCGTGACTGTGAGCCTCCATGGTTCAGAACCCAGGACTGCGGTTCGAAGGAACATTATACATAAGGGCAATAGAGTTATTATTATTATTATTTCTAAGTTGGATGTGAGCATTTGTAAGCCAGAGATGTATTTCTGGAGGAAATAAGACTGCTGGAGCCAGGAAGTGTACAGAGATCTGTAAATATTGATGGTACAAAAGGACACTTGGTCCGGTACTCTGTACTGTAGAGTGAGTGATTCATTGTCACAAGCTAGGCCAGGAATTGAACCCTAGAAAGTCACCTAGACGCGAGTACGGATAGTTGCCGCTAGCTTAGGGAGCAGCACTTGCTAGGCACTGGGAGTGGAATGGACCACAGGTCCCAGTGGAAGGGAGAGATGGACTCGAGGTCATCTCTAGCTGGATATAATGGTATCCAAAATGGCGAGCGAGAGTAGTAGTAGCAGTAGCAGAGTCGCAGAGTGACAAAGTAGTTGCAGAGTAGTTGCAGAGGAGTGGCAGCGTAACAGTTGTTCTCACGCCTCAGTTCTTGCCAGAGTAACGTCGTAACGCGCGCGAGAAGAATTCAGCCTCGCGGAGACTTGCTAGATGTCAAGTATCAGTAAAGACTTAGTAGCGCTATTACAGACCTGCGTGCACTTCCAGCAGTAACTTCACATAATTTGTATATAGTGTATATATACTTCGGCTGCCAAGGGCATAATAAATCGGCAGTAGTCCAAGGGAAGGTCATCTTTTATTCCGGTAGTTCCGGGACTAGTCTACGAAACCTCAAGTTCCCTTATCTAGTAAACCGCTCGGCTAGAAGGGAAAAATCGTCAAGGAGCTGTCAACCTGCCAGAACGTCTCACAGGCCAGGTAGGTCACGACAGACCTAAAATGTTGGTGTCAGAAGTGTAGGGTCCCGAGTTCGACGCACTGAACGGAGCAACTACGGAATAAAGAGAGAGATCGCGACATCGCAGAAGATTGTCCGATAAAGACAGCGACAACGCAGAAGATTGTCCGTCCGCGCATCCGCGTAAATCGTACCGAGTGCCGCGCAACGCAGAAGAGAGAAGAAGAAGCCTACTAAGCAGAAGGAGCCGTGCAGTAGCGAGCCGTGCCGCCAGCAGAGGGGAGAACCGATAAGCCGCAGTATCCAGTTAGCAGAGACAACAAAGAAGAAGAAGTAGCCGCCAGGTAAGCTAACCTTATTACAATGGCAAGACAGACAAGTGCAGCTACCGGTGTCCAGGTAGAGGAGAGGTTAGCAGACGTAGATACGGTAAGTACAAGTGGGCCTTTTGTATCAGTGACTGAAGGACATCGCCTGATATGTCGGGAGTTCGATGGAACACAGCCCGACAGATTACGTGAGTTTGTGGCCAATGTAGACGCTGCTGTTCGCATGGTAAAAGACGATGATCAAGAGCTGTTCTTTAAGTATATCCTGACCAAAATCACGGGCAATGCCCGAGATAAGTTGTTAGTCAGAAGAGATATAAATCACTGGGAGGCTGCCAAGCAGGCATTAGGAGAACACTACGGATTTCAGAGCACATTAGACATATATTTGCCAGATGTTTCAAACAGCGCAGGATCCGAGGGAATCAGTGGCGACATGGGCGCATAAGGTAGAGACTCTGTCAGCTGCATTCAGGGAAGCAGTCCTCGACGGAGAGAGCTGGGAGGATAGAGAAGCTCAGCTAAGAATCACAAGAAAAATATGCGTAGCTAGCTTTATACAGGGGTTAAGCAACCCGCGAATCCAAGCTAGGGTCCAGGGCCACGGGGCCATTACTTTCGAGAAAGCGGTAGCCACTGCAAGGCAAGAAGAGGCGGTAATTCTGTCAAAGAAGGCACGAGAAGGGTTGCATACGAAACATAGCTCAGGGGTAAGAGCAGGTAAACCCGATCAGGAAAGGAAGGCACCACTCAGGTGGCATACTAAACCAACACAAGCGAGTGTTAGGGTGGTCTGTTACAATTGTAACAGGGAAGGCCACATCGCACGGGAGTGCAAGGAGGCACGAAGCCGAGGTGCACGCACCGCGTTAGGTAGTACACCCAATGTACAGACAGGGGGCACCCCAAGTAAGATCATATGCAGATATTGCAAAAAACCGGGACACACAGAGCGCGATTGCCGAAAGAAGCAGAAAGATAAGGAAGCCGTGGCGCCGGAAGCCGTGCGCATGGTAAGGGGGAAGTCTCACATGGAATCGGACAGGAGTAGAACCTGTTACCGTTGTGGGAAGAAAGGGCACGCACAAAAAAATTGCCGACAGATAGCCCAGGTACCACAAGCAGAAGTGGACCGGCGGACGTGCTATACCTGTGGCTGGCAGGGTCACATAAAACGAAATTGTCAGGAGGCCAAGAAAGGCCAGGGCCAGATTAGGCGCACGGGAGGCAAGGCCGTGAAAGGCCGACGCCAGTGCGATGTTTGTGACCGGTGGTCACATGAGACCAAGAACTGTTGGTTCAAGAGTGGGAAAGGTAATAAGACAAATATCACTCAGACAGGGGCGACAAACTGGAACGGGTCCATAACGCAGGGACAGCTATGGAATCCCGTAATTTAAGGAGTCCCAAGGCACGTAACATGGAGGGCACTATATTAATGCATTGTGGGGGGGGCCTCTGAGGTTTTTAATTGACACTGGCTCCGATGTCAGCCTAGTGAAGAGGCAATCAGTGCCTAAAACAGTTACAATCAGTAGAGGCACCACGATCGAATTAACGGGTGTAAGCAAGGGAACGATTTACACCCAAGGGACCGTTCAGTTTGTTATTGGAGGTACTAAACACACAGTGCATGTGGTGGGCAGTGATTTCCAACTAAGCCAGGATGGTATAATAGGGAGAGACATCCTAGCGGACAGCGTGATCGACTACCGGGAGGGTCATGTTACGATCCACGGTAAGAGATACCCGCTGGGAGCGAGGGAGGCGAAGATAATCAGCCTCGAGCCTCGAACCCAGAAGGTAGTAGTTATTGAAGTCGATAAGAATCTACCAGTGGGAATTATTGAGAGGGCCGAGGTAGCACCAGGGGTTTACCTCGCAGAGTGTCTAACTAGGTCAGAGCACAACGAGGCAGTAGTCAGCATGATGAACACTACTGAGGAGGAAGTGACTCTGTACAGCCCTCGAGTGCGAATGCAGGAGGTGGATAACACCTGCCTGGCAGAAGTACGCAAGGTACAGCAAGGCAGTAAGGCGGTAACCGGAGAACCGGCTACTCAGAAGCCCAGATCACGCCGAGTGATAGACTGCTTGCGAGTAGACCATCTCACGCAGGTAGATAAGGAAGGTATATACGCCATCTGTGCGGAATACAATGACATCTTCCACCTTGAGGGAGATAAGCTCACATGCACGGAAGTTATACGTCACGAGATCCCAACGCCCCGGGATCAACCCCCGATTAATGTGCGGCCGTATAGGCTGCCGGAGGCACAAAAGGGAGAAATACAAGCGCAGATAGATAAGATGCTAGGTCATGAAATTATTGTGCCTAGTACATCCCCTTGGAATGCACCATTATTGTTAGTACCGAAGAAAATGGATGCATCAGGTAAACAAAAGTGGAGAGTTGTGATTGACTTCCGAAAATTGAACGAAGTAACGATAGGGGTTATTTATCCCCTCCCACTCATCTCAGAGCTATTAGATGCTCTAGGTAAGGCCAGGTATTTCAGTACACTTGACCTTTGCAGCGGTTATTATCAGGTGTTATTAAAACCTGAAGACAGGCCCAAGACAGCTTTTTCAGCATTAGGGCGCAAGTACGAATTTGCAAAGATGCCCATGGGGTTGAAAGATGCGCCAGCCACATTCACAAGGCTGATGAATACAGTGCTTACCGGATTGACAGGTATTCAGTGTCTGTGCTATCTAGATGATATAATAGTGTATGGTAGCTCAATAGAGGAGCACAATGCTAAGTTAAGGGAGGTTTTTCAAAGGCTGAGAGAAAATACGTTGAAGCTCCAGCCAGATAAGTGTGAGTTCCTGAGGACTGAAGTGACGTTCTTAGGGCATGTAATTACTGAAGGGGGAGTCTTACCAGACTCACGAAAGGTGCAGGCCGTGAAGGATTTTCCGAGGCCTACCACGAGCCGCCAGATTAAACAATTCTGTGGACTCAGTGGGTATTATAGGAGATTTATACCCAATTATAGTAAGATCGCGAAGCCACTATATGAATTAGTGAAGAAGGACGTTCCCTTCGTGTGGGGGGATGCACAGGAACAAGCGTTCGAAGCGCTAAAGCAAAAGCTCATTGAAGAGCCTATTTTGCAGTACCCAGATTTTGAAAAACCATTCGTTCTTACCACGGATGCTAGCAACGAAGCAGTGGGGGCCGTGTTGTCACAAGGGCCCGTGAGTAAAGATCTTCCCGTAGCGTATGCAAGCAGGACGCTTAATAAGGCAGAAAGAAATTATAGTGTCACAGAAAAAGAATTACTAGGCATTGTTTGGGCTGTAAAGTATTTCAGGCCGTATTTGTTCGGACGGCATTTCACGGTGGTGACAGATCACAAGCCGCTGAAGTGGGTATTCAATGTCCAAGACCCGTCGTCACGCCTGCTAAAGTTCCGATTGAAATTGGCAGAGTATGATTTTGAAATCATTTACAAGCAGGGCAAACAGAACTGCAATGCTGACGCCCTTAGCAGGAATCCCACTGATGCACAGTGTCAAGCGCGAGTGATCAACTCGGCTGGGCACGAGTTACGGCAGGGGGCGGCCGTGGCCACTCATATGGAAACTCGTAGGAGGGTAGCAACGACTTCAAAACCCGAGGACGCTACGGTAGAGGGAATTGAAGCAGACGGTAGTGAGGTCTCCGAGGACGCTAACGCCGAGGAGTCCACGCCCGAAGACAGCTTACCCGAGGTAACTGAGTTGCAGGAGGCTGAGAAATTGGCCATCCTGAAGGAGTGTCATGATTCCTTGGTTGGAGGACACCAGGGAATAGCCCGCACATACGCCAGGGTACGCGAACGATTACAGTGGAAGGGAATGAAAGGTGACATTGAGCGTTATATACGCTCGTGTCCTTCATGCCAAAAGAATAAGGGGACTAGACCAGACGTCAGAGCGCCAATGGTAATTACGGACACCCCTAGTACGGTCTTTGAGAAGGTATCTCTGGATGTGGTGGGTCCACTTCCGGTGACAGAGCTTGGCAATAAGTATATTTTGACATGCCAGGACCAACTGTCGAAGTACTTGGTAGCTAGTGCCATGCCGAATCAGGAGGCTGAAACAGTGGCACGGACGCTAATTAATAATGTTATAAGCATTTACGGGATACCGGGGCAGATTCTCACTGACCAGGGTAGTAACTTCATGAGCGAAGTTTTCAAGGCACTTTGCAAGAAACTGCGAATTAAGAAAACAAACACAAGCGCTTTCAGACCGCAATCCAACGGTAGCGTAGAGAGATCTCACAAGGTACTAGCAGAGTAACTGAGGCATTATGTTTGCTCAAGTGAGCAAAGTGACTGGGACAAGTATCTGCCCACAGCGAGCTTTGTATATAATACCACCAAGAGTACTAGCACAGGGTTCCCACCTTATGAGCTTATTTTTGGAAGGAAGGCGAATATACCAGGTGTATTGCAAAAGCCACCTGAGGTGGATTATAACGAACATAAGAATGTGGTAGAGGAGCTGACGTCACAGCTCAGGAGGATCCATGAAGCCGCTAGGAGGACGCTAGTTGAGCGTAAAGAACTGGAAAAGGCTAATTACGATAAAAAGCAGAACGAAGTCACATTTCGAATTGGTGACAAGGTACTCTTGCGTAATGATGCATTGCGAAGAGGACGATCTAAAAAGCTGAGTCCGCCATTTGTAGGGCCTTATGAGGTAGTGGACATTTCAGGGATAAATTGTACCCTACTGCTTAGTAAGAAAGGCAGAAGAGTCAAGGTGCATAAGAATCGGTTGAAAATGTACTTGTAAAAGGACTCCAACGGGTTTAGAACCCGGGTGGGTGCAGAAGCAGCACAGAACGGATTAAGGGGTACGGATGTGTAACGGTTAGCAGATACAGCGATAGCTAAGGGTAACACAGCAGTAAGAGATTGTGTGCGCATGGAGTCAATGTGGTTTATCAGTAGGCACACAATAATATTTGAACAGCGGACAACTGAGGCGAGCAGCCTAGATAATGCACCGGGGGACATGAGATATGTAAGGCGAAATACAGGGATGTCCATAGGGGCCCCAGAGCGGCCATCCTGAGGAAGCTAAACCCCCACGTGTGGGTGGCGGGGACCATTGGTACGTGTAGACACGTGATCATGTGTTAGAATACCCCCAACAGTGAGCCTGCTGTGTCGTAAGAGGCGACAGAAAAGAGGCGTAGCCTGATGACCACGATGACCTACTGGTCAGACAGGCGCGAATCCCGGTGAGTAGCTCTATGTAATTGAGCCACATCTTGCGAATGGCAACCCAAGAAGGCGAAGGTTTGCCGTTCATAGTAAATGGAAGCCAAGCAATGGCATAAGGGTGAATCAGAAACACCTGTGTTATAGGTGCAAATTATTAAGGGACACATACGTGTGTATAGCAAGTAGAGAAGGAATGCTCTAAGAAGCACATTTTAAGAAAGCGAAAAGTCAGAACCTCAAATTTCGGCCACGACGAGCAGAGGTTCGACGGGTGGCACTGAGGTGCTCGTAAGTAAAGGGTTGCTCGAAGGCGAGCGTGCAGCCTATATGTGACTCGTCACCCCTAGGGTAGTCGCGGATACGCACCCGTTAGGACAGGGGTAGGGAAAACCGGAGCTTAGCTTAGATGAAATGAAACAGAAACCGAGCCATGAAAGGCACATTTTGAGAGCATTCAGTCAAATGCAAACGGCGATAGTGTAGCCACAGTCCCGAGGCGATTTGTGAAGCCGAGTCTCTATGTAACAGAACTCGAAGTTAAGCGAGCAAGATTTTGAACTTAGTGTATGACACTGCTGATAGTTTTGTAGCCGCATGCCTAAGCCAGGATGCGAAGCAAAGTCTTTTGAGACTTTAGATGTTGAAGTAGATTAAAAATTTTGATGGAAAATCAGTAAAATAGGTAACGAACAACCTGTCTTTACCTTGCAGGTAAGGCAGAAGGCAATGGCACGAATGATAGGATGGTTCTACACCATGGTGGCGGTGGTAACAAAGACGTCATCACCCCACGGCATAACCGGAGAAGTACTAGACGTACTAGTGACACCATACGAAAATACACCTGGAGTATACTTCGACAACCAGGGTGAGATACAGTTGTATAACATGGAATGGACATTAGTTACCTATGTGAATTTGAATCAGCTAAGTGAGGTATTTTCGAATATCAGGGAGCACATACACTGGACACAATTGGCATGCATATTGTTAGAGCAGAAAACGAATTTGACATGTCAGCATGACGTTAAGATGTTGAGTAATCATTTGCAACGAATTAAGGAATCTAAGGAAACGATAGCCAAAATCACCAGACCAAGTGGGGAGACAGATAATACCAGACCGAAAAGGGGATTGATAAATGCTGTAGGTTCAATAGCCAAAGCGTTATTTGGAACGTTAAGTCAGGATGATGCAGATAAGTATGAGTCACAAATAAGTGAGCTAGAAAGAGAGCAACTATCAATGATTAAGGTCACTAAAGAACAGATGTTAGTGGTTAAGTCCACGTTACAAACAATGAACAGCACCATCTACGATGTAACTGCAAACGAGCAGAGGTTGACTCAGGGTTTAAATGAAATCAGGACATATTTGTCCAATAGTACGCTTCGGATTACAGAAGCATTTGAGCAAGCAGAGTTAGACATCTCATTAAACAGGCATTTAATTGAGATATAAGGCTTACTTGTACAGTAGTATGAACAGTACAGTGTGGTATTGTCAGGCATTATGAATGCACAGGTAGGAGTCATCCAGGTACAGATAATATCACCGGATGACATCATAGAAAGTTATAAGAAAGCCCAGGAGGACTTTCCCAAGGGGCTGTCTCTGCCATTTGAATTAAGGTCAGCTTACGGTTACCTAGTCTACAAGGTGGCCACAGTGGAAGTGTTTACAAGTGAAAATTATCTTGTGTATGTTATAAGGACACCCCTTACAGACAGAGTGGTTTATAGTGTGTATCATATGATCCCATTCCCCACCTATATGAAGAGTAATCCCCACCATTTTGTGTACATTCAAGAGGCCATATATATTGATGGACAAGGAAAAGCAGACATTTGCGCAATTAGATAGGGAACAGGTGAGGCAGTGTAAGGTAGTGTCTGCCACGTGGAGGTTGTGTCATGCTCAGTTCCCTGTTAATATGGTTCACTCGCAAGACAGTTGCGCAGTGAAGATACTCAGTGGAGTTAGCCAGGTACCGGAGAATTTTGATAAGAGAGTACTACCAGTACAGCGATTACTGTGGATACCTATAAGGGAAAACAGGTATATTTATGTGTCTCCAGGTGAGACAAGGGTCACCTGCATGTGTAAGGACACTACAAGTGATATGGGATTAACTGGCACAGGTATTGTTGTGTTAAGTCCAGGGTGTACGTTGCACAGCCCACATAGTAAGGTACAAGGGGTAGGTAAAATAAACACTACTCGAGGTAAAGACTTAGTGCCAGATTTGATACTTAATTATGACTGCTGCGAGCAGATTGGTAGTGAGATTAAGTTAGAGCAGGTACTGGAGGTTAATAAACTGCCACTGAATAATTTGTTAAATCATGTGAATGATTTAAAGTGGGCCACGCACAAAACAGAAGAGGTGGAGGACTTGGTAAGAAAACAAGAAGAAGAAATACAAAGTCAGATGATGTATAAGCATTTCAATGTATATAAGTATATTGTACTAACTATAGCAGGTACAATTGGGATAATTTTATGGTGCTATTGTTGCAATTGTTGTTGTGATTGTCCTAAATTAGGGTTTCCAGCCAAAAAATGGTTTGATGATGCAAGGTAACATTGCCCAAATATTTGCATAAGGCAAACAGTAATTACGAGGGAAGGCAAGGCTAGGACTTCAGACGAAGACATTACGATATTCCAACGTCCCAGGCAACTTCGGGGACGCCCGGAGATGTCTGAGGAAATCCTGGAATTACACTCTAGGCCTGCTGAAGGACGCTTCAGTACGCCTACGAGGGCCATTGTAGATTCAGATATGAGTGCGAGTCAGGTCGCACTACAGCCTTCACCCTCAACGCAAAGTCGCAGATCATTACGACTCGACAGTAACCGAGTGTAATATTGGGACAGAAATGAATGCAAGGAGGATTGCACCCATTTCTTCCCTGGGGAGGGAGGTGTCCTCCTTTGTATTTGTAATCCAAGTAATAATTTGAAAAAATATACAAGTGTAATCAGTCTTAAAACATTATCCCTGCTTTTTTATATGTTTTTGACATGCGTATTAATCTAAAATCAAACCCTGGTCTACCTTAGTCAAATGATAACGGCTTAACCACTGCACCACTATAACCATCTTTCTTAGTTTGGTTCGTTCTAAGCCTTAAAGTTAAATCGAGTTAAGGCCTCTAGTGCAAGAGCCAAAAGTGCTTGCCACTGCAGCTCAAAATGGTTAGCAAGTAACATTATACATTCAAAAAGGATTGTATTGGTTCGGTTTGGTTCAGTGTAATCACCATCTTGTTTTCTTAGCTACCCTCTTTAACTAAACAATTAAAGGTAGTCTACTCTTAATTCTTGAATCGATAAATTGGATTTTGTACACACCGTTTGTCATGTCATGCCTGAAACCTATACTCCCTATGTACTGCGGTCAGGTTTAAATACAAGTTTCAATGGTCAAAGACTTGTCAGTCACCATACGTGAAGCCTACAATAATTCGTTCTCTACATAGCTATGTTTCATCACTCACCATAAACATCTAACATTATGGGTTTGCAATATATTAAGAGAAACAAAAGTCCATGACCTTGTTGTTTTCAATCTTTTTGGGAAAATTCATAAGCCATATAAAGAAAGCGTCATGTCAAGTTATAGGACACCTTATGAGTCTAAATCCCATTATTAGTTTATAAAACTCAAATCAGTAACCTTGCCGTTTTGGGATATTTAAATAAATGCATGCATCATAGGAAAAATCATAAAAATATTCTTAAAACAACTTTTAAATCTTTACATTGAACAAGCAATTAAGGAAATTAGAGAAAAATTTAAAGTGGGAGTGAAGATTCAAGGAGAAATAATTTAACTCTGAGATTTGCTGATGACATCGTCATCTTGGCCGACAAGCCTGAGGATTTGAATGAGTTTTTGAATGGTATGGACTCCGTCTTACGGAAAGAATTCATGATGAAAATTAATAAATGTAAAACAAAAATACTGGAATGCAGCCGAAATAAATCAGAAACCTCTATGGAGATCAAATTGGCAGGTGAAAAGCTAAAGGAAGTAGGAGACTTCTGTTACTTAAGTAGCAGAATAACCAGTGATGGACGAAGCAAAGAGGATATAAAAAGTAGGTTGGCTCAGGCAAAGAAAGCATTTCTACAAAAAAGGAATCTGCTGACATCGAATATAGATTTAGGTATTAGGAAGTCATTTTTGAAAGCCTTTGTCTGGAGCGTGGCGCTCTATGGAAGTGAAACTTGGACTATTGGTGCAGCAGAAAAGAGGAGAATTGAAGCATTTGAAATGTGGTGTTACAGGAGAATGATGAAGATCAGATGGGTAGATAGGGTTACAAACGAAGAGGTATTAAGACGAGTGGGAGAGGAGAGATGTTTCTGGCGACTGCTAATGAAGAGAAGATATAGGTTAGTAGGACACATACTAAGACACCCAGGAATAGCAAGCCTAGTTATGGAAGGAAGGGTTGAGGACAAGAACTGTAGGGGTAGACCAAGGTTAGAATATGTTAAACAGATTGCCTCGGATATAGGGTGTCGGAGCTATGTAGAGATGAAACGATTAGCTCAGGACAGGGAGGAATGGAGTGCTGCATCAAACCAGTCAAAAGACTGATGACTCAAACAACAACAAAAACAAGTCGTCGCATGACCCTCTTCAACCAATGCTTCACAAAATATCGATTCATCCATTGAACATGGCCACAGTGATCGGCGACATGCTCGTTTAAACACAACAGGTACTGTCTCTCTCTAATAAAAATAAATAAAAAAATATGAAAATTAATTCAAAAATTTAAAAATCTAAATTTTCAAAATGTGTGGTTAGGCCCTTTGTCAAAATTTCAAAATTAAATAATAAATTCAAGAAGAGATTGTCACCCTGAGTCTTATAACACCTCATGTGTTCAAATCTGATTATTGGTTCCCCTTTTTTCCCCCTGTAAAATCTACATGCATTGTTCTAGGGGTAAAATGACCAATCGTGGCAAAAGGTTATTAAATGTCCAATTTTTGAGCTATCACACCTAATTTTAGGTTTCTTAGTTTCCAAGATATCGATTTTTCAATTTTGTGGTAGTTTTTACCCCCCTTACAATTTTTCATCAAAAACAAAAGATCTTAGGTTCATTTATCATTTTTAGGCGTTTAACACCCTTTTCCCTGTAAAATCACTATTCACTGTTTTAGGGGTGAAATGACCTATCGTGGTATAAGCGTATGTCATGACCTATTTTTAAAGCTATCACACTTAATTTTAAGGCTCTTAATTTCCAAGATAACGATTTTTAAATTTTGGGGGTAGTTTTAACCTTCTTACTATTTTTTCATCAAAAACAAATGATCTTAGGTTCATTTATCATTTTTAAGTGTTTAACCGCTTTTTTCCCTGTAACATTACTATTTACTATTTTAGGGGTGAAATTACCTATCGTGGTAAAATCGTATCTTATGATCTATTTCTAAAGCTATCACACATAATTTTAGGGTTCTTAGTTTTCCAAGATATCAATTTTTCAATTTGGGAATGGGGGGATAGTTTCACCCCCAAAGGGGAACATCGCCCCAATTGCTAGGACCCCTCATACAAGTCACTAGCATGATAGGTTCGCGAGATATTAACAAAAGTGTGGTTAGGCCCTTTGTCAAAATTTCAAAAATACATTCTAAAAGGGGGCTTCATCCCAAGTCCTACAATACCTCATACAAGTTCCTAGCCTTATTAGTCCGTTAGTTAAGTCCTTTGACATAATTTGGATAAATTCATGGGCCAGTCCAAAGGGGCCGGTCCAAAGGGATCAGTCCAAAGGGACTCATCCACAAGGACTCGTCCACAAGGACCTGTCAACAAGGACTCGTCAACAAGGACTCGTCCACAAGGACCTGTCAACAAGGACTCGTCCACAAGGACATGTCAACAAGGACTCGTCCACAAGGACCTGTCATCAATGACCTGTCAACAATGACCCACCAACAATGACTGTCAACAATAAACCGTCCACAGGGATCCGCTCCCCCACCCTCTTACAAAAGCCATGAGTGGGCATGCGTAAAAAACAAAAAACAAGCATGTTAATTCATAGTGGCTTTCCACCGTATACATGTCTCATGTGTAGAACAACGTTTCATTCCATATTGGCATTCAAACTCTCACATGTTGCAATTGGAAAGAGAGATTCTCTAAAAAAATAAAATTTCACCCTCTAGTAGGGGTAGGTTTTATTTTGGGGTGGAAATATGTTGTTGATTGGAAAGAGGGTGTCAGCCCGAGTTCAATGACACCTCATTCGTCAAAATCCGACCATGCGTTCGAGAGATATCGCGCAATCGCCATCTTGTGAGGTGGGGAGGTGGAGGTGGCATTAGAATCCTCACAAAACCACTACTTTCTTTAACATGCCATAAGTCTATGACATGGGACCGCCAGCTTTACTTCCCCTCCGAAGGTAGGCAAACTGAGGGATTTTTAACGCTCTTAAAAATCCGACGACATCGGCCGGGTTTGATGAGGGAGTTGAAAAAGGAAGAGTACTGAGGGGTAACATGCTGGTTTTCTTTTTGGTCTCAGATGATCTTTGAAATTTGTTTGAATGCTCCTATCATGGAGGATCTAATCTCGCCAGTAAGAGAATTCCAGGCTTGGGTTATAGGAGGATAGTATATTACTTGGAATGCGGTAGTACGGGCCTGAGCATAGACAATCAATGTACTACAATATCCGGAAACTCAGTTTATCAGAAATTCTCAACACACACCCAACTACATGGAGCTGACGACCAAGATATTTCAAGCTCCTTACATCAGTTAACAACGGATGATCATTGTGTTTGCTTCCAAAATTATGAAGATACACATCTAGGATAAAGATTCATTGCTGAAGTTGATGCGACAACAATATTGTCATCATCCCATGCATAAAGTGTCCCATGTATAGACTGTCGATATTACAAGCGCACGGACAGTCGAGTTTGGAGATTCCACTTCCTTTGAGTTAGGTTTAGTGAAAAGTTCGGTGATCCTCCTTTGGTATGATCTTCCATAGATTAGACGATGCGGACGTTCGATCTCATGAAAATTCACAATGGGACCTCTATCAAACTCAGTCAAGTGCTGGCAATGATGTATAACATATTGTTTTGCCCTGGGGGTTGTTAGTTCGGTTATGGGTGGCTATGTCTAAAGAGATGAGTGTAATTCTCTGCAGGGCAAGACGCGAGTGCGACGTGTTGTGCAGGAGTGAGAGAGCGCCAAGTGAAAGAGAGCACAGACAGGCTACAGGCAGGAAGTGCCGGCTAAGCTTAACGATGACGGCTGTGTACAAGGTTACGGTGACAATGGCCGCGCCTTGGTCGGGCACTGTGGTGCAACGGTCTAGGGTTCGCTGGCTGAGAGCCGGCGTTAAAACAAGGATTCAAGAAATACAACAAAGTAATCTAAAAGAATGTAAATGGTTTAATTACTGTTTAGCGTGGACTGCTTAAAAACTCGCTAGTTGAATTTAGCGGATTAAAGAGTACAGTAATGGATGCAATGATTACATGTTAGAGGTCTGGATTTTAGAAAGGAATTGTGCGGGAAAACTCAAAGTAAACTCACCAATCGGCTGGTCTGTCTGACGATGAACGGCACCTCGGGGTGGTACGGCAGCAAGGGATGGAGAGAGACCCTGTTTCCTGGCTTAGCGGGTATTTATGGGAAGCGTCGATGGTGTGTGTAGAAAAGCTAGCACATTCCTTGTGCTACTTAGAAAGTTCGATGTTGCGTACAAAGTTGAGAACATGTATGAGGAACTAGCTTGTCAAGCATGAGTATGACTGAAATGTCTAGATGGTGTGTTGTTGTTGGTTCCTTTATGATTTAGGCGTAAAATGGGGGTGAAGGGTGGTGAATACGGGGCTGATAGGGGGTGGTTATAACCTGTAGGAACCCCAGGGTATAACGATATCCACAAAGCGTATTCTGTGTCTCAAGGCCTTTTATCACGGTGTTGACTCACTATGAGACGCTCTAGTAACTACCTGATAACACTAACACTCTACGCGTAATAACACCACCCTCTGGTGACCTTCGTCGATGTATCAGCTACTTGCAAATTAAACCATTTACATACCTACCGCTGGTGTGCTTGTGTACCGTATTACAGTACGTCGACATCCAACAGCTTTCCTGGTGGCGTAGTTGGTAGCATGCTGAGCTTCTATGCCCAAGGTCAAGGGTTCAAACTCCGCCGAAGTCGTAGGATTTTATGAGTGTTAAAATCCCTCAGTATGCTTTCATTCGTAGGGGAAGTAAAGCCGGCGGGCCCATGTCATAGATTAATGGCATGCAAAATAACCTTCCACTAACTACAATTGTGTGAAGCTAAATTTGTAGGTTATATTTGATTAGCGCTTTATTAAGTTCCTACGTTCGCCGCCAGGTGCCGGATGCGGTGGCATCTACTAGCCAGGTTCACAGCTAGGTGTCGTTGACGGTAGCATTTGGTAGCAAAAGTAGGAACTACTTGAAATTGATCGTCTGCCGTCCTTACCTGAATTGCAGACAACACACACTAATACAGCTATCACAATTAACATCGGTTATCAGATAGATTCTTCACACACCCAAAGTACACGGTGCTATACGACCACGTTGTTGCAGCCCGTAAACTGAAGAACCAACCAACTAGCTTTCCTAAGTTCTTCGATTTTTGATGTGTAACATTTTTCCATTCGTGTGCTGGATATGTTTGTGGGAGTGATTTTGAAAAATGGGACAGAAGTGTGTAAGACGCATGCCAGGTGGGATGCGAACCAGCTAGGAGTGGTAAGAGGAAACAATGAGCGCGCAGTGTTGGAGATTGGTACCATGACGTACTGCCGGCCATGTGGAATGTATATCACATATGGATTACTTCAAGATTTGAAGGTGCCATTAAGAATATTCCTACAGTAAATCATCTTCACGTTGGCGTTCTTTGGTGTAAAAATATTCATTATATCATATTTGCTGAAAACAATTATGATTTATTAAGAGTATCTTTTCCAATCTCTGGATAAAAGTGATGGTTACTCGCTGAGTAACTTTGGATCAACACTTTCATACTGAACGGTAAACGCTCATGCGAACTCTGGTGTCAACTGATTGAAACGCAAACCACATGTTCAAAATCTTCGTATCAGTATTTAAATATGATATGTTTTAATAATGAAACATTGTAACTAGTCGACAAAGCCGATATTATGTTTCTGCACAATGCCTATTCATATATTAACCCACATAGCGGTAATGCAGTGATCAATATAATAGGTCTATATATATAGATTTTTTATTCGGGAACTGGGCTAGCCTTTCATAGGAATTCTCTTTACTGTCAAGTAGGCGTATTCATAACTAATTTAAAACTCAATTCCACGCAGGATCATTATCGAAAAAAAGAGCAACATATTAATGGAGCATTAAAAATTACTTCCATATTATTACCGGCACGTGAAAATAAGTAACTGTCTTGTACTCTAATTATGTGTGCTTGTAATAGCTGTGTGGCTAGCCCCTTGGTCTGCGAATCATGAGGTGTCGGGTTCGAACCCCAGTCCCGGCAAAAGATTTTGCTTCCAGATTATCGATTTAAACTATATCTATCATAACATTATGTGTCATTTAAACAGAATCTACATGAAACTACGATTTATCTAATTTTAATTACAATAGTTTGCACCAAGCTACCAAACTTCAGAAAGCATACCGAATAACATGGAATCACTATAATAAAAGAGTGATGTCGCGAAATGCAAAACTACGGCACTACCACACAGTTGTTCTTCCGGAAGCATTGTACGCCTACGAAATTATATCTCTAGGAGGCCACTCTCAAATTGGTGAAATCGAAATCCAGGAACGTAAAATTCTCAGGAAAATATATAGCCCCGTTTATGTTAATGGTATATGGATTAAAAGGAAAACCACAGACTTGTACACAGTAATCAATAAGTTAACTGATTCCGTGTGTAAGAGACGATTGAAATTATATGATCCCATCTGCAGAATGGACTACACCAGATATTAAAAAAAAAAACTGCTTGATATAATTAAATCAAAGAAGGTCAAAATCAGTTGGTTAGAAGAAATCAAACAGGACTTAAAGGAAATATACATTACAGAAGATAGCATCATGAATCGCAAGACTTTTGGAACTCGAGTTACAAATCACTCTTTCATCGAAAAAGCTAAAAAATACCACTGGAAAAAATGGACGGAGGAATGTAAGAAGGGGATAATGAGTTCATGAGGAGATTTCGGGAGAAGAAGAGAAAAACACCATCAACCCGAGTCAACAAGTTCAAACGCGCTCCCTAAGTGGGCAAAACGAAGAAAGAAGAAGAAGTTTGCACCGAGCAGGAGTTTTGGAAATTTGATTGTATTGAACATTATTTCTAGTAGTTCCTAGATAGGCTAGAGACTATGGTTTCATTCTACCTCTTAATTTACAATATAATATGTGATGCTTGATCAAACAAGTGTGACAATAGCATATCTCCAAGTCAATCTATACATTCATCATAGTACCAGTATGAAAACGGAGCGTAAATTAACATTTTAAGAATGTCCAAGCTGTGTAGTATACGAGTAGGATAACATGTCAGATGACTTCACATGCATTTCATCTCTATTTCATAGTAGGATATCATGTTACACATCATATGCGACTACTGTAAGGCTCGTATCTTTTTTTGATTTGCCAGTCAGTGTTTCATCTTAAATATTTTGCCATCCTTTGGAGTGCCTGTTTTTTATAACACCCTTGTCTGGAGTCGTATATAAATAGTGCGATGTTTGCTTTTGGTGGAAAGGATATAGTAATTAATGCGCGAAGCAGAGTTTTCAGGAGCGATGGGAGTGCGATTTATCAATTTTATTGTCCGTCATAATTTATCAAGAAAGGTCACTTTGGTTGTTCATCATTAGTGTCAGAATTGTTAATGATGTACAGAGTTCAAAGCTTTGACACTAGATATTTTAAAAGCTTTCACTCCACATTTTGACAGTGCAATGACCTTAGGATTATAGGGCAAAGTGTCTCTGAAGTGACACTGAAATGAGGAAGGTAATGAAAAATTGCACAGACAGACTGACTGTTGTTAAATTAAGACATGGACATCGCAGTCATCAGGCCCATGTACACGGGTGGTGTTAAATTTGTTTGATAACCTGTGATTCTGTGTTGAATGTAATAGTGTGTTTACTGAAATTATTAGGATAGGAAATATGGCAGGTGCCCCGGGATACTATACTGGCATTTGCTTGGAGTAAAAGAGGGACACCACGCAAGACCACTTCTACAGTAGGATGACAGGTGAGAATTGAACCGATCTTCTCTCAGCTTTCATCGTTTAGGGCGTAGTGACTAGTATTCTTGGATGTCACCCCTGTCTTGGCAGATCTGAATAGAGGTGTGTTCGACTTCCACTTCAACCATATAAGAAGTAGTTTTCCGTGGTTTTCCCACTTATACTCCAATCAAATACCGGAAAGTATCGTAATAGAAAGCTTTCAGCCGCCTACCTCCCAAACCTACTTTCTATTACAGATGCACACACTAATACACACAGTAACATAGGTTATCGGACAAATGATACACATCTAAATACGTGGGGCTGAATGACTACGATGTCACAAACTCCTGAAATCAAAACACATCTTCTCAGTCTTCTGCCCTTTAAAATAGCAATCATCATCATCATCATCATCATCTTTATCATCATTACCATCATCATTTTTAGTCTATTATTAAAATTATTATCAGCATTATCGTCACCGTCATGAATATTATTGTTATTATTGTCAGCATTATCATAATTCTATCCCGTTCAAGTCTTCAGACCAAATCAATGTTCTTAGCAGAGCCAGGAATCGAACTCGTACCTTCACAGTGACAACCAAAAATGCTAATCAATACGCCACGAAGTGGTCCTCGTCTATTTAAAATGCTGTAACATTAGAAAGCACTTGAGGGTGTGTAGAATTTTTCTGATAAACTGTGTTATTGTTGTGTCTGTAATAGTGCGGGTGTATTTGTAATTCAGGGGAGGATTGGGAAAGAAGCGATCGTTAGGAATCATCTTGGCATTCGCCTGGAGGAGAAGTGGGATGCCAGGGAAGATCACTTCCAGAATGACTGAGGTGGGAATCAAAGCAACCTCCTCTCAGTTTCTCCACTCGACGCTGAGTGAATGCGGTTTTTGTCCTCAGACCGAAATTAAATTCCTCGGTAGAGGTGGGAATCGAACGCGGACCTCGGGCCGATAGCCAGGAATATTAGCCACTACACCACAAGGCATATTTAAACAGCCTTTGTGTTGTGGGAATGTCTGTTTGCCGTGTCTCCATACCACAATTTTATTGTGAACATAGTTGAAGTGGCGTACCAATGCCGGGAGGGTGTTTAGGGTTTAACCCCCACAGAGACATTTGTTGACTTGAATCCTTATGTTGTCCATCTATTACCTGTTTTACACTACCGTCAGTGTTGCCAATTTTGGTGTTTTTAGCACCAGATCTGGTGTTTCTGAAGTTCATCTAGTGCCGGAAATTTTCATATAGCGCCATAGCGAAATAGTGGTGTTATTTCAATAAAACCAGTGCCAAATCTGGTGCTTAACTGATTTTTCCATGAAATTGTCTCCTGTGACTAATAAGTAAATCCTGAAAGCCATGTAATAATTTTAATAAAGTTAATCAATAAAGATAGGCAAAGTTTAGCCTTACACGGGTCAAGGTCAACACTCCAGCAGGGGAAGTCCCTGAAATTCTCATTCTCGTGCACAAATGCTAAGTAAGCGCAACATGAAGGGCTCAGTGCTAGTTCACTTGTACAAAGAATCCGCCTATCCTCAATTTTCTACCCAGCAGCCAGGGGATTTCCCAGTTTCATGCGAAGGCTCTTACGCAACCACAGTCACTATTGTAAATCCACCTCAAACTCACGGTCGCTGTTTGTTCGTTGCCTAGTAGGCTGTAGGATAAAGTGGCAAAAATTGGAAGTAAGCTGAGCTACAGCAGTACTACATCTTCCTACTCTAAAGATGTAATAGCGGTAGCAGGCTCTGAACGTGAAAAGGAAGAATTTTCATGAAACAAAAAAGAAAATCAGTGTATATGTTTATATTTTTTTGGTGTTTTTCTAGTGTTTTGAATCATAGAGTCCGGCTGGTGCTTTACTGGTATTTTAAAGCGCAGGGTTTAGTTCTTTCCCATTTCAAGATTTGGCAACACTGACTACCGCTAGTGAGGCTTCTTGTTCCTGTATATATTTTACATATGATCACGTTCCTCACTTGGTAAATTCCCTTCACTTTCAGCGTTGAAGCTAGCCATGGATCAGTTTTATGTTAAAGTGTGCAATCGGTAACTATCTTCACGTCACTTCGGGCTACTTTAAATGTGCAAAACTGTGTTACTATCTGTCCGTTCCCTTGAGAATAATTCGGTACATGAGGAGTTTCTGCAATTTGTTCCTATCAATGATGCAAATAAAGCTATCTAGACAGGCAGAATTTGAGTCTCAATTGTAGCCTAATGGCAGTAAGAAATTTGAGAGAAAAATATCAGTTTAGTGGCTTCGGTTGCGTAGTTGGTAGCATGCTGAGCTTCTGTGCCCAAGGTCGCGGGTTCAAACCCAGCCGAAGTCGTTAGAATTTTTGAAGAGCGTTAAAAATCCCTCAGTAAGAACCTTCCACTAATTACACCTAAATTATACGTTATCTTTGAGTAACGCTCTTAGTTTCCTATGTTCGTCGCCAGGAGCCGACTGCGGTGGAATCTATTAACAAAGTGCAGAACTAGTTGGTCGTTGACGGTGGCGTTTGGTAGAAAAAGTTGGAACTTCTTGAAAATCCCATGTAGGCAGTCCTTACTTGAATTAAAAACAGATAACACATACTAATACAGCCATCACAACTAACACCGGTTATCAGGCAGATTCTACACACACCCAAAGTACACGGGACTACATGACCGCGTTGTCGCAGCCCCTAAACTGTGGAACGAACCAACCATCCCTCACATAATATCAATATTAGGTTACAAGCAGTCACGTATGGACATGATGTTACCTCTGCACCATTTCAGTTTTAATATTTAGTTACTGTTTATTAAATTTTTTTTTTTCAGTTTCTTTTTATTTAGCTGGAAAATGTAATTAAAATAGTTCTCATTCAAGATTTAAATTTATTTATTTGTTGCTTTTTATGAATAATAATTCAAATACCGTATCATTTTATTAACCCTAGTAATACCGTGCTCTTTTTCAAACCATGAGCTACCAACCAGGGGGCGGGGAAGGGTATTTTGTGACCACCAGACTAAGTTCCTTTTGCGTGATCTGCATTATCCTTTAATCAACATATCTTGTATTTTGAACCTAAAATGAACCTTAAATGGCAAAAATAGAATATAATTAACAAAAGTTGCAAACAAAATTTAAAAAAATCGTGGAAAAAGACGTTCATAAAGTAAACCATTTACTGATCTTAGACATCTTCAACACACGTGGAACATACAACTGTTTCTTCACTGTGCTTTCCTCATGTGTACCTCTTGTAACCAGAACAAATTATGGTGGATTTGGTAACTTTTTTGTACTTTTGCCCTTTGGAATATTCCTTGGTGCATAGGTGGCAACGTCCTCTTCCGCTGTCAGCTCATACACTAAATATTTTAGTCGGTAAACAGGCCAAGAGTGCCGGAAAAAGTTGGAATGTAACATAATAATAATACGCTCTGTTGATGGAAAACGAAACAAAAAGAAAAGAATGACCACAGTACGCAGTATGACAGGCACACGAACTACGAGGGGCGTGTTTTCTCCTGAGCACATATGCAATTTGCCTGACAGTGGTGGCCAAATGGCAGCATATCTTACAGGGGAGTTTTCTCTCTTGTCTACGAGTCGGCGGGGCTCGCGATCGACGATGCTAATTCAAAAGCTTGTCAACACACCCACACATGGGCGACTGATGCCGTAATGGCGTCTCAGCCTTTCCAATAGATGCAGGTACACAGCGCACCTGCACGGAATGCCAAACGCAGCGCTGCAATGGCGTAATATCACAACGGGTATTACTTAGAAAACGCCCGTCGTACCAAGGGGGTTTCCGTGGCAACCATAAGAAAATTGTTAATATCTTATGAAAAAATTAAAATATAAAATAAGTAATTGTATGGTTAGGTAACCGGATTCAAAATAGAAAATAACTTTCTGTACAGTAAGCGTAGACAAGGCATACCATGAATAAACCGCAAAGATGGAACTGGTGAGCCCCGTTGGTATTGCTAGGGTTAATGTACCGTGCTGTATGAATGAAACCCACCCCCTTCCCAGAAAGAAATCCTGAGTACGCCACTGCATAGCGGGACCAATTGAATAGCTTTTTACGGCGTTCTGTAAGGCCAAGTCTTCAAACAATAGTTCCATGTAAAAAATTGCGACAATCGGACTTGAAAAAACTGTTCATGGCTACTCAAACTATTTTTGATGTGTAACATCTTTCCACTTGGTTGCTGGATATTTTTGTGGGAGTGATTTTGAAAAATGGGACGGAAGTGTGTAAGACGCTCTGACAGCTGGATCGTATCCCTCCTGGACATTCATCAACACACAAAAATCTGTTTTGTTTACACACTAATATAACATAACAATTCCAAGACTCTCTTTTTTTTCTTCACTGCCTACTTGATATTTCTACCCTCGCACTGCCTTCGTGATACTCTGCTGCTAATCATATCAATATGACTCATTTTAACAGAATCCATATGAAATTACGTGTTGGTCTGTGAATCAAGAGGTCCGGGAACTGGGCAAGCCTTTCATGATCTACTGCTGTGCACATTGCATTTACTCGCAAGTTGGCTTATTTATAAGGAATTTAAGGTTATGAGAGGTGTCGCGTCTATTAATCTAGTGGATCCATATTGTATTCTTTATTTAGGCTAGTGCTGGTGGAAGCTACAAATCATCTAATAAAATGAGTTCCGTATTATAAACTACAATATCTGTAAAACACTCCCTTTTACAATAGATTAATATTTGTGCCAATAATATTATGAAATACCGGAGTATCAACAATTTCACGTGAGGTGGCGGATGAATATATGAGAACACGTTATGAGTTCGGGATGGATGAATGTCTTTCTTGCTGAATGGTGACCAAACAGGGCGTAGGTATTTGACATGTTCCTTGCGCTTCATTATGAATGAAGGTACATAAGTCAGTGTTCTTTCTTCAATGATGTCCTCTGATAATCTCACAGGTTCTCCATAAACGAGTGTGACTGGAGTTGAGTCCAAGTGGGGAATAACTAGGGATTGCATTCCAAGATCTACTGTGGGGAGTTGAGACTTCTAGTTGCTTGAGAGTTGTTTCTTGAGTGCAGATTTCAGTTGACTGTGCTAACGTTCAATTTTCGCATTAGCAGCAGGATGGTAGTCAGTTGTTTTAATGTGGTGGATGCCGAGATGTTTCATTACGCTACGGAACAATGAACGGTCAGTCTACCTCGCTTAGCGGGCTATCCACAAGTGCAATGGACCATAAGCCACTGTTTCAGCTGATATGTATTTCAGGGTAGTAGCTTCAGGCCAATTAGAAAAGCAGTCGATGATCGTGAGAAGGTAATTGTGTCCATCGGACGGAGGGATTGGTCCAACGGTTGATATAGAAAAAGCGTCGGTCCACTTATTTGTAAGTTCCAATTTGGGTGGTAGTGTGCCTTGTGACCTTGGATCGTTGTCGAAAGCTTGACATCTTGTTTGCTGGACAAGCTCAACAGATGCATTAATTCTTGAGTGAGCCATATGAAATGCTTGAAATGTAGGCTTACGAAACTGATTGGGCAAACTTGGTCTTAATGCTCCTGTGGATGTGTCAACCAGTAAGGTAACAGTCTTAAACTGAAGGGTTGTTTCTGTGGATTGTTGGAGTCGGTGAAGTTTCTCGTCAGATTATTGAGCAATTGCGACTTCGTAAAAGTGTTGGTATGGTGATGGATGAGATATGAGAACAGAAAACTGCTGGTATGCTTTATCTCCCACAGAGATACCTCAAATCAGTTGTGAACTGGCTAATTAAATCTAGTTGACGAAGTTGCCTGGCAACGCTTTAGCAAGCCATTGGTGAAAACAAACGTCAAGGGTTTATGGCCAGTGCAGGGGCTAAAGTTTCTTCCCATGAGTAAGTGACGAAAATACTTTACTCCAGGATAGGCTGCCAGTAATTCGCGGTAATAGGTGCTGTATTTATTTTGTGTATCAGACAATTTCTTGGAGAAGTATCCTACAGGTTCAAGGTGACCATCATGGACCTGATGAAATGTAGCTCCTATGGCTATGTCTGAAGTATCGACCATTAACATTAATGACAAATCACCTTAGGGGTGTGCTAGAAGAGTAACATTTGCAATTTGTTGTTTCAGATGCCCAAAGTTTGCATTGATTCTGGTATCAATTTAACCTCTCTGCGGACACCCCTGCGCGTGTCATTACAAAGGTTGAAGAGCAGTTGTTGGGTTTCAGCTGTGTTGGGCAATGAGCGGCGGTAAAATTTACCAATCCAACGAATCGTCGTAAGTCAGCAATGCTGCGAGGTTGTGGAAATGAGACAATAGCACCGACTCGATCAGAGAGTGGCTTAATTCCTGAAGACGACACAGAGTAGCCTATGAAGGCAATATCTGAAGCAGCAAAAACACATTGATATAATACTGATGTAAACGTTCAAACTGTATTCTCAAATGATGGTCGTGCTCCTCTTAATTCTGGGATGCGACAAGAATATCATCCAGGTAGAAAACCACAAACACCGAATCTCTAAAAATAGAGTCAATGTACCTTTTAAATGACTGAGCAGAATTTCTCACGCCAAATGGGAGTTTAACAAACTCAAATAAACCAAATGGGGTGATAACAGCTGTTTTAGGTACATCTTCGTCTGCAATTTTAATGTGGAAGGACAATCTTGGATAAAATAATTTTACCTCATAGCCGATTATTGAAGTCTCGTAGGTGTGGTATCGGGTACCAGTCTGGAACAGTAATGGTTTTGAGGGCTCTGTAGTATACACAGAGTCGCCATGAACCATCTATTTTAGGACACCGTGAAGCGGGCAGATACAAGGGCTCTTGGACGGTCTGCAAATTCCCAAATCAATCATTTTTTGGAACTCCTTCTTGGCCTGAATATGTTAACGAGAAGGGAGTCGTCTTTCTTTTACTGAAACTGGATGTCCTACTGTGGGGACTCTATGAAAAATTGTATATCTTGGGCACAAAAGGTTGGGTTGTCATGAACAAGCTTGAGTAATCCTTCAGTAGACTTGAGTACTTGTCCTGGGGATCAAGTAAATGAACACTTTTCACTTTACGTATCCTGTTTTCAAGGAGACGTTCGAATACCTTCATCGCATGTCATAACGCCGGATTGGCTGACAATCCGCACATTCAGCTGGCCTCTCCTTCTTTTTGAAGAATGGTACGGTGATGCTCCATTGCCAATCGCTCAGTGTTTTTCTCCCTCGAATGATCTACGTGAAGAGTCGTGTTAACCATTCTGCCGCACCCTTCTGTTGAGGATACCAGAGTTCTGACTGGAGATCTTGTGGGCTATTAGCTTTCTCGGCTTCATTTCTTTCAAAATAGGCTTGAACTCTTCGATATCAATTCCCCTGACAGGTCCTTCCACCACAACAGTGCCTGGAATTGGTGGATGCGGCAATTCCTCAGTAGAGATCTTTTCGCAGTAGCTCTGCCAGCAAATCCACGAGATCCAACCGGCGTCCCCTGTCGTTATCATGAAGGGCATTGAACTCGACGTGACTGTGTATGTCACGAAAGTTGTGCGCGGAGTGAGTTCAGCAAAAGTAAAATAATAAAAGTAGGAAACTAAATAAAGTAAGTAGTACGGCCTTATAGTGCTTAGACAAGAGAGAGGAACCTTGTGAATGGTTGAGTATCCAGGCTGTAGATCACTAAGACAAAACACACGCGTACAACAGGTAGCGTAAGAAATAAGGTCCGGGTGTTGGAAGGGAATAGAAAGAGAGTTTCAAATCAATGAAGCATAGGTAAGAGAAACGAAGGTTTCCTTGGTCGTTTAAAACTAATGAAGAATACCGACTGAATTCCTCATAACTTCAACGAGATTCAACTGGCACCTCCTGTTGTTAACTGACTGTTGAAGTTATGGCTGTCGTGTGTGTTCAGAAAAAAATTAATCCAAATATCCAGTCGACAGTTCCTCCCGAATTCATTTACGGTACCCGTTTCTTAAAACATAGTTCTATATGCTGACTGTCAAACGGAAAACGTAGCTTCATATTAATACTCCATAGTACCTCGGACGCTTGCCACGGTGAGTGAGTGGTTATAGTGTCGAACTACCAACCCCAAGCTTACAGGCTCGCTCCTGGCCGTGGTAAAGGATTTTTGAAAGGCAAGAAAATCACGACACGCATGTCAAACGTTGTTTGCATGTTAATGAACCCATTTGAATTCAGTAGGCCCTGCTCATAACGGCAAAATTAATTTTGGGATTTTCCTCCAACACAAAGTTCCTCCATTCTCTACTAGAAAGCGCTATAGTGTCAATCGGCTTTGATATCTAACCTCCTTGAGTTTCATAGCGTTCCAAGGAACGACAAAATTCGACATGCAATCTGTCCTCTGGGCGTCAAATAACAAAGCTTGCACCCGGCACCCGAGGCTAAACGATATTATAATTATTAGGCCTAGTACCTCGTCAATTCTTAACAATGATAAAATTGTCAGTTCTACAAATATACGCTCATTATCATTCTGAACACATACTTCTAGTGGTGATATATCACACGTGCTATTACATTCTGATCTTATGAAAGACATAAAGACGCAAGACTACCCTCTCTTAACAACACATTTCATTATAGTCACCCAACAATGCGATGCCTGACGGCACCACTGCTGACAACCCTTCTTGTAGCACTGTCCGTAAAGACGCGTAGCATCTGTTGATTGTATCTACAGAAATAATTCAATATTTGATAACGATGAGCAGATAGGTAATAATGGAACCAACGAAAGTGAAAATTAGTGAAGGATCTAACGTGATGAGTCCAGCAGCTGAGAAGCGCACAGGGTTCTGATGTGCATGTTGACATAGCCACTGGATCTCAGTGTCTCTGTCAGAGGGCAGCATCAGCGACAGCCTCGAACCCAGGACCTTGGCACGGGCGGCCTCAATCGAAGTCACGTGACAACACATCACCACCGCAATCAGCAAAAGCAAGAACAATGTAATATATGTTGACATTGTAACAGTCAATATTAATCCATAAAATGGGAATCGCGGAGAAAGTAACGAATATAGAGAGCCTAGAATCGAAACAAAGAAATGAGTCAGTTCGAAGAAGAATTTGAAACCAAAATATGTGTTAATAAGTTCAGTTATTCCATACAACTGTATATAAATTCTCCGCATATTCCTTAAGTCATAAGGATTGGTCGTTCTCCCTTCATGTCGTACGACTTTGGAATCAGAAGCTCCCTCAAACAAACTTCCTGCTACAAGTCTTCCAGATGCCACAGTTTCTAATTGGAAAGAATATAGTCTAGGATTAGACACCACACTTCTATCACATTGAACTCTCTTGTTTCCACAACTAACTAAAAATTCGAGTCTCGTGTTCAGAACCTTATATAAACTCTTCACGAGTAGCACAGAATGTATGAACATCACACTATGTATTAAAACAGCCATTTGAACTACTGATTGAGCTACGTTAACGACGCCCAAGTTGTAGTACAACATTACTATTGAGCTTAGAACAGCAACTAATAACATGAAGCAAGCGAGAATGATCAACTTGAAAACACGCTGCCTTTGCTCTTTCAAGAACTCACATCTCTCAGTTGAGAATAAATTAAGAACATTCGATATGTTTTGTAATATTTCTTCATACTTATTAAGATGAACAGTTGCATTCATTCCTAAAATAACGAATAGCGCACAGTATTCCGATGACACCCATGATGCACTTACAAGGATGAATGAAGCGCTCTGAGATTGATACCATTTCCAATAATAATTCACGAATGAGTAAATCATGAAGACAGCTGAAAGCATCATTATCAATAGACTGTAAACTCTCCCACATGAGTTGTGTGTCGCACGGTATCCACCTCTTCTTGGTATATTGGATATTATACCAAACACTTTAAATAAGTGGTGTAGAGGTATGCTGAGAGAAAATATATCTTCAATATTAAACTTCATATTAAAGGCAGATTTGGTCGTAAGTTAGGATTTAATTCAAACAATGTAGACTTAAAACTGTTTCAAGAACCGTACTATACGTGGCACATAAAACAACAGACTGGTTCTTACGAATGCCATATAGTTCATGAAATTTACCTGTGGCACAATTTGTCCATTAGTTCAAGCACTTTAACTTATCAAAGTATGGCATCTTGAAAATCGACTTCCATGAAATTAAATAGAGAGCCTTCGTGGTTATGTCAGAACGTCAATAATCGCTACATGAATTACATGAATTAATTAGTACTGCATTTAAAAACATTAAGGACCGAACAGGGTATTATTTTAATTATCTCCCTCCCCCCCCCTTCTTGTAATCTACAAAAAATAATTCATCACTGGTAGATTCTGATTTACAGTATTTACAGCCTAATATGATGATGATGTTACCCGTTCAGTCGAATCCGACCATCGGCGATTCTATGAATCATCACTCTCCAAGTTGTCCTGTGCACACCGTATTCTTCACTTATTCCAGGGTGAGGTTAGAGCCTGTTTTAATGGTGTCTAACCAACGCGTCCTCTGGCGAGTTGGTCTTCTCGTACCGCTGATCATTCCTAGAATGATTGCTTTTTCTCGTGCATCAGATCGCATAACGTGGGCAAATTATGCCAGCTACAACTTCATAGTCTTCCCGACCAATGACCTATGGGGCTAGATGCGCTCTAATACTGCCTTATTGGTGACTATTGCAGTCCATGGTATTCTTAAGAGTCTACGCCAACACCAGAGCTCAAAAGCATCGATCTTCCTCTTGTGTGCCTGTTTTAGTGTCCAGCACACACATCCATATATGAACATTTATTTATTTATTTATTCGTGTCAGAAGTACAAAGTATGTGTTGGACTGACGACTTCAAACGATTCCTGCCCAGAACTTAGCCACTTCGATAGCACTTAAATTAGCTTCAGTCAAGTCATTCATTGTACAGCTGTACGGGCACAATGGACAGGAGAAGAGGTGTTGTGTTGTCTGGGTTGCGCCACAATCACACAGGACAGTCTTGGTCGTAAAATGTCACTTTTATAAGTTGTCCCTGGATCTTGCAACTTTCACCCGCAGTCCGTTCAGGGACTTCCAGGTTAGCCAGTTCTCTGTGTGACCAGGAGGTAGAGATTCCTTTGGTTCCATCCATACAGACAGACTGCTGGTACTTTCCTTCCACACGGCAACTAGAGCTGTTGCTGCTGTTCCTTGCAATGGTTGAATAGTTGTTAGGAAGCTCTTTCTCGATTTTAATCTCCTCTCAGCAGATCGATATAGCCTACAAAGAGTGGGTGCGAGTTCATAGCAGATGATTTACTTCTTTCGTTGTTTGCAGCCACTTCTCTTCTGATATCAGGCGGAGCAATCCCTACAAGATAGTGCACTTTACTGATGAGAGTTGTCCTAAAGTAACCTGTAATAATCCTGCAGCTCTCATTTAAGGCTACATCCACCTGCTTTGCATGGGCTGACTTGTACCACACAGGACTGGCATAGTCTCCTGCTGAATAGCATAAGGCCAATGCTCTTGTCCTTCATGTTTGGGGATGGGTGCCTCAGTTAGTCCCTGCCAGTCTACGGAGGAGGCTGTTCCTCGAAGAGATCTTCTGTTTTAGCTTAAAGCACTGCTCCTTGAATGTGAGTGTACGGTCCAAGGTGACACCTAGATATCTGGGATGGAAGCAATGATCAAATAACATACCATTCCAGAATACTTCAAGTTTCCGACTAGATTGTTTATGTTTCAGGTGGAAGGCACATACTTTTGAGTCTTATTAGGATTGGGCATGAGTTGGTTCCTTTCATAGTAAGTACCAAGCTGTTCGAGAGCACGACTGAGTGTATGCTCTACAACTTCAAACTGTTCTGATTGGGCAGAAAGAGCAAGATCGTCAGCGTAAATGAAGCTTTTACACCCTTGATGCTGTGGTTGATCATTGCTGTACACATTAAATAAAATAGGAGACAATATACTTCCCTGGGGGCAATCCATTCTTCTGAGTTCTCCATCGGCTGCGATGTCCTTGGAAGTCGACGAAGAACCGGTGATCCTGAATAGGTGTAGCTATAATGTTAGTGAATCCATAGTTGTTAGTTAGGTTATAGAGTTTATGTAACAGCATTATGTGGTTTACGGTGTCAGATGCAGCAGAGAGATCAACAAAAGCTACACCTGTGATATATTTCCTTTCAAAACCATCTTTTATGAACTGAGTAAGGTGGTAGGACTTGAGAATTTTTGCCTGTTCTGAATCCAGCTTGTTGAGGGATTAGAAGAGGATCAACTACAGGAGTTAAACGATTCAGGATCATTCTCTCTATGATCTTATAAAGATACTAGCCTTTTGACCCCAGCATAAATTAATGATGATCCGAATGTCTTTCTCATCTATTCCTGAGTAGTTCTTGAGTGCATTATACAACTAATCATGCTGACAACGGTCAAAGGCTTTTGCATAGTCCAGAAAACATTCATATACATCCTGATTTACGTCACGGCATCTCTGGAAAAGAACTTGAGCGCAAATAATGCCTCACGAGTTCCTAGACCGTTGCGGAACCCAAACTGCGTGTCACTGATATTCATCTCGCATTTCCTGTATGTGCGATTATGGATAACTTTGAGAAATGTCTTGAGCACATGACTCATAAGACTGATAGTCCTAACAAAAGATGCATACAACAAGAAATCCCTTCCATAGGGGCCTAAAATTAAACATTATACGACAGTTATTAAACAAGAAGCACTGTACCCAGCAGAAAACCCAAACATGAATTTCAAAGGCCAGATGGAGAAACTCTAATTAATGGAAAGGAAAATTTTAACAAAATTCATAGGTCCAAACTTTCAGGATAATAGGATATTACACATCAAGGAAGAGACTCTCTACATGAAAATTGAAAAGCTTTTAGATAGGCTACTACGCAAAAAAGGAGGATACATTTTTACCGTCATCTTCTCAGAAAGAACTCTAATAGATTAACCAAACAAATGTTTGAATTCTTCCGTAACCACAAAACGTGGTTTAAAGAAATTGGAAAAGACCTAGTAGAATTTAAAATTACAGAAAATTCAATACTCAATCGGAAAGCTAAAATAGTTAATGTTCCAAGAAATATCTATACTAAAATCCAAACCCACCATATCGGACGAACAGAGGAAATGAATATCAGTAAGATTGGAGAGATACTGGGCACTGTACCCGATACCTAGTTGAGGCTATCGGCTACGCCAGTTGTGATCGAGCCATAGTTGAGATTTGTCGGCAAGGAGAAAAGATAGCGCTCAGATCGAGTCAGAAGAATGGTAGGAAATGACGTAAAAGGCCGAGGGAGATGGAGCCACTACCCCTCAAACATAAGGAATTATGGGAGAAATACTGGATGATTATAAATATTAATTTGGAATAAAATCTTATCTAACCTCAGAAGGGAAGGAAATATCAAGAAATCTTATTGATAATAACTTGAAGAAAGGTAGACAAATCCTTAAGTTATGTTATGACTTTATAGCTGAAGATAGTGTGGTCGAGGTTAGATCTGTGACGTCAGACAGCGGAAGGAAGGAGGAAGTCACGTGGTAGGTCAAGGCGAGACGGCCGAGTGCAGTGACACTAGCAAAGAGAAGTATTCCAGCAGTCCAGTTGAGTGGATCAAGTTGTGCTATAACAGAACAGTTTATAAGGCAGTGCAATACGAAGAGTTACGTGCAGGAGGGAGTCGCTAGGCGAAGCCTGCAATGCAGTATCAGGAGTTTGGTTTTGGAGCACATGCTGTCTGTAGGGCATGTCATGCAAGCCGTTAACTTTAGCAAGGAAACCGGTGATTAGACACATGCTATTTCAACATCGCAGTCGTATTCACGTGGAACAGCAATGCTTTTTAAAGCTTACAATTTATCGAAGCAATACGCAGTATTACACTAGGATTGAGAAACATTATTTAAGCTACATTCTCAATGTATAACAGCACAGCGAAGCAGTATAATGAGGCCAGTATTTAACCTCATATTACACATGGACAGTGAAGCGAAACGTGTCGTGCTGTGGGCGACATTTTGTTACCATGCGATAGTCAACGAGTTGAACATTACTCTGACATTTTGTCAAGTTTGAGATGTTAGGACTTGTATTTCAACAGTCCAATTGTGCAGTCCAGTTACAGTCATACACCTTTTATTATGGACATTCAGATGGACTTGAATTTATTTCAGCAGTATTACAGCATATTTCATAATGCCTTTGAACCGAAATATTTAAGGCGACCATGGGGCCATTCCAACATTACTGCTTTTGGCAAGTTAAAATATGTAAGCGTATGCACTTTGTGAATAGTGGCACGTGCAGTAAAATAGTTACACGTCATGAACAGTTATAAAATATCTTCATTACGAACACAGATACGACAAATCAGTACACTTTTGAAGCTACATTATTTTTCTATCAGTGCAATACAGCCGCTGTGAAGACTAACATTATTATCGAATGCCAACCGAATGGTTTATGGAACAGTGGCGTGACATATTCGAAGAGAGTATGGGGTACTCTGTGTTTTTGAACTTTTGTGGAGGATTTTGGACAATATCCATGATGGATAATCTTCAGTTCATCATGTCGTGCTAGGCGGATATGGAGACGTGATGGCAGCTCAGAGCGATGGATTCGGTTCCTAACGAAGAGGATAAATATGACATGAAATTCACTTGGATGGAGTCAGGTGTTAGTTCAGTGGGTGATACAGCGTTTTCGTCGATCTAGCGAGAAATCTGTGACAAACACTTGGATTACCGACGATATTTATTTAAATGATCTGATGGTAATTAATTAATTATTCTGACTTGAATATAACGAATAATGGGATGAGAACTGATGTGAGAAACATTTATTTTTTTGACATGATAATGATGATGATGACCGATGAATAGTGAAGTTTTCTTTGATTCACAACCAAGTAATTATCAGCAATAGTGTAAATATGGTGTATAAATTAATTGTTAAATTTTAAGGAGTAATTGTTGGGATTTAAGCCATTTAAGCCATAGAAATGAGTGAATAATTAAATATATGTGTTTTAGGGTATTTTGTGTTAGACAGATTCATATTTCTTGACATGCACATTACTGATGTTAAATTAACGAAAAGTTAGGTCTCAGGGATCACGAAATGTCAGTGACGCAAAGACATAGTGCTACGGTGGCCCTGCGAACTCAAGCGAACTTTAGTAATCTTTATTTTTTATGCGGATGAAAAATAATTTGAAATAGCACAGAGATGGTTCGATTTTTGAGGACTATAACAACATAACGTTTACATTCGACCATACTCTTAGGTAGGGTTTGTGTTTCTTTTTCTGTCTGACTGATTAAGTTGAAATAAATTTTGTTTTATCTTAGTTGTGATCTGTTGATGATGTTGTTTCCCAATCCTTTCCTTTGTCTCAATTAAGGCTTAACCAGGGAGGATGTGGTTTGCTAGGGGTTCAGTTGATGGCGCCCATTTCTATTTCCTATTATGATTAAATTTAAGCCCGTAACGACCCTAGAGATACTTTATCTCGTGTAACCCTCTGCTTTTGTGATATTTCAACTGAATTTCCGACACATTCCTTACTTTATTTCATGTTCATTTAACTCCACTCTGGCCTGGGAAGCCAAGTATGCGATGTAATGGCAGATGGGTCATCGCATACCTCGGATGAACGGGTGCAGCACTAAGTAAAGAAAAACCCACAGGGAAATGATTGATTCTAAGTACCCCAAAGAGGGTGAAACGAAACAGGAGGTCATCTATTTTTTCCTGAAGACAAAATTACGAAGATCGAAAAAAAAAAGAGCACACGATAAGTTTCGTTAAGAATGAGGGAATATGCATGTTATGTTTATTCAAGTATCTTCAATAAAAAGGTGTATTTATTTATTTATTTATTTATTTATTTATTTATTTATCGTATGGCTTTTAGTGCCGGGAGTGTCTGAGGACATGTTCGACTCGCCAGAGACTGCAGCTGCTTCCAGCGGATACTCAGAGGGTGAGCTACAAGTTCCGTTCAATTTCAAGTTGTTCCAACTTCACTACCAGATGTCAAAGATACCTAGTGGTGAACGTTGGAACTTTCATAGAGCGTTCCAACGAAATATATCCTAGAAATTTAGCTCCACACAAGTTTAGTCTGTGGAAGGATCTTTTACATGCCATAAATCTATGACATGCGACCACCGGCTTCAATTCCCCTCTGAAGGAAGGCATATTGAAGGTTTTTAACGCTCTTAAAAAGGTGTAATTTTGATACAAATAACTAGTAAGTTTTTAAAATACATTAATGGGCCAATTTGGTCCAGAAAATTAGAGGTACCGGTATTTCATACTCAAGCTGCCAAGAGATCATAGGAAGGTATGGGGGTTGTAGAGGCCAGGTCCACAAACAATATCTACATCTACCACTGATGATAGCACACGTCAAGTCACTGTTAAATACCTGAGACAATTCATTAAGAGTTGCCACGAGACCTTGACCCTGTGAAGGATATGACGTCGTATCTATTTTCATTGACTTCATTAAAGTTCTTAACCGTCTTCTTTTGTTGTTCGATGGCATTTGCATTTGTTCTCATGCTTTATAAAAACAGCCATTGTGCTCGTGACGGCCATTTAGTACAATTAACGCAGTTTATTAATGGAATGTTGCTAATCATCAGAATTAAACGTGCAGCGATCCTCGTGCTCGTATGCGGGAACATCTACATAACAAGTAGTTCTGTGAAGAACTAAAGCCTATTTTCATGTATCCTACTTATGTTAATTGCCACTATCAACATACAAAATTTCAGTTTGATTGCTGTAATAGATTCGTAGATATTGAGACCGACTAAATATTTCGGATGGTCGCCATGTTGGATTTTTATATATGTAGGTCTTATTCAAAACTTTCAACTTCGCTTGGCTGCCATGTTTGTTTTGACGTTAACCGTTTTTTAAAACTCTCATAGATGCTCTTCCAATATGATCTCCGTACAAAATTCCAGGGTGATATCGGTAATAGTTTCGGAGATATTGTATGCTGGTGAAATATTTCGCACGGCCGTCATGTTGGACAGGTGAGACGTAAAAAAATTTGAAGGGCACGGTTGGGGTCGTCCAGAATAGTCTATTAACTTACCGAGTTTCATTGTAATCGCTCCAGCCGTTAAGATTTTATTAGGGGGGCACACACACACAAATCACACATACACACACACACACACACAGACAGACACACGGACAAAAGGTGATCACATAAGCCTATTTTTTCGTAAATGAAAATAGGCTAAAAATCCCATAAATGACTTTATTACATGTTTTGACATAACTATTCATACTTCAGTTAGTGAACAGGGCGCGCTGGCTTTGCTGACTTGGCCCGTGGCTAATGATCGCGAGATTATCAGTCATGTTAAACTACAAGCTTCCTTCCTTGCTTCCTTTGCTGACTGAACAGAGCGCATGCGTGGATCAAAGCCCTTCGAAAGCAGAGACCATTTACTTGGTTTGGCAATGCTATTGTTTACAGCCTGCATGATGGCTAGTGCCGTCCAGTTCTAGCATTCACTAATATTGTCACCGAAGTCGTTTGAAAGCAATGCGCTGTGTAGGAATTGGGGTTGGGAATATTAAGGTACAGTGCTATTTCTTGTCTCATATTCGCCAGTTTATTTACGAGAACATATGGACGGTGTACTTTCCATGTCGGTAATTTATATAGAAGGATGCTGTATTGTTGACTTCTGGACGTAGATTCATAAATTTCTTGCATATGTCATAGTATTTTCTTGTTACCATAAAGGTTCGTGCTGATTTTGTCTTTGTGTTTGGGATTGTAACTACAATGGTTGATCCGATATCCAATTTGAAATTTCAAATCATGTAATTCATGTCCGACATGTTGGATTTTGAGTGCATGTGAGAATGTATCCTTACCTAATTGGTCAATGAATGAGCTCTGATTGTCTGGAGAAACTGTCTCATAATAAACAAGAAGTTCCGTGACCTACGTTTCCTAAAATTTAAGATGCATGCAATGATTAATCTATATGGATATACCTAGAATAATGACGAAATTAAGTTGGTAATATCGACATTTCTAACTAGTTCGAAATACTGTATACCTGGCATAATGTAGCCTAATAGAGCACTACAGTTGGCAGCCCTGGTGACAGAATAGATTCTTAGTTCCATTTCTTAAGGAACATAATACAAAATTTGGTTAAAGTCCAATGGATAGCATGGACATTACATGAAGTTAAACATTGGATCTAACAGCGCGCGGAAAATCATGTTGGCAACAATGTCATGCATGTATTGGTCAGAAATAATCTGAAATAATATGATCTACTGTTGTGCCAATTTAGAATGCAATCCATTAGTTAGTATAGAAGTACATGCATTTTAATTTGGAATTATCAGCAGGCTTAGAATCATGTTGGCAGCACTGACGTACATTAGTTACTCCAAATTAATCTAGAATGCCAGGTACTATACGTGTGCAAAGTTTAAAGCTATTGGCTTGCATACTTTCTGATATATTGATATTAGGGTAACAAAAATAGAGACAGCATTTATTAACAGTTGGCAGCCCTGGTTGCTCTTAAGAATATACATAGTCATATCTGTTATAGTACACATAGCACATTCGAACTTTGGTTGAAACCAAATGATAGTATAGAAGTTACGTGTATTTAAAGTTGGACCTCTCTGCAGGCTTAGAATCATGTTGGTAGCACTGACGTATATAAGTTACTCCAAATGAATATAGAATGTCAGGTATTATACGTGTGCATAGTTTAAGGCTGTCGGCTTCCATACTTTCTGATATATTGACATTTGGATGAAATAAATTGTGATCATTTATTAATAGTTGGCAGCCCTGGTGGCTCTTAAGAATACGCTCATTCATATCTGTTTATGTACATATAGCACTTGCGAAATTTGGTTGAATTCCAATTGATAGTGTAGAAGTTATATGCATTTAAAAATTGGACCTATCAGCAGGGTTAAAATCATTTTGGCAACACTGCCATGTATGGCCTCCTGGAAATGAAACAGACATATTATTATGTATACGTATGCCAATTTTGAAATAGCTCCCATTCATACCTTCCAAGATATCCAACATGGAGCTCAACATGCAATTGCGGTTTTCAGCAGTTGGTAGCACTGACATCATTTTCAAATGCGGTATTGAGATATTCACGTACAGATCTTTACTCCTACCAAATTCTGTTTCGATTGCTGCAGCCGTTTAGGAGTTGATAGGGGGGGGGGGACACACACACACAGCCAGACAGCCAGACAGACAGGCAGACAGAAGGCCAGACAGACACACATTGTCCTGGATCGATCTCATAAGTCTACTTTTTCCTAATTTTTGCAAAATGTGAAAATTAGGCTAAAAATAGTGCTACAATGACCATCGTTATGACACAGTTTTCTGACGTATAATATTTATATTTCGACATCGTCGAACATAAAAGTTTATTTTAGTTTGATACAGCTCATCAGCACTCACAATTTCAAACCTTTAGCCTTCATCTTTTGGCTCAATGGAGGAAATTGCTGAATTTAACGTTTTTGCTATGATGAAGAACCCTAATTTTTCTGCTAGGAAATTTTTCACAATGAAAACTAATGAAAGTGAAATTTTAAAGACCAACAAACAGGTTTGTTATGTAGGAGCTTTGCTTGTGATTACTGTTACGAATGCTAGACAGTTTCGTCGTCCGTGCGTGGCTCAGTC
The DNA here is from genome assembly GCA_946902985.2 of Meconema thalassinum. NCBI lineage: Eukaryota > Metazoa > Arthropoda > Insecta > Orthoptera > Tettigoniidae > Meconema > Meconema thalassinum. Next base: position 172,615,916 of record OX336393.1, on the reverse strand, counting down.
CGCCCCAGGCTATTCCATACTGTGTGTCACCAGCGCCTTACGCAACAGGGCTGTAAGAACAAAAGGGCACGGTCTAGAACCTACGCAGCCCACCCAGAAATGGAACTCTCGAGAAACCGTGAACCCTGGTCCGCTCTCGAAGCATCCATTGAGTCATCAGCTCCGATATATAAGAGCGACCCTGGCCGGTGAGCACAAACTGTGTTTTTGAGGAGTGTGTGCGTTTGACTGTGCGACAGAAGTATTGAGGCGAAGTACCAAGCGAGTGTGTTTTCCAGTGCGACGGAGGTTATTGTCGTGTGAATTGCGAAGCAGTGAGTAGTACGGTATTGAAGAATAGTGAGTGACAGACTGTGGCTGGAAACGGGTCTACCTCATTAGTGAGAGATTAACTTCTGTGAGTGAGTGAAAGGAGGTGAGTGAACTGCATAAGGGAGGAACTTGGTTGTGACTGCTAATTGGTTCCAAGTGTTTATTGAGCGGTGTAACTTTCTTTACCTGCAATAAAGCTATATTTCTTTAAAGGATCAAACTATGTTGTGCTTTTAACCTCTGTATCCAGTTAACGAAAGTAGCACTAGGGGTGGCACGTAACAACTGGTGTCGGAAGCCGGAATTCGAACCCAAGAAAAACACCTGAAAGTCAAAACCCATGCAGGTCATTTTACCATAGTTCACTAATTCTCCTGTGAGTGCATACCCATTACTAAAATGGAAGCGCAATTGCAAGCACTGCTAGAAAAGTTTATTGGCATGGAAACCAAATTGGAGGCCGGCCCGAAGAATTTAGCCAAGGACCTAACCTCCAAATTAGAAGAAGGTCAGAATAAGTTAGCGGACAACCTGAAGAAGATGGAAGACGGCCAGAAGAACTTAGCGGAGGACCTGAAGAAGATGGAAGACGGCCAGAACAATTTAGCCAAGGACCTGACTACCAAATTTCTGGATGGACAGAAAAATTTAGAAAAGTGTCTGCTGACGAAATTAGAGGAAAGTCAAATGAAATTAGAACAGGGTCTACGTGAGGAAGTCACCGCAGTGGAAAAGAAGTTCGACGCCTTACAAGAGGAAGTTGCCGAGCTGGGCTGACGTCCGCTGTCGGGGGTGGAGGAGAAATGCAACGCTCTACGAGAGGAAGTTGCCGAGCTGCACCGACGCCCGCCCCCAGTTACACCGGGAACGTCAGGAACGGTACAGAGCAGAGTGACGCCCCAACCTTCGACGGAAAGGTCCCGTGGAGCACATACTTACGTCAGTTGGAGGCAGCCTGTTCCATGAACCACTGGAACAACACATAAAAGGCTACAGCTCTCATTGTAGCGCTCAGAGGGGACGCCCTTAACGTCCTTCAGGCCATCCCAACTGGATCCCAGGACTACGCTTCACTAATCACCCATATGGAGTCCCGATATGGAGATAGCCATCTTCAGCAGGCCTACCAGATGCAGCTCAGGACCCGGGAACAAAAGAACGCGGAAATCCTGTAGGAGTTCGAGACGGACATCGCGTGCCTCGTAAGGCTCTCATATCCAACAGTGCCGGCCGACTTTCTAGAACAGATTTTGACGCAGACCTTCACCGACGGGCTACGGGACTCGGACATTCAACAGGCGCTGCGACTCGAGCGCAATAAGACCCTGACAGATGCGCTGAGCCACGCACATGAGTTCGAGACGGCAAAGCAGGTATCTAGAATGCACGCGCGGGTGCGTCAAGTGGAAGTCGACGAACCAGCCAAAGCCAACGAGACCAAGCCCCTGGCCGATGAACTGATGGAGGCACTAGGCCGGTTCTTCAAGATTCGCGGTACCACCAACAACGACGTAGCCGAAAGACATCCGGCGAGGTGGCCCGGAGGAGGACTACCGACCTGCTGGACCTGCCGTTAGAAAGTTCACCTGAGTAAGGACTGCGGTGATCGCCGCCGCCAAGGATATCCGTCGGGAAAGTCAGACATAGGGAAACCGCGCGGCCCAGGAAAACGAGTATCAGCCAGCCTTGGGGGGCAAAAGTCGGCTTGTGACAGTCGCCAAGCCCCGGCAGTCCAAGTTCGTGTGACGAAGTTATGGTTGGACAATAGCAGCCTGATGGTCGACGGAGTCGTCAACGGAGTGAGCTGGCCCATGCTAAACGACACGGGAGCATCGACGACCATTGTCTAACCCACCGTGATCCCGAAGTGGAGAGTGCAACACACACAAAGGAACCTCCAATTAATAACCGCGACTGGAGAGACTGCACCGGTACATGGCGAAGCCTCACTGGAGTTCGTCATTGGTCGACGGGTGGTGAAGCATCCAGTGCTCGTGGCTGATGTATCAAACGAAGTGATCATCGGACTGGACTTCCTGGACCAGAACAACATCATCTTCGACCTGAGTACCAACACTCTCCACTACGGAGGTGAGGAACTTGCTTTGCAGCCAGTACACGAGGCCATCACAGCACGACAAGTAAGGCTGAGAGAGGACGTCACCGTTCCCGTCAGGACAGAGGTCAGCGCTGCCGTAATTGTCGACGGAACTGCTGAGGGAGTGGCGGCTGTCATCGAGCCAAAATATGAGGACATCCCGACAAAAGGATTGCTAATTGCCAAGACTCTCATCAACACGATGTCTCGGCCGTACGTCCGCCTGCCCAACCTAAACGACTAAGACATTACGGTTCACCGGGACACCACCCTAGGAGGCTATGAACACCTTACCTGGATTGCCCACATCACAGACACGACGGACGGACCCCTGCAGACGAACATCCGAAGAAGACGCGCCCTGTCAGAAGAACTACAGAAGCTGTACCATGAATCCCAGGACCATCTAGACGAGGAGCAATCACGCCAACTTCAGGACCTGCTACGCGAATTCCAGGACGTTTTCTCCGTGGGGAGCAATGACTTCGGCAGGACAAGCCTGGTCCAGCACAGAATCGAAGTTGGAGACAGTGCACCGATTAGGGCCCCATTCCGACGTGTCCCGCTCGCCAAGCAAGCTGAAGTCGACCGGATGGAGGAAAAAACGAAGGAGCAGAGGGTGATCGAGCCATCACATAGTCCTTGGAGCTCTCCGGTCGTGCTAGTGAAGAAGAAGGTTGGTTCCACCAGGTTCTGCGTGGATTACAGGCGGGTGAGTGACGTCACGAAGAAGGACAGCTACCCTCTACCCCGGATCGACGACACCCTGGGCACCATATCAGGGTCAAGATGGTTCTCCTCCTTAGATTTGAAGAGTGGCTACTGGCAGGTGGAGGTCCACCCTAAGGACCGCAAGAAAACGGCATTCTCTGTGGGAAGCGGACTCTGGCATTTCACCGTCATGCCATTCGGTTTGTGCAACGCCCCTGCGACCTTCGAAAGGCTAATGGAGTCCATTCTGAGGGGTCTCCACTGGAAGACCTGCCTGGTCTACCTAGACGACGTTATCGTGCTGGGGAGGTGCTTCGAGGAGCACTATAGCAACCTGAAGGAGATCTTGATGAAGCTGCGGGCTGCCCAGCTGAAGTTGAGTCTTCGCCGACATCGCCAAACCACTGCAACGGCTGACCGAGAAGGGCCAACTCTTAACGTGGACAGCAGAATGCCACAAGGCCTTCGAACAACTCAAGCAGGCTGTGTGCACCGTGCCTATTCTGGCCTACCCCAACCTGGAACAAGGTTCATTGTCGATACCGATGCCAGCGACTTTGGTATAGGGGGAGTCCTGTCGCAAGTAGTAGACGGCGAGGAGAGAGTAGTGGCATATTTCAGCAAGGCCTTGGCGAAGCCAGAGAGGAACTACTGCGTAACCAGGAAGGAACTGCTCGCAATCGTTAAGACCATTGAACACTTCCACAAGTACCTGTACGGGCAAGAAATTCTCATCAGAACCGACCATGCATCCCTGCGGTGGCTTCTGAACTTTAAGCAGTCCGAGGATCAACTCACGCGGTGGTTAGAGAGGCTTCAACAGTACAACTTTGAGATCCAGCACAGGAAAGGCCAACTGCATTCTAACGCCGACGCCCTGCCACGAAGACCATGCCCCGAAGACTGCACCTTCTGTGCCAGAAGGGAGGAGAACACCGGGATACAGTGCCGAAGGACTACCCTGGACCTTCAAGGGAGCTGGAGCCGCAAATCATTCACGCGGGCACAAGCGGAGGATGATGACCTGGGACTGGTAGCCGAATGGAAGAAGGCCTGTGTTCCCAGACCCAGGTGGAACATTGTGAGCGACTGCAATCCAATGTTCAAGTCCTACTGGGCGCAGTGGGACTCGCTGATTGCAAGGGATGGCCTCATCAGCCGTACCTGGGAGAGCACCGACGGAAAGACATCTCGGAAACAAGTCGGCATTCCAAAGGCTATGACGGAGGAAGTCCTGAAGGAAGTACATGGAGGATCATCTGGTGGACTCCTAGGGATAAAGAAGACCCTGGAGAAGCTGAGAGAGCGGTTCTTCTGGATCGGATGCCGAGCAGACGAGGAGCTCCACTGCGCGAGGTGCCACGATTATGCAGCCAGCAAGGGCCCAGGACGAAGATGACGGGGCCCACTGAAGACCTACTTCGTGGGCGGCTCCATGGAGAGAGTGGCCGTCGATGTTGCTGGGCCATTCCCGTTGAGCGAGGCAGGGAAACGTTACATATTGGTAGTCAGCGACTACTTCACCAAATGGCCAGAGGCGTATGCACTTCCTAACCAAGAAGCCGCGACGATCACAGAGACCCTGGTGAAGGAATTCGTCAGCCGGTACGGAGTACCCTTGGAGCTGCACTCCGACCAAGGGAGGAACATCGAGTCGCAGGTGTTCCAGAACCTATGCCAGCTGCTGGGAATCCGGAAGACAAGGACGACGCCGCTACACCCCCAGTTCGATGGAATGGTAGAGTGATTCAATCGCACCATCGAGAACCATCTCCGGATAGTCGTCAGGGAGCGAGGGATTGGGACAGACACCTTCCATTATTTCTCCTGGCCTACCGCGCCGCCGTGCATGAAGCCACCGGGTGCAAACCAGCCCAGGCCATGTTGGGGAGGGAACTCCGCCTACCTGTCGACCTTGCCTTCGGCCGACCTGGGCACGATCCGGTCCCGGTTATCCAGTATTGTCAAGAACTGGTCGGCCGACTGGAAGACGTGCACGCGTTCGCAAGGAAGAGACTGTGGATCGAGACCGACCGAATGAAGACCCGATACGACCAGCAGACTGATGCTGGCGGATTCCACGAAGACGACCTGGTTTGGCTCTTCAACCCATTACGGAGGAAAGGCTTGTCACCCAAACTGCAGAAGTCCTGGGAGGGCCCGTACCGAGTCGTGAAAAGGATCAACGACGTCTTCTACAGGATCCCACGGAGCCCGAGGGCGAAGATGAAGATCGTGTATCGAGATCGCCTGGCAGCCTACGGAGGGACACAGAAGGATCAATGACTGATCGGGACGATCAGCCTTTTTAGGAAGGGGGGTGGTGTTACGAATGCTAGACAATTTCGTCACCCGCGCGTGTCTCAGCCCCCCCCCCCCCCAGGCTATTTCAGACTGTGTGTCACCATCGCCTTACGCAACAGGGCTGTAAGAACAAAAGGGCGCGGTCTAGAACCTACGCAGCCCACCCAGAAATGGAACCCTCGAGAAATCGGGAACCCTGGTCCGCTCTCGAAGCATCCATTGGGTCATCAGCTCCGATATATAAGAGCGACCCTGGCCGGTGAGCACGAACTGTGTTTTTGAGGAGTGTGTGCGTTTTACTGTGCGACAGAAGTATTGAGGCGACGTACCGTGCGAGTGTGTTTTCCAGTGCGACGGAGGTTATTGTCGTTGAATTGCGAAACAGTGTGTAGTACGGTATTCAAGAATAGTGAGTGACAGTCTGTGGCTGGAAACGGGTCTACCTCATTAGTGAGAGATTAACTTCTGTGAGTGAGTGAAAGGAGGTGAGTGAACTGCATAAGGGAGGAACTTGGCTGAGACTGCTAATTGGTTTCCAAGTGTTTATTGAGTGGTGTAACTTTCTAGGCCTGCAATACAGCTATATTTCTTTTAAGGACCAAACTGTGTTGTGCTTTTAACTACTGTAATCCAGCTAACGAAAGTGCCACTAGGGGTGGCACCCACTAGGGGTGGCACGAAACAATACTATACAACTTGTATAGCCCATAGGTAAAAAGCTGAATTATAGTCAGTTGTTAGGCCTGTATTAATGGAAGACATAGAAGTTAATTTTAAAATCATATTGGCTCCGTCTTGAGGAAGGAATTCATGATAAAAATCAATAAATATGGGATCTTTCTTTTTCAGAATTAGAATACCCTCTGCTCCATATCTCGGATAACCAGAGATTGGGACGAGAGTATTAATTATTACAACCATCACCTGGTACATGCGATTATTACAATGTTTACATACAATTTAAAAATAAGTCACCAACTTACAACTATTTACATTGTAAACAATTAACAAGACACTAAAAATGACACTAATTTAATCTTATCCTAGTTGATACAGAGAGGCTCTCCTAGACTTGAACTAAGTTTTATAGTTTAGGAAACCATCTCCTGTACCTGTGTGCTTAATTCACATGCATCTTTATTCTGGATCTCAACTGTCGCTTTCCTATTCCAAATTGCCCTGATGATATACAAAAATTTTGCTAATTGACCTGTCTTCCTCCATTCCCTTTTTAGTAATTTTATTAAAGTGTGATACTTTTCTATTCTGTTTAAATCTGACTTGTCTACAAACTTTTCTCTTATCGATTTAATCTCATTGCATTCCCTGATCAGGTGTGCTGCACCCATAACCTTCTCACCAAACAGGCAAGGCCCTCTTTTCCTACTTCTCTGAATGCTCTGTTCTTATTAACCACCAAATTATCCTTCTCATTTCTCTTTTCATTAGACATTGAGGAGGCTTTATGCTCATAAAGTTCTTTATTTCACAGAACTCCTGTAGGCACACTCTTCTCTCAGTACCTGCAACCCTTCTGCACACGTTTTATACACCCTACCTAAAGATAGGATCTGTTGGTTTCCACTCCACGTCCCATACACTGTGAGTGCCTGGAACGATAACGTATTGTTGCAGGCTACGAAGGACCCCATCGTTCTGTTCTTGGATTTTCAGGTTCCTGGAACAATATTAGAAGGACAAACAATGATAATGATGAGATGGTTTATACGTCTCTCTGAGCTACTGCGGCATTTAAAATAACCAGACTGTCAGAATTTCACCCTGAAAGGGATCTTTAACTTACCATTAAATCTACTGACATGGCTCAATTGCATTTAATCACCCTCAAATACCAACTGACAGAACCGGAGTTTGAATTCCGCTACCTTGGGAACAGAAGTTGAGAACAATACCGCTGAGCCACGCAACCAGCAGGATGAACAAACAGGAGGCAGAAAGACAGGCAGGAGGATCGAAGGGCATACATATGGTTAGACGTACATACGTACAGACAGGCAGAGAGACATACAGACAGACGTACAAAAAGACAAGTGCTAATCATCTTCGATCACATTAGAGAGTAAGGGTCAGATAGCCTTGATTTTCTTCCCATTAAGGAATCATCATCATCATCATCATCATCATCATCACAATCATCATCATCATCATCATCATCATCATCATCATCATTATATATGTGAGTATGCTCATTTAATACAATCTCTGTGTAGGTTAAAAAGTAATGGTGAGAACAGTCTCCATATTTGAACACACATCAAAATATTCAACAGTCCGAAATGATACGTTAACAGTCTTGTAATTCCCAATCTTCCACGGAATCTTTATTTAGCCCGTAAGATGGAAGCTTGTAAGTTAGCTTTCTTCTAATGTGAGATGGCTGTGCGGTATATTCTTGGAAAGTAGGACAAGCTAGCGTTAGATAAGGATATTAGTTCACCGCAAGGCGTTTGGAAACTACTCTGTGGTCTATCGCAATTCGTTAGAGTGTCTGGCTGGCGACGATAGTGCAGCCATTACGCTATCTGCTTCTACTTAGCCAGTATTGCCCAGGTTATTACTCAGCGCTTTAAGACGTGATTTAGCAGTATTTATTAATGTTATGCATACATAGTGGGACTCAGACTTCCTGTTAGTAGAGGGCTGGAGAAACTATGACTCGTCTCCAATTGGTGGACATACGACGAGGATTTCAACTACATTCGGCAATTACACTATTATACAAGAACACAAAGGCCTATACAAGAAAACATCAACATTTTTTCTAGGATTTAGACGTGTATATTGCGAGCTTTCGGACAAGTGTACCAAATTGGGCATGATATCCCATTGTAAACGAACAACATGACGGGCTAGACATGAATTAGAACTAATTCCAGTACGAGATTATTATCTCAGGTAATATTGGGTATGGGTAAGGAGATGTTGAGAAAATAGCCCAAAATATCCATCTTAAAAGGAAGGGAAAAATTGAAATCTAGTAACAAATAATCCAGGGTTAATATACAGTAAAATATGTCTTTCAATGTTTTATTCACCAAAGATGTCTAGCCTACTCTGTTTTGGGGATCTAATGGCTTATCCACAATAACTTGGTATTGCAAATGTGCGAAATGTTTCACCGGCATTCTATATCTCCGAAACTATTACTGATATTGTCTTGAACTTTTGACGTTGATAGAGCGCACTACTAGAAGATCACCTATGAGTCTGCTAAAATCTGTTAACTACAAAACGAACATGGCGGCCAAGCGAAGTTGAAATATTTAAATAGGCCTTTCTCGCGATATAACCATCCGAACACATTGAAACTTGTTACAGCAAATGTTTATACACATTGTAATGCACTGACATCTAATTTAGTTCAATTGTTTACATAACCTCAAGATGGCGGCTGTGCGAAATTTTAAAATATATTTTTTATTTCTTGTGTCCTAATCATGCGAACGAAGTCAGAGTTTGAATAACAAACCTAAGCAATAATCCTCATCTAATAGTTTATTACTCTATGACCTACATATATTAAATCCAACATGGTGACAATCTGAAATATTTAGACGGTTTTAATTATTTATTTATTTATTTATTTATTTATTTATTTATTTATCGTATGGCTTTTAGTGCCGGGAGTGTCCGAGGACATGTTTGGCTCGCCTGAGTCTGTAGCTGCTTCCAGCGGACACCCTTAGAATGAGCTACAAGTTCCGTTCAATTTCAAGTAGTTCCAACTTTCGCTACCTGATTTCAATGATACCTAGTGGAGAACGTTGGAATGTTGATAGAGCGTTCCGACAAAATATAACCTAACAATTTAGCTTCACACAAGTTTAGTCTGTGGAAGGATCTTTTACGTGCCGTAAATCTATGACATGGGACCGCCGGCTTTACTTCCCCTCCGAAGGAAGACATACTGAAGGATTTTTAACGCTCTTAAGAAATCCGACGACCTCGGCCGTGTTTGAACCCGCTATCTTGAACATAGCAGTTCAGCAAGCTACCAACTACGCCACAGAAGCAGCAATCAAACTAAAATTTGGGATTTTGGTAGAGGCTAATAAAATAATCACCTAGGGTATGGGACTTTCAATAACCTGGTGAGCACAAATCCAACAGGGCGGTGACTGGAAATTAAAATATTTAAATGGACGTTTCTCGCGATTTAACCATTCGAGCTCAGTGAAACTTGGTATGGTAAATGCTTATACAAATTTTAATACATTGCCATTGAATTCATAACCTCAAGATGGCGGTTGCGGGAAATTTTAAAATCTCTTTTTTATATCTTGTCCTAATCATGCGATTGAAGTTTAAAAAAATAAACCTACGCAATAATCTTCATCTAATAGTACATAACTCTATGGCCTACATACCGGGTGAGTCATCTGCTTCTCATTTTTCTAGTTTTCGGCCACACTTCCAATGTCTGATGGCCGTCTGTAGCCAAGCCACAATGACCCTAAACGACTTATCAAGATTTATGACGACATGGAAGCAAGACCTTTATAAAAACATGTGTGCTACAAGTGATTATACAATGCATCAAACTGTAATAAGGGCATCTTCAAAGTACATACCGATTATTTGATTTTGTTGGATACGAAATTAACGCTGGGTACGGTGGCTTACTGATAATAATCGTGAATGAACCTGCGAAATGGAACGCAGTATCTCATCTCATACACTTTCAAGCAAGATGAAGGGACGAATAGCCGTGGAGCAGGGGTACAAGTGCGTAGAAGGTAGCGGACCTGTGATACGGGTTCGAATATCAGTAGAGCGAAATGAATTCATTGTGTACTTTTGTGTAATTCACAACCCCAATTCATTCAATTGCCATGATTTCCTTATTTGTTTGGTTATTTGTTTGGTCGGTTCGATGGTAGTTTGGTTGATTGTTTGGTTGTTTTGTTGGCTGTTTGGTTGGTTGCTTATTTGTTTGGTTGGTTGTTCATTTATCTGTTAAGTTGTTTGTTTGGTTGTTTATTTATTTGTTAAGTTGATTGTTTGGTTGTTTATTTATTTGTTAAGTTGCTTGTTTGGTTGTTTATTTGTTTGGTTGGTTGTTTATTTGGTTGTTTATTTGTTTGGTTGGATGATTATGTATTTGTTTGGTTGTTTATTTGTTTGTTTGTTTGTTTGTTTATTTGGCTATTTGTTTGTTTATTTGGTTGTTTATTTGTTTCATTGTTTATTTGGTTTGTTTGTTTGATTGGTCATGAAAACCAAGATTAATTGACGAGGGGACCCGATGCGCTGACCACGCGTCACCCCAATATCTGCAGGCCAATTTGCTGGGCAGCGGTCTCTTGGAAGGCATAGGTCCTTCATGGGCTGTCTTATTTATTCCATTTAGCAGTGTTCAGATTATCAGGGTTCTTTGTAGATGAAGACTGAATGAGTATAGAATGACTAGGGGTTTGAATTCACTTAACTGAGCAAGTTTCTTAACGAAGTAAGTGTTCAAATAGATGGCCTTGGACATTAATGCACATTTCAGCACGCTGCGCCGTTGAATTGATATTCGGGCTCGTTGGAGCATTGCAGGTTTACAGAGTTACACGCCTCCGTAATATTGTTTCGAAGGCTATCAGGATCTCCCGGATTATGAGCGTAAACTACACCTTTCAAATATCCCCATAGTAAGAAGTCCAGTGGTGTCAAGTCAGGCGATCTAGCAGGCCATCAGTCAGGGTGTGCAGTATTCAGGTGATTGCGAACAGCTGCTGACATGTGAGGTGGAGCACCATCGTGTTGATACCACATGGATACACGCTCATCCAGGGGCGCATCTTCTAGCAGCATTGGCAGTTGGTCTTGGAGAAACTGTAGGTACAGGGCTCCCGTCAAATGCTCCTCAAAGAAATATGGTCCAGCTAGGTGATCACCCGGTATACCACACCAGACATTTACTCCCTATATGACCTGAAATGATGCCTGTCTCACCCAGTGGGCATTTCAACACTCCAGTAGTGAATGTTGTGACGATTCACTGAGACATTATTGTGGAATCGAGACTTGTCCGAAAATAAAATGTGAGACGAAAACGCGTGATTATATGCTACTTGCTCCATGATCCATGCACAAAAATCAACCCGTGATTAGTAGTGGTTTTGTAAGAGTTCTGTGACCACCACCACCTCACCCACCTCATGAGATGGCGACCATGTGATATCTCTCGAATGAATTATTGTAGAAAGTCATGTCAGGTGTCAAATTACTTGGAGTGAAGTCCCCTATCCAGTCCACCATATTTTTTTTCCAAATTTAGATAAAGGGCCTAACTACACATTTTTGAAAATTTTGGTCTGTGCACAACTACTCACATACAGTAAAAGGTGCATTTTTCAAATAAAGATAGTGAGCACAGTTTAACCTAGCCTACTCAAGCTAGCCTAGTCTGGTCTACCTAACCGAAGCCGAACCGAACCGGAACTGAACCGAACCAGAACCGAACTGGAACTGAACTGGAACCGAACCGGAACCGAACCGAACTAAACCGGGATTGAACCGAGCCGGTGAGTGAATTTGTTCCAGAGCAGGGGGCTAATGCATACACTCATGTACACGGGGTACATGTACTTATCCCATGCAGCTTTTATGGAGGATGAGACAAGCCTGTGATGTATGAGTATAATATAGAGGACCTATTATACTATACTCTTCTTTTTAATTCCATACACATTAATACTTACATTTTTCAGCTCTTCAAAACGTTGGATGTCGTTTATCTCCATAGGAAATTCCATGTCTTTCAAATCGAAAACTGAAGAATAGTGAGGATAAGATGATGTTCTATTCATATGCCCCACTGCTGGATGGAGAGCTGAGGTGACAGCCCACGCAAAACATGCTTGATCACTATTCCAAACGTTCACAACAGCTTTCTTCCGTTTGATCCATGCAGGTAAATCAATATATGATGATGCTCGAAGGGGGTTATATTTATTCATGTTGGTTTCTAAATAAAGTACTTCAACCAAAGCCCATCCTGACTCCCTTTCCTGGAACTCTTCACTCTTTACAATGATAGCACTTGCAATATCTTGGTATATATCACTAATGTTAGTTGATTCACTAACAATTACGTTTTTTGTGTTAAAGGATTTGATATCCATAATTTCACATTCACTTCCAGTTTTTACATATAAACCAAAGAGTTCCAAATTCATTTTAAATGTTTTATGCTCCCCTAAAACATTATATACCAAGCCAAACACACTAGGTTGAACATTCTGTAAAAATCTTTCTATACTTTGAGTTTTTTCTTTACTATAAAGTCTGTAACTAGCAATTCGACTTTTAAACGCACTATCAATTTGTTGAATATTTGCAGATTTTTTCCAAGGCAAGCGTTGTTTTTATGATTAATACTACGTAAATGCCCTTGAATGATTGAAAAAGGCACATCAATATTACATACATCACAAGGGGTTATCAAAGGTTTGCCATTCTTCATTCTTTTTATGGAATAACTATTTCCACAATCTTGGGAAAGTTTACGCTTTTGTGCATTAATTTCAGGACGGTCACCCCTTACTTCATCACATTTATTCAAAGGTTCCGTGCTAGTTGATGGTTTTGCAGTTCTTAATTCCTGTTGTTCACCATGCACTTCAACCATGTGGGATTTATATCGCTTTACACCAGAAAAGCCAAGTTCACAAACTCAACACGAAAATGGTGCTGAACTAACATGATTAAATTTACATGACGTGGAAGATTATCCTGTCTGTTAAATGTGGTAGCACAATGACTGCACACAAACAGTTTAAGGTTATGTTTAGCGTTTGCATGGCGTTGAAGGCTGTCAGGTCTTGAAAACTGTTTATTACATTCACCACACTTGTACATGATGATCACATTCCAAATTACCTATAATAGAAAGAAATCATAAATATTAATAAAAAATAAAACAAAGTAAAAAAATATGTTAATTAAATTACAGCCAATGGCCATAGTAGAGTATTTTAATTGATCGTCTGTGGATTCACAGCAAGTCTATTTTCAAATAGTACCAACTTTGGCTAACAGATATCATTGTCACTGACACCCAGTGGTGAACATTGGAACTTGATAGAGCGTTAATCAAATCTAACCTACAAACCTAGCTTTACACAATTTCCGAGTGGTTCCAAGTTTGTTAGCAGATATGTCACTGTCACTTACACCTAGCGGTAAATGTTCGAACTTAATAGAGCGTTAATCAAATCTAACCTACAAATTTAGCTTGACACCATTGTTGAGTAGTTACAATTTTAGTTACCAAATATGGCGCTGTCGCTGACACCTAGCGGTGGAAGTTGAAACTTGATAGAGCGTTAAACAAATCTAACCTACTAATTTAGCTTCACACAATTGTCAAATAGTTCCAACTTTGGTTACCAGATACCATTTTCACTGAGACCTAGTAGTGAACGTTCGAACTTAATAGAGTGCTTATAAACGACTAAATTTGATCTTTTAAGAAAACATACTTACCAAACCGAAGTAGTAAGGTATTTTCAAGTCCTCTTCCAACACACAGGTAAGCTGTGCAGATAACACGTTGTCAACTGTCGTTCACAAGATTCAAGTACAAAGTGAGAAAGGCCTTCCCCCTCCCTAGCCTTTTATACCACAAACACACCTATGTCCTATGTGCACCTGCGTCACCGCAAATATCTGTCAATGTATCGTTTCTCATGGTCGATAATAAATACGTACATTACGTTATACCATACGTTTGCAAGATTTATGTTTCGCACACCTGCATCCTGTAACACAACACCTTGCTTCCTGTGGCAAGATCATGATTTGCTGACATCCTACGTCTGCAAAAAATCATGTTTCAAACACCTGCATCCTGTAACGCAGCACCTTGCTTCCAGTGGCAAGTTCTTTTATTCCGCTGATAAGAATCATGTTACACACACTTCCTTAACCAAACGCTGACCTTGCTTCCATTTGTAACACGTGCATCACGTGACGTCATACACTGCAGGAGTTGGCTAGTTTTAAATCATACATCACAGGCTTGTCTCATCCTCCATAAAAGCTGCATGGGATAAGTACATGTACCCCGTGTACTTGAGTGTATGCATTAGCCCCCTGCTCTGGAACAAATTCACTCACCCGTTCGGTTCAAACCCGGTTTAGTTCGATTCGGTTCTGGTTCGGTTCCAGTTCAGTTCCAGTTCGGTTCTGGTTCGGTTCAGTTCCGGTTCGGTTCGGTTTCGGTTAGGTAGACCAGAGTGGGCTAGCTTGAGTAGGCTAGGTTAAACTGTGCTCACTATCTTTATTTGAAAAACGCACCTTTTACTGTATGTGAGTAGTTGTGCACAGACCAAAATTTTCAAAAATGTGTAGTTAGGCCCTTTATCAAAATTTTGATAAAAATGGTGGACTGGATAGGGGACTTCACTCCAAGCAATTTGACACCTGACATGACTTTCTACAATAATTCATTCGAGAGATATCACATGGTCGCCATCTCGTGAGGTGGGTGAGGTGGCGGTGGTCACAGAACTCTTACAAAACCACTACTGAGATTCAAAATCTCGTCCGTGGAGTTCTTGATGTAGCTGCTGGTGATACGGATGAAACAAACTATCAAGCAAGATCCGTACCACAGACGACTGGCAGATATTAACCTGTTGAGCTACTTCGCGGGTACTAGGGTGAGGTTGTCCCGGAAAGTGTCCAAAACCATCTCAACCTGACGTAATTGGCGACCCTCTAACAGGAACTGTTCGAAAAAGTGACAAAGTTATACGCAAACGCCGCTCCACCGTCCTATAGGTATTTGCGACTGGTTGCCTTCTGTTTGGAAATCTCTCCTGGCACAGGTGCTGTGCGTCTTGTGCGTTCCGTTTTGCTTGACCATAGATGAGCAGCATGTCAACATACTCGTCTGCCAAGAACATGGCGATGAAATGACCAGCACTTCTAGGCTGCACACTGTGTCAAGCCAGCACACATTGAACCCTAAATGAACACTGCATGCTATTGGTCAAATGTGGCATGAATGACCTTGTATGTGATGCCCAAAACTCAAAATGTGCATAAACATATTTGGCGGTGGTGGGATTCGAACTCAACTCCCTAACACAGGGAGTGTACGCACTTGTATCATTGATCCACGGCTACTTGTCCCTTCATCTTGCCTGAAAGTGTATGTGATACTGCTTTTCACTTTGAAGGTTCATTCACGTTTCTTATCAGTAAGCCACCGTACGTAGCGTCAATTTTGAATCCAAACGAAACCGTATAATCGCCATGTACTGCACTTAGTACATGCCCGTATGACAGTTTGATGCATTGTATAATCACTTGTCGCACACATGCTTTTGTAAAGGTCTTGCTTCCATTTCGTCATACATCTTGTAAAGTCGTTTAGGGTCATTGTGGCTTGGCGGCACACGGGGAACTGTCGACCATGCCGCAATCAGACGTTGGAAGTGTGACCGAAAACTAGAAGAATAAGGGGCAGAAGACTTACCCGGTGTATACAAATCCAACGTGGCGTCCATCCAAAATATTTAGACGGTTCTCAATATCTACGAACCTATTACAGCAATCAAACTGAAATTTGGTATGTTGATAGAGGCAATTAACATAAGTAGGATGTGTGAAAATAGGCTATTTAGCTCTTCGCTATTTAGTTTTTCATATGATGAAAATAGGCTAAAAATAGGGAACTGGTGGTCCAGTCTGTAGTGTGTGCGTACGTTTCTCTTTTTTTTACGTCGCCTGCTTTGGCATTCCGTTTCACACATGCGTTAGCTGGGCTGCCTATATTACGCGTGCTGTCTACCACTGTCATGTTGTGTGACATTGAAGTGTGAGCGTGCTATCCTTCGCTATACCCCAGTAAAACTCAACCGCCGTGTAGCGAGATGATCTCAGATTGGTCTTTTATAGACTTATACTAACAAGTATTTATAAATTATGAATGACATAAAATTATTTTCTATAATGATCAAGAAGTATGAAATTCATAATGATCAATACTGGATATAATTCAAGATTAGTTTACTTTGCTTACTACAGTAAAGATTCAAAGTCAACCATTACTTTCTAGTAGATTTATGATTGCTCAAAGAATGCAGTCATAAATATATATTCAAAGATCTAATATTTCGTCTTCCCATGGATGAATATTCCAAACTAATTGCTAAATTCTCGTATGTATTGATGTGGAATGCATCATACTCCAAGTTAATTGTCCGAATTGTCATATATATATTTTTAACCAATGAATAGGAAAAACAAAAATAATCCACATTTAAGTCAATAATATATTGAAACTAATAATAATATTATTATATTTATTTAATCGATTGTTCCCCTTTAGGAGAGCGATTGAACTTGAATACATGATCAATTCATCTTTTGGCGTTTTCCCGCTTCTCTTACTAAAATCTCTTCATCCTCTCAGAATGCTCCTTCTTCCGCTCAGCTGCCCATTTTCTTCCAGGCTCTCGTGATGGTCTATAATCAAACTTAACATTTTTGATTTTATTCCTGCACTCGGTGCGGTCCTCATGATTTTCAATGTTGACCTGTTGTAGGTCTCTCTGAACCTCTGTCAGCCACTCCGTGCCACACTTACTCCGTGTTATAACGTTGAGCAATTTCTTCTCCGTTCTGAAATTTTCCATCCTGTAAATGTGTGTATAAAACTGTACTCGGCGTTTTATGATTACTTCCGTTATCGTGTGGATCTTTTGGTAGAGTTCGCTTTGAGGTCTCTTCAACCAAATACCGTTATTATTAACTGCCAATAATATTGTTATTATTATTATTATTATTATTGAAACTAATGATAATATACATTAGTTTTGGTTAGCTTGAAACTTTCCTCTGTTATAATTAAAATTAAAAATATTTAACTAAGAGCATCACTAATTTAAACATTAACATTCTATTAGACGAAAATAAGCATTAGAATAAGAATATTCACTATACTTTTTTTCAGTATTCGTTGAATAACCTCCCAAAATATTAATAATTCTGTTTAAAATAATGTTAATTTTATTCAAAAATACTGTCTAACTTGATGACAGTATTTGAATACATTGTTAAGAATATGGTAAAAATATAATGCAAATTTGTTTAAATAAATCAGATCTGGTACATCTGAAGTATTTATGGTTGGTTGGTTGATTCCTCAGTTTATGCGCTGCGACAACGCGGTCATATAGCCCCGTTGAAGTCATCATCTTCTTTGCATTTTCCCACTTATGTGGGGTCTGCCTCCCTGCAATGTTTCCTCCACTTCAATCGATCCATAGCGTTCTGGGGGCGGAGTTTAGCGAGCCGCATGTCATCTCTCACCGTATCCAACCAGCGTGTTTGAGGTCGCCCTCGAGGTCGACGACCCTCCACATTTAGTTGAAGGGCAGTCTTAGCAACTGAGGTTTCACTCCTACGGAGCACATGTCCATACCACCGCAGACGTGATTCACGCATTTTCTCTGTGATTGGGGCAACCTTGAAATCCTTCCGCACGGCATCATTCCTAATATGGTCCAGTCGAGTCAAACGATTGGACCACCGCAACATCTTCATTTCCATTATATGAAGCGCCTGTTCGTGCTTAGATGTTGTAGGCCAGCATTCAGATCCATAAAGTGCCACCGGTCTAATCACTGTGCGAAAATGTAAGTGAAATATAAAAATATTGCTGAAGTTTTGAAGTTCAAAAATAGAGAAATATGCTTCTACGGTAACGTCCCTTATGTTTTTCAAATGTTATTATCATCCAATAAAATTGTCGTTTTGATTTTTGGTGTTTTGTACCTTCTTTTGAATTAAGGTCAAATTGATGTGGCTATGGAGTTAGAAATGTTATTGAAATGTCCCCTGTGTTTTCACAAATTTTCCGCATGCATTTTGCATATATTTATTTGAATGTCCATGGAAATAATATAATATTCATACGTAAAAAAATAGTTCAATAAATACTCGTATATAAACTAAACACAAAATGATGAGCTTGAGTAATAATGCAATGAAAATACTCGATTGGCTGTTAGTAATTTTAGCACACCAGAAGATGAGGTTGCTCTTCCACATGGGAAGAAACTTAGATTCACTTGAAATAAATGATATTCAATGCGAAGAATCAAGGTTGCAAACCCTAATGTGTTACCATATAAGAAAATATATTTCCACGGAGTCACACCAGCTGGATTGGCGTCTATGAGACAATTTCAAGTCGGGAAATGTTTCAACCCATGGAACAAAGTAGCCTAGATAAGCGTACTTAAAACATGCAAATAGTGTTCTTTGATCACCCGCGGTCAGTGTGAGTATAGTACCTGAGTTATGTATTCCGTCTAGGGTCGAACTCCAGACTCCATTCTAAACTAAGACTTATGATTATTATTACTAGAACCCCACTATCTATGAGTGTTCGCTTGTATTCAATTCAGAGAATTCTTATTCTCGGAACCAAGGAAATGACACACCGCCTATGAGTGTTCACTTCATGGAATTCCTGTTATCGGAACCATGAATCAATATCTTGTATGACGCACATTGCCCTCTCCCTTGTAAGGGGATTTGTATAAAAGCCCCAATTCAGAGAATTCTTATTCTCAGAACCAAGGAAATGACACACTGCCTATGAGTGTTCACTTCATGGAATTCCTGTTATCGGAACCATGAATCAATATCCTGTATGACACACATTGTTCCCCCCTTGTGAAGGGAACTGTATAAAAGCTCTGCGCTGAGGAGCACACAGCCTCTTCCAGTTACAGCAGCGACCAAACAGGTTGACTGTCTGGTGTTAACTTGTATATATTGGATTGTCAAAGATTAATAAATACTTCTACAAACTAACCAACGAGTTCTCATTCGTAGAAAGCAGATACTACTCATCAGAAGTAAGAACCACGAGACCTACTGACTTAGCAGTAGCGACAACTTCTTAGTACATCACTAAAGAAGACTGTTAAGCGACAAACTTAACTGGGGGCCCAGTCCGAGAATAGGTAACGATTATCCTTGCCAGATAATCTACGAGTAAGTTGGTACAGTGTTCTACACACCTCACAAGGAGGCCTTTCGTCACTATACTAGCGACACCAAGGTACCTATCTTCAGTACTAGATGCAGTCATCGTTTCTATGAATCAGCCAGCAAGCCAGGAGTGGTACTGACAACCTCAGGGAGGCCTTTCGTCCACAAACGACTTCGCCAGCTTGAAGGAAGCAAGTTAGAAGTGGAACTGACAACGTAACAAGAGAGACACCTTTCGTCCTCAACCAACTTTGCTAACTTAACGGAAGGAAGGAAGTTCGCCGACAAACGTTCCAAGAAGCTCACGCTCCAAGAAAACGCCTTTCGCAACAACGGACCGCCATCGCCGTACGTGCCGACAACGCTCCAGAAGCGCTTTCCGACCACACGACGACACAAGAGAACAAACCGACTCCGCAGTTCCAAGAGGATGCAGCCAGCACTGATCATCTTTTCTTGTCTGTAAGTCAAACTCCAAATAATACCTTATTTGTGAACTAGAGTATTATTAGTAAAGCATGGTTCAATATTTCAAGTGACAAATTGGGAGAGCAACAATAATAATAATAAAACCTAAATAATACATTCTTTTCCTTTCAAACGAAAACAAATTACAGTTAACTTTAACTAGTAGAGTTTGCCTTGTCATTTCGATTTGAATTTAAATTAATAAACGTAAAACAAATAATAAATACTTAATAATAAATATTCATGACTTTCAAGAGGAAATAATTTAGTGGGTTCTAATTAGCAGACCTTACACTCTTTATTTACTTTTGAATTAATATTGTAACTAAACAATTAAAACAAAAAAAATAATAATAAAGTTATATAATTTCCTAACAAAAGTGAGTTAGTGCAGCCCATACTGGTCTTTCGCTTGTCACTATTAAAGGAATTAATAAAATAATTAAATATTTATTATCATCATCAATCATCATCCTCATTTCAGAAGACATATAACTAATTTTATCATTTTACTAGTTCATATTGTGGAGAATCTAAACGAGATATCCACATATCATTCATTTTAGATTAATAATAATAATAACTTATTTCCTTTATTGTGAAAACCTAACCGGGGCTCTTTCACATATATTTTGATTATTAATAATAATAAGTTATTTCCTTTATTGTGAAAACCTAACCGGGGCTCTTTCATATATATTTTGATTAATAATTAACACTTATAAGTAAGAAATTAACTTTTAAAAGTAACCACTGTTACAAAATTTAATCTAGCAAATTAAATATTTATTATAAACAATTTTGAAAACCGTCTTTACAAATTCAAACAAGATGCCTGAAACCGAGTTACTTTCAAAATTCGAATATGCTCAGATACAGCTTTTGCCTGAATTTAACGGCACTAATTCTTGCAGTCTTGACTATTTCTTAGCAAGAACAGAATCGTTTCTAAACACTCATTTGAGAATAGCGTCAGCTACAAACTCAGTATTAATAAATGACTTCCTATTTAACGTCATAAAGTCAAAACTAAAAGGTGAAGCATGTAGCATTCTTGACTTAGAAGCCAACAGTACTTATGAAAAATTTAAGGATAAACTCATAAGAAAACAAGATGTTCAGTAAAGAACATATAGCCTACTTTCTCTTAAATGTATGAGTATAGTTATAACTCGTTGTTATTATCAAAGAGTATAATAGAACTATTCTTTGTTGAAGGCCATAGAAACGATTTACCTCTACCAAACGCCACAATCTAGATAAAAACTGCTACCATCATTGAAGAAAGAAAGATAAGAAGTATCTCAAGAATGTTATGGATCTGGAGACATAATCGACCGGACTGGCTGCGTGGCTCGGCGGTGACGTTCTCGCTTGCTGGGCCTAAGGTTGCAGGTTCGTATCCTGGCGCAGTCAGCTGGCATTTGAGGGTGCACAAATGCGAGGGAGCCGTGTCAGTACAATTACTGGCACGTTAAAGATCCCCTTCGGGCCAAAATTCCGGCACCCCGGTGTCTCTAAAAGCAGCAGTAGTTAAAAGGGATGTAAAACCAATAACATTATTATTATTATTATTGTTTTAATGTGCTAAACGGTTCCAGGCTAGTGTTCAGAAGTAAAGGGGGAGTTTTAGTCGGTAGTCTGCTACTCAGCAGCAGGAGCCCGACACTCTGTGCGTAAATGCATTTCTTCCCCCCCCCCACAAAAAAAATATATTATTATTATTATTATTACATATACGACCTGCCGTGTGCAACATCCAACTTTGAGTTGAGGAATGTCTTGACACGTCTGGTTGTGCATGGCTTTCACAACCCTAATTGAATTAACAAACTATGTGGATATTTTCGATTGCTATTTGCCTGAAATAAAAGTAGTAATTAATACCTGAACTAACACCAACGGCTTGAACTCAGTTACTATGTGAAATCGTTTTGTTCTTTACTTCAAATAACATTTTCAAGTAACGCAAAATAGGCTGTTACAAATCCTTTAAAATAAAAAGTAAAAATGTATCGTAGTATCATCTTGTCATTCTTCAAATTCGATGCGCATAGAATGCCAATGGTATATTAATCAATGGAGCCCCACGTAGACTAGTCGTGACTTCTAGTGGTGAAATATCGAACAATATAATCCTAACAGAGCGAGTGCATTCTAGCGGCCAGAAGAAGAAACTTTTCAATAAAATCTGGAAGTTAATAAGTATGTCGGCGTGCAGTTACCTTTTTGGCAGCTAGATGTCTCGAGTAAATCTGCTGGCGAATTATGTTTTAATTAAATATATATTTTACACCATAATATGCACAATATAACGCTTAATTTTAAAACATCTGAGTCATTACAAAACAATAAACATATAACATTTCAAGCAAAAAATCTAGCTCTGATCGGGTTTGAACCATAGGCATTTGAGCGATAGGCTAACGCTCTACCACTGAGCTAATTGTGTCAACGAATATCGTTTTATATAAAATGACTTACATAGAACTTGTTAGCAAATGATGATTTATACTAAACGATTTCATCACTGGAGTATATTATTTATATATAAAGCATTTCATACAAAGTTTATTTATTTTGTATCAGTACGCTATATTGCATTCAATACTCAAATTAGTGAAATATAAGTCAGGCACAAGATATCCGCTGCCATCTTGTCTTATTACTGAATCAGCTCAGCTTTTTAAAATCACGTCTGCACTATAGTATTACAAAATAAACTTTTAATTTCGAACGTGCCTCTTCCTTTAGAACAGTTAAAACGATTCTCGGCTCGATAATCGGAACTGGTGGGTCCCATGATATGGATTATAAAGTTTGCATAATTCGCACGGCCGCCATCCTGAAATGGTATGGCGGACGACCTTGTAGTTTGGTCACAAGACGCATCCTATACGAAGGTATGTTGTTACCAAATTTGGTAGAGATCGGATGATTTGGTTAGTCGTTATTTGATTTTACGTTTTGAACGTTTGAGTGGCCGCCATTCAGTTTTAGTAAAGATGGCGGCGATATAAAACATGACACTGAGGTGTCCTTTGCTAGTGCTACCTTTGTACCAAATTTTGTTCAATTCGCATTCACCGTGTTCGAATTGATAGGGGGGCCAGACATTCAGAGTACACACACTCACATACACACAGACACACACACACACACAGAGAGACTCACACACACACATACACACACACACACAGACTCACACACACACATACAAACACACAGACAGACACACTTTTTTCGCCCTGTGTTGATCTCATAAGTCTACTGTCATTTTTTGCAAAAATCGAAAGTAGGCTAATACGGTAACGTCAAAGACGAGAGACTTCTCATCCAGGAGATCTCTAATTGCTACCAGAAAAGAAACGAATCATACAATGACTATCATGATAAATTAGAAGGATTGACTTTGCAATGCAAAAGCTTATGCAAACTCAATTACCAAAATCAAATTTTGGAATTGAAATTAAGAGAACTTGAAGAGTTAAGCCTAAACACGTTTAAAGCAGGAGTTTTGGAACCCTACCGTTCATACTTAAGATATGCACAGATTACAGACCTGAATCATTGCCTCAGGTTATGCAGGTCTTATGATAACGATCGCGCCCATGAAGATTACATGGACCAACTAAGAGGAAAACTACCTCCTAGCAAGTTTCCAACAGCTCGACCACTAGGCCACTCAGCACACAATCCATTCTCGAATTTTAACCCAGCTCCACCAAGGAACCCATTTAACCAAGCTTTCATGCAAAATCAAACCCACAGACCCTTCTTTAAAGATAAACCACAACCAATTTTCGGACACGCTCAAGCTCCGAACACTCAGCCTTTCAAGCCACCTAACTCCATGAATCGTCCTTACCCAACTCCCAATAATATTGGCCGACGTTTCACACCCACTAACCAGCAAAGATTTCCACAGCCGATGTCCGGTGTTTCAACCATTAGAGGTAATCTGAATGCTCACTTAGAACCTTCAGAAGACATCGAACAGGAAGCTTTAGGTCCCATACAGCAATCACTAGAGTATGTAGATGAGTACAACATACAAAACTATCCGAAAGAGTACGACACTCAGTACTATGAATATGAGTACGATACAGAGGAACAGTCTCAGGATTTTCGCTTCGCCCGGCCATCAAAATCGAAGACTTAAATAATTTAGGTAGCGCAGATTTCGCTCAATTAGACGCAAAGATTGACTACGCCTCGAACCTAGTCACTCTCAACAGCACAGACATACCGTTTCACTTTCACATAATCAAGTGAATCATTTTCAACCCACGGTAGATACAGCTAACACTGCGATTCCCGTCAATATCGAAAAAGAAGAAGAGTATGTTCTGAATTTTAAATATGGTGAAATGTATCTCTTAGATGCCAAAACTCACCAAGCCATACAGCCCACAGAGAGACAACTAAAACACGAGTTTAAGGAACCAATTTTAGTTGAGCCAATGGAAATAAATTCCATTACATACGGTAACATTCAAGAATATCCCCACACAAAACCAGGAGAGTCTGATTACGTCAAAGACAAAACTAACTATGTCGCAGACGCACTCTCTAGAGTAGAGATTAACATGGCTGATGAAGCAGCTTCAATCATTGCCATCCCCGGAGATGACACCTACCAAAATGATATGGATAATGAAACTGTCCATTCAAACCAAGCAGACCCCATATTCACATTGAAAATATCTGAACGGAACTTAAACCAAAACCGCAAACAGATTATTGTAAAATATGGTAATTATCCCAAGGTACTTAAACAAAACCTGTTTAAAAAATGTACCAGACACATAATGATTGTCACAAAGAAGAATCTTCAGGATGATTTAGCAAATCACCTCCTCAAAATAATAATAACTTCAAACAAGTACGCTACTTATTTTGACGATATCACTCTCGAGATCCCATTCATCAGGGCATGTCAGAAGCTATTTACTTCTGAACTAATCATTATCAGGTCATCCAAATTCTTGGAAGACATTGAAAGCCCCGAAACTCAGAGACAGCTGATTTCATACTATCATTCTGAAAACCACAATGGTATAGTAGAAACTTACGAACATCTTAAGACCAAATACTACTGGCCTCATTTAAGAGAACAAATTAGGACAATCATCAATCAATGTAACCTCTGTCAAAGAAACAAATACGAGAGACACCCTAACGAGGTATCGAACCAAGGTCGCATCACCGCCGATCACCCTTTCTCTCAAATTCACATCGACACGTTTCACTTCGAGCAAAGTCGCATATTAACTATAATTGACATTTTCTCAAAGTATGGACAAGCCTACATTTTACCAAATGGTACAGGTCTGGCCACACTAAGCCAATTACAAGTTTACTTTTCCCACCATGGATTCCCAAGGAAAATCACACATGACCAAGGGGGAGAGTTCGAAAACAATATCATAAAAGAATATTGTAAAGCCACGAACATCGAATATCACGCTACTACCCCTTTGAATTCTTCATCTAATTCTCCAGTAGAAAGACTGAATTCGACCCTTCTAGAGAAACTTCGTATCTCCAGAGATCACGATAAGTTCACTCCGCTCTCAGAGCTCGTGACCACCTTAATCACGAATTACAATTCTTCAATCCATTCCACTACTAAACAACCTCCTTTCAACGTTATATATGGGCCATACTATAAAGCTTTAGACCACGTCTTCTCGCCATGTCCCAAAATCAATGAATACATTGAAAGACAAGGAAATCAGTTGAAAATTGTAAAAGAGAGTCATACTAAACCGAACACCGACACTTTCAATCATAATTACCAAATTAATGAAACTGTCTACGTATTAGATCCCCTCACCAGAAACAAGAAATCAAAAAACCTGTACAACGAAGGTATCATTACCAAAATTGAAGAAAACAGGGTATACTGTAAAATGAGAAACGGTAAAACTCATGTAAGGAATTTTCGGGACATTAAACCAAAAAGAAAATTTCTTATTCCAGATTCCTCCCTGGATTTGGCACCATCATCACACAGCCCATCCAGACACAAGGATTCTATGCCGACTCATTAGGACCAGCCTTAATAATTAACGATTATCGCCGGTTCATGTTTCATTTCAATTTAACGAGTTTAAAAGAAACTTATAATAATATTTAAGACACTATCTCAAGTCTCGTATCACGAAGCAATAATACTTTTCCTTATCTAATATCAGAATTAAGAGAATCAATTAAAGAAACAAAAAAGGAATTAAATAAGTTGCTGCCTGCTACACCTAGAAGTAAGAGAGGTCTTATAAATGGTTTAGGTAGTATAATTAAATTCATATCAGGTAATCTAGACCAAGATGATCTAGACAATCTACAGGAACAATTAAAAGCATTAAAACAAAGTAACACCAAAGAAATTAAACATATTAATAAATTAGTATCATTCAGTAACTCCATTGCTCAAAAGTTCTATAATGAAATGAACCATGTAAACTATAATATGAAGGTAATTAAAGGTATTTTACAAGAAGACGACTTCAAGATTAACCTTCTGGAACATCAACAATATGTGCTCTTGTGTACGAACACATTAGATAAAATCATACAAGTGATGCAAGATACTATTAGCTTGTCATTTAATGAAATGACAAATATCAAGATGTTCTCCCAAAAGGATTTAACAAATGTTGAAAAACATTTACAACTAATCTACCCAACAAAAACTATAATTCATACTGACCAGTATCATCAATTTGAGAACCTTAAACTGTCAAAAACGCAAGTTCTCATGATGAACGAAGAAATGGTTGTAATATTATATATGCCAATCACTGATGCTAAAACTTATACATTGTATAAAATTTCTCCTGTACCTAGCAATAATCTAATATTAATCCCTCCGGAAAAATATTACTTGCAAGGACCTACCTTAAGATGGTCTAACGCACCTTGTATACAAATTACTCAATATTACGCATGTATACTCTTTAATACTAGAATAACTTCATGTAATTTAACGGACACTACCAGATGTCAATTTGCCACTGTAAAAAACGAGGTACAACTATTTCAACCACTAAATAAGAAGCATAGCCTTTTCTCTAGCAAAATTCCTCAAATAATCTTGCAAACCTGCCCAGAATCTCAGAGAACTATAAAATTAGCAGGATCATATGTTATCTACTCAAATGAGTCTTGCCCTATTACAAGTATGGGCATAACTTTGCAACAGCAACCTACAAATTATGTGCACCTGTTTCCACTCCTGACAACTCCAAGTGATCCATACGTTAAGACCGAAATAAATTTCCATTCATCCCACCTCGATGTGAAAGGAATGAAGTTAGATTTAACACCCATTCAAGAATATAATACTAAAATGAAGACTTTTGTGTCTGTGAACACAAGTATTATAATACTTATTTTCTGTGTTATCCTGTTAATATATAGAACAAGGATAAATCAATGTATTAAATCTGTAAAAAATAGATTTAAGAAAATTGTTATCGAGGACGATAACGATCAACAAAGGGTGGAGGAGTTATGTATTCCGTCTAGGGTCGAACTCCAGACCCCATTCTAAACTAAGACTTATGATTATTATTACTAGAACCCCACTATCTATGAGTGTCCGCTTGTATTCAATTCAGAGAATTCTTATTCTCGGAACCAAGGAAATGACACACCGCCTATGAGTGTTCACTTCATGGAATTCCTGTTATCGGAACCATGGATCAATATCTTGTATGACGCACATTGCCCTCTCCCTTGTAAGGGGATTTGTATAAAAGCCCCAATTCAGAGAATTCTTATTCTCAGAACCAAGGAAATGACACACCGCCTATGAGTGGTCACTTCATGGAATTCCTGTTATCGGAACCATGAATCAATATCCTGTATGACACACATTGTTCCCCCCTTGTGAAGGGAACTGTATAAAAGCTCTGCGCTGAGGAGCACACAGCCTCTTCCAGTTACAGCAGCGACCAAACAGGTTGACTGTCTGGTGTTAACTTGTATATATTGGATTGTCAAAGATTAATAAATACTTCTACAAACTAACCAACGAGTTCTCATTCGTAGAAAGCAGATACTACTCATCAGAAGTAAGAACCACGAGACCTACTGACTTAGCAGTAGCGACAACTTCTTAGTACATCACTAAAGAAGACTGTTAAGCGACAAACTTAACTCCTGGGCATAGTATTATAATCACCTGCACATAAAACTAGAGCTGCAGGATTATTTCAGGTTGTCTGTAGCCATCTCCCATTAATAATGTGAACTACCTGGCTGGGATTGCTCCTCCTGTTATCAGACGAGAAGTGACTGCAAATAATGAGAGGAGTAAATCATCTACCAAGACTTCAGATCCACTCTTAGGATATCAATCTGCTGATAGAAGATTAAAATCGACAAAGAGCTTTCTAACAACTATTCAACCATTACAAGGAACAGTAGCATCAGCACGAGTTTCCATGTGGAAGGAGCGAACCATTAATTTGTCTGAATGGATGGAACCTTGTTTATGTCTTTTTGGGTACTTGTGACACGAATAAATAAATAAAATAAAATAAATAAAAGCCTGCATGTTTGTAGTGTTGTCTTCGTATACTGAGGGGAAGATCACTTCGATATTCCGCCCGTTTAATCATTATCTTCGTATGAGCATTGCATTTTTCTACATTCAGACATCCTAAACCTTTTCTATTTCTTATGTTTTCTATGACTCACAGACATTTTACTTCCCATCCGAAGGAAGGCATACTGAAGGATTTTAACGCTCTTAAAAACCCGACGACTTCGGCCGGGTTTGAACCCGCTATTTTGGGCACAGCAGTTCAGCGTGCTACCAACTACGCCACCGAAGCCGCTATTCCAGTGTTGACTACCATTAATAATAATAATTGATTCTAACCTTAGAGTTATCCTTGAAGAACTCACGAAGGACTGAACCTATTTTGATGATAACTTACAGAAACAATTTCTGGTTGTTTCAGGCGGAATGTTCGGGATGTTGATGAGTTGTGTAAAAGGGCCCAAAATGTCTATGCCGTACAGTGTATTAGTGTTAAAACAAGAGATCTGATTTTATATGACATTTAGCCTTGCGATATTAAGACATAGAATCCAAATTTTGCCTACAATGAAAACGGTTGGAAGTAATTTGACCTTTATGATCCCACGTGCATTAACCATGAATGTTGAGATGACCGTCGTGTCATCAATCCTCACAATGTTCAACGACACAGTTTTAAAATCACCAACTTCCAAATCACTAAACCAGCACTCGAAGATTTATGAATAAGGAACGTTTATGTAAATGAAAATTGTAAGGATATGCATTTCGTTCTATGAATAATTGTTACACAAGTTTTAGGAATTGCATATAAGGAATTTCGCTGATGAAGACCTCGATGAAAGGTTGAAATATGTACCAACAATTGAATAGATATTAAAAAATTTGAATAGATGTTCTTAATTTTGTATTGATAGGTGTGAAATTTTGTACAAAAAACAACAATAAGTCAAATATTAACTAAACGTGCGCGGGGAGGACTACTAACGACTGATACTGATCATCATGATAAACAGATTTTCAATGTTTTTGTTTTCAAAAGGGACACTTAGAAGCGAGTTCTCTTTATTTTTGTACCGTTTCATTGTTATCTAACCACGATTGTTATTGTTTTCAGAAGTACTGATGTTTAGTTTGTTAATATGCTATTGTATAAATCTCAATGGGTTTATTATTTGAAGTCATTGCAGTAAAATATATGTATTCCGAACTTTCGTTGAGCAGTGTAAATACATTTGGTATTTTTGCCGAATTGCGAATTAGAGATATTTGATAAAATGTGAACACAGTCATTTAGGATGATATGGTATATGCGTTAGGAATTCATCAAGTAAGATCACAATTGACTGAATGCTTCCAAACTGCTCCATTATTCCAATAACAGTTTTTCCTGTTTTCTGAAGAGGTACGAAATTTGACCTAAAACAGTTTGGAATCTATTTCCTTAATAATTAAGATGAAGTGTTTCTAAACTAGTACTTGGGACTGGCACAAAATATGTCAACGCTCTCCCTCCTTCCTCCAGCTGGGGAGTGATCATCACTTGGTTAGCGAGGTTCTTGTGAATTTTATGAGTGGTTAACAATATACCGTCTATTCGCAGGTTATGCAGCACGATCGAGAGTTGATGTACTAATTAATTATAACCTAACCGAGAGTGCAAAGTTAATTCCTATGAGTGTCTGGTTTGAATTTTCAATTAAATTTTTCCTCTCTACCCCCAGTTCATTTCAATTGTCCGTTGCTCTAATCAGGATTAGCTGTTAATTAAATCCAGATATTGTACTTCGTTTGTATAGAGGATATCAGAATCACATTTAAAATCAAGTTTAATTTGATTCTCTAGGGTTTGTGCTCCCTCACATGAGTTTTTATATTTCACCCAGTTGTCTGTTGTAGTCATTTAGTTCCGGAAACACTTAAGTCATCATCCTAACGTTTTAAATGGGATTTTATACAGTGGAGATTGTTGAATTTTAACCTTGACCATTGTCGGTAACATACGTTTGTCTGGCTGGGGATGGCTTTAAATATCTGTCTGTTAGATTGTCGGTCCATAGGCTGATTTGTTCTTCAAGAAGCACTGAAGGTTATGTGGATTGTAACCCTCCAAACATCAATGCAGTGTTATGATAAGGCATACTGTATTAGACAAGGTGAGGAATGAGATAGTTTGCCATTGCTTTTCTTACTGAGGCAGGGCAGCAGCTCTGTCCATATGAGTGGTATTTTCGCAGCATTACCAGGCACCAGTTCGCCCAGGTCTAAAACGAATTTTTATACGTATATTTGGTGCTTATAACTCTCTTTAATCAAGTCTGTGTCCTGAAAAACTGCTGCAACTCAAATCGTCAAGACAGCAATTCTACTGCACGCAATTCAGATTTATATTTACATCATCTGTACAATTGAAGTGATAGAAACCATTCTTCAGTGTTGCCAGGTTCTAGTAGAGAAAGCTTTCCAGTCGGTCAACACAAATTGTGCCCAATTGCATTAGGCGGGAAAACAAGTATTTATATGCCCTAACCTGAAAGAAATATTACATAAGATATTTATCACAAAATTGGTTGGTACCTTAGTTTAGGGGCTGCGACAACGCGATCATGTAGCCCCGTGTGCTTTGGGTGTGTGTAGAATCTGTCTGATAAACGGTGTTAATTGTGATGGCTGTATTAGTGTGTGTATCTGTTTTGTATTCAAGTAAGGACTTCAGACATTGAATTTCAAGTAGTTCCTACTTTTGCCACCAAACGCCACCGTCAACGACTACTAGTTCAAAACTTGGCTACTGGACGACACCGCAGTCAGCTCCTGGCGACGAACGTAGGAACCTAAGAGCGTTGTTTAACATATAATTTAGCTTCACACAGGTGAATTTAGTGCAAGGTTCTTTAATATGCCATAAATCTATGACATGGGACCACCGGCTTTATTTCCCCTCCGAAGGAAGGCATACTGAAGGATTTTTAACGCGATCTTGGGCATAGAAGCTCAGCATGCTACCAACTACGCCACCGAAGCCGCTTTCATATACAAAAAATTGTGTGAGGGTGGTACTGAATTGGAAAATTATTAGTACTTAGTTAAAATAAAATTAATGAAGAAGTAAACATAATCCACCACAAGGCTTTGTATTGAATGATATACCATTGAAGATAATAATAATAGTCTTATTGGTTTTACGTACCTTTTAATAACTGCGGATTTTTACAGACGCCGGGTTTCCGGAATTTTGCCCCGAAGGTGATCTTAAACGTGCCAGTAAATCTACTGACACGGCTCCCTGATATTTGTGCACCTTCAAATGCCAGCTTCTTCTTATGACGCCGTCTCCCTCCGAAGGTTGGCGATCCAATTGATTATCATTACACGCGAAATGGCAGCACGGAAGATTTCTATAGACGTATGTCCATACCACCGCCGCAAGTCTTTCATCCAGGAATTTCTTTATCTTCCCACAGATCTTTTCCCATCAATCCTCCTTGAATGATCAGCCGGAGAAGTCCATATCGTTCACATTCTCATGATGTGCTCGAGGTAGCGGAGCTTACACTCCATGATGGTTGTGAGCAGATCTTTCTTCTTGTTCAAGATGTTGAGGACTTCTTCATTTGTTTTCCTTTCTACCCAAGATATTCGGAGTATTCATCTGTATAAATACATCTCAAAAGATTCAATCCGCTTCTCCTGCAAGGGGATGAGCGTCCATCATACAAAAGGACAGGAAGAACATAGCAACGTAACATTCGAACTCCGAGCTGAAGGTTGAGTTCTCGGCTGGTGAATAAGGCTGCGCCATAATTCGATCCTGTAACCATGGGAACAGCAGGCGAGAACGTTACCGCTGAGCCACGCAGCTGAAGAATCTTGGAAGTTCATAATAAATTAATTCCACTTTCCGTA
Organism: Meconema thalassinum; assembly: GCA_946902985.2. Lineage (NCBI taxonomy): Eukaryota > Metazoa > Arthropoda > Insecta > Orthoptera > Tettigoniidae > Meconema > Meconema thalassinum. The sequence continues at coordinate 172,583,538 of OX336393.1, read as the reverse complement.
AGTAATATTTACTACTTTTTTCATAATGACTCAAAATCTTTAATTTCTCCTCCTGATAAAATTTCCCTTTTTGACTTGTAGCAGTCTTTCACTGTTGCTCGAATGCCATTACTTATCACTAGATCCAGGATTTCCATGCAAATGCATGTTTGCATGTTTTGACCTTTCTCGGGAGAAAATCCATGCATAATGCATATTTTGATGAATTTAGTTTTAATGGCTATTTAAAAGTGTAAGAAGTATTTGATCAGGGAAATAAGTCGATCTGTCCGTGGTTCTGAGCAAAACCCTGGCCTCCAGGGTGACAGCTAAGTATGCTAGCCACAACGCAACGAGGCGCACTTATCACAAAATAAAACTATGACTACAACGCTACAATAACCTGGTGAGGTAGCATATCTCATACCTTATAAATTACGAAGATGTTGTTCCACTTTCCGTAAGTAATATTTACTATTTTTTTCATAATGACTCAAAATCTTTAATTCCTCCTCCTGATAAAAATTCCCTTTTTGACCTTATCCCGGTGAATAATTTTCCATTTTTAGTAACAACTTGCTTCTAGTGCAGGGCCATCCAGTCACTGCGCTCCGGGAGCACGGCCGCGCTCGGGGAGCATTGGGCAGTCAGACTAGCGCTCCTTCCCCTACCACCACTACACTGTGGCAGCGAGGAGACGGACCACGCTGACAATATACGTACGTACAGTCGTGCGGCCGACGGCTCTTGTGGGATTGTTGACATATTAATAGGGCTGTTTTGCCATAACAAATATACCGCATATACAAATCGAATGGTATTCTGATGTATGGAATGTGCAGGAAACGAACACAAGTGTTAAGTAAAGAATATTGTGATTTATTCCAAACTGAAATGTGAACATATTAGAGAGGAAAATTCAACAACAAATTGTGCTCTTTTTAACACACTACATCTGTGTTGCACACTAAACATTTGGTATGCCCTTTATAAGCTGTACAGAATAATGAAATTTCCCATTCTGCTTTAAGGACCGCTGTTTCACCACTCTTTTTTCGTATGCTGTTCAGTCATGACCTCTGCGAAACTGATTTACTTACACGCTGTCAACAAAGCGCATTGGACTAGACTAGCGACTGATGGATTGGCTGCACACTTCAGTGCGCTCAGCCAGCCAAGACCCTCCCACCACTTCTGAAACTACCTTCCAACAAAGCGCTCGGAGCACTGGCTTAGAGCGCAGCCGCAGCGCTAGAGCTCAGGTCGCGCTGTCTGGATGGCCCTGGTCTAGTGAGTAAAATTTAACATTTATGTGAGCTTTTCATTTTATTTTAATTAACATTTGTAAGGATATCCATTTCACTTTATATTCATCATCTTCATTTCGCCTTTTCCAGTTGACACTGGGTGGGGGCAAATATGGCTCCTCCCCACTTTGTTCTGTCGTTCCACCAATCCTCTTCCGACACAGTGTTCCAATCCATGTTCCGTTTTCTAATACTATTCTCCACCGAGTCCATCCAACGCATTCTTGGTCTTCCTCGTCCTCTCTTCCTAGTCATCCGTCGTTCCAGCTCGTCATGGTAGCCTTAATTCATGTACAAACCATCTCAATCTGTTTTGCTCCAGTCTGTCATTCAGCTTCTGTACTCCTAGTTCTTTCCGTATATCTTCATTTCTCACTCTGTCCCTCCTCGTTTTCTGGACCATACTTCTCAGGAATTTCATCTCAGCTGCTTGTACTCAGCTCTCATCCCTCTTAGTCATTGTCCTAGTTTCTGCTGCATATGTCATTATCTTAAATACGCTAAGAATAAGGTGTATTAATCACAAAACTCAAACTCCTAAACCAGAAGGAGTTAGAAGGTGTAGTTTGTACCAAAATCTTCCAAATTGTCTCAGTAGTACAGGAAATATCTTGCATTTCTTGAAAAGTCAACGGAAATAATTTATTTGTTTATAAAGTGCTTTTAAACAAATAAACAAGACGATAGCCCCTGCGAGAAATCTGTCGCCTACAGCCCGCAGAGCACTAAACCCAGCGGGTAGTCTGTACACATGGGACGCACACAATCCATTATGCGAGAGTCCTCGCACGGGTCCGCTAGTAGGAACATAATCGTATGCTTTGTACATAACTTCTTTAGCCTTAATTGGTATATCCTTGTTCCATACTAGGCCCCGTACCTGTCGGTAGAAAGCACTACCGAGTTGTATTGTTCTGCTCATTTCCAAATCTAGTCTTCCATCTTCAGTCAGTTCACTCCCCAAGTATTTGAAGTTTTTCACTACTTCCAATTCCTTATCTTCGAATTTGATTTCACTTTACATTATTATGTTAAATTATCAAACTCTCAACGCCGATGAAGATATCATAGTTATATCGAAACATGTACGTTTAAATTATATTGTTGTTGTTGTTGTTTGAGTCTTCAGTCTTTTGACTGGTTAGATGCAGCCCTCCATGCCTCCCTGTCCTGAGCTAATCGTTTCATCTCTACATAGCTACCACACCCTACATCCGAGGCAATCTGTTTAACATATTCTAACCTTGGTCTACCCCTACAGTTCTTGTCCTCTACCCCTCCTTCCATAACTAAGCTTGCTATTCCTGGGTGTCTTAGTATGTGTCCTACTAACCTACCTCTTCTCTTCATTAGCAGTCACCAGAAACATCTCTCCTCTCCCACTAGTCTTAATACCTCTTCATTTGTAACCCTATCCACCCATCTGATCTTCATCATTCTCCTGTAACACCACATTTCAAACGCTTCAATTACCCTCTTTTCTGCTGCACCAATAGTCCAAGTTTCACTTCCATAGAGTGCCACGCTCCAGATAAAGGCCTTCAAAAATGACTTCCTAATACCTAAATCTATATTCGATGTCAACAGATTCCTTTTCAGTAGACATGCTTTCCTTGCCTGACCTAACCTACTTTTTATGGGCTATCCTCTTTGCTTCGTCCATCACTGGTTATTCTGCTTCCTAAGTAACAGAAGTCTCCTACTTCCTTCAGCTTTTCACCTGCCAATTTGATCTCCATAGAGGTTTCTGATTTATTTCGGCTGCATTCCAGTATTTTTGTTTTACATTTATAAATTTTCATCATGAATTCTTTCCGTAAGACGGAGTCCATACCATTCAAAAACTCATTCAAATCCTCAGGCTTGTCGGGCAAGATGACGATGTCCTCAGCAAATCTCAGAGTTGAAATTATTTCTCCTTGAATCTTCACTCCCACTTTAATTTTCTCTCCAATTTCCTTCATTGCTTGTTCAATGTAAATATTAAAAAGTATTGGTGATAAGTTGCAGCCTTGCCTAACACCTTTCTGAATATCAGCTTCTCTCTCATGTCCTTCAGCTAGAATGACTGCTGTCTGGTTTCTGTATAGATTGTAGATTACCCTCCTATCCCTGTACTTTATTCCAATAGATTTCAAAATGTCAAGCAATTTAGTCCAATCAACGTTATCAAAAGCCATTTCTAAGTCTACAAATGCCATGAACGTTCTCTTATTTTTCCTTATTCTACCTTCCAAAATCAGCCTAAGACTTAGTACAGCTTCCCTTGTTCCTACATTTCTCCTGAAACCAAACTGGTCTTCACCCAACTCCGTTTCTATCTGGCTTTCAGTCCTCTTGTAAATTATTCTAGACAGGATCTTTGAAGCATGAGTAATCAAGCTGATTGTACGGTAATCTTCACATCTGTCAGCTCCCACTTTCTTTGGTATAGGGATGATTACATTCTTCTTGAAATCAGGGGGTACCTCACTTGTCTCATAAATCCTACACACCAAGTGAAATAACCTGATCAGACCTTCATCTTATATTATTAAACATAATTTCATATTATAGACAAGGGGGATTACACAATACATACCATATTTTACCTTAGGGGCTGCAACATCGTGGTCATATAGCTCCTTGTATTTTTATTGTTTCGCTATCGTTTTACCCTCCAGGGTTGGATTTTCCAACGGACTAAGCGAGGTATCCCACCTTTACAACCACTGAGGGCAGTATCATGGAGCTTGAGACTCTGAATCGGGGATACAACTGGAGTGTGTGGCCAACACTACGCCCAGGCGGCCTCACCTGAAAAGCGAACAGGGACGTGATGAAGAGATGGGAAGAGTGGGGAGGGTTGGGCAAGGAAGTGGGAAGGAAAAAGCCGTGGCCTTACGGTAGCTAGCATCCCAACATTTGCCCGAAGACGAAGTGGGAGGATGGCTGAGGTGGGAATCCAATCCCCCCTACTCATCTGGACCACCCGAGGCTGAGTAGACCCCGTTCTTGTCCTCACACCACTTTTCAAATTTTGCCACCTGCGGGGTGGCAGCAAAGTACGCTGACCACTACGCAACGGAGGCAACTCGGTGTATTTGGGTGTATATAGAATTTGTGTTAGTACCTGTGTTATAGTGATGCCTGTACTAGTGTGCGTATTTGTAAATTGCGGATAGGATTGCGAAGGAGGCGGCCATCCCACCAGTTCCCTGGGGATATAAGGGGGAAACCACGGAAATCTACCTACAGGAAGGCTGAGGTGGGAATCGACCCTACTCTTCTCAGTATTGTCCGCATCCTGTTCCAGCCCTCACACAAGAATTTTAATTTCTTGTCTGAGCTGGGAATCGAACCTGCACCTACGGGTCGTCAGCTAGGAACGCTTCACCACGGGGAATGTGAAAATTATATATAACGAACCATAAAGTTGTTTTATATAAGAGGGTGTTAGTTTATTAAAAATCAAAATCAAAATATTTAATGTTAGATGTTTCATTTAAATTTATATTTTTAGGGTGGGAAAATAACTGTCTTATTGTTAGTCTACAAACTGTTGTTGCTGTGGACATACAGGGTGTAAACTCAGCGAGATGCACTGCCTACAATAATATGAAAGCAGATCTGAACGGGACATATTTAATGTGTCGGCAACTTCTCTGCATGTGTTATGTAGCGGGACAGTGGGATCTAAATCTTATATTTACCCGTTTGACGAGTCTTTGCCGTTTTGAATTGAGTGCACTGTCGAATGTTTACATCTGAATATCGGCGCGTCAATGCTTGTGTGGGACAGGAGGGAAGGAATGTATACTCCGCATCAATGCGTGCTGTTCTGTGTCTGGTATCAATATCTAGGGTAATTAATCTTATATATTAAAATAGTTTTAAAAAAATTCACCCTTTACTAAAACTGAAATATCTCGGGAAGTATTTGCGCTACGACGACGTTTGTTGTCTTAAAATGTAATGCTCGTCAAGCACCGTCGATTGATATCCACCTTACTTGATTATATCATTCGAGTATCAAAATAATTGCGAATATTACTTCCTTCAAGGTCTCACGAAAATAGAATATCGAATGACTTGACGGACATATTGTCGCTAGGCGACAACGACTAACACACCTCCCCATTAATAAATCTAACTTGATATTAACAGAGAGTTCCCTAATTACGTCATGATATCGTTAACTTCTACCTGTTCCACTCGGGTGGTAATGTCGCATGTATCCATACATGATATCGTTAACTTCTACCTGTTCCACTCGGGCGCTAATGTCGCATGTATCACTACAATACGTAGAAGGCGATTCTGTGCACATAATTTTATTAAAACTTCTCAAAGAATGGATTACTTTGAGGCTGAAATGCTCATGCACAATCAGCAGTCATTTTGCTAATGACACTGTCATGTCAACATCTGTTTGAATGACAACAAATACTGTATACGAAGGACAACTAATTTCACGAAGATGCCGCTACAGTCGAATGTTGGAACCGCCATTTTGTATTGTGTATCCGATCTTTCTGTTATATAGTCTTTGGTCTCACCAGCTACAAACTGTCTTCTTTTCGTTTCATCATTCGTCCTTATAGGTTGTGTGCTCAATCAATACAATGAATCATATTATGATGAATGAGAGGCGACACTCAATTACAAATGTTATAAAGATTAATGGTAACGGTAATTGTCTGTTCAGGTCATTGGCATATTGTTAGTACAACAATTAGTGTTTATTTACACAGGTTAGAAAGCGAATTGTAAAACATGTTACAGACAAGTGGAATAATTATTCTTCCTTTATTGTTGGCAACAGCGATATGTACGAAACTGCTATCAATACGAGCGATGATTACAAAATGTATATGTCTCTGAATGATGTTCATGGAGGTCATGTTGAGTTAGTTGTCGCTGCTCAAGTTTGCGAAATGTATATTTTTTGGTGGATTACTACTGTTGTATGGAAGGTGACTGGTTAAAATATATACGTCATCAACAAACGAAGTTACGAGTTGATTCATATGCCGGTTTAGCAGACGCCTTGCATGTACGAGCAGAAAATGAAAATCTCAGAGCCGGTCGTATTGCAGATTTGCCATCTTCTTTTACAGGTAGCCCAAGGAAAATATTGCAAAATTATCAGGATACGATGGCGATAGTGAGGATGTTTGGAAAGCCAGATTTATTCATTACGTTCACCTATAATGCGGGCTGGCCATAAATACTTAACAGCATTCATCTCTGGGAAACGGATAATAATAGGCCTGATATTGAAGTGAGAGTTTTCCATTGCAAAGTAAAGGAATTGCTACGATTGATTAATGTTAAGGAAATTTTCGGTAAAAGCATATCTATATTCAGTGGAATTTCAAAAACGAGGTCTCCCGCACTTCCATTTACTCTTAACATTAACGGAAGATTGTAAGCTTCGAGAAATTTCTGACATTGACAGTGTGGTGTCAGCCGAAATACCAGATCTCGAGGATGAAGTGCTATACGAGTTGGGAAGGCGTCATATGGTACATGGTCCTCGCGGATCTTTGAATCCTGCTTCAGTCTGTATGAAAGAAGGCGTATGTAAGAAAGATTTCCCTAATCAGTTTCAGGAAGAAACCAAAGATAATGCCAATGGTTATCCTTCGTATAGGAGAAGAAATAATGGTCGGATTATTATAAAAACAATTCGAGGCATTGACATTGAAGTCGATAGTCGATTCATTGTTCCCTACAATCCATTTCTTTTACTTTACGTGCAAGTTCATATTAATGTTGTAATATGCTCAAGTGTTCGGAGTGTTAAATACATCCGCAAATATCTTATATATTAAAATCCACAAGTATGTGTATAAAGGTCATGACTGCTGCATTGCTAAAATAGTCCTGAAGGCGAAACGATGAACTGCGATGAAATTACTTCTTTCCTAAATGCTATATATGTTGATCCAACAGAAGCTGCAATCAGGATATTTTCATTTCACATGCATGAACAGTCACATTCTATCGTGCGATTACCAGTTCACTTGCCAAACTTGCAAAATATCTATTTTAAAAATGATGACGCTCCTGATATTTTACTTCAAACACAGTTGCGCAACACGGAATTACAAGAGTGGTTCAAGTTAAATCAAGATTCGCAAGCCAGACGTCCGTATATATATATATATATATATATATCCTGAAACACCAGTACATTACGTCTGGAATAAGAGCAACTGCCAGTGGCAAAAAAGAAAAAATGTTTCAAAAACTATAGGTAGAATGTATAATGTTTCGCCTACAGAAACAGAAAGGTATTATTTACGCCTGTTATTGCTTCACGTCATAGGTGCTACCAGTTTCCAGGATCTACGAACGTACAAGCAGTTGTCTATTCTACTTTTAAAGAAACAGCTAAGGAGCGAGGTTTGCTGATTGACGATCCTGAGAGGCAGCGTTGTTTGGCAGAAGCGTCACAATTTCAGATGCCTTCTCAGTTACGACAACTGTTTTCTTACATATTTTTACGTATCTTTCAGACCCCTTCAAATGCAAGACAGTTATGGGACATTTTCTAGAATTCATTATCAGAAGATTATCTGCAGTTTCACGAACCTAACATTGCATATAAGTTCACTCTCATACATATTTCTAATACATTAAATCTCCAGGGCCTTCCCATTACTTCTCCGGAATTGCCAGCTATTATTGATAATTTCCCTCAGACAAATTTACCAATGAATTATCCAAAACATAATGAGGATCAATTAAGTCGGATGATAAACCAAGCAAATGGAGACAAACGGCTATAATTACAGAAATTTTGGGGTTAGTACTGCGCCCGAATTTATTTAAGGCCAATACCAAAGCTCCAGACGGGATATGAACTGGGACCCAGGAGAAATAAAAGAACGAATTAAAATCTTTCATTCCTCAAAATTCATGAGATATGAAAACCTGAGTTGAAATAGTGTAATACTATGCATCATTAATAATTAAACAATTACGGAAGGCAAGAAGGAACGATTTAAATATGGTTGTATATTTATTATCTGAATGTAGGGACGCCTACATTGTAAGAAAGCGTCACGCCACGACGAGTGAGAGAAACGTCATGCAGGGGGAGAAGGGATCAAGGTTGATGACACACTGAGTGAGGAGAAGTTTATGGAGCTACGTCACACCGCGAGAGGGGAGGCAGAGCGAGGAACTTGCCGTACACAGAGGGCAAGTACGAGGAGTTCTTTCCAAATTCAGATCGCGACGAGACAAGACCGCGAGTGGAGAAACAAGTAGTTTTCAGAATAGTGCTACGCATTACGAAGGTGGGAAAGACGAGTGTGGAGTACAAAAGGCTGTGACTTGCAGAGTAAGGAACATTCTAACTCAGATCAGCACAGCATATAGACCAGTGATTTTGAAACACAGCTTGACATTACAGTATTCCAAAAACGAAGCTATTATACATCGCATGCAGACAGATGCAAACGTTTCACTTCTACAGAAGAGCTTCATTATTTCTACAATTTAGCTCATACTTGGAAATTATACAGAATGCAGTTCGTGAATTGGCAACGGGGAAGTTGTAAAAGTGTCATAATTAAAATGAGTATGACTACGTGCTAAGGTGCACATCATAGGGAAGTAGAAGCTACAAAAATGAAGAGTTGAGTCCAGAATTCCACAACATGGACGGCGCAGCGGAACATCTACGCGATGCACAGAAATGCAGAACAAATCTCTACTTCTTAACACGAGTTCATATACATCCAGTATACACTAAAAGACTTTTATAAAACAAACGAATTTCAACCTTGAGAAGCGACGTCGGCGCAGTGAAGGGGTATCGTAAGAAGATCCAGACATCGTGCGGGAGACGAGCGAGGGAGTGCGGAAGAGACATGCTGTTTCACGGCGAGGTCGCTAGCCCAGTTATGTCACCGACCTTGTTCCTCTGGGAGAGATGTCCAGCTGGCCCCGTCACAACCGGTTCGCATAGCTGTGGGCGGTGCGCTCACACACACACATTTGGCTTGCCAGACGAGACATGGTACATCTGAGACCGTCTTCAACTCAAGGTAGAGAAGAGATTGATTTATATTTGGTAGAATTGTAGTCATGTTCTGTGTTTATCCTAATTGACCAACCGTATAATTTTGTCATTGTATTTAAAATTGTGTAGATTTTGATCTAGTATTTTTCGTATTTTCTTAGGAGTCATTATTTATTTTTCATTGAAAATTTCCGTCACTTGGACGAAATTTTATTTGCGTATCGCAGTTGTTAACGTTAAAATCATTTCAATATAAAATCGTTTAGAATTATAGATACTTGCGTTAAATAAATAAGTCTGTTTTATGCGCAGCGATGGAACGTATATTGAACAATTTAAGTACCGTATATTCAAAAAGTTATGTCACGAAGTGTCAATATTTCGACAACTCATGATGTTGATTCGAGTGTCAGAAATTTATTTTAAACCAATTGTGAACAAAAATGGATTGTTACACGACACAAAATCTGATAAAAGATAGTCCAAATACTTGATAGATAATTAAATCAATGAATACCAAACTCACTGTAATGAAACAGATAGATATGTAGAACTATGCTGTAACGTGATAAACCATATTTCCTAGTAACAAAGGTATTTCAAGAACCTTTATATATATATATATATATATATATGTCCAATAAAACATTTAGAGCATTAAAAAGCCTAGATAAATTTGTTAAACAAATATTCCACGAAGATAGTCAAGGCTTTAGTATAGTCACAAACAAGGAGGACACACTTATATCATTTGTTAAATATGAATTCTTGCTGATAATTCTTTAAAAGTTGCAATAATGTAAAACTTAATTTAAATACGTGAAAAGGAGAGTAGTAAGCGTTTGCTACACTCCAAATATTGCATCATCATGACCAGAAATTGCGTAATCCTGATGACGTCATGGGATGACGTCATGGGACCTTAGAGCGAGCACGTGGTCCAGGAGCGAGCATGTGCAGTGCACGTGTTAGCGTGGGAAGAGGTTGACCTTTTGGCTTGTTTGTGCGATGGTGATAAAAAGTTAATGGGTGTTGACGTCATGGAGGATGTTTATTAGGATGCTAACTGTCATCTGACACCCATGCGAGTGTGAGCACCAAAACAAAAGGTCATTCGCGGGTAGTGGGGTAGTGTATGTTCTCTTGCAAGTCGCGTGTGTGCTTGAATACGTATGGCTATGTTGGGAAAATGTTTGGTGGTGGGCGAGGACTAGGGTTGAGTGAGGGTTCGTTTAAATGCTATTTTTCCCGCTCTATTTGATGGTGAGGTAATTTTTTAAAATGGGTGGAATTTGGAAACGCAATTTGAGGTAAACGTGCTTTTTTGACATTTTGGCGAATTTAATGAGCTTGTAAGGCTAGAACGATGTGTTATTTAGGAATGGTGTGACGTCCTCTTTGCTATGAATGTGTGTCGGTATATATATATATATATAATATTTTAAAATTGTTGTTTTTGAAATTGGTGCTATTTTGGAAACGGTGAAGATGAGAGAAAAGTTTGTTTGACGTCAATGAAAGGTCCCTATGCCCTCTAGGCTGACAGCAAGTTTGAAGTGTGTAGGACAAAACAAAATGATAGCCTACTTTCTGGCGAACATTGGCGATGATTCGCGAACGCATGGTCGGATTTGAGCATATAGGGTGTCGTAGGACTTGTGGTGAACCACCCCTTGCTATGGACGAGAGTATATCCACCCCAAAATAAATCTACCCTTACCCGGAGGTTAAGTAATGGTTATTTTTGTATGCATGCGCACTTGAGGACTTTTGTAAGAGAGCGGAATTTTTAAATGATTCTTTATAGATGAGGCTTTTTAAAAAAAATATTAAAAAAACAAAAAACTAATAGGTCATTCGCTTTTTAGTATCTCGCTAACCAATAATGCGATTTAAACATATGGGGTGTCATAGGACTCGTAGTGAATTCTCCTTTTGTATGAATGAGGTATGTCAACCCCCAAAATAAAAACTACCCTTACCTGGGGTGAAAGAGCAATTTTTGTATGTATGCACACCGGTGGCTTTTGTCAAAAGGGCCTAACTACACATTTGCTAATATTTTCTGAACCCCTGATGGGATTTTGCCATAGGCAGTAACCTAGCACTTGGGGTGACGCCTCGTTTTTGAAAGTATGATTCATTTTTTTTGTCAAAAGGGCCTAACTACACTTTTGTTAATATCTCGTGAACCAATCATGCTAGGGACTTGTATGAGGGGTCCTAGCACTTGGGGCGACGTCCCCCTTTGTGGGGTGAAACTACCCCCCAAAATTGAAAACTCAATATCTTGGAAACTATGAACCCTAAAATTAGGCGTGATAGCTTTAAAAATAGGTGATGACATAGGCTTTTACCTGGTTTGGTCATTTCACCCCTAAAACAGTAAATAGTCATGTTATGGGGAAAAAACGTGTTAAACACCTAAAAATGATAAATGAAACTAAGATCTTTTGTTTTTGATGAAAAATAGCAGGGGGGGTGAAAACTACCCCCAAATTGAAAAATCGATACCTTGGAAACTAAGAACCGTAAAATTATGTGTAATAGCTTAAAAAATTCGTTGTGACATAGGCTTTTACCTGGATAGATGATGTCACCCCTAAAACAGTAAATAGTGATTTTACAGTGGGGAAAAAGGTCTTAAACGGGTAAAAATGATAATTGAACCTAAGATCTTTTGTTTTTGATGAAAAATAGCAGGGGGGTGAAAACTACCCCCAAATTGAAAAATCGATACCTTGGAAACTAAGAACCGTAAAATTATTTGTAATAGCTTAAAAAATTGGTTGTGACATAGGCTTTTACCTGGATAGATGATGTCACTCCTAAAACAGTAAATAGTGATTTTAAAGTGAGGAATAAAGTCTTAAACGGGTAAAAATGATAATTGAACCTAAGATCTTTTGTTTTTCATGAAAAATAGTAGAGGGGTGAAAACTACCCTCAAATTGAAAAAATCGATAAAGAACCCTAAAATTAGGTTTGATAGTTGAAAATAGGTGATGACATACGCTTTTACCTCGATAGATTATTTCACTCATAAAACAGGGAATAGTAATGTTACATGAGAAAAAGGTATTAAACACTTAGAAGCATAAGAGTTTTTTGAAACCATGCTTTAATGAATGTGTGTTTGGAGGATGACAGCTTGCTAATTATTATTATTATTATTATTATTATTTTTATTATTATTAGGTAATTATGGATTAATGTGTTTATAGCTAATGATTAAGGCTACAGAGTTGTATCAGGTGTTGTACAAATCAGGATGGCCAAACCGTTGCCATTCCCCATGAATATACCCAAAAGAGCCAAAACGTTAAGGTTATCGACCTGAGATTTTATAAAACTAATTATCGGAGAGGGTGAAGTAAGGTGTTGTTTTGGACTGACAGTGGCTAACCCTTTCCCATGATTTATGAATTGACCCAAAATGTTTTACCTGACAAGACTGAGTGTACCTGTTGCAGCCTTTAGAAAATCGAACCCGGACCTGTGTGGTGACAGTCAAGTTATATTAATGATGCTTTTTAACAAACACACTCTTGCATACTATCGCTGGGTTGAATCTGCACAGAGACACTGGCTTTGTTTGTGTAATGAGTCTTGGTGATAAGAACACGGCGCTCTTGCCAGCAAGTTTCATATTACTCGTCTGCTTGATAGTGGACGTGATTCGCACCGTGTTAACGTACATGACTTGATAATTGTTAGGTAAGGGTTGACAAGGCTCAATGAACCTTATTGCAACCTTAAGATGAAAATGAATTTCTTGGTATAGTCGGGGTTGCAAGCCAAGGCCTTAGGGTAGACAACCAACTATGTTAATCACTACACTGTGAGATGGTCAAATGATAATGTAACAGAACATATAGAAAAGTTTTATGTAGTTTAACGAATTGACTAAGAGCCATACCATGAGAGGTATAGGTAATTGAAATTGAATCCTTAACTGTTGACCCTACTACATGTAAGCTATAGCAATGCCCGCCTATAAGCTATCATGTTAGAAAAAGAAATTTATGAGTTGTTTTAAACGGAGAATGATTGTGTTTACTGTGAAACACCCATCTGAATTTAAAAATAGTTTATGTCCTACATGATGTTTAAACTCTCTTTTTATTTATACTTTAGACAAACGCTAACATAGTTGTAAATCAGAAGCCATGGGCTGCCTCCTTTCCAATCCTACATCGTACACTGAAGTTAAAGTTAATAATGATCACGTTACAGGCAGCCAGTTTCAAAGCCATGAGAAATAAGTGAACAAAGTATAAAATACTTGACCCAGTCGGGAAATCAACATGGTGTTGTTTCAAACAAAAGACAAGCGTTCTATAAACTTGACCACCAAGCTGTCCTATCGACCCCTAATTGTTTGGCTGATGGTGAAAATAAAATTAAATGTAAACTATAACTAAAACTAACTACACACTTATAACTAGAAAAATGAAATGAAAGACAAAAGGATAACAGGACAAATAAAGGACAGAAGGAATAAATAATGCCCCTCAACCCTCAAGAATGCGGATTGATGAACTTGAAAGGAAGGAGAGCCATAAAAGGTAGATATGAAAGTAAAAGAGGAGAGGGTCCCGCTCCAGAGGTAATCGATAAAAAGGAGGAAAACTGGGCCCAGCTCAGGAATCCCTTGTGCTCGCAAACTTCCAAACTCATCAGCCGTAAGCCCCTGAGGGTGTAGGCATATCCAGGGTGCACCACAAGTGGTGGGGCTACATACACCCTACCTTTAGTGTGGCTTGTGCAATAGGCAGGAAATAACATAAAAATAAAAAGAAGGCTGCCTCCTCACACAAGGAGGGTATCAGAAAAAATAAACAAGGGTCAATTAAGTCGGAAAATAAAGAGACTCCCTAAGCCTTGGATAGCCTAATAATGTCGGAGTCGGTAGAGAACAAGTGTTGACCAAGTGTGGTCGACAGGAAAGAAGACAGACAGGAGCCTAGCACAAGTCAGTGGGAACAATGATGGATTCAGCTGGGGCTCCATGGTCGTCAACCTACATTCCACTAGATGAAAGCCCTTGTTTGGGGGTGGTGGAAAATAAACACCTCTTTTGTTTTAAATCACTGGCTTTAAGGACGGTAACAAATGGCATGCCATTATAATGCGATACTGGTCCTAGGGATATGCAAAATTGTATTAGATACTCAGCTAATAATAGTGTACATGAGCCCTTATTATTTTCCCTAATTACAGTACGTGGGAATGATGACCATGATTTCCAAGCCCCTAAGTAAGACAAAAACATATTATTTCCATTCCCAAACAGTTGGGGTGAGGTGAGGTGAGTTTTCTAAACGTCAAACACATGTGGTTTTCCACTTTTACTCCAGGTAAATGCCATGTTTGCCCACAGACAAGTGCAAAGAAAATCGAAACATGTTATGTTTGGATCAATTCCTTACCTACATGACAACATGTACTTGAAATAACAAGTAATGAGCATTCTATGTTAACAATAGTGAGATGCTTGCAAACTGCCAATGCTTAGAGCTCATTAGCGGCTTCTAAGGGAGGCAAGGAGTACACTTACTTGAAAAACTAACAAGAGGAGTGTTCGATTTTCCCACAACACCCAATCTGAAAGTAAATATAAATGACTATGCACTTAAGTCCATAACCACCTCCTTACCATTCCTACCCTTCATAGTCAAAGGCACACATTAATACAACCATCACAGTGACAGAGGTTATTTGTAAAATATCTAAATATCTGAGATTTATCTTGAAATTGACCAGAATTTTGTAAAATCCACAAAATTTACCGCAAATTTAGCAAATTCCACCAAATTTCAGCTAAATCCAACAAATCACTACCAGATTTATTGAAATGCCATTGAATTATTAAAGAATGGTTTGAACTAGCTCAAATTTATATAAAATTACCCGAATATTGATGAAAATTCACCAAATTCTACCAAATTTAGCCAAGAGGTCTACAAACCATGAAAGTTAACCATTTTTTCTAAATTCACAACATATACTCGAAAATTCCATAATATTCCCTTTCCGTGTATATTTTTTTAGTTGTTGTTTCGTTTCCCACACTCCCTGCAGACAAATACCTGAACATTACTTTCTCCTAGACTAGGAGTTCCACATTCGACATGATAGCGGAGTTTCATCTCCCATAAACTCGTCTCTGAGGTGGGTGCCAGAAAAGGCATCCAGCTGTAAAAACCACACCCTCACATAGACTTTCATAACTTCTTACGTTGAGGTTCATAACACTACGTTGATTGATTTATCGGTTTCCTTTTCACAATTCCTGTCTATACATTCCTCTTGAAGGTTGCAAGATGCTTGCAAGGTTCCTAAAATGCAATTAAATTTAATAAATACCTTAAGATGGTTTGATTTGTTTAATGATATGGTGTTAATACTATTTTTAGGTTTTGACTGGCTTTGCAATATGAATTGACTAACCAAACATGAGTTACCTATCAGGGAAACATTTTGGCCACTATGTTGGCTATTGACCAGTGAGTTTAGCTGTTTATCATTTTTTGAAATCATAAACAACAGAGGCTTAAACGTATAGATAAACCGTGTGACCATGTTTGTTAAACAAGACATTATACCAGAGACAATTAGAATACTTATGTAGAGTTTACCAAAAATAATGTTGTGTAACAGTAAATGCTAGTCAACAGTTATACACTTCTAAAAAAAAATCATCATACAATACCTGAGAGCTCTTCTAAAATTATTGATGTGTAACATGTTTCCACTAACTTGCTATGTATTTTTTGGCTTGGGGGTGATTTTCAAGAAATGCAAATGGAACTGAAATGCAATACAAACAATGAGCGCGCCTGGTGGCTGAGATTGATACCACGACGTACTGTCGGTTATGTAGCTATGTGGAATGTATATCAAATATGGTTTACTTCAAGGTCTGGAGATCCCTACAATTCCTACAATAAATGATCTTGAAATGGTCATCCTATGATGTGAAAATATTTATTAGGTATATATATTTACTGAAAACAATTATGATTTATTAAATGTTTATATGTTTACAGTATTGTTATTTAATGTAAGCACTTTAGGCACTACCGACCAAAATACAGCACTATCTGCAATATGTATTGCATACTTGAAGGTTTGGTGGTCCCATTAAAGGTATTCCTACAATAAATGATTTTCAAGTTGTCATTCTATGACGTGAAAATATTTAATATATGATATTTTGCTAACAGAATATGCCACTGGAATTATTTTACAAGTAGTTATTTTAATGACAACAGAGTTCACTGTTAATAACGGAGAGCCCTATGTGGAATGTAGGATAACATGTAACATAATATACGTGATATGTCACAACTGTAAGGCTTGTGATTTTTTAAAGATGCCTATATACCTATATTAATCACCCAGTTTACAAGACTGATAACTGTAATGCTACGGAAAAATCATAACAAATCAAAAATGTGCATTGGAAAACCAAAAAGTGGTTGAGCAAATATACAGTCAACATGCAAAAAAAACAAGAAATATATACAAATTGTGTTAATTAATTTAATTCAAAAATATATATATATATTAGGTATACACACATACACACACACACACACACACATATACAGAATACAGCTCTTTTTTTGTTCATGTTTGCCTGCTACAGTTTTTGAATATAACACTTGCTGAACATTATTTTAGGGGTGGGGGTGTTGCTACGTTGACCAATTACACAATAATACCAGCTTTACGAAGCTCATCTTCTATTTTTAACAGCTCTTCCTCATAACCAATATGACCAGCCTGTTTACAGGCATGCAAGAGCTGTAGACGTTCGACTAATATATTAGGATCGTTCCATTTGCTATTTTTTATGAATGGTTTCAAATACTCGGGAAGCAATCCATCATTTTCACCATCAACATCATTATCATCCTCATCATTATAATCATCTTCATAATGATCATCATCATCCTCGTCATCTTTACCATCATAATTTCCACCTGTGTCCACAGTCTGTTCAATGGTTTGAGTTCCCTTTGATAGTGTTGAAAGCTTCTTTTTAGATGTACTAGAGTGCTTTAACATTATGTTATTATTATCACCATCATCATCCTTTTCATCTTCCCCAACCAACTTCTTGATGGGGTATGTTGTCTCTGATAGAGTTGAGGGCTTTTGAGATGTGTGTGTGTGTCTGATAATGGGTTTTACTGGAGGTCTTAAAGGTTTCTCATTAAACAACTCGCTAACAGCATGAGTGCGTTGTAGTGTATTAACCCCGAGGTTAATATTATCTTGAGCAGCACTATTTTTTTCTTGGACTTGGTTTTTTGCTTCGGTTTGCGTTTTCCTTACATTTACACTAGCATGATTATTAAGTTTACAATCATGACTGTTTGAAGAAAGTATGTCCAATTCTCTTGTCTTAAGCATTCCTCGACACTGTTTCGATCGTTGCTTTGAACAGCGCCAAATAACAGTTCCATTTTTATTGCTTCGTTTCACAATATATGAATATCCTTTATAGTATGCATAAGGCTTACCATACCTAGTCACTGATACTTCCATATCAACTGTCAAGCATAAACTAATTTCTAGTAAAGACAACTTGGAAATAACAACAATAGATTAATGTGGGAGCATATATAGATGCAAAAAGAGGGAGCAAAAGTGGGGGTAAAAAGTGTCAGTGAAAGTGGGAGCAAATGAGGGAGCAAAAACTGTGAGCAAAAATTGGGAAGCAAAAAGTGGGAGCATATATGGGATGAAATGTGGGAGCAAAGCAAATATAAAAAGTGGGGACAAATATGCTAACTTGAATTGTGTATATACTTTACTTTCAACTATCTTGAATTGTGTATATACTTTTGCCTGCATATTTGTTGACATATTTGTTAGCATATTTGCTCCCACTTTTTATATTTGCTTTGCTCCCACATTTCATCCCATATATGCTCCCACTTTTTGCTTCCCAATTTTTGCTCACAGTTTTTGCTCCCTCATTTGCTCCCACTTTCACTGACACTTTTTACCCCCACTTTTGCTCCCTCTTTTTGCATCTATATATGCTCCCACATTAATCTATTGTTGTTATTTCCAAGTTGTCTTTACTAGAAATTAGTTTATGCTTGACAGTTGATATGGAAGTATCAGTGACTAGGTATGGTAAGCCTTATGCATACTATAAAGGATATTCATATATTGTGAAACGAAGCAATAAAAATGGAACTGTTATTTGGCGCTGTTCAAAGCAACGATCGAAACAGTGTCGAGGAATGCTTAAGACAAGAGAATTGGACATACTTTCTTCAAACAGTCATGATTGTAAACTTAATAATCATGCTAGTGTAAATGTAAGGAAAACGCAAACCGAAGCAAAAAAACCAAGTCCAAGAAAAAAATAGTGCTGCTCAAGATAATATTAACCTCGGGGTTAATACACTACAACGCACTCATGCTGTTAGCGAGTTGTTTAATGAGAAACCTTTAAGACCTCCAGTAAAACCCATTATCAGACACACACACACATCTCAAAAGCCCTCAACTCTATCAGAGACAACATACCCCATCAAGAAGTTGGTTGGGGAAGATGAAAAGGATGATGATGGTGATAATAATAACATAATGTTAAAGCACTCTAGTACATCTAAAAAGAAGCTTTCAACACTATCAAAGGGAACTCAAACCATTGAACAGACTGTGGACACAGGTGGAAATTATGATGGTAAAGATGACGAGGATGATGATGATCATTATGAAGATGATTATAATGATGAGGATGATAATGATGTTGATGGTGAAAATGATGGATTGCTTCCCGAGTATTTGAAACCATTCATAAAAAATAGCAAATGGAACGATCCTAATATATTAGTCGAACGTCTACAGCTCTTGCATGCCTGTAAACAGGCTGGTCATATTGGTTATGAGGAAGAGCTGTTAAAAATAGAAGATGAACTTCGTAAAGCTGGTATTATTGTGTAATTGGTCAACGTAGCAACACCCCCACCCCTAAAATAATGTTCAGCAAGTGTTATATTCAAAAACTGTAGCAGGCAAACATGAACAAAAAAAGAGCTGTATTCTGTATATGTGTGTGTGTGTGTGTGTGTATGTGTGTATACCTAATATATATATATATTTTTGAATTAAATTAATTAACACAATTTGTATATATTTCTTGTTTTTTTGCATGTTGACTGTATATTTGCTCAACCACTTTTTGGTTTTCCAATGCACATTTTTGATTTGTTATGATTTTTCCGTAGCATTACAGTTATCAGTCTTGTAAACTGGGTGATTAATATAGGTATAAAGGCATCTTTAAAAAATCACAAGCCTTACAGTTGTGACATATCACGTATATTATGTTACATGTTATCCTACATTCCACATAGGGCTCTCCGTTATTAACAGTGAACTCTGTTGTCATTAAAATAACTACTTGTAAAATAATTCCAGTGGCATATTCTGTTAGCAAAATATCATATATTAAATATTTTCACGTCATAGAATGACAACTTGAAAATCATTTATTGTAGGAATACCTTTAATGGGACCACCAAGCCTTCAAGTATGCAATACATATTGCAGATAGTGCTGTATTTTGGTCGGTAGTGCCTCAAGTGCTTACATTAAATAACAATACTGTAAACATATAAACATTTAATAAATCATAATTGTTTTCAGTAAATATATATACCTAATAAATATTTTCACACCATAGGATGACCATTTCAAGATCATTTATTGTAGGAATTGTAGGGATCTCCAGACCTTGAAGTAAACCATATTTGATATACATTCCACATAGCTACATAACCGACAGTACGTCGTGGTATCAATCTCAGCCACCAGGCGCGCTCATTGTTTGTATTGCATTTCAGTTCCATTTGCATTTCTTGAAAATCACCCCCAAGCCAAAAATACATAGCAAGTTAGTGGAAACATGTTACACATCAATAATTTTAGAAGAGCTCTCAGGTATTGTATGATGATTTTTTTTTAGAAGTGTATAACTGTTGACTAGCATTTACTGTTACACAACATTATTTTTGGTAAACTCTACATAAGTATTCTAATTGTCTCTGGTATAATGTCTTGTTTAACAAACATGGTCACACGGTTTATCTATACGTTTAAGCCTCTGTTGTTTATGATTTCAAAAAATGATAAACAGCTAAACTCACTGGTCAATAGCCAACATAGTGGCCAAAATGTTTCCCTGATAGGTAACTCATGTTTGGTTAGTCAATTCTTATTGCAAAGCCAGTCAAAACCTAAAAATAGTATTAACACCATATCATTAAACAAATCAAACCATCTTAAGGTATTTATTAAATTTAATTGCATTTTAGGAACCTTGCAAGCATCTTGCAACCTTCAAGAGGAATGTATAGACAGGAATTGTGAAAAGGAAACCGATAAATCAATCAACGTAGTGTTATGAACCTCAACGTAAGAAGTTATGAAAGTCTATGTGAGGGTGTGGTTTTTACAGCTGGATGCCTTTTCTGGCACCCACCTCAGAGACGAGTTTATGGGAGATGAAACTCCGCTATCATGTCGAATGTGGAACTCCTAGTCTAGGAGAAAGTAATGTTCAGGTATTTGTCTGCAGGGAGTGTGGGAAACGAAACGACAACTAAAAAAATATACACGCAAAGGGAATATTATGGAATTTTCGAGTATATGTTGTGAATTTAGAAAAAATGGTTAACTTTCATGGTTTGTAGACCTCTTGGCTAAATTTGGTAGAATTTGGTGAATTTTCATCAATATTCGGGTAATTTTATATAAATTTGAGCTAGTTCAAACCATTCTTTAATAATTCAATGGCATTTCAATAAATCTGGTAGTGATTTGTTGGATTTAGCTGAAATTTGGTGGAATTTGCTAAATTTGCGGTAAATTTTGTGGATTTTACAAAATTCTGGTCAATTTCAAGATAAATCTCAGATATTTAGATATTTTACAAATAACCTCTGTCACTGTGATGGTTGTATTAATGTGTGCCTTTGACTATGAAGGGTAGGAATGGTAAGGAGGTGGTTATGGACTTAAGTGCATAGTCATTTATATTTACTTTCAGATTGGGTGTTGTGGGAAAATCGAACACTCCTCTTGTTAGTTTTTCTAGTAAGTGTACTCCTTGCCTCCCTTAGAAGCCGCTAATGAGCTCTAAGCATTGGCAGTTTGCAAGCATCTCACTATTGTTAACATAGAATGCTCATTACTTGTTATTTCAAGTACATGTTGTCATGTAGGTAAGGAATTGATCCAAACATAACATGTTTCGATTTTCTTTGCACTTGTCTGTGGGCAAACATGGCATTTACCTGGAGTAAAAGTGGAAAACCACATGTGTTTGACGTTTAGAAAACTCACCTCACCTCACCCCAACTGTTTGGGAATGGAAATAATATGTTTTTGTCTTACTTAGGGGCTTGGAAATCATGGTCATCATTCCCATGTACTGTAATTAGGGAAAATAATAAGGGCTCATGTACACTATTATTAGCTGAGTATCTAATACAATTTTGCATATCCCTAGGACCAGTATCGCATTATAATGGCATGCCATTTGTTACCGTCCTTAAAGCCAGTGATTTAAAACAAAAGAGGTGTTTATTTTCCACCACCCCCAAACAAGGGCTTTCATCTAGTGGAATGTAGGTTGACGACCATGGAGCCCCAGCTGAATCCATCATTGTTCCCACTGACTTGTGCTAGGCTCCTGTCTGTCTTCTTTCCTGTCGACCACACTTGGTCAACACTTGTTCTCTACCGACTCCGACATTATTAGGCTATCCAAGGCTTAGGGAGTCTCTTTATTTTCCGACTTAATTGACCCTTGTTTATTTTTTCTGATACCCTCCTTGTGTGAGGAGGCAGCCTTCTTTTTATTTTTATGTTATTTCCTGCCTATTGCACAAGCCACACTAAAGGTAGGGTGTATGTAGCCCCACCACTTGTGGTGCACCCTGGATATGCCTACACCCTCAGGGGCTTACGGCTGATGAGTTTGGAAGTTTGCGAGCACAAGGGATTCCTGAGCTGGGCCCAGTTTTCCTCCTTTTTATCGATTACCTCTGGAGCGGGACCCTCTCCTCTTTTACTTTCATATCTACCTTTTATGGCTCTCCTTCCTTTCAAGTTCATCAATCCGCATTCTTGAGGGTTGAGGGGCATTATTTATTCCTTCTGTCCTTTATTTGTCCTGTTATCCTTTTGTCTTTCATTTCATTTTTCTAGTTATAAGTGTGTAGTTAGTTTTAGTTATAGTTTACATTTAATTTTATTTTCACCATCAGCCAAACAATTAGGGGTCGATAGGACAGCTTGGTGGTCAAGTTTATAGAACGCTTGTCTTTTGTTTGAAACAACACCATGTTGATTTCCCGACTGGGTCAAGTATTTTATACTTTGTTCACTTATTTCTCATGGCTTTGAAACTGGCTGCCTGTAACGTGATCATTATTAACTTTAACTTCAGTGTACGATGTAGGATTGGAAAGGAGGCAGCCCATGGCTTCTGAATTACAACTATGTTAGCGTTTGTCTAAAGTATAAATAAAAAGAGAGTTTAAACATCATGTAGGACATAAACTATTTTTAAATTCAGATGGGTGTTTCACAGTAAACACAATCATTCTCCGTTTAAAACAACTCATAAATTTCTTTTTCTAACATGATAGCTTATAGGCGGGCATTGCTATAGCTTACATGTAGTAGGGTCAACAGTTAAGGATTCAATTTCAATTACCTATACCTCTCATGGTATGGCTCTTAGTCAATTCGTTAAACTACATAAAACTTTTCTATATGTTCTGTTACATTATCATTTGACCATCTCACAGTGTAGTGATTAACATAGTTGGTTGTCTACCCTAAGGCCTTGGCTTGCAACCCCGACTATACCAAGAAATTCATTTTCATCTTAAGGTTGCAATAAGGTTCATTGAGCCTTGTCAACCCTTACCTAACAATTATCAAGTCATGTACGTTAACACGGTGCGAATCACGTCCACTATCAAGCAGACGAGTAATATGAAACTTGCTGGCAAGAGCGCCGTGTTCTTATCACCAAGACTCATTACACAAACAAAGCCAGTGTCTCTGTGCAGATTCAACCCAGCGATAGTATGCAAGAGTGTGTTTGTTAAAAAGCATCATTAATATAACTTGACTGTCACCACACAGGTCCGGGTTCGATTTTCTAAAGGCTGCAACAGGTACACTCAGTCTTGTCAGGTAAAACATTTTGGGTCAATTCATAAATCATGGGAAAGGGTTAGCCACTGTCAGTCCAAAACAACACCTTACTTCACCCTCTCCGATAATTAGTTTTATAAAATCTCAGGTCGATAACCTTAACGTTTTGGCTCTTTTGGGTATATTCATGGGGAATGGCAACGGTTTGGCCATCCTGATTTGTACAACACCTGATACAACTCTGTAGCCTTAATCATTAGCTATAAACACATTAATCCATAATTACCTAATAATAATAAAAATAATAATAATAATAATAATAATTAGCAAGCTGTCATCCTCCAAACACACATTCATTAAAGCATGGTTTCAAAAAACTCTTATGCTTTTAAGTGTTTAATACCTTTTTCTCATGTAACATTACTATTCCCTGTTTTATGAGTGAAATAATCTATCGAGGTAAAAGCGTATGTCATCACCTATTTTCAACTATCAAACCTAATTTTAGGGTTCTTTATCGATTTTTTCAATTTGAGGGTAGTTTTCACCCCTCTACTATTTTTCATGAAAAACAAAAGATCTTAGGTTCAATTATCATTTTTACCCGTTTAAGACTTTATTCCTCACTTTAAAATCACTATTTACTGTTTTAGGAGTGACATCATCTATCCAGGTAAAAGCCTATGTCACAACCAATTTTTTAAGCTATTACAAATAATTTTACGGTTCTTAGTTTCCAAGGTATCGATTTTTCAATTTGGGGGTAGTATTCACCCCCCTGCTATTTTTCATCAAAAACAAAAGATCTTAGGTTCAATTATCATTTTTACCCGTTTAAGACCTTTTTCCCCACTGTAAAATCACTATTTACTGTTTTAGGGGTGACATCATCTATCCAGGTAAAAGCCTATGTCACAACGAATTTTTTAAGCTATTACACATAATTTTACGGTTCTTAGTTTCCAAGGTATCGATTTTTCAATTTGGGGGTAGTTTTCACCCCCCCTGCTATTTTTCATCAAAAACAAAAGATCTTAGTTTCATTTATCATTTTTAGGTGTTTAACACGTTTTTTCCCCATAACATGACTATTTACTGTTTTAGGGGTGAAATGACCAAACCAGGTAAAAGCCTATGTCATCAACTATTTTTAAAGCTATCACGCCTAATTTTAGGGTTCATAGTTTCCAAGATATTGAGTTTTCAATTTTGGGGGGTAGTTTCACCCCACAAAGGGGGACGTCGCCCCAAGTGCTAGGACCCCTCATACAAGTCCCTAGCATGATTGGTTCACGAGATATTAACAAAAGTGTAGTTAGGCCCTTTTGACAAAAAAAAATGAATCATACTTTCAAAAACGAGGCGTCACCCCAAGTGCTAGGTTACTGCCTATGGCAAAATCCCATCAGGGGTTCAGAAAATATTAGCAAATGTGTAGTTAGGCCCTTTTGACAAAAGCCACCGGTGTGCATACATACAAAAATTGCTCTTTCACCCCAGGTAAGGGTAGTTTTTATTTTGGGGGTTGACATACCTCATTCATACAAAAGGAGAATTCACTACGAGTCCTATGACACCCCATATGTTTAAATCGCATTATTGGTTAGCGAGATACTAAAAAGCGAATGACCTATTAGTTTTTTGTTTTTTTAATATTTTTTTTAAAAAGCCTCATCTATAAAGAATCATTTAAAAATTCCGCTCTCTTACAAAAGTTCTCAAGTGCGCATGCATACAAAAATAACCATTACTTAACCTCCGGGTAAGGGTAGATTTATTTTGGGGTGGATATACTCTCGTCCATAGCAAGGGGTGGTTCACCACAAGTCCTACGACACCCTATATGCTCAAATCCGACCATGCGTTCGCGAATCATCGCCAATGTTCGCCAGAAAGTAGGCTATCATTTTGTTTTGTCCTACACACTTCAAACTTGCTGTCAGCCTAGAGGGCATAGGGACCTTTCATTGACGTCAAACAAACTTTTCTCTCATCTTCACCGTTTCCAAAATAGCACCAATTTCAAAAACAAAAATTTTTAAATATTATATATATATATACCGACACACATTCATAGCAAAGAGGACGTCACACCATTCCTAAATAACACAACGTTCTAGCCTTACAAGCTCATTAAATTCGCCAAAATGTCAAAAAAGCACGTTTACCTCAAATTGCGTTTCCAAATTCCACCCATTTTAAAAAATTACCTCACCATCAAATAGAGCGGGAAAAATAGCATTTAAACGAACCCTCACTCAACCCTAGTCCTCGCCCACCACCAAACATTTTCCCAACATAGCCATACGTATTCAAGCACACACGCGACTTGCAAGAGAACATACACTACCCCACTACCCGCGAATGACCTTTTGTTTTGGTGCTCACACTCGCATGGGTGTCAGATGACAGTTAGCATCCTAATAAACATCCTCCATGACGTCAACACCCATTAACTTTTTATCACCATCGCACAAACAAGCCAAAAGGTCAACCTCTTCCCACGCTAACACGTGCACTGCACATGCTCGCTCCTGGACCACGTGCTCGCTCTAAGGTCCCATGACGTCATCCCATGACGTCATCAGGATTACGCAATTTCTGGTCATGATGATGCAATATTTGGAGTGTAGCAAACGCTTACTACTAAGGAGTTAAGAGAGTTAAATCACAGGGTGAGATAAAAGTAACTGTACAGAAGGTAATTACAGAAGTGAAGTTATAGGCACGATGACATTTTTTATAAGGATAGAGGAGATTGTTAATGTTTGTTTCTTGAACAATATTCACAATGGACGTGGATATTCAATAAAGTTACTAATTTTCTTTGCATAGAGTGAGAAAATGCACTGAATGGGAGTTTAGATTTGGAATACCGTGCAAGAAAGGAATCGTAGACGTAAATGAGTTACGTATTTTCACGAAAGGAGACTGAGGAGTCTCTTTTTCTAGTTTTGATCACAGCGAATGTGACATTGTTTAATTGTATTCAAGGAAATTTCTGTACAGGGTGTTTAAGAAATAATGTGATTGTTGTATAATTTTGGAAGAGAAGTGTGTAATGAAGGTCAAATGCCATGCACTTCGAATATTCACGTTTATCAAAGAAAATGTAAGCCGAGCAAAGAATTTCAGGAATTTTTCGACATTTGATGATCAAATGGGAGCAGACAAAGTAAGAACAGTGCTGAACTTAAATGTTTGTCACCTATGTTCTATTGATTCAGAATAGTATTTATACTTTCAACCGATAGAGTTACGGTGTTTGTTACGGAAGTTGAGTGCTAAAGACTCATTTGTATTATAGGTAATTAAATCACTTCAACACAGTTAAGTGTATATTTGTGTGAACCACGAATCATTGTATATATGGACATATTTAATACTGAGTAAATTTTTATTTTACATATTTAGATGTGGAACTACGGTTCAAATATGAAACGGAATGTATAATATAGGGTAATGTTTAAAATCACGCCGTTTCATAATTTTTCTTGTTATATTAGTGCCACGTTTTAATTTATTTTGAGTTTATTTCTGGCAGTGTCAGGTAGACACTATTGATAGACATACAGTCAGCATATGTCTGTATTTTTCTTAGCACAATAAACGGCTGGCGCTCTTTAGCGAATTAGCCATTTTTTTATCTTAGCTGACATCGTTTTCACTTTGTCATCGCCGAAAATAGTACTGCTAGGTAAAATACAGGCGCTCACTATAGACAAACCTTATCACCCCTCGAGATTGGAGTTTCTCGATTTGCTTTAATGTAAATGAGAGTAAAAATTTGTGCCTACGCTGGTAGTACTATTTTCTTTTATAGATCTACCCTGTGTGTTCCTGGAATTCCCAATTTTTACTTAGCAGACAATGGTAAGTTTGTGAGCTGGGTAGCTACGTGTCTGCAATCCTTTACAGTGCAGCGGATATAGGTACTGATTGGTGAATTCGGGCGCATATAGATAGTAGATTTAAATGGCAGGCCCATCCGTGGGGCGATCGAAAGAGGTACTCGAGAGAGGCAGTTGGAAGCACTCGAGAGTGAGGCAATATACGTTTTGGAATAAAAGAAATGCCGATCCCAAATTTAATGATTGTTGAGGTGAACGCAACATCAGCAGGTTAGTGGAGTACATTACAGTTGTGAGGCATATTTCGAGAACCAGCTAACGACAATTTGTCATGTAATATTAAATTAAAGAATAAATTCATGTTGTTAAACATAAGTTAAGTCGGCTGATAAAATGTAACGATGTCGGTTCAGTAAAATGGGACAATAAAATATACGTAATAACTCGCGTTTTAAGTAGATTTAAATAGTATTAAGATGTTCAATGCATTCCATCACTTGTATAAAATGTATACGTTGGTCAATTCTGGATATCCACTTGTAGTTTTTGTAGTTGATACTTCCCTTAGTCTCAAGAAAGAAGAAATGATGTCAGTGAACGACATGACGTTCATAAGAACGATGTTAGAAAATATGAAAGAAGGTCATAGTTTATTGACCAAAGACATTGAAGCCCTCCACCAATTAACACACTCTAACACTAAACAAATGAAAGCCGAGATTCAGAAATCTGTAGCTACTGTGAAATCCGAAGTCAAGGCCGAGTTGTCAGTTGCTCAAACGCTTACCAAGGCTAATATAACGTTAGCACAGGAGGAAGCCAAGTTAGCTTTAGAAAAGGCCAGACAGGAAGATAGACTAGCTAGAGAAAAGGAAAGGGAAGAAACTAGGTTAGCACTAGAAAGAGCCCAAGAAGAAACTAGGTTAGCTAGAGAAGAGGATAGAAAAGAACGTGAAGTAATCAGGTTAGCTCAAGAGTAGGCACAGGAGGAAATTAGGCTAACATTAGAAAAAGCACGAGAGGAAGACAGAAAGGTATAAGAAGAGGCTAAAAGGATAAGAGCGGAGATGAGATTAGCTCAAGAAAAAGCTCGTGAAGAGGACCGATTGAGTCAGGAACAGGCTAGATTAGAAGATAGAAAAATCCAAGCCGAAATAAGAGCAGCGCAGGAAGAAGCTAGGTAAATTCATGATGAGGGTAGGAAAAATCAGGAAAAGGCTCAGAACATTTTAGAAAAGGCAGGAAATGCACAGGAAGAATTAAAAACCTCATTTGACCAAGTCAAACAGGACATTAGTCTTACTAAAACAGAAGTAGGAATTTTAAGATCCGACATGATAGGCAAAGTATTAGAAGTGATATTAGCTAACAGTAACCACATAATAGAGCTAGAGGAAAAATTACAGGCTAGTATTAGCTCCATTAAGGAAGAAAACACTACACATCATGTACACATTTCAGGGGCCCAGAACAGACTCAAGGAGCAACTTGACAGTCTAAATGATACTGTTGGTGAATTACAGGTCAAGTTGGAAGGTCAAAGGAAATTGATTGAAGATGGCATTAATGTAGACATAAATACCTCTATTGTAAAGGCTGTTACGTACATGAAGGAGGAGGTAATAACAGTCACCACTAAAATTGTATCTGAAATCCATCATAAATTATCTAATGATATTAAGGCCATAGAATTAAGTTCAAACATAAATGTTAGTAGAGTACGTAAAGATCTATCCAAGCGGATAGATACGCTGCAAATCAATAACGTAGCCACGCTGACAGATATTGTAAATAAAACAGATTTAAGTAATTCAGACGAACTTGACAGGGTTAAACGTACAGTCGATGACATAAACATAGAACTGGCGAAAATTAGGTCGAGGAAGGAAAAGGAAACCAGCGAATTGGAACAACAATTAAGGTCACTCACGATTGGGGACGCTACATTTTCATCTACGTTAAGAGCTGAAGTCAGGGAGGACATCAGGAAGGACTTAACTAGATTCTTTGAAGCAAGAGATGAGAAATTGAAGGAAGAAATCAGGAAATTAGAGGCTAGGACAGATAAGATAGAAGAGGATAAGGAAGGCGTGGATAGTCAACAGCAGATTCCGAAATCCAACTTTAACTTCATTCGAGAGCCATTTCGAGCAGAAACAGGGGAACTTGGAGGAGACTTTGAACCTTTCCAGAGTAGGTCAAATGCGAACATTATCGTCATCAAGAGTAACGACGAAAAGCCCAATCAATTCAGCGGGGTTGGAAATATCACTGCTGTGGAATTTCTTAGAGACATGAGATCGTATCTAGAGGATAACAGAATACCTCGTGAACGACACATCAGGGTAGTAGAGAAATATTTGGACTCAGAGGCATTAGTGTGGCACAGAGCTTTTAGGTATACTTACCATACATTCGAGGAATTCGCTATTGCTCTACAGAAGCGATTCTGGAGCAAAGAACTTCAACAAGACATACGCGCCGAAATGTATTCAAAAAGGTATGCTTACTCTAATCCGACGAAGTACGCAAGCTTCTTTACAAAACAATTAGCACGCTTGCAATATATTCAACCTCCATTGGCAGAAGGAGACCTAGTACATGCTAGTTCATGCCAGTTACCAACTGAAGTTAGAAGGCACCTCATTTCGGCAAACGTCAAAACATTAGAGGGGATGGCAGAAATTTTGAGGAGACTGGATCACACGTCCAATGTGTCCAACAACTCAGCCGAAAACCAGAACCAAAGAAGCAGAAATCCGGAACATAGAGAGATCCACACCATCCATGTTGATCAAACGCAGCAGACGGAAGACAATAAAAATGGAGTAGGACCAACTAGATCGAGAATTTATGGACAAAATCGCTTTCAACCTGGTTATCAGAGACCTAGAGAAGGGAGACCATACCAGAATCAGCGATGGAACGAAAATCAATGGAGAAACAGCTACCACCAAAGGAACAATGGTTATCGCCGAGAGGGATACTACAATAGAGATAACCCGACGAATAATTACCGATATCGAGGATATCAAAACTGGGGGAACACAAACAACTATTCGAGACCGCAACAACAGCAGAATCAACAAAACCGAGGATGGAGAAACAACCATAACGTGAGGAGGTATTACGATGATAGAGAGAGAGAGAGAAAGTCAAGAATACCTGAGGAACCTTAGAGAAAGGGAAGAAGGAAACGCAAGAAACCAAAATCAGGGACAGCGTAACCAACATCAGGAATCTCAGCCCGGATCAAGCAGAGACCGGAGCAATGAAGACCCAGGAGGGGTAAAAAAAAAACTTCAAATTCCAAAAAGTAAAGGAGGACGAGAACATCACCGTAACTAGACATGTAATCGAGATAAACGAGTTGTATCAAGCCACGAACGAAGATCTCCTGTACGAGCGAGAAGAGCCGAAAACAGGAAGAGTAGCGAGGCTACCCATCATAGAAATAGTATCAGAAGGTGAATGCCTGAGAACACTCCTAGATACGGGTGCGACAGCGTCAATTTTGTCGGAGAACTGTTTTCACAGATTAAAAGATGGTAGTTCACTCACAGCAATGCCCGTTTCAAATATCAAGGTCAGGGGTGTATTCAATGATAAGACCATGAAGTGTAAAGTCCTGGCATTAATGGAATTCTCCATCAATGAATACAAATACGAGCAGATATTCATAGTCTTGAACCAGATAAATTTCGATGCTATTCTAGGTATTGATTTTATAATGAAGACGGGAGCCGTGATTGACTTGCGTAACGAAGTCATAAAATTTAATGAAGGCCAATATCAGCCAGAAATCTCAAAGAAGGAGGAGAATGAGTGTAGTCTGATTGACGAAACTACAGAAGAAAATCTAGTAAGAATAGTCATGGAAGTCGAAGCAGAAGGGATACCTCACTATGGTAGGAAAATTGAGAACTTTGAAGATCAGAGAGAGAGATTAGAAGAATTGGTCACGACATTTGCAGATGTATTTAATGATAAACCAGACATTATCAGTGGATATAAATATCAGATCAAGCTCGCAGATAACACACCCTTTCAAAAGAAATTGTATCCGATACCGGAGAAATATCAATCAGAAGTGACGGAGCTAATGAAAGGCATGGAAAAGGACGGTATAATAAGAAAGCAAGCCACTCCTTATTTAAACCCTCTTACAGTCGTAAAGAAAGCAGATGGAAGGCTGAGACTATGCTTAGATGCCAGAGGCATTAATACTCTTTTGTTAAAAGAATATGACAGGCCACCAAAAAATCAGGGAACTACTGAGGAGATTCAAGAATAAAACCTGTTTCTCAGTGATTGATTTAACTGCCGCATTTCATCAAATAGAGCTTACAGAAGATAGCAAATGTTACACGGGGTTCATGTTTAACCAAACCTGTTACGTGTATCAGAGAGTACCATACGGGTTGGTAAATTCAAGCCCAGCACTCATTAGAGCCTTGGATGATAAGTTAAGTGATGAAGTAAAACAATGTGCCATTTGCTACGTGGACGACATTATCATATCTTCAGAAACGCCAGAGCAACACTTCATGCATTTGAAAAAGCTATTTGAAAACCTCAGAAGTGCGAACATCAAGGTAAAATTAAATAAATGCCATTTCCTTCAAGAAAAGATCAACTTTCTTGGACATACGATAGACAGATTCGGTTACCACCCGAATGAAGACAAGATAGAAGCAATATTAAAGATTCCAAAACCCAAGAAGATCAAAGACATCCGAGCTTTTGCGGATCTTTGCCAGTTCTTCAGTAGTCATTGCCCACGTTATTCAGAAATTATGGCACCATTAGATGAGTTCCTGATGAAAAACAATAGATGGAAATGGGATACAGCTGCCGAGAACGGCTTTATTCAAGCAAAGGAAATGCTCAAAAACAACATCAAATTAGAATACCCAGACTTCGAAAGATCATTCATAGTAGAAACTGACGCCCCACGAATTGGTATTAGCGCAGTATTGTATCACAAGGATCAAGACGGCAACCATCACTATATTTCCTTCAGCAGCAGGAAGTTACGCACGCACGAGTTAAATTATTTCACGACGGAGCTTGAAGCTTTAGCCGTCATAAATGCCCTACAACAATGGAAAACATTATTGCTGGGACACACGATTGTAATCAGAACGGATCACAAAGCACTGGAATTCATGTTAAAGTCCGACTTGTCAAGTGATCGGATGACCAGGTGGACTATGTTTTTACAACAATTTGATGCCACGATAGTCCACGTTCCTGGAAAAGACAACCTACTGGCAGATATTCTTTCCAGACATCCGACTCCTGAAAATAATGTAAGAATTAACGTTATCCAAACGGACGCAGAAGATCAGGAAACGTTGGATAAACTAAGAAGGATTCCTCTCTTTCAAAAGAAGCATGCACCATTTAGGAACATTTATAGATTCTTGTCAGGGAGAATGACAAGGAGGCACGCCTCATATTTCGAAACTAGAAGGAAAGCTAGATATTACACTCTCGTGGGAGAAATCGTATGCAAATACATAGATACTAGACACACGAAGGTGCGAGTTGCTATTCCACCTGAACTTATTGTGCCACTAATTTGGTTAGTGCACAAAAGCATAGGTCACGAAGGAGTTGACAAAACATACTATACCATGTTAGAAAAGTTCTATTGGGTTAACATGCGAGAGTCCATTACCATAGTGGTCAGATCTTGTGAACTGTGTCAGAAAAACAAATACAACTCTGATCTATTGAAGGAACGACCTAAGGCAATTATTCCTACTAAACCACTGGAACTGTTTAGCCAGGATATTTTTGGACCTGCACCTAAAGGAGACAGGGGAAACCAATATGTGCTAGTCACGATGGATGTGTTTTCCAAAGTTGTAATGCTTAATCCAATGCAAAAAGCCACAACGAAAACTGTTTTATACCACTTGGAGAGAAATATTATTCCTAAGTTGGGAAAACCAGAAAGACTTCTAACGGACCACGGAACGCAATTTACCTCTGCAGAATTTCAAGGAGCAATGGATAGGTTGGATATTGTTCACATATTCTCATCAGTTCGCAGCCCAGAGACAAATCCCATTGAAAGAACAATGCTTGAATTTTCTAAGTACATTCGCTTGTATAGTGCAGATAATCATGCGAATTGGGTGAAGATTGTACCCCTAGTAGAATTTTGCATAAATAATACGAGACATGAGAGCACCAACGAAATTCCAGTTATGTTACACTTTGAGGAGAAACCCATACGACCCTGGAACGGAATCTTCAACATTCCGGAAGATAACGATCCACCGATGGACCAGAGAATCGAAGCAGCACGAGTCCAGCTAAACAAAGTGGCCTTCGATAGATTAAAACGCTTGCAAGGGAAGAGATTTAGCGGCCCGCTACAAGAAGGTGACCTTGTATTAGTCAGGATTCCTGTGAAAGCAGACGTACTGAAGAAGGTATACATCAAGTTCAGTAGCCTTTTTAGGGGACCTTTCAAGGTAGATACAGTCTACGGTAACAATTGCTACAAGATCGTAAGGATTGAAGACAACAGATCCATTGGAAAATTTAACCACTCCAAATTAAAGAGATTTTACCCAAAGATTCAGTAAATAAATAAATTCAGTCCCAAGAACAGAGAAACCAACTGTTATTAAAGAAAGTACAGGCTATACTTTACTTTAAATTGGCAACGGGGAATTGCGCCCGAATTTATTTAAGGCCAATACCAAAGATCCAGACGGGATATGAACTGGGACCCAGGAAAAATAAAAGAACGAATTAAAATCTTTTATTCCTCAAAATTCATGAGATATGAAAACCTGAGTTGAAATAGTGTAATACTATGCATCATTAATAATTAAACAATTACGGAAGGCAAGAAGGAACGATTTAAATATGGTTGTATATTTATTATCTGAATGTAGGGAGGCCTACATTGTAAGAGTGCGTCACGCCACGAGGAGTGAGAGAAACGTCATGCAGGGGGAGAAGGGATCAAGGTTGATGACACACTGAGTGAGGAGAAGTTTATGGAGCTACGTCACACCGCGAGAGGGGAGGCAGAGCGAGGAACTTACCGTACACAGAGGACAAGGACGAGGAGTTCTTTCCAAATTCAGATCGCGACGAGACAAAACCACAAGTGGAGAAACAAGTAGTTTTCAGAATAGTGCTACGCATTACGAAGGTGGGAAAGACGAGTGTGAAGTACAAAAGGCTGTGACTTGCAGAGCAAGGAACATTCTAACTCAGACCAGCACAGCATATAGACCAGTGATTTTGAAACACAGCTTGATATTACAGTATTCCAAAAACGAAGCTATTATAC
The DNA here is from genome assembly GCA_946902985.2 of Meconema thalassinum. Taxonomy (NCBI): domain Eukaryota; kingdom Metazoa; phylum Arthropoda; class Insecta; order Orthoptera; family Tettigoniidae; genus Meconema; species Meconema thalassinum. The sequence continues at coordinate 172,548,858 of OX336393.1, read as the reverse complement.
ATCGCATGCAGACAGATGCAAACGTTTCACTTCTACAGAAGAGCTTCATTATTTCTACAATTTAGCTCATACTTGGAAATTATACAGAATGCAGTTCGTGAATTGGCAACGGGGAAGTTGTAAAAGTGTCATCATTAAAATGAGTATGACTACGTGCTAAGGTGCACATCATAGGGAGTAGAAGCTACAAAAATGAAGAGTTGAGTCCAGAATTCCACAACATGGACGGCGCAGCGGAACATCTACGCGATGCACAGAAATGCAGAACAAATCTCTACTTCTTAACACGAGTTCATATACATCCAGTATACTCTAAAAGACTTTTATAAAACAAACGAATTTCAACCTTGAGAAGCGATGTCGGCGCAGTGAAGGGGTATCGTAAGAAGATCCAGACATCGTGCGGGAGACGAGCGAGGGAGTGCGGAAGAGACATGCTGTTTCACGGCGAGGTCGCTAGCCCAGTTATGTCACCGACCTTGTTCCTCTGGGAGAGATGTCCAGCTGGCCCCGTCACAACCGGTTCGCATAGCTGTGGGCGGTGCGCTCACACACACACATTTGGCTTGCCAGACGAGACATGGTACATCTGAGACCGTCTTCAACTCAAGGTAGAGAAGAGATTGATTTATATTTGGTAGAATTGTAGTCATGTTCTGTGTTTATCCTAATTGACCAACCGTATAATTTTGTCATTGTATTTAAAATTGTGTAGATTTTGATCTAGTATTTTTTCGTATTTTTTTAGGAGTCATTATTTATTTTTCATTGAAAATTTCCGTCACTTGGACGAAATTTTATTTGCGTATCGCAGTTGTTAACGTTAAAATCATTTCAATATAACATCGTTTAGAATTATAGATACTTGCGTTAAATTAAATAAGTCTGTTTTATGCGCAGCGATGGAACGTATATTGAACAATTTAAGTACCGTATATTCAAAAAGTTATGTCACGAAGTGTCAATATTTCGACAACGCATGATGTTGATTCGAGTGTCAGCAATTTATTTTAAACCAATTGTGAACAAAAATGGATTGTTACACGACACAAAATCTGATAAAAGATAGTCCAAATACTTGATAGATAATTAAATCAATGAATACCAAACTCACTGTAATGATGGTTGGTTGGTTCCTTAGTTTAGGGGCTGCGACAACGCGGTCATGTAGCCCCGTGTACTTTGGGTGTGTGTAGAATCTGTCTGATAACCGGTGTTAATTGTGATGACTGTATTAGTGTGTGTATCTGTTTTTTTAATTCAAGTAGGGACTGCAACTTTGAATTTTCAAATAGTTCCTACTTTTGACGCCAAGCGCCACCATCAACGACTACTAGGCCTAGTTCAGAACTAGCTACTAGACGCCACCGCAGTCGGCTCTTGGCAACGAACGTAGCAACCTAAGAGCGTTGTTTACATTCTTAACCTATCCAATTTAGTTTCACACAGGTGTAATTAGTGGAAAGATCTTTAACATGCCATAAATCTATGACATGGGACCGCCGGCTTTACTTCCCCTCCGAAGGAAGGCATACTGAGGGATTTTTAACGCTCTTAAAAAATCCGACGGCTTCGGCCGGGTTTGAACCCGCTATCTTGGGCATAGAAGCTCAGCATGCTACCAACTACGCCACCGAAGCTGCCCTCACTGTAATGAAACAGATAGATATGTAGAACTATGATGTAACGTGATAAACCATATTTCCTAATAAAAAAGGTATTTCAAGAACCTTTATATATATATATGTCCAATAAAACATTTAGAGCATTAAAAAGCCTAGATAAATTTGTTAAACAAATATTCCACGAAGATAGTGAAGGCTTTAGTATAGTCACAAACAAGGAGGACACACTTATATCATTTGTTAAATATGAATTCTTGCTGATAATTCTTTAAAAGTTGCAATAATGTAAAACTGAATTTAAATACGTGAAAAGGAGTTAAGAGAGTTAAATCACAGGGTGAGATAAAAGTAACTGTACAGAAGGTAATTACAGAAGTGAAGTTATAGGCACGATGACATTTTTTATAAGGATAGAGGAGATTGTTAATGTTTGTTTCTTGAACAATATTCACAATGGACGTAGATATTCAATAAAGTTACTAATTTTCTTTGGATAGAGTGAGAAAATGCACTGAATGGGAGTTTAGATTTGGAATACCGTGCAAGAAAGGAATCGTAGACGTAAATGAGTTACGTATTTTCACGAAAGGAGACTGAGGAGTCTCGTTTTTTCTAGTTTTGATCACAGCAAATGTGACATTGTTTGATTGTATTCAAGGAAATTTCTGTACAGGGTGTTTAAGAAATAATGTGATTGTTGTATAATTTTGGAAGAGAAGTGTGTAATGAAGGTCAAATGCCATGCACTTCGAATATTCACGTTTATCAAAGAAAATGTAAGCCGAGCAACGAATTTCAGGAATTTTTCGAGATTTAATGATCAAATGGGAGAAGACAAAGTAAGAACAGTGCTGAACTTAAATGTTTGTCACCTATGTTCTATTGATTCAGAATAGTATTTATACTTTCAACCGATAGAGTTACGGTGTTTGTTACGGAAGTTGAGTGCTAAAGACTCATTTGTATTATAGGTAATTAAATCACTTCAACACAGTTAAGTGTATATTTGTGTGAACCACGAATCATTGTATATATGGACATATTTAATACTGAGTAAATTTTTATTTTACATATTTAGATGTGGAACTACGGTTCAAATATGAAACGGAATGTATAATATAGGGTAATGTTTAAAATCACGCCGTTTCATAATTTTTCTTGTTATATTAGTGCCACGTTTTAATTTATTTTGAGTTTATTTCTGGCAGTGTCAGGTAGACACTATTGATAGACATGCAGTCAGCATATGTCTGTATTTTTCTTAGCACAATAAATGGCTGGCGCTCTTTAGCGAATTAGCCAATTTTTATCTTAGCTGACATCGTTTTCATTTTGTCATCGCCGAAAATAGTACTGCTAGGTAAGATACAGGCGCTCACTATAGACAAACCTTATCACCCCTCGAGATTGGAGTTTCTCGATTTGCTTTAATGTAAATGATAGTAGAAATTTGTACCTACGCTGGTAGTACTATTTTCTTTTATAGATCTACCCTGTGTGTTCCTGGAATTCCCAATTTTTACTTAGCAGACAATGGTAAGTTTGTGAGCTGGGTAGCTACGTGTCTGCAATCCTTTACAGTGCAGCGGATATAGGTACTGATTGGTGAATTCGGGCGCAGTACAAAACAGCAATGAAAGTATGAGTAATGCATATTTTATTGACGGTCCAGGGGGCACCGGGAAAACATTTCTTTACCAATGCTTGATTCACAGTTGCACAAATTTGGGGTTAAATGTAGTTTCTGTTGCATGGACTGGTATTGCAGCAATGTTACTACCTTAGGGGCGAACTGTACACAGCCAGTTCAAGTTACCTCTACATTTACATGAAAGTTCTGTATCAAGAATAAAAGTTAACAGCAAGGAAGCTTTTTATATTCGTTCAGCAAAACTTATCATCTGGGATGAAGCCTCTATGGCTAATGAGCACGCGTTGATGTGTGTAAATCGGTTGCTCAAGGACATCATGAATAACGACGTGCCCTTCGGAGGAAAAATTATTATATTAGGTGGAGATTTTATGCAGGTATTGCCTGTTGTGCCTCACGCATCTAAAGCACCATCAGTCCAAATGTCAGTAAGGTTCTCTCCTTTGTGGCCATTATTCAAAATTTTTAAACTCATCAATAATATGCGAGCGGATAGAGATCAACGTGACTTTGCAAACATCTTCACACAAATTGGTAACGGTGAATACCCTCACGTCAATGGAGAAAATTCAGAATTAGTCCCACGCTGAAAAATATTTCACGCTTTTCAAAAATAGCGACTTTAGCACCTAAAAATGAAGATTGTAAAGAAATCAATGACAAAGTTTTAGACCTAATCCCAGGATCATCGAGAACTTACATCAGTGTGAATAATTTGATTACTGAAGATGAGAGTGAACTTCTACAATTCCCCATAGAATTTTTAGACAGCATAGGCATAAGTGGATTGCCACCTCATATCCTTCGAATAGAAGAAGGCTCAATTGTGATGTTGTTGAGAAATATTAATGTTACCCTAGGTCTGTTGAACGGTACTAGACTGTTGGTTTGGAAGATGCATGACAATTGCTTACACCTGGAAATTATTACTGGCGTAAATGTTGGAAACAATGTCCTACTCCCTCGCCTTGACCTTACGCCATCAGATACTTCTATGCAATTTTCCTTCAAAGAGAGGCAGTTTCCAGTACGTTTGGCTTTTTGTATAACTATTAATAAAGCTCAAGGTCAAACACTAGATCAAGTAGGCATTTATTTACCTCAACCGGTGTTTAGCCACGGACAACTTTACTGTATGTCGCACTATCGCGAGCAAAATCCTTTCATGACGTCAAAGTTCAAATAGAACCAAAAGGCAAGCGAACAGCAAATGTGGAATGGATGGAAGTGCTATTAGAATTTTGAAACGAATGTTGCGGAGGAGCACAGACCTCAGCAAACGGGGCTCAGATTAAATAACAATTATACAAGGACGACCGCATCCTTACTACGATAACTGTCCTGTGGTAATGGTAAAAAAATTACTATTGTCCTACATCGGTGATTACTATCCTACATCCTGTTATTTCATTCCCTCAGTTCTATAACAAAGATTTACTCAATCAAATGTACAGCTTAATGAATATTAATTCCTTCTGTGTGAGTTATCTTTTCATTTCTCATCAATCGCCTTTACTTACTATTCTATCTGTAGGGGTGGAGGCGATAGCTGTCTTTACAGAGATGTGCAAATTATTAGATTCGATGTCAGTTTTACAAAATTGCATCTTTACTTTTTACGGTTTAATGCACTAAGTATGTTTACAAGGCGATGAAATTACTTCAAATGTTTAACCAAGACTCCTAATTATATTTTCATTTAAGAAACGCAATTAAATTTATTTTTTAGAATTTCCACTAACAGAGGAGCCTTGCAAATGCAAAATGCCACACGTTTCGTTTTTATTACTTCACTCTACTTTATGTGTGAATTTAGAGCGGAGGGATTTTGCGTCCTTTAACTGATGAACGCTATTGAACTATTCAAAGATTCATGAACTATGCATTGAAATCACCTGACTTGAATTCTAAAGTCAATAAAAAATTGAAAATGGACCCAGCTCAGATATCCCTCGGAATCCAATAATCTGAAAGTTTCCATGCGCAATTCCTTATGGGAAAAGGTGTAATTCCACGGGAGAGGAAACACTACTAAGTAGGACAACAAAAGAAGTTGGTCAATAACATGATTTTGAATAAAAATAATTACGACTATTTTTTTTATTTAATTCTATTAATTTGCACACCTCTATATGTTAACCAAGAGTTACATCTATAAATTCAAATATAAGAGACCCATCTTTTATTTTAAATTCATACCATTGTTCATAAGTAGACAAAACACCAAATTGTACCGCTGTAGCCTTAAATTGTGTGGATATCTCTATCTACTTAGTATAAAACAAAGTTCCCAATTCTTGGATGTAACGGGTAATCTCGAAAGCAACTTGATGGATTTTGATGCGGTTTTCACCATTCTGTAAAGGATTTCTCGATGAAGATTAGGTAGAAAAACATTTATTTATGACCAAAAGAAGCCGAGCATTTACGATTTCAGTGAATTGAGTTGAAGAAAAACCTAACGTCCATGTGTCTTTAAAAAAAAAAATCGATATTTTCTGAGAATTGTTCAGCATGAAAAGTTCTGCAAGAAAGTCCGCGACAGCTCCCACATCGACCACTGTAAGTGTTTTTACGTTTTCATTTCTTCCAGCAATCTCCATTCAGTGGAAATTTAAATTACTAGCTTCAGAGTGAGTTTACGAGCTTGCGAGCGACCTATCACCCTAGCTTCAGCCAGCATCAAACTGCCGAGTCGTGTCGAGTTAATTCTTCAGAGAAGAGTATAGCTTTTGTGTTTTGAGTTAGCTGTTCACCTCGGCCTGACGTCCGTGCGCCTTTGAAGCTTACACAGGGTAAATAGTGGGACACACACACAGAGAACAGGCAGACACCCACACATTTGATCTCATAAGTCTACTTCATCATTTAACCAAAAGCGACTGTACCGTAAATGTCTGTTCAGGTCACTAACATGAAGACATGTAAATGTTATATGGACAGAAGGGCTGTAGGATTGTTGAAGTGAATGCTGAGGAGCAGCACGGGTCTTCTAGTTATACTAATAACATAAATTTTACACTGATAATGCACTATTCTTCCGTTAAGGATATGAATGCCTTAAAACTGATCATATAACACATTTTTGAAATATACAACTGACCAAATCCATAGCTCAAGTCACAATGGTCCATCGACATACATACAGATTGTACTGTTATCTCTGGGAAAACAGATTGTGTCATACCATTGATAAATAGCAGTTCATAGGCTACATGTTCCGCTGGCAAGGATTCGCATCATTCGCCTGTGGAGTGTGTTGCTGCACACGCAAAGCAGAGAAGTTGCCTATGCATCAGGGGTTTAGACTTCAGATCTGACTTTCTCAAGCTCCTATTGAACCATATTGAACCGTATGAATGTATTACACCCTGTACATTATATGGATCTCATCGGGCTACTGTGTCAGGAACCTTAGTCAATACATACTGGGAGTACAAAATGACAGAAAACATCCGCTTAAAACAGGAGTATTTGTATTGTGACATGCATAATCAACTAGGCTCTGTGCAGTTTGACCATATGACGCAACGAGAAAAGTCCAATGTAATCGTTGCGCACACAAAATAAAGTGATCTAAAAATAACGAGTGATACTAAATTGACAGCTGGAACTTGGACAATATTGGCAGGTCATATCGTCTCGGATGACAATGCAATGTGTCATCTTAAACAGACAGAAATGAAAAGTCAAATGACAAGTTCCAAACGCTCAGTATTGACAGAGATAGTAACCCACAGCCAGTTCGTTATTCTTATCTACGTGACCAGCCATACTTAGACACTCCCGTCCATCACCTCCACACCAATATACACACACCGAATGTTATACGAAAAATATACAGTACATGATTAGAAGTAGTGAAAATACCATTTCATATTTATATTTATTTATACTGTATGAGAGGACATCTTCACCACTGAATCTATGACCACAACAGACTAGATGAAAGCTGACGAAGAAATGAGACAATGTACGAGTACAATAACTGGCTTTTAAATGGAATATTCTTATGGATTTTTGTAGATGTGGATCAAAGCGAACAGTGTCCTCTTGGATCTGGAATCATTAGGAATATGTATATTAGAAGGAATATACTCGTATATATCTCAACTTAAGAAGGAAAACGATCTCTGATACGTTGATGTACACCTCAGTTATAGATTTCAATACGGATACTGTGACAAAACATTACTTATTATGATAAATATCTTCGCTTATTATTGGTGTTTTTAATCATACACATGAATGAATAGCAATGCAGTTCTAGGGATAAATACCGAATTATCTTCTGCAATGTTTTCACCTGTGCCTTTTAGTTGTCTAGGTTCATGTTACGGATAATAACCACAAAGCATGCCAATGATTTGCGAAGTTAACAGGAGCTATTAGAGCCTATTAGAGCCTATTACAGTAATTATTCTTCAATCAGTTCGTGTTGAGTTAAAGAGCTGCGTAGACCCTAAGTATTGACCAATTGCATGCAATAAGTTTCATCAGTCAGAAGGCTAACTCAATAAATACATTTCAAGAACAAATGATAATGCTGAAACTGTAGTGAAACCAGCACTCGTATTTGTGTACCTTTTGTGTAGAATAACAAGTAGTTCCGTGAAGAACTAAAGCCTATTTTCATATATCCTACTTATGTTAATTGCCATTATAAACATACAAAATTTCAGTTTGATTGCTGTAATAGATTCGTAGATATTGAGAACTTACTAAATATTGTGGATGGTCGCCATGTTGGATTTTTATATATGTGGGTCTTAGTGTTATGTACTGTTACATGAACATTATTGTGTACGTGTAGTATTCAAACTTCAATCGCATGATTAGGACACAAGAGGTAAAAACGTGATTTTAAAATTTCGCACAGCTGCCATCTTGTCGTTATGGAAACAATTGACATAAATTAGATGCCAGTGGATTAACATTATTGTATAAGGATTTACTGTACCAAGTTTCACTGCACTCGGATGGTTAAATTGCGAGAAACGACCATGTGAATATTTATAATTCGCGTCGCCACCATGTTGGATTTGTGATCACCAGGTTATTGAAAGTCCTATAGGTGATCTTATGTTCATAACCCTATGAACATAAAAACACACAGGTTGATTGCTGTAATAGATTCGTAGATAATGAGAACCGTCTAAATATTTCGGATGGTCGCCATATTGGATTTTTATATGTATAGGCTATAGAGTCATGTACCATTAAAGGAAAATTATTGCGTAAGTTCATTATTCCAACTTTCACTTCGACCACATGTTTACGATACAAGAAATAAAAGCTTAATTTTAAAATTCGCACAGCCGCCATCTTGAGGTTATGTAAACAATTGAACTAAACTAGGTACCAGTGCATTACAATGTGTATAAACATTTGCTGCACCAAGTTTCATTTCGTTTGGATCATTAAATGGCGAGAAAGGCCTATTTAAAACTTTCAAATTCGCTTGGCCGCCATGTTTGTATTGTAGTTAACCGGTTTTCGAAAGTATCATAGATGAACTTCCAGTAGTGCCCTTTATCTCCGTACAAAATGTCAGGGTTATACGGGTAATAGTTTCAGAGATATAGAATGCCGGTGAAATATTTCGCTCAGCCGCCATCTTTAGGTTATGTAAACAATTGAATGAAGTTAGATGTCGGTGCGTTACAATGTATATTAACATATACTGTACCTAGTTTCATGGCGTTTGGTTGGTTAAAGTGTGAGAAACGTCTATTTAAAAGTCGCAAATTCGCTTGGCCGCCATGTTGGTTTTGTAGTTACCAGGTTTTCAAAGGTTACTTAGGTAAATTTCTAGTAGTTCCATTTATCACCGTTCGAATTTCCAGGGTGATATCTGTAATAGTTTCGGAGATTTTCAATGCTGGTGGAATATTTCTCACAGCCGGCATGTTGGATTGGTAAGACGTAACAACATTTGAAGGGCACGGTCGGGGTCATCCAAAGTAGTGCTATGAACTTATTGAGTTTAATTGAAATCTCTGCAGCCGTTTAGAAGTTATTAGGGGCGCCACACATGCACACACGCACACACAGACAGACACACGGACAAAAGGTGATCTCATAAGCCTATTTTTTCATAAATATAAAATAGGCTAAAAATGAGGAGGATTTAATGTAAGTATATTTTGCATAAATTATGTTATACATTTGTTTAATAAAAAAATTGATTTTGCTTCCTTACTAAACTCCTTGCTTGATGCTTCTTTGTAATCACCTTTACCAACTGTTCGTGTAAACAGTAAGCTTTGATCCCGTGACGGTGGTTCTGGGAGCTGATATTCCCTAGCGGGAGGTCAATATTGGACCAGAGGACCGGGTGGTTACTTAGTGACAACATTACTACATATCTAATGAGCCGTCTCCTCATCGATCACCCTGACGTGATACGCTATGCTTTGCTTCATCCTTTGTTATTAGTGCCAGCGCAAATAAGAAATTAGTTTTCTTTAGGATGGTTAGTTGGCAATACAGTACCACCAATTTAGTTGTAGTAATTCTGTGAAGAACCAATACGCATCTCTTCATATATTACCCATGTTAGGTTATATTAATTTCTATAAGATATACTTCTTTCCTCGTTATCTATTAACTACACTGAGAAAAGAAAGTAGTGCAACAATTTCAAACTTTTAGTCATTGTAGATATTAGATAATATTCATCAGAGATTAGAAAACGTTGTAGTAAAAAGGAGAATTCAGAAAAGGATCACTGTGCTGTTAGATCCTTCCTCGTCGTGATCAGACTGTCTATGTTCCTTGATATATCGACCATCATAATACCTTCAAATGTCAGTGAGATTGGTGTTACTGATTAATCCTCTAGAAGCTGGAATGATCCAAAGGCAGTTCAAATACCTCAAGATACCAGAAACAGTTGGCCAGCGGTGGCCTGATGCCCTAACATAGTACTCACCATTCGTGTATAATCTAGAATGAATGATGGTAGCTCATATTCAAAGCGTATCTTATGCGAACGAATAGCCCTTATGTCTGAATGTGAAACCACAACCTCTGCAAAGAATTTTACGGAGAACTATTTCACGTGTGCGCTGCATCTATGTTTTTCGGTAGGATAGCAATTCTTCTTTCCTAGCATTTATCTCTGTACGGGGTTCGCTGCTCTACTACATTTTATCCACTTTTCCTGTCGTTGACATCTGCAGGTTGTAAGCCAACTTCGTGCATATCTGTCTTAATGTTGTAGATCCAACGCTTCGCAGGTCGTCCGCGTGGGTCCAGTTTGAAAGCTATTTTGGCGACAGAGTCACCTGGCATTCTGATAACATGACCATACAAACGGAGACTAGCTTCCCTCACTTTCTCCGTAATTGGTGTGACACCTAATTGTTGTCGAACATCTGCATTTCTGACATGGTCATATCTAGTCAGTCCAAGTGTCCAACGGAGCATCTTCATCTCCATCGTGTGCAGAGCCTGTTCATGTTTTCTTGTAATTGGGTGGAATTCTGCCCCATAAATTGCTGCCAGACGTACAACTGTCTTATAAACTTTTGCCTTTAGGTATTTAGGCATCCGTTTGTCGCAGAGGATACCAGTGACCTGTTTCCATTTGAGCCAGGCTACATTTACCCCCGCCTGAGTAACTAAAGTAACATCAACATTTGACGTGATAACCGACCATAGATATTTAAAGTTACTTGCCTTGGACAGATCTTGATCGCTAATCGGGACAGAGCCATCAGTTTGCGGGCCATATTCAAGATATTCTGTCTTCTGGATGTTAAGGCGCAGTCCTTTCCATCCATATTTTCGCTTGATGCTGGAGTTTAGGCGTGTTCCTTGTACAAGTACAAAATCGTCAGCGAAAATAAGGGTCCAAGGGTGTGGTGTTTGGATGTCAGCCGTACCCATATCCATTCAGAGGATAAACAACAGTGGCGATATTGCAGAGCCTTGATGAACACCGATGGTGATATCGAAAGGCGGGGAGATTCTGGCTGGGCAGCGTATTACACTAGTTACATTGCAATAAAGAAGTTGCACCCATTTTATATAGGTTTCAGGAACCCCATGGGAACGAATTGGACACCAGATATGATCATGTGGGACTCTGTCAAAGGTCTTTTCTGGATTTAGGAAGGCCATGTGTAAACTCTTCTGTCTCTTTCTGTGCTTTTCCAACAATTGGCGTGTGGCATAGATTGCATCAATGGAGCTGCAACCTTGAACAAAACCGCATCTGCACATGTGAGGATGTGACAAATGCCAATGAGTTATTCGGTTGAGGGTTTCTGGATTGAGATGAGATGCAGTATTACTGTATAAATGCTTTGTGCCATTCTACCTCGTCCGATAAGGCAAATGCATGTTGCTGTAGGAGCTTCAATTGAAAAAATGGAAAACTCAAGAAATATACATATGTATTCAAAAAGTGGTCTTCTTTGCTATCACTGTCAATTTTAGCTCCATTTTACTGGGTATGGTGAAAAAAAGCCTCCACCTTTCATCTGTTAAAGGACTAGTCCGGGTTCGATTCCCGACTCTGTAAAATAAATTAATTCTGATATGAGGGCTGGAGGGGTACACTTACTCTCGTGAGGCAGAAACGAGAAGAGTTGGGTTGGATTCGCACCTCACTCATCCTAGAAGTGTTGTTCTGTGTTTTCCCACTTCTATTCCGGCAAATGCCGGGATGACACCTGAATCAAGTTACCGAGACCACCTCAAACCCGAATTCTAGCCCTAATTACAAATACACCCTTTAGTACAGTCATCACAATGACACAAGTTATAAGACCGATTCCACACATACCCTAGTACACGGGAGTACATGGCCAAGTTACCGTAAAAACTCTTAATGGATTTCCAAGAACAACTACAATAACTTAATATTTCCCTCTCTACGTCCTTCTATCTGATACTGTATTTCTTATTCACATTCTCCATTATGCATTTTGTTGTTGTTCTTTATTCTTCAGTTAGGAGCTCGGGACATATTAGGACAACAGTCCAGTGTACTCTGTGTGTACTGTGTTGATCAGATAACCTGTGTTATTGTGATGACTGCTGTGAGTATGTAGATTTTGTGTTTGGATAGGTGCTCAGGGGCTTAAGATAAGGAATAAAATGAGTTTGAAAAGAAATTCAAGGAAACCTAGTTTCACAATGGTCGTTGCCAATTCTGGGATTCGAACCCCAAATCTTCGGACACCAGATCCCCATTGCAGTCGTGTATCTGGGGGTTCCTCATTTGTTGTTATTGTTAATTCATTTTAGGGACTTTGGGCATGTTCGTGAACAGCCTCGTGTACTTGGGCTTGTGCTGATTTCGCCTTATAACCTGAGTTTCTTTGGAGACTGGAGAAGTGTGTATAACTAATTATTAGGGCCAGGAATGAGAAAGGTGTCCCTAACCAGGATATAGTGTCAGAAACCCTAAGAAAGAATCCACACTCAGGAAGCCAGCCCGCTGTTTCTGCCGAGGTTTGAACCACCGTTCTCCGGAATTGCTGCAGCTCCCCGTCGCGGTCAAGCTGAGAGAGTTAGTGCGCACGGCTACACAGTGGGGTTTTATATCTTGCTGACTCAGAACGGAAGGCTTTGACAGATAACTACGAGTATTACCTGCAGCGATTCAGAAGAGTTATAGAAGTTCTTGTCGGTTTTTTAGGGAAAGTGAGAGTGTGCGTTAAGATTCTAAGTGCTGAAGCGTGTTCTGGCGACCATTTTGCCGCCAAACTTGCAACTTTTATTGTCTAGCGCACTGAATTGCTCAAGGATGGTGCAATTAAGATGTTAAAAGGATCTGTTGTGGCGTTATGTAGCTTCCGAAAGCAGTGCGATTCGTTTACAGTGCCGCACCAATCTATCAGACTCGACATAAAATCTTCCATTTCCCAATTAAAATTTCTTATTGTATCAGATTACGGTGTAACAAAAAAATATTTACTAATGATGAGTTTACATTGAGAAAAGCCCTGGGATTTTCCCATAACTTACCTGTTTTTTTAATCGCTTATCCTCTTAGCTTGGTTTCACCCACGGACTCTGTGAGGGACCATTCCTCTACCGCTGCAATGAAGATGTCTGGGAGCTGAACACACTTTGTCGGTAGATACAACTGGGGATGGTGACAGGCCAATCGCCCAGCTGACCGCTATGGTATAATTAGGGTTGGGTCATGGAAAGGATTATGGTAGGAAGTCGGCCGTGGACCAGTTGAAAGGAAGGGCCCCGGTATTCGTCTGGGAGTGAAAATGAGAAAGCACGGTAAACCATTCACAGGTCGGCTGAGGTGGGATTAGAACACACTCTCTCCCGATACCAGCATAAGCGCTATTGGACACCGTGGCCAGTCCCGTTTGGTTTTCAATGATATGATCCTTCTTCTATTTAAGGGAAAATTGAATCGCCTATCTTCACAATGTTCATTTATAGGAACATCTTCATAGGAAGCACATTAGCTATATAAGCCAAACTTTTACAGTGCATTAACAAAGGCATTTTAGTTACATTGAAATAAGTACTTTTTAAATGGGAATTACGAGGGGGATTTTCATATCCAAAATATCTACATCAATTTTAGCCTATTTTCATTTTATAAAAAAAGGCTTATGAGATCACCTTTTGTCGTGTGTGTGTATGTGTGTACGTATGTGTGTGGATGTGTGTGTGTCCCCCTCTAATAACTTCTAAACAGCTGGAGCGCCTTCAAAGAAACTCGGTAAGGTCATAACACCATTTTGGCCGACCCCGACCGTGCCCTTCAAATTTTATTAGGTCTCACCAACCCAACGGGCGGCTGTGCGAAATATTTCAACAGCATTCAATATCTCCGAAACTATTACCGACATCACCCTGACATTTTGTACGGTGATAAAGAGCACTACTAGAAGTTTACCTCTGATACTTTCAAAAACTGGTAACTACAAAACCAACATGGCGGCCAAGCGAAGTTGAGACTTTTAAATTGAATTTTCTCGCGATTTAACCATCCAAACGCAATGTAACTTGGTACAGCTAATGTGTAAACAAATTGTAATGCACTGGCATCTAATTTAGTTCAATAGTTTACATAACGTCAATATGGGGGCTGAGCGAAATTTTAAAATAAATAATCCCTGGCATAAGCCCGTGAGGGCCTAGGACTACCAAGCGACCTCTGACCAGCCATTTGGCCTGCAGATATTGGGGTGACAAGTGATCAGCACATCGGATCTCCTCAGCCGTTAATCTTGGTTTTCGTCAACGGGGCACTGCCTCACTGTCAGACAGCTATTCAATTGTCCTCACGAGGCCGAGTGCACCCCGTTCCAGCCCTCATGTCAGTTTCGAAAATCCCTGACTGACCCGGGAATCGAACCCGGGGACTCCGGGAGAGAGGCAGGCGCGCTACCCTAACACCACGGGGCCGGCGCGAAATTTCTAAATTAAGTTTTTTATTTCTTGTGTCTTAAACATGCGATCGAAGTGAAAGTTTGAATACTGAACCCACGCAATAATTTTTCTTTAATGACATATAACTCTATGGCCTATACTTATAACAATCCAACATATGTGACCATCCGAAATATTAGACGGTTCTCAATATCTACGAATCTATTACAGCAATCAAACTGAAATTTTGTATGTTGATAGAGGCAATTAACATAATTAGGATATATGGAAATAGGCTTTTGTTCTTCACGGAACTACTTGTTCGACATATTATCACCTATTATGTATCGGGTGAGTTAGCCATGGTGGTTAGGGCAAGGCTACAGGCAGTCGCTCACGTCCGGGAGGCGAGATGGTTTGAATCCCACCGCAGGCAACATTGGAGATGGTCTTCTGTGGTTTCCCATCTTTCTTCCAAGCAAATGCAGGGGTTGGTCCCTAACTATAAGCCACATACGCTACCTTCCAATTCCTCCCCCTTACATTCACACTTTCCTCCCACGCGACGGTACTTGTAGCTTATCCCATGGGTCTCGGACACTCCCAGCACTAAAGGCTAAACGCTAATAATAATAAAATAATCCCGTGGCTCATAATCACAAGATTCACGGTCACGTAAAACTACAATCATCCTTCCTTCCTTGCTAATAATAATAATAATAACCTAGACTATTACGTATATCCATCCCTTGACATTCCTGTTTTCAACGCGATCGGGGATGAAATGTGATGATAGGTTATGTGGTGGGTTGATTTTGTGTCCTGCGCCCAAACTACAACGTCATCAGCCGTACCATTTCAAGATGGCGGCCGTGTGAATTATAATCCATAAATTAGGACCCACCAATTCCGATTATCAAACCGAGGGTGGCTCAAGCTCCCTCGCATTTGTGCACCCTAAAATGTCAACTGGATGCACCAGGATTCGATCCAGAAACCTTGGGAACAGCAGGCGAGAACGTTACCGCTGCGTCACGTAGCCTGCTAGTTGTAATTCAGATGAGGATTGGGAATGAGGTGATGTGACCATAATTTAGAAATCATCTTGGCATTCGACTGGAAAAGAAGTCAGAAATTACGGAAAACTATTTCCAGGATGGCTGAGGTGGGAATCGAATCCTGCTCTTCTCAGTTTTGCCTCACGAGGCTGAGTGTACCCCGTTCCAGTCCTCAAACTAGAATTAAATTTTCTTGGCAGAGCCGGGAATCGAACCCAGGCCTCCACAGTGACAGCCGAAAGTGCTAGCCACTACACAACGAGGCGGATTATTCATTCATTCATTCATTCATTCAATACTAAAAATACATGCTAAATATCTGTAAAATGCATGGGTCATATTCTCCCGTTTTAAGCCGTATTCAGGTAGTTTTTATGGTATATTTGCTTGTACGTTTTAGCTCTTACACGCTTGCCACGGTGGGTGAGTGGTCAACGTGTCGGTCTACTAACCCCAAGCTTGCAGGTTCGCTCCTGGTCGTGGTAAGTGGTTTTTGAAAGGTGGCAAAAATTACGACACCATGTCATACGATTTTGGCATGTCAAAGAACCCATTTGAATCCTGTAGGCCGTGTTCATAATGGCAAAATTAATCTAGGGAGTTTCCGCTAACACACATTTCTTCATTTCTGTACTACAAAGCGCTATAGTGTTCAAGGAGCTTAGATATCTAACCTCCTTGACCTTCATAGTGCTTCACGGAACAACGAAATTCGACATGCAAGCTACACTTTGGTTGTCAAAAAACAAAGCTTGCACCCGGCATCGGAGGCCATACGATTAATATATCTCTTAAACGTCCGAACCTTAGTAATGGCTAATGCCAGTGCTTGAATGCTCTGAGCTGTAATAGTCAGTCTGCTCCCAAGTACAAAGAGTAAGTTGGTGTTCGAGATTTGCAGTTTCCATATTAGACACACACAGTTAACTTCAGGCCTTTCACTGCCGTTTTTGTGTGGTATATTTACTGGAAGAAGCACACACACACACCATGTGCTCTCAATACGACGCTTTAGTGTTCTTTTTCGTTTGTCTTCAGCTTGCGAAATATGCCTATCCATCTTTGAGCGCGATGTTTGCAATCGTTCTCCTATGCTAATGCTGGTCACCAGAGGCAATATGGCAGCTTGCCCTTACCATCATACATTTATCTTGCAATACAGTGTGGGCCCCATTATGATGTAAAATCTAGGAAGCAGTGCATATGAGCTCAGCTCCGGAAATGATAATGTTCAAGGCTATAAAATTGCTAAATTGCGACACGCTTTTAACATGAGAATAACGAAGATTTTTCAGACGTCATAAAATCTCTCGTTAACGAATCTTTATAGGATTGAGATGATGGAGATCAATGCACTTCAATGTGAAGATGTTTTCCCTCAGAACCACAAAGGCCGTGGATAATGAGGGAGAATTCTAAGAGGATTTGATTTCAGAGAAACCAAACACGCACAGCTTAACCCTTCAGCTTTTGAAGAATGGTTGTTAAAATGCCAAGTTTAGTGACATTACTAGTCTCTCCAGGAGCAAATAATCTACGTTAAACGTATTAGTTGCTAAATTTCATTTGTCTTCTTCTTCTTCTTCCACTCCTCCTCCTTCTTCTTTCACCCTCTTTGAGTACGTTGGATCAATCATTTCACTGCGGGTTGTTCTTTTTTTAGTGCCCAGTATCTGTTCATTCTTTCTGATCTTCGTTTTATCTCTTCTTTAGTAGAGAGTAGCAAAATAATAGGGGAATCCGTGTAATTTGGACCACTTAACTTTAAACATCCATAACTACATTGACCGTAATGAAACATTTTGTTGTTGTGTTTCGTATTGCGTTTCAACTTTTTCAAATTGTATGGACATGACTTAGTACAAATCACCAAATGATTTCGTGAAAATAAACCTTAATATTATCTTAATGAATTACTTAAAAGTAATATTTATATTAAAACTACCTGTACCTGGCAATCGTTGCAATGCCAATCGAAGGAAGACATGTTTGTGTTGTACAGCATTTTTTTTTATTGAAATGCTTGCAAACAGCTGACCAATACTCATATGTTGAAACGACTGGCGTGTCATCTATAGTAAAATGGATTTTCTAATAGAGAAACTTTCGCAGGCATGCGCAAAGCAACTCACAAAAATTAATTTGCAGAAACAATTAACGCACGAAAACTCATTTGTTAAAACGACTCGTGCGCCACCTATTGTGAAATAAATGTACTAATTCAGAAATATTCGCTGGCGTGCACACAACAACTAACCAAAAGTTCAATTGTTGGAATTATTCACGCGCAAACACACATTTGTTGAAATGACTCGTTTGCCAACTATTGTAAAATGGATTTACTAATTCAGAAATATTCGCTGGCGTGCACACAACAACTCACCAAATTTGAATCACAATCAGATGAATGGTATACACGTATAAACGCATACGGAACAAATAAACAAACAAACTATAAGCATGAACAGAAAGCAACAAAGTATGCTATACTATCGCCTGTCATCGTAACAATTACGAAGGTTAAGTTTTGTAGACGCACACAGGCGTGGGCGTAGCGAAGTACTTTTTAAAGCCACTGCGTTGTATTGCAGTGAAATATTCAGTTTGTAGTTCTTGTTGTTCTCACTCAAGTGCTCGGTATAATCTGCAGGCAAGCAGCAAGTTGGCTGCGGTCTGTCACGTCTTTGTCGCCTCTTAATTGATGTCCTAGACCACGAATGTCGTCGTTAATGAAACGGCACTGCAGTTCGTCCCCGGACGAGGCGACGCTCGGGTCTCTCAGGAGGTGGGGACAATAATACCACAGTTTGTGTGTCTACACCAGTGAGTCCTCCAACTCGTACACGCACTACTAACTTCTCCTGGTCGACCAATAATCAAACCTGATTGCGGCCCCCACTTAATTAAATTACAATAGCACAAAAGTAATAATTCATTCATTCATTTATACATTTATTAACTTATTTATTTATACATTTATTTAGCGTTATGCATTAACGTGTTGGAAGTAATTTTTAGCCTATTTTCATTTATTAAACAAGTAGTTCCGTGAAGAACTATACAGCCTATTTTCATATATCCTACTCATGTTAATTGCCTATCAACATACACAATTTCAGTTTGTTGCGATAGATTCATAGATATTGAAAACCGTCTAAATATTTCAGATGGTCACCAGGTTGGATTTTTATTTATGTACTATTACATGAAGATTATTGTGTACGTGTGGTAATCAAATTTCAATCGCATGATTAGGACACAAGAAGTAAAAACGAGATTTTAAAATTTCGCACAGCTGCCATCTTGTGGTTATGAAAACAATTGAGATAAATTAGATGCCAGTGGATTAACATTTGTATAAGCGTTTAACGTGCAAAGTTTCACTACCCTCGGATGATTAAATCGTGAGAAACTTCCATTTAAATATTTATACTTTGCGTCGCCGCCATGTTGGATTTGTGCTCACCAGGTTACTGAAAGTCCTATAGGAGAACTTATGTTCATAGCCTCTATGAACATAAAAACTTTCAGTTTGATTGCTGTGAAAGATTCGTAGATATTGAGAACCGTCAAAATATTTCGGATGCTCGCCAAATTGGATTGTTATATGTACAGGCCATAGAGATATGTACCATTAAAGGAAAATTATTGCGTAGCTTCATTATTCAAACTTTCAGTCCAATCGCACGATTACGACACAAGAAATAAAAACTCAATTCTAAAACTTCGCACTGCATCCATCTTGAGGTTATGTAAACAATTGAACTAAATTAGATGCCAGTGCATTACAATAGAGATCATCATCGTCAATTTCAGGGTCTGCTTAAATTGGTCCTTGTAGCGCCTCTTAGGACCACCATGAGGCCTGGTGCCATAGCATAACTCACCATATAGCATCTGACGAGGTAATCTCACATCATCCATCCGATGGACATGCCCAATCCATCTAAATTGGTGACCTATTATGGATGATTCTATGCTGTTGATTTGAGCCTATTCCAGAACAGCAATATTGGTGATGCGGTCTTACCATTTAATCCTCAGGATTGATCGAAGATGTTGTAGGTGGAAACGCTCAAGCTTCCTGAGATCACGTCGGTAAAGGGTCCACGTTTCACAGCCATACAACAATGTAGAAATGACTACTGCTTTGTACACCATAAACTTTGTACTCATGGACAGATCTTTATTCATGAAGACCCGGTTCAATTGTTTACATAAAATTAAATGTTTATTTCTTGTGTGCTAATCGTGCGATTAAAGTCAACCTTTGAATAATGAACCTACGCGATAATCTAATAGTACATAACTCTTTGGTCTACACATGAAAAAATCCAACATGGCGACCATCCGCAATATTTAGACGGTTCTCAATATCTACTAATCAAGGACAGCAATCAAACTGAAATTTTGAATGTTGATAAAGGCTAGCAAATAAGTTCACCTATGGGACTTTCAATAACCTGGTGAGCACAAATCCAACTAGGCGGCGTCGCAAAATTTATGTATTTAAATCGACGTTTAACCATCCGACCGCAATGAACTTGGTACGGTAAATGCTTATACAAATTTTAATCCACTGACATCAAATTTATTTCAATTGTTTTCATAACCACAAGATGGTGGCTGTACAAAATTTTTATTTTTTTTATTTCTTGTGTCCTAATCATACAATTGAAGTTTGAATACTACACCTACAGAATAATCCTCCATAACTCTATGGCCTACATACAGAATATGGAGATGGGCAGTAGTCGACTGAAAACAGTCGAATGAATTCAACGACTACTCCCGTATCATAAACAAGTCGCTTTCAAACGACTGATCCCAAATCAATCGTTAGAATCATTCGAATTAAACAAGGCGTTTGCAAACGACTAATTCCGAGCAAATGGAATCATTCGAATTTAAGTAGTTCCGATCAAACGAGTTCTTCAGGCTAACCTCATGCTTACAATTGTTTTGTATATTTATTGTAGAGCTTTAATTAATAAGTTAAGTACAGTATATCTGTAGGTGCTTATAGTTTTATGGGGTGTAAGGGGTAGGCTTTCTACTCAAATATCAACCTCACCTGCACGTGGTGCACCCTGCTTTAGACTAACGAGGCTCTGACGACCGAGTGACTCCCGGGATAAGGAGTCCCCCACTATCATGCCACCGGCTCCTCAGGGAGGCGAATGAGCTGGTAGTGGTTAGGGCACTCTCTTGCCCTTGGGACAGGAAACTTTCCCTAAAGGCGGATGAACCACATGTGGTCAACGGCATAGAAAGTCCTCAACGGTGGACCAGGCATAAGGGCAATGAGTCCCTCCTTGGCTGGAATGGCGGATGAAGGCTGCAGTGACTAGGATTTATTCAATCGTCTTGCATTTGCTTGCCATTGAACATCTTTCCGAAGTCATCAAGGAATGTGCGTTTTTTGATGTGCAGCAACATTCTCACGTTAAAAGATTTCACGCACAGCAGTCTTCCAACAACATTTGACTTTCTTCAAAGTCCTGCGGCGATCAAGAAGTTGCGACGGGGGCAGGATTGTGATGTCTGGGAGCCTCTAGTGATAACTTGGCACGTAGGCGGTAGATGTGTGATAGGTCATCTTGCTTAAGGTTGTGGCTGTAGAGCAATTCGGCCGCTGCAACTACGACTGAGCAGTCCTATTTAGGGTCCATTCTGCTCACCCCACATGGGGAAGGGGCTAGAAAAGGTGCCCTAAACATAGTCAGCCACTTACACTACCGATTGGATAGCCGCGTCCAAAGGTGTCACCTCCATGCGGTCGAAAATGTATAAGTAACAAATTTTATTTTGCAACCTGGAATGTAAGAACATTCACTGATGACCCCGCAAATGAGAGACCTGAAAGGAGAACAACTATTGTGGGTAGAGAATTACGGAGATATGACATTGACATAGCAGCACTTCAGGAGACCCGTCTTGCTGGTCAGTTGAATGAGCAAGGTGCAGGGTACAGCTTCTTTTGGAAGGGTAAACGTGAGGACGAACACAGAATACATGGAGTTGGCTTTGCCATTAAGAGCAAGCTTCTCAAGGATCTGACAGAGCTTCCAACTGGGTATAATAAACGCCTCATGACACTAAGACTTCGGTTATATAACAACCAGCATGCCACGGTGATCAGCGCATACGCCCCCACACTAGATGCTGATGATGACATTAAGGAAAGGTTCTATTCAGATCTAGATACCGTCCTATCAATCATCAACCGTGAAGATAGGATCATCTTACTCGGAGATTTTAACGCTAGAGTGAGCAGGGACTACAATATTTGGAATGGTGTCATTGTGCACCGCCCTATTAAAATAAACATATTCTTGGCGTGCCTCCTAGCTGCATCACTGGAACCAACTAGAAAAGAAAGGAGTACGCAGTGGAAATGGATGTTGATTTCTGACCTGTGCTGGGCCCGTACTTGCAGGCCAGATGTGCCTAGCGACTCCAGACTCCGTGAAGGTGGTCCCACGACGAGTGATAGGAATACCCTCCTGGTACTAGAAATCTAGAATACGCTAGGCCTAGGTTTGAAGAGAGAGAGAGCGAGCAGCCCGATCGCCAAACACTAATAAATAAGACACATGGATAAAGAAACGGAAATTTAACACACAAAGAAACCCGGCCAGAATAACACACACAAAAAAGAATACCCTTCACCTAGGGGTCAAATAAAGTCACTTTCAAACGGGGAAGATAAATATAAATAACAATAAATAACTTACGATAGTAAATAACGTTAACAAATTAAATTCATACCTGTGCTCATTTCCGTGAAAACGACGTAAAAAGGGAGGAAGTAAATAATCAAGAGGCAATCGAGCCGGTCGCTGGTCAACAACAATCACTTCTCAGCCTAGAGATGGATGGTTGTCATGACGACCACAAATAACAAGCATAGCAAAGATAAAACAAGTGGCTGTGAGATTGTCGCAGAGGCTGTGGCGAGCAATGGGGATGCGATCGAGCTGGCAGTCCCCAGAGAAAAGAAATGCAAAAACCAAAGATACTACAAGGAGAAACAAATGACGTCAAGTGTCCGTGAAATATATCATGATACATACACGCAATCAAACACACAAAATGCCAGCCGACGATGCAGAAATAAAACACAAAGCCACTCGTGCTTGTAGGTAGTCTAGCAAAATATGCTAAACCTATATGGTCCCCAACTTACGTTCCGAGTTCGAGCTGAATACGGTAAGGCCTACTTAAAGTTACCGCCGTGATTCAGTTGCCCGAAGCATGGAATGAAGGGAATACATAAGGGCTAAAATATATGGTGTCATGCCTCGTGTTGGGAGAATGGTCGAAACGCCAACGTCCACAAAACCACGGGAGACCCATTCGAAGATATGCCCAAATCAAAATAACATCAATGCACCTGGCAGCAAGAAAAACATACACTCACAAAATCACTCGCAGCTATATTTCATGGCACAAATAAAAGGTTAAACGAAGACTCAAACAAAATAAAACAGGAGACCGCCATTTCAATTGGTTCCACAGCAAATCCAAGCACACGACGAAGATCAAAAAGAAAAGTTACATTTAGGAAATGAGCATAGGGGACACAAGGTTAGATGTATTACTTACATGAGTAAATGGAAGGCTTCGGCGTAATAACAATGTTAAATAAAAAGGAAAAACATTACATTTTAAATAATAAGGCGGAGAGCCTCAAGGCACGTCCGGACAGAAAGTATCTCACATGGCGTCTGAGTCAACCGGGACGGCCGCCGAAGAAAATAAAGAAAAGAGAGATGTTAAACATGGCTCAATTGGTAAGGAGGGAGTTGAGAGCGAAAACTCCAATGGTATCAGACTGCTCTCCAAATGCACTGAACATGAATTGGTAATCACCAATACTATCTTTCGCCAAAAGAATCGCTTTAAAACATCATGGAAGCACCCTAGATCGAAGCACTGGCATCTTATTGACTATGTGATTGTATGCAAGAAAGATTTACGAGATGTTCTTATCACCGAAGCAATGACAGGAGCTGATGACTGTTGGACAGATCACCGGCTTATCAGATCAGTTATGCGTATACCATTATCCACACAGAGGAGGAAGCAACAGAAGAGCTGTAGGCATATTTTTGATACCGAGAAGTTTGGTAAGTCAGAGCATATAAAGAGTTGCTTAGCCAGACACTGCCACAGGAATACAATCCAGATGTAACACTGCACTGGGAGAGTCTGAAGACCGCTATTCAGAATGCTTGCAAGGAAACGCTGGGATATAAGACCAGGAAACATCAAGACTGGTTTGATGAAAATGATGAAGAAATTGAAGCATTAATCTCAGAAAAGAGAAAAGCCTTGCAAACTTGGAGAAAAGATATGAACTCCCGTACTAAGAATGGAGCATTTTGTCTTGCGAAGGCAAATGTCCAAAGAGGAACTCGTGCGCTCAAAAATGCGTGGTGGACATCCAAAACTAAAGAGCTGAAATATCTAGCAGACAAAGATTCGCGACAGTTCTTCCAAGCCACAAAAGCGATTTATGGCCCCTCCACGTTTGGTAGAAATCCACTTTGGTCCAGTGACAAAAGTACACTTCTAAAAGATCAATACTCCATCATGAATAGGCGGAAGGAGAATTTTGAAGTCCTCTTGAACCAGGACTCAGTTATTGATGAGCAGGTGTATGATATATTAGAACAAGCACCCATCAAGGAAAAACTCGGTACTCTGCCAACACTAGATGAGGTTCAGTGTGCTATTAATCAAGCAAAGCGACACAAAGCCACTGGATGTGATGGAATACCAGCGGAAGCTCTCAAAGAAGGAGGTGAGGAA
This sequence comes from Meconema thalassinum, assembly GCA_946902985.2. Lineage (NCBI taxonomy): Eukaryota > Metazoa > Arthropoda > Insecta > Orthoptera > Tettigoniidae > Meconema > Meconema thalassinum. Next base: position 172,524,349 of record OX336393.1, on the reverse strand, counting down.
CTCATAAGCCACATACATGATCTTATCATTAAAATTTGGAGAACTGAAAAAATGCCTGCTGATTTCAGAGATAGTCTGATAGTTCCCATATTTAAGAAAGGTGATCGTGCAGACTGCAACAATTATCGTGGTATATCTTTGTTATCATGCCTTGGAAAGCTTATTGCTCGTATTTTGGCGAATCGTATTCTATCCCTGGTGGAGAAAATACTCCCAGAGAGCCAATGTGGTTTCAGACCTTCTAGAGGAACTGCAGATATGATATTCACTGTTCTTCAGCTTCAGGAGAAATGTGGAGAGCAAAATAGACCTCTTTATATTGCCTTTATAGACCTCAGTAAGGCATTTGACTCGGTAAACCGTGAAGCCTTGTGGAAGATTTTAGCATTGTATGGTTTTCCACTGAAATTTATTACCATCTTAAGACTACTCCACACTGATATGAAGGCAAATGTCATTGGTAACGACTCTATTGGAGGACCATTTCATATAAATACCGGCGTTAAACAAGGCTGTGTGATTGCCCCTACATTGTTTTCTCTGTACGTTGCCACTGTCATGCAGTTAGTCAAAGATGATCTTCCTACAGGCATACAGATAACTTACAGGATGGATGGGAAGATCTTTAATTTGAGCCGTCTAAAGGCAAGGACTCGAACAACTCCTGCTGCATTGGTTGAGTTACAGTACGCTGATGATAATGCAGTAGTAGTTCAATCAGAGGACGAACTTAGGAAAATCCAGAATGCTTTTTCTTCAGCATACAAAAAGATTGGGCTGAAACATAACACCAGTAAAACCCAAGTCCTCTACCAACCAGCCCCTGGACAAGGACAAAGAAACATCAATGTCACCATCGACGGAGCGAAGCTTCAAGAAGTTAACACCTTTTCTTATCTTGGCAGCACCCTGTCATCAAGTGCAAATATAGATTCCGAAATCCAACACAGGATTAACCGTGCTGGGGCATCCTTTGCAAGATTGAGGTCTAGAGTTTTTGACAACCATGATATCAATGCTGCAACGAAGATCCTTGTGTACAACTCGGTTGTAGTTCCCACCTTACTTTACGGATCTGAATCCTGGACATGCTACATACGTCATTTTAAAAAGCTGGAGCAATATCACCAGCGTTGTTTGAGGAGAATTCTTCGTGTGACATGGCAAGACAAACGCACAAACACCAGTATTCTCGAAGAAGCACAGACTACCAGTGTTGAAGCCATGCTTTTAAAACGTCAGCTGCGATGGACAGGACACCTAATCCGCATGCCCAATAATCGCATTCCCAAGCAAGTGCTTTGTTCTGAACTAACTGAGGGCAAGCACTGTGTGGGAGGTCCGAGGAAGCGATTCAAAGACATACTAAAGGCTAATATGCAAATATGCCATATTGATATCAACAACTGGGAGACCTTAGCTCTTGATCGCTCATCCTGGAGATAAATTGTTCATCGTGGTGCGATACTTTTTGAAGAAAACCGCCGACGTATGATAGAAGATCGGAGGCAGCGCAGAAAGAACAGAGTGTTCATTAGGAGACAGGGAATGAATGCGGATGTCTCACCTGGACCTGATACTACCTGTCATCACTGCGGGAAACTGTGTCTCTCCCGCATTGGGCTTTTTAGTCACCTCCGGACTCATCGATGAAGAGTCATTCAGCATTGGAAGGCCAACCTACTCGAGACGAGTATTTGCTATCATAGTTTTATACAGTTTCTTATTCGTAGATTCTTTCAACGAAACAGCTTACATCCAGTTGTCATTTGTAGCCTACTTTTCACATTTTGCAAAAATGAGGAAAAAGTAGACTTATGAGATCGGGCAAATGTGTGTCTGTCTGTCTGTCTGTCCTTCTGTTTGTCCTTCTGTCTGTGTGTGTGTGTGTGTGTCCCCTATCAACTCCTAAACAGCTGCAGCAATCGAAACAAACTTTGGTAGGAGTAAAGATCTATACCTGAATATCTCACGGCCGTATTTGAAAATGATGTCAGTGCTACTAACTGCTGAAAAATCGCAATTGTAATTTGAGCTCCATGTTGGATATCTTGGAAAGTATGAATAGGAGCTTTTTCAAAATTGGCACACTTGTAGATAATAATATTGCAGTTTAATTTCCAGGAGGCCATACCTGTCTGTGTTGCCAAAATGATTATAAGCCTGCTGATAAGTCCAAACTTTAAATGCATATAACTTCTACACTATCAATTGGATTTCAACCAAATTTCGTATGTGCCATGTGTAGATAAACAGATATGGCTGAGCGTATTCTTAAGAGCCACCAGGGCTGCCAACTGTTAATAAATGCTCTCAATTTATTTTATCCAAATACCCATATATCAGAAAGTATGCATGCCGACAGCTTTAAACTATGCACATGCATAGTACCTGACTTCTATATTATTTTGGAGTAACTTATATACTTCAGTGCTACCAAACATGATTCTAAGCCTGCTGAGAGGTCCAACTTTAAATACATGTAACTTCTATACTATAATTTGGATTTCAACCAAATTTCGTGTTTGCTATGTGTACCATAACAGATATGACTGTGCGTATTCTTAAGAGTAACCAGGGCTGCCAACTGTTAATAAATACTGTCTCTATTTTTGTTACCCTAATATCAATATATCCGAAAGTATGCAATCCAATAGCTCTAAACTTTGCACACGTATAGTACCTGGCATTCTAGATTAATTTGGAGTTACTAATATAGGCCTACGCCAGTGCTGCCAACATGATCCTGAACCTGCTGATAGGTCCAATTTTAAAATGCATGTAATTTCTATACTAAATAATGGATTTCATTCAAAATTGACACAACAATAGATAATATTATTTCAGATTATTTCTGACCAATACATGTATGTCATTGTTGCCAACATGATTTGACGTGCTCTGTTTGATCCAATGTTTAACTGCATGTAACGTCCATGCTATCCATTGGACTTCAACCAAATTTTGTATTCTGTACCTTAAGAGATGGAACTAAGAATATATTCAGTCACTGTAGTTCTCTATTAGGCTACATTATGCCAGGTATACAGTATTTCGAACTAATTAAAGAAATTCGATATTACCGACTTAATTTCGTCATTATTCTAGATAGATCCATATAGATCAATCATTGGCATGAATCTTAAATTTTAAGAAAAGTAGGCTCTTTAGTTCGTCACGGAACTTCTTGTTGTTGTTGTTATTGGAAATGTTAAGCATTCAATATTTAGGTTATGTTTGAAGCCCTTAACACAGTATATCAACTTTTAATGAGAATTGTGTGCATTCCTGAAGTATTACACGGCTTGAACATGGGCTTACCAAATATGGCTTGAGTTGTATTTATCCTATGATTGAATTTCATTAATTTATTTTGCCACGAAATAAATGAATTACAAGAAAACTATTATAAAATTCTCCCCAAAGCGTGATGGTAATGATCGATGCAAACATAGAATAAAGTAGATTTTCCAGGAAAATTAAATCAGAATTTCTTTTAATATTGGGATCCAAAATAAATAGCATGGTAGCAAGTCAGAGGGCGTGTGTGCTCAAATTGATTCTGATCGTCAATTGTTTTAACTACAGACGGGCAACAGTCGACTGAAAGTTAAAACCATCGACTTATTTGACTGTTTAAAAAAAACAGTCGAATGAATTCAACGACTACTCACCATACCTGCACCGTAACATAAACAAGTTGTTTGCAAACGACTGATCCCAATTGTTTTAACCTGTAGAAAGCGCTCGGATAGTTTTACGTTCTGGTCGTCAATTGTTTCAGCACGTGGATGGCGCGCGCATTAAAGAAACTTTGTAATTACATGGTTGCCAACATCTCCACTGAAAGTTCGTTCTCGTTGCTGTTCAAAAGTGCTCTATTTTCGTGTGTATTTACTGTAGGCCGTCATTTTCTTGTTCAAGTCGTATTTCAACTCTACGTTCTTAGTACTCCAGAGAGGATTACATTAGTGAACACATAACTTGTTTGTGACTCTATGGAAACATTTTGCATTTATTTTGTGGCATTAAAGAGATGAAATGTGATTATTTCAATATTGGCTATGGAATTGTTACCTGTACTTAAGAACTTCCTTTCAGTTATAGTGATTTAATTTACTCTTAGACTAATTAAGTATTGCCCTATTACTTCACTTATCCACAGTACATACAGGTAATGTGCCCTGTAACAATATCGGGGAATATTTACTCAGACACATTTTGCATTAAATGAAATGCCCATCATTGTAAATAATGGCTGCACTCTACATGACGTAACCCACCTCTCTAAACAACCATTTTGAAGCACAGTAAAAATGAATAAATAACTTTGATCAATTGCATGTTGCCGAGTGTCGCGTAGTCCAAACTAACGTCTGCAAAAATAGGTCGATTAAGGAGAAGTTTGTTTTTCATCAGTTGGTACGACTCTACTCCTATGGGTAACGGCTTACAGTGCTTTGTACACTGCCTAGAAGCGACTTTCAGTCGAATACATGAAACAACACGCTTAGGAGCTATGCGAATTCAGGTAACCTTTCGACTGAAAGTAGTCGACTATATAGTCGATAGCTTCTTCCAATGAATTACTAGTCAGTCGATGGTTAAAAGTAGTCGATTGTCCCATCTCTAACAGTATATACATAAATCCAACATGGCGACCATCCGAAATATTTAGACGGTTCTCAATATCTACGAATCTATGACAGTAATCAATCAGAAATTTTGTATGTTGATAGAGGCAATTAACGTAAGTAGGATATATGAAAATAGGCTATTTATTTCTTCACGGAACTACTTGTTCAGTGTTAAATTAGTTACCAAAATGTAATGTTTTTCTTTCGTTCAACACGATTGTACCAACAATTAATTAATTTTAATAATTTAAACTAACACATATTCATTGAGAACTCACCCATCTTTAAACTACTAGGAACACCCTCCCTTGGAAACGAGAAGCAACATAACATTGCAGCCAAACTAGAAAAGGGAGGAACAAGGGAATCATGTTGCAGGATCAGGCTGTACTTTGTACCATATCTTCAATAAACCAAGGCTGGCATTGATGGCAGTATAAAGGTTTTCCAAGACATTCTCATTAGACTGTTTGCCATTAAGGAGGGACGATTATCTTCTGCGTGGCAAAAATAATAACTGGCCTTTAGAAGTTGAAGATGTCCAGGATACAGTAACATACAACGTATTAGCATGTTCTAGACGTGGCAGCAAACATATGGTTCAATGCCTGCCAAAGAAGGTGATTAGGAATGCGGGGAAATGACCAATGAAGACAAGAGATTATGAGACAAGACAGGAAATTCCTTCCAGTTCAATGCAGGCAGCGGTGTCAGCAGCAGCAGCAGCAGCAGAACGAAAACGAAACACTCATCTCTCAAACAGCTACGTTCACAATCCACACATACCTGACCATTTAATTACAATCCCATAATCATACTAAGCAAGCAAACTTGAAGGTCAATCACCAGTATCTCAACACCAAATCACATATAACTAACAAATCTCGAATAGTCATGCTAGTTTAATTACTACTCCAACTAAATAGGTGTATATTGTACCCATGCGTATAATCTCGATGGAAAATATGCTTCTGCCTCCAGCTAGCTTCAGGACTCGAGGGTGTACCGTCCTCCCACTGAGCAGTTGCATACTTTGGATTTGAGGCTAAGAGGTATCAACTCTACAATGATAAGGCACAACTCTATTCTAAAACTTTAATTCAGTAAATAAAATCATGGCTTTTAACAAATAAAACAATCCCCATAACCATAAAACAAAAGCAAACAAAAATTCACTTCCACAATCCACCAATATGAACATAATATAATCATAATAAGTCATATCATACCACAAACCTTTACCCTTATGTGCACTTCACAAAGATCTTCTAGTGCGCTGATGCACATACAACTTCAGAAACAAACTATACATTGATCCTACTGTCATACAATGTGACTTCTTTAATTTCACAAAATTACTGATTCATAAAACCTTCTTAATTTGACAATTATGTGTACCGTGTGTGTTTTGATCTTTCTTTTCCCACCAAATGCTTCACATGCATTAACCTATTCTGGTGTTGCACAGCAAACTACGTGCAACTCCATAATTATGTAAGCTACCCCTACTCCACTATTTATATAGTTCCACTGCATGCCGTTTTGTGATTTCATATAAAAACGTTATGTTATTGTTGTGTCGGATGGTATAATCAAACTACCTTGCGCGCGTAGCCTGTGGAATCTGGTAACCAACTTCTGAAAAAGTTGTCAGTGACAGTATAAATGCAAAGTCTAACCATTCGATAGATAGCTAAAATCATGAACCCTCAGGATAATATATAATTATCAATGTGTTCTTAAACCACATGGCTTCATTACTCAACATAACAATATTTCATTCATGTCATTAACAGGGTCTAAAGTCTGTTCCTTTCAACCTTACTTTTACGGTCCGTCTTGACCGTCCAGACCCTCTACCCGAGCGGTCGGCATACAATAGGAGTGTGGAAGGGGGTTCCAACATTAACTCGACCCTCGCTTTATGTCTGAATGCTTATTTCCAAAGCAGTATAAGATTTTACAAGACAGTACTGTGCTCCCAATGACACACATATCTCAATGGATTTTAACTGAATATTATGCACACAGGTAGTGAATGAGCTTTATATTTATTCCTACCCCGAGGATACTAATAACTGGCACCAAACTAGGCCCATTTCAACATGAAGGTACGAGGTTCGTAAAACATTGGTCTATTAGGCAACCGGTGTCTTAAATAAATTATGCGGTCAGTCCAAGCTGCCGACATTGAGGTTCGCTTCAACAAGCCGAATTACTCAACAATAAGTTCTCGGGAAATCATAGTGTCGAGGTGTCCATCGTTTGCCTCGCACCTACATGGGATTTCAATCCGGAACATTTCATCCATCATCAGAGTTAGGGTCCAACACTAAACACTCTGGCACAAAGTATATCTCCGCGATGCCCCCGGCATAGGAGATTTCATACGTAGAATAGACCACCTGGCTCCTTCACCTAATGTTACGACTTCGTCCTATAATATTAAGAGAAATCGATCAATTACTCTATAAGCTTCTCACATAAGCTGCAAATTCAATTCACTAAAAGCTCTTCCATTCCTGGCATAATTATATTCCCATTAATACAATATATTCTGATATCAAACTCTTTCTTTAATCCCGTAATGTAATCTTACTGTATAATCTTACTGCTTGGATCGATAAGTCTTGCAAATAGCGTAATTATTTCCTGTTTACTACGATTTACCTGATGCGTTCATTCATACCTTTAATATTCATAATTGTTATTATCATTATTCTTTCTGACATAATTTACCAAAATCATTCCTTATTATTATTATATTTCTGACATAATTTACCAAAATCCGACACAACCAATCATCTCAAAACTCGAACAACTGTGCTCGTAACATTTACATAACTGATTGCCATCTTAATTAATAGTGGTAATGATTAATCCACTTATTGATGCACATTAACATCTCCACTCTATAAAAATCAATACAATAATGACTAAACCTGGAGGGTCTACCTCCTAATCTGATTCTTACTGGCATCTTTACTGAAATCACATAACATGCAGTGGCCCATATTCTCTAATTAACCATAATTTGTGGGGTACTCACATATCTCTAGGCTCCTCATGGTGGCTTCAACCAATCATATCCTTCCAAGTCGCCTGCCATATGCAGGTTTAACGCGACATTTTTTATCTTGAATACACACATTTTATGACACATATTTTCCGTTAACCATACGGCACTTTGCATTTCTATAATGAAGCTATTGCTTCCAAACATGTGACACTTTATAACACTTATTAAACCACTACTTCAAAAGATATTTTACATATGCTTTATACATAACACACGTCACTTTGTACACTTTTCATTGCTTGAAATTCCCTAGCAAAGATATCAAAATTGCAGGTGTCGACGGCATCTCCCGTGCTCCTACCAACTCCTGATTGAAAGTCTGGTTTACCTGCCCTCGGAATTCACCAACAGTTTTTATACATACTCCTACGGTAAGCTTCCTGCGTTGCATAAATATGCTAACTTCCGTCCTGAGCGTTATTATTTGGTATCCTTAAAACATTACCAAATGCTTCGTAAAGTTTCTCCCAGCGCATTCAAGCGTAATTAGACATGAATGATCAGTCGATATTTGATACATTGCGCTTAACCCTGTCCATAACTTTACACAAATTTATTATTATTATTTACAATAGTTCTGCCACTCATCTTACACGGTGCTTCCTAAGTGAACACGGCATTGTTCGTACTGCTGAGTATACCTGCAGCGCGATTATTATTAATAAAAGCTTATTAAATGCTTCACTCAAATGTAGAAATCTTTGTTCGCGCGTCCTTTCATGAGCCGGACCAACATGTGTTCCGCCATGACGACTGTCTGCGACTCTCTTGACAAACTGTGACAAACTGGTGTGAGACTGGCTTAAGACTGACTTAAGACTGAATGCTCTGCTAAGGGTCGGCCTCCTTATATTGGTTTCACACAAAAAATAGAGCGAAATCTTCCCGCGTGATCTCGGCTGCTCTCCCAGCATGATTCTGGTCTCGAAACCATGTTCATTGGGTTCCATTTTCTTCACTGATCCCAGAACTATCTGCGTGCAAAAGAATCGCTCGGCCAATTAATTAATATTAATTCCTTTCTCCATAGCTTGGGCACGCTATCTCCCGGGGATTCCCTGGCACCATCCTCAAATCCAGCTGCGAACAACGATAGTCCTACGGTCCTTCCGCACTTCCTTAAATATGCGTCAATTTCGCAGATTAAAGGCTCTAAAATTAGCCTCCAGTCTAAAGATTCACCTGTGGGCAAGTCTCATGTCATCTCGTTACTCCAATCACGAGTAATCAATGATTTTCCTTGTGATCTCTCCCCACCATTCTCAAATCCATTCTCCGTCGGGGAAGAACTGGGTCATTATTCAGGCCCTCACCCTCTTCCAGACGACAGAATGAGGTCAGAAAGATTGACTTGGCTCCACTGAACACCTCCCACAATTCTGGGCCTATTTGTAAAATGTCAAACTCTGCACTTGCAGTGCTCCAAGCCCCGTATAGCCTACACCAAGTAGTCTAATAATGCTGTATTCTGCTCAATTTCCCTGCATTATTTTAATAAATAATGTCACTGCAACTGAAATCACACCAGTGATTTAATATACACTTCTCTCTAGGGGTTTTTACAATGAAACTCCCTCCACAGACTTCGGGTTCGTTCCCTGGTGGAACCTTTATACTGAGATCACAGTCTCTGAGAACCACGTTCGATTCCAGTCAGCATAACCTCCTCGGGTTCAATATATAGTTAATGCTGTCACCCATACTTGTGGAGATAGATTTAATAGCCTAAGTATAATGAATCTGATGATGATCGCTTGACGATCAAAACTGGTCATCCAAGTGTATTTATGAATCTCATATAGTCCTACATTCTTTTCTGGATTAGGGAACCACCCGTTACGATTGGGTACAATAATGTTGACCGACTGAAAAATATTAAAGTTCGATTAGCGTTTTGCTGTCATCACATTTTTAAATCCACAATAATAGGATGCAAATACTCTTATAACTAAACTGCGTAGTGCATTACAATTCACATCTAAATTCCAGATATAGACAATAGTAGGATAAATAAGGCGATTCTGGGACAGGGGCTAATGTGCAAGATGGCCGCCGCGCACAACTACCCTATGTTATTCTTATGGAGGGGTCAGTCATAGCTTGGCCACGGGCTAATGAGGAAGATGTCCGCCACACCCTGTGACCGTGAATGACGTTACAGGGAGAGTTCGGCCGTGCAGTTGCTAAATTGAGTATTTATTATTATTATTCTTATTAAGGAATTATTGATTGATCATGTACTATTAAGACCAGCCTTATATTGTCCACTTTATGGTGAAGTGGCTATCATTTTTGGATGTCACTGCGGAGCCTTGGGTTTGAGTCATGGCTCTGCCAAGAAATTTAATTTCTGGTCTAATGGTTGGAATGGGGTACACTCAGTCTTATGAGGCAAAAGTGTGAAAAGGCGGGTTTAATTCATACCTCGGCCATTCTGCCTAACCCAACTTCACGTAACCTCACCTAACCTAACCTAACTTCACATAACCTAACTTAACCTAACCTAAGGCGGGTTTAATTCATACCTCGGCCATTTTGCCTAACCCAACTTCACCTAACGTCACCTAACCTAACCTATCCTAACCTAACCTAACTTTACCTAACCTAACCTAACCTAACCCAACCCACAGAAACCTCATTTAAAGATTAAATTAATGCATGAACATTTTTAACATTTTAGATTTTTATTTTTAGATTTTAGTTTTAAGATTTTAGATTATTGTTTTTGATTTTACATTTTTAGATATTAGATTTTTGATTTTAAATTTTACATTTTAGTTTTTCCGAAAACAGTAAACTACAAGGTCACATACCTAACCTAACCTAACCTCAGTTTCCTTTAAAAACATGTCCTCACCTAACTCCACCTAACCTAAGTCAAAGTATATAAGGGCACACACTTAGAGAGTATAGTAAAGCTAACACCTGCACTGTGGCTACTGTGCAAGATGTTCCCTACGCACAACCAGTTTAGAATTTCAAAGTCAGTTAAGTTTTAAAATTGAAAGCTTTAATTCATTTTTTTCAATTCATTTTCATATTTCACAAATTGCCATTTACCAATTTCCAATTTACAGTTTAAAAAAATGTCAGTTTTAAGTTTTTTGAATTTTGTCAATATGGAAAAATGGATTTTCCAATTTTGTTGTTTACACGTTTGTCCATTTACAAAGTTCATTTTGCATTAGGAGTGGGGAGAGGTGGGTAGTAATTAAAATGTACAAGCAGTGTCCATACAATATTTTTATTCATTTTTAAATACATATACAATATTTACACATAATATATTGTTTTTGGTATAACTTGTAGAGTTGGTTTTATTTGTTTTCTATTTTTTTTATTCTTAAGTATGAATACCTTTTTTTCTTTTTCTTGTTGCTTGATTGGAGTTGTTTTCTATTTTTAGTGCTATTGTTGTATTTCCTAAATTGTTTAGGTTTATGGATTTGCTAGAAGCATGTAGAGGATTTTGATATTTATAACTTAACTCTTTAAGCATGGTCAACGGTTGAGTAATAAACATAGGCATGTGTACCTATACCATCCGAATCAATTACTATTTATCACCACCAGGACACAAAGCAATTTTGTTTACTCTTATAGATGATATGTCATGTTGTTTAGAAGCGACAATATTCATTGGTATTTTTTTACCTCGTTTTTCATTACAAATCATTATAATCTTGAAAGCATATACAATTTTGACAACACCTCTGCTAATACCTTTAATCTTTTTGATTTCTTTACCATTTATGTCTAAAGCATACATTTTAGCTCTAAGTCCAACAAATGCTTTAATAATTTGTCCACAGGCCTCGTCTTTAAATTTCTCCAACGTTGTCTTGTTTGATAAAGAGTAACACACATGGTTAGTAGGATAATCTGATGTGTCCAGGTGTTCTAGGAAATCTAACTTGTCTTGATATACATCTTAGGTGTTAACCAAATAAATAAACGAGTCGGTATCCATATACATGAGTTTAAGTTTGTCCATGCCATAATAGGGTAACAGCACATCATAGTGCTGGGAATACATGAGAGTTTTTGAAATATCCAGTATACACATCCCAATATATATAGGCTTATTGAAAACAATGTTACGTTTAGCCAGGTTAGGACCATAAATTGTTCTGCCAATAAATGTTGATTTAGCTATTAGCTTTTCAGCCTTTTTTCTGTCAGTCACAAGACGTATGTCTATTCTTTTACGAATATTTCCCATTGTTTTTCCAAAAATGGCATTGTTGAATAATTTGTACAGATTTTTTTCAAAATCATTATTGGATTGTTTTCGAAGGTTGTTAATAAAATCAACGTATGCCTTTAGCCAAGGCCTTTGTTTCAACTTTAACACACGATGAATTTTTACCAATTTTAGTCCATGATCTAGAGCTTGTTTAAGTGCGATGTAGTGAACAACGTATCGCCTTCGATTTCCAAGATGAGGGATTAGTTTTTTCAGAGGCGAATCCCTAGGTTGTTTACACTCTGGTAGGAAAGGTAAATCGTTGTGTAGATCATGAAGGTCAGATGGGTAATCAACATCAACGTCTAGAATGTATCCCACAGGATCGTCTTTCTTTAGTTTTTCTAGATCAACAGTATCTGGAGAAACCTCTGAAATCCACCATAAGGAAGTGAGTGACACATAGCCCACCCATATTGGTTGTTGGCATAATCATAGGTAATAAACTGCGATGGTTTCTCGGAATCATAGGTTTCCATGTATTTATTGTTAGTTTCAGCATACCGATGAGACACCTGACATATTCCTTCACGTATTCCAGACTCTATTAAAAGAATCTGATTGTAATCCTGTAGCAATTCCAGTTCAATTCCAGTGTAAAGGAGCATTGCCTCAAAACTTAAACCAGGTGAAGTAAAAAAGTATGCAGCATCCACTCGATGAGTTTCTAATGTTTTGTTTCGAAAAGTTTCAAAGCTGTCTGCAAGAAGAAGTACATCTGAAGTTAAGTAAAGGTCACTATATTCCCCTAAAGTTTTAATGTTGAACTGGTTCCAGACATTTTTGGCATGTTCATAGTCTTCTTCACTAACATCGTCTTGACTTAATTTGTTAAAGAATGCCTCTTTTGGAGGTAAACACGATTCACTTAACTTTTCCCATGAATCAATGTAGTCATAAGGAAATACCCCTTTACGAGTCATAAGCGTTGCATTTTCTTTTCCAAAGTAATTGTCTGTTTCAGGGTATGATGTTAAGTTGGAAACTAAGTTTTCCAAACTACTGGGCATTAACCGAAACGTGTCTACAAATCGAAGCTTAACATTTCCTACTTATTTGGTGAGGGAAATGTACTTTTCTTTGGAGTTAGCGATAACGTCCACTCTCTCAGTAGTACATCCCAATTGCTTTTCAATGAAATTCGCGTCGTAGCCACTCATATTATGTAGAAATACAGGAACTGGGTTACGTGTTTTACACCTCAAATTTCTATTATGATGTACACTTCCACGGTATTCCCCTGTAATGTGGGAATGGTCTCTAACTTTCCAGTCCTCTTTGGTAAATGGTTTATGACACAAAGAACAAGTTTCAGAACATTGGAACTCTGCTTCTTGATGCTCAGTTAAAGCCTTTGGAACATTTAAGCTGTAAAGGTGATCAATTTCATTAGCTATTGAGATCAAACAGTCCATAAACTTTTCTGCAGCGTCAGGTCCACGATAAATAACAGGTTGTCTTGGATGGTTTGTCTTTATGTGTTCCACAGCAGGCGAGGTTTTAACATATATACCAAAGCTCATAGGAACATGACTCTGATATGGCACTGTATAACTTGCCTCGGGATTGGGTAGATATGTTTGATATGGTAAGAGTATACTTTCGAAATCTGCATAGATAACGTAAGGTATTCTCAACATTTTTTCCACATTTAAGAATTTCAAAATTTGGGTTTTAGTAGGCATTTCAACCCTAGCAATATCATGCTGGACACACAAAGCTCTATCTTCCTTCAATGTATCCATTCCTCGTTGTCAATATTGATTATCGAAGTGAGTAAAACACCGTTTACACGTATATATCCTAGGTCCATGGCCGGTAATCTGATGTCTTATTAGTTTATCAAAATCTTTGATAATGACGTTGTGGTTCTGTCGGGATGATGAACTTATAAAAAGGAGGTTGCGATGGTCTTGCAGCTCTTGATCCACAACCTTTAAAGGAAACAGTTTGTTGTCTTCTTCCAGTCCAAATACATTAACGGATATGTTGTTGGCTTTTTGAAATTTGAGAATGTCAGCTAGTGATGTAGGAAATGCTATTACTGAAAAATCATACTTGTTTTCCAGGTCCTTGTATTTACTAATGCGTTCAGCTTATGTTTTAACCAGTTTTGCTAAAATGGCATACATAAAACACCTCTCGTCCTTAAAGTTATGAGGATTAATGCAGGCTTTTCTTGCTTGTATAGCTGCTGGTAATGGAATATATGTGCTACCACGCAAGGGATTGTACTTATTTTTAGCCTACTTTCGATTTTTGCAAAAAATGAAAGTAGACTTATGAGATCAACACAGGGCGAAAAAAGTGTGTCTGTCTGTGTGTGTGTATGTGTGTGTGTGAGTCTGTGTGTGTGTATGTGTGTGTGTGAGTCTGTGTGTGTGTGAGTGTGTGTACTCTGAATGTCTGTCCCCCCTATCAATTCGAACACGGTGAATGCGAATTGAACGAAATTTGGTACAAAGGTAGCACTAGCAAAGGACACCTCAGTGTCATGTTTTATATCGCCGCCATCTTTACTAAAACTGAATGGCGGCCACTCAAACGTTCAAAACGTAAAATCAAATAACGACTAACCAAATCATCCAATCTCTACCAAATTTGGTAACAACATACCTTCGTATAGGATGCGTCTTGTGACCAAACTACAAGGTCGTCCGCCATACCATTTCAGGATGGCGGCCGTGCGAATTAGGCAAACTTTATAATCCATATCATGGGACCCACCAGTTCCGATTATCGAGCCGAGAATCGTTTTAACTGTTCTAAAGGAAGAGGCACGTACGAAATTAAAAGTTTATTTTGTAATACTATAGTGCAGACGTGATTTTAAAAAGCTCAGCTGATTCATTAATAAGACAAGATGGCAGCGGATATCTTGTGCCTGACTTATATTTCACTAATTTGAGTATTGCATGCAATATAGCGTACTGAAACAAAATAAATAAACTTTGTATGAAATGCTTTATATATAAATAATATACTTCAGTGATGAAATCGTTTAGTATAAATCATTATTTGCTAACAAGTTCTATGTAAGTCATTTTATAAGGATCAATGTTCGTTGGCACAAATGGCTCAGTGGTAAAGTGTTAGTCTGTCATTCATATGCCTATGGTTCAAACCCCATCAGAGATATGTTTTTTGCTTGACATTTTACATATTTGTTGCTTTGTAATGACTCAGACGTTTTAAAATTAAGCGTTATATTGTGCATATTACGGTGCAAAACATATACTTAATTAAAACATAATCCGCCAGCAGATTTAATCGAGACATCTAGCTGACAAAAAGGTAACAGATTTTATTGAAAAGTTTCTTCTTCTGGCCGCTAGAATGCACTCGCTCTGTTAGGATTATATTGTTCGATATTTCACAACTAGATATCACGACTAGTTTTTATATTTATTGTTTCTTGAGTACTGAGACGTTATAAAATAAAGCTTTATATGGTGCTTTTTGCAATGGAAATTATATATTAAAAAAAACGACATTCTCCACTGGAGTGACATCTTCCATCCTTCAGTTGTACTATGCAGAAACTATAGATTCGAGCAGCGCTCTATACCGGCCAGTTAGTGAACCCAGTCTTAACGACTGCTAGGAGTAATAAGACAGTAACATTCGTTTATTCCTTGTGCACAGAGGCGTTGTTGATAATCTCAAAACTTGCAATATGGATGATTTGGAGATGGATTATTTTGTTATACCGTGTATTTAAGATTAGCCTATAAATTTACGGGTTGCGAAGTTACTTCACTTAGTTCTATATCATTCGTACACGACACAGAACAACAACGTGACGTCAGTTTCTGATCTGCTCTGTTGGCTATTATATTGCTGCAGTCGGGTAGTTGGCAGTCAAGGATAAAATTCTCGACTGCCAACTGCCAGCTACCAACTGCAACTTCATGTTGTGTATGGTGCCTATAGTATACACGGAGTCGATCGCGACTGCCGACCGAGGACTACCAACTACGGACTGCCGACTGCGCATTGCAGATGGGCCTTATTAGAGCAACGAAGTTTCAATTATTGTAAGTAGTCGGTGTTTGGAGTGTTTACTGATGAAATTGCAAAATGCTGGGGTAAATTATAAACTATGGTTTGAACGCCACTGTTCAAATCCTGTGTGCCAATTTGCACTTCAAATAGGAAGAAATTAGGAGATGATAAGGACAGAGAGTTATAACTATACCCATACATTTCGGAGAAAGTAGGCTATATGTTCTTTCCCGAACATCTTGTTTTTCAATCGAACTCCTTCCACTGCTAACAAAGCCCAATTACTACCTTTTAGCTCAGATTCTTCCATTTCCGTAGTTAACTTTGAAATTGTGTTTCCATGATACTACTTAAGTCTGTTTCCAAAAATAGGGCCTGATTTTGTGTTTTAAATGCACGATCTGTTATTTCATTGGTAGATGTATGAATGAATCTACATTTAGCCACAATATTAACTTTTATCGACTTATTCATTGCTAGTTCTTTCTGCATAGCTTGTATTATTTGCTGTTTGGACTCTTTAAGGTATGAATTTAAATCCTTACACGTATCACAACGTATGAAATAGGATTTAAGTCGACCTTCAAGAGATCTTTCATATTCAGTAAGTCCAATTTTGTCAGGAACCATTGAAAGTAGGTAATGTTTTGTAGGCTCTGATTTTTGTCTTTTAGCTGCCGACACAACATTACAACATTTTTCATTACGACGTCCGTTGTACACATTGTTGAATTTACTACCACAGGTCTTGCACTCATGGAATTCACCACACGATACTTCGTGATGCTTTCTTGCATAGACCCGAAGAAAAGTTTTTCCACACATTTTGCACATATAGCTTGGAATAGTTTCTTCCATCACGGATGTTGATTTTTGCCAACAGCTGCTTACTACGTATCACAAGGCTAGAGGCTGGTCAGTGAGACGGTCTTTCACGATGTGAACACTGCAAAAGGTAGTAATCAACTGATTGAATTCATGCTAAGGGTTCTCTAATATACCCTATTCAAGCCAACAGCTACTTACCACGTAGTACAGGGCTGTACAATGGTCGGTGATACGGTCTTTCACGATGTGAACACTGTCAAAGATATTACTCAACTGAAAAAATACTTACACCCTACTCAAGGTTATCAGGTTTACTGCATGGCAAAAGGCTGTACACTCGTGTGTTAGACACTCCATCTTGCTAAGGACCCCTATAATTCCTATACAAGACTATACATGTAAGTTCCAAACACTTAGTGGTTATTTGTATATTAAATTTATATACACAGCTTACTCAAGCACGTTTTTAGCCTATTTTCAATTAAAAAAAAATAGGCTTATGAGATCACCTTGTGTCCGTGTGTGTGTGCGTGTATGTGTGTGTGTGTGAGGTGTGTGTGTGTCCCCCCTTATAAATTCTAAACGGCTGGAGCGACTTCAATGAAACTCGGTAAGATCATAGCACTATTCCGGGCGACCCCGACCGTGCCCTTCAAATTTTGTTACGTCTCACCAATCCAACATGGCGGCTGTGCAAAATATTACACCAGCATTCAATATCTCCGAAACGATTACCGATATCCCCCTGGAATTTTTTATGGTGATTAAGAGAAATACTAGAAGTGACTCTTGAAATACTGGTAACTACAAAACAAACATGGCGGCCAAGCGAAGTTGCGAAGTTTAAATAGATGTTTCTCGCGATTTAACCAACCTAACGCAATAAAACTTGGTACAGTGTATGTTTACACACATTGTAATGCACCGACATCTAGCTTTGTTCAATTGTTTACATAACCACAAAATGGCGGATGTGCGAATTATTTCACCAGCATTCTATAACTCTGAAACTATTAGCGGTATCACCCTGAAATTTTGTGCGGAAATAAAGGGCACTACTGGAAGTTCATTAATAAGATTTTCAAAAACCGGTTAACTATAAAACGAGCATGGCGGCCAAGCGAATTTGAAAATTTAAATAGACCTTTCTCGCGACTTAATGTTCCAAACGCAATGAAACATGGTACAGGAAATGTTTATACAAATTGTAATGCACTGGTATCTAATTTATTTCAATTGTTTACATAAACTCAAAATGGCGGCTGTGCGAATTATTAATTAAGTTTTTATTTCTTGTGTCGTAATTATGCGATCGAAGTGAAAGTTTGAATAATGAACCTACGCAATAATTTTCCTATAATGGTACATGACTCTATGGCCTATACATTTAACAATCCAACATGGCGACCATCCGAAATATTTAGACGGCTCTGAATATCTACGCATCTATTATAGCAATCAAACTGAATATTTTTATGTTCATAGGGGCTATGAACATAAAACACCTATAGGACTTTCAATAACCTGGTTATCACAAATCCAACATGGCGGCGACGCAAAATATAAATATTCACATGGACGTTTCTCGCAATTTAACCATCCGAGTGCAGTGAAACTTGGTACAGTAAATCCATATACGAATGTTAATACACTGGCATCTAATTTATTTCAATTGTTATCATAACCACAAGATGGCAGCTGTGCGAAATTTTAAAATCTCGTTGTTACTTCTTGTGTCCTAATCATGCGATTGAAGTTTGAATGCTACACGTACACAATAATCTTCATGTAACAGTACATAACTCTAGGACCTACATAATTATATAAAGTCCAACATGGCGACCATCCGAAATATCTAGTCGGTTATCAATATCTACGAATCTATTAAAACAATCAAACTGAAATTTTGTATGTTGATAGTGGCAATTAACATAAGTAGGATATATGAAAATAGGCTGTATAGTTCTTCACGGAACTACTTGTTTTACACAGTAAAACTTTGTCAAATAGCCACATACAACACGCAAAGTATGTTTCCGCTATCTTGCGGTGACTATGGAAACTACCTGACCAGTATGGTACCTAGCCCTCCATATCAACACTACTGAACGTCCAGCATCCTATCTAGCGGTCGATATCAACACTCACTCAGCTACCAGTATGCTACCTTGCGGCCGATATCAACATTCACTCAACTCTCCTAACCTAACCTGACCATTCCTGATGTGTCTACTGAACCTATCCTAATCTAATCCTAGCTAACCTCACCTGACGTGACCATACCTGTTTGTAAGCAACAACAACACACTAAGATTCCATGAATTCCAGAGTACCTTTAGAATAATTATTGACTCTCAACTCTTGTCTATCCCACTCTGTCACAAACACGATATTTTTTTTAAAAAATTGCTGGTTATCACTACTAAAGTGATAATGGGTTTTCCGATCCTACGTTGGCTTTTATGTTGGCTTTTGTATTGGCTTTTATGTTTGGCTTTCGTATTGGCTTTTGTATTGGCTTTTATGTTGGCTTTTATGTTGGCTTTTACGTTGGCTTTTTGTGTTGGCTTTTATGTTGGTTTTTTGTGTTGGCTTATTTAACAAGTTATTTTTGTCAATATATTTACTAGATTTTTCTCTTGGTCTTGGAAAGTACTTCAGTCCTTTTTATCACAGCATAATGCTTACCGCCATGTCTGTAAGCAACAACAACACACTAAAATTCCAATAAAATCCAAAGTACTCTAAGGTTAATGCTTGACTCTCAACTCTTACTCTTACCTCTACCCCCCCAACGCCTAGTCAAAAACATTATATTTTTAAAATTTTCCTAAAAAGTTAAATTGGGAAAGTTGGCTATATGTTTAAACTAAAAATTCTAAAAAGTCATATGTTAACTCTTACACTTACCTCAGTCAAAATAGTGTATTTTTCAAATTTTTCTAAAAAATATTTTCAAAATGGGTTATATTTTGGAAACTAACAATTTTACAAAAATGTTTGTTTGGCATAAATGGATGGTCCATACCCCCCCTCTACCTGTAAACCAAGTCCCAGGTCTGTAGGACAAAAACAAAAAGTTCAATTTTGAAAGTAGGCGATATTTCCTAAGTTAGGAATTTTACAAACATGTTCATTTAACATAAATCAATGACCATTACCCCCTCTACCACCGTACCAAATTTCAATACTCTACAACAAAACAAAAGTCATTTGGAAAATGGGCTATATTTCCAAAATTAGCAAGTTTACAAAAAAGCTTCTGTGACATAAATGAAAGGTCCTTACCCCGTCTACCAAGAAACCAAGTCCCAGGTTTCTGGGACAAAGTCCAAAAAAGTTCAAATTTGAAAGTAGGCGATATTTTGAAAACTAATCATCATGAAAAGTCATATATAGACTCAAACAAATGTTTTTTAAGTCCTTGAACGTTAAAACAAAACATAACATTTTTTCATTTTTTTCAAAAAAAGTCAAATTTTCAAAATTGCCTATATTTTGGAAACTAAGAATTTTACAAAAATGTTTGTTTAACGTAAATGAAAGGTCTTGAACGCCTCTACCCAAAAAATAAATTTCAGGTCCCTAGGAAAAACACTGTGCAGTAGTGTGTTTTGGGCGGTTCTGTGACCACCGCCAGCTCCACCGCCAAGATGGCGCCCGTAGCATAACTTAAGGTTAAGCTACGACCGCCATTTTCTTAGGTCAGACTAGGTTAAGTTAACCTACTGCCGCCATTTTGTTAGGTTAGGCTAGAATAAGTTAAGCTGTGGCCGCCATCTTGTTAGGTTAGGCTAGGTTAAGTTAAGCCTCGACCGCCATTTTGTTAGGTTAAGCTAGGTTAAGTTAACCTACTGCCGCCATTTTGTTAGGTTAGGCTAGGTTAAGTTAAGCTATGGCCGCCATCTTGTTAGGTTAGGCTAGAATAAGTTAAGCTGTGGCCGCCATCTTGTTAGGTTATGCTAGGTTAAGTTAAGCTTCGGCCGCCATTTTGTTAGGTTAAGCTAGGTGAAGTTAATCTACTGCCGCCATTTTGTTAGGTTAGGCTAGGTTAAGTTAAGCTATGGCCGCCTTCTTGTTAGGTTAGGCTAGGTTAAGTTAAGCTACGGCCGCCATCATGGCGGTGGAGCGGTGGCGGTGGTCACAGAACCGCCCAAAACACACTACTGCACAGTTTTTGTCATAGGGACCTGAAATTTATATTTAGGTAGAGGGGTTAAAGACCTTTCATTTACGTTAAACAAACATTTTTATAAAATTCTTAGTTTCCAAAATATAGGCAATTTTGAAAATTTGACTTTTCTATGGAAAAAAATGAAAAAATGTTAAGTTTTGTTTTAACGTTCAAGGACTTAAAAACATTTGTTTGAGTCTATATATGACGTTTCATGATGATTAGTTTTCAAAATATCGCCTACTTTCAAATTTGAACTATTTTGGATTTTGTTCCAGAAACCTGGGACTTGATTTGTGGATAGAAGGGGTAAGGACCTTTCATTTATGTCACACAAGATTTTTTGTAAACTTGCTAATTTGGGAAATATAGCCCATTTTCCAAATTGCTTTTGTTTTTTCGTAGAGTATTGAAATTTGGTACGGTGGTAGAGGGAGTAATGATCATTGATTTATGTCAAACGAGCATGTTTGTAAAATTCCTAATTTAGGAAATATCGCCTACTTTCAAAATTGAACTTTTTTGGTTTTTGTCCTACAGACCTGGGTCTTTGTTTACAGGTAGAGGGGGGTATGGACCATCCATTTATGCCAAACAAACATTTTTGTAAAATTGTTAGTTTCAAAAATATAACCCATTTTGAAAATATTTTTTAGAAAAATGTGAAAGACACACTATTTTGACTGAGGTAAGTGTAAGAGTTAACATATGACTTTTTAGGATTTTTAGTTTAAACATATAACCTACTTTCCCAATTTAACTTTTTAGGAAAATTTTTAAAATCTAATGGTTTTACTAGGCGTTGGGGGAGGGGGGGGGGGCAGAGGTAAGAGTAAGAGTTGAGAGTCAAGCATTAACCTCAGAGTACTTTGGATTTTTTGGAATTTTAGTGTGTTGTTGTTGCTTACAAACATGGCGGTAAGCATTATGCTGTGATAAAAAGGATTTTAAATACTTTCCAAGACCAAGAGAAAAATCTACTAAATACATTGACAAAAATAACTTGTTAAATAAGCCAACACAAAAAGCCAACGTAAAAGCCAACATAAAAGCCAATACAAAAGCCAATACGAAAGCCAAACCTAAAAGCCAATACAAAAGCCAACATAAAAGCCAACGTATGATCGGAAAACCCATTATCATTTTAGTAGTGACATCCAGCAAAAATTAAAAAAAAAATATCGTGTTTGTGACAGAGTGGGATATACATAGTTGTAAGAGTTGAGAGTCATTAATTATTCTAAAAGTACTCTGGAATTCATGGAATCTTAGTGTGTTGTTGTTGCTTACAAACAGGTATGGTCACGTCAGGTGAGGTTAGCTAGGATTAGATTAGGATAGGTTCAGTAGACATGTCAGGCATGGTCAGGTTAGGTTAGGTGAGTTGAGTGAGTGTTGATATCGGCCGCAAGGTAGCATACTGGTAGTTGAGTGAGTGTTGATATCGACCGCTAGATAGGATGTTGGTCGTTCAGTAGTGTAGATATGGAGCGCTAGGTAACATACTGGTCGTTCAGGTAGTTTCCATAGTCACCGCTAGATAGCGGAAACATACTTTGCGTGTTGTATGTGGCTATTTGACAAAGTTTTACTGTGTGAAAAAACGTGCTTGTATAAGCTGTGTATATAAATTTAATATACAAATAACCACTAAGTGTTTAGAACTTACATGGATAGTTTTGTATAGGGAATATAGGGGTCCTTAGCTAGATAGAGTGTCGAACACACGAGTGTACTGCCTTTTGATATGCAGTAAGTACCTGATAACCTTGAGTAGGGTGTAAGAATTTTTTCAGTTGACTACTATATTTGACAGTGTTCACATCGTGAAAGACCGTATCACCGACCATTGTACAGCCTTGTACTACGTGGTAAGTAGCTGTTGGCTTGAATAGGGTATATTAGAGAACCCTTAGCATGAATTCAATCAGTTGATTACTACCTTTTGAAGAGTTCACATCGTGAAAGACCGTCTCACTGACCAGCCTCTAGCCTTGTGATACGTAGTAAGCAGCTGTTGGCAAAAATCAACATCCATGATGGAAGAAACTATTCCAAGCTATATGTGCAAAAAGTGTGGAGAAACGTTTCTTCGGGACAATCTTAGAAAGCGTCACGAAGTATCATGTGGTTAATTCCATGATTGCAAGACCTGTGATAGTAAATTCAACAATGTGTACAACGGACGTCGTCATGAAGAATGTTGTAATGTTGTGTCGGCGGCTAAAAGACAAATATCAGAGCCTACAAAGCATTACCTACTTTCAATGGTTCCTGACAAAAATGGACTTACTGAATATGAAAGATCTTTTGAAAGTCGACTTAAATCCTATTTCATACGTTGTGATACGTGTAAGGACTTAAATTCATACCTTAAAGAGTCCAAACAGCAAACAATACAAGCTATGCAGAAAGAACTAGCAATGCATAAGTCGATAAAAGTTAATCTTGTGGCTGAATGTAGATTCATTCATACATCTACCAATGAAATTACAGATCGTGCTTTTAAAACACGAAATCAGTCCCTATTTTTGGAAACAGACTTAATTAGTTTCTTGGAAACACTATTTACAAAGTTAACTACGGAAATGGAAGAATCTGAGCTAAAAGGTAGTAATTGGGCTTTGTTAGCAGTGGAGGGAGTACGATTGAAAATAAATAAGTACAATCCCTTGCGTGGTAGCACTTATATTCCATTACCAGCAGCTATACAAGCAAGAAAAGCCTGCATTAATCTTCAAACCTTTAAGGACGAGAGGTGTTTTATGTATGCCATTTTAGCAAAACTGGTTAAAACAAAAGCTCAACGCATTAGTAAATACAAGGACCTGGAAAACAAGTATGATTTTTCAGTAATATCGTTTCCTACATCACTAGCTGACATTCTCAAATTTGAAAAAGCCAACAACATATCCATTAATGTATTTGGACTGGAAGAAGACAACAAACTGTTTCCTTTAAAGGTTGTGGATTAAGAGCTACAAGACCATCGCGACCTCCTTTTGCTAAGTCCATCATCCGGACAGAACCACTACGTCATTATCAAAGATTTTGATAAACTAGTAAGACATCAGATTACTGGCCATGGACATAGGATATATACGTGTAAACGGTGTTTACACTCACTTCGATAATCAATATGGACAACAAGGAATGGAATAATTGAAAGAACATAGAGCTTTGTGTGTCCAGCATGACATTGCTAGGGTTGAAATGCCTATTAAAAACCCATTTGTGAAATTCGTAAATGTGGAAAAAATGTTGAGAATACCTTACGTTATCTATGCAGATTTCGGAAATATACTCTTACCATACCAAACATGTCTGCCCAATCCTGAGGCAAGTTATACAGTGCCATACCAGAGTCATGTTCCTATGAGCTTTGGTATATATGTTAAAACCTCGCCTGATGTGGAACACATAAAGACAAACCTTCCAAGCCAACCTGTTATTTATCGTGGACCTGACGCTGCAGAAAAGTTTATGGACTGTTTGATCTCGATAGCTAATGAAATTGATCGCCTTTACAGCTTAAATTTTCCAAAGGATTTAACTGAGCATCAAGAAGCCGAGTTCCAATGTTCTGAAACCTGTTCCTTGTGTCATAAACCATTTACCAAAGAGGACTGGAAAGTTAGAGACAATTGGCATATTACAGGGGAATACCGTGGAAGTGTACATCATAATAGAAATTTGAGGTGTAAAACACGTAACCCAGTTCCTGTATTTCTACATAATATGAGTGGCTACGACGCGAATTTCACTGTAAAGCAATTGGGATGTACTACTGAGAGAGTGGACGTTATCGCTAACTCCAAAGAAAAGTACATTTCCTTCACCAAATATGTAGGAAATGTTAAGCTTCAATTTGAAGACACGTTTCGGTTAATGCCGAGTAGTTTGGAAAACTTAGTTTCCAACTTAACATCATACCCTAAAACAGACAATTACTTTGGAAAAGAAAATGCAACGCTTATGACTCGTAAAGGGGTATTTCCTAATGACCACATTGATTCATGGGAAAAGTTACGTGAAACAAGTTTACCTCCAAAAGAGGCATTCTTTAAAAAAATTAAGTCATGAAGATGTTGGAGAAGAAGACTATGAACATGCCAAAAATGTCTGGAACCAGTTCAACATTAAATCTTTAGGGGAATATAGTGACCTTTACCTAACTTCAGATGTACTTCTTCTTGCAGACAGCTTTGAAACTTTTCGAAAAAAAAAAAACATTAGAAACACATCGAGTGGATGCTGCACACTTTTTTACCTCACCTGGTTAAAGTTTTGAGGCAATGCACCTTTACACTGGAATTGAACTGGAATTGCTACAGGATTACAATCAGATTCTTTTAATAGAGTCTGGAATAAGTGGAGGAATATGTCAGGTATCTCATCGGTATGCTGAAGCTAACAATAAATACATGGAAACCTATGATTCCGAGAAACCATCGCAGTTTATTACCTATGATGATGCCAACAACCAATATGGGTGGGCTATGTGTCACTCTTTTCCTTATGGTGGATTTCAGTGGGTTTCTCCAGATACTGTTGATCTAGAAAAACTAAAGAAAGACGATCCTGTGGGATACATTCTAGACGTTGATGTTGATTACCCATCTGACCTTCATGATCTACACAACGATTTACCATTCCTACCAGAGTGTACACAACCTAAGGATTCGCCTCTGAAAAAACTAATCCCTCATCTTGGAAATCGAAGGCGATACGTTGTTCACTACATCGCACTTAAACAAGCTCTAGATCATGGAGTAAAATTGGTAAAAATTCATCGTGTGTTAAAGTTTAAACAAAGACCTTGACTAAAGGCATACATTAATTTTAATAACAACCTTAGAAAACAATCCAAAAATGATTTTGAAAAATAATCTGTACAAATTATTCAACAATGCCATTTTTGGAAAAACAATGGAAAATATTCGTAAAAGAATAGACATACGTCTTGTGACTGACAGCAAAAAGGCTGAAAAGCTAATAGCTAAACCATCATTTATTGACAGAACAATTTTTTGTCCTAACCTAGCTGCTTTCCACATGGCTAAACGTAACATTGTTTTCAATAAGCCTATATATATTGGGATGTGTATACTGGATATTTCAAAAACTGGCATGTATTCCCAGCACTATGATGTGCTGCTACCCTATTATGGCATGGACAAACTTAATCTCATGTATATGGATAACGACTCCTTTATTTATTTGGTTAACACCCAAGATGTATATCAAGACATGTTGGATTTACTAGAACACCTGGACACATCTGATTATCCCACTGATCATGTGTGTTACTCTTTATCAAACAAGAAAACGTTGGAGAAATTTAAAGACGAGGCCTGTGGACAAATTATTAAAGCATTTGTTGGACTTAGAGCTAAAATGTATGCTTTAGACATAAATGGTACAGAAATCAAAAAGATTAAAGGTATTAGCAGAGGTGTTGTCAAAAATTGTATAAGCTTTCAAGATTATAAGAATTGTGTAATGAAAAACGAGGTAAAAAGAATACCAATGAACATTATCGTTTCTAAACAACATGACATATCAACTATAAGACTAAACAAAATTCCTTTGTGTCCTGGTGATGATAAAAGAGGAATTGATTTGGATGGTATAGGTACACATGCCTATGGTCATTACTCAATCGTTGACCATGCTTATAGAGTTAAGTTATAAATATCAAAATCCTCTACCTGCATCTAGCAAATACATAAACCAAAACAATTTAGGAAATACAACAATAGCACTAAAAATAGAAAACAACACCAATCAAGCAACAAGAAAAAGAAAAAAAGGTATTCATACTTAAGAATAAAAAAATAGAAAACAAATAAAACCAACTCTACAATTTATACCAAAAACAATATATTATGTGTAAATATTGTATACGTATTTAAAAATGAATAAAAATATTGTATGGACACTGCTTGCACATATTAATTACTACCCACCTCTCCCCACTCCTAATGCAAAATGAACTTTGTACATGGACTAAATAAAAAAACGTGTAAACAACAAAATCGGAAAATCCATGTTTCCATATTGACAAAATTAAAAAAAACTTAAAACTGACATTTTTTACAACTGTAAATTGGAAATTGGTAAATGGCAATGTATGAAATATGAGAAAGAAAAGAAAAAAAATGAATAAAAGCTTTTAATTTTAAAACTTAACTGACTTTATAATCCTAAACTGGTTGTGCGTAGGTAACATCTTGCACAGTAGCCACACTGCAGGTGTTAGCTTTACTATACTCTCTAAGTGTGTTCCCTTATATACTTTGGGTGTGTGTATTACCCTTTGACTTAGCTTTAAAGGTTAGGTTAGGTAAAGTTAGGTTAGATGGCGTTAGGTGAGGTCATGTTTGTAAAGGAAACTGAGGTTAGGTTAGGTTAGGTATGTGACCTTGTAGTTTAATGTTTTCGGATAAACTAAAATGTAAAATTTAAAATAAAAATCTAATATCTAAAAATTTAAAATCAAAATCAAAAACAAAAATCTATAAACTTAAAATCTAAAATCTAAAATAAAAATCTAAAATGTTAAAAATACAAAATCTTACATGCATTAATTTAATCTTTAAATGAGGTTTCTGTGGGTTAGGTTAGGTTAGGTTAGGTAAAGTTAGGTTAGGTTAGAATAGGTTAGGTTAGGTGACGTTAGGTGAAGTTGTGTTAGGCAAAATGGCCGAGGTATGAATTAAACCCGCCTTAGGTTAGGTTAAGTTAGGTTATGTGAAGTTAGGTTAGGTTAGGTGAGGTTACGTGAAGTTGGGTTAGGCAGAATGGCCGAGGTATTAATTAAACCCGCCTTTTCTCACTTTTGCCTCACAAGACTGAGTGTACCCCATTCCAACCATTAGACCAGAAATTAAATTTCTTGGCAGAGCCATGACTCAAACCCAAGGCTCCGCAGTGACATCCAAGAATGATAGCCACATCACCATAAAGTGGACAATTAAGGCTGGTCTTAATGGTACATGATCAATCAATAATTACCTAATAGTAATAATAATAATAATAATAATAATAATAATAATAATAATAATAATAAAAATCAAAATAATATATATTCAAGTTAGCAACTGCACGGCCGAACTCTCCCTGTAACGTCATTCACGGTCACAGGGTGTGGCGGCCATCTTGCCCATTAGCCCGTGGCCAAGCTATGACTGACCCCTCCATAAGAATAACATAGGGTAGTTGCGCGCGGCGGCCATCTTACACATTAGCCCCTGTCCCAGAATCGCCTTATTTATCCTACTGACAATTGCTTCATTCGACGCCAACAGTATCTCCTCCGAGTCACCAGGAAACTCTCATAGTGGCACGTCTGGACGATATGATGAATAGTTCGTCATTCATCGCCGCAATCACAATTGGGCGAGGATATCCATCCCATTTGTACAATGAAACGGTGCACCTTCCACAGATGTTGTGGTTTTCTCCAAAACGCGTTGGCCCAGTTTCCAGTTTCCAGTTTTGGCAACATTACGAAAATATAAACACAGTGAACTAATTGGGACCGAACCCTGTTCGGTTTAGTGGGAATTTCGGAATAGGCAGATTTAATTACTAATATAGACGTATTGACTTGTTAAGGCGTAAATTATGTGTAGGGACATCTGCTAGTGTCAGCTCTACACAGTTTTGATCAACCGGTGAACAGGTTCAGTGAAAGTTGGAAGGGAAGGACAGTGACCTTCGACTAAGCACAGACAATTGACTGAATTGTAAAAATAGAATCGTCACCTCACCCCCACCCAACTTAGTCTATCCTTCTCGTCCCGCATTCCATACACACGACTCACTGTACTGCGCTCAGTCTTGTCTTATGTATCATGTCAGTGTTTACTCAAGCGAAGTTTGATGAATTGTGTGTGCTTATTGCAAATTTGAACTGTATTCTCTAATAGTACTTATTTAACTTCCTTGAAGAGTATTAGTTAGTTATTGTTGCTTTAAAGGACGGAACTACGAGTCCATCTGCCCCTTGTACAGTATAACAATACATGTAGGTTTTAACACGAAAAAACTAACGTCTTCTTGATTTCTCCTGTTTTTTAAGTAAAAAAGAAAAAGCAAAAGCGTAAAAAAGAACAATCGGCAATTTTCTGAACTCTGTTCGGAATAGACGGATTTTCGGAATAGCGTGACTCTATTGTATTCAGGTACAATTTGTCTACTTGTACACCACATTCCATGAGCCGACAAATGTGTAAATCACTGTAAACATGCGACATAGTCTATATTTATCTGAAACAAAGCGAACCCCGTGGTACCTTGGTGTGCCAAGCGACCACTGCCCAGCCATTTGGCTTACAGATTGCGGGATGGCGCGTGGTCAGCGCGTCAGGTCCCCTCGGACGATAATCTTACTTTTATGCGACCGAGATGCTGTTTCACTGTCAGACAGCTTCTCAATTAGCTTGCCACGGTGAGCGAGTGGTTAACGTATCGGTATACTAACCGCAAGCTTGCAGGTTCGCTCCTGGCCGTGGTAAGTGATTTTTGAAAGGCAGAAAAAATTACTACACCCATGTCATACGAAGTTGGCATGTCAAAGAACCCATTTGAATTCATTAGGAAGTGTTCATAATGGCAAAATTAATCTCGGGATTTTCCGCCAGCACAAAGTTCCTCATTGCTCTACTAGAAAGCGCTATATTGTTCAAGGAATTTAGATATCTAACCTCCTTGACTTTCATAGTGCTTCAAGGAACAATGAAATTAGACATGCAAGCTACCCTCTGGGTGTCAAATAACTAAGCTTGCACCCGGCACCGAGGACATACGATATTATTATTAGCTACTCAATTGTCCTCACGAGGCTGAGTGTACCCCATTTAAGCCCTCACTTTAGTTTCTAAAATCCCTGACGGAGCCGGGTATCGGACCCAGCGCCTTCCAGTTAGAGGTAGGATCACTACCTCAACACCATGGGGTTGGCCTCGACGTTCTTCTTTAATCGCTTATCCTCCAAGCTCCACTTCACCCACGGACTCTCCGAAGGATCATTCCTCTACCGTCACAAGGACGATATCTGGGAGACGAACATACTTTGTCAGCAATTACCACATAGGATGGTCACAGGCCGATCGCCCAGGCGACCGCTAAATTAGGCGTAATTAACGAAAGGTCAGGGAAGGGATGTTTGGAAGGACCCGATGAAATGAACCATCCCGGCCTTTGCCTGGTGGTGAAAATGGGAAACCATGAGAACCATTTTCAGGTCGGCCAAGGTGGGATTTGAACCGACGATCGCTAGATGCCAGTGAGGCACGGGCTCGTGCGTTATCGCTCTTGGCTACCGTGGCTGGTCTATATTTTATATACTAGGCCTATATAAAAATCTAATCAGTTCTCTGTCAAGCGACCTATTTTATCATCAACATAGAATATAATAACCCCGCTGCCGGTGAATGGGTCTAATCTCTGACTGATTTTCGGCACAGTGACAGGAGACATTGCGCTGCAGATCAGTCACGATGTGCATACTGAGCTCATTCCGTTTACTAGTGCAATCTCATGTACGTTGAAAATGCTCGGGTTAAATCAATGAAATCCGCTTTGCATAAGCAGCTATTGGAAGAGGATTCGCATTTATCAACTGATGGAAGAGGATCAATATATCTCTCGAATTCAACGGGAGAAAAATCTACATTTTAAGCACTGTGTGAATTTCTTCCGTACAGTCCAGATTGCTATGAACGATCGGAAAGGAAGTAAATGCATCATTTTCATTCAGGGAAGCAGTTCTAAGGAACATTATAAATCAATAAACACTTCCGGCTCCATGGTTAAACAGATAGGAGGACACTAGCTTCAATCCAATGGGCTTCGAGTTTGATTCCCGATCTGGTTAGTCTAAACAGGATAAAAGTTCCACCTGATCAATACTTTATTGATAAAGATCATTGGGTGGTGAACCAAAACTTCAACCTGCTGCAAAACTGGAAAGAAGAATTGGTGGAAAACATTCCAAGTCAGCTGCAAGATATCACAAACTCCACAACACCACCAAGTGGCTTCCATCTACCCCGGAAAACATGGTCAACGCTAAACAGGATAAGAACAAACCATGGTAGATGTGCAGATCTTCTCTACAAATGGGGATATATATCTTCACCAGAATGCAGTTGTGGTGATCCCAGGCAGACCATACGGCATATAGTGAATGACTGCCCGACGCATTCCTACAGTGGCAACTTCAGTGACTTTGTGGAAGCAGGCCCAGCTGTGATAGACTTTATTAACAACTTGAAAGTGAAACTGTAAATAATGTAAATACACATCTATTTTTGACTAATGTTGATATGTACAGCCAAACGCTAAATAAATAAAATTGGGTGGTCATTAATGGGACATGTTTCGAGGCCTAAATATTATTATTGGCCCCATTCATCAGCCGATATGACAGAACGATACAAGAATATTTTGTTTGCGTAGCACTTAAAATTCCCTTAGAATTGAATCTTGTATGGTGCACCATAAAGAAAGATTGAAACATTTACGCTTAATATGAGTTACGGTATGCCAAAAGTCTTATGAACTAGGTCTATAAACACTTTCAATGGACGCCTCACGGTGGTACTTTTAGATGTTATTGAAGACACAAATGTATGGTACCGGTTCGGTACGACAGCAGCAGTTCAGAACACCTTTGATGGAATCAGCAGTAGGAACACTTAATTCCTCAATACATCACCAGCAATATCAAGATAATAAAACCAATGGAGTCACTGCACTGAAATCATATCTTGCCTAATATAGAACTTACGAAGTGCATAACTTCAACACTTGCCATGGAAGAGATTGGCCTCTAATCCGTCTTGTTAGAGCAATGATAAATAACCAAACTTATTATATTGGCAAATAGCAATGCCAGTTCTGATTTATCCTGTTTAGACTAATTAGTTTATCAATACGGAACCAGAATGAACATTTTAAGTTCTAAAATCCCGATCAGGTGGTGAGATTTTAACTTTGTTTTTATTGTTAATTCTCCTTGCCCAGGGGGCAGAACCTCTTCATAGTTCATTTCTTTCTCATAACGATGCGCAGGTCATCCACAGGTGCTACCTCAAAAGGCCTCTTCGGAGGTCATATGCCATTATTATTTAATTAGTTCCTCATACAGCAGACCACCTCGTGGTGTAGCGGCTAGCATCATAGGCTGTCACTCGGGAGGTCCAGGTTCGATTTCTGGCTCTGCCAAGAAATTTATTCAGGTCTGAGGGCTGGAATGGGGTACAGTCAGCCTCGTGAGGCAAAACTGAGAAGAGATGGGTTTAATTTCCACCGCAGCCATATTGGAAGTAGCCTTCCGTGGCTCCCTACTTCTACGAGGGCGAATGAAAAAGTAAGTTATGGCCTTTTATTAAACGACATACACATAAGCTATAACAACATACAATGTAAGTTCACTTTTCCACGTAGTCCGGAGGAGATTGAAAACATTTCTCGGAACGAGCAACGAACTTTTCGATTCTGGATGCGTAGAAATCACCTCCGGTGCTATGTAAGCATCTGGATGCAGCAGTTTTCACTGGTTCAACGTTTGACAACACGAGGCAGAGTTGATTGTCGTGCCTTTTGGCATAAATTCCACGTGCACCACACCCTCCATGTCAAAGAACACTGTCGCCATTACCTTTTCTGCTGAAGGTTGAACCTTCGCCTTCGTTCGTTGTGGTGATGTGGTGTGCATCCATTCCATCGGTGTTCTCTTTGTTCCGCGGATGAAGTGGTGGATAATGAGGAGGTGAAAGCAGCTGCATCCACGTGGTTACATAGCGCTGGAGGTCATTTCTACGCATCCGGAATCAAAAAGTTGGCTGCTCGTTCCGAGAAATGCTTACAGTCTCTTGGGGGCTACGTGGAAAAGTGAACTTACACTGTATGTTGTCATAGCCGTGTTGCCTATGCGTATGTGGTGTAATAAAGGGCCATAACTGGGAAGTGCAACTTACTTTTTGATTCGCCATCATGTTCCAGGCAAATGCCGGGATGCTTCCTGACTTAAGGTCACGGCCCCCTCCTTCCTAAACCTTACCTTCATTGCACATGATGTTGTTTGAATCTTCCGTCCTTTTACTGGTTTGATGCAGCCCTCTACGTCTCCCTGTCCTGGGCTAATTGTTTCATCTCTACATAGCTGCCACATCCTACATCCGAGGCAATCTGTTTATCATATTCTAACCTTGGTCTACCCCTACAATTATTGTCCTCGACCCTTCATTCCATAACTAAGCTTGATATTCCTGGTTGTCTTAGTATGTGTCCTCCCAACCTATCTCTTCTCTTCAGTAGCAGTCGCCAGAAACATCTCTCGTCTCCCACTTGGCTTAATACCTCTTCGTTTGTTACCCTATCTACCCATCTGATCTTATCATTCTCTTGTAACACCACATTTCAAACGCTTCAATTCAGCTCTTTTATGCTGCTCCAACAGTCCATGTTTCACTACCATAGAGTGCCACGCACCAGACAAAGGCTTTCAGAAATGACTTCCTAATAACTAAATCTATATTTGATGTCAACAGACTCCTTATCTGTAGAAATGCTTTCCTTGCCTGAGCCAACCTACTTTTTATATCCTCTTTGCTTCGTCTATCACTGGTTATTTTGCTTCTTAAGTAACAAAAGTCTCCTACTTCCTTTAGCTCTTAACTTGCCAATATGATGTCCATACAGGTTTCTGATTTATTTCGGCTGCATTCCAATATTTTGGATTTATCTTTATTAATTTCCATCATGAATTCGTTCCTCAAGACAGAGGCCATACCATTCAAAAAACGCATTCAAATCCTCTGGTGTATCGGCCAAGATGACGATGTGAACGGCAAATCTCAGTGTTGAAATTATTTCTCCTTGAAATCCAAATACACACACTAATACACTAATCTCGTATAAATGTTTTTCAAGATTAAGGAAACACCAATTTCATTTGGGTACAATCGTGTTGACCGACTGAAAAACATTACATATCGATTGACGTTAGGACTGTTACTTGATATTGAGCCCGTATTCGCCCATGCTGGTGATTATTTTTTATGCAAGAGTTGGTAACATGAGTGAAAGAATCTCTGAATGCATCCAGGAAGATGCAGTTGTACTTTTGACTTCATTGAAAGATCGTCAATATTTGTTTTACCATGATTAAAGAAGGTATTCTTTAATGCGCACATTTGAATTTACCACATCCAGTATTTTTTGCATAATTTGCCAATGAGAAATGGCCTAATATTATTAATTTTGTACTTGAGACTATGGTATGACACTGCGGAAAAGCCGGAGGAACGTCAAGAGTTGCTCAACGACTAGACTAGTCTCGAAGCCAGTCCACCCGCTTCCGTGAAGAAAGCATTCTACTTCCAAGTCTAGCACCGTACGTGTGTAACACGTGGCTGCACCAGTCCCGTCGAGTGACCGAGGAAAATGTATACAAGTGAAAGAATCAATCCGTTTGGAAACGTAATCCAGTCTATCTTATCGCACGATGTGTGCATAGTGAAAATCGAGTGAACTTATTCCTAAGTGAGATTCAAAATCTGTGGAAAACTACGATAATTCAACCAGACGCATGGTCAATGTTCATAAGACCAAGCATGGCCGATCTTTGTGCCATCCATAAATTCCAGTGCCTGTGATTTAAATATTGCAAGTGTTATATTTCACATCTGTGAAAATTACTTATAATAATCCACGCTGTGTGAAGTCATGGTTTTCTTGAGCGACAGATGTCGACGATTTAAGCTGATACAATTTTTCACAACGAGTGACAGTGAAAGTGAGCAGACATGTGCTTGTTTCCAGTAGAGTCTGTGAAGCAGACATGGCCATTTGTTAATATAAAGTCTGCAAATTATCAAGTGTAGCAGCTGTGTTTGTCTGTAAAACCACGCTAGAAGCAGTGATTTTCTTGTGGAAATTAATAACGCCTACACGATGTATGAGATCCACCAAGAGAGAAGAATTTCATCACCGTTTACCATGTTGGTGATAATGGCTTAAACACCTGATGAGAGAGAGACCGAGCACCATAGCAGCACAATAAGATGGAAACCGAAGAACGCAGGATAATGTCTCCGGACGAGCGCTGGAGGTCTTGCCCACGCTCAAAATGGACAGGATTTACCCCTCAATTATTCCTGTTGGAATGAGGTGAGCTACCATTTTCTTCACCGTGAGTCATGATTTATATCTTTTGTAAGGCGATGGTCTTTGGTGGAGTAATTTTAACGACCGTACTTCGATTCACAGACATCTAGGTGGGATTTATTTAGTTTTGTTTCTTTTAGTTTACCGTCTCTGGTAATTTTTCACTTTTCCATGCACATCGCAGCGTACGTTTCCAATACATTTCCCATTTATGAGTTAGTCACCTGAATAATGTGTGTTTTTCTCACACGGTGCACTAAAGGTCATTTTGAATTTCACTTTGAACAAACCAATTGTGTCAATGATTTAACGGAACAGTAAATTTTGCTAATTAATCAGCTGTTTCTGAGGTCCTTATTTTTAGCTCCTATTTAGTAACATGTGAAGCACGCCACTGAGAGGACGTCTCATTTAATGGGAGAGTTTACCCATTTATCTATTTTGTGTAATACATTTTTTTAGGAGAGTGGAAAGTCTACCACCAGATTCAGTGTGAAGGAGTGTAATACCTTTCTGTTTGTACTCCTAATCCAGATTCACACTAGTAACGGATCATTTACAATTAACGCCACTGTTTTATATGGTGTGAGTGTTTATCTAATACATTTGAAGTGCCTAGAATGCACATGTATAATTTTTGACAAACCCGCCGTGAGCGTGATATCTTCCAAACACCTTAGTACGAGTGGAATATTTCTCGTCTTGTATTGTTTGCTTTGCCCATGCAAGCATATCATTCTTCATAATCATTTGACTACTATTTCTACATCACGAACATTACAATGAGTGTTAGCTTATGAACTGCAAGTGTAGGATCATTATTTGAACATTTTTGTGGATCCAATATGCTAATGAAACGAACACTTGAGGTTTTATTGTTTGCCAAAGCAACTCGTATCAGTTTGAGAATGAACAAATGTATTTTACTTGAGTGTCTTCAAGGTCACGAGCAGTGATGCCAACCTAGAATCTCAAATGAGACAAGACTTTTGACAAATGCCATGCTAATACTTTAGATGAAGGATTTATTCTGAATAAGCCAGTTTTTATAAGCTTGTTAAAACTAGGTCAAGTTGACCGCTATTTCTTTGAAATGCAATGATACAATGTGACAGCAGGTCACCAATCCTATTAACGATATTCGCCTGTGATGTGAGCGAAGAATATTTGGATGAGATTTTGTTGTTTAAGATATTAGGGTTGCCTTTGACACTGATTGACATATTAGCCTACTTTCGATTTTTGCAAAAAATGAAAGTAGACTTATGAGATCTACACAGGGCCAAAAATTGTGTGTCTGTCTGTGTGTGAGTCTGTGTGTGTGTGTGTGTGTGTGTGAGTGTGTGTACTCTGAATGTCTGTCCCCCCTTATCAATTCGAACACGGTGAAACCGAATTGAATGAAATTTGGTACAGAGGTAGCACTAGTAAAGGGCACCTCAGTGTCATGTTGTATATCGCCGCCATCTTCACAGAAACGTAATGGCGACCACCCAAATGTTCAAAGCTTAAATCAAATTACGACTAACCTAATCATTCGATCTCTACCAAATTTTGAAACATTATATCTTTAAGTATGAAGGATCTTTTCACCAAACTACAATGTCATCAGCCCAATAATTTGTGGATGTCGGCCATGTGTGTGTGCAAATCGATTCCCTCTATCAATTCAAAAACGGTGACACCGAATTGAACGAAATTTGGTACAGAGGTAGCGCTAGCAAAGGGCACCTCAGTGTCATGTTTTATATCGCCGCCATCTTGACGGAACCGTAATGGCGGCCACCCAGATGTTCAAAGCTTAAATCAAATTACGACTAACTTAATCA
Organism: Meconema thalassinum; assembly: GCA_946902985.2. NCBI lineage: Eukaryota > Metazoa > Arthropoda > Insecta > Orthoptera > Tettigoniidae > Meconema > Meconema thalassinum. Next base: position 172,487,370 of record OX336393.1, on the reverse strand, counting down.
TCCGATTTCTACTAAATTTTGCAACAATACTTTAATGTGGGAAACGTCTTTTTTCCAAACTACAAGGTCATACGACTAATAGTTTCAGGATGGTGGATGTATGAATCATGCAAGTATTATAGCCCAACCATAACTTACGATTAAACAAGGCCTGATCTCAACAATTCAGCTTATCGTACATATGGAGGTTTAAACTGTCCCCTAGGAGGTGACCGGTAGGATATTAGCCTATTATAATACAATATGTAACCGTAGAAGTGACTTAACAGGTCTGATTGACCATGCCATATGGTTGTGGGTCGTACACAAAATGGCCGCTATTTGTGCTCGTAAATCCATTTATATTCGTAACTGCGTAAGTTTATATCCTTTAAGGAATGTTTTTCGTTTCTTTCGTAGTCGTTTACCCTCCAGGTTGGTGGAACCCACGGACTCAGCGAGGGAACTCACCACTACCGCCTCTACGGGCAGTGTCCTAGACCTGGGAACATCTAATCGGAGTGGATACAACTGGTGAGGCGTGATTGGCACCTCACCCAGGCGGCCTCACCTGCAAAGTGAACAGGGGCCTCATGAGCGAAGGTAATGGAGGGTCAGGACGGAAAGGCAAGGAAGAGGGAAGGAGGCGGCCGTGGCCTTGAAGAAGGTACTGTCCCCGTTTACCCGGATAGTAGGCTGTCAGATATCCGCCCCCCTCAATCGGATTGCCAACAATCAATCGCACCAGCTCAGCTACATCAATGAAAATGGCACTGACAGATACTACCGAGGTTTGAACACAGAAGTTACCAAGAAAAATTATTGTGGAACACACCAAAATAGACGGGGTTTCATACTTACTTTTACTTACCTCTTATAAATATCTCGGGGATTGGGTTGACAACATGATCCTAAAGTATGCTCTCACAATAACCTTCACCATGACATTTAAAAATGAACCAGACCGAAGACGAGAACTTTGAACTGTACAAAAGCTTTATTTTCAAATAAAGAGTATGATTTTCACAACTCAACAAAATAAACGTGGCTATCAGTAGCCTATGTCAATCTGACTACGTCCTCCTAAAGGACTTGCAAATTATCAAACAACATGTTAGCTCCCATGAGCTCAAAATAACGTAACATTTTAAAACAAATTTGGATTGGATGAGGAAGTCAGGGTACGACATATATAGAGCATTTGGTTTCTTTTAATAAACATTACACTGGTATTAATAGGCACAAGGCCGGAGTATCGACCTCACCCGCTTGTAACCAGATGTCTGGCCGGCTGGTCTACTCTTTAACCTGGCTCACACCTGTCAAATGGGGCTCACTCGTCTCCCCACACTGCGTAAGAATTCAGCTCCTTTTAAAGCTTTAAATGTCTACAAGACAACTCATACATATTGACGCAAATCTTTCAAATGCTTAACTCACATCCCACTGGATTATTTTAACTATCCTTAAACTTGTTAAGTTATCATCCAAATGTTTAAAAAGCATAGTTTAGAGTGTAAAACACACTCTTAAATGTTTATAACAAAATCACATAAATTATTTATAACAATTAGAAATTGTTTATAATATTGTCGAAGATAATTACAAAATTTTTAAACACGCCTTTAACATTACTTTCGTTCCACATTATTGTCAAAGATATTTACATTTATTATTTACAATATCAACATTTAAATTATTTAAATTATTAATTTAAGAAATACATTGAACCACATGTTTTATCCGGTTGGTAAATTCATAATCGTGTTTAATATAATCGACCAATGAAGGTTAGTTATACATGTAAATGTCACAATCTGGTTTAATAAAGGTTGTAATAATTTTAATTATTTGTGACGGTAATCTTCATTCAAAATCTTATCTCAAATTATTTCAAAACTCTTGTTAATTATAACAGTAAATTCACTTGATTAATTTTCAACGAACTATGACAATACACTCTAGCGGAAAGTACTTCGCTTACAAATAATGCACAGACTGCATTCAAAATAGCCCAAAATTCATCATATATTAAAATATACGGCAACAAAATCTTCCACAGCATTTACAAAAACCTCCCCTAACACAATCTTTATCATTATTAATTACTGTGGGAATCTCCTTCATTTATTTAAGGGCATTATACATCAGCGACTTTCAACATGTCCGCTGCACTATCGATTATACATTCATAGTTCCACTTAAAAATTCTTATATCAATAATTGTTTCAAAACTGTTGTCATTTAAACTTCGTGGATTTCATTCATGAATCGAAATGAAATAAAAATTTGCCAATCACAAACAAAATTTAATAGTGAATACGCTTATATACGCCTGTCTGGTCTATCAAAATTTAAGATTAACATCTTCAAAGAATTGTAGTATAAAAATACTATCATCAAACAAAGTGCGACTAACTGCAAAATAGTCGAACAGAATCCAATTAGACTGGGGAATGCAAACATCATTATATAAATCTCTATATGAGAAAAAAAAACTAACACAAGTTTCACGAATTTAATGCATTCAATAATTCATAATTAATGTTCATCTTTCACAAAATTGCCTAAGATGCAATGGTCGTTCATGACTGACGATAAATGTCTGTGTTGCAATCAATTCAAATAACGACTAGTATTTCCAAGATCGTCGACAACGTACTGGATTTTAACGCTCTAAAATCATTTAAATGTTCTTCCTTCTTGATGATGACAGAAAATTGGTCAAAGTAATTAAACTGGGGTAGAATTACTTTAATAAAGTGACACGCTGTCTGAATTTAAATCTGCCATAAAAATCATTAACTTACAGTCAAACCGTGACTACAAAAATAAGCAAATTACTGAAAAATCTAAATATCAGTCTCAACTGATTCAAAATCATTTAACTATGCCCATGACATAACAATGTCTTAATAAAACGTCGAAAAAGGCATTACTCATCAAGGTGTACTGAGAATAGGAATCTCAAACAAGAATATCGGGCAAAATTACATGAGGACAAAAATATGGGAAAAATGGTTGCTCAAACATTGCTAAGAAACTCAAATACAATAAACGTTCACGACTACCTTATCTGCCGATTGACGTTCCAGAGGAAAATTCCCCAAAGAAGACTGTTGATGGATCCATTTCACCAAGTTAAAGCTGAGCTCCATCCTCGAAACCAGAAACAGCACCATCGGAGAATCGAACTGCTTCACGAAGACGAACGACATCCTTCCGGCAATAATCTTCTTTGTGAGTCGGGACAACCCTGACCTCTCTTGAAAAATCCCTGAAGTTCCAGTTGAAAATCGCCATGAAGTTTTCGTATAAATTTCCGAAGAAATATTCATATTCAGAAAGTATGAAATCATTTCTATTGCTGTTTGATAGTATTCAGCCTTTACTCACGAAACATGGGTGTAGATGGTTATTTACCACATGTTCGCTTGTATGGAATAGCAATTAGCGAAGTTCCATGTTGCTATCTTACTCCGTTGAAATATGTCCCAATTGCATTAAGTCCTTTAGCCTTCCATATGCTCTTCGGTTGTAGTATTAGAAGAACAAACTGCCTTATTAAATTGCTCCATTATACTGCAGTGTTGTGTCACAAAAGCAATCTGAAGTCTCCCTATTTCACTAGCCCTGTCAGCCGTAGCGTAGAGTCTGGCTATACAAAGTGTTTCTTCTGTGGCGAGAAAATCACTTTTGTCAGTCGTCTAATATTGTCAATAACTTCCAAAATACTTCCTCGAAATTGTTCAGCTTTTCTACAGTCCTTACTGTAGCAATGCACAAGAGAATTAGCTTATAGGCGACCGCTAACTGTTCACAGCTAATCTTGTAGAAGCGTTATACGGGTCGTTTCAACTTCACCTAGATTTACTTCACAGTAAACCTGCACTGCTTGTAAGTTCGACTCTCGTTTAATGCAGTGGCTTCACCACGCGTTACAAAGACGACTTTTTCACTAATAATCTCACTCGACGTTTCACTGAAATGACTATTTGAGATCTGACGATAGATTTATAATCTGAGAATGAGGAATGAGCGAATGAGGCTCCTCTCTTCTGCGCAAGGCCTTTTATGAACTTCATGAGGGGCGTATCTATCCCTTCCATCGCGTGTTACTGCGTCATCGCTAGAAGTTCCAACTTCGTCAATACATGACGGATTTTCATAATTCAAAAACTGAAAATAAATTTCACCAAAATTCCAGAACAATGCCTCTACTGCAAATGGATTTCCACAATTCTGCATTCCAAAAAGTAATAAAAATACCATAGTTTCAGCAATCTCCGTCTTCCTTTAGACTATCGTTCATTGGTTTAAGTCTCCCCTCCAATAGCATAATTTCTTCCTCAGCAGAATTCCACGTTTCCTGCGACTGCGTCGTGCCATCTCGGATCCTTCTCGAATAAATGCTGACGTCACTGAGAATCTCAGCTCAAGTAGCCTGCTGGCATCGCGTCTGCGTCATCCGTGCTTACGTCATGACTACCCACGTCATAACTATGACAGCCATAACTTTCGCTATAATTTCCAAAATAGCCACCGTGGTCTCTATATATAATTCAATTACGGGGGCATTCTCCTCTCACCACGTTTTAAAAACAGTTGCAAATTGTTTTTAAACTCAGTGTTACAAGTACCTCAACTCTCTTGAACACGAAATTGAATTATTACTGGCTTACTCTAGGATAGTATCTTTTTAAATTTCCAGCATTGAACTTGCCGTAAATGACATTATTCTCATCATCGTAGAGTTCATAGCAGTTGTTTCCATAGGCGTTCGTAATCCTAAACGGCCCCATGAATACATTTTCAAATTTGGGGTATATTTTCTTGCTCATATCAGCCTTGACAGGTCTGCGTAATAATACAAGATTTCCAACTTGTAAGGGTGCACCAAAACGTTTTCCAGCTACTCTTTTCAATCGTTTCTCTGCTGCTTTCTGGAGTTGTTCCTTCGCCTTGTCAATCCTCTGCTGCCTTCCTAAGTCGGGATCTCTAGGAATGTGGTTGAAAAGATTATCCCACGGCCTTTCTGGGTTTCTTCCAAGATGAAGTCGCATTGGCACTTCTCCTGTGCTCTCCTGCACTGTAGAGTTCAGACATTCCTCTATAAGGGGTACAAATCTCACCCAACCAGAATGATCATTAGGACAGAAAATTCGACAGAATTTCGAAAATTCAGCCATATATCTTTTTGAGGAATTCGATTCTGGGTAACGCACGCTTGAAAATAAGTGCTTAATGCCAAGCCTTTCCATATCCGCTGCAAATTCCACGGATGTAAATTGCGTTCTATGATCTGACAGTAGATATTCTGGTATACCAGCTTTAGGAAATACAGCATTTTCCAGTCTGCTTACTACGTTCCTTAATCATAAATCTGGGTTGTGTGTGGTTAATGTATTCTCTCCTCTCTAATTTCTCTTCTGTCCAGTATTTCTATTTTCTAAGTTCTGCTGGCTCGTAGAAGGCCCAGGATCGATTACAACATCCTGCCTTTTCTTTTGGTTGTCGGCTTCTTTTTCCCGTAATTCTTTCAGGTATTGCTGGCTTTCCTTCTCTCTTTCCTGATACAGATCGGGTGTCATAACCTGACCTTGAGGATTCTGATTTCTGTTTTGGTTCTGGTTATTCCTATTATAATTTCGGTTATAACCATTATTGTTATAATATCTGCCTCTTCCATTGTAATTTCCTCGGTTATAGTTCCAGCCTCTTCTCTGTTGATACGGTCGGTAACCTTGCGATCTATTATTTCGAAACTGATTATTCCTGTGAGGACCTACATTGTCAGTTTTCTCCTCATCTGGCTTGTCAGTTTGTTGGACTTGGTCCATATATACAGTATTTATTTCTTTAAACTCCTGCCTTTGACCTTTCTGCACCACGTTAGGCATTGGACTTGTGTAGTCTAACCTCCTCAGTAATTCATCCATGCTGGTTAAATCCCTGATGTTGGACGAAATTATTAGTCTTCTCACCTCAACTGGCAGCATACGAGAAATCGCATCAATAAGTTGCTCCGTGGACAATGGGGGTTGTAAAAATCTCAAGCGGGATAATTGACTCGTAAAGAAATCAGCGTACCGCGTTGGAAGAGTACCGGAGTATTTTCTTGAATACACCTCCGCTCTTAACGAATTCTGCGCTTCTATGGACCAAAATCGTTTGATTAATGCCTCTGCAAACTCGTCAAAGTTACTGAATGAGTATCTAAATGCGCGAAACCATTCGAGGGGTCCTCCAATCAAATATCTCTCCACTATCTTCATCTCTCTCTCTCTGGGAATGTGAGCTTCGATGAAATAATCTTTGAGGTTCCTTACATATTCGATAGGTGTCAAACTATCCGTGTTACTGAATTTTTGCGGTTTATCTTCAAAATTTCTGATGACCGTTACGTTCCTCGGATATGAATCCGGGTAGTTTTTCCCACTATCACGATAGTTCCACTCAGGTTCCATATTCCTCTCGTCATCTTCCTCCCTGAATCTGGATATACGTTCTTCAGGAGTCACGTCTCTCTCTTCTGGATCTAGGTTATATCTTCTGGCATAATTCCTACTGGTTTCGCAAGCCAAGCCTACTGTATCCTTGTCAGTGATTTCCGTTAAGACTTTTTTGATTAACTCTTCTTTGTAGGTCTCCATTAAATTAGCCTCTCCTAACTTCAAATTCTGCAGTTTACTCGTCGTTTCATTCACATCAGAGACAACTTTATGAATCTGTTCCTCTAATGCAGATTTTAATGTTTGCACATCCTGACCTAATTGGGTTCTATCTTCAACTTGTCTTTCGGATAGCGAATCCATCCTGACGCTTAAATCTTTCCTAATCTGTACTACTTCATTGTTAATATCAATTTGAGTACTGGCAAGTTTCCTTTCAATACGATCCTGAATTTGGGTTACATGTTCCCCACTTGACCTAATCCACTCTTCTTTCCATATTGCTACATTTTCCGTTAACATTTCTGCTATGTCTAATTCGATATCCTCTTTCAATACTTTATTATGGTCTAATACTTGGGTTCTCATGACCTCTACATCAAACTTTAAACCTTCTAAAGACGCTGTCGTTCTAACTGACTCATCAACTAGCCTAGTCGTTAATGCACTTATATTACGTGTACAAAGGGTTTTCGAATTTTCTATCTCTTCCCTGACTTTATTTACATCAGTTTGGACTTTAGCAACATCTACGAAAACTGTGTTGACCTCTACTTGAATTTTATTTATGTCACTTTGCATCTCGTTTACATCCGAATGAATGTTATTAATATCAACCTGAACATTGGACACATCAGTTCTAACATTTTGGATTCCTCTTTGGACCTCCTCAACCTTGTCTTGGACAGTCGCAACATCATTTTTGACAACAACTACCTCAGCCCTAGCACAAGAAATATCACTACGGACATTAGCTACATCTAAATTCAACATTGTAAGATCTTTATGCACATTAGCAACATCTATTTTAACATCAGCAACATTTTTATGCATATTAGACACATCTATTTTAACATTGGACACGTCTGAGCGCATGTCAGTTACAGTATTCTCAATTCCTTGGGTATTAATCTGTAAACGCGACATATTATCCTCTAAGTTAGCAGAACTAGTCTGAAGACCCTTCAAACTTTCATCCATGATAGCTTTCAAATTACTAGCATTCTCCTCCATTCTTGCTTTCAAATTACTAGCATTCTCCTCCATTATCTGCTTCATATTACTATTCATGTTAGCAGACATCTCCGCTAACATCATCTTCAAACTTTCATCTGCCATTACAATATTATTCAAAAATTAGACTGCTGTAGGGACATACATCAAAAGAGCAAAATAACAACATTTGAGCAACACTTTTCACCATATATAAATTTGATCAATTTTCTGTCTTAAATCTAACTTATAACTACCTTATAATTAACTTTCGAAGACACTTCATGTTGAAACAAACTCACGCACACGTTCAAATTTCCCTGGCTCATTTTCAAATATCCTAACACAAATAATTTACATTTACAATCCAAATAATTTAATTTTATCTTTAATATGACTAAAATGTCATAAGCCGGTCAAATAAAATAAGATTCCAGATCATAGGCGATTTTTCTAAGTTTCCAGCCTATTTAACCTTTCTCAAGTTGTATAAGATCTGATCTTTTCTGAGTGTAATTTTCCTACTACAATGCAACATTTAATTCCTATATAATCACACTCTCAAATTCTACAATTGGCCAAGACATCTAACAAAGAATCAACCTCTTTATTTGAGTCTAATCGATCCACACGTTTTAGGTTTGCCAATCCTACTGGCGTTCAACCTGGTGATCCAGTTATGTTGAATCGAGCCCCAACGTTTTAGGTGCGCCAATCCTTCTGTCCCCGTTTACCCGGATAGTAGGCTGTCAGATATCCGCCCCCCTCAATCGGATTGCCAACAATCAATCGCACCAGCTCAGCTACATCAATGAAAATGGCACTGACAGATACTACCGAGGTTTGAACACAGAAGTTACCAAGAAAAATTATTGTGGAACACACCAAAATAGACGGGGTTTCATACTTACTTTTACTTACCTCTTATAAATATCTCGGGGATTGGGTTGACAACATGATCCTAAAGTATGCTCTCACAATAACCTTCACCATGACATTTAAAAATGAACCAGACCGAAGACGAGAACTTTGAACTGTACAAAAGCTTTATTTTCAAATAAAGAGTATGATTTTCACAACTCAACAAAATAAACGTGGCTATCAGTAGCCTATGTCAATCTGACTACGTCCTCCTAAAGGACTTGCAAATTATCAAACAACATGTTAGCTCCCATGAGCTCAAAATAACGTAACATTTTAAAACACATTTGGATTGGATGAGGAAGTCAGGGTACGACATATATAGAGCATTTGGTTTCTTTTAATAAACATTACACTGGTATTAATAGGCACAAGGCCGGAGTATCGACCTCACCCGCTTGTAACCAGATGTCTGGCCGGCTGGTCTACTCTTTAACCTGGCTCACACCTGTCAAATGGGGCTCACTCGTCTCCCCACACTGCGTAAGAATTCAGCTCCTTTTAAAGCTTTAAATGTCTACAAGACAACTCATACATATTGACGCAAATCTTTCAAATGCTTAACTCACATCCCACTGGATTATTTTAACTATCCTTAAACTTGTTAAGTTATCATCCAAATGTTTAAAAAGCATAGTTTAGAGTGTAAAACACACTCTTAAATGTTTATAACAAAATCACATAAATTATTTATAACAATTAGAAATTGTTTATAATATTGTCGAAGATAATTACAAAATTTTTAAACACGCCTTTAACATTACTTTCGTTCCACATTATTGTCAAAGATATTTACATTTATTATTTACAATATCAACATTTAAATTATTTAAATTATTAATTTAAGAAATACATTGAACCACATGTTTTATCCGGTTGGTAAATTCATAATCGTGTTTAATATAATCGACCAATGAAGGTTAGTTATACATGTAAATGTCACAATCTGGTTTAATAAAGGTTGTAATAATTTTAATTATTTGTGACGGTAATCTTCATTCAAAATCTTATCTCAAATTCTTTCAAAACTCTTGTTAATTATAACAGTAAATTCACTTGATTAATTTTCAACGAACTATGACAATACACTCTAGCGGAAAATACTTCGCTTACAAATAATGCACAGACTGCATTCAAAATAGCCCAAAATTCATCATATATTAAAATATACGGCAACAAAATCTTCCACAGCATTTACAAAAACCTCCCCTAACACAATCTTTATCATTATTAATTACTGTGGGAATCTCCTTCATTTATTTAAGGGCATTATACATCAGCGACTTTCAACATGTCCGCTGCACTATCGATTATACATTCATAGTTCCACTTAAAAATTCTTATATCAATAATTGTTTCAAAACTGTTGTCATTTAAACTTCGTGGATTTCATTCATGAATCGAAATGAAATAAAAATTTGCCAATCACAAACAAATTTAATAGTGAATACGCTTATATACGCCTGTCTGGTCTATCAAAATTTAAGATTAACATCTTCAAAGAATTGTAGTATAAAAATACTATCATCAAACAAAGTGCGACTAACTGCAAAATAGTCGAACAGAATCCAATTAGACTGGGGAATGCAAACATCATTATATAAATCTCTATATGAGAAAAAAAACCTAACACAAGTTTCACGAATTTAATGCATTCAATAATTCATAATTAATGTTCATCTTTCACAAAATTGCCTAAGATGCAATGGTCGTTCATGACTGACGATAAATGTCTGTGTTGCAATCAATTCAAATAACGACTAGTATTTCCAAGATCGTCGACAACGTACTGGATTTTAACGCTCTAAAATCATTTAAATGTTCTTCCTTCTTGATGATGACAGAAAATTGGTCAAAGTAATTAAACTGGGGTAGAATTACTTTAATAAAGTGACACGCTGTCTGAATTTAAATCTGCCATAAAAATCATTAACTTACAGTCAAATCGTGACTACAAAAATAAGCAAATTACTGAAAAATCTAAATATCAGTCTCAACTGATTCAAAATCGTTTAACTATGCCCATGACATAACAATGTCTTAATAAATCGTCGAAAAAGGCATTACTCATCAAGGTGTACTGAGAATAGGAATCTCAAACAAGAATATCGGGCAAAATTACATGAGGACAAAAATATGGGAAAAATGGTTGCTCAAACATTGCTAAGAAACTCAAATACAATAAACGTTCACGACTACCTTATCTGCCGATTGACGTTCCAGAGGAAAATTCCCCAAAGAAGACTGTTGATGGATCCATTTCACCAAGTTAAAGCTGAGCTCCATCCTCGAAAGCAGAAACAGCACCATCGGAGAATCGAACTGCTTCACGAAGACGAACGACATCCTTCCGGCAATAATCTTCTTTGTGAGTCGGGACAACACTGACCTCTCTTGAAAAATCCCTGAAGTTCCAGTTGAAAATCGCCATGAAGTTTTCGTATAAATTTCCGAAGAAATATTAATATTCAGAAAGTATGAAATCATTTCTATTGCTGTTTGATAGTATTCAGCCTTTACTCACGAAACATGGGTGTAGATGGTTATTTATCACATGTTCGCACATGGAATAGCAATTAGCGAAGTTCCATGTTGCTATCTTACTCCGTTGAAATATGTCCCAATTGCATTAAGTCCTTTAGCCTTCCATATGCTCTTCGGTTGTAGTATTAGAAGAACAAACTGCCTTATTAAATTGCTCCATTATACTGCAGTGTTGTGTCACAAAAGCAATCTGAAGTCTCCCTATTTCACTAGCCCTGTCAGCCGTAGCGTAGAGTCTGGCTATACAAAGTGTTTCTTCTGTGGCGAGAAAATCACTTTTGTCAGTCGTCTAATATTGTCAATAACTTCCAAAATACTTCCTCGAAATTGTTCAGCTTTTCTACAGTCCTTACTGTAGCAATGCACAAGAGAATTAGCTTATAGGCGACCGCTAACTGTTCACAGCTAATCTTGTAGAAGCGTTATACGGGTCGTTTCAACTTCACCTAGATTTACTTCACAGTAAACCTGCACTGCTTGTAAGTTCGACTCTCGTTTAATGCAGTGGCTTCACCACGCGTTACAAAGACGACTTTTTCACTAATAATCTCACTCGACGTTTCACTGAAATGACTATTTGAGATCTGACGATAGATTTATAATCTGAGAATGAGGAATGAGCGAATGAGGCTCCTCTCTTCTGCGCAAGGCCTTTTATGAACTTCATGAGGGGCGTATCTATCCCTTCCATCGCGTGTTACTGCGTCATCGCTAGAAGTTCCAACTTCGTCAATACATGACGGATTTTCATAATTCAAAAACTGAAAATAAATTTCACCAAAATTCCAGAACAATGCCTCTACTGCAAATGGATTTCCACAATTCTGCATTCCAAAAAGTAATAAAAATACCATAGTTTCAGCAATCTCCGTCTTCCTTTAGACTATCGTTCATTGGTTTAAGTCTCCCCTCCAATAGCATAATTTCTTCCTCAGCAGAATTCCACGTTTCCTGCGACTGCGTCGTGCATCTCGGATCCTTCTCGAATAAATGCTGACGTCACTGAGAATCTCAGCTCAAGTAGCCTGCTGGCATCGCGTCTGCGTCATCCGTGCTTACGTCATGACTACCCACGTCATAACTATGACAGCCATAACTTTCGCTATAATTTCCAAAATAGCCACCGTGGTCTCTATATATAATTCAATTACGGGGGCAGTACCATCCCGGCATTTGCCCGAAGACGAAGTGGGAAACCACGGAAAACCACTTCGAGGATGGCTGAGGTGGGAATCGAACTCCCTCTACTCATTTGGACCACCCGAGGCTGAGTAGACCCCGTTCCAGTCCTCATACCACTTTTCAAATTTCGTGGCAGAGCCGGGAATCGAACCCAGGACCTCCGGGGCGGCAGCTAGCTATGCTGACCGCTACGCTACGGGGGCGACTTCTTTAAGGAATGTACTGAACAAAATAAAACATATTTAGTATCAAATGGTTTATAGAAGCAGCAAAAAATTCTAATGAAATCGTGGATTACAACACAAAATATGATACATTCGTAGTAAGGAAGTTATTTACGTAACTATCTTGTACCGCATTCGTGGCGTAGTGGTAGCGAACTAGCTTCATAGTGAAGGGTTCCGTGGTTCGAATCCCCATGGTTTCGTTTATTTGTACTTCTTTCTTTGTATTTATTGGTTCATAACTACTCACACGTTATAATGTTAAGCATATATTGTGTGTTTTTGCAATCGAAAACATTATATAATATGCTGTACTCATAAAACCACACATTTCAACACTCGACTAGAGCTATTTAAATTCTTTGTCGTTGATTTGCGGTTTTTGAGTCTATTGCTGTTATGTTTGTTGTTAATTCTTTAGGGGTTTTGCGGCACAATGGTCTTGTAGCCCCGTGTACTTGGGTGTGTGTAGAAGTTGTCTGATAACCTGTGTCACTATGAGGTCTGTAGGCTTACTAGTGTGTGTACTTTTATACGAGGCAGGATTTGGGAAAGAAGCTGTTGTTGCTGCTGTTTCATTTGTGATGCATGGACATCATGGCCATTTAGTCCCGTGTACTTGGGTGAATGTTGAATTTTGTCTCATAACCCGTGTTATTGTGATGGCTGTATTAGTGTGTGCATATATGATTCAGGTGAGGATTCAATCAATCAACGTATAATATCCGTATAGCACATTATATTTCAACAAGCTACTACAACCAACATTCAATTATACTCCTTGAAGAGGACAAAGAGTTAAAACTAAACCCATGCATTTAGGAGAAAGTAGGCTATATGTTCTTTACTGAACATCTTGTTTTTAAGGCTATGATAATTCTTCTCACCTGTTGTGAATGTTCTTGCCGCGTTTTCATACACGATGATGGGGTGGTTGCCCATATTTTTGGTTGTGGTTGCCGGCCTTGTTTCAAAGCTGAGCGCTTGGGACAGACCTAGGTTCCTGATGTGATCCAGGCGGACACACAGTGTTCATTGTATGGTTTTTGAGCTTCTTGATAGCTCGGAGTAGGCATGTTCGCGTGTACTTGGGTGTACACAAGTGGTCTTATCCACTAGTTAGGAAGCCTTGCATATGGTCAATCTTTATAATTAATTAATCTTAAACCAACGACAACTAATAATCATAAATTAAATAAGGAGATATAATGAACTTAGTTAGTTATTGTTGTTTTAAGGGGCGGATAATGAACTTAAACGAATGTTATAATTCTCTTTAATCACTAAACACCTGTTTAACTTTGATCCTCGTTTATAACTCGCTGACCATTGCACTGTGCTGTACAGATTTATTTTTCCTTTAGATTAAGCATTTAGCAGCTGACACGTTCGACTGACAGGGATTTGGTTTACCCAGAGTTTTTCAACTCGTGGGCCGTGAACCACGTATTTTTTTCTACTGTTAACGAACAGTATTTTCAGTTTCTAGCTTACACATTATAGATGACCGATGGAAACAAACAGTAACCATCAAGTTGTAGGCAGGACTAATAAGAATACTCTTGTGTGTGATATTTATTTATTGAGTGTTTTGTACACCTATTCCAATCTTTCCTCTACTACTTGTAGACCTTTTGTTGTACAGTTGATTGTAAATTACTTGTGTTGTAAACGATGACTGTAAATCAATTTAGATTTTTGTTTAGTTTGTTATACTAAGGATGCTTCTCACCGTAAGGTAGTTTAAATTCAGGATTAGTTTAGATCACTTAAAATTAAATGCAAATACGGGATGGTCCCAGTTTACTTTGTTTATTTTTCTGTCATGTTTGACGATTTGCCAACATTATGTTTCACTTGGAAACATCATGCCTTGTTCATTGTAAATTTCATTAAAATCCTTTTGTACCATTTCCCAAGCTCTGCTAGTGCTTGTTGATTGTATTTAGGACCAATCGATTTTTTAAAGTCAATTTACCCTCTAGGTTGGTGGTTCCCACGGACTCAGCGAGGGAACTCACCACTACCGCCTCTATGGGCAGTGTCCTGCAACGGGGAACATCTGGACGGGAGGGATACAACTGGGGAGGTGTGATCAGCACTTCGCCCAGGCGGCCTCACCTGCAAAGCGAACAGGGGCCTCATGAGCGATGGGAAGGGATGGGAGATTTGGATGGATAGGCTAGGAAGAGGGAAGGAGGCGGCCGTGGCCATACAGTAGGTACCATCCCGGCATTTGCCCGAAGACGAAGTGGGAAACCACGGAAAACCACTTCGAGGATGGCTGAGGTGGGAATCGAACCCCCTCTACTCATTTGGGACACCCGAGGCTGAGTAGACCCCGTTCCAGTCCTCATACCACTTTTCATATTTCGTGGATGAGCCGGGAATCGAACCCAGGACCTCCGGGGCGGCAGCTAACTATGCTGACCGCTACGCCACGGAGGCGACTAGGACCAATCGAGAGGGGTTAATTTTGATAGTTAATGATTGTTTATTTTTGGTTTATTTATTTTTGTTTGTTAGCGGATTTGCCGACTGATACCCTCCG
Organism: Meconema thalassinum; assembly: GCA_946902985.2. Classification (NCBI taxonomy): domain Eukaryota; kingdom Metazoa; phylum Arthropoda; class Insecta; order Orthoptera; family Tettigoniidae; genus Meconema; species Meconema thalassinum. Next base: position 172,472,305 of record OX336393.1, on the reverse strand, counting down.
ATGGTAGGATAGGGGTTTGAGATTTCAATAAACCATTTTGTGAATTTTACTTAAGCCTGGATTTTAATTTAGTAGTTTGTTTGGGGGTACATTTCCGTGGGATGTCTATGACTTATGCTATGATGGGAACCTGACCCTATGATGACGCGGAGTCTTGAGGCGGAATAGCCCCACAAGGAGTGTACTCCGATCCTCTTAGGACATATGTGTTCAAGGATGTGGTCATCTGGAAAGCCACGCACGGTCGGTGGTGGACCAGATAACTACCTCTGACGGGCACAATATTCATAAGATTTGCCACATAATCAAGCAATCTTGTAGTTTTACGTAGCTCTTATACTTAGTCATAATCCACGGACGTTATATTAATGAACCCGACAAGGACGGTTACACTGCTAGGTGATTGTTACAGGCCACAAAATAGAGTGTTTTCTTCTCATGTGTTAGCAAATATTACAATAAATATGTGCACTGTAACAAAACACCTCTGGAAACAGAAAGTGGCGCATTATGACTGCGCTTTATTGACAATGAAAGCGACGACCGTATGGAACACAAACAAATCCTGGCCATGGTCCAAACGACCGTCCTGTGAATTTATTGTGCATACTTCCTGGATTCTTTTGGAAGTGAGAGTTGAGTGTTCATGACGTAGTCAACTGTGAATTGAGTAATGCGTTCTCTCATATCTCAGCTGTAAATATACCTTCCTCTTATGATAGCAAATTTGTATACAATTCCTACTTCTTTGACTGCAGAGAAAAGGATATCCTGTACAATCTTCATGACAATAATTTATTTTCAATTTGTATGTGGTTGTACATATTGATTTAGAAGTCCACGAGGGAAATACATTGCATTGCTGAAAGAGGAAGCACCCGATGGATAGACATAATTGCACTGGACAGTACACTGATCATACAGTGTTCTTTGAGAAGAATAGGGATCAGCCTGCGACAGTTGTGCCGATTACACTCATGGTTTCCATTGTCTACTTTCTTTTCTTTGGGGTGGGAAGGGTGGGGGAGGTGGGGGAGAGAGGGGGGATATAATATAATAGAACTACAGACATACCTCAATAAAACGCTACTGCCTAAAAGAGCAAGTGAAGAAAATAATGAACTCACAACTACTGTACAAAAAACCACAATTGACGAAGATTATAAAAAAACCTCACGCAAGCATTAAATTAAATATTTTAATTCCTAGTATTGGCTAAATTATCAGAACCTTCATCGAGAAAAGTGTCCAAACAGTATAAAAATTGACCCCAAATGACGGAAGAATGTTAAAAATATGCATAAGAACACCAAAAACAAAGTCATTTAAGCTCAAATTATAAATTTCTCACAGTGAGGGGTATAAAATGAAATGTGTGTGATCTCTCTACTAAAACTACCGTATTTTGTTTATTTTAACTTGCCCCAGTGCCAAGAATGGCCAAAATCAGAAGATTATGGTATATTTCGAAACGGCAATAGTTCTAAGTTTGATCTGGGTATAAAAGCTATGTTCATACAAAATTTCGGCTTAATCAGTTGTTCAGTTTGGAAGTTTTGCGTAAAAGAGTAACAGACAGACACCACTATATTTTTATATAATACTGTATTAGGGGTAGGCCTATGGCACTGTAGGCAAATAAGCTGTGACAGTTATCATGGTTTTATTCTCTTCCACATCCTTCCCCACAGTATTAAAGAATACTAAAGAGGTGATTTCTTTTTATTTTGGCGTGTGTTTTGAAAACCAAAAACGTTAAATCACAATACACGTATGATTTTGGGAATGCTCACACTAAAACAAACTGCAGACCTACTTAGGATTTTGATTGTCGTTGTTATTTCATTTGAGGAGTTTGGACATTGTGGTCATTTAGTCCCAAGTACTTGGGTGTGTGTATGTATATATACAGTATGTTCCAAAAAATAAAAATAAAACATCAAAATAAAATAACAAAAATTAAAAAATAAATAAAATATAATAAAATAAAATAAAAGTCGACTCCGTAGCGTAGCGGTCAGCATGGTTAGTTGCCGCCCCGGAGGTCCTGGGTTCGATTCCCGGCTCTGCCACGAATGAGTAGAGGGGGTTCGATTCCCACCTCAGCCATCCTCGAAGTGGTTTTCCGTGGTTTCCCACTTCGTCTTCGGGCAAATGCCGGGATGGTACCTTCTTCAAGGCCACGGCCGCCTCCTTCCCTCTTCCTTGCCTATCCATCCTGACCTTCCATTACCTTTCCTCGTGAGGCCCCTGTTCGCTTTGCAGGTGAGGCCGCCGGCGCGAGGTGCCAATCACACCTCACCAGTTGTATCCACTCCGATTAGATGTTCCCAGCTCTAGGACACTGCCCGTAGAGGCGGTAGTGGTGAGTTCCCTCGCTGAGTCCGTGAGTTCCACCAACCTGGAGGGTAAACGACTAAGAAAAGAAGAAGAAAAAGAATAAAATAAAAACAAGATGTTCAGTAAAGAACATAGCCTACTTTATCCTAACTGCATGGGAATTGTTATAACTCTTTGTCCCTTTCAAGGAGTATAATTGAATGTTCGTTGTAGTAGCTTGTTGAAATACAACGTGCTATACGAATATTACCCATGAATATGAGGTGCCCTTTACTAGTGCTACCTCTGTAAAAGAAAAGTCATTCAATTCGGTTTCACCGTGTTGGAATTAATATGGGGAATCGATTTGCACACATAGGCTACATGTCCGCTATCTCCAAACCATTGGGCTGATGACCTTGTGGTTCAGTCAAAAGATGCTTCCCCAGTATGTTGTTGCAAAATTTGGTACAGATCAGATGATTAGTTTGGTCGTAATTTGATTCAAGGTTTTAACATTTGGGTGGCCGCCATTACGTTTTCGTCAAGATGGTGGCGATTTAAAATATGTGACTGAGGTTTCCTTTGTTAGTGCTACCTCTGTACCAAATTTCGTTCAATTCAGTTTCACCGTGTTAGAATTGATAAGGGGAATCGATTTGCACACTTACATTGGCCGTCATCTGCAAACTATTGGGCTGATGACCTTGTAGTTTAGTAAAAAGACGTCTGCCGTATTAATATTTGTTATTTCAAAATTTGGTAGAGATCGGATGATTAGGTTAGTTGGAATTTGATCTAAGCTTTGAACATTTGGGTGGCCGCCATTACGTTTCCGTCAAGATGGCAGCGATATAAAACATGACGCTGAGGTTCCCTTTGCTAATTCTATATCTGTACCAAATCTCGTTCATTTCGGTTTCACCGTGTTCGAATTGATAGGGGGGCACACATTGAGAGTACACACACTCACACACACACACACACACACACACACAGACACACAATTTTTTGGCCCTGTGTAGATCTCATAAGTCTACTTTCATTTTTTGCAAAAATCGAAAGTAGGCTAATAAAAGTCTGATAACCTGTGTTATTGTGTTGGCTGCAGTAGTGTATGGATTGAGGTGAGGATTGAAAAGTAGGCAGCCGTGGCCTTAAGTTAGGAACCATCCCGGCATTTGCCTGGAGTAGAGTGGGAAACCACGGAAAACTTCTTCCAGGATAACTGAGGTAAGAATCAAACCAATCTCTCTCCAGTTTTGTCTCACAAGGCTGAGTGTACTCCGTTCCAGACCTTAGACTACAACCAATTTCTATGCAGAGCCGGGCATCAAACCCGGACCTCCGCTACACCACGAGGTGGTCGCGCTTTAATGCGCACAGCTAGGCGGCAAGTGACATGTGCACAAAATACGCGAGCGAGTATTAAAACTAAATGAACAAGCGCTCGAGCTCTGATCGTTGATTTATATCGCGAGAGCGCTCCACCATTGTGTGCGCTCAGCAGACAGAGGGAGAAAATAATTCATAGGCCTGTTATTGATAAAGATTTTATGAACACCAGTTCTGTTGCGAGTGGTGCCTCTAACATTTTTTGACATTTAAATGTATATCACCCAGCGTGTATATATCTAAACCAGCAGGCATATAATTTTTATTTTACCGTTTGTTTGGGATCATGTAGCTGATATTGGACTGCGGGCGGTCAATACCCACAAGCTCTCCATATAATGGAATTAGACAATGGACTCTATGTTTTGTTGTTTCACCGTTAACGGTTCTAACTCACTATTGCCAAATGTACGAATTTATTATAACATTGGTCCACCCCCTGGTGTAGCGGCTAACAAACGTGGCTGTCGCTCCGGAGGTCCGGGTTCGATTCTCGGTTCTGCCACGAACTTTGACCTCTTAAATGCTGGATTACCAGATTTGCTGATTGCTACCTCAGTTAAGAGTTTTTTCATTCGCATATACAGCAATTATAGAAGCCGTAATTTGTAACATATCTAAATGCAAATTCAAAACCCTATTTTAAGAAAATCAAAATCAAAATGTTTGTGCTCACGATTGCACATCACCATCACCATACCAGGTAGAGGGTGCAACATGAAATATTTCTAAAATCACTAGGCAACTAATACATGATTAATAATAATAATATCGTATGGGATTGGGTGCCGGGTGCAGGCGTTGTTATTTGACACCCAGAGGGTAGCTTGCATGTCGAATTTTCCTGTCCCTTGAAGCACTATGAAAGTCAAGGAGGTTAGATATCTAAGCTCCTTAACACTATAACGCTTTCTAGTAGAGAAATGAGGAACTTTGTGTTGGCGGAAAATTCTGAGATTAATTTTGCCATTATGAACACGTTCTACTGAATTCAAATGGGTTCTTTAACATGCCCACATCGTATGACATGCGTGTCGTAATGTTTTCTGCCTTTCAAATATCACTTACCACGGCCAGGAGCGAACCTGCAAACTTGGGGTTAGTAATCCGATACGATAACCACTCACCCACCGTGGCAAGCCAATACATGTTACTCATTACTAGTATTTGTTACTATGGACGTTGAATTGCCAGGCGAAAAGCTAAAGGAAGTAGGAGATTTCTGTTACTTAGGAAGCAAAACAACCAGTGATGGACGAAGCAAAGAGGATATAAAAAGTAAGTTAGTACAGGCAAGGAAAGCATTTCTACAGAAAAGGAGCCTGTTGACATCGAATATAGATTTAGGTATTAGGAATTTCTTTTTTGAAAGCCTTTGTCTGGAGCGTGGCACTCTATGGAAGTAAAACTTGGACTGTGGGAGCTGCAGAAAAGAGGACAATAGAATTGTTCGAAATGTGGTGTTACAGGAAAATGATGAAGACCAGATGGGTAGATAGGGTTACAAATGAAGAGTTATTAAGACTATTGAGAGAGCAGAGATGTTTCTGGTGACTGCTAATGACGAGAAGTGACAGGTTGGTAGGACACATACTAAAACACCCAGGAATAGCAAAGTTAGTTATAGAAGGAAGTGTCGAGGACAAGAACTGTAGGGGTAGACCAAGGTTAGAATATGTTAAACAGATTGCCTCAGATGTAGGGTGCGGTAGTTGTGTAGAGATGCAAATATTAGCTCAGGACAGGGAGGCATGGAGAGCTGCATCAAACCAGTCAAAGGACTGAAGACTCAAACAACAACAACGACAACAACTGGTACAAAAATTGATATTCTTTGATCCTAAATCAAAACGTGGCGAGAAGGAATTGGTTGTTGTTCCGCCAAGATTGTTAACGTCACAGATGAACTCCAGCTATAGAGGACATACGTCTACAAAGTGGTCTGGTAGCTACATCCGGAAGCAAAAATCCAAACTCAAGTGCCCAACAGATGGCAGAATTTGCCAGAGGTCGACTCGGCACTCGAGAGAGAATGAGAATTAAGTAATAATAATATTAATAATAATAATCATAATAATAATAATAATTCAAAAAATCAAGCAAACTACCTTAATAGATGTTGCGGTTCCTAACAACAAGAATCTCTAGTCAAAACACATAGAAAAGATCAGCAAATACAGCGAGGCGGTCGACCCTATCAAAAGACAATGGCATGTAGAACGGGTAATGACCATACCTATCATTGTGTCAAGTACGGGCGTTATCCCAAATACCTTGCTCCAAGGCCTTAAAGAACTGGATCTGGATACTCAACTGTAAAAACTAATGCAGAAGGCAGTAGTTCTATCAACAACCAGAATCGTTCGGAAGTTCATGGGTTGCCGACATTCCAGCTTAGAAGTTGCTGTTTCAGTAACTGTACTTGGTTCCCTAAAGCCCGTATAGTTATGTTGCAATGTATCAGCAATGTGTTATATGTACTGCATAAAATAATAATAATAATAATTATAATAATAATAATAATAATAATAATAATAATGAATGTGTGACGTCCATAGACGGCCATAACACTGATGACCCAGCCGTTGCCGCCCGTCAATAAACATGAGTCGCACTCACCGAGTGAGACAAATCTGAGATGAGGTGGATTCGTTTCCCACCCTAGCCTTCCAGTGAGTGATTTTCTGTGGTGTCCCCACTTCTACTTCAGGTGAATGCCGGGATGGTTCCTAACTTAAGGCCACGGCCTTCCTTTCCAATCCTCACCTGAATTACAAATAAACACACTAATACAGCCATCTCACTAACATAGGCTATCAGACAAAATTCCACACTTACCTAAGTCATCATCATCATCATTTCCCCTTATCCAGCTCATGCCGGATCGGGGTATTTATGGCACTTCTCCACTTTCCTCTTTCCTTCCACAATTCTTCTTCCACGATCTTGTCCCAGTCCAGATTCCTTTTTCTCACGCTGTTCTTCACTGAATCGATCCACCTTGTTCTAGGTCTTCCCCTTGCTCTCTTACCCTTGCACTTGGCCTCCAGCATCTGTCTTGGTATTCTATTTTCCTCCATCCTCTTTACATGTCCAAACCACCTTAGTTTATTCTTCTCAATTCTCTCATTTAGTTTTCCCATCCCAACTTCCTTCCTAACATCTTCATTCCTCACTCTGTCTTTCCTTGTCTTACCTATCATACTTCTTAGGAATTTCATTTCACTGGATTGGATTCTACTCTCTTGCCTGCTCGTCAGGGTCCAAGTCTCAGCTGCATAAGTTAATATGGGTACATAGTACATTTTATACATTACCTCCTTGCTTTTCCTTGGTACTTCCTTATCCCAAACAAGTTTTCTTACACTTTGATAGAATGCATTGCTCTGCTGTACCCTCCTGCCAATCTCCATGTCCAACCTACCAGTTTGCATCAATTCACTTCCTAGGTATTTGAACGTGTCCACAATTTCCAAACTCTGACTTCCAATTTTCACAGTGCCCTTTCCTTGTCTTTCCCCTCTTGTCATCACCATGGTCTTGCTTTTCTCTATACTGATTTTCAGGCCATACTTCTGAATATTTTCGTTCAGTGCATCTAGTTGTTTTTGCACTTCTTCGGTGTTCCTTCCCCAGACCACAATATCGTCTGCAAATAATAGTAACTTCATTTCTTTATGTCCATATGCTTCCTTTGTTTCCTTTACAATTTCATCCATTACCCTTATGAATAAAACAGGTGACAGCACACTCCCCTGTCTTAGTCCAGTCTTGTTCCTAAACCAATCTGTCTTTCCAACTGGGGTCAGTACCCTGCTAACACAGTTGTTGTACATTGCTTGCACCATTTCCAACATTTCTCTTCCCAGTCTCTTCTTAACCATGGTTTCCCATACCTTCTCTCTGGGGACACTATCATATGCCTTTTCTAGATCTATGAAAGTCATGATCAAATCCTCTCCATATTCCCAGTTCTTTTCCATCACCTGCCTCAAGCTAAAGATGGGGTCCACTGTGGATCTTCCACTCCTGAAGCCATACTGTTCCTCTTGCAACTCTCCTTCCACCTTTCTTCTCATTCTTCGTTCTAATATCCTTTCCAGTATTTTCACTATCTGTGATAAGAGGGTGATCCCTCTATAGTTATCACACACCTTCTTGTCCCCCTTCTTAAACACTGGTATTATTAGCCCTTTCTCCCAGTCTTCTGGTACACATTTCCGTTTCCACACACACTTTAGCAGTCGATACAGCCATTGCATACCAACAGGTCCAGCAGCCTTTATCATTTCTACACTGATTTCATCCACCCCTGTTGCTTTTCCCATCTTCATTTTCTGTACTGCTAATTCCACCTCCAGCATTGTTATATCATCTTCTGTTATAGAGTCATCAGGCTGTGTCACTTTGATCTCACCAGTACAATTGCTCACATTCAATAGCTTATCGAAATACTCCTTCCATCGTCCCTTTATCTCTTCTGGGTGTGTTAACAACTCTCCATCTTCCTTTTTCACCAGCTTTGTAGTAACTCTTTCTTTCCTCTTACTTCTTAGAAGCCCATACAGCATCCTTTTACTGCCACTTACATCTGTTTCCATTCTTCGTGTAAATTCTTCCCAACTTTTCTTCTTTTCTTCTCCTACCACTTTCTTACACCTCCGTTTGCTGACGTAATACTTCCTTTTGCTTTCTTCTGTTTGATCTCGGTTCCATTCTTTCCATGCAGACTTCTTTTCTTTCACTGCTTTCCTCACTTCCTCATTCCACCACGGTGTCTCCATCTCTTTCACTCTTGTTGACGTCCTACCACAAGCACTCTCTGCTGCACCAGCAAATGCCTTTTTAAAGTGGGACCATTCCTCTTCTACATTTCCCACTTCAGTTACTGGGATTTGTTGCTTTAATCTCGCCTGAAAATCTTCCTGTACAGCTTTGTCTTTCAATTTCCATACTTTTATTTTACTTTCTCTGATCTCCTTTAGGTTTTCCAATTTTCCCCATCTAAATTTTGCCACCACAGCTCTATGGTCCCCATCAAATGCTTCTCCTGGTAAAGCTGTCACATCCATCAGCTTTCTGCGATTTGTCCTTTCTACCAGGAAGTAGTCAATTACTGATTTTGTTCTTCTATCACCCCACCCATATCTCGTAATTTTCCTGCTGTTTTTCTTCCGAAACCATGAATTACCCACTATCAGTCCATTCCTTTCACAAAAGTTTACAAGTTCCTCTCCTTCCCGGTTCTTTTTCCCATATCCATATGGTCCAACGACTTCTTCCTTTCCTTGTCTCTCAATTCCGACTTGTGCATTCATATCTCCCATGATCACCACTTCTACATCTGAGATTACTCTTTCTACATCCTCCAGGAATACTTCAATATCTTCTTCTCTGTTTCCAGTCTGTGGTGCATACACTTGTATGAAGTCCATCACGTCATTCTTCATCTTCATTCTAATTTTCATTATTCTGTCACTCACACACTCTACCACTTCAACATACTCCTCCAGTTGTTTCGAGGTTATCAGTCCCACGCCATTTTTTGCCTCTTGGCCACCACTCCAGTATAAAGTATATCCTTTCCTCAATTTCTTCCTTCCTTTACCTTTCCATTTCACTTCACTCAGCCCCATCATTCCAACCTTCTCCCTCTCCATGAAGTCTACCACCTCCTCCACCTTGCCTGTCAGGGTCATGACATTCATGATTCCCACTTTCATTTCGGTTACTGGTCGCCCATTTCTCACAGTTCCCCCAGTACCAAAGGAACTGCGCGTCGCCTGCAGGGTACGCCCTAACCTTTTCCGAATCATTGGAAGTGCCATTTCCATTTTAGGCTATTATTACGATGGGGTCGCCACTCCCAAAGGCATTTTATGAAGCTACTGCCAGCTATTATTCAGGCTGCCCCTAACATGGAGAACAGACGCCCTTGCAGCCGCCCCTAACATGGGAAACAGACGCTGCCGATTGATGCTGTACTCATACTATTCCCTGAGTACTGGGTTGCCTCTTCCGCAATCTCCACCGTTCTGAAGTCCATCTTCTCCGCTGTAGATTCCGTTGAGGTCTTCGCACGTAACCCTGTGCACGGGGCCTATGTTATACCCCATAGGACTGGGTCCTCACCAGAACTTAGCCGGTACTGTAGTTCCATGGTATATTACAGTACCGTTGCCCACCCCCGCGACGTGGACGCGCCTGGCAAGAATTATCCATGTAGCCAATTAGGATTGACTCATGGACCGAGTTAAGGAGCTGTCTAAATCCAGCCTAAGTACACGGGGATAATTGATCACGATAGCTCCTCAAATGAAATAACAACAATAACTATTATAAAATTGGTGTTTATGATCTAACTTCTACTTGTTGCGACTTCCCGTGTATTTGCGTGAGTTTGGAATTTGCCTAATAAATTGTGTCATTGTGACGGCTCCACTAATGCATGCATTTGTAATTGGGGCTAGTCTTGGGTAGAAGGTGCCCGTAGCCTCAAATTAGGTACGGCACCTCCCCTGCATTTGCCTGGATAAGAATTGGAAAAATCATGGAAAATCACTTCCGAATGAGGTGAATCTAACCCACCTCTTCTCAGTTCTTCCTCACCAGTCTCAGTGTACCCATTTCCAGCCCTCAGATCTGATCAGACCGGGAATCGAACTCAGACATTAGTAGTGACAGTGAAGAACGTTAGACACTACACCATATGGAGATATCACTATTTCTTAAAGTACGGTATAACTAAGATTCTTCGGCAGATAAATGGTAGTGTCTGTTTCATGATCCTATGATCGCAACCTCTATTCCAGTCCAAGAAAGTCGGACTTCTGAAGGGGACTCCACGGGACTCCAAATCATTCTTCTTCTTCTTCTACTCGATCAGGCCCAGTGGACCGCGCGCTGCTACAAGTTTCCTTCTCCATCGTCTCCTATCCATAGCTGCCATCCGCCAACTGTCCACACGTATCGCTGCCTGTAGCAGATCTTCATGGAGTCCATCACTCCACCGCTTCCTTGGTCTCCCTGGCGGTCTTCTTCCTGTGGTGATGAAATCCAGTAGCTTCCGTGGCCATCGGTGGTCTTCCATCCGGGCTACATGTCCAGCCCACTGCAGTGTTCTGGTTTTGATGGTTCCAGCTATGTTGGCATCATGGTACAGATCATCAACTTTATGATTGTAAGTAATCCTCCATTCACCCGTGTGTACATCCTACACCGGACCGAAGATCTTCCGAAGAACTTTTCTCTCAAAAACGAGTAGTTTATGAAAGTCCTGTTTTCGGATACTCCATGTCTCACATCCATATAGTACAACGGGTTGGATCAGAGTTTTATACAGACGAATTTTGAACTGTCTGGAGAGACATCTGGACCGAAGAAGCTGTGTTAAGCTGTAGAGAGTTCGGTTTCCTGCTTGGATCCTGGCGTTGATATCTGCCTCACATGATGAGTTCTCCGTGAAAAGCGATCTTGTAGGACTGGTCCTCTACCCGGAGTGACTGTGTTTGCCCAAAAAACGTGGCCTTGCCCGCGAGTCATATTGAGGTACTCCGTCTTGGTTTCATTCACGATTAGCCCAAATTTGTTGGCAGCTGCCTTGAGTGCTCTGGTCATTTGCCTCAACTCTTCCTGAGAGCTGGAGAGTAAACTGATAGCATCTGCGTAGGTAAGGTATACTAGGTTCTTCCCTTTGACTCCAAATCATACAATATCACATCACGAAAGACCACTGTGTCACATTTGGTAACCACAAGGCAAGAATATATTAATCTCAGACATAATTAATACACCGGGCTAAATGACCACGATGTCCATTCGCCTCAAATGAAACAACAACAATCAAATATTGCTTAGTTGGAGTTTTATCGCCACAGCACTGGTCTAGCATGTTAGATACATTTATGTATAGAGTACTAATATTATTGTTCATGTTGTCTCCAGGGTGACATACGTGCTACACAGCGAACTCCACGGGGAACGATATCACTTGGCCAGCCTTAATCTAGTGTTATTTGTGACCCAAGGCTGCATTACACGCTGCTGCTGTAAATGCCTCCTGGGGACAGTATAACATGTTATAATTTTCAATGTGTTCAGCATTTTGTAGGCCACGTCATAAATACGAGGCGCGCCCAGAAAGTAAGTTTCCCTATAAAAATAATAATAATAATAATAATAATAATAATAATAATAATAATAATAATAATAATAATAATAATAATAATAATAATAAAAGATCATAGTTATATGCAAAACTTCATTGGCAACAAGTATGGCAATGTGTCAGCAATTTTTTTACATAGACACCAAACAAATCGAGACACTTGTCATAGCATGGTATCATCGTTTGCACCGACAGTGGTGGCTACGCTAGCTAAAGCGCAGCGTTAGGTCATGGGGCCAAGCTCTCTGCTGACTCAGTAGACGCGTGGGTTCGAGCCCCACCATCAGCCGTCCTTGAAGTGATTTTCCTTGGTTTCCCAGGAAAATGCTGGGACGGTACCTTCTGCCAGGCCACGGTCGCTTCCTTCTACATCCTTACCCAGTTTCATTTATTTTCATCCATTCCATATCTCATCCCGGCGCGCAAGCCGCCCACGGACGTCGACTAGAAAGACCTGCACTTGGCCTCTCAGGAGGCCACGACAAAAGGAAATCAACTTTTGTAGTCCTGTGTCATAGAAGTCTGCCACCTGCGAATGGAACCAGCGTGTGACAGTCGTGTTCAGCTCTTCGTCGTTGTGAAAAGGCTTCCCGGAGGACAGGAACAGATGGAAATCGCGGGGAGCAAGATCAGGACTGTATGGTGGGTGATCAAACACCTCCCAGCCGAACTCCAACAGAACAGTTGTTGTGTGCCGACCCTTATGTGTATGAGCATTATCATGGAGCAGCACAATACCGGCAGTAAGCAATCAATGCCTCTTGTTTTCAATGGCAAGTCACAATTTCCGCAGTGTTTCGCAGTGTTTGGCACGCGGCGAGAAAAGGACTAATTGCCGCCATTTTGGATCACTGCTGCAGCGCTACTGGCGCCAGGTGGGACCTGTCCGGCTCGCATATGCTTGCTACGTCATAGATTTGTAATGCATGCACAAATGTCCTGCCTAAATACGTTTACCTTCCAAGGAAAGAAAAAGAAGGAAACTTATTTTCTGGACGCACCTCATACGAATAATTTATTTTCATCACTTACTTGCTATTGATTCATTACTTGCTTTTTAGCCTATTTTCATTTATGAAAAAAATAGGCTTATGAGATCACCTTTTGCCCGTGTGTCTGTGTGTGCGTGTGTGATGGTGTGCCCCCCCCCCCCCTAATAACTTCAAAACAGCTGGAGCGATTTCAATGCAACTCGGTAAGTTCATAGCGCTATTCCGGATGAGCCCGACCGTTCCCTTCAAATTTTGTTACGTCTCACCAATCCAACATGGCGGCTGTGCGAAATATTTCACCAGCATTCAATATCTCCGAAACTATTACCGATATTACCCTGGAATATTTACGGTGATAAAGGGAACTACTAGAAGTTCACCTATGTGGCTTTTGAAAACCTGGTAACTACAAAACAAACATGGTGGCCAAGCGAAGTTGCGACTTTTAAACAGACGTTTCTCGCGATTTAACCAACCAAACGCAATAAAACTTGGTAAATTATATGTTTATACACATAGTAATGCACCGGCGTCTAACTTCGTTCAATTGTTTACATAGCCTCAAGATGGCGGCTGTGCGAAATATTTCACCGGCATTATGTATCTCTGAAACTATTAGCGGTATCACCCTGAAATTTTGTACGGAGATAAAGGGCACTACTGAAAGTTTACCTATAAGACCTTCAAAAACCTGTTAACTACAAAACAAATTTGGCGGCCAAGTGAAGTTGAAACTTTTAAATAGACCTTTCTCGCGATTTAATCATCCAAACTCAATGAAGCACGGTACAGGACAAGTTTATACACATTGTAATGCACTGGTATCTAATTTAGTTCAATTGTTTACATAACCTCAAGATGGCAGCTGTGTGAATTTTAAAATTAAGTTTTTATTTCTTGTGTCGTAATCATGCTATCGAAGTGAAAGTTTGAATAATGAACATCTATATATATAAAGCACAAAGTTTGTCTGTCTGTCTGTCTGTCTGTCTGTTATGTATACAAATCTACACCGTTTCACCGATCTGAACCAAAATTTGTATACTTACCCTTTGGAACCCTGCGGGTAACCCTGTCAACATTAAATTTCGGACAGACCACCCCATGCCCTGCATTTAGGCCCTTTTGTCCAAATCTACACCGTTTCACCGATCTGTGCCAAAAGTTGTATATTTAACCTTTGGAACCCTGCGAGTAACACTGTCCACTTAAAATTTCGGACAGACCACCCCATTCCCTGCATTTAGGCCCTTTGGTCCAAATCCACACCGTTTCACCGATCTCAACCAAAATTTGTATATTTACCCTTTGGAACCCTGCGAGTAACACTGTCCACTTAAAATTTCGGACAGACCACCCCATGCCCTGCATTTAGGCCCTTTTGTCCAAATCTACACCGTTTCACCGATCTGTGCCAAAAGTTGTATATTTAACCTTTGGAACCCTGCGAGTAACACTGTCCACTTAAAATTTCGGACAGACCACCCCATTCCCTGCATTTAGGCCCTTTGGTCCAAATCTACACCGTTTCACCGATCAGAACCAAAATTCGTATTCTTACCCTTTTGTACCCTGCGAGTAACACTGTCTGCTTGAAATTGCGGACAGACCACTCCATTCCCTGCATTTAGGCCCTTTGGCCCAAATCTACACCGTTTCACCTATCTCAACCAAAATTTGTATATTTACCCTATGGAACACTGCGACTAACACTGTCTGCTTGAAATTTCGGACAGCCCACGCCATTCCCTGCATTTAGGCCCTTTTTGCACAAATCTACACCGTTTCACCGATCTGAACCAAAATGTGTATACTTACCCTTTGGAACCCTGCGAGTAACACTGTCCACTTGACCTTTCGGACAGACCACCCCATTCTCTGCATTTAGGCCCTTTGGTCCAAATCTACACCGTTTCACCGATCAGAACCAAATTTCGTATTCTTACCCTTTGGTACACTGCGAGTAACACTGTCTGCTTGAAATTGCGGACAGACCACTCCATTCCCTGCATTTAGGCCCTTTGTCCCAAATCTACACCGTTTCACCGATCTCAACCAAAATTTGTATATTTATCCTTTGGAACACTGCGACTAACACTGTCTGCTTGAAATTGCGGCGAGGCCTCTCCATCCCTTGCATTTAGGCTGTTTGGGACAAATCTACACCATTTCACCGATCTGACCCCAATTTTATATACTTAACCGTAGGTACCCGAAAAGTAACACTGTTCACTTTAACTTTCGGACAGATCACACTATTTCCTGCTTTTTGGCCCTTTGGCAGAAAACTACACCGTTTCACCGATCTCAACCAGATTTTACATAATTGCCCTTTGGAACTCGACGAGTAACACTGTCCACTCTAAATTTCGGACAGACCACTCCATTCCACGTATTTAGGCCCTTTGGCAAAAATCTACATCGTTCACCGATCGAAAACAAAATGTGTATACTTACCCTTTGGAACCCGATGAGTAACACTGTCTGTCCACTTTAAAATTTGGACAGGCCACTCCATTCCCTGCATGTTGGCCCTTTGGCACAAAACTACACCGTTTCACCGATCTCAACCAGATTTTACATAATTACCGTTTGGAACTCGACGAATAACACTGTCCACTCGAAATTTCGGACAGACCACTCCATTTCCCGCATTAAGGCCCTTTGGTACAAATCTACATCGTTCACCGATCGAAAACAAAGTGTGTATACTTACCCTTTGGAACCCGATGCGTAACACTGTCCACTTGAAATTTCTGACATACCACTCCATTCCCTTCGTTTAGCTCAGGAATTCCTCGGGGTTGCCAGCTTCCTAACTCACCAGTCATGAGCCCTTGAGGGTGTACCAGAAGTGGTGGTCTACACACACCCTGCCTCTTTGAGGGCCTTGAGCAGAACACAGGAGATATTATGAAAAGGAAAAGAAGGCAGACCCCTCGAAGAATGAGGGTATCAGGAAAGATGAGACAAAGCCAATTAAGGCGGGAAATTGAAAGACTCCCTAGCCCTCGGATACCCTAATACAGTCTGGGTCGGAAGAGAACAAGAGTTGACCAAGGGAGGCCAACAGGAAGTAGAAGCGATGCCAGACTCAGCTGGGGTCCCGTGGTCGCCAACCTACGTCCCACATGTTGTGAGACCCTGGGGGGGGGGGTCAGTTGTGAGAATAGCTTGCTGATTCATCGCGACCCGCCGTGTTATCTCCTGCTGTCTATGCTGATGCCAGCACAGGGCCGTTGCGAAACAGTGAGTGATTCCCGGTCAATCTAAATAGGACGGGGAACCTCGCACGTGTGTCATCATATTTCGTCATTATCTGAGATCATCTCAGGTTCGTGCAGCTTGGACCTATATTCTTTGTCTTTGCCGAGCAGTACGCTCTTTCACTAGACGCATCGAGTACAGGCCTAAGCCAGAAAATAAAGATGAGACTTTGGAAGACATCGAAGCTAGACGCCTGAATTACCTATATCAGTTTTAAAATAACACCATGTTCGTTTAGTAGTCATTTTTTCATTACCTTATTATTATCATCATAAGTACAAATGACCTAGATGTTACGCGCATCATACCAATAATCACCGCCGCATAAAGTCTTTCTCGACTGTGATTTTTGAAATATTTATTTTTGGTTGGTTGGTTCTTAAGTTTAGGGGCTGCGACAACACGGTCATGTAGCCCCGTGTACTTTGGGTGTGTGTAGAATCTGTCTGATAACCGGTGTTAATTGTGATGACTGCATTAGTGTGTGTTATCTGTTTTTTAATTTAAGTACCATCTGCAACTTAGAATTCATCAAATAGTTCGTACTTTTGCCGCCAAGCGCCACCGTCAACGACTACTAGGCCAAGTTCGGAACTTAGCTACTAGACGCCACTGCAGTCGGCTCTTGGCAACTGACGTAGACATCTAAGAGCGTTGTTTACCTATCCAATTTAGCTTCACACAGGTGTAATTAGTGGAAGGTTCTTTAACATGCCATAAATCTGACATGGGACCGCCCGCTTTACTTCCCCTCCGAAGAAAGGCATACTGACGGATTTTAACGCTCTTAAAAAATCCGACGGCTTTGGCCGGGTTTGAACCCGCTATCTTGGGCATAGAAGCTCAGCATGCTACCGACTACGCCACCGGTATATTATACGTTGAAGTGTCAATTCAATACCGGTAGTAGTTTCCCTTATCATCCTCATCATAAGAGCAAATGACCTACAGTAGATGTTACGCCCATTACACCATTAATCAACACACACAATAAGTCTTCCTCGCCTGTGAATTTTGAAATATGTATTTCTATTACGGTAGTTTGTAAGTTTGACGTGTCAATTCAACAGTAGTTTTTATTATCATCCTTATCAAAAGGGCAAATGACCTAGATATTACTCCCTCATTGTCTTTGGGGGCAAATGACTTAGATTTTAAGTCCATTATATTTCTAAGGAGACCTTAAAACATTATCATCATTCCACCGGGCGAAGCCGGGTACTACTGCTAGTACGCAATAATTTTCCTTTAATGGTACATGTCTCTATGGCCAATACATATAACAATCCAACATGGCGACCATCCGAAGTATTTAGATGGATCTCAATATCTACGAATCAATTACAGCAATCAAACTGATTTTTTAATGTTCATAGGGGCTCTGAACATAAGTTCACCTATAGGACTTTCAATAACCTGGTGATCACAAATCCAACATGGCGGCGACATGGCCGTTTCTCGCAATTTAACAATCCGAGTGCAGTGACACTTGGTACAGTAAATCCTTATACAAATGTTAATACACTGGCATCTATTTTTTCAATTGTTTGCATAACCACAAGATGGCAGCTGTACGAAATTTTAAAATCTTGTTTTTAGCCTATTTTCAATTTTGAAAAAATAGGCTTATGAGATCACCTTTTGTCCGTGTGTGTGTGCGTGTGTGTGTGAGGTGTGTGTGTGTGTGTCCCTAATAAAATCTAAACGGCTGGAGCGATTTCAATGAAACTCGGTAAGTTCATAGCGCTATTCCCGGCGACCTCGACCGTGCCCTTCAAATTTTGTTACGTCTCACCAATCCCACATGGCGGCTGTGCGAAATATTTCCACTAGCATTCAATATCTCCGAAACTATTACCGATATCGCCCTGAAATTGTGTACGGTGATAAAGGGCACTACTAGAAGTTCACCTATAAGACTTTCAAAAACCTAGTGACTACAAAACCAACATGGCTGCCAAGCGAATTTGAGACTTTTAAATAGACTTTTCTCGCGATTTAACTATCCAAACGTAATAACACTTGGTACAGCAATTGTTTATACACATTGTAATGCACTGGAGTCTAATTTAGTTCAATTGTTTACATAACCTCAAAATGGCGGCTGTGCGAAATATTTCACTGACATTCTATATCTCCGAAACTTTTACAGATATCACCCTGCAATTTTGTACGGTGATAAAGGGTACTGATGCAAGTTTACCTATATATATATCATAAACCTGTAAAGTACAAAACGAACATGGCGACCAAGCGAATTTGAAATAATTTAATAGACTTTTCTCGTGATTTAACTCTCTGAGCGCAGTGAAATGTGGTACAGTAAATGATTTTGCAGATTGTAATGCACTGCCATCTAATTTAATTCAATTGTTTACATAACCTCAAGATGGCGGCTGTGCGAAATATTAAAATTAAGTTTTTATTTCTTGTGCCGTAATCATGCGATCGAAGTGAAAGTTTGAATAATGAACCTAGGCAATAATTGTCCTTGAATGGTACATAACTCTATGGCCTATACATATAACAATCCTAAATAGCGAGCTTCCGAAATATTTAGACGGTTCTCAATATCTATGAATCTTTTACAGCAACCAAACTGATTTTTTTTTATGTTCATAGAGACTATGAACATATGTTCACCTATAGGACATTCAGTAACCTGGTGAGCACAAATCCAACATGGCGGCGACGCGAAGTATAAATATTTAAATGGACGTTTCTCGCGAATTAACTATCCGAGTGCCGTGAAACGTTGCACGTTAAATGCTTATACAAATGTTGATCCACTGGCATCTAATTTATTTCAATTGTTTGCATAATCACAAGATGGCTGCTGTGCGTAATTTTAAAATCTCGTTTTTACTTCTTGTGTTCTAATCATGCGATTGAAGTTTGAATACCACACGTACACAATAATCTTAATGTAATAGTACAAAAATAAAAATCCAACCTGGCGACCATCTGAAATATTTAGACGGTTCCCAATATCTACGAATCTGTTACAGCAATTAAACTGAAATTTTGTATGTTGATAGAGGCAATTAACATGAGCAGGATATTTGAAAATAGGCTGTATAGTTCTTCCCGGAACTACTTGTTACTTTTTGTGTCCTAATCATGCGATTGAAGTTTGAAAACTACACGTACACAATAATCTTCATGTAACAGTACATCACTCTAAGCCCTACTATTAAAAATAACATGGAGACCATCCGCAATATTTAGTCGGTTCTCAATATTTACGAATCTATTACAGCAAACAAACTGAAATTTTGTATGTTGATAGTGGCAATTAATATACGTAGGATGTATGAAAATAGGCTGTATAGTTCTTCATGGAACTACTTGTTATTCATTTCATGGGCTTGGAGTATCTTGGTTTTAAGTCCCGAGTACTTCATTAGTAGTGGTTTTGTGGCGGTTCAAAACCCTCCACCTCCACACCCTCCACACAAGATGGCGGCGGTGCGATATCTCTCAAACTTATGGTTGGATTTTAACAAATGAGGTGTCATTGAACTCGGGCTGACACCCCCTTTCCAATGGACAACATATTTCAACCCAAAAATAAAACCTACCCCTACTAGGGGGTGAAATTGTATTTTTTTTGAGAATCTCTCTTTCCAATTGCAACATGTGAGAGTTTGAATGCTAATATGGAATGAAAAGTTGTTCTACACAAGAGACATGTGTGCGGTGGAAAGCCACTATGAATTAGCATGCCCACTCATGGCTTTTGAAGAGGGTGGGGGGAGCGGATCTCTGTGGACGAGTCCTTGTGGGCAGGTCCTTGTGGACAAGTCTGTGTGGACAGGTCCTTGTGGACAAGTCCTTGTGGACGAGTCCTTGTCCCTTTGGACTGATCCCTTTGGCCTGGTTCCTACGGACGAGCCCATGAATTTATTTAAATTATGTCAAAGGGCCTAACTACATTTGTGTGTGTGTTGAATTGACGTTGTTCACCACTACTATAATGGGATAACGATATGAAAGGAAAGTAGCGAAATACATGTGAACACGTGTGAGATGACCTTATTACCGTCCTCCTTGTGAAACAAGTCACATTCTGTTTTGGTTCATACGTGAGAAAATACAAGTTCATGTGTAATATGACCAAACACACAAGTGTACACATGTGCACGTGCACGATAAGAGCTAACAAGTCACAACCTGTTTTGACAGTGGTGGGAATAAGACTAGAGACATGTACGAGTAGTCAAATTACACCGGCAGACAACCCCTTTCCTATGGATAACTTATTTCCACTCTAAAATAAAATCTACCCCTACTAGAGGGTGAAATAATAATATTTTGGTAAAAGTCGCTTTCCATGTGCAACATGTGCGAGTTTGTACGCCAATATGAAATTAAACTCGTTCCACATAAGGTGCATGCATACAACTGAATGCCGCTATGATTTATCATTTTCGTTTTTTGTTTTAAAAAATGCGCAATTGTTTTTTTTTGTAAGAGGGCGGGCTTTTTGAATAATGATTTATAGATACTTTTTTTACAAATTAACCAAAGATCCAAAAACTAATAGGTCATCGGCTTTTTAATATCTTATGAACTAAGGAAGCTAGGGACTTGTATGAGGGTCGTTGGACTTGGGGTGACGCCCTGTTTTTGAATGTATTATTCATTTTTTGTCAAAAGGGCCTAACTGCACTTTCGTTAATATCTCGCTAATTAATAATCACAGAGGGTCAAGTGAGGTGTCATAGAACTTAAAATGGCCAACCCCTCCCCATGACCAATGAATTTACCCCAAAATAAAACAGCAAGGTCATTAACCTAAGATTTTATCAACTAATAATCAGAGAGGGACAAGTAAGGTGTCACAAGACTCAGGATGGCCAACCCTTTTCCATGACCAACGAATTTACCCAAAATACCCAAAACAGCAAGGTCATTGACCTAAGATTTTATAAACTTATCAGTAGAGAGGGTCAAGTGAGCTGTCATAGGACTACGAATGGTTAACCCTTTCCCATGACCAATGAATTTACCCCAAAAATCCAAAACAGCAAGGTCATTGACCTGAGATTTTACAAACTAATAATCGGATATCAACATGTGGGGTGTCATAGGACTTAGAATGGTCAACCCTTTCCCATGGCTAATGAATTTACCCAAAAATACCCTATACATCAAGGTCATCGACCTGAGATTTTATAAACTAATAATCGGATATGGACATGTGAAATGTTTACAGTGAGTGATGAAACATAGCTAGGTAGTGAAAGAATTATTATAGGCTACAAGTATGGTGACTGACAAATCTTTCACCATTGGAACTTGTTTTCAGATCAAACTGCAGTACAGAGAGAGCATAGGTTGTAGGTATGGGATAATAAATGACAAATGGTGTATACAAAATCTGATTTATCGATTCAAGAAATAAGAGTAGACAATCTTTAATTGATTGGTTAAAGAGGATAGCTAAAATCCAAAATGGTGACTATATCGAGCTAAACTGATCTAAGCTGAATCAAACTCAACTAAACCGAACTAAACCAAAGCAAACTTAATCAAAAACAAGTCAATGGTTTAAGTGTAAAACTTGTGGGTGAATGTGGTCATTGGTAATGTCAGAAAGGAAAGGGATAACGCTCTACCTATAGAGGGTAGGTAAAGCTAGTGCATGATGCTAATGCACACACACAAGTACATGAAACACACACAACTAACCTATACTGTTTTTATGGGTTGACTGTTAAAACTTGCTCAGTGGTTACTAGGACAAGATGGTCGCTACACACAACAAGCGTTAAATACTTGAGGCTAATAATACACACACACACACACACACACACACACTTGTTCTAAACTAAACTGTCTTGCTGACAGTGCTCACACTGTAGGCAGATGACAGAAATGCTTGGCTAACAGAAATACAATCATTTCCGGTTGTCTAATGTTACCAGCTAACCATTTTGTGCTGCAGTGGCGAGCACATGTACCACTTACACTAGAGATTTTAACTCGATTTCAAGCTCTAAGTCCTAGAACGAATCAATCTAAGAAAAAAGGGCATGGTGGCGCAGTGGTTAAGCTTTTAGCCTTTCACTAAAGTGGACTAGGGTTTGATTTCAGGTCAATACACATGTCATAAACATATAAAAAGCAGAGATAATGTTTTAAACCGATTACACTCATCTCTTTTCAAATTATTACTTGGATTGCAAATACAAAGGTGGATTGGGTGTGATATACAGTTAATGCTGCCTATCACACACTAGCTGTAAGGAAGCCATATGTAGAGCTATATGTAGAGAACTACCTAGCGATTTCATGAACTGGTATAGCTATGTCGCATAAACGGTGCAGGATACAATCCAGCAACTATAATTCGTATCTTGTGGAACAGAGAAAATGCACTTTTGCCTTGATGGATAACAAATGTGTGCAGACGAATGACCTACTGTACGCATTAGCCTAGCAAGGGGTTATAACCACGAGGAGGAGGTGTGATTTCTATATTTTATTGTTTAGAGACATGGCTTTTGTAACCAGTAGATTTAATTGATTCAGTATTTTGTAAATATTTATTTTTGTAATTGTAAATAGTTAATTTTTTTGTAAATAGTGGAAACCATTTATTTTTGTAATGGTAAATGTTAAATGTATAATTAAAGTTCTTTGGGATGAGTGTGCATGTCAATGATGTTTTTAGGGATAAATAGAGTGGTTGTGTGTTTGTTCTCAAAGACAGGCAAGGTTGTGTGGATGTATGACTACACAGAAAGAGAGAGAGAGTGTAGAAACAGCCTTACCTGCAGTAATAATAGTAGACCTCTATGTTTTGCATACACATAGACAGACTGTACGATCGCAATGGCCAAGCACTCACTTTGACACCATTTACAAAATCTTAAAATGAAAAAATCAAGTTTCGCAAATATGAACTTTTGATATAAACAAAATAAAAATAAAATGTGTAAACAACAAAATTGGAAAATCCATGTTTCCATATCATGAAATTCAAAAACTTTAAACTGACATTTAAAAGAAATGCAAATGGAAAATCGACAAATTGTAATGTGTGAAATGTGAAAATGAACAAATGGCTATCATTATTTTAAAAAAATAAAAAAATGGTGTTGTATGGTTGAGGTGTGAATCAAACCCTACATATTTTGGACCACCCGAGACTGAGTATACTTGTTTTAGTCCTCATACCAATTTTAAAATTTTGTGTTAAAGCTAGGAATTGAACCTGAGAGCTTGTAGGGGGAGACAAAGGTTAGAATATGTTAAACAGATAGCCTTGAATGTAGAATGTGGTAGCTATATAGAGATGAAACGATTAGCTCGGGACAGATAGGTACTGAGATCTGCATCAAACCAGTCAAAGGACTAAAGACTCAAACAACAACATGTACGTTCACCAAAATAATGTTGTGTAACGGTAAATGTTAGTCAACGAACAGTAATGCATTACTAAAACCCATGACACGATACCTAAGAGCTTTTCTAAAATGATTTTAAAATGCCTTTAACCCTATATTGAACACCCAGTTCACAAGACTCATAACTGCAATGTTATGGTAAAACAAAACAAAATCTATATTTCAAAACAAACAAGTGGTTTAGTCAATGTATACTGGAAAAAGTTTTGTAAACACTCAAGTCCTCAAGACCAATTAAATTAGTAACTGTCAGGTTGGCCGAGTGGTTAAGGTGTTTGACTTAAGATCAAATTTCTGTATAAGGAAGCAAGGGTTCGAATCCCTTACCTGACATAACTATTGCCTTAACATGGCTTGGCCGCACTGTATTATTATGATACTCAGTACACAAACCATAGATATAGTGTATTGTTTAAGGCCACTCTCTTTCTGAACATAGTCAGAGACTGTTGATGGTTAACAATTGTATTAATAGTGGGACATGGGGATAGCAATTAAGAAAAAACAGCCAATACCCATACAATATTTTTATTCATTTTAGTTTTTTTTTACAATAGTTACACACTGAATACAACTTTTTATCTCTTTACCATTGTTTGATATAGATTTTAAACACAACGCTTGTTGTAGATCCTTTTACAATTTTCTCCAGGTACTCTTGTTCTTAAAAACTGGGGAAGCCGCAATGGTTTTATAGACATTAAACCCTCATTCTCTTCTTTTTCATCATCATCATTATCATTATAAATATTATCTTTAATTATTATAGTCATTGTCACCATCATTATCATCATTATCATTATCCTCAACATTACTAGAACTATCCAATTCCATTTTTTCCTTTTCAAAAGTGATCTCTTGAAGAGTCTGTGTTGCTTTTGATAGTGTTACGGGTTTATTGAACGTTGACAACTGTCCTAACATGACTTTTTGAGATCAATGTTTTTTCATAAGGAAGTCACTATGTTGAGTAACACTATGTTTTTGTCGGACTTGCTTTTTCTTGTTCTTTTGATCATGTTTTGTTAACACTAACGGTGTTTCATTTGGTATACCACATTGATGAGTACCCACACTTAAGACCTCACTATGTTTACTTTTTAGATGACCTAGACATTTTGTTGTTCTTTGTTTTGAGCACTGCCAAAATATGATGCCATTCGCATTTTCTCGCTTATAGTTATAAGAGTACCCATGATACAGGGCACGTGGTTTACCTTTATTGGTTATAGTATATTCCATAGTAGCCACTGACTTGTATAGTCGATCCGCCTACTACAAAGGTCTGAACACTTGTGGTGAAAGAATGATGTTGTGTTGACGTTTTATGCAGGATAATGTTGGTGGCATATGTGGGTGGCTTATGTTGATGACATGTGTTGTTGGCTGATTTTGGTGGCTTATGTTGATGGTTTATGGTGGTGGCTTATGTTGATGGCTTATGTTGATGACATATGTTGGTGACTTATGTTGATAGCTTATGTTGGTGGCTAATGTTGATGACATATGTTGTTGGCTTATGGTGGTGGCTTATGTTGATGGTATATGTTGCTGGCCTATGTTGATGGTTTATGTTAATGGCTTAGGTTAATGTCTTAGGTTGATGGCATAAGTTGATGGCTTATGTTGGTGGCGTATGGTGGTGGCTTATGCTGGTGGCTTATGCTGGTGGCTTATGGTGGTGGTTTATGGTGGTGGCTTATGTTGATGACATATGTTGGTGACTTATGTTGGTGGCTTATGTTGGTGGCTTATGGTGGTGGCTTATGGTGGTGGCTTATGGTGGTGGCTTATGGTGGTGGGTTATGGTGGTGGTTTATGGTGGCTTATAGTGGTGGCTTATGGTGGTGATTTATGGTGGTGGCTTATGTTGATGACATATGTTGGTGGCTTATGATGGTGGCTTATGGTGGCTTATGGTGGTGACTTATAGTGGTGGCCTATGTTGGTGGCTTATTTTTGGTGGTTTACGTTAATACCTTATTTGTAATGACTTATTTGACAAGTTATTGTTGTCAATGTATTTAGAGGATTTTTCTCTTGGTTTTGGAAAGTATCTCAACTCTTTTTTTATGGTAGCATAATGCTTACCGCCATGTTTGTAAGCAACAACAACACACTAAAATTCCAAGAATCCAAAGTACTCTAAGGTTAATGATTGTCTCTCAACTCCATTCAACGTCTAGTCAAAAAACATTATATATTTTTCACATTTTACAAAAAAGGTAAATTGGGAAAGTAAGCTATATGTTTAAACTAAAAATCATATCAAATCATATGCTAACTCCAATACCTACGTCTATCCCCTAGCCTAACCTAACAAGATGGCGGCCGTAGCTTAACTTAACCTAGCCTAACCTAACAAGATGGCGGCCGTAGCCTAACCAAACCTAACCTAACTACGAGGTGTGATCAAAAAGTTCCAAAAATGTGGCTGCAACTTAACCAAACCTAGCCTAGCCTAACCTAACCTAACCTACAAGGTGTGATCAAAAAGTTCCAAAATGGCGGCCGTAGCTTAACTTAACCTAACCTAACTTAACCTAAACCTACGAGGTGTGATCAAAACGTTCCAAAATAGTGGTCATAGCTTAACTGAACCTTGCCTAACCTAACCTAACCTAAACCTACGAAGTGTGGTCATAAAGTTCCAAGATGGTGGTCGTAGCTTAACTCAACCTAACCTAACCCTACGAGGTGTGATCAAAAAGTTCCAAAAAATGGCTGCAGTAGCTTAACTTAACCTTTGAGTCATTTTTTTACAGGTCCCGGGGGACGGGTCCATGTTGACGGGTCCCTGTGGCGGGTCCCCTTTGATATAATTTGGATAAAATGCAAGGCCAGTTCATAGGGGTCAGTCCAAAGGACCCGCCCACAGGGACCCGTCAACATGGACCCGCCCCCCGGGACCTGTAAAAAAAAATTACTCAAAGGTTAAGTTAAGCTACTGCAGCCATCTTTTGGAACTTTTTGATCACACCTCGTAGGGTTAGGTTAGGTTGAGTTAAGCTACGACCACCATCTTGGAACTTTATGACCACACTTCGTAGGTTTAGGTTAGGTTAGGTTAGGCAAGGTTCAGTTAAGCTATGACCACTATTTTGGAACTTTTTATCACACCTCGTAGGTTTAGGTTAAGTTAGGTTAGGTTAAGTTAAGCTACGGCCGCCATTTTGGAACTTTTTGATCACACCTTGTAGGTTAGGTTAGGTTAGGCTAGGCTAGGTTTGGTTAAGTTGCAGCCACATTTTTGGAACTTTTTGATCACACCTCGTAGTTAGGTTAGGTTTGGTTAGGCTACGGCCGCCATCTTGTTAGGTTAGGCTAGGTTAAGTTAAGCTACGGCCGCCATCTTGTTAGGTTAGGCTAGGGGATAGACGTAGGTATTGGAGTTAGCATATGATTTGATATGATTTTTAGTTTAAACATATAGCTTACTTTCCCAATTTACCTTTTTTGTAAAATGTGAAAAATATATAATGTTTTTTGACTAGACGTTGAATGGAGTTGAGAGACAATCATTAACCTTAGAGTACTTTGGATTCTTGGAATTTTAGTGTGTTGTTGTTGCTTACAAACATGGCGGTAAGCATTATGCTACCATAAAAAAAGAGTTGAGATACTTTCCAAAACCAAGAGAAAAATCCTCTAAATACATTGACAACAATAACTTGTCAAATAAGTCATTACAAATAAGGTATTAACGTAAACCACCAAAAATAAGCCACCAACATAGGCCACCACTATAAGTCACCACCATAAGCCACCATAAGCCACCATCATAAGCCACCAACATATGTCATCAACATAAGCCACCACCATAAACCACCACCATAAGCCACCACTATAAGCCACCATAAACCACCACCATAACCCACCACCATAAGCCACCACCATAAGCCACCACCATAAGCCACCAACATAAGCCACCAACATAAGTCACCAACATATGTCATCAACATAAGCCACCACCATAAACCACCACCATAAGCCACCAGCATAAGCCACCACCATAAGCCACCAACATAAGCCATCAACTTATGCCATCAA
Organism: Meconema thalassinum; assembly: GCA_946902985.2. NCBI lineage: Eukaryota > Metazoa > Arthropoda > Insecta > Orthoptera > Tettigoniidae > Meconema > Meconema thalassinum. The sequence continues at coordinate 172,444,700 of OX336393.1, read as the reverse complement.
CCTAAGACATTAACCTAAGCCATTAACATAAACCATCAACATAGGCCAGCAACATATACCATCAACATAAGCCACCACCATAAGCCAAAAACATATGTCATCAACATTAGCCACCAACATAAGCTATCAACATAAGTCACCAACATATGTCATCAACATAAGCCATCAACATAAGCCACCACCATAAACCATCAACATAAGCCACCAAAATCAGCCAACAACACATGTCATCAACATAAGCCACCCACATATGCCACCAACATTATCCTGCATAAAACGTCAACACAACATCATTCTTTCACCACAAGTGTTCAGACCTTTGTAGTAGGCGGATCGACTATACAAGTCAGTGGCTACTATGGAATATACTATAACCAATAAAGGTAAACCACGTGCCCTGTATCATGGGTACTCTTATAACTATAAGCGAGAAAATGCGAATGGCATCATATTTTGGCAGTGCTCAAAACAAAGAACAACAAAATGTCTAGGTCATCTAAAAAGTAAACATAGTGAGGTCTTAAGTGTGGGTACTCATCAATGTGGTATACCAAATGAAACACCGTTAGTGTTAACAAAACATGATCAAAAGAACAAGAAAAAGCAAGTCCGACAAAAACATAGTGTTACTCAACATAGTGACTTCCTTATGAAAAAACATTTATCTCCTCAAAAAGTCATGTTAGGACAGTTGTCAACGTTCAATAAACCCGTAACACTATCAAAAGCAACACAGACTCTTCAAGAGATCCCTTTTGAAAAGGAAAAAATGGAATTGGATAGTTCTAGTTATGTTGAGGATAATGATAATGATGATAATGATGGTGACAATGACTATAATAATTATAAAGATAATATTTATAATGATAATGATGATGATGAAAAAGAAGAGAATGAGGGTTTAATGTCTATAAAACCATTGCGGCTTCCCCAGTTTTTAAGAACAAGAGTACCTGGAGAAAATTGTAAAAGGATCTACAACAAGCGTTGTGTTTAAAATCTATAACAAACAATGGTAAAGAGATAAAAAGTTGTATTCAGTGTGTAACTATTGTAAAAAAAACTAAAATGAATAAAAATATTGTATGGGTATTGGCTGTTTTTTCTTAATTGCTATCCCCATGTCCCACTATTAATACAATTGTTAACCATCAACAGTCTCTGACTATGTTCAGAAAGAGAGTGGCCTTAAACAATACACTATATCTATGGTTTGTGTACTGAGTATCATAATAATACAGTGCGGCCAAGCCATGTTAAGGCAATAGTTATGTCAGGTAAGGGATTCGAACCCTTGCTTCCTTATACAGAAATTTGATCTTAAGTCAAACACCTTAACCACTCGGCCAACCTGACAGTTACTAATTTAATTGGTCTTGAGGACTTGAGTGTTTACAAAACTTTTTCCAGTATACATTGACTAAACCACTTGTTTGTTTTGAAATATAGATTTTGTTTTGTTTTACCATAACATTGCAGTTATGAGTCTTGTGAACTGGGTGTTCAATATAGGGTTAAAGGCATTTTAAAATCATTTTAGAAAAGCTCTTAGGTATCGTGTCATGGGTTTTAGTAATGCATTACTGTTCGTTGACTAACATTTACCGTTACACAACATTATTTTGGTGAACGTACATGTTGTTGTTTGAGTCTTTAGTCCTTTGACTGGTTTGATGCAGATCTCAGTACCTATCTGTCCCGAGCTAATCGTTTCATCTCTATATAGCTACCACATTCTACATTCAAGGCTATCTGTTTAACATATTCTAACCTTTGTCTCCCCCTACAAGCTCTCAGGTTCAATTCCTAGCTTTAACACAAAATTTTAAAATTGGTATGAGGACTAAAACAAGTATACTCAGTCTCGGGTGGTCCAAAATATGTAGGGTTTGATTCACACCTCAACCATACAACACCATTTTTTTATTTTTTTTAAATAATGATAGCCATTTGTTCATTTTCACATTTCACACATTACAATTTGTCGATTTTCCATTTGCATTTCTTTTAAATGTCAGTTTAAAGTTTTTGAATTTCATGATATGGAAACATGGATTTTCCAATTTTGTTGTTTACACATTTTATTTTTATTTTGTTTATATCAAAAGTTCATATTTGCGAAACTTGATTTTTTCATTTTAAGATTTTGTAAATGGTGTTAAAGTGAGTGCTTGGCCATTGCGATCGTACAGTCTGTCTATGTGTATGCAAAACATAGAGGTCTACTATTATTACTGCAGGTAAGGCTGTTTCTACACTCTCTCTCTCTTTCTGTGTAGTCATACATCCACACAACCTTGCCTGTCTTTGAGAACAAACACACAACCACTCTATTTATCCCTAAAAACATCATTGACATGCACACTCATCCCAAAGAACTTTAATTATACATTTAACATTTACCATTACAAAAATAAATGGTTTCCACTATTTACAAAAAAATTAACTATTTACAATTACAAAAATAAATATTTACAAAATACTGAATCAATTAAATCTACTGGTTACAAAAGCCATGTCTCTAAACAATAAAATATAGAAATCACACCTCCTCCTCGTGGTTATAACCCCTTGCTAGGCTAATGCGTACAGTAGGTCATTCGTCTGCACACATTTGTTATCCATCAAGGCAAAAGTGCATTTTCTCTGTTCCACAAGATACGAATTATAGTTGCTGGATTGTATCCTGCACCGTTTATGCGACATAGCTATACCAGTTCATGAAATCGCTAGGTATTTCTCTACATATAGCTCTACATATGGCTTCCTTACAGCTAGTGTGTGATAGGCAGCATTAACTGTATATAACACCCAGTCCACCTTTGTATTTGCAATCCAAGTAATAATTTGAAAAGAGATGAGTGTAATCGGTTTAAAACATTATCTCTGCTTTTTATATGTTTATGACATGTGTATTGACCTGAAATCAAACCCTAGTCCACTTTAGTGAAAGGCTAACAGCTTAACCACTGCGCCACCATGCCCTTTTTTCTTAGATTGATTCGTTCTAGGACTTAGAGCTTGAAATCGAGTTAAAATCTCTAGTGTAAGTGGTACATGTGCTCGCCACTGCAGCACAAAATGGTTAGCTGGTAACATTAGACAACCGGAAATGATTGTATTTCTGTTAGCCAAGCATTTCTGTCATCTGCCTACAGTGTGAGCACTGTCAGCAAGACAGTTTAGTTTAGAACAAGTGTGTGTGTGTGTGTGTGTGTATTATTAGCCTCAAGTATTTAACGCTTGTTGTGTGTAGCGACCATCTTGTCCTAGTAACCACTGAGCAAGTTTTAACAGTCAACCCATAAAAACAGTATAGGTTAGTTGTGTGTGTTTCATGTACTTGTGTGTGTGCATTAGCATCATGCACTAGCTTTACCTACCCTCTATAGGTAGAGCGTTATCCCTTTCCTTTCTGACATTACCAATGACCACATTCACCCACAAGTTTTACACTTAAACCATTGACTTGTTTTTGATTAAGTTTGCTTTGGTTTAGTTCGGTTTAGTTGAGTTTGATTCAGCTTAGATCAGTTTAGCTCGATATAGTCACCATTTTGGATTTTAGCTATCCTCTTTAACCAATCAATTAAAGATTGTCTACTCTTATTTCTTGAATCGATAAATCAGATTTTGTATACCATTTGTCATTTATTATCCCATACCTACAACCTATGCTCTCTCTGTACTGCAGTTTGATCTGAAAACAAGTTCCAATGGTGAAAGATTTGTCAGTCACCATACTTGTAGCCTATAATAATTCTTTCACTACCTAGCTATGTTTCATCACTCACTGTAAACATTCCACATGTCCATATCCGATTATTAGTTTATAAAATCTCAGGTCGATGACCTTGATGTATAGGGTATTTTTGGGTAAATTCATTAGCCATGGGAAAGGGTTGACCATTCTAAGTCCTATGACACCTCACATGTTGATATCCGATTATTAGTTTATAAAATCTCAGGTCAATGACCTTGCTGTTTTGGATTTTTGGGGTAAATTCATTGGTCATGGGAAAGGGTTAACCATTCGTAGTCCTATGACAGCTCACTTGACCCTCTCTACTGATAAGTTTATAAAATCTTAGGTCAATGACCTTGCTGTTTTGGGTATTTTGGGTAAATTCGTTGGTCATGGAAAAGGGTTGGCCATCCTGAGTCTTGTGACACCTTACTTGTCCCTCTCTGATTATTAGTTGATAAAATCTTAGGTTAATGACCTTGCTGTTTTATTTTGGGGTAAATTCATTGGTCATGGGGAGGGGTTGGCCATTTTAAGTTCTATGACACCTCACTTGACCCTCTGTGATTATTAATTAGCGAGATATTAACGAAAGTGCAGTTAGGCCCTTTTGACAAAAAATGAATAATACATTCAAAAACAGGGCGTCACCCCAAGTCCAACGACCCTCATACAAGTCCCTAGCTTTCTTAGTTCATAAGATATTAAAAAGTCGATGACCTATTAGTTTTTGGATCTTTGGTTAATTTGTAAAAAAACGTATCTATAAATCACTATTCAAAAAGCCCGCCCTCTTACACAAAAAAAAAATTGCGCATTTTGTAAAACAAAAAACGAAAATGATAAATCATAGCGGCATTCAGTTGTATGCATGCACTTTATGTGGAACGAGTTTAATTTCATATTGGCGTACAAACTCGCACATGTTGCACATGGAAAGCGACTTTTACCAAAATATTATTATTTCACCCTCTAGTAGGGGTAGATTTTATTTTAGAGTGGAAATAAGTTATCCATAGGAAAGGGGTTGTCTGCCGGTGTAATTTGACTACTCGTACATGTCTCTAGCCTTATTCCCACCACTGTCAAAACAGGTTGTGACTTGTTATCTCTTATCGTGCACGTGCACATGTGTACATTTGTGTGTTTGGTCATATTACACATGAACTTGTATTTTCTCACGTATGAACCAAAACAGAATGTGACTTGTTTCACAAGGAGGACTGTAATAAGGTCATCTCACACGTGTTCACATGTATTTCGCTACTTTCCTTTCATATCGTTATCCCATTATAGTAGTGGTGAACAACGTCAATTCAACACACACACAAATGTAGTTAGGCCCTTTGACATAATTTAAATAAATTCATGGGCTCGTCCGTAGGAACCAGGCCAAAGGGATCAGTCCAAAGGGACAAGGACTCGTCCACAAGGACTTGTCCACAAGGACCTGTCCACACAGACTTGTCCACAAGGATCTGCCCACAAGGACTCGTCCACAGAGATCCGCTCCCCCCACCCTCTTCAAAAGCCATGAGTGGGCATGCTAATTCATAGTGGCTTTCCACCGCACACATGTCTCTTGTGTAGAACAACTTTTCATTCCATATTAGCATTCAAACTCTCACATGTTGCAATTGGAAAGAGAGATTCTCAAAAAAAATACAATTTCACCCCCTAGTAGGGGTAGGTTTTATTTTTGGGTTGAAATATGTTGTCCATTGGAAAGGGGGTGTCAGCCCGAGTTCAATGACACCTCATTTGTTAAAATCCAACCATAAGTTTGAGAGATATCGCACCGCCGCCATCTTGTGTGGAGGGTGTGGAGGTGGAGGGTTTTGAACCGCCACAAAACCACTACTTTCATTGTGTTTATTATGGTGTTTAAAGCCATTTTTAGCCTACTTACGATTTTTGCAAAAAATGAAAGTAGACATATGAGATCTACACAGGACCAAAAATTGTGTGTCTGTCTGTGTGTGTGTCGTTCTGTGTGTGAGGTTGTGTACTCTGAATGTCTGTATCCCCCCTATCAATCCAAACACGGTGAAACCGAATTGAACGAAATTTGGTACAGATGTAGCACTAGCAAAGAGCCCCTCAGTGTCATGTTTTATATCGCCGCCATCTTTACCAAAACTGAATTGCGGTCACTCAATCGTTCAAAACGTAAAATCAAATAACGACGAAACAAATCATCCGATCTCTACCAATTTGGTAAGAACATACCATCATATAGGTCTCGTCTTGTGACCAAACTACAAGGTCATCCGCCATACCGTTTCAGGATGGCGGCCGTGTGAATTATGCAAACTTTATAATCCATATCATTGGACCCACCAGTTCCGATTATCGAACCGAGAATCGTTTTAACTGTTCTAAAGGAAGTGGCACGTTCGAAATTAAAAACTTATATTGTAATACTGCAGTGCAGAAGTGATTTTAAAAAGCTTAGCCGTTTCAGTTACAAGGCAAGATGGAAGCTGATATCTTGTGCCTGACTTATATTTCACTAGATTGAGTATTGCATACAATATAACCTACTGATACAAAATATATAAACTTTGTATGAAATGCTTTATATATAAATAATATACTCCACTGAAGAAATCGTTTAGTCCAAATCATTATTTGTTAACACATTGTATGTAACTCATTAGATATCGGACAATGTTCGTTGGCGCGTTTGGCTGCGTGGTAAAGCGTTGGCCTATCACTCGTGTGGCTAAGGTTCAAACCATATCAGAGTTAGGTTTCTTGCTTGATTTTTTTTATATTTATTGTTTTGTAATGACTCGGTCGTTTTAAAATTGACATTATATTGTTCATATTACTTCACGCTGGCCTAAAGATTAACACACAGATTTAATTGAAAAGTTTCTTTTTATGGCCGCTAGAATGCACTCGCCCTATTAGGATTATCTTGTTCGATACTTCTCCACTAGATGCCACGACTGGTCTACGTGGGACTATATTGATTAGCATACCATTGGCATTCTCTACGCATCGAATTTGAAGAATGACAAGTTGATAATACGATACATTTTTACTTTTTATTTTAAAGCGTTTGTAACAGCATATTGTGCGTTATTTGAAAATGTTATTTAAACTAAGGAACAAAACGATCTCACATAGTCCCTGAACTCTAGCAGTTGGTGCTTTTATTGCAGCCAAATAGCAATCGAAAATAAAGAATGAACATGTACAGGGTGTCCGAGAAGTTCCCGTACCCCTAGTTTCATAATTATCATTTTGTTATAATATGGCATGGGCAATTGAGTTTGTATAACTGGGGAACTAAATAGTTGTTTTATTGGTAACCCTGCTTTGATGCTCTTAAAAGGGTTGTTGTCAGCCTCTTTTCAGTCGTGAAGCCATGGCTGACGTGAGCGTGTGTGTGTGGGTGCAAGAACGAGCACATACGGACCAACAATGACAGTGATAACAAGTGATTTTAGAGATCGCTTTGGCAAGCCCCCTCATCGTAAACCTACTCTGCGTGATTGGGAGAAACGTGCGTTTGCTTCAGGCAGTATCAAAGACTGGCCGCGTAGTGGACGTAAGAATACGCGGGATGAAACTATGCCGCCGTCGCTCAATCAATTGAGCAGTCCCCAATTAAATCCATTCGCAAAAGAGCAGCTGAACTTCAAGTACCGCGGTCAACAATGCATTACCACATTAAAAGAGATTTGAAATGGCCACCACGAAACCCGGACATTACCACGCGAGATAACTCATTATGGGGAACAATCAAATCCCATTTGGCTCAAAGTCGGTACACGACTAATGAAGAATTACGCCAGTGTGTGGAGGAAGCCTTTCGTACCATAACTCCTGATATGCTCCGCAAGATGTCAATGAGGACTTGAAGACGGATAGAACTCTGAATAAGGCATGATGGTGCACATACAGATCCCCTGGATACATAGTTTTTATATGTAAGTACTCCACTATACAGTATAAAGTTTTGACGAAGGGGTACGGGGACTTCTCGGACATCCTGTACACTAATATTGCTCTCTGGGAATTTTAATTGAATAGACTGATTGATTGTTTTCTTGTACTACAGAACTCGAAGTGGTAGCGTTCACAAGCTTATCCACATAGTTGGTATACACACGTCACTGTAGGGTCATGGAAAGATTTGTTAATACAATTAGGGTGGTGAAAGCCATGCACAGCCAGACTTGTAAACACAATCATGCCTCAACTCAAATTTGGATGTTGCCCACGTCTGGTCGATTATGTAATAATAATAATAATAATAATAATAATAATAATAATAATAATAATAATAATAATAATAATAATAATAATAATAATAATGTTGGCTCCAGGAATTAACCTGGGGGGAGTCCTTGTGGCTCCGGGCAAATGGGAGGGAAATGCGTCGTTGCCAGACATCTGCAACATAGCATATTGGATTCAGCAAGAGAATCCAACTAGCCTCTTTCACTCCAACTCCAGCACATAACCTACAAGAGGTGTCCCTGTTAAGCTGAGCAACCCAGTGGAAAGTTGGGTAATCAATCCCAGCGGGAAGCTGGGTCAGTGAGCCGATCAGTGCTGGGGGCTTCAAGGCTTACAACCTTGATAGTTAACAATTCGTTACCTGTGGGTAACCACCCTAAACACTTTTTCTTATCTCTTGCAACATGAAGAAAACGAATAACGGAAAGCTATGAGGAAGAGGAGGCTGATCTTCTATGGTCATATTGTGAGAATGGATAATCAGAGGCTCACCTCCAGAATTTTCAACACTGTCTCTAGAGGGAAAGCAACTAACGCCAAGTGGTCGAACCTAGTCAGAAAAGACCTTGAACAATTGGATATTGACCCCAGTAACATCTATGACAGGAATAAACACAGGACTTTAGTCAGAACATTAGACTCTCTCCAGTCACTAACAGCAAAAGCAGTGCGTCCAGGAGTAGGTGTGAAATGGACTCAGGAGCGGAAGGACATTCACAGTGCCAGAATGAAGGAATACTGGGCTAGGAGGAAAGCTGCCAGAGATAAGAACCACGTGGTCCACAGCCGGCCCAAACGGAACTAAAAATAATAATAATAATAATGTTATTGGTTTTACGTTCCTATTAACTACTATGACTTTTAGAGACGCCAGGCTGCCGGAATTTTGCCCCGAAGGGGATCTTTAACGTGCCAGTAAATCTAGTGACACGGCTCCCTCGCATTTGCGCACCCTCAAATGCCAGCTGACTACGCCAGGATACGAACCTGCAATCTAGGGCCCAGCCAGCGAGAACGTTACTGCTGAGCCACGCAGCCAGTCCGGTAGATAATGTCTCCAGATCCATAACATTCTTGAGATACTTCTTCTCTTTCTTTCTTTCTTTCTTTCTTTCTTTCTTTCTTTCTTCAATGATGGTAGTAGATTTTTTCGAGGTTGTGGTGTTTGGTAGAGGTAAATAGTTCCTAAGGTCTTCAACCAAGAAATGATTCTATTATACTCTTTGATAAAAACAAAGAGTTATAACTATACTCATACGTTTTAGAGAAAGTAGGCTATATGTTCTTTATTGAACATCTTGTTCAGTGTTACCTTAGTTATCAAAATATGATGTTTTTCAGTCGGTCGACACGATTTAATTAATGACACCACAGTAACACATGTTATAATACACATTTTACTCACACACGCACCCAAGTACGCGGGTCTAAATGACCCCGATATTCAATCCACTAAAATGAAACAACATCAACAACAGGTAGTTTATTTATGCCCTGTACAGGAAGACATTGAGTTGTTGTTGTTTGAGGGGCTTGGACATCGTGGTCATTTACCCCCGTGCACTTGTGTATGTGTGGACATTTGTCTGGTAACCTGTGTTATTGTGATGGTTGTTTTAATGTGTGTATTTGTAATTCAGATGAGGATTGGGAAGGAGGTGGCCGTGGCCTTATGTAAGGAACCATCCTGGCATTCGCCTGGAGTAGAAGTGGGAAAGCACGGAAAACGACTTCCAGGATAGCTGAGGTGAGAATCGAACCTATCTCTGCTCAGTTTTGCCCACGTAGTCGAGGAAAGGAAGACGATGAGGACGGTGGTTGGGGAAAGAAGAAATCTATATCTGTAATTTCCCGTAATTCTTCCCCTCCAAAACAATGTAGGGCAGGAGGCATAGCGTACAGGGTCTGGAGAGCAGAAGATTTGGGTTCGAATCCGGACTGCGATCATTCGTTCTTGACCAACGGTTACAACGCTCAATTTCCTAAAGTAATTTCTACGATTAATCATTAAGTAGCAAGTGCGTTAAGTACAGCTTGAATATAGACACTTGTATTTTTAGCCTACTTTTCACATTTTGCAAAAATGAGGAAATAGTAGACTTATGAGATCGGGCAAATGTGTGTCTGTCTGTCATTCTGTCTGTCTGTCTGTCTGTTCTTCTGTCTGTCTGTCTGTCTGTCTGTCTGTGTGTGTGTGTGTGTGTCCCTTATCAACTCCTAAATGGCTGCAGCAATCGAAACAAAATTAGGTAGGGGTAAAGATCTATACCTGAATATCTCACGGCCATATTTGAAAATGATGTCAGTGCTACCAACTGCTGAAAAATCGCAATTGAAATTTGAGCTCCATGTTGGATATCTAGGAAGGTATGAATGGGAGCTATTTCAAAATTGGCACACATATAGATAATAATATTGCAGTTCAATTTCCAGGAGGCCATACATGGCAGTGTTGCCAAAATGATTATAAGCCTGCTGATAGGTCCAAACTTTAATTGCATATAACTTCTACACAATCAATTGGACTTCAACCAAATTTCGTATGTGCTATGTGTAGATAAGCAGATATGCCTGAGCGTATTCTTAAGAGCCACCAGGGCTGCCAAATGTTAATAAATGCTCTCTTTTTTTTCATATACACATATATCAGAAAGTATGCAAGTCGACAGCTTTAAACTATGCACACGTATAGTACCTGACATACTATATTAATTTGGAGTAACTTATATACGTCAGTGCTACCAACATGATTCTATGCCTGCTGAGAGGTCCAAATTTAAATACATGTAATTTCTATACTATCATTTGGATTTCATCCAAGTTTCGTGTGTGCTATGTGTACCATAACAGATATGACTACGGCGATTCTTAGGAGTAACCAGGGCTGCCAACTGTTAATAAATACTTTCTCTATTTTTGTTACCCTAATATCAATATATCAGAAAGTATGCAAGCCAATAGCTCTAAACTTTGCACACGTATAGTACCTGGCATTCTAGATTAATTTGGAGTAACTAATATAGGCCTACGCCAGTGCTGCCAACATAATTCTAAGCCTGCTGATAGGTCCAATTTTAAAGTGCATGTAACTTCTACACTAACTAATGGTGTTCATTCAAAATTGACACAACAATAGATCATATTATTTCAGATTATTTCTGACCAATACAAGTATGTCATAGTTGCCAACATGATTTTACGCGCGCTGTTAGATCCAATGTTTAACTGCATGTAACATCCATGCTATCCATTGGACTTCAACCAAATTTTGTATTATGTACCTTAAGAGATGGAACTAAGAATATATTCAGTCACCAGGGCTGCCAACTGTAGTTCCCTATTAGGCTACATTATGCCAGGTATACAGTATTTCGAAATAATTAGAAATTTCGATATTACCAACTTACTTTCGTCATTATTCTAGAAAGATCCATATAGATTAATCATTGGCATGATTCTTAAATTTTAAGAAAGGCAGGCTCTTTAGTTCGTCACGGAATTTCTTGTTCTTCTATGCTGTCAACAAGGAACGAGAATGGCTTGAAGTATCTCTTGAAATTTTCCTCTCATCTTGTGGGTCAGACAGACAGGTCGATACCATACATGTTGCTGTGATGTTGGATTATTTAACGCAGCCTTTGATATGCTGTCTACTCCTTTATTGAAAGGAGTGCCTCATGCAGCTCGCCAAGTAATCAGATACTTCACCCACAGGAGGTTCATTGAATTAGTTATCCTTCATTCACATGTGTTGGAGATGAGACCAAATTCTGCACCCTGCAAGGCCTCTCTACAACCGCACTGTCGTTGTCCAAAGGTGTCAAGTTAACTAAGCATTTATACAGTTAATTATTTCCAGGAAGACCTTGAATTCTTTTTACTCAATATTGAGCAAATTAACGATAAACTTCAATACAGAGAGTACAGTTTCTTTGTATCGGAGACCCTCGCTTGCCCGGTCGCCCGCGGCGCGAGCCTGTCTCCCGCCACCCACTTTGCCGTTATGCGGCGCCTTCGCGGCACTGGGTCATTGATTATAGGAATTTGTACTTACCTAGTTCACAGCTGGTGCTGAAAATGTTCGCCATTCACTGCTACACTTCGCTAGCACCTTTTTATGAAACTGGCATGTACTGTCTGAAGTTCCTCAGCACCGATTGACTGTATTTCAGCTGTAATATAGTCTTTAAGCTCATTTATAGTGTGAGGGTTTCTCGCATACACTCTACTTTTAAGCGCCCCCACAAATAAAAATCACATGGTGATAAGTCTGGGCTTCGCGGGGGCCACACGTTCCGACTTATAATCCTAGTACCAAAAATGCGACGCAATTCTGTCATGGATGCTTCGTCAGTGTGAGCAGTGGCAGAATCTTGTCGAAAATAAGTTGACAATCGCTCTCCGTGAGTCAGTTCGTCAAAAAATTGGTCAAGGATCACATTGAAGTACAAATTTAAGTACAAATTCCTATAAATGACTCAATGCCGCGCGAGCGCCGCATAACGGCAAAGTGCCTGGCGGGAGACAGGCTCACACCGCGGGTGACCGGGCAAGCGAGTGTTTCCGATACAAACTGCACTCTCTGTATATAACAAGAAGTTCTGTGACGAACTATAAAGCATACTTTTCTAAAAACTTAAGATTCATGCCAATGGTTGTAATCGTTTCATTACGTGTGATATAAGTTTCCGGGAGGGCGCCAATTCATAGAATACTACGAATGAATATAATCTTAATACAGACACAAGAACTCATTCATCTCAAGGTGTGGCATGTCTCCGACACCAACCAAGACACTTCAGTAAACATGGCAGCTTAATTATATACTGCAACATAACAATACATCATTGGAATGCTACTTACTATTTAGTGGTCTTAAGGGATGTATGATTAAATTGTATCAATAATGCCGTCACAACAAGATACAATTTCCAGTTTCATACCACCATTCAAATACTCATTTTATTCTGGTTTCCCTTCTTAGAACAATGTATTTTAGAAACTATCGTCATATAACCATTACGATGCAGTAAAGAAGACAGAATGATTCAATCTATAACTTCCTTAACGTTTTTCTTTCATAATAATGTATTTTATCAATAGCTTTCTTTTATCAGCGCTAATAACCTATATCACTTTTTTTTATGTATTTAACTCTCATTGTCTAAACTCCTCTCTGCTATCGTCAGAGTTGACACTCTCTGAATTAGTTCAAGTTTCATCCACTCAAGCGCACCAACGCCACCTCCAAAGAACACTAATCATTTTTATATAAACGAATCACGGCCTATGTGGTCTCAGTAAACGTTACATGGTTAATCTATATGGACCTATCTAGAATAATGACGAAATAAAGTAGGTAATACCGAAAATTTTAATTAGTTCGAAATATACTTGACATAGTGTAGCCTAATAGAGCACTGCAGTTGGCAGCCCTGGTGACAATATATTCTTAGTTCCATCTCTTAAGGTACAGAATAGACATACAATATTTGGTTGAAGTACAATGGATAGCATGGACGTTACATGCAGTTAGACATTGGATATATTAGTGCACGTAATATTTTGTTGCCAAAAATGTCATGCATGAGTTGCTCAGAAATAATCTGAACTATTAAGATATATTGTTGTGCCAATTTTGGATGAAATCCATTTGTTAGTATACAAGTTACATGTATTTAAAAATTGGATCTATCAGCAGGCTTAGAATCATGTTGTCAGCACTGACGCATATTAGTTACTCCAAATTAATATAGAATGCCAGGTACTATACGTGAGAAACGTTTAGAGCTGTTGGCTTGCATACTATCTGATATATAGACATGAGGGTAATAAATAGAGACAGCATTTATTAACAGTTGGTAGCACTGGTGGCTTTTAAGAATACACACAGTCATATCTGCTGTGATACACATAGTACATACGAAATTTGCTTGAAATCCAATTGATAGTGTAGAAGTTATATGCATTTAACAATTGGAGCTATCAGCAGGCAAAACTGTCATGTATTGCCACCTGGAAATTAACCTTAAATATTATTATCCATATGTGTGCCAATTTTGGAATAGCTGCCAAGCATACCTTCCACGATATCCAATATTGGGCTCGCATTTCAATTGCGATTTTTCAGCAATTGGTTGCACTGACATCAGTTTCAAATATGGACGTGAGATATTCAGGTATAGATCTTTACTCATACCAAATTTGGTTTTGATAGCTGCAGTCGTTTATGAGTTGTTAGAGGGACACACACACACACACACACACACACACACACACACACACACACACACACACACACACACACAGGCAGACAGACAGACAGAAGGACAGACAGACAGACATACACACATTTGCCTGGATCGATCTCATAAGTCTACTTTTTCCTCATTTTTCCCCCATCCCCGTCACCATATTATCAGCAGCAAGAGGACTTCGGACCAATATCCCTGGTCTGAACAATTCTTCTACTGAAAGCACACGGCTAGGCTGCTGAGTTGGTAATAGTGTCCCTGAATCTCGAATCAAAATCTATCTTCTTTAGCCTTGCCCGCTCCTCTTTCTTCTT